>CM061055.1:8252377-10764675 GCA_030762865.1 Paraleonurus japonicus | reverse complement strand
AGAAGATGGAAGAATTTTTGGGTAAGAATCGGTAATTTAACAAAAGAAAGTTGATACCTATTCTCCATTTCGTGGCATGCATCCCCTTAACCTCTTGAATCGCTTCGCTGAAATTTGTCCTCCAATTTAATCCTCGCAATCGAGCTCAAAAATATCCTGCGCACAACCGCTCAATAATACTCATGCAACAAAGAGAGTCGATTCTTTAGGATATTTCATGGCTTCAAATATATTAAATTGGATGATTTCTCCATCAAATTCCATCGTGAGGGTGCCCTCACGTACATCTATTTTTGTTTGAGAGGTATTCAAAAATGGCCTCCCTAACAAAATAGGTGTGGAATCTCCGAAGTTACCCTCCATATTTAGAACATAGAAATCAGCAGGAAAAATTAAATGATTTACCTGTACAAGGACATCTTCAACGACCCCAGCTGGGTATGAATGGCTTCGATCAGCCAACTGAATTACCACTCCAGTTGTCTTCAATGGTCCAATACCCAAATCGCCGTAAATGTACTCAAAGGCATAACATTAATAGAGGCCCCAAGATCAAGCATGGCCTGCTCGATTTTGTGGTCACCTATCATGCAAGGAATTACGAACATGCCGGGATCCTTCCTTTTGGGTGGCAACTTCTTTTGAAAAACAGCAGAAACGGTCTCTCCCATAATAATCTTCTCATCATTAGCCAACCTCCTCTTATTCGTACAAAGCTCCTTCAAAAACTTGGCGTACCTAGGAATTTGCTTCACGAAAGATCCAACAAAGGTATGCTTTGAGCTCAACCTTTCGAAACACTTCAAGTGTCTCTTGATCCTTGATACCTTTTACAGTTTTTTTCATCCTGGAAGGGAAAGGTAAAATATTAGTATCAACAGGAATCGAATTATGAGATTTTACCTGAATTTTCATTTCTGGTCCACTGACACTGATGGGGTCAGTGTTAGTGCAGTCTGCGTCCAGATTTTTTGGGACAGCTTCCTCTTCCTCCACTTTCTCCTTCGGTACCATGGGCTGCTCCTCCTCATCCTCCCTATTCTGCTCCTCACCTTTTTCCTGATGTGTTGGTGGTGAAATTTCCTCCAATTGCTTACCACTACGCAAGGTGATGGCACTCACATTTCTAGGATTAGTTTCGGCCGAGAAGGTAGCTTGCCACTATTTTGTGCTTGTAATCAAGCTAACGGGCGGTGGCAATTTGGCTCATTTGGGCTTCCAAATTCCTTTGACCGATTTCTAAATTTCTTTGCCCTGACTCTAGAGACTTTATCACCACTTGAGTGTCTTGCTGAAACTTCATGGTGTTGGATGTTAACGCCTTCATCATATCCTCCAAAGAAGATCCTGAATCCTTCTCACCCATGTGTTGCCCAGAGCTCTCACCACCTCTATCATTCCCTCTAAATAATTGGAATTTTCGTTCCTGAAATGGAGGTCTGAAATTGTCTCCTGGTGGATTATTTTGTTGGTTTCCATAACGAAGGTTGGGATGATCTCTCCACCCAGGGTTGTAAGTGTTGGAAAATGGGTCATACCTTCGGCCTTGAGAATTCCCATAACCAACTGCATTAGCTTGCTCTAACTCATCACTCAGGACTCGACAATCTTCAGTAGAATGCTCTGTAGTATGGCAAACTTTGCATGGGCGGACTTATGAGGTTTTAGTCTTCATCATCATCTCCATCATGCTCGCAATTTTTTCTAAGGCATCATTCTTAGGCTGCTCCATGGGTCTGCTCATAGCATCACGTACTCCAAATTGCTGGGTATTTGCTGCCATGCTAGAAATTAGTTCTCGTGCAGCTGTCGGTGTTTTACTCATCAAAGCTCCTCCACTGGCTGCATCGAGCATGTTTCTATCGGTGAGAGTGAGACCTTCGTAGAAATATTGGATGAGCAATTGATCACTGATTTGATGCTGTGGGCACGAAGCTATGAGACGTTTGAAACGCTCCCAATACTCATACAGTGTCTCCCCTGGCCCCTGTCTAGCACCTGAAATCTCCTTCCTCAAGACTGCCACTCGGGTGGCTGGAAAATAATGTTGGAGAAATAACCTCTCCATCTCATTCCATGAAGTAACTGATCTAGGTGGCAAGAAATATAACCAGTCTCGTGCGGTGCTTTTTAGTGCAAACGGGAATGCACTCAACTTGACATGCTCCGCTGAAACTCCTGTTGGCTTCATGCTTGAACATACAACGTGGAACTCTTTCAGAAATGCATGTGGGTTTTCACCTGCAAGACCATTAAAAGAAGGCAATAAGTGAATTAACCCAGATTTAAGTTCAAAATTAACATTAGTAGCAAGAGCAGGAATAGTAATGCAAAGAGGTTGATGGTTTGTGGCCGGATTTGCCAACTCATTCATCGTCCTCTCTTCGTTCCCTGCAGCCATGTTAGTGAACGTAAATGCAGATTCTACTTCTTCACTGGATTCACCCCCTTCGTCACTGTTTGTATCCCCTGTTGATGCAAAATCAATTCGTCTCCGCAACCGAGTCTCTCTCCTAAGCTGTCTGGCTCGCCTTTCTACTTCTGGATCAAACTCGAGTGATGCACTTCGATCTGAACGAGTGATCATTCACTGCAATAAAAAATTGAATAAACACCGAGGGGGTCGGTGTTAGCAAGCGAATAGCGAAAAATAACGTTCGAGCGTAACGATACCGATTTGCGAAAATTTTTTCACAAATTTTCCAGAACCAAAACAGAACACTGAGGGAGTCAGTGTTAAACTCAGGAAAATGAAATACGCAAGCAAGTCCAAAAATGAAATTTCCAGCAAAAAAACTCTTTTTTAAAAACTTTTTCCAGAATTTTTTTCAACATAAATTAAAGACACAAAAACAATTCAACAAAATTACCAACAGTTCCCCGGCAACGGCGCCAAAATTTGGCGTGCTGTCGCCGGCACCCAAAAATAAATTAATTACCCGAACCAACCTACTAATGTAGTAGGGCAAGTAAGGGGTCGATCCCACAAGGAACTGAGTAATTATATTGAAATAATTTGTGCGAAATAAAACAGTAACAAAATAGGGGGGATTGATTTTCGACTACACTATTTACTCAAACAAATATTCAACAGATTAAATTAAATAAACAAGTCACACAAATGTGTTTAAACAATATAAGAAACAATCTAGCCCTCGGATAGCTTCCCTCTGAACGGTTTTCCTAACTCAAATTAATATCCACGTCTATTCAAATTCTTTCTCGAATCTTTTCCCTAAACCAGTGGTACGACCAAACTAGTTCGAATCGTTTCTTAAGTTTAATTAACCAAAAAGTACGACCCTTGATTAATCTATCCCAGGAATAATCCTAAAACATGTATTCGGGATTCAATTCCTAGAATGCATTCGCCCCTAAAACGATAGGAAAAATTAAGCTATGAAATCGAAACGTTCGAATCATACGACTTAAATATTATCATTCTTTGCTACCATATCACAAATTTGCACAATTACGAATTACAAAATTGCGAATTAGCTAGAAATAAATAGTAAACAATTAGGGTGATCAATCCTAAATTATCTATTATTTAAAACATGCAAAGCATATAATCAAACAATAATAAAATCAAGACAAGAATTGAATAACAACGTTTATACTAATTTGCACGAAATTCAAACCGTTCAAAGTTTAGCATCCTCGGACTAGAAAATAAAGGTTTAGCTACTAGACATGATTAACGAACAATGACTATAATCAAAATAATAAAAATCTTACAACTTGTTTTCACAAAGAAAATGTAAACAAAATCTCCGTTCTCCTCTTCCAATTCTGCTCCTCTCCAACTATACGTAAGTTCTTTTTCTCTTTCCTCCCTCTCTAAATTCTTTCCCCTTTTCCTCTTTGTCCAGGTTCGTCCCCCCTTCACCTTTGACTTTTCTTTTTTCCATAAGGAATTCCTCAAATCCTCTTTTAATTTGCGCATTTATGTTGCCAGATTCTCTCTTCCATCGGCCTGACACGCGCCCCGATTCCCAACGTCGATCAATTTACCTATAATTAATATAAAAATAACACCTCAAAGTAGACTGATGACAAAAGACATAATAAGCGGAATTACTACGAATTGTGCTAGAAATTAATAATTAAATAACCAGTATTCGCACATAATTTACGCACAATTAACCACTTATCATAAATGTAGAAAATATAAGAAGTTTGAGTCAATTGAAGTGGAATTTAAGGATAAAGAAGAATTTGAAGGTCTGGAATCTCTAAATTAAAACCTAATTATCAATGCATCCAAACGTTCAAGTTTGAAGGCATATATATATATATATATATATATATATATATATATATATATATATAAATTGAAGAGTTTAATATAGTTATTGACTGAGTTTTTTATTAATGACATGTAACTTTATCCACTATTATGATAAGACAAATTCTCTACTCACTTATTTTGATGTAAAAAGTTACAAGACTTATTCAAACACAATATTATTATACACATGGTGACTATGATCTCTATGTAGTGTATTTTAATACATATATATATATATATATATATATATATATATATATATATATATGCATGCAGTTAATATACCTACATTTATAAAAAAAAAAAAAATTGATGAAGATTGTTTCGTAAAACTTATATTTTCTTCATAAAAAATATGTCACAGTCTATTAATTTGCATTTTGTCTAATAAGTTCTTTTATTAATAAACCAAAAAACCAGATGACCACAAAACGCTTAAGAGGACGGGGCCCCCACTAGAAACCTTGTTTATTAATTTGCATTTTGTAGTATATTGTTAAATAATATTAGATGTTGAGTTGATCTCATGTGAGGTGAGTGTATGCAAAATAATAATATTAGATGTTTTATTAAAAAATATTAATTGGATAGTATTAATTATTTCATTAGAAAATATTTATTATTATACAATAAAATTATTTTATATACTAACAACTCAAATATATACAAGTCCTGAAGGGACTGTGAAGCATAAATCCAAATGAACAAATAAAATGCAAGTAAGTTTAGAAAAAAAATATCTACATACTAAAATTGTGAAAAAGTTGGAGATCTGACATGTGGAGTATAAAATCACTACACTTATTAGGGGTGTAAATAGTCGAGTCGAGTCAAGTCGAGTAGTGTTGAACTCGAACTCGACTCGATTGCAAAAATCGAAGCTCGAAACTTGACTCGAGCTCGATCGAGTTTAAATTTTTGAGCTCGAACTTCACTCGACCGAAAATTCGATATACTCGAGCTCGACTCTTCTTGATAACCTGTTATTCTGCAAAATAAAACTTGAGCTCGACTCAACTCGACTCGACTCAACAAAACACATTTTAACCCATTTTTTTGTCTAAATCATGCATGTTAAATATAATGAAAAATTTAAATATCTAAAGTCCACAATTATAAGAACATAGTCTGTGTTAAAACAAATATTCCAAACAAAATATTGTTTTGACAATATAAAATAAAATAATAATAGAAAAATTGTTTAAACTTCAACTCATTCCAACAGTCACCAAGCCTTCACAACAAGCCATCTATATCAGTGTAGCAAACTGTCCAAGAAACCTACAACAAAAGTTCAAATTTAATTTAACTTATTATTATATTAAACTAGTATTTTTCCCATACGATGCAAGGTTTGAATATTGATAAATTTAATGTAAGGTGAGTTATTTTGTTTATTATTAATATTTTTTTTATCAATACTTTTTACTAATATGTAAATTTATGAGATAAAATATATGAGTATCTCACATTTTTTAAATTAATTATATATATTTTTAATTATACACTAAACTCATTATAAATATTATTTTTTAAAAATAATATTAAAAATTTAATAAAATTATAAAATAAAAAATTTAATTACTTTAAAATTTTTGAATAATAATAGTTTTATTGGATATTTGATTACTTTTAGATGATTTACTAATGAAATATTTATTTCTATTTATACAAGTTCAAATCATGAATGAATGGTGGAACTATTTTAATTTAATAGATGAGAATGATTTATAACATATCACCATTCTCTACACAAATAAAATATTTAGGGGGCGCTTGGTTGGAAATTCTTCAATGGTAATGGAAATGAGAATTAGTATAAGACAATTGTGGTGCTTAATGAGAATAAAAAATGGTGAATGACATTATTTTCCCTCCTAAATAAGGTAATCATTACCCATTATGATTAACTTTTTTCACATCTACATTTCTCTTCAATCACTCCCCTCCACCACCAATAACAAGTTTCTTTTGTCTCATTTTTTCCAAAATTGGAGCACAACACCAATGATGTAACTAACATGGAGACATTTCCTTCCTCCAATAAACCTAAGGGCATAGAGGGAAAAATCAATTTTATTCTCATTCCCATTGAACAATTTATAACAAGCGCCCCCTTAATAATCATTCCAAAATATTGCAAAATATTATATTAAATTCCATATTTATGTGTATTCAATATTTTAGTTAAAAATAATTTTAATTAAGAAAATGGACAGAATTTTAATTTACAATGTCGTAGGAAAATTGAACTAAAAATTCCCTAAAAAATGTAATAATCATTTCAAAATATTGCAAAATATTATATAGTATTCCATATTTATGTGTATTCAATATTTTAGTTAAAAAATAATTTTAATTAAGAAAATGGACAGAATTTCAATTTACAATATTGTGGGAAAATTGAACTAAAAATTCCCTTAAAAACTGTCAATAATTATTCTTTCTATCTATTAGTTCTTACAGGAAATCATCAAATTAAGAGATTAGATATATTATGAATATAAAATATGAATCTAATTATTTTTGTACCTGCATATTTAAGAGAGGATAGATTGGTTGTCAATCCTTTTAAAGGTGTGGGAATTGTGAGATAATTTGAAAATTGACAAAAGTAAATTTAAAAAGTAAGATTTGAATGATTGAAAAAATTCTTACCAAATTTTCTATTATTTTTATCCATTTTAATATGAAAATAAAAATTTAAAAGATATTAAAAATTAAGAACAAACAGAGATAATATGGTAATGAAGAAAAAATAAAGTAAAAATAAATTTGGGCAGGGATATATTGAAGAAATCACTATTTTTTTTATATATGTGTGTGTGTGTAAAATATTAAATATTAATTTACATTTAAAAACTCCAAAAAGTTTTTACCAACATGAAATGTGTATTTATAAAAGACACAATTTTTTTACTTATTTTTTCTAAATAACATCATTCTATATGTATTCGACTCGATTAATCATATTCAACTAAAAACAAATAAATTTTAACATAATTTTTTTATTAAAAAAATAAAATATACTCCCTTCATCCTGGAACTATCTTCACGTATGAAGAGACACATTTATTAAGAAAACTGATATTAGTGTAGGAGAGAGAATAAAGTGTAAGGGTATTTTGGGTGATTTAATGAGAAAAAATAGGAGAAAGAATAAAGTAGAGGGTAGAATAAGAGTGACATTTTTGTGATTTAAATGATATCGTGAGGGTGTAGTTTATGGAGGGTATTTACATTTTAGGGGTGTGAAGTTAATTGTAGGACGTCCCAAAAAGAAAATGTGAAGATAGTTACGGAACGGAGGGAGTATTTGAACTATATCTATTCACCAATCAAATTATATATATATTTTTTCACAATTGTTTTTTAATACACATGTTTTAATATTATGCTAAATTTAAAAAAAAAAAAAAAAAAACTCACCTATCAAAAAATTTAATTTAAATTTTTTTAATTTTCACAATTGTATTTTAAATACCCCACCTGGCCACCGGGTTCGTCACTTTAGTGGGAGATCCGAGTTCGATTCCCTTTAGGAATGAATTTGGAGTTGGAGGTATAAGGAGGCTTGGAGAATTTGGAATTGTAAGAAGACTTGGTGAACTAACTTCAAATCACTAACAACTAACATTTACCGATAAAAAAAATTATATTTTAAATACATATATTTGAATTTTATTAATTAATGTGCAATATATTATTAATACATATAGAGAAAAATCTAGGAGTGTTTGGGTGCTTGCTGAACTAACAACTAACAAACTAACATTTACTGATAAAAAAAATAGTTAATGTTCTAACTTTTAGAATTCCTTTACATATTTAGTAAAAACTTTTTAATTCAAATTATTTACTTCTATATTTAGTAGAAGATTTTGTTATTATACATGTATAGATAAAATAAAAATTAAACATATCTACAACCAATTAATCAAGTTGGAATGGGTAAAATTATCTCCAAAGACTTATTCTCATTCTACAAAAATAACATAAATGAAAACAAAATACACAATAATTAGTATTTTAAAATAACAAACAATTATATAGAAAGACATAATTTAGGTCCCAGAGAATCAAGTTATAGAATGGTGAAATCTAGAAAGGGGTTGAATCTATTTGATCTTTCTTTCAAAGGGATGATTTACAACCAACTTTATCAGACACACAATAGAATAGATTTTATATTTGATTCTTTAGTAATTCTTATTAAGAACAATGATTAAATAGATTTTGAATGAACGATTAGAAAGACTAAAAGATAAAGTAAAACAGTAAAGAACACACATATTTATAGTGGCGGATTTGAACAATCCTATATCCACTCTCCTTTCACACCTCTTACTCACTTTCTTACTTACTTACAATTTTACAATTACAATGAATCTTCAAGCCTTCTATGCTTTCTCACTAATCCTGGAATTTAGCTTTTGAAGATATGAAGAAAGTGTTCTACAAACACTTTGGACTTGATGAAATACTTCTAAGATCTATGAATATTATTTTTCCGCTCGAATGCTGTCTTAAATGCAAAGTTACAAGTAACATAGTTATATTAAATGTCAAATCTAATCTTATATATATGAGCTTTTGGCCGTTGTAACTAATTTGCTAATTTCTGGGATTTGTTATAACTAACTAACTTATTTTTGGTTTGTTGAAATTGTTTCTTGAGTAGTTGCAATCGTTTCTGTTATTAAGTTGTAGCCACTTTTTGAAATCTTTAACTATTTTTTTTTCTTCATCTGCATCTTGAATCTTCAGATGACTTGACCTCGTCTGATCTTTGTCATGCCTTTCTTATTCTACTCAGCATGTCTTGATCTTTTCAAGGATGTAGTCGTCTGATTCTTCTCCTTGTCTTATTCTGGACTTCGCATGTCTCGAGTCATCGTCTGATCTTCTATACTTAGTCTAATTATTACAATATGTTATCACTTACTACTTCAGCTGTCTATACAATATTTTTCAGTTGGTCATCTTACCTTACTTACTCATCTTAACTTCATCAAAACTACATTTTTGTCTAAACACATGATAATAAATAGACTTACTTTGTTCTTTCTTTTCATGCCATGAAGACTACAACATCATTCACTTCCACAAATTAAAACTTGAACCATATCGGAAGCCAATGATACACGATAAGTATTGATTATTCTACTCTCCACTCTAAAAGTAGCTTTTGAAGCCACTGTCGATACATGAATAGCTAGTATATCTCGAGCTATTTTGGACATAATTCAATACTTCAAGTTGTTCACTTTCCATCATTCTAAAGCATCAAATGGAGTCGATTCTCCTTCACAAATGTAGCAGCTTTCTACTAAATATTCATATTTAGACTTTTGTAGTTGAACAATTTGAGTTGTTTTCAAATATTCAGTAGATTCTAACTAACCTGAAATTGAATTTTTAATATTTTGAGAACTAAAGTCACTTTCCAAAACTTTCACCAATTTAAACATCATATTCGGATTGTACTTCAGCAACATATTCAACATATAACTCGTACAAAACTTTCTTAACATAGATGATGTTTTGTCCATTTTCATCATTGGGATACATTTTTGTGAAGCAAAACTCAACAACCCTCATTTTACACCTAGGATATGTTGGTCCCGGAATGTTGAGTTTGAATAAAACCTTGAGTTAGCCTTCTAGAACAAAATCTAGAAAGGGGGGGTTTGAATAGATTTTGTAGATTTTTCGAATCTTTCCAAAATCAATTTAAAGAATCAGATTAACACAGCGGAATATAATTGTGAAACTCAACTTTAACAAGATCAAAAGCGACTGATATTATAAGTTTAACTTTAATCCTGAAATTAATCTGTAAATGATAAGCTAGGAAAATGAAAAGAAACAAATAAGTAAATCAAAGCGATAAAGAACACAGGATTTATAGTGGTTCGGATTATAACAATCCTACATCCACTCTCCTTCTTCAACCTTGAAGAAGAGCCTTCACTTACTTTCTTTCTTCCTTCTCGCTGACTTACTTACAATAATGAATCTTCAGCCTTACAATGAATTCTTCCTAATTTCTGGATATCTATGGCTTGAAGATCTAATGAGAAAAGTGTTCTACAAACACTAAAACTGGAAAACACATAAAACGTTTGTGAATGTGTACAATATTTGTGGCTCGTGAATACAATTTGTGTATATTGATGAGTGCAAAAGTATCAAGAAGTAATTCTATACTAATTTTTATCCCTATTTATAGAGATCTTCACTTGGTAGTTATAACTTCCTTGAATTCTGTTTTGATTAGTTATAACAATATAACTGAATCTTGTAACTTTCTCCTAGTTAGTTGAAACTGCTTCTTGAATCTTGTGTAACATTTCTCTTACACTTCATCGTCTGATACTTGCTCCTTCTTGTCTCCGTCTTCATTCCTTGTCTGGATAATTATTTATAGTATTGCATGTCAAGAGTCTTCTATGTATTGTCCTTGTCTGATATCTTGACCTCGTCTGATTTCCTCTCCTCATCTGAGATTTGTCCTTGTCTGATGTCTTGACCTATTCTGACTATTTATACTTAGTTTTATTTACAAAAGTATACTTCAGCTGTCTATATAAGATACTCAGCTGGTCATCCTATTTTACACTTTTAACACATCAAAACTAAATACAATCTTTTCTTTACCTAACAATTTCCCCCTTTTTGATGATGTTAAAACACAGCTCAAGAAAAGAAAAAAAATGTTAGTACTTTTCAAGAGATAAACATATTGCAAAATAAACAACTAAGTCACGCAGATAATCAGAACAATGGATTCAATAATCAGATGATCTGAGATATATTCAATAGACAGATGATCAGAGTAATTTAGTTATCACAGTCAAAGTCAAATATTACGAGGATAACATAGACAAGATTTGAAGATTTCAGAAGATTTGGTGTTATAAATTTATAAGAAAGTTACTTATCCCAAGAGTTAGTTAATGAAATAATGAAAACAAGTTAGTTAAACAACCAAATTTTGTGAAAGTAGTTCAAAAGATGTATTTCACAGATATTCACATAACTTGCACTTTTTCCACATTTTTATCTTTCACAGCAAACAATCAGAGGAGTAAAAAGGAAAGACTTAATCGTACCACCTGTCTTCTTCTAGAATAGTCATCTAGTCGAAGACACGATTTTTCAGGCTCAATGTCTCCCCGCCTTCAGCTAGATCTGCCACTGTCTCAGCTTGGATCAGCATCTGCTTCACCTTCTCTCTATCCAGATGGCCATCTTGCGTAAGTGGAGCAGATATGGTTGCATAAGGTGGTGCGACTATGTCAACATTGAATTCTGAGTCTCCGAGGTCGATCAAGTACTGATAGAAGTTTGGATCTTTTGCCTCCAACCATTCATGAAAAGCAATGTTCTCGTCTGTGCCCTAAGAAATCTTCTTGCAGACATGAAAAAGGAAAATCCATTCCCCTTCATAAGCTCTCCATTTAGCCTGTTGATCCATGGGAAGGATTTCCTTGGGCACAGCCTCTGTTCGGTGGAGTGGGCGAAAGACCTCTTCACCTTCTTTATTCTTTGATCTTTGAATCCACTTCCTCGTTTTTCTATCATAAGTCTTCCCGGCTGCTTTTTCTTGCTCCCTCCTCCTCTTAGCTTCTCTCCTTTTATACTTCTCTTTCTCTTCCCTCCTCCTCTTAAGCACTCTTGCCTCTTCTTCTGTCTCACACTGGGTCTTCTGAACTTGGCTTGAAGCCTTAGCTTTCCCAGCTGCTTTAGATGAGGATGAGGGAGATTTGATAGTCAGGACTGGAGCAGGATCAGCAGTGGGTGGAAGTTCGGGTTCAGGCTCAGACTCAGTGGATTCAGCTGCTCTTCTTTTCAGTCTTTTCAAGGCTCTCTGAGACTTCTCCTCAGCTGCCTTTTTCTTCTCTTCCTCGGCTTTCAACAGCTCCTCCGACAACTCATCTATTCTCAGATTCAGTACCATCAGCTGATCATCCTGCAGCTCAGCTCTTTTCTTGAGCTCACTATCTTCCCCCTTTTTAGCATCAGCAAAACGGGTATTGCAGATAGTAGCTACTTGATTTATTTGACTAATGAGCTCCTCCCTTACAAATCCAGTTTTCTGATCAAGCTGTTACAGGCGCTTTTTGTGAGCTGTCTCAGTTCGTCTGAACTCATCCTCCATGAACTGTTTCAGGATGTTTGTCTGTCTGTCCTTCTCCATAGCTAGTTGCATTTTTAGCACTTGAGAGAATGAAGCCTCCTTTGCTTTCCAAGCTTCTTTCACCTAATCTTCAACACTATCACTGATTTGGTGATATGCATCTCGAACATATTGTTTTACCCAGGCATCTTGGTTGTTCATTTCCTCAGCCACCTTCTGCTTCAATTTTGCTATATTCTCTTCATGTCTGATTCCGGAGAAATATAGATCAATCTTGGTCTTTTCATGAATAGCTGCTTCTATATTCTCCTTTATTGCAGAGGTTATGACATTTGGGACCAGCTGGAAGGCATTCAGACAGGCATTCTTCAGATTTTCTACTTCAGCTTTCAGCGCTTCCAATTCGGATACAGACGCAGATGTGGTGGGCAAGCTCTGCTCCTCAGAGGGAGGAAATAGAGTTAGATCTATTTCCTTGATTTCAGCTTCAGTTTGTACAGCAGCTAGAGGGGAATCTGCCAGATGAGTTGATGTAGATGGCATATCAGTTTCCACCTCAGCTGTTTCTTGCTCACCAATCTGCTCTGTTTGTGCCTCCTCAGCTGTATCCATCTCAGCTGGCTCATCGGCAGCTCCACCAGTTTGCTCTTCCTCTAACCTTTCCTTCTCAACCACAGTCTCTTCATCCTTTTTCTGTTCCTCCTCCTTCTCAACTGCTTTTTCCACCTCTTCTGGGGTCTCATCTCCAAGATATACCCTTTGAAGAATATAATCAACAAATGTATTTTCGGTTAGGATATCTTGGAATGACTTAAGCTTTGCCTTCTTGAGGACTTCTTTCTCCCAGATGGCTAGGTTGTTGCCTCCTGCTTCAGCTATCAAAATAGCCGTCTCTTCAAAGGAACCCAGCCTGAGTCTTCTTAACAGATAGACATCAATCAGCTCCTTCAATAGCTCAGACTCGTCCTTAAGAGTGGATTCTTGTCTTAGGATAAATTTCTTCCCAAGAATCCGCAGAGAGGTTTCAGTTGGACCCATTTCCCCAGATGGGTTGGGTAGATTTAAGTATAGGTCAGGTTCTGATGAGGTTGATGGTAGGAAGGAGAATGGGTCGAATGAGGGTTGGGTTTGTGGACTTATGGGAGTGGACCGTTTTAGAGGCTCAGAGGCAGCGGTCTCGTCTGCCCCTTCATCGCCATGTTGGGAAGTGGAGGGTTTAGGTACTCTATCCTCAGATGAGGATGAAGATGATGATGGTGAACTTGCTTCCTCTCCTTCTGACTCCTCTTCAGACGAGACATCTACCGTCTCCATATGTCCCGATCCTTTCTCTGCCTCAGCTGCGACACTTCCCCCTTGGGAAACTGTCCTCTCCTCATCCTCCTCAGCTTCCTCCGTCTCAGCAGACGAGGATTCATCCACCAAAACTGTCTTTGTTTCTTTTGTCCTGGCTTTAGAAGCCCTTTTCTTTTGAGCTGGAGGTGGAGCTGGAGCGTCTCCATCTCCTTCTGAGTCTGTAGGACCATAAATCTTCTCATCTTTGATCAGGAGTCCTTTTTGTCTTGTATACTTTTTCACACCAACACTCCAATCAAGGTTGTTTGTACCCACTTTATGCTCAAGTATGATGGTGATCCTTGCCATCATACTTGCAATCTTGGTCAGAGACCATCTCATTAGCTCGTCTGATATGGGGGTTTTTGTGAACTTTTTATTCTCCTCCATAATTCTTGAGTTGACCAACCTCGCCCAGTTAATCTCAGCCCCATCTAGGATAGCCCTCAGACAACATATCCTTGGCTTGGTTAGCCCGTCGTGGCTTTGTTGCTCCCCCAAGATGCACTTGGTTAGAATCAGCATCAACAATCTATATTTCCTCTTCAGCATCGGTCTTTTTAAATTTGCCGTTGTATTCTGATATGTTCTTCTGGCCATCAGTCGGAAACTCTCCAAATACTCCGACGATTTATAGGTGAACGGGTTCTCGCCATTGGTGCTTAAACTAAAAATCGCACCAATTCTTCTCTTTAGTTCTAATTTGCTATTCTAATCCTGTATCTGTTGCTTTTGCTCTGGTAAAAAACTCGGCACACAGATCATCCACCGTTAAGTTCTTTGAAGGTTTCATCGTACAGTATCGCTTCATTCCCCTTGATTCCAGTAGATTTAATATTTCTCTTGTTTCCGAATCAGTTGCAACATCCCAATCAACATACATCTCTGACTTTGTTTTATCTCTAATAGAAGTTAGATCATATTCGAACTTGATTTTCTTTTTGGAGTCCGCCATTGATGAATGTAGAAGGTTTTAGGAGGGAAAAGAGAGGTTTTGAGAAAATATGAAGAGTTTTATGTGTGCGTAAATGAAAATTATGCACACGAGTGTCTATTTATATGTAAAATATAATAATAAATAATTATTAGAATAATAATTGCCTGCAAAAGTGTAAATATAGGCTTTCGAATCGCCATTAATGCAATTATGACATTTATTTTGAAAAGTGCATAGAATATTATTTAATATGTCGCGCGTGAGATTGAGACGGTTCATTTTTCAGAAACCGCCTCCATTTCTGGCGCGTGAAGCATACTCAGCGTTTTCAAAAGTTAATTTGATAAAATTTCGGGTCCGTAGTAACTTCTCTCCTGACACAGTTACTTATTTAAGAAATTACTTTTCAGTTAATTGGAGAGATAGAATAAAATATTATTGTTTTTAGAAAGCAAATTCGAACCCTTATCCTTTTATTTTGTAAAACAAAATATTTTAACAAACTGAGTAACTTCATTTTTGAAATAAATGATAAAGAGAATTATGATATTAAATTCATATATTAATTATACGAACCCAATATTCATAATTAAGAGTATTAAAGAAAAACTTCCTGGACTTTCACCTCGTCTGGATTGATAGCATCACTGTCTGTTTCCTGAATATTTGGACCTTGTCTTGTATTTTAGAGATGTGTAAAACTTTATTCTTGCTGAAACCACAGACACTTAGACAAATCATTAGTAACAAGAGTAAGTCAGATAAGGTGCGATAGTCATCTGATTCTGTAGAAGTCAGTTGACTCTTTGTGTCCTTATCTGATTTACCTATGTCAGATAAGTAATTATCATGTCAGATATGGTCAATGTGACTAATCCTTGATTCTTGATTCCTAGATAGGAGATCAATGATATCAGCTACCTGATTGTCCTTTGACTTATATCTAGTCTGATAATTCTTTCTAGACATAATAAACTAATTGAGGGAAACGAAGTAAAAACAAGAAATTAGATTATAGATTAACTAAAGAAGCATCTAATAATCCTAATTCTACAGATAATTCTTTAAACCTTGTTTCTGCAAGTGGCTTTGTCAGTATGTCTGCTCTTTGAAAATCAGTAAGAATCTTCTCTAGTCTGATATCTCCTTTTTCAACATGGTCTCGGATGAAGTGGTGTCTTATGTCTACATGTTTGCATCTTGTATGTAGGACTGGGTTCTGAGTAATAGCTATGGCACTATTACTATCACAAAAGATAGGTACTTCTTTGGTGATAATGTTATAGTCCCTTAGCTGTTGACTTATCCAGATTAACTGTGAACATCAACTTCCAGCTGCCATATACTCGGCTTCAGTTGTGGAAGTAGCTACAGAGGTTTGTTTCTTAGACAACCATGAAATCAGCTTACTACCAAGAAATTGGCAAGTACCAGATGTAGATTTTCTATCTATCTTACACCCACCAAAATTTGAATCTGAGTATCCAGACAGCACAAAGTTGTCATCAGCTGGATACCATAGTCCAACATTTATAGTTCCTTTCAAATACTTGAGAATTTTCTTAGCTGCTTCAAGATGACTTTTCTTAGGTTTAGCTTGAAATCGAGCACAGACTCCAACTGCAAATGAAATATCAGGTCTACTAGCAGTTAAATATAATAAAGAACCAATAAGACCTCGATATTCAGTTTGATCAGTGTCTTCTCCCTTCTCGTCTGGATCCATTGAAAAATTTGTCATCATAGGTATCTTAGCTTCTCGGCTGGTACCTATTCCATATTTTTCAATCAGATCTTTTGTATATTTGGCTTGGTTGATGAATATTCCCTTCTTTGTCTGTTTGACTTGAAGTCCAAGAAAATAAGTCATTTCTCCCATCATGGACATTTCAAATCTGCTTTTCATAAGAGAACTAAATTCTTCACACAAGGATATGTTAGTTGATCCAAAAATTATATCATCAACATAAATTTGAACTAACAAAAGATCACAACCAAACTCTTTTCTAAAGAGAGTTCTATCAATTCTACCTTTAACAAAACCATTCTGAATTAAATAATCAGACAAGGTGTCATACCAAGCTCTTGGTGCTTGTTTAAGTCCATATAAAGCTTTCCTTAGTTTATAAATCTTGTCTCCTTTGACAAAACTAGGGGGTTGCTCTACATAAACTTCCTCAGCTAGGATTCCATTTAAGAATGCTGACTTAACATCCATTTGAAAAACTATGAATCTTTTAAAAGCATCATAGGCTAAAAACAATCTTATGGCTTCCAGACGAGCTACTGGTGCAAAGGTTTCATCATAATCAATGCCCTCTGATTGTGAATAACCTTGAGCAACTAGTCTGACCTTATTTCTAACCACAATATTGTTTTCATCCCTTTTGTTTTTAAAGACCCATTTAGTTCCAATGACTTTTTGATGATGAGGCCTTTCAACAAGCTCCCACACATCTTGTCTTTGAAACTGATTTAGTTCTTCTTGCATGACATTAATCCAGTTTGAATCAGTTAGAGCTTCTGTAATTGATTAGGTTCAAGTAATGACACATAGCAACTGAACATACAATCTTGATTTAGTTGAGTCCTTGTCTGGACACCAGAATCTAAATCTCCAATTATCTGCTCAGCTGGGTGATATGACATTACTCTCTTACCCTTATCTTTTACACTGGATGATGTCTTGTCTGAACTATTTATTTCAGATGATTCTATGTTACCTTCTGATCCCTGAACATCAGATGTACTAGTTGTCTGATTAGTAGGCAAATCAGCTGGTGAGGAAAAATTTACAGGTTCTTTTCCTTTGTCCAATTCTTCCTCTTCATCTGAATCTGATCCTTGATTGTAAAATTTTATGGTTGATTCTTTGATAGTCATCTGTTCCAGATTGTCTGATATCTTTGTGATGTTCCCTGTCTTATCAAACTCAAAAGAAGTTTCATCAAATATTACATGAGGTGTTTCTTCTACACACAAGGTTGTCTTATTAATAACTCTATATATGTCTTTGATACAGATGAATATCCCAAGAATATCCCGTCTGCTATCTTGGCATCAAAAGTTTTAAATTGAGACTTTTCATTGTTATGTATGAAACATTTACAACCAAATATATGTAAATATGAAATTTTGGGGGATCTTCCCTTCCAAATTTCATAGGGAGTTTTACACTTATCCTTAACAACCAAGCTCCTATTCTGAACATAACATGCTGTATTCACAGCTTCTGCCCAAAATCTATGTGCAGTGTTATACTCGGATAACATAGATCTAGCTGCCTCTTTCAAGGTTCTGTTTCTCCTTTCAACCACTCCATTTTGCTGTGGAGTACTTGCTGAAGATGTTTCCTGATCTATGTCATTCTCAATGCAGTAGTTAGAAATCAATTTATTTAGGAATTCAGTACCTTTATCACTTCTAATTTTAACAACATTTAATCCTTTTTCATTTTGAATCTTCTTAAGAAATTCTGGAATCTTAGTCATAGTGTCATTCTTTTTGTACAAGAAAATAACCCAAGTAAATCTTGAAAAATCATCAACAATTACTAAGATATATTTTCTTCCACTAAAACTGAGAGGAGTCACTGGACCAAAAAGATCCATATGAAGAAGTTCCATAATTCTTTCTGAAGAAGGATTACTTATTATTTTAAAAGAAGCTTTGGTCTGTTTTCCTTTTTGACAAGCATCACACACATGATTCTTTGAAAATATTTTATCAGGAAGTCCTTTAACTAAAGATTTTCTTGCTATTTTGTTAAGAGTTTTGAAGTTTAAGTGACTAAGTCGTCTGTGCCACAGCCAACTTAAATCATCTGAACTATTAGCAACAAGACAAGTATCTTTAGGACAACTTTTAAAATTGGCAACATAAATGTTACCTTGTCTTACTCCAGCTAATAGAATATTTTCATTGATACCATCTAGAATATAGCATGCATTATGAGTAAATTTGACACAGAACCCTTTATCACAAAATTGTGAAACAGATAGTAGATTGTGCTTCAATCCTTCCACGTAGTAAACTTCATGAACTTGAACATCTCCAATCATTAGTGTTCCTACACCTTTAGTAAGTCCATAGTTATTATCTCCAAACATCACTCTTGGCCCATCAATGGTTTGATAGTTAGAGAGGAGTCTTCTTTCATAGGTCATGTGCTTAGAACAACCACTATCAATGTACCAGATGACCTCAAGAATGTCTCCTCTATCAACTATCTTCTTGTCTTCCTGCAATCACAAATTTATTGCTTAGGTACCCTTTGTACTTCGGGTCCTTTCATGTTAAGTTGATTTTTAGGAATCCAGACAAAGATATCAATGTTTCTTAAAACCATAGATTGCAGTTTACATCCATACCTATCTACTAAGATAAGACTTTCAAGATCAATCTTATTTAATTGATCTTTTGAAATTGTCTTGAATGTTGGTAGGAATGGATATGTTCTGCTTCTTCCATCAAAACCATTATACCTAGGATAAAATTTTGATTTAGTCTTAGGTTTAACCTTTGGAGTTTCTTTCCTTGTCTGTTTCCTCTTTTCAGAATTATCAGATGAGGTAATCAATTCCTTGGGTTTCCATGGACTAAATCTAGTTTTTATCTTTGGTTTAGTTGCTTTGACAAAGACTCTAGGTTTTATTGGATCATTTTTCTTGCTCCTATCAAAACCTAATCCAGTTTTATCACTAGACTTTTGTGAAGAATTGAAAATTTTATCCATTGTGGTTTGAGAGTTGTTCAGAAGTCCTAACTTGAGATTTAATTCTCTGTTAGTTTTCTTATAATTCTCATTCTCAGAATAGATATTTGAAAATTTTATTTTTAAAGAACTCAATTCTTGTTCTAACTTTTCTGCCTTATCAGACAAGGTACTGGTGATCATCTTAGTCTGACATTCCACCTTGAATGTACAGTCTGGTTTCTCAGTTTCCTTAGTTTGATTGACCTTAGTTAGATCAGTAATTTGATTCTTTAAATTAAAATTTTCAGCCTCTATCTGTTTATAAGCAGATAGAGCTGTTTCCAAGTCTTTCAAAAGTTTATCAATAAGACTGGGATCAGTTTCTGATAAGGTATCACAATCATTATCTGAGGATGTATAGTAATGTACCTCTTTTGCCATCAGACAGATATCATCATCTGATCCAAAATCAGATGAGGATGAGGATGAAGATGTCTCATGAACTTCTTCTTTCTCAGCTAGGAGAGCTCTCTGGTCAGCATACCTTCTATCTCTTTTCTTCCTCTTTTCTTCTCTCTCTCTGGGAGTGAGTTGAGGACAATCATAATTGTAGTGACCAGGTTTGTTGCATGTGTAGCATATATCTCCTCTGACTATTTTTGGACTACTATCTCCTCGTCTGATAGGTGACTTATGACTTCTTGACTGATCCTTCTTTCTATCATTGTCTGAACTCTTTTCATCCCTGTCTGATCTATAATTCCTTCGACCTAACCTGTCTCTCTTGTTTCTTTTGTACTTCATCTTCAATCTTTCATACCTTTTTAACAGAAGAGCCATTTCTTCTTTTACAGACAAATCAGATGCTTTAGAGATCTTTTCAGATTCATCTTAATGAACAAAAGCTACAGTCTTTCCAGATGTTGAAGATTCTGCTTCATCTTCTTCATCTTCAATTTGAATATCATATTCTAACACCTTTAGATGAGAAAACAAAGTGTGATGAGGAATTGAGGATAGATTTTGAGTAGCCTTCAGAATGTTAGATTTTTCTCTCCATCTTTTGCTCAATGACCTCAACACCTTATTGTTGATTTCTTTTTCTGTGTACGTTTTCCCCAAGTCAGCTGCCTTGTTCAGTAGATTGGTCAGCCTGACATCTAATTGATCAACAGACTCTCCTTCTTTCATTTTGAAAGTGTCAAAAACATGTAGAACTGACTGCAACTTGTTTTCTTTAACCTGTTCAGATCCTTCACAAATTCCAGCAAGAGTCTCCCACATTTCCTTGGCAGTCTTGCATCTTTTAACCTTTTCTATCCAATCCTTGCTCAATATTTCAATAATTTCGGTTCTTGCAACTTGATCCAAGTTGTGAATCTTCCTTTCATCACTAGTGAGTTCTGAGCTTTTCTTTTCTTGCCTCTCTCTTGTTTCAACTGCTGTAGTACCATCACTTGTGCCACCATGATAAAACTTGATGGGTCCTTCCTCAAGAACCTCCTCCATTCTATCATGAATTGCTTTAAGATGGTTTCCCATCCTAAACTTCCAGTAATCATATTCTTCTATAGAAAAATCAGGCAAACTCCTGGATTTCTTGCTCTTAACAGAAGACATGGTGAATACAGAAAAATCACAATACTCACAAGATCTTGTTAGTAGAACTGTTAGTGAAACAAAGAAACTATAGATTATCAAGAACAAAATTCAGGATCTTAGTTAAGACCTAAAATTAATATCAGAACAGCTTAACACTGCTCTAATACCACTTGTTGGTCCCGGAATGTTGAGTTTGAATAAAACCTTGAGTTAGCCTTCTAGAACAAAATCTAGAAAGGGGGGGTTTGAATAGATTTTGTAGATTTTTTGAATCTTTCCAAAATCAATTCAAAGAATCAGATTAACACATCGGAATATAATTGTGAAACTCAACTTTAACAAGATCAAAAACGACTGATATTATAAGTTTAACTTTAATCCTGAAATTAATCTGTAAATGATAAGCTAGGAAAATGAAAAGAAACAAATAAGTAAATCAAAGCGATAAAGAACACAGGATTTATAGTGGTTCGGATTATAACAATCCTACATCCACTCTCCTTCTTCAACCTTGAAGAAGGGCCTTCACTTACTTTCTTTCTTCCTTCTCGCTGACTTACTTACAATAATGAATCTTCAGTCTTACAATGAATTCTTCCTAATTTCTGGATATCTATGGCTTGAAGATCTAATGAGAAAAGTGTTCTACAAACACTAAAACTGGAAAACACATAAAACGTTTGTGAATGTGTACAATATTTGTGGCTCGTGAATATAATTTGTGTATATTGATGAGTGCAAAAGTATCAAGAAGTAATTCTATACTAATTTTTATCCCTATTTATAGAGATCTTCACTTGGTAGTTATAACTTCCTTGAATTCTGTTTTGATTAGTTATAACAATATAACTGAATCTTGTAACTTTCTCCTAGTTAGTTGAAACTGCTTCTTGAATCTTGTGTAACATTTCTCTTACACTTCATCGTCTGATACTTGCTCCTTCTTGTCTCCGTCTTCATTCCTTGTCTGGATAATTATTTATAGTATTGCATGTCAAGAGTCTTCTATGTATTGTTCTTGTCTGATATCTTGACCTCGTCTGATTTCCTCTCCTCATCTGAGATTTGTCCTTTTCTGATGTCTTGACCTAGTCGGACTATTTATACTTAGTTTTATTTACAAAAGTATACTTCAACTGTCTATACAAGATACTCAGCTGGTCATCCTATTTTACACTTTTAACACATCAAAACTAAATACAATCTTTTCTTTACCTAACAGGATCCAAAATGACACCTAAGGCCATCAACAAGTTACACTCACCCTAATACTTATCAAATTTGTCTTTCATAGCCCCAACCATTTCAAGAATAAGTGTATCTTCATCTTTGTTTGATAAATATTATCCAACATAAATTTGATCCGATATATTTCATTGAGAAATAAATTTAAAGTTGGATATTCACTCTCAGAAATGATATTTGTGGCTACATTGAACACTCTTAGAATGGGAATAAGTTTTTCTACTTTCAACCAATCTTCATTGCTTGGACAACTTTGATAACGTAGCTCTCGCCGCTTGTACCTTGGAAACACCTCTTTGAACAGAACTGCAGTAGCCAACATCTTATATATAGAATTCCACCTTGTTTTATATTCAAGAATAAGCTTCCTATGAGGTAACTGTAATTGCTGCACAATTTCTTAAAACACCATCAATCTTCCTTCATTATTGCTAATGAAAGCCACACTGTCATGTATTTGTCCAACTATATTTTCAATTCTTGATAGTCCATCTTGAACCATAAGGTTCAAAATGTGGGCACAACACCGCACATGAAATAACTTTCCTCCACAAAGTAGTTTCTTGTTTTTGGAATAAGTGTCTCTAAAAAATCTGATTACTAATCATTATTTGAAACATTATCCAACGAAAACGTGTATACCTTATTCTCAATCCCCCATTCACTTGTGCACTTAAAAATACAATCAATAATCTCAACACCACAATGAGGAGGAGGTAGAAGAACAAAACTAAGCACCCGCTTTGCAACTTCAAATTAGAGTCGATGAAATGCCCTGTGAGAACCATGTACTCTAACTTTTGGTTCGTAGACCTCCACATATCCGTTCTCAAACTGATTTTACTAATGCTTTTAAGGTAAGACATCAATTTCTTCTTCTTGATTTCATACACTTGCTCACAATCTTTCTTAACTGTGTTACGTGAAATTATTTTCCACATGGGCATCCCACACCTTTTTATCATATTGAAACCTTCTTCCTCCATAATTATAAAAGGATGCTCATGCATTAGAATCCAGTGTGCCATTGCCTCTCACATTTTTGCCATATCAAACTTGCCATCTATCAGTGCAGGTGCTATTGTTTGTTGACTATTCGCATCTGTTGCATGAAAATTAATCAGTTTTTGTTGCTTTTGATAAATCACGTGCTTAACATATCCAACCAAATATCTTGAGAGATGGGTAGTATTCTTACTTTTGAGCATTGAAAGTTTTGACTTGCAATGGTTACACACTGCTTTCGGACCATTCGGAGTATCAACTTATTTAAACTTCATCCAAACCTTAGAAGTCTTTTGTCTCTTTTTCACTTGAAATTAAGATTCGATCGTCATCTGTGGTACCAAAAGTGTCATCCCCACTAACGTTAGCAATAGTATCATCAGTTGTATTCATGGTTTCATGAGGTGATTGATTGTCAACTGGTGGCATAAGAGATGTATCAACCATTAATGAGGAAACTTCGGGAGGGGAGAAGGACATAACTAAAATAAACAAAGAAAAAATTAACTGACAATGGGGAAATATACCCATTTTCATAACAAAAAAAATATTTTTTGCCAATGTGTATAACAAAAAATATTTTTTGCCCACTACCCAATTCTATCTCCCAAATACCCTCTCTTTTAAAGTGGTTCCCACACCCTAACCCTCAGCACCCCCACCCCGCCGCCCACCCCTCCCCCAATTCAAAAAAAAGTTACTTTTGCAGTCAAACCTGCATTTAGGTTCCCTTAACTCCCCCCTTAAATTTTCCAACCACCCACCCATCCACCCACCTCCATTTACTCCCTCCCCCCACAAATCCATTTCTCATACTCTTTTTGCAGTTTGCACGCCCAATTCTCTCCCTCTCTCCCCCCCCAAATTTTTCTCTCTACCACCACCGGCGACCACCAGCCACTAAGGGTGTGCAAAATTAGGTTAATTAACGAAATCCAAACCGAAATATAAATTCGGTTCGGTTATCATAATTTTTTGTTCGGTTTCAGTTAGTGATTTTGTTACAATTTGGTATTCGGTTCAGTTCAGTTATTTACCGATAAAAATTTAGTTAATCAAACTAAAACTGAATTATTTAATTATATATATACTTAAAATATTTATGTAAATTCTAATGGACCAAAGATTAGGCATCAGTAAAGGCCCATGAACGTGAGGCCAGAAATTAGTAAACCTATACCCTAGTTCCAAAAATTTATGTTCCCTTAACTCCCCCCTTAAATTTCCCACCCACCCCCATTAACACCCTCCCTCCCCCCCCCCCTAAATTCATTTCTCACACTCTTTTTGCAGTTTGCACGCCCAACTCTCTCCTTCTCTCTCCCCCAAATTTTCCTCTCTACCATCACCGTGACCACCAGCCACTAGGGGTGTGCAAAATTAGGTTAGTTACCGAAAATCGAACTGAAATATAAATTTGATTCGGTTATCATAATTTTTGGTTCGGTTTCGATTAGTGATTTTGTTACAATTCGGTATTCGATTCGGTTCAGTTATTTACCGATAAAAATTCAGTTAACCAAACTAAAACTGAATTATTTAATTATTGTATATATATATATATATATTATTAATAAATATAAATATATAATATACTTAAAATATTTATGTAAATTGTACAGGACCAAAGGTTAGGCATCAGTAAAGGCCTATGAACGTGAGGTTAGAAATCAGTAAACCTAAACCCTAGTTCCAAAAATTCTCTCCACTCTTCTAGTTTCCTCGCCGCCCCCGCCCCACCACCACCGCCGCCCCACCACGCCCCGCCCCGCCCCACCAGGCACCAGACTCACCGCCGCACCACAGGCTCACAGCGCCTTCACTCACAGACTGCACAGTCACCGACTCACCGCCGCACCAGGCTGTCGCCACTACAAACTGCACACGCATTGCCGCCCCCACCGGCCACCGCAATCAGCCCGTCGTCGAATGGTAATTTATCTTACTCCATTTTTTTTCTATTTCTACCGTAATCTATCTGCAATTTAGCCTATTAATTAAAATCTCCATTATTCATCAAATTAAATAAAAAAATAAATAAGGATGCATCTTTACCGTTTTCTTTTTCTTTTTATAATATGACCATTATTTGCTCTACATAGTATTAGTAATTTAGTATATACCAGTAGCAGGTATAAAGTAGTTGGCTTATAGTTCTCATTGACGTGAAAGATTTCGCCATGTTTAAAGTTGTCACGCCTATGAATCCCCCACTTCAACTAAATGCGCTAAGCCGCTAACATACAAAATACCACAGTTCTTGAATTTCAAATATGAAAAGATTATCGAAATAGTATTATTTTCCAAATTAGATATATGTTTAACAGTTTGTATTTAATATTTTCTGTTGTACGACGATTTATTCGCCCCTAGGCCCAATCGCGACTGGGCCGGCCCAGTTAAGCTCGGCGCGGCCCAGAAGATTTCGGCCCCTCCAGCGGTCGACCCGCCAGATCGTGACGAACCGACTCGGCTACGACCGGGAGAGCTCGGCCCGTCCGGATGGGCTCGGCACATCTGGAGATCAGCTCGCCGGGGTCAGGCAAGCAGACTCGGCCGGGCAGGCCGGACCCTCCGGGCCACGCCCGCCGAGGATCCCGCCCGCCTGGCCGAGGCGGGCCTGCCCGTCTGGCGAGCTGAACAATCCTTCGAGCGACAATGTCGCGGTTACCACACCGAACGGCGGGCACGACGAGGACCCCGCCATCCAAGCTCGGCAAGGACCAAGACTTGTCAACCACGCCACGCCCGAAATGGTATCAAGTACAAGATATCTGCCTCCGTTTAAGGTCAACTTATCCCATAAAGGCAAGAATGTCCCCCAGCCATCAGAAGATCCCCTGCCAAGGGACACCTGGCAGGATGTGAGTGGCTAGCCGTCTGATCTGCTGCAGAGCAGGTACATCTCAATTAATAAGAGATGGTACAACATTTATGTTGATTTGTACTCTATTGTACCTTTGGACTGCCAAAAAGGCAACGAAACCCATGTATAAATAAGACCTATAAGGCATAATAAACGGATCTGAAGCATCCATCCTTAGCCTGGGACTAACACTCCCAGCAAACCTGGTGTTCTTACTTGCTTTCCTGCATTTAATTCCCCATTTATTGCTCATCATTTCTATTGATTGTTCTTGGGTGTTTATCATAATAAATGCTCCAATCAGTATTGTTTTAACCGATCAAAAGCCACATTAATCACTCATAAATATTTCGGTTAACAACAATTGGCGCTAGAAGGAGGGGACGAACCTTCGTTTCCACAAAAAGTTGCTGGAAATATTTTGAAGAACACTCACTGTTCTTCAAACCAAAATCTCACTTAAATCACTTCTGTTCCTTACCCTTCCCTTCCAGAGAAGATCCTACTTCATTTGGAAGATGACGAAAGCTGGAAACTCCGTTCCCGGTGGGGAAAATCCCACCCCCGCTGCTGCTGGCATGGATACCATGCACGTTCATGAAGGTGAACAGCCTCAGGGTGATTTCACCCCCACCAGGGGCACGGGGAGTCTGGCCCCCATCCCACTTCAGAGTAGTACAAACCCCGAATGTTCGACGGCCATCAAGCTTCTTCAAGCTCGAGGTCGTGAGCTCACCATGGCCAACCCTGGTCCCTCTGCTCCCCAGAAGAGTAAGGGGAAAAAGAAGAAGAAGGCCCAACGAGTTCGGGACGGACCTGGATCTCCTAGCCGGGGCGATCAGCCCCAGGGGTCTAGAACTGTCTTCGAACGACTTGGGTCATCTCGACAGCTGGATTTCGAGTCAGAATCCGAAACGGAGTCTAGGACGGGAAGCACCCCGGCACGGCGAGCGGCTGAGGACCGCCGACCCGCCAACAGCGCCCGCAGCGCCCCCGCACCCAGCGCGCCTCTGGAGCGCGAGGCCAGGAGGGTGTCGGCCAAGGATAGGTTGGGCCCCGCCCCTCTAGAGCACTCTGCTCCCCCAAACCCAGAACCAGACTCTCACGATGCTCTCCTCGTCGCCATGCAGAGGAAGATCGACGAGATGGAATCCCGCTTTGGGGCCCACGATGGGCAGCCAAAACGAAGCATGGCGAACGAGCCTCTCTCTATGGAGGTCGAGCAGGCACCGGTTCAGCCCAAGATCCTCCCCCCTCAAATGCCTATCTATGAGGGGAAAGCCGACCCGGAGACTCACCTCAGCTAATATAGTATTTACATGGTCGGCAGGGGGCCTCCGATGCGACCAAGTGTCGCCAATTCCCGTTAACTTTGGGCGAGCTCGCCCATAAGTGGTATGTCTCTCTCCCCGCCCGCTCGATCAGCACCTTCAGTGAACTGGGCGAAAAGTTCACCACCTACTTCGCCTCCAAGATTCCCAGAGCCGAGAACCGGCAGAGACTGATGGGGATCAAGCAGGGGAAGGAGGAGAGCGATGAGGCCTACCTCGACCGCCTGGACGAGGTCCTCCTCACCGGGGAGCCAGTCGGAGACGAGCTCCAGCTACACACAGCCCTCAGCGGCCTAAGACCGGAGTCCCACATGTTCCGGCACATGACCAAAAACTACCCCACCTCCTACGCTGAGTTCCGCCGATGAGCAGGCGAGCTTATCACTCGCCAGAAGATGCTCGCTCAAAGGCTGGGCGAGGTTAAAGAGGAGGGGGGCGAGAAGAGGGGGAAGGCAACCCCCAAGGCAGCCCCGGCCTCCGAGCCCACCCCCAGTAGGAGGAAAGGCCAGCAGAGGGCCTACGGGGGGAACTTCAAGAGCTTCGAGGATAAACCCCCGCATGCATCCGTCCAGGTCGTGGACAAGCTCAAGTACTCCCCGGCCTTCGTTTTCAACGCAATCCAGCACACTGGACTGGTCCCCAAGCCCAAACCCCTAAGAGGAGACCCGACCAAGCAAAACCCTAACAAGTTCTGCGCCTATCACGACTCTGCCGGGCACAACACCAGCCAGTGCCGAGACCTGCTCAAGCAGTTGTGGAGGCTGTTCGAGGATGGGCTTCTTGATAAATATGTCAAGAGGCCACCACCACGGCCGGACACAGAAGAGCGAGCTCCTAGGCGGCAGAGGGTCGCCTCTCCCGAGAGGGTCGCGGCAGTCGAAGTCGCGGCCGGCTTGGAGTCATCGGGCGACGAGCTTCCCGCCGCTCGCCCCGGCGGACGGATCAATGTGATGCAAGCCGGAGGGGGTAGCCTCGGCGGATTGGTTGAGGTGTTCAGCCAGTCAAACAGAAAGTGAAAGGCCGAACTGCGAGCCATTGACCATGTCCACCTAATCAGCGCCCCTCCGGAGCCCACCATCTCTAAGACCGCGGTAATCTCATTCTCAAATGCTGACCGCGAGGGGGTTCTCTGCCCAAAGAATGATGCTCTGGTCATCTCGGCCAACATCCTGGGAATGACCGTGGACCGGGTCCTGGTCGACAACGGCAGCTTCTGCAACATCCTCTTCAAGTCCGCCTTGGACCAAATGGGCAACCTGGCCAAGTACATCAGGCCTTACGACCTCCAGCTCCGCGGTTTCGGCGACACCGTCGTCTCGGCATATGGGAAGATCAAGCTGTCGGTCGAGCTAGTTGACTTTGCGAATGATAGGGTTAGGATAACTAGGCCTATCGAATTTGTAATCGTTGACCTGCCGAACATGTATAACGGCTTTTTTGGTCGCCCTTTTCTTGAAACTTTTGAGGCGATCGCCTCTTCCTATTTCTACTGTATCAAATTCCCCACTGTCGAAGGGGAAGTCGGCACCATTAAGGGTGACCAGAAAATGTCAAAGAAGTGTTTGAACTACTTGTGCCCAGATTTAATTTCTGCACTTAGTCTAGATTCTTCTATTCTTACCATGGTAGAACAACAAAGTGCCGAACCCAGCGGGCCCGAGGACGAACAAAATGAAGCAACTCCAATGGATTGCGCTACGTCAACACAAGCCGAACAGGCCCAGGACGGGCTTACCCGCTCGGCCCCGGCTCCTATGGATCTCGGCCAGGCGAGCGAGCAAGACTTGGAGCCTCGCCTCGGTTTTGAACCTACGCCGCTGGATATTGACCCCAGGGGAAACCTCCAAGACCCTAACGGTCAACGATTAAAACGCACTGCCCCGGTCGAAGAACTGGAATGCATTCCGGTGGATCTTACTCGCCCCGAGCTCGAAGTCTTCATCGGCTCCAAGATACCCGCCGAAATGCGGGGGGCTATCGTGGACTTCCTCAAAGGCAGTGTGGATGTCTTCGCCTGGTCGCATCAGGATATGGTCGGCATAGATCCAAAACATGCCTGCCACCACCTAAAAATCGACCCCGCTCGTAAGCCCGTCTCGCAGAAGAGGCGGAAATTCGGCCCGGAGAAGTACGCCGCCCTAGCCGAAGAAGTGAAAAAGCTGCTCGATAACAAGCTGATCGAGCAGGCCGAAGACGAGCCCCAATGGGTGGCGAATGTCGTGCTCGTCAAAAAATCCAACGGGTCCTGGAGGCTATGCATAGATTTCACGGACCTAAATGCGGCGTGCCCGAAAGACCACTTCCCGATGCCGCACATCGATCACCTGGTGGATAGCACGGCCGGTCACGAGATGATGTCCTTCATGGACGCTTTCGCCGGCTATCACCAAATTCCGATGGCCGTGGAGGACATCAAACACACCTCCTTCCTCACTGAGAAGAACGTTTACTCCTGGCTTAGAATGCCCTTCGGGTTGAAGAACGCGGGGGCGACCTACCAAAGGCTCGTAAACAAAATGTTCGCCGAGCAAATCGGGAGAACAATGGAGGTCTATATAGACGACATCGTCGTCAAAAGTATAAAAAAGGAAGACCACCTAAGGGATTTAGCAGAGACCTTCGCAATCCTCCGAGAATACAACATGAAACTCAACCCGAAGAAATGCAGCTTCGGGGTTGGCTCTGGTAAATTCCTCGGCCACATCGTGAGTCAAAGAGGAATTGAAGCAAATCCGGCCCAAATCAAGGTCATCCTCGACATGGAGGAACCTCGCAATGTCAAGCAAGTCCAGAGACTCACTGGGTGCCTGGCGGCCTTGAATAGATTCATCTCTCGCCTAGGCGACAAGAGTAAGCCTTTCTTCGCCACCATCAAAAAGCAAAAATTCTCATGGAATAAAGAAAGCCGAGATGCCTTCCTTAAGCTAAAGGAATATCTCGCCAACCCCAACATCCTCGCCAAGCCGGTGCCGGGCGAGAAGCTGTTTCTATACTTGGCAGCCTCCGAGTTCGCTCTGAGTGCAGTGCTTGTCAGAGCGGACGGGCAGGACCACCTGCCGATCTACTTCGTCAGCCAGGTGCTTCATCACGCCGAGCTCAGATACACTTCGCTGGAGAAGCTGGCATTCGCCCTCATCATGAGTGTTAGGAAACTGAGGGCCTACTTCTTCGATCACCAAGTTGAGGTCCTCACGACCCTTCCGCTTCGGCAGGTCCTGCACAGGCCGGACACCAGCGGCCGCCTCTTAAAGTGGTCGCTCGAGATCGCCCAGTACGGCATCACCTACGTGCCAAGAACAGCGATCAAGGGGCAAGTGCTCGCCGACTTCGTCGCCGAGCTCACCTTTCCGAACAACCCCACAACCTTAAGCTTCCCGCCATGGAAATTGTTCGTAGATGGCTCCTCAACACAATCTTGTTCGGGAGCGGGAATCGTTTTGGTCGGACCAGAGGGGCAGTGCTTCACGAACGCCGTCAGATTCGAGTTCTCGGCCACTAACAATGAGGCCGAGTACGAGGCTCTGGTCGGAGGTCTGGAGCTTGCCGCCGCGGTCGGTGTCCAGCGACTCCACATCTTCATGGATTCCCTCCTGGTGGTAAACCAAGTCAAGGGAGAATACGAAGCCCGCGGGGAGCAGATGATAAAGTATCAGGAGCTGGTCGCCTCCATGTGCAAGAGGCTCCAGCAGGTCTATATTGAGCAAATTCCGAGGGAACAAAACTCCCAAGCGGACGCGCTTTCCAAGCTCGCCACCTCGGAGGGAGCGGCGGACATGTCCAACGTCGTCCTCACAAAGCTCGCCAACTCAGCCATCAGCGGCCGAGCAGTGGCTACTGTCCGGGCCGAAGAGGCGAGCTGGATGACGCCCATCATCCTCTACCTCAAGACCGGCGCCCTCCCGGATGACCGAGTCCAGGCTAGGCAGCTCGAGCTACAAGCAGCAAGGTACACTTTGATAGAAGATGCGCTTTATAAATGAAGTTTCTTTCTTCCCCTACTCAAATGCGTCACTCCGGAGGATGGGCGGACGATCCTAGCAGATATCCACGACGGAGTCTGTGGAAATCACGCTGGGGGGCAAGCGCTCATTTATAAGACGGTGAGGCAAGGGTACTATTGGCCCACTCTTCGGAAAGACGCAATTGCATACGCCAAGGCGTGTCACAAGTGCCAAGTCATGGCGCCCAACATCAAACTCTCTCCGGAGCACTTGAAATCAATCTTCAGCCCCTGGCCGTTCTCCCAATGGGGGATCGATCTAATCGGACCCCTGCCGGTGGCGCCCGGGGGGTGTAAATTCGCAGTGGTCGCCGTCGACTATTTCACCAAATGGGCGGAGGCCGAACCGCTGAACAAGATTGATCAGCAGGCTATCATCAGATTCATATGGAAGAACATCATCTGCAGATTTGGTCTTCCCAAGGCCATAGTCTCAGATAATGGCAAGCAGTTCGATGGGCTCGAAATCCTAGAATTCTGCGAGCGTTGGAAAATAAAGAGACCGTTCGCCACTCCGTACCACCCTCAAACCAATGGTCAAGTGGAGGCGGTCAACAAAATAATAAAGCACACCCTCAAGGCCAAACTCGAGGAAAAGAAAGGAAAGTGGGCGGCCAGCCTGCTGGACGTCCTGTGGGCCTACAGGACGACCACCAGAAATTCGACGGGCGAGACCCCCTTCGCTCTCGCCTTTGGCACCGAGGCCGTCATCCCGGCCGAGGTCACCGTGCCGAGCTTCCGTACTTCGCAGGAGCTCGGTGAAAACAACGACCAAGCAAGGAGGCTCGACCTCGACATGCTAGAAGAACACCGACTTGACTCAATTCACAAGAACGCGGCCTACAAGCAACGTTCAGAAAAATACTACAACTCTAAGGTCAAGGTCAGACAATTCTCAGTCGGTGACCTCGTCTTAAAAAAGATCCACGGCCCCAACCAAGGAGTATTCGGCCCGAACTGGGAGGGTCCGTTCAGGGTGTCCAGGTGGCTACCCAATGGGGCGTACGAGCTCGAACACCCAGATGGCACTCCGGACCAATACCCTTGGAACGCGTGCCACCTCAAGAAGTATTTTTAGTGAGACGTCGCCTAGATCCTTTCTTGTAACTTAGAAAAGTCTTGGGATTCTCTGAATTTTTGTAACCCTTGTAAGTTCTTGCAAATTTTCATAATGAATAAAGCGAAGTTCCCCAGGAATTGTGTCGAAAATCCTCGCAAGAGGTATCCTTGCGGACCCGCTCGAGGCCGACCGACCAAGAATGGGTCCCTCTCATACTCGCGCGGGCCAGACAGTCCGCCGAGATAGGGACTCATCCCCATAAACTCCTCGCAGCTAGTTTAGCCTTATGGCGAGGTCCGCCCAGCCCATAAGCTGGGAGGCTCCTACTAAACTCCTCGTGACGCGTCCCGTTACCGTCCGAGGTCATCTGACTTTCCGGGTCAGTGTGCCCCTCAAATCCCTCGCAACGAGCTTAGCCTCCGGCCGAGGTCTCCTAGCTTTCCTGGCTAGTGAGGTCCACAAGCTCCTCGGAGTTAGGACAAAAGTCGCGTGGTTAGGTCCCTGTGACCGGCCCAAAGCGCATAGCACGCCACTGGGCGCACCTGTACAGGTCGCCTGAAGTGCCACCGGGTTCTTCCCGGAGAAAAAGTCTCCCGGCGAGCTAAACGTACTCTCGGCGAGCAACCACTTCGTAACTATTCCTAGCGAGCGGTTCAGTGGTCAAGTCTCCATTCAGCGAGCACCTTCATCAGCTCGCCCCGACCGAACTCGCAGTCGCGGGAACTGGTTTGGGCGACGAAGGATCCGGTGGGCCGTCAACCCACCATGACACACTTGGGCAAGCGTAGCTCTTCAAGTAAACCCTTACTTGGCCAAATGCCGAGCTCGCCAATGCCGAAACCAAGTTCGGAAAGGCACAGGCCGAGCTCAGCATCTTGAACAAGTAAGGCCGAGGCCTGACAAGCCACAAATGGTTTGAAATGCTTGCAAAATTTGTTAAAAATGCGAAGTGTTGAACCATATTCATGCAGGGGCGAGCCGAGCTCCCAGGCATAACCATTACCCGACCAAGGTCCGAGCCCGCCCATGCCAAAACCAAAACGGAAAGGCATGGGTCAAGTTCTCGCCTTGGATCAAGTAAGGCCGAGGCCGGTCAGGTCGTCGCAGCTTGTCATATTTGGGAAGTTTCACAAAATTTTCTAAGTACAGAAAGCAATTAACAAAGCCAAGAAATGTGAAAGGAAACGCAGATTTCATTAATTACAAAGCGGTGCGGCCAACGGCCGAGTACAAAGATCCTAAACCCTAAACCTTAAACCAAAAGAAAAACAAGAGTTACAACGGCAGCGGGAGGGCCCAAAAGATCCCTTGGAATTCAAGGTTTCTATTAAACAGAGAGAGTAACAGCAGTGGCGGGAACGCGAGTTTAAAGTACCGAGGGAGCACAGGCGAATCCGTAGTTGAATACTTCCAAGAGACATATGGATTTGTTATTCACCAGCGCCCCCCCCCGACAAGCACGGAAAACCTGTTAAGCCTCACCGCCCGCAGTCCCCCCGGTCTCCCCGGCTCCCGCTCCGCCTGCCTCCGCCGGGAAGTCCAGCTGTTCCTGGTCGGGGTACCAGGAGAGGTCCACCCCATGGTCCCTCTCCAGATCTTTGATCTCCAGTGTTAGCTCTTCGTGGAGAGGGCTCTACCATCTTCGTCTCAGATGGCTCCTGGTGTAGCTACTGGGCTTCCTCAGGATAGACTTCGAAAGCGATCCCATTTTATTAATTCTCCCTATACGGTTATGAATCTTAGGGTAATTAAGGAATTTCAAAAATTCCTCAACTCGGAGGACAAGTGGTATGTGATTTAAAGTTTTTATTTAAATATTTAATTTTGTATCAATTACTATATTCATGTGTCTTACATACGTTTAATTTTCATGAAATAATATTAGGTTGTTTATCAACAACGTTGAGACTGTAGACTCCGAATGGTTCAAAGAGGTGATGACTCCGGATGCGGATTTAGAGTCGTCGGTATGTATTTATCAATAAATAATATATTTTTTTGTTATATATTTATTAATAACTAACATTTTTTTTATCTATTTTATATTTAGCACATTGACGTGTACCTGCACATTCTACATGAGGATCCCAGTTTTGTGATAAACGGGAGAGTTGAGCTTCATGAGAAAATAACAATTATGTCTAGACCAATCACTGTAAGTATGCAATTCAATGTCAATTAATATTCTCTTTTTAAAATTTGACAAATTGTGTTGTATTTTGTTGTTGTTGTTGTTGTTTTATTTTATTTCAATAGCAAGAGTATCACAACATGTGGATGAAACATCATACCAATGATGACCCTGATACGGTGTATGACGAGAATACATTAGAGACATACACTGAAGAAGAAATAGAGACACTCATCGCCAATGCTCAGGGTTGGTCTGGATATTGGAGAGATGAACGACCATGGGTCAATGTGGATCACATGAGATTTTTTATTAATAATTATATATTTTTGGTTAAATTAATCCCTCACTAACTATTTTTTTTATTTTTTAGATTTTGATGATCATTCACTCTCACGGGCACTTTATGGCCTGTAGAGCGAATCTGGAGCATGACACCTTCGCTGTTTGGGATTCTTTGGCACATAAATGGACCGTTGAAATAAAATAGACTTGACGCAAAGCAACCCTACCGCATAGACGGTTAATACCTATTGTGATGAGACATGCTCGTTTGCTACATCAACATCCAAACACGACTGATAAGACCGAGTTTACATTTACATGGCCTCCATGCGAACAACCCTACGTTCAGACCGATAATTGTTCATGTGGGGTGTTCTCACTACTACACGCAGAGGCATTACTCAAGGGTATAATGGATCCCAGACATAGACAAAACGAATTTGTTTATGAGCATCGAAATGATATTGCATATATTTTTATGGATATATTAGGTATAAGATACCCCAAAATTAGTGATTGTGTATCTTACTATCTTAATGTGTTATCAATTAAATTTTAAAATATTTTATTACGGTAATGTTGCACCACTGAAATTAAAAAAAATAAAAAAGAAAACTGCACCACTTATTATCACATGAAGGCTGCACTACTGAATTATTACGTGAAAGCTGCAAGTCTGAATTCTCACATGAAAGCTGCACCACTGAAATATTCAACCTTTAATAATTGCATAGCAAACACATTGCTCAATTGCCTATAAATACCACAAACGAGTACAAAATGAAATATTAATAATTGCATAGCAAACACATTGCTCAATTTGACGAATTCTGGAATTACCCAGTGGTTTGGATGAGGTATCGGCTCAATAGTACCTGCCCACATATTTCTAACAAACTCTGAGCTGTAATAGGGGCTCACAAATTCATTGATGTTGTAATTCGAAAACCTGGAGAAAAATAAAATATTATACAAAATTATTAAACTAATTTATATAAAAACACACTATTAATACAAATAGAATAACATACCTAATAGCCACAACAACATGAATACATGACATCTACAAGAGGTCAATTTCCCACAATCACAAGTTCTAAGCCTTAGATCCACAATAAAAAATCGTGAAATGACAGCAACCTTGAATCTATATCCACCTAAAGACGTTACAACCAAGTTGTTTGCCAGATTCCTTATTTCAACCAATTTTCTCGATACTTTCCCACACAGAATTTGATTATGAACCGCTGCTGCATTATGTCTCGTAGTGAACCATTCTTTGGGTACCAATCTAATGGATTCCAGCATAGCAACGATTGGGAGCTTTCGAGACCAAAGTAGCTTTTTTTTCCAGCTCTCAGCAGCATTAGACGTCGTGAACTCATAACGTCTAACCTTACAACAGACACGGGCACACTGTTCTGGATCCAAAGTATTGAGCTTCTGCACCAACCGTCCAGTCTCATCCATACGTTGTAACAACTCCATGCAACTACAGAGAAAATTATTTTGAATTAGAAACAAACATTTCATAAATTATGAGAACGAGCAACTACAAAGATATACCTGAGGAATTCAGACATCTGATATGAGAATGCAGCATCATAAAACTTTTTAACTATGACTTGCCCGAAGCCAACTAACTTCTGCTACAGATGATGGTAACATAATCCGTGTTTGGCCTCGGGATAAACATCGCGAACAACACGAATAATACTCTGGTGTTGATAAAAAATAAACAATAAATCATCTCCACAATCATAAGCTTCTCGTAAGCAGCGAAGAAACCATGTCCACGATTCAGTGCACTCCACATCACCAACACCGGTGGCCAAAGAGAAGATAATTTTATTTCCATCCCGAGTAACAGCCACAAACAAAATCCCACAATAACAATGACTGGCCTTCCGTATCTAACAAACCTAGAAATGGATGCCCCCAATGCAAAAAATGAATATTTAAATGTGTTATTATCATCCACATGTAAAGTTGTATGAGACTCGAAATTGGCGAGCTTCAAGTGGTAGAGATATCCAGATAACTTATTGAATGCCGATGCACCTGTTCCGTATAGGATAGACAAAGCATGCATTTTGGTGAGTCGTGCATGGTCGTAATTCAGTGTGAGTCCATGATCTTTAAACCCTTCATTCTATATCAGTGCAAGGGTTATATGTAGAGTTGTACACGCATATTTCTTCGCAAATAATTTTCCAAGAAATTTTGACTTCATGAACTTGGGAGTTTTCGTGTCCGGATCAAGGACACATGTATGTGGGATGATTAAAATCACGACTCGCCACACATCATGCTTAGCTGTTGCATGAAAATTGAAATCTCATCCATCATGCTTGCACTTCAAGTACCACCTTCCCGTATCTGAACGTTTGACCCTAAACTCTACCTTATTTACCAATGTGAAACAGCTTCCACCATTTTAATTTTACTCGAAAATGAGTTGTTCGATTGTAACAGCTTAAGTAAACAGTATTAAGGAAGATGTTGTTCCGGACGATCCAGACTTTCACACGGAACCTGCGGAATATGTTACGCATTTTCTCTTGTCAACTGTACATGAGACATATATGCCATATATGCCTGTTCGTGCCATGGTTCCTCCTCATCTACTGATTCATCTTCCTCATCTGAACTAGGGCTATTATACGAATCCCCAATATTAGACCCAAATTCAGTTTCATTATCTAAACCACCGGTATGATCATAAAAAAGTGGGCTAACTAGAGCCCATGTGCGAGGCACCATACTAGGACCAGCATAGAGATGGAAAAACGGCCGCCCCGCCCCAAATGGGTATATAATAAATAAATTTAAATTTAAATTTAATTTAATATATTTTTTAAAAAAATCATATACGGTGAAACCCTAATTCCCTAAAGCCTAAATTTCCTAAACTGCTTCTTCTCCTCCAATTCCGCCGCTCACGCTCACCCTTGACCCTTCTCTCTCTGCACATGGCACCACCGCGGCTGACGACACTGCCCAACACCCACAGGTTAGCGACCGCCACGAGCCCACGATCGTCGCTAGTCCTGAGTCCCTGCACAATTTGCGACGAGCGTCGTCCATCCACGACCAGCGACGAGCTTTGTCCAACCACGACCAGCGACGACTCGACGAGCGTTCAGCTACCTCGGCGCCGCCCAGCCCACTGCGACGGCAAAACTAGATTGTTTCTAACCGCTCATTCCGACCGTTCCTCCAACGTCTTTGTTGTAAGGGCTCTGTCCTCGCTTTTCCGCTAATATGTATATATATTTTGGCATTTATTGGCTGATAGTTTTTTATTGTATTAGTTTGGATTTTGCCACTGTATGTAATTGGATTTTGCCACTATATTTTGCCACATACATTTGTTTGGAGTTCAATTTTTTTTCATTTGTACTTAACATTTGCACAAGAATATTTTTCCACACGAATCAGTGGCTTCTTGAAGAAGTATCCCTATTTTCATAATTGCGTGCAATTATAAAGAAGAGTGATTTGTGATACTCCTTAGAGGTCCTGATATATAACCTGGGTTAAGGAAGGTTACTTTCTACTTATGTGTATTTGTTCAGTTGGAGTTATATTTTGAATTTATGAGTAAGAATCTTTGTGATCACTAATGAGTAAGTATCATTCATGAAATCAAACAATTTTTAAAACCTGTGATATGCCAAAATATATTATATTTGTATATTAAAAAGATGTATTTTGGAAATTTGTGAGGAGATTCACAAATATAATAGCTTTTGTTTGATAATCCAGTGGCGTTTGGTTAGTGAGAATTTGTAATTAATTCTTTTTGAAGTTGTTGCAAGTTATATTTATAGTTGTGAACTTTTCTTAATATTAGAACACTTATTGTTTATTATGCGATTGAATTTTGTGTAGTATCTCTTTTATTTGCATATTCTAGCTTGTTGCAATTTTAATAGATTATGTAGCATATTTGGTATTTATGATCTAGCCACGTGACATCTATTAAATATAACTGATTTATATTTCTAATATAAGAAGATGAATAAATGATCTTCAATGCAGCATTTAATAATCAAGAATGTTTCCTAATGTTTTTTATTTTTATTTTTGAAGTATAATTATGGCTGAGGAAAGGGCATCCAATGCATCCCTATCACCCATGTCGCCGCTTAGCTCTGAAGGGATATCTGACTCTCCTACTTCAACTCCAGCTTTAATTGGCTCTCCTGAGACACCCAGCTCTTCCTCTCCAATTACTGAGAGCAACCCAGATGTGGATGAAGTTGCACGTGATAAAGAGAAAGCACCAAGAAGCACAGCGGGAAAACTATACTCCAAAGTGTGGATTCATTATGATAGAATGCAAATTGATGGTAAATGGGAAACGAAATGCAAGTATTGTAGTGTCATGTTGTTCGGTGATCTTAAACAAGGTACTACTCATTTGAATAACCATCAAAAGAGATGTCCAAGGAAGAAAACACCAGATATAAGGCAACAACTTTTGCAAACTAATTTCAACAAGGACAAATTTGATGTTTCATCGTATAGCTTTGATAAAGATATAACTCGCAAAAACCTTGCAAGAATGATCATTTTGCACGAGTATCCTTTGATGATGGTGGAGCATGAAGGATTTAGAGATTTCTGTAATACTTTGAATCCTCTATTCCAAGCTGTGTCAAGAAACACGATTAAAGGGGAATGCATAAAGTTATACGAGAGTGAAAATGTTGTCGCAATGTAAGTTTTGGAGAAGAATGATGGTCGGGAAGCCTTAACAACAAATATGTGGACATCTTCATTTCAAAAAAGAGGTTTCATGGCTGTCACAACTCACTTCATTGACAATAACTGGAAGCTGCAGGGCCAGATTATCAGGTATATATTATTTTTTATGTAATTTTTTAACGAATTTTCATAATTCCTTGTGTTACGTAATATGTGAAGTTTTTTCTGCACAATTTTGTAGGTTTATCTATGTTCCAAGTCCACATACAAATGATGCTCTTTGTGAAGCATTATTTCAGTGTCTTTTTTATTGAAACATAGATCAAAAAATATCCTCTATCACTGTAGATAATTGTTCAACAAATGATGCAATGTTGAGTTCACTTGTAGATAAGCTTCCTTCTGATGCTCTATTGCTTGGTGGTAAGCTGCTCCATATGCATTGTTGTGCGCATATACTAAATTTGATTGTGAAAGATGGATTGGATGTGATTGAGGGAGCAATTAAAAATATAAGAGAGAGTGTTGCTTATTGGTCGGGCACCCCAAAGAGATGGGAGAAGTTTGAGGAGACAGCTCATCAAGCTAAAGTTATGATTACTAAGAAGTTGGTCCTTGATTTCAAAACACGTTGGAACTTAACATTTCTAATGCTATAGACATCGATTGAATACAAAGATGTATTTGCACGCTTGAAGTTTCGTGATGCAAAATACAAGTGCTCTCCTAGTGAAGATGAATGGAGGATGACCAAAGTTATTTGTGGTAAGCTCTCATTATTTTATGAAGCTACTGAACTATTTTATAGTACTAAATATCCTACTTCAAATTTGTGCTTTCCAAATATTTGTGAGATCTAGCTAGCTTTAATTGATTGGAGTGTTTGTGGTGTTGATATCATTGAACAAATGGCTCAAAATATGATGGAAAAGTTTGATAAATATTGGTTGCATGTGTATGGAATTATGGGGGTGGCAACCATTCTTGATCCTAGGTATAAATCTGATCTGTTGGAGTACTACCTTGCAAAGATTTATGTGAATGATGTTGATTTTGAGGTTGAAAAAATTCTTATTTTATGTCGTGAGTTGCTTGAGCAATTTGAGAAAGATTGTCAAGATGGAAATTGTGAAAAGAATGATACAAGTATGGTTATTGAACCACCACGTAGTTTGGGAAAAAATTTAAGTGGTTTTGATCTATATACATCAAAAAAGAAAAGAAAACCTACAAGGTCGTAATTGAATCTATATTTGGAGGAGGGTACTATACCTAGGGAGGAAGATTTTGATGTGTTAATATGTTGGCAGCCCAATAAGGGTAAGTATCCAATTTTGAATCGTATTGCAAAGGATATTTTAGCAATCCCCGTATCCACTGTTGCTTCGGAATAAGCTTTTAGCACAAGTGGTAGGTTGATTAGCCCGCACCGTAGTAGACTTCACCCGACAACCGTTGAGGCACTAATGTGTGCACAAAGTTGGTTATCACCTCATATGAAAGGTAATTATTAGATTAGTAGATTTTTTTATTAATTAAACTAATGTGTTATAATTATATACTATTTATTCTTACCTCTCTTCTTCTTCTTTTTTTTTTTTTTTTTTTTTTTTTTGTAGATGGGATTGCTAAAGCAAATGTTTGTTATGATGAGGATGATGAGATTAAGGTAAATATGATAAGCTAAAATTGTGTGTTTACATATTACTTTTAAGAATTAATACGTTCTCACACCCTCTCAACTCTTTATTTGGACTTTTCTAATTGTAGGAATAATGTGACTGTGGAAGACATATTATGCGATGTGAATGAAGGAGAAATGGAGAACGAGAACTTAAGCTTGTTATGGAATTTTAATTTTTATGTAATCTTTTTAGACATGTGAATTTGATTTTATTGTTTATTTTGAATATTATGATTTGGATTTAGTTTATTGCGGATACAATTTTATGAATTTGACGCATCATTATAATTTTGAATGTGTTTTAAATAATAATTTGATTATGTCTTATAATTTGATTATGTCTTAAAAGACAATTTGTTGCCCCACAGCGGGGCAGCTGGGTATATGCACGGGGCGGGCATAGGTATCTAGATACCCGCCCTAATCTGCCCCGTTGCCATTCCTAGACCAGCATCATCTACACGTACACGAGTACTTTGAGGGGGGCACACGAGTACTTTGAGGGGGTGACGTTCAAAAGCTTGCGTCATTCCCTCGTATGTAGAGTGACGGTCACCATTAATTTTTTTTAGTGAAACATAAACTACGAGATCTTCATCCTTGTACTTATTCAAAAATCGTGCAACATCATTATCTGTATTTAGCTTCCACTTATTGATGCGGCCATCGATCGATGCGATTTTTCATAAATCTTATATTTTAAGCGAGACCGAGTCTGGGCGGCTGAGTTACTGTGTCGTCATAATTTATTTTTGGCCATTTAAACCAATTTTTTCACTAAATAAAAAAAAAATCAGACTGCCTAGGCAGTTCAAAACCGTCCACCTTACGATTTTCGACTTCTACAATTTTAAAAAATATTAAATAGTGTGATATTATATAGTAAAAATAACTTGTGCCGTTAAAAAATGCAATTCAAATACACTTGAATTGCATGATTATGACCAAGTTTTGTATTGGCAGTCATCAAGACACCTTGAAGTATTTGTTCAGGTGGGCTTTATTTCTTATAAATATGGGCTTTCTTAAAAAAGCCCATCAGCAAAATGCAATTAAGGCCCAAAAATTCCTGCAAATATGTGCGTCCAAATTTGAGCTAATCGAACTTGAAGTTTCTCTTCTTTAATTGCTTGTTTCTTTTTCTTCAATTTCCGGCGGCCGGAAGTTAAATTTCCGGCGAAATACATAAAATTAGGGCAAATATCGCCAGTGAACTGTCGCCAACTTGAAGCTAAGTCTTTGATTACTCTTTACTTCAGTGAAATAGAAAATTCTCGGTAAAGGTTGTTTAGTAAACAAATTACACATTCAGTAAACAAATTTTGTTCGAAACGGGCTTCCAATTCTGCAGTGAATTTACAAGTTATGGAGGCTTGGACACATTGCTTGAAGAGATTTCAGTTTTGAGCACATCCAATGGCAGTAAAGCTTTCATCGTTGACGCTGCGCAAGAGAATCCCAAATTGGGTTTTTGTAAACGCCTATTTTTCTTCACAGTCATGCGCAATCAAGTTAAAATCGACGCAAGAGTTTGACCTAAGCCAATTGAATTCACCTGATTATGAAGCAAAGATTGAGTTTCTGAAGAATAAGCTTCATCCAGATAGCTTAGTTTCTGCGCTAAACAGCACCCCTGATTTGAACTCTTCAATCACTCTTTTCAAATGGGCTTCCCTTCAAAAGAGATTCAACCACACAGCACAAACGTATCAGATGATGATTTTGAAGCTGGGCATGGCTGGAAATGTGGAGGAGATGGAGGGGTTTTGCATTGAAATGGTAAGAGAAAAATGCCGAGGTATGGATAAGTCTCTCTTGGCTTTAATTTCTTCGTTTGTTAGTAATCATAGGCTTAGTGAAGCTTTAAGGGTTCTTTATGTTATGAATTCGACTAGTTTTAAGCCTCCTATAGGCGTTTTCAATGCATTGATGGGTGTACTTGTAGTGGGAAAGAGAGATTTTAAGGATGTGTTGTTTGTATATAAAGAAATGGTGAAAGCTGGAATTATTCCGAATATTGAAACACTGAATTATCTGTTGGAAGCTTTGCTCGAATCGGGGAAAGTTGATGCAGCTATGGATCAATATGGGAGATTGAATAAGAAAGGGTGTAAACCCAATGCCAGGACGTTTCAGATCATGATAAGCGGTCTTGTTGCTAGGAATCGAGTCGAAGAATCCATTCTTGTAGTGGAGGAGATGTTTCAGTGTGGAATTGAGCCTGATTTTTGTTTCTATACTTGTATAATACCTATCTTTTGTAGTTTGCAGAAGTTAGAGATGGGATTGAGGTTGTTTAAAATGATGAAAGGTGCTAATGCAGCGCCAGCTTCGATCACGTACAAGGCTATGATCAGATGCTTGTGTGAGCATCTTCACATGGATGATGCAATCAAACTTCTCAAAGAGATGATAGATAGTAGTTTATTGCCTGATCATCAAGTGTTCATGGACGTAATAAATGGGTTGTGTAAATCGAATAGGCTCACCAAAGCTAGAAACATTTTGGAGGAGAATAATATAGTGGATACTAGTCTGCATAATGCACTCCTTGAATCATATTGTGGCAAAGGAAATTTCACAATGGGAAAAGATGTGTTTGATGAAATGTCCGAGAGAAATATAACGGATGCTAGGTCCTGGAATATCCTTATTCGATACTTTTGTGAGGATTCGAGGGTGAATAGAGCGTTGGAGTATCTGTGTAGAATGGTTATATCTTCTTTTGAACCTGACTCTGCTACGTACTCTGCTCTTCTTCTTGGTTACTGCAAAATCGGAGAAGTTATGTGCGCTTTAGATATGTTTTATCATATTAGATCGAAATGCTTTGTTTTGGATTCTGTTTCTTATGCTGAATTTGTTGATTGTCTTTGTCGAAGAGGAAAAATTCAAGAGGCTGCGAACGTGCTCCATTATATGTCTGGTAAAGGTTGTGCTCTCCAATCTACTTCGTTCGGTTTGTTAACAGAAAAAATCTGTGCAAGTGGAGATGTTAATAGAGCTATCAAGTTATTATCAATGGCTGGTATGACCTCTTTAAGTACCACTTACAATATTATTCTGAAAGGTTTATGTGATTCGGGCCGAGAAAAACATTTATGGATGTTACTTTCGCGAATGATTGTAGTTGGTTGTGCTTTTGATGTGGAGACTTACTGCATCCTTCTTCGATGCATGAGTTCACTGAATCGAAAGGACGAGTGTGTTACTCTTTTCAACTTAATGCTAAGTGAGGACTTAAGGCCAGATTCAGAAACATTAGCTTGTTTGTTGTCCTGTTTGGCGAATGATCTTCAAGTGCACTTGATTCTTCCTTCAATAAGTAAACTTGCTGAAATTCTTGATTCAAATACGTGTAATATACTCATCGACAGCCTCTGGAAAGAGGGATACGAAAGCGAGGCAAGCCACTTGCTGGAAAAGGGATGGGTACGCGATGCATTGCTAGTCGGAAGAAAGGAAACGGTCTGTGGAAATTTTGTTGTTGAGAATTCTGGCATTCAGGATAATGTGAGTTGTATACTCGAAGAGGGCCTTGGAAGCACGCGATAGATTCGTTTCTCGTGTCTGAAAAACAACGATATGGATGTCGCATCAATGTCGCCTAGGAGCTGGCAGGTTGATATTCGTTCCCTCTAGCTTCCTGCAAGTGTTGCTTTTGAAATATCATTGAAATGCATCTTCCATTTTGTTGATCTAGTTATTCCTCTTCCAGGTTGAAGAAGGAAACTCATGGATGTTGCTAAAGGAATCTTCCATTATGTTTGATCAAGTGTACACATGATCATGTTTTGTGCAATAGAGCCTTATTTAGTCTAGTAGTAAGGCACTTGTATTAAATATTATGTACATGAGAATTGAGAACTGAGATATTGCACAAAATAATTTGTACACCCTAAAAATATATTATTTTCAATAAACTTCATCACAATATCCATAATTTTACACAAACTGTCAAAACTTTCAAACTCTATATAAACACAATTCAATACATTTCTTTATTTTATACATAATAATTTACGAAACTATCTATTGAAACTCAACCCATTATACCACTTTTTTATTTTGTATGTTCATCAAATAATGCAAATTAGTTCGGAATCACCTCTCCATTTCCAATTGACTCAAATCATGATCACACTGATTTAAATAAGAGTTGGTCACTTGTGTTTCATATACACAGTAAGCTTACAGCGTTACCACTTTTGAAAAAGTTAAAGATTTTGATTAAGATTATCAAGAATCTTATAATGAGTATCAAGAATTAGGGTAAATGATATCATATTTGATCAAGAGTATAAAAAATTTGATCAAGGCTATAAAAAAATTTGATGAAATTAAAAAATACAACATTTAAAATATCAAATGGACTAAGAGTATAAGAGTATCAAATATTTAACAAAAGTATCAATAAAACATCATAAACTTTAAGATATAAGACTTTGCCTTTTTAAGAAGTGGTGTTCTTAAGCATCTAAAACAAGAGATGTACGGTCATCAGTCAAGTGCACTCAATTACAACTTATCAATTGATTGAGAGTGGGTTTAAACATGAAGTTTCTTTTAAAAAATGAGACCACAAAACAAAGAACACAAGTATAGAAATGCATTGCAATAAAAATCTTCACAAAAGCTATGATCAAAATTGCCAGAAAAATGGTCAAGAAAATCGAAATTCTAACAAAAAACAATTCACATTTTTTTCTCATCACCTGCAAAAATTAACCTGTGAAAAAATGAATTCCTCAATTGCCATCTAGAAATCAAGATTACCTGCACCATTATCTTCATCAGAAAAAAACATTTGATCAATATCACTATCACTCCACTCTACAATCTCTCCACCATTTCCCACCATTGATGTTGGATGTTGTGCTCCAATTTTCCCATTTTTCCTCAAATCAGAAGCAGCATTCTTCGTCCCCAGGATAACAGGATTTTCTTTCGAATTCGATCCCCTGAATCTGAAACCAGCCGACGCCATTGGAGCGTTTTCTTTCTTCCTCGATTTCTCCCTCATCAAACGTCCTAGATGCTCCAGCGCCTCTTTTGCCCTTTTCCTCGTCAAAACCGCCTCCGTCGCCCTCCTCTCCGCCTCCGCTTTCGCCGCCGCCGCCGCTCTATTCAACGACGCGGACACGATTTTGGCCGCAGCCAACAGCTTCCTCGCGGCGTCTCTATCCATCAACACGCTGAAACCCTCGACATTGCCTTTCTCCGCCGTTTTCAATTTGAAAACGCAGGCGCTGGGGTTCACGCAGAGGGGGCAAATGTAGGGTTTGGCAGGGGCCGCCACGCACTGTGGGTGAGTGAAGGAGCCGCATTTGAAGCAACTGAGAACGGAGCCGTTTGGGAGCGGCGGCGGCGGATACACCTGGAAACAGGTTGGGCAGAATGACTGCGGGTGGAGGCGCAGAACGCAGGTGGTGCAGAGGTGGCGGAAGCTCCCGCGGTAGCGGACGTTGTGGAGAAACAGCCGGTCTTCCATTCTACAGTTGCTGCACGCCTTCGCGACTGCGGAATGGGCGGCGGCGGCGGTGGCATTGGGTTTTATCAGCATAATTACCTGTGAATTGTTTCAGGATGTAGAAATTGAATGTGAAATCAGATGAAAAAAATAACGAAATTCAGGTGATTTGTGAGGGGATGAGCTTCTTCTGAGTAGGGTTTGGGAACTAGGGTTTGAAGAAGGAGGAGAAGAAAAGAGAAATGGTATGAAGTGAGTAGCAGGTCTATCGTATCACGCCTCTCCCGGAAAGACGCCGATGGGTAAGTGTAATTTCAACAATTTGTTATACTGTTTTAATATAATTTCTAAAATATAATTAAATCGATCAAAAAATAGATAATTAAAGAGTGAATTACTATTAGGTACAATTTTGAACACTCAATTACTACTAGGTATAATTTCTTTTCTAATTACTATACAATGTTTTGATTGATTTTTCTAATTTTACCCTTACTTCTATTTGTGTTGTGCATATGCAGATTACTTTTTCAATTCCCAAAAATATACTTTTCTGTCAATTTTTTTCTCTTTCCAATTTTGACTGATACAATATTTTCTGCAATATACAATATTTTGAATTATTTTCGAACACACAGCATTCATCCATTTTCCAGTTTTGTATCATTCATTTTTCAGTTTTGTTTCAGTCTCATTTTGTTGTACATTATCACACCATACAATTTTCAGAAATATTTTCAAAATTATCACATAATAAAACCAAAATCTGCACATTATTCCAGAATTATATCTTGAATTATTCTAAAATAACTAAAAAATCATCGTACAACAACAAAAAAATATTCCATAAGTATTTCCATAAAAAATATTTCTGCACACGTGCAGCTTCGTTGCAAATTATTGCACATGTAAAGAAAGAAAAAGAAATCTACACATTATTTATTTCATTGTATACAAACAAATTTCAAAACAAAAAATCCAGATTACAGAAAATAAATCATCAAACCAGAACAAAAAATCAAAACAAAAAACCAAGATTACTAAAAATAAATCATCAGATCCAGAATAGATGGCCAGTTACTGGGTTTTTTTTTTTAAGAAAGACGCGTCCACCTGATGCAGAGAGAAAGACGGTGTGTGCGCCGTCGGTGGGTCTTTCTCCACCTGGGGTGCGCGGGATGGAGGAAATACCGAAAACACTAATATACCGACGTTACCGTGCCGAAAAATACCGAAAAATACCGAATTTGCGGTATACCGAAAATTTCGGTACGGTATGGTTACCGTACCGAAATTTTCGGTACGGTATCGGTATAGGATTTTAAAATTTTCGGTATTTCGGTATTTCGGTATATACCGTATACCGTAAATATTTCTTTAAAATAATTATTTAATTAATTTGTTTATAATTTAAATAATATAATAAAGAAATGTACAATAATAATTTTTTTTAATTAATTGTTCGGTATGAACGGTAAATCGGTATGATTCGGTGTGGACGGTATAATCGGTATGGTCGGTATAGTCGGTATGATTCGGTATGGACGGTATAATCGGTATGGACGGTACGGTAAGGTATACCGAAAAATCGGTACGGTATGCGGTATGAATTTTTTTAATACCGAAATTTTGGTATACCAAAAGTTCGGTATACCGAAATTTCGGTACGGTATCGGTATGTTTTTTATAAATACCGAAATTTTCAGTACGGTATACGGTATTTTCGGTATACCGTACCGATCCATCCCTAGGTGCGCCGTTGTGGTGGGTCTTTCTCACTCTTGGTCACCGTCGCAGTGGGCAGATGTTGCGGTGGTCTGGTTCAGTGGTCGCGGGGCCGTCGCCTGGTTTGCGCTGTTGCCTGACTGAGAGAATCTGAGAGAGCAAAAATCAGAGAGAGAGAGAGAGAGAGAGAGAAAAAGAGATTGAGAGACGGAGAGAGATTTTAGGGTTTTATCAATTTGAGGGGTATAAATGGAATAGATTGTATCTAGTAGTAATTTCTAAAAAGCATTGTACTTAGCAGTCATTTTCTACTACATATTGTATCTTGTAGTAATTTTTTCATAATTAAATAAAGTCTTGTACATAGGAATCTTAAGATAAGGAAAAAAAAAACATCTTAAGATAAAAAATTTGGTAAAGAAATGAAGTTATTTTGTTCCAAAAGTTTGAACTTAGGTTCGGTGGCATAGCGTATCGTATCATATATCGTATAAAAAATTTTGGTATCTGAAAATGCATACCAATAAAGTACCAAAATTTTATTAAATACACACCGCGTACCTCACCGAAATATCGGTATGCCGTGTTGCATTGAAAATTTCCATATACCATGCATATCGATTTATTGGTATGTATTTTATAAAGAAATATTAATATATCGCGTCATACCAAAATTATTTAAATAAAATAATTAATTATATTATTTAATATTGTATAATTCAACATGGTATATACTAAAAATACAGAAATATCAAAATATTACCGATATTTTGGTATTACCAAAAATACCTATAGACATCGAAATTTTAAATTTTGTAGTCTTATTATTTTGTGATAAACTCTAATTTTGGAGATAAGAATATATCCAAGATTTGAGAATATATTTTTCCTTATTTTTCGAGTCATTGATATCTCCGAGATTCTGAGATATTTTTTTAGTCTTGCTCTCCAAGTTATTATCTCTTATAAATAAGAGAGTCAAAATAGAGTTCTAGGAGTCCGATGGAATAAGTCACAAGCAACTCCATCAACTCGAAATAAGTCGCTGAGACCCCGGTACTACAAATCAAGTATGAGTCTTTGGAGAGAGGAATCAAGAGATCAACGAGAGTTGTAACCCACAAATTATCAATGGAAAATAATACGTTTACCATTTTATTTTTCTTCGCCTTTTATATATTTATTTGCAGGTGTTGAAATTTATTGGTTAACAAATTGGCACGTCTGGTGGGACGATTTTCGCTCTTCATCTCCACTCTCTAAAGATCCATAGAATTCATGGGGCATGTCAAATCACCTTTTGAGTTCTACATCAGAATTTCGAGACCAAGTTGCAGCCGTCATGTGTCTCTACAACAAGTCTCGAGGGGGCATCTGTAGACATCAAACTTTTGAATTTCGTAGTCTTATTGTTTTGTGATAAACTCTAATTTTGGAGATAAGAATATAAAAATATCTCCAAGATTTGAGAATATATTTTTCATTGATATCTCCGAGATTTTGAGATATTTTTTTAGTCTTGCTCTCCAAATTATTATCTCTTATAAATAAGAGAGTCAAAAAAGAGTTTTAGGAGTCCGATGGAATAAGTCACAAACGACTCCATCAACTCAGAATAAGTCGCTGAGACCCCGGTACTACAAATCAAGTATGAGTCTTTAGAGATCAACAAGTGTTGTAACCCACAAATTATCAATGGAAAATAATATGTTTAACATTTTATTTTTCTTTGCTTTTTATATATTTATCTGCAGGTGTTGAAATTTATTGGTTAACAATACCAAAATATCGATTTTCTAAATTTTTTATACCGATATCGTGCTGAAAATTCTAGTGATGGCAACGGGGCGGGTCTGGGACGAATTTGCCCTAACCCAAGACCCGCCCCGCCTAAAAATTTCAGGACCCGAGATCCACCCGCCCCGTGTGAGGATCCATCGGGTCTAACCCGTCCCGCCCCGTTTAATTTTTTAATTCTTCTAAATTAATTTTAATATCCCCAATATTTTTATTTTGACATTAAATAATTCAAATTAAAATCTATAATTACATAAAATAACATTTAATATTCATCATATACTTATAAATAATATATATAATATATTTATAAAAATATATATACAATAACATAACATCAATATAAGTTACATAATTACACATATATAAATAAAAAAAATAATATATTTACGTGTTGTGGAACCTAATACGGGTTGGTGGGGCGGGTTCTACGAAAACTGCGACCCGTCCCGCACCCGCTTGACCAGGCCCAAACCCAGCCCGAGCGGGGCGGGTTCAGTGCAGGTCCGGGTTTGAACCCGACCCATTGTCATTCCTAGAAAATTCGGTATTTTTTGACCCGACAATCCCAGTATACTGATATTTTCGATATTTTATCCATCCTTACTGATATCATCTGGAAAGCTGTAACGTCCCAAATTTGGAATGCCGGCTTGTGATTTCAGCACTCTAAAGACTCAAGTAGTTTGTGTTTGTTTAGAAATGGTGGTGATGAAATTGAGAATGAAAATGGAAAAGGAAAATGAAGGTGATTGTAATTCATGAATAATAAATTTGAATTAGTTCGGGATTTAGAAGTAGTGGTAGATGAAGATTTATGTCAAATCAAAGTTGATGTATTATTTTATTATTATTGTTAGTAGATAGAGAAATAATTGAATGAATGTGATAGTATATGATATAATATTTTATATATTATTGTTAATTAGTGGAGTAATGCTAGATGATATATAATTATTATTTTATTTATAATATAGATACATGTATTTAATATATATTTCATATTAATATTAACATTAATGTTTGATAAATTTGAATTAAATGCTATATATATATATATATATATATATATATATATATATATATATTTTGTAATAACATTTTTTATATATTTACCCGTAGTAATATATATAAGATGCATATATTTTTGTAAATAAATTTTGTAACAAATATAACATGTATATTTTACATATAAGTATATAATACATACTTACAAGTATATATATATTTGATGTTAGGATTTTGTGACTATAAAATGTAAATAAATAATCTATATTATGTGTATTTTATTGAGGGTAGAATTTATGATTATTTATCAACTGTATATACTGTTGTTACCGTATTTATCGTATATTATGGGGGTATCCGTAGTTGGTTAATAAACGAGCTACGAACTAATATAAAATGATAAACACGAGCGATAGGGAAGAACCCGAGAGTTTTTCCCTTGAAAATGGCTTTGGGAATCTTCTTGGGATCCCCTTGCCTTGTGTCTTGCATATATGAGCTTTTGTGAGGGAGAAGTCCCTCTTATAATGGATTGGGGCCTCTATTTATAGAGGCCCAAACTTAAGGGCTAAGAAACGAACTTAGGTTAAGAGCAAAGAAGCAATCTATACCATTTATATTAGGGTTTTATTTACATCCGTTGATCTAATACTGTACTAAATATTTTACAATTAAAGGTCTTGTCTTGTCTCATAAAGATGTCAGTACTTTGATATCTACGTTGATGCTGATCCAGTCGGATCTGATCCAGTTAGGACACCATGCGGACCTCGTCATCTTCTCATCTGTCGAGCTCGAGTCTTCGTCGAGCCGAGGTGGGGCGACGTGAATCTCATCGTCTTCTCGCCTACTCGTCTGCTCGTCGACTTTATGCCGAGATTGAGGGACCCCCTAAGGAATCTCGACACGCATGCCGAGGTGGGGTACTTTTAGGAATATTTGTGTAACAACAATTGCCCCCCAGTTCGGCTGTCAAATACTTTTTGGGAGTCGAGCTGGTAGTGTAGTGAATAATTTTTTGGATGCGTAAATGATGGATTATATTACATCGAGTATTGAGTACCGAGTCTGTTAGCTCTTGGTGAGCTCATCCGGAGAGATGAAATTGTCTGAAACGATGAGCTCGTCTGCAGAGGCGGACTTGTCCGGAGAGGTGAAATCGTCTGAAGCGATGAGCTCGTCCAGAGAGGCGGACTCATCCAGAAAGATGAAATCATCTAAAGTAATGAGCTCGTCCGGAGAGGCAGACTCGTCCGAAGAGGTGAAATCGTCTAAGGCGATGAGCTCGTCCGAAGAGGTGAAATCGTCTGAAGCGGTGAGCTCGTCCAGAGAGGTGAAATCGTCTGATGCGATGAGCTCGTCCGGAGAGGTGAAATCGTCTGAAGGGATGAGCTCGTCCGGAGAGGTGAAATCGTCTAAAGCAATGAGCTCGTCCGGAGAGGTGGACTCGTTCGGAGAGGTGAAATCCTCTGAAGCAATGAGCTCGTCCGGAGAGGTGGACTCGTCTGAAGAGGTGAAATTATCTGAGGCAATGAGCTCGTCCGGAGAGGTGAAATCGTCGGAAGCGATGAGCTCATCCAGTGAGGCGGACTCATCCGGAGGGGTGAAATCGTCTGATGCGATGAGCTCGTCCGGAGAGGCGGACTTGTTCGAAGAGGTGAAATCGTGTGAAGGGATGAGCTTGTCCGGAGAGGCGGACTCTTCCGGAGAGGTGTGAGATATTATGAAATCTATTCTTTCTTCAATTGTTATATTCTTGTCATTATCCTATATCCTGCATAACAACAATCCAACAATAAATATTAAATACCTTGAAATAAGAAATTGCTCGCCGGAAGCTTCGAGCTCGCCGAGAGTCTTTTGTGCTCGCCGGGAGGTCTGAGTTCGCTGAGAGTCTTTCGTGCTCGTCGAGAGGTCTGAGCTCGCCGGGAGTCTTTTTATGCCCGATGGGAAATTTAGGTTCGACAGTAAGACTTTAGTGCTCGCGTGGGCTTTGGCCGCATCATGAGACTTTTGGTGCTTGCGGGCGAGGCAATATTCTCGCGCGAGTCTTTATGCTATTGTAAACACAAATTTTCGTATTTAAATAAATAAATAACGAAAAAAAATGGAATTACAAAACAATTTTATTTATCAAACGATTGTTCGGGTACAATCTCTAGAAAACTCCTCTGATTCTCTCTTCGTGGTTGACTTTGACTTTGACTTTCGAATTTGTCGGGGTTGAAAACCGTTGTTGATGAACTTCGAAGGAGAAAACGTCGATCGGAGGGGCTTAGCACCTTGATCTCGGATCAAACGTCGTCTTTGACGAAGAACTTGAAGAATTCTGCGGGAGAAACGTCAATCGGAGGAGTTTAGCACCTTGATTTCGGATTGAACGCCGTTCTTGATGAAGAACCCGAAGAACTCCTTGAAATCGCCGGACTTGATCTCCAAAGCTCGAAATCTAGTGTATTTTGATGCTCTCCGTATGCTTCTGTGTGTTCTGAAATGGCTGAAATGAGACCCTATTTATAGATGATGGAAACCCTAGATTTAACGAACCTGGCCTGTTGAACCAGGAAATATTCCCGGCATCTACAGGAATATTCTTTTTTCAATTTGATTTGTTGGGCTTTAAAAACATGACATGATTTATTGGACTTTAGAGGCCCAAATTTATTTATTGGACTTTAGAGGCCCAATTCGGTTAATTGGACTTTGGAGGCCCATTTCATTTTATTGGACTTTAGAGGCCCAAATTTATTTATTGAGCTTTTGAGGCCCAATTTGACTTATTAGGCTTTAGAGGCCCAATTCGATTTATTGGACTTTAGAGACCCAAATTGATTTATTAGGCTTTAAAAGCCCAATTTAATTTATTAGGCTTTAAAAGTCCAATTTAATTTAATGGCTTTAGAAGCCCAAATTGATTTATTAGGACTCAATACTTGGATTGGGCCTAATTAATTTAATAAGTCAATTAAATTATCAATTATTTATTATATTAGAAATTATATGTATTTAAATTCCTAAATAATAAATTTAATTGATATTTAATATGTAATTTCCACATGTCGCTTCTTGATTCGGCAATTAAATTTTGTCTGCTTACAGCTACTATGGGTACAATCCCTTGTAGACTTTTATGCTCACCGAAGGCTTAGGCCGCGTCGGGAGACTTTTTGTGCTCGCGTGGGCTTTGGCCACATCAGGAGACTTTTGGTGCTCGCGTGCGAGGCAATATTCTCGCGCGAGTCTTTATGCTACTATGTGTACAATCCCTTGTAGATTTTTATGCTCACCGGGGGCTTAGGCATCGTCGGAAGACTTTTTTTCCTAGTGGGATTATGATTCGTCGTGAGTTTTTAGTGCTCGACGAGAGTGCGAGTCATCGTGAGTCTTGATAGGGGAAAAATCTTGCCTTTAAAGTAGACAGTCAACGTCATTTAGGTGGACAAGTCAACGCCACGTAGGTGGACAAGTCAATACCATAGAGGTGGATGATCGATATCGTGAAGGCGGAGATGTCAACACCACGTAGGTGGACGATCCATGCCACGGAGGCGAATATATCAATGCCGAAGAGGCATAAAGCCAGTGCTTTGGGGGTTTACGATCCATGCCCTAGAGGCGAAATAGATCTATGTCGAAGAGGCAGACAATCAACCCTACGTGGGCGGACAAGTCAATGCTATGCAAGCAGACAAGTCAACGCCACGGAGGCGGACGATCTATGCCATAAGGACAAATAGACTAATGCTAAAAAGACAGACAGTCGACTCCACAAAGATCGACAATCAATGCCGTAAAGGCAGATAAGTCAACGCCACAGAGACGGATGATCTATGCCACAGAGACGGATGATCTATGCCACAGAGGCGAATAGGTCAATGCCGAAGAGGCATAAAGTTAATGCCACGGAGGCGGACGATCTATGCCATAGAGGCAAATAGATCAATGTTGAAGAGGCATAAAGTCAGCGCCACGGAGGCGGACGATCTATGCCACAGAGGCGAATAGATCAATGCCAAAAAGGCATAAAGTCAATGCCACAGAGGCGAACGATCTATGCCACAGAGGCGAATAGATCAATGCCGAAGAGGCATAAAGTCAATGCCACGGAGGCGGATAAGACATCGTCACGGAGGCGGATGAACCATGCCACAGAGGTGGAGAGATCAATACCGAAGTGGCAGATAGTCGACGCCACATAGGCGGACAAGTCAATGCCGAAGAGACGACTGTCAACACCGCAAAGGTGGACAAGTCAAATGCCAATAAGGCAGATAGTCGACGCCCAGAAGGCGGATAATCAATTTCGAAAAGGCGACTGTCAACACTGCGAAGGTGGACAAGTCAAATGCCGATAAGGCAGATAGTCGACGCCTAGAAGGCGGACAATCGATGCCGAAATGGCGGGGGCACTTAGGCCGCTTGCTCGGTGATTCAGAGATTTTACTTCTTTCATCACGAGTCTTATTTTGAAAAAAAAAATTCTACTTTATTTTTTCGAATATCGGAATTTGAACTCTGGAGTTCTACTCTCCTTCCCTTCAAGTATAAATATATTTTCGGGGTGTTTTTTACCGTTAAAGGTTTTTTTTAAGAAATTTCGACATTTTAAAAATTTTTAAAATCCAAAAATGTGTACATGCCCCAAATTTCTTTAAAAAGTTTGGAGTTTTATCTTGTTTAAGAATTTTTTACACTAACAATTTTTGAAATTTTCAATATATGTGTCTATGCCCCCAATTTCTATTAAAAGAGGGAGGGTGAATTGCGAATCACAATGCATTTAACAGTAATCATTGAGAATACCTGATACAGCTGGACAAAGGACTGTACGTAGATCTACTGGAATTAACTCCGACTCTATGGTGAATTAATTTGTGCCCCAGTAGCATAAATAATGTGGCCCAACAACTTCTTGAAATTTGGCCCATCAATTTTAAATGAAAAAGAGCCCATCAGCTTTCTAAGATTTTAAAAAATAGGGCCAGCATTTGAAAATTAAAGGCCCAGCGAATCAACATTAAGGGGGCGTTTGTTACGAGATCTTCAATGGGAATGGGAATGAAATTAACTTTTCCTCCTATGCCCCCAAATTTATTGGAGGGAGGAATGTCTCCATGTTGGTTACATCATTGGTGTTGTGCTCCAATTTTGGAAAAAATGAGACAAAAAAAGCTTGTTATTGGTGGTGGAGGGGAATGATTGAGGATAATTGATTGTAGATGGGGAAAATGTTAATCATAATGGGTAATGATTACCTTATTTAGGAGGAAAAATAATGTCATTCACCATCTTTTATTCTTATTAACCACCACAATTGCCTTATATTAATCTCCATTCCCATTGCAATTGAAGAATTTCCAACCAAGCGCCCCCTAAAAGTTTAACCAAATGACTTGGCCCATTCTTCTTTCCTCTCCAAAATTAGGGTGGCAGATTGCCCTTCTCACCCAAAAGCTAGAGCCGTTGCTGTCTTCTCTGAGAAAAAGAGGGGCGCCGCTCCTTCACCCTCAAAAGGCGTTGGCAGCGAAATAAAGAGTGACCGTTGGTGGCTATGGAGTGGCCGACGAGTCGGTGGCGCGCCGGAGCGTGAGAACTGAGATCCCCGGTGGCGCCGGAGAGGAAGAGAGATAGGAGCGTGGCGGCGCGAAGGCGGATGGCGACCTGCGACAGTGGTGACGGAGCTGACTCGGTGGCCTGCGTCGGAGGAAGAGACAGCTGCGCGCGGGAGAGGCAGAGCCGCAACGGGGTGTGACGCCCGAGAGGGAGAGGCGATGGGGCCCTGAGCGCGGAGGGAGCAGCGGAATGGCGGAGCAATTCCAACGAGTGAGAGCAGCGGCAGGGCTGGTTCGTGCGTCTTAGAGGACTAGCGGCAGAGGCGGTTGTGTATGGAGGCGTGTGCGTTGGTTTCGGAGCCTGAACAAATGGTTAAGGTTAGCATTGGCGAGTGTAGCGTGTAACACGTAGTAAACTCTGTAGTTGATTTCTTTGAATTTTTGAGAGATTTCTGTATGAAAGATATCCGAAGAATTTCTTTCCTTTAGGCTTTGAAATATTGAAAGTATATGTGTATGATTTTTTTTCTGGGATTTCTGTAATGATTTTCTGGGATTTTTTGTATGATTAGCCACTGTTGGCTTTGTTAATATATGATGGAGATGGTAAGAGTCAGTAGTATGCTGGGTTGTATAAGGACGATTCAACAGAAATGATATTGCCATCTTTTGTAAGAACCGATTCTATAATATACTTGCAGAATGTTGATACACAGGCTGAGTATGAAATTTTCACCAAGAACTGTGAGTGTTCTTGGTGTTCTTCGAGATCTTTGAAAAAATGTATTTTCTATAAACTTTTTGTGTCATCTCCCAAAGACGGCGTCAATTGTTGTTACCGTATTTACCGTATATCATGGGAGTATCCGTAGTTGATTAATAAACGAGCTACGAACTAATATAAAACGATAAACACGAGTGATGGGGAAGAACCCGAGAGTTTTTCCCTTGAAGATGGCTTTGGGAATCCTCTTGGGATCCCCTTGCCTTGTGTCTTGCATATATGAGCTTTTGGGAGGGAGAAGTCCCTCTTACAATGGGTTGGGGCCTCTATTTATAGAGGCCCAAACTTAAGGGCTAAGCAACGAACTTTGCTTAAGAGCAAAGAAGCAATCTATATCCTTTATATTAGGGTTTTATTTACATCCGTTGATCTAATACTGTATTAAATATTTTACAATTAAAGGTCTTGTCTTATCTCATAAAGATATCAGTACTTCGATATCTACGTTGATGCTGATCCAGTCGGATCTGATCTAGTTAGGACGCTATGCGGACCTCGTCATCTGCTTGTCTACCGAGCTCGAGTCTTCATCGAGCCGAGGTGGGGCGACATGAATCTTGTCGTCTTGTCGTCTGCTCGTCGAACTTTATGCCGAGATCGAGGGACCCCTTAAGGGACCTCGACACGCATGCCGAGGTGGGGTACTTTTAGAAATATTTGTGTCACAACATATACATTTTAATAGTTTATAGTATAACAAATATCTACAATAAAAAAAATGATAATTTATTCAAATAGAGAGAGAGAGAGAGAGAGATAAATTTCTTGTTGTGTTCGTGTGGGTATTGAACTTTTCTCTTATGACATCTCCACATACTGATGTTGTATTATCTAATAAGTTGTTATCTATGCTTTCTTGGTTGGGGATTAAAACAAGTTGTTTGCATTGACTTTGGATAATGCTTCAGCAAATGATGTGACAATTTACTTATTAGTCACATAATTAAAATTGAATGGTGCACACATTTCTAATGGTGAGGTTTTTGATATTTGTTATTGTACTCACATAATTAATTTGGTGGTTCAAGATGGTATGAAAGATATTGATATAGTTGTTACTAAAATCGTGAGAGCATCAAATATGTTTTGGGATTACAAATGAGAAAAAGATTTTTTAGAGTGTATGAGCATGGTATCATTAAGCAATGGCGGAGGCAGGATTAAAAAATAGGGGGCTGTAGAATAAATACAATACAAAAAATAAAAGATTTAATAAGGTATAAAATTAAAATACGTAAGCAAGATGTTGCTTCAATTAGTTTATCCCTAAATGACAATTTTTTCATCAAAATACATCCAAAATAACCATCAAATGCATTACTAAAAATTGTCAAAATATATAAACACCAACCTACAAGCACAAAGTGTTTACATAAGTTGTGCCCTGAGTTTCTTTATCCGATAGAATTCATCAATGATAGAATCACAATCAATGCCTTCAAACAATTCTCTTTCAATATAGACAATCATAGAATCTGATAGATAATCCCCCTCCATTTTGTTTCGAAGAACACTCTTGACATGTTTCATAGCTGAAAATGTTCTTTCGGTAGTTGCAGTGGTAACAGGGACTGTCAAAAAAGGTGAATCAATTTCGTAATCAGATTATACGCCTGTGCCTTGTTTGTCTTGGCTAACTTTTGGGATAGTTCAGAAATGGTTGACAAATTTTGAAAACTTACCTGAGAAGGCATATCCATTCTGTAATGTTGCAATTGGTGTCTCAAATGAATCATTTCTTGATCAGTAAAATCATCAGGATAAAATTTGTCAGCGAGAAGATAAATATGATCTTCATTAAACAACTTGAAGTTATCTTTGGGATCCAAGGCAGCACTAAGCCTAAGAAGTTCCACTGTCTCATCTTTGAATCTATCACTGATTGCATTCAACTGAGTATCTATCGCTTCGTTACAGACATCAAAACGGTAATGATGCTCAAACGTGATAGTGTCCACTTGTTGACACGAACGTCCAGTACCCATTTCATAGTAATCATGCATATTTGGTACTATAATGTGATGTTCTCTACAAACTGACTCCACATGTGATAGAAGACAATCAAAACCATCATCTCTCAACAATCGAAGTAAACCTTTAGTGCTTGAGACAAGATTCATTGCATTCAAGATATCATGAGACTTTTGCTGCAAAGATTGACAAAACATATCTGAAAGTCCCAAGATTTTATTCATCAAGTATAGGACGAATACAAAATCAAAGGACTTCATTATCATTCGACAACCGTAAGCTTTAACAATTCTATCATAAGAAGAACCTTCATCTATCATATGATCAAGCACAGTAATCACCGCACCATACATATCAATCAAACTACACATTGAATTAAAATTAGAACTCCAACAAGTTTTTCTTAGACGATGCAACTACCCATTTGATTAGCTCCCCTGCCTGTTTCATGATAACCTGTAGCTACCTTTTCTGCAATTTCAATAGCTTGAACAGACTGTAGATCGGTATGGCGCTTAGGAGAAGCACCAATGATTGTTTTACAATCTTATTCAAGCTTGAAAAAAAATAATAAACTCGTCCCACTCTTCCCTTTGCAGCAACTAATGCCAATTGCAATCGATGAGCAAAACAATGAAAATGATATGCATAAGGACAATCTCTCAAAAAAAGGGCTTGTATTCCATTCCATACACCACCCATATTGCTCGCTCCATCGTACCCTTGACCCCGCATATTGCATATCTGAAGGTTATGTCGACTTAAGACAAGACATATTTCTTTCTTCAGTGTTACAACAGTAGTATCTTTAACATGAACAATGTCAAGAAAACTCTCTTTCAAAACACCACCAACATCAACAAATCTCAACACAATAGCCATCTGCTCTCTGTTAGATATATCTTTAGCTTCATCAACTAAAATGCAAAAAATTAAATCACCAATCTCCTCACAAATTTTGCTTCTCACTCGACTACCAAAGATGCTTAAAATTTCTTTGTGAATTGTTGGTGATGTATACTTTGCATTTAAAGGAGCATTCTCTAATACAACATCATTGATTTCAATATTCACCTCTCCCAAAAGCTTTATCAATTCAATGAGATTACCTCGATTTTCGGAAGATTCTGACTCATCATGCCCTCTCAACGCACATGCTTGTAAAGTAAAATATTGAAGACATTTAACTGTAGTCATAACCCACAAACAGTTTTTCTTTATCCCTTCAGGTTTTTCTTTATAATTGCTTTATCAATATGTTGAGAGATTGATAGGCTTAAAAGTCAATACTCACCCTTCAAGTGTAAAGGGATCGTGTAGCTAGTAAGTTATCCGGTTAAATTATCGATCCACGGAAATCAAGTGTGAGATAGCCCTAAATTTACTAATGTAAACGTAATTGTAATACAAATCATATAATAGGACGGATAAGATTTAAGCTATGATTGATAAAATCAAATATCTAAATTACTAACAACAAAATTCAATCAATAATAAAGATGCGCTCAGGTGCTTATCAACAAATGGGTATCAATCATGCAACGAATTCAAATGAGTATTTATCATGTCAATCAATTAATAAGAGAAAACTTTTAATCAAACAATAATTTCGTACTTGGTAAGCCTAGGAATTACGCTACGGTTCAAGCTCGAAAGTTTGAGAGGACTAAGTCACCCTTTCCTCCCGGGGCCAGAGCACGAGTCAATAGGTTCCCCTAGCGTGTCTCCCCTTCGATACTAAGGCACCTTACCTATGGTCTCTTCACTAATTACCCGACTACTAATCTAAGCAATTAATGTGGAATTGATGTATTACTAATAGTATTAACCAAATCTCCTTGCGTTAACCCAATATTAACTCTAATTACCCAATTAGTTCCCTCACCCAAATGAGTTATCTAAATACCCAAGTCTCCTTGTGATAATTAAACAACTATGCATGGAATTAGAAATAAATTAAACAAATAGATCAATCAAACCTCATCAATCCAATCAATTAATCAACAATCAAAATAACCCATAAGAATTCCTCACAAAATCAATCACCCATAAGTATCAAAACACCCTAGCACTAGGAATTTAGTTAATCATAATTAAAGAAATTGAATCCATGAAATTAATTGAATAACCGAATGTCATAACAAGAAATTAAATTAAGAAAACAAAAATTAAAAGTTGAATATCACCTAGATGGCGTCCAATCATAAAGAAATCATCCGACGATCGACTAAATTGAACAAGAAATCAAAACCCTAGCTATGTGTGTGTGAAAAGTGTGTGTTCTTGATCTTTTTCTCTCCCTCTTGATAAAAAACGTCCCTAAAATTGTGTATTTTCGTGTATATATATGTATATAATTGCCCTGCCACGTGTCACACTCAGATTGGTCGAAAAATTCAAAAATTCCCGCTTGGCACATCCCTCGACCCGGGGGCTAACCCTCGTTTTTACCCTACGCGTTCGTCTCGTCGCCATATGAATTTCGGTACTTTCCGTTTCGTCAAATTCCATCGAAAACTCTGAAAACGAGACAAAAACCACACGAAATGCATTAGTTATACTTTTAAGCATAAGAAGTGATACTCTATACTTTTAAGCTTAAACAGTAATACTTTTTATCATTTAATGCATTTAAATCATTCAAAACTCATGCAATAATTCACCCTAATCAGAGACATTTTTCAGGGAGTTCATAAAAATCACTGCTTTGTTGTGTTGTGAATCAACATCTCCCACATGTCTTAAAAACGAACAATTCTTCTTGTTATTAACCTTTTTCCAACTATTGAACCCACCATGAGTAAATGCACATCTACTATTGTTCAACTGATCAAATAGGAAGCATGGAAAACAATATGCAACATGATTTGTGGGTGAATACTCTAACCATGAAAATTGATGAAACCACGACCTTTGAAATCGACGATTCCGATTTCCATCAAATGTTGGCTTGTATTCATCCAAAATGGGTTGGAATGCTCCCATCTTTATGTAAGCTCGCCTTATTTCATCTCTTTGATTAACGGGATGTTCACAAATTTGAATTCTTTTAAACGGATCACGTTCAAGTGAATCAAGATCTATTTCAATTCTCTGCGATTGAGGAGGAGGTTGGACATTTGGTTGATCATCGCTTGTCGTAGGTTCCTTTCGTTTGAAATTTATAAAAAAAGACTTAATAGATTTTCCTTTCTTCGCATTTCGATTATCCAGTACCTATTACAAAATTAAATACAAAATTATAAATCTAAATAAAATTAACTAGATATTAGGACAAGAGTTCACTTTACAAATATAAATTCAAATACAATACACAATAATACCACCATAACAAATTTTATAATTCATATCACTATACCAAACAAATCAAATGCCTATTAAAATAACAATCTCTAAATATAGTATAATACCCAAAATAAAATTAAGAGACTTTAATTTCACGTTGATAAATAATAAGCCTACAAATTACAAAGTGATTGTGGTATAATTGGGCAAGAGTTATTGTGACCAAATCAAGTTTATTGAACCCAAGGGATAATATATGCAATGAGGCCCTAGGACATGGGTTTTCAACAACTATTGTTGCGAGCACGGTTTTGGTTCCAAATACACTACAAATTTGCAAGGATTAAAATCAAATAACAACAATGCTATGAGATAAGCAAGAGATAAGCTACAACAATTAGCAAGCTAGGAATTCTTCAAATATCCAATGGAAAAGGGGTGCTAGGGATAATCTCCATCAAGGAATCAATGATCACAACTATAATTGCATCAAATTGCTATTCAACCAAGATAGAAAGTATGAACATCATGCAATAATGTCTCCATTCATCACACAATGCCTAAAAGTGAGTATTCTTAGTGCAACTAATCTCTCAATTATGAAGCACCTAATTCATACAATCATACACAATTATAACTCGATTAATCTCTAATCACGTTAGCTCAACTTTCGTTTGTTGCTAGGGTGATCAAACACCAATCTCTAAAAGAGATAAAAATGTATGAAGCACAATTAACATCATAAATTAGGGAACTAACTATCTCAATTGAACAACAATCATTAACAATCATAGCACAAGCAATCAAATCATCCTCAATTTCAATTATCCCAAGCACAAGAGAATTAGCCCATGGAGCTAGGTGCAAAATCCATGGGTGAAAAATCCAATTGCATGATCAACATAATAATCACAACAATTAAACAATAGTAATTAGTAAAGAGGAAGAACTTCACCAAATTGGCCAAAGGAACAATGAATTGAATGCTTCAATCTCCAAATGCAATCTTCTTCTTCATTGGATTTACAACTTCAATTGACTAATCTAGAGAATTAAAGGCTAATCTAATCCACAATCAATGAAAATCTCACTACAAATGTAACTCTAATGATCTAAGATGGAGAAATGTGCTTGAAAATTGGAAAATCGCCCCTAAACTGCCAAGTAACTTCTATGAAGAGATGTGTGCTCTGTTTTTCGTCCATGAGAATTAAAATGGGAATTTTTCGCTCAGCAAAAGCCTTGACTCGAGCCTGAGGGCCTCAAGTCGAGCTTGGTGAAGTGGTGGCCACGTTTTTCTTAAAAATCCCATGCCTCGACTCGAGCTCCTCGGCCTCGAGTCGAGCTTGCCATTTTTGCACGAGCCTTGACTCGAGCTTGGAGCCCTCGAGTCGAGCCCTTTGAGAGTTGGCCAAATTCTTGAACAAGCACGAGCCTCGAGTCGAGCTCCCCCTGGCTCGACCAGTGGTCGGTCCAGGGATTTTTCTCGACCCATTGACCACCTTTGACCCCCGATTTCTCCCATCTCGTTCGTCTCATTCCCGTGTGAATATCCGTGTGCTCGGTTTGGTCATATTCCATTGAAATACCTGAAAAACGAGACAAAATGCGTTAAAAATTCATTAATTCTCTCATAGTATTACCTTTTCTGCAAAAGAGTGATACTCTACACCTTAAAGCACAAATTCAAACACTTTTTCATCACTTTTTGCAATTATTGCCTCAAAAATCATGCATCAATTCACTCTCATCAAACACCCCAAACTTAAGATGTTGCTCGTCCTCGAGCAACGAAACAATTAAGCACAATAGAGTGAATTGATTGCAATTATGTCTAATGGCACCATAGAAGAAAATAAGACAATCAAACTCATCAATGATCTTAAATCTCAATGCAAATTCTCAACTAGCAATCACAACGAATCATGCTCAAACAAATGCAAAATCCAATGCTTCAAATCATTGCTCCTTCCATGGAGTGTTTCTCTCATCTCTCAAGTGTATAAAGGTTAAATGACACTCAATCATCAAATCACAAACATGCATCCCATAAGCTTACCAAAGGACTCAATCTCCATTATTTTCTTTTGTATTTCAATCAAGAATCAAAGAGGTCTTTTATCAAGGTTGTAATGTTGGCTCTTTGGAATGGGTAGATGAATTTAGGTAAGAGTGACTCAAAAATTAGTAGAGAACTTGAATATTAACTAAGCAATTCAATACACTTATCTTCCAATTCTTTATCAATCCACACTCTTTCTTCTTCATGCTTTTCAAAGTTCATTCACCACCATTCTTTTGAGTTTTCTTTCTCATCTAAGCTCACAAATTGAATTTTTCTTTTTTTCATTTTCACATTTTCTCCTCAATTCAATTTTTTCTTTTTTTCTTAACCTTTTTTTCTTTTCCTCAACAATCAACTTAGCTCATCATCATTCCACCACACTTTCTTTTCAATGCCCCATCTTCTAGCCAACAATCAAGCTTTACTAAACATAGGACAATAAGTCTCATAAAAATAGGCAAAATAGTTTTAATTTCATTTGGCTTGCCAAAGAATAAGGATACTAAGTTCAAAATGGCTTACTAAGGAAATCAAATATTTTTTGTGGGGAAAAATTTGGCTAAGTGACTTTTCATATCAAACATGGCCTCTTATCATATTCATGAAATCACACAAAGATCAATTTCAATAAGTCCAAGGGCAAGTTCTAGCATACAAATCCATGAACGATGCACTCACAAATAAGTTAATTCAACCGTATAAGATGTACGATTCTTAAGGCACAAAAGCTCACAGGCTTAAATTGAGCAATGAATCAAGCATTTTCAATCACATTCATCATCACATAACCACTAATCATGCTAGTTGTTGGTCCCGGAAAGTTGAGTTGATTAAAACCTTGAGTAAGCTTCCTAGAACAAAATCTAGAAAGGGGGGTTTGAATAGATTTTGTAGATTTTTCAAAATCAATTCAAAATATCAGATTAAACACAGCGGAATATAATTGGATTCTCAACTTTTTATAAGATCAAAAGCAAGGTTGATATTCAGATTTTAGTTAAGATTCTGAACTTTAATCTTGAATTAACACAATTGTAAATCAAACAGAAACTAAAGAAAGCAAGAAATAACACCAGGATTTATAGTGGTTCGGATTTTAATAATCCTACATCCACTCTCCTTCTTCAATCTGAAGAAGGGACTCTGCTTACTGCTTACGTTCTTACTTCCAGCTTACAACTTACAACTTGTACAAATCTTCAAATCTTCAATCTCCTAAACCATTCTTCTAGAAATCTAACTATTACAGTGTGTATTGGATTTTGAAGATTACAAGAAAAGTGTTCTAAAAACACTTAGAACTTTTTGGAAATTCACTAGAAATACTTGTGAAAAGATTGTGATTGAAATCTGAGTAATGAATAGAGTAAAAAAAAATCAAATATGCATAGGTTTTCTATATCTCAAAAATGAAAAATCTAGACCTATTTATAAGTCTGGAAAGACAGTTAGTTTGTTAGTTAGTTCTAACAAACTTGAAACTGCTTAACAAACTTAAACTTATAAACTGTTCTAGGCCTCAGCTGATTCTTCATACTCATCTGCAGCTGACTTGGTGAAAACTCGCCTTTCTTATTCTACTAGGCTTATCTTGACCTTGTCTGAGCTCTTCATATTTGTCTCCTGCAGATGACTAGACTTGAGCTTGTCTTCAGATGACTAGCATAATATCAGACCTCAGCTGACTAGCTTAATGCATGACCCCGTCTGATCAGCTTATATCCTCAGCTGTTCTTTAGGTTGGCTGATTAGTCTGATCTGCTCTTTAACTCATCAAAACCTCTTGATCCAACAATTTCCCCCTTTTTGATGAAGTTAAAACCTATAACAAGGAAACATACTCACAGCTGAAGTTAGTACTAGATTTAGTTAAATCAATCAGATAGATACAACACATTTTCACACTTCAACAGATTCAGTCACATTCAAGACAGAAAAAAAAATTTAAGTCTTTTAGACTCTTTTAGAAGTACTTAAAAAAAAAATTTTAACAAAAATTTTTAACTCTGAGATATAAAAATTTCTCAGATGATTTATACTTAAAAAAATTTTTAACTCTGAGATATAAAATTTCTCAGATGATTTATACTTAGAAAAAATTAAAAAAAAAAAAATTTCTAAGAAACTAATACACAAAATTCACATAAGTCTGAATATATTCATTCACAGAAATTTACAGATTACAAAATAAGAGAACTGATAGAAAATAAAAGATAAGGAAAGAAAAATCTGTTCTATCGATTCCCCATCGGTCGACCTCTCTGGAATGTTTAGCCAACTAAAAATCCTTGCTCTAAGTCATTTTGATCATTCTCATCTCGTGAGCTCGGATTCCCTTTCTCGCTTTGGCCACAATCTGCTTTACGACCCATTCCGGATCGGGAGAACCATCTTCTTTAAGCTTGGGGGTGACTCTGCTCATAGGTCAAGTGCGATCGATCGCAGATTGAACACATTATGTGCCTCATCGAGCAGCTTCCCCCATAAAGATCTGCGTCCTCCTTCTCCATCCATTCATGCCAAAGATGTCTTCGTTGGCTGCTCCGGATGGTGATGCCTTCAAGATGTACCAAGAATACATCCATTTGGCATCCAGGGCTTGCTTTTTATACTGGCCGGTGTATTTCCCGATACCATCTTTGGAGGAGCTGTGGTGCGATGGACGGGGCGGAAGTCCGCTTCATTTGCAGCCTTCGGATACCCACTTCCGAGTATCCTGTCCCACTTCATTTCAGCCTTCCCCATCTACTTCACCTCTTCTTTTCTCTCTTTTCAAACATCTCCTTCTCAAGACTGATTCTTCGATCTCTCACCTGATAAGTTGTAGAAGTCTCGGTTCCTTTCTCTTGCGCTCGGCTGATCTGGGCCGATCATCTCGCTCGGCTGATGGAGTCTTCTCACCTTCTGGCCGCTTCTTCTTTTCCTTTACCTTTGCCCTTGGGCTCCGGGTTCCTCGATTCTTTCATGCGAGCCAGCCTTCTTCTCTGTTTTCTCTTCTTCCTCCTTCTTTCTCTTCTCCTCATCCTCTCGGATGGCCTCTTCAACTGGGTTACCCTCGGTTGCAAGGCAGCCAACTCGTCTCGATTTGATTTTAATTTCCACCTTGGCTGCCTCCAACTCACCGTGGTCTCCGCCTTTGTATCAAGCTTATCGGTTATTGACATGACACCACTGTGAGGGTTTCCAATCTGCTCTCGCACCTTCCCCTTTTTAACTTCATCCTTGAGAGATCAAGCCGGGCCTCTATCGCTGCACAACGCCGTCAAGTCGCTTCGATCGATGTGAGTGTTGAGACCACGACTTCATTGTCACCGCTGTCTTCTCTTTCAAGGCCTTGACCTCTTCTTCAAGCGCACTCGGTGCAGATCCAACAGCAGGCTTTGAGATTGGCCGATAAGTTTCTGGTCATGTTGACCTCAAAGAATCTGCATGTTGGCGAGCATAGTGTCTCGTGGATCGCTCGAATTACCTTTCGTGTTTTCTTCTCCATCATCCTCCTCAACTTGGGAAATGATTTTGCTTTGTGGAGTTGTTCAAATGCAGAGGAGATGGAAAGAATTGGTCCATCCTCTTCCTCCGATTCTGCACGAGGAAGAGGTGGTGGGAGAAGTTGGACTAGGGAGCTCATGGGAATATCCCCAAAGATATTTGAGGTATCCACATGAGGTTCGGGCTGGGATAGATGAGGTGGGGGTGTCTGATGGTGGGGGTGGGATTTCTGGTGGGGGAGATGATGGTAAAGGTGGAATTTGTGAAGTGGTAGGTGGAGAAGATTGGAGTGATTGGAGTAAGATGAGTTGGGGTTGAGAAGTTGTGGGTAAGGCCGGTGGAGATATGGAGATGGGGGTTGGGGAGAATACTTGGTCCGTATAAGAAGGACAAAGATATGAGATGGGGATGGTGGAGGAGATGAAGTTTGGATTTGGGGGAGAGAAGATGGGGTTGGACTTTGGATAATTTCGGGAGTAGGTCAAGCTGAGGGGCTCGAGGTGCCACTGGGGACACCTCTTCATTGCCGGTTTGGGTTGGAGATGGGGAGGGGGAGAAATGTACCGACCTCGGGGAGGGAGGGGGACCCTTCGTAATCGATTTCCTGGGCCTCCTCCATCTCTGGACCACCTGAGCTGCAATCTGCAGCGTGGAAACTTCCTCGGGAAGAAGAGTTGGCTGATCTGCAGATGATCCTCCCAACTCGGAAGTTTTCACCAACCTTCGTCTCCTTGGTGCCTTCTCCTTCACTTCATCGGGGCTGCTCGGCCTCACCAGCTCACAATCGGCAGCTCCGCCTCCACATCTTCCTCCTCCTCCTCCTCGCCTTCTTCTTCACCGAGCTTGAGCTCCAACCTCGGCCTCCACCCTCATCGGGACCACCGAGCCCCGAGTGGCTCATCTTTGGTCGAAGCCCCTCTTCGCTTCGTGTACGATTGGACCCCGTCTGACCAATTTATCTCAGCTGACAGCAAGTCCTCCATAATCACAGTCACTTTGTTAAAAAGACTAGTGATTGACTTCGCCTGCCATTTCCCATTTACTACCTCCAGACGCTTCCTTTTCGTCTCCAGCTTCTCCAAGAATGACCAGCCCAATTGCCTCGAACCCCATCCAAAATAGTTCTCATTATGCAGAGTCTGGGTCTGGTCAGCCCATCGTGGGAGCTCTGTTCTCCCAATATCACCTTCGTGACAATGGTCATCAGAAGGCGATATCGTCATCGGAGCATTCTCTTCTTCAACTCCGATCGGCGATCCTTCATAGAATTCCGGGCAATCATCTCAAATGATTATACCCATTCATCAGATTTGTAGGTGAGGGGGTTCACACCCTCACTGCTCGTATCAAAAATCCTGGCCACCTCCGCCGGAGAAACAGTCAAGACTTCTCCATACACCCTGGTTCTGAAAACTCCATGTTCATATGTCCCATTGACATAGAACTCCAGCCCTCTCATATCCAATGTCTTATTGGAAGGGGATTTCTTGAGCAAAACGTCCTCAATCCAAATTTTTTCCAATAAGGACAAAATTTCCTGGATTCTGCGTCGGTGGTGGTGTCGAAGTCGACATACATCTCAGACTTCACCTTCTTTGCGTAGGTTTCATTTTGTACATCCACCATTGTTGATGTTACTCCTCTTACAGAAATACTCATATACAGATTTTAGAGAGAGTTTGAGAAAACTTGCAGAGAGTTTTGAAAAGTTCTGAAAGTGAAAAGAATGAATTTGGAGAAGAAGATGTATTTATAGAGGAATAGATTGGAAAGAGAAACTGCCATTTTTGAAAACTTGAATTATTCTTAGCCATTTATTCAAAAAGTTTTTACTGAGTATTAATCAACGGTTAAAAACTAAGATAAGCGATTAGGATTCAGCGCGTGAACTGTAATCGTCTTTGGAATGCGTAAATAGTTACTTTATAGACAAGTTGATTTGACAGATGTAGGTTACTTTATGCAGAGAAGTAAGTATACCCGACGTCGGCTTAGGGTTACCTTACTTCGCCTAAGGGTTTGTAAATCGATGAGTTTGAAAAAGCAGACTAGTTTTAAAAATGATGGGTTTAGAAAGTAACTCGATAGAGTAACCTCGTCTCGATCCTCGAAAACCAACAGTTTAGATGTAACTTTTTAGCAATTTCAAAACAAGTTTAAACAAAACAGACTCGATTTACTTTTCTAAAACAAAGTTGTTCATTTATTAAAAAAATTATTAAGAAACAAAAGAAATAGAATAAAGGAGTTTGAATAAAAGAATGAAACAAAGTGTTATCTCGTGACCTATTCCCGCAAAGACATAAACTCAAAAGAAACCATCGAAGCTTAAGGTAAATCGATAGGATGTAAATAGTCATCCGATTTTCTCGGAGATTCAAATGACTACTATCAGTCCTTGTCGATTTACTCAATGTCGACAAGTAATTATCAATTCGGATAAGGTCAATATGACTAATCCTTGATTCTTGATTCCTAAAAGGAGATCAATGATATCAACTACCCGATTGTCCTTTGACACATATCTAGTCCGATAATTCTTTCTAGACATTTTAAAGAAAAGAAAAGATAAGAAATAAGTAAAAAGATGCACACAAATTAGAAACCAGCTAAAGATGCATCAAGTAATCCTAATTCTAAGCACATTTCTTTAAACCTAGATTCAGCTAATGGTTTTGTAAGAATGTCACTCTTTGTGATTCAAAGGGCAATTTTCTCAATTCTAATGTCATTCTTTTCAACATGATCCCTAATGAAATGATGCCTAATATCTATATGCTTACATCTAGAATGTAGAACAGATTGTAAGTCATTGCTATTGCACTATTACTATCACAAGAAATAGGAACAAATGATGTTTGAATATTATAATCTCTAAGTTATTGACTAATCCAGGAGGAGTTGAGAGCAACAACTTCCAGGTGCCATGTATTCACTTTCGATTGTGGAGGTGGCAACAGATGTGTCTGTTTCTTAGATAACCAAGAAATTAATTTGTTGCCTAAGAATTGACAAGTTCCGTAGGGATTTTCTATCAATCTTACATCCTCCAAAGTCTCAATCAATAACCCGTCACCAAAGTTGTCATCACCGGGTACCATAACCCTACTTGCAAGGTTCCTTTGAGATATCTAAGAATTTTCTTAGCAGTCTCCCGATGAGTTTTCTTGGGATTAGATCGAATCTTGCACATACCCCAACCGCAAAAGCTATGTCCGGTCTACTTGCAGTGAGATAGAGAAGAGATCCAATCAGTCCACGATACTCCGTTGCATCGGTGGATATCCCCGCTCATCTCAATCCATTGAGAAGTTAGTTGCCATAGGTATTTTAACTTCTCTCGCTAGTTGTCATTCCAAATTTCTCAATCGGATCCTTAGCATACTTAGACCGATGTATAAATATACCCTTACTCATCCGTTTAATCTTTAAGCCTAGAAAGTATGTTAATTCTCCCATCATTGACATTTCAAACCTGTTTTTCATGAGAATGCTAAACTCTTCACATAATTTCAGATTAGGTGAACCAAAAATTATGTCATCTACATAAATTTGAACTAGTAAGATGTTGCCATCTACTTCCTTTCTAAACAAAGTTCTATCAATCTTACCTTTAGAAAAACCATTTGATGTCAAGAAATCGAGATAGAGTATCATACCAAGCTCGGGAGCTTGTTTCATCCATATAGAGCTTTGTTGAGTTTATAGACCTTGTTATTGGTCTTAAACCCCGGAGGCTGCTCTACATAGACCTCCTCAAGTAACACACCATTAAGAAAAGCAGACTTAACATCCATTTGAAAGACTTTGAAAGACTTATATGCAGAAATGCCAAGAACAATCTTATTACCTCTAATCTGCAATCGAGCATAGGTTTCATCATAGTCTATTCCCTCGATCATGAATAACCTTGTGCAACCAGTCTTGCCTTATTTCGAACAATAATATTGTTCTCATCTGCTTTATTTTTAAACACTCATTTGGTGCCTATAATTTTTCTCGTAAGGGTCTTTCCACTAGATCCCATACATTTTGCCTTTCAAACCGATGCAGCTTCTTCTGCGCATGGTCATTATCCATTTGGGTCCGATAATGCTTCCTCAATAGACTTGGGTTCAAGAAGCGACACACAACAACCGAAAAGACTTTCGAGTCTAGCATCATTCGTGTCTCCACACACTACTAGATGGGTCTCCTATAATCGATCGATGGATGATAGCTTCTCATCCTTTTGCCTATATGAGGAGAAGGATCCTCATCTTGAGTCTCGCCGGCAACTCCTCCGACTCAACCTCACCGACGTTCCCTTCATCATCACCGACTCCTGCCGATCACCGGTGTTAAGGTGTGTCTGCTACGATGGAGTCTCGATCAAAAGTTGTCTTCGATTATCGGATGGGGATTCTTCTTCATCTCGATTCTCAATCAAGACTAGGTAGATAGACAGGTTCTATGTTTAGTCTTGGATAATTCAATTTTATCTAGATTTTCGAAATTTGATTCACTTTATCTCGAGAAGGAATACAACTCATCAAAAACAACATGAGGAGTTTCCTCCACACAAAGGGTTGTCTTGTTAAAAACTCTAAATGCCTTTGAAGTATTAGAATATCCCAAGAATATTCCATCACCGCTTTAGCATCAAAAGTACTTAACTTAGATTTCCCATTGTTATGGATGAAACACTTACAACCAAAAAGCTTTGAAGTATGAGATCCTTGGAATCTTACCCTTCCAAATCTCATAAGGAGTCTTACCCTTGTCTTTGACAACTAAGCACCTGTTTCGGGTATAGCAAGCCGTGTTGATGGCTTCGCCTGAACCTATGAGGGTATTATACTCACCAACATGCTCCCGGGCCGCTTCCTTCAAAGTTCTATTCCTTCTTTCAACCACTCCATTTTGTTGAGGAGTTCTTGCTGAAGATGTCTCATGAATAATTCCACACTCATTGAAAAATTAGATAAACAAGAATTCAAAAATTCTCGTGCCCTTATCACTCCTTATTTTAATAATATTAACACCTTTCTCATTCTCAATCATGCAAACAGATCGGAATCTTATTCATAGTCTCATTTTTCTTGAAAAGAAATATAACCCAAGTGTATCTAGAAAAGTCATCTACTACAACAAGAGTATATTTCCTTCCACTGAAACCGAGAGGTTTAACAGTCCAAACAGATCCGATGAAGGAGTTGCAACACTCTTTCGGATGAGGAGGAGTTAATACTCTTAAATGAGTGTCTAGGCTGTTTACCTTTTTTGACAAGCATCACATTTAAAATCAGTGGATAAAAGTTTTTCAGTAATCCCTTGACAAGGTTCTTCTTAGCCCGACTTACTAAGGGTCTTGAAATTCGATGACTAAGCCTGTTGTGCCATAGCCACCGAGATCTTCTCCACCCTTAGCTATCGACAAGTATCTTTGGGACAACTATTAAAGTTGGCCACATAGACATTACCATGTCTCAAAGCCGCTTAATAGTACCTTATCTCGAGGAATTATCCAAAATATCACATTTATCCCTTGAGAATTTTACAAGAAAACCTTTATCACAAAGTCGAGAAACAGATAGCGATTATGTTTCAAACCTTCAACAAAATATACCTCGATATACCTGAATATCCTTGATAATCAAAGTACCTACACCTTTAGTCTCGACCACAATTATTATCACCAAATAAAACTCTTGGACCATCAATGCTTTGAAAATTTGATAACAGACTTCTTGTTATGGGTCATATGTTGTGAATGACCACTATCAATGTATCATATTGAAGCTAAGATCTCTTCCTTGAGTGATGATCCCTGTGAATCCTGTGAAAAGCATTAGTTTTGAGGTACCCTAGTGATCTTGGGTCCTTTTGGGTCAAGAATCACTTTAGGAATCCAAATAAACATCTCATCTGCAGACAATAAATCGACTCGATTTTCTACCAAATCTGTCTACAATTATATCATTTTTAAATGACAACTTGTTGTATTCAGATTGAGTAATTTTCCTAAACTTAGGAAATGTAGGATAGCATTTGCTCCTTCCATCAAAAGAATTATAATAAGAAAATCTTCTTATTTTGGTTCTTGGATTCCTTCTAGGTCGATAGGGATTCTTCAAATGAATTCTTGATTTCAGATCGGAAGATGTAGTCCTTATCTCGACTAGTTGGTTTCCATGGACCAATTTTAATATCTTTTGATTGAATGATGCTTTCACAAATTTCCTAGGTTTTTGAACATCTGATTTATTGTTCCTATCATAACCAAGTCCGGTCTTATCATGAGATTTTTGAGAAGTATTAAAAATATGATCTATTACTCGATTGTGAATTATTAAGTGACTAATTTTGAAGACAAGCTTCTCATTGTCTTTCTTAATTAATTCATTCTCAAGACAGATTACTTCAAATTTATCTTTTAAAGTTTTCAATTCATTTTCTAACCTTTCGGGTAAGCCGGGCCGATGTACTAGCTTTAGTCTCAAGAAAACATTCCCCTTGAATGTTTCCTCGCCTCTGAAGCTGTTCATCACCGCTTGCCTTTATTTAGAATTTGAATCTGATCCTTTAAAAATAAATTCTCTCTGTCTCTAGCTGTTTATAAGCAGCTAAGGATGTCTTTAAATCTCTTAATAACTCATGAATAATAGTTTGGTCATGATCAGATGCAGACTGACAAGAATCATTATCTGACGATGAATAGTAGATTACCTCATTAGCCATAAGACAGATCTCATCATCTCGATCCAAAATCGATGAAGATGACGAAGATGATGATGATTTCTTTGGCTCTTTTTCTTCAAAACAACAAAGCTCTTTGATCTGCAAATCTCCTGTCTCTTTTCTTTCTCTTTTCTTCCCTTTCTTTAGGAGTCAGTTGAGGACAGTCATAGCTGAAATGTCCTGGCTTGTTGCATGTATAGCAAATGGCACTCCTATCTGATCTGGGACTGGAAGGATTTCTTCTGACAGGTGATCTGTATCTTCTTGTCTGATTCTTGTTTTTGTCATCATCTGAAGATTTATCCACCTTCCTATCTAATCTGGATCTTTGTCTATCCTTACCTGCAAATCTCAATTTATTTCTCTTATACTTCATTCTCAATTTATCATACCTTTTTGTAAGTAAAGCCATCTGCTCTTTCAGAGATAGATCGGCTCCTCTGACTCTGTGACACCTTGTCTTCTTTACTGACAAAGGCAACAAACTTGGATGAGGTGCTTGACTCCATCTCATCTTCCTCATCTTCTATCTGGATATCATACTCTAAAGCTTTAAGATGAGAAAATAAAGTATGGTGAGTAATAGAAGATAAATCTTGAGTTGCTTTAAGGATATTGGATTTTTCCCTCCATCTCTTGGTTAATGATCTCAGAATCTTGTTATTAATCTCCTTCTCTGAATAATTCTTTCCAAGGTCACCGCTTTGTTGAGAAGATTGGTCAACCTCACATCAAACTGATCCACGACTCATTTTCTTTCATCTTGAATGTTTCAAATGTATGCAATCTCGATCAGTAGCTTGTTTTCCTTAACTTGATCGGATCCTTCACAAACATTAGCTAAAGTTTGCCACATTTCTTTGGCTGTTTTACATCTCTTAACCTTCTCTATCCAATCTTTACTCAGAGTCTCAATGATTTCTGTTCTAGCTACTTGGTCAAGATTGTGGACCTTCCTTTCATCATTAGTCAATTCAGAACTCTTCTTTTCTTGTCTAATTCTTGATTCAGCTGACTCTTCTCCTGTGTTGGTGCCTCCATGATAAAACTTTATAGGACCTTCCTCAAGGACCTCTTCCATTCTATCATGAATGGCCTTCAGATGATTTTCCATCCTAAATTTCCAATAATCATAATCTTCAATGGAAAATTCAGAAAGATTCCTAGACTTTTTACTTTTACCTGATGACATGATGAAACAAAGACAAAATACTCCACAAAAGCTTATTAGTAGCTCTGTTAGAAATGAAAGAAAATGAAGAAAATCAAGATAATTCCAGAATCTTGTTCAAGACCTAAAATCAATATCAGAACAGCTTAACATTGCTCTGATACCACTTGTTGGTCCCGGAAAGTTGAGTTGATTAAAACCTTGAGTAAGCTTCCTAGAACAAAATCTAGAAAGGGGGGTTTGAATAGATTTTGTAGATTTTTCAAAATCAATTCAAAATATCAGATTAAACACAGCGGAATATAATTGGATTCTCAACTTTTTATAAGATCAAAAACAAGGTTGATATTCAGATTTTAGTTAAGATTCTGAACTTTAATCTTGAATTAACACAATTGTAAATCAAACAGAAACTAAAGAAAGCAAGAAATAACACCAGGATTTATAGTGGTTCGGATTTTAATAATCCTACATCCACTCTCCTTCTTCAATCTGAAGAAGGGACTCTGCTTACTGCTTACGTTCTTACTTCCAGCTTACAACTTACAACTTGTACAAATCTTCAAATCTTCAATCTCCTAAACCCTTCTTCTAGAAATCTAACTATTACAGTGTGTATTGGATTTTGAAGATTACAAGAAAAGTGTTCTAAAAACACTTAGAACTTTTTGGAAATTCACTAGAAATACTTGTGAAAAGATTGTGATTGAAATCTGAGTAATGAATAGAGTAAAAAAAAATCAAATATGCATAGGTGTTCTATATCTCAAAAATGAAAAATCTAGACCTATTTATAAGTCTGGAAAGACAGTTAGTTTGTTAGTTAGTTCTAACAAACTTGAAACTGCTTAACAAACTTAAACTTATAAACTGCTCTAGGCCTCAGCTGATTCTTCATACTCATCTGCAGCTGACTTGGTGAAAACTCGCCCTTCTTATTCTACTAGGCTTATCTTGACCTTGTCTGAGCTCTTCATATTTGTCTCCTGCAGATGACTAGACTTGAGCTTGTCTTCAGATGACTAGCATAATATCAGACCTCAGCTGACTAGCTTAATGCATGACCCCGTCTGATCAGCTTATATCCTCAGCTGTTCTTTAGGTTGGCTGATCAGTCTGATCTGCTCTTTAACTCATCAAAACCTCTTGATCCAACACTAGCTTCAAGCCACATATCAACTCACGATCATATCAAAATTCAACATGTCCTTCAATCAAGCACAAGTGCACATGTACATAATCTCAAGAATATTCACTTCATCATCAAATATATAACTCAAATATATGCAAGAAATCCACAAATAACGCTCAAAGATGAATCACACCCCAAAAATCTTACACAAGAGCACAAAAGATAGAAAAGGAAAGAGGAACACCTCCCCCAAACTTAGACAAGTCTAAGTTTGAGAGGATGTGTTGTACCATAAAGTCTTCAAAATCAATCTTTCCTTCAAGCATGTAGGGCTCATCAACCTTTCTAGCATTTCTCACTTCCTACAAAGATCACAAGCCACAATTATTCAAAACAACAAAACAAAACAACAAAAGAAAAGAAAACAAGAAAATGATGGGTTACCTCCCATCTAGCGCTAGGTTTAACGTCCTATGCCGGACGGAACTCAAGGAGTTCATACTCCCCTTTTCTCAAGAATGTTAGGCACTTTGGGTCTCTCTACTCCTAGTAATCTACTCCAATTAGACTCACTACATACCACTTGATCACCAACCATAAAGCTAACTTCTTTCTTTCCCTCTTGTGGTATCTTTTTATCTTCTAACACCCCCAAACTTGATATTTGCTCAAGTTTGGACACATTTCTGACTCCTTCTTTATTCTTTTCTTCTCCCGGATCAAGCAAAGGTGCATAAAGAGCTTTCTCCTTCCTAAGATCATCAAGAGAAACACAAGACTTATTAGCAATCACATTACAAGAAGGAATAAGATGATTATGAATTAAAGAATTAGAAGAGTTAGAATCATCCCTATCCTCTTGATGGCACAAGTCATTGATCTCTATATAGCCACATTTCTTCTTCTCTAAAGCACTTGGAGCATCTTCTTCTAATGGAGCTCTAAAAAATGTCACCTCTTCTCCATTAAAGCTCAATTTGAGCTCTCCTTTTTTCACATTAATCATGGCTCTCCCGGTAGCAAGGAAAGGTCTAACAAAAATGATAGGTACTTCAAGTTCTTCCTTCATATCTAACACTACAAAGCCCACCGGAAAGATAAACTTGTCAACTCTCACTAACACATCTTCAATAATCCCATAAGGATGAGCAAAAGATTGATCCGCCAATTGAAGATTAATAGTGGTGGGAGTCACCTCTCCTAACTCTAACTTTTTGAATATGGATAAATGCATAACATTGATACTAGCTCCCAAATCACATAAACCTTGCACTTTTCCATTCTCACCAATTTCACAAGGGATCACAAAACTCCCCGGATCCTTAAGCTTTTGAGGAAGGTGTCTCTCAAGAATTTTCTTGCATTCTTCCACCAACTTGATTGCTCCTTTCTCATCCCATTTTCTCTTCTTTGACATTATCTCCTTCAAAAACTTCTTATAATGGGGAATTTGCTCAAGGATATCTAGTAGTGGAATGTCAACATACAAGCTTTTAAACACCTCCATAAACTTACCAAATTCCTCATCTAGCTTCTTCTTCACAAGTCTTTGTGGATAGGGAACCGGAATTGGAGTCATTGGCACTCCCCACGCATCTTTGGAATTCATTTCTTTCTTTGCTTCTTCCTTTGCTTTGATCTTGCCATCACTCTCTTTCTCAACCACACTCTCTTCAATAACCTCTTCTTTCTCAACCTCCTTCTCAACTCCTTTCTCACCTTCAACTTCCTTGGGCATTTTAGGGTCTTTATATCTAGCATCACTCCTTAATTGTATAGTACTACAAAACTCTTTTGGATTAGGCTCGGTGGTAGACGGATATTTCCCCTTATTTTGCAAGTGATCCACCGTAGATGAGAGTTTTCCCAACCGTTGTGGCCAATTGCCCACTTGGTGCTCAATAGTCTTGAATCTTGAGTCCATTTGCTTCCTAATATCATTCAATCTAGAATTATTGGACTCTAACCTCTTCACAATCATCCCAAGTAGCGCCTCCGTGGTTGCTTTCCCCTTATTGTTTGGAGCTTTTGCACCCGGATCAAAATCAGAAGAAAATTAAACGGTGGCTCTCGGATTAGCATATGAGAAATTTTCATGTCTCCTCCAATTGTTAGTGTGGGTAAAACTTCATCAAAAATCTCTTGCTAAGGTCCTCCCAAGTACGAACGGTTCCGGGAGGAATAGAATTAAGTCACGCTTTGGCTCTCCCCTTAAGAGTGAAGGCAAATAGCCTTAGCTTTTTAGCATCCTCAGAAACTCCGTTGTACTTGGTGGTGTCGAAAATCTCCAAAAATTGTGTCATGTGTTGATGAGGGCACTCTTCTTTATCCTTCCCCTCAAATTGCTTCTCTCTCAACATTCTTACAAGAGCTGGACTTATCTCAAAATTATTGGCTTCGATACTTGGCCTTGCAATGCCATAATACTCACGAAGTTGAGGCTCAAAGAATTCCCTTAGTGGCCTACCTTGAGGTGGAGGGTCTTGCATAGGAAGGGGTTGGGCTTATGGTATATATGGTGGCTCTTGATATCTAGGCTCTTGGGGATATGGAATTTGTGGATAATATGGTGAGAATTGTTGTGGATGAGGTGGATAATATGGATATTGGTGAGCTTGTGGATGGTATGGGTATCAATTTTGGTATGAGAATTGATTTGGTGGGATCCCTTGAGGGAAAGGGCCAACTTGAGCATTATAAGGTGGATTGTGTCCATTGCCTCCTCTATTCTCATGAACTCCCCCATGACCATTGCCATTTCCATTTACCTCCTTCACATGAGGTTCACCAACTCTTTCTTCATTCACCAAATCTTCACCTTCCATCATTTCTCTTCTTCTTCTCCCACGGTTTCTTTGAATGATAGTTTCTATTTCCGGATTGAGTGGCTTGGATGGTATACCACGAGTTCTCGTGATCATGCACCTACACACCACCAATCAAAGTATCAAAATCAAACAAAAACAAAAAACAAAACAAACACACAAACACAACAAGTAGCCACTTTCAACCAATCCTAAGTCTCACTTAGACGCATAAACATATCCTCGGCAATGGCGCCATTTTGATTGTGATATACTTGGGTAAGAGTTATTAAGACCAAATCAAGTTTATCGAACCCAAGGGATAATATATGCAATGAGGCCCTAGGACATGAGTTTTCAATGACTATTGTAGCAAGCACGATTTTGGTTCCAAATACACTACAAATTTGCCAGAATTAAAATTAAATAACAACAATGCTATGAACTAAGCAAGAGATAAGCTACAACAATTAGCAAGCTAGGAATTCTTCAAATATCCAATCGGAAAGGGGTGCTAGAGATAATCTCCATCAAGGAATCAATGATCACAACTATAATTGCATCAAATTGCTATTCAACCAAGATAGAAAGTATGAACATCATGCCATAATGTCTCCATTCATCACACAATGCCTAAAAGTGAGTATTCTTAGTGCAACTAATCTCTCAATTATGAAGCACCTAATTCATACAATCATACACAATTATAACTCGATTAATCTCTAATCACGTTAGCTCAACTTTCGTTTGTTGCTAGGGTGATCAAACACCAATCTAAAAGAGATAAAAATGTATGAAGCACAATTAACATAATCAATTAGGAAACTAACTATCTCAATTGAACAACAATCATCAACAATCGTAGCACAAGCAATCAAATCATCCTCAATTTCAATTATCCCAAGCACAAGAGAATTAGCCCATGGAGCAAGGTGCAAAATCCATGGGTGAAAAATCCAATTGCATGATCAACATGATAATCACAACAATTAAACAATAGTAATTAGTAAAGAGGAAGAACTTCACCAAATTGGCCAAAGGAACAATGAATTCAAATGCTTCAATCTCCAAATGCAATCTTCTTCTTCATTGGATTTACAACTTCAATTGACTAATCTAGAGAATTAAAGGCTAATCTAATCCACAATCAATGAAAATCTCACTACAAATGTAAATCTAATGATCTAAGATGGAGAAATGTGCTTGAAAATTAGAAAATCGCCCCTAAACTGCCAAGTAACTGCTATGAAGAGATGCGTGCTTTGTTTTTCGTCTATGGAAATTAAAATGGGAATTTTTCGCTCAGCAAAAGCCTCGACTCAAGCCTGAGGACCTTGAGTCGAGCTTGGTGCAGTGGTGGCCACGTTTTTCATAAAAATCCCACGCCTCGACTCGAGCTCCTCGGCCTCGAGTCGAGCTTGCCATTTTTGCACGAGCCTCGACTTGAGCTTGGAGCCCTCGAGTTGAGCCCTTTGAGAGTTAGCCAAATTCTTGAGCAAGCACGAGCCTCGAGTCGAGCTCCCCCTGGCTTGACCAGTGGTCGAGTCCAGGGATTTTTCTCGACCCGTTGACCCCCGATTTCTCCCATCTCGTTCGTCTTATTTTCGTGTGAATATCGGTATGCTCGGTTTGGTCAGATTCCACTGAAATACCTAAAAACGAGATAAAACACATCAAAAATTTATTAATTCTCACATAGTAATACCTTTTTTGCAAAAGAGTGATACTCTACACCTTAAAGCATAAATTCAAACACTTTTTCATCACTTTTTGCAATTATTACCTCAAAAATCATGTATCAATTCACTCTCATCACAAACCTTCTACAAGTCTACAAGAATAATATTATGTAAAATACTGACTGGAGAAAGGAGTGGCGGTCGGTGGTGGGAGATGGAAGGTGGCGGCAGTGGGCTGGACGTTCGAAGGCAGAGAAGAATCGCATTGTTTCTGTGTTTTTTGAGTTTCTGTCAAATTCAATTTGGGGGTTCAAATTAGGTTTTAATCAAATTTTAGTAAAGACAAATGTTGAATACTATTATTTGTCAAAAGATTTACAAAAATAAAGATTGTCCAGGTGAATGAATAGCTCACCTTATACTTATAAGGTTGCGGGTTTGAACTTAGGGGGGGCTAATAATGTTTTTTAATGTAATTTAAAAAAAAATGAGGGGGGCTACAACCACCCCAGCCATGCCTACCCTTTGCCCTTGTCATTAATTAGTAAGAAATGATTGAGGCAAGATGTGCCTACAAGGTGGAATTCAATATTTTTTTTGCTTGACGGTGCTTTGAATTATCAAAAGGCTTTTATGCATCTATAATTGAGGGACCTCAACTATGTCCACTACCCTAGTTCAATTCAATGGGAAAAGGTAGAAAAAATGTGTAGTTACTTGGGGTTGTTTATGAGGTTTTCAACATGTTTTGTTGGAGTAAGTTACCCAACTTCCAACCTTTATTTTCATTCAACTGTGACTTGTCATGCTTCTTTGAGACAAAGTAAGAATAGTGAAGATGAGCATATACTATATAAGGAATATGACAACAAATATGTTGGAAAAGTTTAAGAAATATTGGTTGAATTTCAATTTGATATTGACAATAGCGACTATCTTTGATCCTCGTTGCATGCTTAAATTTGCGGAATTTTCTCATAAAAACTGTATGGGGTTGATTCTCGCTAGTGTTTGCAAGTTAAAGAGAAATTGTTGGTAATATTTAATGAGTACTCTAAAATATGTGTTGATCAAGTTGAGAGTGACACAAGTAATCCAATCGGTGCTTCAAGTGCTGATTTTGAAAGTGAAATGATTGTGGTCATGGTTGAGGTAACATGTAATCATTAATCAATATAAGTTCACTATGATAGTGGTCATAGTGCTTTCTTCTAACATTGACAGTGGTGAGGAATTTAGTGCTTTGATACTGAGTTTAGATTGAGCCAACAGAAGTCACAGTTAGAACATTATTTGGAAGAAGCACGCATAGATGTGAAGGCTATTCTTGACATTCTCAATTATTTGAAATAAAATCAGTATAGATATCCTCATGTTGCTTGCTTGGCTCGTGATATTTTAAGCATTCTTATAACCAGTGGCTTCAGAGTTAATTTTTAGTGTTGGTGGAAGGGCGCTACACCAATATCGAAGTGTGTTTAAACCAAATACGGTGGAATCAATCATTTGTTCAAGAGATCGGTTGTTTGGAGATAAAGGTGTGAATTATTAATGATTATTGACTTACTATTATGACTTAAGTTCCATAATCATTTCACATTATTTTTGTTTTATTTATTTTTCTCTAATTTCTGAGAAACACCTAACAATTGATGAGTTGGTGGAAAATTTGACTAAGAATAATTTTGATATTGCAATAGAATGTTCTGCAGCTTTACCTGAAAGGTACGAGCTTAATTTTTTTTTTTTCTAGAAAGTTGAGTCATTTTAACAATACTAGATGTTTTATTATTCTTCTATTATGTACATTGTCGATTGTTTTAGAAACTGGAAGTTTAATTTTTGAAATGACAGCTTGGTGAATGGTGATTGCTTCAGAAGTTGGATTTAGGTTGGAAATGGCAGCTTGAAGACTTGCTTATCAAATTAATATTGAAAATCAAGAGATAAGACTTGTAGTAGTATTTCAAAGTTGAAATTTGTGTTTTGCTTATCGTTGCAACTTGCAAGCTGTAACTTTTAGGCATTTTATCAGATTAATATTTTTTATCAGTTTTTTATATTATATTTTCAGTTTAAAAAAATTATCGTGTTCTTATCGTGTCGTGTCGACACCTTTTTTTTCATTATATCGTGTTTATGTTTCACCTTATTGTGTCGACAAGATTACATGATTTGCCCTAGTGTTTTAGGGTGAATGAGAATTTGGATGAAATTTTGAATGTGCAAATTCAAAATAGAATGGAATGGGGGATGGATCATCCTCATTCGGATAACACCACCCTTTGTGACTATAAAATTTGAGCTTAAAATTTTCTTTTAAAAATTAAAACAACAGACTTATATAAGTAATTTGCCGTGGAAGAATATGGCTTTTCTAAAATAAAATAGTTAACAGTACGAAAAATTCATTTAAATAAAATTTAAAGTGCAATAGAGTTATAAGTTTGACAGTAGAGCTTAATACTCCCTCTGTTCCACTGAAAGTATCCTAATTTTTGTTCGTCCCAATTTAAAGTCCCATTTTGTCCGCCCCAATTAACGCGTCTCATTTCTATTTTGGAATACCCCAACAATATATTTATCCCTATACTACATGTATATTTACACAAAATGTCACTCATTTAATATTTTTAAATACATCATTTTATCTCTCTCCATCTTATCACTTGTACTATATTATTATTCTTCTACATTTTTTTAAATATTGTGCCAAAAGATCATGAAACACTTTCATTAAGACGGAGGGAGTACATTATAAGTGCGAGTTGTGAGATAAAAATATCAATGGATGACTTATGTTATTTTGCAGATTGACTATACCCTAAAGTATCATTACACCTTATCATAATGTATGATTCATCAGCCATACCATAAATTGAGATTACCGTTGGGGATACCCTTAAGTCGATATCCAATGACACGAAAATAAGACACGAAGGTCGTGATCACCACAAGATCTCCGAAGGTCAAATTTCAAGCCACCATCAATGATGCCCTTAGATTGATATCCGATCACATTGAAAACTTAAAATCCAAAGGTTGTGATCCGAAGGTTGCATAGTTCAACAAAAGAATACAACATTAGTCCCTATAACATTATAGTCTAATACATATAATGTCATCCACCTTTTTATTTTTGTAGATATTGAATAGGGACGCCCGAGCTCTAATCAAAAGCCGCACTCTACCTAGCACAATTCCTTTCATATTTTAGTCCTTTCATTCTTAATCATTCTTAAACTTCATATAAGTTGTTTCAGGTTTTCCATAGACAACACACATTGGTCACATAATTATTCTTCGGTAGTCTTCCGGGATTAGGATTTTTTGGATCTTCGTATCGTCTTGTACGTCCAAAGTTCTTTTAATTTATTCTTATATTTTCGTACAAATATCAAATAAAGTTCTTTAAAACTATAAGTGCTTGTTTGAGAGGGATATAGTTTTTTTACATCCCATAAATTATTGTGTTCGATAAAAATATCTCAATAAAGTTAACTTAGTCAATTACGTCCCTAATTTCTGCTAAGTCCGTAAATGACGTCCCAAATATCATTGGAGTTCATCGAAGATAGCATTGTCAATGGGGCGGGGCCGGGGGGACAATCTCCATCTCCGTCCCTGCCCCTGCGAAACTAACAGGGAATAAACTGCCCCCATCCCCGCCCCGTCGGGGAATTCCGTCCCCGCGGGGTTCCCCGTTCCCCGCAATTATTTTTTTTCTATTTTTTTAGAATATCTGTAAAAAAAAATTATCTAATATGGAGAATCTCAATTTTATAATGTGTGATGTATTTATAAAGATGCAACTCAACAACAACTGGGCTATGACTATCTAATACTGAATTTTTCCAAATAAAAATCACTAAAATACAACTTAAAATCGGAACCAATTATGCTGATATAGAAGAATTAAGATATGTTTGTATTTCAACTTCTTCTCTGTCATCATTAGAAGAAAATTAAAATAATCAGGCATAGAATCAATTTCACAAAACCAATTCTACAGATGACAACTAATAAGAAAAAATTCAAAACAAAAAGCTAGCAACTTCCACAAGCATAGATTCCAAAAATCCAAATTACTATACTATTAAGAGCCTTCATATAAAAGAATGAATGAAACTTCTCTGTAATGTTTTTCCTTCATTCACTTTTGTTATGTAAACTGTTCGACATCTAGTTGCAGATTTCTTCATACAACGCTCCATTCAGACATGCAACAACATCGTGGCTACGAGCTATTTTGAGAAATGATAGCCGCCCAGATTGACAGCTAAATTGCTTCGTAGGGATGGTCGGCTGACGACGGCGTGGAGTAAGTTAATCAGATGAAGAAAGAAATGTTACTAGTGTAAATTCATGGATGACGGCGGAGGAGAGAAGATTAGGGCTACCATTTATGAATTATATTACAAATATATATATATATATATATAATAATTTTAAAATAATTGGGGCCCTGTGGGGAACGGGGCGGGGAATACGAATACCATCCCCACCCCGTCCTCGCCTACGGGGTGTAATTTTTCCCCATCCCCAACCCATGGGGAATTTAATTGGGGATTCCCCGCCCATTCGGGACAGATCCCCTTGGGGAACGGGAATTTCCCGCCCCACTGCCAAGCCTAGTCGGAGACTACCAAACGAGTCGAACACATTAAGTAGACTGGTATTCATGCCTCTCGTAGAGCGTTATCCTTCTGCTGACATCAATGCCTCTGCCCCATTCTTAGCTCCGAACTCCCAAATATAATGGGTTTGGGCTCGCGACTGCATCATCTTCAATATGGCATCATCTAGCTCCGTCTGGAAAATATGAACTATTTCGGGAGGTGCGGTAGAAATTCATCTTACAAAAAAATGGAGTAGGTTTCGTACATTAGTGCTCTCCTCTCCAAGTAATCAGCCTCTGTAGACCTTTCGTCGTACTCACAGATATGGTAACGAGCTGCAACATCCGTCGATTGGAATTTGTAAGACACCTCCCTTATTACCGCCTCTGCCAACATTTTAGGATGGAGTTTTTTTTAAGTCCCAAATATAATGGGTTTGGGCTCGTGACTGCATCATCTTCAATATGGCATCATCCAGCTCCGTCTGGAAAGCATGAACTATTTCGGGAGGTGCGTGTAGAAATTCATCTTGTAGAAACATGGAGTAGGTTTTGTACATCAGTGCTCTCCTCTCCAAGTAATAAGCCTCTATAGACCTTTCGTCGCACTCACGGATATGGTAATGAGCCGCAACATCCGTCGATTAGGATCTGTAAGACACCTTCCTTATTACCGCCTCTGCCAACGTTTTAGGATGGAGTTTTTTTAGGTCTCATAACTTATTGTATTCGATGAAAGCGTCACAATAAAGTCAACTTAGTCAATTACGTCCCTATTTTTTGCTAAGTCGGTAAATTACGTCCCAAATCTCATCGGAGTTCATCGGAGACTACCAAACGACGTCGTTTGGTAGTCATGTGCGTGGCACATGGGGCAAAAATGATGTTGTTTTTTCGTCTATGGTGAACTCCGATGACATTTGAGATGTAAATAACGGACTTAGCAAAAATTAGGGATGTAACTGACTAATTTAACTTTATTGGGATTTTTTCGTCAAACACAATAAGTTATGGGACGTAAAAAAATTATATCCCTTGTTTGGGATGTAGTGGGTTTATTACCATTGGATGTGTAAACCTTAGATTTATGAGCCTATCCCATGTTTGTTTACACTTTTTTACATGTGGATTTAAAAACCAAACCATTGTTTGGTTTATAAAATGAAATTGAGTTTAAACACAATTTTACAAAATGGCCCTTAATTAGTATGAAGTTAGGGTTGCACATATTCTCAAATAGTGCAATCTCTAAAATGCAGAGAAGGTCGACTATTTACATAAGAGAAGATGCATATTCTTCTTCGATAGATCACTTTAAATACAATGAAAGTACGTATTTATTTAGTTTCATAGTTGTTTTCACTCTATTATATACACCTTTCTATATCTATGTGTGCCTGCGATCTGTTTTTTCTATGATAATCGAAAATTATTGTGTGTTTGTAATTTATTTTTTCTCTTATTTTTCTTGGTCCGTATTTTCTCGTTTGAGAAGATACGTGTATTAGACATAAGTATGGAAATAATTTGTTAATTGTTAGGCTATTGTTTGAGTTTATACACACACATTAGACATAAGTATGTAAATAGTTTTGCCAATTCTTGGTCTATTTTTTTTTTATAATTCGTTATTTGGTTCAAGGACCGACTAATCCGAAAGACCAATCCCACCATTTACTGAATTTCAAACCTGACTATGCCTATAAAACATCACATTTCTAGGCTTTAAGCCCTTACCACTAGGTCAACCACATGTGTATAATTTGTTGGGTTATTCATGTGAAGGTTTAAGAAGATAATTCTTGTTTTTTGGCTCACTTCAGTGTTTCCTACTTCAAATAGGTGTTTGAGCACAACATCATTCAATCTAATTTTTTGGTTTTCTATGAAGTTACTCTCTTAGTACAATTAATCTTCCAATGGTAATTTAAATAAACAGACAACTAATTTTTTATGAGGCAACTACTCTCAATTACAAGTGTGGCCATTGAAATTGTTATTTACTCATACCAAAAGTCATCATTACTCTCCAATACAAAAAGACACCTAAAATAGCCCTTGTATCCTTACTTTTCCTTTACTTTGTAGTTGATACTTGATAGTAAGTTTTCTCAATATTGACATTTGATATGACAACCTGTTGCAATCTACTTTCTATTTTTTTTTTTTTATTATTCATTGCTTGCGTAAAAAAATAATTTTTTATTGGAGGAGAGTTATTAATTGTCTTAATCAATATTCAATTAAACAATATATATTCACTTAACAAAAATATTATAAGTTGGATTCAAATTAATTAAACACATTTCAATATTAAAAAAATTAATATTTTTTATTATTAAAAACAATTTTAAAAAATTAATAATTCTTGAAATAACAAAATTACGAATTTCTCTAATTTATAGATCCAAAAATCAAAATTACAACTCGAAAAAATGAATTTCTCTAATTTACAGATCCAAAAATCAAAATTACAACTAAAAAATTATAGTGCAAATTAATTTGAATTAGTTCAAAAATAATGTATCTTAGTTCAAAATAAATTTGAGTTTGAGACAAATTAATTTTGAACTGGTTTAAATCTCTTACTTTCTCTCTCTCTTATTCTACATCCAAGTATTATTCCTAATCCATCCATCTTTTTGGGCTCGTATTTTAGTCAAGTTATTCTCATCGTCTTCATATCTGTATACACAATAGTGTAAGTATTCAATAAAGAGAAATCCTCATTTTGCATTTTGTCAAAGAACCATTAATCAAGTTTTTCTCATCGTCTTCGTGTTCGTTGATCTTAATTCATTGGTATCAGGCTAACAAAATTAAAAAAAAATTCACAAGTTATTATTTTACCCAGCAACAAGATGTGAAAACCATTGTATATTGACCACATGCAGAATTAATATGTTTTTTTAACATTAGTTCTCCTCACGCATCTATCACCTGTAATTAATCCAATAAAGGAACTTTTTATAAGATTATAATTAAAAAAAATAGTATTAATGATAACACTATCAAATCCATATGAATAATAATCTAATATACCGAGCCTGATATTCGATCATGATTCAGAATTTTTAGAATACCTTTATAACTGCACTAACTTGTTCCAGTTACAAACAATACATTTTGTTCATCTAATTCAATATTGTTTTGCCAATCTTTTCAACTCTCCAACGACACAGTGTGGTATGTCGGATATATTTCACATATAAGTAGAATTGAAGAATAACAACACTATTGATATACATAGTTAGTCTAACAGGTATAAATATAGGCATTATTTATTAGAGAGTTTAGAGCAAAAGAAAATTATTCACACACAGGCACAAATTAGGCAAATAAATTAGCAAAAGGAACAGTAATTCCTAAATCCTAAAGCAACATTTCACATCATTCTGCAATTTAAGTCGAAAGCAGATTGGAAAGATTAAGTACATCTATCGATACCCCGCTGCTCTCACTCTCGATGTTCGGGCAACGGCGCTATCGCCATCGGCGCACCACCACCGCGCACGATTGCTCTCCCTCTGATTGTGGATTTTATCCTTCAAATTAGGGCTTCTGCAATTTCGAGATCCAAATTAGGGCTTTTGCAATTGTTATTCTCGTGGACCGGAGAGAGAGAAAGAGATGGTGGGTAGTTTTGAAATTTGAAGGAACATATGAGAGAGAAGAGAGAAGATGAAGCGAGTGATTTTGGAATCTGAGGAAGAGAGAGAGTGGGGTATATACATGTTAAGTGGGATATAATGTATTATTTTATTAATATAATTTAAATTGGCTGAAAAAGGGTATAATAGGAAGTTATGTAGTGGTGAATAATTTTAAATAATAATAGGAGTAAAACACAAGTTGATGGATTGATTTTATAGTTTTAAGCAATTTTCCCATTAAGAATTAATCCTTTTTTTCTTTGCTTAAACTTTATTAGCCTATTTTTTCAAATTTATCACTCAATAGCAATATTTTATTTTGATGAAGTATTTTTATTAAAGTGTTTGTACTACAAATAATTCAAACACTCACTACAATTATATACTCTAAGATTAACTAGCATACCATTCATATAAAATAATTTTTGTACACATATTATTATGAAATAATTCTCACACAAAAATCGTTGAAAAAATCAACTATGCAAACTTTTCAGGAACGGGGGAAGTAAATAAAATTGAAACACACAATATTTAAATAAATTTCCCTTGATATAGGATTCATAAATCTATGGGTTGTATAATAAAGTAATTGACATCTGTTACATGTATGTATTAGATTGTCTCATTGTTATCTAATTAAATTCTTCTATTTTATTTTCATTTATTACTCGCCCGTTCCACAACAATTTGCAAGTAAATAGTGACACAAATTTTAATAATAAAATGTAATGATTGGAGTGTTGATAAATAATTTGGTAAACTTTATGAATAAAATAAAAAAAACAAAAAACTGATTGAATTTAGTGTAGTATAAAACCAGGGGGCTTAGCCCACCTAGTTACCGGTCCCTCACTTTAGTGGGAGACTCGGGTTTGATTTCCTTTGGGAACTAATTTGGAGCTAGAGGTATAAGGAGGCTTGGAGAATTTGGAATTCCAAAAAGACTTTGTAAATTAACTTCTAACCACTAACAACTAACATTTACCGATTAAAAAAAAATTAGTGTAGTGTTAGCCCAAAAAATTATGACAATTTGTGTAAATATGTAAATATTGTGATAGTGGAGTTTATAATGAAATTTCTTTGCAAGTAATTGTGAAACATCTAAAAAGGATAATTTTGAAAATAATTTTTGTCCAAGGAATTATTATTTTGTTATCTCAAATTATTTAAAATATTTTATTTACCGTATTAGGATACTCAATTGATGTAGTTAAGGATTATTTTTTTTTCTGTAAAAAAAAAAAAAGGATTAATATTTTACCTTTTTTTTTTAATGTAAAAAACAAAACTTCATTTTTCCGCTTCAATTACGGTATGAATACAGCCACTCAAATTTTAAAATATCAAAACTTTGTTGCAGACACATATATTTTTACATAACCTTACATAACCATTTTACCAAGCAAAACCAAATTAAGATAGGCAAAAACTTATATGAATCGGATGCATACGATGAACTCTATTTTTACTATTATTATTATTATACACATTTACTATCAGTGTTATGCACGTACACTATCACTGTCACATTTACTAATAACATTGCATGTGCATGACAGTAACAATACCAGTATAAATAGAGTTCATCGTATACACCCGCTTCACACAAATGTTACTTATTAAAGTAATGATCACGTCTAACCAAAGTCATGGTGCATCACATTATATATTTCTACATAGATATTCAAAGGGTGGGAAAAAACACAATGTTACTCCTTTTTTTACAACATAGCTATTTTGCCTTGGATCATAAATTCAACATTATTTCAGGCACTTATTGGTAAGAAAATGATTATTTCCTTACCCTTTCCACATTCTGAAACAGAGGTTATCAGTATCATTACTCAAGCGAACCATGCACATATACTCTTCTTCCTGTAACAAGGAAAATGAGTAGCAGAGTTATATACATGACAAGATTACTCACGACGCATATATTATTGCTCGCTATCGATTATTTCACAATATCCGAGTGTGATATGTGGTCTTTCATTACATGCAGAAGTAGTTCTTCTCTATACTGGATCAAAAATCGACCTCTTGAGATAGCAGAAGACAGTCATTCATTCAAAAAAGTTGTTTACTGTATGAATACAACTAACTCCATTTCTTTTAACACGATTTCAAAAACAATAGACGTATCATTATCTTTATCCTATTGTTTACAATTCAATTTCATTAATGAAGTAAGTTCTCTACCCCACCCATTAATGCAAGTTTCCTTCTAATTTGTTCCTGCTTCATCTCGCACAGCCTTATAGTGTAAACATTAGAGCAAGATAAGCTACCTTCTAAAATCGCTAAACAATAGACCACGTGAATTCATCTTTCTTCATCCTCAACAACACGCAAACAACAGAAAACAGAACACGGGATTATGAAAATCTTCATTGTTTTACGTTTAAGTCGCCTTGTCTTGTGTTTTTTTTTTCATTAAATATATATTAATTTAAGCATTATTGAGGCTTAGGATATGAGTTCGTCATTTTGTCATGGTGTTCCCCATTATACGAATTAATTTGTTATTGGTGCTTGAAATATGATCCTAGATTTTATCATGTTTTGATTGCATGAGAATTATATAAACAATGATTTCAAAACCGTACAGTTCATGCACTTAAAGTGCTAGGGGGACCTTCGCATGCGCTTTTGCTTTAAACTACCTTGGATACTCTTTTTCTAGCCCACAATTAAGTAAAAACACATGCCCTGGCAATCAGTTTTTATGGCATCAAACAATAGAGATTCAAAACTAGGCAAGCTAACAATAATATCACCAATAATATTTTCAAATCGAACCCTAATTCTCATGCACGAAAAATAAGCCACTACACCCTGATATATATAACACCATCCATCTGTTTAAGGAAACATAACTCCTTCAATAAGGATCCCACCAAAAGTGGGAGAAGTAGAAGATGAGATGAAATATATATACAGGAAATATAGAAACTAAACATCTATTATAGGTAAAGAATTAAGTAACTTCCCAACTATTATGCACACGAGTCAGCTATTGACTACGCTTAGTGCAATTTAGTAACTGACAGTAACAGTAAGACAATTGAATACGTAGAGTAAGTAAGCATTTGCAATCATGAAAGTTGATAGAATGCAAAGAGAAAGGGCGTACCTTCTCATTTGGAGAGAGAAGAACAAGTGAACCCATCTTTTACTAACGTAATCACAGCGTCCCTAAACCTATAATAATCGTCAACCACATTGTACACCTGGTGAGATATCCTTGCGTAACCTGTTATCGGGTCAACCTCTCCCTCCAAGGGCTCCCTATAGTAGATAGGCACTTCGACCTTAAAACTCACCCTCAAATGTGTCCTTAACTTCAATGCATGAGAGTTGCTATTAATGCCCAAACAAACTGGCAATCCCACCATAGCCATACTCGGGCACATCTCCGGTGGGGCCCCCAACTCCGTCCCCCATTCCTTCACCAACATTTCGGCCATTTGTATAACTTTGTCGTGATTTCTCGTCATTATCCCCTCTATTCCACCCTCGAACCTACTAACGAACTCCATCACTTCAGGTAAAACGAGCTGTGCACTGTAATCTCTTGTCCCTGTCCAAGAACTCTCCATTGCTAACCCTTTACCGTACTCGTGAGAAACAACAGGGTGGTGCAAGTTTGATAAATCATCAGACATTTTACAGTATAAAAAAGCTGCAGATGGAGGGCAAAACAGCCATTTGTGCAAATTGCTAGTGTAAAAATCAGCACCTATATCCTTCATATCTATTTCAACATTCCCAATGGCGTGAGCCCCATCGATGAAGATCCTATCTACGCCCTCATCTCTGCACATTTTGACTAATTCTTTCAAGGGTATAAGGACACAAGGCATCGACGTAATGTGATCAATTATTGCCAACCTAATTTTTCTACCGTTTGATTTCCCCAATTGAAGGGCCTTTTCGAATTCAGAGACAATTTCGGAGCTAGATTTGATAGGGAAAGGGAGACGAACCTCGATTACATGGCCACCGGCGCGGGTGATGTAGGCCTCGACGGATTTCTTCACGGCGCCGTAGGCGTAGTGGAGCATGAGCACGGCGTCGCCGGCCTCGAAGACGGAGGAGAAGAAGGACCAAGTCGTGTGCTGGAGGACGACGGCGGCGGCGGTGGTGGCGTTGTCGACGATGGAGACTTCATCGACGTGGTCTGCGTTGATGAGGGCCTGGATAAGTAGCCGAGTTTTGAGGATGGAGGCTTTAAGTGTGTTGAAATAGAAGTCGTCGGGATGGCGGAGGTAGAGGATCTGGTGGCGCCGCTGGGCGGCGATGATGGTGGCGGGGCAGCAGCCGAAGCTGCCGTTGTTTATGCGGGCGACGGTAGAGTCGTGATGGGAGAATTCGGATCGGATCTCGGATTCAGAGATGGGTTTGGGTTTTGGGTTATGGGCGGCGGTGGTTCCGTTGAAGGCCATTTGTGCCTGGTGGCGGAGATGCGGTGGTTTCCGGCGGTTGGGGGGTGGAGTGTGCAGGTATAATAGGTCGACATGTAGAACGACAAATAAACAAGAAAAAAAACTTTCCTTTTTTTTTTTTTTTTTTTTTTTTTGGGACTTGTTTTGTTTCAGTTGTTTAAGTTGAAGTGGAAACTGGAAAGCAACGGGCCACCTGCATACAAGAGAATCAGAGAGAGTTGAAAATCGGGCCTGCGGTTTGACCGAAAACCTATCATGGTACCGATTCGATTCTTTCCACCGGCTCTTAAAAAAACATCAGTAAAAACCGCAAAAATATCGGTGAATTGGTTGACCCGATTTTTTGGATTTTTTTTTTTAAATTTAATTTTTTGCATTTTGGATTGATTTTGGTTGAAAATTTGTAACTGCTATAAGTGACTCCCCTGTGATTACTTTCACAGTTGACTTTTTCAACCGTTTTTGTGTGAGAGTTTTATCATAACATTACGTGTACAAAAGTTGTGTAAAACAACTTTTGTACACGTAATGTTATGATAAAACTCTCACACAAAAACGGTTGAAAAAGTCAACTGTGAAAGTAATCACGGGACGGAGGGAGTATTTTTAATTGTAAAAGTTTAAATTTTATTTTTATGGACATGTAGTTTGATGTTTTAATTTTTGTGTAGTATGTTAATCTTATTTTTTGCTTACTACATTAATCTTATACAATGTTTTGCCATAATATTGAATTTTATGTTATGTCTTTATCTATAATATTTATTATATATTGATATATATTATACATAAATATATAAATAAATAAATGTCTGAGTTATCCGATTTTTTTACAACAATTCAACCGGTTGAACTAGTAACTCAATTCGTTGTTCGGTTCACTAACCGGTCCGATTTTAAAAAATATTGCTTAAATTTAGCTTCATATAATTTACGTTCATATTTTGTTTGGCGACTAACTTTTATATAAATATAATTTATAACTTTAACCACTATTCAATTTTATGAATCACTGTCTCATTTTTTATTGTTCAAAATTAAAAAATAAACGTTTTATATTTTTTTTTATACTTAAAGAAGCCAAAAAATAGTACTACCTTCTCAAACTAAACTCTAATAAACATTTCTTATTTATATCTCTATGTCACTCAATTAACTCTTTCAATAATGTTGATAATAAACTAACACATTTCAATAAAGTTAAAAATACTTATTTACCCTTTATTTTATATCTTTTAATACTAATAAATAATTATTTTATTAATATTTTGGGTTAATTATAATTTGCAACCTGTACTATCACATTTTATAATTTGTAACATATACTATATTTTGTAACAAATTGTAACTCGTACTATGTAAAATTCACATATTAGTACCTCAACTCAAATTTTATTTTTTGTTCCCGACCAAATTATATTTGAACAAGGTTATAATTGTCCTTTTAGTTTATTAATTATTTTTTTTACCAAATATTAAATTTTTAACAAAGAATCGATCCCGAATTTGGTCGGAAAAATAATAAAAATTGTATTTGAGATATTAATCTGTCAGTTTTACATAGTACAAATTACAATTTGTTACATTTTCCTTTGAAAAATGACGAACAGAGTACTTGATATTTTAATCAAATACTTAATACTTTAAATATTTTTTAAAACTTGATACTTTATCTCAAATATTATAATACTGTGTTTATTGTATTAAATATAAATTTTTTAAATTATAAAACATTTATTATTAGGATATTCCTTAACAATAATATAATATTACTGATCCTTATTTTTTATACTTTTGATGAGATTTTTAATATTTCTTACTAAATATTTCAAATTTTAAAATTTGCAAAACTGTTTCATGATAAACTTATTACGAACAATTTTTTTCATAAAAAATTTTTGTCCTATTTGACACACATATTAAAAAGTGAAGGAATAAATAGGAATTTGAGAAGTAATTTAGTAAACTTTTATGACAAAGTCTACTATGAACAAGGGTTCATAGTAAAACTTGATTAATTTACTAAAGGGTATCAATTGTAATAAGCGAAGGGTATTACCTATATTGCTAAAGAATATCAGTCGTGATAACTGAAAAATAAGTCTCATATTATTAAAGGGTATCAGTTATGATAACTGAAGGGTATTACCTACTAGCTTAACCCCCGCGTGCTACGCGGATTATTGTTGTATATCTTTAGAATGTACATTATTATTATTGAAAAAAAATAAAAAATAGTAAATATAAATTAATAAAATATTATATAAATTATATAGTATTGTTGAATTTTATCAAGAATCTCTCTCTCTCTCTTCCAATGCTTGTTTTAATATTTATATACTTGATAGAAAATTAATTATATATATAAATAGAGAGATTTTACGATTAATTGTATTACTTGGTATAATTTCTGATTACTTTGGCTTACAGATGATGAAAAACTTTAAAGGGATCAGAAATTAATAGTAAAAATTCAATTGATTCAAATATTATTTTGAGGCAAAATTGAAATATGGCAATTAATTATAAAATATATATAGTTGATATGAAGATGTGTATACATAAATAATGATAATTCCAAATTAATTATATCACATAAGTCATTGATAAAATAATATGAACAATTTATATGAAGGTATAATATATATTATAAAATTTTATTTAATGATGCAAATATTTATTTGAGTTAAACATGAATGGTAAAATAAAAGATGAATATCATAAAACAAACTATTTATTTTCATCATTTTTTTTTAATAAAAAGGGACAATTAGTTAATTATCTTCATTGTAATCATTTAATCACACACTGTGATACGGACAAAAATGTCGGGCCCAACTACGCGTAGGGCCCAAAAACGACTAGCCCAAGGGGGCCCAATGACGTTAGTAGATACCCTAGATAAAGGGAGGAAAGCCCGAGATGGGCCCGAGCCCAGATCGACCGCAGTAAGGCTACGAAGCCCTAAACCTACCTACAGGGGGGCCACGAGGCCCAGGCCTGTATGGAGAGGGGCCATGAGGCCCAAGCTCAACTACAGATAGGCCACGAGGCTTACAGCTGAATGCAGGCCGCGAGGCCCAAAACCCGACTGCAGGTGGGCCGAGAGGCCCAGGCGAGATTTGAAGAGTACGTGAGGGTTTTTGACTAAGCCCATGGCGGTTATTTATCTGATAAGATCAAGAAACGCTGGAAGGAACGAGTAGTTGAGATAATTGAGGCCCAAGTCAAGGAATATCTCCTATATTCCTTCGTTGACTGGGTCTGACCTCCGTCCAGGGGGGGAATTCGTAGATCTAATACAGATTTCTTGAGGAATAAGTTATTTACACACGACAACATGGCAGAACGTGTGGGATAGTGCCTTGAAACCGTAATGACGGTTACTACTCTTAACTTACGTATAAAGGACACACCCCGCAGGGAGGTAACGGTATCGAATCACTATCACTCTCACTTAGCTACCTTATACGTACTTTCTTGAGTGTTTTCCGGTGACCTGACTTGAGCGTCGGAGTGCCTACGCCGGAGAACCCTCCGGCGTGTTTTGCAGGTACGTTTGGTCGAGGGAAGCTAAGGATCTTAAGTGCGTAAAGGCTTTACCCCCGTGAACCCAGGTGGGGAAACATGCCCAAGTCAGTTTTTACGCATCAATTGGCGCCGTCTGTGGGAAGAGAAGAGCTGAGACGTGAGTTTCAACTCCTTTTCTTTTCTAATTATCTGAAAGAAGGACATCATGACGGGTGAACGTATACCCATGAGACCGATTGCACTAGTACCAGCTGGGGAAGGATAACCCCCGCAAACCCAACGCAGGGTGAAGCTGTGCCCCACCCCGTGCCTCCGGTGGCTATGCCCAACACTGGAGGACCGCCACTGGTTACAGTGGCACAAAGTGAGAGCTCGACTCCTGGCCAACACCATCCAGGAGTAGGAGCTGCTGTTAGAGAAGAAGGGGGGAACATGCCTTACTCTTCTTCTGCAATACCAGAAGGAATACCTATGGTAGGGATCCCCAGGGCGGCCAATGCTCCAGCCAGGGGGATACCTCAGAGAATCCCCGAACCAGCTGCCTCTGTCGCTCTAACCCGGGAGCAGCTGGATGACATGATAGCTCGAGTTGTGGCCAGGGCCATGACTGGAGGAGGAGGACCTCCACCTGTAGGGAGGACCGGAGAACCAGGACCGGGGAATCTGCCTGCTCGATCCCAACCAGGGGGGAGCAGGCAGGACGAGTATCAAGAGGAGAGAAGGAGAGAGGTGGAGTCCAGGAACCAGGAGGAGGCCCTGGGAGCTGAAGGAGCCCAAGAGAGAAGGTCAGCAGTCCCTCGACCGAGGGAGGCTGGTCCTGAGGAAGCCGCACGAGGAAGGAGACAGCCCATCTGCCGCAATGAGGAAGTAAGATCGAGGACCAAGAAGAGGGAACAGGGGACACCCACCGAGGCCATGAAAGACCAGATCGATCTTTGAGGAAATAAATGGACAACATGAAACATCGATGGAAAATCGGGTTAGTATGTCTCGACCGCTACGGGTTGCCAATTTACCGAGAATATCTTACAAGATGAATTGCCTAGCAATTTTAAACCTCTTAATTATGAATATGATGGTACGACTGACCCTATGATCATTTGGTGAGATTTGAAAATTCGGCCCTCCTCCATCGATATGGGGAGGGTGTGAAGTGCAGGTCTTTCTTACTACTCTATCTAAGGCAAATTTAAAGAAAGGGTTTAGCCAAACTAGAACCCAATTCCATCAACTCCTTTGAACAGTTTGGGGAGCTCTTCTTGCATCAATTTGCTAGTGCAAGGAGGCAACCCAGAGCTACACTAACATTGTTTAACATGAAGCAAGGGGAAAATGAAAGCTTACGGGCCTTCATGAAGAGATTCAATCAGGCGGCACTAGAGGTTCCAACCGCCACCCCGGAGGTAAAAATTAATGCTTTTACTAGTAACCTCCGAGATGGAGACTTGTTTTCCTCCCTAGCTAAGAAGCCAGTTCAGACGTTCGATGAACTGCTAAGGAGGGCAGAGAAGTACGTCACATTGGAGGAGGTAAGAAAGGCAAAGAGAGCCGAGGTCAAACCAAGTGGACCTGAAAAGAAGAAGGAATCATCGAAGAAAAGCTCAACAAAGAGAGAACCTAAGAAAGCTGCAAAATGGACCTCGCTCCAGTTCGACAAGTATACCCCAAAGCTTGAGCCAGCAGAGCTACCGAAAGTGGCATCCACCATCCGAAATGAAGTTTCCATGGACACGGTCCAGGGGCCTCAAAACCTAAGTCGATAAGTTTTGTCGTTTCCACAATGAATATGGACATGACACTAACAATTGTTTTCACTTACGTGATGAGATTGAGAGGGTGATCCAAGCTGGACATCTTAAAGAGTTTGTTTACAGAGATCGAGTTAGCTCCAGAGGTCAAAAAAGAAGAAGTCGGTGATAAAGCTGAGGAAAAAGGAAGGATGGTCGAAGGGAGGCAGGAGGAGAGACCCTCCCAGAAGAGAGGACTTATCCAGATGATAGTCGGAGGTCCAGCAGAGGGAGACTCCTTCCGCGCTAGAAAAGCTGGAGAGAGGACCCTCAGGAGAGAGGTAGGAGAAATGTCCAGAGAGGTGGATCACAAAGAAGCTATCCATACACCCCGGATTCATTTTGGCCCAGAAGAAAGGAGGACCACAGTGATGCACTGGTCATCACAACAAATGTGGCGGGATATACGGTAGCACGGATCTTCGTAGATACAGGGAGCTCCGCAGACATCATCTTCCTGGAATGTTTCAAGAAGATGAATTTGAATATAGAAATGCAACCAGTGGATACGGCATTGTATGGATTCACGAGAGGAGCAAAGACACCCTCTCTGCTGCAACCCTCCGTGGGGCTAGGTGAAGCTCCACGGAGGAGGGTAGTTATGGCAAATTTTTTTGATTGTGGATGTACCCTCATCCTATAACATGATTTTTGGTAGACCATTGTTGAACCTATTTCAGGTGGTTATATCAACTTATCACATGAAACTCAAGTTTCCAAAGAATGATGAGGTGGGTGAAGTAGCTGGAGATCACCGCAATCCGAAAAATGCTACGTGGAGGCAAGATAGATAGCCGATAAAGAGCTACATCGGAGCCTGAAAAGAGACAAAGAGGTGGGCCGAGAATCCAAGAGGTGCAAGATTTCCGAAGAAATCGATCCTCCAAAGATGGAAGCTGACGAAGAGCTGATGATGGTGGAGTTGTATCCCGAAAAGAAAGGATACACAACGAAGATTGGAGCCCAGCTGGAGCCAGAGTTGGAGAAGGACCTGGTAGCAGCTCTACGAAGAAATGCGGACGTTTTTGCTTTTTCTTCCTCTGACATGACAGGTATCCCCGAGGAGGTGGCGATGCATCACCTGAACGTGGATCCTAAAGCTAAACCAATAAAACAGAAATTAAGGGTCTTTGGACCAGAAAAAGATGTCATTACGAAGGTGGAAGTAGAAAAGTCACTGGAGGCGGGACATGTCAAACGAATACAATTCCCCACCGGCTATCCAATGTCATGTTGGTGGCGAAACCAGGGGGAAATGGAGAATGTGCATAGATTTCCGAGACCTGAACAAGGCTTGTCCTAAGGATCATTATCCCTTGCCTAGGATTGACCAGATGGTCGACTCTACATCGGGATTTGAGCTGCTAAGTATGATGGATGCCTATCAAGGCTACCATCAGATACAAATTTTCCCTCCAGATATCCCAAAGGTTAGTTTCATTATTGCTAGTGGAACTTTCTGTTATATTAGAATGCCATTTGGGTTGAAGAATGCAGGAGCTACCTATCAGAGAATGGTGGATAAAATGTTCCGAGACCAGCTAGGGAGGAACATGGAGGTCTACGTTGATGATATGCTTGTGAAAAGCGTAGAAGCTGGAAAACATGTGGCAGACCTGGAGGAAGCTTTCTCAGTGCTCAGGAGGAACGGCATGAAGGTGAATCCAGCAAAGTGTTCTTTTGGAGTGAGATCCGGGAAGTTCCTCGGATATATGGTGACCCAGCGGGGAATCGAGGTTAACCCTGCTAAGGTGAAAGCTGTGCTTGATATGCAGCCCCCCACCAATATTAAGGAGCTGCAGAGACTGAATGGGAGAATTATAGCATTAAGCAGATTCATAGCCAGATCTGCAGAGAGGAGTCATGCCTTCTTTAAAATCTTGAGGAAGGGATCTAAGTTCGAGTGGAATGAGCAATGCCAGTAGGCGTTCGAAGAGCTTAAACAACACCTGGCCCAGTTACCTACATTAACGAAGCCTATACCAAGGGAAACACTTTACCTCTACCTCTCTGTAGGTGGGGTCTCACTCAGCTCCGTGCTGGTGAGGGAGGAGGGGTCAACCCAGAAACCTGTTTACTACATTAGCAAGCTCATACAGGGAGCTGAAGTGAGATACTCGGAGATAGAGAAAGCAGCCCTGACTATAATGGTCACTGCATGGAGGTTACGACCTTATTTTTTGTCACATAAGGTCATTGTTCGGACTAACTACCTTTTGAAACAGGTGATAGGGAGAGCTGATCTTTCAGGGAGGATGGTCAAGTGGGCCGTCGAACTGGGAGAATATGATGTGGATTTCGAGCCACGGAGGACCATAAAAGAACAAGCCCTCTCTGACTTCATCCAGGAGGGTACACGTGCGCTGGAGGAAGGAGAATGGAAGGTATATGTTGACGGCTCTGTATCTATGCAGGGTTGTGGAGCTGGGATCGTGATCATTGATCCAGAGGGCCAGGAAACGCAGGTGGCAGTGAGGTTTGAATTCATCACCTTCAACAATGGAGCTGAGTATGAGGCCCTGATTCGAGGAATGGAGATGGCCGCAGACCTGGGAGCAGGTCGGGTGGTCATGTTTTCAGATTCCCAACTTGTAACCCAGCAGGTTACAGGGGGGTACGAAGCCAAAGATGAGAAGATGGTAGCCTACCTTCAGCGAGTAGCCGAGCTGCAGGGAAGGTTCAGTTCCTTTGAGGTCCGTCAGATACCTCGAGAGGAAAACTCCAGAGCGGATAACCTTTCGAAGCTAGCGAGTTCAGCAACCCTACCAGGAGGGGGGAAGATCACCTTAGTGACTGCAGAAGCTGAATCAACAAATCCCTCGGTGGGGGTCATCGGAGCTGAAGATGACTGGAGAACCAGCATATATCGAGTGTTGCAGAACCCGGAGAGCTGCCCAGATAAAAGGAAAGCTCAGAATTGGAGAATTCGATACACGATGATCGGAGACAAGATGTACCGGCGGTCCTACACGCAGCCTTACTTGAGATGTTTATCCCCTCAAGAAGGGAGGTACGTAATTAAGGATATACACGAGGGTTGTTGTGCTGACCATGCAGGAGCTCGGGCAATAGTCCGGAAAACCTTGAGGGCTGGATACTTCTGGCCTACCATGACCCAAGACGCCAAGAACTGGGTGAAGAAGTGCGAGAAATGCCAGAAGCATGGCCGCCTCATCCACCTCCCTGCAGAGGAGATGGGTACCATGCACTCTCCATGTCCCTTTGCGAAGTGGGGGATGGACCTAGTGGGCCCATTCCCAATTGCAGTGGGCCAGCGGAAGTTTCTATTGGTGGCAGTAGACTACTTCAGCAAGTGGGTCGAAGCTGTACCTCTAGCGAGGATAGAAGAAGGTAACATAATCAAGTTTTTATGGAGATATATTTGCTGCAGGTTTGGTATACCTAGAATCCTGGTATCGGATAATGGAACCCAGTTTACGGGAAACATGGTATGGGAATGGTGTGATAACCTGAAGATTATCCAGAGGTTCACATCGGTGGCGCACCCCCAGGCCAACGGTCAAGTGGAGGTCACCAACAGAACTATTGTGAACGGGATACGTGCCCGACTGGACAAAGCTGGAGGGAGGTGGGTCGATGAGCTGGAGTCAGTTTTGTGGGCTTATCGGACCACCCCCAGGGAGCCAACAGAGGAGTCCCCCTTCCACCTAGTGTACGGGGCAGCCGCAGTTATACCTGCAGAGGTGGAGATGGAGACACATCGTTTAGCCCACTTCCAGGAAGGTAGAAATGAAGAACTAATGAGAGAGAACCTAGACATGCTAGAGGAGGAGCGTGAGATCGCTCACCTAAAAAATGAGAAGTATAAAAGTCGCATAAAGGCTGCTTATGACCAGAAAGTCGTAAGTCGGAGATTTGAAGAAGGAGATCTAGTCTTGAGGCAAGCTGACGCGTTGAAAAACATTGGAAAGCTCGATCCCAAGTGGGAGGGGCCGTACAAGGTGACCAGGGTCCTCCGAGGAGGAGCTTACGAGCTACAAGACATGGAAGGAAATCAACTGGCTAGACCCTGGAATGTCTGCCATTTGAAGAGGTTTTATACCTGAAGAAAGTACCCGCCTCGCTGCAAGTAGGTGGTTCTTTTTATGTTAGAGTTGTTTTATTTATGTTCTGAATAAATTGTAATTTTGCTCCACTGGTACTCTTTTTTCCCCTCTCTGCGGGTTTCCCACTGGGTTTTACTGTAGGGAGGTTTTTTAAAGAGGCCGGCCAAGTTAATTCTTAACTTGCGTTGATCGATTATGGTCAATTGGGCAAATTTGTTTATCAATTAATGAAAGCGATTTTTCATTATCTATGAGTTTATGAGTTCATTCTTTCGTTGAGTACGATTGAAATAATATAATTACATGTTATTCGATACAATTGCATCACAACACACGATTGATTACGTGAGAATTAATAACTTGCGAGAAAGTTAAACAACAAATAAAATGCACGACAAGCATTCAATGAGAAATACAATGAGCATTCACGAAATGAATTCGCATTATGATAAACGAAGCTAAGAGATAGCTTCAAAAACACTAAAGTTAAACCTACAGAGAGGGTTTAACCCACCTAAACCCAGAGAGGGGTTACGAGAAAGAAGCTAAGAGATAGCTTCGAAACACTAAAGTTAAACCTACAGAGAGGGTTTAACCCACCTAAACCCAGAGAAGGGTTACGAAAAAGAAGCTAAGAGATAGCTTCGAAACACTAAAGTTAAACCTACAGAGAGGGTTTAACCTACCTAAACCCAGAGAAGGGTTACGAAAAAGAAGCTAAGAGATAGCTTCGAAACACTAAAGTTAAGCCTACAGAGAGGGTTTAACCCACCTAAACCCAGAGAGGGGTTACGAGAAAGAAGCTAAGAGATAGCTTCGAAACACTAAAGTTAAACCTACAGAGAGGGTTTAACCCACCTAAACCCAAAGAGGGGTTACGAGAAAGAAGCTAAGAGATAGCTTCGAAACACTAAAGTTAAACCTACAGAGAGGGTTTAACCCACCTAAACCCAGAGAGGGGTACGAGAAAGAAGCTAAGAGATAGCTTCGAAACATTAAAGTTAAACCTACAGAGAGGGTTTAACCCACCTAAACCCAGAGAGGGGTTACGAAAAAGAAGCTAAGAGACAGCTTCGAGACAAACCTACAGAGATGGTTTTACTTACCTAAGTTCATAAAATGGTCGTGAAAGAAGTTAAAAGACAACTTCTAAAGACTGAATTTAAACCCGCAGAAAGGGGTAACCTATCTAGACCCAAGGAAGGGTGTAAGAGTTGAAGCCAAAAGATGGCTTTGAAGAACCCAGCTAAACCTACAGTAAGGATTTAGCTAATTAAGTGTTAAACATGAGATAGGGCTCTTAGGAAAGCCTTGAGTAAGCCTATGAGAAGGGCTCGACTAAACCCCACATCTAGGAGGGGTTTTGAGATCTAAAACTGACGAAGTTTCGAAGATATTAGGTTAAACTTATAAAGTTTAGCCTAAACCGTGTCCAGGGAGGACTGTTAGACTTAAGGCTATGAAACGTCTTAAAAATAGCAAGTTGGACTTGTAAATGTCTGACTAAGGTGGTCCCAAGAAAGGGATTCTGAGGCAGAAAACTAAAGCATGCTTGGCTATGGGTAAAACTGGAGCTATGGCAAAGGTTTAACCCGCACAAGCCTAAGAAAATCTAAGAGCAGAAACTAGGAAATAGTTTCGAAACACCCCGCTAAACCTAAGGAAAGGGTTTTTAGGGAAAGAAACCTGAGCCCAGGAAGGGCATATAGCGTATTTACTCCTCAGAAGGAGTAGCAAAAAGTGAGAACCGACAGTTGGCTTTATGCCAGCTGAGTTGAGCATGCATAAGGGATTCAGCCAGCCTGAATCCCAGAATGTTTGAGAAAACGACGACTAACAGAGAATTTCCTAAGGCCAACTCGAGCCCAGTTGACTAAGGGAGAAGCCTAAGATATAAGGACAAGCCTACAAAAAGGGCTCAGCTAGATAAGCACCTAAGAAGGGTGACAAGGATTGAAGCTGTGAAAAGATTCAAAAGCATTGAAGTCGAGCATGTAAAGTTTGACTAAACTCATACCCAGGAAAGATTATATAAGTTAGGCACATGAGAGTCTAACTAATCCAAACCCAGGGGGCAATTTATGAAGCAAAACTAAGAGATAGCCCGAGGAAATTTAGGCTGAGATAGCAAGAGAAGGGTTTGGTCATACTAAATCTAGAAGGAGGCTTCAGGAGCATGAAGCTAGGAAAACCATTCGAAAACACTAAATGTAACCTACTAAGTAAGGTTCTAACTTACGTAAACATGAGAAAAACTGTCTGGAGGAACCCTTAGACTATGAGGTCAAAGGGAACCCAGAAGACCTAAAGCATGGAGCCCTAGAGAGAAAGGGGATCTCAAGCAGATGAGAAATTAACCTTTGAGAGGAAAGAGGCATGCACGCCACAAACCAGTAGTATGGTCCTAATGACTAAGTTACGCATGCAAGCTAACGGCTTAGAGGTTAAACAGTTTGAAAACATGCAGTGAAAGTTGAAACATAGATAAAAGGCATGCAACTCTCGGCAAGTGAGGACACCGGCATACATGCAGTAACAAGCTCCCGACCAGGGAGTATAAACACCAGATATGAAAAGCAACTCCCGGCAAGGGAAGACATACGGATAAACGAAAATTAACTCCCGACAAGGGAGGATCCCATTAATTCATAACAGAAAGGCTCCCTGTAAGGGGGCAGCAGAGTTCAAAAGCATAAAGTAAGCTCCCATCAAAGGGGAGAACAGAATATGAAATGCCAAACCGGCATAAGAAAGGAGAAAAAGAGAGTAGAATTCATGACAAGTTAAAGTAAATTGTTGGGGACAGCAAGAGTTAAACAGGGGGGTTAGAACCTTCCTCATTCTCAACACTTGCAGCAGCTTGCGCTGCATCTTTCTCCATAGCACGAGCTATGCACGCTTCCTCCTGGGAAGGGGGGACCGCCAAAGATAAGGGGCATAAGGGTGAGGCCATTGGGGGTATCTCTGCAGAGGTCACCTCGATCGTTGCCAACTCAGCCACCCTGCCAGCCAAAAGGGGAAGCCACCATTCTTCTTCAATTGAGCAAGAAGGATCACCTTTGAAGTACGGAGGGGTGGGCATGGCCGCGAGAGGGCCATTCTTGTCAAACTCTCCTGAGAAGCTCGGATCAGCCTGCTGTTGAATGGCTGCGTTGAAACCGTATTCATAGAAGAATCGGATATAAGGGCCCATGTCCCCGAGAAAGCTGGGATGGTCCAAATAGCTCTGCCGCAAGCTGGGCCACAACGAGTACAAGAAGTGCTGGCCAGGCTCAGAATAAAAGAGGCTCCTCAGGCAGGATTTAGCGCCCTCCACCAAGGCCTTCTCGTGAATTTGAGATTCTTGCATGGCATGGTAAACGGCCAGGTCATTGGTTTCCTTCTCGGCGGTTTCACGTGCCACCTGAGCTTGGGCAAGCTCACTCTCAAGCTTCTTGATGCACAGGGAAGCGAGGGTGGCCTTTTTCCGCTCAGCCAAAAGGGAGTCCTCTAGCTCTTTCAACTGTGGAGAGGGGAGCAAGTTGGAGGAGCTCCATAAGCTAGATAGAAGGATACCAAGCTGGAAAAGCAAAAATGAAGATACAAATTAGGCCCTACCCTAACGAATAGATTACTCATTCGTAGACGAAAGAAAAGGGGCAAATATTACCTGAGCAAAATGGCCTGCGGCCTGATGCTGCTGTTGGTCTGGAGGAAGGCTTAGCAGTCTGTCACAATCCTGACTGGATACCAACTCACTGAAAAATTTGCTAGCAGAAGGCCCCGACGAGTAAGAATCTACGTCAATGGGGGCTGAGGTGAGGCCCTGGCTTCTTCGAGTGGGGTACTTTCGGCGTACGGTATCCTTAGAGTGGAGGGAGCTCTGGTTGGTCGAGGTCTTGCCTTTGCTGGCCTTGGCTTTCTTCAGTTTGAGCTGGGGTCGGAGAGGAAGGTGGGGCCTCAGGCAAGTCGCCTTGAGGGGCCTCGAGCTGGGAAGCTGAATCAGAAGCACCGGCAGGATCTTCCAGGATTTTGGATAACCACAACATCTCTGGAAACAAAGGAAAAACAATATACACGTAAGTAGTGCATTTTGTCCTACTTACATAAATAAAAAGTTATTGCAATAAGAGTATTACCATCATTCGGTTCGAGGGGAACCCTCACTGGACTGAATTTAAAGTATGAAAGGAGACGTGGATTGGAGCAAAGCTCGGGTAAATTGAAATACCCATAAGTATGTGCATGGGCATTCAATATTCGAATGACCCGACGGTTGGCAGAGGAGAAAATTTGGTTAGAAGGAGCTGGAGGAGCTGGGTTTTTATAAATCCATTTCTGGTGTTTGAAAGGCCAAGGGCGATCAGGAGTAACAAAAATATAGTAATCATTCCACTCTTTGTTGATGTTTGGGACTTTCCCAAGAAACAAGCATTTTCCTTTCACTCTACTGCTTACGTAGAAGAAAGGGCCCAACGTCTTACAATTAAACTGGGAGAAAAACAGTTCGGCGGACGATTTCCCTCCATTCCCCTTGAGGAGAAGATAGAAGGAAACTATCATCCGAATCGCATTTGGGGTAAACTGGTTAAGCGGAACCCCATAGAGGTCTGAAATTTGACAAAGAAATTTTGGAGGAGGAAGCCTTAGGCCTGCCTCAAATTGGGCATGCCAAAAAGCGAGAGTGGGAGGAGTAGATAGGTTCGGACGCTCGTCCGGACAGGGAAAAAACACATGGTAACCCGAAGAAATCAGGTTTTCTTCGAAATAACTACCTAGGGTTTTCGGCTTAAGCTTAGAGGAACCCCCGAATGAATCCCAGAAATGAGCCCTGTCTACTCCCGGTGAACCGGAAGATATGGGGGGGACTTCGTGTGAGGGGCGGGGATAGGGGAGTGATGAGAACTTTGAGACGAGTTACGAGTTGGAGAGGGAGTCTTAGAGGAGCTTGACTCCGACATTTCTCAAAACCCTACGTGCGGAAAATAAGCAAAGGAATAGGAAAAAAGAAAACGGGGATATTTACCTGGACTCGAGGAGCGGAGCAAGGGCAAGGGAGGAATGCTTTTGCAGAGGAAAACCCACGACGGAGCAGGGGTAAATATGGAGAAATTCTCAAGAATTGGGAGAAGAAGCGGAGATTAAGCTGATTTGAAATAAAGGAGGGATTAATGGAAGCGTATGTCAGTTATCGAAGCTGAAGCGCAGATGCATGCTCGACAGCTGGCGAGTGCTGGAAGCGAAGAGTCGCAAAACGCCAACAGACTGACGAGAGGGGATGTATCCGGGAAGCCGAAGCTGCAGGGAGGATGTCCCCGAGAGCAGAGCTGCAGGGAGGATGTCCCAAAGATAGAGTTGCAGGGAGGAATGAGTAAATCTTCCTTACTCCAGTGAGCCCCAAGACCGCTCACCGGAGTAGGGGGGAGTGGTTGATACGGACAAAAATGTCGGGCCCAACTACACGTAGGGCCCAAAAACGACTAGCCCAAGGGGGCCCAATGACGTTAGTAGATACCCTAGATAAAGGGAGGAAAGCCCGAGATGGGCCCGAGCCCAGATCGACCGCAGTAAGGCTACGAAGCCCTAAACCTACCTACAAGGGGGCCACGAGGCCCAGGCCTGTATAGAGAGGGGCCATGAGGCCCAAGCTCAACTACAGATAGGCCACGAGGCTTACAACTGAATGCAGGCCGCGAGGCCCAAAACCCGACTGCAGATGGGCCGCGAGGCCCAAACCTGGCTACAGGTGGGCCGAGAGGCCCAGGCGAGATTTGAAGAGTACGTGAGGGTTTTTGACTAAGCCCATGGCAGTTATTTATCTGATAAGATCAAGAAACGCTGGAAGGAATGAGTAGTTGAGATAATTGAGGCCCAAGTCAAGGAATATCTCCTATATTCCTTCGTTGACTGGGTCTGACCTCCGTCCAGGGGGGGAATTCGTAGATCTAATACAGATTTCTTGAGGAATAAGTTATTTACACACGACATCATGGCAGAACGTGTGGGATAGTGCCTTGAAACCGTAATGACGGTTACTACTCTTAACTTATGTATAAAGGACACACCCCGCAGGGAGGTAACGGTATCGAATCACTATCACTCTCACTTAGCTACCTTATACGTACTTTCTTGAGTGTTTTCCGGTGACCTGACTTGAGCGTCGGAGTGCCTACGCCGGAGAACCCTCCGGCGTGTTTTGCAGGTACGTTTGGTCGAGGGAAGCTAAGGATCTTAAGTGCGTAAAGGCTTTACCCCCGTGAACCCAGGTGGGGAAACAGGCCCAGGTCAGTTTTTACGCATCACACTAATATTCTTATAATTATCAATATTATGATACTCTATTAATTTTTTATTTTTCATTGTATAAGTTATATATTTCACAAAAATAATTTACTTTTATTAAATAATTGACAATTCAAAATTTTAAAATTCATTAAGTTAGACCTTTCTTTAAAAAATAAAATAATAGTTAATAGTCTTTTATTATTGGCTTATAGTATTAATTATTATTAGAATTATACTAATTAAATAAACTTGATTTTATTAATTATATGAATCAATCAATGCAACCAATATAATTGTGACACATCATCATAACTTACTCAAACTTCATAAGAATATGACACATAGGCAAAATGAATCTCAAGATGACACATCATCATTTTTTAACTCCCTATTAGTATATAGAGGATATTACTAAAGAGTATCAGTAGCGCTAACTTAAGGGTAAGACCTATATTACAAAAAGAAAACATTAGAAAGGTTATTAATCATGATAAGTAAAGGGTATGACTTATATTATTAAACAGTATTATTAGGGATCATATTTGATCTTATGCCCACATGTGAGCACCAATTTATATGTCCATCGCTTATGTGGCATGCCAATCACCTATCATGTGATGCCACATATACAGGGGAGTCCACTATTATTTAATTAATTACTTATTTGACATCACATGATTGGTGGTGGACATATAAATTGATGCCCACCTGCGGGCATAAGATCAATTCTGTAGTAGGGATAAATGAAAGGTAAACTGAAATTATTTGTTCAAAGTGAATCAAGTTTAACTGTGAAACTTGATTCACATGAGACACACTTAGAGGTGGCAAATCGGGCGGGCGGGCCCACCGGGCCAAATAATTTTTTCGGGCCGGGCCGGGCCAAAATTTGATCGGGTATCTGAGGTATATTTTGTTGAAGGATTGAAACATAATCTGCTATCTGTTTTCCAGCTTTGTGATAAAGGTTTTCTTGTCAAATTTTCTAAGGATAAATGTGATATCTTAGATAATTCCTCAGATAAGGTACTTTTAACTGGCTTCAGACATGGTAATGTCTATGTGGCCAACTTTAATAGTTGTCCCAAAGATACATGTCTGATAGCTAAGGGTGGAGAAGACCTCAGCTGGCTATGGCACAAGAGGCTTAGTCATCTGAATTTCAAGACCCTTAGTAAGCTGGCTAAAAAGAATCTTGTCAAGGGATTACTTGAGAAACTTTTATCTTCTGATCTTAAATGTGATGCTTGTCAGAAAGGTAAACAGCCTAGACACTCATTTAAGAGTATTAACTCCTCTTCATCTGAAAGAGTTTTACAACTACTTCATCTGGATCTGTTTGGACCTGTTTCTCCTCTCAGTTTCAGTGGAAGGAAATATACTCTTGTTATAGTAGATGACTTTTCTAGATACACTTGGGTTATATTTCTTTTCAAGAAAAATGAGACTATAAACAAGATCCCTGATCTGTTCAGACAGATTCAGAATGAAAAGGGTGTTAATATTATTAAAATAAGGAGTGATAAGGGCACAAAATTTTTGAGTTCTTATTTATCTAACTTTTTCAATGAGTGTGGAATTATTCATGAGACATCTTCAGCAAGAACTCCTCAACAAAATGGAGTGGTTGAAAGAAGGAATAGAACCTTGAAGGAAGCAGCCAGGAGCATGTTAGCTGAGTATGAAACCCCTCACAGGTTCTGGGCTGAAGCCATTAACACAGCTTGTTATACCCAGAACAGGTGCTTGGTTGTTAAAGACAAGGCTAAGACTCCATATGAGATTTGGAAGGGTAAGATTCCAAAAATCTCATATTTCAGAGCTTTTGGTTGTAAGTATTTTATCCATAACAATGGGAAATCTAAGTTGAGAACTTTTGATGCTAAGGCAGCTGATGGAATATTCTTGGAATATTCTAACACTTCCAAAGCATTTAGAGTTTTTAACAAGACAACCCTTTGTGTGGAGGAAACCCCTCATGTTGTTTTTGATGAGTTATATTCCTTCTAAAATAAAGTGAATCAAATTTCTAAAAGTCTAGATAAAATTGAACTAACCAAGACTAAACATAGAACTGTCTATCTACCTAGACTTGATTCAGAATCAGATGAAGAAGAATCCCCATCTGATAATCAGAAGACAACTTCTGATCAGACTTCATCAGAACAGACACCCTTGACATCAGCTGATCAGCGGGGGTCAGCTGATGAAGGGGGAACATCAGCTGAGGTAGAATCAGAAGAGTTGCCTACTGAGACTCAAGATGAGGATCCTTCTCCTCATATAGGCAAAAGGATGAGAAGTTACCATCCATCTGATCAGATTATAGGAGACCCATCTAGTAGTGTGCGGACACGAATGATGCTGGACTCTGAAAGTTTTTTCAGCTGTTATGTGTCGCTTCTTGAACCCAAGTCTATTGAAGAAGCTCTATCAGATTCAAACTGGATAACTGCCATGCAGGAGGAACTGCATCAGTTTGAAAGACAAAATGTTTGGGAATTAGTGGAAAGACCCTTACACAGAAAGATTATAGGCACCAAATGGGCGTTTAAAAACAAAACAGATGAGAACAACATTATTGTTCGAAATAAGACAAGATTGGTTGCACAAGGTTACTCACAGTCTGAGGGGATAGACTATGATGAAACCTATGCTTCAGTTGCCAGATTAGAAGCAATAAGATTGTTCTTGGCATTTGCTGCGTATAAATCTTTCAAAGTTTTTCAAATGGATGTTAAGTCTGCCTTCCTTAATGGTGTGTTGCTTGAGGAAGTCTATGTGGAGCAGCCTCCTGGGTTTAAGATCAATAACAAGGTCTATAAACTCAACAAAGCTCTATATGGACTGAAACAAGCTCCCAGAGCTTGGTATGATACCTTATCTGATTTCTTGACATCAAATGGTTTTTCAAAAGGTAAGATTGATAGAATTTTGTTTAGGAAGGAGGTAGATGGTAACATCTTATTAGTTCAAATTTATGTAGATGACATAATCTTTGGTTCACCTAATCTGAAATTATGTGAAGAGTTTAGCATTCTCATGAAAAACAGGTTTGAAATGTCAATGATGGGTGAATTAACATACTTTCTAGGTTTATAGATTAAACAGTTGAGTAAGGGTATATTTATACATCAGTTTAAATATGCTAAGGATCTGATTTAGAAATTTGGAATGACTACTAGCAGAGAAGTTAAAATACCTATGGCAACTAACTTCTCTATGGATTCAGATGAGCAGGGGATACCCACAGATGCAACGGAGTATCGTGGACTGATTGGATCTCTTCTCTATCTCACTGCAAGTAGGCCAGACATAGCCTTTGCAGTTGGGGTATGTGCAAGATTCCAGTCTAATCCCAAGAAAACTCATCTGGAGACGGCTAAGAAAATTCTTAAATATCTCAAAGGAACCTTGCAAGTAGGGTTATGGCACCCAGCTGGTGACAACCTTGAGCTGACAGGTTATTCAGATTCAGACTTTGGAGGATGTAAGATTGATAGGAAATCCACTTCAGGAACTTGTCAATTCTTAGGCAACAAATTAATTTCTTGGTTATCTAAGAAACAGACATTTGTTGCCACCTCCACAACTGAAGCTGAATACATGGCAGCTGGAAGTTGTTGCTCTCAACTCCTCTGGATTAGTCAACAACTTAGAGATTATAATATTCAAACATCAGCTGTTTCTATTTACTGTGATAGTAATAGTGCAATAGCAATGACTTACAATCCTATTCTGCATTCTAGATGTAAGCATATAGACATTAGGCATCATTTCATTAGAGATCATGTTGAGAAGAATGACATTAGAATTGAGAAGATAGCCACTGAGTCACCAAGAGCAGACATTCTTACAAAACCATTAGCTGAGTCTAGGTTTAAAGAATTATGCTAAGAATTAGGGTTACTTGATGCATCTTTATCTGATTTTTAAATTGCTTGCATCTGATAAATGTATTCCTTATTTCTGGTTATTTCTTTTCTTTAAATTAATGTCTAGAAAGAATAATCAGACTAGATATGAGTCAAAGGACAATCAGGTAGCTGATATAATTGATTTCCTTTTTAGGAATCAAGAATCAAGGATTAGTCATATTGACCTTATCTGACATTCGGTAAATCAGACTAGGGCACAATAGTCACCTGATTTCTTGAAAACAGATGACTATCTGCACCCTATCTGATCTACCCCAGCTACTAATAGTTTTGATGAGTTTACTTGCAGGAACAGGTATACCAGATTTATTCCTTAAATCTCTTCAATCTGAAAACAATCACTTTTGTCTCTCCTCAAAACCTTTGTTTTCAAATAAATTTCATAAGTCTACTTATTTCAAATTAATATGTACTAGTGTCTAAACTGAAAATCCTTCGTTAAGTTTTGTTTAAAAATTTGTGTTTTTCAAAATCAGACTAAGAGAATGTTTTTGAAAAATATAAGACAAGGTCATTTTGACCAAGTCTAACATTTACCAAGTCTGAAATAGAATGCCTGATTGCTAAGAAAGGCATCTCATTGCTTACGTCAGGTATACTAATTACTTCTGATAAAGCAAGTCTATTAGCCGTCTAATCCATAGGTTAAACGGTTACTTTTTACGCAATTCAAGACGCGTAGAGGCCACGCGCCTGAAGTTGAAGCGATTTTCTCGCTAAACCGTCGATGTTTTACACGCGCTTTCTAAATCAACAGTTTAAAATTAAAACTCTGAGATCGTGCCACGTATCGTCTTCCCGAATTTTACTTTCCCTCTCTCTCTTCTTCGTTTAAAAACTTACCTTCATCAGTTTTTAAAATTTTACTTTCACATTCCCCTGTTTAGAGATTTACTGAAAATTTTTAAACTCTCAAAAATTTTTCAATGGCATCTTTTTCTTCTCAAACACCAAAACCCCCTTCGTATATAACCTCTACAAAATCTGATTTCAAAATGAATTCAGAGTCTGTAAAGAATAAGCTCAAAGCGGAAATGTTTGTCGATTTTGACACTACAAATGACAGAGAATCCAGGGAGATAATCGAGTTATTAGAAGCTTCAAGACTCAGAGGGTTCTGTTCGTTCAAATCCCCAGAAAACAAAACGGTAGACTTTCTGGGAGCGGAGTTTCTTGCCAAAAGCGAATTTGCAGAAAACAGTTTCAAAACCAATGTTGAAGGTACTCAACTGGAGTATTCAAAGGAAAATATTGCAAGAATTCTAGATACCTCAATGGAAGGAGTAAATCCTCTGTCATATAAGGAAGAGGAATAGGAGGAGTCATTTGATATCTTTGCGAGGATCACTTACAGAGGGGTAAGGAGAGATTTGAAAAAGCATATGCTGAGGAGGAAGTACAGATTGCTTATGACAATCGTGACCAAGTCAATCCTAGGAGATCAAAGCTCCCATGATGGAGTGACAAAGTCACGTTTGTGTTGTATGAGAGCAATTCTTGATGGAGTACAAGTAGATTGGGTTGGGTTGTTATTCAGGAGGCTGAAGGAGGAGAAGTTGAGGTTGTTGTACAACCCTGATGGAGGTGACTGGGCAGTTTCTTCAACTGTGAGTTTGTTTAACAAAATCACAGTATTGATGGAGGGTTTGAATAAGAGGCTTGAAACAAGAGAAGGGATGAAGAAATTTTCGAAACAAAAGGGTTTGTTGACTAAGAATGAGAGGATAGGCGGACTGCCAGACTCGGATGATGAGTCTGATGATGCAAGGAGGCAGAGGGAACAGGCAGCAGCCGCAGTGGCTCAGAGGCAAGTGGCTGAACCCCAACTTCCAGCAGCTGAGGTTGCCGAGCCAGCAACAGAAGCTCAACCAGCCGAGGATCCAGCTGTTGTGGAAGTAACAGCTGAGGAGGCAGCAACTTCAGTAAGGTCCCCGAGGAGGAGGAGATCAAGGAGGAGGCTTGTCAGAGCCTCAGAGAAGATACCAACTGCTGAGCCGTCTGAAGCTACCACCAGCCAACAGTCAGATGAGGACTCTGATGTAGATAACCAATTTATACTTCAGAGGAGGTCCTCCAGGATGTCTGAATCCTCGGGCAGCTCTGGTCGTCAGACGGAAGCCTCTACCTTACTTCCTGAAGAGGTCCCAGTGTTGGAGATTGCAGCTGAGGTTGCAAAGCTGGACGCTCCCTCTTCTCCAGCCAAGGAAGCTGCACTCTCTCCCATTCAGGAGAAAGGTACCAATTCATCTCTCTCTCTTACACAATCTCCACCTGGCAATGAAGAGGTGTGCCCGGCTGGCACCTCCGAGCCTCTACAACAGCCACAGTTGTCCCATATAGTCCAAACCCAATCTGAAACCATCTTAACTTCATCTGAAACTATTCCCATCTCTACCCAACCTGAAACCACCTCCACCCCCACCATCACTCCACAAATTGAACAACCTACTTCATCCACCCCAACCCCACCTGAAACTCAACCCTTCACTTCTCCAACTCAAACCACACCTCCACCAGAAATAGACATCACTTTTTATTCCATCCTGGAGAATATCCAGATGAGCTCACCAGTTCCTCCCCCCCAAATCTCTGAACTCCACACTCTCACTTCTTCCTCATCTGAATCCTCTTCTGAGGACGAGGAGAGTGACTTAAGCCCCACCTCAGCCATCACTTCAATAATCGCTCAAATGGAGAGGAAGATGAAACAGACCTTTGAGAAGAAGCTGCAAAAGCAAACAAAGAAGATGGTGAAGGCGGTCACTGAGGCAATGATCTCTAACATGAGAGAAGTAGATGTAAATCTAACCCAAAAGATTACTTCTATTACTAATTCTGTTCTTGCCGAGAAGGTGAAAGCCATGGAGGAGGAAGTACATGGGCTGAAAACTCAAGTGACAGAATACAACGCGATAGTGGTGGACTCTTTAGCTTTGGACAAGTCAGACTTTAGGGTGAAATGCAATGATCTGGAGACGAAGCTGACTGCCTTAGCTGATGAAGTGAAAAAGGGGGAAGAAGAGGTGAAAGAAAGAGAGCAGGCCCTCACAGCTGTTGTGAATGAGACGAGGAGCAAAGTCGATACAAAAGCCAGCACAGCTGAGCTGGAGGCAGCCAGGGAGGAAGCTCGTATAAAATCCGATGAGCTGGCTGCACTTCAGCTGAGGGTCAGCCAACTGGAGGAAGCCCTGAAGGAGGATGAGGCAAGGAGGAAAAAGGAAGAAGAAGACAAATATGCCCAGCTGCTTGCGAAAATCAAAGAATCTGAAAAATTTGCAACTGAGGTAAAAGGAAAGGGGAAAGGGAAGCTGGTCGAAGAGTCTGCTCCAACAAAAGTGCCAAGTCCCAAGCCCACCTTATCTGAGAAAAGAAAGAGGGAGCCTGACTACTCTAATTTGCCTGAGGAACAGATCAGCAGGATCATGAGAGAGCAGACTTTCTATGTGAAAGGGAAAGAAAGAAGCTGAAAAAGAATAATAAAGGGCTTGAGATGAGGTGGAGCAAGGATGTGAGGAAGTGGGAGATGAAAGGGGCAGATGAAGCAGATTTTAGGCCCTATCATCGGACACTCAACCCGCCAAAGGTCATCGCTGGAAAACTCTTCAAAGAGTACAAGGAGAAGAATCTGGACGCCAGATGGATGTATCACTGGTACATCTTGAAGGGGTCTGATTCAGCAGCTCAAGACGAGGACCTGAGGTGGCACGAGTGGATAGAAAAGGAAGACAAAGATCTCTATCAAAGGCTGCTGGTTGAAGCAGATAAGTTTTTCAACGCTGATCTTTGTGCTCCGGCTTATGAGACAGGCAGACCCAAGACCAACCCAGATGGCTCAATAGACATGGACTGGATTAAAGGCATCATTGCCAAAGCTGAAGTGGAGTCTGGGTTGAAAGATGAAGAAAAGCTTAAAAAGCTAAGGAAGAGGGTCTTCACCTGGTTGGCCATTCCTGAAGCTAATCAGTGGGGAGTCTAAAAATCGGATCATTCTCTTTTCCTTATCTTTTTATCTTTTGATTTTTGTATCATGTAAATCTGATGTGAATAAATCTGTGTTTGACTTATGAGTGTTACTTGTCTTATTTTCTTAAAGATTTTTCCTTAAGAAAACTTAAAGTTTTTCTAAAAATTGTAAATCATCTGAGAAATTTATCATCTCAGACTTAAAATTTTCAAAAATTTTTCTAAGTCTAGATTTTATTTTTCAAAGTCCTAAGACTTAAAAGTTTTTTTAAGCCTAAAAGACTTAAAAAAATTTTATGATTAATTGAATCTGACTAAAGTGAGAATGTGTTCTGATATACCTATGTGTTAAATCTTGATTAACTCTAAACTAACTTCAGCTGTGAGTATGTCTCTTTCTTGTAGGTTTTAACTTCATCAAAAAGGGGAAATTGTTAGGTCAGATAAAGTTTTGATGAGTTAAAAGATCAATCCAGATGAGCAGACAAGTATGAAGAAAAACTAAGATCAGGTGCTCATCCTAAGCTGATCAGACTAGGTCAAAGACTGGTTAAGTCAGCTGAAGATCAGAAGTTACAAGTCATCTGGAGACAAGCTCAAGTCTAGTCATTTGCAGGAGACAATTATGAAGAGCTCAGACGAGGTCAAGACAAGCTGAGTAGAATAAGAAAGACAAGTCTTCACCAAGTCAGCTGCAGACGAGTAGAAGAAATCAGTTGAGGTCAAGAGCAGTTTTCAAGATTAAGTTTGTTAAAGCAGTTTCCAGTTTGTTAGAACTGACTAACAAACTAACTGTCTTTTCAGACTTATAAATAAGTCTAGATTTTGTTTTTCAATACACTTATGCAAATTTGAGTTTTCACACTATTCACTATTCAGATCTCAATTCACAAAGTATTTTCAAAAGAGTTTTTCAAAAGTTTCAAGTGTTTATAGAACACTTCTCGTGTAATTTTCAAAATCCATTATTCACTGTAATTCTTAGAATCATCAGAAGGAGTTAGGAGTACTTTGAAGATTTGAAGAAAGTTGTAAGTTGTAAGTTGTAAGCTGAGAAGTAAGTAGTAAGCTGGTCCCTTCTTCAAGTTGGAGAAAGAGAGTGGATGTAGGATTGTTATAATCCGAACCACTATAAAATCTGGTGTTCTTTACTGCTTTCATTTACATATTTGTTCAATTTCCAAGTTACTATTCAAATATTAATTTCGGAATCAAAGTTAAAATCTGAATATCAGTTTGCTTTTGATCTTAATAAAGTTGAGATTATCTTTAAAATTCCGCTGTGTCACTTTGGTACTTTGAATAAATTTTAAAAGATTTGTAAAATCTGAAAAATCTATTCAACCCCCCCTTCTAGATTTTTCTTAGAAGGCTGATACACGTTTTACCTAATCTGCTCAACTAATCGGGACCAACAAGAACTAATCCTTTTTTTCTTTGCTTAAACTTTTACTAGCCTATTTTTCCAAATTTATCACTCAATAGTAATATTTTATTTTAATGAAGTAATTTTATTAAAGTGTTTGTACTACAAATAATTCAAACACTCACTACAATTATATAATAAAATTGAAAATCACTATATTTAAATAATTTTCCCTTGGTATGGGATTCATAAATCTACAGGCTGTATACTAAAGTAATTGACATTTGTTACATATATTAGACATTGAAATATCCTAAATAAAAATGTGGGAGATAAAAAAGATGTGGGGTCGTTTGTCTGCTTGGTTAGTCAAGCAAGGCATATCCTGTCAAGGAAATTTTTTTGAAATGATACCTTTATTTCAGTGTCTTCCAGCTGCTTTATCGCCTACTTGAACTTTCCATATATAGAAAAGAAATAGAAAGAGATAGACTCGAAACTATGTCAATGACACCAAAGGGGGTATAAATGAATGGAATTGGGATGTGGATGGAATATAATACAATGAAATAGAGCCGCTTTGAGGTTCCCTCTGAAATGAGGCATGGAAGGGAGCCACTACGAATAAGTTCCGGGAGTTACGAAGGAGGGTTCGAGCTCATATTGTTCATGGGTTGAGAACGGGAATTGAACTCTATGAGATCTAATCTCCCGTTGTTCCTCTGTAGCTCAGTGGTAGAGCGGTTGAATGTTAACCGATTGGTCGTAGATTCGAATCCTACTTGGGGAGATTTGATTCATTCTGAATTAACGAATTCAGAATAGAATAAAGGGGCTCACTTTAACCGGTTCTGATCGCCAACTCATACTTGATTCGATTGCATTTTATTGAAATTGAGAGAATATCCCAAATAGTTTTGACTTTACTTTTTTTGTTTTCGAATGAACTTTCATCAACTAGCACTAGTTTAATGCTATCTTTTAAAAGCGGAAGCGGAGGTTGAACCGGACAGCCTCAACGCTTTTGGTCGGACCGGTCGGATCGGGGTCTGATCGTTAGTAAAGCGGTTGAGCCGTTATGACGTCATAATTATATAATATATAATTAAATATAAAATTTATAAATATATAAATATTTTTCCCTTATAATAATAAATCATATGTACAAATTATGACGAAAATCAAATAAACATATATCTACCATTGCAAATTAAAGTTCAATTTTAACAATCTTAATCAAATGTCAACCTATGTTTAAAAAGCGGAAGATGACGTTGATCCGGACTATCTTAGCGCTTTTGGTTGGACTAGGTCCAAACAGGTCTGACCGTTTTGAAAGCGTTTGAACCGATATAATATTATAATTATATTATTAATTATATAATTATAAATAATCATCTATATATTTCTCCTTATAATAGTATTTTTTATAACAAATTGAGGGACCACAATCATATAATATAAATTATAAAAATTAAGGTATGTGTCATTGTAAGAAGAAGATATATATGTTAGGAACCGAAAGTAAATAACAAGAAAAGAGGGGTATTAAATACAAAATAAGATTCATGTAGGTTGTAGTCTTGCATACACATCTTCCTTGTGAACCGTTGGATCATCTAGGGATTTGTCTCTTTCAGAAGAAGACATGTACTCTGGCCAGTTTTCAATCTTTCTTCACTCTCTAAATTTCTCTCATTTTCTCTCTCATCATATACATAGCAAAATTAAATCTCAGAAACAGTTTTCACTTCTCCATTTTCTAGAATGTCATTTTTTTCTCCTCTTTCAACAATGAATCGCCTTCTTCATTCATCAAAACCACAAGATCTTCTTTTTCCGTCGACTCTTCGCTCATTTCCTCCATGGCCGCCGACATATTTTTTTTAAAACACAGTTTGTTCGCTGACTCGGCCGGTTCAACCGACGGCCGGTTCGATCCGTTTTCCCCATTTTTGACCGGTTCCTAGGCGCTTTGGAAGAGTGGCGGTCGAATAGTTAGAAACGGAACGGAGGGGTGTCCGATCCGCTTTTTAAAACATAGGTTTAATGTGAACTAGCACTAGTTTGATGAGAACCTTTAGGAGTAATTCCTCAAATTGGTTAGATCTAAAATAATAACACACCCTTCCTATGATCCCAACATACAGTTATACATATAGATCCGCCAACTTTATATTTTGGGTATCCAGTAGTCCTGATCTATTTCAAACTAGCTAGAATTCATTTACCCATTGAGAAGCAAATGATTAATCATCTGCTTCCGGAAGAAATCCAAGAATTTCTTGGGAATCCTACAAGATCGATTCGTTCTTTTTTCTCGATATGTCTGTTCTATAAAAAAAAAGTTTTTTAAATTTTTAATTAATATTAACGGTTTCCAATTCACCCGACCTTACCTCTTTTGAAAGGAGTCAATAAAAAAATGAAAATATGTACTAACTTAAATAAAATTTTTGAATTTTTATTTCTTCTTACTTATTCGTTCTGAATTTCTGCTAAATACTTCAAATATTCAAATCAAGAAGTTACAATTGGTCAAATCATATGAAAGAAATAGATTAATTACCAATTTCCTTCAAATTTTAAAATTCAAGTTAAATTGGGTATATTTTTCCCGGATTTGACAAGTTATTTAAAATCTTATTTTTTTCTATTTTTAGAAATATTTTATCCGATTTTGCCATACTGTTCACCCATCTTTTTTTTTGTTTGAAAAACAAAGAAAATTAGTTATTATTAACGCAACTGCAAAATGCAGGGGAAAGACCTTCCACAAAGTTCAGAGGATCTATCCAAATAGAGAAGCTCTTGTATAATCGAGAAGCTCTAGCATAACAATGAGCCACCAAGTTGGCATCCCTCCCTACAAACTGAATGGAATAAATAGGACAATTAACTAAAATATTTCTACTAGCATCCACATAATCACCAAAAACAGTGTTATAAGTATGATGAGAATTGATTGCATCTACCACCACTTTTGCGTCTCCTTCGATCACCACTTTTTCTAGACCCAAATCCTTAATCCAGGATAACGCTTCAAAGAAACCCAAAGCTTCTCCTTCAGTCACTCCCGCACTTGCCGCAACTAACAGAGTCCTGCCCAAAATATGATTGCCACCTTCATCGCGAATCACCATGTCGACACCCATGCTAGAGGATTCCGGGGAAAATGCCGCATCAACATTTATTTTCAAGAAACCAGGCCGTGGGGCATGCCAAACCGCACACCAAATAGCTGGATAAGTAGTCGGCTTAATCTCCTTAGACACGGCTTTGCTAGAGCTTTTCCATTCTTCCAAAAATATAGCAGCCTCATGAACCGCAACAGCTGCTTGTTTATTTCTCCCAGTCCAAATTAAGGAATTTCGTTCGTTCCAGATTTTCCATAAAGTCATGGCAAAAGAAGTTGAAACCATGCTGCTTCCATTATTCAGTAATTGAAAAACCCACTCCGAGAAGCCCTCCACCTCCAAAATCAAGCTCCTTGCAAATGGGCAATCCACAAAAATATGTCAAGGAGTTTCTAAGGAATTCATGCAAAACAAACACCATTTATCATCCACTATCTTTCTAGAAAATAAGTTTACTTTTGTCGGCAAGCAATCTCGGCAAGCCCTCCAACGAAAATCCTTTACTCTCGGTGGAACTTTCAAAGTCCATAGAGCTCGCTAATTCCCATCAACCTCCAAACCTTTATCGAACGCTAAATGAGCAGCTAAATTGTAACCCGATTTGACTGAAAATCTACCATCCCGAGTGAAGTGCCACCCGATGGTGGTAGCAAGGTCTTTCTAATTCTGTGTATATCTTCTTGTGAAAAAAGAGCAGTGAATAAATCCTCATTCCAGGAGTTAGAGCCCTCTATCACAAGATCCGCAACACGAGCGTGCTCATAACCGTGAGGGCACAACGAACGAATGAAAAAATCCCTGTCATCATTAATCCAAGGATACCTCCAAATCGAAATACTCTTGCCATCACCGACTTTCCATCGTACCCCTTTCTTCAATAAGTCTTGACTAGCAAAGATGCTAGACCAAGTGTAACTAGGATTATTTCCGATTTCAGCGGACAAAAAGTCACCATTCGGAAAGTAACGAGCCTTCAAGACCCTACTGTTCACCCATCTTTTCTATATTCAAAAGCCAGGACTTTGTAATTTTTATAGATTTAATTCATCGAAATTCCATCCAATTTTTATCTAATTAATTTCTTTTATTTCATTTTTATTTATCACTCCCCGTCCCACAACAATTTGCAAGTAAATAGTGACACAAATTTTAATAATAAAATGTAATGATTGGAGTGTTGATAAATAGTTTGGTAAACTTTATGAATAAAATAAAAAAATTGATTGAATTTGTGTAGTGTGAGCCCAAAAAATTATGACAATTTGTGTAAATATGTAAATATTGTGAGGGTGGAATTTATAAAAAAAATTCTTTGCAAATAATTGTGGAACATCTAAAAATGATAAATTTGAAAATAATTATTGGACGAGGAATTATTATTTTGTTATCTCAAATTATTTAAGGCTCCATTTGGATGAAGTGATTTGAAATCAAGGAATTTGAAGATAATATACTGTACATTTACAAATCAAAAGAGAGAAAAACTAAATGGATGGATTTGATTCACACAAATATTACTTATAAGTGAGAGGATTTCAAATACCCAACAAAATCTAGTCATTTGAAATCCTCCCACTTCTCCCACTTGTGCTTAATATTTGAGTGAATCAAATCCATTCATTTAGTTTTTCTCCATTCTAGTTTGTGTGAATGAATGTTATATTATACTCAAATCCCTTGATTTCAAATCATTCCATCCAAATGGAGCCTAAAATATTTTATTTACCGTATTAGGATACTCAATTGATGTAGCTAAGGATTATTTTTTTACCTTTTTTTTTTTTAATGTAAAAAACAAAACTTTGTTACGGACACAAATATTTTTAAATAACCATTTTCATACGTAACTTGAACAGCCCCAGTAAACCCTGTCTAAAAAAAAAGAACAGCCCCAGTAAAACTACCAAGCAAAACCAAATTAAAATAAACAAAAACTTGTGTGAACCGAATGCCTACGATGAATTCTATTTTTACTATTATTATTATACACATTTACTATCAGGGTTATGCACATGCACTATTACTGTCACATTTACTTATAACATTGCATGTGCATAACAGTGATAGCGCATATGCATGACAATGATAGTGACAGTGATAGCGCATGTGCATGACAATGATAGTGACAGTGACAGTATAAATAAAGTTTATTGTATACACCCGCTTCACACAAATGTTACTTGTTACAGTAATGATCACGTCTAAACAAAGTCATGGTGCATCACATTGTATTTTTCTACATAGGTATTCAAAGGGTGGGAAGAAACACAATGTTACTACATTTTTTCAATATAGCTATTTTGCCTTGGATCATAAACTCAACAGCACTTATTGGTAATAAAATGATTATTTCCTTACCCTTTCCACATTCTGAAACAGAGGTTATCAGTACCATTACTCAAGCAAACCATGCACATATACTCTTCTTCCTGTAACAAGGAAAATGAGTAGCAGAGTTATATACATGACAAGATTACTCACGGTGCATATATTATTACTCGCTATCGATTATTTCACAATATCCGAGTGCGATATATGGTCTTTCATTACATGCAGAAGTAGTTCTTCTCTATTCTGGATTTTTAATCGACCTCTTGAGGTAGCAGAAGACAGTCATAATCATGGAAGGTCACCAGTCATTCATTCAAAAAAGTTGTTTACTGTTTGAATACAACTAACTCCATTTCTTTTAACACGATTTCAAAAACAATCGACGTATCATTATCTTTATCCTATTGTTTAAAATTCAATTTCATTAATGCAAGTTTCCTTCTAACTCGTTGCTGCTTCATCTCGCACAGCCTTATAGTGTAAACAATAGAGCAAGATAAGTTTCCTTCTAAAATCGGCTAAACAATAGACAACGTGAATTCATCTTTTTCATCCTCAACAACGCGCAAACAACAGAAAACAGAACACGGGATTATGAAAATCTTCATTGTTTTACGTTTAAGTCGCCTTGTAAGCATTATTGAGGCTAAGGATATGAGTTAGTCACTTTGTCATGGTGTTTCCCATTATACGAATTAATTTGTTATTGGTGGTTGAAATATGATCCTACATTTTATCATGTTTTGATTGCATGAGAATTATATATACAATGATTTCAAAACCATACGGTTCATGCACTTAAAGCGCTAGGGGGACCTTCGCGGGCGCTTTTGCTTTAAACTACCTTGGATTTTCTTTTTCTAGCCCACAATTAAGCAAAAACGTATGCCCTGGCAATCAGTTTTTATGGCATCAAACAATAGAGATGCAAAGCTAGGCAAGCCACCAATAATATTTTCAAATTGAACCCTAATTCTCATGCACGAAAAATAATCCACTACACCCTGATATATATAACATCATCCATTTGTGTAAGGAAACATAACTCCTTCAATAAGAATCCCACCAAAAGTGGGGGAAGTAGAAGATGAGATGAAATATATATACAAGAAATATAGAAACTAAAAATCTATTATAGGTAAAGAATAAAGTAACTTCCCAACTATTATGCACAAGAGTCGACTATTGACTACGCTTAGTGCAATTTAGTAACTGTAACCATAACAGCAAGACAATCGAATACGCAGAGGAAGTAAGCATTTGCAATCAAGAAAGTAGATAGAATGCAAAGAGAAAGGGCGTACCTTCTCATTTGGAGAGAGAAGCACAAGTGAACCCGTCTTTTACTAACGTATTCACAACGTCCCTAAACCTATAATAATCGTCAACCACATTGTACACCTGGTGAGAAATCCTTGCGTAACCTGTTACGGGGTCAACCTCTCCCTCCAAGGGCTCCCTATAGTAGATAGGCACTTCGACCTTAAAACTCACCCTCAAATGTGTCCTTAACTTCGATGCATGAGAGTTGCTATTAATGCCCAAACAAACTGGCAATCCCACCATAGCCATACTCGGGCACATCTCCGGTGGGGCCCCCAACTCCGTCCCCCATTCCTTCACCAACATTTCGGCCATTTGTATAACTTTGTCGTGATTTCTCGTCATTATCCCCTCTATTCCACCCTCGAACCTACTAACGAACTCCATCACTTCAGGTAAAACGAGCTGTGCACTGTTATCTCTTGTCCCTGTCCAAGAACTCTCCATTGCTAACCCTTTACCGTACTCGTGAGAAACAACAGGGTGGTGCAAGTTTGATAAATCATCAGACATTTTACAGTATAAAAAAGCTGCAGATGGAGGGCAAAACAACCAATTGTGCAAACTGCTAGTGTAAAAATCAGCACCTATATCCTTCATATCTATTTCAATATTCCCAATGGCGTGAGCCCCATCGATGAAGATCCTATCTACGCCCTCATCTCTGCACATTTTGACTAATTCTTTCAAGGGTATAAGGACACAAGGCATCGACGTAATGTGATCAATTATTGCTAGCCTAATTTTTCTACCGTTTGATTTCTCCAATTGAAGGGCCTTTTCGAATTCAGAGACAATTTCGGAGCTAGATTTGATTGGAAAAGGGAGACGAACCTCGATTACATGGCCACCGGCGCGGGAGATGTAGGCCTCGACGGATTTCTTCACGGTGCCGTAGGCGCAGTGGAGCATGAGCACGGCGTCGCCAGCCTCGAAGACGGATGAGAAGAAGGACCAGGTCGTGTGCTGGAGGACGGCGGCGGCGGCGGTGGCGGTGGAATTGTTTTGTTGCAGTTGTTTCAGTTGAAGTGGAAACTGGAAAGCAATGGGCCACCTGCTATGTTGCCTGAACTCTTCAAAAATGATAAAGTATCCATGTCCATCGGGTATACGTACGGGACCCTCTATTGGGTATGGGCGTGGGACACGTACGGGACTCTTCAGTTTTTTCGCGAACTCTCAGCACTTTTCAGTTGTGATGGCGCGATGGTTATTTTTCGGTTGCATGACGTAACTAAATTGATTTCAAATTCAATTTACCTTTCAACCTCCAATAAAAAAATGGAAGTGATATAATGATATAAGAATATTGACGGTTCTTAAGATTATTTATGACTCCGTCTCAATAAATAAATAAAATATTACACGCATATTTTTAGATAAATAAAAATATAATGACTCAAACGTATCCTCGCACCCGTGTCCAATATCGGATATTTTTTTTTTACCGTGTCCACGTATCCTGAAATAGGAAAGTTTGAGTGTTTGACATGTATCCTCGCACCTGTGTCCGACACTCGCACTCGACTCCGAGAGAATCAGAGATAGTTGATGTTGCCACATGCATGACACGTGACTAATGAGTTTTAGTCTCTCCGTTTAAATTTAGTGTTTTGAAGATCGGATCGGCGGTTTAACAAAAAACCGGTCACTGTGCCGATCCGATTCTTTTTGCATACCAATTCTTAGAAAAAATTGGAAGAATCGTAAAAAAATCGAGTTCACTTGGTGAATCAGTTGACCCGGTTTGTTGGATTTTTTAAAATTTAATTTTTAGCATTCTGGATTGATTTTGATTGAAAATTTATAATTACTATAAGTTATTTTTAATTATAAAAGTTTAAATTTTAGATTTTATTTTTATGGACGTGTAGTTTGAAGTTTTAATTTTTGTGTACTACGTTAATCTTATTTTTTGTGCACTACGTTAATTTTATGCAATGTTTGCCATAATATTGAATTTTATGTTATGTCTTTATGAATATCTATAATATTTATTATGGTCTGGTTATTCATAGGTACAAAATTAGACCCCTTAAAACTATGAGATACAAAAACTTTTGTAATAACTCTCAGGTACAATTTTTTGACGAATTTACCCTTCTTCCACTTTTGTCAGCCACATTTTTTGTCCTTTTCTTCCACTTTTTTTGCAGCCACATTTTTTGTCTCTTTCTTCCACCTTTTGGCAGCCACTTTTTAAAACCCACTTTTTTATCAATTTTTTTTTTGACGTTAATTTTTCTATTTTTTTTAATTTCATTTATATTATATATTACCAATTTTTTTTAATTTCATTTATATTATATATTACCAATTCAGAATTTGTAATATTAATTGAGGGGTTCAAAATTAAGAATTTTTTTTGAAAAAAAAGATAATACATCATTCTTCATTGATAAATTTGAAAATTACATATCTGAAAAAAAAAATTACATCATTCTAAAAAAAAAAAAGAAAAAATCTATGCTCTTTTTGCTCCATCTTCCTTCAAAATTTTTCTGTCTCGCACATCTGCAATTACACTGCACATGTGCAATATAATTGTGCAATTAAACTGCACATGTGCAATATAGTTGTGCAATTACACTGCAAATAAACTAGCAATTACACTGCAAATAAACTAGCATTTGGAATAAGGTTACATTTTGAGAGGGAAAGCTAAAAAAAAAAAAAGAGATTATTCATAATATAAAAACTAGGATTCATGCATGTAGAGAAGATCTGATAGAACTGAGTTAATTCATAAATTATTTCACACATGGAATTACACTGGACATATGCAAAAAAAATAGCTGCACATGTGCAAATAAAAAGTGACCGGTTTAAAAATATGTAATACAATGCAGATCATCATCAATTAATATTTACTAATCCATAAAAAATGTAATACAAATGCATATAATTTAGTGCTCTAAATATCACAGAAATAAATTCACCTGCTTAAAATTCATACATTCAACATTACATAAACTAAAACAATTCCGATAAAATTGTTTCTGCACATGTGCAGGAAAAAAAATTTCTGCACATTACTTGTATCAATGTATACAAACAACTTTCAGAAGAGAAAAATAAGAATAAAAAAACCAAAACAATAAAGAATCAAGAAATAAACTAAGTCACAGACTCACCAAATCACACAAGATTAAAAAATTCCTTCCCAAACCGTCAAACCTGGGGATATTACTCATATTAGAGTGAATCTCGTTCCAGTCGTCGATTTCTGCTCTTCCAAATCTCGTCAAACCGTCATACCGACAACACAGTGGCCCGTCGCTCTTCCAAATCATCGTCGCGGGGGTCGTCTCAGCGCGGTGGTCGTCGTCGTCATCGCGGTGGTCGTCTCAGCGCGGTGGTCTGGTCGTCGTCGTCGTCGTGTCGGCGATCTGACATTAAGGGAGGGTCGCGTCTCTCGGTGGTCGTCGTCGTCGGTGGTCGGGATGGGCGCCGGCAGCGAGTGCCACGGTGGTTGGCCGCAGGGTGTGGTGATGGTGCGGTGGTCCTCGTTGTTGGCCATCTGGGGCGGCAGAGAGAGAGAGAAAACCCTAGAGAGAGAAGTGGAGAGGTTGGAGAGAGAGAGAGAATGCGAGAGAGAGAGAATGCGAGGCAGAATGAAAATGAAAGAGAAATACGTGTACGTACGTGTGGTTGTCTTTTCAAGGTTAAAATGGGAAAATTAAAAAAAGCCTTGTACCTATTAGTATTAACTTTTTGACCTAGTATCTATCAGCAATTAATTTCTAAATATGGTATCTAACAGTTATAAATCCTATTTATTATATATTGATTATATTATACATAAATATATAAATAAATAAATATCCGAGTTATTTGGTTTTTTTACAACGGTTCAATCGGTTGAACCAGTAACCCAGTTCATTGTCCGATTCACTAACCGGTTCGATTTTAAAAAACGTCGCTTAAATTTAGTAGCTTCATATAATTTAGGTTCATATTTTGTTTGGCGACTAAATTTTATATAAATATAATTTATAACTTGAACCACTATTCAATTTTATGAATCATTGTCTCATTTTTTATGTTTAAAATTAAAAAATAAACGTCTTATTTTATTTTCTCATACTCAAAGAAACCAAAAAATAATACTACATTTTTAAACTAAACTATAACAAACATCTCTTATTTACACACATTCCACTCAATTAATTCTTTCAATAAAGTTGATAATAAAGTAACTCATTTCCATAAAATTGAAAATACTCATTTACCCTTAACTTTAGTATCTTTTAATACTAATAAAAATTATTTATTAATATTTGGGGTTAATTATAATTTGCAACCTGTACTATATCACATTTTATAATTTGCAACATATACTATATTTTATAACAAATTGCAACTCGTACTATGTAAAATTCACATATTGGTATCTCAACTTAAATTTTGTTCTTTTTTTCCGACCAAATTATATTTGAACAAGGTTATAATTGTCCTTTTAGGTTTATTAATTTTTTTTTATCAAATATTTAATTTTTAACAAAGAATAGTTCTCTAAATTGATCGGTAAAAAGAATAAAATTTGTATTTGAGGTACTAATCTGTCATTTTACATAGCACGAGTTGAAATTTATTACATTTCTCTTTGAACAATTAATTAAAATTGGGACGAAGGGAGTACTTGATATTTTAATCAAATACTTAATACTTTTAAATATTTTTTTTTTATTTTTTAAACTTGATACTTTATCTTAAATATTATAATACTGTGTTTATTGTATTATATAGGAATATTTTAAATAATAAAAGATTTTTATTATTGATACTCCTTAACAATAATATAATATTACCGACCCTTACTTTTAAATAATAAAAGATTTTTTATTATTGATACTCTAGATTTTTAATATTTTTTATCAAATATTTTACATTTTAAAATTTTCAAAACTGTTTCATGATAAACTTATCGAGAACCATTTTTTCATAATTTTTTTTTGTCCTATTTGACACACATATTAAGAAAGTGAAGGAATGAATAGAAATTTGAGGAGTAATTTAGTAAACCTTTATGACAAAGTCTACTATAAATAAGGGTTCATGGTAAAACTTGATTAATTTACTAAAGGGTGTCAGTTGTAATAATCGAAAGGTATTACTTATATTACTAAAGGGTATCAGTCATGATAACTGAAAAATATGCCCCATACTATTAAAAGGTATCAGTAGTGATAACTTAAGTGTCTGACCTATATTACAACAGGACAATATTATAAAGGTTATTGCCATGATAAATAAAGGGTATGACTTATACTATTAAAAAGTATTAGTCGAGATAAAGGTTAATTGAATTTATTTATTCAATGAATCAAGCTTCAACATGAAATTTGGTTCACAAGAGACACACTCAACCTTTATATGTAAAATAAAAAAATTGATTAGATTGTGATTTATATTGATCCAAAAGTAATGATATTTTATGTAAATTTATGAATATTGTGAGAGTAGAATTTATGAAAAAATTTCTATTTAAACAATGTTAAGCTTATGTGTTAAAAAAACAATGTCAGGCTTATTACGTTAAAAAAAAAAAAAAAAAAAAAAAAGAAGTTAATGTCGAGAAAGAGGGAGTATCATTTTTTATTTTTTTTTAAATTACCCAATACCTCAAGTAACTAATGAGTATTATCATTTGTGGTAAATTAACAAATGTGACTAATGAGTTTTATCGTTTTTTGGTAAATTACCAATACTTCACGTGACTAATGCGTTTTTATCAATTTTGGCAAGTTACCTAATACCTCCCGTAATTTCCAAATTTTCTCTCCCTTTTTTTTAAGCAATTTCCAAATATTCTCTTAAACACCAAAAATTATTTGACTGAATTTATGGTTAAGTATTATGTGTATTTTGTGTATCGTAAACTATTAATATTACAAAATGTTATTATTAGTGATGTATAGTGCACAAGATGTACATAATACATTCTTTTAATTTAGGTTCCATCTGGATGGATGGAGTGGATTTGAAATCGATGAATTTGAGGATAATATATCATGCATTCACTCAAACTAAAATGGAGAAAAACTATATGAATAGATTTGATTCACTCAAATATTAAGTACAAGTGAGAGAAGTGAGATAATTTCAAATGACTAGGTTTTGTTGGGTATTTGAAATCCTCCCACTTATAAGTAATATTTTTGTGAACCAAATCCATTCATTTAGTTTTTCTCCATTTTGATTTGTAAATGTATGATGTATTATCCTCAAATCCTTTGATTTCAAATGACTACATTCTGATGGAGCCTTATAGTACTATTGACTGCACTAGTTGCACTATATAAACTAAGATATTGCTCAATGAAATAACTAATATTGATCAGTGTAAAAATCTAATATTGATCAACAAAAACGTTTTAGTAAGACAAAGTCTCCCGTGAACAAGTTTCATTTTAAAATTGGATCAATTATAATAAAGGGATAAGTCGTAATAATTGAAGGATATGACTTATATTATTAATTATTAGTTGAAATATTTGAGGGTATTAGTCAATGAATTTGAATATATTTTTATAACATAAATCCAGTTTCACTGTGAAAATTGTTTACATGAGACACGCATACCCTTGTTAGGCAAAGTCTTGTGTGGACAAATTTCACCACGAAATTGATTTGAAGTGTATTGGTTGCTTATCAAAGGATATTATTTGTTTATATTATAAGGTATTAATTTTGAGTGATAATAAAATAGAATTCATCGTATGCACCCAATTCACACAAGTTTTTGCCTAATTTTGAATGATATTAATTATTTCATTAAAGGGTATTATTATTTTACTATAAATTGTTAGTTGTAAATCAATTTTACATTAAAATGATTCACACAAGAATTTAAAATTAAGCCGTAATTCTATCGTTTTCCGTTTGGAATTTGAATATTCGTCCTATGAAGTTTGAAGAAAAAGACATACCTATTTGTCGTTGATTATCATTATTAAATGCCATTCGATCGGCATTTCTTTGGACGTGCTATATATATATATATAGTATAATTATATATATGATTGAAGAATTGCTTATAGTTAAACATTTTTCTTGTTTAAATGCTATGATTACGTTTGATTTGGTATTCACACAAATGGATTTAACACTTTTTATTCACATTCCATGCGAGTTAGAAATTTAAAATTCAATTTTCAAGTTTCTTATTTAATTCATACTTAAAATACCTATTGTTGTTACCCGTTCTAAATCCGGTGGATTTGTGGTTAATGTGGCGTGATTTAACGGATAAAACAAGTAAGGATTCAATGTTCTTGAACAATAAATATCCAAGAGCAATGAATGATGATGATTAGCAATGAATGCTTGAATAAATGCAAGAAAGCAGTAAAGAGAGAAAGAATTGCTGGGTTGTTAGCCCAATCTTAAGGGTGGATTCTAGGATCCATTTATTGTGCCTTTAAGGCTCTATTTATAGGGCAAGCTTGCTGCCCTAGTATCCCACGAATTTGGGGATGCATTTAATGTTGGGATCCTCATTTAATGTGGGTTGGCCTGCAGCCCGTACTCGGCCAGGCCGCAGCCCACTCTCGTCTCGCCAGCTGTCCGCTGGTGGGAGATTTCCTGACATTCTCTTGATTTGTTTCTATTACAAGTATGTTTGATACTTAATTCTAACTATTACAATGATATCTTTTCCATATATAGCCTGATCTTGTCTGATCTACGGACTCCCCGTACGGTGGCGAGCCAGGCTTTAGTGAGCGACGAGCCAGGTGATGATTCTTAGCGAGCCAGATACTGTGGGTAAGCGACGAGCCAGGTGATGTCTCTTGGCGGGCCACGTATTAGCGGGTAAGCCGGAAGCCACGGGCGAGCCAGCCTGTATTGGCGAGCCAGATGCTTAGGCGTCTTGCTTGACTATTTATCGTGCTCTACTTTGGGTAAGCCGAGCTCACCTCTCTATTGGGCCTCTTATGCTTGTCCCAATATTCGTGATACAACAATTGTCCCCCAGTTTGGTTCTTCGAGGGGCTCAGGGGCCGAACTGTTAATCTATTGAATGCCCAAAGTGATGTAAAGCAAAAAGTGGGTGTAACCTCTAATTCCGGGCTGGGAAATTATCTCGATATCCAAGCCAAGCTGACAAAGCCTATATTTTGGGCGAGCCAGGATTCCGAAATCCAAGATGAGCCGAATTATCTAATGGGCCCATCAATCCTCGGGCGACCCAAACACGCTTTATGGCAAGTCAAAAAATTGGGCCTACCAAACTGATGCGGTACAAAATCGAGCATAACTTTTGACTCCTAGCTCGGAATTTTTATTATAATACCTTTTTGGAATCGGGTCGACGAGACGATGAAGAGTTACAACATTGCGGTGACTAATCGAGATTAAGGGCAAAATTAAATGCCTCTCCATCGGGATCGACCCGAACACGTGATTTGCCAAATAAGCCTTGGGCGAGCCACATTATTCCGGGCGAAATAATCCTAGGGCGACCCAAACAAGCTTTACGGTGAGCCAAAAAATTGGGCCTGCCAAACGGGCTTTTAGGCGAGACGGGTTGCTTCACGTCCCAGGCGAGCTAAGTTGCCCTTGCATTTTGGGTGAAATAGGGCATCTTAGGTGAGCCGGAAAACTTATGGCGAGCTAATACCAAGGGCGAGCCAAAGAAAGACGAGGAGGATGGTCAAAGCTGTAACAGACACAATGCTAGCCAGCATGAAGGAAGTTGAGGTAACATTGTCTGATAAAATTATAGATGTCACTAACTCTGTTCTGGATGGTAAAATGAAATCAATGGAGGAGGAGCTGAGGGCATTAAAGGAGGAGGTTATGGGGTACAATCAGCTGGTGGTGAATGAGTTGGCTGTAGACCACTCAGACTTCAGGGTCAAGTGCGACGCTCTGGATGCAAAACTTTCAGACTTGGCTGCTGAAGTTAAAAAGGGGAAAAAAGCTGAAGCAGAGAAAAGACGAGCCCTCACAGCTGTGGTCGAGGAGACCAGGAAAGACGTGGGCATGAAGGCCAACACAGCTGACCTGGAGGCAGCCAAGGAGGAAGCTCGGATCAAATCTGATGAGCTGGCTGCTCTCCAGCTGAGGGTGAGTCAACTGGAGGAAGCTTTGAAGGAGGATGAGGAGAAGAGAAGGAAAGATGAGGAGGAAAGGTCAGAGAAGCTCTTGGCTCAGTTAAAAGAATCTGAATCTGAAGGAGCCAAGGGGAAGGGAAAAGAAGTAGCAGTCGCTGAGCCCAGATCAGCTGAACTTATTTCCAGGGCTGCTGCTAAAGGAAAAGGGAAGAGGGAAGCTGATTATTCTAATCTCTCAGAAGAACAGATCAAGAGAATTAAGAGAGAGATGGAATATTTTGGCAAGAAAGAAAAGAAGAAGCAGAGGAAGAAGAAAGACTCCAACGTCTTCTGGAGCACTGCTGAGCGCAAATGATTAATTAAAGATCAAGGCAGTGGGAAGTTCAGGCCATTTCACAATACGTCTGCCCCTCCTAAGCTGGTTTGCGGGAAATATGCAGCTGAGTACAAAGACAAAAATCTGGAGGGTATGTGGATATATTTCTGGTATATTCTCAAGGGCCCCAGAGCAACTCAGCAAGATCCAGATTTAGCTTGGCATGAGTGGATGGAAAAGGTAGATGCGGAGTTCTATCATCGTCTGCTGGAAGAAGCCGATGTAGAGTTCAACGTCAACCTGATCTCTCCAGCTTTTGAATATGCCATCCCTGCCAGGAAATCAGATGGATCCCTGGACCTAGACTGGGTCAAGGGTATTTTGAAGAAGGCAGAGGCTGAATCTGGACTCATTCAAGAGGAGGATATAAAGCAGCTTAGGAGGCGGGTATTCAATTGGCTGATGATTCCAGATGAAGACTAGTGGGAAGACTGATAGAAACAGGATTTTTCTTTTCCTTATTTCTATTTTTCTATTATCTTCTCATCTGTAATCTTTGTAAATCCAATGTGAATATACTGTGTTTGATTCATTTTATTTGTATTAATTTCTTAAAGGTTTTTTTAGAAAAACTTAAAATTTTCTTAAGTATAAGTCATCTGAGAATTTTATCTCTCAGACTTAAAAATGTTTTCAAATTAATCTAAGTCTTGAAGACTCATTTGGTTTTCTAAGTTTTTTAAGAGAGTCTAAAAGATCTAAAGTTTGTATGTGAATAAATCTGTTATAATGTGAAGAATGTGCTTTGATATACCTATCTATTGATCTTGATAAACTCTGAACTAACTTCAGCTGTGAGTGTGTCTATTCTTGTAGGTTTTAACTTCATCAAAAAGGGGGAAATTGTTAGATCAAGATTGTTTTGATGAGTTAAAAGACTGTTCCAGATGAGCAGACTATGATGAAGAACTGAAGACTAAGTTCTAGTACGGCTTGATCGAGACTAGGTCAAGATTAGTTCAAGTCAGCTGGAGACGAGGAATGACAAGTCATCTGGAGACAACCTCAATCTTAATCATCTGCAGGAGACAAGTATAAAGAGCTCAGACGAGGTCAAGATAAGCTGAGTAGAATAAGAAAAGTTAATTTTCACCAAGTCACCGCAGAGACGAGTAGGAAAGAATCAGTAGAGGTCTTAAACGAGTTTTCAAGATTAAGTTTGTTAAGCGAGTTTCAAGGTTGTTAGAACTAACTAACAAACTAACCGACTTTCTTTTCGACTTATATATAGGTCTAGGTTTTTCATTTTTCATATAGATAACACTTATGCATATTTGATTTACACAATTCACTATTCAGATTTCACAATCTTTTCACAAGAATTTCTAGAGAGTTTCAAAAAGTTCTAAGTGTTTTTTAGAACACTTATCCTGTAATCTTCAAAATTCAATACACACTGTAACAGTTAGATTTCTAGAAGAAGAGTCTAGGAGATTGAAGATTTGAAGAATTGTACAAGTTGTAAGTTGTAAGCTGAAAGTGAGAAAGTAAGCAGTAAGCAGAGTCCCTTCTTCAAATTGAAGAAGGAGAGTGGATGTAGGATTTTTAAAATCCGAACCACTATAAATCCTGGTGTTATTTCTTGCTCTCTTTAGTTTCTGTTTGATTTACAATTTGTGTTATATCAAGAGTTAAATTCAGAATCTTAACTAAAATCAGTATATCAACCTTGCTTTTGATCTTATAAGAAGTTGAGAATTTAATCCTAATCCGCAGTGCTTAATCTGACATTTTGAATTGGTTTTGAAAGATTTGAAAAATCTACAAAATCTATTCAAACCCCCCCTTTCTAGATTTTGTTCTAGAAAGCTTTCTTAAGGTTTTAATCAACTCAACTTTCCGGGACCAACAGAGTGGATGTAGGATTATTAAAATCCGAACCACTATAAATCCTGGTGTTATTTCTTGCTTTCTTTAGTTTCTGTTTGATTTACAATTGTGTTACATCAAGATTAAAATTCAGAATCTTAACTAAAATCAGAATATCAACCTTGCTTTTGATCTTATAAGAAGTTGAGAATTCATTCATAATCCGCTGTGCTTAATCTGATATTTTGAATTGGTTTTGAAAGATTTGAAAAATCTACAAAATCTATTCAAACCCCCCCTTTCTAGATTTTGTTCTAGAAAGTTTACTCAAGGTTTTAATCAACTCAACTTTCCGGGACCAACAAGTGGTATCAGAGCAGTGTTAAGCTGTTCTGATATTGATTTTAGGTCTTGAACAAGATTCTGGAATTATCTTGATTTTCTTCATTTTCTTTCATTTCTAACAGTGCTACTAATAAGCTTTTGTGGAGTATTTTGTCTTTGTTTCATCATGTCATCAGGTAAAAGTAATAAGTCTAGGAATCTTCTTGAATTTTCCATTGAAGAGTATGATTATTGGAAATTTAGGATGGAAAATCATCTAAAAGCCATTCATGATAGAATGGAGGAGGTTCTTGAGGAAGGCCCTATAAAGTTTTTCCATGGAGGCACCAAAGATGAGAGCGAGACAATGAATCAAGAACTAGGCAAGAAAAGAAGAGTTCTGAATTGACTAATGATGAAAGGAAGGTCCACAATCTTGACCAAGTAGCTAGAACAAAATCATTGAGACTCGAGTAAAGATTGGATAGAGAAGGTTAAGAGATGTAAAACAACCAAAGAAATGTGGCAAACCTTAGCTAATGTTTGTGAAGGATCCGATCAAGTTAAGGAGAACAAGCTACGGTCGATGTTGCATACATTTGAAACCTTCAAGATGAAAGAAAATGAGTCTCGTGGATCGATTTGATGTTAGGTTGACTAATCTTCTCAACAAAGAAGCTGACCTTGGAAAGAATTATTCAGAGAAGGAGATTAATAACAATATTCTCGAGATCATTAACCAAGAGATGGAGGGAAAAAATCAATATCCTTAAAGCAACTCAAGATTTATCCTCTATTAATCACCATACTTTATTTTCTCATCTTAAAGCTTTAGAGTATGATATCCAGATAGAAGATGAGGAAGATGAGATGGAGTCAAGCACATCATCCAAGTCTGTTGCCTTTGTCAGTAAAGAAGACAAGGTGTCAACAGAGTCTGTAGGAGCCTGATCTATCTTTGAAAGAAGCGAGATGGCTTTACTTACAAAAAGGTATGATAAATTGAGAATGAAGTATAAGAGAAATAAATTGAGATTTGCGGGTAGAGATAGACAAAGATCCGGATCGAGATAGGAAGGTGGATAAATCTTGAGATGATGACAAAAACAAGAGCTAGACAAGAAAATACAGATCACTGTTAGAAGAAATACTTCCGATCCCCGATCGAGATAGGAGTGACATTTGTTATACATACAACAAGCCGGGACATTTCAGCTATGACTGTCCTCAATCGACTCCTAAAGAAAGGGAAGAAAAGAGGAAGAAAAGAGACAGAGATTTGCGAGATCAAAGAGTTTTGTTGGCTGAAGAAAAAGAGCCAAAGAAATCATCATCATCTTCATCATCCTCATCTGACTTTGGATCAGATGACGAGATTTGTCTCATGGCTAATGAGGTAATCTACTATTCATCTTCGAGATAATGATTCTTGTCGATGATCCGATCATGACCAAATCATTATTCATGAGTTATTGAGAGATTTAAAGACATCTTTAGCTGCTTATAAACAGTGGAGAGACAGAGAATTTAGTTTTAAAGGATCAGATTCAAATTCTAAATAAAGGCAAGCAGGTGATGAACAGTTTTGAGACTGAGGAAACATTCAAGGGGGAATGTTTTCATCAGACTAAAGCTAGTACATCAACCAGCTTATCTGAAAGGTTAGAAAATGAACTGATAACTTTAAAAGATAAATTTGAAGTAGTCTGTGCTGAAAATGAATTAATTAAGAAAGACAATGAGAAGCTTGTCTTCAAAATTAGTCAGCTTAATAATTCACAATCAGTAATAGATCATATTTTTAATACTTCCCAAAAATCTCATGATAAGACAGGACTTGGTTATGATAGGAACAATAAATCAGATGTTCAAAAACCTAGGAAATTTGTGAAAGCATCTGTTCAATCAAAGGATATTAAAATTGGTCCATGGAAACCAACTAGTCGATAAGGACTACAACTTCGATCTGAAACCAAGAATTCAAATGAAGAATCCCTATCGTACTAGAAGGAATCCAAGAACCAAAATAAGAAGATTTTCTTATTATAATTCTTTTGATGGAAGGAGCAAATGCTATCCTAGATTTCCTAAGTTTAGGAAAATTACCCAATCTGAATACAACAAGTTGTCATTTAAAAATGATATAATTGTAGACAGATTTGGTAGAAAATCCGAGTCGATTTATTGTCTGCAGATGAGATGTTTATTTGGATTCCTAAAGTGATTCTTGACCCAAAAGGACCCAAGATCACTAGGGTACCTCAAAACTAATCTGTTTCACAGATTCACGGGGATCATCACTCAAGGAAGAGATCTTAGCTTCAATATGGTACATTGATAGTGGTCTGTTCACAACATATGACCCATAACAAGAAGTCATTATCAAATTTTCAAAGCATTGATGGTCCAAGAGTTTTATTTGGTGATAATAATTGTGGTCGGACTAAAGGTGTAGGTACTTTGATTATCAAGGATATTCAGGTATCTCGAGGTATATTTTGTTGAAGGTTTGAAACATAATCATTATCTGTTTCTCGGCTTTGTGATAAAGGTTTTCTTGTAAAATTTTCAAGAGATAAATGTGATATTTTGGATAATTCCTCGAGATAAGGTACTATTAACGGGCTTCGGACATGGTAATGTCTATGTGGCCAACTTTAATAGTTGTCCCCATGATACTTGTCGATGGCTAAGGGTGGAGAAGATATCACCGGCTATGGCACAAGAGGCTTAGTCATCTCGAATTTCAAGACCCTTAGTAAGGCTGGCTAAGAAGAACCTTGTCAAGGGATTACCTGAAAAACTTTTATCAACTGATCTTAAATGTGATGCTTGTCAAAAAGGTAAACAGCCTAGACACTCATTTAAGAGTATTAACTCCTCCTCATCCGAAAGAATGTTGCGGCTCCTTCATCTCGGATCTGTTTGGACTGTTACACCTCTCGGTTTCGGTGGAAGGAAATATACTCTTGTTGTAGTAGATGACTTTTCTAGATACACTTGGGTTATATTTCTTTTCAAGAAAAATGAGACTATGAACAAGATTCCCGATCTGCATTGAGACAAATTGAGAATAAGAAGGAGTTAATATTATTAAAATTAGGAGTGATAAGGGTGCAAATTTTTGAATTCTTGTTTATCTAATTTCTTCAATGAGTATGGAATTATTCATGAGACATCTTCAGCAAGAACTCCTCAACAAAATGGAGTGGTTGAAAGAAGGAATAGAACTTTGAAGGAAGCGGCCGGGAGCATGTTGGTGAGTATAATACCCCTCATAGGTTACAGGGCGAAGCTATCAACACAAACTGCTATACCCGAGAACAGTGCTTAGTTGTCAAAGACAAGGGTAAGACTCCTTATGAGATTTGGAAGGGTAAGATTCCAAGGATCTCATACTTCAAAGCTTTTGGTTGTAAGTGTTTCATTCATAACAATGGGAAATCTAAGTTAAGAACTTTTGATGCTAAAGCGGTGATGGAATATTCTTGGGATATTCTAATACTTCAAAGGCATTTAGAGTTTTTAACAAGACAACCCTTTGTGTGGAGGAAACTCCTCATGTTGTTTTTGATGAGCTGTATTCCTTCTCGGATAAAGTGAATCAAATTTCTGAAAATCTAGATAAAATTGAATTATCCAAGACTAAACATAGAACCGTCTATCTACCTAGTCTTGATTGAGAATCGATGAAGAAGAATCCCCATCCGATAATCGAAGACAACTTCGATCGGACTCCTTCGATCGCACACCTTTGACATCACCGATCGGCAAGGTTAGGCGATGAAGGGGGAACGTCACCGAGGTTGAGTCGGATGAGTTGCCAATCGAGACTCAAGATGAGGATCCTTCTCCTCATATAGGCAAAAGGATGAGAAGCTATCATCCATCTGATCGAGATTATAGGAGACCCATCTAGTAGTGTGCGAACACGAATGATGTTAGAGTCTGAAAGTCTTTTCGGTTGTTATGTATCGCTTCTTGAACCCAAGTCTATTGAGGAAGCATTATCGCACCCCAAATGGATAACACCATGCGGAAGAACTACATCGGTTTGAAAGGCAAAATGTATGGGATCTAGTGGAAAGACCCTTACACCGAAAGATTATAGGCACCAAGTGGGTGTTTAAAAATAAAATGAGATGAGAACAATATTATTGTTCGAAATAAGGCAAGACTGGTTTGCACAAGGTTATTCACGGTCAGGGAATAGACTATGATGAAACCTATGCTCCGATTGCCAGATTAGAGGCAATAAGATTGTTCTTGGCATTTCTTTGCATATAAGTCTTTCAAAGTCTTTCAAATGGATGTTAAGTCTGCTTTTCTTAATGGTGTGTTACTTGAAGAGGTCTATGTAGAGCAGCCTCCTGGGTTTAAGACCAATAACAGGGTCTATAAACTCAATAAAGCTCTATATGGATTGAAACAAGCTCCCAGAGCTTGGTATGATACTCTATCTGATTTCTTGACATCAAATGGTTTTTCTAAAGGTAAGATTGATAGAACTTTGTTTAGAAAGGAAGTAGATGGCAACATCTTACTAGTTCAAATTTATGTAGATGACATAATTTTTGGTTCACCTAATCTGAAATTATGTGAAGAGTTTAGCATTCTCATGAAAAATAGGTTTGAAATGTCAATGATGGGAGAATTAACATACTTTCTAGGCTTACAAATTAAACAGATGAGTAAGGGTATATTTATACATCATCTAAGTATGCTAAGGATCTGATTGAGAAATTTGGAATGACTACTAGCAGAGAAGTCAAAATACCTATGGCAACTAAAATCTCAATGGATTCAGATGAGCAGGGGATACCCACTGATGCAACGGAGTATCGTGGACTGATTGGATCTCTTCTCTATCTCACTGCAAGTAGGCCAGACATAGCCTTTGCAGTTGGGGTATGTGCAAGATTCCAGTCTAATTCCAAAAAAACTCATCTGGAGACTGCTAAGAAAATTCTTAGATATCTCAAAGGAACCTTGCAAGTAGGGTTATGGTACCCAGCTGATGACAACTTTGAGCTAACAGGTTATTCAGATTCAGACTTTGGAGGATGTAAGATTGATAGAAAATCCACTTCTGGAACTTGTCAATTCTTAGGCAACAAATTAATTTCTTGGTTATCTAAGAAACAGACATCTGTTGCCACCTCCACAACTGAAGCTGAATACATGGCAGCTGGAAGTTGTTGCTCTCAACTCCTCTGGATTAGTCAACAACTTAGAGACTATAATATTCAAACATCAGCTGTTCCTATTTACTATGATAGTAATAGTGCAATAGCAATGACTTACAATCCTGTTTTACATTCTAGATGTAAGCATATAGATATTAGGCATCATTTCATTAGGGATCATGTTGAAAATAATGACATTAGAATTGAGAAAATTGCCACTGAATCACAAAAAGCTGACATTCTTACAAAACCATTAGCTGAATCTAGGTTTAAAGAAATGTGTTTAGAATTAGGATTACTTGATGCATCTTTAGCTGGTTTCTAATTTGTGTGCATTTGTTTCCTTATTTCTTTTCCTTTCTTTAAATTAATGTCTAGAAAGAATTATCAGACTAGATATGTGTCAAAGGGCAATCAGGTAGCTGATATCATTGATCTCCTTTTAGGAATCAAGAATCAAGGATTAGTCATATTGACCTTATCTGAATTGATAATTACTTGTCTGACATTGAGTAAATCAGACATGGACATAATAGTCAGCTGAACTCCTGAAGAAAACAGATGACTATTTACATCCTATCTGATTTACCTTAAGCTTCTGATGGTTTCTTTTGAGTTTATGTCTTTGCAGGAACAGGCCACAGATAACACTGTTTCATTCTTTTATTCAAACTCCTTTATTCTACTTCTTTTGTTTCTTAATAATTTGTTTTAGAAAAGAAAATCTGAGTCTGTTTTGTTTAAACTTGTTTTGAAAATTGCTAAAAAGTTACATCTAAACTGTTGATTTCAGATTCAGACAGGTTACTCTATCAGATGACTTTTCAAAATCCATCTGTTTTTAAGCTAATCTGTTTTTCAAACTCATCTGTTTCGGAAACCTTTAGTTGAAGTAAGATACCACATGGCTGACGTCAGGTATACTTACTTCTCTGCATAAAGTAACCTATATTGGTCAAATCAACAGTCTATAAAGTAACTATTTACACATTCCAAAGGCGATTACAATTCACGCGCTGAATCCTAATCGTTTATCTTAGTTTTTAACCGTTGATTAATACTCAGTAAAAACTTTTTGAATAAATGGCTAAGATTAATTCATATTTTCAAAAATGGCGGTTTCTCTTTCCAATCTTCCCCCCTATAAATACATCTCTTCTTCCCTAAATCTTTTTACTTTCCATTCCTAGAAAATCTGCATATATTGTCAAACCCTTTTCAAATTCACAAAACCTTCAAATGGCATCCTCTTCAAAAACTACCAAAACTTATAAACCCAAATACATTTCCACAAATATTTCTCATTTCAAAATGAATGAGGAATATTTCAAAAACCGTTTGAAAGCGGAAATGTATGTTGATTTCAAAACCACAAATGACCCGAGAATCTGCGAAATCCTTCGTCTTCTCGAAGCTTCACGACTCGAGAGGTTTTCTATCACCAAGTCTCCGCAAAAATGTAAATGCAAATTTCTTTGGGAGCGAAATTTTTGGCGAGAATGGAGGACACTCGGGAAGGATTTGATACTTACGTCGACGGAACGACACCGAGCTATTCTAGGGAGAATATTGCGGGGATTTTTGATACGTCAATGGAGGGAGTTAATCCATTGGCGTACAAAGAAGATGAGTGGGAAGAATCCTTTGATATGATGGCGAGGGTCACTTACGGGGAACTCGCGAGGGGATTTAAAGAAGAATTTGTTAAGAAGGAGGTTTAGGTTGCTTTGATGACCGTGGTTACTAAAGCGGTGTTGGGTGAGCAGAGCTCACATGATGGGTTAACTAAACCCGGTTTGTGTGTGATGCGAGCCATTGTGGATGGAGTGCAAGTTAATTGGGTGGAGTTGTTGATACACAAGCTCAGGGAGGAGAAGAAACGCTTGACTTTCAAGTCGTCAGCAGAAGGCTGGATACCTACCTTGACAGTCAGCCTCTTCAACAAGATCACTGTACTCATTGAAGGGCTAAATAGGGAGGCTGACTGGAGAATAGGCACCAAAAAGTACTCCAAGTAGAAGGGAATCCTCACAAAGGATGACAGGCTTGGAGGAAATCCAGACTTCGATGATGAGTCCGATGCGGCCCCTGAGGCTCGGAGGTCTGGCGGCTGCGGTAGAGGTTCGGGGACCAGCGAACAACCGGTTGAGGTGGCCCCATGGAGGTCGAAACAGAGGGACATGAAGCAGCAGCAGCTGAGGTCGCACCTCAAGTACAATCTGCTGAAACAGTGCTGCGGTCCCAAGGATGTTTCCAGAGGAGGAAGAGGAGGTTGGTGAAAGCCTCGGAGAAGAAGAAGGGGGAAAGCTCGTCTGCTGCTCCTGCCAAGGTTGCCTCAGATGAAGAGGAAGAAGAGGAAGCAGAAATCCCCTTGGTGAGGAGGCCAAGACGAGCAGCCCAGAGCTCTGAAGGATCCACCAAATCTGGTAGCTCCGAACAACGATGGAACTATCAACCCCTGCTACTGCAGAGGAGGTCCCGGTCCTCCTTGATTGCAGCCGAGGTTGGTCACCGGAGGTTCCTCTCTCCCCAACCAAGGAAGCTGCTCTTTCCCCGATTCCAGAGGCAGGTACAAGTCTTTCTCCATCTCCTACCTTATCTCCCATACCTGGCAATGAAGAAATGCCCCAGGCTGGCATTTCTGAGCCTTTGCCTCAGCCTGATGCCCCACAAGTCCAAACAGGCAATGAAGGAGTATCCCAGGCTGGTACTCCAGAGCCTCTCCAACAGCCTACCTTCCCTACAGTCCAAATCCAAAACACACCCATAGAATCTTCATCTCCAACAACAACAACACCCACAAAACCATCTCCCCCACTCTCATCTGAACAAATACCTCTCCCCACAGTCCAAACCTCTCCAATACCAATAATATCCTACTCCTCTCTTCCAACTATCCAAACTCAATCTATTCCTCTCCCATCTCCTCAACCAGAACAAATACTCTCCTCGTCTGACTCCTCAACTGAGGATGAAGACACTGATTTAAGCCCAACCACTGCTCTCTCCTCTATATTGTCCCTTGTCGAGAAAAAGGTCAATGCTACGTTTAGAAGAAAAATGGAAAGAAAGACAAGGAGGATGGTCAAAGCTATTACAGACACGATGCTAGCCAGCATGAGAGAAGTTGAGGTAACATTGTCTGATAAAATTATGAATGTCACTAACTCTGTGCTGGCTGGTAAAGTGAAATTGATGGAGGAGGAGCTGAGGGCATTGAAGGAGGAAGTTATGGGATATAATCAGCTGGTTGTAAATGAGTTGGCTGTAGACCACTCAGACTTCAGAGCCAAGTGCAATTTATTGGATGACAAACTTTCAGCCTTGGCAGATGAAGTTAAAAAGGGGGAAAAAGCTGAAGCAGAGAAAAGACAAGCCCTCACAGCTGTGGTCGAGGAGACCAGGAAAGATGTGGGCATGAAGGTCAACACAGCTGATCTGGAGGCAGCCAGGGAGGAAGCTCGGATCAAATCTGATGAGCTGGCCAGGGAGGAAGCTCGGATCAAATCTGATGTGCTGGCTGCTCTCCAGCTGAGGGTGAGTCAACTGGAGGAAGCTATAAAGGAGGATGAGGAGAAGAGGAGGAAAGATGAGGAGGAAAGAACTGAGAAGCTCTTGGCTCAGCTAAAAGAATCCGAATCTGAAGGAGCCAAGGGGAAAGGAAAGGAAGTAGCAGTCGCTGAGCCCAGATCAGCTGAACTTATTACCAGGGCTGCTGCTAAAGGAAAACGAAAGAGGGAAGCTGATTATTCCAATCTCTCAGAAGAGCAGATCAAGAGAATTGAGAGAGAGATGGAATATTTTGGCAAGAAAGAAAAGAAGAAGCAGAGAAAGAAGAAAGACTCCAACGTCTTCTGGAGCACTGCTGAGCGGAAATGGTTAATCAAAGATCAAGGCAGTGGGAAATTCAGGCCATTCCACAATACGTCTGCTCCTCCTAAGCTGGCCTGCGGAAAATATGCTGCTGAATACAAAGATAAAAATCTGGAGGGTATGTGGATATACTTCTGGTATATTCTCAAGGGCCCCGGAGCATCTCAGCAAGATCCAGATTTAGCTTGGCATGAGTGGATGGAGAAGGTAGATGCGGAGTTCTATCATCGTCTGCTGGAAGAAGCCGATGTAGAGTTCAACGTCAACCTGATCTCTCCAGCTTTTGAGTATGCCATCCCTGCCAGGAAATCAGATGGATCCCTGGACCTAGACTGGGTCAAGGGTATTTTGAAGAAGGCAGAGGCTGAATCTGGACTTACTCAAGATGAAGATCTGAAGCAGCTTAGGAGACGTGTATTCAATTGGCTGATGATCCCAGATGAAGACCAGTGGGAAGACTGATAGAAACAGGATTTTTTCTTTTCCTTATTTCTATTTTTCTATTATCTTCTCATCTGTAATCTTTGTAAATCCAATGTGAATATACTTTGTTTGATTCATTTTTTCTAGTCTTATTTTCTTAAAGTTTTTTTTTAAGAAAAACTTAAAATTTTCTTAAGTATAAGTCATCTGAGAATTTTATCTCTCAGACGTAAAAAAAATTGTTTTAAATTTTTTTAAGACTCATTTGGTTTTCTAAGTTTTTTTTAAAAGGGGAGTCTAAAAGATCTAAAGTTTTTATATGTGAATAAATCTGTGGTAATGTGAAGAATGTGCTTTGATATACCTATCTATTAATCTTGATAAACTTTGTACTAACTTCAGCTGTGAGTGTGTCTATTCTTGTAGGTTTTAACTTCATCAAAAAGGGGGAAATTGTTAGACCAAGATTTTTTTGATGAATTAAAAGACTGTTCCAGATGAGCAGACTATGATAAAGAACTGAAGACTAAGTTCTAGTACAAAGCTGATCAGACTAGGTCAAGATTAGTTCAAGTCAGCTGGAGACGAGGAATGACAAGTCATCTGGAGACAACCTCAATCCAAATCATCTGCAGGAGACAAGTATAAAGAGCTCAGACGAGGTCAAGATAAGCTGAGTAGAATAAGAAAGGCTAATCTTCACCAAGTTAGCTGCAGACGAGTAGGAAGAATCAGCCGAGGTCTTAAGCAGTTTACAAGATTAAGTTTGTTAAGCAGTTTCAAGTTTGTTAGAACTAACTAACAAACTAACTGACTTTCCAGACTTATATATAGGTCTAGGTTTTTCATTTTTAGATATAGAACACTTATGCATATTCGATTTACACTATTCACTACTCAGATTTCAATCACAATCTTTTCAAGTATTTCTAGTGAGTTCTCAAAAAGTTCTAAGTGTTTTTAGAACACTTTTCTTGTAATCTTCAAAATCCAATACACACTGTAATAGTTAGATTTCTAGAAGAAGAGTTTAGGAGATTGAAGATTTGAAGAATTGTACAAGTTGTAAGTTGTAAGTGGGAAGTGAGAAAGTAAGCGATGCGAGTCCCTTCTTCAAATTGAAGAAGGAGAGTGGATGTAGGATTATTAAAATCCGAACCACTATAAATCCTGGTGTTATTTCTTGCTTTCTTTAGTTTCTGTTTGATTTACAATTGTGTTACATCAAGATTAAAATTCAGAATCTTAACTAAAATCAGAATATCAACCTTGCTTTTGATCTTATAAGAAGTTGAGAATTCATTCATAATCCGCTGTGCTTAATCTGATATTTTGAATTGGTTTTGAAAGATTTGAAAAATCTACAAAATCTATTCAAACCCCCCCTTTCTAGATTTTGTTCTAGAAAGTTTACTCAAGGTTTTAATCAACTCAACTTTCCGGGACCAACAAGTGGTATCAAAGCAGTGTTAAGCTGTTCTGATATTGATTTTAGGTCTTGAACAAGATTCTGGAATTATCTTGATTTTCTTCATTTTCTTTCATTTCTAACAGTGCTACTAATAAGCTTTTGTGGAGTATTTTGTCTTTGTTTCATCATGTCATCAGGTAAAAGTAATAAGTCTAGGAATCTTCCTGAATTTTCCATTGAAGAGTATGATTATTGGAAATTTAGGATGGAAAATCATCTAAAAGCCATTCATGATAGAATGGAGGAGGTTCTTGAGGAAAGCCCTATAAAGTTTTTCCATGGAGGCACCAGCACTGGAGCAGAGACAGCTGAATCAAGAACTAGGCAAGAAAAGAAGAGTTCTGAATTGACTAATGATGAAAGGAAGGTCCACAATCTTGACCAAGTAGCTAGAACAGAAATCATTGAGACTCTGAGTAAAGATTGGATAGAGAAGGTTAAGAGATGTAAAACAGCCAAAGAAATGTGGCAAACCTTAGCTAATGTTTGTGAAGGATCTGATCAAGTTAAGGAGAACAAGCTACGATCGAAGATTGCATACATTTGAAACCTTCAAGATGAAAGAAAATGAGTCGTGGATCGGTTTGATGTTAGGTTGACTAATCTTCTCAACAAAGCGGTGACCTTGGAAAGAATTATTCGAGAGAAGGAGATTAATAACAAGATTCTGAGATCATTAACCAAGAGATGGAGGAAAAATCCAATATCCTTAAAGCAACTCAAGATTTATCCTCTATTACTCACCATACTTTATTTTCTCATCTTAAAGCTTTAGAGTATGATATCCGGATAGAAGATGAGGAAGATGAGATGGAGTCAAGCACATCATCCAAGTCTGTTGCCTTTGTCGATAAAAGAAGACAAGGTGTCAACGAGTCTGTAGGAGCCGATCTATCTTTGAAAGAGCAGATGGCTTTACTTACAAAAAGGTATGATAAATTGAGAATGAAGTATAAGAGAAATAAATTGAGATTTGCGGGTAGAGATAGACAAAGATCCGAGATCGAGATAGGAAGGTGGATAAATCTTGAGATGATGACAAAAACAAGAGCCGAGAAGAAAATACGAGATCACTGTTAGAAGAAATACTTCCCGTCCCCGGATCGAGATAGGAGTGACATTTGTTATACATGCAACAAGCCGGGACATTTCAGCTATGACTTTGTCCTCAATCGACTCCTAAAGAAAGGGAAGAAAAGAGGAAGAAAAGAGACAGGAGATTTGCAGATCAAAGAGCTTTGTTGGCTGAAGAAAAAGAGCCAAAGAAATCATCATCATCTTCATCATCCTCATCTGACTTTGGATCAGATGACGAGATTTGTCTCATGGCTAATGAGGCAGTCTACTATTCATTCTTGATAGAACTTTGGATTCTTTTCTTCCAACCAGACATGGAAAGCGATATTCTCTTCTAGACCCCACTTGATCTTCTTGCAGACATGGAAAGCGAAGATCCACTCTGCTTCATAAGACCTCCACATCTCCTGATCTCCCATCAGCAAGATCTCCTTGGGTACTACATCGCACTTATGGAATGGTCGGAATACTTCAGCCCCTTGCTCATCTCGGCTCTTCTGAACCCACTTCCTCTGACTTCTGTCATAGAACTTCCCTGCAACTTTCTCCTGCTCCCTCCTTTTCTTAGCATCCCTTCTTTTATATTTTTTCTTCTCTTCCCTCTTCCTCTTCTTTATCTTTTTCTCTTTGTCTATCTCAGCCTGGGTCTTTGGTTTGCTTGCAGCTTTGGCTCTCCCAGCTGGTATAGTTGAGGATGAGGGAGATTTGATTGATAGGATGGGGATAGGGTCTTGAGTAGGTTCTTGAGCAGCTTCTTGTTCAGATTCAGTGGATTCAGATGCCTGAGTCCTTCGTCTGATCCTTCTCAGCACTCTCTGAGATTTCTCATCAACAGCTTTCTTCCTGGCTTCCTCAGCTTTCAGTAGCTCCTCAGACAGCTCTTCTATCTTCAAGTTTAAAGCCAGGATTTTGTCATCTTGAATGTCCACTCTTTTCTTGAGCTCACTATCTTCTCCCTTTTTAATAGCAGCAAAGCGGGTATTGCAAATAGTGGCTACTTGTTGTATTTGCCCCAGTAGTTCATTCCTGACTAATCCTGTCTTCTGATCAAGCTGATCATATCTTTTCTTCTGAGCTACTTCAGCATGTCTGAATTCTCCTTCCAAGTATTGTTTGAGGATGTTTGTCTGTCTGTCTTTCTCCATAGCCAATGTCATCCTCAAAACTTACTTAAAGGAAGCCTCTTTGTCTGACCATGACTCCTTCACCTAGTCCTCAACAGTATCTCTGATCTCGGAATATGCATCTAACACATACTGTCTTACCCAGGCACCTTGAGCCCTTTCTTCTTCAGCAATCTGCTGCTTGACCTTAGCCATGTGCTCTTCGTGTCTGATTCCTAAGAAGTAGAGGTCTATCTTCGTCTTTTCATGAACTGCCGCCTCTATATTCTCTTTGATGGATGAAGAAATGACGCTTGGAACCAGTTGAAAAGCACTTAGGCAGGCCTTCTTTAGATTCGCTACCTCCTCCTTCAAGGCTTCGACCTCGGATACAGACACTGAGGTTGAGGGCAATGCTATCTCTTCAGATGGAGAAGATAGGGTTAAGTCTATCTCCTCAATGGGAACCTCAGCTTCAACAGCAGTTGGAGGAGAATCTGCCCAATGCACCTTTGTTGTTGGCACACTTGATTCTACCTCCACTGGCTCCTGCCCTTCTACCTGCTCTGTTTGTACCTCCCCAGCTGTATCCATCTCAGCTGGCTCATCGGCATCTCCACCAGTAGACTTTTCAACCTCCTCCTCTTCCATTCTCTCCTCAGTCTTCTCTTCCCCCCTTTCTTCCACTGCCTCAATCTTTTCTTTCTCCTTTCCTTCCTCAGCTTCTTTTTCTTTTCCTCCTCTGGTTGCATGTCTCCAAGGTATACCCTTTGTAGGATATAGTCGTAGAACTTATCATCTGACAGGATTTCCAAGAAGGATTTGAGACCAGCTTTCTTGAGGACTTCTTTCTCCCAGATGGATAGGTTATTTCCTCCCGCCTCTGCTATCAGAATAGTTGTCTCTTCAAATAAACCTGTCCTTATTCTTCGCAGCAACCAGACATCAACGAGTTCTCCTAGTAGATCAGGTTCATCTACTAAGGCTGATTCTTTCTTCAGTAAGAATTTCTTTTCCACAATTTTGAATGAGAGCTCAGTTGCTCCCATCTCTTCGGAAGGATTAGGAAGGTGAAGGTATAGATTAGGCTCTGTTTGAGATGAGGATAGAAAGGAAAATGGGTCATCCGCATGTTGGGTTTGGGTTGGACTTTTGGGAGTAGACCATTTTAGAGGCTCTGAGGCAGCGGTCTTGTCTGCCTCTTCATCGCCAGATTGGGATGTGGAGGGTTGGGGCTCTGCATCCTCAGATGAGGAAGATGATGATAATGATTGGGCTGCCTCCTCAGGTTCATCTCCAGATGAGATGACCATCCTCTCTGCCTGTCCGGAAACATCAGCTGCCTCAGCTGAGACACTTCCCCCTTGGGAAGCTGTCTTCTCCACCTCCTCTTCTGCCTCTTTCTCTGTCTCAGCAGATGAGGACTCATCCTCCAACACCGTCTCCACCTTCTTTGTCTTGGCTTTCCAAGCCCTTCTTCTTGGTGCTGGTGGTGGAGCTGGAGCATCCTCGTCTCTTTCCAAGTCAGAGGGTCCAAAGATCTTTTCATCTTTGACAAGCAAACCTTTTTGCTTGGTGAACTTTTTGACACCCTCCTCCCAATCGAGGTTGTCTGCACCCAGTTTATTCTCAAGGATGATGGTGATTCTGACCATCATGCTTGTCACATTTTTCAAGGACCACCTCATCAGCTCCTTTGAAATTGGGGTTTTAATAAACCTCTTCCTCTCCTCCATCAACCTTGAAAACACCACCCTGGCCCAATTAATCTCGGCTCCGTCATATATGGCCCCCAGGCAGCACAGCCTTGGCTTCGCCAAGCCATCGCGGCTCTGTTGTTCACCCAGTGTGCACTTTGTTAAAATTAACATTAACAGCCTATATCGCCGTTTCAGCATCGACCTTTTCAAATTTGCCGTCGTGTTTTGGTGTGACCTTCTCGCCATCAATCGGAAGCTTTCTAAATACTCATTCGCCTTGTACGTGAAAGGATTCTCACCTTCTGTACTGAGTCCAAAAATCTCTCTCAAATCCTCAATAGACACTACCACCTTCTTCTTCTTCCCATTAATTCAAACTCTTGATTCTAACCCAGTTTCTGTTGTCTTTGCCCTTGTAAAAAATTTAGCAGAAAGGTTATCGAGGGTTTTATTTCGTGAGGGCTTCATCGTACAGTACTGTTTCAATCTTCTTGACTCTAGTAACTGTAAAATCTCTCTGGTTTCAGGATCTGTGGATATATCCCATTCGACATACATTTCTGATTTTGTCTTTTCTCTGATCGAGTTGTGATCATATTCGAATTTGATCTTTGGTTTCTTTGTGTCCGCCATTTTAGAGAATGTAAGGTTTTTGAGAGGGAAAGGAAAAAATTTGAGAGAAATATGAATACGTTTTGTATGTGCGTAAATGAAATTATGCACACGTTCTCCTATTTATATGGAAAGAGATATAATAAACAATTATAAAACTCATAATTAACTGAAAAAGGGTAAATTTAGACTTTCGTGTCACCATAAATGCAATTATGACAATTAATTTTGAAAAGTGGAAAGAATAATATTAAATATATCGCGCGTGAACTGTTGACGGTTCATATTTCAGAAACCGCCTCTATTTCTAGCGCGTGAATGTTACTCAGCGTATTTCAAAATTCAATTTGATAAAATTTCGGGTCCGTAGTAACTTCTTCTGACACAGTGTTACTTATTTTTCTTTACTTTTCAGTTAATTGAAAAGATAAAATGAAAAGTACATATTTTTTAATAAAAACAAAATTGGAACCCTTATCTTTTTATTTTGAAAAACAAAACAATTTTTTAAGACAAAACTGAGTAAATTCATTTTTGAAAGAATAATACAATTATGATATTAAATTCACATATTGATTATATGAACTAATATGCATAATTTTTATTATAAAGAGGTTACAAAATACATCCTGATATTTTCACCTTGTCTGGATTGATTGTAAACATTGTCCGTTTTTATGAATATTCAGATAAGAAGCTCCTGTCATATGATGGAAAATGTTTACCAGACATAATTTCTCCTGAAATCAAAGACGCTGAAGTAATTCATTAGTAACCTTTGTGAGTAACTCAGACAAGGTACATATACTCATATGTTTGTTTATGACAGACGACTACAATGTATTTATCTGAATTACTTCATGTCAGATAAGTAAGTATCAAGTTGGTCTAAGATCAATAGATTAATCCTTGATTCTTGATTCCTTTTATGGAGATCAATGATATCAGCTCTGTGATTATCCATATGATCTTCTACACGTCTGATACTTCTTTCTAGACATAGTAAGATAATCGAGAGAGATAAAGAAAAAACATAAGATGAGATTATAGATTAACTAAATAAACATCTAATAATCCTAACTCTATGGATAATTCCTTGAACCTTGTCTCTGCTAAAGGTTTTGTCAAGATATCAGCTCTTTGAAAATCAGTCAAAATCTTTTCAAGTCTGATGTCACCTTTCTCAACATGATCTCGAATGAAGCGATGTCTTATGTCAACGTGCTTGCACCTGGTATGTAAGACTGGGTTCTGGGTAATAGCTATTATGCTATTACTATCACAAAAGATTGGTACATCTCTAGTGATAATATTATAGTCCCTTAGCTGTTGACTAATCCAGATGAGCTATGAACAACAACTCCCAGCTGACATATACTCAGCTTCAGTAGTAGAAGTAGCTATAGAGGTTTGTTTCTTAGACAACCATGAAATCAGATTACTTCCCAGAAATTGGCAAGTTCCAGATGTAGATTTCCTATCTATCTTACACCCACCAAAGTCTGAATCTGAGTATCCTAACAACTCAAAATTGTCATCAGCTGGATACCACAGTCCAACATTTACTGTACCCTTTAAGAATTTAAGAATTTTTTGGTTTAGCTTGAAAGCGTGCGCAGACTCCTATGGCAAAAGAAATATCTGGTCTACTAGCAGTTAAATATAATAACGAACCTATTAAACCCCGATATTCTATTTGATCTGTGTCTTCCCCTTTATCATCTGGATCCATTGAAAAGTTTGTCATCATAGGTATCTTAGCTTCTCGGCTGGTACCTATTCCAAATTTTTCAATAAGATCTTTTGCATATTTGGCTTGATTTATGAATATCCCCTTTTTAGTCTGCTTGACTTGAAGTCCAAGGAAGTAGGTCATTTCTCCCATCATGGACATTTCAAACCTGTTCTTCATAAGATGACTAAATTCTTCACACAAAGATGTGTTAGTTGATCCAAAAATGATATCATCAACATAAATCTGAACTAATAAAAAATCACTACCATATTCTTTTCTAAATAAGGTTCTATCAATTTTACCTTTTACAAAACTATTTTGAATTAAATAATCAGACAAAGTATCTTACCATGCTCTAGGTGTTTGTTTAAGTCCATATAGAGCTTTCCTTAATCTATAGACCTTGTCTCCTTTGACAAAGCCTGGAGGCTGCTCTACATAAACTTTTTCAGCTAAGATTCCATTAAGAAATGCTGACTTAACATCCATTTGAAAAACTATGAATCTTTTAAAAGCAGCATAAGCTAAGAACAATATTATGGCTTCCAGACGAGCTACTGGTGCAAAGGTTTCATCATAATCAATTCCTTCTGATTGTGAATAACCTTGAGCAACTAGTCTGGCTTTGTTTCTTACCACAGTATTGTTCTCATCTCTTTTATTTTTAAAGACCCATTTAGTTCCAATGACTTTTTGATGATGAGGCCTTTCAACAAACTCCCACACATCTTGTCTTTGAAACTGATTTAGTTCCTCTTGCATGACCTTAATCCAGTTGGAATTAGTTAGAGCCTCAATAATAGACTTAGGTTCAAGTAATGACATATAACAACTGAATATACAATCTTGATTTAGTTGTGTCCTTGTCTGGACCCCAGAGTCTAAATCTCCAATTATTTGTTCAGCTGGATGATAAGACATTACTTTCTTACCCTTGTCTTTTACTATGGATGAAGTTTTGTCTGAAGTATCTATTTCAAATGAATCTGTATTACCTTCAGATGCATCTTCTTAATCATCTGTGGTATTGGTATTCTGATCAGCTGGTGTAGAAGAGCTTCCAGGTTCTTTTTCTTTACTTGAATCTGGTTCTTTTTCTTCGTCTGAGTCTGATTCCTGTCCATAGAACTTTACAACTGATCTTTTGATAGTCATCTTGTTCAGATATTCTGATATCTTTGTGATGTCATCTGTTTTACTAGACTCAAAAGTAGATTCATCAAATACAACGTGCGGTGTTTCTTCCACACACAAGGTTGTCTTATTAAAAACTCTGTATGCTTTGGATACAGATGAGTATCCCAAGAATATCCCATCTGCAATCTTAGCATCAAAGGTTTTTAACTGAGATTTTCCATTGTTGTGAATGAAACATTTGCAACCAAATATATGAAAATATGAAATTTTGAGAGTTCTTCCCTTCCAAATTTCATAGGGGGTTTTACATTTATCTTTAACAATCAAACTTCTATTTTGGACAAAACAAGCAGTATTAACAGCTTCTGCCTAAAACCTGTGAGGAGTGTTATACTCAGATAACATTGTTCTAGCAGCTTCTTTCAGAGTTCTGTTTCTCCTTTCAACAACTCCGTTTTGTTGTGGTGTCCGTGCAGCTGATGTCTCATGAGCTATGTCATTCTCAGTACAATAGTTAATAACAAGCTTATTTAGGAATTCAGTACCTTTATCACTTCTAATTTTAACAATACTTAGTCATTTCTCATTTTGAACTCTTTTAAAAAATTCTGGAATCTTACTCATGGTCTCATTCTTCTTATATAAGAAAATAACCCAGGTAAATCTTGAAAAATCATCAACAATTACCAAGGTGTATTTTCTTCCACTGAAGCTTAGAGGTGTAACTGGACCAAAAAGATCCATATGAAGAAGTTCCAGAATTCTTTCTGAAGAAGGACTACTTATTGTTTTAAAAGAAGTTTTGGTCTGTTTTCCTTTTTGACAAGAATCACAAACATGGTTCTTTGAGAATATTCTATCAGGGAGTCCTTTTACTAAAGATTTCCTTGTAATTTTGTTAAGAGTTTTGAAGTTTAAGTGACCAAGACGTCTATGCCATAGCCAGCTTAAGTCCTATGAACTCTTTGCAACAAGACAAGTATCTTTAGGACAACTTTTAAAGTTAGCAACATAAATGTTACCTTGTCTGACTCCAGCTAATAGTATACTTTCATTGATACCATCTAGCACATAGCATGCATTATGAGTGAATTTAACACTTAACCCCTTATCACAAAATGGTGAAACAAACAACAAGTGATGCTTCAATCCTTCTACGAAATAGACCTCATTGACTTGTATATCTCCAATCATTTGGTAAGCCCAAAATTGTTGTCTCCGAACATGACTCTTGGACCATCTATAGATTGATAGTTAGAAAGAAGACGTCTCTCATAGGTCATATGCTTCGAACAACCACTGTCAATGTACCAGATGACCTCAAGAATATCTTCTCTTTCTACTATCTTTCTGTCTTCCTACATTCACAAATTTAAATCTTAGGTACCCTTTGTAACTTGGGTCCTTTCTTGTTAAGTTGATATTTGGGTATCCAGACAAAAATATCTATATTCCTTAAAACCATAGATTGAAGTTTACAACCATATCTATCAACTAATATAAGACTTTCAAGATCAATCCTGTTTAGCTGATCTCTTGTGATTGTCTTATATTTTGGTAAAAATGGATATGACTTGCTTCTTCCATCAAAACTATTATATCTAGGATAAGACTTTGTCTTAGTCTTTGGCTTTGCCTTTGGAGCATCTCTCCTCGTCTGTGTTTTCTTTACAGAAATGTCAGGTGAGGTGATTTGTTCCTTAGGTTTCCAAGGACCAAATCTAGTATCTTCCTTTGGTTTAGTAGTTTTAAAAAAGACTCTTGGTTTTATGGGATCATCCTTTTTATTCCTATCAAAACCTAAACTTGTCTTATCATTAGACTTCTGTGAAGTATTGAAGATTTTATCTATTGTGGACTGAGTGTTATTTAGAAGTCCTAACTTGAGATTTAACTCTCTGTTAGTTCTTTTATAACTCTCATTCTCAGAACATATACTTGAGAATTTTATTTTTAAAGAATTCAATTCTTTTTCCAACTCATCTATCTTCTCAGACTAGGTGCTAGTGATAGTCTTAGTCTGACATTCCCCCTTGAATGAGCAGTCTAGCATTTCACTATCCCTTGTCTGACTTACTTTGGTTAGATTAAGAATTTGATCCTTTAAACTAAAATTTTCAGTCTCTATCTATTTGTATGCAGATAGAGCAGTCTCCAGATCTTTCAGAAGTTTATTTATAAGACTAGGATCAGATTCAGATAGATTCTCACAATCATTATCTGAAGAAGAATATTAGTTTACCTCCTTTGCCGTCAGACATATGTCATCGTCTGATCCAAAACCAGATGAAGATGAGGATGATGATGTTTTTTTAGCTTCTTCCTTTTCAGCTAAAAGTGCTCTCTGGTCTGCATATCTTCTATCTCATTTCTTCCTCTTTTCTTCTCTCTCTCTAGGAGTAAGTTGAGGACAATCATAACTGTAATGACCAGGTTTGTTGCAAGTGTAACATATATCTCCTCTATCTATTTTTGGACTATTATCTCCTCTTCTGACTGGTGACTTGTACCTCCTAGGTTGATCCTTCTTTCTGTCATTGTCTGAATTCTTCTCTTCTTTATCTGACTTGTAATTCCTTCGGCTTGATCTATCCCTTTTGTTTCTTTTGTACTTCATCTTTAACCTCTCATATCGTTTCATTAAGAGTGTCATTTCTTCTTTGATTGATAGATCCGATGTCTTAGAAATTTTCTCAGATTCCTCTTGATGAAGAAACGCAACTGTCTTTCCAGATGTTGATGACTCAACTTCATCTTCTTCATCCTCAATTTGGATATCATATTCCAGTACTTTGAGATGTGAAAACAAGGTATGATGAGAGATTGAGGACGAATTCTGCGTTGCTTGATTGCAGCTTTTTCGAGTAAGTATACTTAAGACACAACCAAGTTATCGAACCCAAAGGAACTAAGTCGAGCAAGGATCCCTAAAGCTAAGAGTTGGCGTGGTATTATAGAGTCGGGCTCAGGTATGCAAAATTAAATCTAAAATAACCAACTAAGAATAATCAACTAGCAAACTACCAAGAGATATCTAATATGAGACAAATGTGCTCGGGTGCAAATCACCAAGGAATCCTTAATTTCGAATCACACGTGATAGGGGTTTCAATTAACGAGGGATAATAGGAGCTATCTAGCATAAAATCACATATCAACCGTACTGGATAAGCCTAGGTTTGATACATCAAATAAGCACGTAAGATAGTTTAGAGACGACACCCTAAGTCTCCTCACTTAATCACAAGAAATAGAATAAAGCAATTAACGTATTCCAATGTAGGTTCTAATGAAAATTGACTAAGTCTCCTTGCGTTAATCCAATATTGAATTCAATCACAAAATCAAGCCTAACACCTAAGCATCAATTTAATAAACCAAATCTCTTTGAGCAAATTAAATCAATTAACAAAGGATCAAAACCTAATCTAGCAATTAAATCATGCAAATCACAATAGAATAATTATTCACCTCAATAAATGAAACACTCAATCACATGATCATCAAAATTAATTCACCCAAGGATCATCACACCCAAACACAAAAGGAAATTAGCCAGTCATCATGAATTTAAACAAACCCATGAAAATTGAGAGAATTGAGAGAGAAGAAAGTATAATAATTAAGAAATAATCCACTTAAATTTAAAGATTAAGGTTTGATGTCACCTTGAATGTGTTGAGTACTCTTGATTGAATTAAAATCTAACCCTAATTTGCAAGGAATTGAAAGATCTAAGAAAAATCTCTAATCTATGTGTGAATGTGTGTGGAAAGAATAATTGAAAACCCTAAATTGAACTCTCCAAAAACTGCTGCCTTTCACGCTCTCTTCACGCTGCTCATCTATTCTCCCCCTTTTTTCTTCAATTTACGCTGCTCTTCTACTCTTTAATCTGATGGAAATTCATTTAGCAATGGCAAGAGATGATTTCCTTACGTGGCACATTAGGATAGGCTGAGAGAAGAAACAAAATCACGGTGGAAAATAAGAAAAACGCGTCGCGCTTTCTGCTGCAGCGCAAGTCTGAAAAACTCGATGGGGGTGTACTTATCAATTTCATGGGTGCAGTTAGTAGGTGTATGCGCCAATCTGAAGGGTGTATGCGGTTTTGGGTGTTTTGCCTATCACAACTTCGTTTGGCCGTATCTTTTGCGTACGAACTCCGATTGACCTCATTCTTTTTGCGTTACGACCATCTCTCAACCCTCTTTCCAACCATGTAATTGCTCATTTGATTTGAAGACGACAAATATCCTCAAATTGCACTCAAAGTTGGCCTCAAACCTGCAATTTAAACTAATAATATCAAATCAAACAATTAAGTGCAATTGGACCAAATAATAGTGAATTAACATGAAAATCATATCAAATTGAGACAATTAAGCACACAATTAATATGCAATAATTCACCCTAATCATTGCTTTGAGAATATTGGCCTTTTCTCTCCATCTTTTACTCAAAGATCTGAGTATCTTGTTATTGATTTCTTTCTCTGTATAAGTTTTACCCAAATCTGCAGCTTTGTTAAGAAGATTTATCAATCTGACATCTAATTGATCAACAGTTTCGCCTTATTTCATCTTGAATGTATCAACCGCATGCAATACTGATTGTAACTTATTCTCTTTTACTTGATCAGATCCCTCGCACACATTAGCAAGTGTCTCCCACATTTCCTTTGCTGTTTTGCATCTCTTTAATTTCTCAATCCAGTCTTTGCTCAGAGTCTCAATAATCTCTGTCCTCGCTACTTGGTCCAGATTATGAATCTTTCTTTCATCATTAGTCAGTTCTGCACTTTTCTTCTCTTGTCTTGCCCTCGTTTCAGCAGCTCCAGTCCCATCACTAGTTCCTCCATGATAGAACTTAATTGGACCTTCTTCAAGCACTTCCTTCCATCCGATCATGGATTGCCTTAAGATGGTTTTCCATCCTGAACTTCCAATAATCATATTCCTCAATTGAAAACTCAGGCAAACTCCTGGACTTCTTGCTCTTAACAGACGACATAGTGAATCAAAGAATCTCAACAAGAACTTGTTAGTAGCAAGGTTAGTGATTTGAAAGTAATGAAGATAAACAAGAAACAATTCCAGAAACTTTTCAAGACCACAAATCTATATCAAAAACAACTTAACACTGCTCTGATACCACTTGTTGGTCCCTTTGATTGAGTTGAAATAAAAGATTAAAAGTCCCTCTAGCGATAATCTAGAAGGGGGGATGAATAGATTATCGAAACTTTTTTGAGTTTAGATTATCTATCAACTTCTAAATCAAAGTTTTACAGCGGAAACAATTTTTATAATCAATCAGTATGGATCTTAAGCTTTCTAAAATTTGAATGTGATCGAAATATGAATAATAGTAAGAATAAAGAAATTAAAAGAAATAACACCGAATTTATAGTGGTTCGGATCAAACGATCCTACGTCTACTCTCCTCCTTCAACTTGAAGAAGGGTCTCGACTTACTTACTTTCTTCTTTCTTTCTTACTTACTTACATTGTAGATCTTCAGCCTTACAGTTCTTCTTCTAAATTTTGAATTCTAATGTCTTGAAGATATTCGTGAAAAGTATTCTACAATCACTAAGAACTGAGAACATTCGTGATTGTGGTTACAATACTAGTGAATGCTAATTGTGTATTGAGAATACTAGTGAATTCGTGAGACTGCAAAAATTAATCTACTCTAATTTCTAGATCTATTTATAGAGATCTTTGTTGGTAGTTGTAACTTCCTTGCTGATTCTTCTCTAGTTAGTTGAAATGAACTAACTGAATCTTGTAACTTCTTCTTGGTTAGTTGTAACTGCTTCTTAAAATCCCTTGAATTTTTTAACACTTCATCGTCTTATCTTTAGACACGGTCCACCTTTTCTGTGTCTTGGTCTTCAGTCTCGGTGACTGTGATTCAATCTTTGACCTCGTCTGTCTTTTTATACTCGTCTTCATCTTGGATTTCTGTCTTCGTCTGACATCCGTCCACATCTGATTCTTTGACTTCATCTGACTATTTGTGTATCCCTATCTGCCTTTTGTACTTAGTCTTATTTACATATCTTTACTACATCAGCTATCTATACAAGATTCTCAGCTGTTCATCCTATTTTACATTTTTTACTCATCAAAACTAAATACAACTTTCTTCCTAATAGTTAGCTCGGCCACAAAATCCGCGAGAGCTTGTCCTTTGATTACCGTTCTGGGAGCATATGTGATGCCGTATTGTGCTATCTCCAAGGACCATTTGAGTAGTCGGCCGTTGGTATCGGGTCTATGTAGCACTTGTCTGAGAGGTAGGGTTGTGAGGACCTCGACCTGGTGGTCGAAAAAATAGGCCCTCAATTTTCTAACACTCATGATCAAGGCATTGGCCAACTTCTCTAGCGGGGTGTATCTTAGCTCGGCGTCATTCAAGACTTGACTTACGAAGTAAATCGGCAAGTGTTACTGACCGTCCGCCCGAACGAGTACGACACTGAGGGCAGACTTCGAGGCAGCGAGGTAGAGATAGAGTTTCTCGCTTGGCACGAGTTTGACGAGAATTTGGGGGTTGGCGAGGTACTCTTTTAGCTCTTGGAAAGCCGCTCGATTCTCCTTGTTCCAAGAGAACTTCTGTTTCTTGATTGTAACAAAGAACGATTTGCTTTTATCCCCCAATCGGGATATAAATCTATTCAAAGCGGCTAGGCATCCGGTCAATCGTTGGACTTGTTTGACATTTCGGGGTTCCTCCATGTCTAGGATTGCCTTAATTTGAGCTGGGTTGGCCTCAATTCCTCGCTGGCTCACTATGTGGCCAAGAAATTTCCCGGATCCAACACCGAAGCTGCGCTTTTTGGGATTGAACTTCATATTATATTCTCTTAGAATTGAAAATGCTTCGCTGAGATCTCTCAAGTGGTCCTCCTTCTTCACACTTTTGACAACAATGTCGTCAATGTAGACCTCCATTGTTTTGTCAATCTGTTCGGCGAACATTTTGTTTACTAACCTTTGATAAGTTGCCCCGGCATTTTTCAAGCCGAATGGCATCCTAAGCCAGAAGTAAACATTCGTTTCTGTGAGGAAGGAGGTATGTTTGATATCCTCAATGACCATTGGTTTTTGGTGGTAGCCTGCAAAAGCATCCATAAAGGACATCATTTCGTGATCGGCGGTACTGTCTACCAGATGGTCGATATGAGGCATTGGAAAATGATCTTTCGGACATGCTGTAATTAGATCCGTGAAGTCTATATATAGCCTCCAAGACCCATTTGGTTTTTTTACGAGCATGGTATTTGCTACCCACTGTGGCTCGTCTTCGGCTTGCTCGATGAGTTTGTTGTCGAGCAATTTCTTGACCTCCTCGGCCAAGGCAGCATACTTTTCAGGACCAGATTTTCTTCTTTTTTGGGAGATGGGTTTGCGTTTTGGGTCGATTTTCAAGTGATGGCATGCATGTTTAGGGTCGATGCCTACCATATCTTGATGAGACCAAGCAAACACATCCATGTTCTGCTTAAGGAAGTCGATGGTATCCCCCCACATTTCGGATGAAATTTTCAAGCTAATCGTGACTTCTAATTCAGGGCGAGTGCGATCCACCAGAATGTGCTCGAGTTCCTCAATCGGGGCTGTTCATTTCAATCTTTGACCACCGGGATCTTGGATATTGCCCCTGGGATCGAGATCCAGGGTTGTCGGTTTGAAATCGAGGCGAGGTTCCAGGTCTCGCTCGCCCAAGGCCTGACTGAGGTCGACATCCATGGGGATGGACTGGCTGGCTGGGGCGAGCTCGTCCTGGATTAACCCGAGTCGAGCCGGGATTGCGGGCGAGCTCGCTTGGAGCGTGGCTCTCCGAAGCGATTTCGTCTTTTTCTTGTTCAGCCAAAGTTGATACATTACAATAAAAATCTAAACTAAGTGCGGAAAGTAAATTCGGATGCAAGTAGTTCAAACACTTCTTAGCCATTTTTTGGTCCCCTTTTACCGTACCAGCTTCCCCCTCAGGAGTGGGGAACTTGATGCAATAAAAGTAAGACGAGGCAACTGCCTCAAAAGTTTCAAGGAAAGGGCGACCGAGAAAGCCGTTATACATGTTCGGCTAGTCAACTATTACAAAATCAATAGGCCTAGTTATCCTAACCCTATCATCTGCGTGGTTGATGAGCTCGACGACCAGCTTGATCCTTCCAAAAGCGTTGACGATGGTGTCACCGAAGCCACGCAGCTGCAAGTTATAGGGCTTAATGAATTTGGCTAGGTTTCCCATCTGGTCCAAAGCGGACTTGAAGATGATGTTGTAGAAGCTTCCATTGTCGATGAGAACTCGATCGACCGTCATGCCAAGGATGGTGGTCGAAATACCAAAGCATTATTCTTGGGGCATAGAAACCCATCGCGGTCAGAGTTTGAGAAGGTGATTACCGCTGTCTTTGAAATAGTGGGCTCAGGAGGGGCATTGACCAAGGGCAAATATTTGTGTGCACATTATGCACACTAAAAAATAGTGTGCACTATATTTTTATCTAATACTATACTGTAACTAAACTAATACTATACAATGTTGTTAACTAAACTAATACTATACAATGTTTGAAATAATACTACACTGTAACCAAACTAATACTATACAGTACCTGAAATAATATTATACTGTAACCAAACAAATACTATAAAGTACATGAAATAATACTACACTATAACCAAACTTTGTGCACACAATTTTTATTGTGCACAATATGCACACAAATACTACTCTTGACCAAGTTGATGTGATCGATGGCTCGAAGTTCGGCCTTCCTCTTCCTGTTGGACTGGCTGAACACTTCTACCAGGCCGCGCAAACTGCCTCCTCTGCCTTGAATCATGTTGACCCGTCCGCCGGCACGAGGTAGGGGTAGCTCGTCCCCCAAGTCCTCATCCGTCTGTCCAACTGCAGCCACTGGCTCGCGAGCCCTAGGTTATGGGTCGACCCGCTCCCTTTGGCGTCGAGGAGCACCTCGCTCGTCCGCGTCAGTTCGGGGGGCAGGTTTTTTTACGAACTCATCGAGCTGACCATCTTAAAAGAGTTTCCAAAGTTATCGGAGCAAGTCGTGGCATTGGCTCGTATTATGCCCCGGGGAATCATGATAGGCACAAAATTTCCCAGTGTGGGGCTTTGATGGGTCTAGCCTGATTGGTTTCGGCTTGGGGAGCATGCCGGAATGTTGGATGGCTTTAAAAACATAAGCGGGGGAGTGGTTGAGCACATCGACCACTTGGTGGACCTCCATCCCCTTGGCATGGCTCTCGAACCTCTTGAAGGTTCCATGGTTCTTCTAGTGGCCGCCCTTTTTCGGGTGGCCATGGCTCTTCTTTTCAGTTGAGGATGCTTTCACCGTTCCCTCATCCTTAGCTTCTCCCCCCTCTTCCTTCACCTCGCCCAGCCGCTAGGCGATGAGTTTTTGACGGGTGATGAGATCACCCGCCCGACGGCGGAACTCGGCATAGGAAGTTAGGTATTTCTTTGTCATATGTGTGAACATATGGGAATCTGGCCTGAGTCCGCTGATAGCAGCATGAAGTTGGAGCTCGTTGCCCACTGGCTCTCCAGTTTGCAGGATCTCATCAAGGCGATCCAAATATGCCTTGTCGCTCTCCCTCCTTGTCTGGCGGATCCCCATCAACCTTTGACGGTTTTCAGCGCGGGGGATCTTGGAGGCGAAGTAAGAGATGAAGCTTTCACCTAGCTCGTCAAAGGTATTGATCGAGCGGGCGGGTAGGGAGACGTACTATTTGTGGGCGAGCTCGCCCAACGTCAGCAGGAATTGACGACATTTCGTCGCATCAAAAGCCCCTCTTCCCACCATGTAAATTTTATACTTGCTCAGGTGGGTCTCTGGGTCAGCTTTTCCCTCGTATAAAGGAATTTGAGGGGGTACGATTTTGATCTGCACGAGGGCATGCTCGACTTGCATGGAGAGTGGTTCGCTCGCCATGTTCCGCTTTGGGAGCCCCTCACGGGCCTCGAAACGATTCTCCATTTCATCTATCTTTTTTCTCATGGCGATGAGGAGAAAGTCACGTGGATCTTGAACCAGCTCCAGCTGGGGGAGAGCTACCGAGCCTAAACGGTCTTGGACCGATACTCGTTTGCCTTCCTGGCCGAGCGGGGCCGATGGGCGAGGCCGATTATTGGTAGTGGCCGGTCCTTGCTGGGCGACCTCGCCTGCCGATGGGCCCGTGCGAGCGGGGAGCGCCCGGGTGATGGACTCTGAGTCGGATTCAAAATCCAACTGGCGGGAAGTCCTATTTGGGGTCCTAGTCGAACTTGTGGAACCCAATCGTTCAAACACGGATTTTGACCCCGGGCCTGGACCGCCCTTCCTGGGCGAGCAAGAGCGGCTGCACGCTTGTTGCTCGGCTAGTTTTCTCTTCCCCTTTTGAGCGTGGGAAATTTTTTTCTTTTTGGCAGTGGCATGAGGGGCAGGCTCGCCTCCCAACTCGCGGGCGCGTGCTTGCAGCTGTTTTATTGTAGTTTGCACCTGCTCGGGAGTTTGATACTCCTGGATGGGAATGGAGAGCAAGTCCCTTGCCGGACGGACGGGGGTGAGTTCCCCTTGGCCCTGCTCAGTTGGCTGAGCGGGGAGGTTCTCCTCCTGGGTTGGACCCGTGGAGTTTTCAGCCCTTGGGTTGACATTTCCAGCCTTAGACATGTTGTGAGTGAGGAGAGTTGGTTTGAAGATTTGAAGATGAAGTTGAAGAACAGTGGGTGTTCTTCAAGGTTTTTCGATGAACAATGAGTGTTCTTCGTTTTTTTCAGAAGACTTGAGGTTGACACCCTCCTTCTAGCGCCAATTGTTGTTACCCGTTCTAAATCCGATGGATTTGTGGTTAATGTGGCGTGGTTTAACGGATAAAACAAGTAAGGATTCAATGTTCTTGAACAATAAATGCCCAAGAGCAATGAATGATGATGATTAGCAATGAATGCTTGAATTAGTGCAAGAAAGCAGTAAAGAGAGAGAGAATTGCTGGGTTGTTAGCCCATTCTTAAGGGTGGATTCTCGGATCCATTTATTGTGCCTTTAAGGCTCTATTTATAGGGCAAGCTTGCTGCCCTAGTATCCCACGAATTTGGGGATGCATTTAATGTTGAGATCCTCATTTAATATGGGTTGGCCTGCAGCCCGTACTCGGTCAGGCCACAGCCCACTCTCGTCCCGCCAGCTGTCCGCTGGTGGGGGATTTCCTGACATTCTCTTGATTTATTTCTATTACAAGTATGTTTGACATTTAATTCTAACTATTACATTGATATCTTTTCCATATATAGTCTGATCTTATCTGATCTACGGACTCCCCGTACGGTGGCGAGCCAGGCTTTAGCGAGCGACGAGCCAGATGATGACTCTTGGCGAGCCACTCTTGGAGAGCCAGGTGATGACTCTTGGCGAGCCAGGTTCTGTGGGCAAGCGACGAGCCAGGTGATGTCTCTTGGCAGGCCATGTATTAGCGGGTAAGCCTGAAGCCACGGGCGAGCCAGATGCTTAGGCATCTTGCTTGACTATTTGTCGTGCTCTATTTCGGGTGGGCTGAGCTCACCTTTCTATTGGGCCTCTTACGCTTGGCCCAAATATTCGTAATACAATACCTATAAATCTATTATTATTCTTCTCAATATTTTTCTCTCATACATTCTTTCTCTTTTCTACTTTACTTTTACACAATACAATAAATAATACAACATCAATTACTACTCCCTTCGTTCCATGAAAATCTCTGTTACAAATAAAAATTTTGCAGGTGATAAAAGTTGGAAATTGCTCTTAAGAACTTCACAGAATAATTTAGCAAAATTATGTACTATTCATGTATCTTAAAATTTTGTATTTCATTTGATTCAGTTATCCAAAGATCTTGAAATAGTGAATGCATTGCTAAAACATGAAGACACTTTCTCCCTTTGAGTTTCATGTCACGAACATTGAAGCCAAAATAACCGAGTGGTGGAGATAAGATTTATGCAGATTCGAGAACAAATCTTTTCAAAGAAGGAGAGAATAATGGAGATAAAATTGAATTTTAATTATTTGCTATTATTTATATTTTTTCATAGTTTAGGACTTTGTTCAAATTTTTAATTATATGTTATGGTGGGTCGGGGCTTTTAGGAGTTACACACCTAAAATCCTAGTTTAACTATTATAAATAGGAGTCTTAACTTTGTTATGGAGTTGATGTTGAAATAAAATATGTTTTGGGTTAGTCCCTTGCTTCGTGTTTTAACAGTTTTTTTTTATCGGTAAATATTCGTGTTTTAACTTTGTTACCAATATTCATAACAAATCAACGGAATAACCACGTTAATCACGTTTCACGTACAAAATTCGGGTATTCTAAAATCAATGAATTTATATGTGTGTATCGTGTTTCCCTTCATCACCAACTGTCATCCAAAAGTTTATTAGGTCCTCAACAAAAAGACACTTATCTTTAGGATAAAAGGCGTAAGATGTGAAGCAACACATGTAGGCCACAATTCATTATAGCTCAAAAGCAAATGCGGAAAAATATCTTCTTCTGCTTCCTGGTAATGGATTCTCTACATTTTTTTGTTGTAAAATTCTTGTAAATTTCAAAGAAAGATAGATACAATGAGTGGGTCCTACTTTTGTATTTTATATATTATTTTATTATTGTATCTATCTCTCTGCGAAATTTACACCAAATAAATGGAGAGGATCCAAATCCCTTCCCAAAGCCTTCGCGACAAGAGGCAAACCCTTACATTTTTTTAGCTATTTCCTTTCGAATGTCTTCAAAATTCCACCTTATCCAAATGGTCTTGTAACTTTGCATAAATTTAGATTTGGTCTTTTTTTCTTTTTATTTTATCAATTATAGTCCTTTTGATATTAAAAATTAGCAGGATAATTAAAATTTTGCAGAAAAAATTAACAAAAAATGACCGAAAATTTGTTGTAGCATACAAAATCGCATGAAAATGTACCAAAACGATGGGCTCGACAAGAGGAAGAGAAATTTATAGTCTTCGATCCTCACCTAATCGTAAAACACACGGAATTAGCGACGGAAATTGTCAAAATTCATGATTTTGAAGTCACGATTCACGAGGGAGATGTAATCGAAACTTAAAATTAATTGAGGATTTTACTTCCTGGATGAGAGACGATGCAAATGAGAGTGGCCACTGTCACGCCCCTATCCCACTTAGTTAGTGACCGTGCGTGACCGAGTAACAGGTGATAAAAAAAATTAAATTTATTTTGTTACATACAACACGATCACAAAATATTTAAATACAACAGCAGAAACTTTATAAAAAAAAGCAGCTCCTCGTATAACTGGTCTCCTTCCTTCATGTTTCTTTGACCTGAAAAATGTAATGCCTGAACATCATGAGACATGCGTCTAGTGAGTTAATATTTATATAAAATTATTGTAATTAAATATTAATTGGACATGAAATTGAATGACAATGCTTAATATCGATTAATGCTTGAAATTATCCAGAGACATCGTCACTTGAAAACAGCAATACCATTACTTGAAAATGATATATTTATAATTCGTTGCTTGAAAACGCACCACAAAAAAAAACGAATTTGGCGAGGGGGTTAGCGAGGGAATTAACGAGGGGGAGGGGGTTGGCGAGGGCTTTACCGAGGGAAGGTAGCCCTCGGCAAAAACCTTGTCGGTAAACACTTCCCTCGCCAAATCCCTCGGCAATTAGCGAGGGCAGGTGCCCTCGCTAATTGCCGAGGGATTTGGCGAGGGGCGAGTTTAGCGAGGGCTTTACCGAGGGCTGAATTGGCGAGGGTTTTGGCGAGGGGCTCGGCGAGGGCGGGCCCCTCGTCTCGCCCCTCGCTAAAATCATTGTAATAAAAAAGAATTGCGGCCAGGGGGGATCTTACCCGCGCCCCTGGCCGCGGCCTGGGGGGCTAGCTGGGCGTTTTTTTTCGCATTGCAAGGGATCGAACCCGTGACCTCCGAGAGAGTGGAGGAGAGAGCTTGGGCGCTTTACCGTTTGGGCAAAGCTAATCATTCGATATGTTTTTGCTTTTAAATATATTAATATCATATTATGTTCAATATTTTATATATTTTTAATTTATAAATGTTATTCAATTAAATATGTTTAATATAACTATTATTCAATTATATATGTTATCACATATATTCAATTAAATTGTATACTATATTTAATATATTTATTATTATTTTTTAATTATTATATATATTCAATTAAATTGTCTACAATATTTAATATATTTATTATTATTTTATAATTATTGTGTATATTCAATTAAATTGTATACTATATTTAATATATTTATTATTATTTTGTAATTATTATATATATTCAATTAAATTGTATACAATATTTAATATATTTATTATTATTTTATAATTATTGTATATATTCAATTAAATTGTATACTATATTTAATATATTTATTATTATTTTGTAATTATTATATATATTCAATTAAATTGTATACAATATTTAATATATTTATTATTATTTTATAATTATTGTATATATTCAATTAAATTGTATCCTATCATTTACTATATACAATAATTAAATAAAACCACATTATTACACTATTCAATTAGTATATATATTATTATTTTATAATTATTAATATTGTATATATTCAATTAAAATGTATCCTAAAATTCACTATATACATGTTATCATATATTATTGTTATTATTATTATTGCATATATATATTATCATGTTTATAATTATTATTATTATCACATATATATTCAATTAAATTATCAACTATATTATCATGTGTAAATATGTACTCTTAAACAATTAAAATTGATACTTTAAATAACTAAAATTCATCATCTTATAAATTAATTAAAATTCATACTCATAAACATTTAAAATTCATAAATTCTTAATTAACATTCAGAAAAATTTATAGTTTTAAACACAAATAATTCATTTAGCGGCGCCTAGAACCCCGGGACCCATGAGATGACTGATCAGAACCACCCGGACCAGCTGAGGGAATATCACCACCAGGGAAGGAACCCCGCAACCCCTGCAACATCTCCTGGAGTTGACGTTGCATGTCCGCCTGCAACTCCGCTCGCATCTCCGCTCTCATCTGCTCTCGCATCTGCTCCATCTCCAACCGCACCCTCTCACGCTCCTCTTGGAGCATCCGGTCCATATCAGCTTGGGTGATCCCACTAGGAGGAGTGCTCGATGATGAACAAGAGCCGGAGGGGATGCGTCTGGACTTACCCAACTGACCGAGACCCCGAACCCTCCCGTGTTGTTTTCCAACTCTTTGGACATAGATCTGGGATAAGTCGGGTTGGGGTTCGGAGCTCGACCCTCAGAGGGCTGAGGCATCTGGGAGGCCGCCTCTTGTACTTCATACTGTACGAATATTTCCACAATTAAAAATTTAGATTACAAAAATAGACATATATATAATTTTTTTTTTATAAATTATTACATAATATAAAATGAAAATACTTACAATTGTGTCACTAAGGGCCCCGTAGGTGTACTCCCCTTCAGGAGTTGCGTGGTAATGCTGCACTATGTCCCAGTCAGTGGGGGGCCGTCCATGCTTCCTCTCCTGTATTTATTTAATTAGAACCACATGTTTAATTAAAATATTGAACTAGCATTAAAAAATTACTTACAAAGTCATATGAATACTCGGCTGATCCACGGGATCCGCCCCTATGACGGGAGATGCCGTTACCCGTGCCTCCAGGCTCCGACATTCGATTCCTCCTACACTACGCGCTCTTTGACCTCACCTCTTCTCTACCCCAATACTCGAGCAGTGGATTGAAGATGGCGTCATCCCATCCAGGCACCTGTTCCTTGGTGAAGAACAACGTTTTCACGTTTTTCAGCATATCAGTGTATCTTTCCGCTGCCCTACGAAGGAACAGCTGATACACCTCCGTTGAGTTCGTAACGGAAGGGTCCCACCTAGTCACTCTCTGCCAAACAAAATATTATTGTACTCAATAAGCGTTAAAGTTTATAAATTAATCAAAATTAAATAGCGAATAACAAAATATAATGTACCTGAAATGACTCCCAGTACGTCTGCAGCCTCTGAGGAGATATCATCCGGAAAGTGAATGCATCGGGCTCCATATGTTTATACATAATATCCCGAATAATCCTGGATACCTGATTCGATGGCATCAACCTGCAAAAACGGAATAAACACGCGAAATTATAATAGACATATAAATATGACACAGTTTATTATTCACAAGTATTTAACTTACGTGCCCCTGTAGATCCATATATCCAGGATCGAACCCGCAGGAGCTGGAGCTGCATCTGGATGGTCCTCATAAGACTCAGAGCCGACAGCCTCGTCCGCTTCATCCTGCTGAATAATGGGTACCGGTACCGGTACCCTCGACCCAGATCCAGACACTCCGTCTGACCCAAATCGTCCCCTGGACCCAGACGGTCCCCTCCATCCAGACGGTCCGCTCATCTGTAACAATAATTAAATAAAACCACATTATTACACTATTCAATAACAAATAATTCATCATATACTCGAGCAATGCATTAAAATGAAACACACATAATTATTACACTATATATTCAATATTCATCTGAGTTTTCATCCTCCTCCTCCTCTTCACTCTCCTCCTCCTCCTCCTCATCATCATTTTCTTCTTCTTCTTCGTCTTCTCCTTCCTCTTCTTCATTATTTTCAATATCAATTAGTGCACCGTTGACATCTGTCAATATGATTGGATCATCATCCGTTTGCACAACATTAATTTGGGACTCAAGGTCGTCTTGAAAGGGGGGAAGCTCTTGTTCATTCGTTGCGCGGTTTCGACCAAGGATCTCGGTTTGATTTTGCAAACGGCCAACCACTCATGTCTACGCTTTCCCGGGTATTTGCAATAGTAAACTTGAGTGGCTTGACTTGCTAACACAAAAGGATCGTAGCGGCCGTATCTTCCCCTTTGATTAACATCCACAAGTTTGTAATGAGGATGTACTCTAGTTCCATTTGGCACAGATGGATCAAACCACTCACACTTGAACAGAACAACATTTTTCTCAATACGTCCGGGGTACTCCAATTGCACTACTTCCTCGAGGATCCCGTAGAAATCATTCTCATCTGCATCATAATTTTTACCCTTGATACAAACGCCACAATTTGAAGTAGATTTGGATGAGCCATAAGTTCGTGTGTGAAATTTGTAACCATTCACGTAATATCCAGGGTATGTGGTGACACAACTCGAAGGACCACTAGAAAGATCACGTATCCACCGATTTTGAATATTGTTTATCCTTACAAGTTGTTCAAACCACGATGCAAACTCATCTTGTAGTCTATTATCTTGTTCAGCCCTCGAGAGTCCCAGATGATATTTTTGCAATTGCTCGGAAAACATACTACAAAAGGGGATTTGATTATTTAATATACGGATTGACGGTATAATTAACAAAAGTTGAAGGTTATAAACTTACTCGATATACGGTTGCAACTCGGGACAATTCAAGAACACACGTACGTATGAGCCGTGTTTTTCTCCTCATCTACAATCCATCTTTTGTTCACCTTTCCAAGATGTCGACCGGGAGGTATAAATATGGACAAAGTACCTTTCGCTACTTGGGTACCTCGCCCGACCATCGTAATTACGAGGTACACCGTGCCGCCTTATGCGAACGTGATCGCGAAAATAGAGGAACAAAATATTGAGGCCTCTTTTGTTAAATACGCATTTGCAATCGATGCTTCAACATGCGCCTTGTTACCAACACCGAGCTTTAAATTGTGAAGATACCTAATTAAATGAATCAAGTGTTATATATATATATATATATATATATATATATATATATATATATATTTTTAGGTAATCAAATAATTTAGAGTTATAAATTACCTCTCAAATGGATACATCCATCTATCTTGCCACAGGACCAGCTATCCTTGCTTCGTATGCAAGGTGCACGAGCAGATGCTCCATCGAATTGAAGAAGGCTGGGGCGGAAAAATACGTTCCAACTTACACAATATAAGCTGGAACATCTGCTTCCAATCGAGCCATGTTCTCTCTTGTAATGGATGTAGAAGTTAACTCCCTAAAGAACAAACTAAGTTCGGTGATTGCTTTCCACACATTCGGCGGCGAGTTTCACGAAAAGCAATCGGGAGTAGTCTCTGCATAAACACATGACAATCATGACTCTTCATCCCAAACATCTTCAATTTGCTCCAGTCTACACATCGAGATAGGTTAGACACATAGTCATCGGGAAACTTCAACTCAGTTACCCATCTGCACAGATCATCCTTTTGACTCTTATCAAGTGAATAACAAGCTTTGGGATACTTTCCTGTGCGTTGACATTTCTCTAGAGAGGGACGGCGACAATATTCATTAAGTTCATCCCTAGACTTATTTGTGTCTTTTGTTTTCCCTTCCACATTCATCACTGTGTAGAACAAATTATCAAACACATTTTTTTCAATGTGCATCACATCCAAATTATGCCGGATCAAGAGGGTACTCTAATATGGCAAATCCCAAAAAATACTTTTCTTCCTCCAGCCACCATCTAATCTTCTCATTTGTGGGCCTCGGCACCCTCTTGTCACTTTCCGGTACCCCAACCAATCAATTTCTTGTAGAAGCATTTCACCTGTTCGGATGGGTGGTGGGTCATCTCAGAACTACTACATTCTTCGTGAATGCGGTCTTGTTCTGCGATACGGATGTCCCCTGGTAAGAACTTACGATGGTTATCAAACCACATTTTGTTTGCGGCCGAGTTTTAAAGTGAAGGCATCGGAGTACTCGGCCACAATATGGACAAGCGGTCCTTCCAAATGGTGCTCCATCCGCAGACAAGATTGAGTAAGCCGGGAAAGTCACTAATGGTCCAGATTAATGCGGCTCGCATCATAAAATTCTGCTTTCTAGCAACATCATAGGTTTCCACCCCATTTCCCCACAAAGCATGTTCAAATCATGAATTAGTGGTCTGTAAAAATACATCTATATTATCCTTCGATTTTTAGGACCAGGCACCAAAACCGTCGAAAACATGAATTGTTCTTTCATGCACAACCATGGGGGCAAATTGTGCGGTGTCACTATCACTGGCCATGACGAATCTCTTGTTTTCCCGATCGCCCAAACGGCTGAAAACCATCGATGCTCAAACCCGCCCTCACATTCCGTATTTCACCGCAAAAATCGGGATATGAATAGTCCAGTGTTTCCAAGCCAACGAATTTGCGGGGTGACGCATAACACCAGCCTCATCATTATAGTAACTAGCATGCCATATCATATCCTTAGCGGTAGTAGTGGGACTGATACGGTCTCTGCAATCGAGGAATGATAGGAAAATAGAACATCTCTTTGAAAGGACTTGTTCTTTTTCCATCGACCATCCACACCACGTCTAGCGAGGTTTGAATCGGGATCGACCACAAACCTTACAAGATTCAAGCTCCTGTCCGCACCCCAATATATCATACAATTATTTGCACAAAGAATCAATCCTCTCTACGGGAAGACCCATCCCACCCATCAACTGTTTAGTATCGAGAAAATTTCTTGGGCACCGATTTTACGGAGGGCAAATCTCACTAATCAAATCAACTATTTGATTGTAACCCCTTTCAGATAGTCTATTCTCGGTTTTAATGTTTAAAAGACGGGCATTGAATGACAACTCGAGAATGAGACTCGCAACCGGATACGAGATCCCGATCCGCCGCCTGAAGCATGTCAAAAAAAATGTGCGGCATCTTTGATTAGGAGGTTCCTCACTAAGGGGCTCTTCTTCCACATTTTGAAAACTGATGTTAGGACCGGAAGTTAAGTCCATCATCATATTTTGGTACGAGCTAGGTCTTTGCAGTGTCGTCAACTCTATATGAAGTCGACGCCGGCTGATCATAGTTTCGGTGTGGCATAGAATTCCAATTTTGCTCACCGTGCAAAATCCAATTGTGATAATTAGATATAAACCCATGCCTAAACAAATGTGATTTCACGTCAATGGGTTCTCTAAAACTATGGTTCCTACATTTGAATTTCGAGCAAGGACACCTAATCTTTCCTCCACTCATCCATTCCGGGTTACTAGTAGCGAATTCTATAAACGATTCGATTCCACTAAGAAATTCGGGAGATATCATGCCATTAATCGTTCTTGGACCATACATCCAACTACGGCTTGAATAATTCATCTGTTTCAAATTAATGAAGATTCAAAATTTAATTAAATCATATATAATTAATTCTTCCACTTAATATTTTTTTTCCTAATATTAATATATATATTTTCTAAAAATTTCGGCAGAGTTTTGTTTTATTTTATCGCATTCCCGATTAATATATCAAGTAATTAATTCCTAGTGCATCCATTTCCGACTTAATTAAAATTAATCAAGTCGGAACGCACATTCTACAGCAAACAATACCAAACAATTCATCAACCCTCAACTCCAACATCAACTTGAATCGAACATCGATTCAATTTTCAAAACTAATATTATAATTGAACTATCATACAAAATTTGATCGAACATCGATCACCATATATATAAATTATTATTATATCATATATATGAGCATGCAAAATAATTTTAAATCAAATAATTATTACAATTAAATTAAAAGCATATCTTTAAATAATTAATTAAAAAAGAATACTTACGGTGATAGTGGTGGCGTGTAGTGAAATTATATGCCCGGATCGAATCTTTTTCAACACACCTACAAATATATAAATTATAGCAATTAAATTAAATTATAATAATATTAATAATCAAAATTATATAATTGCATAATTACTAATTAATTAACACTAAATAATTATATAATAATCTTATACTACTAATTTTCCTAAATAATTACTAATAATCAAAATACACATAACAATTACAAAAATTAACACTAAATAATTAATAAATCACCAACTATATATAACAACAAACTTATTAAATTGCATAATTAATATTTTCCTAAATAATTATATATAATTCATATACTAATAATTTTCCTAAATAATTAAAATATACATAACAATTATACAAATTAACACTAAATAATTAATAAATCACCAACTATAACAACAAAATTATATAATTTCGTAATTACTAATTAATTAATATTTTCCTAAATAATTAAAATACACATAAAATAATTATACAAATTAACATTAAATAATTAATAAATCATCAACTATAACAACAAAATTACACAAATACATGCATATTATGTATAATAATAACAAAATTACACAAATACATGCATATGAAAAAATACAAATTAAATTTGTAAAATAACAACAAAATTAACCGATTAAATCATAAAAACTCAACGTAGAAATGTTCACGGGAATAAGTAGAACAAAGCCCGACTATTGTACGGACCAATTTCAGGCGGCGGCGGCGGCGGCGGACGACGGAGGCGGCGCACGGCGGCTGGAAAATGGAAAAGGGGATCTGTCCTGCGTGGGGAAGAAACCCGCTGCTGGGTTTTAATAGTGGGCTTTGCCGAGGGGCCCAGCGAGGGTATTGGGCCCTCGGTAATTTTAATGGGCCGAGGGGGCCCTCGCTAAAAATTTGCCGAGGGGGCATAGGCCCTCGCTAATATTGCCGAGGGTTCGAGCCCTCGCTAAGGCTTGCCGAGGGTATTTCGTCGGTAATGTGCTCGGTAATTGGTGAGGGCTATTTTCCCTCGCCTATGCCCTCGTTAAAATACCCCTCGTCTTGCCCCTCGTTAATTAGCGAGGGTTTTCGTCCCCTCGGTAATTTCCCTCGTTAAATCCACCTTTTTTTGTAGTGACAGAATCACTATTACTTAAAAATGGTATCTCGAGTCATTTCGATGAATACTTCATTTCGATGAATACTTAAAAATGACATCTTTAAAAACAATAACGAAATATAAAAGTTACTCACAAACTTCAACTGGGTCTTGTTGGAAAACAATATTCAAGTGAGCTATTCAGCGTCGCTCTAGTAACTTATCTTTATTAATAATTTAATCTGAATCATTAAAAACTTTAAAATATTTAAAATTACATAAGACTTCATTTGGATGGAGTCATTTGAAATCGGGGGCTACTATTCACTACAAAAAACTATTTGGGATTACAATAAGATACAAATACTATTTGGTCTTACTGTTTGTTGGATCAAGAAGTTTTGATGAGTTAAAAGAAGCAGCTCAGATGATCAGATGACCTGAAGAACAGCTGAGATTGAGACCATAAGCTAATCTGATCAGACGGGGTCGAGAACAAATTTAGTCAGCTGAGGTCTGGAAGATTACAAGTCGTCTGGAGACGAGCTTGAGTCGAGTCATATGCAGGAGACAAATATGAAGAGCTCAGACGAGGTCGAGACAAGCTGAGTAGAATAAGAAAGGCGAGTCTTCACCAAGTCAGCTGCAGATGGGTAGAGTCAAATCAGCTGAGGTCTAGAGCAGTTTTCAAGATTAAGTTTGTTAAAGCGGTTTTTAGTTTGTTAGAACTGACTATCAAATTAACTGTATTTTCAGACTTATAAATAGGTCTAGGCACTTTATATAAAAGATATAGAATATTCAGAATAAACAGAACACACAAATTATTTTTCCAGAAAGTTATTCTCTCAAATCTCAAGTTTTCTAAAAGCACAAAATAGTTTTCCAAGATTTCTTCATAGATTTTTCTAAGTGTTTGTAGAACACTTCCTTGCACATCTTCAAATACACTTCTTTTTCTTAGAGTTAGATTTCATAGTTTTGGTTAGTATTTTGAAGAGTTGAAGATCAGATTGTAAGTTGTAAGTTGTACGATTGTAAAGTAAGTAAGCAAGCAGATAGTGGAGACCCTTCTTCAAGTTGGAGAAGGAGAGTGGATGTAGGATTGTTATAATCCGAACCACTATAAAATCTGGTGTTCTTTACTGCTTTTATTTACTTATCTGTTCAATTTCCAATTTATTGTTCAAGGATTAATTTCAGAATCAAAGTTAAAATCTGAATATCAGTTTGCTTTTGTTCTTAATAAATTTGAGTCTAATATTGAATTTCCGCTGTGTACATCTGGTGCTTTGAATCGATTTTGAAAGATTTGAAAAATCTACAAAATCTATTCAAACCCCCCCCCCCCCCTCTAGATTTTGTCCTAGAAGGTTAACTCAAAGTTTCTTAATCAACTCAACTAATCAGGACCAACACTGTCAACTACAAAAAACAAAATTATGTTCCCATTCTACCCCTGAAGAAGGAAAACTCTTGCTACTGTGCAAATGGAGGCTGCTGCCACTATTCACTGTCAGGAAAAAAGATCATAATGTAGATTTATTCACGTGTATTTCATACCTCAGCTAGATTGAGGAAGAATAATTGTATACAATCTGATTTATACACTGTAAAATTTAAATTTCAAATTAATTATATTATGCGTATATTTGGGATGATTTTTATTTGAAATTCAAAATCTTCTGTAACAGATATTCAAAAAACTGAACTTAAATTCCTCTCATAAGAATTGTTGATCAATCATCTTCGTTACATTGTTCTGATCGATCATTGTTGTTCTGACACTTAAGAATTGCTGATCGATCATTTTTCTTTCGCTCATCGTGCTTACATTTTCACAAAAAGAAAATACCTAATTGTTCTATTTTTCTAGTTCGATGGACGATTCGATAATTTTGTGCGTTAATTACAACGAAGAGTGCAAACTGATACAGTTGAATGAAGAAAGCAAATATGAAGATGTTACATCACAAATTCAAGGTACGTGGGAAGAATTGAGTTTGGATAAATTGAATATGCGTTTCTCTGCTGGTAGCATTAAGAATTGTTGTTTGGTGTCAAATGAAAATTTAAAGAACATATTTCGTATATGTAATCTCACATCCGGAAGAGTTGTTAATGTCGAAGTTATATCAAGAAATGCACCTAGTTTTGATGACACAACATATAAAATGAATGAATGCCAAAATAATATTTTTGATGAGCCTGCTGCGTTGGTTTTGGAACCTGAAATTCAACTTCATTCTAACGTATCTACTAATTTAGAAGAAACAGAAATGGATCAAGAATTTTCAGGTTCGGGTAGAATACCAATTTATGAGATGTGTCCAATAGAAAAGTGCCAAAAAAATTTATCTGATCATTGGCTGGATATATTCAAAGATGGGATTGGTAGTGTGTTTAATGGAGGTGTGGTTGAGTTTAGAATGGAGCTAATTAAGTACACTGTAAAAAAAGGGATTTAGTTTCAAATATATGAGGAATGATTCAAGATATGTACATGCAGTTTGTAAGTGTGAAGCTGACTTTGATTGCCCCTGGTTTATTAAAGCTAAACGATGTAAGCATAACAATTATTTCTTTATTGTTGATGCTGATTGGAATCACAATTGTAATGGATCTATAGTTAGTTTTAAGAAAAAGAGACTTGGATCTCGAATTGTTGGAGATTTAGTTCTTAACGAGTGAAGTCCAATCCAAACCTTGGTCCTAAGGATCTAGTTTTACATATGAAAGCCAATTATTCTGTGGATATTGAATATATGGAAGCTTGGCGATCGATGGAAAATGCACGTTGTAAGTTATATGGTACATACAAAGAGTCTTATGTCAATCTTAAATGGTATTGTGAAGCAATTATGAGAACAAATCCAGGGAGCTTGATAGAGCTTCAGCAGAATGCCCAGACGACACAATTTGAAAGACTATTCATTGTATACAAAGCTTCAATTGATGGTTTTCGATACTGTCGGCCTATGTTGTTCATAGATGGAATGTTTATGAAGGGTCGGGCATAGGGTACAATGCTTGTAGCCACTGCAAAGGATGGAAATAATGGTAAAAAAATTAAAAATTTGTCAGATAAATACAGTCTGTTTTATGCAGCAATACTAATATTTTTTAATCTTTTCATTCTTATGTTTTTTAGGTCTATTTCCGGTGGCAATTTCGATTGTGTCAGCAGAGAATGAACATAACTGGGAGTGGTTTTTGACAAAGTTAAGAGATGGTTTGAAGCATGAAAAATAGGTTGTGTACATATCTGATAGGAATTCGGGTTTGATGACAGCATTTTCGAAAGTTTTTTATCATCAGGTACATTTTTTTGCTTGTATCATTTAATATCGAATCTTAAGGGGCGTTTTTCTGGTGGAGGTTATCGAAAGACACTTCGATTGAAGTTATGTACATTACTTTCGAGAATGTGCATATGCTCCTAACAGACGTGTTTTTGAAGAAAAGATAACACTCTTTAAAAAAGAAGGTGGTTTGGAAGCTGAAGAATGGTTAGAGAATCTGCCTTATGAAAAATGGGCAGTCTCGTTTAGCCCTAGTATACGTAGATATGGTGAAATAACGTCAAATGTTGCCGAATCTTATGATTCATGGATAAGATATGTTAGGGGTTATCCAATAACTTATATGTTGGAATATATACGTAAGGAATGTTTTCGTTGGTATATGGAAAGGTGTGCAGCAAACGAAATATGGACTGGGGTACTATGTGCAAAAAAAGAGAAACTGTGGACGGATCTATCGGATATCTGTAAAACCTGGGAAGTAATACAATGTCCAAATAGTTAGTTTGAGGTATTATCAAAGATTTCTGTTATGGTTGATCTTAAATTGAGATGTTGTACATGCTATCAGTGGCAGATAAGAGGTTTCCCGTGCGCTCATGCTGTGGTAGTTATAAGGAAGTATTGCTCTTCAATATATTCACATATTGAAGATTGTTTCCTTGCTTCTACGTATCGAAAATGTTACACGTTTGATCTTAATCCAATACCAGAAACTGAGAATTTTGAATGCTCTACCTTAAAAAATGATCAATATCCAATTCTGCCTCCCCAGTTAAAAAGAAATCCAGGGATGCCAAAGTCAAAAAGGAAGTTATCTTATGGAGAAAGAGGCGTGAAGAGTAAATCTGTTTTATGTAGCATTTGTGGACTTATTGGAAAGCATGATCGTTTTACATGTCCAGTTGTTGATCTATATGTAAATTAGATATAGTTTCAATTGTTAGGTTATCTCAACAGTTATCATATTATAATTTGGTTTAACTTTTGGGATTGCAGGACTAACTTGGGAAGAAGATTATGATAAATACACTGGAATGGGTAAATGTACGTGGCTGTATAGATGATTTTCAACTGTTAGGAAGGTGTAATAACAATATAGATTTCTTAGATGTGTTTGTATACTCTGTCACAAAAGTGTTTCTACTGATTTATGTTATAAATTATCATAATATAAATATGATCAGTTTGAAATAGGATAATATAGTTGAAAGAAATGTAAACAAAAGTAGTACTACATATACAAAAAAGGGCATCAAACTTACTGATGCCTAATTAGTTAGAAATATTCAATAATAAAGTTTGGAACAAGCTAAATCTTACACAATAAATCTTACATATACTTGTTTACATAAAAATTAACTTTATCATACCTATCATCAGAAGTACATAAATTATTATTATGATATGTAGATAGATCAAATCTGAAAATGATAACTGATAATATTTACCCTTAGTATCATGTAACCTCTGCGCACTTGCTTGGTTATTTTCGAAACTCGTTACTTCGTCGTCGTGATCTTGTTATAAGCTTGAAGGAGAATTTGTAGGTGTACACCAATGCGACCAACCGTGTATATCACAATGATAGAACAACCTTCCTGGATTTCGTGAAGTTTCAGACAATTTAATCGTTGTGGTTGATAAACAAACACGACAAACTGATTTTCTATACATTAGATAAGTATCATTGGATTTGAAAGTACTACTAGTGGACATGCTTCTCATATTGAAATAGCAAGAGTAACTATAACAAGTGATCTATTTATAGGGAGTTAATATGTATTCCAGTAACGGCTATATATGAATTTATAAATGCCTGATTTAAAAACTAAATGTAAAATTTGTATATTTGTAGCGGATATATACACTGTACATATATTATTTATTAAGCATGTGCATTATTTTAATAAATTATACAAGTGTATTGAATATTGTACATCTATCTCAAAGTTATGTACAAATATATTTTAAATTTATATTTTAATATTATTGAATATCTTTAATATAATTAAATTATTCAATTTTATTGTGTTTGTTAGTTTTAACAAGTTAAAATTTTTATTGAAATTATATATATATATTTTAAAATGGGAAAATTTGTTTTATAATTTGTTTCACAGTATTTTCAAATTAATACTAAAACAAATATTGGGAGAAAAAATGTGATACCCGAGACTCTCACTACTCATTGGCCAATATATTTCATGCATTGAGTGGATTTTAATTAATTATGTGCTACTTGTGATTTTAAATTATTTTATCTTGTATTATTTTATTGTGCTTTTAAATAGTGAATTAATTATATATGTCTTTATATGTTTAGTGGTGAGAAGATTAATTTATAGGTGATTGAGATTTTCATGGTGTTTGGATAGTAATACAAATTATATAATTATTAGTGGTATTAATAGGATTAATTATAATTACAATTGTGTTATTGAAATGTATAATATGTGTTGGGGTGTAATATATATATATAGATATGTAGACTTAGTTTTAATTTTAGTTGATAATTGCCGTGAATATTATATGCAATATTTTCCTTAAGGCCACAGATTACTTCTTTAAGGCAAGTCTAATAGTAATATTATATTGGATGGTAAGGGTAATGTCTAAAATAATAATAATAAAAAAAAAAGTGATAAGAAAGCTTAGTTACTAAGGGAAGTGGTCGGCTAGTATAGGCGGCTAATAAGTGTGTGTATATCCATTCTTTTAGCAAAAGAAATAAGAAAAGAAAATAGAGCCATATTCACGTAGAGAGAGAGGTCAGTATCGTGCGAGCTTCTGAAGCGTTTTAGTAAGTGTTCGACTTCTGTTAATTGATAAATTTTATACCGTTTTGAAGCTCGCGACGAGTAGAGCAAAACCCTACCCTCAAATCGTTAATATTTGTTTTTATTTGTTAGTGAAAGGTGATAGAAGTGTTTAAGGGTTTGATTTATCGATGTTTATGGAGTTGAGGTAAGTAGAAATTCATTTGCACCTACAATGCATAAATATAATGTTTTATGAAGTATTTATGCTTAATTGGTGATATGTGAATATTTTGTTAATTGTGATATCTGAGTGATATTCAATTATTATTGTGAAAGGAGTCTGTGAGCTCCATATCTGAAGTGGAATGAGCCTGTGAGTTCAGTGACTGTTGTGAATTGAACATGTGAGTTCAAATGTTGTAGAATGAACCTGTGAGTTCAAAGGTTATCGTGAAAAGAATTTGTGAATTCCATGATATTGCAGAAGTGAAAAGGGTGTTTTGAGCATGTGATTTTACTGTGTGTATATGCTACATTGCATCATGCATATCATGCATTAACATGAAAATGTTTTATCAAATGGTGTGTTTGGCCACATTATGCACCGAGGGCGGCGGGGCGACCTAGGAGTTAAGGCGACCGAGCGAGATCTGGCGTATGCTACCTAGAGTAGGCCACCGTCTCATATGTTATGTCAGGTGTGCAAATTTTTCGAGAGGGACTTCGAACGGACAGGGGGTCGAGTTTTGGTGATGGACCTCGCTAGGGCGTTAGAGGGTAGGATCCTCACCAAAGTGTGGGTCGACGTGGAGGGATAACTTCTTGGTGGTCATGAGGGGCGCGATGGGGGGACCTCGGTGGCCACAAGAGGATGGGCCTCACGTCGAGGTCATACATATAGTGGCCACTTAAATATAAATGAATTGAGCTTAATGCTCGTGTGCCGGTGCATAGTAGTGAGTCAGGGGCCCTAACGAGTGTTTCATAAATAAATTGATGATTTTAAAGAGAGTGCATTGTGCATTGGGAGGTTTTCGAACTAAACACCGCATCATGCATAATTTCTGCTTACTGAGATTTATATCTCACCCAGTTTATGCATTGTAGGTAATCTTGATGATTACTGATGAGGAACTGGACAAGCTGTGGCGCTCTTGCAGGGTTTTGAGTAGCAGTGTACATAGATGACGACCTGTTGGGCAGGACCGTGGTTTAGTTTGCTTCTGCTATTGTATATTATGTTTGTTTTGGATATGCACTGTATAAACAAGCATGTACTAGTGTGTTTTATGGATTGAAGTTTGTTAAGAACTGGTATGAATGTGAACAGGTTATGTTTTGATTATGTGATAGTGTTATACCGTTTGAAAAAAAAATGGGGCAGGTTTTCTTGGTTATTTTATGTTTAAGTTCATATTATGTCTAGTTGTGAAAATGTGGTCGTGTCAGAGTGGTATCAAAGCACGGTTTGCCTCCTGTAGACTATCTATGTACACGCGCTCAGAATTTGGAGAGCCCGGCTATTCCAGTAAGTGTTTATGTAAATTTTGTTTGTGCTATTTCTCATCATGAACTATATTGACCATGTGGTGTAGGACTGGTTGTGTAAGTGAATAGATATGGCGGGCAATGAGGGTGAGAGTAGTGGTAGGGAAAGAGCTCCCGAGCCGACAGCACCGACTGCTGGTGTTGATCGAGATAATGTTATTGCTCGTTTGACAGATTTGATTGAGCGTCAGGCCCAACAAATCCAATAACTCATCCAACAAAGGGATACAGATACACAACGTGAAGTCGTGAATCGACCACAACCGCGAGCAGAACCTGTAGACTTGGTTTGTGAGCGGTTTCGAAAACTAAATCCTCCTATCTTTGAGGATGCTACTGATCCATTGGCTGCAGAGGATTGATTGAGAACCTTGGATAATATGTTTCAATATAGTAGAATCCCTGAGGTGGAAAAGGTTCTATGCGCATCCTTCATGCTACGTGGCAGTGCCGGACACTGGTGGGACACTGTGAAAAGTATTGAAGACATTACTGCTATGACCTGGGAGAGGTTTAAAGTAATTTTCAGGAACAAGTACTTTACCGCCCCTGTCAGAATAATGAAAATGAACGAATTTATACAGCTGAAGCAAGGTACCATGACTGTGACAGACTATCTCCGTAAATTTGAACAGTTATCTAGGTTCGCGGAGCATATGGTAAGTACCGAAACCCTGAAAGTGGAAAGGTTTTTGGAAGGTTTGAGACTTGAGCTCTACAGGGATGTGAGCATGGCGGGTATTCAGGGAGTGACCTATGCACAAGTTGCAGAGAGAGCCCAAATTGCCGAACAAGCAGAGATGAGAATAAGGCAAGCACAAGAGGCTCGACGACAGTTTCAACCAAGACAAGTACCGTCGTGGAGCGGGGATAGTAAGAAAAAGGCCATTGCCATTCCAAAGACCAAGACCTAATTTCAAGTTTCGACAAGGACAGAGGCCAGAACAAGAGGGTTCAGGAAAACGTTTAAAGACGGATCAGACTGGAGTACCAACACCACATCCCGTTTGTTTGAATTGTGGTAAACCGCACGGTGGAGCCTGTTTTCTTCCCCCTAGAGTATGTTTTTCATGTGGACAAAAAGGACATATGGCTACTATGTGTCCAACTAGTGGTAAACAAAGGGAGCGAGGAAGAGTTCCAGCCCAAGTGTTTACCCTGACCAAGGAAGATGCAGAAGATAACCCAGTGGTTACCGGTAAACTTTCTATTTTTGGTATTGCAACTTTTGTGTTATTTGATTCGGGAGCTACACATTCATTTGCATCCACTGAGTATGTGAGGAGGCTGGGTAAACCACCTAACCTAACAGAAGCTAAATTTGATGTGATTATCCCTTCTGGTGATTCGAAACAAACCAATCAGATGTTACGAGAATGTGTTATACCCATAGAAGGTAGAGAATTATGTGCGAATTTGATTGTATTAGACATGAACGATTACGATGTGATTTTGGGTATGGATTGGCTATCGAAATATGGTGCTACAATTGATTGCCAGAAAAAGAGTATTGTGTTTCAGCCAGTAGGAGAGGAGCCTTTTTCCTTTGTTGGAATAAAGAAAACTTTTAAATTCCCGATGATATCAGCAGTCAGAGCACAAAGATTATTGAAAAGTGGTTGTGAGTGTTATTTAGTCAGTGTAATGAGTATTGAAGGGCAACAAGGTTCAACTGTTATTGAGGTACCAGTGGTACAAGAATATCCTGAACTGTTTCCAGATGATCTTCCAGGATTACCACCAGATCGTGAAATAGAATTTGTGATTGAACTACAACCAGGAGTTTCTCCTATATCCAAATCACCATATAGAATGACGCCAGCTGAATTGAAAGAGTTGAAAGTACAATTGCAAGAGCTACTGGAAAAGGGTTTCATTCGCCCTAGTTTTTTACCCTGGGGAGCGCCAGTTTTGTTTGTTCGAAAGAAAGATGGTACATTGAGGATGTGCATAGTCTACCGAGAACTGAACAAAATCACGATCAAGAATAAATATCCTTTGCCTCGCATTGATGATTTGTTTGAACAACTTCAAGGTGCATCTATCTTTTCGAAGATTGACCTGAGATCAGGGTATCATCAGTTGAAAATAAAAGAGGAAGATATTTCTAAAACTGCATTTAGTACGAGATATGGGCACTATGAATTCTTAGTAATGTCATTTGGATTGACAAATGCTCCAGCAGCGTTTATGGATTTGATGAATCGGGTATTTAAAGACTTTCTGGACAGATTTGTTATTGTATTCATCGATGATATCTTGATTTACTCCAAGACCAAAGAAGATCATGCAGTGCATTTGAGGAAGGTGTTAGACATTTTAAAAGAAAAACAGCTATATGCAAAATTCAAGAAATGTGAATTCTGGTTAGATCGAGTTGTTTGCTTAGGACATGTGATATCAGGAACGGGGATTTCAGTTGACCCAAGTAAAGTTGAAGCAATTAATAACTGGCCACAACCTACAAATCCGTCAGAGGTGCGCAGTTTTCTTGGTTTAGCGGGATATTATCGCAGATTTGTTGAAGGATTTTCCAAAATTGCTTCTCCATTGACACAATTGACCAGAAAGAACACGAATTATAAATGAACGGATGCGTGTGAACGAAGTTTTCAAGAACTAAAGAAGCGACTGACATCAGCTCCTATTTTGGCAATTCCAACTGGAACTGGAGGTTTTAAAGTTTACAGTGATGCTTCAAAGAATGGTCTCGGTTGTGTACTGATGCAGAATGATAATGTGATTGCATATGCATCTCGATAGTTGAAAGATTATGAAAAGAATTACCCTACACACGACTTAGAGCTTGCAGCAGTGGTATTTGCACTTAAAATTTGGAGACATTACCTATACGGGGAGCATTGCGAGATCTACACAGATCATAAGAGTTTGAAATACTTCTTCACTAAAAAAGAACTGAACATGAGACAACGCAGATGGTTAGAACTTGTGAAAGACTATGATTGTGTCATCAACTATCATCCTGGTAAAGCTAATGTGGTGGCAGATGCATTGAGTCCAAAATCAGTGGAAAAGATGGCAGCTTTGACTTCAATTCAGAAATCTGAACTTCTTAACCTACAAAAGATGAATATAGAACTCATTAAACATGGAACCGTGACAGCAAAGCTTGCAGCGCTAACACTTAAACCTACTTTGATTGACAGAATTCATCAAGGGCAGCAAACTGATGAATATTTCGCCAAGGTAAAGAAAGGCCTCACTTCTGGCGAATCATCTGACTTTCAGTTATCCGAGAATGGTATACTGAGATACAGAAATCGACTGTATGTGCCTGATATTGACAAGACTCGTGAAGATGTGATGAAAGAAGCACATTCGACGCCGTATTCGGTACATCCAGGAGCTACTAGAATGTATAGAGACTTGAAATTGCATTATTGGTGGCCCGGTATGAAGAAGGATATTGCTCAATACGTAGAACAGTGTTTGACCTGTCAACAAATCAAAGCAGAACATCAGAGGCCCGCGAGAACTTTGCAACCGTTGTTTATTCCGGAATGGAAATGGGAGAATATCACAATGGATTTTGTTACAGGATTCCCCAAGACGATCAAAAGTTACGATGCAATCTGGGTCATTGTGGATCGATTGACAAAATCAGCTCATTTTCTACCGATTTGCACTACATATTCTATGGATCGTTATGCTCAGATATATATACAAGAGATTGTCAGACTTCATGGGGTACCACTCATTATTGTTTCAGACAGAGATTCCAGATTTTTGTCTAATTTTTGGAAGAGCCTACAGAAAGCTTTGGGGACTCAATTATCTTACAGTACTGCGTATCATCCACAGACAGATGGACAATCAGAACGAACGATACAAATTCTGGAAGATATGCTTAGAGCTTGTGTGTTAGATTTTCAAGGCCAGTGGAGTAAATTTTTACCTTTGATAGAGTTCTCTTATAATAATAGCTATCAGTCTACTATCGGGATGGCTCCATATGAAGCACTTTATGGTAGAAAATGTCGATCTCCAGTACATTGGGATGAAGTCGGGGAAAGAAAGCTTTTGGGTCCAGATATGATTCGAGAAATGAGTGAAGCAATAGAACAAATTCGAGAAAGGATGAAAACTGCCCAAAGCCGACAGAAGAGTTATGCAGACAAGAGAAGAAGAAAGTTAGAGTTTGAAGTAGGCGACCAAGTATTTCTGAAAGTTTCTCCAATGAAAGGAATAATGCGATTTGGGAAAAAAGGGAAGCTTAGTCCGAGATACGTGGGTCCGTTTGCTATCACTGAAAGAATTGGCGAGGTCGCTTATAGACTTGACTTGCCAGCATCAATGTCTCAGATACATAATGTGTTTCATGTGTCTGCATTGAGAAAATATATTGCAAATCCATCACATGTTTTACAAAGTAAACCCGCAGAGTTGAAAGCAGATTTGAGCTATGAAGAAGTACCAGTGGAAATTTTACTACGAGAAGTAAAACAGCTCAGAAACAAAGAGATTTCATTAGTTAAAGTGTTATGGAGAAATCAGTCAGTAGAAGAAGCCACTTGGGAAAGAGAAGATTATATGAAATCCAAATACCCAGACCTCTTCAGGTAAGTGAAATTTCGGGGACGAAATTTTTATAAGGAGGGGAGGATGTGATACCCGAGACTCTCACTACTCATTGGCCAATATATTTCATGCATTGAGTGGATTTTAATTAATTATGTACTACTTGTGATTTTAAATTATTTTATCTTGTATTGTTTTATTGTGCTTTTAAATAGTGAATTAATTATATATGTCTTTATATGTTTAGTGGTGAGAAGATTAATTTATAGGTGATTGAGATTTTCATGGTGTTTGGGTAGTAATACAAATTATATAATTATTAGTGGTATTAATAGGATTAATTATAATTACAATTGTGTTATTGAAATGTATAATATGTGTTGGGGTGTAATATGTATATATATATATATATAGATATAATGTAGACTTAGTTTTAATTTTAGTTGATAATTGCCGTGAATATTATATGCAATATATGTTTCCTTAAGGCCACAGATTACATCTTTAAGGCAAGTCTAATAGTAATATTATATTGGATGGAAAGGGTAATGTCTATATTAATAATAATAAAAAAAAAAGTGATAAGAAAGCTTAGTTACTAAGGGAAGTGGTCGGCTAGTATAGGCGGCTAATAAGTGTGTGTATATCCATTCTTTTAGCAAAAGAAATAAGAAAAGAAAATAGCGCCATATTCACATAGAGAGAGAGACAGGTTAGTATCGTGCGAGTTTCTGAAGCGTTTTGGTAAGTGTTCGACTTCTGTTAATTGATAAATTTTATACCGTTTTGAAGCTCGCGACGAGTAGAGCAAAACCCTACCCTCAAATCGTTAATATTTGTTTTTATTTGTTAGTGAAAGGTGATAGAAGTGTTTAAGGGTTTGATTTATCGACGTTTGCGGAGTTGAGGTAAGTAGAAATTCATTTGCACATAAATATAATGTTTTATGAAGTATTTATGCTTAATTGGTGATATGTAAATATTTTGTTAATTGTGATATCTGAGTGATATTCAATTATTATTGTGAAAGGAGTCTGTGAGCTCCATATCTGAAGTGGAATGAACCTGTGAGTTCAGTGACTGTTGTGAATTGAACATGTGAGTTCAAATGTTGTAGAATGAACTTGTGAGTTCAAAGGTTATCGTGAAAGGAATTTGTGAATGCCATGATATTGCAGAAGTGAAAAGGGTGTTTTGAGCATGTGGTTTTACTGTGTGTATATGCTATATTGCATCATGCATATCATGCATTAACATGAAAATGTTTTATCAAATGGTGTGTTTGGCCACATTATGCACCGAGGGCGGCAGGGGCGACCTAGGAGTTAAGGCGACCAGGCAGATCCTGGCGTATGCTACCTAGAGTAGGCCACCATCTCATATGTTATGCTGTGTGCAAATTTTTCAGAGGGGACTTCTGAACGGACAGGGGGTCAGGTTTGGTGATGGACCTCGCTAGGACGTTAGAGGGTAGGATCCTCACCAGTGTGGGTCGACGTGGAGGGATAACTTCTTGGTGGTCATGAGGGGCGCGATGGGGGGGTCCCTCGGTGGCCACAAGAGGATGGGCCTCACGTCTAGGTCATACATATAGTGGCCACTTAAATATAAATGAATTGAGCTTAATGCTCGTGTGCCGGTGCATAGTAGTGAGTCAGGGGCCCTAACGAGTGTTTCATAAATAAATTGATGATTTTAAAGAGAGTGCATTGTGCATTGGGAGGTTTTCGAACTAAACACCGCATCATGCATAATTTCTGCTTACTGAGATTTATATCTCACCCAGTTTATGCATTGTAGGTAATCTTGATGATTACTGATGAGGAACTGGACAAGTTGTGGCGCTCTTGCAGGGTTTTGAGTAGCAGTGTACATAGATGACGACCTGTTGGGCAGGACCGTGGCTTAGTTTGCTTCTGCTATTGTATATTATGTTTGTTTTGGATATGCACTGTATAAACAAGCATGTACTAGTGTGTTTTGTGGATTGGAGTTTGTTAAGAACTGGTATGAATGTGAACAGGTTATGTTTTGATTATTTGATAGTGTTATACCGTTTGAAAAAAAAATGGGGCAGGTTTTCTTGGTTATTTTATGTTTAAGTTCATATTATGTCTAGTTGTGAAAATGTGGTCGCGTCAAAAAATTTGACTTAATATTCTGCAGATTGGACATTTTGAGTTGTATTTTCACATATTCCAATTTTAGATGATCATGATTATAGTAGACGTGTAGGAATAGATAAATTCTCATTTTCCTATACTAAATGACGTACAACACATGTGGATGAACAAAAGTATTATTTAAATTAGAAATTGTTATAATTAAAATTTTGCAATATTTTAGATATATAGCACAGTGAAAATAGCTAAAAATTTTAATAATATTGGTAAAACTATCCACAATAATTTAACTAACCTAAGAAAAAAAAATATAAGTATATTTTGTTATTGTACATGCACATGAATATATTTTTATGAAAAAGAAGTTTTGTTAACATCATGCTACAATAATAATATATATATTAAGAAAATATTAGTATTACAAGATAGTAGGATTTTAGTTTAAAATATTTTAAAAACAATACTTTTCATTATTCATAATTTCAACCTGATGCGGATAAAAATGGCAGGCCCAACTACACATAGGGCCCAAATATGCCAAGCCCAGTAGGCCCGATGACGTAACCGAACACCCTCAATAGAGGGAGGAAAACCCGGGATGGGCTCGAGCCCAGATCGGCTGCAATAAGGCTACGAAGCCCTAAACCTACCTGTAGGTGGGCCACGAGGCTCAGGCCTATATGGAGATGGGCAACGAGGCCCAACCCTAGCTACAGATAGGCCACGAGGCCTAAACCTAACTGCAGGCCGCGAGGCCCAAACCTGACTATAGGTGGGCCGTGAGGCCCAAACCTAGCTGCAGGTGGACCGTGAGGCCCAGACGAGATTTGAAGAGCACGCGGGTATTTGACCAAGCCCATAGCGATTACTTATCTGATAAGACCGAGAAACGTGAGAAGTAACGAGCAGTTGAGATAATTGAGGCCCAAGTCAAGGAATATCTCCTATATTCCCTCATTGACTGGGTCCAACCTCCGTCCAGGGAGAGAAAACGTAGGCACAATCAGATTTCTTGAGAGAAAAGATATCCACGCACGACATCATGAGGAAACGTGCGGGATAATGCCCTGAAACCGTGATAACGGTTATCACTCTTAACGTACGTACAAATAAGACTCTCAGAAGGGAGGTAACGGTATCAATCAATCAATCAATTATCACTCTTACTTAGCTACTGCCTACGTACTTTCTTGAGTGTTTTCCGGTGACCTGACTTGAGCATCGGAGTGCCTACGCTGGAGAACCCTCCGGCGTGTTTTTTGCAGGTACGTTCGAGAAGAGCTAGGAATTCTGCTGCGTAAAGGCTTTACCCACGTGGAACCCAGGTGGGAAAACAGGCCCAGGTCAGTTTTTACGCATCAATTGGCGCTGTCTGTGGGAAAGGAGAGCCGAGATGTGAGTTTCAACTTCTTTTCCTTTCTGATTATCTGAAAGAAGGACCTCATGACCGGTGAACGTACACCAATGAGGCCGATTGCACTAGTACCGGCTCGAGGAAGCACAGCCCCCGCGAACCCAATGCAGGGCGAAGCTGCGTCCAACCCCGTGCCTCCTGTTGCTGTGCCCAACACTGAAGGACCACCACTTGTTACAGTGGTGCGAGACGAAAGCTCGACTCCAGGCCAACGCCATCCAGGAGTGGGAGCTGCTGCCAGAGAGGTAGGGGTGAACCCACCTGCCTCTACCTCTGCGATTCCAGAAGGAATTCCTATAGCGGGGTCCCCGGAGCCGCCAATGCTCTAGCTAGGGGGATATCTCAGAGAATGCCAGAACCAGCTGCCTCCGTCGCCCCGACTCGGGAGCAGCTGGATGATATGATAGCTCGAGCTGTAGCCAGAACAATCGTGGAGGGGGGAGGACCCCTACCTGTAGGAAGGACTGGAGAACCAGGACCAGGAAACCTGCCTGCTCGATCCCAATATGGGGGGAGTAGGCAGGACGAGCATCAAGAAGAACGAAGGAGAGAGGTGGAGTCCAGGAACCAGGAGGAAACCCTGGGAGCTGAAGATGTCCAAGAAAGGAGGTCAGCAGTTCCTCGACCGAGGGAGGCTGGTCCGGAGGAAGCTGCACGGCGGAAGGACACAGCCCCTCAGCAGCGGGGGAGTAAGATCGAGGACCAAGAAGAGGGTACAGGAGACATCCAATCTGAGGCCATGAAAGACCAGATCAGGTCTTTGAGGAAACAAATGGACAACATGAAGCATCAGATGGAAAATCGGGTCAGTATGCCTCGACCCGTTACAGGTTGCCAATTTACTGAGAATATCTTACAAGATGAGTTGCCTAGTAATTTTAAACCTCTTAATTATGAATATGATGGTACGACTGACCCCTATGACCATTTGGTGAGATTTGAAAATTCGGCCCTCCTCCATCGATATGGGGAGGGTGTGAAGTGCAGGGTCTTTCTTACTACTCTATCCAAGGCGGCCCAACAGTTGTTTAGCCAGTTGGAGCCCAATTCCATCAACTCCTTTGAGTAGTTTGGAGAACTCTTCTTGCATCAGTTTGCTAGTGCAAGGAGGCAACCTAGAGCTACACTAACATTGTTCAACATAAAGCAAGGTGAAAATGAAATCCTACGGGCCTTCATGAAGAGGTTCAATCAGGCGGCACTGGAAGTCCCAACCGCCACCCAGAGGTAAAAATGAATGCTTTTACTAGCAATCTCCGAGATGGAGACCTATTCTCCTCCCTGGCCAAGAAGCCAGTCCAGACGTTCGATGAACTACTAAGGAGAGCAGAGAAGTACGTCATACTGGAAGAAGTGAGGAAGGCGAAGAGAGCCGAGGTCAAACCTAGTGGACCTGAGAAGAAGAAAGAATCATCAAAGAAAAGCTCAACGGCGGAGCCGGAGAACGCGGCAAAATATGGACCCCGCTCCAGGCTTGACAAGTACACCCCCCTGAAGCTCGAGCCGGCAGAGCAACTGGAGGTAGCATCTGACCACCCTGAAATGAAGTTTCCATGGACACGATCCAAAGGGCCTCAGAAGCCCAAGTCAGATAAGTTTTGCCATTTCCATAATGAATATGGGCATGACACTAACAACTGTTTTCACTTACGTGATAAAATTGAGAGGATGATCCAAGCGGGACATCTTAAAGAATTTGTTTACAAAGATCGAATTAGCTCCAGGGGGCAAAAAAGAAAGGAAGCTGATGACAAAGTTGAGGAAAAAGGGAGGATGATCGAAGGGAGGCAGGAGGAGAGACCCTCCCAGAAGAGAGGACTTATCCAGATGATAGTCGGAGGTCCAGCAGAGGGAGACTCCTTCCGCGCTAGAAAAGATGGAGAGAGGACCCTCAGGAGAGAGGTAGGAAAGATGTCCAGAGACGTAGATCAGAAGGAGGTCATCCATACACCTCGGATTCATTTTGGTCCAGAGGATGGAGGCCTGAGGAAGGAGGACCACAGTGATGCACTAGTCATCACAACAGATGTGGCCGGATATACGGTATCAAGGATCTTCGTAGATACGGGGAGCTCGGCAGACATCATATTCTTGGAATGCTTCAAGAAGATGAATTTAAACATAGAAATACAACCAGTGGATACAGCGTTGTATGGATTCACAGGAGGGGCAGTCCACCCTCTTGGTCAGGTAACCCTCCAGGTGGGGCTAGGCGAAGCTCCACGGAGGAGGGTAGTTATGGCAAATTTTTTTATTGTTGATGTACCCTCATCCTACAACAAGATCTTTGGTAGGCCAGTATTGAATTTATTTCAGGTGGTCATATCAACTTATCACATGAAACTCAAGTTTCCAGTGAACGATGAGGTGGGGGAAGTAGCTGGTGATCAGCTGCAATCCAGAAAATGCTACGTGGAGGCAGTAAAGATGGCCGACAAAGAGCTGCATCGCAGCCTGAAAAGAGACAATGAGGTGGGCCGAGAAGCCAAGAGATGTAAGATTACGGAGGAAATTGTTCCTCCAAAAATGAAAGCTGACGAAGAGCTGATGATGGTCAAGTTGTATCCAGAGAAGAAAGGATACATACACAACAAGGATCGGAGCCCAGCTGGAGCCAGAACTAGAGAGAGACCTGGTAACAGCTTTACGAAGAAATGCAGATGTTTTTGCTTTTTCTTCCTCTGACATGACAGGTATTCCCGAGGAGGTGGCGATGCACCACCTGAACGTGGACCCTAAAGCTAAACCAGTGAAGCAGAAACTAAGGGTCTTTAGACCAGAAAAAGACGCCATTACGAAGGCTGAAGCAGAGAAACTACTGGAGGCAGGACATGTCAAACGAATCCAGTTTTCCACCTGGCTGTCCAATGCAGTGTTGGTGGCAAAACCAGGGGGGAAATGGAAAATGTGCATAGATTTTCGTGATCTGAACAAGGCTTGCCCTAAGGATCATTATCCCTTGCCTAGGATTGACCAGATGGTCGATTCTACATCTGAATTTGAGCTGCTAAGTATGATGGACGCCTATCAAGGCTACCATCAAATACAAATTTTCCCTCCAGATATTCCAAAGGTAAGTGTCATTATTGCTAGTGAAACTTTTTGCTATATTAGAATGCCCTTTGGGTTGAAGAATGCAGGAGCAACCTATCAGAGAATGGTTGACAAGATGTTCCGAGACCAGCTAGGGAGGAAAATGGAAGTCTACGTTGATGATATGCTTATGAAAAGCGTGAAAGCTGGAGAGCACGTGGCCGATCTGGAGGAAGCTTTTTCAGTGCTCAGGAGGAATGGCATGAAGCTAAACCCAACCAAGTGTTCTTTTGGAGTGAAATCCAGGAAATTCCTCGGATATATGGTGACCCAGCGGGGAATCGATGTTAACCCTGCTAAGGTGAAAGCTGTGCTCGATATGCGGCCTCCCACCAATATCAAGGAGCTACAGAGGCTGAACGGAAGAATTACGGCGTTGAGCAGATTCATAGCCAGATCTGCAGAGAGGAGCCACCTCTTTTTCAAAATATTGAGGAAGGGATCCAGGTTCGAGTGGGACGAGCAATGCCAGCAGGCATTCGAGGAGCTTAAACAGCACCTGGCCCAGTTACCTACGTTAACAAAGCCAATTCCAGGGGAGACACTCTACCTTTACCTCTCTGTAGGTGGAGTCTCACTCAGCTCCATGCTGGTGAGGGAGGAGGGGTCGACCCAAAACCCTGTTTACTACATCAGTAAGCTCATCCAAGGAGCTGAAGAGAGATACTCAGAGATAGAGAAGGCAGCCCTGACTATAATGGTCACGGCACGGAGGTTACGACCTTATTTTTTATCGCATAAGGTCATTGTTCGGACTAACTACCTTCTGAAACAGGTGATAGGGAGAGCTGATCTTTCAGGGAGAATGGTCAAGTGGGCCGTCGAATTGAGAGAATATGACGTGGATTTCGAGCCACGGAGGACCATTAAAGCACAAGCCCTCTTTGACTTCATCCAGGAGGGTACACGTGCGATGGAGGCAGGAGAATGGAAGGTATATGTTGACGGCTCTGTGTCTATGCAGGGTTGTGGAGCGGGTATCGTGATTATTGATCCAGAGGGCCAGGAAACGCAAGTTGCAGTAAGGTTCGAGTTCATTACCTCCAACAACGGAGCTGAGTACGAGGCCCTAATTCGAGGAACAGAGATGGCCGCCGAACTGGGAGTAGGTCGGCTGGTCATATTTTCGGATTCCCAACTCGTAACCCAGCAGGTTACAGGTGGGTACGAGGCCAAAGATGAGAAAATGGTAGCCTACCTTTGGCGAGTGGCGGAGTTGCAGGGAAGGTTTAGTTCCTTCGAGGTCAGACAGATACCTCGAGAGGAAAACTCCAGAGCGGATAGCCTGTCAAAGCTGGCGAGTTCCGCAACACTGCAGGGAGGGGGGAAGATCACCCTGGTGACTGCAGAAAGAGAAGCTACGATCCCCTCAGTAGGGGTCATCAGAGCTGAAGATGATTGGAGAACCAGCATATATCGAGTGTTACAGAACCCTTAGAGCTGCCCAGATAAAAGGAAAGCTCAGAATTGGAGAATCCGATACACGATGATCGGGGACAAGATGTACCGACGGTCCTTCACGCAGCCTTGCTTGAGGTGTTTATCCCCTCAAGAAAGGAGGTACGTAATCAAAGATATACATGAAGGGTGTTGTGCTGACCACGCAGGGCTCGGACAATAGTCCGGAAAGCCTTGAGGGCCGGATACTTCTGGCCTACCAAGACCCAAGACGCCAAAGACTGGGTGAAGAAGTGTGAGAAATGCCAAAAGCATGGCTGCCTCATCCACCTCCCTGCAGAGGAGATAGGGACCATGCACTCTCCATGCCCCTTCGTGAAGTGGGGGATGGACCTGGTGGGCCCATTCCCGATTGTAGTGGGCCAGCGGAAGTTTCTATTGGTGTCAGTGAACTACTTTAGCAAGTGGGTCGAAGCTGTACCTCTAGCGAGGATCGAAGAAGGTAACATAATCAAATTTTTATGGAGATATATTTGCTGCAGGTTTGGCATACCTAGAATTCTGGTATCAGACAATGGGACCCAGTTCATGGAAAACATGGTACGGAAATGGTGTGATAACCTGAAGATTGTCCAGAGATTCACATCGGTGGCACACCCCCAGGCCAATGGCCAGGTGGAGGTCACGAACAAAACTATTGTGAACGGAATACGTGCCCGGCTGGACAAAGCTGGAGGGAGGTGGGTCGATGAGCTGGAGTTAGTTTTGTGGGCTTATCGGACCACCCCCAGGGAGCCAATAGAGGAGTCCCCCTTTCACCTAGTGTATGGGTTGTTGCAGTCATACCCTCAGAAGTGGGGATGGAGACACATCGCTTAGCCCACTTCCAGGAGGGGAGAAATGAAGAGCTGATGAGAGAAAACCTAGATATGATAGAGGAGGAGCGCGAGATTGCCCACCTGAAAACTGAGAAGTACAAAAGCCGCATAAAGGCCGCTTATGATCAGAAAGTCATAAGTCGGAGATTTGAAGAAGGATATCTAGTCTTGAGACAAGCGGATGCGCTGAAAAACATTGGAAAGCTCGATCCCAAGTGGGAAGGGCCATACAAGGTGACCAAGGTCCTCGGAGGAGGAGCTTATGAGTTACAAGACATGGAAGGAAATCAACTGGCCAGACCCTGGAATGTCTGCCGATTGAAGAGGTTTTACACCTGAAGAAAGTACTCGCCTCGCTGCAAGTAGGTGGTTTTTTTTATGAAAGAGTTGTTTTATTCATGTTATTTGAATTCTGAATAAATTGTAATTTCGTTCCACTAGTACTCTTTTTTCCCCTGCCTGCGGGTTTCCCACGGGGTTTTACCGCAGGGAGGTTTTTTAAAGAGGCCGGCCGAGTTAGTTCTTGACTTGTGTTGATCGACTATGGTCAATGGAACACCCTTGTTTGCTAATTAATGAAAGCGATTTTTCATTTTCTATGAGTTTATCAGTTTATTCTTTCGTTGATTACGATTGAAACAATATGATTGCATGCTATTCGACATGATTGTATCACAACACACGATTGATTACATGAGAATTGATAACTTGCGAAAAAGTTAAACGAACAAATAAAATGCACGAGAAGCATTCAATGAGAAATACGATGACCATTCACGAAATGAATTCGCATCAAACAAAAAGAAGCTAAGAGATAGTGTCGAAACATTAAAGTTAAACCTGCAGATAAGGTTTAACCCACCTTAAACCTACAGAGAGAGGGTTAAACCCGTAGAAAAGAAAAATAAGCTAAGAGATAGCTTCGAAACATTAAAGTTAAACCTACAGATAAGGTTTAACCCACCTAAACCCAGAGAGGGGTTACGAGAAAAGAAGCTAAGAGATAGCTTCGAAACATTAAACTTAAACCTGCAGATAAGGTTTAAACCACCTAAACCCAGAGAGGGGTTATGAGAAATGAAGCTAAGAGATAGCTTCGAAACATTAAAGTTAAACCTGTAGATAAGGTTTAACCCACCTAAACCCAGAGAGGGGTTACGAGAAAAGAAGCTAAGAGATAGCTTCGAAACATTAAAGTTAAACCTGCAGATAAGGTTTAACCCATCTAAACCCAGAGAGGGTTACAAGAAAAGAAGTTAAGAGATAGCTTCAAAACACTAAAGTTAAACCTGCAGAGAGGGTTTAACCCCCTAAACCCAGAGAAGGGTTATAAGAAGAGAAGGTAAGAAAGAACTTCTAAAAAACCGAAGTTAAACCTGCAGAGGGGTTTAGCCTATCTATACCTGAGGAAGGTTGCAAGAATTAAAGCTGAAAGATAGTTTCGAAAGACCCAGTTAAACCTACAGCAAGGGTTTGACTGACCAAGTGTGAAATACGAGATAAGGCTTTAAGAAAGGCCTTGATTAAGCCTGCAAGAAGGGCTTAACTAAATCCCCGTTGAGAAAGGGTTTTTAAAATTTGAAACTATGACAACTTCGGAGACGTTAAAGTTAAACCTATAAGGTTTAACTAAACCTACGTCCAGAGAGGACTATGATACCTAAGGTAATGAAAGTCTTGGAAAATCGAGTTAGAGTTACCAAAGCTTAACCAAGAGATAATTTGCTGCGGCAAAGGTTTAGTCAGCCCGAGTTTAGGCAGGATTTTCAGAGTAAAAGCTGTGAAACAACTCCAAAGATATAAGGTTAAACCTACGAGAGGGGGTTTAACCTCTCAGAGATTACGCAGGAAAAAGATTGAACCTACGGACATGGTTCTGCCAAATTCAAAAGGGATTTGAGTCCCGTCTAAGGCATAACCTTGACAAAACTCAAACCTGAGGGAGATAAGAAATACTCATTATAGAGAAGAAAGACAACTTCAAAAGACCTAGTTAAACCTATAGCAAGGGTTTAACTAACTAAGTGTAAAATATGAGATAAGGCTCTAAGAAAAGCCTTGATCAAGCCTACTAGAAGGGCTCAACTAAACCTGCACCTAGGAAGGGTTTCGAGATTAGACCTGTAGAGAGGGTCTTGACTAATCCAAACCTAAGAAGGGTTTAGACAAGGGTAAAAACAAGTTTAGCCTATATGAAGGTTTTTTCTGGAGAGATCAGGATAAGACCCATGAAAGAAGAATTTAAACCATGGCTCGAGGAAAGCCTAAGAAAGTGAACCTTAATTAGGTTTTACCTGAAAAAGGTCTCCTGAGAAGAAGCCAAGTTAAGAGATAGCTTGGGAAATTTAAGTTAAGCCTGTGAAGTGGTGTTGACTGATCTAAACCTAGAAAAGGTTTCTTCGAAATGAAGATACATTGAATCTTCAGAAAAGATTTAACTAACCTTAGAGAGAGTGCCTAGCCAAGGGCAAAAATTGCCTAGGAAAAGCTAAACTTCAGGACCGAAAGGGGGCATGAAGGAGGAAGGACAGGAGGAAATCTCGAAGAAAGGAAAGATCTTAACTAACCTATACCTAGCGAGGGTTTTTCCAGGCTAGATTAAGTTACTTAAATTTGAGAAAAGGGTTCATAAAAGGAAGCCAAAATTGAACCTATGAAAAGGTGTTGGCTAGCTAAAACCTAGAAAGAAGATTTTTTAAGAAAGAAGCTAAGGAAACTTCGAAAACACTAGGTCAAGTCCACAAAATGGGTTGAGCTTACCCAAATTTGAGGAAGATGGAGTTCTCAGCTAGTTTTTCTCGAGATGAAACTATGTTAAACCTAAAGAGGAGATGACCTGGAGTTTAGAAGAAGCTACCTAGAGAAACTCCTAGACTATGAAGTCAAGGAAGAATATGAGAAACTAAGGCATAAAACTCCTAAAAAGAGGGGAGCATGCAAGCAGATGAGCTATCAACCTATGAGAAAAAGGATACATTCACGCTATTAGCTAGTATTATGTTCCTAATGCTTAAGTCATGCATACAAGCTAACAGCTTAAAGAGCTAGATAGTTTGAAAAACATGCAGAGAAATCAGGCACGAAAATCACAGATAAAAAGCATGCAACTCCCGACAAGGGAGGACATAGACATACATGCAGATAAAAGCTCCCGGCAAGGGAGATAAAAGATACTTGTTAAAAGCTAACTCCCAGCGAGGGAGGATGAATATTAGCTATGAAAATAAACTCCCGGCAAGGGAGGACACGCTGGATAAACGAAAATTAACTCCCAGCGAGGGAGAATCTCATCTATTCACAACAAAAGACCCCCGGCAAGGGGGCAACAGAATTTAAGAACAAAATATAAACTCCCAACAGAGGGGAGAGCAAAGTTTAAATGCCAAACTGGCATAAGAAAGGAGTGAGAGAAGAGAATTCATTACAACCCACAAAAAAGAAAGAGAAATTGTTTTAGAAAAGTTAACTGGGGGATTGGGGAGGTTCTTCCGCGACGATGGCAGTGGCCGTCACCTCTGCGTCCTTCACCAACGCTCGGGCAATACAGGCCTCCTCCGGAGAAGTGTGAATCTCTGAAGGAAGTGGGCACAAAAGTTGATCAGCAGGGGGCATCTGGGCGGAGGTCACTTCGGTCTTTAGTAGGTCAGCAGCAATCTGGCCCAGGATCGGGGACCACCAGTCCTCCTCAATAGACCCTGAGGGGTCGCCTTTGAAGTGTGAGGGAGTAGGCATGGCAGCAAGAGGACTGGTCCTATCGAACTCCCCCGAGAAGGAGGGATCACTCTGTTGCTGCACGGCCGCATCGAACCCGTAATCGTAGAAAAAGAGGATGTAAGGCCCCATATCCCCTAGAAAGCTGGGATAGTCTAGATACTGTTTCCGCAAGCTAGGCCATATGGCATGCAAGAAGTGCTGGCCAGGTTCGGAAAAGAAAAGAGTTTGCAAGCAGGACCTTGCCCCTTCCACCAAAGCTTTCTGGTGGACCTGGGACTCCTGAAATGCGTGATGCACGGCCATGCCATTAGTTTCCTTCTCAGCAGCTTCGTGCGCTGTATTGACCTTCAGTAGCTCATCCTCGAGCTTCTTAACATGGAGAGAAGCGAGGGAGGCTTTCTTCCTCTCAGCCAAGAGTGAGTCCTCCAAGTCCTTCAATTGAGCAGAGGGGAGTGAATTGGAAGGGCCTCAAAGGCCAGAGAGTAGGACGCCAAGCTGCAATATGAAATTAAGGCTGGTGTAAGAAGAGTTCGGAAACAGAAGATTATTAATGAATAAAGAACGTGATAATGAGAGAAGTATTACTTGAGCAAAATGGCTTGCGGCCTGATGCTGTTGCTGATCAGGAGGGAGGCTTAACAGTCTTTCGCAGTCTTGGGCAGACACCAACTCGCTAAAAAATCTACTGGTAGTCTGGACCGAGGAGTAGGTGTCCACATCAATCGGGGTAGAGGAGAGACCCTGGCTTCGTCTGGTGGGATACTTGCGCCGAAAAGTATCTTTCGAGTGAAGAGAGCTTTGGCTGGCGGATGCTTTACCTTTACCGGTCTTGGACTTCTTTGGGGGAGGAGCGTCGATCTCTGGATCCTCCACGGGAGCCTGGTCGGGAGAAGAGGGAGGTACATTCGAGGTATCATCTTGAGGGAGAGTGGCGGGAGGAGCTGAGTCAGAGGAGCCTTTAGGACCCTCCAAAACCTTCGACAGCCACAACATGTCTGAAAAATAAAAGAAGGAGGTTTAGTCAGTCAGAATGAATACATGAGCACATTTACGCTGTAAGAAATAGCAGATATTTAATTACCATCTCCTGGTTCGAGAGAAACCCTTACAACACTAAATTTGAAATGAGAAAGAAGACGAGGATTTGAGCATAAATTCAGAAGATAAAAATAACCATGGGCATCAATATGGGCATTAAGCATACGAATGACCCTACGGTTAGTGGAAGAAGAAATGTGGGTGGAAGGCGCCGGAGGGCATGGGTTTTTATACACCCACCTCTGATTTTTGAAGGGCCAAGGACGGTCAGGACTAACGAAGATATAGTGATCGTTCCAATCTTTATTGATGTTAGGGGCTTTCCCGAGAAACAGGCATTTCCCTTTCACCCTACCACTAACGTAGAAAAAAGGGCCGCAACAGTTTTACAGTTGTATTGGGAGAAGAACAACTCAGCCGATAGTTTCCCTCCGTTCCCTTTGAGGAGAATGTAGAAGGAAATCATCATCCGAATAGCATTCGGAACAAACTGATTGAGTGGAACTCCGTATAGGTCGGAGATTTGACATAAGAATTTGGGAGGAGGGAGTCTCAACCCTGCCTCAAACTGGGCATGCCAGAAGGCAAGGGCTGGAGGAGTGGTTAGATTAGGTCGCTCATCAGGGCCCGACAGGGATATATGGAAACCAGAAGAAATGATGTTATCCGAGAAATAACTATCTAAGGTTTTTTCTTTGAGTTTCGAGGAGCCCGCAAAGGAGTCCCAAAAACGACTTCTATCTACCTCAGGAGAGGACGAGGAAACAGGAGAAGCATCCCTACGAGAAGAGGGGATCGGAGAGTGGTGGGAGCTTTGGGAGGAGTTCCTAGTGGGAGGAGGAGTTCGGGAGGAACTCGACGAAGACATAGCTTGAAATCCCTACTTGTGAAAAACAAAACGGGGAAGAAAAGAGAAAAGAGAGGAAATACCTGGAAATGGAGAAAAGAGCGAAATGTGGTGGGAAGTATCTCGCTGAGAACTTGTAGGAAGAAGAATGTAATGGGAACGGAGTTATGATGAAGAAGAGGAACAGTGGAAAGCAGTGATTTGAAATGAAGGGGGAATTGATGGAGGCGTGTGTCAGTTACCGAAGAGCAGATGCATGCTCGACAGCTGGCAAACGCGAGAACCGAAGAGTCGCAAAACGCCAACAGACTAGCGAGAGGGGATGTATCCAGGAAGCCGAAGCTACAGGGAGGATCCCCCAAAGCTGAAGCTCCAGGGAGGATGTCCCAAAATCGAACTGCCTAATCTTCCTTACTCTAGTGAGCTCCAAAGTTGCTCACCAGAGTAGGGGGAGTGGTTGATGCGGATAAAAATGGCAGGCCCAACTACACGTAGGGCCCAAATACGCCCAGCCCAGTAGGCCCGATGACGTAACCGAACACCCTCAATAGAGAGACGAAAACCCGGGATGGGCTCGAGCCCAGATCGGCTGCAATAAGGCTACGAAGCCCTAAACCTACCTATAGGTGGGCCACGAGGCTCAGGTCTGTATGGAGATGGGCCACGAGGCCCAACCCTAGCTACAGATAGGCCACGAGGCCTAAACCTAACTGCAGGCCGCGAGGCCCAAACCCGACTATAGGTGGGCCGCGAGGCCCAAACCTAGCTGCAAGTGGGCCGTGAGGCCTAGGCGAGATTTGAAGAGCACGCGGTTATTTGACCAAGCCCATAGCGATTACTTATCTAATAAGACCGAGAAACGTGAGAAGTAACGAGCAGTTGAGATAATTGAGGCCCAAGTCAAGGAATATCTCCTATATTCCCTCATTGACTGGGTCCAACCTCCGTCCAGGGAGGGAAAACGTAGGCACAATCAGATTTCTTGAGAGAAAAGATATCCACGCACGACATCATGAGGAAACGTGCGGGATAATGCCCTGAAACCGTGATGACGGTTATCACTCTTAATGTATGTAATGGTATCAATCAATCAATCATTATCACTCTTACTTAGCTACTTCCTACATACTTTCTTGAGTGTTTTCCGGTGACCTGACTTGAGCGTCGGAGTGCCTACGCCGGAGAACCCTCCGGCGTGTTTTTTGCAGGTACGTTCGAGAAGGGCTAGGAATTCTGCTGCGTAAAGGCTTTACCCACGTGGAACCCAGGTGGAAAAACGGGTCCAGGTCAGTTTTTACGCATCACAACCAAAATCCATTTTTTTATTAAAAACCTTGTAAGAAAAAATAATAAAAAATAATGTACAACACATAGAGATGAACAAAAGTATTATTTTAAATATATTTGATATGTTATAATTTTTAAATTAGAAATTGTTACATAAAAATATTTAAATTAACAAATTTTTTTTGTAAAATTAAAATTTTGCTACATTTTATATATATAGCACAATGAAAATAGTTTTAGTTTAAATAATCGTTAAAAAAACAATTTGCAAAAATATAAATAACCTGGAAACAAAATATAAGTACATTTTGTTATTGTACAGGCACATGAATATATTTTTTATAAAAAATAAGTTTAGTGAACATCATGTTATAATTATAATATATAAATATATATAAAAAAAATTATAAAAAATATTAGTATTACAAGATAGTAGGATTTTAGTTTAAAATATTTAAACAACAATACTTTTCATTATTCATAATTTCAACCTAAATTCCTTTTTTAATTAAAAACCTTTAAAAAAAATTAACAAAAAATTTAAAAATTGAAAAATATTAGACAGTCACATCAATACGGAATGCATACTCTAAAATTGATCATCTATGGCCCTATGAAAAGATGCAATTTTTCCCGCCGGTTGTATCTCTTGTGATAGTCATCTCCTTCCCTATCGTTCCCTCCATTTTTTACTCTATAAAACACCTAGGTTAACATTGCAGATATCATTCACTAAACTCTCTCAAAATAGAAAAGCTACAAACACATATCTAATACAATGAAGATTACTGCTGTGGAACCAGTACCTACATTGGGAGGGACAGTGTTCCCTGATGAAATTATGTTTGATAATATTTCAAGAATTCCATCCAAGCCATTGACAAGATTGAAGACAATCAACAAATCATGGTTATCCAGAATAGAAAGCCAATATTTCCAACAACAACAACACTTGGTGCAAATGAGGAGGCAAAATCGAATCTGTTTTCTTCTTCAGAAGGAGTTTGGATTTACACCGCTTTCGTACAAGTCTAAGCCACCTGGAACAATGGTCAACGAAAGGCTTCTCATGGAAGGAGACAAAGAGTTTGACTACCTTGCAAGCTACAATGGGTTAGTTCTATATTGTTCAATAAAGGATTATTTCTTTCAGAAAAATCCTCTAAATGGTGATAAGGTGAACATACCTAGTATCCAATCGACTTCCCTCCTAAATGTAAAACTGCATATGTGTATTTTGGGCTAGGGTTCGATTCCAGTGCTAGGGATTATAAAATTGTTAGGTTGGCATTATTCGATTCTACTGATTTTTAGTCAGAAGTTAAGGTGTTTTCTGTCTCTCAAAATCAGTGGCATGATGGCGGTGTTTATCCCTATGATATCCCTGTTTGGAAGCCCCCTACTTTTGTCTCTGGTAATGTTCATTGGTTGGTTTCCCATTATAGCATACACTTTGGAATTGCTAGTTTCTATTGTAGAGATGAAATGTGGGATTATATAAGTTTGCCTGATGAAGTAACAAATACATCTAAGATTGAGTTTGGGGGCATCGATGAAGAAAGGTTGGTGGTGTATACTTCCTTAGCAACATCTTTTAGAGATATGGAAATTTGGATTATGCATGAATACAAAGTTCATGCATCATGGAGAAAATACACAATGCCTGTTGATTTCAGATTCCCTCAGGGTGGTCCTTACATGGGACCCATCCGGTGTGTTTGATGAAAGAAGCAAATGAGAAGATCATGTTTTGTCTGGAACCAATTGGAATCTTTGTCGTATTTGATATGAAGAACAGGGTTTACTGCCATCTTCGGAGGACTGATGTCGAGTATGCATTTTGTACGCACTTTCCTATTATGCAGAGTATCGAATGCCCGTCAAGAATGCTTGGGCAGTAACTTGTTTTAGAAAGTATTTGTATCTTTTGCTTGTGAAATTAGCAGTAATAGTATTAGTGTTATTAATTAGTTGAACTTGTAGTATTTTAGTTTTTTTATTAAGTATGTAATATATTTGAATATTGAATATAAGCTATTTTGTCATTTATTTTTTTGTTGTTTATATGGTATATTTTCAGTTTATTAAAATTGATTATAATCCAGATCATGTTAAGTATTGACAATCAATTGGACAAATTATTACTGCTTGTTAATTCCTAATAATATTTATACTTGTATGTTCATTCAATTAAGAATATGTTTATTCAAATAGTAAAAAATACAAACAAATTATACTATGTACAATGTAACATTGAATGTAGAATGTACAATGTAAAATGTACAATGTACAATGTACAAACAAAAGAATTAATATTTGAGTATAACACCTTGTTAACATTTCAATGAGTATGTGCAAACAATTACATCAATGTGAAATATAACTAAACAATGTTCAATAGATAATGTACAAACTAAAATATACAAGCGCAATCAATAAAATATCTATGATATTCAACAAGCAGACAGAAAAAAAATTATCTAATACAGTTTACATCATCTGGGAAAACATAAAACACAATGTATCCTCTCAGATAATTGAAAAATTACAAGAGTCTAATAAACTAAAATTAAAGTTTACACTCAAATATGTCTGATAATTAAAATTTAACTATTCTCTCATATAATTAAAAATGATCAATAGTTCATGGGTTCACAAATCAAGAAACCATTTTAGCTCTATAATCGACAGACTTGTTCTTCGATAAAGTTCCCCCCTTTAAAGGGTTACGAAGAATTAAGGATTCAATGTTTTGACACACAACAACACCACAATCAACAGAGTCAGCCAACTGTTGTGGACAAGGAACAGACTGAGGAGGTTTCAATGGACCATTCAACAAAGGGTGTTTTATTCCTTTTCCAGAAAAGACCTGTTTCAGCTTTGCTTCAACATATTCAACCTGTAAGAAACACCAAAACAGATTTTAGTAGAAACAATCATTTGTATCTTCAATGTAACCGTAACTTCAAAATTAATAAATATTATTATCCTAATAAACAAATGAGAAATGTATATAAGGGAGAATTAAACAAGTCAGCCAAATAGAGGAAAAATAGCAAAAAAAATAGTGATCTCATCATAAGGCTCAATAACAGATGCTGGCTTAAATAACAGATTAGGTCAATTAGAAATAGTTGGAGTAATATGGAATAATACTACTACTTACATTGAATTATACTAAACTGCAATCAAATATACACATACAAACTAATGGGAAAAATCATAAAATTACTCACCACTAACTTTGCTCCATTCAAATGAGCATCTTTTGAAAGATTTCTCCTTGGACGCATGGAATTCAGAAAAATCCAATTACTCTTCTCAACATCCAGATATAAAAGGGTCCAATGATCTCCTAAATTTCTAGAAGATTCACCATTTTCCTTTACTAGTAAAGGAAACATGAGAAGGTGATTTTGACTAACAACTTCCAATTAATCATCAATTAAAGTTTTTACAGATTTTGCTTGTATGTTACGTGCAATAAGGTCCTATAAAAACAAGATTGTGCGCAAGCAAAAAAATATAATATTAATATAAAAATATACCACAGTATCCATATATATATAAAAAAAAATAAAGACTATACCCAGCAACTAGAAGTAAAAACAATGGTATTCTGGGCAAGTGTGGTTTCTTCGTGAATGATTAGCAAAATATCTGCCCATAAATCAATTACCTATCAATAAAACATTACAAAAATAAAAAAAGTTAACAATATGGTATATTTTTAAACAAAAATAGAAGCAGTTTTAACAATATGAATTGTACTTACATTACTGGAAAAACGCTCATGCCATAAAATACTAAGTATGTCCTTCACAGTAACATGAGCTAAAACATTCTGACCCTCAAATATCACCCTACTGTAGAAATATCAAAAAATAGATTAAATAAAGTACAATAAGAACAACTTGTTATGTAAATCAGATGGATTTAAGATATGTTACCCATCTCCATCATTATTCAGATATTTTTGAATGGTATCCCGTATGTCTTGATTGGTTTTTCTTACTGCACCAAAAGATTCGTCAAAAACCCGTTTGACAGATTTGGTAGAACAACTTGCTTTCGTTTTTATTTTTTTGTCTCCTTCATGTATCTCAACAATTTAACGCGTCCTAAGCTATGGAGATACTACAAGAGCTTTGCGATCATCCATTGTACTTCTTTCTTTCACTCTTTTAGCAAGTGAACTTGTTTCCGGATACTTTTCTAATTTCCTTTTACACTTTCCTGGTGTAATATCTTGACCGTCAGTACAATTGTATGAATCAATTGTTTTATACGTCGCAATGTTATCCAAAAGAGCTGCTTTCTCATTCTTCAGCTTCTCATTCTCTAAATTCACAATATGAAGCTTTTCCAAACTTTCAATATGTGTCATAGTAGAGGGATTCTGACAAATCTGAGTCAAAGAAGGACCACAACTTAATTTCTCCAACTGTAACCTTAGGGAATCATTCTCCAGCTTTAATCTTAATATCTCATCGTCACGATTTTTTATCAACTGAGAGAACTTGATTGCCTCCTCTAGCCTAGTATTTGAAACAATCTTCAGTATGTTGGCCTCCATATCATTTTTTACCTCTTGCTCCTTTAGTTTCATTTGGTTCTTCAACAAATCAAGCTCCTTGTCCTTTTCGGAAATCAATAACTTAAACTCCTGCACTTTCATTTGGTTCTTGAGCATCTCAATCTCCTTTTCCTTTTCTGTAATCTCCTTGTTCTTAAGAAATTCAATCTCTTTCTCCTTAACTGATTGCACATTCTCAGACAACATTCCATAAGAAACAGCATACTCAACTGATTTCTGCATTTGTTTATCAGCAGACTTCTCCATTATTTCAGAGAGACCAAAAAAAGCATCTGATATTCGGGCAGGAGAAAACTGGTTCCCATCTTTAAAAGGACTATTTTTGTATTTCAAACTAAATGAAGGTAATTCAAAAAAATCAGAATTACGATTATTTCTGGTGCAACCTTCCCTACTACCACCAAAAATAACATTTGTCTTAACGACCTTTCTAGGGGTATTCTGCTTGGAATTAGATATTTCTGGTCTCTGAACCACAACAGTAGTGTTTTGAACAGGACTATGGGCTCCAAGATCAACAGTGGCAATATCATCATCTTCAATTTCATTATCCACGCTTTTACGATTGACCCTTGGGGTGTCCTCATCGTTCTCATCAGATTGGTTATCAGCTTCATCTTCATCAGAATTTGTTGGTTGACTACAGTTCTCTTCCTCCCAGAAGGCATGCAACTTTTTAAAACTGTTTTCTTCCCTCTTATTGGACCTCAATTTAGTTTCCCGTACCTGTTATGTGATAAATATATGGAGCTATTAGTGAATAAAAATCTAAATTAGAAATAAATAGAAAAAGCTATAGGTAGAGATTACATATTTCGAGATGAGCTCTGATATCCTGACTTTGACAAGCTTCTTTTGAAGCTCATTCAAGTCCTAATTCAGAAATCTGGGAAAACCCACTTCATTCATTGGTCTAACAATACTGGTATGCTCACAAAGCAAAGCCAAAACTGAAAAATATTAAAGATATATGAATTATTTATATTATATAATAGAGTTATTAACCTAGAAAGAAAGTCTAAAAAATAAACTAAATTAACTTACTGGAAGCAGTATTGTACAACCACCAACTTTCATGGTTTTTGACGTCTTCAACTGATTAATCAGCATCTCAATGATATAACCACACCAATCATAGTTGCAAATTTCATCAAACTTCTCAACAAACCCAGCTATATGGGGTGAAACTGTTGCATTTTGATTGGGAGCTAAAACAGAACTTATGAAGTATAGGCAAGTTAAACGTGCAGCGTCGACAACCCTATTTTCATATCTCATAGACAGAACAACTTTCAACTTCTCATAAATCACATGTTTGTAAAGAACTAACTTCCTATTTCCCTTCAATAGCTCTTTCCTAAAACACCTTGACACCCAAGGTGTGACAGAGCAAACTGAATCTTTCAAAGGAATATAACCAACACCCCCACTAATACCAAATATAAGTTGAACATCCCTTGAACAAAGAGGCACAACTTCGGTCCCAATAACAAATTTATCCATATCCTTGTCAAAACACAAAATCAACTCCCTTATGTTCTGCTCATATTTCCAACAACGCTTCATTATTTTCTTTTTATCACTTTCATGAATAGCATTAAACATATACCAAAAAGGGGTCTTCTTAATCTCATTTACAATACGATCCTCATACTTAAGACTACCGATCTCCTAAATACAGGTCCTTAAATTGCTTCTATAACAAGTGGTTGGCTAGCTACTAATATTAACATCATCTAACAAAAAAACTCAATCAGTAAGGCATTATTACGTAACATACAGATAATTAGTTTTAAAATATATATTAATGTACATACCAAAATAAGGGGTAGAATTTTTATTTGGTCTCTTCCCTTTTTTATCATCTTTCCCACTGGTATCAGATTCATAATCATCTTTGTAATCACTATCACTATACGCACTATCCAATTGGGTTGATTCAATATGTGAACGCTTGTATACAAATTCACATTCCGAATCTGGTTATACAATAAAACACAATGAAAAAAGTAAATTCTTATAGACAGAATAAATAATAATTGTACAATTAAATGAAAGCTCTTACCTGAATTTTTTACATCATTTTTTTTCTTTCTAGAATTCATTCCTGTTTTAAATACAAGACAAAACACAGAAAAAAGATTACTGTTAAAAATACTGATTTCACTATAAATGGAATACAAACAATATGTAACATTGTTTCAAAAAAAAGAGAAGAACACACCTTCCTTATGGTGCTTCTTAGAATTCCTAATCTTGGATTTCCCAAAATCTTTACCTTTCTTATTAACTCTTCGATCCCTAAATTCATAACAGCAGAAAAAGTAATTCAACTGGAATCCCTAAATTAACTGTTAAAAATACTTCCAAAAAATATTTTGAAATTCAAATACTGGGATAAGTGAAACAGAAATTCAAATAATGGGATTGTAAAAACATCATTGCCAATTATTCGCTAAAACTGAAACTTACATTTGAACAATTTGGGGTTTCTCTGATAGTAATGACGATGAGGATTCACGATCAGCAATACACAATGGGCCTAAAACATGCAGAAGTTTAAAATTTGAAAATGGTGATTTCAAAAGGGGAGGAGCTCAGCAGTGGGTAGAATAAATATTTTAATCATCATACTTACCTACGCTTCTAGTTGAAAGTTAGACTGGCTATGAAGAATAGGGCGGCAGACGCAAAGGCAGTAGCAGAGGTGACGCGTTGTGACAGACAAACAGTAGCCCCTTTCTTAAGTTCAATTACTGTACATTTGTATCTGGATGTAATTTTTTTGTGAGGACAAAATGGACAAATCACACTAAAATTTGTAGTTGAGAGTAAGACCAAATAGTGTTGTGACAGACAAACAGTAGCCCCTTTCTTAAGTTCAATTACTGTACATTTTGTATCTGGATGTAATTTTTTTGTGAGGACAAAATGGACAAATCATACTAAAATTTGTAGTTGAGAGTAAGACCAAATAGTGTTTGTACTTTTTTGAAACCCCAAACAGTAATTTGTAGTCTTTTATAATTTTCTCTTTGAAATTAAGAGATTTGAGGATAATACACCACATATTTACAAATCAAAATGGAGAAAAACTAAATAAATGAATTTGTTTCACACAAATATTACTTATTATAAGTGGGAGGATTTTAAATACCCAACAAAACCTAGTCATTTGAAATCCTCTCACTTCTCTCAATTGTGCTTAATATTTGAGTGAATCAAATCCATTCATTTAATTTTTCTCCATTTTAGTTTGTGTGAATGCATGGTATATTATCCTCAAATCTCTTGATTTCAAATTCACTCTATCCAAATGGAACCTAAGAGCATGTAGCCGAATTCATATAGTAATTAATATTGTAAATGAGGTTTTCGATAACTTCAATAATTAATTAATTAAGGGGGCGTTTGGTTGAAAATTCATCAAAGGGAATAGGAATGAGAATGAATATAAGACAAATATGGTGATTAATGAGAACAAAAAATGATTAATGTTACAACTTTTTCTCCTAAATAAAGTAATCATTATCCAATTTTCATTAACTTTTTCACCTCGTACAATGGTTTCTCCTCAATCATTCCCCTCCACCATCATTACAACTTTCTTTTATTTCATGTTTTTCCAAATTGGAGCACAACACTTGTAATGTAATCATCATTGAAGAAATTCTACCTCCAATATTCTAGGGGCATAATGAGAAAATATATTTCATTCACATTTTCATTGCAGAATTTACAACCAAGCATCATTTTTTATCAGTTAGACATTCATACAAATTTACTTATAGGCAGAGAGGGCAGAAGATACTTGATTGAGTGACTATTTAGTGAAGTTAACTTCTTCCACTCAATCTTCCTTCTATAGGAGCCTTCAATAGATTTTTCTTCATCATAATAAGAACAAGAACATAAACGTAAAAAAGGATGAAAACTTACTTCTCTCTCTATTTCCTCAAAATGGCCAAACACTATACTAAGAATGAGGTGAAGTTGGCAATTTAGGGTATATATATATATATATATATATATATATAGTTGAGTTGCCTTATGCAATATTTATTTTATTGTTTGCCATTTTGGCTAAATGAGATTTTAGTAATTTCTTTTCTAATTTTTTTTTCCTGATCAAAATCTTAGCCATCCATGTGGTTAAGGATTAACCAAGTTTTTTTTTTCACCATATATTCATATTCCCACCTTGCCTTCCACTTTGTGTATTCAACTCTTATTTCAATTTATATGTTTTTTTTTTCCGAAAAGATTTCAATTTATATGTTACAAAATTCTTAATTGGATGTACAAATTTAATTATAAACAAGTCCTAATTTTCATACTCCATAGTATCATTTATTTATTATAGGTGATGCGGATAAAAGTGTCAGGCCCAACTGCACGTAGGGCCCAAATCCGATCAGCCCAATAGGGCCTAATGACGTCACCAAATACCCTAGCTAGAGGGGGAAAAACCCGAGATGGACTCGAGCCCAGATCGGCTGCAATAAGGCTGCGAAGCCCTGAACCTACCTACAGGTGGGCCGCGAGGCCTGGGCCTGTATGGAGAGGGGCCACGAGGCCCAAACCCAGCTACAGTTAGGCAGCGAGGCCTAAGCCCAGCTACAAGCCACGAGGCCCTTGAGCATCGGAGTGCCTACGCCGGAGAACCCTCCGGCGTGTTTTCCAGGTACGTTTGTTCGAGGGAGGCTAAGGATCTTAGTTCGTAAAGGCTTTACCCACGTGAACCCAGGTGGGGAAACGGGCCCAGGTCAGTTTTTACGCATCAATTGGCGCCGTCTGTGGGAAGGAAGAGCTGAGACGTGAGTTTCAACTTCTTTACTTTTCTAATTATCTGAAAGAAGGACATCATGACTGGTGAACGCACACCCATGAGACTAATTGCACTAGTACCGGCTCGAGGAAGGATATCCCCCGCAAACCCAATGCAGGGCGAAGGTGCGTCCGACCCTGTGCCTCCTGTTGTTGTGCCTAACACTGAAGGACCACCACTTGTTACAGTGGTGCGAGACGAAAGCTCGACTCCAGGTCAACGCCATCCAGGAGTGGGAGCTGCTGCTAGAGAGGGAGGGGTAAACCCACTTGCCTCTTCCTCTGCGATTCCAGAAGGAATACCTATAGCGGGGGTCCCCGGGGCCGCCAATGCTCCAGTCAGGGGGATACCTCCGAGAATGCCAGAACCAGCTGCCCCGTCGCCCTGACTCGGGAGCAGCTGGATGATATGATAGCTCGAGCTGTAGCCAGAGCAATAGCGGAGGGGGGAAGACCCCCACCTGCAGGAAGAAATGGAGAACCTGGACCAGGAAACCCGCCTACTCGATCCCAACTAAGGGGGAGTAGGCAGGACGAGCATCAAGAAGAACGAAGGAGAGAGGTGGAGTCCGGGAACCAGGAGGAAACCCTGGGAGCCGAAGGAGTCCAAGAAAGGAGGTCAGCAGTTCCTCGACCGAGGGAGGCTGGTCCAGAGAAAGCTGCACGGGGGAAGGAGATAGCCCCTCAGCAGCGGGGAAGTAAGATTGAGGATCAAGAAGAGGGTACAGGAGATACCCAATCTGAGGCCATGAAAGACCAGATCAGGTCTTTGAGGAAACAAATGGACAACATGAAGCATCAGATAGAAAACCGGGTCAGTATGCCTCGACCCGTTATAGGTTGCCAGTTTACTGAAAATATCTTACAAGATGTGTTGCCTAGCAATTTTAAACCTCTTAATTATGAATATGATGGTACGACTGACCCCTATGACCATTTGGTGAGATTTGAAAATTCGGCCCTCCTCCATCAATATGGAGAGGGTGTGAAGTGCAGGGTCTTTCTTATTACTCTATCCAAGGCAGCCCAGCAGTGGTTTAGCCAATTGGAGCCCAACTCCATCAACTCCTTTGAGCAGTTTGGAGAACTCTTCTTGCATCAGTTCGCTAGTGCAAGGAGGCAACCTAGAGCTACGCTGACATTGTTCAACATGAAGCAAGGCGAAAATAAAAGCCTACGGACCTTCATGAAGATGTTCAATCAGGCGGCACTGGAAGTCCCAACCGCCACCCTAGAGGAAAAAATTAATGCTTTTACTAGCAATCTCCGAGATGGAGACCTATTTTCCTCCCTAGCCAAGAAGCCGGTCCAGACGTTCGATGACTTACTAAGAAGAGCAGAAAAGTACGTCACACTGGAGGAAGTGAGGAAGGTGAAGAGAGCCGAGGTCAAACCTAGTGGATCTGAGAAGAAGAAAGAATCATCAATGAAAAGCTCAACGGCAGAGCCGGAGAAAGCTGCAAAATCTGGACCTCGCTCCAGGTTTGACAAATACACCCCCTGAAGCTCGAGCCAGCAGAGCTACTAGAGGTAGCATCTGACCACCCTGAAATGAAGTTTCCATGGACACGGTCCAGAGGGCCTCAGAAGCCCAAGTCAGATAAGTTTTGCCGTTTCCATAATGAATATGGGCATGACACTAACAACTGTTTTCACTTACGTGATGAAATTGAGAGGATGATCCAAGCGGGACATCTTAAAGTATTTGTTTACAGAGATCGAGTTAGCTCCAAGGGGCAAAAAAGAAAGGAAGCCGATGACAAAGCTAAGGAGAAAGGAAGGATGATTGAAGGGAGGCAGGAGGAGAGACCCTCCCAGAAGAGAGGACTTATGCAGATGATAGTCGGAGTCCAGCAGAGGGAGACTCATTCTGCGCTAGAAAAGTTGGAGAGAGGACCCTCAGGAGAGAGGTAGGAGAGATGTCCAGAGACGTGGATCAGAAGGAGGCCATCCATACACCTCGGATTTATTTTGGTCCAGAGGATGGAGGCCTAAGGAAGGAGGACCACAGTGATGCACTAGTCATCACGACAGATGTGGCCGGATATACGGTAGCAAGGATCTTCGTAGACACGGGGAGCTCAACAGACATCATATTCTTGGAATGCTTCAAGAAGATGAATTTAAACATAGAAATGCAACCAGTGGATACAGCGTTGTATGGATTCACAGTAGGAGCAGTCCACCCTCTGGGTCAGGTAACCCTCCAAGTGGGGCTAGGCGAAGCTCCACGGAGGAGGGTAGTTATGACAAATTTTTTTATTGTTGATGTACCCTTATCCTACAACATGATCTTTGGTAGGCCAGTATTGAACTTTTTTCAGGTGGTCATATCAACTTATCACATGAAACTCAAGTTTCCAGTGAACGATGAGGTGGGTGAAGTAGCTGGTGATCAGCTGCAATTCAGAAAATGCTACGTGGAGGCAGTAAAGATGGCCGACAAAGAGCTGCATCGTAGCCAAAAAAGAGACAAGGAGGTAGGCAGAGAATCCAAGAGGTGCAAGATTTCCGAGGAAATCGACCCTCCAAAGATGGAAGTTGACGAAGTGCTGATGATGGTCGAGTTGTATCCAGAGAAGAGAGGATACTCAACTAGGATCGGAGCCCAGCTGGAGCCAGAGTTAGAGAAAGACCTGGTAACAGCTTTACGAAGAAATGCAGACATTTTTGCTTTTTCTTCCTCTGACATGACAGGTATTCCCGAGGAGGTGGCGATGCATCACCTGAACGTGGACCCTAAGGCTAAACCCGTGAAGCAGAAACTAAGGGTCTTTGGACCAGAAAAAGATGTCATTATGAAGGTTGAAGCAGAGAAACTGCTGGAGGCAGGACATGTCAAGCGAATCCAGTTTCCCACCTGGCTGTCCAATGCAGTGTTGGTGGCAAAACCAGGGGGAAATGGAGAATGTGCATAGATTTTCGAGATCTGAATAAGGCTTGCCCTAAAGATCATTATCCCTTGCCTAGGATCGACCAGATGGTCGACTCTACATCTGGGTTTGAGCTGCTAAGTATGATGGATGCCTATCAAGGCTACCATCAAATACAAATTTTCCCTCCAGATATTTCAAAGGTAAGTTTCATTATTGCTAGTGGAACTTTCTGCTATATTAGAATGCCCTTTGGATTGAAGAATGCAGGAGCAACCTATCAGAGAATTCCGAGACCAGCTAGGGAGGAACATGGAAGTCTACATTGATGATATGCTTGTGAAAAGCGTGTAAGCTGAAAAATACGTGGCGGACCTGGAGGAAGCTTTCTCAGTGCTCAGGAGGAATAGCATAAAGCTGAATCCAGCCAAGTGTTCTTTTGGAGTGAGATCCGGTAAATTCCTCGGATATATGGTGACCCAGCGGAGAATCGAGGTCAACCCTGCTAAGGTGAAAGTTGTGCTTGATATGCAGCCTCCCACCAATATCAAGGAGCTGCAGAGACTGAATGGAAGAATTACAGCGTTGAGCAGATTTATAGCCAGGTCTGCCGAGAGGAGCCATCCCTTCTTCAAAATTTTGAGGAAGGGATCCAAGTTTGAGTGGGACGAGCAATGCCAACAGGCGTTCGAGGAGCTTAAGCAGCACCTGGCCCAGTTACCTACGTTGACGAAGTCAATTCCAGGGGAGACACTCTACCTTTACCTCTCTGTAGGTGGGGTCTCACTTAGCTCCGTGCTAGTGAGGGAGGAAGGGTCGACCCAAAAGCCTGTTTACTACATCAGTAAGCTCATCCAAGGAGCTAAAGTGAGATATTCGGAGATAGAAAAAGCCGCCCTGACTATAATGGTCACGGCACGGAGGCTACGACCTTATTTTTTGTCGCATAAGGTCATTGTTCGGACTAACTACCTTTTGAAACAGGTGATAGGGAGAGCTGATTTTTCAGGGAGAATGGTCAAGTGGGCCGTCGAACTGGGAGAATATGACGTGGATTTTGAGCCATGGAGGACCATTAAAGCACAAGCCCTCTCTGACTTCATCCAGGAGGGTACACGTGCGCCGGAGGAAGGAGAATGGAAGGTATACGTTGACGGCTCTATGTCTATGCAGGGTTGTGGAGCTGGGATCGTGATTATTGATCCAGAGGGCCAGGAAACGCAGGTGGCAGTGAGGTTCGGGTTTGTTACCTCTAACAATGGAGCTGAGTACGAGGCCCTGATTCGAGGAACGGAGTTGGCCGCCGAGCTAGGAGCATGTCGGGTGGTCGTATTTTCAGATTCCCAGCTTGTAACCCAGCAGGTTACAGGTGGGTACGAGGCCAAAGATGAGAAGATGGTAGCCTACCTTCAGCGAGTGGCCGAGCTGCAAGGAAGGTTCAGTTCCTTTAAGGTTAGACAAATACCTCGAGAGGAAAACTCCAAAGCTGATAGCCTTTCAAAGCTGGCGAGTTCCGCAACACTGCAGGGAGGGGGGAAAATCACCCTGGTAACTGCAGAAGATGAAGCAACGGCTCCCTCAGTAGGGGTCATTGGAGCTGAAGATGATTGGAGAACCTCCATATATCGAGTGTTGCAGAACCCGGAGAGATGCCCAGATAAAAGGAAAGCTCTGAATTGGAGAATCCGAACACGATGATCGGAGACAAGATGTACCGGCGGTCCTTCACGCAGCCTTACTTGAGGTGTTTATCCCCTTAAGAAGGGAGGTACGTAATCAAAGATATACATGAAGGTTGTTGTGCTGACCATGCAGGGGCTCGGGCAATAGTCCGGAAAGCCTTGAGGGCCGGATACTTCTGGCCTACCATGACCCAAGACGCCAAGGACTGGGTGAAGAAGTGTGAGAAATGTTAAAAGCATGGCTGCCTCATCCACCTCTCTGCAGAGGAGATGGGGACCATGCACTCTCCATGTCCCTTCGCGAAGTCGGGGGTGGACTTGGTGGGCCCATTCCCGATTGCAGTGGGCCAGCGGAAGTTCCTATTGGTTGCAGTGGACTACTTTAGCAAGTGGGTCGAAGCTGTACCTCTAGCGAGGATAGAAGAAGGTAACATAATCAAATTTTTATGGAGATATATTTGCTGCAGGTTTGGCATACCTAGAATCCTGGTATCAGATAATGGGACCCAGTTTATGGGAAATATGGTACGGGAATGGTGCGATAATCTAAAGATTGTCCAGAAATTCACATCAGTGGCACACCCCCAAGCCAACGGCCAGGTGGAGGTCACCAACAGAACTATTGTGAACGGAATACGTGCCCGGCTCGACAAAGCTGGAGGGAGGTGGGTCGATGAGCTGGAGTCAGTTTTGTGGGCTTATCGAACCACCCCCAGGGAGCCAACAGAGGAGTCCCCCTTCCACTTAGTGTATGGGGCAGCCGTAGTCATACCTTCAGAAGTGGGGATGGAGACACATCATTTAGCCCACTTCCAGGAGGGAAGAAATGAAGAACTGATGAGGGAAAACCTAGACATGCTAGAGGAGGAGCGCGAGATCGCCCACCTAAAAAATGAGAAGTATAAAAGCCGCATAAAGGCTGCTTATGACCAGAAAGTCATAAGCCGGAGATTTGAAGAAGGAGATCTAGTCTTGAGGCAAGCTGATGCGTTGAAAAACATTGGAAAGCTCGATCCCAAGTGGGAGGGGCCATACAAGGTGACCAAGGTCCTCCGAGGAGGAGCTTATGAGCTACAAGACATGGAAGGAAATCAACTGGCCAGACCCTGGAATGTCTGCCGATTGAAGAGGTTTTACACCTGAAGAAAGTGTCCACCTCGCTGTAAGTAGGTGGTTCTTTATACGCAAGGGTTGTTTTATTCATGTTATTTGAATTCTGAATAAATTGTAATTTCGCTCCACTGGTACTCTTTTTTCCCCTCCCTGCGGGTTTCCCACTGGGTTTTACCGCAGGGAGGTCTTTTAAAGAGGCCGGCCAAGTTAATCCTTAACTTGTGTTGATCGATTATGGTCAATAGGGCAAATTTGTTTATCAATTAATGAAAACGATTTTTCATTAACTATGAGTTTATGAGTTCATTCTTTCGTTGAGTACGATTGAAACAATATGATTGCATGTTATTCGATACAATTGCATCACAACACACGATTGATTACATGAGAATTAATAACTTGCGAAAAAGTTAAACGAACTAATAAAATGCACGAGAAGCATTCAATGAGAAATACGATGAGCATCCACGAAATGAGTTCGCATCAAACAAAACAAAGCTAAGAGATAGCTTCAAAAGTTAAATCTACAGAGAGGGTTTAACCCACCTAAACCCAGAGAGGGGTTACGAGAAACGAAGCTAAGAGATAGCTTCAAAAGTTAAACCTACAGAGAGGGTTTAACCCACCTAAACCCAGAGAGGGGTTACGAGAAACGAAGCTAAGAGATAGCTTCAAAACACTAAAGTTAAACCTATAGAGAAGGTTTAACCCACCTAAACCCAGAGAGGGGTTACGAGAAACGGAGCTAAGAGATAGCTTCAAAACACTAAAGTTAAACCTACAGATAAGGTTTAACCCACCTAAACCCAGAGAGGGGTTACGAGAAACGAAGCTAAGAGATAGCTTCAAAACACTAAAGTTAAACCTACAGAGAGGGTTTAACCCACCTAAACCCAGAGAGGGGTTACGAGAAACGAAGCTAAGAGATAGCTTCAAAACACTAAAGTTAAACCTACAGAGAAGGTTTAACCCACCTAAACCCAGAGAGGGGTTACGAGAAACGAAGCTAAGAGATAGCTTCAAAATACTAAAGTTAAATCTACAGAGAAGGTTTAACCCACCTAAACCCAGAGAGGGGTTATGAGAAACAAAGCTAAGAGATAGCTTCAAAACACTAAAGTTAAACCTACAGAGAGGGTTTAACCCACCTAAATCCGTAAAAAGGTTGTGAAAGAAGTTAAGAAATAACTTCTAAAGACCGAATTTAAACTTGCAGAGGAGGTTAACCTATCTGGACCCAAGGAAGGGTGTAAGAGTTGAAGCTGAAAGATGGCTTTGAAGAACCTAGTTAAACCTACAGTAAGAATTTAACTGACTAAGTGTAAAACACGAGACAGGGCTTTTAGAAAAGCCTTGATCAGGCCTACGAGAAGGGCTCAACCAAACCCGCACCTAGGAGGGGTTTCGGGATTTGAAATTGTCAACGTTTCGAAGTTATTAAGTTAAGCTTGTAAAGTTTAGCCAAATCTGTGTCCAGAGAGGACTATTAGACGTAAGGCTATGAGAGTCTTAAAGCTATCAAGTTGGACTTATAAGTGTCTAACTAGGTTAGTCCCAAGGAAGGGATTACGAGACAGAAAACTAAGGCGTACTTGATTCCGTGTAAAATTGAATCCACGGCAAAGGTTTAACCAACCTAAGCCTGGGTGAAATCTAAGAAAAGAAACTAAGAAATAGTTTCAGAACATCAAGCTAAACCTAAGGAAAGGTTTTTAGAAGAGAAAAGCTAAGCCCATAGAAAGGGCTTGACTAGCTTGAAATCCATGAAGGATTAAGGAAAGCTGAGCCCATGGAGTGCATATAGCTTACTTACTCCTCAAAAGGAGTGGCAAAGAGTGAAAACTGATGACTGGCTTCATGCAGAAGGGATTCAGCCCGCCTGAACCCAAGGATGTTTAAGAAGACAGGAACTAATAGAAAGTTTTCTAAAGCCAACTCGACTCTATAATAAGAGCCCAATTGGCTAAGTGAGAAATCCAGGATATAGCTTCAAGCCTACAAAAAGGGCTTAGCTAGATAAGCACCTAAGAAGGGTGACAAGGATCGAAGCTGCGAAAAGTTTCGAAAGTATTGAAGATAAACATGCAAGGTTTGACTCGACATATATCCAGGAAGGAGTATGTAAGTTAGGCATGCAAGCTTCTAACTAATCTAGACCTGGAAGGCAACATATGAAGTAAAACTAAGAGATAACTCGAGGGAGTTCAGGCTGAACCAGCGGAAAGAGGGTTTGGTCATGCTAAACCTAGAAAGAGGCTTCAAGAGAAAGAAGCTTAGAAAGCCTTTCGAAATACTAAGTTAAACCTACCAAGAGAGGTTCTAACTTACGAAAGCATGAGAAAAACTATTCGGGGAAATTCTTAGACTATGAAGTCAAGGGAAACCTGGAAAACCTAAGGCACAAAACCCTAGAAAGGAACAAGGATGAAAAATCAACCTATGAGAAAAAGGACACATGCACGCTATCAACCAGTGTTATGTTCCACATATAAGCTAATAGCTTAGAGGCTAGACAGTTTGTAAACATGTAGCGAAAATCGAATGCGAGAAGCATAGATAAAAAGCATGCAACTCCCGGCGAGGGAGGACACAAGCATACATGCAAGAACGAGCTCCCGGCAAGGGAGAATAAGCAACAAACATGAAAATAAACTCCCGGCAAGGTAGGAGAGACATCTATTCACAACCAAAAGACCCCTGTCAAGGGGGCCATATGAGTAGTGCAAAAACAAAAAGTAAACTCCCAACGAAGGGGAGAGCAGAATTCAGGTGCCAAACCGGCATAAAAGAAAAAGAGAGAGAAGAGAATTCATTACAACCCATAAAAGAGAAAGGGAAATTGTCTTAGAAAAGTTAACTGGGGGATCGGGGTGGTTCCTCTGTTTCAGCAGTGGCAGCTATCTCCGTATCTTTCTCCATAACACGAGCTATGCAGGCTTCCTCCTGGGAGATAGGAGTTTCCAAGGTCAGGAGGAGTAAAGGGGGGACCAGCGGGGGCATCTCTGCAGTGGTTACCTCCATCTTCACCAGGTCTGCAGTCATCTTGTTAAGAATTGGAACCCACCATTCTTCCTCTATGGACCGAGAGGAGTCCCCCTTGAAAGAAGGGGGAGTGGGCATGGCCATGAGAGGGCCACTCTTGTCAAACTCCCCCGAAAAGCTAGGATCTGCTTGCTGCTGTACAGCTGCATTAAAACCATACTCATAGAAGAACCGGATGTAGGGACTCATATCCCCAAGGAAGCTGGGATGATTGAGGTAGTTCTTTCTTAAATTGGGCCACAAGGCATGCAAAAAGTGCTGACCAGGTTCAGAATGAAAGAGGGTCTCTAAGCAGGACCTTTCTCCTTCCACCAAAGCCTTCTGGTGGATCTGGGACTCCTGAAGGGCGTGATAGGCGGCCACGTCGCTAGTTTCCTTCTCGGCAGCTTCACGAGGCTCCTGAGCTTTCATTACCTCATCCTCCAGCTTCTTGATGCGGAGAGAAGCGAGGGTGGCCTTCTTCCTCTCCGCAAGGAGGAATCCTCTAACTCTTTCAATTGCGGGAAGGGGAGTAGGTTTGACGGGCTCCATAGACTGGATAGGAGGATGTCAAGCTAAAAAAGGCAGGAATGTGGCATGTATTAAGCTTACATAGAGAAGGTAGGCTAAATCGCAAAATGCAAAGCTAAAGGAAGGAGACCAATGTTACTTGAGCAAAGTGGCTCGCGGCTTGATGTTGCTGTTGTTCCGGGGGGAGGCTGATCAATCGGTCGCAATCCTGGGCAGAGATTAGTTCGCTGGAAAATTTACTTGCAGAGGGACCCGAGGAGTAAGAGTCCACATCGATAGGGGCTGAGGAGAGACCTTGGCTGCGCCTAGTGGGATACTTGCGGCGCAAAGTATCCCAAGAATGGAAAGAACCCTGACTGGCGGAGGCTTTGCCCTTGGCAGTTTTCGATTTCTTCGGGGGAGGGGGGGATTATCCTCAGGATCCTCCGTGGGAGCTAGAGGAGAAGAGTGAGGTGCATCATCTTGAGAGGCAGGTGGAGGAGGGGCCGATTCAAGTGAGTCTGTGGGACCTTCCAACACTTTAGACAGCCACAACATCTCTGAAAAGGAGAACGACGTGAGTTAAATATCAGCTATGCTTATACTCATAAATGCAGGAGATAACAATAAGATAATTACCATCCTTGGGTTCGAGGGGAACCCTTATCGAGCTGAATTTAAAGTGGAAGAGGAGACGAGAATTGAAACAGAGTTCGGGTAAGTCGAAATACCCGTGAACACGAACATGGGCATTTAACATCTGGATAACCCGACGGTTAGTGGAAGAGGAGATGTAATTAGAAGGAGCTGGAGGAGAGGGGTTTCAGTAAATCCATTTCTGGTTTTGAAAAGGTCAGGGGTTATCCGGAGTAATAAAGACAAAGTGATCACCCCATTCTTTGTTGATATTGGGGACCTTCCCAATAAATGAACATTTCCCTTTTACCCTTCTACTCACATAGTAGAAAGGTCCGGCAATTTTGCAAGTGAACTGAGAAAAGAAGAGTTCGGCAGACAGTTTCCCTCCATTTCCCTTGAGAAGGATATAGAAGGAGATCATCATCCTAATGGCGTTAGGAACGAACTGGTTAAGAGGAACTCGGTAAAGGTTCAATATTTGACACAGGAATTTAGGGGGAGGAAGGCGTAACCCAGCCTCAAACTGGGCTTGCCAGAAAGCTAAAGTCGGGGGAGTCGCCAGGTTAGGGCGTGCCCCCCGATCGAGGAGAGATAGACTGAAACCCGATGAAATATAGTCGCTGGAAATGAGGTCGCTTAGGGCTTTTTCAGAGATTTTATAGGGACCGGCGAAGGAGTCCCAGAACCGAACCCTATCCACCTCTAGAGAGGAGGAGGAGACGGGAGGTGAATCTCTAGAGAGATCGGGGATGGGAGAGTGGTGAGAACTTTGGGAGGAGTTTCGAGTGTTAGAAATGGTTCGGGAAGAACCAGAATGGGACATCTTTGAGAATGTTCCTATAAGCGAACCAGAGTGAGAAAAGAAAAATTACCTGGATAGCGGGAGGAAGTCGAGGTAAGGAGTGAAGAGTACGATCGCGAAGGACTCACAGAAGATGAAGTCCTAAATGAAGCGAGAATTCAGAAGGAAGGGAGGAAGAAGAAGCAGAACTGATTTTGAAATAAAGAGGGAGTTAATTGAGGCGTGTATCAGTAACTAAAACTGAGGGACGGATGCATGATCGACAGCTGTCCCGCGCAGAAGTCGAGGAGTCACAAAACGCCAACAGACTAGCGAGAGGGGATGTATCGGGGAAGCCGAAGCTATAGGGAGGAGGTCCCAAAGCTAAAGCGGCAGGGAGGATGTCCCCAAAAGCTGGATCCGCAGGGACGACTGCGCAAATCTTCCTTACTGCAGGGAGCTCCAAGATCGTTCACCGGAGTAGGGGGAGTGGTTGATGCGGATAAAGTGTCAGGCTCAACTGCACGTAGGGCCCAAATCCGATCAGCCCAATAGGGCCCAATGACGTCACCAAATACCCTAGCTAGAGGGGGGAAAACCCGAGATGGGCTCGAGCCCAGATCGGCAGCAATAAGGTTGCGAGGCCCTGAACCTACCTACAGGTGGGCCGCGAGGCCTGGGCCTGTATGGAGAGGGGCCACGAGGCCCAAACCCAGCTACAGTTAGGCTGCGAGGCCTAAGCCCAGCTACAGGCCACGAGGCCCAAACCCGACTACAGGTGGGCTGCGAGGCCCAAACCTAGTTGCAGGTGGGCCAAGAGGCCCAGGCGAGATTTGGAGAACATGCGGGTATTTGACCGAGCCCGTAGCGGTTATTTACCTGATAAGACTGAGAAGTGTGAGAAGCAACGAGTAGTTGAGATAATTGAGGCTCAAGTCAAGGAATATCTCCTATATTCCTTCATTGACTTGGTCTAACCTCCGTCCAGGGGGGGGATTCGTAGACACAATCAGATTTCTTGAGAGAAAAGATATCCACGCACGACATCATGAGGAAACGTGCGGGATAATGCCCTGAAACCGTGATGACGGTTATTACTCTTAACTTACGTATAAATGACACACCCAGAAGGGAGATAACGGTATCGAATCACTATCACTCTTACGTAGCTACTCTATACGTACTTTCTTGAGTGTTTTCCGGTGATCTGACTTGAGCGTCGGAGTGCCTATGTCGGAGAACCCTCCGGCGTGTTTTGCAGGTACGTTTGTTCAAGGGAAGCTAAGGATCTTAGTACGTAAAGGCTTTACCCACATGAACCCAGGTGGGGAAACGGGCCCAAGTCAGTTTTTACGCATCAATAGGGTTTCAGTATTTTTAATTAATAAGTCAAGAACTTATTAAACCACACATGTAGCACATAACTGATATAGAATGTAACAGTTTATTGCACTTAGAAAAATTATCTAAATTAATCTCAAATAAATTAAATTCATAAGATCAAAATTTAAGTAGGAGCATGATTTAATTTATAAAGCTTACTTAGCACTCAATTGACATGTATGTATAATTATTTCAATTTTTTGAAACTTTAAATAATTAATAACTGATGGAGATAAATATTGTATTAATATTTTTATTAGTGTTAGAATATTTTTTATGTTTTTATTAGTGGGTCGGGTCTTTAGGTTTCAAATGCCTAAACCCTAGATTATCTATTATATATAGGAATCTCAAGAACATTGTAAGGGAGTTGAATTATTATGAATTAAATATTGAGGTTGTTCTTTTTCAGAGATGTGTTCGTCTCTGTGTCTCATTCGATTTCCCGGGTATTCTCAGAATCAACGGAGTTTCGTTTATTTTGTTACGTGATGAGTGTTATTGATTGCATGAATATTGAGTTTATTAATTGTAAAAAGTGATGAAAAATATTAATAATTGTGCTTTAAGGTGTAAGGTATCACTTATTTGCATTAAAGGTATTACAAGTGGAGATTAATGGATTTTTGATGTATTTTATCTTGTTTTCAGGTATTTCAGTGGAATTTGGCCAAACCGAGCACATGGGCATTCATACGGGAACGAGACGAACAAGACGGGAGAATTCGGGGGTCGGAGGTGCTCGAGGTCCAAGAAAATGCCCTAGACTCGACCTCTGGTCGAGCCAGGGAAGCCTCGAGTCGAGGCAATTGATATTTTGAAGATTTGCTTAAGTGTCAAGAAGCTCAACTCGAGGGCACAAAGCTCGAGTCTAGGCTGCCGCCAAGGAGAGAAACTCGAGTCGAAGTTGGTGCAAATTGATACATGTTTTTAGGGCTATTTTTAGTGCAAAAAGTGAGCTAAAGTGTTAGTTTTTGTGCCTAAATGTGAAAAGTATCACTCTTTTGCCTAAAAAGTTTTATTTGTGAGATTTTGATGTTTTCCGTCCATTTTGCAGGTAATTCGGTGGATTTTTGCCAAACCGAGAGTACCATTAGGCTTAGAATGAAGAGACGGACATCCGGGATGAAAACAGGGGTCGGGGCCGAAGCCCCGCGCGAGAAAAATGCCCTGGACTCGAGCTCTGATCGAGGAGCAAGAGCCTCGAGTCGAGGGCTATGCAGAAAAGGATAAAAATCGGAAAATGGCAGCAGTCTCGACTCGAGGCATGACCCTCGAGTCGAGGGAGGTGAAAAAGGCAGGGACCTCGAGTCGAGGCCTGACCCTCGACTCGAGGGGGTAGTTTTCCAGAATTTTTGTATTTAAAGAGGAGAAGCAGGGCATTTCAGGGACAACTTGAGGAGGAGTTCATAGTAGCAGTTAGTAGCGGTTTTGGGGCGATTTCTCAAGCCCCAAGCCAATTTCCATCTTAGATTAGAGTAGGAGTAAGAATTAGATTTAGATTTCCATTAGTTGTTGTTAGATTAGCATTTGATCTGTGTAATCCTTTCAATTCAAGCTTGTAATTCATTTGGAGATTGTGTTGAAGACTCAAGCATTCCTATTGTTGTTGATTGAAGATCAATTGGTGATGTTTTTCCTCTTTTGTCTCTTTAATTTCTTAATTGTTGTGATTTGCTTTATGTTTGTTCAATTCTATCTTCTTCCCATGGATTTCACCATGGGCTAATTCTCTTGTGCTTGGGTTAATTGAAATTGATGATGATTTGATTAATGATGCTATAATTGTTGATGATTGGAGATTAATTGAGTAGATTGCTTACTAATTGTGATTCTCATTTGTGCTTCATGCATAATTATCTCTTTAGATTAGTGTTTGATCACCCTAGCTATAGACGAGAGTTGCGCTAACGTGATCCGGTATTAATCGGGTGATAATTGTGTATGAATGTGTGGATTGGGTGCTTCGGAATCGAGAGATTAGTTGCACTAAGGATACTCACATTAGTTTTCTACCTAATTGTGATTCTTAATTGTGCTTTGTGTAAAATTGTCTCTTTTGATTAATGGTTGATCACCCTAGCAATAGGCGAGAGTTGAGCTAACGTGATTAGGTGTTAATCGAGTTTCAATTTTGCATGATTGTATGAATTGGGGATTTCTACATTGAGAGATGGGAAAGACTAAGGATACTCACATTAGGCATTGTGATTTTAATGGAGTGATTAATTTCATGATGGTTTATGCTTTCTATCTTAGTTGATTTGCAATTTGATTCAATTATAGCTTGTTGATTGATGATTCATTGATGGATATTAATCCTAGCACCTCTATCCCACCATTTATTGTTGTTTTTGTTCTCGCATCTTAAGTGTTCGATCTATTGCTTGCTCATTGTTGTTTTGTATTTTTGCTTGTGTTTTTGTTGTTTTTGTACCAAATCATTGTTGCAACTCTAGTCACTAAGAACTTGTATTCCTAGGGCCTCATGTGCATACTTTTTCCCTTGGGTTCGATATTTTGTTGATTGATCTTAATAACTCTTACCCTATACACTCCAATCACAGAGCAAATTCCTACTTTCAAACCCTATTGAAAACAACTCCACCTATTTAAAGTATATATTTGTTGGGTCTCCCCATGATGGAGTTGAAATCTCTAATCTCTCTACATGTTCGGACTTTTAGATTAGACGGAATTTTACAGTTCCGTTATCGCGATTCACATTAAGGAGCAACACCATCATCAGCTTCCACCTGAAGTTTGAGAAGAGCGTAATCCCATTCATCCAAAACGTCCTCCATTTTATATGTATTTTAAGTGTAACTAATAGATATTAACACTTATATATTAATGTAATTATAATCATACACACATAATCTAAACAAATAAAAATAAATATACAATAAAACCTCTATAAATTATTAACCTTGGGACCATGAATTTTTTTTAATTTAGAGAGATATTAATATATCGATAAATTAATATTTTATTAATTAAGAGAGAGACTTTTTAAATTCAACAAATTTAGTACATATGTATTGAAAATAAATGAATTCATATATTGATAAGTGGAATATTGTGTGTATTTTATGTTGTTAATTTAATTATTTTATTATCAATTGAGTGCCACAATTTTATTATGTCCACTTATTATTTCTTTTGTTGCCTTTTTACTGTGATATTTTAGTTCTTTATTAAATACAGGTAATTAGGCAATTTTGGGAGCCGAGAGAGGAATCGAGAAGTAGATAATCGAAACTTGCGCGTTCAGAAGGGAAATAGAGTGATTGTAGAGGAAATTTATTATTTCCTAAATGCAAAAGTCAACCTTGGGAAAGGGGGATGAACCTGGACAAGGAAAAAAAGAGAAGAGAAAAAGAAAAGAAAAAATACGCAGAAAGGATACGCAGGAGTTTCTGGGAGAATTTTGAGAAGGAGAACTGAGAGTTTTGTATTTGTGAAGACAAGTTGTAAGAATTTTAGTATTTTTATTATTTTTTGTGTTTGTTTAATCATGTTTAGTAGCTAAGTTTTTATATTCTAGTCCGAGGATGCGGAACTTTGAACAGTTTGATTTTCTTGCGAATTAGTATAACGATTTTATTTAAATTCCAGTCTCATTTTTATTATTATTTGATCTTATGCGTTGCATGTTTTGAATGACGGATTAATTAGGATTGATCACCCCAATTTGTTTTTTATTCATCTCTAGCTAATTCACATATTGTAATTCGTAATTGTACAATTTTGTGATATGGTAGCAACTAGGGCAGATCACTCTAGGGAATAATAATATTTAAGTTATATGATTCGAACGTTTCGTTTTCATAGCTTAATTTTTTCCTATCGTTTTAGGGCGAATGCATTTTAGGAATTAAATCCCGAATACATGTTTTAGAATTGTTCCTGGGGTAGATTAATCAGGGGTCATACTTTCTGATTAATTAACTTAAGAAACGATTCGAACTAGTTTGGTTGTACCACTAGTTTAGGGAAAAGATTCGAGTAAGAAGTTGAATAGTCGTGGTTATTAATTTGAGTTCGGAAAACTGTTCAAAGGGAAGCTATCCGAGGGCTAGTTTGTTTCACATATTGTCTACTCAAACCATCGTGATTCGTTATTATTTAGTTTATTGCATTTTTATTTTAGTGGATATTATAGTCGAGAACCAATCCCCCCCTCATTTTTACCGCTTAATTCACACGAATTATTTCAATTAAATTACTCTGTTCCTCGTGGGATCGACCCCTTACTTGCCCTACTACATTAGTAGGTTGGGTTGGGATTTAATATATTTTTTGGTGCTGGCGACAGCACACCAAATTTTGGCGCCGTTGTCGGGGAACTGTTGTTAATTTTGTTGAATTTTTCGTGTTTTAATTTGTGTTGAAAAATTCTGAAAAAAGTTTTAAAAAAATAAATAAATTTTGAAAACCAAAAACTTTTTTTCTGGAATCTGTTCGTTGTTCTTGGATTTTTGCTTTACAGGATTAGTTTAACACTGGTCCTATCAGTGTTCTGTTCTGTTTATCAAAACTCCAGAAACATTCTGCTAACTGGGAAATCTATTTTGCTGCTTGTTTGCTAACACTGACCCCCTCAGTGTTTATTCAGAATTTTATTGCAGTGAATGATTGCTCGTTCAGATCGAAGTGCATCACTCGAGTTTGATCCAGAGGTAGAAAGAAGAGCCAGGCATCTTAGGAGAGAGACTCGGTTGCGGAGACAAATTGATTTTTCATCAATAGGAGACACGAATAGTGATGAGGGGAGTGATACTAGTGAAGAAGTAGAATCTGCATTTACGTTCAGAAACATGGCTACAGGGAACGAAGAGAGGACAATGAATGAGTTGGCAAATCAGGCCACAAACCATCAACCTCTTTGCATTACTATTCCTGCTCTTACTGCTAATGTTAATTTTAAACTTAACTCTGGGTTAATTCACTTACTACCTTCTTTTCATGGTCTTGCAGGTGAAAACCCACATGCTTTTCTGAAAGAGTTCCACGTCGTATGCTCAAGTTGTTGGAATCTTATTATTTCACACATATAAATGTGGTCCATGTAATTCGTAGGTCTAATAATTAAATACTTTTAATTCACATTTATATTAATTAAAGAATAACTTAATGTTTTAAATAAAGTTTCTCGTATGATGATAGACGAGAAATTAAGTTTTTAAAACATAAGGGCGGTTTTAAAACTTTCAGGAAGTTTTATAACTCCCTCTCCCTCTACTAAAATATTTTTCTGACAGTATCATCAGTGTGGGAAAAGAAAGGAGAACGTAAGGGGGAGAAAAATATCGTATCAAATGGATCCTGGTATGTAATGTGAAAATTTCTTGTTAAGTGTGAATCATGAGACGAAAGATCTTTGGGCACGTAAAAGTATATATGATTTCCATTATAGATTCCTGGAATTATATAAAAGAAATCTTTCAGTTGGTATCAGAGCCCTTGGTTTGGACGTCTATGTTTCACCATGAAAGTGCTATTATGATTTATGATTTGTTGATCTTCTAGAATCTGTTGAATTACGTACTCCTTGATTTCTGAATCAAACTCATGAATATTTGGTGCTTGATTAAGTATTGTGTTTTGCCGAGAATTCATGTTAGTAATGCCCACGTTCTTGTGCCCACTAATAATTAGTGGTGTAGTAAGAATTATTTGATTAGTAATGTTGAACACGTGAATTAGTTTCTGCATGCAAATTCTCCATGTTCTATTTAATTTCATTATTATTATTTTGCATTACGTGTGCATTGACAGAGTAAACATGGGGATGGACGTGTTAATAAAACTTGTATGGAATTGATTAGTTCAATGAATAGATTACTGGGTGCTTTAAGTAAAAGGAAAGTATAGTTTATTTTTTAATATATAGACGAGAATAGATGGTAATTGGATTAATTGACACCAATTCTTATTGATTGATCTCAATTATTTCTCATGTATATGTTGGATATTATTAATTCAACATTAAAGTTTTATAGACACTTAATTAAATTTAAATGAAAGAAACTAGTTAGTCATTAAAATGGCCTAGTTTGAGAGTTAAATTATTAAGTGTATTAATTCAGTTGTTCATAATATTTTGATGCTATTTGATTGAACAATTGAGTTTATAATTATATTACGAGGAGGTCACCCAAAGGTGGACCATTGTATATAATTTATAAGATAAAAGAGATGAATCATAAATACTTAAGTTAATTAAGGAAGTACATCCAAAGATGACAAGCTTATATTAACTGGTGTATGTTATGATTGTCTATTAAATTATTTGAGCATCAATAATTGTACATGTATTTGAATATTGCCCAAAGGTGAAATTTAAATACAAGTTGTAAAGTATATATACTTAAAGTTTCTAGATTAAATGTAATTAACTCAAAGCACTAATAGACAAGTATATATAAAATTGTGCAGTTTCAATGAATCTTTTTGCATCGGGAAATTCAGTGGTCAAATTCAATGGGTTGAACTATGTTAATTGGTCTGAACAGATCCATTTTCACTTGGGTGTTATGGAATTGGACTTAGCCATAGTTACTGAAGAGGCACCTCCAGCCATTACTGAGACTAGCTCAGAAAATGACAAGTCTCTTTACGAGGCTTGCGAGCGGTCTAACAGGTTGAGCTTAAATCTAATGAAAATGACCATGGCTGAAACCATTAAGCCTTCGATGCCAAAGACGGAAAATGCAAGGGAATTCATGCTAAAACTCAAAGAGTATTCCCAATCGGACTTAGCTGACAAATCAATTGTGGGCAGCCTTATGAGTGAGCTGACTACAAAGAAATTTAATTGGTCTCAACCTATTCATGATCATGTAACTGAAATGTTCAACCTAGCAGCAAAACTCAAGACTATGGGAATGGATGTGAGTGAGACTTTTCTTGTTCAGTTCATCATAAACTCTCTTCCTGCTGAATTTGGACAGTTCCAGGTGGAATATAACACCATTAAAGATAAGTGGAACTTTCAAGAGCTTAAAGCTATGTTGTTGCAAGAGGAAAGGAGATTAAAGAAGATAAAGGATCATTCTATTCACTTCACAGTTAATAATGAAGCTTCTATCAGTAAGGTTAAACCGGGTAAAAAGGATAAGAAAAGTGATAAGACCCCTCTAAAGGCTAATGACGGTCAACAGAAGAAGTGTTACTTCTGTAAGAAGGTAGGACACTATAAGAAAGATTGTCCTAAAAGAAAGGCTTGGTTCGAAAAAAAAAAGGTATGCATTATGTTTCTGTATGTTTTGAATCAAACCTTATTGAGGTTCCTAATAATACCTGGTGGGTAGATTCTGGTGCTACTACTCATGTGTCACATGTTTTACAGGGATTCAGTACAATCCAGCCCATAAACGGAAGTGAACAATATTTGTTTATGGGAAACAGGATGAAAGCACGAATAGAAGGCATTGGGACTTACAGATTGATCTTGGATACTAGATGTCATTTGGATCTAAAAAATTATCTCTATGTTCCCGAATGTGCCAGGAATCTTGTTTCAGTAGGAAAGTTGGATGTATTAAGTTTTTATTTCAAATTTGGAAATGGTGTATTTTCTTTGTATAAGCACAACTACTATTATGGATCTGGTATTTTGTGTGATTTACTTTACCGTTTCAATTTGAATGTTAAGTTTGTTGAATCTTTGTTTCATGTAGAAAATAACATAGGGATTAAACGTAGCACACTAAATAAAAATTCTGCTTTCTTGTGGCACCAAAGATTAGGTCACATTTCCAAAGAAAGGTTAATGAGGTTGGTGAAAAATGAAATTCTTCCTCATTTGGATTTTAGTGACATGAATGTGTGTGTTGATTGTATTAAGGGAAAACAAACTAAACACATATTAAAGAAAGCAGCCACGAGAAGCACTCAACTTCTAGAGCTTATTCACACTGATATTTGTGGTCCTTTTGACATACCCTCTTGGGGCGGTGAAAAATATTTTATCACTTTTATAGATGATTTCTCACGTTATGGTTACATTTATCTAATGCACGACAAGTCTCAATCGGTGGATTTCCTAAAGGTGTTCATTGATGAGGTGGAAAGACAATTGGATAAAAAAGTAAAAATTGTGAGATCGGATCGAGGTGGTGAATATTATGGAAAATATAATGAAAATGGCCAAAATCCAGGACCATTTGCAAAGTTTCTTGAGAGTCGAGGCATTTGTGCACAGTATACGATGCCGGGTACTCCTCAACAAAATGGTGTAGCTGAAAGACGAAATCGTACTTTAATGGATATGGTTAGGAGCATGTTAAATAACTGCTCTTTGCCCATTTCATTGTGGATGCATGCATTAAAGACAGCAGTATATCTGCTTAACAGGGTTCCTAGTAAAGCAGTTCCTAAAACTTCTTACGAGTTATGGACTGGAAGGAAGCCCAGCTTAAGGCATCTTCATGTTTGGGGTTGTCAGGCAGAAATAAAGGTATATAATCCGCATGAAAGAAAACTTGATCCTAAGACAGTCAGTGGGTTCTTCATTGGCTATCCTGAAAAGTTAAAGGGATACAGGTTTTATTGCCCTAACCATAGTACAAGAATTGTTGAGTCAGGTAATGCTCGGTTCATTGAAAATGGTCAAATTAGTAGGAGTTTGGAAACTCGAAAAGTGGACATTCAAGAAATTCGGGTGCAATCATCTGCACCCAATAATCCTTCTACGATTGTTGTTCCTGTTGTTGTGTCACAAAGACACGATGTACCAGAACAACAATTTGGCGTTCCAAACCCACAAAATGATATTAATATGGATGAACCGATCATTAATGAACCACAAGAGGTTAATGAACCACAAGAGGAAATAGTTTTAAGGCGTTCTACGAGGCAGAGAAAATCAACTATTTCTAATGACTTTGTGGTGTACTCTCTTGAGGATGAAAGTGATTTGAGCATTGATGAGGATCCCGTCTCATTTAAACAAGCCATAGAATGTATCAATTCTGAAAAATGGTATGATGCCATGAAAGAAGAACTTAAGTCAATGGATGACAACAACGTCTGGGATTTGGTAGAGTTGCCTAAAGGTTCTAAAAGAGTCGGTTGTAAATGGGTCTTCAAGACAAAACGTGACTCCAATGGCAATATCGAAAGGTACAAGGCTAGACTTGTTGCTAAAGGTTACACCCAAAAAGATGGCATCGACTATAAGGAAACTTTTTCACCAGTTTCAAAGAAAGATTCATTCAGAATTGTCATGGCTATGGTGGCTCAGTATGATCTAGAACTACACCAAATGGATGTCAAAACCGCTTTCTTAAATGGGGATTTAGATCAAGAGGTTTATATGGACCAACCTGAAGGTTTTGTGGCCATAGGAAAAGAAAATCTAGTGCGTAAGCTAAATAAATCAATCTATGGACTAAAACAAGCTTCTCGCCAATGGTATCTTAAGTTCGATGATACCATCACATCTTACGGTTTTGTAGAAAATACTGTTGATCGGTGTATCTATATTAAAGTCAATGGGAGTAAGTTTGTTATTTTAGTCTTGTATGTTGATGATATACTACTTGCTGTAAATGATATTGGTTTGTTACATGACGTGAAAAAGTTTCTCTCTAAAAGTTTTGAGATGAAAGATATGGGTGACGCTTCTTATGTGATTGGAATAGAAATATTCTGAAATAGATCACAAGGAGTATTAGGTTTATCACAGAAAGGTTACATTAATAAAGTTTTAGAGAGATTTAGAATGGATAGGTGTTCCGCGGGAATAGTTCCAATTCAAAAGGGAGACAAGTTCAGTCAAATGCAATGTCCAAAAAGTGAATTGGAACGAAAAGAAATGGAAAAGATTCCCTATGCTTCAGTGGTTGGGAGTTTAATGTATGCACAGACGTGTACTAGACCTGATATCAGTTTTGCTGTTGGTGTGCTGAGAAGATACCAAAGCAATCCTGGGATGGACCATTGGAAAGCTGCAAAGAAAGTTCTAAGGTACTTGCAAGGAACCAAAGAACATCTGCTTACGTACAGAAGATCTGAATCATTCGAGATTGATGGTTATTCAGATTCAGATTATGCTGGGTGTGTAGATACTAGAAAATCTACATTTAGTTATTTGTTCCTATTAGCTGGTGGAGCAATATCATGGAAAAGTGGAAAACAGTCTGTCATTGCTACTTCCACTATGGAGGCTGAATTTGTGGCATGCTTTGAGGCCATGGTTCAAGGACTGTGGTTGCGAAACTTAGTCTCAGGACTTGGGATTATCGACAATATATCCAAGCCGTTGAGAATTTACTGTGATAATTATGCAGCTGTCTTCTTCTCAAAGAATGATAAGTAGTACTCTAAGTGTGTCAAACACATGGAGTTGAAGTACTTAGCAGTTAAGGAAGAAGTAAAGACACGAAAAGTGTTCTTTGAGCATATCAGTACTAATTGCATGATAGTGGATTCGTTAACTAAAGGATTACCGCCCAAGATCTTTTCAGGTCATGTAGGTCGTATGGGCATTATAGATAAAACCTTATTGTAGTGATAGTATTGTTCTGGTTATTATGCTTGTTATTGCAGACACCTTGATATCATTTTAGTTTCGTTTCTTCAAATTTACAGTTGTTATCTTATGACATTATTGTGCACATATTTGTGAGAGATAACAAGTTATCTTGATGCTAATAGTTTTCATCAAGTAATAATAGTTTGAAGCTTACAGTTATCTTCAAAATTAATGTTGGTTGGATAAGAGTTGTTCTGTGATACATGGAAGGAATCATGTCGCTAAATGATGTGTGACCGCCATGATCCGATCTATTCTAGTTCAACTAAGTTTGATATATGTGAATTTAGTGAATGGAGCGCTTTATAGTTATTGTTAGACCGTCAAGTCATTACAAGGACCAAGTGGGAGAATGTTGGAATTTTATTATTTCACACATATAAATGTGGTCCATGTAATTCGTAGGTCTAATAATTAAATACTTTTAATTCACATTTATATTAATTAAAGAATAAATTAATGTTTTAAATAAAGTTTCTCATATGATGATAAACGAGAAATTTAGTTTTTAAAACATAAGGGCAGTTTTAAAACTTCCAGGAAGTTTTATAACTCCCTCTCCCTCTACTAAAATATTTTTCTGACGGTATCATCAGTGTGGGAAAAGAAAGGAGAATGTAAGGGGGAGAAAAATATCGTATCAAATGGATCCTGGTATGTAATGTGAAAATTTCTTGTTAAGTGTGAATCATGAGACGAAAGATCTTTGGGCACGTAAAAGTATATATGATTTCCATTATAGATTCCTGGAATTATATAAAAGAAATCTTTCACAAGTATGAAGCCAACAGGAGTTTCAGCGGAGCATGTCAAGCTAAGTGCATTCTCATTTGCACTAAAAAGCACCGCACGAGACTGGTTATATTTCTTGCCTCCAAGATCAGTTACCTCATGGAATGAGATGGAGAGGTTATTCCTCCAACATTATTTTCCAGCCACCCGAGTGGCAGTCTTGAGGAAAGAAACTTCAGGTCTTAGACAGGGGCCAGGGAAGACACTGTATGAGTATTGGGAACGTTTCAAACGTCTCATAGCTTCGTGCCCACAACATCAAATCAGTGATCAGCTGCTCATCCAATATTTCTATGAAGGTCTCACTCTCTCTGATAGAAACATGCTCGATGCAGCCAGTGGAGGAGCTTTGATGAGTAAAACACCAACAGTTGCACGAGAATTAATTTCTAGCATGGCAACAAATACCCAACAGTTTGGAGTACGTGATGCCATGAGCAGACCTATGGAGCAACCTAAAAATGAAGCTTTAGAAAGGATTGCAAGCATGATGGAAATGATGATGAAGACCAAAACTCTAGAAGTCCGTCCATGCAAAGTTTGTCATACTACAGAGCATTCTACTGAAGATTGTCGAGTCCTAAGTGATAGGTTAGAGCAAGCTAATGCAGTTGGTTATGGAAATTTTCAAGGTCAAAGGTATGATCCATATTCCAGTACCTACAATCCTGAGTGGAGAGATCATCCCAACCTTCGTTATGGGAACCAACAAAATAATCAACCAGGAGACAATTATAGACCTCCATATCAAGACCGACAATTCTAATTATTCAGAGGGAATGATAGAGGTGCTGAGAGCTCTGGGCAACACATAGGTGAGAAGGATTCAAGACCTTCTTTGGAGGATATGATGAAGGCGTTGATATCCAACACCATGAAGTTTCAGCAAGACATTCAAGTGGTGATAAAATCTCTAGAGGCTGGTCAACGAACTTTAGAATCTGGGAAACGAACTTTAGAGTCTGGTCAAAGGAATTTAGAAGCCCAAATGAGCCAAATAGCCACAGCTGTCAGCCAACTACAAGCACAAAATAGTGGCAAGCTACCTTCTCAACCCGAAACTAATCCTAGGAATGTTTTTGCCATCACCTCGCGGAGTGGTAAGCAATTGGAGGAAATTTCGCCACCCACACGTCAAGAAAAAGGTGAGGATCAGAATAGAGAGGATGAGGAGGAGCAGCCTATGGTGCAGAGTGAAAAAGTGGAGAAAGAGAAAGTTGTCCCAAGAAATCTGGATGCAGAATGTACTAACACTGACCCCTTAAGTGTTAGTGTACCAGAACAGGAAAAAGGGGTAAATTCTCGTAGTTTAATTCCCATTATTACTAATGAATTACCCTTTCCTTCCAGGTTAAAAAAGCCTGAAAAAAAATGTCAAAGACCAGCAGTTGCTTGATGTGTTCCGTAAGGTTGAAATTAACATACCTTTGGTGGACGCAATTAAGCAAATTCTGAGATACGCTAAGTTCCTAAAGAATTTATGTACCAACAAGCGTAAATTGGCTGGTGATGAGAAGATTTTTATGGGAGAGACTATCTCAGCAGTATTCCAGAAGAAATTACGCCCAAAATAGAAGGACCCGGGAATGTTCGTGATTCCTTGCACGATAGGAAACCATAAGATCGAGCAAGCTATGCTTGATCTTGGGGCCGCTATTAATGTCATGCCTTTGGCAGTGTATGAGCAGCTAGGTTTTGGGCCATTGAAGAAAACTGGAGTGGTTATTCAGTTGGTCGATAGGAGTCTTACTCATCCTACTGGAATAGTCGAGGATGTCCTCGTGGAGGTAAATCAGTTAATCTTTCTTGCTGATTTTTATGTGTTAGACATGGATGGAAACCCGATAGATTCCACACCTATTTTGTTGGGAAGACCATTTCTGAATACTTCCTAAACAAAGATAGATGTTCGTGAGGGAACACTCACTATGGAATTTGACGGGCAGATTATCCATCTTAATATATTTGATGCTATGAAATTCACTAATGAATCTGACTCTGTTTTTTCTGTGAGTATTGTTGAGCCTATTGTATAGGAAATTTTCGAGGTTGATTGCAGGAATTGGTTAGAGGAAAAATCCATGTATAATCTGCAATGGGAGGATAAAGGAGCCAAGGCCACTGAGGAACCGGAGCTTGAATTGAAGCCACCTCCTAAGCACTTGAAGTACACATATGTGGGCAAAATCGGTTGAAACAAGCTTCTTATGTCGAGCCAACGACAATAAAAAAGGACGCTTGTTGGGAGGCAACCCAATATTTTATTTTAATTTCGTTTATTTTTAATTTTCTGTTGTTTTAATTTTATTTGTGAGTTTAATTAGTTTTTCTTGCTTATGTTCTCCTTGTTGTTCTCAGGTTCCTATTATGACTTTGGACCCACCTATTCTTCCCAGCAACTCAGACCCACAATTAGTTTACAGGAGGCACAAGAATATCAGATTGTAGAAATCTTATGGATGCTCTGGGAGCAGCAACAACCTCCCACTAATTAGCACCCGGTAACCCCGCTCCACTTTTTATGTATTTCTTTATAGTGCAAGTTGTTTTGATCGTACATTGGTGCTAGGGACTAGCTCCTGTTTAAGTGTGGGGGGGCTTTGATAGCTTTCATTGCTATTTCTGTTTTTTTTTTTTTTTTTGTATTTCTTGTGTCTAATTGTTGTGTAGTGGTATTGTTGCTTTGTTTTGGCATGTTGGTGTATTTTTGTGGAGTTCAAGCATGATAGTTGAGCACTTAACTGTTGAATTAGCTGCTGATTTTTTCTGTTAAATATGCTGAAAACGTGAGTTGCATGTCTTGATTGGTGATTGCACTTGAATTCATGTGTTAGTCATAGAATTGAATCGATTGTTATTTGCTTGGCTTTGACATTATAACTTGATAATTTGTTCTTGGTAGTTGTTTTGGTCTTTGAGAAAAGTGAAGTTTGGGTTGGTGCCTAAGTTCAAAATGATGAATTTTGTGGTTGGAGGAAAAATAAATAAAAGGTGTTTTAGTTGAAGAATTGTGAAAAAAATAACGAGGGGCCGATAAGGCTGCCTGCTCTTGGGGGCTCAAGTGTAAAAAATAAAAAAATAAAAGAAAAAAAGAACACGAAAAGAGCTAAAACCCGAGAGTAGTGCGGAGCCGCGAGCCCTCGTTTGAAAATCGAAAAAAAAAGGAAAAAAAAAGAAAAAGAAAAAAAGAGAAATAAGGAGTTAGGCACCACTCAAATTTGTACTTTGAAGGAAGACTGAATCGAACTTATTTGAAAACAAGTTGTTAGGGAGTTTTGGAGATGACTTGAGTAGCTAAGAGTAGATGAGACTCTGTGATTGATTGTGAGTATAAGTTGTAATTACTTTGATAGGCACGTAATACATGAGTTTGGCTCGGGAATTCAATAGCTAGGAAAATAGAAGAGTATCTTAGTTGTCTTGCTTGAACCCGGGTGTGTAGTGTTTGCTTGAGGACAAGCAAAGGTCTAAGTGTGGGGGGATTTGATAAGTGGAATATTGTGTGTATTTTATGTGGTTAGTTTAATTATTTTATTATCAATTGAGTGCCAAATTTTATTATTTCCACTTATTATTTCTTTTGTTGTCTTTTCACTGTGATATTTTATTTCTTTGTTAAATACAGGTAATTAGGCAATTTTGGGAGCCGAGAAAGGAACCGAGAAGTAGAGAATTGAAACCTGCGCGTTCAGAAGGGAAATGGAGTGATTGTAGAGGAAATTTATTATTTCTTTATTGCAAAAGTCACGGTGCCAAAATTTGGGGTGCTGTCGCTGGCACCCAAAAATATATTAAATCTCAAACCAACCTACTAATGTAGTAGTGCAAGTAAGAGGTCGATCCCATGAGGAACAAAGTAATTTAATTGAAATAATTCGTGTGAATTAAGACGTAAAAATGGGGGAGGGGGATTGGTTCTCGACTATAATATCCACTAAAATAAAAATGCAACAAGCTAAATAATAATGAATCACGATGGTTTGAGTAAATAATATGTGAAACAATCTAGCCCTCGGATAGCTTCCCTTTGAACGGTTTTCCTAACTCAAATTAATAACCACGACTATTCAAATTCTTACTCGAATCTTTTTCCTAAACTAATGGTACGACCAAACTAGTTCGAATCGTTTCTTAAGTTTAATTAATCAGAAAGTACGACCCCTGATTCCCAGGAACAATCCTAAAACATATATTCAGGATTTAATTCTTAGAATGCATTCGCCCTAAAACGTTAGAAAAAATTAAGCTATGAAAACGAAACGTTCGAATCATATAACTTAAATATTATTATTCCCTAGAATGTTCTGCCCTAGTTGCTACCGTATCACAAAATTGTACAATTACGAATTACAATATGTGAATTAGCTAGAGATGAATAACAAACAAATTGGGGTGATCAATCCTAATTAATCTGTCATTCAAAGCATGCAAAGCATATGATCAAATAATAATAAAATCGAATCAAGAATTGAAATAAAAACGTCCATACTAATTCGCAAGAAAATCAAACCGTTCAAAGTTCCGCATCCTCGGACTAGAATATAAAAACTTAGCTACTAAACATGATTAAACAAACACCAGAATTAATAAAAATACTAAAATCCTTACAACTTGCCTTCGCAAAAATATAAAACTCTCAGTTCTCCTTCTCGGAATTCTCCTCCAAACTCCTGCGTAACTTTTTTCCTATTCTTTTTTTTTTTTCCTCTTTTACTTCTCTTTTTTTATCTTTTTTTTCCTTTTTTTTAAATAAGGAAGTCATCAAATCTTCCTTTATTTCACTCCTTTAAGACCGTTGATTTGCTCTTCCAAATATGATATGCTCGACCTTGACACTGACGTTGCCTCCCGATTCTCAACGTCATTCAATTTACCTGTAATTGATATAAAAAATAACACATCAAAGTAAACTGACGACAAAAGAAATAATAAGCGGAATTACTACAAATTGTGCTAGAAATTGATAATTAAACAATCAATAGTAGCACATAATTTACGCACAATTAACCACTACAATTAATTTACAGAAGGCACAAGGATATCAGATTGCAGAAATCTTACGAATGCTCCAGGAGCAACAACATCCTCCCACCGATTAGCACCCGGTAACCCCGCTCCACTTATTATGTATTTTTTATGGTGCAAGTTGTTTTGATTGTACATTTGTGCTAGGGACTAGCACCTGTTTAAGTGTGGGTGGGGGGGGGGGGGGTTTGATAGCTTTCATTGCTATTTCTGTTTATTTTTTGTATTTCTTGTGTTTAGTTGTTGTGTAGTGGTATTGTTGCTTTGTTATGGAATTTTTGGTGTATTTTTATGGAGTTCAAGCATGATAGTTGAGCACTTAACTGTTGATTTAGCTGCTGAATTTTTCTGTTAAATATGTTGAAAACGTGAGTTGCATATCTTGATTGGTGATTGCACTTTAATTCATGTGTTAGTCATAGAATTGAGTCGATTGTTAGTTGCTTGGCTTTGACATTACAACTTGATAATTTGTTCTTGGTAGTCATTTTGGTCTTTTGGAAAATTAAAGTTTGGGTTAGTGCCTAAAGTTGAAATGATGAATGTTGTGGTTGGAGGAAAAATAAATAAAAGGAGTTTTAGTTGAAGAATTGTGAAAAAAAATAACGAGGGACCGATACGGCTGCCTACTCTTGGAGGCTCAAGTGTAAAAAAAAAGAGAAAAAAAAGAAAAAAAAGAACACGAAAAGAGCTAAAACCCGAGAGTAGTGCGGAGCCGCGAGCCCTCTTTTGAAAATTGAAAAAAAAAGAAAAAAGAGAAAAGAAAAAAAATAAAGAAATTAGGCACCGGTCAGATTTTTACTTTGAAGAAAGACGGAAAATAATTTATTTGAGAACAAGTTGTTAGAGAGTTTTGGAGATGACTTGAGTAGCTAAGAGTGGATGAGATTCTGTGATTGATTGTGAGTATAAGTTGTAATTATTTTGATAGGCACGTGATACATGAGTTTGGCTCGGGAATTCAGTAGCTAGGGAAATCGAAGAGTGTCTTAACTGTTTTTGCTTGAATAGGTGTGTAGTATTTGCTTGAGGACAAGCAAAAGCTTAAGTGTGGGGGGATTTGATAAGTGGTTAATTGTGCGTAAATTATGTGCTACTATTGGTTGTTTAATTATCAATTTCTAGCACAATTTGTAGTAATTATGCTTATTATTTCTTTTGTCGTCAGCTTACTTTGATGTGTTATTTTGTATATCAATTACAGGTAAATTGAATGACGTTGGGAATCGGGAGACAACGTGAGTGTCAAGGTCGAGCATACCATATTTGAAAGAACAAATCAACAGTCGTAATGGAGTGAAATAAAGGAAGATTTGATGACTTCCTAATTTTTTTTTAAAAAAAAAAGAGGAAAAAAAAAAGAGAAGTAAAAGAGGAAAAAAGAAATAGGAAAAAAGTTATGTAGGAGTTTGGAGGAGAATTCTGAGAAGGAGAACTGACGCTCCATTTGGATAGAGTGAATTTGAATAAAGGAATTTGAGGATAATATACATGCATTTACACAAACAAAAATGGAGAAAAACTAAATGAATGGATTTGATTCACTCAAATATTAAGCAAAAGTGGGAGAAGTGAGAGGATTTCAAATGACTAGGTTTTGTTGGGTATTTGAAATCCTCCCACTTATAGGTAATATTTGTGTGAACCAAATCCATTCATTTAGTTTTTCTCCATTTTGATTTGTAAATGTATGGTGAATCCCTTGATTTCAAATGACTCCATCCAAATGGAGCCTGAGAGTTTTGTATTTTTGTGAAGATAAGTTGTAAGGATTTTAGTATTTTTATTAATTCTGGTGTTTGTTTAATCATGTTTAGTAGCTAAGTTTTTATTTTCTAGTCCAAGGATGCGGAACTTTGAACGGTTTGATTTTCTTGCGAATTAGTATAACGATTTTATTTAAATTCCTGTCTCGTTTTATTATTATTTGATCTTATGCGTTGCATATTTTGAATGACGGATTAAATAGGATTGATCACCCTAATTTATTTGTTATTCATCTCTAGCTAATTCACATATTGTAATTCATAATTGTACAATTTTGTGATGCGGTAGCAACTAGGGCAGAATACTCTAGGGAATAATAATATTTAAGTTATATGATTCGAACGTTTCGTTTTCATAGCTTAATTTTTTCCTATCGTTTTAGGGCGAATGCATTTTAGGAATTAAATCCCGAATACATGTTTTAGGATTGTTCCTGGGGTAGATTAATCAGGGGTCGTACTTTCTGATTAATTGAACTTAAGAAATGATTCGAACTAGTTTGGTCGTACCACTAGTTTAGGGAAAAGATTCGATTAAGAATTTGAATAGTCGTGGTTATTAATTTGAGTTAGGAAAACCGTTCAAAGGGAAGCTATCCGAGGGCTAGATTGTTTCACATATTGTCTACTCAAACCATCGTGATTCGTTATTATTTAGTTTGTTGCATTTTTATTTTAGTGGATATTATAGTCGAGAACCAATTCCCCCCCCCCCTCATTTTTACCGCTTAATTCACACGAATTATTTCAATTAAATTACTCTGTTCCTCGTGGGATCGACCCCTTACTTGCCCTACTACATTAGTAGGTTGGGTTGGGATTTATTATATTTTTGGGTGCCGGCGACAACACACTATTTATGTTTCATTGAATATATTCATGCATCAATAAATTCTTTGTAACTAATAAATATGTTCATGTATAATATCAATTCATTGTATATAATTAACTATTATAATCATGAACACATGTATCAATTCATTGGAATTACTTAAATAACTATTATAGCAAATTAAATATATTCATGCATGATGAATGAAACATATACTATATAAATCTCAATATGAAACATATCCTACTAATGAAGAAGCTGAAAAAGATTTAATATCGTTGGAACCAGTCACGAGAAAGGAGGCTTTGAGCACGACAACAACTCTTCACAATTTTTTGTTGCAGATAGAGAACTCGACACCGGAACTCTTGGCTGCAATTAAAAAATTAAAGTTAGGGATGAAATCCAATTAGATTTATATTTTATGAAAAAGCAAGTAACAATAGATTCATATTTTAGGAATTACCATGATATTTATAATTGCAATATTTATGAATTATTAATTTCGAGTTTTAATGGGATCTAATATTTATACAGGGATTTTGCAAAAAATTATTATTTTATTATCTTATCGAATTTGATAATTTTTTACAAAGGCCCAAGTCGGGACCAGAAGATTTTATTATTTTAAAGAATTTATTAACTTATAAAGTATTAATTTATAGAGGTTTTACTATACATGTTAATGTAATTATATACATATATATATATATATAGGACTCAAAAAATTTGGGGTGCCCCACTTGCTCCACCTATATCCGCCCCTCGATTAGTGGGTGGTTATACCAAATCCATTAAAAAAAAATTAAATTATTGTTCTATTGGTGAAGCTCAGCCGATGAATCTAGTGATTTGTTAGATAATTAATATAAATAAATTAATTTTATATCTTTTTATAAGTTGAAATTTTTAAATGAGATGAAAATTATTTATGGTATCAAAATTTTTGGCTGACGCTCAAATTCTGTGTTCAATTTTCTTAGAAAACAATTCTACCAATATTAAATTGTTTATTCATTGGGTCTCATCTCTACTAAATTGTCTACTCGTTGGGCCTCTTCTATAAAGGAGAGAGGTTAGAATTCAACCAACAAATGAGAGGAGATGTTAGAGAATTGTTAATATAAATAAAAATTTAAATAATCGGGAAACTTTAATCCTATATAAGGCTAATGTAATTATGCAGATTATTACTTTTAATGACGGTATACTTTTTTGTAGAGGTAAAATTGACATTTTAATAGTGTACTTTTATACTTTCATTAAAGTTATGTTAAAAATAACAATTAGTGGGAGATATACATCCCTTCATTAATATTTTTGTAATTAAAAGTCATTTTTTTCTTGTAGTGTTTATACCTCGTTTAAATTCAAACTTTTAGGTGTAATAGTCTTTTTCATGATTGATGACATTTTAATTTATTTCAAGTGTAGCTTGCATAGTAAAACCATTGTGGACCAATCGCACCATGCCATTAATGTTCAGTTATTTTATTGTTGTCAATGGTACAAGCAAAATGAACCATCAAAATTGATCGAAATTTCTAATCGACCTATAATTGTTATGTGAAAGACATTCCTGCTCTTGCATTTTTGCCACTTAAGCTATGTCTCGATATCTAATTTAGTACAATTGGTGCATATCAAATGAGTTAACTTTATTTTTAATATTACTGTAAATATTTAAAAAGAATAACACACAATGAATTGAATGCATATGATAAACTTTATTTTTAATATTAGTGTCATACACACGTATTATCACTATTATAAATAAATGTGACAGTGATAGTGTATGTTCTTGATAGTAATAGTAAATGTGCATAACAGTGATAGTAAAAATAGAAATTGCACCCAATTCACATAAGTTTTTATCAATTAAGAATAGCCTTCGTGCAGTGCTCGTGGAAGATCACTTAAAAAAAGAAATCCTAAGGCTCCATTTGGATGGAGTCATTTGAAATCAAGGGATTTGAGGATAATACATTACACATTTACAAATCAAAATGGAGAAAAACTAAATGAATGGATTTGGTTCACACAAATATTACTTATAAGTGGGAGGATTTCAAATACCCAACAAAACCTAGTCATTTGAAATCCTCTCACTTCTTCCACTTGTGCTTAATATTTGAGTGTATTAAATCAATTCATTTAGTTTTCTCTATTTTAGTTTATGTGAATGCATGGTATATTATACTCAAATCCCTTGATTTCAAATCCACTTCATCCAATTAGAGCCTTATTTAATTTTGTATTCTAATAATACCTGCACTAGTAAAATATTTACCAATGAATTATATAGTACAATAATATTATTAAGTTATTATTATATATATCGAAGTGCTGACTATTTAAAAGTCTGGCTGACTATTTAAAAGTCTGGGGGTGGGGTGGCCAAGAGGATAATGACCTTTTGTTTAAATTATTTTGGGCAGATGCTTTTAGGGATTCGGTACATACAATATTGTATCATTTTCACCGCCCGCGCTATATTTAAATTATATTAATTTGTATATTTCACTCATATTAATTTACATATTTCATATTAATATTCATATTTTATTTTATATTTTTAGTCAATTCTAACGTGTATATTCTAATTATCCTCCGTGCAGTGCTCGTGGAAGATCACGTAAAAAAGAAATACCTTATTGAATTATATATTCTAATACCTGCACTAGTAAAATATTTACCAATGAATTATATAGTGCAATAATATTATATATATCGAAGTGCTGACTATTTCAAAGTCTGGAGGTGGGGTGGCCAAGAGAATAATGACTTTTTATTTAACTTTTAGGCTCCACTTGAATGGAGTGATTTAAATTAAGGAATTTAAAGATAATACACTATATATTTACAAATCAAAATAGAGAAAAACTAAATGAATGGATTTGGTTCACACAAATATTACTTATAAGTGAGAGGATTTCAAATACCAACAAAACCTAGTCATTTGAAATCCTCTCACTTCTCCCACTTGTGCTTCATATTTGAGTGAATCAAATCCATTTGTTTAGTTTTTCTCCATTTTAGTTTGTGTGAATGCATGATATATTATCCTCAAATCTCTTGATTTCAAATCCACTCCATCCAAATGGAGCCTTAGGGATTCAGAAGATACAATGTATCATATTCACATCACTCAGCTCTATTTTAATTGGGACACCCTAGGACCGTCCCATTTATGAGACGGACATGAGATGGAGTCACTTTTAAATAAATTGTTATCACTTTTCATAAATTGCTATCACTTTTCAATTCGTTATCACTTTTATACTAATTTGTATCACTTTTTTAAAAAGTGATGATAATTTATTAAAAAGTGACTAGGTCTCATGCATGAGACAGTCTCATACAAGTTTTTGCCAATATCAATTATGGATATTTTATTTATATTAGCTTGCATGTTTTAAATTAATATCTACGTTTCATTTCGCATTTAAATTAAATCTACTTTGTATGTTATAATTGTATTAGCCTACATATTTCATTGATATTACCAAGGGTGTTTCATGTTTGATTGTGATTTACAAATTATTTTATGAGGTTGAAATTTACCCAATGCACATATATCTTTAAATAATGAACGAAAAAATATCAAGAAAAATAATAGTTTTAATCCTACAACATTAACATAAGAAACAATAAAAGGCCTTATACGCCCCCAGGGGCATAGACAGATGGTAAGTGGGCAAGGTGATTGGAGCACATACACTCCGATATCCTGGGTTTGATTCCGTGTGGTGACAATTCTTTCACTACAAAAGAAACCAGAATTATCGAGGGCACTTAATGAGGGGCACATAACCCTCGTTAATTAACGAGGGGCGAACCGAGGGCCGTTATTAACGACGGAATTAGCGAGGGAAATGGGCCCCTCATTAGTTAACGAGGGCCCACACGAGGGCAGACCAACCCTCGGTAGTTAACAAGGGCGAGCCCCCTCGCAGGCCCAAGTTAACGAGGGTGACGCCGTCGGTAAGGTCCAGCCCAACGTTAGCGAGGGCAGGGGCCCCTCGGCAATACTTAACGAGGGCAAGGCTCCTCGCCTCGGCCCAGCTGTAATTAACGAGGGCAAAGTCCCCTCGCCAAGCCCAATTAAAATTAACGAGGGCCTAGGCCCCTCTCTAGGCCCCTCGTTAAATCGACATTTTTATACTCAGTGCAGCTTTTTTCCTCCTCCGCATGTTTTTTTTCTCCTCTCACAGCAGCCGCCGCCGCCCGAAATTGGACCAACCACTAGTCGGGCTTTGTTGTACGCGTCCCCGGGAACATTTCTACGGTGAGTTTTAATGATTTAATCGATTAATTTTGTTGATATTTTATAAATTTTATGTTTTTTTATATGCATGTATTTGTGTAATTTTGTTGTTATTATATATATGCATGTATAGGTATTGATTGATTAGTTATTTAGTATTATTTTTTTAATTTTTATGTGTATTTTAATTATTAATAATTATTTAGGAATAATTAGTTGTATAATATTATTAATTATTTAGAGTTAATTAGTATGTATGCAATTATATAATTAGTAGTATAAAATTATTAATTATTTAGAGTAATTAGTATGTATGCAATTATATAAATTTATTTTTAATATTATTATAATTTTAATTTAATTGCTATAATTTATATATTTGTAGGTACGTACGCAAATTGAAAAGAGATTTGATCCGGGCGTATAACATCATACACTATATACACGCAACCACTATCACCGTAAGTATTCTTTTTTTAATTAATTATTAAAAAAATGCTCTTAATTTAATTATAATAATTATTTGATTTAAAATTATTTGGCATGAATGATATATATATATATATAATCAATGTTCGATCAAATTTTGCATGATAGGTCAATTATATTAATGTTGAAAATTGAATCGATGTTCGATTCAAGTTGATGTTGGAATTGGGGGTTGATGAATTGTTTGGTATTGTTTGTTGTAGAATGTACATTCCGACTTGATTAATTTTAATTAAGTTGGAAATGGATGCACTAGGATCTTGATATATTAACTGGGGAATACGATAAATTAAAACAAAACTCTGCCGAAATTTTTAGAAAATATATATATTAATATTAGGAAAAAATATATTAACTGGAAGAATTAACTATGATTTAATTAAATTTTGAATCTTCATTAATCTGAAACAGATTCCTATGAATTATTCAAGGTGTAGTTGGATGTATTGTCCAAGAACGATTAATTGCATGATATCTACCGAATTTCTTAGTGGAATTGAATCGTTTATAGAATTCGCTACTAGTAACTCGGATTGGATGAGTGGAGGAAAGATTAGGTGTCCTTGCTTGAAATATAAATGTAGGAACCAGAGTTTTAGAGAACCCATTGACGTGGAATTACATTTATATAGGCATGGGTTTATGTCTAATTATCACAATTGGATTTTGCACGGTAAGCAAAAATGGAATCATATGATTAGTCGACGTCGACTTCATATAGAGTTGATGACACTGAAACATCTAGCTCATACCACACTATGAAGATGGACTTAACTTCTGGTCCCAACATTAGTTTCGAAAATATGGAAGAAGAGCCCCTTAATGAGGAACCTCCTAAGCAACATGCTGCACATTTTTTTGACATGCTTTGTGCAGCGAATCAGGATCTGTATCCTAATTGCGACTCTCATTCTCAGTTGTCATTCAATGCCCGTCTTCTAAACATTTAAACTGAAAACAGACTGTCTGAAAAGGGTTATAATCAAATCGTTAACTTGATTCGTGAGATTTGCCCTCCAGAAAATCTGGTGCCCAAGAAATTTTCTGATACTAAATAATTTATGGGTGGGATGGATCTTCCCGTGGAGAGGATTGATTGTTGTGCAAATAATTGTATGATATATTGGGGTGCAGACAGCGAACTTGAATCTTGCAAGGTTTGTGGTCGGTCACGATTCAAACCTGCTAGACGTGGTGTGGATGATCAATAGAAAAAGAACAATTCTTTCAAGGAGATGTTCTATTTTTCTATCATTCCTCGATTGCAAAGATTGTATCAGTCCAATACTACTGCTAAGGATATGATATGGCATGTTATTTGCTATAATGATGAGTCTGGTGTTATGCGTCACCCTACAAATTCGTTGGCTTGGAAACACCTGGACTATTTATATCCCGATTTTGCAGCTGAAATACGGAATGTGAGGTTGGGTTCAAGCACTGATGGTTTTCTGCCATTTGGGCAGTCGGGAAAACAGTATTCGTCATGGCCAGTGATACTGACACCGTACAATCTGCCTCCATGGTTGTGCATGAAAGAACAATTCATATTTCTGACGGTTTTGGCGTCTGGTCCTAAAAATCCAAAGGATAATTTAAATGTCTTTTTACAACCACTAATTCATGATTTGAACATGTTGTGGGAAAATGGGGTGAAAACGTATGATGTTGCTAGAAAGCAGAATTTTATGATGCGGGCTGCATTAATCTGGACCATTAGCGACTTTCCAGCTTACTCAATGTTGTCTGGATGGAGCACCGCTGGAAGGACTACTTGTCCATCTTGTGCTGAATACTCCGATGTCTTCACTTTAAGACTCAGTCGTAACCAGTCGTGGTTTGATAACCATCGTAAGTTCTTACCTAGGGGACATTTGTATCGTAGGAACAAAACTGCATTCATAAAGAATGTAGTCATTACAGATGACCCACCGCCCATCCGAACAGGTGAAATGCTCCTACAAGAAATTAATTGGGTGGGGTACCGAAAAGTGACAGAAGAGTGTGCTGAGGTCCACAACAAAATATTGGATGATGGCTGGAGGAAGAAAAGTATTTTTTAGGATTTGCCATATTGGAGTACCCTCTTGATCTGATATAATTTGGATGTGATGCATATTGAAAAAAATATGTTTGATAATTTGTTCTACACAGTGATGAATGTGGAAAGGAAAATAAAAGACACAAATAAATCTAGGGATGAACTTAATGAATACTGTCGTCGTCCTTCTCTAGAGAAATGTCCACGCACAGGAAAGTACCCCAAAGCTTGTTATTCTCTTGATAAGGGTGAAAATGATGAATTGTGCAGATGAGTAACTGAGTTGAAGTTTCCCGATAACTATGTGTCTAACCTGTCTCGATGAGTAAAATGGATGAAATTGAAGATTTTTGGGATGAAGAGTCATGATTGCCATGTGTTTATGCAGAGACTACTCCCGATTGCTTTTCGTGAAACTCTGCCGCCGAATGTGTGGAAAGCAATCACTGAACTTAGTTTGTTCTTTAGGAAGTTAACTTCTACATCCATTACCGTTAAGAACATGGCTCGATTGGAAGCAGATATTCCAGTTATCTTGTGTAAGTTGGAACGTATCTTTCCACCTAGCTTTTTCAATTTGATGGAGCATCTGTCTGTGCACCTTGCATACGAAGCAAGGATAGCTGGTCCTGTGCAATACAGATGGATGTATCCATTTGAGAGGTAATCAATAACTCTAAATTATTTGATCACCTAAAACTGCTATACTATATAATCATTGCTTTCTTTAATTAGGTATCTTCACAATTTAAAGCTTAGTGTTGGTAACAAGGCACATGTTGAAGCATCGATTGTAAATGCATATTTAACGAAAGAGGCATCAATATTTTGTTCCCACTATTTTGACGATCATGTTCTGACGAGGCAGCACAATGTACCTCGTAATTACAATGGTCGTGGCGGAGAACCCCAAGTAGCAAAAGGTATCCTATCGATATTTATACCTCCTGGTCGACATCTTGGAAAGATGAATAAAAGATGAATTTTAGATGAGGAGAAGAACACCGCTATAAAACATACGTACGTGTTACTGAATTGCAACGAGTTGCAACCGTATATTGAGTAAGTTTATAACGTTCAACTTCTGTTAATTATAACGTACAACCATATATTAAATAAATAAACTCCCCTTTTCTAGTATGTTTTACGAGCAACTTCAAAAATTTCAACCGGATCTCTCAAGGGTTGAACAAGATGATAGACTACAAGAGGAGTTTACATCGTGGTTTGAACAACTTGTAAAGATAAACAATATTCAAAATCGGTGGATACGTGATCTTTCTAGCGGTCCTTCGAGTTGTGTTACCACATACCCTGGATATTACATGAATGGATACAAATTTCACACAAGAATTTATGGCTCATTTAAATCAACTATAAATTGTTGAGTTTATATCAAGGGCAAAACTATGATGCAGATGAGAATGATTTCTATGGGATCCTCGAGGAAGTAGTACAATTGGAATACCCCGAACTTATTGAGAAAAAAGTTGTTCTGTTCAAGTGTGAGTGGTTTGATCCATCTGTGCCAAATGGAACAAGGGTACATCCTAATTACAAACTTGTGGACGTTAATCAGAGAGTACGATACGGCCACTATGATCCTTTTATGTTAGCAAGTCAAGCCACTCAAGTTTACTATTGCAAGTACCCGGGAAAGCGTAGACATGAATGGTTGACCGTTTGCAAAATCAAGTCGAGATCCTTGTTGGAAACCGCGCCAACGAATGAACATGAGCTTTCCCCCTTTCAAGATGATATTGAGTCTCAAATTAATATTCTGCAAACGGATCATGATCCAATCATATTGACAGATGTCAACGGTGCACTAATTGATATTGAGAATGAAGAAGAAGAAGAAGAAGAAGAAGAAGAAGAAGAAGAAGAAGAAGAAGAAGAAGAAGAAGAAGAAGAAGAAGAAGAAGATATATGATTGATGCGTAAAAACTGACCTGGGCCTGCTTCCCCACCTGGGTTCACGGGGGTAAAGCCTTTACGCACTTAAGATCCTTAGCTTCCCTCGAACAAACATACCTGCAAAACACGCCGGAGGGTTCTCCGGCGTAGGCACTCCGACGCTCAAGTCAGGTCACCGGAAAACACTCAAGAAAGTACGTATAAGGTAGCTAAGTGAGAGTGATAGTGATTCGATACCGTTACCTCCCTGCTGGGTGTGTCCTTTATACGTAAGTTAAGAGTAATAACCGTCATTACGGTTTCAAGGCATTATCCCACACGTTCTGCCATGATGTCGTGTGTAAATAACTTATTCCTCAAGAAATCTGCATTAGATCTACGAATTCCCCCCCTGGACGGAGGTCAGACCCAGTCAATGAAGGAATATAGGAGATATTCCTTGACTTGGGCCTCAATTATCTCAACTACTCGTTCCTTCTAGCGTTTCTTGATCTTATCAGATAAATAACCGCTATGGGCTCAGTCCAAAACCCTCACGTACTCTTCAAATCTCGCTTGGGCCTCTCGGCCCACCTGTAGCCAGGTTTGGGCCTCGCGGCCCACCTGCAGCCGGGTTTAGGGTCTCGTGACCCATATCTGGATTTAGGCCTCGTGGCCCTTCTGTAGTTGGGCTTGGGCCTTATGGCCCTTCTCCCTGCAGGCCTGGGCCTCGTGGCCCCCCTGTAGGTAGGTTTAGGGCTTCGTAGCCTGGTTTCGGCCGATCTGGGCTCGGGCCCACCTCGGGTTTTCCTCCCTTTATCTAGGGTATCTACTAACGTCATTGGGCCCTATTGGGCTGGTCATATTTGGGCCCTACGTGTAGTTGGGCCCGACATTTTTATCCGTATCAACCACTCCCCCCTACTCTGGTGAGCGATCTTGGAGCTCACTGGAGTAAGGAAGATTTGCACATTCCTCCCTGCAGCTTTGCCCCCGGGGACATCCTCCCTGCAGCTTCAGCTTTGAGACGTCCCCCCTACAGCTTCAGCTTTTCAGGTACATCCCCCCTCGCTAATCTATTGGAGCCTAGCGACTCTTCGGCTTCAGCGAGGGACAGCTGTCGATCATGCATCCGCCCCTCAGTTTTAGCTACTGATACACGCATCCATTAACTCCCTCTTTATTTCAAAATCAGTTCCACTTCCTCTTCCTCTTTTTCTTCTGAATTCTCGCTCCATTTAGGACCTTAGCTTCTGCAAGTCCTCCGCGATCGTCCTCTTCACTCCTTACCTCGACTTCCTCTCCTTATCCAGGTAAATCTTTCTTTTCTCACTTTGCCTCTCTTATAGGAACGTTCTTTGGAAATGTCCCACTCTGGTTCTTCCCGAACCGTTTCTAACCCTGGGAATTCTTCCCAAAGTTCTCACCACTCTCCCGTCCCCAATCCCCCCAGAGACTCTCCTCCCGTCTCTTCCTCCTCTCCGGAGGTGGATAGGGTTCGGTTCTGGGACTCCTTTGCCGGTTCCTCCAAAATCTCTGACAAAGCCCTAACCGATCTCATTTCTGGCGACTACATTTCATCGGGTTTCAGTTTATCTCTCCCCGATCGGGGGGCCCGACCAAACCTAGCGACTCCCCCGACTCTAGCTTTCTGGCAAGCCCAGTTTGAAGCGGGGTTACGTCTTCCTCCTCCCAAATTTTTGTGCCAAATATCGAACCTCTACAGAGTTCCTCTTAACCAGTTTGTTCCTAACGCCATCAGGATGATGGTCGCTGATAAGTGCAAACTAGCACTCACCTCCCAAGTGTAGGAGGATCGTCTAGCGAGCAAGTACCGGGTTAAATTATCGAATCCGTGGGAATCAAGTGGGAGATAGCCCTAAATCTACTAGTTTAGTCATAATTGTAGTGCAAGCCATTCAACAAGATTTAGGATTCAAATAACGATAAACAAGCAACAACGCACTAGCAAGACAACTAAATTCAAGCAATATAAAAGATGTGTTCGGGTGTTTTTCGGCTATGGACTATGAAACACGAATCAAAATCAAGTAGTAACTCTCTCGTCGGCAAATTGATAAGGGCAATTCAAGTAAGAAAACACAACACCGTACTTGGTAAGCCTAGGAGTATGTTTCGTTAAAGCATGAAGAATTGATTAGGCCAACGTCCCGTTCTTCCCGATTCTCTCACGAGTCAATAGGTTTCCCTAGCGTGATTAATCTTCGCTACTAAGGTACGTCCCTTTTGTCCCCCCACTAATCACCCGACTATTAATCTAAGCAATTAATGTGAATTGATGTAATTCTAATGTAGTTAACCAAGTCTCCTTGCGTTACACAATATCCACTCTAATTATCCAATTAAACCCTTCAACCAAGCTAGAAATCTAATCATCCAAGTATCCTTGCAATAATTAAATACTAAACATGGAATTCAAGCTAAATCAAATAATAGATCATGCAAAACTCATCAATTCAATCAATCAACCTTCAATTGAAATTACCCACTCAATTAATCAACATAATTCAATCATCCATAGCTTCCAAACACCCAAACACTTGAGAAATTAGCCAAGCATAATTAAAGAAATTAAACCCATGATATTAAAGAAATAAGCATTCATCATTGCAAGAAATTAAACCAATAAAACAGAAAATAAAGATAAGAAATCACCTAATTAGCCTCCAAATATTAAGAATCCATATCTTGATCTTCCAAAATGATAAAGAAATGCAAAATCTATCTATGTGTGTGTGAAAGTGTGTAGTAGTGTGTGTAGGGGTTAATCCCCTTTTTCTATCTATTTTCCTAATTTCTTTTCTAATATTCGCTGAATTCTCTTCTGCCCCTCTTAATGCCCTCCTTTTGATTTTTTTTATAAATTTCGCTGAAATTGACTTCTTTTAAATCACGCTTCTTCTTTCTTGAATTCACGCTGCAAAATCGTTCCCCCCTTTCTCATAAAACGTGCTTCTCGTACTAATGCCACTGTCATGCTAACCTTTTCCTTTTTCTCAGAGTCGCTGGAATAAAAACGTTACACGCTTCTGTCGCTGCAATAGGTGCCAACTCGGGTCGAGTGGAAAGGGGGCTGGCCGAGTTGATTTCTTCATCAAACATTCTGGACAATTTCGAAATTCTCAACTCGGGTCGAGTGGGAAGAGGGCTGGCCGAGTTGATTTCTTCATCAAACATTCTGGACAATTTCGAAATTCTCAACTCGGGTCGAGTGGGAAGAGGGCTGGCCGAGTTGAGTGAAGATCGAAGGCTGTTTATGGTTGTGAATGGACCGCGATGCAAAGGCGATGGCTCTGAATGGAGAGGCGACGGCGCAGCGGTGGCGGAGGGCTGGGCTGCTGTTTTGCGGCTAACGAGGCGGCGGCACGCGCCCGAATTGATGGCGGTGGAGGTGTATCAGCGGTGGTTGATTGATGAGCGGCGCTGTGGTGGTGGTTGATTGGTGGATTAGGTGATTGTTTGTTGGTGTATGGTGGTTTAATTGTAATTTGGGAGTTGTTGCAGGTCTGGGTAAGGCTTCCATGGCGGATTTGCTGCTGAGAACGAAGGTGGGTGTACTTATCAATTTCATGGGTGTAGCGGGTAGGTGCATGCGTCTGTTTTGACAACCACAACTTCGTTCGATCATATTTTCTTCATACGAGCTCCGTTTGACCTCATTCTTTTTGCGTTACGACCGTCTCTCGGCCCTCTTTCCAACCATGCAATTGCCCAATTAATTTGAAGACGACAAATATCCTCAATTTGCACTCAAAATGGCATCAAACCTACATATTAAAATCCCAAATATTAAATCAAACAATTAAGTGCAATTGGACCAAATAATAGTGAATTAACATGAAAATCATATCAAAATGAGACAATTAAGCACACAATTAACATGCAATAATTCACCCTAATCAGGAATGGCATGAAGTTGAATCCAGCAAAGTGTTCTTTTGGAGTGAGATCCGGGAAGTTCCTAGGATACATGGTGACCCAGCGGGGAATCGAGGTTAACCCTGCTAAGGTGAAAGCTGTGCTTGATATGCAGCCCCCCACCAATATCAAGGAGCTGCAGAGACTGAATGGGAGAATTACAGCATTGAGCAGATTCATAGCCAGATCTGCAGAAATGAGCCATCCCTTCTTTAAAATCTTGAGGAAGGGATCTAAGTTCGAGTGGAATGAGCAATGCCAGCAGGCGTTCGAAGAGCTTAAACAGCACCTGGCCCAGTTACCTACATTAATGAAGCCTATACCAGGGGAGACACTCTACCTCTACCTCTCTGTAGGAGGGGTCTCACTCAGCTCCGTGCTGGTGAGGGAGGGAGGGTCAACCCAGAAACCTGTTTACTACATTAGCAAGCTCATACAGGGAGCTGAAGTGAGATACTCGGAGATAGAGAAAGCAGCCCTGACTATAATTGTAGCGCCCCAAGTTCTCTTTCTTTTTAAAACAATATCACTTTGGGGCTGAGGCGCTACTAAAATACCATTTCAAACTCATTTCCAAAGATACGATAATAAAATTATTATCTTTATAAGCGGAAGCTATAACCAAATTAAAAATAATACCCCAAAGCAACCAGAAATCAGTGATACGTACTTGAGAAAGAAGAATTTAACAAACCTCGCTCACATGCGATAATTACACATCAAAAGAAAAAAGGCAAAATATGTTTTGTTACACGTTTCAACTAGTATATTTATACCAGTCAGACAAAAGAACCATTATTTTTCACTCCAGTAGCATAACTCATAATATATACAATAATTACACAACCGAACCAAAAGGTACAGTGTTGCATCCTCATCGTCCCTCCATATCAAACTCAAGATCTGTAACAATGGATATGAGGGGTGAGTGTTTCAAATACACCCAGTGGAATAATCTCAATGATTGCACTGATAAAATGTATATGCAATAACACATAACATGAAAACATAACTCATGTGCACATTGTACGGGCCATTACCCGGCTTGAACATAGTACGGGCCATTACCCGGCTTGAACATAATACACATAGTACGGGCCATTACCCAGCTTGAACATAATACACATAGTACGGGCCATTACCCGGCTTGAACATTATATGGGTCATTACCCGGCTTGAACATAATACACATAGTACGGGTCATTACCCGGCTTGAACATAATACACATAGTACGGGCCATTACCCGACTTGAACATAATACACATAGTACGGGCCATTACCCGGCTTGAACATTGTACGGGCCATTACCCGGCTTGAACATAATACACATAGTACGGGCCATTACCCGGCTTGAACATAATATCACAATTGTTGCATAATCATGACATATATTACTCACATATTGCACCTTAACATAGCAATCATAACATGGAATGTTAAACTCAATTAAGAGTGGAAATTATCCTACCTGATTAGATATGAGCACTATTTTGGAGCAGAACTGCTTTTATGCTTCAGGTTCTTCTGGCCCTACAAATGATATCGTGCTCTCAGATCATTGTAATAGATATGATAATTAACTTATAATAACTATAATAAGAGCTTCCTAGAGTTAAAGGACCACTGGATTTGGTCTAGGGGTTAAAGGGCAAACCAGTCTTTTCCTAAGGATTTTAAAGTTCGATTAATGTGTTTGACGGTCAAAAGACAAACTAGCTAGTTTATTGATAATATAATCCTATTTAGAGCGTGTAGAAACTCGTTGGGATAAAAACGGACTTGAAACAAAGAATTTGGATTAAAAACGGGAGTTTACGGTGTACAGCCGTTCAGGGGTAAAACGGTCATTTTTATAATGCTGTTCGTCCTGTGATTTTAGAATTAAAATGTAGATCTTTGAATTTGGAACAATTTGACGCTGGTTTGGATCAAATCGGATGAAAAACGAAGATTCTACAAGCGTTTGAAAATGAGGGGCAAACTTGTAATTAAATGGAAATCAAGAGTCAACAGTTGACCGTTGACCGTTGACTGGTCAACTGACCAGAATTGAGAATTTGCATTTTAGTCCCTGAAGTTAATCTAATTCTCTTTGGCCTCCCCTCTACTTTCAAGCTTTTGTACAAGAGGTCCCTACGATCATTCTACACCTTTGATTGGAAAACCGAAAATACCGTTGGAATCCTTACAATCTCGGCTTCCTATTTCACCCGAGCCTCGCCTCAAACGGTCACCGGAAAGATGACGGCCATTTTGGCAGAGAAGGACGAATTTTTCACTTACGCCATTAACGTCCATTTCAAGCTTTTGATACTCTATTTTTATCGTTTCCTACTCATAATTAGGCCTATGACCTTTACTACATCCCATAATGACTCGAAACGTAAGAATCCACAAAAATAAAGTTTAATTCTAAACGTTGAAACCCGTTTCTACGCGTCACTTTCGGCTTATTTTTCTACTAATTTCATACACCGATTCTAACAATGGAGAATAGAATTCTACTCTACGCACAACAGACTTCACAACAGTATAAGCCTCGCCACCTATCGTTTGCCGAAACGACGGTGGTGATTGAATGAAAAAGCACATTTAAACAATAATTTTCGAAGCTTCGCACTAAATTATCGGACGCTACAGGAATCGAAACAACAAGCTGATCTTATTTCTACAATCTACGAATCGCTACGAGCATTTCCATATATAATATGATAATACCGGAGAAAACCATCGGCGACGGAATAAGGCGGCGTTAACGGAGAAAAATAAAAGAAGAAAATGGACGTACCTGCGGCGCTATACTACGGAAGGAAAGAAGAAAAGTGATGATAAGCATATGGACGTCAATTAACTTTCAAAGTTACATATAATAATTTTTACCTTATCCGAACTTACTTTTATATTTTAATTAAATTAACTTATTAATATATATATATATATATATATATATATATATATATATATTCTATTTAATACCTCTTATAAATTTATTTGTATATAAATACACTTTATTAAACACTACAAAATATTTAATTTTTCTATTTCAATTAGAAAAATTATCAAATTATAATACTTAATTTATTAAAATTAATAACATGCATTAATAATTCATATAAGGATTTCGGGGTATTACAATAATGGTCACTGCACGGAGGTTACAGCCTTATTTTTTGTCACATAAGGTCATTGTTCGGACTAACTACCTTTTGAAACAGGTGATAGGGAGAGCTGATCTTTCAGGGAGGATGGTCAAGTGGGTCGTCGAACTGGGAGAATATGATGTGGATTTCGAGCCACGGAGGACCATAAAAGCACAAGCCCTCTCTGACTTCATCCAGGAGGGTGCACGTGTGCTGGAGGAAGGAGAATGGAAGGTATATGTTGACGGCTCTGTGTCTATGCAGGGTTGTGGAGCTGGGATCGTGATCATTGATCCAGAGGGCCAGGAAACGCAGGTAGCAGTGAGGTTTGAATTCATCACCTCCAATAATGGAGCTGAGTACGAGGCCCTGATTCGAGGAATGGGGATGGCTGCAGACTTGGGAGCAGGTCGGGTGGTCATGTTCTCAGATTCCCAACTTGTAACCCAGCATGTTACAGGTGGGTACGAAGCCAAGGATGAGAAGATGGTAGTCTACCTTCAGCGAGTTGCCGAGCTGCAGGGAAGGTTCAGTTCCTTTGAGGTCAGGCAGATACCTCGAGAGGAAAACTCCAGAGCGGATAGCCTTTCAAAACTGGCGAGTTCAGCAACACTACCGGGAGGGGGGAAGATCACCCTGGTGACTGCAGAAGCTGAGTCAACAATTCCCTCGGTAGGGGTCATTGGAGCTGAAGATGATTGGAGAACCAGCATATATCGAGTGTTGCAGAACCCGGAGAGCTACCCAGATAAAAGGAAAGCTCAGAATTGGAGAATCCGATACACAATGATCGGAGATAAGATGTACCGGCAGTCCTACACGCAGCCTTACTTGAGATGTTTATCCCCTCAAGAAGGGAGGTACGTAATTAAGGATATACACGAAGGTTGTTGTGCTGACCATGCAGGAGCCCGGGCAATAGTCCGGAAAACCTTGAGGGCCGGATACTTCTGGCCTACCATGACCCAGGACGCCAAGAGCTGGGTGAAGAAGTGCGAGAAATGCCAGAAGCATGGCCGCCTCATCCACCTCCCTGCAGAGGAGATGGGTACCATGCACTCTCCATGTCCCTTTGCGAAGTGGGGGATGGACCTAGTGGGCCCATTCCCAATTGCAGTGGGCCAGTGGAAGTTTCTATTGGTGGCAGTAGACTACTTCAGCAAGTGGGTCGAAGCTGTACCTCTAGCGAGGATAAAAGAAGGTAACATAATCAAGTTTTTATGGAGATATATTTGTTGCAGGTTTGGTATACCTAGAATCCTGGTATCGGATAATGGAACCCAGTTTATGGGAAACATGGTACGGGAATGGTGTGATAACCTGAAGATTGTCCAGAGGTTCACATCGGTGGCGCACCCCCAGGCCAACGGTCAAGTGGAGGTCACCAACAGAACTATTGTGAACGGGATACGTGCCCGACTGGACAAAGCTGGAGGGAGGTGGGTCGATGAGCTGGAGTCAGTTTTATGGGCTTATCGGACCACCCCCAGGGAGCCAACGGAGGAGTCCCCCTTTCACCTAGTGTACGGGGCAGCCGCAGTTATACCTGCAGAGGTGGGGATGGAGACACATCGTTTAGCCCACTTCCAGGAGGGTAGAAATGAAGAATTGATTAGAGAGAACCTAGACATGCTAGAGGAGGAGCGCAAGATCGCCCACCTAAAAAATGAGAAATATAAAAGCCGCATAAAGGCTGCTTATGACCAGAAAGTCGTAAGTCGGAGATTTGAAGAAGGAGATCTAGTCTTGAGGCAAGCTGACGCGCTGAAAAACATTGGAAAGCTCTATCCCAAGTGGGAGGGGCCGTACAAGGTGATCAGGGTCCTCCGAGGAGGAGCTTACGAGCTACAAGACATGGAAGGAAATCAACTGGCTAGACCCTGGAATGTCTGCCATTTGAAGAGGTTTTATACCTGAAGAAAGTACCCGCCTCGCTGCAAGTAGGTGGTTCTTTTTATGCTAGAGTTGTTTTATTTATGTTCTGAATAAATTGTAATTTCGCTCCACTGATACTCCTTTTTCCCCTCCCTTCGGGTTTCCCACTGGGTTTTACTGTAGGGAGGTTTTTTAAAGAGGCCGGCCAAGTTAATTCTTAACTTGCGTTGATTGATTATGGTCAATGGGGCAAATTTGTTTATCAATTAATGAAAGCGATTTTTCATTATATATGAGTTTATGAATTCATTCTTTCGTTGAGTACGATTGAAATAATATAATTACATGCTATTCGATACAATTGCATCACAACACACAATTGATTACACGAGAATTAATAACTTGCGAGAAAGTTAAACAACAGATAAAATGCACGCACAGCATTCCACGAGAAATACGATGAGCATTCACGAAATGAATTCGCATCAAACGAAAAGAAGCTAAGAGATAGCTTCGAAACACTAAAGGTAAACCTGCAGAGAGGGTTTAACCTACCTAAACCCAGAGAGGGGTTATGAGAAAGAAGCTAAGAGATAGCTTCGAAACACTAAAGTTAAACCTACAAAGAGGGTTTAACCTACCTAAACCAAGAGAGGGGTTATGAGAAAGAAGCTAAGAGATAGCTTCGAAACATTAAAGTTAAACCTACAAAGAGGGTTTAACCTACCTAAACCCAGAGAGGGGTTATGAGAAAGAAGCTAAGAGATAGCTTCGAAACACTAAAGTTAAACCTACAAAGAGGGTTTAACCTACCTAAACCCAGAGAGGGGTTATGAGAAAGAAGCTAAGAGATAGCTTCGAGACACTAAAGTTAAACCTACAGAGAGGGTTTAACCTACCTAGACCCAGAGAGGGTTTATGAGAAAGAAGCTAAGAGATAGCTTCGAAACACTAAAGTTAAACCTACAGAGAGGGTTTAACCCACCTAAACCCAGAAGGGTTACGAAAAAAGAAGCTAAGAGATAGCTTCGATACACTAAAGTTAAACCTACAGCGAGGGTTTAACTAACCTGAACCTAGAGAGGGTTCGAGAAAAGAAGCTAAGAGATAGCTTAGAAAAACTAAGTTAAACCTACAGAGAGGGTTTAACTAACCTGAACCCAGAAAGGGTTGCAAGATTCAAAGCTAAAGAGATAGCTTCGAGAAAACGAAGTTAAACCTACAGAGAGGGTTTAACCCACCTAGACCCAGAGAAGGGTTACGGAAAAAAAAAAAAGAAGCTAAGAGATAGCTTCGAAACACTAAAGTTAAACCTGCAGAGAGGGTTTAACTCGCCTAAACCCAAAGAAGGGTTATGAGAAAAGAAGTTAAGAAATAACTTTTAAAAAACCGAAGTTAATCCTACAGAGGGGTTTAACCTATCTAGACCCAAAGAAGGTTGCAAGAATTAAAGCTGAAAAGTAGCTTCGAAAGACCCAGTTAACCTTATAGCAAGGGTCTGACTGACTAAATGACAAATGCGAGATGAGGCTTTAAGATAAGCCTTGACCAAGCCTACGAGAAGGACTCAACTGAACCCGCACCTAGGAGGTGTCTTGGGATTTGAAACTACCAAAGTTTCAAAATTATTAGGTTACACTTATAAAGTTTAGCCAAAGTCGTGTCCAGTGAGGACGGTCAGACGTAAGGCTTTGACAGCCTTGAAGCTATCAAGTTGGACTTGTAAGTGTCCAAGTAAGGTGGGCCCAAGAAAGGGACTATGATGCAGAAAACTAAGGCATACTTGGCTATGGGTAAAACTGGATCTATGGCAAAGGTTTAACCCTTGCGAGCCTAAGAAAACCTAAGAGCGGAAACTAAGAAATAGTTTCAAAACACCCCGAGGAAGGGGTTTCTATGAGAAGAGGCCTGAGCCCAGGGAGAGCATATAGTTTACTCACTCCTCAGAAGGAGTGGCAAACAGTGAAAACTGACAGTTGGCTTCATGCCAGCTAAGTTGAGCATGCACAAGGGATTCAGCCAGCTTGAACCCAGAATGTTTTAGAAAACGAGAACTAACAGAGAGTTTCCTAGAGCCAACTCGCTTCTATAGTAAGAGCCCAGTTGACTAAGGGAGAAGTCTAAGATATAATGACAAGCCTACAAAAAGGGCTCAAGCCAGATATGCACCTAAGAAGGGTGACAAGGATCGAGGCCGCGAAAAGTTTCGAAAGGATTAAGAGTAAAACATGCAAGGGTGGATTAGGCATATATCCGGGAAGGAGTATGTGAGGTAGGCAGGTCAAAGTCTGATTAATCCACACCTAGGAGGTGACATATGAAGCTAAACTAAGAGATAGCCTGAGGGAATTCAGGCTAAACCGAGGGAAAAAGCGTTTTGTCGCGCTAAACCTAGAGGGAGGCTTCAGGAGCAAGAAGCTAAGAAGGCCTTTGAAATACTAAGTTCAACCTACCCAGCAAGGTTCTAACTTACGTAAGCTCGAGAAAAAATATCTAAAGAAAATCCCAGACTATGAAGTCAAGGGAAAGTCTGAAAACCTAAAGCATAAAACCCTAGAGAGGGAAAAAAGGGGTTTCTGAGCGGAAGAATTATCAGCCTGAGAAGAAAAGGATACGTACATGCTACTAGCTAGTGTTATGTTCCTAATAAGTGAGTCATGCATGCAAGCTAACAGTTTAGAGGCTAGACAGTTTGTAAGCAGGCAGTGAAAATTGAGTATGAAAAACGCAAATAAACAACATACAACTCCCAGCAAGGGAGGACATAAGTACTCATGCAAATAACAAGCTCCCTATCAGAGGGTATAAACACCAGATATGAGAAGCAGTTCCTGGCAAGGGAAGATATGCGGATATACGAAAATTAACTCCCGACGAGGGAGGATCCCATTCATTCACAACAAAAAGGCTCCCAGCGAGGGGGCAACAGAATGCAAAAACATAAAGTAAGCTCCCAACGAAGGGGAGAGCAGAATTCGGGTGCCAAACCGGCATAAGAGAGAGAGAGAGAGAGAGAGAGAGAGAGAGAAGAGAATTCATTACAGACCGCAGAAATAAGAAATTGTTTCAGAAATTAACTGGGGATATGGGAGGTTCCTCTGCTTCATTGACGGTGGCAGCCACTTCCGCTTCTTTCTCCAGGGCTCACGCCATACACGCTTCCTCTTGGGAGGCAGGAACTTCCAGGGCAAGGGGGCATAGAGGGGGGATCAGCGGGGGCATCTCTGCTGCCACAACCTCCGTCCGCACTAGCTCAGCAGTCAACTTGTTGAGAATCGGGGACCACCAGTCCTCCTCAATAGACCTCGAAGGGTCACCTTTGAAATGTGGGGGAGTAGGCATGGAGGCTAGAGCGATGTTCCTATCAAACTCCCCCGAGAAGGAGGGATCGCCTTGCTGCTGCACGGCCGCATCAAACCCGTAGTCATAGAAAAAGCGGATGTAAGGCCCCATATCCCCAAGGAAGCTGGGGTGACTCAGGTACTGCTCCCGTAACCGGGGCCATAGAGCATGCAGGAAATGCTGTCCAGGTGCGGAGAAGAAGAGAGTCTGCAGGAGGGACCTGGCCCCCTTCACCAGGGCCTCCTGGTGTACTTGAGATTCTTGCAGGGCATGGTAGACTGCCATGTCATTCGTTTCCTTCTCAGCCGCCTCACGAGCCGCATCGGCTTTCTTCAACTCCTCCTCCAGCTTTTTAATGCGAAGGGAGGTGAGAGTGGCTTTCTTCTTCTCAGCCAAGAGCGAGTCCTCCAACTCCTTCAGTTGAGGAGAGGGGAGTAGGTTGGAGGGGCTCCATAGGCTGGACAGAAGGATGCCAAGCTGAGAAACCAGCACGAGTACAGTGAGAATGCAGGTGGCACATAGAAAGTAGAATATAGCAGAAGGTGAAATAATTGAGGTAACCAGAAGGGTGTTACCTGAGCAAAGTGGCTCGCAGCCTGATGTTGCTGCTGGTCAGGAGGGAGGCTGGTAAGCTTTTCATAATCGTCTGCAGAGATTCGTTCGCTAAAAAACTTGCTGGCGAAGGTACCCGAGGAGTAAGAGTCCACATCAATAGGGGCCGAAGAGAGGCCTTGACTGCGTCTAGTGGGATACTTGCGACGCAAAGTATCCCGGGAATGGAGAGAACCCTGGCTGGCGGGGGCTTTGCCCTTAATGGTTTTCGACTTCTTCGGAGGAGGAGGGTTATCCTCGAGATCTTCCTGGGGAGCTGGCGGAGAAGAGGGGGGTGCATCAAGAGCATCACCTTGAGGAGCAGGAGTAGGTAGGGCCGACTCAAGTGAGTCAGTGGGACCTTCCAAAACTTTGGACAACCACAACATTTCTGCAAAAGAAAACGAGGGGATAAAGATATCAGATATATTTATACTCATAAAGGCAATGGATTGTAATGAGATAATTACCATCCTGGGGTTCAAGAGGGACCCTTATCGAGCTAAATTTAAAGTGGGAGAGGATACGAGAATTGAAGCAGATTTCGGGCAAGTCAAAATGTCCGTGAGCACGAACATGGGCGTTTAGCCGGAGAATAACCCGGCGGTTAGTAGAGGAGGAGATGTGACTAGAGGGAGCTGGAGGAGAAGGGTTTCTATACACCTATTTCTGATTTTGAAAAGGCCAGGGCTTATCAGGGGTAATAAAGACGAAGTGGTCACCCCATTCTTTGTTAATGTTGGGCACCTTCCCAATGAAAGAACATTTCCCTTTTACCCGACTACTTACATAGTAGAAGGGTCCAACGGTTTTACAAGTAAACTGAGAAAAGAAGAGTTCGGCAGACGATTTCCCTCCATTTCCTTTGAGAAGAATATAGAAGGCGACTGATTAGGGTGAATTATTGCATGTTATGTGTGCTTAATTGTCTCATTTTGATATGATTTTCATGTTAATTCACTATTATTTGGTCCAATTGCACTTAATTGTTTGATTTAATATTTGGGATTTTAATATGTAGGTTTGATGCCATTTTGAGTGTAAATTGAGGATATTTGTCGTCTTCAAATTAATTGGGCAATTGCATGGTTGGAAAGAGGGCCGAGAGACGGTCGTAACGCAAAAAGAATGAGGTCAAACGGAGCTCGTATGAAGAAAATATGATCGAACGAAGTTGTGGTTGTCAAAACAGACGCATGCACCCACCCGCTACACCCATGAAATTGATAAGTACACCCACCTTTGTTCTCAGCAGCAAATCCGCCATGGCAGCCTTACCCAGACCTGCAACAACTCCCAAATTACAATTAAACCACCATACACCAACAAACAATCACCTAATCCACCAATCAACCACCACCACAGCGCCGCTCATCAATCAACCACCGCTGATACACCTCCACCGCCATCAATTGCTGGCGCCGGTCGTCGCCCCTGTTAGCCGCAAAACAGCAGCCCAGCCCTCCGCCACCGCTGCGCCGTCGCCTCTCCATTCAGAGCCATCGCCTTTGCATCGCGGTCCATTCACAACCATAAACAGCCTTCGATCTTCACTCAACTCGGCCAGCCCTCTTCCCACTCGACCCGAGTTGAGAATTTCGAAATTGTCCAGAATGTTTGATGAAGAAATCAACTCGGCCAGCCCTCTTCCCACTCGACCCGAGTTGAGAATTTCGAAATTGTCCAGAATGTTTGATGAAGAAATCAACTCGGCCAGCCCCCTTTCCACTCGACCCGAGTTGGCACCTATTGCAAATGGCGGCGAGCGTGTAACGTTTTTATTCCAGTGACTCTGAGAAAAAGGAAAAGGTTAGCATGACAGTGGCATTAGTACGAGAAGCACGTTTTATGAGAAAGGGGGGAACGATTTTGCAGCGTGAATTCAAGAAGAAGCGTGATTTAAAAGAAGTCAATTTCAGCGAAATTTATAAAAAAAATCAAAAGGAGGGCATTAAGAGGGGCAGAAGAGAATTCAGCGAATATTAGAAAAGAAATTAGGAAAATAGATAGAAAAAGGGGATTAACCCCTACACACACTACTACACACTTTCACACACACATAGATAGATTTTGCATTTCTTTATCATTTTGGAAGATCAAGATATGGATTCTTAATATTTGGAGGCTAATTAGGTGATTTCTTATCTTTATTTTCTGTTTTATTGGTTTAATTTCTTGCAATGATGAATGCTTATTTCTTTAATATCATGGGTTTAATTTCTTTAATTATGCTTGGCTAATTTCTCAAGTGTTTGGGTGTTTGGAAGCTATGGATGATTGAATTATGTTGATTAATTGAGTGGGTAATTTCAATTGAAGGTTGATTGATTGAATTGATGAGTTTTGCATGATCTATTATTTGATTTAGCTCGAATTCCATGTTTAGTATTTAATTATTGCAAGGATACTTGGATGATTAGATTTCTAGCTTGGTTGAAGGGTTTAATTGGATAATTAGAGTGGATATTGTGTAACGCAAGGAGACTTGGTTAGCTACATTAGAATTACATCAATTCACATTAATTGCTTAGATTAATAGTCGGGTGATTTGTGGGGGGACAAAAGGGACGTACCTTAGTAGCGAAGATTAATCACGCTAGGGAAACCTATTGACTCGTGAGAGAATCGGGAAGAACGGGACGTTGGCCTAATCAATTCTTCATGCTTTAACGAAACATACTCCTAGGCTTACCAAGTACGGTGTTGTGTTTTCTTACTTGAATTGCCCTTATCAATTTGCCGACGAGAGAGTTACTACTTGATTTTGATTCGTGTTTCATAGTCCATAGCCGAAAAACACCCGAACACATCTTTTATATTGCTTGAATTTAGTTGTCTTGCTAGTGCGTTGTTGCTTGTTTATCGTTATTTGAATCCTAAATCTTGTTGAATGGCTTGCACTACAATTATGACTAAACTAGTAGATTTAGGGCTATCTCCCACTTGATTCCCACGGATTCGATAATTTAACCCGGTACTTGCTCGCTACACGATCCTCCTACACTTGGGAGGTGAGTGCTAGTTTGCACTTATCAATTCCTCCTGAGCACTGAGAAAGCTTCCTCCAGGTCTGCCACATGTTTTCCAGCTTCTACGCTTTTCACAAGCATATCATCAACGTAGACTTCCATGTTCCTCCCTAGCTGGTCTCAGAACATTTTATCCACAATTCTCTGATAGGTAGCTCCTGCATTCTTCAACCCAAAGGGCATTCTAATATAACAGAAAGTTCCACTAGCAATAATGAAACTAACCTTTGGGATATCTGGAGGGAAAATTTGTATTTGATGGTAGCCTTGATAGGCATCCATCATACTTAGCAGCTCAAATCCCGATGTAGAGTCGACCATCTGGTCAATCCTAGGCAAGGGATAATGATCCTTAGGACAAGCCTTGTTCAGGTCTCGGAAATCTATGCACATTCTCCATTTCCCCCTGGTTTCGCCACCAACACAGCATTGGATAGCCAGGTGGGAAATTGTATTCGCTTGACATGTCCTGCCTCCAGTAGCTTTTCTACTTCCACCTTTGTAATGGCATCTTTTTCTGGTCCAAAGACCCTTAATTTCTGTTTTACTGGTTTAGCTTTAGGGTCCACGTTCAGGTGATGCATCGCCACCTCCTCGGGGATACCTGTCATGTCAGAGGAAGAAAAAGCAAAAATGTTTGCATTTCTTCGTAGAGCTGCTACCAGGTCCTTTTCCAACTCTGGCTCTAGCTGGGCTCCAATCTTCGTTGTGTATCCTTTCTTCTCGGGATACAACTCCACCATCATCAGCTCTCCGTCAGCTTCCATCTTTGGAGGATCGATTTCTTCGGAAATCTTGCACCTCTTGGATTCTCGGTCCACCTCTTTGTCTCTTTTCAGGCTGCGATGCAGCTCTTTATCTGCTATCTTTACTGCCTCCACGTAGCATTTTCTGGATTGCAGCTGATCTCCAGCTACTTCACCCACCTCATCATTCACTGGAAACTTGAGTTTCATGTGATAAGTTGATATAACCACCTGAAATAAGTTCAACACTGGCCTACCAAAAATCATGTTGTAGGATGAGGGTACATCCACAATCAAAAAATTTGCCATAACTACCCTCCTCCGTGGAGCTTCACCTAGCCCCACCTGGAGGGTTACCTGGCCCAGAGGGTGTACTGCTCCTCCCGTGAATCCGTACAACGCCGTATCCACTGGTTGCATTTCTATGTTCAAATTCATCTTCTTGAAGCATTCCAAGAAGATGATGTCTGCAGAGCTCCCTGTATCTACGAAGATCCGTGCTACCGTATATCCCGCCACATCTGTTGTGATGACCAGTGCATCACTGTGGTCCTCCTTCCTTAGGCTTCCATCCTCTGGGCCAAAATGAATCCGAGGTGTATGGACAGCTTCTTTGTGATCCACCTCTCTGGACATTTCTCCTACCTCTCTCCTGAGGGTCCTCTCTCCAGCTTTTCTAGCGCGGAAGGAGTCTCCCTCTGCTGGACCTCCGACTATCATCTCGATAAGTCCTCTCTTCTGGGAGGGTCTCTCCTCCTGCCTCCCTTCGACCATCCTTCATTTTTCCTCAGCTTTATCATCAGCTTCTTTTCTTTTTTGACCCCTGGAGCTAACTCGATCTCTGTAAACAAACTCTTTAAGATGTCCAGCTTGGATCATCCTCTCAATCTCATCACGTAAGTGAAAACAATTGTTAGTGTCATGTCCATATTCATTGTGGAAACGACAAAACTTATCTGACTTAGGTTTTTGAGGCCCCCTGGACCGTGTCCACGGAATCTTCATTTCAGGATGGTCAGATGCCACTTCCAGTAGCTCTGCTGGCTCAAGCTTCAGGGGGGTGTACTTGTCGAACCTGGAGCGAGGTCCAGATTTTGCAGCTTTCTCAGGTTCTGCTGTTGAGCTTTTCTTCGATGATTCCTTCTTCTTTTCAGGTCCACTTGGTTTGACCTCGGCTCTCTTTGCCTTTCTCACCTCCTCCAATGTGACGTACTTCTCCGCCCTCCTTAGCAGTTCATCGAACGTCTGGACTGGCTTCTTAGCCAGGGAGGAAAACAAGTCTCCATCTCGGAGGTTACTAGTAAAAGCATTAATTTTTACCTCCGGGGTGGCGGTTGGAACCTCTAGCGCCGCCTGATTGAATCTCTTCATGAAGGCCCGTAGGCTTTCATTCTCCCCTTGCCTCATGTTAAACAATGTTAGTGTAGCTCTGGGTTGCCTCCTTGCACTAGCAAATTGATGCAAGAAGAGCTCCCCAAACTGTTCAAAGGAGTTAATGGAATTGGGTTCCAGCTGGCTAAACCACTGCTGGGCTGCCTTAGATAGAGTAGTAAGAAAGACCCTGCACTTCACACCCTCCCCATATCGATGGAGGATGGCCGAATTTTCAAATCTCACCAAATGATCATAGGGGTCAGTCGTACCATCATATTCATAATTAAGAGGTTTAAAATTGCTAGGCAATTCATCTTGTAAGATATTCTCAGTAAATTGGCAATCTGTAAGATTTTCCATCTGATGTTTCATGTTGTCCATTTGTTTCCTCAAGGATCTGATCTGGTCTTTCATGGCCTTAGACTGGGTGTCTCCTGTACCCTCTTCTTGGTCCTCGATCTTACTTCCTCGCTGCAGAGGGGCTGTCTCCTTTCCTCGTGCAGCTTCCTCAGGACCAGCCTCCCTCGGCCGAGGGACTGCTGACCTTCTCTCTTGGGCTCCTTCAGCTCCCAGGGCCTCCTCCTGGTTCCTAGACTCCACCTCTCTCCTTCGTTCTTCTTGATACTCGTCCTGCCTACTCCCCCCTGGTTGGGATCGAGCAGGCAGATTCCCCGGTCCTGGTTCTCCAGTCCTTCCTGCATGTGGAGGTCCTCCCCCTCCGGCCATTGCCCTGGCCACAGCTCAAGCTATCATATCATCCAGCTGCTCCCGAGTTAGAGCGACAGAGGCAGCTGGTTCTGAGATTCTCTGAGGTATCCCCCTGGCTGGAGCATTGGCCGCTCCGGGGATCCCTACCATAGGTATTCCTTCTGGTATTGCCGAAGAAGAGGAAGGCATGTTCCCCCCTCCCTCTCTAACAGCAGCTCCTACTCATGGATGGCGTTGGCCAGGAGTCAAGCTCTCGTCTTGTGCCACTGTAACCAGTGGCGGTCCTCCAGTGTCGGGCATAGCCACCGGAGGCACGGGGTGGGGCACAGCTTCACCCTGCGTTGGGTTTGCGGGGGTTATCCTTCCCCCAGCTGGTACTAGTGCAATCGGTCTCATGGGTGCACGTTCACCCGTCATGATGTCCTGCTTTCAGATAATCAGAAAAGAAAAGAAGTTGAAACTCACGTCTCAGCTCTTCTTTTCCCACAGACGGCGCCAATTGATGCGTAAAAACTAACCTGGGCCTGCTTCCCCACCTGGGTTCACGGGGGTAAAGCCTTTACGCACTTAAGATCCTTAGCTTCCCTCGAACAAACGTACCTGCAAAACACGCAGGAGGGTTCTCCGGCGTAGGCACTCCGACACTCAAGTTAGGTCACCGGAAAACACTCAAGAAAGTACGTATAAGGTAGCTAAGTGAGAGTGATAGTGATTCGATACCGTTACCTCCCTGCTGGGTGTGTCCTTTATACGTAAGTTAAGAGTAATAACCGTCATTACGGTTTCAAGGCATTATCCCACACGTTCTGCCATGATGTCGTGTGTAAATAACTTATTCCTCAAGAAATCTGCATTAGATCTACGAATTCCCCCCTGGACGGAGGTCAGACCCAGTCAATGAAGGAATATAGGAGATATTCCTTGACTTGGGCCTCAATTATCTCAACTACTTGTTCCTTCTAGCGTTTCTTGATCTTATCAGATAAATAACCGCTATGGGCTCAGTCCAAAACCCTCACGTACTCTTCAAATCTCGCCTGGGCCTCTCGGCCCACCTGTAGCCAGGTTTGGGCCTCGCGGCCCACCTGCAGTCGGGTTTAGGGTCTCGTGACCCGTATCTGGATTTAGGCCTCGTGGCCCTTTTGTAGGTTGGCTTGGGCCTTATGGCCCCTCTCCCTACAGGCCTGGGCCTCGTGGCCCCCCTGTAGGTAGGTTTAGGGCTTCGTAGCCTGGTTTCGGCCGATCTAGGCTCGGGCCCATCTCGGGTTTTCCTCCCTTTATCTAGGGTATCTACTAACGTCATTGGGCCCTATTGGGCTGGTCGTATTTGGGCCCTACGTGTAGTTGGGCCCGACATTTTTATTCGTATCAATGATGAGTAATGTTTTATATGATGATAATATGTGTTTTTAATGTTATGCAAATGCATATTTTTTATTAAATAGTGTAATAATGTTGTTTTATTTAATTATTGTTACAGATGAGCGGAGCGAGTGGATCGAGGGGACCGTCTGGATCGACCCGTCGAGGAGACAGAGTATCGGTACCAGTACTGGTTATTGATCAGGAAGAAGAGCCTACCGGCTCCGAGTCTTATGAGGATCGCTCATCTCCAGCTGAGGGAGAAATCCTTAATATATGGATCTACAGGGGAGCGTAAGTTAAATATATGTGAATATTATTATATGTTAATTTTATATGTCTATTAATTTTGCGTGCTTACCCCCTTTTTGCAGGTTGATGCCATCGAATGCGGTATCCAAGCTTATTAGGTTGATTATGTCTCAACATATGGAGTATGGCGCCTTCACATTCCGGATGATATCGCCGGAGTGGCTGCAGTTGTACTGGGAGTCATTTTAGGTATATATACCATTAATCCCTATTTTATTTTGATTAATTTAAGATCTTTAACGCTTATTGAGTACAATAATATTTTATTTTACAGAGTAAGACTAGGTGGAACCCTGCTGTTACGAACAACACAGAGGTGTATGACCTGTTCCTTCGTAGGGCAGCGGAAAGGTATACCGATATGCTGAACAATGTGAAGACAACGTGGTTGACCAAGAAGAAGAGTCCTGGATGGGATGCAGGAGTTTTTAATGCACTGCTCGAGTACTGGGATAGAGAAGGCGTGAAAGCAAAGAGCGAACAGTGTCAGAAGAATCGACTATCAGAGCCTGGAGGCCCGGGTACTGGCATCTCCCGCCATAAGGGCGGATCCCATGGAGCAGCCGAGTTTGCATATGACTTTGTAAGTAATTTTTTAATGCTAGTTAGATATTTTAATTAAACACGTTGTTCTAATTAAATAAATATAGGAGAGGACTCAAGGACGGCCCGCCACTGACTGGGACATTGTGGAGCATTACCACTACTATGGTGAAGGGGAGTACACCTACGGGGCTATTAGTGACACACTTGTAAGTATTTTTGTTTTATATTATGTAATAATTTATATATATATATATATATATATATATTTTTGTAATCTAAAATTTTAATTGTGGAAAAATTCGTACAGCATGAAGTATAAGAGATGGCCTCCCAGATGCCTCTCTCTGAGGGGTCGAGCTCCGAACCCCAACCAGACTTATCCTAGTTGTACGTCAGTTCCATTGGAAAACAACACGGACGTGTTCGGGGTCTTGGTCAACTGGGTAAGTCCAGGCGCAACCCCTCCAATTGTAGCTCATCGAGTACTCAGATTGGCACCTACAACCAATCTGATGTCGACCGCTTGCTCCAAGAGGAATGTGAGAGATCGCAGAAACAAATAGAAGAGGTGCAGGCGGAGATGGAGCGAACAGACGCAGCTTTGAGAGCGGACATGCAACGTCAATTCCAGGAGTGGATGCAGGGGTTCCCGGGTTCCTTACCTGGTGGTGGTATTCCCCCAACTGGTCCTAGTGGTTCTGATCACTCATCCCGTGGGTCCCGGGGTTCAAAGCGCTGAGTTAATTATTTCTGTTTAAAACTATGAATTTTTCTGAATGTTGATTTAGAATTTAAATGTTTAAGAGTATGAATTTTAATTATTTAAAGTATTAATTTTAATTATTTAAGAGTGCATATTTATACACGTGATAATATAGTTGACAATTTAATTGAATATATATGTGATAATAATAACAATTATAAACATGATAATATATATATGTTGTGATAATAATAATAACAATTATAAATGATAATATATATATATATATACATATATGTGATAATAATAATAACAATTATAAATGATAATATATATATATATATATATGTTGTATGACGATTTATTCACCCCCAGGGCCCAACACTAATTGGGTCGGCTCAGTCCAACCAGGCTGAGCCTAAAAGAGCTCGGCCCTTTTAAAGACCTGTTTGCCGGGGCAAGGCGTGCAAGCGCGGCTAGGTGGGCCGGACCCTCCGGGCTCGGCCCGCCGAGCCGAGCACAGCCATCCGGCGAGCGGACAGAACTCAGTGCGGCGGAGCTACTAGCGCAGCACAAGATGACGAGCTCGACGAAGACTCAGATTGACCCCGCCCGACAGATCAGAGACTTGCCGACAAAGCCACATCTAGAATAGTAACAAGTGCAATGTAACAGTGTTAATTTAATGTCAACCTTACCTAGTATAGAATGAAATCCCCTCTGCCAACAGAGGATCTTCTGCCAGCGGATAGCTAGCAGGATGCGAGTGGCCAGCCGCCTGTCCAAGTACAAGGCAGGTACTCTCTCATTAAATGAGATGTCTAGCATTAATTGCAAATCCCCCTTTTGTGGGATTTTAGGGCTACACTATTCTTGTATAAATAAGACCTACAAGGCACCATAAACAACTCTGAAAAATTCACACTTAAAACTGGGACTAACACTCCCAGCAATTCTCTTGTTCTTTACAAGCTTTAAGCATTTATTTCCTCATTTATTGCTTATCATTGTCATTGATTGTTCTAAGGAATTTATCACCATATATTCCTCAATCAATATTGTTATTAACCGATCCAAAGCCACATTAAATACACTTCAAATATTTCGGTTAACAACAATATATATATATATATAGTATACAATTCAATTGAATATATATGTGATAATAATAATAATAATAATTATAAACATGATAATATATATATATATATATATGTTATAATAATAATAACAATAATAAATGATAATATATATATATATATATAGTGAATATATAGTATACAATTTAATTGAATATATAATATATATATATATATATATATATATATATATATATGTGATAACAATTTAATTGAATATATAGTATACAATTTAATTGAATAACAATTATAAATTGAATATAATATAAATATATTTCAATATGTGATAATAATAATAATAATTATAAACATGATTATATATATATATATATATGTTATAATAATAATATCAATAATAAATGATAATATATATATATATAGTGAATATATAGTATACAATTTAATTGAATATATATGTGATAATATTAATAATTATAAAATGATAATATATATAGTAAATATGTAGTATATAATTTAATTGAATCTATATATATGTGATAACAATTTAATTGAATATATAGTATACAATTTAATTGAATAACAATTATAAATTGAATATAATATAAATAATAATTATAAACATGATAATATATATATGTTATAATAATAATAACAATAATAAATGATAATATATATATATATATAGTGAATATATAATATACAATTTAATTAAATATATATGTGATAATATAGTATACAATTTAATTGAATATATAGTATACAATTTAATTGAATAACAATTATAAATTGAATAAAATATAAATATATTTCAAAGCAAAAACATAACGAATGATTAGCTTTGCCCAAACAGTAAAGCGACAAGGTCCTTATGCACGCCTCCGTGGAGGTTGCGGGATCGACCCCCGCAAGCGACGAAAATGGCGAAAATGGGGGATTTAAATAGGCCAGGGGCGCGGCCAAGGGCGTGGGTTCGATACCCCCTGGCCGCAAATTTAGTTTAATTAAGTAGCAACTTACCGAGGGGCGAGCCCTCGCGAGTTAATGACGGGATGTGCCCTCGCTAATTAACGAGGGCGACTCCGTCGTCAGATCCCTTGCCAAAAACCCTCACCAAGGCCCTCGCCAGCTAGCGAGCGCGAACCCCCTCGGCAACTAGCGAGGGGAACCTGTCCTCGTTAGTTAGCGAGGGCCGAGCCGAGAGAAGTGTTAACGAGGAGTTTTTTTGGCAAGGGCGTTATTCCCTCGTTAAAGCCCTCTCCCCCTCGTTAAATCCCTCGTTAACTCTCTCTCTAAAACCATTTTTTTTGTGGTGTTTGCTGAAATATTGAAGAGGTTGTTGCTGGATTCGTGTCTCCTTAACAACAACAAAAAAAGAAAAAGCCTCATACCTAAAAAAAAAAATGGGATGTTTAGTAAGCGGAGAGATATGAGAAAGGGATTAGAAATAATAGTTGAGTGGAATCAAAGGTCATTTCTAGAGAAAAATGCACTTTTGGTCCTACGGAACACAGCCCCTCACGATTTTGGTCTCAAGGGTAATCATTTTGGTCCCGTTCGCTATTTTTCATATTAAAATGGTCCCAAATATCAAAGAACCTGTTGACGAACTTGTCATGTGCGGAGCACGTGCTCCGTTAGTTTCATTTCCTCTTTTCGAGAAAATTGCACTTTTGGTCCCACGGGACACAGCCCCTCACGATTTTGGTCTCAAGGGTAATCATTTTGATCCCGTTCGCTATTTTTCCATGTCAAAATGGTCCCAAATATCAAAGAACCGTCTATTGTTGATGAAGTTGTCATGTGCGGAGCACGTGCTCCGTTAATTTCATTTTCTCTTTCTGAGAAAATTACACTTTTGGTCCCACGGGACACAATCTCTCACGATTTTGGTCCCAAGGGTATTCATTTTGGTCTCGTTCACTATTATAATTGTTTGTATGCCTCTATTTTTTTTTTTTTGTTTCTTGATGGAATGAATTCAATTTTTGTGGTACCTTTTGAATATTAAATCTAGTTTTATATGTCACTGTTTTCTGGTTTTATATGCCTCTGTTTATGAATATTTTCTGATTTTGTATTTTAGGGTAAACCACCTTAAAGATTATGTAGGGGGCTGCTCTCTCGTGGGGTCGTTTTTCCTATTGTTTTATGGGGAGATGATAATGTTATAAAGTTGAAAAGTACAATAAATATAGCTTACATCATGTATCTAAGTACATCAACTATGTATTATGGTAGTGTGTTTCTCGTATATAATATGAATATACATTAAATAAGTGATACAAATTAGTATGAAACGGTCTCATGCATGATACCATATCAGTTTTTAATAAATTGTTTTTTTTAAAAAAAAAGTGATACAAATTAGTATAAAAGTGATAACAAATTGAAAAGTGATAACAATTTATGAAAAAGTGACTCCGTCTCATTAATGAGACGGTCTCACACAAAAGTGTCTCTAGTTAATTATATTGTAGTTCTCGAGTGCGATTGATGATCGTGCATGGAGTTATATATATATAGTTATATAAGTAGTATTTGTGTGTATACTGTGCACAATAAAAGATTGTGTGCACAAGTTTGGTGATAGTGTAGTATTATTTCAGGTACTGTATAATATTAGTTTGGTTACAGTGTAGTATTATTTCAGACATTGTATAGTATTAGTTTAGTTACAATTTAGTATTAGCTTTTTTTTTTTTTTTTTTTTTTTGCTATGAGGCGGGTCATATTTGATTGGGTAGGGTAAAAACATCACACTATTTTTAGTGTTCACAATGTGCACACAAATATATGCCTATGCCTATATATATATATATATATATATATATATATATATATATATATAAAACCTTATAATTATTATAAGCGCAAACCATAAAAAGGGTTCTATAAATTACATATTTATAAAAATTACATATAACTATGGTTAATATGATAGTCATTATAAATACACTTATGAGCACCTATTTAGCATATGATATTTACATTATTTACTTGTAATTATATTTTTCGTAATTAAATTGTTCTTTAATTACTACCTTAATATGTTTATTGATTTATTAAATATCACAACTATTATACTTCGTGCAGATAGTTGTTTGCTGTTATTGTTGTCTACTTGTTGCTAGTTGTGTTGTTGAATTTTGAGTTGTTTGCTGTTGTTGTTATCCATGAAAGAATACTACTACTTTTTGTTGTTTTTATACCCTTTTTTTGTGTTATTTTTTTTTCTAATTTTTTATGATGTTTTCTATTATTCTTTGTTGCTGTTGATGACTTTTCGCATGGATTTTTTTAGATGATATGGTCAAAACTATTTATTGCCTTTACTATGGACATGAATGTCAGACGCTGTAGTTTTAGTATAGAGGTTTTTTTTTTTTTTTTTGGAACAGGCAATAAAAAAATTCATTAATAGTGAGTATAAGGGATACTCAACCCATTAACAAATTACAGAGTTCTAGAAAGCATAATCAAATAGATTTCAGGACGACCCAAGGATCACCAAGCCATGTACTAACTCTAAAATTCTTCGACACCCCACTTCTACATGAAATCCAATTCCAGATCCTAATCATAATGGAACAAATAACTCTTTCTAAATTGAATTAAGAATGGTTGAAAACAATATCATTCCTGGAATTTCATATGCTCCAAACCGTAGCCACCCAAATTGTAGTGGCAATAGGTTTTAGCAGTCCACCCCCTAGACAATGACTAACTTGAAGAAAGTGATTGATAGGGTGTGAATGTAAAACCATAGCTAAATTCAGCCACCGAAAGATATGGGACCAAATTAAGAAGGAGGTCTTACATGTGAGAAAGAGATGACTGACTGTTCATCATCTAGACACAAGCAGCAGTTCATGGAATTCACAGGGACACCCCTTCTACTCAGATTGACCGTGGTCGCAATACGCCCCTTCAAGACTTTCCAAGCGGTAGAATTTGCCTTCCGAATCGCCCATCCCTTCCATAATCTCTTGAAACGCTAAGGATTCCAGCTCTGCCGTGAGAGTGGTCGCAGCAGATTACTCTATAAGACCTGAATAGGCTTTTGAAACTTCATATAAACCATTAGCAGCATGATTCCAAATCCAAGTATCCTCTCCTGACTGTGAGGGAGTAATCCTGTCAACAAGACTTAATAAACAATCAAATGACTCTTTATTTCTCAAAGATAATACTCTGCCCCACCTAAACTCCCAATTCCAAGAACCCTCTATCCATACTCCCATATCATATACTCTTGCTTCTTGTTGACAACTAAGCCTAAACAATCTAGGAAAGACCTCTTTAAGACTTCTCTCACCCACCCAAATATCACTCCAAAAGAAAGTCCCATCCCCATTTCCTAACTTTTTGCAAAAACTACCCGTTAAACCTGCTACACCAGAACCCCAATACATAGAGCACAAATCTTTCCACCAGCTAGATGCCCTTGAAACCCCCCTGCCATTTCTCACTAGACCCGAGGACAAATTTATACTTCCATATTTTGAAGCAATAATCCTAGCCCAAAGTCTATCATTTTCTATTAATAGACGTCAAATCCATTTTCCTAGCAAGGCTTTATTGAAACATCCTAAATCTTTGATACCCAACCCACCATCTTTTTTACTTTTGCAAATTTCAGACCAACTCACCCAAGGTATTTTTGTACTGGAAACTTTCCCTCCCCACAGAAAACCCCTTTGAACCCTGATAAGATCAAGAATGGAGGACTTTGGAAGAAGATAGAAGGATAAGGAGTATATTGGCATCGACGAGAGAACCGATTGGATCATGTGGCCTGCCCCCCATTGAAATACTTTCACCATCCCATTTAGATATCCGATTTTTAACTTTCTGCACTAGCCAGGACCAGGCCTCCTTTCTGTGTGAATTAATCCCTACTTGCATGCTCAGATAAGTAAGGTGCCCTCTCTCAATTGCACATCCCAACAATTCAGCATACATGTCGAATTCAGTCTCAGAAATATTTACCCCAAATAACTTGCATTTTGAGAAGTTTACCTTTAGGCCCGACACAAGTTCAAATAGGCGCAAAATTCGTCTAATAGATCGGATATTTACTAAGCCTCCTTTGCAAATAAAAACCGCGTCATCTGCATATTGTAGATGTGAAAGAGCAACCTTGTCTTTGCCAATAACCGCTGGAGAAAGAAAACCTTCATTCCAGTTTTAGTATAGAGTTGGATTGCTTTTTATTGCACTTACTGATTGAGGAAGATGATGTTTTCTTACTCTTTTTTTTCATTGATATAATTTTGTGATTTTTTGTTGATTTGAATGGAGAATTACGGGGTTTGAGGACATATATATAATGATAGAGGACAAAAAGTGGCAGTAGAAACTTGATTTTTCCCTCCATAATGCTGAACATTGGTGTTAAAGGGTGTATAAATTGTATGGGACCAAAATTGCTGCAAACCCTAAACGAAAAATGTAACATTAGGCTGAAAAATCGCAAAACCATAATGATCTCTCATTCAAGATCTCATCAAGCTTAGCCTTAACACTCAATATTTTCTTGCCAATATAATATTATGACGAACTATAACTTTCTCGAACGAAGATGATAGGATGAAGGAGCATACCTTATGCTTGGGAGAAGTGATGAGAACGGAGGGCGTGGGCTCAAAAATACATATATACAACTGGGTTAGAAGAGCTAAAATGAAAGTCGCGGCCCAAAGCAGTGAACTCTGAATCTGATTTTTGCTTTTAGCCCAATAACTTTAAGAATAAACCTTTAGTTTTAGTTTCTTGTGGATCATCTTAGTGCCCGTTTGGTAGGCATGTTTAGCAATAAAATAAGGACTAGGTCCTTATCTTATTGCTAAACATGCCTACCAAACGGGCACTTAGGGTACTGATATAATGAAAACAACTCCCTGGTGTTGAGCAAATCCCTGGTTTCAAACCCTATTGAAAACAACTCCACCCATTTAAAGTATATACTTGTTGGGCCTCCCAATGATGGAGTTGAAGTCAATCCAATCTCATTACAAGTTCGAAATTTTAGATTAGATGGAATTTTACGGCTCCGTAATCACGGTTGGCATTAAAGAGCAACAACACCATCATCAGCTTCCACCTGAAGTTTGAGAAGAGTGTAATCCTATTCATCCAAAACATCCTCCATTTTATACGTATTTTAAGTGTTACTAATAGATATTAATACTTATATATTAATATAATTATAATCATACACACATTAACCTAAAGAAACAAAAATAAATATACATGTTAACACAGGCGGATTTACTCATGGGCAGCACTGGGTGCAATTTCCCCACAAAATTTACTGTATATTATATATATCATATTACATTGCGTGAATCAGCTTACTCCAATATCTCACTTAAAATTTAATTCCAACAGACACACTTGAGAGATACAGTTTCCATTCTTTTAATTCACCTTTTTTTGTCAAATCAATTTCCAAACTTGTGAAATTCGAGAGAACGTGTAATAATTGTTTTTTTTTTTTGTTATCACTCATCATTGTCATTCGTCTCCAATTTTAAAAGTAAATATGTTTTTCGTTTATTTTTTTTAGTATTTTTTGTGTATATATATATATATATATATTATAAATTTATATATATACATATATATATTATAAATTTATTTAGTTAATGGAAGTTAAATTTGCATTTTGTTCCTTTAAATATGAAACATGTGAAGAAACTGTGTTACAAGATTAAGAGACGCTTGATTTTAAATTCTTCAATAAAAATGAGAATTACTATAGACAATTATGTTGGTTAATAAAAATAAAAGATTGCAAAATATTGTTTAGTGTATAAAATTAGGACAAATTGTAAAAATAAGACTTATTTTTGTCATAAATTATACTTTGAGGACCAAACTTTTGACATTTGCAGGGCAGAGAACCCGATGTCTTTTTTTGTAATAATTTAAAAGTACAATACCTACTCTGTAAATATTTTAAAAAATATGGCTTTCAAAGTGCAATTAGTCACCTAGATAAGTCTTGTTTTTTTTTTTTTTTAATTTGTCCATAAAATTATTTGCTTAATTTTTTTATTCAAGCCCACCCCACTACTGATTCCTGGATCCGCCCCTGCATGTTAATGTAATTATATACACATATATACATATAGGACTCAAAAATTTTGGGGAGCCCCGCTTGCTCCCCTTATATCAGCCCCTGGATTAGTGGGTGTTATACCAAATCCATTAGAAAAAATTAAATTATTGGTCTATTGGTGAAGCTCAGCCGTTTGATTATGAATCTAGTCATTTGTTAGATAATTAATATAAATAAATTAAGTTTATATCTTTTTATAAGTTAGAATTTTTAAATGAGATGAAAATTATTTATGATATCAAAATTTTTGGCTCACACCCAAATTTTGTGTTCAATTTCTTTAGAAAACAACTCCACCGATATTAAATTGTTTATTCATTGGGCCTCCTTCCTACTAAATTGTCTAATTGTGCACTATGGAGATTGTGAATTCCATGAAAGTGGTTTCAACGAAGATAGTTCTTTCTTGCATATCCTGAGCATATGTAAAAAGTTCATTGATATATACTCTGTTGGTTTCAAAATCACTTACGGAGATGCTAGACCCTTAAAAAATGATAGAGACGTTATGGCTATGTTGATAAGACATGAAGGTGCTCCTTCCATCGATGTTTATATAGATGAGGATCCGACTGCTCAACCGTTGAGCTACAAACTGCCACAAGATAATCCAACGCTTGGTACATTTATTGCCTTTTGTTTTTCATTATGTATTAATTCTTGTTGGATTGATTACACATATTTGATTATTTTTTTAATTTGTAGTTTCGTGTATCCCGTCGAATCTCAAAGTGATAAATGTCAAGATATTTGGTGATCTCAAGGCCAACAAAAAAATCATGGTAATTGGTACTGTTGTTGGAGGGATTGAAGAAGAAAGTATGGTGGACTTGTTCATTACCATTTCTAAAAGTTTTGATGTAGAAAAAGACCTTGAGGTTATTGGTCAATCCAAGACTAGGAAGGTAAGTAACTCTAATATTTTATTTATTTTATTCATTGTTTGGGTTAGTAATAGTTTTTATTTTTGTAGGAGTTTCACTTGCCCTTGAAAGCCGTTGGTCATTATGTGGTGGCAAAATATTCTCCCATGAGTGAAGATGGTGAATATGGTGAACCGGTGTTTGTTATTTCTGACAAAACTGTTGATAGTAAGTGATTATAATTAAAACTTAAGAGTGAATTTAAATTATACTATTGTTTCAAATATTTATTGAATATATTTATTTAATAGTTCCATCTCCTCAAAAGGCAAAGAAAGTTAGAGGAGGGAACAAGAATAAGAAAGTTGCATCTTTGAGAAATGGTGAAAAGCTTGAGGTTATATTCTTCAACAATCGTCTCGTCGACAAAAATCATGAGGCTTGGTCAAGACACTTGGGAAAAATTGTGCGTGACTGCAACATTTGCCCAGTACGCGTGCAATCATGGAAGGATATTGGAAATGCTGAAAAACAACATATGTGGGAGGCAGTTAAGGTATGTAATGTCATATTTGTTATCTGCCACTTTGGGCTAACTTATTTTATGCTCAACTCTACTTGAAAACTTGAACTCATTTCGAAAATTATTGTAGGAATGTTTCACTAATCCCAATATTAAATTATATCGAGAGCATACCTTGGAGCATATGGGTGTTTTATGGGGAGCTTGGAGGTCAAAATTGTATGCAGATCACGTAAAACCTTACAAAAATAGGATTCATGCTTTAAAAAAGGTTCCAAGTGGGATGAATGATAAAGACTGGGAGTGGCTTGTTACTAATAAATTTTTGACTAAGGAGTTTCAGGTATGCTTTATTTTAAAATATTTCGATAATGTCATTTTTAATAATTAAGTAATTGTAAGCTTGCATATGCAGGATATCAGTGAGCGGAATTCTAAGAATAGATCTAAATCAGATATGTCTATGCCTCATCTTACCGGAAGCAAGCCACATAGAGAAATCATATATGAAAAGGTTGTAAAGTTCCATTAGTATTTGTGTTTTATATTTATAAAGATCACAACTTTACATATAATTGATTTATTCTTTTATTAAACAAAATATAGGGAGGTAAAGATTCTGAAATTCCTGATATGGGAGTAATTTTTTTCGAAACTCGGAGCAAAAATGGAAAATTTAATGGGACAAAAGAAAAGGACAAATATGTAAGCATCTTCGATTAACTTTCTTGCATAATTTTTTTTTAATCATTGTTTATTGACTTTAAATGGTTATACAGGATGAAATTGTAAAAACAGTTTAATCTAACCCGTCACTTTCAAACCTTGAGGTTGCTGAAATATGGTTTGGGCCACAGCGTCATGGTATTGTATATGGTTATGGAGGTGGGGTGAAGCGCAAAACCTTTCATGACTCCAAATCTTCTTATACCAAGGAACTAGAGGAAAAACTTAATGCAAAAGAGGAAGAGAATCGCTTGCTTAGGAGACGTATGGATGGACTTGAAGATAGGTTGGATCGACTTGAAAAAGAATTAACCGAAACACCTTTAGAAGAAAGCCCTTAGACAAGGTATCATTATCAAATTCTACGTATAGTATTCATATGACTTGTTTCCCATAATAATAACGTAATATATTAACTTTCTTTCTCTGTCCATTTCAGCAGAAAGGGCAACAAAAAATAACTTGAAGTTTTGGAACAAGAAATCTAGATTGCTGGAATGAATAAAGGTATATCCATTAATGAGATGTTAAGATTATTTTAATTTACTTATTATAATATGATTTCTTGCTTCATGTTTGAACCTATCCAAATTTGTTGTTACTATTGAGAGATTGAACCTAGGCGGTTTATTTGCATTGTGTATGCTAATGATGTTTACTCTTGTTTTGACTTTGTGGTACTTCTCATATCTGCAAGAGCCTTTTAATAAATCACTTTACTGAAAAAAAATATATAATATAAAGATAAAGATAATTAAATTTATATACTTGGCTAGCTTGTAAATAGAAACGTGATGTTTTAATTCTTGTAAGTGATTGCTTGTAATGGTCTAGGAATTTAGACCCCTTTACTCTGCCAAAATATTTTAGTTTTACTCTGTTCACTGTCATTCCCAATTTACTGCCTAATCTAGATTTTTTATACTTGAGGATAAAGTTTTATCTATTGCTAAAAAATTAATAGGAATTAAGGTCAATCATTTATTTATTTTTAAATACTCTGTTGCATAACTGTTGACATATTATATATATACTGCTATAAAATTTAATATTTTTCTCATCAATCATATGTTTTATTGATAAAATCTTGGTGGAATAGATGAAATGATAGGTGTTTAATTTCTCTTTGTATCTTTCTTCTGAATTTAAATGTGTTTGGTTGGGATGAATAAAGGTATATTCATCAATAACTTGATGTTATGCTAACCATAGATAAATCGATTTAGTGTTATAATTAATGCATCAATTGATGGAATTTTACTAATTTTGTCAAACTTGTGTTTGATGTTTACATTCCTCTCATTTTGGATTATAGGAAAACTAAAGGAGGGCAGAAAATAATGTTGTCATAAGGAAGAAAAAGGTAATGTACTAAACACAATTGATATATTTTTTAGTGTAAATTAAATTTTGTTTTAAGTTTCTCAACATAACCTTTTTTTATCATTTTATTTTACAGGTGACAATTAATGCATTGGTGAAAAATAGTATACCAAATAGTTAACTATTTCGTTTAGTTTTTGACAAACAATTCTGGAATATTTTGTAATTTTGGAATGGTTAATTCTAGAGACTAGCTTGTATGTCAATTGATTTTGATTTTTCGTATTTAGCTTGTTTGAAAATATTATCGCAATAAATATATTCTTCTTTTAGTAATGTCCATAAAAATGAGGATGTCAATTATTGATGGCATGATAAATTTAGTATATCATATAGTGACGGACAAAATCTAGATAACAGGATTTTTATCACTAAATTATATCATTTAGTGATGGGAGATTTGAATTTTAATGAGAGTATATGTTGTAATTAAATGTACTATACAATGAGAGTCAAACGATGTATTAGTGACGGGATTTTTTTTAACACTAATGCTCTTTTTAGTGATGGTAAACTTACTCTAACTAAATAATTATTAGTGACGGGACGCTATCCAGTCACCATTGACTTTTAACTAGAGAAGCAGTAATGAGAGGCGATGACGGGCAATTTTCCGTCACTAAAAGTTATTAGTGATGGTATTTTAACTTTTAGCCACAGTTTTTACTCTCATTAAAAGTGTTTTTTCTTGTAGTGCTCGTTGGTCGACCTCTTTCATAAAGGAGAGAGAGTTTGAATTCAGCGCACAATGAGAGGTGGTGTTAGAGAATTGTTAATATAAATAAATAAATTTATGGCTCTTTTAAATTCAATTAAACTTTTAGGTGTAATAATCTTTTTCATGATTGATGACATTTTATTTTAATTCAAGTGTAGCTAGCATAGTAAAACCATTGTGGACCAATCGCACCATGCCATTAATGTCCAGTTATTTGATTGTTGTCAATGGTACAAGCAAACTGAACCATCAAATTGATCGAAATTTCTAATCAACCTATAATTGTTTTGTGAAAGGCATTCCTACTCTTGCATTTTTGCCACTTAAGCTATGTTTTTTTTTTTTTTTAATCGCGCAGATGTCATTACCATTAGGTAACTCGAACTCATTACCATTAGGTAACTAATAGGTAGTGAAGCTATAACCATTTAAACTAAACTATGTCACTTAAGCTATGTCTCGAGATCTAATTTATTACAATTGGTGCATATCAAATGAGTTAGTGTCAAAATTCAAAAAGAATAACACACAATGAATTGAGTGCATACGATTAACTTAATTTTAATATAGTCATACATATGTATTATATATCATTGTCTGTACATGCACTGTTATAGATAAATGTGATAGTGATAGTGATAGTGATAGTGATAGTGATAGTGCATGTTTATGATAGTAATAGTAAATGTGCATAACAGTGATAGTGCATATTTATGATAGTAATAGTAAATGTGCATAACAGTGATAGATTATATAGAAATGCACCCGATTCACATAAGTTTTTATCAATTAAGAATATACTCCGTGCAGTGCTCGTGGAAGATCTTGTAAAAAATAAATCCCTTATTTAATTTTATATTCTAATACCTGCACTAGTAAATTAAAATATTTACCAATGAATTAATTATATAGTGCAATAATATTATTAAGTTATTATTATATATGTCGAAGTGCTGACTATTTCAAAGTCCGGGGGTGGGGTGGCCAAGAGGATAATGATTTTTTATTTAACTTTTAGGCTTCATTTGGATGGAGTCATTTGAAATCAAGAGATTTGAGAATATTACATCATACATTTACAAATTAAAATGGAGAAAAATTAAATGAATGAATTTGATTTACACAAATATTACTTATAAGTGGGAGGATTTCAAACACCCAACAAAACGTAGTCATTTGAAATCCTCTCACTTCTCCCACTTGTACTTGATATTTGAATTAATCAAATCCATTCATTTAGGTTTTTTTTTTATTTTTTTATTTTAGTTTGCGTGAATGCATGGTATATTATCCTCAAATCCCTTGATTTCAAATCGACCCTTAGGGATTCGAAAGATACAATGTATCATATTCACAGCACTCAGCAATATTTTAAGCCAAAAATTCGTATGAGACCGTCTCATTCATGAGATCCAGTCACTTTTTAATAAATTATTATTACTTAATAAAAAAAGTGATACAAATTAGTATAAAAGTGATAACAAATTGAGAATTGATAACAATTTATGAAAAAGTGATAACAAATTATTAAAAAGTGACTTCGTCTTATGTCTGTCTCATGCATGAAAGGATTTCACACAAGAGTGCCCCATATTTTAATTATATCAATATGTATATTTTATTTATATTAACTTGCATGTTTTAAATTAATATCTACGTTACATTTTGCGTTTCAGTTAAATCTACTTTGAAAGTTTTAATTGTATTAGCCTATATATTTTATTGATATTGTCAATTATACGGTACAATTGGTGCACAGAAAATAAAGAGACTACCTCTTCGGAAAAAGGAGAAGTAGAACGTCGTGTGACTTTCGACCCCATTACCAAGGGTGTTTCATGTTTGATTGTGATTTACAAATTATTTTATGAGGTTGAAATTTACCCAATGCACATCTTTAAATAATGAACGAAAAAATATCAAGAACAAAAAAATAGTTTTAATCCTACGACATTAACATAAGGAACAAGAAAAAGCCTCATAACTATTAAAAAAAAGTTGATGTTTGGTAAGTGAAGTGATATGAGAAAGGAATTAGAAATAATAGTTGAGTGGAATCAAAGATCATTTCTCAAGAAAAATGGACTTTTGGTCCTACGGGACACAGCCCCTCACGAATTTGGTCTCTAGGGTAATTATTTTGGTCCTGTTCGCTACTATTCATGTCAAAATGGTCCCAAATATCAAACCGTCTATTGTTGACGGATTTGTCATGTGCGGAGCACGTGCTCCGTTAGTTTCATTTTCTCTTTCCAAGAAAATTGTACTTTTGGTCGCACGGAACACACCTCACGATTTTGGTCCCAAGGGTATTCATTTTGGTCTGGTTCGCTATTATAATTGTTTGTATGCCTATATTTTTTTTTCTTGATGGAATGAATTCAATTTTTGTGGAACCTTCTAAATATTAAATTGGTTTTATATGCCACTGTTTTCTGGTTTTATATGCCTCTGTTCATAAATATTTTCTGATTTTGTATTTCAGGGTAAACCACCTAAAAGATTATGCAGGGGCTGCTCTATAGTGGGGTTGTTTTTCCTATTGTTTTATGGGGAGGTGATAATGTTATAAAGTTGAAAAATATAATAAATATAGCTTATATCATGTATCTAAGTACATCAACTATGTATTATGAGAGTGTGTTTCTCGTATATAATATGAATACATTAAATAAGCACATAGTTAATTATATTGTAGTTCTCGAGTGCGGGTGATGATCACCCTTCAAGTGTAAAGGGATCGTGTAGCTAGTAAGTTACCCGGTTAAATTATCGATCCACGGAAATCAAGTGTGAGATAGCCCTAAATTTACTAATTTAATCATAATTGTAGCACAAGTCATATAATAGGATCAATGGGTTTTATGCAATAATTAATTAAATCAAATAACTAGATTACTAATAACGAAATTCAATCAATAATAAAAACGTGCTCGGGTGCTTATCAACAAATGGATATCAATCACGCAACGAATTCAAATGAGTATATGTCATGTCAATCAAGTAATAAGAGCAATCTTTATCACAAGCAATAATCCCGTACTTGGTAAGCCTAGGAACTACGCTACATTAAACGCACGAAAGATTGAAAGGACTAAGTCACCCTTTCCTCCCGGGGCAAGAACACGAGTCAATAGGTTTCCCTAGGTGACTCCCCTTCGATACTAAGGCACCTTACCTATGGTCTCTTCACTAATCACTCGACTACTAATCTAAGTAATTAATGTGGAATTGATGTATTTATAATGGAATTAATCAAGTCTCTTTGCATTAAACCAATATTAACTCTAATTACCCAATTAATTCCCTCACCCAATTGAGTTATCCAAATACCCAAGTCTCCTTGCGATAATTAAACAACTATGCATGAAATTAGAAATTAATTAAACAATAGATCAATCAATCCTCATCAATCCAATTAATTAATCAACTATCAAAATAACCCATAAGAATTCCTTACGAATCAATCACCAAAATGCATCAAAACACCCTAGCACTAGGAATTTAGTTGATCATAATTAAAGAAATTGAATCCATGAAATTAATTGAATAAACGAAAGTCATAACAAGAAATTGGTCCAATAAAACTGAAATTAAAGGAAGAATATCACCTAATTGGCGTCCAATCATAAAGAAAACATCTGTTGATCGTCTAAATTGGAAAATAAATCAAAACCCTAGCTATGTGTGTGTGAAAAGTGTGAATTGTGTGTTGGGAGTATGGAGAGTTATGGAAAATTATGTAGCGTTCTGTTTACAATCTGAAATGAGGGATATATATATGGGCAACTAGGTTTAGAAATTAATTTTTGCAATTAAGCCCTTAAAAAGTGTTTAATTTAAGGTTAAAAACTCGAAAATCCCGTCAAGTACGTAAGTGACTCGGCCACGGGGATAGTGACTCGGCCGAGTCACTTTGTGTGATGCCCGAGTGAAAATCACGCTGTTGCGGGTCCACTCGGCCGAGTGGTATGCGACTCGGTCGAGTGAGAATATGGCTGCCCAAGTCAGTTTCTTTCTATTGCTAGTCCACTCGGCCGAGTGGTATGTGACTCGGTCGAGTGGCCTCTCCGGATTGCCACCTTCAACTTCGTTTGAGCATATCTTCCACGTACGACGTCCGATTAAGCCGATTCTTTTTGCGTTGTGCTCATCTCTCAGCCCTCTTTCTAGCCATACAATTGCTCCATCGAATTGAATACAATAAATATCCTCAATTTGCACTCAAAGTTGACCTCAAACCTGCAATTAAACTCATAATATCAAATCAAAACAATTAAGTGCAATTGGACCAAATAATAGTGAATTAACATGAAAATCATATTAATTTGAGATAATTAAGCACACGATTATCATGCAATAATTCACCCTAATCAACTCCCCTAAACTTAAGGTGTTGCTCGTCCCGAGCAACGAAATAAATAAGCACAAAGGGTGAATTGATTGCAACTATGTCACATGGCAAAAAGATGAAATTTGGACAATCAAACTCATTAGTGAACACAAGTTTTCAATGCTACTTTCAACTAACACTAAAAAATGTCATGCTTTGACAAGATGCAAATTCAAATGCTTTCTCAATGCTCCTTCCAAGGAGTGTATCTCTCATCACACAAGTGTATAAGGGCAATTAGGCACTCAATCATCAAATTACAGCCATACACACCATAGGTTTGCCACAAGACTCAATCTCAATCCTCATTTTGTGTATCAACTATGAATCAAAGAGGTCTTTTCAAGAGGTTGTAATGAAGGCTCTTTGGATGAGGTAGGTGAATTTGGAAATAGTGACTCAATGTTAGTAGAGCAATGAATGTTGATCAAATAATGCAATGCAATTTACACATCATCTCTACAAACATATCTCATTCTTTCATTTTCTTCCTTTTCACATAACATTCATCACCAAACTTCTTTTGAGACTTTCTTTTACATTCAAGCTCAAATTGAATTTTCCTTCTCATGATTTTTTCATTTTCTTTTCTTCACACTTCAATTTTTCCTTTTCCTCTTTTTTATTCATCTCAACATACTTATCCAATCATACCACCACAATTTTCAACTTCACTTCACCATTCATTTGCCAACAATCATGCTCTACTCAACATATGGGAACAAAGGATCATAATGAAAGGCAAAATGACTTAATTCCACAAGCTTACCAAAGAATAAGGCTTTAAGGCACAAATTGGCTTACTAGGGAAATCAATGGCATTGGTGGGGTAAAATTTGGCTAAGTAGCTTAACAAATCAAACATGGTCTCAAATCATCTTCATAGATCCACACAAAACTCAACTTCAACAAGTCTATAGGCAAGTTCTAGCATGCAAGATTGTAATTGATGCACTCAATAAGGAATCAAACCGTTTTTTTCATGCACGATTTAAAAGGCTCAAAAGCTCACGGCTTAAAATTAGCAAAGAGAAAGTATCCTTCATCACACTCATCATCACAAGACAACTTCTCATGCTAGCATCAAGTAACACTTCACAAGTTCAACATATCCATCAATCAAAGCACATATGCCACGTACATACCTCCAAGCATAACACCTCATCAAATTCACATAAAATAGACTCAAAGATAAGAATGAAATCCACATTTAAGCTCAACATTCACAAAATTTCCACAAAAATTTTCTCATTACGAATGAGAGGCAAATTGGTGCAACAAGCATTGCTAACCAACACACACCCCCAAACTTTTCATTGCAAAGCAATTAAAAGTTTGGCAAAAGTAGTTAGCTAGGTGAAGTTGCACACAACTACCCACTACAAAATCCAAATAAGCTCATAACATGAGGTGCGCCGGTGCAAATGAAAAGAAAGGAAGAAAATATGCACACCTCCCCCAAACTTAGACAAGTCTAAGTCTAGAGAAGGTGTGGTACCATAAAGGCTTCAAAATTCCTCTCATCTTCAAGCTTGTAGCTCACCAATCCTCACTTGCACACCTCAACCTCCTACAAAGAACACAAAAATATATCACACACACTTATTGAAGTAATAAATAAATAAATAAATAAAACGAAAGCAAGAAAAACAATGGGTTGCCTCCCATCTAGCGCTAGTGTTAACGTCCTATGCCGGACGGAGCTTGAGTCGCTCAATTTTTCTCAACCCCTTTCATATTCACTCCACCCACTTCCATGAAGGATGAAGCATGATGATGTTTCCCTCTCTTGTTTCTTCTCTTCTTCTTGTCAAACCAATTCTTCTCCTCCTCCACTTTCTTTCCTAGCACACAAAGAGAATTATCATTAGCAACATCAAACTTGCTTAACTCATGAGAATCATCAATAAAATGAAAAATAGAGAATATAGAATGAAATGAGCTTGTTTTTGGAGGATCTTTAATGTTCATGGAAAATAAAATTTCTTCATCATCCACTTTAAGCTTGATCTTCCCCTCCTTCACATCAATAGTAGCTCCACTAGTAGCCAAAAATGGTCTCCCAAGGATCAAGGGAATATTGGGGTCCTCCTCCATCTCCATCACCACGAAGTCCGCATGGAAGCTAAATTTGTCCACCTTCACCACCACATCTTCTACAACTCCTTTTGGATGAATGAATGATCGATCAGCTAGTTGTAGAGCCATGTGGGTTGGTTTGAGATCACCGAGCTTCAAACGTTCATAGATCGATAATGGCATCAAATTAATGCTAGCTCCAAGGTCACAAAGGGCCTTCTTCTTCTCACCATTACCCAACTCACAAGTCAACGTGAAGCTTCCCGGATCCTTCAACTTTTGAGGCAGACTCTTTTGAATAAGAGCACTACATTCCATAGATAGACTCACCATCTCCACTTCATCAAACTTTCTCTTCTTGGTGATCAACTCTTTGAAGAATTTAGCATAAGTAGGCATTTCCTCAAGAGCATCCATCAAAGGTACATTGACATTCACGTTCTTGAAGATTTCCAAGAACTTTGAGAATTTCTCATCAAGCTTTTGCTTAATGAACCTTTGTGGATATGGTGGTGGAACATAAGTCTTAGGCACCCCCCATGCATCACATTCAATGTTGGCACCTTCAAGCTCTTTCCTCTCTTTCTCTTTTCTCAACTCTTTTGTCTTCTTCCACTTGGAAATTCTCTCTACTTTTTTCTCTTCTTGCAACTCCTCTTTCTCTTCAACACCAATTTCCTTCTCAACTTTGTCCTCATCTTCCTCCACCGGCATGCTTGGCTCTTCATATTTAATTGCCATACAATGCTCTTTCGGGTTCACCTCCGTAGTAGAAGGAAGTTTTCCTTTTTGATTTCCTCCACTCGAAAAAGCAACTTGACCAATTTGGAACTCTAGGTTCTTGACTTGGTTGGCCAAAGAACTCACAACACTCTCCATCTTCTTCATCTTTTGATTTTGAGCACCCATGAAACTTGTTAGCAAATCCTCAAGGCTTGGCTTTCCCTCATTGTTAGGTGCACGAGCACCCGGATCAATTCCCGAAGGCAATGTAAGGGCGGCTTTTGGGTTTGCGTAGGAGAAGTTCTCATGCTTTCGAAAGTTTGGATTATATAGAGGGTTGTTTGAGGGATATGAATGTGGTTGAGAGGCTTGATTTTGAAAATTTGGTGGAGGACTGTTGGGATATCGGCTTTGGTAATTTTGTGGAGGGGCTTGGTTAGGGAATTGATTACCTTAAAAATTTCCATGAGGATATAATGGTCTTCCCATATAGTTTACTTCTTCCACATGATTAACCATTGGATGTGCTTCATTTCCACCCCCCATTCCACTTCTCATGCCACTTTCTACAATTCCGTCCACTTTTGTAGCTAACTTTTGAACCACATCCGCTAGCACCTTCAACGTCTCATTCTCCTCTACTTGAGCAATCTTGAAATGACCCCTTCTCTCGGTTGGCCAACTTGCGGTGTTGCAAGCTATGTTCTCAATCAACTCCTTAGCTTCTCTCCCGGACTTGTCAAAGAGTGATCCACCCGCACTTGAGTCTAGAATTCTCCGAGATGGTGGATCAAGTCCATAATAGAAGAAGCTTACAATTTGCTCATCAACGAACCCATGTTGAGGACACTTCCGGAGTAGGCTATTGAATCTCTCCCAAGCTTCATGCATGTTCTCCCCCTCCATTTGATGATATTGAACAATCAACGTCTTGCATTGGAGGGTCATGGAGGTGGGAAAAATTTCAAGAGAAATTTCTTACTCAATTCTTCCCAAGAGCCCAAGCTATCTCGTGGTAGAGAAGCAATCCAATCCTTGGCTCGGTCTCTCAAAGTAAATGTGAAGAGACGAGCTCTCCAAGCATCCTCAGTCACTCCATTCATCTTCACCGTATCAGCATACTCAAGGAATTGAGCAATATGACGATTCGGGTCCTCCTTGGGATCTCCACCGAATTGCTTACTTTGGAGAATGTGCAGCAATGCCGACTAAATTTCGAAATTATTAGCCGTCAATGGTGGACGAGCTATCCCATCATAGTGGATTTGGATTGGAGGCTCAAAATACTCCCGGATTGGCCTTTCCCTTGGATTCTCTCTTGGAGGCTCTCTTTGATTTGCTCTTCCATTCTCTCTCCTATCAACCACCTCTTCATTATTATTCTCCATTTCAGGTTCTCTCTCTCTTGCTCGGGCTTGAGCCTTTCGACGATTTCTATCTCGGTTTCTCCTTCTAGCGGTTGCTTAAATCTCCAAGTCAATAGGTATTTGTTCAACACCACCGGATCTTGTGTTCATGCACACCTAGAAAACACCCAAGTATCAAAATCCTCTCAAGACTAGCCAAACAAGATAAACAAAAATAAAAGGCACTATCAACTACTTTCAACTTTCAATCTAAGTTATCTCAAACACCGATTCCCCGGCAACAGCGCCAAAAACTTGATAGGCTTATAAGCCAATACTCACCCTTCAAGTGTAAAGGGATCGTGTAGCTATTAAGTTACCCGGTTAAATTATCGATCCACGGAAATCAAGTGTGAGATAGCCCTAAATTTACTAATTTAATCATAATTGTAGCACAAGTCATATAATAGGATCAATGGGTTTTATGCAATAATTAATTAAATAAAATAACTAGATTACTAATAACGAAATTCAATCAACAATAAAAATGTGCTCGGGTGCTTATCAACAAATGGATATCAATCACGCAACGAATTCAAATGAGTATATGTCATGTCAATCAAGTAATAAGAACAATCTTTATCATAAGCAATAATCCCGTACTTGGTAAGCCTAAGAACTACACTTCATTAAACGCACAAAAGATTGAAAGGACTAAGTCACCCTTTCCTCCCGGGGCAAGAACACGAGTCAATAGGTTTCCCTAGCGTGACTCCCCTTCGATACTAAGACACCTTACCTATGGTCTCTTCACTAATCACTCGACTACTAATCTAAGTAATTAATGTGAAATTGATGTATTTCTAATGGAATTAATCAAGTCTCCTTGCATTAAACCAATATTAACTCTAATTACCCAATTGAGTTATCCAAATACCCAAGTCTCCTTGCGATAATTAAACAACTATGCATGGAATTAGAAATTAATTAAACAATAGATCAATCAATCCTCATCAATCCAATTAATTAATCAACAATCAAAATAACCCATAAGAATTCCTTACGAATCAATCACCCAAATGCATCAAAACACCCCAGCACTAGGAATTTAGTTGATCATAATTAAAGAAATTGAATCCATGAAAATAATTGAATAAACGAAAGTCATAACAAGAAATTGATCCAATAAAACTTAAATTAAAGGAATAATATCACATAATTGGCGTTCAATCATAAAGAAAACATCCGTTGATCGTCTAAATTGGAAAAGAAATCAAAACCCTAGCTATGTGTGTGTGAAAAGTGTGAATTGTGTGTTGTGAGTATGGAGAGTTATGGAAAATTATGTAGTGTTCTGTTTACAATCTGAAATGAGGGATATATATATGGGCAACTAGGTTTAGGAATTAATTTTTGCAATTAAGCCCCTAAAAAGTGTTCAATTTAAGGTTAAAAACTCAAAAATCCCGTCAAGTACGTAAGTGACTCGGCCACGGGGATAGTGACTCGGCCGAGTCACTTTGTGTGATGCCCGAGTGAAAATCACGCTGTTGCAGGTCCACTGGGCCGAGTGGTATGCGACTTGGTCGAGTGAGAATATGGCTGCCCAAGTCAGTTTCTTTCTGTTGCTAGTCCACTCGGCCGAGTGGTATGTGACTCGGTCGAGTGGCCTCTCCGGATTGCCACCTTCAACTTCGTTTGAGCATATCTTTCACGTACGACATCCGATTGAGCCGATTCTTTTTGCGTTGTGCTCGTATCTCAGCCCTCTTTCTAGCCATGCAATTGCTCCATCGAATTGAATACAATAAATATCCTTAATTTGCACTCAAAGTTGACCTCAAACCTGCAATTAAACTCATAATATCAAATCAAAACAATTAAGTGCAATTGGACCAAATAATAGTGAATTAACATGAAAATCATATTAATTTGAGATAATTAAGCACACGATTATCATGCAATAATTCACCCTAATCAATGATCATGCATGGAGCTAAGTAACATTGCGTTTAGATTAATGATAGGCATACTTTGCATAGCTAATTATATTAGATTCTGACTTCATCAGTAGTTATATATATATATATATATATATATATATATATATATATATATATATATGCAACACTACCAAGTTTAGTTGGAAAAATTAGTGTTGATGCATTTCTACAGAGTCCTGTGAACTTCACTCGGCTGAGAAGAAGTCCTTCCCATCCCATGGGGTATTTACTCAAAAGTTTGGTACTATAGATCCTCTATACTGAATATAAATGACAATGTGATTTGCTAGAAAAAAACTGGTACTGAAAAAGCCTACTTTCACTACCGTGTAAATATGAAAGTTCTCATGCCTTTGCAGAAAACAATGTTATTCATTGAGATGTTGCATACTTTTGATTTTCCTAACATCTTTTGTGCGGTCGTTGTTATTGTTTCAACTTTCAAGTACTCAACAATATCAAAATTAATTTACATGGTAGTTCATCTTTGTGGTTTGTGTCTCAGAATCTTATTTGTTGACAGAAACAAAGAGGTTGTCATATTGAAGATGAAGTTGAAATTCCCGTGTTTGATGATGGGGATGGTCTCAATCACTACCATGGAATTGCCTCTGCTAACCTTCCACACTCCAATCATGGAATGATCTACTTACCAACAGTGGCTTTAATCTCACATTTTGATAATGAGGTGTAGCTGTTAAATACTTGTCATGCTGCTTTATTGTAAAGTACATCTCACATGAGAATGAATCAAAGGCTTTCATATAATGGAATTGTAAATCAATAATGCATTAGAACAACAAGCATCAATTTAAGAACCGTGTAGCCCCATATCAACTGAGATACAACTACCTGATTGCAATTTTGGACAAGTAACAAATAAAACTATTAAGAGACATTTCTAAAGCATCATGTGACTTCAACAAATTCTTCTAATATTTATTTAATTTCATGCATTATGATAAACAAGAAGGAAAATATTATTAGGAAGAAGAGAATACAGAGAATGTAACAGACATTGACACAAGATCATATGCCAAATTATAGGTGGTTGGAAACGTTATGAGGTGTAGAATAGGTGTAGAATGAAAATCAAAGTCATATTATGTGTTTTGAATGACATACTATGATTTTGATTCCCAAAAATAAAGAAATCCTCATAGTTCACCTATTTAATAGGTATGACTTTGATTTCATACCATTTTCATTCCTTACAATTTAACCAAATACCCCCTTACCTGAACAAAATCAACAACCCAACACCAGCCCGTGGGTTCACACATTAGTCAGAAAAAAAGAGAATGAACATTCTAAAATTTAATGCAAAACCAACTCCAAAGCTTAATTTTTAACTCACATATCATCTTATCAATCAAAATCTCAATATTGCGGAAAATATGAGTATTTCTTCATTTCCATAATATCTCGAGCGCTCCCATCCAAATAGTAACTGCGACCCGTTTTGCTCTCTTTTCTCCCAAGAGACTACTTTGTGCAATTAAATTGACCAAAGGACTACAATGTAATACCATAAAAATAATTCACCAGTTAAAGCACTTCATCCAAAAACTATAAAAATGAAATGACCATCGAAAAAATAATGGTTTGTCGATTCATCCTCATTTCCAAAAAAACAGCATCGCAAATTTGAGTTTGATGGGAGAATACTCTTTTGGATAGATTCATCTTCGTCGGTAAATGATCCCAAATCAATCTCCAAGAGTGTGCAACGATCTTCTTTGGCACAAAATTGTCCCAAATGAGGCCTAATCCTTGTGATTTTTCTTGGCTAATATGAGACTCATCCGTTGCGGAGCCAACATCCCATAAACTTCTTTTGTAATATATCTCCCTAAGAAATTTTCCATCTCCATGAATCTCAGCTTCCCATGTTGGAATGTACTTGTCAGCAACAAAAATTAAAGAGACGAGATATACTTCCTCCCTCTCTAGTAAAGGTCTCCTCCAATTCCACCTCTTGCCCCATACCTTCATTCTACTCCCTCATTTCACTCAAAATTTTCATTTTATCTGTACTAAGACAAAATAACCCAGTAAATTTGAATTTAAGCACCGCGTCCCCATCCTGAATATCCACCCAAAATCTAGTATGTTGTCCATCCCCCAAGACTCTTTTTACCCCTACCTTGAAATAGGCCCCTGTTGCCTCATAACATCCTCCACCAACCCGACATTCTATACTTAGACCTTGAAAAAAACCCTTCAAGTCCCTCTTTCCAAGACAACCCATATTTTAGTTTTACGACACTTGTCCATAAACACCTTTTCTCATTAAAAATCATCCATCATAAGATGATTTGTAGAGCAATGACATCTCAACAACAATGATATAACCTATGTGTCCAAGGCCTGAAACCAATCATCAATGTACCATATCTTTTGGTTAAAGAGTGAGAATTGGTCCCTTCGGGAACATCCGATAAGATTGGAATGATAAAAAATATTAGCATAGCCCCTGCATTAGGATAACACATATAAATCGAGAAATAATCCAAATTTATCCAGTTGCACGGTTAAACTGAAAAAATAAAAGTTTGAGAGTTGTCACCAAAGGTCAACTGTGGGTCATCTTTTTCAATAAAGTTCTTAAACATATTTTTTGTCCTTATCATATGTATTGAGCATCCACTAGTTTAAGCACTAAACCATTATGATAGAGTCCACTCCACTGACCAAGCCCACAATCACCTGAAACAAAAAAATGTCCTATGTTGTTAGCTACACTTCCAGGATCCAAATTTGACTTACTTTCCTAATTACTTTAGAATGATTAATTTGACTTCCAAAATTATATTTGTTATGAGTAAATTGAGTATCAGTGTTAACCCTAGGAGGAGTAAGAGCCTTTGAATTTTTCTTGGGGGTAGCTTTTTTTCTCCAAATAGGCATGGATGCAATAAGTGTAAATTGAAGCCTTATTGACTTGGATTCTGTTGACCTTTTCTCTTGGCACATATGATTTAGGTTTACCAACTTGAGCATGCCTAGAAGGCTTCTGAGATCTTGGTATTGCAAGTTGAGACTGGTTCCCTTGAGAAGGTTTAGACTGACAATACCTTTGCTAACTTGCCCGGATTCTTCAGAGGAGTGTTCCTAGCATGATGTTGATAGATACTCGCTTGATGATTCCTAAGTTGCTAATAGTTATGTCTAGTCTTTTCCTTAGATTTTGGTTTTAACTTAACTATTACATGGTCTGACGAGTCAGCTGATCTTTTTCTTTTATCTAAAACTTGTTGTTAGAGAGCCACAAGTTTTGAAAAGACTCTCTTAGTGTCACTTGAAAAAACAATATTTTGAGGACCTTGTGAAGATTCTTGTGGATTGTAACCAAACCCAACTCTTTCATCCGAAGCATTTTGAAAGCTTTGTATTTTTTTCTATAGCAAGAGAGGATTGATTCATTTTAGCCATCTTTTTTTGCAGGTTATCTTTACTCTTTTGTAGAGTCTCATAACTATAAAAAAAATATATAGAATTGAGATTTTCACAGCTTATTGTTCTTAGCTAACTTGATCTAGTCACCAGTTAGATCTTTTATCAGCTTGTCCTTTTCAAGAAAAAGGCCTTTTCAAGAAAAAGGTCTGTTGTAGTATGTCATACTTATCATGAATTCCGTTTATCTTTTAGCTATCTCGACTAATACCCTTTATTAATATAAATCATACCTTTCAGTTATCATGAGTATTACCATTTATAATGTTATCCTGTTTTAATATAGGTCATACTTTTTAGTTTTCACGATTGATATCTTTTAGTAATACATGTCATGCTCTTCATCTATCACGACATGTATCCTTTAATAATATACGATATATCCTTCAGTTATCACGACTGATACCTTTTAATAATATAAGTCATACCCTTCAGTTATTATAACTGATTCCTTTTAATAAATGGATCAAATTTCACCATGAAACTTTGTTAATGTAAAATTTGTCATATTTTATTAATATACATTTATACATTAGCATTAAGAAATTAAGAAATCTGACTAAATATACAATATGATATCTTTATTACAAGTTTTAGTTTTTGTGTTATGTTATTATTAAATAAGGATAAAAACTGAGGTTTATTTTGGAAAAAAAAAAATTAAAATTCACGATATTTCATTTATATGCAATATTTCCTAATTTTTATCCAATTTATACCATGACTGAATAGAGAGTGAAATTGATATTTTGCGAAATTTCACCATATTTGCATAATACTTTATCCGTTATATTTTTTATTGTTTAAAATTTCAAAATGGACCCTACATATTTATTTTTTCATACCTTCTCAAAGTATATCCCTAAAAATATGACACTCACTTCACCACTGTGATTAAATCTCCCCCACTCAATTACTCACCCTAATAAAATTGAAAGACTCATTTTTACATCTTTTAATATTATTTCATCCATCCTATTTTTCATTGTTCAAGCCAAAATGACACGAATTTTAATGAGAAAGTTATTTAAAAGTATTAAAAGGTGTAAAAGTGAGGATAAATAAGTCATTTCAACTCTATTGGAGTGAGATTGTTTTAGATTGAGAGGGTATAGGGATATAAAATTGAGTAGTATGAAGTGTATATAAAAAAATGCTTAGAAGAGTTTAACTTTCAAACAATATAATTTTTTTGGGGTATGAAAAAACAAAAATAAGACATTTATTTTTTAATTTTCAATAATCTAAAATGAGATAGAGGAATAATAACAATAATTTTATTAAAATTCATATTATTTAATTTTGAACAATCTAAAATATAGAGAATATTAAACAAAGTATTTTCCCCATCACATTTATATCGCAATCCAAAATTTGAAATATATTTATGATACAACCACATTATTTTATGATATTTTCATTCTACCCATAGTAGCTATAAAAACATAGGTGGAGGCATATACACCACGTACTAAAAAGATTCAAAAGTTGGTACATCGTCCTCACCCCCCATGGCATGACCCACCTCTCACAGGAAACTTCCAGGAAATTGGCTACTTAACTATTCATTTACGATATTTTATTATGAGATTTTATTTAAGAAAAGGTTTAGTTATGTTCTGCTTCGCACCCTCACTCGAGGAACCGCTCCAAATAAAATAATTGAACCTAGTGCATTGAATTGGAAATCAAGGGAAAGAAGGCGTGGTGTCCGGAAAGATATATTAATTATCAATTCAAAATCTGAAAGTTAAAATTTATCAATTCGGGACTTAAAAGATGCTTATATTAAAAGATTTTATCAATTCAAGACCTGAAATTAAGGCTCCAAATTGATAATTGTCTTATCTTTCAGGTCCCGAATTGATAAATTTTATCTTTCAGGCCCCAAATTAATAATTAACATATCTTTCGGGACTTGTACCAATAAAAGTCCTTTTATTTATGGTTAAATATTTGATTTTTTAAATTTAAATACTATAATATTATATTTTTATATTAAATATGAATAATTTAAATAGTAAAAATATTATTTTGTTGTTGATACTCTTAAAAAATAATATGATATAAATATTAAGGATTTTTATTGGTACAAGTCCCAAAAGAATATTAATTATCAATTCGGGGCCTGAAAGATAAAATTTATCAATGCGGGACCTGAAAAATCTTTATATTAAGAAATTTATCAGTTCGGAACCTAAAAAATAGGACAATTATCAATTCGGAGCCTTAATTCCAGGTCTAAGATTGATAAAATCCCTAAATATAAAATTATAAATATCTTTCAGGTCCCAAATTGATAAATTTTATCTTTAAGGTTCTAAATTGATAATTAATATATCTTTCAAGAGTTAAACGGATAAATACTCAAAATAGTATTAGTTGGGAGAGTAGTATTTGTGTGCATATTGTGCACAATAAAAATTGTGTGCACAAAGTTTGGTTACAGTATAGTATTATTTCATGTATTGTATATTATTTATTTGGTTACAGTATAATATTATTCCAGGTACTATATAGTATTAGTTTGGTTACAGTATAATATTATTTCAGACATTATATAGTATTAATTTAATTACTAACATTGTATAATTTTAATTTAGTTATAATATAGTATTAAATAAAAATATTATACATATTATTTTTTAGTGGTCACACGGTGCACAAAAATATTTGCCTAATTGGGAAAACAAGAAACCTACCCTTCGGTCTTCACACTATATAATTCTGCAGCGCGTGTTTCACGTTTCACTATGCGGGTACACGTAGTGTTTGACCCACACGCGCCACTGTTAACGTGGACCAAATCGTCTGCCGACACGTGGCATCAACGAAATAGTTGGACGAAAAAGAGTATCTACAGGCACCGTAAATATCGAATCTCACTGCTCGTTCTCCTTTTATAATCTTCTCTGACTTGGACTTTCACTAACTTGCTCTGCTCTCCTACCTCTCAAGGTTTGAAACCTAATCCCATCTATAATTTTCTTAATCATACTTAGCGATTAACTGTTTTAGTACGAATTTCATGGTCATCTACTGCTATTGTTATTTCGTTTCGGTTTTGCTTTTATGTTGAGATTGAACTTTCGAGATGTAAGATATTACTTTTTCTTTTATTTGATCACATAAAAATGTTTTTAATTTTTATTTTTCTCATCTTTATGCTATATTGAAGCTGTATTTTGAGGTTTATGTGTTGATTTTGTACTATCTGGATTCTAGGTTTTGCCATATGCGATAGTCAGTGGTTAACGCGGTCATCTAATTGTAATTTTTCGTTTGAAAATGGGTTTGGATTATTTTTCTTGGTTGGATAGATGAGCTTGGAGACCCAAGACTTTGATCTCTGTCTACACTTTGTGTTTGGGGGTGGGGTGGGGCTAGAGTTGAACAAACGATTTGATATCTGAACTGACTCAGTTTGTCTTCTGGTCTACCTAAATAGTGAATTAACAGAAGTTTTTTGTGCAAGTTGACTTGGTTTTTAAAACTAAAACGTTCCATATTTGGGAGCTCTAAATACTCCCCTGTCTTACAAAGATAGACTTACCTTTTATTTTTTGTCCGTCTCACAAAAATAGGTCAACTATTATATTTATCCATCCGTACCTCTAATTAATGTATCTTGTTTTTTTAAATTAATATTTAGGTAATAATAGTTGTCTTGGGAGTAAAAAATTATTGTTTTAATTATAATAACTTCTATTTCTTAATCTGTGTGAAAATAGTTATAGGTTGAGGGAGTAGTACTCTAGATACTATTGATTTTACTGCCTCAACATGAAGGGATGTTTGTTTTGGGTTTTAATTGACTTTTAAGAACGGGTTTTGAAATCTAGTGGATTTTGAAATCCTGATAAAAAGTAAAGTGTGTGATTGTTTTGATTTTGAGTAGAGTGAGATTTAATTTATGTCAAATCTATGTGTAAGAATGAATGATGTTGTATTATTATATTGTTGTTGGATGCATGTAATGATTGGATGCTATGGAATATGATTTAAATATATTAAAGTGTAAAGAGAGATAATTGATTGTATTGAAAAATGTTATCGTAGGTTTATAAGTGTTGTAGTGGTGGTTTTATAAAATTGGATTTCAAAATCCAGAAGTAGAACCTGATTAAGATTTTAAAACCCAAAACCTGGTTTACAAAACCCAAAACAAACATCACCAAAGGTTTTGAATTGTATAAACATAGTACGGAATTTAAAAATGTTAAGGATGCAAAGGGGTTTCTTAGGATTTATTTTATATTCTCTTCCGTGCTCTTCTAAAGAAAATTTTAATCTTCTTCTGCTGCATGCATGCGTGTGTGGTGTGTCCGGAGGAGGTGATAGATGACTCATTCATTTGTGGGCAGGCTGTAGTTTTATGATTGAATCTCGGTCAGGTGATTGATCTATTTTGTGTTATATTAAAAGATTCTGTTTATGAGGTATGCCGATAGTAGTTAATTTCTAATGCAAAGAATTTTGTTTAAAACTTATTTAATCGTTTTGTTCCCGTATTGGATATCCATATAAGATGACTTTTCTCATTCAAATGCTTCGTTTATTCATTGCTGTCTGAGCTTAAATTAATCTCATTACATATCATCACAGAGTGTTAACCTCTTGTTTATCTTTTATATCTTGTTCGAACAGAATGAAACTCCACTATCTTCTTGTTCTTGTCTGTGTTTGGACCATCACATGCTCTCTACTTCATTCTTCTGATGCTCTGAGGAGAATTAGCCTGAAAAAGAAGCCTTTGGACCTGCTCAGCATAAAGGCTGCTGCACAATCTAGATTGGAGGGAAAGTATGGGATAAGTGTGAATGATAGACAAATTAAACTAGCTGATTCAGATGAGCACCTATTGTATCTTAAAAATTACATGGATGCTCAATACTATGGAGTGATTGGTATTGGCTCACCCCCACAGAATTTTACGGTCATTTTTGACACTGGGAGTTCCAACCTATGGGTTCCCTCTTCGAAATGTTATTTCTCCGTGAGTAAATTGAAACTTAAAGTATTTGTCTGTTTCAAATTTACCGTCATATTTGTTTCTGGTTCTAAGTTGAACTCCTTATGCAGATTGCTTGCTATATCCATAAAAGATACAAGGCTAGCAAGTCCAGTTCATATACGAAGAATGGTACAAAACTATTTGTTTTTTTAATGCGATTTCAAACTTTGTAGATATGTATTGCTGATGTTTAGCACTTGCAATTCGTATTCCCATGATTCAGGAAAGCCTTGCTCTATTCAATATGGCTCTGGAGCAATCTCTGGTTATTTTAGTCAAGACAATGTTCAAGTTGGTGATGTTGTCGTCAAAGATCAAGTTAGCTCTCTCTCTCTCTCTCTCTCTCTCACACACACACACACACACACACACATGCACACACGTTACACAATTGGTTCTTTTCTCTTATGTTACCCATCATGATTGTGCTCTAAGATTGAATTTCTCCTTTTCAGGTTTTCATTGAGGCTACACGAGAGGGAAGCCTTACATTTGTAATAGCCAAATTTGATGGAATACTTGGCCTTGGTTTCCAGGAAATTTCTGTTGGAGATGCAGTGCCAGTCTGGTATATGTCTCATATAATTCTAATTTTTATGTCTTTCTAATAATTATTTAGTAATTGTTAAGTGTAAATTAAAATATTAGCAATACAATTATTAATTGTGATGAACTAAAGCATAAAAATGAAAGAAAGTCATATATAGACAATATCGATACTATTTCGTGTGCTATATGCGGAGTGGTCGAGGCATCTATTAAAGCATATTAAAAGTTGATTTGGTCAAGTTTTATTAATAGATTATATGTTTCAAGAATACTAATATGAGATAAAATAAAAAATGACAGGTATAATATGGTAAATCAGGATCTTGTTGATGACAAGGTATTTTCTTTCTGGCTTAATCGTAACCCTGAAGCGGAAGTGGGAGGTGAGTTAGTGTTTGGTGGAGTTGATCCAAACCACTACGTTGGAGATCTTGATTATGTTCCTGTAACTCAAAAGGGGTATTGGCAGGTATGTGATGATAATGTTGTGCTTCCATTGTTCTTGATGAAGTAAAGATTGATTTATAATATTTTCTTCTGTAATTCTTTACCAGTTTGAAATGGGTGACTTCCTCATTGGGAACCTGTCAACTGGTAAGTTCTTGTGTGTTCTTCAATTACATATAAGGTTATACTATAACTATATTTTGGATGAAACTATCTAAATGCTGTGATTCTTTTGTCTCTTGATTATGCTTCCATAAATTATGTTGAGAATATGGTAAATTGTACATGTGAGTTGTCCCACATTGAATTATTAAAAGAAGTGAGACTAATTGGTTTTAGGATGGAGCCCCATTAGAGGAGTGGGTAGTCAGTCTCCACATATTGAGTGAGCTCAATTTGTGGGACCACACCGGGCACACACAATTTCTACAGATTAGACTAGAGACTCAAGTGCTTAACAATTTAAAAAAAAAAAAAAAAAGTGCTTAACAAATTACTTGTTCCCATTTTTAGTGCTACATGAGTTGCATCTTAACAAAATTTTCTAGAATTTAGTTTGCATCAAATTCTGTGGCTGAGATTGGAATCTTAAAATACGAAAAGACATCCTTTTGAGTCTGAATTACTGATTTTCCCCGTCCCATGAATTGTTGCGCCAGGTTTCTGTGAAGGTGGTTGTGCTGCTATTGTGGATTCTGGGACGTCCTTGCTTACTGGTCCAACTGTATGTGTTTTTATGCTATAATCTTTCTTCATTTTCCGAATGATGCTGGAATTTAGTTTATCTTTCACTTTTTTCAAAGCTCTGATATGTTCTGAATAACTTAACATTTCAGATTGTTGTAGCTCAAATCAACCATGCCATTGGGGGAAAAGGAATTGTGAGCGCCGAATGTAAGGAAATCGTCTCTGAATATGGAGATATGATATGGGATCTCCTAGTAGCTGGGGTGCGCCTTCTTTAATACCCCTCTCTCTCTCTCTCACACACACACACACACACACACTCACTCACTCACAGACACTGGTTTCTTCATCTTACATCAAGCTTCAGGCCTGAAAAATAAAAGTTTGTTTCTGTGCAGGTACAACCTAGTAAAGTTTGTTCGCAATTAGGTCTATGCTTTTCCAACAACTTCCAGTCAGGGAGGTCTGCATACTAACTTCATGGTCTTAACTATTGATTTTCCGTTGCTCTTTATCTTGGATATGGATTTTATGTGCATGGTTATCTCTTAACAGTTACAAGTGTGCTAACAGAATGGTTTGCTAAACATACTGGGAAACTCAATATATCTGTAATCTATCAAAGCTATATAATTAACTGAAAACCTAGATGCTCGTTGATTCTCCTCATCTTTAGCTTGGTCCAAAAGCTTCTTGCTACTTTAATTCTTCATCAAAACTCTTAAGTTGTGTTTACTTCATAGCAATCATGAAAGATGGGGTTTTTATTGCAGCTCCAAAATTGAAATGGTCGTTAATAAAGAAGGAAAATCACTTGGTGAGAATCCTATGTGTACTGCTTGTGAGATGGCTGTTGTTTGGATGAAGAATCAGCTCAACAATGATGAGGTGAAGGAGAGAGTGCTAGAATATGCGAACCAGGTGATATTTTTTTTTATTTTTTGATCGGTAAATGTTAGTTGTTAGTAGTTAGAAATTAGTTCACCAAGTCTCCTTACAATTCCAAATTCTCCAAGCCTCCTCATACCTCCCAGGTGATATTAACGTAGCTTATTTTCTTCTTTGGAAGTGAAAAGCTGTTATGAAATTGTCATTCTTTATCATGATATTATTGTTTGGTAGGTTTGCGAGAGCCTTCCAAGTCCAGGAGGATCGTCCCTTATCGATTGCAATGAAATACCAAACATGCCCAATGTCACCTTCACCATTGGCGAAAAACCTTATGTTCTTACACCCGAACAGGTTTGATCATATGATACTGCTAGAATCCTCCTTTGATATGTTCAATAATTCCTTAGTTTCAACAATTCAAAAACGACATTTTCCTTAATGCAAAATACTTTTTTCCACTAGTTGCATTGTGCAACTCAAGTGTATTTTTAAATGATATTAGTTGTTTTACTAAAAGATATTAGTTGGTCAATATTAGTTAGTTTTACTGAATAATAGTAATTGTGTTCATTGAACAATATGAATTGTGCATCAGTTGCACTGTACAACTGGTATTTCCAAGTGTTATTCTTTCCTTAATGGATTACCGTGTTTGCAGTATATTATAAAAACTGGTGAAGGTGAGGTTGCTGTATGCCTCAGCGGATTCATGGCTATGGATGTACCAGCTCCTCGAGGACCCCTGTGGTACGTGCAATATACTCATACTTATTACTTGTTATTATACATTTCTCTCTCCGTTTCATAATAAGTCACGTTTTAGAAATCAAATTTTGTTTTTGATTAATTGTCACTTTAGCCTTTTCTCCATATTTATTCCAAATTTACCATTATTTGTATCCCTAAAAGATATACATTTTTTTTTAAAATTAAAGACATCTTTTAGGATTTACATAAGGTTGTATGAAGGTAAATACGTCAAGATATTATGTTCTTTATTTTGATGCAAATTTTCTAAGGACTCTTATTATGAAACGGATGGAGTACTTAAGAACTAGGCAAATGCCACTTGCAATGGAAACTTGTTCTAAACTTAATAAAATGGTGTTGTAGGATTCTTGGAGACGTGTTCATGGGCGCGTATTACACTGTGTTCGATTATGGCAATCTTCAACTAGGTTTTGCTGAAGCCGCCTGAAAGTTACGTATGTGCACTAGTACGTAGAATGCCCCCGTAGTCGTTACTCGTTTTCAAGAAAGGCTAGGGGTTTTATGTAATATATGTTTTCAAGAAAGACTAGATGCATCATGTAATTTATGTAAGGATATGATGTAGCTGATGGCTGATGGTTCTATCCGTAATATCTAATACGTTTTCTATGGTTTTACTTTTTCTTGTATATCCTATTGAATCACAGAGAGGTGCCATGACTTTCCTGTTTCATGTGGGGTTCATCTATGCACTTCTTTATTGAATAAAGTTAGAATGGGAAGCTCATGAAATGCATCTACATATTACATATGATTGATAAAATTTGAATCACAATCAATGGGATGATAATGGAGCGGATTTGAAACACGCTTTACTTATTTTAGGACCCGAGTTTAACTTGTATAAGGACCTAGAATTGGGATGATGATGGAGCGGATTTGAAACACGTTTTACATGTCTCGGGACCCGAGTTTGACTTGTATTAGGACCTAGAATTTGTTGTCCCACCTTTCTTATAGGTTCACAGTATATTTTGTCTTCATAGATGATATCGTTGATGATAAATGAAAGAATTTATTATCATCTAAAAATTCGAACTTATAGGGGTGTTAAAATAATTCATTTGGATGGAACTCTCGACTCTACTTATGAGGAGGAGGTTTATTGAGTGAATAATTTGATTAATTTCATATGAATGAAGTTGTTTTTAGTGGGGTTTGAACTTAAACCTTTAACTCTGGAGAATTTTATCTCATCTAAAAATTTGAATGCGTAGAAAAATGTATAATAAATACATTTATATTAATTCGTTAAATATACTTGATAGAATACGTACACAGTTGAGAGAGCTAGCAACCGTGGGATGTACATAAAAAGAGAGAAGGATCCTCAAGAATCCGTAAGTTTCTTTATTTGGACTATATTTATAAAATCTTTGATCCGTGAAAATTTTTATATAAATGTTTATCAATATTAATTCATATTATATATAATATTCCCTCCGTCTCATAATAACATACACATTTCTTATTTAAACACCTCAAAATTACTTGCACACCTCAAGAATATAGAAAACTCTAATAAACTTCATCCTTATAATATTTATTATTGTACACAAAATGCCATTACTTTTGGGTCTAAATATATATATACTGTAATTCGACTCATCTATTTACTTTATACATATAGATTTACGAAATTACTCTTCAATAACCTACTCATTACTTTACTTTTTTATTTTGTCTGTTTAATTTTATTTGCAAGTTAATATGAAACTGAGAGTGATTTTTGTCTACAAGTTTGGGGATGGGATTGGTGTGAGATATTAATATTATCCAATTAATATTTTTAATAAATCAACTAATACCACTACAAAATATACACAACATATACATACAAATTGTAAATTAATTGTATAATCAAAATGGTTTTATACAAATCTTTGCCTTCTAGTCTAGGGCACTCCTCAATTAGTTATTTATTTAGTTATTCTCAATTGATTCTTTATTGTACAATTCTTATTCTTTTCTAGATTTGTTCATTGTGAAACATAATAATCATGTTGATAACGTGTTATAAAGGAACATTATAGTTGCCGTAAATTTATGATGTACATGTAAAAATAAAAGGATATGAGAGAAATTGGGAAAATCCATCTATTTTATTTTTAATAATTCAATATACACAAAATTGGCATCTATTTTATTTTTAATAATTCAATATACACAAAATTAATTAGGCTTACTTGAAGTGGAAATAATTTTTTAAAGCCAGTAACTTAGGAAAAAGGACAGTAAGTTCTTGTGCTGACAATTTAAGGAGCGCAAGTTTAAAATTTGCAAATTGAGGCAAAATTGATCGAATCAATCCAAATTGGGTCAATGTATCAATCATTTTAGTCTCAAATTGTGAATTTTAAACCTACGGTCCTTAAATTGACTGCCCGGTTTGGATTATTTCGGGTGAATTTGGTCTTGATTGCGAATTTTGACCAAATTTTAGTTGATTAGACCTCAATTTGCGAAATTTTAAATTTGCAATCCATAAATTACCAGCCCACAAAATTTACTACTCCTTCCGTCCCACAACTGTTTGCACAGTTGACTTTTTAGTGGTTTTTGTGTGAGAATTATTTCATAGTAATATGTGTACAAAAGTTGTTTTATATGAATGGTATGCTAGTTAACAAGGTCAACTATCATATCATTCATATAAAACAACTATTATACAAATATTACTATGAAATAATTTTCACACAAAAACCACTAAAAAGTCAACTGTGCAAACAGTTGTGGGACGGAGGTAATATTTTTTTGGGTACCCTTAAACTACTAGTCTTTAAAAAAAAAAAAAAGATTTCCTACTACAAAAAACTAAATAATCTCACCTATATTCACGAACCCATTAATTAGACCATCTCCAATCGTTCACACCAATCTACATCAAAATTTGCGTCATTCCACAATAAAGTCCGTGCTACATTTAAATTCATCTCCAATCATTACATTCTCTGCTCTACATTTACTATTCTATTTATTTATACAAATTTAAACTAAATAATTTCATAATTTTGTTATTTTTATTTTATATTAATTATTAAAAAATTAAATATATTTTATTATTTGATATAATCATGCATATTAAATTAAATTTTATGATATAATGATATAATCTTACAAATTAAAAAATATAAATTAATCTTACAAATTAATAAAAAAATATACACGATACAAGAGAATAAATAACAATAAATGAGTTTTTTGCATTTTTGGTCCCATGGGACATGGGATAATTTGCAAACAGTCCCAAAACTATTCTTTGTGGTCCCAAATTAATTTTTTTTGCAATTTTGGTCCCACATTTAACGGAGCTGTCAAAACACCGTTATCATTTTTGGTTCCATACGTTACAAACATTAATTAAAAACTTATTAACTAATTAAACACTTGCATATTTGGTCCCATAACTTTCAAAATATTAAATACACCAAATACCAACTTTCCAGGCGGGAAAGTACAATAAAAAATGGTCTCATAGAAACTTTTTGGTGGGAATCAACCTGCTCATTATCACTTCTGGGAGGGAAATACCCCAGCTTCTTCATCACATATATTCCTATATATATAACATATCCAACATTCAACACCACAAAAAACACATTAAAAGCAAATATATCAACTTGAAAAATTATGTCTTCTTCGTCTTCTTCCCGAGTTCGACACAACCGAGTTCGACACAACCTTTGCAGTTTTCTCATTGTATTGGCGAATCTCTGAAAAAAAAAATATGGCAATTAACATAAGCTGGACAAAATGTGAAGAGTTTTGTTTTTTTCTTTTCACTCAAGGAATGAACAGAAACTCTTAAGGACAAATGCTCAAGTAAACATAAGGTAAAAGATTTTTGGTTTGTAGAATCATACTTTCGGACTCTTGTGGATGCCAAGAATAACCCCATTCAATATGACAAGATAGATATTTGGCATGTGAAGTTCTTCAGGACTGAGCCAATTCAAGTCATCTACTCCAAGATGGCAACACTGTCACATAAACGATGCACCCAAAAGAATAGTTTGGATCATGAAGTATTTCACAATTATTATAAACCTTCAACAGATATATAGCAGCAAAGACTTTGCAGGAAGAGGGAAAAAAACAGAGGACAAATAAGTGAAGTCATGGCTGTGGGCTTAACAAATGTTGTGCTTGTTAGTTCCTATGAATTATTTCATGTCTAAGGCACTAACAGACAGATTGCTGCCAATGGTCATTCTATCAAAACGCCAAAAAACTTATGCTCCAATCAAAGTTTAGCTGAAAATTTGAGTATTATAACATAATCTAATGCTTAGATATATACACGGCGAAAAATTCTTACAAGATGTTAAGATCAAAATTGTTGTGCTAACACAAAAAAACTCAATACATATGTTCAACCATCAGAATTGTCAAACGACAAAAAGGCAAAGAACTGTCAAGAGAGAGTTAAATACCGTAGAAATAAGAGGGCCTTCATCTTCATCAGCGCCAGATTTTTTATCAATCCTGTACTTGCTCCTTCTGGGGTATCACAGGGGCATAACATGCCCCACTGCAGATGAAGTAGTTTAGCGAACCAAACAGCCCACGACTCAGTTACCCAAAAATTATCTACTCAGATATCAGCCAAAATATCAAAACCCACCTCCCAGTATCAACAGCACAAAACAATCACACGAAAATCCAATTTCTGCACTCAGAAAATAAACGTACCAGTGAAGTCTGGAATGCCACAACAAAAAAATTTCATAAAAAGAACAGAAAAAATTTGCCCCAAAAAAATTAAAAATAAAACGAACTGAAAAAACAATAAGTAACAAAGAGGGGTTAGGGCAAACATACCGTAGTGTGGAATGTCATATTTGACTAAATTCTTCTTACGCAACATTGGGCTATTCGAATTTTGGTGCGAATCGCCGGCGCATTCCGTCGGAACAAATCGGCGGAGCAAAAGAGGGGTTAGGGCTTTTCCGATTTGTGTTGATTGTTGAGTGAGAGGGGAGGGGTGTGTACGCGAAAGAGGGGTGTATTCGAATTTGGGTTGATATGTTTAATTAGTTTTTTATTCGTTAATTAAATGCCAATTAATATTATAATTAAATTTAAATTTGATTTAACGGATTCGCCGTTAGGAGCCGTCAAATGTTGGGACCAAGAATGACAGCTCCGTTAAATGTGGGACCAAAATTGCAAAAAAAATTAATTTGGGACCACAAAGAATAGTTTTGGGACTGTTTGCAAATTATCCCATGTCCCATGGGACCAAAAATGCAAAAAAACCTCAACAATAAAATTACAATCGTCTAGATATTGGAATTAGAATATTCCTCGCACATATGGTAAATCAATTCAAGTAATTTAATTATTAGAACAATTAATTTCAAGTATTTTAATTTTTAGGATGTTTAATTATTATGTTTATAGTAATTTATGCGTTTCAATGTATTTTGTGTGATTTAATTATAATTTGAAATATTGTTATTATCTATAATTTAATTAAAATTTTAAATGCTTATAATGTATTGATTACACAATCTTAAAAATATATATGTAATTTTATCAAATTATTAACTAATTTTGATGAATTAATTTAATTTTAATGAGATAAGTATTAAAAAATAAATATAAAAAGAAAATAATAAAAGTTAGCGCGATAGATATTTAATGCCACATTAAGCGATAAAATATTCATAATACGGAAATACATTGTAGTGATAGGTTGGAGTTGTATTTCAACGCTATATTGGATATAACTAGCACGATATTTGACGATAGTTTGAAGATGCTGTAATGCCATGCACTAATATTTACAATAATTAAATTTGTTGTTTTTTTAAAGTGTCATGTTAAACAGTATCTTTTTATTCCCAGTGCTCGTTTTGAAAATATATACTAAAACATTGAGTTAAGACCCTTCATTATTATAGGAGAGACAAATATATCAGATATTTTGATAATGGATTCTTGCTTACCAAATATTGGAGATAGGGTTTTCTTTTCTTATTTAGCTCATTATGCTTCAAGTGCAATTCAGCTGGATACAGTACTCTTCTTTAAACAAGATTAGGGTGATTCGTGATCACTATATAAAGAACATATTGTATTACACCAAAAATTTCGATATACTACTTTTATTGTATTAAAATTTTCGGTTTACCAAAAATGTAAGTTTATACCGAAATTTTGGTATATGAGAAATACTTATCGATACCATGCCAAAATTTAGGTATACCAAATTTTTTAACGGTATTACTATATAATGTTCACACCGAAATCTATTTAGGATATTGATATCCATTTTTACCGAAATACCAAATATTTTGAATTTGCGATTGTTTTCATACCAAAAATATTTAGTTTGGTATTATACCGTATTAAAAATTTCGATGTACTAAAAAAAAAAGATTTTTTTTTTATTCAATAAATGTGGTATGAAAGTTTTGATATTTTATCCACCACTACAAGACACCTCTCATCAAACCATTTCAAATAAGACGGATTAATATATAATAAATTGTTTTAAAAAATTTAATAAAAGTATTGAATCAATGGATAAGATATATTTAATTTCGATTCATCTTATATGACACTTATCTTTCTCTTGCAACATACATTTTCATTTTGCAATACATTGGACACATACATTTAATTTCAAGATGAATAGATGATAAAAAAAAAAGCATAAGAACCGTAAATATCATGTTTCACGTGCGAGAAAACACACAAAATTATTTATTCAATGTTTGATATTTATATTGTGGATGAATAATATATGAAAGATAAAAAGAAAAATTAATAAATAATATACATTACATCAACAATTCAATAGAATAAAAAATCAATAAAATATAAAAAATAGAATAGAGAAATCCAACCGGATATATTGGAGTGAACAGTCGGCTTAACCTAATCCGGCTCTTTGTGTAAACCACTACAGTTGTAAAATGTAATATACTTTAGTATTAGTTTTGGATTAGAAAGAATAATTCTTAATTAGTTAATTAATGAATGAATATTTAGAATAATAGCTGTACGATCTTTTGGGGATTGAATAGTCAAACAAAATGGAAATATATCCACTTTCTACGTATCATGAAGAAGGACCGACGTTAATATTATAAAAATGAAAGAGGAATATATATGGTCAGTAGATACCTCCACAGCATCATAAGATAAATTTGCAAACACAATAATATTTGCACAATAAACCTATTTGTAATTTTGGAATACTTTTTAAACCTATTTATAATAATTCCATTTGTTATGAAGTGGAGTTTTCTATCAAGAGTTTAATCCAAAAAAAGCTCTGCAGCTAAATCATAATTAATAATGGCAATATAGGGTTCGATACACGATAATAAGATATGAAAACTATATAAAAATTGCAGGTTAGTGTTTAAATGGCGTGTAAATCTGTAAAATTAAAAAAAAAAAAAAAAAGCAATTGTATATATGACTTGTTTTTGCAATTTTGTTGGAGATTTTATATTTTTTTATCGTGCTTATTTATTGTGTCATATCATATAATATGTATTATCGTTTAATATTATAATATAAATTCAACTTTTAAATTTAATTTTTTCTTATTATGTCATATTGTGCCGTGTAATTGATACAATTTTTTTCGTGCCTGTAATGTATTTTAAAATGAATTTTTATCGTGTTTGTATTAGTGCATCGTGACGTTATGTTGTCGATGCAAAATATGACATGAAAACATGAAACGGGCACCCCTAATCATAAGAGTAGAGGAGAATTTTATTGATATTGATGTGATATTTAAAGCAAATATTTGTGTTCACATTGTGTACACTAAAAAATAGTGTGCACAATGTTTTTACCTAATACTATACTGTAACGAAACTAATACTATATAATGTTGCTAATACTATACTGTAACCAAACTAATATTATACAGTACCTAAAATAATACTACACTATAACCAAACTAATACTATACAGTGCCTGAAATAATACTACACTATAACCAAACTTTGTGCACACAATCATTCATTGTGCACAATATACACACAAATACTTTTATATTTAAATATAATCTGTTACTTAATAACTTAATTAATATATTTTTTATGATGATTAATATTTATCAATCAGTCTGAAAAGAAAAAAATGAGCAAAGAATTATAGGTAAATGAGTTAGTCAACAAAATACATATAATTTAAATCTTTACGTGTCCTACACTACATCATCCACATAAGATTTTTTCTAGTCTAAATTACTATTGTACAAAAACTGGTACTGTGTGAATAAATTTTGTTGTGATTTACAACTAATATATTTTAGTAAAATAATTAATTTCATTGAAAATTAATATTTTTATAGTAAAATAATAATTATTTTTTTGACAGGTTATAGTAAAATAATTATTATAACTTTAATAAAATAATTAATACTTCCAAAATGAATTTTACAATGAAACTTATTACTCCCTCCGTCCCATAAAAATTTTCACACTTTCCTTTTTCTTCCGTTCCATTATAAGTTTCATACCCTTAAAATGAAAAACTCTTTATAAACTGCACCCTCACAATTTTCACTAATTTACACAATTGTCATTACTTTTTACTCACATACACATAATTCAATAAAAAAAAAATTTATACATAAAAAATTTATAAAATTACCCCTCAAAACTTTAATTATTACTCTCTTTTTTAAAGTGTGTGTCATCCTATATATGAAAGTTTAATTTTTCGGAATGGAGGGAATAAAAAATACTTTACCACTGTACAATGGATATTTAGCCGGGGGAGGAAGCCAATTAAAGGTGTATGAACAATATATTAATTTATATACCACGTTCATAAAAACTTTGTTAATGCAATTATAACTAACTACAAGTAAAAGAACAAATGAAATATATATTAGTAACTTTGGAGGAGAGAATATTGGAAAAAAGAAGGCCATCATAATTTAAAAATGCAGAAATACAAGAAATTTGGTGAGATGCCCATCTAGAAAGTTGAAGTAATTAAATGCACGCAAATCATGCCTAACATGTCAACAAAGGTTCTATGCCCATTCCTAATAGAGATTAATTATTACTCAACTAATGAAAAATTGTTGCGTGTGGGTAGATGTAAAATTACCTTTATTTTTACTAAATAATTGTTATTCTTTTTCAGCTCGATTAATTGATGAAATTTGTAAGGGAATTTATATATGTCTTAATTTAGGATGTTTAACAAACTCTTTAATATAAATTTGTAAGCAAAGTTTATTATAAATAAGGATTCATAATGAAACTTAATTCATTTTAAAGAGCATCAATTATAATAATTAAAGAGTATTACCTATATTAACTAAAGGATATTAGTCGTGATAACTGAAGAGTATATCTTATATTACGAAAGAGTATCAGTCGTGATAACTTAAGGGAATTACATATATTACTAAAGGGTACAGAAATGTATTATCTATATTATTGAAGGATATTAGTCGGGATAACTGAATGGTAAATTGATTTGTTCTTTCAATGTGGATCAAGTTTTACCGTGAAACTTGATTCACAGGAAACACACTCAAATTTGTAAAAATTTAAATTTATGTAAATCGTCAGAATTAGTGCGGATATATAATCATCATAAATTTCGTGAGACGAAATAATATATCTCAAGTGGTTAGAGTTTCACTACCTATATTATAAATGTCATGTATTCGAGTCGCGCACTATAATATTACACATATAATGAAAAATATTATCTTCTACATGATGAAGGTATCAGCTGAGGGAAAAAAAATAGTAGTATTAAATATTTACCGTAAGACGTAATATTATTTCATAAAGAGGTAAAATGAATTACATTTAACTTTGAAACTTATTTACTTTTTTTTTTCAAAAAATAAAAAATTTATATTAAATGCTCGCACGTGCACAATAAATTCGCAAGTCTAACCGCAAACTCTGATGGATCAGTCCAATAATGGGGGTTCTCATATGAACGAGCACCCTTAGCAAACTATCATGTGCCCAAACATTGACATTCTTTTAACAAAAAAGCAACAGAGCATAAAGGAATTGAGGCTAAAAGATCCTTACAAGCATTAATAAAATCATGAAAAACCTAGGATTTAATTTCAAGACGACACATAAATGGTCAAACTTTCCGAGAATGTCACATTACATTCAAATTAATTTCAAGACGACACATCATCAGATTAAACTTCCTATTAATATAACAGAGGATTTACACCCGTGTCACTCAATTACTCATTTTATTCTCTCAAAATAAAAGAATCTCCCTGTAATAAATTTCTCTATTTACCCTCAATTTTATATCTTTTAATATTAATATTAATAAACAAGTTTGAGACGGCCACCGGGTTCCTCACTTTAGCAGGAGACCCGGATTTGATTCCCTTTGAGAACGAATTTGGAGTTGGAGGTATAAGGAGGCTTGAAGAATTTGGAATTCCAAGGAGACTTGGTGAACTAACTTCTAACCACTAGCAACTAACATTTATCGATAAAAAAAAAAAAAAAAGTTTGAGACGCTTATTTTTTTAGTAATTAGCATAGTAAAAAAATTCATAAAAGAACAAAATACTTAGCTTCAACCAATTAATATTATTAATGATGCTGAGCTCCTACTTTTCTGCAATGGATATCTTCATATAATGTTCCCCAAAGCTGGCTTTCTATACATATTTTCATCATTTTTTTATTTCAAAAAGATATGTATGCAGATTTCTTATCACTTTCTTGGGCAAATGTATATATGAAAATTAAAGTAATGTTATTTTCTGCATAGAAGGAAAAGAAAAAGTTATAGTGGAGGATCACACATATATATATAAATTATAAAGGCCAATAAACAGGGGCTTAACCCACTTGGACACTGGATTCCTCAATTTAGTGGGAGATCCAGGTTCGATTCCTTTTGATAATGAATTAATAGACTTATAAAGTGACTTGAGAAATCTAGGAGTATTTGGATGTTTATTGAACTAACTACTAACAACTAACATTTATCGGGCCAATAACGAGGTGCTTAGCCCACTTAGACACTGAGTTCCCCACTTTAGTGGGAGACTCAAGTTCGATTCCGTTTGGAAACGAATTAATGGAGTTATAAGGTGACTTGGAGAAATTAACTAACTACTAACAACTAACATTTACTAGTGTGCACAATATTTTTACCTAATACTACATTGTAACTAAATTAATACTATACAATGCCTAAATAATATTACACTGTAACCAAACTTTGTGCACACAATCTTTTATTGTGCACAATATGCACACAAATACTACTCAATTACAAATAGGTTCAAAAAATTTGCACAGAAGCACAAAAAATATTTGAATAGACGCACACAAATATTTAAACATGAACCTATTTATAATTTTAAATTTTATTTAGACCCATTTGTAATTTTTTCTATAAATTAACTACATCATATGATAATACATTATCACATTTATTATGGGGGTATTGGTGGAAAATTATGAGATTTTTTTTTATATTGACAAAGTGATAAATAATTAAGAACACAATTTTAAATAGAATAAGACAAATAATTAGGAACATGGGGGTATTTTATAATATTTTTTTTAAATAACAAGACAACGTATAATCATCGCTAATATTTGCAAAAATAATACTCCCTCTTCATAATATTTACATACTAACACAAAATTTCATTACTTTTACATTTAATCCAATCACTTCTTTTATTTAAATAATAAAAAATTTACAAAATTATCCTCAAAATTCCACTCATTACACTTTTTCTTAATTTGTGTACATGCATGAAAACTAATGTTATACTCCCTCTGTCCTATTATTTTTTTAATAGGGAGGAGGACACACTTATTAAGAAAAATTAAATTAGTATAGAGAGAAAATAAAATATAAGAGTATTTTGAGTGATTGAATGAGATAAAATGTAGGAGAGAGAATAAAGTAGAATAAAACAAGAGTGATATTTTTTAAATTTAAATAGTATTGTGAGGGTGTATCTTTTGGAGGGTATTTCACTTTAAGGGTGTGAAAGTAATTGTGAGATGAACGAAAAAGAAAAATGGGAAAATAATCACGTGAAAGGAGTATTATTAATTATATATCATGCATGCATCGAGCTGTGTCGAGGAAAATACTTCCACTCGAAGCCATGACAGCCTAGCACTCTGCTCACGGTGATATACCATAAAAATGGAAAGAATAATAATAATATATATTTTTATATATATTAAATAATTTAAAGTAAAGAGACAGCAAATGCACACTACCAACTAATGTAATAAAAATAACATAAATTAATATTGGTAAAGCAAATTGAGTTCCGTTATTCCTAAGTACAAGTTGAACGGACAACGCATATCAATATATAGCTCGATCTTTCCTTTAATATTTTTTTTTAAATTTTTTTTTGAAGAATCCCAAAAGGTATACAGCTTGCGGGCAATGTTGGAAGGTCACAGAAGAAGGGATTAAAATCTGGGGGCTTTGCTTTACTTTCCTGAAATTCTTTTTTCTTTTTTCTTTTTTAAATTAAGGAAAAAGGTTGTGATTGTGAAGACAATACATCAACTCAAGCATTCAATAAGGAGACCTACCTACCTAAACTAAAGCTTTCTTTTGATCCTTTTTTCTTCATCACTCTTCTCATCTTGACCATACATATATGGTAAATTGTATTTTTGGTTCCAAGACAATGAGTGGTTTGCAAAATGGTCATTTTTTTTATATTTTTGGTCCCATAGTTTTTTCTTGACATTTTTAGTCCAAGAAAATTGCAGTTTTGGTCCCAAAAGAATGATAAATTGTAGTTTTGATCTCAAGAGAATGATAAATTGTAGTTTGATCTCAAGAGAATGATAAATTGTAGTTTTGGTCCCAAGAGAATGAAATAAAATTGCAGTTTTGGTCTTAAAAAATAATGGTTGGGACTATTTTTGCAAAAAAAAATAATAATAATAAAAGACCAAAAAAAAAAAAACGTGGGACTAACATTGTCGTTGAAAAATTCTCATGGAATCAAAACTACGATTTTCCCTTTTACATATAAGTTAAAAAAAATAGTATAATTATAAATGGGTTCAAAAAATTTGCACATCAAACCTATTTGTAATTTTGAATTTTTTTAATTTATTCGTAACTTTCTCTTTAATTAATCAGATCACTCGGACTTTAATTAATGGTGAAAACAAGCAGAGAAGTAAAGATGGTTAAGAATATATATTGCCTTAATTTTAATTTATTAATTAATTGTTGCTTTACAAACTACAATTTATTTCAACTTATTTTTCCGCTTTTTGATTATTAAGATCTTTTATTCCAATTTTGCAATCTTAATTTTATTTTTTGATAGTTTTCAATTCTGAGTACAAACATGAAACAGCCGTTAGTATCTCAAGAAAATGACTAATGTAGTCATTTAGTGAAATCCCCCATATATATAGTTAATTAATGTGACTTAAGAGTATGCTCATTTTTATATAAGTTTTCAAGTTCGAATTTTACAGAGTGCTATCAAGTCGAGTAAGTCTATAGAGAGCTTTCCTTTGACTTCAATTGGAAGTAAATAATGAAATTGATCTCCGAAATTAGTCGGTCCTTAAATTGGATGCTAACATTTTACATTAGACAAAAAATGTGGAAGTCCGTCTTATCATGAGACTGGTATCACCTTTCACTCAAAATATCATCACTTTTAAAATAAATTGTGCCATCGGTATCATTTTGTATGTTCAATTACTATTTTATCATATACAAATAGATGATAAGTAGTATATATATATATATATATATATATATATATATATATTTATTTGAAAGCAATCAACAATATGTATTCATATTAACTTTTTTTTCCCGAAACGTACATTAGCATTATTTTTTAATCAGACAAATAATAATTTTAACTCATAACCTTTTACAATATATGTAGTGAGACTCTAGTTACTAGAGTTATTCCACCTCGTCAGTACATTAACTTAACTCTATAAAAAAAATAAAGAATTGACTATGCAATATTTTGTAGACAATAATCACAATTTTGTAGGTATTTATATATACCTACAAAATACCAATGAGAAAGACTGTAGAGAATTTACTTTGTTTGTCTACGAAACTGTAATTTGTAGGTAAATTATCTACCAATATTTTATAGACAATCGTCAATGTGTACTAAAGTTATCTTTTAGGATGATTTTTTCAATGGACTATTTGGTAAGTATTTAATTACTTTTACTTATTTCATTGATAATTTTGTAGATAAAATGTATTAAGCAAGACGTAGACAATCTTCACTATTTAAGCAATATATTAATTTTTTAGAAAAATTTTGTAGTCAATCCGTTATTTTCTCGTTATTTTCTTGAAGCGTAATTAGTATCAACATGTTTTAATTGTGATAATTAATTGACGACCCATAAAAAGGATACCTAATTTAGTATGAAATTTGTGGTATGTTATTGTTACATAAATGATACTATATATTTTTTTAAGAGAATGATACTTTGTTGGAATACGCTTTTTCATTTGAAATGACAAACAGATCTAAGGGTGAATGTTTATGTAGTAGGGAATTTCACTTCCTGTCAAAAAAAAAAAAGGAATTTCACTCACGCAACATGGGCTGGAATTTAGTGTTTCTTTTTACATCCATCCAATGACACCGAATCATTTCCCGCGACTACTTTTTCTAGGAGGAAGTTCGAAGAAAGGGGTCCTTGATTTTTCACTAATTTTTATATTGAGTAACGCTTGTGTGAATAGAGTGCATATAATAAACTTTATTTATATAATCACTCTTATTCACATGTACTGTTATAAATAAATATAACAGTGCTTGTGCATGTTCATGACACTGATAGTGAAAATTGAGTTCATCATATGAATTCGATTCAAACAAATTTTTGCTTTTTATATTCACGAACTGCACGTTATGCAATTGATATTTTTTCTTGCCATTTGCAACACCTTAATATTTATTTAATAATATTTATATGTTTATAAAATTATTCTCCAGTTTTTTTTCAAGCATAACACTTCAGATTGAGTAAAAATATTAGGTTCCATTTGAATGGAGTGGATTTGAAATCAAGGAATTTGAAGATAATATATCATGCATTCACACAAACTAAAATGTATAAAATGTGAATGAATGAATTTTTTTTTTTTTTTGATCAGTAAAAAGATGTATTATAATAAATTGGAGAACAAGGGGTACTCCAACCCTTACAATACAAATATTAAATAAAAGTGGGAGAAATAAGAGAATTTCAAATGACTAGGTTTTATTGGGTATTTGAAATCCTCTCGCTTATAAGTAATATTTGTGTAAATTAAATACATTCATTTAGTTTTTCTCCATTTTAATTTATAAATGTATTATGTATTATTCTCAAATCCCTTAATTTCAAATGAGTTCATCCAAATGGATCCTTAAGGTTTTACTTCATAAATATAAAAGTGTTATTTGATAAGTGATAAAATATTTCAAATTAAAAAAAAAAAAAATTTGCATGGTGCGATTTGCGTGCAAGAGTAACTCATGATTTTTTGTACTAGATGGGAAGAAAATTAAAGAATGAAATTTTGGCGCATTATTTTGTATAACTAATGCAATTTTGATTCATAATTTTTTAATCAAACATTTTTTTTTCTTTTTTTTTTTCTGTGGAAACAGTTGTATATTTAAAAAATATTAATATTATTCCTTATACAAACTAATATTTTTATTTATATATAAAAACTAATATACTCCTGATACCATTTTTTATTTGGTCTCATGACCTATTACACTTGTCAAATGAAAGACGCATAAAACGAGGGGATAGCAACAAAAAATGGTGACAGTAATTAACAAGTACTTCGTATAAAAAAATAGTATTAATACGTAGTCACATAACAATTCGCACATTATAATATATTTAATTTTTGTATTTATTTTATTTTTTCATTATTTTAATAAATTAATTTTACAGCTTATTTTATATGATCATAATTTTTTAACTCAACTTTATTTTGATGATTATCCTAGGTTTGATGTATTGAGCACGGTGTACGTACGTACGTGACACGTCTGATAAAGACGAGTTTAAAAATAAATAATGAAAATAAGTAAAAAGAGTAGTTTTCAGATAAATTTTAATTAAACTGATTCCAAAAAGAAATATCTCTACGTACGTAGGGTTCATTTACATTATTATTATAATCGATGATCATGGGTGTCAATATAACCGTGTTTGTTAATATTGTTGAATGGGAACAATTAATATTGTTTAATAAAAATAACGAATATTACGTCCGTTCGAAAATATTTTCACACTTTAATTTTCGTTCGTTCTATAATATTTTTTACACCCTTAATATATCCACAAATTTATAAGAAATGTCATTATTTTTTGCTAACACATACACACAATTCAATCGATTTATTTACTATATACATAAAAATTTACAAGAATAAATTACCGTCAAAACCTCAATCATTACTTTTATTTTTTATTTAAGCAAAAATTCGTGTGAGGCCGTCTTATACACGAGACGAGTTTCACCTTTAAAAGAATATTAAATACTCCCTCCTATTCAAAATATGTGTCATTTTAGATCAATGCACACATATTAAAAAAATCATTGACTTCCTCATATACCCTTAATTAATAGTTTTAAAATTCTACATTAAACATTAAAAACTATTATTATCTAAATTATTTTTAAAGAGTTTAAGGGTAATTTGGGAAGAAATATAATTAATTAACATTGAAAAATGCAAAACGATATTTAAATTGCAAATAAAGTGAAAAGTCAAAACGGCATATATTTTAAATAGGAGGAAGTACATTAAAAGGGCTATCAAATATATATAAGGAATTATCAAATACAGAAGCATCAAATATGTAAGATGAATTAGAAGTGAGACATGCCCACATCCAAGACGGAGTAAGCGATACTAATAAAACAATTAATAATATTAAATAAATAAATAAGAATATGCCCTCTAATTTATTTAACAGCTTCATTTACATAATTACCCCTAAATAGTAGCAATTAGTGTAACTTAATCACGCAACTCACATCCACGAATCAAATCAAATCAAATCACCGGTTCCGAAGATCCCTTCATTCTCCACCCTCGGATCAACTCTAGAAAGCCACTATAAATACAATCACAATCTGCAATCACAACACACCATCTCCAATACTCGCATCAATTAATCGTGTTTCCGATAGTTGCAACACAGCGGAAACCGCAAAGAATGGCAGGAAACAGCAACAGCAGGCAGAAGAAAAGCACTTTCTCTCTCTTCAGCCTATTCAAGAGGAGTAAGAAAGTGGAGGATTACTACAGCAGCAGCAGCGTAAAAGCGTACAAAGTGTATCCAAGCGATGAAGACAGAGGCCGATGGGTTGCTGAGCCTGGCATCGACAAAAAAGCTTCTGCTTACATTTCTTACACCACTAATAAGTGGGAAAATTGCTAGCTTTTTATTTATTTCCATTTTTCTTCATTTTTTTATATCTTATCTCAATAATTAATTTATCTAGTTTCTTTTGTTAATCAGTGGTAATGGGATTGTGGATTTCAATAGCACCATCAATAAAATCTCGACATTTATTTAACATTTTGTATTTAATTATCTCATAATAATCATGTGTCATGGATAAAATTAAGGCGAAGTATTGTGTTGTTTTGAGAGTACTAACGGTATTAGTTGTTTTATGGTAATATATTAGTTTTGAATGATATTAGGGGCGCTTGGCTGTAAATTTTTTAATGGGAATGAGAATGAAAATGAGTATAATGCAATTATGGTGGTTAATGAGAATAAAAAATGATCATGACACCATTTTTTCCTCTTAAATAAAGTAATCACTACTCAATTTGATTAACCTATTTCCCCTCTACAATCATTTCTCCTCAATCATTCCCCTCTACCATTACCAACAAGATTATTTTGTCTCATTTTTTTTCAAAATTAGAGCACAACACTAATGATGTAACACACTAATAATATAACACTATGGAGAGATATTCCTTCCTCCAATATATCCAAGGACATTGAGGAAAAATGAGACCAGGTGGCTTATTTAATTATCTCATAATAATCATGAGACCTGAGTTCGATTTCTTTTGTGAACGAATTATGGAGTTATAAAGTGGTTTTGAGAAATTATTGGAGTGTTGATTTAACAACTAACAAACTAACATTTACCGATAAAAAAAATTAATTATCTTATAATAATCATGTGTCATTGATAAAATTAAGGCCAAGTATTGTGTTGTTTTGAGAGTATTAATGGTATTAGTTATTTTATGGTAAGATATTAATTTGGAATGATATTAATTGTTTCATTAAAAGTTATTAGTTGAAGAATATTAATTGTTTCACAAAAGAGTATTAGTTGTTTCATTAAAAAGTATTAGTTGTAAATTAGTTCATGCTAAAATCTGTTCACATAGTACCAATTCTAAAATTAATTGTGTGAATTCAACCCTTCATTTGCAACGGTATATAACATTATATATGATTTTCCTTTTGAATTTTTATAGCAAAATTTTGGGTTAATTCTATATTATATCTCAAATTTAGTATTATTTAATCATGATTTTTAAGATTATAATACAAAAAAAACTCAATTTTTATAATTTTTGTAATTCGGTATATATTTTATTTATTTATTAGTATCAGTATCAATTTATATATCACGTTTTTATATCGACAGTTTAAGCTTGATCAATTTTTTGTGTATGAGACATTGAGATTGCAATAACATAAGTTGAATTTTTTTTTTTTGTATAATTTCAACAAACATAATTAAATTGATACCAAAATTAAATCTTCAAGTAATATAAAATTAACTCAAATTTTAGGCCAGTCCCTATTAAAGCATATGCTTATTTGAGTTTTGAAATATCCTGCAAATTCCATGAACATGGAAGTTTTTTTAATTCATGAACAGAAGTTTGTATATCTATTACTCACTCGGTCTCATACTCATTGTGACATTTAAAAAAAAAGGTATATTTTGTACTCGTTGCATCATTTCCTTAAATGGTAATAAACTAATTTTTTCACTTTTATCTATCCCCTCAAACACTACAATATTACACCATATGTCACTACCTTTTCCACACAACTTTCTTATTAAAGTTGAAAAGAGTATCCTACCCCGATCATAAAAAAATAATTTATATTATTAAATAACTCTTACATTAAAACTTGTGTCAAATAGTAAATGTCACAACGAGTATAAGACGAAGGGAATATATAAATATAAACTTCCTTTATTTCATATGATGTTATTGTGTACTTTAAATCTTTTTCATTAGTGGTTGTTTGGGATGAAATTTCAGTCGAGCCAATTGGACCTAGTTGAAGTATATAAGTTGGCAAAAACTCGTATGAGACCGTCTCATGCATGAGATCAAATTATTTTTTAATAAATTGTTATCACTTTTTAAAAAAGTGATACAAATTAGTATAAAAAGTGATAACAAATTGAAAAGTGAAACAATTTACGAAAAAATGATAACAATTTATGAAAAAAGTGATAACAATTTATTAAAAAGTAACTATGTCTCATGTTTGTCTCATGTATGAGACGGTCTCACACAAGAGTGTCCATATAAATTCAAACAATTAAGGGGGCGCTTGGTTGGAAATTCTTCAATGGCAATGAGAATGAGGATTAATATAAGGCAATTGTGGTGCTTAATTAGAATAAAAGATGGTGAATGACATTATTTTTTCTTTTGTCCCATTTTTTCCAAAATTGGAGCACAACACCAATGATGTAACCAACATGGAGACATTCCTCCCTCCAATAAATTTGGGGGCATAGGAGGAAAAGTTAATTTCATTCCCATTCCCATTGAAGATCTGGTAACAAGCGCCCCCTAAGTAGTTTTGAAATCCTTTTATTAATTTTAAATCATTAAACTTGGATCTTGATCCAAACACGACCTAGGAGAATTTTGGAGAAAGCATGGCTGTCTTTTTGCTGTGTACTTGTGCTAGCTAGTAACATGGGAGCTACAATGATTGTATGTCGAGTTGCTCATGTTGTACTTAACTTTTCTAGTGGGATACTCACTTTTAGATGAGAGGTACATTGGAGAAGAGAATATTGAACTTATTTTTTATTTTCAAGAATCCACACAATTCCATACTCGAGCCAGATATTTTTGTTTCCCCACTTTATTTATAAATTCTTCTGTACAATAAATATTCATTAATTAATATCCCAAATATTTTGCTCATCCTTTGTACTGTTTTATTATTATTATTATTATTATTATTATTATTATTATTATTATTATTATTATTATTATTATTATTATTATTATTATTATTATTATTATTCCCAACAATTCAAGTTAAGATTGCTAAAATAAAGCAACCCCATTTTTTTTAACGGAAATAAATTTATAAATAAATACACTAGAAATGACAGCTAGCACTGAATGACGAGAAAAAAAATGTATTTTCAAGGAATAATTGTGTCCTTAAAACAGTGTTGATGAAGCCTAATATTCATTGCAAAGTCACACGAAGCAAAGAGATGAATAGGAGAGCTGTTGTGATTTTGTTTTGGTCTAGGGCTATATTGCACGGATTCTTAAAAAAAAATCAAGTATTCAAGTATCGGATACGCGTAGGGTGAGATTCGCGTAGGATATGCGTGGGATACGCACGGGATACGCCACGTGGCGTATCCCAATTTTTTTAATTTTTATTTATGGAGGATAAGCGTATCCGATACGTTTTGGAGTATCGGAGAGGAGTATCGGATACGCGTAGGGGGCGTGTGGGGTTATTTTGCAAATTTTTATTATTTTTTGTGCCTTTTTGCAAAGTTTAATAATTAAACCTAATTCTAATTTAATTTCTAATCTAATCTAAACAAACAAAAAAAGTGAAAAACTGAAAAGAAAAAGGCACGCATCGTCAGTTATGACTTATTCATTGAATTTATAATTATGACTTATGTATTTGAATTTCATTTGAACTTTATTGTGTATTAAATTTCTAATTATGAGTTATGATTTATGTATTGAATTGATGATGGTATATTGGTATTTGAATAAATATTTTTATATATTTTACAGGTATTATATATATATAAAAAATATTAATAAAATAAACGTATCCTTGCCGTATCGCACCCTAAAATTTTTAAAAAATAGAATTCCCTCACCCGTATCCTATCGGATACGCACCCACTCCCCCGCACCCATGCAACGTAGGTCTAGGGTCTTAGCAATGGTCTACCTTTATTTCTTCCCATATTGTATCTGTTAGAAATCTCCTAATCAAGTGGTATAACTCAAATGGTTATAGTCATCATTTGCCCGATAAAAAAAAAAAGAAAATTATTATAAGCCTCCAATAAAAAACACGGCCCTTCTTCTTACTTGACGAGCACACGTGAGAGGTGAGAAGAGAGAAGATTGAGTGTGAGCAGTGCATTGTATTTGAAACCTACACTTAGCTGGTTCTGAGCAACAACTGACCTGAGCCCGTCCCGGCAACAACACCCAACAGTGGTATCAAAAGCGCAAATTTAAGTGTAATTTATCCCCCCCTTTTGAGTAAAATATTTGCCTGCTAATTTGGCTTTAAAACTAACATGTTCAGTTTATTCATAATTTTTTTAAAAGAAAAAGATGTCCGTACAATCAATGTCTAAACCTATGAAAATTGTAAGTGTCGCTTTTTCATTGATTCAAAATCAATGATTATGGAATCAGTGGAAAATGTTGAGGCAATTTCTTTTTCAACGTAAACAATTAGGGGGCGCTTGGTTGGGGTATTAGAATTGAGTGAGTAACTATCTACTACAATATTAAAACCTCTAACACTATCTACTACTAGATATTTTGTAATTGCTCTTAGATACAATTTTTTGTGTCAGATTTCCAAAAATACCCTCCTCACATACAATATTTTCAGCTACACTTTTCGAGATTAGACAGTCATGTTGCCTTCCCAAGAATATTATTGCAGCTTTCCCATTTCTTTCTTTTTCATTTACAGCTTTACAATTTCAGAAAACAAATTGCAGCTCACGTCGCCATTCTTCTATTTTCACGACGAAGGATTTCACATTTTCAACAAGCAAACGAATGCTGAGAGTCATTTTCAATTACTTTCATCACTAAAACAAATTTAAAAAAAATGTACTTTGTTACTTCTTTCTCCCAAAATCATTACACAACAACCAAAATTAGTGCAACTAGCTATTTAATTCAATAATTTTCATTTGTTTTAGAATAATTCAAAATCATCACACAACAACCAAAATTAGTGCAACCAACATTCAATTATTTTACATTTATTTCAGAAATTAAATAATTCACATTTTGCTCACATGTGCAGAAAAAAAATATTGCACATGTGCAGATGAAAATATTGCACATGTGCAGGAAAAAATTCACATATCCAATGTAGAATAACATCGATCCATTGTAGAAACCCATCAATCAAATGTAGAAAATCACATATCTTTGACAGATTCGGATTCACTCAGCGCGGCCATTCGGATTGTCGCTGTCGTATTCTTCTTCTTACACGTGGTCTTCTTCTTGGACGGATTCACCGAAGCTTTGCGGCGGAAGGCAGATTCTTCATACCACGGCACCTACGCGACAACGGCACAACTCTTTCTCGAACGGCAGCGGCTGTTATGCGAGCGACGGAAAACTCGGGCACGTAGATCTACACCAGCGCCGCCTTAAATCTGCCGACTAGTACCAGATCTCTACTCAGGTGGGGGAGCGGCGGTGGTGCGCTAGGCTCCGTCGGATTTAGACTGATTTGAACAGGGAAAAGACAATTAGCAGTGCAAATGGCGCCCAAATGTTGCATATCCCCAAAATCCTAGCTACATAAATATATGCAGAGAAGGTAAAGACAATTAGCGGGAAGACATACAGAAATGTATATTTACGTAATTGGAATTGTAGGTGTGTGCTTCTATGGTGATTAGGGATGGCAACGGGCGGGTCTGGGACGGGTTTGACCTGTCCCAGGACCCGCCCCGCCAGGAATTTTTTGGACTCGTTACCCGCTCCGCCCGGGTCCTGGACCCGCCCCGACCCGCAAACCCGGTGGGTTTTACCCCCCCCCCCATTTTTTTTTTTTTTTTTTTTTTTTAAGATTTTCACATTTCTAAGTCTCTACTCTGTACAAATATAAAAAATACATCAACATTATTTTCAAAATATAACATATTCACGTGAAACATTGAAACTGTAACAAATAAAAATTAAAATATCATTAGTGTCTTAACCATGCAACAAATGACAAATCAAATATAAATATATAAATTTAATCACACATCAAATAAAATATGAAACTTTTAATATATATAACTTTTAAATAAAATAGTTAAAATATAAAACTTTTAATATTTTATTTTAAATATTTTAAATAAAATATAACCCTAAATCCTAGAACATAAAATAATTAGTATATATATGTGTATACATATATATATATATATATATATATATATATATATATATATATATACACGGGTCGGGTCCGGGTCGGGTCCATATAATATCAGGACCCGTCCCAGACCCGGCAAAGACCCATTTGACGGGGTCCAGACCCGCCCCGAGACCCGTTTGACCGGGTTTTTACCCGCCCCGTACGGACTGGGTTTGTGGCGGGTCCGGGTTTAGACCCACCCCATTGCCATCCCTAATGGTGATGTTGGGGGAGAAATATTGGGACGGAAACAGAGTGAGACTGATAGAGAGATGACAAGCCACATGGAAAGAAAATGAGAGAGGGAAAGAAAGAGTCACGTGACTCTGAAGACATATACCCAATTTAAGGGTAAAAATGATATTTCATGTGCACTGATTGTATCTAATAGAGTTTTTTATTTTTTATTGTACCTAATAGTAATAAATTGTGAAATATAGTATCTAATAGTAACTATTTCATAAATAGGTAATGAGAATGACTAGTGATTCATCCTCATTGATAAATTTTGGAAAGAAAGTTGAGCACGAAAAAATTTGAGCGAGAAAAAAATTGAACGGAAGAAAAGTGAATGATTATTAAATGATTTGATTATAAGAAAGAAATTACGTAATCAAAATAAATTAGTGATTATTTTATTTTTAAATCAATTCCAAATTGTAAATATTACCAAGCATCATTAATAGGAATGATTAATGAGTCATTCCTATTACTTACTTCTAATACCCCAACCAAGCTGGCCTAAGTTATTTGCAAGAAAATCATCGTCCATTTTGCTTCAAAGTTTTGTTTTGACTTTTTTCATCGCTGAAATTTTTTTCTCTGTAATTGTTGTAGATACAGGAAGAGTCAATACAAGACATATTAATCGATCAACCAAGTGATAAGTTTTAGACTTCCTCGTTTCCACCGATCTTCGATATAACTGAGAAAGTGTTGAAATACCTTGAAAATCTGGATGATTAAAGATATCAAGCTCATAATGGGTCAACTAAAACTTCAAATGAAATCACCAGGATAAAACTTTGATGCCAACTTGCATACATTCTCAACAACGTTGAATAACTTATAGTTGTCATGAGGATCTAAAACACAATCCACAGTCTGTACATTAAATCTATATACGATTCAACTCTTGCAATTGAGTGTCTATTGCTGCCAAGAATATCTCAACTCGAAAATGATGCTCTACAGTTTGGTTGATGAAACTGACCCCTGCCTTGAGTGTAACGTGAATCCAGTCGGGATTTCAATCTCATGTTTTCCACAAAAAAAAAAAAAAAAAAAGATGCTCTATATATAGTTACGCACAAGCTAGCATAATTACGCACAAAAAATGATGATCTATAATAACGTGAAAATGGTGCTCTATAGTTACGGACAAGTATGATTAGATATTTAAAAAAAAAAATTAATTTGTATTTTTATGATATAGTCTTCCGCTATAACTCTTTTAAATATAAAATTCTTTCGATTCTAAAATGCATTTTCGCACCACACTAAGGAAAGGATTAGCACCGAGTGTTTGTGAGGTTCCCATCTATTCTAGGGTTGGCAAATAAGTGAGCCTAAAAACTTTAACCAATGGACCAAAACAAAGTGGGCTCAAGCCTAACAAAATGAATAGATGGATCTGAGCCTTGGGTTACTTTGATTGATGTGGGCCGCAGCCGAGGTGTCACTGCTGCATTCACAAGTTGTCCTCATGACGTGGCGAGCTAATGGACTTTTTGCAATGGAGCACTCTTGTGTGAGACTTTTTCATAAATTGTTATCATTTCAATTTATTAAAAAATGACTCGGTCTCATGCATAAGATCGTCTCATACAAGTTTTGGCCTTTTGCAATATATTTTATATATTTTTGTATTTTAAATTTTTTTATATTGTTTCCACCATATTTATTATAAATACTCACGTTCATCATCACCTAGATTAAAAAATAAAAAAACTTGATATTTCCTTTTTAAATAAATATAATGCAAGTGTCCAATAAAAAATATAATTTTTTAATTTAATATATATATTATATTTAAAAAATTGATAAGAATAAAAGTTATTATATTTTGAGTACTTTATAAAAAAATTGAAATAAAAACAAATTGATGAGTTTAAAGTCATTTTGGTCCCATAACTATCTGCTTTTTTCGATATGGTCCCAAGATAGTTAAGAAAATTAATTTAGTCCCATAATTTTTGTAATTGCGTAATTTAAGTCCTAATTACGCCGAAAATACAAAAATTACGCAATTAAAATATGGGACTAAATTACGCAATTACAAAAATTATGGGACTAAATTACGCAAGTACAAAAATTATGAGACTTAAATTACGCAATTATAAAAATTATGGGACTAAATTAATTTTCTTAACTATCTTGGGACCAAATCGAAAAAAACAGATAGTTATGGGACCAAAATGACTTTAAACTCACAAATTGATTGAGTCTTTAATTGAGACAAAAGCGAAAAATTGGATCTTAAATTGAGAAAAAAATATAAAGTAGACCCTAATTTGAGACACTTCAAAATTCAAGACCTAAATTTAGACTCAACTTAAAAATTGAGTCATAATATGAAATTCTTCCTATATATACATGAAAAATAAGAATAAATAACAAATAAATTAACTGATTAAAACGAGAAACTTACCATAGAAATAATATCGACAATGCGTAGAGCAAAACCCGATTAATGGAGAGATCAATTGACAGTGCCGGCGACTCGATATGTTTTTTTGTAAATTCCTAACTGTGAAATAGGGAAGGGGGAGATATAAATGCAGTTTATTACTAAGGGCATTAACGAGGCTAAAGGCGCCCTTGGTAAATTCCTTGTTAAATGCTAGAGATTTTTAATCCATCAAGAACGAAGTGGTATATTTCAAGTGGTTAGAATTCGACTACGTATGACTTAAAGATTATGTGTTCGAGTCACCCTTTGCCCGATTAAAAAAATCCATCGAGAAATCCTTGGTAAATCTTGAAATAATAAACCCTCGGTAAATTCCTCAGTTTTTGCGAGGGTGAAGAAGCCCCTCGTTAATTAAGGTTTTTTTAGTAATTCCAAAAGAAAAACATGTACATAAACACTTTAATAAAATTGATAAAATTTTAAAAATAATAAAGGTTTATAAATTATTTGAACTCATTAACGTGTCCTGCACGAGCATGTTCACGAACTGGTTTACGGGTCTTGAATTAACCTATTAGCGAACATGTTCGTGAGCTTGTTAATGGGTCTCTTTGCATGTTGTCAACCAAATACGGGAATAATTCTTTTTAAGGACCATAACTTGGGGGTGAAAAATAAGGATCGTAACTTTTTGTGCTATCAAAATGAGGACTGTAACTCTTCGAACTTGCAATTGAAGGATAATAACTTTTTAAAATCTCGAATATAGGCCATATCAGCCTGATCAACCAAATCGGGCCCAATTAACCCCATTAGAGTATTTGTGTTGATTTGGTTTCAATTCACGATTTTTAAAAGTTATTATCCTTAAATTATCAACCCATAAAGGTATGATCCTCAAGTTGCCGCTCCACTAAGTTATGGTTCTTTTTTTTTTTTTATCAAGAAAAGAATATATATATATATATATATATATATATATATATATATATATATATTCGAAACAGGGTATAGGAAATACCCTCTATACAGACTCCATATTTACATCAGTTAATAAATTGTAAAGGACCACTCAACCATTCAACAAAATTCCCATTATGCAATAGAGGATAGTATAAAGACGTCCAACTCCACAGCCTTGATTTTATCTCCAAGCACGCTTCTTCCAAGCTGAATTCTTTGTTATCGAAATAGGCCTTGTTCCTTTCTTTCCATACAACCCAGATCAAACAGATCCATAAGCCAACGGCGAAATGCCTACCTAATTTTCCTCTGAATCCGCCCACAACAGCATGAAATTGGTCTCTAATGTTGTTCGCGATCGGCATGGGAATATTGATCCACTGCAAGCAATTGTACCAAATTGCCGCTGCGAATCTACAGGTTACGAACAGATGATCACTCGACTCTATTTTGTCTCTACATAAGACGCAAGATTGGTCGCTGTTTGCATCGATGATCTCTCTCTTCCGCAGATTGGATCTGGTCGGCAATCTGTCCCTCGTCGCCCTCCATGCTATCACTGCAGATTTGTGAGGTGCAATGCTTTTCCACAGATTTTTGAACAGCCTGCTGTCCTCTTGATCGCATGTAACCGCTGATGTGCCTCTTAATAAGTTATATGCATCCTTCGAATTATACTCCCCCCAGTTTCCTGTCCATAGCCATTTGTCACACCTGGAAATGCAAATATCAACATTATTAATCAATAATAACATTTCATTGACAGCATCACTCTCCCAATCAAAGAGTTCCCTTCTCTACCTAAAATTCCACTCCCAGGATCCTCCCACCCAGCTGCCCCTCTCATGCACTGAACACTCCTTCTCAGTACATAAACTAAAAAGCCTAGGGAACCTAACTTGCAAACATTGATCTCCCACCCATTTTTCACTCCAGAATTTTGTATTCTCCCCATCCCCTATTTTCTTCACCAATTGTCCCCAAAACCATCTGCCCCCTCTCCCGACCCAATATTAATCACTCCCTTCCACCAACTTGAAACTCTATTCCTAGATCTATACAAATTCACCCCATCGGCATTCACCCGAAGACCCCCATACAGTGACTCTACCACTTTGACCCAAAGAGACTCCCTATCACAAAAATATTTCCAAAGCCAATTACCAACTAAAGATTTTTTAAAGTCCCCTAACTCCCTAAAACCAAGCCCACCCAGACGTTTTGGCAAACAGAGATCTTTCCAGCTGATTCATGCAATTTTGCTGCTTTTTTCTCTTACTGTCGATAGCCTATCCCACAACTCTCTCCTTTCCGAAAAAGGACATGGGGCATACACATTGATCACACTGCAATTTATCCTCTCCGGTCCCCACAACCATTTAACAATTACTGCCCCAGCCATTTGCCAAAAGCTTGAAGCCACAAATTTCACAGAATTCCAACTTGTTATAATTCCACCGGATCTTCCCTCTGATTCTCTAGCAGCCCACCCGAACCTTCCATTCCCCCATAAATTCTTGCATATATTATCATTAACAATTTCCAGTTTTGTTTCTTGTAGCAAACAAAAATCAGCATTATGAATTTTGATAAGATTGTGTACCTCCTTCGTTTTAATCATACTCCCAGCCCCCCTGACATTGAATGACAGAAGCTTCATTGGATAACTTCTCTATCTGACCCCTTGTCTCCAACCTTCACTCGATTTTCCATCAATTCAGACACCACCAGACTACTAATTAACTCTTCTTCATTCTGCTGGCTTGTCATACACAATTGTTTACCCAATTCCCAGACTTTAATTGCTTCGTCTCTAATTAATTTTGAAGTGATATCCTCAGATTCCCTCGATAAATTCTCCTTCGGGCTGTTAATCGCTTGTTCTCTCCCATAGTCAAGGATGCAAATATCGCGATATATCGCGGATATATCGCAAAAATGAAGTTGGGATACGGATATTAGGGAAAATGTATTTTTTCCGGATATCGCGAAATATCGCAAAATATCGATATCGATATCCATATCGATTAGGCGTAGTGTATTTTTTTGAATATCGCGGAAATATCGCAAATTTTTAAAAAATCGCAATTTTTTTAATTATTTATAATTTTATTTTAATATTTTTTTTTCATTTTGTTTGTTTCCCACTTGTTTCCCCAAAAAAAGAATCACATAGGTATTCATTTTGGTATTAATTATATTGTATCATGTATATTTAATCATTTTGCATTGTATTATGCATTATATTGTCACTTATTTTGCATCGGATAATATTTATATAATCTATTATCCATATGGTTGCTTTAAAAATACAATTTTATTGTAATTTTTAATGGAATATGTGCATGATAATATGTTATAATAATTCTGAAATATCTTGTTAAATTTCCAAGATTTTAATAAAGTTTCTGTCATTTTTTCAATTTTTGCGATATCGATATGCGATATCGATATATCCATCGATATATCGTAAAATAAAAGTTGTGACATTTGTTGCGATAGCGATATTTTCATCCTTGCCCATTGTCGAGCATTCCTTTCACAAAATTCGCCACTTTCTTTTTCTTTTCTCCAGTTTGCAGTTTTTTGTGTGCCTTTTCCTTTTTTTTTCGAGAAATTGTATTTCCCCTAGCATCTTTGTCTTCTGAAGTCGACTCTCCTTCTTCTTATCGTGCTCAATCCTTTCTGTCGGATTTTCAGAAATGCCATCCCCAACCTGAGATTTCAACAATTGATCAGTGCCCATTTGTATGTATTCCTCCGATTGTTGTAATTGTGGCCTCCTTGATTGATCTTCGGTAGGGCTAGAGATAGGTGCTTCTAGAAATCTTTCCCCTTTATGTTGAAATTCCTTTTCTCCACGAATTTCATTCTGCTCTTCATATCCGGCAGCTAGGTCATTTCAGACTCGTATCCACTTCGATAAAATTATCGAACTAGAATTCAACTATGCGCTCGACTTGTGAAATTCATCAAATAAACTCAAACAAATATTTCCCGAAGTGCAATTCGAGTTCGTAAATGACCTATAAACTAGGTACATTATTTGGTTTAAGCCCATGTGTAAAATCAACATTTCTTCCCGTATAGATATCTGAATTAATTCATAGAACGAGCCATTAAATACTATTTCATCCTATAAATTAACAGTTTGCAACACAGAATCATATGAACAAGTGAAATGCATTTCATCATACTAGTAAATTTCAAAGTTACCAAAACATAACAAACACAAATATAAAATTAAAAATACTCCCTCCCTCCTAATACTACTTTCTACATTTGTCTTATTTGGACGTCCCAACATTACTTTTACATACCGATATGACCCAATCAAGATCATATTAACAAGTACGATATTTAAATATAAAAGAAATAATAACTAAAGGGGACAACAATAAGATCCCAGGACACGTGACGGATGATTCTTGAATTCTTTTGTTGGATAAGAGTAATCCGAAGAGCCGAAATAATAGATTTTCCCACTAAAAGTTATAACACATTCAATCCCAAATCACATCGGTATTAAGAATAATAAGAACACATCCCTTACAAAAGACAAGAAACTTGATAAGCCATAAACAACGAGATGAATGAAGATTGATACCTAGAAATTAATTCCTTGGATTACAAATAGAAAAGAATTATTCATGAAAATCCTCTTGGAACCTTGAAGATCGTGAATAATGATAGAGTCCTCCATAATATCCACTTTCTCAATTACAATATTGTTTGCAGCTCAAACCTTCTCCTTTGAAAAGGAACGTATTTATACCTCCTTTCAGGGGTAATTTGGTCTTCTTATTGGGGATACACCCTCAAAACCCTAGCCACGCCACTGTACTATCCTCGACACCAATCAAGGATATTCGAGATTTTTCTGAGTGTAACGAACATTACCCTGCAAAAAGGGTAATGGTTGTACGATAGGCAGTAGTTCTGAAAAAGGTTCTTCGAAAGGGAGAGATCCTTTAGAAGATCGTAATCAAATAACAGATGAAGATATTTCCCTTTTATGATAAAGAAACATATTGGTTCAGATCTGGAACTAACAACTCAGCTTCTTCTTCGATATAAGATTTTACTTGACTTAGTGTTCCGCTTTCACTGACCCCCGATATGCCAAGTAAGGTCTTTTGATTTCGACTGCCCGTATCAATCGACCCCGCTCCAAGTGATATTAATATATCACTTAGAATGAATAATCGCTATTTTGTCAGACTACGTCAATCAATCAATCACATCTATCTTATCTAAGACAGATATATATATATATATATTTATTTTTTATTTTTTTCAAAAAGTATCTTTCCCGCTTTAACAAATTTCAAATATCCATAGGATCTCACCCTCCATTAAGAGTGTCTCTTCATCTTCCTTGCATCCTACTCTTACACGTGTCATCTTGCAATAGGACTCAGCAATTTTACCTTGAGTATATAAGGGTTTTTTCACTTACTCTCAAAGGTTATTTAATGCTTTTTTCATTCCCTTGTTTTCCGACCGCCTTATCTCCGCGACCTTTTCCGATCATCATCTTTCCTTTTTCCAGGTAATCTTCTGGTTTCTCTCTCTCTTTCTTTTTTATTTTCCCTTTTCTGATGTCCTTGAGCCGACACGGCTCTAATAACACATCGGGAGATTCCTCTTTACCCTCTTATTCTTCTCGATCCCTATTCCTCGGGAGGCCTCACTCCCGATCGGCTTTTCCGGTCGGGTCATATTGATCCCCTAGTTTCTCCTTCTCCCGAGTCGTACCCCTCTATTATCCCCTTTCTCCGACTTATTCTCCGATCATGCGGCGTTTGAGAGGACCTCTTCCTCCTCCTTCACGCGATCCCGAGCTACTTCCTATAGAATCCTCTACTTTGACTTCCTCGAACTAAAAGACATCAAAAGCTGTCTTCACCACCCTTGAGTTTTTCCATTAGACTACCCCGCCCGAAGAGCGTCCCGAAACGATTTCCCTCCTTCTTTAATTTTTTGGAGATCACGGGTGGATGCTGGTCTTCGCTTTCCTATTTGTCCCTTCTTAGCGGGTATTTGTCGTTTATTACGCATTCCTCCGAATCAGATTAACCCCTCCTCTCGTTCGTCTCGCCATTTCCTGGTATATACCGGTTTCCTATTACGGAGGAGAGCCTTCTTCTCGAGATCTTCCATATCTGTTATGATCTCAAGAAAAGTTTTACTTTTATTACTTCGATTCCCGAGCTAATGGCCCTCTCGTTTCATCGGAAAACCTCCCGGTGTGGATGGGAAATGGCAGAGAAAGTACTTTGTAATTACTCCAGTAAGTGACGCTTGGCCATTCCCTTTGGATGGCCGGGCATGACAAGGTTTAGGGCCCCGTCCTTCTTTAGATCTCGATCCCCGAAAAGGATCGTTCTATTATGTATAGATTAAGTGATCACGTAGATATAGACAATAGGAAGAGGCTTTTTAAGATAACAAATATAGTCGAAATGAGAAACTCCTCTGTCGCTTTGGATTTTTACTCTGAAACGGCACTCTCCCCTATTTACGGTATCCCTTCTCTTTTACTCAGATCTTATTCCTTCTCGACTTTAATTTTTTCCTGCTTTAATGTTCCTTGTGTTGCGAGATATGGATTTCGGGAATTTCATGGTGCTTTCGGATGATGAGGCTCAGAAAATGCTCCTTCGAGAGAATCCTCCCTCTTCGAACCTCTTCATATTAGTGATACTGTTCCCGTGTCATCGAAATGATTGAAGAAGCTTCTCCGATTCGTGATAGTGCCTCCTCATGCTGTTCCCCGGAAGAGGCTTGCCTCCCGCACGACCTCTACAGATCCTGTTATGCATGTTTCCAAGTCTTCCCGAGTAACTAAAGGAAAAGAAAAGTCCTCCTCTTTCCATCGCTCAAAACGATTATTTTACTCTTCACCTTCCAAAAAATGTTCTGGATATGCCGATTGGTGAGAGCTCAGAAATGGTGAGTGCCATGGCCACTCGAGATGATGTTTTCCGGACTCGGGAATTATGCGTGGAGGCGGTTGAAGAACTCATGGATAAACGGTTGACTCGTGTTAGTAATTTATATATGTGTTTTCTCTACTTCCTTCTTCTCCCCTTTTCTTGCTCTTCTTTTCTTATTTTATTATCTGTTTCAGTTCTTGGCACTCAATAGTATCGAAAGGAAAAAGCCTGTGCCATCTCCTCGAACAATTACAAGAGGATTTGAAGAAGAAGGATGAGGAACTGTTGTCGGTGCTGGAGAGTTGAGCAAACTTACAGGTCGCTTATCGAGTGCCGAGAAAGAAAATATGAATTTAAAATCGTCTATGTCCAAGTTGGAAAAAGATATTGCTGCTCGTGAGTCTCTTGCTTCTAGCCAAGGGGATTTACGAAGGGTTTTCTCAAGGACTTCGTACTGTTGCCAGCGTTTGTTCCTTACTCGAGCTGGTCAAGAGTTTTTAAAGTCTCTACACCAAGGCCTATTAGAGGCTTACAAAAGGAGTACCCTTTACGTCCGAGAAATGGGACTTCACATCAGCCATTTCGCGAAAATCGGCTTCGTAATACTCGGCGAGCCATATCTCGTGGCTTTAAGGGATCATTCGATAAGCAAGCCATGATACGGGCGATGACTCCTTCTCCTCATTGGAAAGGTAATGTGAATGAAGCCGCGGACCATCCCTTCGGCTCCCGGTGATGAGAGAAGCGGTTCAGTGGTCTTGTGACTAATGAAGATTTTAAACCTCTCTCTCCCAACAGCTCCGAGATGATTTACGATGTTTCTCCCGCTCCCGCCAAGTTACTTCCCCTTCCGTCGTGTCTTCTCCGCTTCCTACCTTTGCGGATGCTCCTGTTCCTTCATTGGAAGATCCACTTGCTGATCCTTCCTCCACTTCGCCAATGCTCCGTAGGAGTTTTTTGTTTTTGCTAGACGTTTCTATTATGCATTATAATCCTACTTGTATCTGCACAACTTTTGTACTATCTACTTTTGATGATATATAAACATGATGTATTTTCCTTTTTAAGACGAAATTTTTGTTTTCCATTTACTAAGAAGGCATTTTTGTTGAACCTCTTCCATTGAGAAATCTTTAAGAAGAAATTATTTCCTCTTGTGAAGACAATATTTGCACCTTCTTCTCTATATTTATCAACTTAATTTCACTAAGATCTCGCATATTTTGGATAACTCTTAAAAATTTGAGAAGTATTAACTTACCGCTTTCGAAATCTCCAGTCTTTAGAAGAGTATCAATTCTTCTAATCGGTCTTGATGCCTTCAACCGTGTAGGTATCACCTCGAGATCATGAAGTGATCCTTTATAAATGCAACTTTCGGATAATTTTTGCAACTTAAGAAAAATGTCGGCTTTTCGGTGATGCTAACGCATACATCCACGCAGTATCTCTTCAGATCGTGAATGAAGTGATATTCGTGATATATTTTTTACTTGAGAGGGGTATCAGCTCTCCAGAGTGATGCCGACGCATACTCCCCGCTAGTATCACTTCGGATCACGAGTGAAGTGATATTTATAATCTCAAGCAAAAATTCTTTAAATGTTATTAAGTTCGAACGGATTTCCTCCGGACTGTGTTCCCTTAGGTGCGGATGATCGAACCAAGTTCCATCAGGTCCAATATATGGCGGATCTGGTGCCATTAGATTCGATCGAATGACCCCTGCACCGGGTTCCCTTAGGTCTGGATGATCGGACCAAGTTCCATCGGGTCCAATATATGGTCGAGATCTGGTACTATTAGATCTCGAATGACCCCCAGGACCAGGTTCCCTTAGGTGCGGATAGTCGGACCAAGTTCCATCAGGTCCAATATATGGTCGGATCTGGTGCCATTAGATCTCGATCGAATGACCCCCGGACCAGGTTCCCTTAGGAGTGCGGATAGTCGGACCAAGTTCCATCAGTTCGATATATGGTCGGATCTGGTGCCATTAGATCGACCAAGTGTCCTCCATTCGATGCCGTTTATAGTTTTCAAGGTATTGGCTACCTTTTTATAATCTTTTCTCGCTACGATTTTAGGCTTATGCCTCTAATTCAAAATTTAAGGATGATGTAAAACGGTAGTAAGGAGTAAGGTCTCTTCTTAAAAAGAGAAGAAGACCATTTCATTGAATATATAAAAAGCAGTGCTTACATCCTTCTTTCTTGGAAAGTCAAAGAAAATAAAAACGGACAATGGATCGGCACTATGGATCTTCAAACATAGTATTTCTTCAAGTTCCCAATGTTCCAGGTCGGGCAATTTCTTTCCTTCTTGGTCGCCCAACTCGTAGGCTCCACCTCTTAACACTTCGTGATAATGTATGGTCCTTCCCAATTAGCGTCTAATTTTCCTGTAGGCTTAAGAGCGTCAACCCTCCTCAGTAACTAAATCTCCAAAGAACGAATTTTCTTATCTTCACCTTCCTATTATACGAAGCTCGACCTGGCTTTTGTACTTTTACGAACGAATGTGTGCTATCTCTCTTTCTTCCTCGAGCATGTCTAAATTTTCTCCGATCGGTTCTCCATTTTTCTCCTCATCGTAATTTAAGATTCTATGAGTTGCCATCCCTACTTCGCTGGGATTACCGCAGAAGACCCGTGATACCAGTTAAAAGGAGCTTCTCCGTCGCCGTTTTGGGCTGGTCCGATAGGCCCACAAGATCGAGTCTAATTCATCAGCCCATTTACCTTTAGCTCTGCCCAAACGGGATTCGATTCCTTCCACAATACTCCTGTTGGTCACTTCAACTTGTCCGTTAGCTTGAGGATGTGCCACGAGAAGTAAATCTCTCGTTGAATTCCCTTTTCTTGACACCATTTCGAACTTTAGCTCCAAAATCGAGTACCATTATCGTGAGATCAGCACTCGTGGTATTCCAAACCGACAATGAGATATTTTTCCATAAAAATTTTAGAACCTGCTCCTCATCTATCTTTGCTCTCGCTTGACCTCCACCCATTTGCTTGAAATAATCATATGCTACAATCGGATAAGATGCGCTTCCTGTAGAGAGAGGGAACTTACCCACAATGTCGATTCCCCATTTGTCAAAAGGGCGGTGGTGAATGAACAACTCCCCATTCCTCTGCGGAATGTGAATGAGAGACCCGTGCCTCTCGGCAATTATCGCACTTTTGAACCGGCTCTCCTTTGCATCCCGAATCATTGTGGGCCAATAGTATCCAGCCACGAGTAATCGCCGAACTACATCTCTAAACCCAGGAGTGACTAGCTCCACATCCTTCATGCACTTCTCTGATTACATAGTTCCCCTCCTCCTCCGATAAACACCTCGGATATGGATGAGTAAAAGATCTCTTGAAAAGAATATCTCCCATCGAGACAATACTTTGCATAGATGGCCTTCGAGAAACACCGGGTTTCTCTAATCTCTGCCCTGTTTTTAAGAAGTGGATTATGGGGGCTCTCCAATCTTCCAGCTCTTCCACGGATAATACTTCGGTTCCTAGTACTCTTCTCCTCCGCCGTCGCAAGGTAATCTTTCCTCCTACCTCCCGAATAGCCGAACTAGCCGCTTTTGCCAAATAATCGCCTACGGTGTTCCCCTCTCGAGGAATTTGTTCAATTCGAACTCTAGAAATTTTCTCTTTATTTCATCTACCTTTTCAAGCATATTTCATCATTCGCTCTTCCCGCTTTTCATACACCCCAACAGCTTTGCTGCACCACGAGTTGCGAATCGTAATGTATTATCACCTTCCGTGCCCCTAGTTCCCATAACATCAACATTCCTCCGATGAGTGCTTCATACTCGCTTCGTTGTTAGAAACTTTGAACTCAAATCTTACAGAGAATTGCAACTCCTCTCTGTGGACCGATGATTACTATCCTCGCTCCGCATCCATTCATTGTGGTTGATCCATCTACAAAGGCCTCCCACAGAGATTCATCCCGGCCTTTGAGTAGTTTCCTGGATAAAATCTCGCCAAGGCCTCGTGCCTTTATTGCGGTTACGGGTTCAAACTCTACGTCATACTCTCCTAATTCCATCGCCCATTTAACCATCCTTCCAGAGATGTCCGGCCGACTTAGGATCTGCTTTAAAGGAAGATCAGTTCGAATTATGACTTTATGTGATAGAAAATAAGGTCGTAATCTTCTTATCGTCCATGACAGCCAATTGCCTTTTACGGCCCCGAATATCTCGACCTCGGGTCCTTGAATCATCTTACTTACGTAATAGATAGGCTTCTGATCGGTGTTATCCTCTCTCAATAACACCGAATCGAGAGCATTATCCCCCACCGAGAAGTATAAATAGAGATCTTCTCCTTCTACCGGCTTTGTCAAGAGTGGTAGTCCTGCTAAATGTCAAGTTTCAGATCTTCAAATGCTCTCGGCACTCTTCCGTCCACTCAAATTTACATCCTTTTCTCGAGAATTTTGAAGAACGGTAAACTTCTTTCTCGCAGATTTAGAGATGAAGCGACTCAGAGCGGTTATTCTCTCGTTGAGCCTCTGGATGTCTTTGATTCCTCTCGGAGCTTGCATCTCCAACACGGCCTTCACCTTTGCCTCATTCACCTCGATACCTCGGGAGTACCATGTATCCTAGGAACTTCCCTGATTTTACTCCGAAAGCGCATTTGGTGGGATTTAGCATCATGCCATGGATACGAATTACTCAAAGCCGCCTCCGAGGTGGAGGGCGTGATCCGTAGCTAATTCACTCTTTACCGACATGTCATCAACATAAACCTCCATGCTTTTCCCGATCGATTTCCGAATATGATGTCCACCATCCTCTCGATATGTTGCTCCAAAGATTTTTCAATCCGAAGGGCATTTTCACATAACCATAAGTCCCGCAAGATACTATGAAGGCCGCTTTGGCCACATCCTCGTGGTTCATCTGGATCTCGATGATATCCTTGGTACGCATCCATCATTGACAACAATTCACACCCCGGAAGTGGAATCCACCAGCTGATCTATTCTCGGGAGCGGATAATGGTCTTTGGGACAGCTTTGTTTAGATCCCGAAAATCGATGCACATCCTCCATTTTGCTATTCCTTTCGCCACCATAACAAAGATTAGATAACCAGATTGGAAATTTGATCTCCACGATGTGTCCCGCTCCCAACAACTTTACAACCTCCTCTCTGATAGCTTTGTCCTTCTCAGTCCGAAATGTCTCAATTTTTGCTTAACCGGCCCGACCTCTGGGTCAACATTTAAGAAGTGCATAGTTGTTTACGGTTTAATACCCTTCGATCTGTAGTTTGGAAAGCGAACAGGATCCGCATTCCTCCTTAAACATCTAATTACATCTTCCAAGACTTCTTTCGCTATCCGACTCCCCACCCGAGCAACAAAACCCTTTTTATCCGAGAATAGCTCCACAGCATCAGCTTCTTCTTCCGGCTTCATTCTAGGTTACGGTTCTTCCTCCAAACCTTCGGCGGCTCTATACTTCTTTCCCTACGGAATCCTCTCCTCTCATGTAAGAGTTGAATAGCATGAGTGACTTCTTTAATAGTCTCAGTAACATTTTCGAGAGCCGATCCGATCACCCGCAACTTCACCAACTTCATCTCCCACTGGGAACTTTAACTTCATATGATAGGTAGAAACTACTGCTTGGAAAGAGTTTAGAGACGGCCTCCCTAAGATAACGTTGTATGATGAAGGGGCCTCTACTATTAAAAAATTCACCATTCTCACCCTTTGATTCGGAGGTTGCCCTGCACGCACTGCAGCACGACTCCGCCCTTTGGGATGAATAGAACCACCGGTGAAACCATACAGAGCCGTGTTCACCGGCCTTATCTCGAGCATTCAAGTTCATTTGTTCAAAGCATTTTACGAACATAATATCCGCGGAATCGCCCGTGTCCACGAACGTTCTAGCTACATCATATCCTCCAATCTCATTGTGATAACCAGAGCATCGTTATGGGGCACGAGAACCGATTTTTCATCTCGCAGTCCGAATTTGATGATAGGCGCCTCACCTATGCCACTTCCTCGAGAGCTCCTGATTCCGTCCACATTATGGCCTCTCTAATTGCCGCTTCCGAGAGCGATGAGAATCACCATCACCTCCTACAATGATCTGAATGAAACCCTTCTTGTGGGACGAGATCTCCTTTACGGGCTGTACCATTACTTCCTTTCCTCTTTCCTCCGGCTCTTTTCTCTTACTTCCTACATTGTTTTCCTCCGGACGAAGTCCAAGAAATGTCCATCTTGTATCAACTTTTCAATAGCATCTTTCAAGTGTCGGCATCTATTAGTCTCATGGCCATAGTCGTTATGATACCCGCAATAAAACTCGATTTAGGATTCTGCGGTCCCTTCGAGCAAGACTAGGGAATTTGAAGTCCGGATGCCCTATCACCACCTCCATCATAGCCGCTGGTGATATCTTCAAAGGTGTATATGCGTCGCTTCGTCCGGATCTACGATTCTCCTCCGGGAGGATTCATTTGCTCTTCTTAAAAAGGATTGACTCCTTACTTCCCCTACACGATTACGGTCTCGGCTACTATTCCTTCTCCGTTCGTTCTCTTTATGATGCTCAAGTTCTCTCTTCCTTTTTCTTCACCCGAGTAGCTTCTTCTAAGTTTATGTACTTTTCAGCCCTAAAAAGTAACTCATCAAACGTTTTCGCCGGCCTCTTGGCTAAGGACTGAAAAATCCTGGTTGCAGCCCTTGAGTTAAGGCATTTACCTTGACATCTGAATTAGCCGTAGGCACTTCTAGGGCCGCTTCATTGAACTTCGCCACATACTTCCTTAAGCTCTCTCCCGCTCCGTGCTTGATACTCATCAAGTATAAAGAAGTTTTTGCTTGTTTTCGCGCTTGCAACCGATGCAGAATGCAGAACCGAACTCGGCGAAAGAGTGGATTGAATTTGGCGGAAGCCGATTGAACCACTTCGAGCCGATTTAGCGAGGGTAGTCAAGAAAACTCGCACTTGACTCCATCCGAATACCGATGTAAGAGAGCCCCATTTTCAAAACGAAGAAGATGATCCCGTGGATCAGAAGTGCCGTCATATTCATATGCCAAAGTTTTGAAAGTAGATGGAAGCGGATCTGCTAGGATCTGTCGAGAAAACGGAGATCCGGTGGGAAGTGGAGGTGGGGCACCGATACTTTCATACTTCCTTTTTAAGAGTTCCATCTCCTTTTAAGTTCTCGCCACTTCGAGTCAGCACTTTCTTCTTCATCAGTGTTCTCTTAGTAGCACCCTTGATTTGCCTCCTCCTTTAGTAGGGCCTCCTTCGGAGATAGCTCGACGAGGATGTCGGATCACCGGGGAGAACGAGCTCTGTTCTCCGGCCGGGATTTTCCTTACCTCCTGCGCTTCGGGAGGAGTATTTTCTTCTTCGGCTACCACCTCTGTTTCATTGGCTGCGCTCTTTCTTGAGAAACAAATGGTATTCTTGACCTCTCTATTAGGATTTTTTCGACAGACGATTAACCAAAGCGTCCAACTGTTCTTGAGATATCATGATCATGGGAACAGCCCTCGGGTGTAATATTGGGATCGTGTTCCCCTCTCAAGGGGTTCGAAGGAGTTCTTGCCACCTCTTCAAATTCACGATTCAGATCCCTAGAAGTCCCCTCCGCCATACTAAAGGGGACAACAATAAGGTAAATTTTAATAACTTTAAAAAGATCTCCGGGGAACGAGAGACGAGCAAATATTCTTTATACCCCAAAATAACTCTCTCGGAAGAACAACATTATGGATGAATATACCCAAGTGATAATGAAGTAAATAAATAGCAGATCGATGGTAATGCATGAAAGAGATCTCACGCCTTAACCCCAAGAACTTTCCCACGACGGCGCCTTGATATGACCCAATCAAGATCATATTAACAAGACGATATTTAAATATAAAAGAAATAATACCTAAAGGGGACAACAATAAGATCCCGGACACGTGACGGATGATTCTTGAATTCTTTTGTTGGATAAGAGTAATCCGAAGAGCCGAAATAATAGATTTTCCCACTAAAAGTTATAACACATTCAATCCCAAATCACATCGTATTAAGAATAATAAGAACACATCCCTTACAAAAGACAAGAAACTTGATAAGCCATAAACAATGATGAATGAAGATTGATACCTAGAAATTAATTCCTTGGATTACAAATAGAAAAGAATTATTCATGAAAATCCTCTTGGAACCTTGAAGATCGTAATAATGATAGAGTCCTCCATAATATCCACTTTCTCAATTACAATATTGTTTGCAGCTCAAACCTTCTCCTTTGAAAAGGAACGTATTTATACCTCCTTTGGGGTAATTTGGTCTTCTTATTGGGGATACACCCTCAAAACCCTAGCCACGTCACTGTACTATCCCGACACCAATCAAGGATATTTGAGATTTTTCTCGAGTGTAACGAACATTACCCCGCAAAAGGGTAATGGTTGTACGATAGGCAGTAGTTCTGAAAAAGGTTCTTCGAAAGGGAGAGATCCTTTAGAAGATCGAATCGAATAACAGATGAAGATATTTCCCTTTTATGATAAAGAAACATATTGGTTCGAATCTGGAACTAACAACTCAGTTCTCTTCGATATAAGATTTTACTTCGACTTAGTGTTCCGTTTGCTGACCCCCGATATGCCAAGTAAGGTCTTTTGATTTGACTCGTTCCGTATCACATACTAAAAAAGGAATACTCTCTATAAACTATACCCTCACAAAATCATTTAAATTTAAAAAATGTCACTCTTATTTTATTCTCTCTTCTACACTTTTTCCACTTTTCTTAATAGTTGTGTCTCCTTCCCTATGAAAGAAATATTGGAACGGAGGGATTAATAATAATTAATAAAAATACAGAGTTTAAAAATAGTATATTTTCAGTCACAGCCTCACAATCACTTTTTATAAATTATCTCACAATTTTTCTTTTAGACAAAAAATAATTTTCAAAGCTGCACTCTAAATATCATTTCTCATGTAAAGAAGACATTAGACCACATGGCAGCGTCATGGTCGTTCCCACCTGTAAACGGTAAAATCATCTCATCACCACCTCCGCTGCCACTGCCGCTGCCGCCGCTGCCATCGCCATGCCGAAAAGAACGCCCCATCTGCTGCTGATTATCACACGGATTCTCCACCCACCCATCAACCACTGCTGCGACGTCCTCTTCATTCCACCATCCACATTCCCTTGGATTTAAATTTGTTTACTATATATATGTATGAAATTTTTTTATTTACACATTGTATGAGTCACTTTTTAATAAATTATTATCACTTTTTAAATAAGTGATACAAATTAGTAAGTGTTAACAATTGAAATGTGATAACGATTTATAAAAGTGATAATAAATTGAAATGTGATAACAATTTATAAAATAAGTGATAACAATTTATTAAAAGTGACTCCGCCTCATGTCGGTCTCATGAGGCGGTCTCAAACAAGAGTGTCCCATACATTAAATTCGTAATATTTTATCATTTCGCCCCATTGAATTATTAAATTTTTCTCTCCTTTACTCTAAGAAGTATTTCGCTCCCTTGAGACGAAATCCTGGATCCATCCCTATATATCTCCTTCAAATTCTGATCAATCAGCCAAGCCATGTAATTCATCTCCGGCAACCCTAACCCCTGCAGCCCTGTTCCGGCCAAGCTCTAGTACATGAGATGCGTGATCTCCTTCTATATATTATCCTTATGCAGCTTCTTCAGCTGTTAACGACTCTTGGTTGGCCATCTTCTTGAGCTGCTCCATCTCCGGCATGTGCTTGAACTGAGCCAGAATGTGGTGGGCCCCACGCACGTCGGGATGGGCCTCGTGCACGGGCACGACTCGATTCCGCAGAGTGTGCTGAGGTCGCTCACCTTCTTCATCAGGCCTTTCTTGCGCTTCTTGAACGTCGCCTTCGGGCCGAGTCGTTTGTGATGAATGCTAGCTAGCTTCACTTTCTTTCTTGTCATGCTGTGTTTTGTAAGAGGATGATGATGATGATCATGATATGCATGGTGTTGCTATATATAATGGGTGGGAGATTGTTTGGAATTAATAGGGAAAATGTAGTTTTTACCCTATAAGTTTGGATGACTTTGTTTTTAGTCCTCTTATCTTTTGACTTTTGTTTTCAGTCCTATAACTTCAAAAAAATTTGATTTTCGTCCTGAAACCGGTTGTTCCAGGTAACTCAATCGGTGACCGATGACGTGGAAATAATTTTTTTAAGTAATGACGTGGATCGCCACGTGGACAATTTAAAAAATTTTGCATGTATAGGATTCAAACTCGGGACCTCTCCATAAATGGGCAAGAGGCTTGCCATCTCGACTAGGCACAACTTTGGTATGAATGCGCCTTTTGTAATATATATTCAGCTTGGAAGTGTTGCATGCCTTTATAAAAATCAAGAAAAATATGTAGCTTCCAAGGGTCAAACACATGACATATGCGCATATGTGCAAGCAACTAATCACTCAGTGAGAGCTATTTTGTTAACAAATACGCTTTTGGTAGTATGTATACGACTTGAGCACGCCCATAATTCAACAAATTGGACCCCAAACTATTTTTTTAACAAATAAACACTTTTACTTTTAAAATTGAACAAATAAGCCCTTCAACTAATAAAATAAAATATGGAGACCATTTTATTAAATGAATTGACATAGAACATTATTATATTAGTGGATAAATTGACAAAAAAATTAAAAATATTATGATAAATTCAAAAATAAGTGATACATCATACTTTTTTAATAATTGACTCATATTTTTTTAATATACAATATAATGTTAAACTAGTCATAAAAAAGAAGATAACTAATTTAATATAATGAATTAAAAAAATTAAAATAAAAAAATCATAATATTAAAATTCATAAAAATAATAAAGAAATTATTTTTTAAAATACGAGACTATTACGTTTACAATTTATATATATACTTTTATTGTTTTAAAACTATAATTAAAGGGACCTTCATGTCTCATTTTATTAGTTGAAAAACATATGTATTTCATTTTAAAAGTTATTTGTAAAAAAAAAAAAAAATTGTACTCAAAATGCTAGTTCAAGGTCCAATTTAGAATTTATCATAGTTTTTATTGATAAATAATTTTTTTATAGTTTAACATTATATTGTATATTAAAAAAATATGAGTCCATTATTAAAAAGAAAAAGTGTTGTTATGTTTCAATCATTTTTTAGAATTTATCATAATATTTTTAATTTTTTTGTCAATTTATCCATTAATATAATAATGTTCTATGTCAATTCATTTAATAAAAGGGTCTCCATATTTTATTTTATTAGTTAAAGGGCTTATTTGTTCAATTTTAAAAGTAAAAGTGTTTATTTGTTAAAAAAATTGTTTGGGGTCCAATTTGTTGAATCATGGGCGTGCTCAAGTCCTATAGATACTACCAAAAGCGTATTTGTTAATAAAATAGCTCTCAACCCGAGTGGTTAGTTGCTTGCACATGTGCACATATGTCATGTGTTTGACCCTTGGAAGCTACATATTTTTCTTGATTTTTTATAAAGGCATGCAACACTTCAAGCTGAATATATATTATAAAAGACGCATTTATACCAAAGTTGTTCTTAGCCGAGATGGCAAGCCTCTCGCTCATTTGTGGAGAGGTCCCGAGTTCGAATCCTATACATGCAAAATTTTTTAAATTGTCCACGTGGTGATCCACGTCATTACTTAAAAAAATATTTCCACGTCATCGGTCACCGGTTGAGTTACCTGGAACATTGGTTTCAGTGACGAAAATCAAATTTTTTTGAAGTTATAGGACTGAAAACAAAAGTCAAAAGATAAGAGGACTAAAAACAAAGTCATCCAAACTTATAGGGTAAAAACTACATTTTCCCGAATTAATATATGGAAGATTTGGGAGGATGGTGTTGGTGATTTTGGTAAGAATGTTTTAATTTGATATCAAATGAAATACACTTGGAGATATGATTATATGTGTTCATTTGATTGGGACTTATTTCATGTGATTTTGATCATGCACAAGGGATTAAGGATATTACTATAAACCAAAAACTTATTCAAATTGAAAAAATAGATGCGCAGATTACATTTTAATTATCCTGGCTAATTTTTTTTTTTATCGGTAAATATTCGTTTTCAAAAGGAATCCAATTGGTCTCCCACTAAAGTGAGGAACCCGGTAGCCAAGTGGTGCGCCACACGGTTAATTATCTGGCTAATACTCTTTACTAATATAGATCATACCCATTAGTTATCATGATTAATACATTTTGTAATGTTGCCCTGTTCTAATGCACACATGATCTCTCGTTACATAATGGTGTTACATCTTCTATTATATTAATCAGATTTGCGCCACGTGTACATACAATTATATTAGGATGTTATTCTCTTATTTGTAAATTTTGATGTATGTATACGTGGCGCAAATCTAATTAATGTAACAGGAGATGTAACATCATTATGTAACAGAGATCCGGACCGGTTCTAATGTAGGTCATACCCTTAGATAATTTTATAAATAGTCTGTAACTTTGTCCGAATCCATTTGGTCATTTTTCCTTTTATTTTATCAATTGTAGTCCTTTTCATATCAAATGGGTTATTTTCGTTGGATAATTCAAATTTTGGCTGGAAAAATTAACGGAAAATGGTCGAAAATTAATTGAGGGTTTTTCTTCCTGGATGAGTGACGATTCAAAGGAGACTTGACACGGCCGTTGGCGTGACAAGAATACAAAAATTAGGGCAATTTTCCGGTAAAAAGACCAAAATTGATACCAAAGGATCAAAATTAATAAATTAAAAAGAAAAATGACTAAAATTAGATTCAAGTAAAGATACAAGACCGTTAGTGATTTCTTTCTCCTCTCTATTAATTTAGGTTAAGCTTCACCATGATACTTAGTTAGTAGACTTTGTCTTTCTGTTATATTGCTTTGCTAATATTTTGTTTTAGGTACGAGAATTGAAGTGTTTATGATTTAACTAATCTTATTGTACACATCTTATAAACTCTAACATCTTATATTTTTAAGAGTTTATAAGATGTAAATTTTAAGTAGTTTATTACTGGTTGTTAAGGTGTTTGGCTAATAAAACTTATAAATTCTCTAATAATTTGAAATAAATATTTTTAATTATAATTTTAATATAAAATAATTACATTTAAAAAATTTATATGGAGTTGGGGGTGGGTGGTTGACTGGGGATAGTGATACTTATTTTTGGCATGGATTAGAAGTTAGAAAAATAAGTTGGAATAGTGATACTTATTTTTTATTTTGGCAAATAAAATTATTTGTGTCATTTTTGGTGTTCCACTTATAATGTGGATGAATGACACGTGACATGTTAAAAATACTCCCTCCATTTTTTTATACTTGTCGTTCTATCAATAATCACACATTAAAAATATTTTTATGCCTAAACTAACCTTAGTTAATCGGTACTCTTTTTATGCGTGTATTAATATGGACAGTTAGCATAATGATTATGCGTGTAGTTTGAGGTGCCTTTTAATTAGCTGCCTACATTTGACGCATGAGTTTGAGGTGCCTTTTTAAATTAACCTGTCTATATATCACCCAAAAAAAAAAACCAATTGTCCATCTCCATCACTACTCGGTAATTCACGGTATTGGAGCCAAAATAATTAATGCTTCAAATCTCACTCATCAAATAGTAATAATGATTAACAGGTATAAATGAGAAAAATTGGACAAAATATTTAAAACGACATGATTTCAAAATTAATTAAGAAAGCTAAGACGGTAAGTATAAAAATGTAGGGAGTATTCAACAAACCACCACAATTTTGGGCCCATGTATTAAGATCCAGAAAGATGAAATATAAATTGAAACATAAAAAGTAGTACAAAAGATTTGAGCTGACATTTTGGAGCTTATAAACGACCGAGTTCCAAGTACCATAGATAATGTTGCTGGAATTTCACACCTTGAGCGACCGAATTTCATGTGGCAATAGACTAATAACTCAATTTCACTTTTTCTTTTATTGATAAATATTAGTTTGTTAGTTGTTAATAGTTAGTTCACCAAGCACCCAAATACTCCAAGAGTTTCTCCAAACCACCTTATAATTCCATAATTCTTTCCCGAACTCGGGTCTTACGCTAAAATGAGGAACCCGGTGGCCAAGAAGGCTAAACCACTGTTTAATAACTCAATTTCAATTGAGCATTAATATTGACTTGCATGTGGGTGATTTGGGATCTTTTGGTGGAGGGTTTTCATGTTTTAGGATGAAAGACTTTTTTTTTTTTTTTAATCCATGTTACGTTACTCCTTTTGTCCCAAATTAGTTTTCATATTAATTTTTGCACACATTTTAAGAAAAAATGTAATGAGTGAAATATTGAAAAGTAATTTTGTTAACTTTTATTATTAAAGTAAGAGAGATGGTTGGATTGAGTGTAAAAAGTAATGACATATTGTGTAAATATATGAATATTATGAGGGTAGAGTTTAAGGTAGGATATATATATATATATATATATATATATATATATATATATATATATATATTTTTGGATTGTGAAAACTAAGGTGAATAAATGAAAAGGAAAAGTGTGAAAATTGATTAAGTATTACTTGTTAAATCAATTCCTTAGGTTATGTTTGGTTAGGGATGGGGCCATCCGGATGTGGATGGCCCATCCCATCCCATTCTATTTTGGATTGGTCCCATCCAAAACTCCATTCAATCCCTATGATATATCTACACACCTATTTTTACATATCCCAATACAATCACATCAACGTTATCTTTCATATCAATTATATTATATGGAGGTGCTAAATGGGCAGATTCTGCTGGGCGTAATTAATAAAAATAATTCTTAATGTTAGTGGGATTAGTTAATTATGATTTAACCTTAAGTTGTTTTGGCTCCAAATTAGGTGAGAAAATGGCGCCATTTTTCCCTCTAATATATTTCCTCCAATAAACTAATCCGGTAATTATGGCTGCATATCTTGAAGTTCGGAAATCTTAATTACTTTCGATTAATTATACTCCACGTTAATTAAGGGGTTACCAAATCTTATTAAATCATCTATAATTATGAGTCGTGGGTTTGTTAATTTAGTCGTGGTATTAAATCTGATTATGATCATAAATGAATAATTTCCTAACTAATATATTTTTTTATGAATAATATTCAGATTTTTTATTTAGAAAAAAATAATATCCATATTTTATATTTTATATATAATTTTGTATGCAATAAATACCTGATTAATATTTTGTAATTTTTGTGTAATTTAGATTTTTAATTTAAATTAAACTTATTTTATATATAATATTATAAGTAGTCAATAATTTGGGAATTTATAATATTTATTTTTTTAAACCAAACAGTACATAAATTAAAATTTAAAATATAAATAATTGAAGTTCAATCAAAAAATATTTTATTATCGTTGCAATGTATACCCGTTGTTCAATAAAACCATTTCGTATTCCTAAGCAAATCGACAAACAATATTAAAACTTACAAAACTCATTAAAAACCGATTTTAGAACATCACCATGAATACGATAATGTGGTGAGCGGTAGAGTTGAAATACTTCATCAATTATTCGGCGGCGAATCGGAGGGTGAAGATCATGCCGTTCGGCGATGATGATTATGAAGTTATTGCGTCCCAAACCGTCGACGCCCATGATTATGAAGGCTGTTCATTCAGAGTCCACCTCTCATGCAAATATCCAATCGAGACTAATCGTAATGCAAATAGGGAAGAAATTGTACAGGATAATGGGCCAACAACAGGAATGGTTTATGATAGTTTCGAGTATATTCGATGCCTATCAAGAATATGCAAGAAAGACTGGATTCAGCGTGTTGAAGAGAACGATAAGCAAAGAAAAATATGCTTTTATGGCATGTAATAAATCAAGAGTACCGTTGACACAAAAATTTCAAAAAGGATTGGATGCCCTGCTCATCTCAATGCAATAAAGAAAGATGATGGATCATGGATTATTTCGAAAACAGCTTACAACACACAATCATGATCTTGATCCTAATATGTCAATCTTAATGCCCGCTCATAGGAAAATTAGTGTACACATGAAGAGACAGGTTGAAGGCCAACGATATTGCTGGTATTAGGCCAAGTAAGAACATTCGATTGTGTGAAGTCGTAGCTGGTGGTGCCGATAAGATTGGTTGTCTTCCAAAAGATTGTAGGAATTTTATAGAGAGCGGGGAGAAGGTTTAGGCTAGGTGAGGGGATGCGAAGCTATTGAAGCTTTTTATAAGGTTGGAGCATCGAGATGGAAATTTCTTTTATGCGTTTGATGTTGACGATGAGGGTAGACTAACAAATGTGTTGTGGATTCATCCTAGAAGTCAAGCTGCGTATGAGGACTTTCATGACGTTGTTAGCTTTAACACCACATATTTAGTCAACAAGTATGAAATGCCATTTGGAGCATTTGTTGGAGTCAATCATCATGGTCAATCTATATTGCTTGGTTATGCTTTGGTGACACGTGAAGACTCAAAATCATTCAAGTGGGTTTTTACAAACTAGATCAATGCAATGGGCGGTGTTGAACCTACATCAATAGTCACCGATCAATGCAAGAGCATTAAGATTGCATTAAGGGAGGTCTTGCCAAACACTATCCATAGGTATTGCTGTAGCATATTATGTCGAAGTTGCTGTGAAATTCAAGGGTATTGCTGATTATAATGATGCTACTATTGATTTCAAAGGGATTGTGTATGATAATATTACAATCCAAGGTTTTGAGACAAGTTGGGTTGAATTCTTGGTCAAATATGGGTGGAAAACAAGGTATGGCTTCAAAGTTTATATGCAGAGAGGGAAAAATGGGTTCCTGTTTACTTAAACCACATATTTTAGGCAGGTATGATATCAACCCAGAGAAGTGAAGGTATGCATGCATATTTTGATGATTACATTAACTCGAGATGCTCTCTGAAGGAATTTATGGAACAATACGAAGTGGCAATTGGAAAGAAGATTCAGAAGGAATTTAGGGCTGATTTTGATTCAAAAACCAAGATTATTAAGTGCAAAACTAATTTTTCTTGGGAGTTGCAATTTCAAAATGCCTACACAAATAGCATCTTCCGAAAACTACAGGATGAAATAGGTAAATTGATGTATTGTAATATTATAACCAGATCCTGAAGATGAGGTTGTTGAGATTGGTATTGAGAAGTTTCATGTGATGGAGAGAAGTATTCGAAATCATTTCTATGAGAAGGAATATACTTATATAGTCGAGTATCGTCCGCAAGGAGAATATCTAAACTGTCAATGCAAAAATTTGAGTTCGGGGGAGTCATTTGTTGTCATATACTTAGGGTGATGACTCAAAGGAACATTCGATCTATTAACAACAGATACATTATAGATAGATGGAGGAAAGATATCCATAGAAGACTTTCTACTATTTTTTTTGGAGGTGGATATCCGCACATGACAGAGGAGTACAAGAAATATCAGGAAGTTAAAAATATTTTCAAGAATGTGTCCGAACTTACATGAAGTCAAGTAATGGAATTCCGTGAATAGAACTTTTGACCTATTCTCATAATCATTGATAAATCTTTAAATTTCCTTGAAACTTATATGTGTAACTAATCAATTTCTTATAACATAACTTGACTAAGACTCTTACATAGTTAATCAAACTAAATAAAATAAACTAAAACTCCTATGTTGATCATCCGACTCTTACTCATAAATTTGGTTGAACAAAGCTCTTTGAATACACGATCATCTGTTTCTATGAACAAAGTGCTCTGGGTGTATGATTCATGTGTATTACTACGATTATCTACTTCATGATCTTATCATCATCGATAATAAAACTAAGTGCTTCAATAATCGACTAAGTGTCTTAAGTGTATATCCATATCTTTGAAATTACTAACATTTCTCTTTTCTTGAGCTATGTTTTAACATCATCAAAAAGGGAAATTGTTGGGATAAAAATATGCTTAGTTTTGATGAGTTAAAGTGTAAAACTAGGATGACCAGTGGAGACAATGTATAGTCGGTGATGTAATAAGAACTTTAAATAAACTAAGTATAGGAAGAATAAGATAGGGATGATTCAAAGGAAGTCGAAAGAGACAAGAACAGAAAGCAGATGATGACATAACCAAACAAGGTAGAAGATCGAGATAGAAGTTCAAAACAATGACATAATCAGACAGGGTGAAGAATCGAGGCGGGGTGAAGAATCAGACGGGGTGAAAAATCGAGACAGGGTAAAGATCGAGACAAGCAAGAGTTGGTGAAAATCAAGAGTTAGTTTCAACTAATCAAGAAGCGATTTCAAGAAAGGATTAGACGGTTACAACCAACCAAACAGAAAACAAGGAAGTTACAATCGACATCAACAGAAGATCTATAAATAGGTTCAGAGATTCAGTATTTTGAAGTAGTTTTTTTACATTAGCAATCGAGAAAATTAGAAGCTCTCTTTCCACAATCACTTGTATACACATCACTCACGAACACACTTTGTGTTCATTCATTTTCTAGTGTTTATAGAACACCATACTCTTTGTAAATCTTCAAAAGCCGAATAGAGTTAGAATCATTCTGTAAGGCTGAAGATAAACTCATGTAAACGAAGAAAGGAAGTAAGAAAGAAGAAAGGCGGTAAGTAGAGTCATTTCTTCAAGTTTGAAGAAGGAGAGTGGAGCGTAGGATCGTTTGATCCGAACCACTATAAATCTGTGTTGTTTCTTTTCTTGTTTTTAATTGTTTTTGTTGATTGTTTCTTGATCACAAACTTTAATATCGATAAAGCTTTAGATCCTATCTAAATTGAGTTAGTCAACAATTGTTTCCATTGTTAAAAGCTGTTTTTGGAGTTGATAGATTATCTAAGCTCGAAAAAGTTTTTGATAATCTATTCATCCCCCATTCTAGATTATCACTAGAGGGCATCTCATTTTCGTGATTAACTCATTCTAAAGGGACCCAACAAGTGGTATCGAGCGGTGTTAAGCATTACGATAAAAGATTTGTGGTCTTGAAATTTACGAGTTCTTGTTGAAATCGATTTCTTATTATTGATTCACTAACATTCCTGATAAGTTGTCTTTTAGCATCTTGAATTACGATGTCTTCTCGTTAAAAGTAAGAAATCCAGGAGTTTGCAGCAGTTTTCTATCGAAGAATATGACTATTGGAAGTTCGTAATGGAGAATCATTTGAAGGCCATTCATGACCGTATGGAAGAGGTTCTTGAGGAAGGTCCAATAAAATTCTATCATGGAGTTGTTAGCTTGGAGCGAGAATCTTACATTACAAGAAGTCAACAAGAAAAGAAGAGTCTTGAGTTAACTACTCGATGAAAGGAAAATTCACAATTTGGATCAGGTAGCAAGGACGAAATTATAGAGACATTGAACAAAGACTGGATAGAAAAGGTAAAGAGATGTAAAGCTGCTAAGGATATGTGGGAGACTCTTGCAAATGTCTGTGAAGGGTCGAGAACAAGTTAAAGAAAATAAGTGCGATCCGTTTTACATGCATTTGACACATTCAAGATGAAAGATGGAGAAAGCGTGGATCAATTGGATGTGAGATTGACTAATCTAGTGAACAAAGCCGCCGATTTGGGTAAAACCTACACCGAGAAAGAAATTAATAATAAGGTACTCAGATCATTGAGCAAAAGATGGAGGGAAAAAGCAAATATTCTCAAAGCAACACGTAACTCCGTCATCTATATCACATCATACTCTATTTTCTCATCTGAAAGCATTGGAATATGATATACACATTGAAGATGAAGAAGATGAGGCAGAGTCATCTACTTACGGAAAAGACTGTGGCATTTCTTCATCAAGAAGATTCCGACAAGATTTCTAAGGCATCGATTTGTCGGTAAAGGAGGAAATGGCATTATTAATCGACGATATGAGAGACTCAAGATGAAGTATAAAAGGAATAAGAGAGATAGGTTTAATCGCCAAAAGTATAAATCGAGATAAGGAAGAGAAGTATTCGAGATAATGACAAGAAGAAGGATTCGGTAAAAGGTATAAATCACCAATCGAGACGAGGAGATACTAGTCCTAAATCGAGATAGAGGAGATATCTCGTTATACCCGCAATAAACCCGGTCACTATAGTTATGATTGTCCTCAACTTACTCAAGAGAGAGAGAAGAAAAGAGGAAGAAAAGGGATAGGAGGTATGCAGATCAACGAGCTCTTCTAGCAGTAAAAGAGGAAGTACATGAAACAACATCTTCCCTCATCCTCATCCTGGATTTGGAGCAGATGATGACGTATGCCTAATGGCTAAAGAGGTAAACTATTACTCTTCCTCGGATAATGATTGTGATAACTTATCCGAATCGATCCATGTCTTATTAACAAGCTTCTAAAAGATTCGAAGATGACTTTATCTCGCTTATAAACAGATAGAAACTGAAAATTTAAGTTTAAAGAATCAAATTCTTAATCTAACAAAGGAACATCGACAGGGGACAAGGAAGAATCTGGATTGTACATTCAAGGGGAATGTCAATCTAAGACTTCTACTAGTTCCTCGTCTGAGAAAACCAATAAGTTGGAAAAAGAATTGAGTACTTTGAAAATTAAATTTTCAAATATCAATATGGAGAATGAGAATTTTAAAACTACATGAGAATTAAATCTCAAGTTAGGACATCTTAATAATTCTCGGTCAACAATTGATAACATCTTGATACTTCTCGAAGCCTTATGATAACGGATTAGGTTTTGATAAAAATAAACTGAATGATCCTATAAAACCAAGGGTTTTTATCAAAGCTACTGAAACTATGGAAAAGACAAAGCTTAGTCCAATGGAATCTAAGGAGCAAATCACCTCATCCGACATTTCGAGAAGAAAACACAGACAAGGAGAAATGCATCCAAAAGAAATCCAAAGACTAAGTCAAAACCTTTTTCAAAGTACAATGGTTTTGATGGAAGAAGCAAGTCATATCCATTCTTTCCAAAATATAAGACAATCACTAGAGATCAATTAAATAAAATTGATCTAGATAGTCTAATATTAGTAGACAGATATGGTTGCAAAATTCAATCATTGGTTACGAAAAACTTGGATGTGTTCATCTGGATACCTAAGTATCAACTTAACGAGAAAGGACCCAATACACAAAGGGTACCTAAGAATTAATTTGTGATTGCGGGGAAATAAGGAGATAGTGAACGAGAAGATGTTCTTGAAGTCATCCGGTATATAGACAGTGGATGTTCTAAGCATATGACTTATGAGAAAAGACTTCTTTCTAACTATCGGACGATAGATGGACCTCGGGTAATGTTCGGTGACAACAATTTTGGTCTAACCAAAGGAGTTGGAACTCTAATGATTGGAGATATCCAGTTAATGAAGTTTATTTTGTGGAAGGATTGAAACATAATCTATTATCATCTCACGGTTTTGTGACAAAGGATATTGTGTAAAATTCACTCATGATGCATGTTATATTTTGGATGGTTTGAGCGAAAATATTTTACTTAACGAGTCGAGACAAGGTAATATCTATGTTGCAAATTTCAAGAGTTGCCCTAAGGATACTTGTCTTATTGCTAAGAGTTCGAGAAGATTTAAGTTGGCTATGGCATAAACGTCTTAGTCATTTAAATTTCAAAACTCTTAACAAAATAGCAAGAAAATCTTTAGTCAAAGGACTTTCGAGATAAAATATTTTCGAAAAATCATATTTGTGATGCTTGTCAAAAAGGAAAAGCAGACCAAAACTTCTTTCAAAACAATAATTGGTCACCTTGAGAAAGGATTTTGGAACTTTTACACATGGATCTTTTGGTCCAGCTTACACCTCTAAGTTTTAGTGGAAGAAAGTATACTTTAGTGATTGTAGATGATTTTTCTAGATTCACTTGGGTTATTTTCTTGTACAAAAAGAATGAAGACTGTAACAAAAATTCCAGAATTTCTCAAAAGAATTCAAAATGAAAAAGGACTAAATATTGTCAATATTAGAAGTGATAAAGGTCTTGAGTTTCTAAACTCGTTTGTTACTAACTATTGTCTTGAGAATGGTATAGCACATGAAACATCATCTGCAAGAACACCCCAGCAGAAATGGAGTTGTAGAAAGGAGAAAGCAGAACCTTGAAGGAAGGCTGCAAGGACAATGTTATCTCGAGTATGACACTCCACACGAGGTTTTGGGCGTAAGCCATTAATCTGCATGTTTTGTTCAAAATAGGTGTTTAATAGTGAAAGATAAATGCAAAACTCCTTATGAAATATGGAAGGGTAGAATACCAAAAATTTCATATTTCCATATATTTGGTTGTAAGTGTTTCATCCATAATAATGGAAAATCTAAATTAAGAACTTTTGATGCTAAGATTGCGAAGGGATATTCTTAGGATACTCATCGTATCCAAAGCATATAGAGTTTTTAATAAGATTACATTATGTGTGGAAGAAACACCCCATGTTGTTTTTGATGAAATTTCCAAGTCCGAAAGCACGAGATGATGTCACCAAGATAGCTAAAGATCTCAACAGATTAAATATCAAGAAATCGGTCAAGTTCTACTTACAGTCGAATCGGATGAGGAGGACACATCGGACATGAATAAAGATAAGGAAGCTGAAAGTTCTTCCATATCATCCGATCAAACGACTACACTACCAAATGGACTAGAAGATATTCACGGAGGTATACTGAGAACCAATTGATGAAAATATCTCGAGATAAGACTTCATACTCGGTAAAAGATAAAGGTAAACGAGTATTGACTTATCATCCAAATTGAACAGATAATCGGAAGTTTAGATGGAGTCAGAGACAAGGACACGGATAAACCAAGACCTGCATTTTAGTTGTTATGTATCTTTGCTCGAACCTAAAACTATGCGAAGCTCTAACGGACTCCAATTGGATAAATGCAATGCAAGAAGAATTAAATTAATTTCAAAGACAAGATGTATGGGAGCTTGTTGAAAGACCTCATCATCAAAAAGTTATTGGAACAAAATGGGTTTTTAAGAACAAAAGAGATGAGAACAACATTGTGGTAAGAAATAAGACTAGATTGGTTGCACAAGGTTATTCACAATCGGAGGAAATTGATTATGATGAAACCTTTGCACCGGTTGCTCGTCTTGAAGCCATAAGATTGTTCTTAGCTTATGCTGCTTATAAAAGATTTCTTGTGTTCCAAATGGATGTGAAATCTGCATTTCTAAACGGAGTCATAGCCGAAGAGGTCTATGTAGAGCAACCTCCGAGGCTTTGTCAAAGGAGACAAGGTCTACAGTGAGGAAAGTCCTATATGGACTCAAACAGCCCCTAGAGCATGGTATGATACATTATCTAAGTATTTAATTCAAAATGGTTTTGTAAAAGGTAAAATAGATAGAACTTTATTTAGGAAAGAATCGATAAAGGTCTCTTGTTAGTACAAATCTATGTTGATGATATTATTTTTGGATCAACTAACCTAATCTTGTGTGAAGAATTTAATCATCTTATGAAGAAATTTGAAATGTCCATGATGGGAGAGATGACATACTTTCTTGGACTTCAAATTAAGCGAGACAAAGAAAGGAATTTTCATAAGTCAAGCAAAATACACCAAAGATCTTATTGAAAAATTTGGAATAGGTACCAAATGAGAAGCCAAAATACCTATGATGACAAATTTTTCAATGGATCCAGAATGAGAAAGGAGAAGACACCGATCGGACTCGGTATAGAGGTTTAATTGGCTCTCTTTTATACTTAATCGCTAGTAGACTCGACATTTCTTTTGCGGTGGGTGTATGTGCACGTTTTCAAGCTAAACCTAAAAAGAGTCATCTTGAAGCCGCAAAGAAATTTCTAAAGTATTTGAAAAGTACAATCTATGTAGGGTGTGGTATCGGTTGACGACAACTTTGAGTTGTCGGGATACTCGATTCAGATTTTGGTGGGTGTAAGATAGATAGGAAATCTACATCCGGAACTTGCCAATTTACGGGAAGTAAGCCGATTTCATGGTTGTCTAAGAAACAAACCTCCGTAGCTACTTCTACTCTGAAAGTGAGTACATGGCGGTGGAAGTTGTTGTTCTCGGCTAATCTGGATCGATCGGCAGCTAAGGGACTATAACATTATCACCAAAGATGTACCAATCTTTTGTGATAGTAATAGTGCCATAGCTATTACCCAACCCAGTCTTACATACCAGTGCAAACATGTTGATATTCGTCATCACTTCATTCGAGATCATGTGGAAAAAGGTAATATCGAGACTTGAGAAAATCCTTGATTATCAAAGAGCAGACTTATTAACAAAACCTCTAGCGGAGACAAGGTTCAAAGATCTTTCTTTAAAATTAGAATTATTAGATGCTACCTCACTGATATATAATCCAATTGTTATATTCCATTTTGTCTCTATCGCTTATGTTATTATGTTTGGAAAATAATATCGGATGTGTTAAAAATCATATGGATAATCATAGAGCTGATATCATTGATTTCCTCTAAGGAATCAAGAATCAAGAATCAAGAATTCATCTATTGATTTAAACTAACTTGATATTTATTTGTCTAAACATAGAGTAATTCAGACAAATACATCATAGTCACCGATCGATCACAAGGCAGATGAGTATGAGTACCTTGTCTAAATTACTCTAGGAGATACTAATGTTTTGTTCAAGTGTTTGGTTTCAGAAATTCTCAAGTCACCGATAATAACCTTAGTAGAATGAACAAAGCACACCTCATCTAAAATTTACAAGAAGAAACATACGACGTTCAAACCAGACAGTTAATTTTACAGGGAGTTTCTTAAACTCTTATTAAAAAAATTAAATTATGTCTATTAAATCACATAATTAATATGTGAATTTAATTTCATAATTAGTTAATTATTCAAAAATTGAATTCACTCGGTAGTCCTTCTTGAAATTTGTTTTAAAATTTTATAGAGGGTTCGGTTTTAAAAGATATTCTTTTGAAAATAAAAAGAGATAATATTTCAGTTTATCTCTCCAATTAACTGAAAAGATTTTACAAATCAAGTTACTTCTTGTCGGAGAAGTTACTATCGGACCGAAATTTTATCAAATAAAGCTTTGAAATACACCGAGTGACATTCACGCGCATAAATTGAAGGCGATTTACGAAATATGAATCGTCAACATTTCACGTAGCGACATATTTAATATTATTCGTGCACTTTTCAAAATAAATCAGCATAATTGCATTTAATGCTTTGGCACGAAAGCCAAAATCTATACTTTTGCGGTCATTATTAGTTACGATTAGTTTATTATTAAATCTCTCCGTATAAATAGGAAAACGTGTGCATAATAACTTACGCACATAATTTCCTATTCATATTCTCTCAAAAATCCTTTTCCCTCTCAAAATCTTCCAAAAGCTGTTTCAATGGCGGACACTGGAAAACCAGAATCAAGTACGAATACGATCATGCCTCTATCGGAGATCGAACAAAATCGAGAGATGTATGTAGAGTGGGATATTTCCACGATCCAAAAACAAGAGAAATTCTTCAACTTCTCGAAACCAGAGGCTTGAAGAAATATTGTTCGATGAAACCCACCAAACCCAAAACCCTTGACGATATTGCCGCAAAATTTTTAACGAGCAAAATCGGCGAAGCTGAGTTAGAAACTCGAATTCGAACCCCGGAAAAGAGTAGAAAGGTTCATGTATCCATTCTTGATATTGGTGAGATTTTTGGTCTAAGCACCACCGGTGGCAATCCATTTCTGTATAAGGCGGAGGAGTATTTAGAAAGTTATAAAATGATGGCAAGAAGATCCCGAGAAAAATAAAACCCCAAATTTGAAAAAGGGGATGTTGAGGAGAAAATATCGACTTCGATGCTCATCTTGACGAAGTGCATACCGGGGAGCAGCAGAGTCACGACGGATTGACTAAGCCGAGGATATATCTTGTCGAGGTCCATCATAGATGGAGCTGATATTAATTGGGCTCGAGGCAGTGTACTCCCGATCGATGGAGGAAAGGAAGAAGTTTGTGAAGACAGAGGTGTCAAAGGAGCTGATTAGATGGTCACGACCAAGATAACAAGTATGATGGCAAGGATCACTATCATACTTGAACACAAGATTGGGACAGCATAAACCGGATCGGGAGACAGGGGTGAAGAAGTTCACCAAGCAAAGGGTCTCGCTCATCAAGGATGAGAAACCACTTTGGACCAACAGACTCGAGAAGGAGACACTCCACCTCCATCACCTAAGAAGAAGGCTTCTAAAGCCAAGGGAAAGAAAAAAATGGAGACAGTGTTAGCCGATGAACCCTCATCTCGAGGAGGAGGAAACTCGAGACCGAGGGTGAAGAGGAAGAAAAGGAGGACAGGACAGCCTTCCCAAGGGGAAAGTGTCGCGCTTTGGGAAGTCTCGAGACGGAAATGGTGGAAGTCTCATCCGGAGAAGAGCCGAAGAAGCCGAGCAAATCCAACCCTCCACATCATCTTCTTCCTCATCCGAGGTCAAGACTCACCCACATCATCCCACCCCGGCGATGAAGGGGCGAGATAAGGCCGCCGCCTCACGAGCCTCTAACACGGTCTACTCCCGAACGTCTAATCCAATCTCAACCCTCATCTCGACCCATTTTCTTTCCTATCCACCTCACAAACAGAACCCCATCTATACTCCCTTCTTCCTAATCCTACCGGAGTCATGGGACCAACGGAGGAATCTCTTCGGGTGATTGGGAAGAAATTCCTCTTGAGAAAAGAGCACAACCTTCAAAACGAACCCAAGTCATTGGAAGAGTGGTTGATGTATGGCTCCTATGGAGGTTAAGGACGGGAGGCTTTGAGGAGACAGCTATCCTCATAGCCGAGGTTGGTGGGAACAACTTTGTCTATATGGGAGAAGGAAGTCTTGAAGAGAGCCAAGCTTAAATCCTTTACGAGATATCTTAACGGAGAGCATGTTCTTCGATTATATCCTTCACAGTGGTATACTTCGTAGACTTGCCAGCTGCGAGGAGGCTCGAGAAAAAGGCGGAGGAAGAGAGACGAGTGGAGCCGGAGACGGCTAGGGAAGGAATGGAGAAATTTGAGCGATTTTGGCGGAGATGACACCGGAATGGAGCCGGAGATGGAACTTGATGGAGTGCCCGATGAGCCAGTGAGATGGATACACTGGGAGGCACACATAGAACAGACGACAGCAGTCACTTTGCCCGGTGGAGGAGCCAACCATAACCGCACATTGGGCTGATTCTCCTCCGGCCAGTGAAACAGATATTGATGTTCCTATGGAAATGATAGATTTAACTCTATCTTCTCCATCGAGAAGAAGTCGCGAGGACCCTCAACGTACGTGTCTATATCCGAGTTTAACATGCTTAAGGAGGAGGTGTTAAGTCTAAAGAGAGCTAGTCTGAATGCTCTACGGCTTGTTCCAGAGATGATAACTTCTTCAATCAAGGAAAATATAGAAGCCGCAATTCAAGAAAACCAAGATTGATCTATATTTTTCTATGATCGACATGAGAGCAGATGGCTGCAGATTAAGGCAGCAGATGGCCAAGGAGATGAACTCTCGGGATGAATGGGTCAAACAAGACGTTCGCTCTGCCTATACCGAAATCAAGGATTGATTGAGAATCAAGTACGAGAAGCCCGAAAGCCAAGGAGGCATCATTTCATCAAGTACCGAAAATGCGATTGGCTATGGAGAAGGATAGGCGACGGCGATCATTAAGAAGTTCATGGATGATGAGTTCGCATTTAGCCGAGGTCGGACGAAGAAGCGATATGACCAGCTTGATCATAAGACAGGGCATGTGAGAGAAGAACTCGTAGGACAAATTGAACAAGTAGCCACTATCTGCAACACTCGTTTCTTGATGCTAAAAAGGGGGAAGATAGTGTGCTCAAGAAAAGGATAGACGAGCAAGATGACAAGATCATTGCCACGAACATGAAGTTGGAGGAGCGTCTCAAGAGCTACCGAAAGCGTAAGATGAGAGGAGGAAAGATGAGGACAAGGCAGAGGAGGTCGGAAAGATAAGAGGAGGCTGAACCCAAGATTACCACGGCCAAGGATTTTTTGTGCAAGATCCTGCTCAGATGACATCTCCTTCTCGGATCATCTAGAAACAGACTCAAACATCTAAAATTCCAAAGAAAACACAAGTGAGATAGATGAAGAGGAGAAGATCCTAAGAGAAAAAGAGATGAAAAAGAAAAATACAAGCGACGAGATGCAAAGAAAAGCGAGGAGCGGAGAAGGCGGCAGGAAAATTCTACGATCGCTCTTTGAGAAGATGGGTTCGTAAATTAACAGACGAGCAAGGGGAAGAATTTCTAAGGCCATTTCATCGAAGTGAAGTAGTTCCCAAGGAAGTTCTACTAATGGCGAGATCGTGCAAAGTGGAGGCCATATGAAGTGGGCTGGATCTTCCGGTTCCATGTCTGCAAAGCCATTAAATGGGGACTCGATGAGAATGAAGCTTTTCATAATTGGCTGGAAGAAAAGGACCCTCATATGTATCAATATCTAATCAACCTTGCTCACAAGGAATTCAACTCCGATGTAGTCGCACCGGCTTATTCTCGGATGGAACCCTCTAACAGTGATGGTCATCTAGACCTAGAGAAGATCAAGCGGCTTATCATTAAAGTCGAATCCTTAGCCGATCTCGCAGAGGGTGGAGAAACCATATCTATAAAGAATCGAGTCTTTGGTCGCTCAAGGTTCGAGAAGAGAAACGGTGGTATGACTAAATCTTTTCTTTTCTTATCCTATCCGAATCTTGTCCGAACTTACATGAAGTCAAGTAATGGAATTACGTGAATAGAACTTTTGACCTATTCTCATAATCTGTTGATAAATCTTTAAATTTCCTTGAAACTTATATGTGTAACTAATCAATTTCTTATAACATAACTTGACTAAGACTCTTACATAGTTAATCAAACTAAATAAAATAAACTAAAACTCCTATGTTGATCATCCGACTCTTACTCATAAGTTTGGTTGAACAAAGCTCTTTGAATACACGATCATCTGTTTCTATGAACAAAGTGCTCTGGGTGTATGATTCATGTGTATTACTACGATTATCTACTTCATGATCTTATCATCATCGATAATAAAACTAAGTGCTTCAATAATCGACTAAGTGTCTTAAGTGTATATCCATATCTTTGAAATTACTAACATTTCTCTTTTCTTGAGCTATGTTTTAACATCATCAAAAAGGGGGAAATTGTTGGGATAAAAATATGCTTAGTTTTGATGAGTTAAAGTGTAAAACTAGGATGACCATTGGAGACAATGTATAGTCGGTGATGTAATAAGAACTTTAAATAAACTAAGTATAGGAAGAATAAGATAGGGATGATTCAAAGGAAGTCGAAAGAGACAAGAACAGAAATGATGATGACATAACCAAACAAGGTAGAAGATCGAGATAGAAGTTCAAAACAATGACATAATCGAGACAGGTGAAGAATCGAGGCGGGGTGAAGAATCGAGACAGGGTGAAAAATCGCAGTGGTAAAGATCGAGACAAGCAAGAGTTGGTGAAAATCAAGAGTTAGTTTCAACTAATCAAGAAGCGATTTTCAAGAAAGGATTAGACGGTTACAACCAACCAAACGAGAAAACAAGGAAGTTACAACCGACATCAACGTAAGATCTATAAATAGGTTCAGAGATTCAGTATTTTGAAGTAGTTTTTTTACATTAGCAATCGAAAATTAGAAGCTCTCTTTCCACAATCACTTGTATACACATCACTCACGAACACACTTTGTGTTCATTCATTTTCCGTGTTTATAGAACACCATACTCTTTGTAAATCTTCAAAAGCCGAATAGAGTTAGAATCATTCCCGTAAGGTCAAGATAAACTCATGTAACGAAGAAAGGAAGTAAGAAAGAAGAAAGGCGGTAAGTAGAGTCCCTTCTTCAAGTTTGAAGAAGGAGAGTGGACGTAGGATCGTTTGATCCGAACCACTATAAATCTGTGTTGTTTCTTTTTTTTTGTTTTTAATTGTTTTTATTGATTGTTTCTTGATCACAAACTTTAATATCGATAAAGCTTTAGATCCAATCTAAATTGAGTTAGTCAACAATTGTTTCCATTTGTTAAAAGCTGTTTTGGAGTTGATAGATTATCTAAGCTCGAAAAAGTTTTTGATAATCTATTCATCCCCCTTCTAGATTATCACTAGAGGGCATCTCATTTTCGTGATTAACTCATTCTAAAGGGACCCAACAAGGAGCAGGAAGTCGAGGAGGAGGTCGAGGAGCAGGAAGTCGAGGAGGAGGAGCAGGAGATCGAGGAGCAGAAGTCGAGGAGGAGGAGGTGGCGAGAGGAGGGGCAACATCTAGCACAACTAATAATCAAGACATGAACGACTATGATTTGAATGATCCAAATTCCATGTTCGGCTATTATTCAAAAACAAATATATTTGGTGATGATCTGTTTTTAATATTGGAACACAAGGAAGTGGTGTTAATTAGGGTTTAGGTTTAGGTGTTTATCCGTTTTTAAATTGGAACACAAGGAAGTGGTGTTAATTAAGGTTTAGGTGTTTAAGTTTCTTGTAATGATGTGATACTTTTTGTGTTACTAATACTAGTCCAGCTTTTTATTGTTTGTGGAATTGGATTTTATGTGTTATGACTCATTTTATGCTTGGTGTTGTGTTTTTTTTTTTTGCAATTGGATTTTATGTGTTATGACTAGTGGTTTTATGCTTGGTGTCGTATTTTTTACAATATAATATATTGTATATATAATATTTTCAAATAATATATATATATATATATATATATATATATATATTAAAATAATATATATGCATAAAAATTATAGTTATAATATTAAATTTAAATAATGGTAATATTAATTGTATGACAATTCATGCTAAGGATTAGAATTATTATAATTATGTGAAAGAATTTACTATAAGATTTGGTTCAAATTTATTATACAATTAATAAAAAAGGAGACGATTAATAGAATTTTTTTATATAAATGATGCATAAATATTACTCCGAATAATATATATATATATATATATATCGTATATTTACAATAAATATCATATATGATTATATTAAGTTTTTTTAATAAAAGTTGATACAACCACAATTTTTCTTACATACATTTATAGGTTTAAGTTAAATATAATTTTATGTTTACAAATTGTCATATGATAACACTTTTAGAATAATTATTTAAAAACTTTGTAATGAAAAAAACCATGACCAAAAATTATAAGTACTTTTTAAAAAATTTACAATTCGATCAGTAAAAATATGTACAACAAAAGAACAACATAAGAAATTAAAAATAAATTAGACGGAAAAAAATAAGAAGTTTAATCATACGCATGCTACTTTAAAAAATAAACATGACAAAGAAGTTTAATCAAACTTTAAATCCATACAACCCATAGCCCTAAAACAAACAATTAAATCCAACCTACATCTTCAACCTTGACAGATTTATCATGTTTGTCCACCGATAAATGAAATTTCGGTGGGTCTTCAACATTCCTTTCAAGTATAGGGTGTCACCTTGGCTAATTCTCACCGCATCTACTATGTTTCCCCAACTAGTAGTAAATCACCTGAATCCCTTCTTCACCGTCCTAGCCTTGTTCTAAATTGTATGATACTCGCAATAGCAATCAAACATGACACCGGAAAATCCATGTTCGATCTTTATGGTCTGGTTGTCCTGTCCCTAATATGTCCTTCGTGTTGATGGGGAGGTTCTTCAATTAAAAAATAGAAATAAATTAATGTTCAAATCTATAGTCAAAAAGAAGAAGAAGCAGAACAATATAATGAATACTAAAATATTTACCAAACGACGATGACATTCTCGTAGTTTTACAAACAACTTTGAAGAATCTTGATGAATACCTACTCATGTCTTCATCACGTTCATCGTAGTTATTTCCTACCGTGAATCGCCGCTTTACGGCAACAGATCTTGTGAAAGGCATTATAGAGAAGACGAAAAGAGTCAGTAACTTTCGCGAGGAGAGAAAAAACCTAAAATGAAAGATGAGAGACACAAATGATATTGATACGTTTGTAGGTAGAATGTTAAATGTAACTGCGATTGTTCCAACCAACTAATTAATACGTGTATTACTATTTTTGTTTTAAAAATATGTGTATTATGTAGAAATTGAAAAAAAAAAGAAATATGATATTAAAAAGGAAAAATAAAATATTCCGTTTGTGTTTTTTTTTAAAGAAAATATTTCGTTGAAGAAAAAAATTCCATAAAATAATATTTTGAAAATTATATAAAGAAAATATAGAGTTTAATTTCATGTTTTTCCATAAAATAATAATAATAATAATAATAATAATAATAATAATAATAATACCGTAAAATTTGCCATCTATATTATGTACGTGACATTGTTGTAACTTGTAACCTCCCCCACTACCCTATTCTTCTTCCACCGCCATTAATATAGCGACCTTGGCACCCAAATACACATTGGAATAGGCACTAACAAAGCAAAATAATTATAAGTGTTCTTAGAAGTTGATGTAATCATTACCATATACTTAACCTAACAAGTAATCTAACTCCAAATTCAAAACTAATATCCAACTCCAATTCAAATCGATTCTCATTGTGCATGGCTATCGATTTTTTTTTGACAAAAAATAACAATACCTAACAAAGGTATTAGTAGTACTTTAAATGCAATTCATTATTAAAAATATATTTCACACGAAATAAGTCTATATTTGATTAAATTACACATTAAATCTCAAATTAAGATGAAACGTAAAAAAATTTCGTTCGTAATTGGAATCTCGATCTCGATCTAGTGATCGTTCGATAGTAATACCTAACAAAGGTAGTAGTAGTACTTTATATGCAATTCATTTTTAAAAAATTATATTTCACAAGAAATAAGTCTATATTTGATTAAATTACACATTAAATCTCAAATTAACATGAAACGTAAAAAAATTCCTTCGTAATTGGAGTCTCAATCTCGATCTAGTGATCGTTCGATAGTAATACCTAACAAAGGTAGTAGTAGTACTTTATATGCAATTCATTTTAAAAAAATATATTTCACAAGAAATAAGTCTATATTTGATAAAATTACACATTAAATCTCAAATTAAGATGAAACTTAAAAAAATTTATTCGTAATTGAAGTCTCGATCTCGATCTAGTGATCGTTCGATATTAATACCTAACAAAGATAGTAGTAGTACTTTATATGCAATTCATTTTTAAAAATATATTTCACAAGAAATAAGTCTATATTTAATTAAATTACACATTAAATATAAAATTAAGATTAAACGTAAAAAAAAATTTTGTTCATAATTGGAGTCTCGATCTTGATCTAGTGATCGTTCGATAGTAATACCTAACAAAGGTAGTAGTAGTACTTTATATGCAATTCTTTTAAAAAATATATATTTCACAAGAAATAAGTCTATATTTGATTAAATTACACATTAAATCTCAAATTAAGATAAAACGTAAAGAAATATTCGTTCGTAATTGGAGTTTCGATCTCGATCTAGTGATCGTTCGATAGTAATACCTAACAAATATAGTAGTAGTACTTTATATGCAATTCAATTTAAAAAAATATATTTCACAAGAAATAAGTCTATATTTGATTAAATTACACATTAAATCTCAAATTAAGATGAAACGTAAAAAAATTCGTTCATAATTGGAGTCTCGATCTCGATCTAGTGATCGTTCGATAGTAATACCTAACAAAGGTAGTAGTAGTACTTTATATGCAATTCATTTTTAAAAAAATATATTTCACAAGAAATAAATCTATATTTGATAAAATTACACATTAAATCTCAAATTAAGATGAAACTTAAAAAATTTATTCGTAATTGAAGTCTCGATCTCGATCTAGTGATCGTTCGATATTAATACCTAACAAAGATAGTAGTAGTACTTTATATGCAATTCATTTTAAAAAAATATATTTCACAAGAAATAAGTCTATATTTAATTAAATTACACATTAAATATAAAATTAAGATTAAACGTAAAAAAATTTTTGTTCATAATTGGAGTCTCGATCTTGATCTAGTGATCGTTCGATAGTAATACCTAACAAAGGTAGTAGTAGTACTTTATATGCAATTCTTTTTAAAAAATATATATTTCACAAGAAATAAGTCTATATTTGATTAAATTACACATTAAATCTCAAATTAAGATGAAACGTAAAGAAATATTCGTTCGTAATTGGAGTTTCGATCTCGATCTAGTGATCGTTCGATAGTAATACCTAACAAATGTAGTAGTAGTACTTTATATGCAATTCAATTTAAAAAAATATATTTCACAAGAAATAAGTCTATATTTGATTAAATTACACATTAAATCTCAAATTAAGATGAAACGTAAAAAAAAATTCGTTCATAATTGGAGTCTCGATCTCGATCTAGTCATCGTTCGATAGTAATACCTAACAAAGGTAGTAGTAGTACTTTATAAGCAATTCATTTTAAAAAAATATATTTCACAAGAAATAAGTCTATATTTGATTAAATTACACATTAAATATCAAATTAAGATGAAACGAAAAAAAAATTCATTCGTAATTGGAGTCTCGATCTAGTGATCGTTCGATAGTAATACCTAACAAAAATAGTAGTAGTACTTTATATGCAATTCATTTTAAAAAATATATATTTCACAAGAAATAAGTCTATATTTGATTAAATTACACATTAAATCTCAAATTAAGATGAAACGTAAAAAAAAAAAAAAATCGTTCTTAATTGGAGTCTCGATCTAGTGATCGTTCGATAGTAATACCTAACAAAGGTAGTAGTAGTACTATATATGCAATTCATTTTTAAAAAATATATATTTCACAAGAAATAAGTCTATATTTGATTAAATTACACATTAAATCTCAAATTAAGATGAAACTTAAAAAAATTCGTTCGTAATTGGAGTCTCGATCTCGATCTAGTGATCGTTCGATAGTAATACCTAACAAAGGTAGTAGTAGTACTTTATATGCAATTCATTTTAAAAATATATATTTCACAAGAAATAAGTCTATATTTGATTAAATTACACATTAAATCTCAAATTAAGATGAAACGAAAAAAATTTCGTTCGTAATTGGAGTCTCGATCTAGTGCTCGTTCGATAGTAATACCTAACAATGGTAGTAGTAGTACTTTATATACAATTCATTTTAAAAAAATATATTTCACAAGAAATAAGTCTATATTTGTTTAAATTACACATTAAATCTCAAATTAAGATGAAACGTAAAAAAATTCATTCGTAATTGGAGTCTCGATCTCGATCTAGTGATCGTTCGATAGTAATACCTAACAAAGGTAGTAGTAGTACTTTATATGCAATTCATTTAAAAAAATATATTTCACAAGAAATAAATCTATATTTGATTAAATTACACATTAAATATAAAATTAAGATGAAACGTAAAAAAATTTCATTCGTAATTGGAGTCTCGATCTCTATCTAGTGATCGTTCGATAGTAATACCTAACAAAGGTAGTAGTAGTACTTTATATGAAATTCATTTTAAAAAAATATATTTCACAAGAAATAAGTCTATATTTGATTAAATTACACATTAAATCTCAAATTAAGATGAAACGTAAAAAAATTTCATTCGTAATTGGAGTCTCGATCTCGATCTAGTGATCGTTCGATAGTAATACCTAACAAAGGTAGTAGTAGTAGTTTATATGCAATTCATTATTAAAAATATATTTCACACAAAATAAGTCTATATTTGATTAAATTACACATTAAATTTCAAATTAAGATGAAACGTAAAAAAATTCGTTTGTAATTGGAGTCTCGATCTCGATCTAGTGATCGTTCGATAGTAATACCTAACAAAGGTAGCAGTAGTACTTTATATGCAATTCATTTTAAAAAAATATATTTCACATGAAATAAGTCTATATTTGATTAAATTACACATTAAATCTCAAATTAAGATGAAACGTAAAAAAATCGTAATTGAGTTTCGATCTCGATCTAGTGATCGTTCGATAGTAATACATAACAAAGGTAGTAGTAGAACTTTATATGCAATTCATTATTAAAAATATATTTCACACGAAATTAGTCTATATTTGATTAAATTACACATTAAATATAAAATTAAGATGAAACGTAAAAATTTCGTTCGTAATTGGAGTCTCGATCTCGATCTAGTGATCGTTCGATAGTAATACCTAACAAAGGTAAATGTAGTACTTTATATGCAATTCATTTTTAAAAAAATATGTTTCACAAGAAATAAGTCTATATTTGATTAAAGTACACATTAAATCTCAAATTAAGATGAAACGTAAAAAAAAATTAGTTCGTAATAGGAGTCTCGATCTCGATCTAGTTATCGCTCGATAGTAATACCTAACAAAGGTAGTAGTAATACTCTATATGCAATTCATTTTAAAAATATATATTTCACAAGAAATAAGTCTATATTTGATTAAATTGCACATTAAATCTCAAATTAAGATGAAACGTAAAAAAAAAAAAATTCGTTCGTAATCGGAGTCTCGATCTAGTGATCGTTCGATAGTAATACCTAACAAAGGTAGTAGTAGCACTTTATATTCAATTCATTTAAAAAAATTATATTTCACAAGAAATAAGTCTATATTTGATTAAATTTCACATTAAATCTAAAATTTGAGAACATTTATATTTTCCCTACCTAAAAAATACGTTTAATTTTAATTTCTTGATTACTTATCAAAAAAAAAAAAAAAAAAAAACGGTTGCTAAATATTTCCTTCCACTACTCTCTCCGAATCATCTTGTTGTAACCTCCATCCTTATCATTCACCGCCATTAATGTCTCGACCTTGGGCAGCTAAATAAAACATTGGAATCGCCACTCACCATGCGAGAATAATCATACAATTTCTTGGAAAGTGATGTAATGATTATTGTATGCCTAACCCAACAAGTAATCCAACTCCAAATGCAAATCAAATCTGGTTCCTTGCTTTGAATGACTTTTATATGTCAATAAATTTTTTTAAAAAAGTAATTAATTAAAGAAACCATAATTTACATCGGTAATTCTTGTTACAATTTACATACGGTAATACATAGATATTATACCTTAGACTATTTAACAAAAAAATTAACAATTATACACTAAGGGGTCGCTTTGGTTTCCTTTATTAGGGGTGTATTGATCCCTAATACACCTTTATCACTTGTTTGGTTTGTTGTATACATTATACTTCCAGCCCGTTATTAAGAATAGGCCCGTTCAAATAATACCTAATACATGGTATTATAGATTCCAAGTTTCATATGGTATTTGTAATACTTATATTTCTCCAACATCTATTAAATTTTAAAATACCAAAAACACCCTTCACTTTTCATCAAGATGTGTTTATTATTATTTTTATTTATAAGGACAAATTAGTCTAAAATAAATTAATATTAGTTATAATACTTGCTACCAAACATAATATTGATAGCTAATCACTAATTATTTAACTCAAGTTTTTGAAACCAAACAAAATATTGATAAATAAACTGGTATTACAAATATAGGTATTATAATTCGTATTATCTAATAATGGAAACCAAACGAACCCTAAGAGAAAATATAATAAAGTTAACATATATGTTCCCTACCACCCAATCGGTTCACCTAGCATCTACTGTCTATTCCATGCGTAAAAATAACAATGGTAACTTTGAACAAGCCAAAAAAGTCTAACCTATCCAACCCTCTTTCCCCAAATAGTACTTGAAATTGATTGAAGAATTTTTCTCCATGTAGCCCGAAAACCCTTCTTTGATCACTCTCCGATGACAAAAATATAAAACCTCCATCAACCGAAAAATTACAAAATAAATTAATTATAAAACAAAATATATATTTAATAAAAATAATAAAATTACTTTATAATCGAAGTAGTGGAAGGAAACACAAATAGTGTTCGTAGGAGCATCATATTGCACGTCTGGATGAGCAATATACCATAGAAAACAATGATATCTTTCCCGTAGACACCGAATTTTTTTACAACCTCAACGGTGAAATATGACCAACAACTTAACCTGGCCACGATCATACGCATGACTCTCATGTTTGAAACATCGACTTCATGGGTGTATTTGATCAATAGTTCGATCAATCTATCTTCCTCTTCAACAAACCAAACTCTTAAAGAATTAATACGAGAATCCTCAATTAGTGCCATAGATAAGATCGTTTTCTGCTCCTAGAAAATTTGACGAGAGTTTAATATTTTTTGGGATAATTGGTCAGTAAGTTTAATTAATTTGAAAATACCGTGGTGGTTGACAAAATTAAAAATCTACATCTACGTAAATAATATAGAAATATAATGATGACATTGAGTAAATGTGGGGTTTTTACCTTGATTGTAGTCGTGTTTGTAGTCCACGTAAAATATGTTACAAAATCAATTAGACATGTTTCTCCAAGATTTTTTGTTATTAATATACTTGAAAAAATTAGAATACGTCGGTTACAATTTATACAATGATATATTAATAATAAAGTTACAATTTGAAAATATTGTCAAATAATTAAAAATTTCGATGTTTATTTTAAAATTTGTTAATTTTTATGAACTTATTTTAGAATTTTAGAATATTTTAGAATATATACTAATAGGTAGTTAGAAAATAATGATGTGTCATCTTGAGATTCATTTTGCCTAGGTGTCATATTCTTATAAAGTTTGAGTCAATTATAATGATGTGTCATAATATATTATTTATACAAAGTACATTGTTAATTATTTAAAAAAATTAATTATTCTTGTGAAATATATAACTTATACAAAGAAAAATAAAAAAATAACAAAAGTATCATAATATTGGTAAGTTTAAGAACTACAATGAAAATAATTAACTCAAATTCTTTATTTTGCTATTCATATTTTTAACTCAAATCAATATTTGCATCAGTAATTAAATATTTATATAAATTGTTTATATTATTTTATTAATGATTTATATGCTATAATTAATTTTGAATTATCATTATTTATGTATTTCAATTAATTCTGCTATTCATACCAAGTAATTTATCTTTTATAATTAATTGTCATATTTTAATTTTGCCTCAAAATATTATTTGAATCAACTTAATTTATATAATTAAAATAAATGGAATATTTATTTTTTATTCAGAGGATGGATGAATAATTTGATAAATTCCAACATTTATATGATTTTTTGATTTGACATATATGTAGTATGCGGGGTTAAACTAGTACATATACATATTATATTATGAAAAATATATGTGAAGAATAATACCATCCAATTTCACCGACCTAAATAAAAACCCTAATTAAATAAACTATTTAAGATAATTTTTATTTGATAATTAAATTAATCTATCTATATAATATTTTAAAAAGATTCAACAAAAGTTGAAATTTGGAAAAATTCGATTTATATATTTAGACAGTATATTTTATGATAGTAACTTAATTTAGATATACAAATTTTTAGAAATTTAAAAATCTTTTAAAAATTTGAAAAATTGGAACGTCAATGGTTATAACACCGATTCATATAAACAAGGAACCCGTTGATTAATATGAACTGATTTGATTTCGCTCGATAGATTTCAATCAATATAAATATGGTATAATTATTGCAACTCATAAATCTACTCAATAATCACAACTTCACGCACTATCTCCTATTTAAACCATCGTAACTCGTAATTCAATCGACGAAATTAAATGGATCCTTCAAAGGCGGTAGTTCAAGTTTATAGTTTTTATTATGAGTTGAACTAGAATTAGTTTCTTGGAGTTTAATTCATGTTTTTTTTTTTTTCGGGTTAGGCGAAGATTCGTGGAGGTTATGGAGGAAAACGATCGCAGTAATGGCGTAATTGGTTGCCAAGCATAAGGTAAAGAAAATCTCATTTGTTTTCAATTTGAAATACGTAAACTCTAAAATTTCTAAATTAGTTTTTTTTTTTAATACAAAATTTCGGAAGGAGAAGGGGTCTTTCTTGGCGGCGAGCATGAAGTTGAAAGAGTTCATGGACGAAAAGCATGAGTTAAAGTTCTTGTTGCAAGATATTAAACTAGAAAGGGCAAGTGGCGGCTATGATGAGGAAACATCGGGCACGAGATGGATCGATCCGATTCCTATCTATGAGATTGCTCGTGGACGCAAAAACTCCTATAAAAAAGCAATTGATCCTCTTGCACTAGTTTTATGTTTTGAACTACGAACTATTTATCTGTTTCAATTATGAACTTTTTTATTTGTTTAAGTTTTTAAATTAAACTGTGAATCGCATGCAAATCGCTTATATATATATTATTGTAGTGTTAGTATTATTAAATGTTTTATGTTATGTTTTTATGTTTGTATGGTTTTATGGTTTTATGTTTTTAGTACGGTGGTATGTTGTTATGTTTTTCATTTATATGGTGGTATGGTATGTTTTTTTAGTCTGTTGTTTATATTTTTTTATTTATGTTTTGGTATTGATTTTTTAATGTTTAATCCTCGTGGCATATTTGTATTATCAGTTTTCATTGAATCTGCTTCATTTTCTAATTTTTTTATTTTATTGTAACTTTTTTGTTTTTATTGATTATGTAAATTAGATTTGATATGAATTTTAAATTTTAGGGCCAATGAATTAATAATTTTATTTTTATAGAAATATAAATGAATATAGAATTTTAAAAATGGATTAGAATAATTTCATATAAGTATGCTAACTTGAATATTAATTTAGATAATTTAACATTCTTTTTAGATAATTTGTAGCTTAATTATTAACTAGACTGGATCATGTTAGAAAAATATTATTATTTAAGATTGATACAATGATAAGTTGAAATGTCTCCCTAAGAAAAAAAAGAAATATTTATGGTCTTGAAAAATGATAAGAACGTTTTTTATTAGGCAAAGGGTTAGGGTTTGTCGCTAACTACTCTTTAAATAGTATTGTATTTATGATAAAACTACATCCTATCACTTTTTCAAATGGCTCATACTACTCCCACCAAGCAAAGAAAAATTGAAAGAGAATGGGTGATTCCTCCATCACCAAAAAGCTTGAAAACTATGTATGGACGTACGCGAGATCAAGACGTTGGACCGAAAACCGATGTTATGGAGTTGTTCAAGCCGTTTGGTTGCTTGAATGTGGCAAAGAATTCATCACCAGTTCTTCTTGATGAAGAACCTTTGATGAATGCTTACGACTTGTACCTTGAGGTTATCAAGAAGATGAATGTTCCATTATTATCCTTTCCGACTCCACCACCGCCAAGTATCGCTAGTGATTCCGTCAATGGTCGTCCAAAGCCTTGAAGATTTAATTAATCTTTTATTATTATTTTTTTGTATTTATCAATGCATTGGGTATCATTTCTTTTGAATTATGAATGCATTGTATGATCGTATCTTTTTTTTTTTTTTATGAATTAGAATGGACGTTAATTTATCCATTATGACTTGTTTTTATGTCTTTTTGTTTAAACTTTAGATTTATTTTTTATATAAAATTTCTATTTATATTTGGACGTTAATAAATAATTAAGTTAAATATAATATTTTAAGTTCATTTTTATTCTATGTAAATAATATATTTAAGAAAACAAATATTTAAAATTTTCGAATGTCCAACAAATAATATATTTCTAACTTCATTTTCATTTTTATTCTATGTTCAACCAAAACATAAATTTTTGAATTATAAAGAAAAACTATTTTCGAAGGAAACAAGTACCAAATTTTAGTCTTAAAGGCATCGAACCAAATGCAATTATTAAGTAGAATATTTAAGGTTGATTTGATCTAGTAATTAATCTGTATAAATAATATATTAAAGAGTGGTATTAATATATGTTCAAACTTGCACAATTAATTGTAAAAGAAAAATTAAGAGATTCGAATAAAATTAGAGAAAAATCTTCATTTAAAAACTTTCATAACATAACTTCATTGAAATAAAACTTGAAAAAAACAACATAAAATCTAATTAACCGCATTTATTTCATTGAATAAAATGCAAGGCTAAAAAACCAACCCATAACAAAACCGAGAACGAAAATATTAATTCCACCTAACAAATGACAGCTTTGACATGGCGATGACAAAATAGGTGGTGGGTTTTCCTTGACTGGTTCATGGGTTTCTTCAATCGATACATTGTTTCCGCCATCGCTGAATCCCTTTATCGTTAAAATCATCATCCCGAATTTCTTCCTCCGATTCGGCCTCCGATGGTTATTTTGATTTTGAAATACTTTTGATACGCATGCAAGGCTTCACCATAAGTTTAAAATGAACGGTGCAAACTTCCTTTGAAACCGATAACTTTGGCTGAACAATCTTCCCAACTAGAGTATACGCCACACGAACGCCCTTGAAAACGACATAATATTTGTGTTTTATAATTGTCGAGCACAAAAAACAATGGGAAGAAGAAGAGATGGAGAAGAAGATGAAGTGAAGAAGAAGATATAGATCTTATTGTCCGAAAATTACGTTAAATTAATTAGCTCCACTATCTTGGAAATAGTTACCACTAACATAATAATTAGAGAGAGAAAAATACGATTTCAAATTTTGAATTTGAAAATTTTCGGTTGGGGTTAGGGTTTAAGGTAGAATTGTGTTTAAGGGCGTTTAGGTCATTTTAATTGTTATTTAAAATTGTAATTACCATTTGCCCTTTTCTTCCATAGCAGAATACATGCCCAACAAGAATTCTGTATATTATATTATATTTATTTTCTCTCTCTCTCTCTCTCTCTCTCTCTCTCTCTCTCTCTCTCTCTCTTATTATCAATCATTACCCAACTAACTAACAATAATATAATATTATATCATCTTCTATCACAATCATTCAATCATTACATCAACCTACTAACAATAATAAAATAATACAACATCAACTTTGATTTGACATAAAGCTCCATTCACTCCGACTTCTTCATCCCTTACCAAACACAAATTTACTATTCACTAGATTACCCCATCCTCATTTTTCATCTCCATCCTCCATCCCATCCACCACCATCTCTAACCAAACATACTCTTAGGGCCGCCACATAAGATGTCAACTGGAACCATCATGAGCTGGAACATAGGAGTCCGGGTCCCTCTTCGACTTTGTGTTGTAGATGGTCTTGACTTTTCCATCGTTCATCCTCCGAAATCAAGTCAACAGCTCGAACTAGCTCAACGTCTTGATGAAGGGATTTATAGTTGGTTATCCATTCGATTGGGACCAGCCTTTCTAGATCTTTTCTCTGATTTGACGTGGTATTGGACAATAGTTGGAACTTCGTGATCCGAACTCGGCGAGGACCATCAAAGCTTCTTTTATGCCTTGATTTTTAGATCAAGGGCATGATTCTCGCAACCTGTACACGATTTGATGGTTTAGCGTCGCCATGATAGATGAGGGGATCTCGTTGCGCTCCAGCTATCCTGGACTTGCACTTTGAGAGCTTACGCTAGAGATAGATCTTGTAAAGATAGAGCAAAGTTGGGAAAGAAAGTGAGTACCACACTTCCAGCGTTGAGAGTGGTAAGAAGCAGTCCCAACAACAAAGATGCTCGTACTTTCGGTATTGGGTATCAAGCAGCAATCCTAGCAGATACAGGAGTCCTTTTCTTCCATGGTAGGACAGGACAAGTCCTGACTCCAAGATGAAGGTGAGTGAAACTCTTCTCTCTTCCAAGCCTCAATATATTACGGTGGTATGGACAGAGTAATATATTGCTCTTGGGAAGTAGGCTGGGAGATTGCAAAGGTGGTCCATCTTCGTGGATTGGACATACTCCTTCGTGAGAGAATCTTTGCACGAGATGTAGGCCCGAATATCCTTGATTCTCTTGGGAAGGCTTCCATATTTCTGTAAAGATGATACGAGACTAACAAGAGGGGAACAGTTTGTTCAACTATAGCGTTATCGGGAATAGTGGAGTATTCTACAAGGTGTTCTATTTTACTAGTAAAATGACGGGGTAAAGAAAGAAACGAAGATTGCGATAAAATGGTGAGGTGATAGCACTAGAGGATTCCATGAGGGTAGATGTATCCTCCCTACTTACCGCTTGGGGGTTCACCCAACCTAACATCACCACAATTCTTCCCCGGGGACGAGACGAGACAAAGACCGGCTCGATACCAAAGACGGGGATCACCTTCCGGTCGATTCATTCATGCCAGACGGCGATCATCTATACGTGTCCCACATCAACGACCATTTTATATGGGATGTTGATCCGCATGTGTGATCGAAGATGTAGCTGCAGATATCTTGACTCGATGATGAAGATGATCTGAGCCGTATTCGGATGATGCTTGATCGTTATTCGGATAGTGATGATGACGAAGGAGATGAGCCGCCACCACCGCCGACTCACTCTTGCCTCATGTTCCAGTCTTATGAAGACAACTTTCCACCTCTGGAAAGACATGAAGATAAGCGAGAACAAGATTGTGACGAGGCCTTACATCCAAAGCACGCCATCGATGCACTGACAAAGAAAACCTCTAAACCAAGGTGAAGAGGTCCTAAACCGGCATACACAGAATGCCAGAGCACAAAATCGCTCTCTACAAACCATTGACTCAAAGGTGTCTCAAATCCTGGATAAGGTACAAAGTTCTACTCAAAACCAACAATCTCTTGAGATGCAATTATTGAGAGTTGAACAGAAATTATCCTGGGAAGATCAACCAGTGGATAGGGAACTTGGGTTCCTCCTAGAAACTCGCCCAGTGCTGAGTTCAATGCCAAAGAAGCAGAGATCGGGAGACTCAAGAAGGAATTGTCTCGCATAGAAAAGGATAAAAGGGTTAAGGCTCGGTTTACCTCACACCACCTTCTATGATAAGGATCTGCTTCCCTTACGGCCCAGCTTCTATGATACTTCATCGGAAGCTTCGACTATTCCAAGTACTATGGAATGGTCTCAAGTATTCCTCTTGATATCCCCAAGATGGCTGACCTTGGAGAATCCACATCAAAAGTCAAGGGAAAAAGCCGGTAGATACATTATTGGCTTCCGGATCCCGATACCATATTCCAACTTTTATCACGGTACCTCCAGCCATGGTGCCCTCTCAAACGATGAAAGTAATACATCTCACTTCACGGAGCATGAAAGTACTACCAGCTCAAGTGAAGTCATAGCTGGTTTCTCTCAAGAGGCAACCGAAAATGAAGAGGTTCTGATGCACCAGCTATTCTCATGGCGGATCCAGAGCTCAGTCATCGTTTGAAGGATATGTTTCGGATTCAGAACCGGAATCCCCCACTAAGCCATTTGTGAGTCACGCCATCGATGAGCAATCCTCCAAGCCCTCAAATGGTCCTTGGTTTTCCTTCGACAATGTTCCAATCCAAAAGAGAAGAGAGACCATGCACACCTTTGCAGCGTGGATAGACAATCAACTCAATAAAGAAGGAGCAGATCTGAGATCCATCATGAAAGACTTTACATCCAGGATTCCTCGGTGTCCTACGGGAATGGTTTCTAAGCATCGGAGAATACAAGCAACTTGAGATTCTCAATGCTACCTCCCCAGAGAAGCACTTGGAGAAATCCATCGGGAGTTCATAGGTGACATCTCTTTATATTCTAAACTTGTTTCACAAGAATATTTCGCTATGAGATGTTGTTCCCTTGCAAAGAAGGATCTCGATAGACACTTCAAAAGAATGTCGAAAGGTTCTATTTCTTGAATGGGAGTAATGATCCTAATCTCAAGAATGTCTATCTCGGCATCCTTACCGAAAGAACTCCAACCTGAAATGGCAAGGATACTCCAAGCATCCCGAAGAGACCTCTCCAATCTTAGCATGGGCCGGATACATCAAATCTGTCTTTCAAAGACTGGAAAAGGTATGCGAGCAAAAGAACACATTCAAAGAGATGATGGAGAGAAGAAACATTCGAGAGAAGAACCAATTGCTCAAAGCGGTTCGTAGACCTTGTCCAGAAATTTGGCATAATACTTTCGAGAAAAAGAGTATTATTGGTCAAAAGAGTATCGAGTTCCTAGGTATGAAGATTTCAGGATGGAAAATATGAACCCGGTCCTCATATCTCTCAAGAAGCTGCTGAAATTCCCGACGAACAGATGTTAGTAAAAGAGATCCAACAATTCCTTGGGATAATCAACTATCTCAAGAATTTATTCCAAACTGTTTGAATTTCACCAGCAAACTCTCAAAGCTCTTAAGGAAAGATCCTCCTCCATGGAGCAACTCTCAAACAACAGCAGTCAAGCATCTGAAGGAGATATGTCAGAAACTTCCCTCTCTCAGAATTCCAGCTAATGGACAACGCATTCTCCGTGATCGATGCCGTAATGACTTTTGGGGAGCCATACTACTTGAGAAGGTCGACAATGTCATTCATTACTGCGACCATGCTAGTGGACAATTCAAAGAATCTGAACAACACTACCATGCAGTGTACAAGGAAATCTTAGCAGTCAAGAATGGCATCAAGAAGTTCGAATTCCATTTGGTGGGGCACCAATTCGTGATTCAGCTTGACAACACCTCGTTTCCCGCCATCATGGAATTAAAGAATAAAGGCGTTCCTGAAAAGCAGCTCCTACGACTTAAAGACTGGTTCTCAAAATACCAGAGTGAAGTCCAACACATAAAAGGGAAATCCAACATTGTTCCAGATTATCTCTCAAGGAAACCTCAGGTATATTTCATCTCCGGAAAAAGAATTCTTCCTGTTATTCTGATGACAGGAAAGAGGAAGTTCATCTCCCCCTTTGAGGTATTTCCAGATCTACCGGAACATCTCGCTCATCCAGAGTACATTTTTCCTTCAAATGCTGGACCATTCTCAACACTTGAAGAGATACGTAAGTTCGCAGTCAGAAATATGTTCAAGTTTCTCTTCAAGCACATCACTGCAGCGCAACTTCCTTATGAAGAAGCCTGTTTTAGCATTGAAAGGCCATTCACAGTTATTCCTATCCATCATGATACGACGATAACTGAGAATATTCTATGGTACTTATGGTGCATGTCCATTCTATATTTTCATGCCATTGACATGGCTGTTGAAGGAATGCTCAGCTTTTTCTTCAACACTGAAAATAATACTCTTCAATGGGTATATGTTTCGTGGTACGCTACTCCAGAAGAATGGATAAGTCTTCTCCAACAAGAATACCTTAATGGAGGAGATCTGGCTGATCCTCACACCATTATCTTATGCCATAGGCCTTACTCAACAATGTTGAAAGGAGCTCCAAGTCCTCTTCCTTTGTAGTATAGTGGTGAGTATTCCCGCCTGTCACGCGGGTGACCCACCCCCCCAAACTTAAAGTGTTGCTCGTCCCCGAGCAACGAAAGAAAATGGCACAGAGGGAGGGAAGCTATGAAACTCATTCCTAATCATCCATACTTAATCGAGTGATTCAACATGTGATTCAACACTTAAGCTTAATAGGTTCCAACAAGAGAGTGAGACATGTTGTGGCAAGTCGTGCAATTTACAAGTGTTTAATTCACCTTCTCACAAGGGGAAGTGTTTCTCTCAACACTCAAAGTGAAAATAAGGTCATGTAACACTCATCAATCAACTCATGCAAAGTAATCACCATATGCTTGCCTAGCATCTACTTTCTCTCCATAACTACAAAATGTGCAACAAAGGAATCAATAAGACTTCTCAATGGATGTAATGTTGGCTTTTTGGACAAGGTGGGATGATTTTTGGGCAAAGTGACTAACTCGACTTGTGAACATCAAGAGTTTATACAATCAAGCATTCTACTTTCAATTTCACTCTCTTTCTTTTCTTCACTTCTTTACCCTTTGATTTCTTTTCCGCCCACAATATCTTTCAAACACTTTTACATCAATTTTTCCTTGTTTTCATTTTCCTCTATTTTCTCTTTTCTTTTTCTCACAAGGTAATTGTTTCCTTCATTTTTCGTACCCCTCATGGGTCTATATATTTTTTTCTTTTATTTTCCACAAGTTGCTTAATGATCCAAACTTATCCTTTTCTTTTCTCTCCACACCACTTACCCTCATTGAAGCTCACAAATTGAATAGGGACAATATAAAGCTCAAAGACATGTAGGGCTTGTGGTTACATTTTGTAGTTGCCAAAGAAATGGTAGAATTGGCTCAAAGGGGCTAACTACGGAAATGCATCTCAAGGTAGGATTCATTTGGCCAAGTGACTTGCAATACGAAAAATGGCCTAAATCATATTCCAATGAAGCACACAAAGGTCGTCTCAAGCAAGACTCTAGGCAAGTTCTAGAATTATTCACAATGAGTGATCCCCTCAAAATTAACAATAACTGTCATAATGACACAGTTAAAAGCTTAAATCTCTCTGGCTATCAATGTGATCAAACACCATTCAAAAGACTTCCTACCACAACTAGCCACAACTCTCAATATCAAAACCATCAAACATCATGTTTAACACACGTGAACATCTCAAACTAAGCAAGATTCAAAAGAAAGAATTCCACAACATCCAAGTTCAAAACAACAAATCAAGTCAAAGTAATAAGTTCATAACAAGACAATAAAAAGCATAAATCTACCCCAATAATCTAAAAGTAAGCATAAAGCTACATCAACACTCAAGGTAGAAATTGTGTAAACCTTCCTAGCTCAATCCTCCGGAGGTGGTGGTGGTGGGTAGTGTCCTTGTCTGATGTGATATTGATCGATTCGGTCAAGAACGCCGAACACACGCTCCTCAAACCCATCAAATCGGACATTCAAGTTATCCACTCATGTCACTAGCCTATTCCACTCTCGTTGGGTGAGGTGCCACATCGGACCCAGTACTCCTCCTTGCTCTTCTTCCACAGCAAACTCTTGTCCAGCTCCTCCAACTTCCTCCTCCTGAGCTCCAGGGGCATCCTCTTCCATATCACCGGGCACATCCTCTTCCTGGGGTTCTACCATCCCTGCTCTCTCAATTGCTCTTCTGTTTTCTCTCACAAACTCCCGTACAATCGCAGCGTGAGCAGGTCCACTCAAATTCAGGTTCCGTCTCCCTCCAAATACAGTGGTGGCTTCATGGTTTGGCAGGGGAAAGTAGGACCCACCGTTTTGCTTCAAGCACCAAGTTCCTCCAATCCATTCAACCACTCTCATCCTTTGTAGAGCCCTCATGTTCAAGTCAATGTCACTTCCTATAGGTACTGGCTCCCACCTCTGAACATCAATCCCGTGATGAAGGACGATCTGTGTGATGAGCCCTCCTATCACCACTCTTTGCACTCTATGATACTGTAGGCGTTCACACTGAACAATGAATGTGGCGGCCACATCGAACTGTGCTCTCTCCAATAGGCACCACATGATGTACAACTCTTCCTTTGTCACTGACCCCCCCTCTGAACAAGCCAACAATGAGTGACTCAGAATCTTGTCAATGTATCGCATAGTAGGGTTCCGGAGGCACGTAGGCTTGGCAATGCTAGGATTGTAGGGCTCCATCACGATGGCCTCGGTGGCTGTGAGGTCCTACCAAAACTGTTTCGGCTCGTATGAGGCTCGAATACCGAAAAGTGTCCCATTCCTTCCCCTCGGGGTACCAAAGACCTCATTCAACTGATGAGTGGTGAGCCTGTAGTCAGTGTTGTTGAGCCTGTACTTGATGCTCTTGGGGTATGAGTTTCCTTAATCTCTTTGCACCGAAAGAGTAGACTAGAACTCCAATGTAAACTTCTTATAAGTGGGATGCCTTCTCTCGAAGAAGTTCCACACCCTAACTCGCTGAAAGAGCTGTCTCACATCTTCGTCAACACCCATTCCTTGCATCCCATCTTCATCCCAATATCTAGTCCTCCGAATTTTTGGCTCCAACCGACTATAGATCTCAATTGTCTTTTCCTCTTCATCCCCAAATTCAATCCTATATTTATCGGGCAACTCCCCTCTTATGGCAAGATCATTGCGAATCACGACCACATTAATTTCCTCCATTTCTTTTCACCTACAAAAGCCATAATTAACATCACAAAATGTTGGTAGGAATATCATCTCCTTATGCTCAAGTAATCTCTCATGCAACAATTCAATACTTCACTTTCACAAATGTACTTAAAGTAGACTATGAATTAGCATAACTACTACAAGTATAGCCTAAGTAATTTCCTAATCAACAAGCATGCAAGAGAGTATCACTCTACTACCTTCAACAATTTGTTCTTCACATTACACTCAATACTCATATGGCCCCTAGGGTTTTTCAAATTGGTATTATTCAACACATAATTCACTGTAAATCTTCAATTAAAAGCTCAATTGCAAAATAACATGCCAATAATTCACAATTGCAAGCCCTAAGTCTAGCATGCCATGTGTTTGAATAAATGCCTCAATGAAGTCATGCTTTTCAAACTCAAATTCAAGAACAAATCCAACTACCCATGCATAATCATCAACAACTAACATCAATAAAAGTGTAAATGAGAAGTTTCATACCTTTGTTCTCCAAGAATTTAAAAAGGAGTTGCAAATGGGTTTTGTCCCTTCTCCACTAATTACTCACGAAAATCCGCCCAAAGGAACCCCCAAAATGCAAAATATGTAACCCTTGTGATGAAATGTGGTGGATTTCATGTGAAATTGCAGAAAAAATGCTAGGGTGACGGGGCTAGGGTTTATTTGAGTCGTGTGGGAAGAAAAAGAGAGAAATAAGAGAGAAAGGGGAAAAACGTAGATTTGAATCTGCAAGTTGTCCTACTCGAGTCCAGTGAGCTGGCTCGACTGGTCGAGCGGGACGTCTAATGTGCTGAGCGATTTTAAGACACTCGCTCGAGTTGAGTGGCATCACTCGATTGGTCGAGCGAGATATAAATCGTGAAAGCGTTCTTCCCCGTGTCGCTCGAGTCGAATCGCTCCACACGACCGATCGAGCGGCACCCAAAAACGAAGCATACTGACCTGTTGGTCACTCGACTCGAGTCAGGTCACTCGGGCGGTCGAGTGACCCTTTCTCTTCCAGAATTTTCTGCCCCTCGCATGCCCACTCGACCGGACACTCGAGCCGTGTGACTCGGATGGTCGAGTGGGGCTCCTTTTCAGCTTTAAAACCTGTTTTCAACCCAACTTTTGAAGGCTCAACCATGAATAATTATTTCACCCTTCATCTAGCAATTTTACCAAGTAATGCACTCAACAATTAACTCAACACACTCCATAAATACACACTCATCAACAATTAAGCCCATACATCACTCATATGCATAAGCTATTAACGCAATTAAGCCCAACTTTCAACCAAGATTCAACTAACACTTAAACATTCAAGAATTAAGCATAAGGCTCCAAGTGATCACAAATTAACACAACAAAAATAGATCATGCGCCGGTGCAAAAATAGCAAAAATAGCATGAAAAAGACAAATAAACAAACCCCCAAACTTAGAATTTCACTATGAGTGAAAATTCTAAGTTTGGGGCATCAACAAGCTACCTCTCTCCTTGCACATCCTAAGCATCTTCATCGGAAATCACAATTGTTCTCCTCCTTCAAGTCCACTAGAGCTCTCATATGAATCATCCACCTACAAAAAATGTTAAGCAAAATCAAACACTAACACTAGAAAGCAATAAAGAAAGCAATAAAAACCTTGGGTTGCCTCCCAAGAAGCGCTATTTTTAACGTCCTATGTCGGACGGACTTCCCTTTCTCTAGGCTTCATTCAAGTAGAGTATCTCAATCATCCGGACTTTCTCATTTCCATAGTAGTGCTTCACTCTTTGAGCATTTACCACGAACGTTTCTCCATCATGCCCTATGAGTTCCACATTTCCCATGGGTGTGACATTCTTGATCATGAACGGTCCCGACCACTTGGTCTTGAGCTTCCCCAAAAATAGCCTTAGCCTTGAGTTATACAGCAACACTTGCTCTCCAACCTTGAACTCTCTCGCCTCTATCATCTTATCATGATATCTTTTTGCTCTTTCTTTGAACAACTTGGAGTTCTCATAAGCTTCACTTCGAAACTCGTCAAGCTCATTCAACATCTTCTTTCTCCTTTCCCCGGCGGTCTTGAGGTCAAGATTTAGCTCCTTGATAGCCCAATAAGCTTGATGCTCCACTTCCACGGGCAAATGACACGACTTACCATAAATAAGTTGGTACGGAGATGTACCCAATGGGGTTTTTTACGCGGTCCTATAGGCCCAAAGAGCGTCATCAAGCTTGATGGCCCAATCCTTTCTTCTCACTCCCACGGTCTTCTCCAAAATTTGTTTCACTTCCCTATTTGCGAGCTCCGTTTGACCGTTTGCTTGAGGGTGATAAGGAGTCGTCACCCTATGCTTCACTCCATACTTCACTAGAAATTGATCCAACCATCTATTACAAAAATGAGATCCTCTATCACTCACTAAGGCTCGAGGGGTACCAAATCTTGTGAAGATGTTCTTCCTTAGAAATTTTAGAACAACCTTAGCATCATTAGTGGTCGTTGGGATGGCCTCAATCCACCTTGAGACATAGTCAATGGCTAAGAGAATGTAGGAGTTCCCATGAGAGATTGGGAAGGATCCCATAAAGTCAATACCCCAAACGTCAAAGAGCTCCACTTCAATCACATTCTTCATTGGCATCTCTTGCTTCTTGGAGATGTTCCCCATCCGTTGGCATCTATCACACTTCTTTACAAAGTCTTGACAATCCCTAAAGATAGAGGGCCAATAAAATCCACTTTGAAGAATTTTGTGAGCCGTACGGTTGGCACCAAAGTGGCCTCCATAAGGTGAAGAGTGACAATCTTCCATGACTTTCTCCCATTCAATTTCCGGTAAGCACCTCCGAATAGCCATGTCCGAGCATCTTCTAAAAAGATATGGATCCTCCCAAATATAGAATTTCACATCATGATAAAACTTCTTCTTTTGATGAGAGGTGAGATTTGACGGTGATGTCCCGGTGGCAAGAAAATTGACCAAATCGGCGAACCATGGGCACCCATCCTTGATGGCTAAGAGTTGTTCATCCGGAAAACTTTCTTTAATTGGAACTTGCATATCCTTCTCTTCAATGTTTTCAAGTCTTGAAAGGTGATCGGCCACCACATTTTCACATCCCTTTCTATCCCGAATCTCCACATCAAATTCTTGTAATAAGAGAATCCACCTAATGAGGCGTGGTTTGACATCTTTCTTGTCGAACAAATACTTAATGGCCGCATGATCCGTAAACACTATGGTCTTGGCTCCAACTAAGTATGCTCGAAATTTGTCAAAACTATAAACAACCGCCAACATCTCTTTATCGGTTGTAGTATAGTTCCTTTGTGTGGGATTCAAGGTCTTGCTTGCATAGTAAATGACCCTAAAGAGCTTGTCCTTCTTTTGCCCCAAGGCTATTCCAACGGCATGGTCACTAGCATCACACATGATCTCAAATGGTTGACTCCAATCGGATTTTATCAACACGGGAGCTTTGATCAATGCATCCTTCAAAATCTCAAATGCCCTTACACATTCATCACTAAAATGGAATTCGGCATTCTTCTCCAACAAGGCACACATAGGCTTGACTATCTTAGAAAAATTCTTGATGAACCTCCGATAAAATCCGGCATGCCCCAAGAAGCTTCTAACGGCCTTTTCATTGGAAGGTGGAGGCAATCTTTCTATAGCCACAATTTTTGCTCTATCAACCTCAAGTCCTCTAGAAGACACCTTGTGCCCTAGCACAATTCCCTCTCGTACCATAAAGTGACATTTCTCTCAATTTAACACCAAGTTGGTGTCAATGCAACGCTGCAAAACACAAGAGAGATTATATAAACAATGATCAAATGAAGAGCCAAAAACTAAAAAATCATCCATGAAGACTTCCATTATCTTTTCTATCATGCCATGAAAGATAGCCATCATGCACCTTTGAAAGGTGGCGGGTGCATTACACAATCCGAATGGCATCCTTCGAAATGCAAAAGTGCCATAAGGAGTTGTGAATGTAGATTTCTCTTGGTCTTTAGGATCAATCAAGATTTGATTGTATCCCGAATAACCATCGAGAAAGCAATAAAACTCAAATCCCGCCAACCTATCAAGCATTTGATCAATAAAAGGGAGGGGAAAATGGTCTTTCCTAGTAGCCGCATTCAACAAACGATAATCAATGCAAACTCTCCATCCTACAATAGTTCTAGTAGCAAGCACCTCTAAGCTATCCGTGGTCACAATCGTCATACCTCCTTTCTTAGGAACCACTTGAGTTGGACTCACCCACTCACTATCACTAATAGGAAAGATTATTGCATTGTCTAACCATTTAAGCACTTCTTTTCTCACAACCTCTTGCATAATCGGATTTAGCCTTCTTTGACCTTGAACCTTAGGTTTGGCCGACTCTTCTAAACAAATCTTATGCATACATATGGAAGGTGGAATGCCTTTCAAATCAGAAATATCCCATCCTATGGCCGACTTATACTCCCTAAGGACTCTAAGCAATTTATCAAGCTCACACTCACTCAAATAAGAAGAAACTATAACTGGAAAGAGGTCACCTGATTCGAGGAAAGCATATTTTAAATGATCGGGAAGTGGTTTCAAGTCCAATTTCTTCCCTTTTTCTTGCATGTTCTCTTCTTGTTTGCATTCATCTTTCTTTGTCTCCACCTTGAAGCATGAGGGCCACTCCTCAATGTTAGTATGTGGAAATCTCAAGTGCTCCTCAAGAAGCACCCCCCCAAACTTTGTCTCCTTGTGTAGCTCCAAAAACTTTTCTTCTTCTTTGACCGGCAAAACTTGCAAAACATCAAGAGAACGAATATAGTCAAACAATTCCACATCATCTAAATCTTCAAAATTTAATTTAAATGGAAGAGTAGAAGGTGAAGAGATAGAGTTTCTTATGCAAAGGTCAAGAGTGTCTCCCGAGTTCCTCATATCTACTTGCTCTTCCACACAAGCTTTCACAATATCCACCATACGACACTCATATTGGTCCTCCTCAACATCATGACACTTGATTGCTTTGTAGATGTCAAACATTACATGCTCATCATTGACATTCAAAGCCAACTCACCTTTCTTCACATCAATCACGGCCCCACCGGTTGCTAAAAATAACCTTCCCAAGATCAAGGGGATTGCCCTATCCTCTACCATGTCAAGCACTACGAAATCCACGGGGAAAATGAATTTGTCAACTTTCACCAACACGTCTTCAATAATCCCACTTGGATATGCCATGGACCTATCCGCCAATTGAAGATTGATGGTGGTAGGCTTCAAATCTCCCAAACCAAGTGTCTTGAAGATAAATAGGGGCATAAGATTTATGCTCGCCCCTAAATCACACAAAGCTCTAAATGTGCCTCCATTACCAATCTTGCATGGAAGTGTGAATGAACCAGGATCCTTCAACTTTTGGGGAAGCTTGGATTGGATGATGGCACTACACTCCTCGGTGAGGTTAACGGTCTCATAATCGGCCATCCTTCTCTTGTTAGACATGATGTATTTTAAGAACTTGGTGTAGTGAGGCATTTGCTCCAATGCTTCCGCAAAAGGTATGTTGATGTGAATCTTTTTGAATACCTCCAAGAACTTGACAAACTTGACATCTAAGTTCTTCTTCTTTAGTCTTTGTGGATAAGGGACGAATGTTGCTTGCTTCCCTTTGTCATTGAGAGGAATAGGAATGTCCACCTCTTGCTCACCCTTCTCTTCACTTGACTTTTCCACTCCTTCTCTTTCAACTACACTCTCTTGTTGATCTTCTTCTTCTTGCACTATCTCTTCTTCAACAATCTCGGTGCTCTCTTTTCTTTCTTCTTCAACCGGCATCTTTGGCCCCTCATAGCTTGTGCCACTTCTCAACTTTATAGTCTTGCAATGTTCTTTGGGGTTCAACTCCGTGTTAGATGGAAATTGACCCGGTTTGTGTTGACTCCCCAACATGTTAGCGATTTGACAAACTTGCACTTCAATGGACTTCATGTTATCCTTGATCCCTCCAATTTCATGAGAGATGTGATCAAACTTCTCATCGTGTTGTGCAAATTTTTGCTTTGTTTCTTGCATGAAATTTTTGGTTACTCCCATAAATGATGTGAACATCTCCTCCATGGATAAACCCTTTGAAGGTTCTTCGATCACCCCTTTATTCACTTTGAAATCCGCCGGCGGTTGAAGAGCATTCCTTGGATTTGCATAGGAAAAGTTTTCATGGTTTCTTAACCCCGGATGATAATGATTTGGGTTGTGATGAGGAGGATTCCCTCAGTATTTCCTTTCTCCATAATTGCGGTCTCTTGGATAGCCCATGTAATGAGCCTCTTCATGTTGAACTTCCGCTATAGGCTCTTTGAGAGTTTGTTTAGTCACCATGGAGGTTAGATTGTCAACCTTGGATGCTAGCTTGGCTAAAAGCTCCGAATCTTGAGTCGAAGTGACTCTTCTATGTTGTCTCCTTTCCGATGGCCATTGATTGCCATTCTTTGCCATTTCTTCAAGCAATTCATAACCTTCTTCGGTTGTTCTTCCCAACAAAGATCTTCCGGCCGAGGCATCTACCATGCCTCTTGTGCGATGGTCCATTCCGTTATAGAAGTAGCAAATTCTTTGATCTCTAGAAAAACCATGTTGTGGACAACTCCGGATTAAATCTTTGAATCGGTCCCATGCTTCGGCCAATGATGCATCTTCTTCTTGCATAAAAGAAAATATTTCCCCCCTAATTTGAATGGTTTTGCTTGGAGGAAAATACTTCATCAAAAATGCATCCACCAAATCATTCCATGTGGTAATGATATTCATATCAAGAGAGATATACCATTGCTTTGCTCGATCTCTAAGAGAGAATGGGAACAATTGCCTCCGGATGTAATCTTGAGGTACCCGATTTATCTTCACCGTCCCACTTATCTCAAGGAATTGAGATAGATGTAAATTAGGGTCCTCTCTTGCTAAGCCTCCGAATTGATTGTTTTGCACCATCAAGATGAGTGCCGGTTTGAGCTCAAAGTTATGAGCATCCACGGGCTCCATTCCGGCTCCTCCATAAGGTCTTGGTATTGGACGAAAGTGATCTCTCAATACCCTTTGTTGTGCCCTTTCATCATTTCAAGCATTTTCTCGTGGTGCCACAAAATTTGGACCTCCATTGTCTCCCTCTTGAGGATCAAATGGGACTCCTTCCCCATCATCTACTACATGATTATCACCGTTCATGTCTTCTACTACTCTCCTTATTCTTCTTTCCGCGTTTTGGTGTCTACAAATAGCTTCAATTTCCAATTCCAAAGGATGAAGATCTTGTCTATTTCCTCTTGCTCTAGTGTTCATGCACCAATCTATAAGAAATACCAATAATTAGAAGAATAGCAAAATAAACCAACAAAAACAATAACTCACTATTTTTGTAATTTTCCACAACTAAAAGAAAGCAAGTAAAATCTAGTGCAAAATCTAACCACTTATCACTCCTAGAACTAATAAACGCCCCTCCCCGGCAACGGCGCCATTAACTTGTTCCACTTTTTATCAACACATAAATTAAATTCCCGCAAGCGTACGGTTTTCAAATTATAGTGCGATAAGTAAGAGTATCGATCCTCAAGGAGGGGTACTAGCGTAAGAGTAATGCCAAGCGATTTAATCAAGTCTAGAGAATCAATTAAAAAGGGTGTTGCTAATTTTAGACTAAACTTATCTAATTTCTACCAAGTGTCACCAATAAGAAAATTAGAACGGAAAGCCACAACAATTAACACTAGATTAAAGCAAGCAATCAAAGAATAGCGAAATCAACAATTAAAGGAATAGTCCTAGGGATATGCTTCACTTAAATCTCCATCTATGGTAGCAAATTCAAGTCTATAGGGTAATGTGATGATTATGCAAAGTGAATCACTAAGCAAGAATTGAAAGTAATTTTCTATCCAATCAATCCAAAGGAAAATCAACATTAACATGTATCTCTACCCTATTAATATGATCAACCCAATAAACACCTTGGATTCCTAAAACTTTCCCACTAATTAATCTCTTTCTCAAGTGATAATCAAATGGGTCATGCATTAGAGGTCAATTGATGGATTTTAATTTCTCAATCTTAAACCCAAGCAATAATAATTAGAGCAATCATCATGGCCAATAATAATAAACTCTTAAATCATGATAATTTCAATACATGAGTCATAATCAACAACACATACTAAATAAACAAAAAATTAAACCATAAATTTCAAAATAAGATCCACAAATCCCTAGAACAAGTGGTTTAGCTAACTACAAGCATCATCTATGCTAATACAAAAGATAAATGACTAAAACTAAAATAAAAGAGAAGGAAAAGAAGGCTTAGTCTCTTGTAGATGAAATGCTATGAAATTCCCAGCTCAAAACATCTTTTTTTACTCCCAAATGATGAAGAAATGAAAAATATATTCCCAATACCTCTAAGTGTGTGTGAGTGTGTGTAAAAATGGCTGCTGCTATGGTGTGTACGTGTCTTGTTGCTGCTCCCTCTTCTTTTTCTTCATTTCCAAGTTTCCTTCAAATTCCCTAACAACCCTTAAGTCTCATTTGGTTTCTTTCTCTCAAAAATCCAATTTTCCTTCAGTCTTTCCACATTTTCGTCGAATTTGCCAAACAGAGCTTTAAAATCAAGCTCGCTCGACTCGAGTCGCGTGGCTCGACCGGTCGAGCGGCTTTTAAAAACGTGTAGCAACTCTTTCTCGTTCTCGCTCGAGTCGAGTGGCACAGCTCGACTGGTCGAGCGGGGTCCTGTTCCAGCACCTGTCTGATCATTCACCTCACTCGATCGAGTCGCTTCACTCGGTTGGTCGAGTGAGGTCTTCTTTCCAGCAACAATCTGATTTTTCACCCCCACTCGACCACTCGAGTGAGGTGACTCCAGTCCAGCGGTATTTGTGCGTTTTTGCAAATCATCTAGCACTTTAAACATCTCACTAGAGTCTAGTCGTCCCGCTAGACCGGTCTAGTGAGCCGCACATCAGTCTTCTTTGTGCTTTTCGATCGTTCTTGTCCCGACTTTCCCACGAGCATCTTCATACCCTCCGAAAGGCCTTGTTTACCTACCAAATCACATATTTTCCTTTTCCACCAAATAAACTCAACTTTGCCCAAATCATGGATGTTAGCGCATGAAATTATATCGAAATGATCAATAAAACACAAAAATATCATGCATTTCACACACAAATCAGTGGAAGACAATTAGCGGTCCGATCAGACTTGACAAACGGGAAATTCATCAACTGTACGTTTATCTGTGCTATGCCAACAAGACTACTCCAATTACAACAAAGGAGCCTCTAACGTACACTTTGTTGGTCATTTCCGATAAAAAAGATGAATCAGCAAAAGAAGCTAGTTGCAGTCAAAGCAAAACAGAATCCGACCCGGATGAATCAGACACTGAATATGATCCGGCCATCCTTTGGCCCCCAGCTTAAGTCTAAAACCATGGAGTCAAGATATGTAATATCTGTGTAAATTATGAGTGCAAAATAAAGTGACAATAGTCACACTTGTAATAGGATTGTGCTCAATTAGTGAGCACTTTTATTTTCTTATTTTCTGGTCAAGAAGTCAACAAGTCAGCCAGACAAAGAAAGTCAACAGGCGCTATCCTTAGTCGGAAAATCAACAAACCCATCGGCGAAGAAAGCTACGAATCTTGGCCACTCTTATCCGCCACAAAGCTGCCATAAGATAAGGATCTGCTATATTTAGTAAATTACTATATTTTAGAATTTCGGCAGTTTAAGTGAGTGACACATGCAAAAATTTGGCGTCATTTGACATTAACACTAGTTTGAATTGAATGCACACCATTAACTTTATTTTTACTATTACTATTAAACACATTTACCATCACTATTATAACAATCTATGTAAATAATAGCAATAGTACATATGCATTACAGTAATAGTGAATGTTCATAACAGTGATAGTACATATGAATTAAATTCATTTTTTTTTAAATATCACGATTTAATTTTACAGTGACAATTTGTATATTGACAGTGGTGCATGCTTTAAAGAAGAGAATTTACATGTTGAATTTCTAGATTTTTTTATGCTTTTATCGAATTTTTTTCCAAAATCTACAGGACTTTGGTGCATTTTACTCCCTCCATTCCATTCTACATTGTTCAAAATCTAAAAATTGATATCTTATTTTTATTTTTTCATACTCAAAAATAGGAAAAAAATATCATATCAAACTAAACACTTCCAAACATCTCTTAATTACACATCATGCTACTCAATTACTCACTCTACCCTAAACTAAAACAACTTTCCTTTAATAAACTTGAAATGACTCATTTACCCCTAATTTTACACCTTTTAATACTGATAAATAATTTTCACATTAAATCCCGTGTTATTTCCAATTGAGCGATAAAAATGAAACAAAGGGGTATAAGGAAATTTTTTTGCGAGATTTCCAAATTAAAGTTTTTTTTTTCTTTTTACCTGGTATAATTCAAAGAAAATGGTCGAGGGTGGTATTTTTACAATTTTTCAAAAAAAAAAAAAAAAAAAAAAGGAGAAACAAGTAAAGTCGAAGTCTGAGTCTCGTATACATCATGTGAGTATAAAGTGTATTTTTAAAGCGTTATTTTTGTTTCCACTAAATCGATTAATATTTGTTCATTGAAAACAATAGTTATTGTTCAATTAAAATAAAAATAATAATTTTTTTTTGAAAAGAAATAAGAATAATTATTTAAAATACACTCAAATAGTACGATGGTAAGTTTTCCCCAATTTAATCGAATTGACATTTCTCTTCATTTTTCTACCGGCAAAGATTTTAAAACGCGGGTTCAACCAAGGTCCAAGGGCCTCCGTTAATGGCCGATTCTGCCTAATCTTCTCAACTCTCCAACTCTACTACGACCTCAGGTATTCTCCTCCCTAGATTTTCTGCCACACATTATTCAGTATAACTTTTGCGAAAAAATCCGACAAAAAACCAGTTTCTTTTACCCATGGCAATGGAGGCAGTTACTGCAGGATAATTTGTGAATTTGGGGACTAACTTTTAAATGGGCTTAAGATTTTCAACATCAGTCATTAGGTCGAGGCCGTTTTGCCTTTGCATGGTCGGTGATATAATAGCGACGATGGCAAGTGTTCGATGAAATGCCTCTTAAAAAATTTGACCGATGAATTCTGCTGTTGTTAATAGGATGTAAATTATTTATTTTTTAATATGTATTCTTCTTTTTCTTTTTTATCTATTTGTTTGTGGTTTGGGGGAGTGTTTAGAGTTGAAATTTGATGTTTTGATTGCCTGGCTTTTAACAAAGCTGATTTGTAATTTTTTCAAAGTACATTGATTCATATAGCAGTTCTCCAGAAATCGGCCTAGACGCTAGGTGGCCGTTGGCCGACCCGATTTTCGTGTAATCGTGGAGATGAGACATTTCATGCATTAGGCGCCACCAAGGGAGGCTAGACGGCCTTTTTTCTTTTATGACGTTGTTTGGGAATTCAATTTAATTTGATTATAACATGTATTTTGTTTTAATTTTTATTAATTTGTAGTTTATAAATATTGACGATTGCCCTTTAAATCATTAATTTATGCAGTTATATATACAAAAATAAATTATGTCGTATTAAAATTGTTATCAAATGGCTTTCTGACCATATTTGTGAGGCATAAAGAGCATAAAAATAAAACTAAAAACTCGGACGACTAGTCGGCATTTAGGCTGCCTAGGCGCTAGGCGGCCCAAATCTGCCCTACTAACAATTTCCGACTTCTGCACCCTTGCCTATAAGTGATTATTTTGGTAAACGTGTAACCATCAGAGGAGTTCTTTTTTTTTTTTTTTTGTAGTTTAAATCGTTGCCAGTTTCTGATTCACTGTGCTTAAACTAATTATCCTTATAGTGTTGGCTGTGATCCTGCAGGAAGCAAGAAAATGAAAGTCAAGATTTTACGTATCCTCGATACATTTATATATGCATTTATCTTTGTTCTATCTCCAGCTGCACAGATATTGGCGATTTCGATCAACTTAACTTCAACATATTTCATTCTTTTCTAAAGAAAGAAGTACACTTCTCTGAAATAACAACTGATTAAAAGGTTATGCTGTTGAAAGCATTTTCATTCTATCAAATAAGTTTATCTGTAATTTGATTTTAGACTACTTGAAATATCTCCTGATAATGAGGCAATTCCACTCGTTTTTCTCAGACTTTACGTCGAGAATTGTCTTATGCCCAATTTTTATAGATAGATTTCCTTTGTAGGTGGAATGCTGAGAATGACTATTTAAATGACAAGCATATCTCAGCATCTAAGCTATCTTTATTTTCATCACCTCAATTTCATTAAATGTAGCAGCTACTCTGTACAAACTCATTAAGCTTTCGAGTCTCGTGTAGAACAGTTTGTTCCTTGACCCAATCATTTCTAAATCCTGCTGGGCCTGATCGACAGAGTAAGCATCTAATATTCTCTAAGTATTTCTAGTTTCCATTATTTATATCTAGTCATGTAGCTTAAGAGTTTCTATTATAATTTGAAGGTGGCATGCCGTTGCTTCTTGGACATGGGATGCCCAAGACGAAACTTGCGGGATTTGTAGGATGGCTTTCGATGGTTGTTGCCCTGATTGTAAACTCCCTGGAGATGGTTGCCCTCTAAGTAAGTTCTACTTTTTTTCTTATCTTTTTCTTTTTGTTGTTAGCTTTGGTTCTTGTGAGCTTAAAAGTCCTTTTGATGCTTGTGTTAATTCAACTATCTTCCTCCAAGTACATGTAGTTCTTATTCGGCTAAAAGCTTACTCAGTTTTCTCCTTGCTTTCTGTAATTCTTTAGAAATTTCCATTGCATGCTTTCTGATATGGCAGCTTTCCAAAAATACCAGTTTTGCACCTAATCATCAAGAGGAATTGTGTTTGTTTCATGAATTTCCTAAATATCCTTTTCAATGTTGTTCTCCAGTTACTCTAAAACAGTGTTTTCAGCACCGGATCGACCCGGTCGGTTCAACCGGTTGAACCGGAAACTAGTCATGACTCATGAGACCGGTCTAATTACCCCCAAAACATCGTTTTTGAGTTTAAACCGAAAAAACCGGACAGAACCAGAATGTTTTTTTTTTTAAATCAATATTTATTAAAATTTAAACAATGACATATTCCTTATTCTCTTTTATTTAATATTTTAATTATTAAATTTATTAAACAAGTCTTCCAATTCTCAAAACTGTCTAATGCCTAATGCCTATTTATTTATCTCTTATTTTAGTATTGTTGTTATTCATTAAATTTTAGTATTTTAAAATATATTGTGTTGTCTATGACTCTATTGTGTTGTTTTAGTTATAATTTTAAATTTTTACTAGTGCATATTTATTTCGAATATCATATAGCGAGTATATATATAAAGAAAAAGGCAGAAGTCATTCCGACGGTTGAATTGACAACTGGTGTCCAGTCCGGTTATGAAAAAGCTGCTGCTTTAAAATATGTTTGGGCACATTTGACTGTGTCTCTGTTATTTTTCTGTGAATGAGACTTGCCTCGCTTTACACTGGTCCTGCTCTTGCTAAAGAGCTATGATTATAAATAATGTAAAAAAAATCTTCTCGTTTCTTGATTACTTATTACGTTCATAATGAATAATGATTGTTGCAACTAAATGTGCTGGCCATCTAGTGAGGCAACTATAATTTCCCTTCCCTTATGAAGTGATCATGTCAATACTTTTATACACCAGTCTCATCATGCAATTCAAATGTATTTTTAAATGGTAGAAATTATTTTACCAAACGATATTAATCGATCAGTTTTAATTATTTTTACTGAATAGTCGTGTCATGCTAGAGTTTTGTTAATGTTGTAGTATGGGGAGCTTGCAACCATGCGTTCCATCTTCACTGCATATTGAAGTGGGTGAATTCGCAAACTCCTCAAGCGCATTGTCCCATGTGCCGTAGGGAGTGGCAGTTCAAAGGATAAAACCCAAGACTGATTATTTTTTTGACGTGCAATTAAGTGTATTTTAAATGAAGTACTTTAGCACTTGTTTTTGGAGTTACTTTTGGATTCTGTTTCATCTAGTAATCTATATCTATACTAATAGTATAAACTTAGCTAGGGGTTGGGAAACATATTTTTGCCCTTTCTACTCCTGTCACTTTTTATTTTGCTCAATTTGATCGTTATTCTTAACAATTCTAATATTTTCCTTTTTAACCGCGAGACAATTAAAAAATTCGAGTTTTCATATGTAATTATATATGTCTTTTCGGTTACTTTCGATCGAATTAATTACATAGTGGATGATGGAGACGTGTTATTTTTATAGTTGGAGTTTTTGAAAAAGAGATTACATCAAATTTTGGAGTAAATTGATCGTGACTTCCGATGAAATGCCTTTGTTTTGATCCAAGTTCGTCGCCAACATATATATAACGTGCAACGCACGTGTTAAGAGACTAGTTTTATTAAAAATGTCTATTTAGCCTCTCACTCATTATCTAAATTATGCTTATTGATGTCTCTCCATTTACTATTCTAGTTCCACAAGCCAAGTCTCGTATATGATAGAGTCAATTACAATTTACAATTTGTATTGTATTATATTTTATAATTTACAATCTGTATTATATTTTGCAATAAATTATAATCCACACTATATAAAATTGAAAGAATAATACTTCAACCCAATTTTTTTTCCAGCTAAATTATATTTTGCTAAGGTTATATTTTTTTTTATTAAATATGTAATTTCAAATAAATAATCGTTCTTTAATTTTGAATTTAAACCCAAAACAATATATAGATCAATTTCACACTTCACTCAACTTTAAAACATGTTTTGGATGAGATCATGGATACACAAATCTTATTATATATACTCCATTCATCCACTAAAAATATGTCCACTCATTTTATTTGTTTGTCCACCAAAAGTATAAATATTCATTCCTTTTATGGAATAATTACTTTATCATCACCCATCAACCATCCCTTAATAAGAGTACACACGAGGAAAATCCATGTGTGTCTCATGCTAATTTTTGTCATACAATTTCGTGCAGATAATACAATGCAATATTACACTTTAAATGATTTTGTTATTTGTGCGCTGAAAATAAATTAAATACTCGTTCACTCATTTATTTTAATCGCTTCTCTTATTAATTAATTTTAATTTACATCACCCAAGACAGGTTCATAAGGGCTCTCCAAAATAAATAGAATAAATTACATTTTTCTTCCCAACAGAATGAGCGGTTTTGCAAAATAATATAAATTGCATTTTTGATTATAAAAGAATGAACATTTCGTAAAGTAATAATTTTTTGGACACTTTTGGTCCCGTAATTTTTTTCGACATTTTTAGTCCCCCAAAAAATTACAATTTAGTCCCAAGAGAATGATAAATTGCAATTTTAGTCCTAAAAAATGAGATAAAATTGCAGTTTTGGACCTAAAAAATAATATATCGGACTATTTTGCAAAAAAAATGACAAAAAAAGAACATGGAATTAAAATTGTCGTTAAAATTCTCATGGGACCAAAACTACAATACAGGGGTATAATTTTAAATAGTAACAAATTTGCTAATAAAGTCAATACACAGTACACAAGTATAGCAAATGAGCCCAGATAAATCATTTTATACATCACATTACAATTACAATATAATACATACAATACAATAAAATAAAATGAAGTGATACTCTCATAGGGATTGAAAGGAATAAAGAAAGACTGGGACTAGCACCAACCGATCTCCATCAGCAATTTGCAAAAAAAAAAAAAAAAGGAAAGATCTTTATTGCCTTTTTGCACGTTCACCTGTCAAAATTAATCATAACTAAAAATAAATAAAAGAAAGACCAATAAAAAATTATTATTAAAAAATATTAATTATTTTTACTATAAAATTTTAGATGTAAACCGATAAAACTAATTTTTACAATACCAACCAAAAAAAATTATTCATATGAACTTTTCTATTCAAAATCTTGTTTTCAAATGAACTCCCTTTTAACGTATGTTTGAAGTATTACGTATTAATTAATATATGAAATATCATTATTCAACAAATGTTTAATTTTATGTATTATTTTTAAAAAAATTACTACACACTAATACTATATATAGTAAATAGTAGTATATCGAAATTGCCAAAAATCTTTGGTCAGCTATTTTCATAAAAGCTCTTGTTAAAATAAAGAGTAAATATGAAGCATGTTCAAGAATCCTTATCTTCTACGTTTGAGTCTGTATTGTTAAAGTCATAATTCCTAGGGCATTAAAATTCTTGGACCACACATATTTTAAACCAACTATTTCCGCATATATTATATTGTATGCAAGTTTGTTAATATCCTAAATATGTTTTTTTAAGATTATCCACAAAAAAATTGCAAAAATTTCAACAAAAAGAGTTACTCCATGATTTTGTTAATCAAGATTTAAAAGTTTAAATTAAATTATTTGCAGCTAAACCTTATTAATTAAGCTATCATCATTCTAACGAAATCATATATTATTTGCAGCTAAACCTTATTAATTAAGCTATCATCATTCTAACGAAATCATATAATTATCTTGAGGGTTCTAGCTTCATCTCAAATAATTTGTTCTGATGCACGTTTATTGAGACAATACCAGAGTTTTTATGATCAGAATTTTTTTTCGATAAATGCTAGTTTGATAATTGTTAGTAGTTAGTTCCCTAAACACTCAAACACTCTTAAATTTTTCTCCAAGCCACCGTATAACTCAATAATTCGTTTCCAAAAGGGAATCGACCTCGGATCTAAATATCTACAAATTAGGTTTTTGTTCATTCTTCATTAAAATTATCTTAATTTGTTGAAGGGTTGAAATTAATTCGAAAATAGAGGGCATCTTATTATATTGGCATTTGCCAATAGATAAAAAGGTGGCTTAGATAGCTTGAAAAAAATTTAGGAGGTTGGAGTATCTGTGAACTAACTACAACCACCTAACAAACTAATATTTATCAATAAAAATATAAGTATTAAAAGAAGGAAGGAAAACATACCACGGTAATGAAATAGTAATACCATCACTACTTGGTGATGATATAAATAGCGTAGAGGATTCCAGGGAGATAACCTAAGAGGGTCAATACTAAACAAATCCAGAACTCAACCTGCAAAACAAAACATTCATGAGCAAGTCTTTTATCAACTGGTCCAATTAATAAGGATAATAGTTATTTTTGTTATATAATATTATTATAAAAGTTAACAATCCTTCCATCTCAAAAAAAAAAAAAAAAAAAAAAAAAAACTCACGTTTTCACATTTTATTTTCATTTACAAAACGGCTTTCAAAAGACTAAAATGAAAATGCCAAACTTCTTTAAATTTACATAAAATGGTATAATTAGTTTTGTTTGTTCCCTGATAACTTTCACACATTTGATTGGTAAATATATAATGTATGACTTTATTCAAATAAATGGAGCCTTAATTCATATTTCAAGAACATTAACAAAACAAAATAAAAAAAATAGAGAGATAGAGAGAGGAAGCATACATTGCAACCAAACTTGAGGAAGACACCAAGAGGAGGCAACAAAATTGCGACGATAATATCAACAAAAGTTGCAGTTCCCATTTTTATTTTTCAACCGTGATAATAAAACTGGATGATGGAATAAGAAGACCATTACTAGGCGGTTGTGGATTTATAGGGGAGGAGGATGTAAACGTGGCGGCTTCTGATTGGTGAGCTTTGTGTACGTGGGTCCTAATTTGTCTGGTGCTGCATAGCATGTCGGCACGGATAAATGATACGTGTTTCCATGAGGAATTAATGGGAATTACATATGTGACAGCTCACATATATTCTTTTTTATGTGAGTGCATGTGTTTACTTTAAGTGTAATAATGGTTAATCTAAAAATAATTTAATTGTTGTGATAAATACAAGTTAAATTCGGATATTCCTTGTTTACTTGTCCCTCCATCCAATATTCGTTGTGACACTATTTGACATAAATTTTAATATAAAAATTATTTAATAATATAAGTTATTTTTTTATGAGGATATGTAGGATAATCTTTTCAACTTTAATAAATGGATTATTTAATAGTACTAACTTGAGTTAGTGTGGAAAAAATAATGACATATAGTGTAATACTGTAGTGTTTGAGGAGGATTGATAAAAGTGAAAAAAATTATTTTATTATCATTTAAGGAAATAATGCAACGAGTACGGGACATACCATTTTGACAAATATCACAACGAGTATGGGATGAGGGAGTACTATTTTTAGAGTAACAATTATCTAGATAGACGTAAATGAAATAGAAGTGATTGAAGCTTCACTTACCTTGTGATTATGATTCGAGTTATTATTTGTCTGTACAAAAAAATATATATATATATATATATATATATATATATATATATATTTTGTTTACATTATATTAATGTATAAGAAAAGAAAATATTATTTTATGATTTAGGTGATTTTGTATGATTTTATTGTGCATTTAAAGCTTAAATTTCATATAATTTTATGTTTTTATTACTTAATTTTGAAAAATTACACTTAATATGGAGAAAAATCTTTACGGGAAAATTTTTAGGATATATTTAAAACAAAACACGCCTCAAGTCAATTAAAAAAAGGACCAGGTTATTTGGACCCTCTTTTTTGCAAAGTTCACCACCCGATTGAGTTTACCTCCTTTTCAGTTCAGTTTACACCCCCTATTTTTTCTATTATACCCTTTTCCTCTTCAATTGAAATTACTCACTCACCTCTCCCATTTTTGTTGCAAAAACTAACACCAACACCGACATCGTCCGCTATCGCCCCTAGGAGCCTCGCCGTCCGCTGCTGTCACTTGGCCGTTCAAAAAATAATGTTGAAAATTGTACACATGTTTAAAAAAAAATTCTGCAAGAAACACATTTGTTCGAAAAATTTTGTCGAACATATGTTTGTTCGGAAAAAGATTTCGAACAGGTAGCATTTGTTCAAAAAACTAGAGCCGAACATATATTTTTCGTGCGTCATAAATAAAAAAGATGTCAAAACACTAATACCAACATATATTCGTTCATATTGCATATTAACTACTCAAATTATACCCTTAAACCTAGAAAAAAATGAATGATACTTACATATGTAGGTTGCGACTCTTTGTGACAAAAAAATGAGCGCAATACGTAAGGGGATATTATTCTCTCAATGTTAGGTGATGTTCGATTAGTTGGGTTGAGAAAGAAAAATATTCGATTATGTGTTATTTTCTGAAAATGTTATTGTAAGCACATTAATTTTGTGCCCAATTAAATGGTGACACGTGAAAAAAATATTAACATCAAATAAAGTTGATTATTTATATTATGAGAATTTAATTAAATTAATTATCAAATTAAATAATTTATTGATATTTAATATACACGTACGAACCAAAATTAAATCCTACGAATTTTAAATATTCGTAACTTGGTGGCAAAATAATTAACTTACCATATAACGTATAAAATCTCGTTAAAATGGAAAGTTAAATCAAGTATGCCCCACATGGAAACACATCAAATCAAAGCAAATCAAATCAAATCAGGCAAAGTCTGATGGGCTTGGAAACCCAACCCATTAAATCAATCTCCGCCTACAACTATAAATAGGGACTTCATTCAGTCATTTGAGACACAATTCCAGACCCAATTCCAGAGCTCAAAGCAGACTTCAGACATCCTTGAAGACTCAAAGGTGTTCATTCGGTCTTCAAGAACGTTCATCCGGAAAGTCTTCGTAAATAGCGTTTAATCCAAGATAAGACTCTTAAGCCCTTGGATTAACGTTATAAATCCCCAAATTCAACCTCGGACGAGATCAACACGAAAATATTGCCACAAAATCAGCCAAATCATCCAAGTCAACACCGACTTCGAAGAGAAGAATCAGAGGATCAAATCTAGAGCTAGAGTCTGCTAAAATTTAATCGGTTTAATCCGATTTAAATTAAGTTGTAAATATTTTTGTGTTTTTATAAACTAATTACACGAAATTTATTGTTACAACTATAATTTTGTGTTTGACCATGAGGGGTGAACTAATTGGGGGGTGAACTGAGTAATCTATGTGCTGAAATTTTAATAAGGGGCATTTTTGTCTATTTTTAAATTTTTTCAGAAAAAAAAGTTTGAGAGGGGGTGAACTTTACAAAAAAGGGTCCATATAACCTGATCCTTAAAAAAATATCACAAAAGAAGGAAGAAATTGAGAACAAGAGTGAAACGAGCAAAATTTGAAGGCCAGGTTATATGCACACATTTTTTTATTGAGAACACCCACCTAGGATAATTTAAAATTTAAATACATGCGCAATGACAAAAATACCCTTATCACCTTATTATGAAAAGGTGATGAAACCCACCCTATATTTTCGGTAGAAATTTCTGCTGAAAGTGTTAACTTACGCTATTTTTTATCGTTTTCGAAAAATCGACAATCACCATCGTGAAGTTCGTCACTTGCCCAACACTGTCCAACAATTGTCTCCAAACGTCGTCCCCACGTGTTTATGTAAATTTTATTACTTGTTTACTAGGGTTTTTACCTTTTATATGTAGAACTTTTTTTTTTTTTGTGGATTTGTATTATGTTATGTGTTATTTGTTGTTTGTTGTATTAATAATGTAATATTGTTGTTGTTGGGTTGTTTTTGGTGCTAATGAATGTAAATACGATGATAAATATATTGTATAATGTATTCACGTGTGTTTTTTGGTGTGTGAGTTTTTAAAATTTTTCAAGTCTGGTTTTATGAAAATGTAACCAACTTTCGGAATATTTTTTCGAAAAATAGCCTAATTTTCGAAAATAATTTCCGAAAAATTGACCTATTTTTGTAAAAATTATTCGAACATTTTACAATTTTTCAGAAACTAAATAATAAGGGGTATTTTAGGAAGTTATTGGTGGATGTACTCAATAATCGGTGTGTGTTTTCATCATGTGAGTGTTTTCAATAAAAAAGTGTGGGATTAATTACAAGGGGTACAAGGCCCAAGTGTTCATTACAAAAAACTACAAAAAACTTTTTGACATTACCAATAGGTACAAAAAAATTGTGAGTTTCCCACTATACTCTTACTTTCCCTTCCACTCATTTTTCTCACTTATTTCTCTCTCAGACAAATCAACTAATTATTATATCTAATTTCTTTATCTCTCTTCCTTAGAAATTCACCCTCTTCTCAATTTAATTATCACACTTCTGTGCCCTAATTCCCCACAGGAGAAACAAGGGCCGCGTGGAGGTAATGGCAGCGACGAGATCGCGATGAGGAGGGCGGCGGCGGTCTACCCGCGGCGCGACGCTGCTCGCTGGGTGACGGCGACGAGGGCGCGCGGCTCTGTGAAGGGGAGAACGGCGGCGAAGGAGCGCAGCTAGACGCCGCGGTTGACGAAGACGGCGAGAAACGCCCAGTCGCGGCGGTGAACAGAGGCGGTGCGCGACGCGTCGACTGACGCTCATACGCGACGGCGCGTTGATGGAAGCCGATGTTCCCCCTGTGGAAGAGGAAGAAGAAGAGGTAAAATATAGTTCACATTATTTATGACTAATTACATTCAGAGTAAAAGTTTAGGGTGTCTGTAACTATGTCTCAGTATTTCAAATTAAAATGATGTTTGTTCTGGTTTAAGATTGAGTTTGTTTCAGTTCGATTTTTTTCCTTTTTGTGCATGATTTTTGTGATGAGGCGGACTGAGATGTGTGCGTCAGTGATGAGGCGGCAGTGAGTGATGTGTGACGACGATTTCTGCTGAGTTTTTCAAGGTAGAATTTGTTGTAGAAAGGTAGAGTTCATTTTATCTGATTAAATCATGTTTACTGGATTTCGGCTCATAATTATGTTATTAAATAGGATGAATGTTTATGTTTTTGTTCCATTTAGATATTTTACAGTTGTCCAGTCGTGAAATGATTTCTCAAGGTCTCTGAAGAAGTTGTGTTAAGTGGTTAATTTGAAGAAGAGAGCATTGAAAGAAATATGTGAAAGGAACTATTCTTAAGTGTGGTTTCATTTCTTTCAAGTTTGTTGTGATATGTTGCAGATAATCAGTGAGAATTAATTAAGTGTGTATGGAGCAGAGAAGTTAGAGGTGTTTGCGCAACTAGGATGTCTATAGTTTTTTGTTATAACTAAAATATTTTATTTTTGGGGACCTATCGAATTTTCATAATTTTCTGGAGTGTGGAAGAGGGAAACATGGGGTTTAACATCTCATATTTGGAGTCTGCCATTTTTCACTAGTGAATGTTTAATTAACCTATTTTTATTGATCATCTAATGAAGACAAGATGAGGATCTATTTTGAGCTCATCATCCTCACCTCATAAAAAAACTCTCATATAAAGCCTTAACATCACTTGCATTCATGGGCATAAATTGTCTCACTTAGTTGGTAGAGCTCCAGAAGTCCATCTGTAGTTTGAACATCATTCTTCTCAAGTCAAGACACTGCCAGCCATCACTTTTTAGTGGTTTAATGTGTTAGATAGTACCTCACAGAACAAATTGGATAAAGTGATCTTTTCCTACCCCTTTATCTTTTGTTAATTTCTTACAATCATCGGAAACTTTTGAAAACCTTGAGGAATGAAGGACCTGCAGTGTTAGGGAATGTTTCGAGTCTGATTACATTAGAGTTGAGGAGAGATTGAAGAAAATCATAAAGGGTCCAGAACAAAATACCTTGAAACCAAAAGCTGTTTTCTTGGCATATTTTACGGAATCATGTATTATGTTGCAGCGGTCTAACTATCTCCTGCTGTTTTCTTGGCAGATATGTCTTGCTTTCAAGGCTTATTCTTTTGTCTTGAAGCAGCAGCATTGCTGCTTCACAATTTCTGTGTTTACCATATCAGTAAGATACATCAGAATATTACTCATAACAAATGTGTATGGGACTCTGATAAGAGTTCTTGCAGTTGGGAGCTGCTGCAATTTGTGATGATGATCTGTGCCTTCTGTCGATGATTTAGCAGATCAAATTCTTGAGGTGCTCAACTATTTTAGGTAACCTTATCACCGCATCTGCTTCACCAACTAATACATTAGCATCAATGGATTTCTCCAATTTTATTGTGATTAGAATTTGTTATATGATATATTTTCCTAATAGAAGAAATTTAATTTGTTCAGGGTCGGTGCTGTCATGTGCATGGGTGTAATGGCTGGTGCTTACATCCTTACCTTATTCGCTGTATGTGTTCAGTTGGTTTCACTGAGCAGAAGAATTGATAGTCACTGGCGTCTGATTGTTTTTGTTGGCGTCTGATTGTTTTTGTTGACTTAATGGAGTTAAGTCTTTTAATTCTTGATTTGTTCTTCTAGTTGGATTTAGTTGTTAACATCGAGCCGGTTGTGTCTCCCCTTGAAACAAAGATTGGGTATATAAGTAATTGAGCGTTTTTTTGGGCGTCTTATTTGTCATTGCATATTATAATACTCTGTTGCAAATAATATTAAGTAGCTTGCAAATACTTTCATATGATTGTAATTTTTTGTTTCATATGCATTATTTATCAAACTATTGCAATTTGATTTATAAGATTGCAACATTTATCAAAAGAATTGTAAAATATCCCTTTTAATCGTAAAATATTCAACTAAATTGCAATTGCAAAATATTCAATTAAATTGCAATATCCAACCAAATGCAAATTTGAATATAATATCCAACCAAATTGCAATTACTTATCAACTAACGATTGTAATACGATTGTAATTGTTGGATAAATAATGCAATAATGAATATAAATTTGAAATATATTGATATTTTACATTCAACTAAGATTGCAAATTATTCAACAAAATTGCAAAATACAGAATTGTAAAATATCCCTTTTAATTGCAAAATGTTAAACTAAATTGCAAATACACAATTGTTAAATATTCAACTCAAATGCAAAATTTGCAACTAAATTGCAAAATATCCAACTTAATTGAAAAAAAATTGCATCCCTGATACACCCATCAGATTAGGCAGTGCACCCACCAACTACACCCACCATTTGGATTAGTACACCCATCGTCTTCTTCACATAACTTTCTTCCCAATCTGCAACAATCATTCATCCACCACCATAATCAACCAACCAACCATTAATTCCAACCATCACCGCCGAAATAATAAATCAAATTCAGATGTAACAATGATTTCATTTTACATTCATAATTAAAAATGAAAAATTGCACCTCCAGCGAGCGAAATAAATGTAAAAATGATTTCATTCAGAAATGTAAAAATAATTTTATTTTATCAGTAAAACCATGCTACTCACATGCGAGCGAAGGTGGCCATGGATCTCCACCAACGATTGAGAGATCGACACGAATGAACCGGCGAAACCCACTTACCTCAGGCCAAACTCAGGGACGCAGACGGCGGCTCCACCCCCTTCGCGAACGGCGAAACCTAGCGTCCACAAGGCGTCGAACTTCACAAACGGTGACGGCTACCACACAAGCGGCGTCTCTACAACAGATCCGGCGACTGTTAGACGGAGATTTACTCCATTGCCGGAAAATGAGGGGAAGATTTTAAAGAGGTATGTGAATTTTTGAATTGAGAGAGAGAAAGCGCGTGGTGGTGGAGAGAAGGTTTGCAGACGGTTGATGTGACTTTTAAAGGCAGATTAATATAAAAGGAAAAGGAAGGGTAAACTTGGAACTCACAATATTTTTGTACCTAATAGTAATGTCAAAAAGTTTTTTGTACTAGAGACAAATGTTACCTTCTATTTTGTACCCCTTGTAATCCCCCCAAAAAGTGTGTGCATATAACGTGGGCCAAATTTGAAACTTAGCAGTATGAAATTGAGGCCCAATTAATAGCTCATTTTCGGCCCAGCCCATTTAAAATTATTTGAGGGCCACCTACATTTGATTTGCATTTTTGGCATGAGAAATAATGGCCATTCATGGTTAACCACCACAAATCCAATTCCAAAAAAGAGAAATGAATAAAAAGAAGAGAGACAACAGCTGCAATTTTCGCTTAGTTTGGGACCACATGAGTAAAATAAGAAGTTGTCATATTAGCTGTGAAAAGGCGCATTTTTATTCAGCGATTTTGATTGGGAGACAAAAGCGTAAGCAGCATGAACAAAAATGGAGCATCAGTGGTATTTAGGGCAGACGGGTTGGAATAGAAAACATTGAAATATTGAATCATTAAGAGAGCCTCACGAAGTGCAAGCATTTCCGCAAGGCTTGCTATATAAATGTCATTTTTATCCTTCCACGTGTCATTACTTTTTTTACCGATATTCAATTAGTATTATTAAACAATTCTTTTATTAAAATTGAAAAGATTATTTTTTCATTTAAAAAAAAATTAATATTATTAAATAATAACCCTTATATTAAAACTTGCGCCGAACAATATATGTCTCAATAAGTACAAGACAAGGGAAATATTAATATATAACAAAACTTATTATAATCTAAAATAAAATTATTTAATAGGCAAAAAATAAATTATTTAAATTCAACTTATATAATTAAAATCTAAAATATAAATGCTAAAATAAATATTTTAAATCTGGATTTTATTTTTACGTGCGATATATATGCTAAATTAAAAAATTTAGAAGACAAATAATTTGATATATAATGTGTTAAAAATAAATTTAAAATAAAAAAAATTGAAATTATTAGTGCAAAGTAAAAATAAAAAAAAATAATTAGTAAAATTAACTTATATAATTAAAATCTAAAATACAAATGCTAAAATAAATATTTTAGATCTAGATTTTATTTTTATGTGCTATACATATGTTAAATTAAAACATTTAAAAGATAATTAATTTGATATATAATGTGTTAAAAATAAATTTAAAACAAAAAAATTGAAATTATTAGTGCAAAGTAAAAGAGAAAAAAATTAGTAAAATTAAACATGGGTCTCCCACTCAAATGAGAAACCCAATGGCCAGGTGGGCTTAGCCACCTGGTTACTTGCTACTTTCTTTACTTCTATATATATTATTAGGTAAAAAATATTTATAATTGTATATTTTCTAATTGTACAATACTCTTTTTTTTTAAATATAAATTAAGGAACTCTTGTATCAGACAATTTCATACAGTACTTTACTTATTGATGCGGATAAAAATGTCAGGCCCAACTGCAAGTAGGGCCCAAATACGACCAGCCCAATAGGCCCAGGGACGTAACAAAGTACCATAGATAAAGGGAGGAAAACCCGAGATGGGCCCGAGCCCAGGTCGGCCGAAACCATGCTACGAAGCCCTAAAACCCACCTACAGGTGGGCCGCGAGGCCAAGGCCTGTAGGGAGAGGGGCCACGAGGCCCAAGCCCAACTACAGATAGGCCACGAGGCTAAAACCAGATAGGGGTCACGAGGCCCTAAACCCGACTGCAGGTGGGCCGCGAGGCCCAAACCTAGCTGCAGGTGGGCCGAGAGGCCCAAGCGAGATTTGGAGAAGGCGTGAGCATTTGACCAAGTCCATAACGGTTATCTATCTGATAAGATCGAGAAGTGACGAGTAGTTGAGATAATTGAGGCCCAAGTCAAGGAATATTCCCTATATTCCACATTGACTGGGTCCAACCTCCGTTCAGGGGGGAATTCGTAGGTATAATACAGATTTTTTGAGGAATAAGTTTTCCACGCACGACATCATGGCAGAACGTGCGGGATAATGCCTGGAGACCGTGATGACGGTTATTGCTCTTAACTTACGTATAAGTAACACACCCAGCAGGGAGGTAACGGTATCGAATTACTATCACTCTCACTTAGCTACTCTATACGTACTTTCTTGAGTGTTTTCCGGTGATCTGACTTGAGCGTCGGAGTGCCTACGCCGGAGAACCCTCCTGCGTATTTTGCAGGTACGTTTGTTCGAGGGAAGCTAAGGATCTTCGTGCGTAAAGGCTTTACTCACGTGAACCCAGGTGGGGAAACGGGCCCAGGTCAGTTTTTACGCATCACTTATGTATTTGGATCATACGCTCCTTTAGAAATAATACCAATAAATTCACAGGTCATATCCTATAATAAATAAAATTTGTCTTATGTATGAGACCAATAGCATCTTAGATAGATTTTTTTATTATATGTGGAATTTTATAAAATAAAATATAAGGACCTATTTTCCAGTAAAAATTGAAATTTTCTGGCGAAAAGAACCAAAAATGACACCAAAATAATTAAAATTGATAAATCATAAAAAAAGAAAAAATTAAAATTAAATTCAAGTAAAAATAAACAACCATTTGTGATTTTTTTCTCTTTATATTTATCTGATGCGGATAAAAATATCGGGCCCAACTACACGTAGGGCCCAAATACACCCAGCCCAGCAGGGCTCGATGATGTAACTGAATACCTCAGATAGAGGGAGGAAAACCCGAGATGGGCCCGAGCTCAGGTCGGCCGAAACCATGCTATGAAGCCCTAAACTCACCTACAGGTGGGCCGCGAGGCCAAGGCTCGTAGGGAGAGGGGCCACGAGGCCCAAGCCCAACTACAGATAGGCCACGAGGCCTAAACCCAGCTACAGGTCACGAGGCCCTAAACCCGACTGTAGGTGGGCCGCGAGGCCCAAACCTAGCTGAAGGTGGGCCGAGAGGCCCAGGCGAGATTTGAAGAACACGTAAGTGTTTGACTGAGCCCATAGCGGTTATTTATCTGATAAGATCAAGGAACGTCAGAAGGAACGAGTAGTTGAGATAATTGAGGCCCAAGTCAAGGAATGTCCCCTATATTCCTTCATTGACTGGGTCTGACCTCCGACCAGAGGGGGAATTCGTAGGCACATGCAGATTTCTTGAGAGAAAAGATATTCACACACGACATCATGGCAGAACGTGTGGGATAATGCCTGAAAACCGTGATGACGGTTATTACTCTTAACTTACGTATAAAGAACACACTCAGCAGGGAGGTAACGGTATCGAATCACTATCACTCTCACTTAGCTACTCTATACTTGCTTTCTTGAGTGTTTTCCGGTAATCTGACTTGAGCGTCGGAGTGCCTACGCCGAAGAACCCTCCGACGTGTTTGCAGGTACGGTTGTTCGAGAGAAGCTAAGGATCTTAGTGCGTGAAGGCTTTACCCACGTGAACCCAGGTGAGGAAACAAGCCCAGGTCAATTTTTACACATCATTATCAATGGGAGATGATCGTGTTTTTAGAAACATCAAAATAGACTTATCGCCATCAAAATTAAAGTGTGGGTGTGGGTTGCAAGCAGGTCTACATAATAATATATATATATATATATATATATATATATATATATATATATATATATATACTAGCGTGGTTCCTAGGCTTGGCATATTTTATATAATTTTAAATTATAATGAACATAAAAAAATTAGAAAACCTAGAAGAGTATGTGTTAATATATAATTTAAATATATATATATATATATATATATAATATTTTATATTATTTTAATTAATAATTAATATAAAAAAATAAATGAGCACGTCATTTAAAAAAAATATTGTAAGCTTGTTGGATTATTGTAATTTGGAACTATTTTTGTTGGATGTAAGTCTAGAAATGATTTTTATATTTTTATATTATTTGTTTTAATTATTATGATTTTAAAAAATTATTTAAAAAATAAATAAAACGGGGGAATGGGAGATGAATTTTTCCCGTTTAGTTCGCGGGGACGGGGAATCCCCGATTTCGCGGGGACGGGAATGGGGAATGTTCCCCCGGCCCCGCCCCGCCCCGTTGACAAGCCTAGTGGTTCCTGCGTGTTATGCGAATTTTTTTTAATATTTTATGTATAAATATTATTTAAATTATGCATGATAAATTTAGTGCTCGATTAATAAATAATGTAATAATTTTAAATTTTTAAACATGCAAAGTTATATATAAAAGACTTAATGTCTATTAATAAAATAAAATAAATAAATAAAATTATTTTGTTTTCAAGAAAATATGAATAAATAAATCAAATAATAATTTTCACGTGATTAGAATTTTAAGATTTAGTTAATCAATTCATCAATATATTAACTATATTAAATTTCATATTTTGATATACACAAAAATTAAATACATGATTTTCTCAAATATAGTGAAATAAAATAAAAGTTGATACAATCATAATTTTCTTATATAAATTTAAAGGTTTAAGTTAATTATAATATTATATTTAAAAATTATCATATGAGAAAATGTTAGACATAAAATAGGGATTATGACGTGTTCAATAAAATAGGGATTCAAAGTATTTAAAGATTATCTTAATTATTATACAACATAGAGAATATGCAAGAGGTCCAAGGTTCAAACCTTCTAAACAATATATTTTTTTAAATTAAATTCTACATTAAGATTGCCACTTGAATGCCACATATTAAGTATAAATCAATACAAAATGACACGTCAATACAATAAATTACTATACTATATATGCATTTAATGCGAATGAGACACCTCATCCAAATCAATCTAAAGGTGACACATCATTATATTTAAACTCCCTATTAGTATATATATATATATATATATATATATATATATATATATATATATGTGTGTGTGTGTGTGTGTGTGTGTGTGTGTATCATGTATGTATGAGTGTGTTTTCTATGAACCAATTCACGGTGAAACTTGATCCATATTAAAAAAATTAGATCCAGTTTACTCTTCATCTATCCATACTAGAAATCTTTAGAAATATAGATCATATCCTTCAGTTATCATTACTATTACTATTTCAAATTTTATTATGTTGTAATATAGATCATTGATTGGAGTGAATTGATGCATGTTTTTAGGGCTTATTTGAGTGCAAAAAGTGATCAAAGTGTTTCTTTTTGTGCATAAATGTGTAGAGTATCACTTAATTGCTTAAAAAGTATTACTTGATGAGTATTTGATGTTTTTCATTCATTTTTCAGGTAAATCGGTGGAATTTTGCCAAATCGAGAGTACCGGCATGCTTAGAATGAAGAGACGGACAAGACGCATGAAAACGGTGGTCGAGGCCAGAGTCCCGTCCGAAAAAATGCCCTGTACTCGACCTCTGGTCGAGGGCCAGAGGCCTCGAGTCGAGGGATTGGATGGAGGGAAGATAATTTTAAAATTGGAGCTGCCTCGACTCGAGGGATTGAAAAATTGAGCATCCCTCGAGTCGAGCTCCCTCGAGTCGAGGGCTGAGCTTCGACTCGAGGCAGGAGTATTTTTGGCGAAATCGTGGACACGACTCTTAGGTCTTGACTCGAGGGCCCCAAGCTCGAGTCGAGGGGGCCCCAAAACCGAAAAATTCTGGTTTTAAGTCACTTGGATCTAAAAACAGAGGATATTCTTCCCATATCAGTTTAGAGCAGTTTCTAGGTAGTTTCCTGAGCGAATTTATCATTTCCTAGCTTAATTCTACTTGTAATTGCATTAGATTGATAGATTTTGATTAGATTCAAGCTTGTAATAATTAGATTAGCATTTTGATCCATTAGATTTTGAGTTTCAAGTTGTAATTGAAGAGTAGAGAATTGAATTCCAAGAATTGTGGAGGATTGAAGCATTCTTATTTTGTTAATTGAAGACCAATTGGTGATGTTCTTATACTTTTCTCTCTTTAATTCATTGTTTGTAATAATTAGCTTGTTAATTGCTTTCCTAAATTTTTCACCCATGGCTTTTGCACTTAGCACCATGGGCTAATAGCTTTGTGCTTGGGATAATTGAAATTGGGGATGATGTGATTGCCTCATGCTATAATTGTTGATAATTGTGATCAATTGAATTAGATTGCTTCCTAATTGTGATTCTTAATTGTGCTTCATGTAAAATTGTCTCTTTAGATTAATGGTTGATCACCCTAGCAATAGGCGAGAGTTGAGATAACGTGATTAGGTGTTAATCGGGTTACAATTTTGCATGATTGTATGAATTGGGGACTTCTACATTGAGAGATGAGAATGACTAAGAATATTCACATTAGGCATTGTGATTTTAATGGAGTGATTAATTTCATGATGGTTTATACTTTCTAATTTGATTGATTTGCAATTGGATACAATTATAGCTTGTTAATCATGGATTCCTTGATGAAGATTATCCCTTGCACCCCATTCCCCCATTTGATTTAGCTTGCTTGATATTGCATTTTATGTGTTTGATCAATTGCTTGCACTAGTTCTAGAATTTTATTCTTGCCATATTTTTGTAGAATTTAGTTCTAAACTCATCCTTGCAAAAACTAGTCACTTAGAACTTGTATCCTTAGGGCCTCGCTTGCATACTTACTCCCTTGGGTTCGATATTTGCGATTGATCTTAATACCGCTTACCTGAAAATACTACTTCAATCAATCATACTCTTCAATTATCACGACTGATCAGTTTAGTAATATAGGTCAGACCCTTCAGTTCTCACAGCTGATCTATTTAGTAATATATAATATATTTTTCAATTATCACGACTAATACCTTTTAGTAATATAGGTCACACCCTTCAATTATTACAATTGATATAATTAAGTAAACAAATCAAGTTTCATCATGAATACTTGTTTTGTTATTCATAACAGATTTTGTATTAATAATTGAAGCTTTCCTAAGGTTGATGAACAAGTTTCACTGTTAAATTGATTTAAATAGTATTGATATTTTTATTAAAAAGTACTCCCCCATCCCAAAAAAAAATATTAATTGTTTCATTGGATATGATATTAGTCGTTTTATTAAATAATACTATAAATTATTTTATTTTAAAATATTAGCTGTAAACCAATTTTATACATACAAATTAATTTACACTAGATCAACTTCTCACATCATTGTAAGCAAATCTAAGTCAACAAGTTTAATCTTAATTTTTTCAAAAAAAAAACAAAAAGTTTAATCTTAATTCGACATTTTTTAATTAATCTCAAATTGATTATTTATATTTTAAGGTTTGCGGCTATTAGTACTCACCAAATTATTTATGCACTTATACATATTATGTTTTTAAATTTTTAACTACTCAATCTGACTATTAAATATAATTATAAAGAGTTCTGCCAAAAAAAAAAAAAAAAAATATAACTATTAGATCTGTGAAGGCTAATAATCACTCTTTTTTTTAATATTATCATATTCTACGAACCAGTTATAAGTAGTGATGCATAAAACTGAGCTGGCCCGTTTCCTCACCTGGGTTCCACGTAGGTAAAGCCTTTACGCAATGCAATTCTTAGCTCCCTTCACACGAACGTACCTGCAAAACACGCCGGAGGGTTCTCCGGCGTAGGCACTCCGACGCTTAAGTCAGATTACTGGAAAATACTCAAGAAAGTACGTAGGAAGTAGCTAAGTAAGAGTGATAGTTATTCGATACCGTTGTCTCCCTTCTGGGTGATTATTTATACGTACTTTAGGAGTAATAACCGTTACCACGGTTTCATGGCATTATTCTGCCCGTTCTCTCATGGTGTCGTGCGCTGATATCTTTTCTCTCAAGAAATCTGCATTGTGCCTACGGTTTCCCCCCCTGGACGGAGGTTGGACCCAGTCAATGAGGAATATAGTGAATATTCCTTGACTTGGGCCTTAATCTTCTCAACTAATTGTTACTTCTCACGTTTCTCGGTCTTATCAGATAATTTGCCTCCATGGGCCTGATTAACACCCGCCTACGAGCTTCAAATCTCGCCTGGGCCTCGCAGTTCACCTGCAGTTAGGTCTGGGCCTCGCGGCCCATCTGCAGTTAGGTTTGGGCCTCGCGGCCCACCTGCAGTTCTATCTGGGCTTCGCGGCCTACCTATGGTTAACTATGGGCCTCGTAGCCCACCTGCGCCCAGGCCTGGGCCTCGTGGCCTGCCTGTAGCCAGGTTTGGGGCTTTGCAGCCTCTTTGCGATTAGTATAGGCTCGGGCCACCTCGGGTTTCCCCCCTCTATTGAGGGTATTCGGTTACGTCATTGGGCCCTATTGGGCTGGATATCTTTGGGCCCTTCGTGTAATTGGGCCTGTCATTTTTTTCCGCATCAACCACTCCCCCTACTCCGGTGAGCGATATCGGAGCTCCCTGGAGTAAGGAAGATTTGGAAATCCTCCCTGCAACTTTAGCTTTCCAGGATACATCCCCCCTCGCTGACTGTTGGAGTCTAGCGACTCTTCGGCTCCCTAGGCTGTCAGCTGTCGATCATCCATCCGTTCTTCAGTTTTCGTACACTGATACACGTCTCAATTAATTCCTTCTTTATTTCAAATCAGTTCCGCTTCCTCTTCTTTCTCTCTTCTAAATTCTCACTCCGCTGGGACTTCTTCTCTGCAAGCCCTCCGCGAACGCATTCTTCAACCTTTACCTCGACTCCTTCCCATTATCCAGGTAAACTTTCTTTTCTTATTCTTGCTCATTCGTAGGAATGTTTCTAGTAATGTCTCGATCCAATTCTTCTAAAACCATGTCTGATGCTCGAAATTCATCCCAGAGTTCTCACCACTCTTTAAGCCCCAATCCACCTAGGAACTCACCTCCCGTTTCTTCCTACTCTCCAGAGGTAGACAGGGTCCGGTTTTGGGATTCTTTTGCTAGACCTTCAAAAATTTCTGAAAAAGCCCTAAATGATCTTTTCTCCAGCGACTATATCACGTCGGGATACAGCCTATCTCTTCCTGATCAGGGGGAACGTTCTAATTTGGCGACTCCCCCTACTCTAGCTTTTTGGCAGACCCAGTTTGAGGCTGGGCTACGCCGTCCTCTTCCTAAGTTCTTGTGCCAGATATCAAATCTTTATGGTGTTCCTCTTAATCAATTTGCCCCGAACGCCATTCGCATGATGATCTCCTTCTACATCCTTCTCAAAGGAAATGGAGGGAGACCATCTGCTGAGTTATTCTTCTCGCAATATAACTGTAAAACCGTTGGCCCTTTCTACTATATAAGCAGTAGGGTGAAAAGGAAATGCTCGTTCCTTGGTAAAGTTCCCAACATTAACAAGGAATGGGGCAACCTCTATGTTTTCATAACTCCTGATAGGCCTTGGCCATTCAAGAATCAACGATGGGTTTATAAGAACCCTTCTCCTCCAGCTCCTCCTAATCATATTTCTTTTTCCACTAACCGTCGGGTAATTCGAATGTTGAATGTCCATGTACATACTCATGGGTATTTTCACCTACTCGGGCTTTGTTTCAATCCACGCCTTTTTTTCCACTTTAAATTCAGTTCCACGAGGGTTCCTCTTGAACCAGGAGACGGTAAATACTTATTATTCTTATAACATAGATGCTATAATGTATGCCTTCTGATTAATCTCATTCTTCGTTTTTCAGATATGTTATGGCTGTCAAAGGTTGTGGAGGGTCCCGAAGACTCCTCTGATTCAGCCCCTCCTCCAGTTGTCCCGCAAGGCGATACCTCGAATGTACCTCTTTCTTCTCCCGATCATGCTCCTACGGAAGATCCAGAGGCAGATGCCCCTCCCCCTAAGAAGTCCAAGACCGGCAAAGAAAAGACTTCTGCTAGCCAGAGCTCTCTCTCGTCACGCGATACTTTTCGTTGCAAGTACCCCACCAGACGCAGCCAGGGTTTGTCCTCTACCCCCATCGACGTTGATTCCTACTCATCGAGTGCTTCCGCCAGCAAGTTTTTTAGTGAGTTGATCTCTGCCGAAGATTGTGAGAGGCTTGTTAACCTCCCTCCTGAGCAACAGCAACACCAGGCCGCAGGCCACTTCACTCAGGTAACCTTCGTTTTAATCCTAACTGTCAATATGTATTTTTTTGGATAAATGTTAACACAAGCTGTGTGTTTTGTGTTTCAGTTTGGTATCTTGCTATCCAGCTTGTAGAGCCCCTCTAATCTTCTCCCTTCACCTCAATTGAAGGAGTTGGAGGATTCCCTCCTTGCTGAAAAGAAAAAGACCGGTCTTGCTGCTCTCCGTATCAAGAAGATTGAAGTGGAGCTTTCAAAAGCCCAAGCAGCCCGCGAGGCTGCCGAGAAAGAAACCAATGACATGGCCGTCTACCACGCCCTGCAAGAGTCCCGAGTGCATCAGAAAGCGCTGGTGGATGGGGCACGGTCCTGCTTGCAGACTCTTTTCTTCTCTGAACCTGGCCAGCACTTCTTGCATGCTATATGGCCCAGCTTGTGGAAGCAATACTTAGACCATCCTAGCTTCCTCGGGGATATGGGGCCTTATATTCGGTTTTTCTATGATTATGGGTTCGATACGACTGTACAACAGCAAAGTGATCCCTCCTTCTCGGGGGAGTTTGATAGGACCAGCTTTCTTGCTGCACTGCCCACTCCCCCACACTTCAAAGGCGACCCCTCTAGGTCTATCGAGGAGGACTGGTGGTCCCCGATCCTAGGCCAGATTGTTGCAGACCTGTTAAAGACCGAAGTGACCTCCGCCCAGATGCCCCCTGTTGATCAGCCTTTGTGCCCACTCCCTCCAGAGATTCACACTTCTCAGGAGGAGGCTTGCATTGCTCGTGCTCTAGTGAAGGATGCAAAGATGACGGCCACTGTCACTGCAGAAGAAGAACCTCCCCGATCCCCCAGTTAATTTCACTGAAACAATTTCCCTTTCCTTTATCTTTTTATGGGTTGTAATAAATTCTCCTCTCTCTCTCTCTCTCTCTCTCTCTCTCTCTCTCTCTCTCTTTTTCTTATGCCGGTTTGGCACTTAAAACTCAGTCCTCCCTAACTGGGAGTTTTATTTTTGAACTCTGCTGCCCCCTTGCCGGGGGCCTTTTATAATGAATAGATGCATTCCTCCCTTGCTGAGAGTTTATTCTCGCCAAATAGTTGATGCTCTCCCTTGCCGGGAGTTTATTTTCATGACTGTTGTTTATCCTTCCTTGCCGGGAGCTTATCATTGCATGTATGCTTGTGTCCTCCCTTGCCGGGAGTTGCATGTTTTTTCTATCTGCACTTTTCGTGTCTAATTTCTGCTGCATGTTTTCAAACTGCTTAGCCTCTAAGCTGTTAGCTTGTATGCATAACATAGGCGCTAGGAACCTCTTTCCTAGCTATAGCTTGGATGTATGCTTTTCCATACAGGTTAATAACCCCTCTGTTTGGAATTCTCCCTTGACTTTGGAGTCTAAGAGTTTCTCTAGATAGTTTTTCTAAGCTCGAGATTATCCTTTCCTTAGGTTTAACATAGTTTCCTTTCGAAAAAAACTGGTTAAAACCCTTTTTCTCAAATTTAGGTATGTTCGAACCATTTTTGTAGGTTCAACTTGATATTTTCGAAGCTTTCTTAGCTTCCTTCTTTAGAAACCTTCCTTCTAGGTTTGAGTTAACCAAACCCTTTCTGCAGGTTTATGTTAGTCAACACCTTTTTGCAGGTTCAACTTAGCTTCCTCTTAGGAAACCTTTTACAAGTAAAAACCTGGTCAAGGCCCCCCTTTGGTTTGACCTAGTCTTTCTCTGAGCCATGGTTTAGATTCTTCCCTCATGCAATTCCTCTAGGGTTTGCATATCCTAAAAAATGGCTTTAGCCTTTAACCATGAAACCCTCTTTTTTAGGTTCCGGGTGAAATGAGTTTCTCTATAGGTCTAACTTAGTTTCCTCAGAAAAGACCTTTTCTTAATTTATGTAAGTTTAAACCTTTTTTGTAGGTTTATCTTAGTATTCCCAAAGCTTTCTTAGCTTCTTGCTCTAGAAACCTTTCTCTAGGTTTAGATTAACCAAACCCTTTTTGCAGGTTCAGTCTAAGTTTCCTCAAGCTATCTCTTAGCTTTAATTCGTACATTACATTCCGGGTTTAGATTAGATAAACTCTTGTATGTCTAACTTGTGTAATCCTTTCTGGATGTAGATCTAGTTAAACTTTGTAAGTTTAACTCAGCATTTTCAAAACTTTTCGCAGTTTTAAATCTCGAAACCCTTTCTGGGTGTAAGCTTTAGTTAAGCCCTTTCTGTAGGCTTTACTTGAGGCTACTTCTCAGCTTCAGTTTTTGGAATCTTCTCGGGGTTTAGGCTAGTTAAACTCTTACAAGTCTAACTTGGTATTTTCGAAACTTTTCGTAGTTTCAGACCTCGAAACCCTTTCTGGGTTTTAGGTTAGTAAAAGACCCCCTTTCTGTAGGTTTGATCTTAGTGTTTCGAAGCTATCTCTTAGCTTCTTTTCCGTAACCCTCTCTGGGTTTAGGTAGGTTAAACCCTCTCTGTAGGTTTAACTTTAGTGTTTCGAAGCTATCTTTTAGCTTCCTTTCTCGCAACCGTTCTCTGGGTTTAGGTGGGTAAAACCCTATCTGCAGGTTTAACTTAGTTTTTCGAAGCTATCTCTTAGCTTGTTTATTGTAACCCTCTCTGGGTTTAGGTAGGTTCAACCCTCTCTGTAGGTTTAACTTTAGTGTTTCGAAGCTATCTCTTAGCTTCCTTTCTCGCAACCCTTCTCTGGGTTTAGGTGGGTTAAACCCTATCTGCAGGTTTAACTTAGTTTTTCGAAGCTATCTCTTAGCTTCTTTCTCGTAACCCTCTCTGGGCTGAGGTGGGTTAAACCCTATCTGCAGGTTTAACTTAGTTTTTCGAAGCTATCTCTTAGCTTCTTTCTCGTAACCCTCTCTGGGTTGAGGTGAGTTAAACCTTATCTGCATGTTTAACTTAGTTTTTCGAAGCTATCTCTTATCTTCTTTCTCGTAACTCTCTCTTGGTTGAGGTGGGTTAAACCTTATCTGCAAGTTTAACTTAATTTTTCGAAGCTATCTCTTAGCTTCTTTCTCGTAACCCTCTCTGGGTTTAGGTGGGTTAAACCCTCTCTGTAGGTTTAACTTTAGTGTTTCGAAGCTATCTCTTAGCTTCTTTTCTCACAACCCTTCTCTGGGTTTAGGTGGGTTAGACCCTATCTGCAGGTTTAACTTAGTTTTTCGAAGCTATCTCTTAGCTTCTTTCTCGTAACCCTCTCTGGATTTAGGTGGGTTAAACCCTCTCTGTAGGTTTAACTTTAGTGTTTCGAAGCTATCTCTTAGCTTCATTTCTACATTGAGTGGTGTCAATTCATCTTGCACGTATTCATCATGCTTGTTTTTCTCATTGAATGCCTTCGGGCATTTTACTTATTTCATGCATCTTGGCGAAAGTTATCAATTCTCATACAATCGATCGTGTGTGGTGATGCAATTGTACTAAATAGTTTGAAATCCTATCATCTCAATCGTAATCAACGAAAGGAATAAACTGGCAAACTCATGAATAATGAAGAATTTCTTTCATTAATTGATAAACAAATTTGTTCCACTGACCATAATCGATCGCCACAAGTTAAGAACTAACTCGGCCGGCCTCTTTAAAAAATCTCCCTATGGTAAAACCTAGTGGGAAACCCGTAGGCAGGGAAAAAAGAGTACCAGTGAAACGAAATTACATCAAACTCAGAATTCAAATAACATGAATAAAACAATTCTCAAGATAAAAAGAACCACCTACTTGCAGCGAGGTGGGTACTTTCTTCAAGTGTAAAACTTCTTCAGTCGGCAGACGTTCCAGGGTCTAGCCAGCCAATTTCCATTCATATCTTGCAACTCATAGGCTCCTCCTCGGAGGACTTTAGTCACCTTGTATGGCCCATCCCACTTGGGATCGAGCTTTCCAATATTTTTCAGCGCATCAGCTTGTCTCAGCACCAAGTCTCCTTCTTCAAACCTCTGACTTATGACTTTCTGATCATAAGCAGCTTTTATGCGATTTTTGTACTTCTCAGCTTTTAGGTGGGCTATTTCGCGCTCCCCCTCTAGCATGTATAGGTTCTCTCTCATCAATTCTTCATTTCTTCCTTCCTGGAAGTGGGCTAGGTGATGCGTCTCCATCCCCACTTCAGAAGGTATGGCTGCAGATGCTCCATACACTAGGTGAAAGGGGGACTCCTCTCTTGGCTCTCTGGGGGTGGTTCGGTAAGCCCACAAAACTGACTCTAGCTCATTGACCCACCTCCCTCCAGCTTTGTCCAGCCGAGCACGTATACCGTTTACAATAGTTCTGTTGGTGACCTCCACCTGACCATTGGCCTGAGGGTGTGCCACCGACGTGAAATTCTGAACAATCTTCAGGTTATCACACAATTCCCGTACCATGTTTCCCATAAACTGGGTCCCATTATCTGATACCAGGATTTTAGGTATGCCAAACCTACAGTAAATATATCTCCATAAAAATTTGATTATGTTACCTTCCTCGATCCTCGCTAGAGGTACAACTTCGACCAACTTGCTAAAGTAGTCCACTGCTACCACTAGAAACTTCCGCTGGCCCACTGCAATCGGGAATGGGCCCACCAGGTCTATCCCCCACTTCACAAAGGGACATGGAGAGTGCATGTCCCCCATCTCCTCTACAGGGAGGTGGGTCAGGCAGCCATGCTTTTGGCATTTCTCGCACTTCTTTACCCAATCTTTAGCATCTTGGGTCATGATAGGCTAGAAATATCCAGCCCTCAAGGCTTTCTGAACTATTGCTCGAGCCCCTGCATGGTCAGCACAACAACCTTCATGTATATCTTTGATTACGTACCTCCCTTCTTGAGGGGATAAACACCTCAAGTAAGGTTGCGTGAAAGACTGCCGGTACATCTGATCTCCAATCATAGTGTATTGGATTCTCCATTTCTGAGCTTTCCTCTTATCTGGGTAGCTCTCTGGGTTCTGCAACACTCGATAAATGCTGGTTCTCCAATCGTCTTCAGTTCCAATGACCCCTATTGAGAGAGTCGTAGCTTCTGCCTCTGCAGTGACCAGGGTGATCTTCCCCCCTCCCTAAGTGTTGCGGAACTCGCCAGTTTGGACAGGCTATCTGCTTTGGAGTTTTCCTCTCGAGGTATCTGTTTTACCTCAAAAGAGCTGAATCTTCCCTGCAGCTCTGCTACCCGCTGGAGGTAGGCTATCATTTTCTCATCTTTGGCTTCGTACCCACCTGTAACCTGCTGGGTTACGAGTTGGGAATCCGAAAATATGACCACCCGGCCTGCTCCCAGCTCTGCGGCCATCTCCGCACCTTGAATCAAGGCCTTGTACTCAGCTCCGTTGTTTGAGATGATGAATTTGAACCTCACTGCAACTGGTGTTTCCTGACCCTCCGGAACAATAATCACGATCCCTGCTCCACAACCTTGCATGGATATAGAGCCGTCCATATATACTTTCCATTCTCCTTCCTGCAGCACACGCGTACCCTCTTGAATAAAATCAGACAAGGCTTGTTCTTTAATGGTCCTCCGTGGCTCAAAATCCACGTCGTACTCCCCCAGCTCGACGGCCCACTTGACCATCCTCACTGAGAGATCAGCTCTGCCGATTACCTATTTCAAAAGGTAGTTAGTCCGAACAATGACCTTATGTGATAAGAAATAAGGTCATAACCTCCGAGCCGTGACCATTATAGTCAGGGCTGCCTTCTCTATTTCTGAGTATCTCTCTTCTGCTCCTTGTATTATCTTACTAATGTAGTAAACAAGTTTCTGGATTGACCCCTCCTCCCTCACCAACATAGAGCTGAGTGAGACCCCACCTATAGAGAGGTAGAGGTAAAGTGTCTCCTCTGTTACTCGGTCTTTTTCCAACTCTGGCTCCAGCTGGGCTCCAATCCTTGTCGTGTATCTCTTCTTGTCTGGATACAGTTCGACCATCATCAGTTCTTCTTCAGCTCTAATTTTTGGAGGGTCAGCTTTCTCTGTGATCTTACATCTCTTGGATTCACGATCCACCTCTTTGTCTCTTTTCAAGCTGCGATGCAGCTCTTTGTCGGCCATCTTTACCGCCTCCACGTAGCATTTTCTAGACTGCAGCTGGTCACCAGCTACTTCACCCACCTCATCATTCACCGGAAACTTGAGTTTCATGTGATAGGTTGATATGACCACCTGAAATAAATTCAATACTGGCCTACCAAAGATCATGTTATAAGATGAGGGTACATCGACAATAAAAAAATTTGCCATTACTATCCTTCTCCGTGGAGCTTCACCTAGCCCCACCTGGAGGGTTACCTGACCAAGGGGGTGAACTGCTCCCCCTGTAAATCCGTAGAGTGCAGTATCCACTGGCTATAACTCCACATTCAAATTCATTTTCTTGAAACATACCAAGAAAATGATGTCCGCTGAGCTCCTCGTGTCTACGAAGATCCTCGCCACAGTATATCCAGCCACGTCTGTCGTGATGACTAGTGCATCACTGTGGTCCTCCTTCCTGAGACCTCTATCCTTGGGGCCAAAATGGATCCAGGGTGTATGACTTACCTCCCTCTGGCTCGTCTCTTTTGACATTTCTCCTACCTCTCTCCTTAGACTCCTCTCTCTAGCTTTTCGCGCTCGGAACGAGTCTCCCTCGCCTGAACCTCCTACTATCATTTGGATCAGTCCTCTCTTCTGGGAGGGTCTTTCTTCCTACCTCCCTTCGATCATCTTTTCCTTCTCTTCAGCTTTTTCATCAGCCTCCTTTCTTTTTTGCCCCCTGGAGCTGACACGGTCTCTGTAGAAAAACTCTTTAAGATGACCTGCTTGGATCATCCTCTCAATCTCATCACGCAAGTGAAAATAATTGTTAGTGTCATGCCCATATTCATTATGAAAATGACAAAACTTATCTGATTTGGGCCTCATCGGCCCTCTGGATCGTGTCCACAGAAACTTCATTTCAGAGTGGTCGGACGCTGCCTCCAATAGCTCCGCTGGTTCCATCTTCAAGGGGGGGTGTATTTGTCAAACCTGAAGCGAGGTCCAGATTTCGTTGTTTTCTCTGGCTCCATTGTTGAGCTCTTCTTTGCTAACTCCTTCTTCTTTTCAGGTCCACTTGGCTTGACCTCAGCTCTCTTCGCCTTTCTAACTTCTTCCAGCGTGACATCTCCTCAACAACTCATCGAATGTTTGAACCGGCTTCTTTGCCAGAGAGAAAAATAGATCTCCATCACGGAGGTTGCTAGTGAAAGCATTAATTTTAACCTCTGTAGTGGCGGTTGGAACCTCCAGTGCCGCCTGGTTGAATCTCTTCAAAAAGCCCCACAGGCTTTCACTTTCTCCTTACTTCATGTTGAACAATGTCAACGTAGCTCTAGGCTGTCTCCTTGCGCTGGCAAACTGGTGCAAAAATAGCTCTCCAAACTGCTCGAAAGAGCCAATGGAATTGGGCTCCAGCTGGCTAAACCACTGCTGGGCCGCTTTAGACAGAGTGGTAAGAAAGACCCTGCACTTCACGCCCTCCCCATATCGATGGAGGAGGGCCGAATTTTCAAATCTCACCAAATGGTCATAGGGGTCAGTCGTACCATCATATTCATAATTAAGAGGTTTAAAATTGCTAGGCAATTCATCTTGTAGGATATTCTCAGTAAATTGACAACCTGTAACGGGTCTAGGCATACTAACCCGGTTTTCCATCTGGTGCTTCATGTTGTCCATCTGTTTTCTTAAGGACCTGATCTGGTTCTTCATGGTCTCTGATTGGGTATCTCTTGTACCCTCCTCCTTATCCTCATCCTCAATCTTACTTCCTCGCTGTAGGGGGCTGTCTCCCTCCCTCGTGCAGCTTCCTCCGGACCAGCCTCCCTTGGTCTAGGAATTGCTGATCTCCTTTCTTGGACTCCTTCTTCTCCCAGGACCTCCTCCTGGTTTCTGGACTCCACCTCTCTTCTTCGTTCTTCTTGATGCTCGTCCTGCCTACTCCCCCTGGTTGGGATCGAGCAGGCAGGTTTCCCGATTCTGCTTCTCTTGTCCTTCCTGCAGGTGGGGTTCTTCCCCCTTCTATCATTGCTCTTGCCATAGCTCGAGCTATCATATCATCCAGCTGCTCCTGAGTGAGAGCGATGGGGGTAACTGGTTCCGACATTCTCTGAGGGAGCATTGGCGGCTCCGGGGACCCCAGCTATAGGGATTCCTTCTGGAATCGCAGAGGATGAAGCAGGTAGGTTAGCCTCTCTTTCTCTAGCAGCATCTCCTACTCCTGGGTGGCGCTGTCCAGGAGTTGAGCTTTCGTCTCGCACCACTGTAACAAGTGGTGTTCCTCCAGTGTTGGGCATAACAACAGGTGGCACGGGGTTGGATGCAGCTTCGCCCTGTGTTGGGTTTGCGGGGGTTGTTCTTCCCTAAGCCAGTACTAATGCAATCGGTCTCATGGGTGTACGTTCACCAGACATGATATCTTTCTTTGAAAATGACGGAAAAGAAGTTGAAACTCACGTCTAAGCTCTCCCTTCCCACAGACAGCGCCAATTGATGCGTAAAAACTGACTTGGGCACGTTTTTCCACCTGGGTTCCACGTGGGTAAAGCCTTTACGCAATGCAATCCTTAGCTCCCTTCACACGAACGTACCTGCAAAACACGCCGGAAGGTTCTCCGGCGTAGGCACTCCGACGCTCAAGTCAGATTACCGGAAAACACTCAAGAAAGTACGTAGGAAGTAGCTAAGTAAGAGTGATAGTTATTCGATACCGTTACCTCCTTTCTGGGTGTATTATTTATACGTACTTTAGGAGTAATAACCGTTACCACGGTTTCATGGCATTATTCCTCACGTTCTCTCATGGTGTCGTGCGCTGATATCTTTTCTCTCAAGAAATCTGCATTGTGCCTACGGTTTTCCCCCCTGGACGGGGGTTGGACCTAGTCAATGAGGAATATAGGGAATATTTCTTGACTTGGGCCTTAATCTTCTCAACTAATTGTTACTTCTCACGTTTCTCGGTCTTATCAGATAATTTGCCTCTATGGGCCTGATTAACACCCGCCTACGGGCTTCAAATCTCGTCTGGGCCTCGCAGCCCACCTGCAGTTAGGTCTGGGCCTCACGGCCCATCTACAATTAGGTTTGGGCCTCGCGGCCCATCTGCAGTTAGGTTTGGGCCTCGTGGCCCACCTGCAGTTCTATCTGGGCTTAGCGGCCTGCCTACGGTTAACTCTGGGCCTCGTGGCCTGCCTGTAGCCAGGTTTGGGGCTTTGTAGCCTCTTTGCGATTAGTATGGGCTCGGGCTCACCTCGGGTTTTCCCCCTCTATTGAGGGTATTTGGTTACGTCATTGGGCCCTATTGGACTGGATATCTTTGGGCCCTTCGTGTAATTGAGTCTGTCATTTTTATCTGCATCAAGTAGAGTAGATGCCAATTTTAATTATCATGTCCATATATTTAAATAATTTTGTGGGATACGATGTAAAATTGTCAATCCCTTCATTCCATTAAAAAAAGTCTTATTTTTATAAACATTAAAAAAAACTTAATATAATTGCGATTCAAAGTGTTTGTCATTTTTTCCATTATACCTTTGTGTTAAATAAATTGAATGAATTTAATTTGTTGTAAAAAATCGGATAGTTAAATATAATTATTTTGGTTAAAAAAAAAATAATAACTAAAACAAAAAAATATAACCATATTTGATACCTAAAAAAAAAAAAAAAAAGAAAAAAAAAGAGAGAGACTATTTTGGTGGGACGAAGGAATAAATAAATTTGTGTGCCAAAGTTAAATTATATATATTTTACAATTTTTTCAATTGCTCAATGCCTCAATTCGTATTTTTCTAATTAATCACGTAAGACTTCTTCACAAGAATAAATATAATTTTAGAGAATAACAAATATGTTAATATTAAAATCAATATACACCACTGACCGAAGTATAGTAACAATGACTAATTAATGAGCCAACAAATTCAAGATAAATCATTTTAGACATGACATTACAATATAATAAAATCAAATGATCATACTCTTAATTGCAGAAATAAAGAAATAAAGAGATGGACTAGCAACCTAGCTAACACCACGAGCACCGATCCGAATCAATAATTGGAAAAAAAAAAATGAAAGAAGTACTTTATTGCCCTTTTGCATATTCACCTGTCAAAAATAATTAAAATAATAATTAATAAAAGAAATACTCTCTCTGATTTTAAATATATGATGTTTTAAAATCGGGAAAATTGCATATTTGGTCCAGATTTTTCCAATGACAACTTTAATCTCACGTTCTTTTTTTGTTCTTTATTTTGCAAAAATAGTCCCAGTCATTATTTTTTAGGACTTAAATTGCGATTTCATCTCATTATCTTGGGATCAAAACCGCAATTTACCATTCTCTTGGGACCAAAACTCCAGTTTTCTTTGGATAAAAAATGTCGAAAAAAAAACTATGGAACCAAAAGTGTAAAAAAAATGACCATTTTGCAAACCATTCATTCTTTTGGGACCAAAAATGCAATTTACCCCTTTAAAATATGTTGATGAAATTAAGAATGAGTACATGATGATAAATGTGACCTTCACTAGTTACCTTAATTAATATATGTTTACAATTATAAGAAATTTCTGTGACATGAATAGGGATGAAAGGGAAAAAATGAACAAAAATGTCAAATAATTAGAAATAAGAATATATACTAGACTAAAATGTCAAATACTACTACTTAGGATATCTTCTACTTTTAAGTCTATATGTTTAAAGTCATACTTCCTATATATACGGCATTAAAAAAATATGGACCACATATTTTAAACCAACAAGTATTTTTTAATCTCCAAGATACTTCCATGCATTAAACATTGAATTAATAATAATAAATGGTGCGGGGTAATTCTTCATAAATCATATCGTTGGCAGTTTGTTATTATTCTGAATATTTCTTCTTCTTCTTCTTCTTTTTTTTTTTTTTTTTTTATCATAATTTCATATTGTCATTCATTGCTTCCTAATTCCAGCTTTTTTAATATATATTATTTCTTTTCTGTTCAAAATATATATGTTGGTCCTAACTTATTAAGTAACTTATCATAATTCCATAATAATCTAAAATTGAGTATCAACAAATTAACTTTTTGTAATTAAGATGATGATTATTGCCAATAGGAAAAAAAAAAGGGATGTTACCATGGAGTAGGAATAGGATCACAAATCACAATGACTACTTGGTGATGGCATAGATAGCATAGAGGATTCCGGGGAGATAACCAAATAGGGTTAATAGTAAACAAATCCAGAATTCAGCCTGCAATATAAAACATGACAAAAACTTACGATACTGTTCATAAATTAGTATTAGTTAATATTGATATTTTTTTTCAAAGTATTAAAATGTTACTCTTGTTTTACCGGGCAACGGTGTTACACAAGACCTAACGGTGTTATACAAGACTACAGTGTACTCAAATTAAAGAGAGAGAAAGTGAGAGAAATTGAAGAGAGAGAGAAAGATACCTTGCAACCAAACCTGAGGAAGACACCAAGAGGAGGCAAGAGAATTGCGACAAGAATATCAATACAAGTTGCAGTGCCCATTTCCACTTTATAAATTTTCCTTGATTTTACAATCAAAGAAACAGGATAAAATTCTCTCTTTTTCTCTCTTCTCTCCAGGCGATTAAACTGAAATATATCAACAGATAGAAAAATATTACAAGACTTGAGACTAGGGTTAGGCATTTATAGGAAATAAGGATGTAAACGTGGTGACTTTTGATTGGTGGGCTTTTGGGAATAGGGATAATAATTTTACGGATCAACGAATGTTGGAGGGGATTGATACGCAAGAGGGTCGTGGGCTTAAGAATGTTTATAACCGGGTTCGACGAGCGAGAGAGAAAGCGGGCCAGCAAGCTTTGCAACAAGAAGATAATTTGGGCCCAAGTAATCGGCAAGATATTGGGCCAGGCAATTAAACAACAATTAGGCCGCTGGAGAAATAAAACTAATTAGGCTCATTAGTTATTAAAAATGTCTAACCCATTAGAATTGGTACTGAAAATAAATACCATCTGTAATCGTTCTGGGAGTTTATCAGATAAATAAAATTACTTCTTCTTGGCAAATTATCATCTTGCCGAACTCCGCCGCTTGCCGACCTGAGTCGGAGCGCCGGTTAATCAACGGGTTGTGCGTTTTCCATCATTGGTGCTTTTATTGAGAGGCTAATTTTTGGAAAATCGCACAGAAATTAGGGCACTATGGCAGGTTCTCACCGCGAACGAATTGAAGCATTGGAAGCCAAATATGACACGATTGAAGCTGGAATGGCAAAAATTGATTTAATGTTTGAAAGAATGATGCGGAGAAGCCCAAAGAAAAGGGACTCGTCGTCTTCATCCGAAGAGAGTTCCGATTCGGGCAGCAGTTCACCGGACATTCATCAAGCTAGGTCCGACGAAGGGGATATCAAACTGAATAGGGGGGAAGATCGATGGAAAGGACGTCCTAAATTGACTTGTCCCACTTTTAATGGAGCTGACCCCATTTCATGGCTGAGCAGAATATCCCAATACTTTGAGCTCAACAAGATTCACAAGAAAGATAAGGTAAAATACGCTGTCTATTTTCTTGAGGGAGAGGCCAACATGTGGTGGCAATGGCTAAGTAGGGTATATAGAAAGAAGGATAAATCAGTTCGATGGAAGGATTTTGAAAAAGAGCTTATGGCTCGATTTGGGCCTTCTGAATATAACGACTATGACGAAGCGTTAACTCATATCAGACAATCGGGAACTCTTCGGGAGTATCAACGAGAGTTTGAAAGGCTTGCTAGTTGGGTACATGACTGGCCGGAGAGTGCTCTGGTCGGCGCATTTATGGGAGGGTTGAAACCAGAATTGGCAACAGAACTGAGGGTGAGTCGTCCACGAACGTATGTAGAAGCCATTGAATTAGCTCGGTTAAGGGATGATCAACTGAATTCAAGGCGTAATAGTAAACCAGAGGTTCGTCGGATTGGGGACTCAAGTACTGAACTACGAAAAGATGGGGGTGCATTGCAATCGGGAAATGCTAAAACACTTCCCACGGGGGTACGGAGGTTGCCTTGGGACGAATTGCAAAAACGTAGAGAGAAGGGGTTGTTTTTCAATTGCGATGAAAAATTTACTCCGGGCCATCGTTGCAAAATCCAACAGGCCTTTTTGATTGAACCAGATGATCAAAGAATTGATGAGGAGGAGACAGATTCGCGGAACATTACGGATGCTGAGATATCCATTCATGCGATGACGGGGGTACACGGTCCAAGGACTATGCGGATCGGGTCTTGGATCAAAGATAGAAGAATTATCATTCTAGTTGACAGCGGTTCGTCACACAATTTTATTAATCAAGAACTTGCAAGAAAACTCAACTTGAAAGAAGTAAAGGTAGAACCCTTCTATGTGCATGTTGCTAATGGTGAGAAATTGGCTTGTAGCCAACTGTATGAAGGGGTACCCCTACGTGTACAAGGGGTAATGATAAAAGCGGACCTATTTGCTCTACCAATTGGTGGATTAGATGTAATTCTTGGGGTACAATGGATTGAAGGGTTGGGGAAAGTGATCACTGATTTTGCAAAAGGAACAATGGAGTTTCAATGGGGTGATGGGACTGTAATTTTGCAATCGGGAACGGACAGTGATGCCAAGGAAGTCAGTTTGAAATGTGTCACAAGAATGTGGACCAAGGGAGGGCAGTGCTATGCGATCAAGATAAACCAATTACAGAATGATTGTGAACAACAAACAGGTAAATGGCATAAGGATATTGAACAAATACTTACTGACTATCACTCTGTTTTGGAAATTCCGCAGGGATTGCCACCAAGGAGGAACTTTGATCATCACATTCCACTCAAGGATGAGACTCAACCTGTAAACGTGCATCCATACCGATATGCACATTTTCAAAAAGAAGAAATCGAACGTCAAGTAAACGAGATGCTACAAAACAGGCTTATTCGACCTAGCACAAGCCCATTTTCATCCCCCGTTTTGCTGGTAAAAAAGAAGGACGGCTCTTGGCGGTTTTGTACCGACTACAGGGCCCTAGACGCGGCTACGGTCAAGGACCGATTTTCAATCCCTACCATTGACGACATGCTCGACGAGCTAAGCGGATCGAAATTTTTTTCAAAGATGGACTTGAGAGCTGGATATCATCAATTACGAGTAACATAAAGCGACGTGTATAAGACTGCATTCAGAACACACCAAGGGCACTACGAGTATCTCGTCATGCCCTTTGGATTGTGTAACGCCCCTTCCACTTTTCAGGGCTCTATGAATTCTATATTTCATCAACATCTCAGGAAATTTGTTCTAGTATTTTTTGATGATATTCTTGTTTATTCTAAGAACTGGGCTAATCATATTCAACATTTGCGACAGGTTTTCTCCATTCTACATGAGCAGCAATTCCATGTAAAATTAAGCAAGTGTGCATTTGGGACCACTTCCATTGAGTACATGGGACATGTAATTTCTGAGCATGGAATTCAGGTAGACCAATCAAAAATCAAGGCTATGCAACAATGGCCTAAACCGAAGAACATAACTGAGTTAAGAGGTTTTCTTGGGTTGACCGGATATTACAGAAAGTTCGTTAAGAATTACGGAACGATAGCTAGGCCATTGACAAAGATGACACGGAAAGGTGGATTTAAATGGGACGAAGACAGTGAGAAGGCTTTCGATGAACTCAAGTTAGCAATGACCACGACACCCGTTTTAGCTATGCCCAACTTTAATGAAATGTTCGAAGTACATACGGATGCTAGCGATTACGGAATTGGTGCGGTATTAGTTCAAGAAGGAAGACCTCTTGCCTACTTAAGCAAAGCATTAGGACCACGAAAATTTGAGTGGTCCGTTTATATCAAAGAAATGATGGCCGTTCTTGAAGACGTGCGACTATGGAGACCGTATCTTCTAGGAAGGAAATTCCGGATAGTCACGGATCAGCAGCCGCTCAAGCATTTACTGGAGCAGAGGATAATCACCCAGGAGCAACAAAAATTTGTTGCTAAGTTGATGGGCTATGAGTTTGAAATCGTGTATAGGCCTGGCCGTCAAAATTTAGTCGCCGATGCCTAATCAAGGAGAGGTGACCAAGCTGAACTTGTGGCAATAACAGGGCCAGTCTGGGAAATTTGGGACAAGATTCGAGCAATGTCAATTGAGGATCCTGAGATCATAGAAAAAAAGCGGCTGATTGAGGATAAAGATGCTACTGCTGAAGACTTAGAATGGAGGGACAACATGTTATTTTTCAAAGGTAAAGTGTGGGTTCCAATTTCTGGATCTTTACGAACTGAATTAATAAAACACTTCCATGATTCCAGGTTTGGAGGACACTCGGGAATATATCGGACGTGGGCAAGAATGGCCTATTCATTTACGTGGCCCGGAATGAAAATAGATGTGCAGAAATACGTCCAGCAGTGCGACACTTGCCAAAAAATAAAGAGTGACACTCGTAAGCCTAGTGGGTTGCTTCAACCTTTACCGATACCGGAGCACATATGGGAAGATGTTACGATGGATTTCATAGAGGGGCTGCCGATGTCCAATGGATACAACGGAATTCTTGTAGTGGTGGATCGTTTGTCAAAATATGTTCATTTCATTCCTTTAGTCCATCCATATACGGCAAAATCAGTGGCTCATTTGTTCGTCGAATACGTCATCAAGTTACATGGAGTTCCATGTTCCATTATCACCGATAGAGACAGGATATTCATCAGTAATTTCTGGAGAGAATTCTTCAAGATGCAGGGGACTCATTTAGCCATAAACTCGGCTTAGCATCCCCAAACCGATGGCGAAACGGAAGTCACGAATCGCACACTTGAGCAGTATTTACGATGTTTTGTACAACAAAACCCGCGTCGCTGGGAGGATTACATACCTTGGGCGGAGTATTGGTATAATACCATATACCATGCCTCAACTAAATGTTCTCCGTTCGAATTGGTTTATGGCCAAGCACCTCCTCAATTAGTTAATTATCCAGCAGGAAGTTCACCTAACGTTGAGGCCGATAGAGAGCTTGGCGAACGAGGGATAATGCTACGGGAATTAAGAGAGACACTGGGCACATCGATAAGCAGAATGAAGGAACAGCATGACAAGGGACGTCGAGAAGAAGAATTTAATGTTGGAGATTGGGTTTACCTTCGATTACGACCCTATTGGCAACAGTCACTTTACCAGAAGGCACTCTATAAACTGGGAAGCCGATACTATGGCCCTTTTCAGATAATAAGCAGAGTCGGCAAAGTTGCGTATAAATTACAGTTACCCGAGAATGCTCATATCCATCCGGTGGTGCACGTGTCTCAGCTACGACGAAGATTAGGCACTGGGGAAGTGGTGATAGATAAGCTGCCGACGATTGCGAATGATGGACGAATGGTGATTCAACCAAGGCAGGCAGCAGAGTATAGATGCATTAAAAGAAATGGTCGATTTAGATGGGAAGTTCTTGTGGAATGGGAGTCCTTACCTTCATCGGAATCAACTTGGGAAGATGTAGAAATAATGCGCCAACAATTTCCACAATTCAACCTTGAGGACAAGGAATTTCTTGAAGGGAACGGGAATGATACGCAAGAGGGCCGTGGGCTTAAGAATGCTTATAACCGAGTTCGACGAGCGAGAGAGAAAGCGGGCCAGCAAGCTTTGCAACAAGAAGATAATTTGGGCCCAAGTAATCGGCAAGATATTGGGCCAGGCAATTAAACAACAATTAGGCCACTGGAGAAATAAAACTAATTAGGCCCATTTGTTATTAAAAATGTCTAACCCATTAGAATTGGTACTGAAAATAAATACCATCTGTAATCGTTCTGGGAGTTTATCAGAGAAATAAAATTACTTCTTCTTGGCAAATTATCATCTTGCCGAACTCCGCCGCTTGCCGACCTGAGTCGGAGCGCCGGTTAATCAACGGGTTGCGCGTTTTCCATCAGGGATTCACGGTACAGACCAGAATGAATATTTGAAAATGTATATGTCAATACTAATGTTCAGTTATTTTAGAATCTAAGTGTCCATTCAGTATGAATATTTTAATTTTTAGTACGATATTAAATTATAACTGAGCGGACTGGAACGGTTTGGATCTGAAATACGAAGTTTATTTTTTCAACATTAAAAAAAATATAAAAAACAACACAAAATAAAATAGAGTATTTGAAGATATCAACAGTAATAGAGGAGATATAGTTGAATAGTTCAAAATAGAGATATTTTAAATTTTGTATATATCTTTGTTGATTTATTGTTGATCCTTTCCTTATTTATAGGATCATTTACTTGGGCACCAAGTTGTAATTTTTTATTTATTGTGTGAATATCATACACACCAATCAAGGGTGATTTCATAATTATCCTATATGCTATGGGCCCATGTGGAACTGGGCCTGCGGGAACTGGTTCTGCAGGAAGCGAAGGGCAGAGGGAGCATGGGCTTGCAGAGGTTGGCTCCATGAATGGGCCGCTGGTGCTGGGCTGCACAGCGGGTGACAAAAAAGAGGGACTTGAAGCCGAATCATCCTGAAGCCGAGGCGGTGAGCTGGACCCATTAGAAATGGGCTCAGAAGGGGCTGCTGGTGAAAGAGCTCCAGTAGAAGTTAAAAAATCATTCTGTACATCCAAAAATTTTGAAAATTCCAGATCAGAAGAGCTCTCAATAAAATTAGAAGAAAATGGAAACACAGATTCATCAAATTGAGCATGGCGAGTAATATAAATGCGGGAAGCAACAGGATCAAAACACCTAAAACCCTTATGAGTACTACTATAGCCAAGGAAAATACATGGAAGACTACGTGGGGCTAATTTATGAGACGCATAATCACGGAGATAAGGAAAAACACGACAACCAAAGACCTTAAAGGTACCATAATTTGGAGCACAATTAAATAAAACCTCAAAGGGAGATTTATTATTTAAGATAGGAGTGGGCAAACGATTAATGATGTAAACAGCAGTGGAAAAAGCATCAATCCAATGAGGAATCGGAGCATGAGCATGAAATAACAAAGATAAGCCAGTTTCAGTAATATGACGATGTTTTCTCTCAGCTCTACCATTTTGTTGAGGGGTATAGGGACAAGAAAAACGATGGAAAACACCCGAGACTCAAAAAACTCACGAACACAATTATTAGTAAATTCAGTGCCACCATCACTTTGAAAGACTTTAATATTAGAGTCAAATTGATTGCACACAAGTGTAGTGAAACACTGAAGAACAACAAAAAATTCAGATTTAGCCCTTAATGGATAAAGCCAAGAGAATCGAGAATAATCATCCACAAAAATAACATAATAACGATACCTATCAATAGAAGCTACTGGAGACGGACCCCATAAGGAATTAAATCAAGCACATGAGAGGCATATTTTTCATTTAACGGAAAAGATAACTTCTTGCTTTTAGCTCTTTGACAAGATGAACAAAGAGAAGGTTTAGGTAAAATAGAAGTAACATCCAAATATCCTAAACGTTTTAAGAGTTGAATAATAGAAAAGGGAGCATGACCCAAACGGGAATGCCATAATTCAAAAGAAGATTTAAAATTCCTAGAGTCTAGAGCAGCAACTAAAGCAGAAGAAGCATTTTCCAAAATGTAAAGGCCATCTTTACATCTTCCGCTAGCCAATATCTCCTTTGTCAAACGAGTCTGTACACGAAAAGAATCATTCGAAAATATAACATCAACAGGCAAATCAGAAGTAAGCTTGCTAATACTGCTCAAGAAATGGTTTAGCTATCCCATTTATTGAAAGAATTACGTGCACTGCCCTCCTCTCGTTCGCTTCTTCTTTGTGATAACAAGAGTGCTCTCTTCTTGAGCCAAAATCCAATTGCTCACAAGCGTGCCAAACATATAGATATTGATTGTCACTTTGTTCGAGAACTTGTAGCAAATGGACACTTGGAGACTAAATTTGTGCCGTCGCATCTCCAAGTAGCGGACATCTTCACCAAGAGCTTACCCCGTCCCATGTTTGATCTTCTTCGTACCAAGCTTCGAGTTGATCCGAATCCCACTCTTTGCTTGAGGGGGGTAATAGAGGAGATATAGTTGAATAGTTCAAAATAGAGATATTTTAAATTTTGTATATATCTTTGTTGATTTATTGTTGGTCCTTTCCTTATTTATAGGATCATTTACTTGGGCACCAAGTTGTAATTCTTTATTTATTGTGTGAATATCATACACACCAATCAAGGGTGATTTCATAATTATCCTATAAACAGAATATCCAAAATATAGTAAATAAAATACTTTAGAATAGTTTGAGATAATAAAATAATAGTAATAAATTAAAATATAAATAATACATTTTAATAATAATTATTGATAGTTATTCATACTTAATATTAGATTGAGATAATTATTCATACTTAATAATAGATTGAGATTTATATAATTGGTTATGATAATATAATAATAGTTTGGATGTATTATTTATTAGTGTTTATGTGAAATACGTAAAATAAATCGAGATAATAATATAATAAATCATAATGAATAAAATTATATTTACATTAATAATCATATTTAATAGTTAATGCATATTAATTAAGAATTAATTATTTATTACTAATATCATGTAATTTGTTGGATGCAAAATAAAGTAATAATTTAATTTTAATATATATTTAATTCGGTTATTCTGTTTGGTATGATTTGGTACGATTGAGTACTGTTAATATGAATTTTCGATACTGTTAAATTTTTTTTTTTCGAAGAAGAAATAACATCGCCCTACAGAACTCAAGAAGGAACCCGACGAGTTAAATCTTCAATCCAAAAAGGAAAACCTGCCCTAATTCCAAGCGTAAGAAATTGAGGAGGAAACCGTGAACTTTGCCAACTCATGAGCCACCACATTAGAGGACCTTGGTATATAGAAAACACCTCGCACTAAGGCATTCTCCATCTCCTGATTAATCTTTTGCAAAGTTGAACCCTCCGGACTATAAACTAGCTTCTACTTAAGATAAGAGACACCACGTCCTGAGAATCCGAGCAAACCTGAACAGCGCCCAGCTGTAAAGAGCCAAACCAAATTAACCTCAAATACAAAGCCAACAATTTTGCACCCAACACAGTGCCAGGGGGATTTATCTTACGACAAAACTCACCCATCACAGACCCCTTTGCTCCCAAAACAGCCGCCCCAATTACGTAATTGCGAAGATCATGATTAAAACTAGCGTAATTGACTCAATTTTATTTTTAAAAAAATGTCGAAATAGATATGGAGAAATATTAGTTAGTAGGAAGAAAATGTTCTAGTTTATAAAAAAAGATATTAGTTTGTACATTAAAAAATATTACTCTCTCATTGCAATTTAGTTGTTCAAAATCAAATGACATGAGTTTTAATCAAAATATTATTTATTAATATTAAAAGATATAATGCGAAGGATAAAGAGGTTTTTTTAATTTTATTGGAGTGAGTAATTGAGTGGGGTAAAAGTAATTATAGTAGAGAATTGAATGACATGACGTGTAATCAGAAATATTTGTAAGGGTTTATTTTGAGAAAATAGAGTTGTTTTTTTTGCTACTTTGGGCATAAAAAAATAAAAATATAATGTCCATTTTGAAATTTTGAGTAATAAAAAACATAACGGGGGAGTAGCATTTTTTCAATATACAACTAAAACTTTTGACTATATGATCGAGCTGATACTTTTCATCACATGAACTAATATTTTACGATCATTTTCTTCTATAATTTGTTAAAAAATATATATTAAAAAAAAGATTAATTGAATTTATTGATCAAAATTGAATCAAAATTATACCAATATATTACACAGTGTAACCATTGTTTAGAAGTGTAACTCTAATTTACTCAATAATATATAGCATGTTGCATGTGGCCAAATTGATCCGCGTTTGGTTGAGGAATTAATGTGAATTAGATGTTTATAATGCATGTCCACGTTTAACAGCTCACATATCACTATTGTGATTCCATTTTCCACATATAAATTGGTTAAGGGTTGGATCAAGATCTTACATATATATAATACCACTAAATTTGTCAACTCGAATCCAACTTATTTTAAACACGGGTATAAAATTGATATTATTATATTTATTTAATTATGTTATTATATTTATAAAGTAATATCACAGTAAAAAATGTTAGAGTAACATTTGTGTGAACAGGTGCATACGATAAACTCTACTTTTATGCATATTCACTATCACCTGTCATGCACATTCACTATCACGGTTACATTTACTTATAACAGTGCATATGAATGACAGTTATAGTGAATATGTGCATGAAAGTGATAGTAAAAATAAAGTTCATCGTATGCACCCAGTTCACACAAGTTTTTGCCAAAATGTTATGGTGCATATCAGTTTATAAGAGTAATGACAATACTAAATGAATGAAATGATTTCTGTTTCATACGGTGAACAAGTTTCACCGGAGACTGACTCTATTTTAAATAGAACGGTCTTGTATGACACACTTCTCGGATTTTGAACTTTTATTTAATTTCATTTTAGTTATATTTGGATCGAGGAATTTGAGTTTAATCTCAAGAATTTAAATAAATTTAAAACTCTCTTGATTTTAAATCAATTTTTTTTTTCAAATTAATAGATTTCAAATTCATCATTTGGAAAAAAAATCTTAATAATTTATATTATTATATTTAGAGAGGTTCATGTCATCGATGAAAAAAAGAAAAAGAGAAATACGAAGAATTAATGATATAGAAAAAAAAAAGAATAAATACATATAGAAAGATTCACATGCACTTGAAAAGAGGACAAGGAAGGTGGAAGAATACATGTGCATGGGAAGAGGAAGCGAATATCATGTTCGTGTAAAGGAAGAGATGAGAATATCATGTGTTAATTAGAAATAGAGAATGAGAAGTGAGGAAGAAAAACTCATGCATGTGGGTAGAGCCAATCCAAATTTTCATCGGGTCTGAGAAAATGAAGTTTAGTTCAGTCTTAAATTAGCGCCAATGAACCAGCCTAAACCAACCCCCAAATTTTTTTGAAAAAAGAATATTTATGAACCTAATTTAGTTTGCAAAAGAAAATAAGCATAAATATAAAAACTTACCGAGTGCCCGAACAATGATCTAGATCAATCAAATTTATTTATTACAAGGATTTATTAAAGGCTCAAATAAACATTTTTTCTAACACAATTTAATATATCTAAAATCCTAATTCTTATAAAAAAATGATAAAACAATATACAAAAATAAACAAAACATCGGGTCATTGGGCCACCCATTAGCCCACATACCAAATTGGCCCGAGCCCACCATTAGCTTCACGGGTCACATGGGTCGGGTAAGATAGGCCCGAGTTTTTTTTTATATGTATTTCTATAGTTCATATCATATTTATCTTTAGGTTGGTTGGGATTACTCATCAGTTTGACCTCAAATGGTTGACTTTCCATGTACTAAAAAAAAAAAAGTGAAAAAAATTTGGAAAAAGAGATTCATGTGTGTAGGAAAGAAAATAAGTCTCATTAATTTCATCACAAATAAAAAAAAAAAATTTGTACAATTCAATTATGATTATTACCATCAATCCACCTCATCAAAATTACCCAAAATTCTATACATTAAAAGAAAAAAATACTTCTAATGAAAGGAAAAATTGTAGCAAGTTAAAATACCATTATTAATAACTTTTAGTGACAGGAAATTGCCCGTATAATGTCATATCACTAATAAATATTTAGTGAGAGTAAATTTACCATCACTAAAAAGAGCATTAGTGTTAAAAAAATCTCGTCATTAATACATTATTTGACTCTCATTGTATAATAATACAACATATACATTCATTACAATTCAAATCTCCCATCACTAAATACCAATAAAAAAAAAAAATCTCCCATCACTAAATGACATAATTTAGTGATAAAAATCCTCTCATTATATCTAGAATTTATCTTTCACTAAATGATATATTAAATTTATCATATCATTAATAATTGACATACTCATTTTATAGATAATACTATAAGAATATTTATCACGATAATATTTTCAAACAAGCTAAATACAAAAAATCAAAATCAATTGACATACAATAACATTTCCAAAATAATAAAATTATTCCAGAGTGTCGTTTGACAAAAACTAAACCAAATAGTTGATCACTAGGTATGCTATTTTTCTCCAATGCATTAATAGTCACCTATAAAATAAAATGATAAAAAAAAGGTTATGTTGAGAAACTTAAATAAAATTTAATTTAAACAAAAGAAAAATTTATAAATTGTGCTTAGTATGTCATCTTGATCTTCCTTATGTTCCCTATAATTCGCAATGAGAGAAATGTAAACATCAAATACAACAAGTTTGATAATTAATAAAAAAAACCCATCAATTATGACACTAAGTTGATTTATATATAATTATCACAAACTCTATTCAATTCCAAACAAGGATGAAAATATTGGTATCGATGGAAATATCGGTACTTTGAATTTACGGATATATCGGTAGAAATATTGATATCAGATATTAGGTAAAAATAGAAAATTGATGGAAATAAAAATTTAACATAAAATTTTATATAATACTCCCTCCGTCCCATACCTATTTGCACACTTTCCTTTTTTGTATGTCCCATACCTATTTGCACACACTATAAATAGCAAAAACTCAAAATATTAAAACCCTCAACTTTTCTACATAATTTCAAAAATGCCATTACACTATTCTGACAATTAAAACCTAAACCCAACTAATTAACCCTAATTAACCCAGCCCAAATCCATTTTCCTAATTAAACTCGGCCCATTACATATTCCCTAAACCTATCATCACCCTCATTCTCTCTATCTCTCTCGAATCTTCTACCTCTCTGAAAACCCTAGTCTGCCATCTCTCTCGTCTCACTCTAACCCTAGCCCCATCTCCCTCGTCTCCCTAACCCGCGAAACCCCACCCCCGTCGGAGTTGAACTCTGCCTTTTATGGCCGATTCAATTTTCGATTCCGTGGTGGCCGATTCTGGGTCTGACTCCGATTTGGTGGTGGTGGATTCTGGGTCCGACTCCGATGGTGGCCGATCTAACGTTGGCCGTTTTTTAAAGAAGGCCGATTCTGACGGTGGCCGATCTAACGGTGGCCAATCTGTCTTTCGCCGCTGTTTAAAGGTGGGCGAATCTCACCATGGCCGCTCTGGTGGTGGTCGATCTGACGTTGGCCGCCGTTTAATGGTGGCCGCTCCGATGGTGGCCGATTTAGCTGTCGACTCTCAACCCATGGCTGATTCAGTTGTCGACTCTCACTCCATGGCCGATTCTGACCTTGGCCGCTGTCTAACGGTGGCCGACTCCGATCTTGACCTATTTGCTGTTCCTGATACTGTGGTACCCGATTCTATTGGGAATGAACATGTCCCCATTGACGATGATTTTACGGCTTTATTTGGTGAGCGTTGTGGTCCAACTTGCCCTGAACTCCGACAGTATGCCGTTGAACGGTACTGTGTTGGTCCCGGAATGTTGAGTTGATTAAAAACCTTGAGTTAGCCTTCTAGAACAAAATCTAGAAAGGGGGGGGGGGGTTTGAATAGATTTTGTAGATTTTTCGAATCTTTCCAAAATCAATTCAAAGAATCAGATTAACACAATGGAATATAATTGTGAAACTCAACTTCAACAAGATCAAAAGCAACTGATATTATAAGTTTAACTTTAATCTTGAAATTAATCTGTAAAAGATAAGCTAGGAATTGAAAAGGAACAAATAAGTAAATCAAAGCAATAAAGAACACAGGATTTATAGTGGTTCGGATTATAACAATCCTACATCCACTCTCCTTCTTCAACCTTGAAGAAGGGCCTTCACTTACTTACTTTCTTCCTTCTCGCTGACTTACTTACAATAATGAATCTTCAGCCTTACAATGAATTCTTCCTAATTTTTGGATATCTAGGGCTTGAAGATCTAATGAGAAAAGTGTTCTACAAACACTAAAACTGGAAAACACATAAAACGTTTGTGAATGTGTACAATATTTGTGGCTCGTGAATACAATTTGTGTATATTGAAGAGTGCAAAGTATCAAAAGTAATTCTATACTAATTTCTTTCTCTATTTATAGAGATCTTCACTTGGTGGTTATAACTTCCTTGAATTCTGTTTTGATTAGTTATAACAATATAACTGAATCTTGTAACTTCCTCTTAGTTAGTTGAAATTGCTTCTTGAATCTTGTGTAACATTTCTCTAACACTCATAAATCGAAACTTGCTTCTTTTTGTCTCCATCTTCATTCCTTGTCTGGATGATTATTTATAGTATTGCATGTCAACAGTCTTCTATGTATTGTCCTTGTCTGATATCTTGACCTCGTCTGATTTCCTATCATCATCTGAGGTTTGTCCTTGTCTGATGTCTTGACCTAGTATGACTACTTATACTTAGTTTTATTTACAAAAGTATACTTCAGCTGTCTATACAAGATACTCAGCTGGTCATCCTATTTTATACTTTTAACACATTAAAACTAAATGCAATCTTTTCTTTACCTAACAATTTCCCCCTTTTTGATGATGTTAAAACACAGCTCAAGAAAAGAAAAAATGTTAGTACTCTTCAAGAGATAAACATATTGCAAAGTAACCAACTAAGTCACACAGATAATCAGAACAATGGATTCAATAATCAGATAATCAGAGTTATATATTTAATAGACAGATGATCAGAGTAATTTAGTTAATCACATTCTAAGTCAAATACTACGAGGACAACATAGACAAGATTTGAAGATTTCAGACGATTCAGTGTTATAGATTTATAAGACAGTTACTTATACCAAGAGTTAGTTAATGAAATAATGAAAACAAGTTAGTTAAACAACCAAATTTTGTGAAAATAGTTCAAAAGATATATTTCACAGATATTCACATAACTTGCACCTTTTCCACATTTTTATCTTTCATAGCAATCAATCAGAAGAGTAAAAGGAAAGACTTAATCGTACCACCTGTCTTCTTCTGGAATAGCCATCCAGTCGAAGACACGATTTTTCAGGCTCAATGTCTCTCCGCCTTCAGCTAGATCTGCCACTGTCTCAGCTTGGATCAGCATCTGCTTTACCTTTTCTCTATCCAAATGGCCATCTTGCGTAAGTGGAGCAGACATGGTTGCATAAGGTGGTGCGACTATGTCTACATTAAATTCTGAGTCCCCAAGATCGATCAAGTATTGATAGAAGTTCGGATCTTTTGCCTCCAGCCATTCGTGAAACGCAATGTTCTCGTTTGTGCCCCAAGAAATTTTCTTGTAGACATGAAACAGGAAAATCCATTCCCCTTCATAAGCTCTCCATTTAGCCTGTTGATCCATGGGAAGGATTTCCTTGGGCACAACCTTTGTTCGGTGGAATGGACGAAAGACCTCTTCTCCTTCTTTGTTTTTCGATCTTTGAACCCACTTCCTCGTCTTCCTGTCGTAAGTTTTCCCGGCTCCCTTCTCTTGCTCCCTCCTCCTCTTAGCTTCTCTCCTTTTGTACTTCTTCTTTTCTTCCCTTCTCCTCTTAAGTACTCTTGCCTCCTCTTCTGTCTCAGACTGGGTCTTTTGAACTTGGCTTGAAGCCTTAGCTTTCCCAGCTGCTTTTGATGAGGTTGAGGGGGATTTGATTGTCAGGACTGGAGTAGGATCAGCAGTGGGTGGAAGTTCGGGTTCAGGCTCAGACTCGATCGACTCAGCTGTTCTCCTTTTTAATCTCCTTAATGCTCTCTGGGACTTCTCTTCAGCCGCCTTCTTCTTTTCTTCCTCAGCTTTCAACAGCTCCTCAGACAACTCATCTATTCTTAGATTCAGGGCCATCAGCTGATCATCCTGCAGCTCAACTCTTTTCTTGAGCTCACTATCTTCCCCCTTTTTAGCATCAGCAAAACGGGTATTACAGATAGTGGCTACTTGATTTATTTGGCCAATGAGCTCTTCTCTGACAAGCCCTGTCTTCTGATCAAGCTGGTCATATCTCTTCTTTTGTCCGACCTCAGCTCGTCTGAATTCATCATCCATGAATTTCTTTAGGATGGTTGTCTGTCTGTCTTTTTCCATGGCAAGCTGCATTGATAGAATTTGTAGAAACGAAGCTTCCTTTGCTCTCCATGACTCTCTCACCTGGTCTTCAAAACTGTCACTTATTTGACGGAATGCATCTCGTACATACTGTTTAACCCAGGCGTCTTGAGAGTTCATTTCTTCAGCCACCTTTTGCTTTACCTTGACCATATTCTCTTCATGTCTGATTCCGGAGAAGTATAGATCAATCTTGGTCTTTTCATGAACTGCTGCTTCTATATTCTCCTTCAATGAAGAGGTTATGACATTTGAGACCATCTGGAAGGCATTTAGGCAGGCATTTTTTAGACTTTCTAATTCGGCCTTCAATGCTTCCAATTCGGATACAGACGCAGATATGGTGGGCAAGCTCTGCTCTTCAGAGGGAGGAAATAGAGTTAGATCTATTTCCTCGATTTCAGCTTCAGTTTGCACAACAGCTGGAGGGGAATCTGCCAGATGAGTAGATGTAGTTGGCATATCAGTTTCCACTTCAGCTGTTTGTTGCTCCACAATCTGCTCCGTTTGTGCCTCCTCAGCTGTATCCATCTCAGCTGGCTCATCGGCAGCTCCACCAGTTACCTCTTCCTCTAACCTTTCCTCCTCAACCACAGCCTCTTCATCATTTTTCTGTACCTCCTCCTTCTCAGCTGCTTTTTCCACCTCTTCTGGGGTCTCATCTCCAAGATATACCCTTTGAAGAATATAATCAACAAATGTATTTTCGGTTAGGATATCTTGGAATGACTTAAGCTTTGCCTTCTTGAGGACTTCTTTCTCCCAGATGGCTAGGTTGTTGCCTCCTGCTTCCGCTATCAGAATAGCCATCTCTTCAAAGGAACCCAGCCTGAGTCTTCTTAACAAATAGACATCAATCAGCTCTTTTAATAGCTCAGGCTCGTCCTTAAGAGTGGATTCTTGTCTTAGGATAAATTTCTTCCCAAGAATCCGTAGAGAGGTTTCAGTTGGACCCATTTCCCCTGATGGGTTGGGTAGATTTAAGTAAAGGTCAGGTTCGGATGAGGTTGAGGGTAAGAAAGAGAATGGGTCGTATGAGGGTTGGGTTTGTGGACTTATGGGAGTGGACCGTTTTAGAGGCTCAGAGGCAGCGGTCTCATCTGCCCCTTCATTGCCAGGTTGGGAAGTGGAGGGTTTAGGTACTCCATCCTTAGATGAGGATGATGAACTGTCTTCCTCTCCTTTTGACTCTTCCTCAGACGAGACATCTACCGTCTCCATCTGCCCTGATCCTTTCTCTGCCTCAGCTGCGACACTTCCCCCTTGGGAAGCTGTCCTCTCCTCATCCTCCTCAGCTTCCTCCGTCTCAGCAGACGAGGATTCATCTACCAAAACTGTCTTTGTCTCTTTTGTCTTGGCTTTAGAAGCCCTTTTCTTTGTAGCTGGAGGTGGAGCTGGAGCGTCTCCATCTCCTTCTGAGTCTGTAGGACCGTAAATCTTCTCATCTTTGATCAGGAGTCCTTTCTGTCTTGTATACTTTTTCACACCAACACTCCAATCAAGGTTGTCTGTACCCACTTTATGCTCAAGTATGATGGTGATCCTTGCCATCATACTTGCAATTTTGGTCAGAGACCATCTCATTAGCTCATTTGATATGGGGGTTTTTGTGAACTTTTTCTTCTCCTCCATAATCCTTGAGTAAACCAACCTTGCCCAGTTAATCTCAGCCCCATCTAGGATAGCCCTTAGACAGCATATCCTTGGCTTGGTTAGCCCATCGTGGCTTTGTTGCTCTCCCAAGATACACTTGGTCAGGATTAGCATCAACAGTCTATACTTTCTCTTCAACATTGGCCTTTTCAAATTCGCCGACGTATTTTGATATGTTCTTCTCGCCATCAGTCGGAAACTCTCCAAATATTCCGATGATTTATAGGTGAACGGGTTGTCGCCGGTGGTGCTTAAATTAAAAATCGCACCAATCTCAGAAATTGATAAAACAATTCTTTTCTTCTTCTCTTTAGTTCTTATTTGTGATTCTAAAATTGTATCTGTTGCTTTTGCTCTTGTTAAAAACTCAGCACACAGATCATCCACTGTCAAATTTTTCGAAGGTTTCATCGTACAGTATCGCTTTAGTCCCCTTGATTCCAGTAGATTTAATATTTCTCTTGTTTCCGAATCAGTTGCAACATCCCAATCCACGTACATCTCTGACTTTGTTTTATCTCTAATAGAAGTCAGATCATATTCGAACTTGATTTTCTTTTTGGAGTTCGCCATTGATGAATGCAGAAGGTTTTAGGAGGGAAAAGAGAGGTTTTGAGAAAATATGAAGAGTTTTATGTGTGCGTAAATGAAAATTATGCACACGAATGTCTATTTATATGGAAAATATAATAATAAACAATTATTAGGATAATAATTGCCTGCAAAAGTGTACATGTAGGCTTTCGAATCGCCATTAATGCAATTATGATATTTATTTTGAAAAGTGTATAGAATATTATTTAATATGTCGCGCGTGAGATTGAGACGGTTCATTTTTCAGAAACCGTCTCCATTTCTGGCGCGTGAAACATACTCAACGTTTTTCAAAACTTAATTTGATAAAATTTTGGGTCCGTAGTAACTTCTCTCCTGACACAGTTACTTATTTAAGAAATTACTTTTCAGTTAATTGGAGAGATAAAATAGAATATTTTTTATTTTAGAAAGTAAATTTGAACCATTATCCTTTTATTTTGTAAAACAAAATATTTTTAATAAACTGAGCAACTTCATTTTTGAATACATGATAAAGAGAATTATGAAATTAAATTCATATATTAATTATATGAACTCAATATTCATAATTAAGAGTATTTAGGAGAAACTCCCTGGACTTTCACATCGTCTGGATTGATAGCATTACTGTCTGTTTCCTGAATACTTGGACCTTGTCTTGTATTTAGAGATGTGTACTAAACTTTATTCTTGCTGAAACCACAGACACTTAGACAAATCCTTAGTAACAAGAGTAAGTCAGATAAGGTGCAATAGTCATCTGATTCTGAGAAGTCAGTTGACTATTATGTCCTTATCTGATTTACCTATGTCAGACAAGTAACTATCAAGTCAGATATGGTTAATATGACTAATCCTTGATTCTTGATTCCAATAATAGGGGATCAATGATATCAGTTACCTGATTGACCTTTGACTCATATCTAGTCTGATAATTCTTTCTAGACATAATAAATCAATTGAGAAAGACAAAGTAAAAACAAGAAATTAGATTATAGATTAACTAAAGAAGCATCTAGTAATCCTAATTCTACCGATAGTTCTTTAAACCTTGTCTCTGCAAGAGGCTTTGTCAAGATGTCTGCTCTTTGAAAATCAGTAAGAATCTTCTCTAGTCTGATGTTTCCTTTCTCTACATGGTCTCGGATGAAGTGGTGTCTGATATCTACATGCTTGCATCTTGTATGTAGGACTGGGTTCTGGGTAATAGCTATGGCACTATTACTATCACAAAAGATAGGTACATCTTTGGTGATAATGTTATAGTCCCTTAGCTGTTGACTTATCCAGATCAGCTGAGAACAACAACTTCCAGCTGCCATATACTCAGCTTCAGTTGTGGAAGTAGCTACAGAGGTTTGTTTCTTAGACAACCATGAAATCAGCTTACTACCAAGAAATTGGCAAGTACCAGATGTAGATTTTCTATCTATCTTACACCCACCAAAATCTTAGTCTGAGTATCCGGACAGCTCAAAGTTGTCGTCAGCTGGATACCACAATCCAACATTTACAGTTCCTTTCAGATACTTGAGAATTTTCTTTGCTGCTTCAAGATGGCTTTTCTTAGGATTAGCTTGAAATCGAGCACATACTCCAACTGCAAAAGAAATATCAGGTCTACTAGCAGTTAAATATAATAAAGAACCAATAAGACCTCTATATTCAGTTTGATCAGTGTCTTCTCCCTTCTCATCTGGATCCATTGAAAAATTTGTCATCATAGGTATCTTAGCTTCTCGGTTGGTACCTATTCCAAATTTATCAATAAGATCTTTTGTATATTTGGCTTGATTGATGAATATTCCCTTCTTTGTCTGTTTGACTTGAAGTCCAAGAAAATAAGTCATCTCACCCATCATGGACATTTCAAATCTGCTTTCCAAAAAAAACTAAAATCTTCACACAAAGATATGTTAGTTGATCCAAATATTATATCATCAACATAAATTTGTACTAACAAAAGATCACAGTCAAACTCTTTTCTAAAAAGAGTTCTATCAATTTTACCTTTAACAAAACCATTCTGAATTAAATATTCAGACAAGGTGTCATACCAAGCTCTTGGTGCTTGTTTAAGTCCATATAGAGCTTTCCTTAGTTTATAAACCTTGTCTCCTTTGACAAAACCAGGGGGTTGCTCTACATAAACTTCCTCAGCTAGGATTCCATTTAAGAATGCTGACTTAACATCCATTTGAAAAACTATGAATCTTTTAAAAGCAGCATAGGCTAAAAACAATCTTATGGCTTCCAGACGAGCTACTGGTGCAAAGATTTCATCATAATCAATGCCCTCTGATTGTGAATAACCTTGAGCAACTAGTTTGACCTTATTTCTAACCACAATATTGTTTTCATCCCTTTTGTTTTTAAAGACACATTTAGTTCCAATGACTTTTTGATGATGAGGCCTTTCAACAAGCTCCCATACATCTTGTCTTTGAAACTGATTTAGTTCTTCTTGCATGGCATTAATCCAGTTGGAATCCGTTAGAGCTTCTGTAATTGATTTAGGTTCAAGTAATGATACATAGCAACTGAACATACAATCTTGATTTAGTTGAGTCCTTGTCTGGACACCAGAATCTAAATCTCCAATTATCTGCTCAGCTGGGTGATATGACATTACTCTCTTACCTTTATCTTTTACAGTGGATGGTGTCTTGTCTGAACTATTTATTTCAGATGATTCTATGTTACCTTCTGATCCCTGAACATCAGATGTACTAGTTGTCTGATTAGTAGGCAAATCAGCTGGTGAGGAAAAATTTCCAGGTTCTTTTCCTTTGTCCAATTCTTCCTCTTCATCTGAATCTGATCCTTGATTGTAGAATTTTATGGTTGATTCTTTGATAGTCATCTGTTCCAGACTGTCTGATATCTTTGTGATGTTCCCTATCTTATCAAACTCAAAAGAAGTTTCATCAAATATCACATGAGGTGTTTCTTCTACACACAAGGTTGTCTTATTAAAAACTCTATATGCCTTTGATACAGATGAGTATCCCAAGAATATCCCGTCTGCTATCTTGGCATCAAAAGTTTTTAATTGAGACTTTCCATTGTTATGTATGAAACATTTACAACCAAATATATGAAAATATGATGTACACTTATAGGGAGTTTTACACTTATCCTTAACAATCAAGCTTCTATTTTGAACATAACATGATGTATTCACAGCTTCTGCCCAAAATCTATGTGGTGTGTTATACTCGGATAACATAGATCTAGCTGCCTCTTTCAAGGTTCTGTTTCTCCTTTCAACCACTCCATTTTGCTGTGGAGTCCTTGCTGCAGATGTTTCCTGAGCTATGCCATTCTCAATGCAGTAGTTAGAAATCAATTTATTTAGGAATTCAGTACCTTTATCACTTCTAATTTTAACAACATTTAATCCTTTTTGATTTTGAATTTTCTTAAGAAATTCTGGAATCTTAGTCATAGTCTCATTCTTTTTGTACAAGAAAATAACCCAAGTAAATCTTGAAAAATCATCAACAATTACTAAGGTATATTTTCTTCCAATAAAGCTGAGAGGAGTTACTGGACCAAAAAGATCCATATGAAGAAGTTCCAGAATTCTTTCTGAAGAAGGATTACTTATTGTTTTAAAAGAAGCTTTGGTCTGTTTCCCTTTTTGACAAGCATCACACACATGGTTCTTTGAAAATATTTTATCAGGAAGTCCTTTAACTAAAGATTTCCTTGCTATTTTGTTAAGAGTTTTGAAATTTAAGTGACTAAGTCGTCTGTGCCACAGCCAACTTAAATCATCTGTACTCTTAGCAACAAGACAAGTATCTTTAGGACAACTTTTGAAATTGGCAACATAAATGTTACCTTGTCTTACTCCGGCTAATAGAATATTTTCATTGATACCATCTAGAACATAGCATGCATTATGAGTAAATTTGACACAAAACCCTTTATCACAAAATTGTGAAACAGATAGTAGGTTGTGCTTCAATCCTTCCACGTAGTAAACTTCATGAACTTGAACATCTCCAATCATTAGTGTTCCTACACCTTTAGTAAGTCCATAGTTGTTATCTCCAAACATCACTCTTGGTCCATCAATGGTTTGATAGTTAGAGAGAAGTCGTCTTTCATAGGTCATGTGCTTAGAACAACCACTGTCAATGTACCAGATGACCTCAAGAATGTCTCCTCTATCAACTATCTTCTTGTCTTCCTACAATCACAAATTTATTGCTTAGGTACCCTTTGTACTTTGGGTTCTTTCATGTTAAGTTGATTTTTAGGAATCCAGACAAATATATCAATGTTCCTTAAAACCATAGATTGAAGCTTACGTCCATATCTATCTACTAAGATAAGACTTTCAAGATCAATCTTATTTAACTGATCTTTTGAAATTGTCTTAAATCTTGGTAAAAATGGATATGTCTTGCTTCTTCCATCAAAACCATTATACCTAGGATAAGACTTTGATTTAGCCTTGGGTTTAACCTTTGGAGTTTCTTTCCTTGTCTGTTTCTTCTTTTCAGAATTATCAGATGAGGTAATCAATTCCTTGGGTTTCCATGGACTAAATCTAGTTTCTTTCTTTGGTTTAGTTGCTTTGACAAAGACTCTAGGTTTTATTGGATCATTTTTCTTGCTCCTATCAAAACCTAATCCAGTTTTATCACTAGACTTTTGTGAAGAATTGAAAATTTTATCTATTGTGGTTTGAGAGTTATTCAAAAATCCTAACTTGAGATTTAATTCTCTGTTAGTTTTCTTATAATTCTCATTCTCAGAATAGATATTTGAAAATTTTACTTTTAAAGAACTCAATTCTTGTTCTAGCTTCTCTGTCTTATCAGACAAGGTACTAGTGATCATTTCAGTCTGACATTCCCCCTTGAATGTACAGTCTGGTTTTTCACTTACCTTTGTTTGATTGACCTTAGTTAGATCAGTGATTTGATTCTTTAAATTAAAATTTTCTGCCTCTATCTGTTTATAAGCAGATAGAGCTGTTTCCAAGTCTTTCAAAAGTTTATCAATAAGATTGGGATCAGTTTCTGATAAAATATCACAATCATTATTTGAAGATGTATAGTAATGTACCTCTTTTTCCATAAGACATATGTCATCATCTGATCCAAAATCAGATGAGGATGAGGATGAAGATGTCTCATGAACTTCTTCTTTCTCAGTTAGGAGAGCTCTCTGGTCAGCATACCTTCTATCTCTTTTCTTTCCCTTTTCTTCTCTCTCTCTGGGAGTGAGTTGAGGACAATCATAACTGTAGTGACCAGGTTTGCTGCATGTATAGCATATATCTCCCCTGTCTGTTTTTGGACTACTATCTCCTCGTCTGATAGGTGACTTATGACTTCTTGACTGATCCTTCTTTCTATCATTGTCTGAATTCTTTTCATCCCTGTCTGATCTAAAGTTCCTTCGACCTAACCTGTCTCTCTTGTTTCTTTTGTACTTCATCTTCAATCTTTCATACCTTTTTAACAAAAGAACCATTTCTTCTTTTACAGACAAATCAGATGCTTTAGAGATCTTTTCAGATTCATCTTGATGAACAAAAGCTACAGTCTTTCCAGATGTTGAAGATTCTGCTTCATCTTCTTCATCTTCAATTTGAATATCATATTCTAACGCCGTTAGATGGGAAAACAAAGTGTGGTGAGGAATTGAGGATAGATTTTGAGTAGCCTTCAATATGTTAGCTTTTTCTCTCCATCTTTTGCTCAATGACCTCAGCACTTTATTGTTGATTTCTTTTTCTGTGTACGTTTTTCCCAAGTCAGCTGCTTTGTTCAATAGATTGGTCAACCTGACATCCAATTGATCAACAGACTCTCCTTCTTTCATTTTGAAAGTGTCAAAAGCGTGTAGAACTGACTGCAACTTGTTTTCTTTAACCTGTTCAGATCCTTCACAAATTCCAGCAAAGAGTCTCCCACATTTCCTTGGCGTCTTGCATCTTTTAACCTTTTCAATCCAATCCTTGCTCAAAGTTTCAATGATTTCAGTTCTTGCAACTTGATCTAAATTGTGAATCTTCCTTTCATCACTAGTGAGTTCTGAGCTTTTCTTTTCCTGTCTCACTCTTGTTTCAGCTGTTGTAGTACCATCGCTTGTGCCACCATGATAAAACTTGATAGGTCCTTCCTCAAGAACCTCCTCCATTCTGTCATGAATTGCTTTAAGATGGTTCTCCATTCTAAACTTCCAATAATCATATTCTTCTATAGAAAAATCAGGCAACTTCTGGATTTCTTGCTTTTCACAGAAGACATGGTGAAACAGAAAAATCACAATACTCACAAGATTTTGTTAGTAGAACTGTTAGTGAAACAAGGAGACTACAGATTATCAAGAACAAAATTCAGGATCTTAGTTAAGACCTAAAATTAATATCAGAACAGCTTAACACTGCTCTGATACCACTTGTTGGTCCCAGAATGTTGAGTTGATTAAAAACCTTGAGTTAGCCTTCTAGAACAAAATCTAGAAAGGGGGGGGGGTTTGAATAGATTTTGTAGATTTTTCGAATCTTTCCAAAATCAATTCAAAGAATCAGATTAACACAGCGGAATATAATTGTGAAACTCAACTTCAACAAGATCAAAAGCAACTGATATTATAAGTTTAACTTTAATCCTGAAATTAATCTGTAAAAGATAAGCTAGGAATTGAAAAGGAACAAATAAGTAAATCAAAGCAATAAAGAACACAGGATTTATAGTGGTTCGGATTATAACAATCCTACATCTACTCTCCTTCTTCAACCTTGAAGAAGGGCCTTCACTTACTTACTTTCTTCCTTCTCGCTGACTTACTTACAATAATGAATCTTCAGCCTTACAATGAATTCTTCCTAATTTCTGGATATCTAGGGCTTGAAGATCTAATGAGAAAAGTGTTCTACAAACACTAAAACTGGAAAACGCATAAAACGTTTGTGAATGTATACAATATTTGTGGCTCGTGAATACAATTTGTGTATATTGAAGAGTGCAAAGTATCAAAAGTAATTCTATACTAATTTCTTTCCCTATTTATAGAGATCTTCACTTGGTGGTTATAACTTCCTTGAATTCTGTTTTGATTAGTTATAACAATATAACTGAATCTTGTAACTTTCTCTTAGTTAGTCGAAACTGCTTCTTGAATCTTGTGTAACATTTCTCTAACACTTCATCGTCTGAAACTTGCTTCTTTTTGTCTCCATCTTCATTCCTTGTCTGGATGATTATTTATAGTATTGCACGTCAACAGTCTTCTATGTATTGTCCTTGTCTGATATCTTGACCTCGTCTGATTTTCTATCATTATCTGAGGTTTGTCCTTGTCTGATGTCTTGACCTAGTCTGATTACTTATACTTAGTTTTATTTACAAAAGTATACTTCAGCTGTCTATACAAGATACTCAGCTGGTCATCCTATTTTACACTTTTAACACATCAAAACTAAATACAATCTTTTCTTTACCTAACATACTGTGTGTGGATTCCATCAGCTAGATGTTTGTTAAAAAGGTGTCTCTATTATCTCTTCTATTTTTATGTATGTTGGCCGATTACTGATGTTGTTTACCTAATGCATGTTTGATCGAACTGTTGAGCTTGATTGTTGGTATGTGTTTGGTCAAATACTGATGTTGTTTACCTAATGCAGGTTTGAGTGAACTGTTGAGCTTGATTGTTGGTTTTTGTTTGGTCGATTTCTTGATATTAGTACACTGATATCCTGCTTGGTGTTTACCTGATGGACATGATTGGTGTTTTCCTGATGGGCATGATTGTTGTTTACTTGATGAGCATGATTCTTTGGTTATGTTGGGGGAGAGAGAATGGTGGTGATGATACTCTATGTGAACTGATGTTGGGTAACCCGATGATTTGGCATTTATTTGTCTGAGGGTATGTTATTGGCATTCAATTGATGATTTATTGTTGGTGATTGAACTAATACCTGATAATGTTGGTGATTGAACTGCATTCATGATTTAATGCAATCACATGCATGTAGGAGACTTGTTTTTATGCAATCACATGCATTCATGATTTAATGCAATCACATGCATGTAGGAGGCTTGTTTTTATGCAATCACATGCATGTTGGTAGCTTAAATCATTTGTTGCCCAATGATGAGTGTTCTCTGAGGGTATAAACACATAAGCAAATCATTTCATTGCACAAAATCATTGTTTACAGACCTAAACAACTTCTACAATACAAAAGGCCACCATTGTGAATCGTGTTTTAAAGTGTAAACACACAAAATGAGTTGTATCTTCATTCTTCCCCCTACACTAATATCCTAAATCTGTCATTAAGCTACTAATATCATATGTGGCTGATTCAATTTCTCCTTCTTCAATGAGACATTGAATGCATTCTCTAACCAATTCTTCATCCACTTGTAAACACATAGGCAAACTATCTTCTCTGATAAGCCTTTCTTTTCCCATATGTGGCAATTTGTATTTGTTGTGTCCTTTGCACCTCATGATTTCAATCAAACACCCTTGTAAACTCAAGAATACATTGTTTAATTTGACGGTTTTTGTCAAATTTTGAAATGAATGACATCACATTCTTCACCAAATCATCCACATTATAGCTTGCAGTGTCAACTTGTAGTGATTGGATAGCCCGAAACCAACCTAAATCATTTATGTTAGTGTCTGGGGAGTTTGGGGGTTGGCACACAAGCTGGATATCAAATCCATCAGAGCTTGCAGCTGCCCGAAACTCTTGATCATTGTCATTTATGTGTGGTTTCGCATTATCCTGCTGAATGATTATGCTTTTGGATGCATTAGAAGGCTATTTTGCCTTTATAGCTGGTATTAACTGAAAATTGAACATGATATTACAAATTAATGTCACCAATAGGATTGAAAAACCTGTTTTGGAGACTTAATATGCATAAACTGGATGATGAGAATAAAATCTGAAAGTTTTTTGTGATAAAACCATACCTGATTCACAAGGCAGTCCTTGATGACTTCCTTTGTTATAGAATCAATTGGTTTGGTCACCATTGTGCCCCTAACTCTGTTTTTAGAGTTCCTTTGTGCTGGTTCTTGTTTTGTGAATGGAAAAATGCCTATTTTTCCATCGAATAGGAGCTGCCCATCATTTGAGTATTGTGGTCTAGCCACTGCACACATGAACATTACCTTTGGTATGAATATTTTGCTTTTGCAACTCCTATATGGCTCTTCCTCATTTGGCAGCATATAATACCTCTCACATGCTCTTGTCATGTAAAACCATTTTTCATCTATATGAACTACATTGTGCATACCTGAAAATTCAATGATGTTGGCAGCCCTATTAATAACTAAGGCACTCAAACTGAAATTCAACCTTTGTAGCTTATTTTTTTCTATAAGCTCGGGTTTGATTGCACTAGTGTGTGCTCTTATCCGGCCACTCTTTACCAACCTACCAACATGAGATTTGCTAATCTCCAACTCTCTAGCAAGACTTCTAATTGTTGACCTTTTCTCAAATGCTATGTCCTTCATAACATCTTCAATATCTACACGTAAGCGCTTCTTTTGTGATTTTCCTTTCCTTTGTGATGTTATCATGATTGGAAGACCTTGACTAACCTGTTTCCGTGCAGCAGCCCAAATGTATTCGACGGTTCTTCGACAAACCCCAAATAATGTAGAAGCTTCACAAATTTTCCCGTGATGCGCTATGCCGTTAGTGCTGTTGGCAAAGAGGAATTGTGCCATTCGATTCCTCTGATCATCAGTAAGCTCAGGCTGTGATCTTGTCATTGAATTTAAGAGCTGCCTTAAAGTGTCTTTAAGAGCAGCCTTAAATTCTTTTGTGTGTTGTAATTTTTGAATATGGCATTTAAGACTGCTGTTGGGTTTAAATTTGTGTGTTTAAGTTGGAGGGAATTTTGTAATTTTGGTTTTGGTGAACTGATGGTGGAAAACTGAATTATTTAGGCATTTTAGCTGCCAATTTGACAACTGATCAATTGGATTGACTGTTTTCATCTAATTTCAGTTTTTTAATTTTTGTAAATTTAATTTCAATTTTTTTAATTTCAGTTTTTTTAATTACTGTAAATTTAATTTCAGTGTTTTAAGTTCAGTATTTATGTTAGTGTTTGTATCGTTGGTGGTGTAAATTTAATTTCAGTTTTTTTAATTTCAGCTTTTTTAATTACTGTATTTTAATTTCAGTTTTTTTCTGTATTTTAATTTTTTATATCTGTATTTTTAATTTCGTAGAATTAATTTACATGTAATTTTAATTATACACTAAATTCAAAATTCCCTTTATACACTATTGGAGGGAAATGACTAATTAAATGATTAACTTAATTACCAATACACTAAAAGGACAACAATACCCTTCCTTTTCCCCCCTCATCAATGCAAAAAGTAGCTTTTCTTAATTTCCGTGCAAAAAACATGGTGCAAATAGGTTGGGGACGGAGGGAGTATTATTACTAACATTAATAAACAATTAAATTTAAAATTTCAACAAAATAATTTTTTTATGAAAATATCATTAAAAAAATACATAAGCAGTGTAAAATTATACAATAACTATTCATAATTATTTAATACTAGACTATTAATATTAAAATGATGTCCTATTAGACTCAAATGTAAAAGAAAAAATGTCATCTTGGTTTAAACAATACCGATGTATTTTTTATTATTATTTTTTTAAAATCAATATTTTTTAAAAAATAATATATTATCGATATTTTCACCGAAATATCCCGATATTCAGAAAGTTTTGAACTACAACTCACCGATATGGATATCGATACCGATATATCCTGATATTTATCGTTTTATACCAATATTTTGAAAAATTTATATATCGGGTAAATATCGAAAAAATATTCGGGATATTTACTTCCTTGATTTCAAGAAGATGGAAATCATATTTTGTAATGCAAGAAAATTAAAGACTAAAATCCAAGGAAATTGATTGTAGCTTTTTCGAGTAAGTATAATTAAGACACAACCAAGTTATCGAACCCAAAGGAACTAAGTCGAGTAAAGGATCCCTAAAGCTAAGAGTTGGCATGGTATTATAGAGTTGGGCACGGGTTTTGCAAACTTTAAATAGCAATTAATCAACTAAGATGAAGCAACAAGCAAATACCAAGAGATAACAAATATGAGAAAAATGTGTTCGGTTGCAAATCACCAAGGAATCATTAATTACGAATCACACATGATCGGGGTTTCACTTAACGAGAAATAATAGGAGCTATCTAGCAAAAAATCACATATCAACCGTACTTGATAAGCCTAGGTTTAATACATCAAATAAACACGTAAGATAGTTTAGAGACGACACCCTAAGTCTCCTCACTTAATCACTAGAAATAAAATCAAGCAATTAACGTATCCTAATGTTGGTTCTAATGAAAATTAACCAAGTCTCCTTGAGTTAATCCAATATTAACTTCAATCACAAAACCAAGCCTAACACCTAAGCATCAATTCAATAAACTAAATCTCTTTGAGCAAATTGAATCAATTAACAAAGGATCAAAACTTAATCTAGCAATTAAATCATGCAAATCACATTAGAATAATTAATCACCTCTATAAATAAAACACCAAATCACATGATCATCAAAAATTAATTCATCCAAGGGTCAAAACACCCAAACACAAGAGAGAATTAGCCAAACATTATAAAATGAAACAAAACCATGAAAATTAAAATTAGGGAAAACATGATTAAAAAGAAATTAAACCAATAGATTAATGAAATAAGGAGAGATGTTACCTTGTAAATGTGAAATTCACTTGATTGTATGAATCTACCTCTAATTTGCAAGAAAATAAAATAACTATAAAAAATACCTAAACTATGTGTGTATTTGTGTGGAAAGAAAATGGGGGAAGAAAATCCTAAAATTCTAGAAACCTACTGCTGCTCCTTCACGCTGCTGTTGCCCACTGCTTCCCCCTTCACGCCTATTTCCTCTTCTTTTTTTATATGTTGCTGTCTTCCTTTTTCAAAAAGCGTCGCTCCATTCTTTCAGCAACCTTCCCCCTTTTCTATTCTTTGCCTTTTTCTTCTTTTCTTCTTACTAATGCCACTCTGCCTTCATTTTCCACGGCCATATGCCCCTTTGTAATTAATTTGGCTGGGCCTCCAACAAATAGGCCTAAATACTCCTTTTTTTTTCAAGCCCAATTGTAATTTTTCTCATTCCTTGCTCGACTTTTTAATTCTCCTTCAATTGACCTCACAAAATAATGAGCATGTATTTTGCATCAAATAATGTTCAATTTACCTACAAAAAATAGCAAAACAATACCCTTCTCATCTCAAGTGCAATTAGTCAATTTAGTGCAAATAATGCAAAAAATCCTATTAAATTAAGCAAATAGAATGCATGAATTTCAAGCAATTTCCACACTAATCAAATTCCCCCAAACTTAAGATGTTGTTTGTCCTCAAACAACAAGACAAATAAGCACATTAGGGTGAATCAATTGCAATTATGTTTAATGAGCACAAGAACGAAATAGGACAATCAAACTTCTTCAATGAAAACAAGTATCAATGCAAACTTTCCACTAGCACTATAAAATGTCATGCTTTGACAAATGCTTATTCAAATGCTCAACTCAATGCTCCTTCCATGGAGTGTTTCACTCATCACTCTAGTGTATAAGGACATGTATGCACTAACTCATCAATCCACAAAAATGAACACCATAGGCTTGCCAAAAGACTCAATCTTAATCATATCTTTTTGTGCTTCAAACATGAATCAAAGAGGGCTTTCTCAAGGTTGTAATGTAGGCTCTTTGGACAAGGTGGGTGAATTTTAGGACAAGTAACTCAACAATTAGTAGAGCAAATGAAAGTTGATCAATCAATACAATACAATTCAACTCAAATCTCAGCAATCATCACTCTTTCTTTTCTTTTTTCCACTATTTCTCAAATATAATTCACCACCAAACTCCTTTGAGATTTTTCTTGCATTTCCAAGCACTCAATTGAATTTTTTTTCACTATCATTTTTCTCATCTTTTCCACAATTCAATTTTTTTCTTTTCAACCCTTCTTTCTTTTTCTCTCCTCAAACTTAGCAAATTAAACCACCACACTTTTCTTTTCAATCACCATTCTTTTCAACAACCAAAGCTCTACTAATCATAAGGACAAAAAGGCTCATAAGGATAGACAAAATGGCTTCAATTTCACAAGCTTGCCAAATAAATAAGGATTTAAAACTCAAAATGGCTCACTAGGAAAATCAATATTTTTGGTGGGGTTCCATAACAAACAAGGCCTCTTATCATCTTCACAAAATCCACACAAAACTCAATTTTGACAAGTCTCTAGGTAAGTTCTAGCATGCAAATTTATGAACGATGCACTCAACAAGGAATTGAACCGTATAAAATGTATGATTTAAAAGGCACAAAAGCTCACGGGCTTAAAAATGAGCAAGGAATCAAGCATTCTCACTCACATCCATCATCACACATCAATTCATCAAGCTAGCATCAAGCTACAAATCAACTCATGATCACATCAAGAGTCCAATATGTCCACCAATCAAGCACACATGCTTATGAACATAATCTCAATCATATACCCCTACACATAACAACATTTCTCCAAAACAACTACTCTCAAGAAAGATAGACTCAAATATATGCAATTAATCCACTAATAAGCTCCAAATTCAAAAAAAAATTCTCATGCTAATGAGAGGCAAATTGGTGCAACAAAAATCGCTAAACTAACACACACCCCCAAACTTTTTCATTGCCAAACAATTAGAAGTTTGGTAAGATAGTTAGCTAATTGAGTTGCACACAACTACCTACTACTAAGAAATGAAAGCACATCACCAAAATCATTTACAAGTATCATATATCATGTACGCCCAAAACCTAAGTGCGCCGGTGCAAATGGAAAAGCATGAAAAGAGGCACACCTCCCCCAAACTTAGACAAGTCCAAGTCTAGATAAGGTGTTGTACCTAAAGGTCTTCAACTATCCTCTCTTTTTCAAGCTTGTAAACCTCATCAAGCCTCACTTGCGCACCTCGACTTCCTACAAAGAAACACAAAACACACTTATTGAAAGCAATAAACGAGCAACGAAAATAAAGAAAGCAAGTAAATGATGGGTTGCCTCCCATCTAGCGCTATTTTTAACGTCCATTGCCGGACGGAGCGTAAGTTGCTCAACTTTCCTCTAAGAACAAATTCTCCACCATCCTCACTTGAGTTGGACAAAAATACGGCTTGACCCTATGTCCATTAGCAAAGAAGTGATCATTCTTCTCATCCTTCAATTCCAAGAAGCCACTAGGGAATATCTTCACGACCTCAAAAGGTCTACTCCATCGTGATTTCAATTTTCCCGGGAATAACTTGAGTCTTGAGTTGAATAACAACACCTTTTGGCCTTCATGGAACTCTTTCAACTTCACCTTCTTGTCATGCCATCTCTTTGTTTGCTCCTTGAAGATTCTTGAGCTTTCATAAGCCTTCTCTCGGAACTCATCCAATTCATGTAATTGAAGCATCCTCTTCTCACCTACTAAATCTTCATCATAGTTCAACTTCCGAATGGCCCAATATGCTCGGTGTTCTAGCTCGATGGGGAGATGACACGGCTTGCCAAAAACCAATTGATAAGGAGACATTTGAAGTGGTGTCTTGAAAGCGGTTCGATATGCCTAAAGAGCATCATCCAAATGCAAAGCCCAATCCTTCCTATTAGTTTTCACCGTTTTCTCAAGAATTTGCTTGATTTGTCGGTTGGAGACCTCGGCCAAACCATTAGTTTGTGGATGATATGCAGTGACAATCTTATGCTTAACACCATACTTCTCGAGCAACTTCACCATGAGCTTGCTCACAAAGTGTGAACATCCATCACTAATCAATGCTCTAGGAACTCCGAATCGTGAAAAGATGGTCTTCTTTAGGAATTGCAACACAACCTTAGCATCATTGGTTTTTGTGGCAATAGCTTCCACCCATTTAGACACATAGTCTATTCCAACCAAAATATAGAGAAATCCGAAGGAAGGTGGAAATGGGCCCATAAAATCTAACCCCCAAACGTCAAACAACTCAACTTCTATGAAGATAGACAGAGGCATTTCATCTCTTTTTGCTATCGAGCCCACTCTTTAGCATCTATCACACCTCCTTACAAACTCATGACTATCCTTGAAGATAGTAGGCCAATAGAATCCCGATTGCAAAACTTTCATTCCCGTCTTGGCTCCACCAAAGTGTCCACCACAAGGCATTGAATGACAATGTTCTAAAATAGCCTCAACTTCCTCCCTTGGGACACATCTCGTTATGACGGAATCAACACCTCTCTTCAAGAGAATCGGATCTTCCCAAATATAGCTCCTCACATCCTTCAAAAATTTCTTCCTAGCATATTTAGGCAACTCATCGGGCAATGCACCACATGCTAAATAATTGGCAAAATCAGCATACCATGGTACATCTACTTGTGCTCTCTTCACATGACTCTCCAACTCCACCTCATTGACTTCTTCTACCATAAAAAGCTTCTCATCCGGAAATGATTCTTGCACATCTCCCTCCTCATCTAAGATTTCTTTCCCCTTCTCAAGACGTGATAGATGGTCCGCTATCACGTTTTTACTTCCCTTTTTATCTCGAATCTCTATATCAAACTCTTGGAGTAAAAGGATCCATCTTATCAATCTTGGCTTTGCGTCTTTCTTGGTCATGAGAAAGCGAATTGCGGAGTGGTCCGTGTAGACAAAAGTTTTCGCACCTACTAGGTAGGGTTGAAACTTGTCAAAAGCATACATTACCGCTAGGAATTCCTTCTCAGTGACCGTATAGTTGAGTTGGGCCGGATTGAAAGTCTTTGACGCATAGTAGATGGCATGAAATCGTTTGTTCCTCAATTGGCCTAGTGCGACCCCTATAGCATAGTCGCTTGCATCACACATCAAAACAAATGGCAAAGTCCAATCGGGGGTGATCAATATCGTTGCACTCACCAAAGCCTCCTTAAGCCTCCTGAAAGAAATCCAACAAGCCTCATTAAAATCAAATTCAACATCTTTCTCAAGCAAGTGAGATAAGGGCTTAGAAATAATAGAAAAATCCTTAATAAAACACCTATAAAAATGTGCCCTAGAAATGATCTCACTCCCTTCTCATTTGTAGGAGGTGGTAGCTTTTTAATTGCCACTATTTTAGCCTTGTCAACTTGCAACCCTTTTGAGGACACATGATGCCACAACACTATTCCTTCTTTCACCATGAAGTGGCATTTTTTCCAATTCAACACCATATTCGTGTCTTCGCACCTCTGTAACACAATGTCAAGATTCATTAAACAAGCATCGAATGACTTTCCAAAAATGGAGAAGTCATCCATAAACACTTCCATAATTTTTTCAATTAAACCATGAAAAATTGGCATCATACATCTTTAAAAAGTACTAGGTGCATTACAAAGACCAAAAGGCATTCTTCTCCAAGCAAATGTGCCATAAGTGCAAGTGAAAGTGGTTTTTTCTTGGTCTTCTGGAGCAATCATAATTTGATTGTATCCAGAGTACCCATCAAGAAAGCAATAATACTCATATCCACTCAAACGGTCAAGCATTTGATCAAGAAAGGGCAAAGGAAATTGGTCTTTACAAGTAACCTTATTTAGTTCCCTATAATCAACACATACTCTCCATCCCGTTGCTACTCTAGTGGCAATCAACTCATCATTTTCCCCCTTAATCACAGTCATCCCCCCCTTCTTAGCTACCACATGCAATGGTGAAACCCATGGACTATCGGATATAGGAAAAATCATATTAGAATCAAACAATTTAATGACTTCTTTCCTAATCACTTCTTGGATATTTGGGTTCACTCTTCTTTGATTTTGAACAATAGGCTTATGATCTTTTTCAAGTCTTATCCTATGCATGCAAATGGAAGGATTAATACCTTTCAAATCATCTATAGACCATCCTATGACAGATTCATGCTTACGAAGAACCTCAAGTAATTGACATACCTCGTTCGATGCTAATGAAGATGACACAATTACCGGTTTCTTCTCATTTGCCTCTAAATATGCATACATCAAGTGGTCGAGCAAGGGCTTGAGGATCTCCTTAGGCTTTTCCCCTTTTTGCTTGTCATCCTCCACTTATTTCCACAATTGAGTTTTCTCCCTTTCAAAACTCACTTCATTCACCTCTTCAAGTTTCAAAGTACTCATATCAACAAAGCAATCAACACAAGAATTATTAGGCACTTTATAACAAGTATGCTCAAGAGGTAAAGAAGGCATCATATAATCATTATCAAGAAAAGAGAAAGAGGATTCTTCCCAAACTTCTTGGAGACACCTATAAATCACATCAATCGAATGACATTCTTTATTCTCCATAGGGTGCTTCATTAAGTTTTGAATTGAGAATTGAAGTTCTTCATCATTAAGCTTCAAAGTGAGCTTTCCTTGATTAACATCAATAACGGCACGTGCAGTTGCTAAGAAAGGTCTCCCAAGAATGAGTGGAACTTCTTTGTCTTCCTCCATCTCAAGCACTATGAAATCAGTCGGAAAAACAAATTTCTCCACTTTCACCAATATGTCCTACCCCCTTAGGAATTGTTGTAGACCCATCAGCTAGTTGAAGTGTGACTGACGTGGTACACAATTCGCCTTGATCAAGACTCTTAAACATAGACATTAACATTAAGTTGATGCTTGCACCAAGATCGCACAAAACATTCTTCACCACTCCATTTCCAAGGTCACACATGATTGTGAAGTTTCCGGGATCTTTCAATTTTTGTGGCAACTTCCTTTGGAGTAGGGCACTGCATTCCATTGTCAACCTCACAGTTTCGGGCTCCTCTATTTGTCTCCTCTTGGCAATCAAATCTTTGAGAAACTTTGCATAGTTTGGCATTTGTTCAAGAGCTTCTGAGAATGGGATATTGATGTAAAGCTTCTTAAACACTTCAAGGAATTTGGCAAACTTCTCGTCCATCTTCTTCTTCATAAAACGTTGAGGAAAAGGAATAGGCTCCATGGTTTTAGGAACTCCCCATGAGCCTCTCTCAACTCCTTTTCTTTCTTCTCTAGCCTCTTTGGCTTTCTTCCATTTGGGCTTCTTTCTCTCTTCCACTTTCTCTTCTACCACAATTTCTTTCCCTTTGTCTACGCCTCTTTTCTCAATTTCATAACCCATCTTCTTTCCTTCTTCATCTTCATCACTTACTTCTAACTCTTCCTCACCACTCGCCTCGTCTTCTTCTTTCTTTTCCTCTTCTTCTCCCTCCATTGTAGGTTTTGGAGGACCTTCATATTTTGTACCACTCCTTGACTCAATGGCTTTACAATTCTCCCCAGGGTTAATTTCCGTGGTTGATGGGAATTTACCCTTTTGATTGCTCCCACTTGAAGAAGCCACTTGGCCTATGTGGAACTCCAAATTCTTCATTTGGCTAGATATGGAAGTCACTGCATTTTCCATCTTCTCAAACTTCTCTTGAGTGCATCCCATGAATTTTGCCAAGATGTCTTCCAAATTAGGCTTGCCTTCATTATTTGGGGCTCGTGCACCCGGATCAAAACCGGGAGGAAATTGAACCGCCGCTCTAGGGTTGGCATAGAAAAAATTTTCATGTGTCCTCTAATTGTTGTTGTTTGGAGCTTGACCTCCTTGTTGAGGCATGAATGGTGCTTGAGGTTGTGAAGAGGAATTCCCTTAAGCTCGATTTTGAAAAGGTGCTTGATATGGCCTCCCACTTTGGTAATTCCCTTGATACCCTCCTTGGAATTGATTTCCTTGGTACTGTGGCCTTCCCATGTAGTTCACTTCTTCCATTGGATTTGAACCTTGGCACATATCACCTTGGATAAGTGGTTGAAGATTTCCACCTTGTTTAGATGTTAGAGCTCCAAATCTATCCATCATGGACATCATCATAGCTTTCATAGATTCAATTTCTTCAATTTGAGACAGCCTATGATGATTTTCCCGACTTACTTGAGCTTGAAATGAATCTTGAGTAATGTTCTCCATGATTTGATTCATCTCAATCACGGACTTGGACCAAATAGACCCACTTGCACAAGCATTTAGAAAGGCTCGATCGGAATCGTTGAGTCCGGTGTAGAAGTACATGATCGTTTGCTCATCGGGAAACCCATGTTGAGGACATGCTATCAAAAGGTTCCCGAATCTCTCCCACGCCGCAGTAATCGACTCTCCACTTTTTTGTCGGAATTGTGAGATTGCTTCTTTGGCTTGTAAGGTCTTGGATGGAGGGTAGAACTTCATCAAAAACCTCTTGCTTAAATCCTCCCATGTTCTCACGGTTCCCGGTGGAATTGAATTGAGCCAAGCTTTCGCTCTCCCCGTAAGAGTGAATGAGAAGAGACGAAGCTTCTTTGCATCCTCTGGAACACCATTGTATTTTGTGGTGTCGGAGATCTCTAAAAATTGGGCCATGTGATTATGGGGATCTTCATTCTCATCCTTCCCCTCGAATTGTTTTTCTCTAAGCATCCTTAGCAAGGCCGGGCTAATCTCAAAATTGTTAGCCTCAATGCGAGGTCTAGCAATCCCATCATAGAACTCTCTCAATTGTGGTTGAAAATACTCACGAAGTGGACGGCCTTGGGGTTGAGGCTCTTGAACGGGTTGATTTTGAGCTTGTGGTTGATGAGGTGGTTCTTGAGGATAAGGCATTTTGGGATATTGTGGGAAGTATTGTGGGGGTGGATAGTATGGGAATTGTGGGAATTGTGGGGCTTGTTGAGGGTAGGGGTATGGTTGTTGTGGATATGGGAATTGGTTTGGTGGATACCCTTGAGGGAATGGGCCAACTTGAGCATTTTGTGGTCGGTTTCCATTACCCCCTTGGTTCTCTAACACATTGTTGCCCCCGTTACCATTGCCATTTTCATTTCCATTTCCATTTGGATTTGGATGGCCATTCCCTTCTTGAATCGGAGGATCACCGCCTACCCCTTCATTTTTCATATCATTCCTAGCCTCCATTCCTTGTCTCACTCTTTCTTCTCTACGATTACGTCCTCGATTCTTTCTTGCGGTAGCCTTAATTTCGAGGTTGATAGGTTCGGGTTGAATACCACGAGACCTTGTGTTCATGCACCTACGAAAGAGACTAGTATCAAATTCTCAAGTAATAAATCAAAAAAAAAAAAAATAAAGCAAGTAAAATGACACTACTAACACCACTCAACAAACTCTAAGTCCCTATTAGCACTCTAATTAGTTCCCCAGCAACGGCGCCATTTGATTGTAGCTTTTTCGAGTAAGTATAATTAAGACACAACCAAGTTATCGAACCCAAAGGAACTAAGTCGAGTAAAGGATCCCTAAAGCTAAGAGTTGACATGGTATTATAGAGTCGAGCACGGGTTTTACAAACTTTAAATAGCAATTAATCAACTAAGACGAAGCAACAAGCAAATACCAAGAGATAACAAATATGAGAAAAATGTGCTCGGGTGCAAATCACCAAGGAATCATTAATTACGAATCACACATGATCGGGGTTTCACTTAACGAGCGATAATAGGAGCTATCTAGCAAAAAATCACATATCAACCGTACTTGATAAGCCTAGGTTTAATACATCAAATAAGCATGTAAGATAGTTTAGAGACACCCTAAGTCTCCTCACTTAATCACTAGAAATAAAATCGAACAATTAACGTATCCTAATGTAGGTTCTAATGAAAATTAACCAAGTCTCCTTGAGTTAATCCAATATTAACTTCATTCACAAAACCAAGCCTAACACCTAAGCATCAATTCAATAAACCAAATCTCTTTGAGCAAATTGAATCAATTAACAAAGAATCAAAACCTAATCTAGCAATTAAATCATGCAAATCACATTAGAATAATTAATCACCTCTATAAATGAAACACCCAATCACATGATCATAAAAAATTAATTCATCCAAGGGTCAAAAACACCCAAACACAAGAGAGAATTAGCCAAACATTATAAAATGAAGAAAATAAAATAACTATAAAAAATACCTAAACTATGTGTGTATTTGTGTGGAAAGAAAATGGGGAAGAAAATCCTAAAATTCTAGAAACCTACTGTTGCTCCTTCACGCTGCTGTTGCCCACTGCTTCCCCCTTCACGCCTATTTCCTCTTCTTTTTTTATATGTTGTTGTTTTCTTTTTTCAAAAAGCGTCGCTCCTTTCTTTCAGCAACTTTTTTTCTTTTCTATTCTTTGCCTTTTTCTTCTTTTCTTCTTACTAATGCCACTCTGCCTTCATTTTCCACTGCCATATGCCCCTTTGTAATTAATTTGGCTGGGCCTCCAAAAAATGGGCCTAAATACTCCTTTTTTTTCCAAGCCCAATTGTAATTTTTCTCGTTCCTTGCTCGACTTTTTAATTTTCTTTCAATTGACCTCACAAAATAATGAGCATGTATTTTGCATCAAATAATGTTCACCTACAAAAAATAGCAAAACAATACCCTTCTCATCTCAAGTGCAATTAGTCAATTTAGTGCAAATAATGCAAAAAATTCTATTAAATTAAGCAAATAGAATGCATGAATTTCAAGCAATTTCCACACTAATCAGAAATTATCGTCTCTTTCCTCATCAACAAAGGTGATACATACATATGGTTCAATACCCATAAATTATTATTTATCTAACAAACCCCAACTATAAATTATAATAAATTAAAAAAGGATTAACAACTGCTGTAATGGGTAGAGAAAGAAAATTAATATATTACTTTATTGAAACAGGTCATATAAATACTATACATAGAACTTTATCTTTGTCATGCCTAAAGGAGAAAATGATACCTTGTCTAAGGGTCCTGTCCTATTTTTTTTGGAGTCATGAAAGGGTTTGCGCTTCACTCCACCTCCATAACCATATACAATACCATAACAATGTGGTCCAAAACATATTTTCAGCAACCTCAAGATTTGAAAGTGACGGGTTAGATTGAACTGTTTTTACAATTTTATCTTGTATAACCATTTAAAGTCAATAAACAATGATAAAAGAAAATTATGCAAGAAAGTAAATCGATGATGCTTACATATTTGTCATTTTTTTTGTTCCATTAAATTTTCCATTTTTGCTCCAAGTTTCGAGAAAAATTACTCCAATATCAAGAATTTCAGAATCTTTACCTCCCTATATTTTGTTTAGTAAAATAATAAACCAATTTTATGTAAAATTATGATATTCATAAATATAAAACACAAATACTAATGGAATTTTACTACGTTTTCATATATGATTTCTCTATGTAGCTTGTTTCTAGTAAGATGAGGCATAGACATATCTAATTTAAATCGATTCTTAGAATTTCGCTCACTGATATCCTACATATGCAAACTTACAATTATTTAATTATTATAAAATGAAATAATCTGAATACTTTAAAATAAAACATGAAACGCCTTAGTAAAAAAATTGTTAGTAACAAGCCACTCCCAGTCTTTAGCATTCATCCCACTTGGAACCTTTTTTTAAAGCATGAATCTTATTTTTGTAAGATTTTACGTGATCTGCATACAATTTTGACCTCCAAGCTCCCATAAAACACTTATGCTCCAAGGTATGCTCTTGATATAATTAAATATTGGGATTAATGAAACATTCCTACAAGAATTTCTGAAATGAGTTCGAGTTTTCAAGTAGAGTTGAGCTAAAATAAGTTAGCCCGAAGTGGCAGATAATAGTATGACACCACGTACAGGGCAATTATTGCAGTCACACACAATTTTTCCCAAGTGTCTTGACCAAGCCTCATGATTTTTTGTTGGCTGGATGATTGTTGAAGAATATAACCTCAAATTTTATCCTCATACAAGTTACACAAACTCTAAAAATATAATATTTCTTAACTATAGGCTACTTATGACTAAAGTTCTAATTGATAACAATTGTGTTTACATCCTCTCTATACGATGAAATTGAGGGAGCTAGAGAAACTCACGAGCATACCTCTTATTGCATGATATTTCATGTATCTATATAAAGTTAAACAATAAAGTAAAGATTACAACAATCAGCTATGAGAAATAACTGCATGTCAAAATCATCATATGCTACTGTCATTTTGTAATGGAAATTAAATGATTATCTTCCCCATAAGATCCACAATTAATGTCACAGCTCATGCTCACAAAGTTGTAACTCACTTAGGGATAAAGAGATTAGAATTTGGACCAGCGTAAAACTTGAGAATTTTCTTAAACTTGTAACTTGCAATTAAATTCGTTAATTGAGAAAAAAAAAAAAAGAAAAATAAGGGTACAAGTAGAAGCTTAGAGAGAAGTTAATAATGGTGAACAACAAAGAGAGATGAAAGAGAAGAAAATCGATAAGGAACAGGGTGACTACTCAAAATAAAGTGCTTACTCAAAGAAACAGTAGAAGTTTCCTCACATAGGTACCCCTAGTGTACCATAAATACAAACTTAATCAATATAACACATTTGAATACTCAATAAAAATAAAATGTCATGAAAATTTTGTCGAAACATGTTTAACATACATTGTTAGAATACATTTCAAGGCTTCAAGCATGCAATATATTAAGAAAATAATAAATAATGACATATTATCTAACTTATTACATGGATTTCATCAAGCACAATTAACAATGAATTAAAAGAAACTAGTGCACAAATTAAAGGAAGCAATGCTAATGCACATTTAAATGAAAGAATAGATTAAAATTTCTTTGTTCTGAAGCAATTAGTCAGTAACATTAGAAGCAACAAACATTATCATACTCTCTAGATCATACCACCCATGATTGAACTAAAAGAATTCTAGAAATAAATTTTCAATGGATTAGGAGATATTTATCATACTCCATTCTATCTCACTCAATATTACTCTCTAATTTATATCACCAATCACACCAATAACAAGAGAACCAGCGTCTCTTTTTATAGTTGGAGAAACCCACGATTCTCTTCTCATGCATGTCTTAAACTTTTCCAAATTTAAACATTTAGTGCCCATGTCAGCAGGATTCTTTTCAGAAGCAATCTTAACAAGCTCAATTATGCCTTTTTCAATGATATCACATATGAAATGAAATCTAACATCAATATGTTTAGTTCTATCATGAAAAACAAGATTTTTGCACAATTGAATGGCAGATTGACAATTAGAATAAACAACTACTTTCTTCTTAAGTAAACCAATTTCAGTGACAAGACCCATTAGCCAAATAGCCTCTTTTATTGCTTCAGTGATAGAAACATACTCAGACTCAGTTGTAGACTGAGCAACAACATGCTGTAATTTAGATTTCCAACTAATACAAGAGTCACACAAGGTAAAAACATAAGAAGTAGTTGATTTCCTATTTTCTCTATCATTGGCATAATTTGAATCCACATAACCCACTAAATTTACCTCATTAGCACATTTGGAAAATTTAAGACCTACATTCACCGTACCTTTCAAATACCTAAGGAGTCATTTCATAGCCTTCCAATGGACCTTACCCAAATTAGACATATAATGGCTACAGCTTATTGCATATAAAACATCAGGTCTAATACTCACCATTAAATACATAACAAATCCTATAACATTAGAATAAGACACATTTTTCATATCATCAATTCCAGAATCAGACTTGCGGCACTGATCATTACTTAGCACAAAATGAGCAGCTTGGGGCACACTTACAGATTTAGCAGCAGACATGGAAATTTTTTCCAACATTTTATCAATGTAAGAAGTTTGATTTAGAAACAATGTATGCATGTTCATATTTCTATCAATGTTCATGACAAGAATTTTCTTTGCATCATCAAGGTCCTTCATGTCAAATTTATCATATAAACTTTTTTGCGCATGCTCAATGGACATTACGCTAGGACTTACTAAAAGCATATCATCAACATATATAAGCGTGAAGAAAGAAATATTGGATCATCTTTGAAATATAAACAATGATCATAAACACTTCTTTTGAATTTCAAAGACAACATGCAAGAATTAAACCTCTTATTCGACTGCCTAGGTGATTGCTTTAGGCCATAAAGAGATTTTTTAAGCAGGCATACATGGTTAGAAAATTTTGGATCAACAAAGCCCTCAGGCTACTTCATGTAGATATTTTTATCCAAATCACCATGCAAAAAAGTTGTTTTAACATCCATTTGTTTCAATTCCTAATTGAAATGGGCAACCAAAGCAAGCATAATTCGCACAATAGTAAATTTCACAATAGGAGCAAATATTTCATTATAATCTACCCCTTCCTTTTGAGTAAATCCTTTAGCCACCAACCTAGTTGTAAATCAGATTTTGTCAACTTCATTCTTTATTTTAAGATCATGCTCATTAAAATTTACATCTCTACTTATAATCACCTTGTAACCGTCTTCATTAAAAGACCATAATCTATAACCTTTAACACCTTCGGGATAACCAAGAAAAACACATTTCTTTGCACGAGGTGCAAGTTTATCAAGTTTTTTTATGAACAAAAGCAGCATAACCAAATACTATGAGATTAGAAAAATCAACTTTCTTACCAGAAAATACTTGTTCAAGGTATTTACCATTCAAAGACACATGTTGGTCCCGATTAGTTGAGTAGATTAGGTAAAAAGTGTATCAGCCTTCTAGCAAAAATCTAGAAGGGGGGGTTGAATAGATTTTTCAGATTTTTCAAATCTTTCAAAATTTATTCAAAGTACCAAAGTGACACAGCGGAATTCAATATTAATCTCAACTTTAATAAGATCAAAAGCAACACTGATATTCAGATCTTAACTTTAATTCTGAAATTAAACTTTGAACAATAAATTGTAACTTGAACAGAAAGATAAATGAAAGCAGTAAAGAACACCAGATTTTATAGTGGTTCGGATTATAATAATCCTACATCCACTCTCCTTCTCCAAACTTTGAAGAAGGGTCTCAACTAGCTGCTTACTTACTTACTTTAAAATCTTACAACTTACAACTTGATCTTCAACTCTTCAAAGTACTCCTAACTTCTTCTAATGAATCTAAGGATTACAGTGAATAAAGAATTTTGAAGATTACAAGAAGAGTGTTCTATAAACACTTGAAAATATTTGAAAACTCTTTTGAAAATACTTTGTGAACTGAATATTTGAAAAGTCTGAAAAATCTGATTTGCATAAGTGTATTGAAAAATAAAATCTAGACCTATTTATAAGTCTGAAAAGACAGTTAGTTTGTTAGTCAGTTCTAACAAACTAAAAACTGCTTTAACAAACTTTAATCTTGAAAACTGCTCTTGACCTTAGCTGATTTATCCTATTCGTCTGCAGCTGACTTGGTGAAGACTCGCCTTTCTTATTCTACTCAGCTTGTCTTGACCTCGTCTGAGTTCTTCATGATCGTCTCCTGTAGATGACTAGACTTGAGCTTGTCTCAAGATGACTTGCATCTTCTGATCTCCAACTGACTTAACTAGTCTTTGACTTAGTCTGATCAGCTTAGGATGAGCACCTAATCTTTTTCTACATACTTTGTCTGCTTATCCAGATTGATCTTTTAACTCATCAAAACTTTACTTGATCTAACAATTTCCCCCTTTTTGATGAAGTTAAAACCTACAAGAAAGAGACACACTCACAGCTGAAGTTAGTTTAGAGTTAATCAAGATTTAACAGTTAGATACATCAGAACACATTTACACTCTTAATCAGATTCAATTAACACAAAGCACCAAAAAAAAATTTTAAGCTTAGAAAACTTTTAAGTCTTAGGTTTTAAAAACATTTTAGACTTAGAAAAATTTTGAAATTTTTAATTCTGAGATGATAAATTTCTCAGATGACTTATACTTAGAAAAAAATTTAAAAATTTCTTAAAGCAGAAAAAAAAACTTTAAGAAAATAAGACAAGTAACACTCATGAGTCAAACATATATATATATATATTCACATCAGATTTACAAGATACAAAAATCAAAAGATAAAAAGATAAGGAAAAGAGAATGATCCTATTATCAGATTCCCCATTGATTGGCTTCAGGAATGGCCAACCAGGTGAAGACCCTCTTCCTTAGCTTTTTCAGCTCATCTTCATCTTTCAACCCAGACTCCACTTCAGCTTTGGCAATGATGCCTTTGATCCAGTTCATGTCTATTGAGCCGTCTGGGTTGGTCTTGGGCATGCCCGTCTCATAAGCCGGAGCACAAAGATCAGCATTGAAAAACTTGTCTGCTTCCACCAGCAGCCTCTGATATAGATCTTTGTCCTCCTTTTCTATCCACTCATGCCACCTCAGGTCCTCGTCTTGCGCCGCTGAATCAGACCCCTTCAAGATGTACCAGTGGTACATCCATCTGGCGTCCAAATTCTTTTCCTTGTATTCTTTAAAGAGTTTGCCAGCGACGACCTTCGGCGGATTGAGTGTCCTGTGATAGGGCCTGAAATCTGCTTCATCTGCCTCTTTCATTTCCCACTTCCTCACGTCCCTGCTCCATCTCATTTCCAATCCCTTGTTCTTCTTCTTCAGCTTCTTTCTTTCCCTTTCTCCATAGAAAGCCTGCTCTCTCATGATCCTGCTGATCTGTTCTTTAGGCAAGTTAGAGTAGTCAGGCTCCCTCTTTCTTTTCTCAGAAACTGTGAGCTTGGGACTAAGGACTTTCGCTTGAGCAGACTCCTCAACCAGCTTTCCCTTCCCCTTTCCTTTTACCTCAGCTGCTGTTTTTTCAGATTCTTTTATTTTCGCCAGTAGCTGAGTAGACTTATCTTCTTCCTCCTTCTTCCTTCTCTCCTCATCTTCCTTCAGAGCTTCCTCGAGTTGACTGACCCTCAGCTGAAGTGCAGCCAGCTCATCAGATTTAATGCGAGCTTCCTCCCTGGCTGCCTCCAACTCAGCTGTGCTGGCTTTTGTGTCGACCTTGCTCCTCGTCTCATCCACCACAGCTGTGAGTGCCAACTCTCTTTCTTTCACTTCCTTTTCCCCCTTTTTCACTTCATCAGCTAAGGCAGTCAGCTTCGTCTCCAGATCATTGCATTTTACCCTGAAGTCTGACTTGTCCAAAGCTAATGAGTCCACCACTATTGCATTGTATTCAGATACTTGAGTTTTCAGCCCAAGCACTTCCTCCTCCATGGCTGTCACCTTCTCGGCAAGAACAGATTTAGTAATAGAAGTAATCTTTTGGGTTAGATTTACCTCTACTTCTCGCATGTTTGTGATCATTGCCTCAGTGACTGCCTTCACCATCTTCTTTGTTCGCTTCCGCAGCTTCTTCTCAAAGGCCTGCTTCATCTTCCTCTCCATTTGAGCGATTATAGAAGTGATAGCTGAGGTGGGGCTTAAGTCACTTTCCTCATCCTCAGATGAGGATTCAGATGAGGAAGAAGTGGGAGTGTGGAGTTCAGAAATTTGGGGGGGAGGAACGGGTGAGCTCATCTGGATGTCCTCCAGGAAGGAATAAGAAGTGATGTCAATTTCAGGTGGAGGTCTGGTTTGAGTTGGAGAGGTGAAGTGTTGAGTTTCAGATGGGGTTGGGGTGGATGTAGTGGGTAGTTCAATTTGTGGAGAAATGGTGGGAGTTGAGGTGGTTTCTGGTTGGGTAGAGATGGGGACAGGTTCAGATGTGGTTATGATGATTTCAGCTTGGGTTTGGACTGTATGGGGCAACTATGGCTGTTTCAGAGGCTCGGAGGTGCCAGCCGGGCACACCTCTTCATTGCCAGGTGGAGATTGAGAGAGAGAGAGAGATGAAGTAGTACCTTCCTCCTGAATGGGGGAGAGTGCAGCTTCCTTGGCTGGAGAAGATGGGACATCCAGCTTTGCAACCTCAGCTGCAATCTCCAGCACAGGAACTTCTTCAGGCAGGAGGGTAGAAGCTTCCGTCTGACGACCAGAGCTACCGGATGATTCAGACGTCCTGGAGGACCTCCTCTGAAGAATAAACTGGTTATCTTCATCAGTGTCCTCATCTGACTGCTGGCTGGTAGTAGGTTCAAATTGCTCAGCAACTGGTGTCTTATCTGAGGCTCTGACCAGCCTCCTCCTCGACCTCCTCCTTGTCGGGGACCTTACTGAAGTTGCTGCCTCCTCAGTTGTTACTTCCACAACAGCTGGATCCTCGGCTAGTTGAGCTTCTGCTGGTGGCTCGGCAACTTCAGCTGCTGGAAGTTGAGGTTCAGCCACTTGCCTCTGTGCCCCCGCGGCTGCTTCTTGCTCTCTCTGCCTTTTTGCATCATCTGACTCATCATCAGAGTCAGGCACACCCCCAATCCTCTCATTCTTTGTCAACAAACCTTTTTGCTTAGAATATTTTTTCAATCCTTCCCTTGTCTCGAACCTCTTGTTCAGACCCTCCATCAACACTGTGATCTTGTTAAACAAGCTCACAGTTGAGGAAACTGTCCATTCTCCTCCATCTGGATTAAACAGCAACCTAAGCTTCTCCTCCTTCAGCCTCCTAAACAACAAATCCACCCAATCTACCTGCACACCATCCAGAATTGCTCTCATACAGCACAATCGTGATTTTGTCACTCCATCATGGGAGCTTTGATCTCCTAGGATTGATTTAGTCACGATTGTCATAAGCAATCTATACTTCCTCCTCAGCATATGCTTTTTCAAATCCCTTTGTACTCCTCTGTAAGTGATCCTAGCAAACAGGTCGAACGACTCCTCCCATTCGTCCTCTTTATATGACAAAGGATTCACCCCTTCCATAGATGTATCCAGAATCCTTGCAACATTCTCCTTCGAGTACTCCAGTTGAGTACCTTCAACAGTGGTTTTGAAACCATTCTCTGTAAACTCACTCCTGGCAAGGAATTCTGCTCCAATGAAATATGCAGTTTTGTTCAGTGGAGATTTGAACGAACAAAATCCTCGTAACCTTGAAGTCTCCAATAATCCTAAGATTTCTCTGGATTCAAGGTTATCAGTTGTGTCGAAATCTACAAACATCTCAGCTTTAAGCTTATTCTTCACAACCTCTGTATTTATTTTGAAATCCGATTTGGTGGAGGTTATAAAAGTAGGAGGTTTTGGTGTTTGAGAAGAAGAGGATGCCATTGATAAAATTTTGAGAGTATGAAATATTTCAGTAAATCTCTTAATCAGGGGAAAGTGAAAGTAAAATTTTAAAAACTGAAGAAGGTAAGTTTTTAAACGAGGGGGAGAGAGAGGGAAAATGGGGAAGACGAATACGTGGCATGATCTCAGAGTTTTAATTTTAAATTGTTGATTTACAAAGCGCGTGTAAAACATCGACGGTTTAGCGAGAAAATCGCTTCGAATTCAGGCGCGTGGCTTTTACGCGTCTTGAATTGCGTAAAAAGTAACCGTTTAACCTACGGATTAGACGGCTAATAGACTTGCTTTATCAGAAGTAATTAGTATACCTGACGTAAGCAATGAGATGTCTTTCTTAGTACTCAGGTAGTCTATTTCAGACTTGGTGAAATATCAGACTTGGTCAAAATGACCTTGTCTTATTTTGAAATTGAAAAAAAAATTTCTCCTAGTCTGATTTTGAAAAATACGAATTTTTAAACAAAACTAAACGAAGGATTTCCAGTTTAGTTACAAAGTACAGATTTCTTGAAATACACAGACTTAAGAACTTTATTTGAAAACAAAGATTTTGAGGAGAAACAAAGATGAAGGTTTTCTGATTGAATAGATTTAACAGACTAATCTGGTATACCTGTTCCTGCAAACAAACTCAACAAAACTATTAGTAGCTGGGGTAGATCATATAGGGTGCAGGTTGTCATCTGTTTTCTAGAAATCAGATGACTATTGTGCCCTAGTCTGATTTACCAAATGTCAGATAAGTAATCATTAAGTCAGATAAGGTCAATATGACTAATCCTTGATTCTTGATTCCTAAAAAGGAGATCAATGATATCAGCTACCTGATTGTCCTTTGACTCATATCAAGTCTGATAATTCTTTCTAGACATTAATTTAAAGAAAATAAAAGACCAGAAATAAGAAATACAATTATCAGATGCAAGTAATTTAGAAACCAGCTAAAGATGCATCAAGTAATCCTAATTCTAAGCACAATTCTTTAAACCTAGATTCAGCTAATGGTTTTGTAAGAATATCTGCTCTTTGTGACTCAGTGGCTATTTTCTCAATCCTAATGTCATTCTTCTCAACATGATCTCTAATGAAATGATGCCTAATGTCTATATGCTTACATCTAGAATGCAGAACAGGATTGTAAGTCATTGCTATTGCACTATTACTATCACAGTAAATGGGAACAGCTGATGTTTGAATATTATAGTCTCTAAGCTGTTGACTAATCCAGAGGAGTTGAGAGCAACAACTTCCAGCTGCCATGTATTCAGCTTCAGTTGTGGATGTGGCAACAGATGTTTGTTTCTTAGATAACCAAGAAATTAATTTGTTGCCTAAGAATTGACAAGTTCCTGAAGTGGATTTTCTGTCAATCTTACATCCTCCAAAGTCTGAATCTGAATAACCTGTCAGCTCAAGGTTGTCATCAGCTGGGTACCATAACCCTACTTGCAAGGTTCCTTTGAGATATTTTAGAATTTTCTTAGCTGTCTCCAGATGAGTTTTCTTCGGATTAGACTGGAATCTTGCACATACCCCAATTGCAAAAGCTATGTCTGGCCTACTTACAGTAAGATATAGAAGAGATCCAATCAGTCCACAATACTCCGTTGCATTAGTGGGTATCCCCTGCTCATCTGAATCCATAGAGAAGTTAGTTGCCATAGGTATTTTAACTTCTCTACTAGTAGTCATTCCAAATTTCTCAATCAGATCCTTAGCATATTTAGACTGATGTATAAATATAACCTTACTCATCTGTTTAATCTGTAAGCCTAGAAAGTATGTTAATTCGGCCATCATTGACATTTCAAACCTGTTTTTCATGAGAATGCTAAACTCTTCACATAATTTCAGATTAGGTGAACCAAAGATTATGTCATCTACATAAATTTGAACTAATAAGATGTTACCATCTACTTCCTTTCTAAACAAAGTTCTATCAATCTTGCCTTTTGAAAAACCATTTGATGTCAAGAAATCAGATAAGGTATCATACCAAGCTCTAGGGGCTTATTTCAGTCCATTTAGAGCTTTGTTGAGTTTATAGACCTTGTTATTGATCTTAAACCCAGGAGGCTGCTCCACATAGACCTCCTCAAGCAACACACCATTAAGGAAGGCAGACTTAACATCCATTTGAAAGACTTTGAAAGATTTATATGCAGCAAATGTCAAGAACAACCTTATTGCCTCTAATCTGGCAACTGGAGCATAGATTTCATCATAGTCTATCCCCTCAGACTGTGAGTAACCTTGTGCAACCAATCTTGCCTTATTTCGAACAATAATGTTGTTCTCATCTGTTTTGTTTTTAAACACCCATTTGGTGCCTATAATCTTTCTTTGTAAAGGTCTTTCCACAAGTTCCCATACATTTTGCCTTTCAAACTGATGCAGTTCCTCCTGCATGGCAGTTATCCATTTTGGATCTGATAGAGCTTCCTCAATAGACTTGGGTTCAAGAAGCGACACATAACAGCTGAAAAGACTTTCAGAGTGCAGCATCATTCGTGTCTGCACACTACTAGATGGGTCTCCTATAATCTGATCAGATGGATGGTAGCTTCTCATCCTTTTGCCTATGTGAGGAGAAGGATCCTCATCTTGAGTCTCAGTGGGCAACTCCTCTGACTCTTCCTCAGCTGACGTTCCCCCTTCATCAGCCGACCTCCGCTGATCAGCTGACGTCAAGGGTGTCTGATCTGATGGAGTCTGATAAGAAGTTATCTTCTGATTATCAGATGAGGATTCTTCTTCATCTGAATCTGAATCAAGACTAGGTAGATAGACAGTTCTATGTTTAGTCTTGGTCAGTTCAATTTTATCTAGACTTTCAGAAATTTGATTCACTTTATCTGAGAAAGAATACAACTCATCAAAAACAACATGAGGAGTTTCCTCCACACAAAGGGTTGTCTTGTTAAAAACTCTAAATGCCTTGGAAGTGTTAGAATATCCCAAGAATATTCCATCAGCTGCCTTAACATCAAAGGTTCTTAACTTAGATTTCCCATTATTATGGATAAAACACTTACAGCCAAAAGCTTTGAAATATGAGATTCTTGGAATCTTACCCTTCCAAATCACATATGGAGTCTTACCCTTGTCTTTGACAACTAAGCACCTGTTCTGGGTATAGCAAGCTGTGTTGATGGCTTCAGCCCAGAACTTGTGGGGGGTATTATACTCAGCTAACATGCTCCTGGCTGCTTCCTTCAAGGTTCTATTCCTTCTTTCAACCACTCCATTTTGTTGAGGAGTTCTTGCTGAAGATGTCTCATGAATAATTCCACACTCATTGAAAAAGTTAGATAAACAGGAATTCAAAAATTTTGTGCCCTTATCACTCCTTATTTTAATAATATTAACACCCTTTTCATTCTGAATCTGTCTGAACAGATCAGGGATCTTGTTCATAGTCTCATTTTTCTTGAAAAGAAATATAACCCAAGTATCTAGAAAAGTCATCTACTACAACAAGAGTATATTTCCTTCCACTGAAACTGAGAGGAGAAACAGGTCCAAACAAATCCAGATGAAGTAGTTGTAAAACTCTTTCAGATGAAGAGGAGTTAATACTCTTAAATGAGTGTCTAGGCTGTTTACCTTTCTGACAGGCATCACATTTAAGTTCAGTGGATAAAAGTTTTTCAGGTAATCCCTTGACAAGGTTCTTTTTAGCCAGCTTACTAAGGGTCTTGAAATTCAGATAACTAAGCCTTTTGTGCCATAGCCAGCTGAGATCTTCTCCACCCTTAGCTATCAGACAAGTATCCTTGGGACAACTATTAAAGTTGGCCACATAGACATTACCATGTCTGAAGCCAGTTAAAAGTACCTTATCTGAGGAATTATCTAAAATATCACATTTATCCCTTGAAAATTTGACAAGAAAACCTTTATCACAAAGCTGGGAAACAGATAACAGATTATGTTTCAAGCCTTCAACAAAATATACCTCAGATACCTGAATATCCTTGATAATCAGAGTACCTACACCTTTAGTCTGATCACAATTATTTTCACCAAATAAGACTCATGGACCATCAATGCTTTCGAAATTTGATAACAGCCTCTTGTTATGGGTCATGTGTTGTGAACAACCACTATCAATGTACCATATTGAAACTAAGATCTCTTCCTTGAGTGATGATCCCTGTGAATCCTGAAAAACAGATCAGTTATAAGGTACCCTAGTGATCTTGGGTCCTTGAAGGTCAAGTATCACTTTAGGTAACCAAATAAACATCTCATCTCCAAACAATAAATCAGACTTGGTCTTTCTACCAAATCTGTCTACAATTGTATCACTTTTGAAGGATAACTTGTTGTATTCAGATTGAGTAATTTTCCTAAACTTAGGAAATGTGGGATAACATCTGCTCCTTCCATCAAAAGGATTATAATAAGAATTTCTTCTTATTTTGGTTCTTGGGTTTCTCCTAGTCTGATAAGGAGTCCTCAGCTGAATTTTTGTTTTCAGGCTGGGAGATGCAGTCCTTACTTGACTAATTGGTTTCCAAGGACCAATTTTAACCTCTTTTGATTGATCAGATGCTTTCACAAATTTCCTAGGTTTTTGTACATCTGATTTATTATTTCTATCATAACCAAGACCTGTTTTGTCATGGGATTTTTTAGATGTATTAAAGATATGGTCTATTGTTGACTGTGAATTATTAAGTTGACTAATTTTGAAGACTAGCTTCTCATTGTCTTTCTTAATTGATTCATTTTCAGCACAGACTACTTCAAATTTGTCTTTTAAAGTTTTCAATTCATTTTCTAATCTTTCAGGTAAGCTGGCTGATGTACTAGCCTCAGTCTGGAGAAAACATTCCCCCTTGAATGTTTCCTCGGTTTCTGAATAGTTCATCACCTGCTTTCCTTTAATTAGAATTTGAATTTGATCCTTTAAAGCCAAATTCTCTGTCTCTAGCTGTTTATAAGCAGCCAGAGATGTCTTTAAATCTCTCAATAATTCATGAATAACAGTTTGATCATGATCAGATGCAGACTGACAAGAATCATTATCAGAAGATGAATAGTAGATTACCTCATTAGCCATGAGACAGATTTCATCATCTGATCCAAAATCAAATGAGGATGATGATGATGATAATGATGATGATGATTTCTTTGGCTCCTTTTCTTCAGCCAACAGAGCCATTTGATCTGCAAACCTCCTGTCTCTCTTTTTCCTCTTTTCTTCCCTTTCTTTAGGAGTCAGTTGAGGACAATCATAGCTGAAGTGTCCTGGCTTGTTGCATGTGTAGCAAGTATCACTCCTGTCTGATCTAGGGCTGGAAGGATTTCGTCTGACAGGTGATCTGTATCTTCTTGTCTGGCTCCTGCTTTTATCATCATCTGTAAACTCATCTTCCTTTCTTCCTGATCTGGATCTTGATCTATCCTTACCTGCAAATCTCAATTTATTTCTTTTATACTTTATTCTCAATTTATCATACCTTTTGGTGAGCAGAGCCATCTGCTCTTTCAGAGATAGGTCAGCTCCTACAGATTCTGTTGACATCTTGTCTTCTTTGCTGACAAAGGCAACAGACTTGAATGAGGTGCTTGACTCCATTTCATCCTCCTCATCTTCTATTTGAATATCATATTCTAGATCTTTAAGATGAGAAAACAAAGTATGGTGAGTAATAGAAGATAAATCTTGAGTAGCTTTAAGGATATTGGATTTCTCCCTCCATCTCTTGGTTAATGATCTCAGAATCTTGTTATTAATCTCCTTCTCTGTATAATTTTTCCCAAGGTCAGCTGCTTTGTTGAGGAGATTAGTCAGCCTTACATCTAACTGATCCACAGACTCATTTTCCTTCATTTTGAATGTCTCAAATGCATGCAAGACTGACTGCAGCTTGTTTTCTTTTACTTGTTCAGATCCTTCACAGACATTTGCTAGAGTCTGCCACATTTCTTTGGCAGTTTTGCATCTCTTAACCTTCTCTATCCAATCTTTGCTTAGAGTCTCAATGATTTCAGTTCGAGCTACTTGATCAAGATTGTGGACCTTCCTTTCATCATTTGTCAATTCAGAACTCTTTTTCTCTTGTCTGGTCCTGGATTTAGCTGACTCAGCTCCAGTGCTAGTGCCTCCATGATAAAATTTTATAGGTCCCTCTTCAAGAACCTCTTCCATCCTATCATGAATGGCCTTAAGGTGATTCTCCATCCTGAATTTCCAGTAATCATAATCTTCAATAGAAAATTCAGGTAGATTCCTGGACTTCTTGTTTTTTCCTGATGACATGATGAGATAAAGAAACAAAATGCTCCACAAAACTTATTAGTAGCACTGTTAGTAACAATAAGAGAATGAAGATAATCAAGATAATTTCAGAATCTCAGTTAAGACCTAAAATCAATATCAGAACAGCTTAACACTGCTCTGATACCACTTGTTGGTCCCGATTAGTTGAGTAGATTAGGTAAAAAGTGTATCAGCCTTCTAGCAAAAATCTAGAAGGGGGGGGGGTTGCATAGATTTTTCAGATTTTTCAAATCTTTCAAAATTTATTCAAAGTACCAAAGTGACACAGCGGAATTCAATATTAATCTCAACTTTAATAAGATCAAAAGCAACACTGATATTCAGATCTTAACTTTAATTCTGAAATTAAACTTTGAACAATAAATTGTAACTTGAACAGAAAGATAAATGAAAGCAGTAAAGAACACCAGATTTTATAGTGGTTCGGATTATAATAATCCTACATCCACTCTCCTTCTCCAAACTTTGAAGAAGGGTCTCCACTAGCTGCTTACTTACTTACTTTACAATCTTACAACTTACAACTTGATCTTCAACTCTTCAAAGTACTCCTAACTTCTTCTAATGAATCTAAGGATTACAGTGAATAAAGAATTTTGAAGATTACAAGAAGAGTGTTCTATAAACACTTGAAAATATTTGAAAACTCTTTTGAAAATACTTTTTGAACTGAATATTTGAAAAGTCTGAAAAAACTGATTTGCATAAGTGTATTGAAAAATAAAATCTAGACCTATTTATAAGTCTGAAAAGACAGTTAGTTTGTTAGTCAGTTCTAACAAACTAAAAACTGCTTTAACAAACTTTAATCTTGAAAACTGCTCTCGACCTCAGCTGATTTATCCTACTCGTCTGCAGCTGACTTGGTGAAGACTCGCCTTTCTTATTCTACTCAGCTTGTCTTGACCTCGTCTGAGTTCTTCATGATCGTCTCCTGCAGATGACTAGACTTGAGCTTGTCTCAAGATGACTTGCATCTTCTGATCTCCAACTGACTTAACTAGTCTTTGACTTAGTCTGATCAGCTTAGGATGAGCACCTGATCTTTTTCTACATACTTTGTCTGCTTATCCAGATTGATCTTTTAACTCATCAAAACTTTACTTGATCTAACAACACAGATGGAGATCTAATAATTAAATAAACAGCAGTGCAAACAGCTTCACCCCAAATTTTTTTAGAAAGACCAGAACTAGCAAGCATGCGTCTAACTCTTTCCATCAAAGTACGATTCATCTGTTCCACAATATCATTTTGTTGGGGGTTATAAGGAACAGTTATATGTCTTTTAATACCACATTTTGCAAAAAATCATTCATTTGAGCATTGCAAAAATTCCAAACCATTATCAGTTCTAAAGCTTTAATTTTTCTACCAATTTGGTTTTCAATAAGAGTTTCCCAAGCATTAAATTTTGAAAAAACATCAGATTTATTTTTCATCAAACTTTACGAGAGTAATCATCAATAATAGACAAGAAGTACATGTTCCCACTTTGAGCTGGTTCACTAGAAGGATCCCACACATCGGCATGTATATATTCAAGCACATCTTTGCATTTTGAATTATTAGGGGAAGGGGAAACAGAGAATGACACTTTATGTTTGAAGGTGTGTGTTTATGAAAATCAGAAATTGTTATTGACAATGTTGTAACAATGAGAGTAACACTGACAGTTATAGCAGCGAAAAACTTAGTCAAAATCTTTGCAAACACGGATAAAATTTTTCGTAGATTATTTTAAATAATAATCTATGAGGAAACGATTCACTATGTTAATAATGAAAACAAATCAAGTAGAGGACGATTCACAATTTGAATCTTCTCAATAAACCACGATAAGATCTAAACCAAATGTTTAAGATCTGAGATTGGCTAGGTGTATAAAATACACCGTCAAAGATGACCTATCTAGATATGTTAAAGAATATCCTGTCTACTAACAATCTAAACAGAATCTATGTTACACGAAATGTGGCAACATTTGATGTAACGTAAACGGAAAATAATGAACCTATCAATCTGGATGCACTTATCGCACTCAACAGCCTGATACTCGATTACTTCTCACGCAAGGCTCTTATGATTTTTTATTGATCAGCTTGTATTGCCTTGTTTCACCATTCTTGAAGCCTCGGACATCTATTTATAGATGAAGATCTCGGCCTTCAAGAGCATCATAGATCCTTGTGGATGGATCTAAATATCTCCAGCTTATTCTCCTATTTTTTAGCTCGTGAATTCAGTGAAAAAATGTAAATAAACTGCCTTTAATAACTGCTCTAGACTCGTAACCGCTTGATCTAGAAAACTCCTCTTTATTCTTGATCCTTTTAGATCCTTCTGGAGAATTGGAGTCGATTCCAGATCGTCAACCTACAGTCAACAACATCAAAGGCAACACTGAACAGGAAAAATTAGCTGTTAGTTTAAAGAGCAAATTCTGATGTCGCACCCGATGTTACAATATTGGTGGTAACACCAAAATGTTTAATTCGGTGACATCAACAATGTTATTTTCGAAGAACACATGCATCACAAAACGTAAGATCAGAAATTTTATCAGCATCAAAAGACCCATCTTTTTGCAAAATTTCTAACCCTTTGTTACTCATATGTCCCAACCTTTTATGCCAAATAAAAGTTTTGTCTTCTTTAGACAAATTTGAAACATTTAAAACTTCAGATTTTGCACAACAAACATAAAGATTGTTCTGTTTTTCAGCTATGAAAATCACAAGACTCCCTTTTAAAATTTTCATAAAACTCTTTCCCTACTTTCCTTCCAAACCATCATCCTCTAACGAGGCACAAAAAATCAAATTATTGCATAAAACTGACACATATCTAACATTTTTCAAAGTGTAACAACACCAGAATCAAAACTCAAAGAAATATCACCAATGCCAAGCACATCACATTTCTTTTCATTTGCCATAGACACATAGACATGCTGAACAGGTTTGAAAGTAAAGAACAACTCCTTAAAAGGAGACATACGATAAGTACAACCAGAATCAACAAGCCATTCATTTTTACACATACGAGAAGCATGCACATTGTTCACATAAGGCTCAGTAATCATGTAAACATCACCATAACTATCCTATCCAACAGCCACATTAGCATGTTCATTTTTTTCTATTTTTCTGCTTTTTCTTGCTGTTTTTTAGGACAATTTTTAATCATATGATCAGTTTCGTGACAATGAAAGTATTTACGAGTCTTAGTTCTAGACTTAGACCTAACTCTATCTCTTCCTTTTTATCACCTTGATCATTATTAGCAGACTTTTTGTTTCTAGTTTTATTCCTACCTCTCACATGCATGACTTCACCCTTTACACTACCATTTTGTTTCAAATCTAGTTCTTTGCTACGAAACCATTTACAACATTGTCTAACGTAATGTTATCCAACCATACTTTATAGTAGATTTCACATCATTATTAGAGTCAGGTATAGCATTCAAGAGCACGATTGGGGTGTAATCATCAATGTGTTTATCATATATTTGCTTGATATCTTTTATCAATTTAGTGAAATTATCAAGATTCTCATCTATATCTTTGCTCAAGTCAAGTTTAAAACGAAAAAACTTTTCCAACAAGAATAATTTACTAGGAAAAGAAGTTTCAGTATACAATTCACTCAATTTATTCCATAAATCACGAGCACTATCATGCATACCCACTTTTCTTATTACAAAAGCAGATAAATTCAATATAATGGCACTCAAAGCAAGTTCATTCATTTCTGTCTTTTTATTAGAACAATTAGTATCAACATATGGATGATCGATGACTTTAGAAACATGTTGTTACACCAAAACACACTTCATTTTCTTTTGCCAAATACCAAAATCAATTTTTCCATTAAAAGGAACCACGTAATAGTATTAGTAGTAGTAGCCATTATAAACACACAAATAATAAATGAGTAAACACAAAGAGATTAGGAAAAAATGATAAAGCAACAACAATTCGACCAACAATCAACAATTAAAAGCAGGAAAACAACATATAATTCTAAGACTACAACAAGCAATTCCCAACCTATCTCGCTACAAACGGTCTTAAATTGCATAATTTTTTTTTTAAAAGTTCAAGCCGCTTTACCAGAGCGGAACTCTATGGTAAGGACTCCAAAATACATCTTGGATAGACTCGGCTCGCATCGAGCAAAAGCTCAACGGGAGGTTCAGGGGATGGACAAAACTGCATATATTAGATAAGGTAGTAATTTTTTCGGCCTTTGAGCAGTTCTGGAACAATCAATAATTCCAGGAAAAGATTTCCACACAATTAATTCCAACAATCAGAAATGATCGCCCAACAGAAACCTTCAGCGGTGGTGACTGGACCTTGTAGCGGCGGCCTTGCGTCGACGTCAGTACCGGACATGATCTACAACAGCAGCGGTGGTCCAAATTGATCAATGACGGCATCTCTATCTAGGTCGATGGCGGTGGGCAGCATAACAATGGCAGATGGCAGCGAAACGACGATAGACGTCTGTTGCAGCGACGGTGGTCGGCACCCGGATCGAAAAATGGCTCTGGTGCCACTATAAGTATTATGTTCCACAAATAATACAGTTAAAAAAAGGGTGAGAAATAAGATTACGAAATGAGAAAAGAAAAAAAAATAATAAATAGAGTTATAAAATTGAATCGTTAGGTTCAGATTCTGCCTAACGGATCTAGTGCAAATTTCCCACGGTGTATAGGAACGATAACAATAATCTTCCTTCTCACAACCCCACTCTGGTAGCACTCCCTTCTATCTCACTCAATATTACTCTCTAATTTGTATCACCAATCACACCATGCACAAGAGAACCAATGTTTCTTTTTATAGTTGGAAAAACCCACGATCCCCAGCTGTGAAGCCATAATTTCTGATGAGAGAAAGTAGGATGTGAATCACAGATTGACGGGATGAGAGTGAGCGAGAAGGGGCTACACAGTTTGTGGGATTTGATGAAGAAATACGGATGAAAAGTTTTATTCCCTTAAAAGGAATGATTAAAGACAATGGGCCTTAATAAAAAAGGCCCAACACATAGTTTAGTTTCAAATTGAAAGTTGAGTTTTGGATCTGGAAGAAACACGCGCGTCTTCTGCTTTCTTGCGCACGGAGTTGAGAATTCTACGATTGGAAGATTTTCAGATAATCTTCAAAATGATTTGTTAGATTATAATTTTTAGTTTATGATAATAATACTAACATAATATATTTTATAGTTAGAACAATAAAAAAAGTAATAATTATTTTTATAAAAAATTATGTTTATTACTTTTTTACACGACCACCTTTTTACAACCCAGCCATAAATACTAATTTAACAAGAAATAACTTGTGCGCACGTGTGATTGGAGTGAAGTGATGCATATTTTTGGGGCCTATTTTAGTACAAAAAGTGATAAAAATGTTAGTTTTGTGCTTAAATGTGTTGAGTATCATTATTTTGTCTAAAATGTATCACTTGAGGTATTTCGTCCGTTTTACAGGTAAATCGATGGAATTTGGCCAAACCGAGAGTACCGACATTCTTAGGATGAAGAGACGGACGAAAACGGGGGTCAGAGGCGGAGCCCTGCTCGTAAAAATATCCCTGGACTCGATCTCTGGTCGAGGGCCAGAGGCCTCGAGTCGAGGGATATGCTGGAAAGAGAGGATTCGAAAAAACAAAGAAACCTCGACTCGAGGGAGGAGCCTCGAGACGAGGGCGGCGTCAAAAGGAGATCCCTCGAGTCGAGGGCTGAGCCTCGACTCGAGGAGCGAGACTTTCAGATATTCGTCTATATAAAGGGGCAAAAAACAGATAGCAGGAGACTAGATTAAAATTAGGGTAGCAGCTTTAGATTTGGGTTTGAGAGAAACAACACACACATTCACACATAGTTTAGGTGTTCTTCAATTCCATTTTCAATTCCTTGCAAATTAGGGGTAGATTTCAATTGATTCAAGTACTTAACACATTCAAGGTGATACCCAACCTTTTCTTTTAATTTTAGTGAATTATTTCTTAATTATTATGCTCTCTTCTCATTTAATTCTTTCAATTTTCATGGGTTTGTTTCAATTCATGATGATTGGCTAAATCCTTTTTGTGTTTGGGTGTGATGATCCTTGGATGAGTTAATTTTGATGATTATGTGATTTGGTGTTTCATTTATTGAGGTGATTAATTATTCTATTGTGATTTGCATGATTGAATTGCTAGATTAGGTTTTGATCCTTTGTTAATTAATTTAATTTGCTCAAAGAGATTTGGTTTATTAAGTTGATGCTTAGGTGTTAGGCTTGGTTTGGTGATTGAAGTTAATATTGGATTAACGCAAGGAGACTTGGTTAATTTTCATTAGAACCTACATTAGGATACGTTAATTGCTTGATTCTATTTCTTGTGATTAAGTGAGGAGACTTAAGGCGTCGTCTCTAAACTATCTTACGTGCTTATTTGATATATTAAACCTAGGCTTATCCAGTACGGTTGATATATGAATTTTTGCTAGATAGCTCCTATTATCCCTCGTTAATTGAAACCCCGATCATGTGTGATTCGTAATTAAGGATTCCTTGGTGATTTGCACCCGAGCACATTTTTCTCATATTTATTATCTCTTGGTAAATTGCTAGTTGATTATTCTTAGTGTTCAATTTATTTTTAATTTTGCATACCCGAGCCCGACTCTATAATACCATGCCAACTCTTAGCTTTAGGGATCCTTGCTCGACTTAGTTCCTTTGGGTTCGATAACTTGGTTGTGTCTTAAATATACATACTCGAAAATACTGCAATCAAAATGACGCCGTTGCCAGGGAACTAATTAGAGTGCTAATAGGGACTTAGAGTTTGTTGAGTGGTGTTAGTAGTGTCATTTTTTTTGTTTTATTTTTATTTTTGTTTTGGTTTGTTGTTTTTTGGGAATTTGATACTTGCTCTTTTTGTAGGTGTACACTCATTTGTTCTTAAAGGGGTTAAATATATTAATTGAAATCAAACCTCGATCTTAGCCTACGAAAGATGCAAGGAAGAGCTTAATTGCAAAGATGGATGAATATAACCAATACTCGTGGAATCCATATTATTACCAAAATAGTATGATTTATCCTCCACACTATGAAGGATATGACTACAATAATGGGAGAAGCCATGAGTATGAATATCAAATTCCACAAGCTTCCTCTCATTATGAAAGGGAAATCCATGATGTGAGAGCTACCTTGAAGGAGATGTGAGAGCTACCTTGAAGGAAGATGACTCAAGATTTGAAGAAACGATCCCCTTGTATGAGAGCATCTATGAGGCAAAGGAAATAGTTGATGTACTGATAGATGAGAACAGGGAGATCACCCAAGTTCAATTCACTGTTCTAATAAGTCATCTCAACTCTTTCCTATTAAAAGTCAAGCACATAACCATCATGGAGAACCATCAAGAAGAAGGGGGTCCAAGTAAGAAGGATGAAATGGACAATTTCCTTGTCAAAAGTGAGGAAGAGGAATGTCCATTGATGGACATGAGCAACATTGAAGAAGAAAATCTAGAAGCACCAAATGAGCTATTGAAGAACGAAATGAGCATTTCTAAACCTCTTAACTCTTCAATTTGTACTTTAATTGAAATTAATGCTTCTATTGATTTTATTTTACCTCTTGTAAACTTTGATTATAGGAAAGAATTGAAGAAGTGCCTGGGCATCCTTGGAGAAAAGAAATGGAGAAGGTTATTGGTGAGAAAGAAAGGAGGACAACCATCAATAAAGTGCAAGGATGTGGATGATGGGTCTCTCCTACATATTTGCCTCCATGATTTCGAAGCTCATAGAATGAGATACGATGGGAAGGAGGACCGATACCCTTGGCCATTCCGATGAAAAGGAGTTTGAACTCAATGAAAAATGTCCGGCATAGGACAATAAACCTAGCGCTAGATGGGAGGCAACCCATCATTTACTTGCTTTCTTTTATTTTCGTTATTTATTGCTTTCAATAAGTGTGTTGTGTGTTGCTTTTCAGGAAGTCGAGGTGTACAAGTGAGGCTTGGTGAGGTTTACAAGCTTGAAGGAGAGAGGATACTTGAAGACCGTTAGGTACAATACCTTCTCTAGACTTGGACATGTCTAAGTTTGGGGGAGGTGTGCCTCTTTTCGTGTTTTTCATTTCTTAGTAGTAGGTAGTTGTGTGCAACTCAACTAGCTAACTATCTTACCAAACTTTTAATTGCTTAGCAATGAAAAAGTTTGGGGGGGGGGGTATGTTAGTTTAGCGATTTTCGTTGCACCAACTTGCCTCTCATTAGCATGAGGAAGTTTTTTGTGAATTTAGAGCTTATTAGTGGATTTATTGCATATATTTGAGTTTATCTTTTTGGATGAGTATTCTGTGATGGAAAATTGAGTAAGGTGATCTTGATTGTGGACTTGTTATGTGCTTAATTGGTGATCTTGTGATTGGAATTGGATGATAAGTTGAGTTAAAGGGTGATTTAGTCATTGTAATATGTGTTTGTGTATAAACTTTGCTTAGGAGAGCATTTTGCCTACCTTGATAACCTTGTGAGATTTGAGCCTTGTCTTGCATAATTTGGGTCTTGTTTCCTTGATGTGTGTATCAATCATGCTTGTGTGCTCTAAAACTTGCCACTTGTCCTAATTAGAAGCTACTTAGGTGTGAAGTTTTGGAATGTGATACAAGGCCATCTTTGAATTGATTTAGTCACTTGGCCAAATTTATCCTACCAAATGATATTATTCCGTAGTTAGCCACTTTGAGCTTATTTAGACTTATTTTTTTGGCAAACCTACGAATTTAGCCTTTTATCTTTTATGAGCCTAATTGTCCCAAATAATTAGTGGAGCGTAATGCTTTTAAAGAGGTTAAATTGTGCTTTGAAAGAAGAGTGGTGGGAAAAATTTGAGTTGTGAAATGAAAGAAAAAGATGAGAAAAATCGCGCACTTGAAAAAAAGAGATGTGATTAGAAAAGAAATGATGAAAAGAAGAAAAAATCTCTTGTGCATAGTATTGTTGATTGAATGAAAAAAAAAAAAGAAAAAAAGGTTCTATGACTATTGAATGAGAAGAATGAATTGAAAAGAAAATGAGTAAATTATGTGAGTTGAGTATTGTGGGTGCAACCCGTACAATTGCACTTTCTCTAGAGAGTAAGAGATGTTCCTAGGCGTCTTGACCTCTCGCTCCACTAGTTTACGAGTCACTTATCCAAATCTTCCACCTCTACCAAAGAGCCTACATTACAACCAAATATAAAGACCTTGTTGATTCCTTGATTGATCACTTTTGCATGGTAGAAAATGTAGACTTGTGGCAAGCCTATGGTAGTGCACTTGTTTGATTTGATTGATTGAGAGTATACAGGCCTTATACACTTTTGAGTGATGAGTGAAACACATATCTTGTGAGCATTGGTAGGCAATTTGTTCGATTTTGCTATTGTTGAAGCACAACTCATATGAAGGTGAATAGTTGCTTTTTGGCTTGATAATTCGTTTGAGGAAGATTGCTTGATTGCATGATTGTGTTGATAAGTCCATGTATTGAGTGAGCCAATGCAATTTTTCCCCCTTGTTCTTTAATTTCGTTGCTCGGGACGAGCAACACCTTAAGTTTGGGGGTTTTGATTGGAGTGAAGTGATGCATGTTTTTGGGGCCTATTTTAGTACAAAAAGTGATAAAAATGTTAGTTTTGTGCTTAAATGTGTAGAGTATCATTATTTTGTCTAAAAAGTATCACTTGAGGTATTTCGTCCGTTTTACAGGTAAATCGGTGGAATTTGGCCAAAACGAAAGTACCGGCATTCTTAGGATGAAGAGACGGACGAGACGGACGAAAACGGGGGTCGGAGGCGGAGCCCTGCTCGTAAAAATATCCCATGACTCGACCTCTGGTCGAGGGCCAGAGGCCTCGAGTCGAGGGATATGCTGGAAAGAGAGGATTCGAAAAAACGAAGAAACCTCGACTCGAGGGAGGAGCCTCGAGTCGAGGGCGGCGTCAAAAGGAGATCCCTCGAGTCGAGGGCTGAGCCTCGACTCGAGGAGCGAGACTTTCAGATATTCGTCTATATAAAGGGGCGAAAAACAGATAGCAGGAGAGTAGATTAGAATTAGGGTAGCAGCTTTAGATTAGGGTTTGAGAGAAACAACACACATATTCACACATAGTTTAGGTGTTCTTCAATTCCATTTTCAATTCCTTGCAAATTAGGGGTAGATTTCAATTGATTCAAGTACTCAACACATTCAAGGTGATACCCAACCTTTTCTTTTAATTTTAGTGAATTATTTCTTAATTATTATGCTCTCTTCTCATTTAATTCTTTCAATTTTCATGGGTTTGTTTCAATTCATGATGATTGGCTAAATCCTTTTTGTGTTTGGGTGTGATGATCCTTGGATGAATTAATTTTGATGATTATGTGATTGGGTGTTTCATTTATTGAGGTGATTAATTATTCTATTGTGATTTGCACGATTGAATTGCTAGATTAGATTTTGATCCTTTGTTAATTGATTTAATTTGCTCAAAGAGATTTGGTTTATTGAGCTAATGCTTAGGTGTTAGGCTTGGTTTGGTGATTGAAGTTAATATTGGATTAACGCAAGGAGACTTGGTTAATTTTCATTAGAACCTACATTAGGATACGTTAATTGCTTGATTCTATTTCTTGTGATTAAGTGAGGAGACTTAGGGTGTCGTCTCTAAACTATCTTACGTGCTTATTTGATATATTAAACCTAGGCTTATCCAGTACGGTTGATATATGAATTTTTGCTAGATAGCTCCTATTATCCCTCGTTAATTGAAACCCCGATCATGTGTGATTCGTAATTAAGGATTTCTTGGTGATTTGCACCCGAGCACATTTTTCTAATATTTATTATCTCTTGGTAAATTGCTAGTTGATTATTCTTAGTGTTCAATTTAGTTTTAATTTTGCATACCCGAGCCCGACTCTATAATACCATGCCAATTCTTAGCTTTAGGGATCCTTGCTCGACTTAGTTCCTTTGGGTTCGATAACTTGGTTGTGTCTTAAATATACTTACTCGAAAAAGCTGCAATCAACGTGCGACTTTTTTTTTAAATGCTTTAACAGAAAGACAATGAACACTTCTTAACGTGACAAAAAGGGCTCATAACATCATATCCAAAAATTTTATAAAATACAACTCAAAATACACGCCCACAGTTTGACCCAACAGGTCGTCATCTATGTACACAGCCACTCAAAACCCCGTAGGAGCTGCATAGCTTGTCCAGTAGAATCACAACGTCACCAATCATCAGATTACCTACAATGCATCAACTGAGTGAGATATAAATCTCAGTAAGCAGAAATTATGCATGATGCAATGTTTAGTTCGAAAACCTTCCAATGCACAAAGCACTCTCAATAAAATCATCAATTTATTTATTTATGAAACACTCGATAGGGCTACTGACTCACTACTATGCACCGACATGAGCTCAATATAAACATATCATATGAGACGGTGGCCCACTCTAGGTAGCATACGCCAGGTTCTCCCTGGTCGCCTTAACTCTTAGGTCGCCCCTTCCGCTGACGGCGGCCCACACTAGGTCGCATACGCCAGTTTCCCTCTGGTCGCCTTAACTCCTAGGTCGCCCCTTCCGCTGTCACACATCATCATACACGACGGTGGCCTACTCTAAGTAGCATACGCCATGTTCTCCCTGGTCGACTTAACTCCTAAGTCGCCCCTTCCGCTGACGGTGGCCCACACTAGGTAGCATACGCCAGTTTCCCTCTGGTCGCCTTAACTCCTAGGTCGCCCCTTCCGCTGACGGTGGCCCACTCTAGGTAGCATACGCCAGATACTCTCTGGTCGCCTTAACTTCTAGGTCGCCCCTTCCATTTTCACACATCATCATACGAGACGGTGGCCTACTCTAGGTAGCATACGCCAGGTTTTCCCTGGTCGCCTTAACTCCTAGGTCGCCCCTTCCGCTCTCGATGTATAACCAGTGATCAAATGCTTCAAATATAATTTCATGTTAATGCATGATATGCATGATGCAATTCAGCATATACACACAGTAGAATCACATGCTCATAACACCATTTCTATTACTGTAATAATCATATAAATTCACAAATTTATTTCACGATAATCATTGAACTCACATGTTCATTCTGCAACAATTGAATTCGGTGGCCCACTCTAGGTAGCATACGCCAGATTCCATCTGGTCGCCTTAACTCCTAGGTCGCCCCTTCCGTTCTCACTTTGAAATCCCCTAATTCATTTCTATTCGCGTACCTAATTCATTTCTAATCGCTCTCGCCTAATTCATTTCTAATCACCCGCCTAATTCATTTCTACTTGCCTAATTCATTTCTACTCATTTGCTGGGGGTTCCAGACTTACTGATATATGTCAGCGTACGCTCAATACAAAAGTCACCACGTGGCCAATATAAATACTCTCTTTTGAAATCGCCTAATTCATTTCTAATCACTCGCCTAATTCATTTCTACTCACAACTCACCAATTCAATCACCCTATCCATTTCTATAATAATCACAGAACCCAAGAGTTCGTTTCACAATAATCATGGAATTCAATTCACAATAATAACTGAACTCACATATTTAATCCACATAAAATATTGAGCTCACAGGCTCCTTCACAATAACCATTGAATATCAATCAAATATCGCAATTAACGTAATATTCACATATAATCAATTAGGCATAAATACTTCACAAAATATTATATTTATGCATTGTAGGTGCAAATGAATTTCTACTTACCTCAAGTCCGCAAAACGTTGATAAATCAAACCCTAAACCCTTTTTTATCGCCTTTCACTATCAAATAGGAAAAATTATTAATAATTTGAGAGTAGGGTTTTGTTTTACTCATCACGAGCTTCAAAGCGGTATAAAATTTGTAGATTGACGAAAGTCAAATACTTACCAAAACGCTTCGAAATCTCGCACGATACGACCCTCTCTTCCTTTCTCCCTCTTCTCTCTCCTCTCTCCCTCTTTTCCTACTCTTCTACGTATGTGTTCTCTTATCAACTTTTAGTTGATAATTATCATATTTCAAGTCCACCGCCTTAACCTTTCTTATTAGGTAAGTTTTGTATTTTATTATTTTTTTTAATTTCTTTTATCTAATAGTCACGCCCATATATACCTTATATATATATATATATATATATTAAGAAATCATTAGTATTATAATTAATTAATACCACTAAAATCTCAATCACTTATAAATTAATTTTCTCACTACTAAACATATAAATGGATATTTAATTAATTCACTATTTAAAAGCACAATAAAATAATGCAGAATAAAATAATTCAAAATCACAAGTAGCACTTAATTAATTAAAAATGCACTCAATGCATGAAATATATTAGTTAATGAGTAGTGAGAAACTTGAGTATCACAATTATAATTAATTTTCACAATAGCACTAGAGGTAGTAACAATTGAGTAGTACAAAAAGAATTAATAAAATCTTATAATAAAGTTAATTATTAACTCATCACTAAATAGGTAAAAACATATATTTAATACAATATTTTAAACAAGATAAAATAGTACGAGATTACAAGTAGCACACAAATAAATAATTGCATGAAGTATATTGACTTATGAGTTGTTGACACTTAATTTATTTATATTACTTCAGTTTAACAATATAGGTAGAAGTTTATGACTACTAATTCAATAAAATATCATATATAGAAAATTTAAGGAGTAAAATGGAAAGAATTATAAATAAACAACGTGTCACTCATATAAGTTAGTAAAATGAGTAAATTTTGAGTAGTATTTGTGTGCATATTGTGCACAATAAAATTTGTGTGCACAAAGTTTGGTTATAGTGTAGTATTATTTCATGTACTGTATAGTATTAATTTGGTTACAGTATAGTATTATTTTAAATACTGTATAGTATTAGTTTGGCTGCAGTGTAGTATTATTTCAAACATTGTATAGTATTAGTATAGTTAGCAACATTGTATAGTATTAGTTTAGTTACAGTGTAGTATTAGATAAAAAATATTGTGCACACTATCTATTTGTGTGCACAATGTGCACACAAATATTTACCGTAAGTTTTATTGGTAAATAACTAATGAGAGATACGGATATCACATCCTTCCCTCCTTATAAAAATTTCGTCCTCGAAATTTAGTGTGATAAAAACCTTATTCTTGTCTATCTGGTAAAGGAATAGTCCTTTTATCTTAATTATCTGAATGACAATTTATTTTTTTCTGTTATACCATGCCAATATAATTTATTTATAACTTCTAAAGATAAATTTATTTACTTCTACACAAAAGAGTATCAACATGGAATAAGGATTAGATAATTATCTCTAAAAATTTACTCAACATTATACCAGTGTGCAATACTTAACAATTTATTTGTCCATTCCACAAGAATAAAAGAAATCAATATAAAGTGAAATCGTCACCATGCAAACCAACACTGAAATTTCATATCAAGTCAAATTATATATTCCTATGATGTATCATCCTCGTCTATATCTCTACAGTTCATTTATGCACATTATTTATTTTATATGATCTTCATGTGACCTTAAACTATTTCTTTCTTATATTTCATTTTCTAAGCCACCAAATATTTATGTTACATAACATGTCTCCTATGTAACATATGAATTTGAATAGTCTAGAAAATTTAATTTTGATGTGCCTACGTATTTCATTGTCAGTAACATATATTCCCTTTTCCAATATGTTACGTAAGGAAAGTTGTATTTAGTTTTGATGTGTTAAAAAGTGTAAAATAGGATGACCAGCTGAGCATTATGTATAGACAGCTGAAGTAAGTATTTGTAATAAAGCTAAGCACAAATAAGATAAGGACAAGAAGTCAGACTAGGTTAAGAAATCAGACTAGGACGAAACATCAGATAAGGACAAGAAATCAGATGAGGACCAGATATCAGATAGGGACAACACAAAGAAGACAGTTAAGATTCAATACAATGAACAATCACCCAGACAAAGAATGAAGACGAAGACAGGGTGAGACAAGTAGCAGACGATGAAGTGTTAGAGAAATTTTACACAAGTTTTAAGAAGCAGTTTCAACTAACCAAGAGGAAGTTACAAGTTTCAGTTATACTGTTACAACTGATCAAAACAGAAATCAAGGAAGTTACAACTACCAAATGAAGATCTCTATAAATAGGGATAGAAATTAGTTTAGAATTACTTTTGATACTTTGCATTCACAACTATTTATATATTCTATACACACGAGCCACAAAAGTTATACACATACACAAACGTTCTATACGTTTTCCAGTTTTAGTGTTTATAGAACACATTTCACAGAACATCTTCAAGCCATAGATATTCATAAATTAGGAAGAAATCGTTGTAAGGCTGAAGATTCACAATTGTAAGTAAGTAAGCAAGAAGGAAGAAAGTCAGCAAGTGGAGACCCTTCTTCAAGATTGGAGAAGGAGAGTGGATGTAGGATTGTAATAATCCGAACCACTATAAATCTGGTGTTCTTTATTGCTTTGATTTACTTACTTGTTTCTTTTCAATTTTCAGTTCATTAATCACAGATTAATTTCAGGATTAAAGTTAAAACTAAAATATCAGTTTGTTTTTGATCTTGTTATTGTTGAAATTAAAAATTGTTTTCCGCTGTGTTACTTTGGTGATTTGAATAAGTTTTTAAAAGATTTGAAAAATCTACAAAATCTATTCAACCCCCCCTTCTAGATTTTGTCCTAGAAGGTTAACTCAAATTTTCTTAATCAACTCAACCAATCGGGACCAACAAGTGGTATCAGAGCAGTGTTAAGTTGTTCTAATATTGATTTTAGGTCTTAACCAAGATCCTGAAATTTGTTCTTGATTATCTGTATTTTCTTTGTTTCACTAACAGTTCTACTAACAAGATCTTGTAAGTGTTGTGGATTTTCTATTTCACCATGTCTTCTGTCAAGAGCAAGAAATCCAGGAGTCTACCTGATTTTTCAATTGAAGAATATGACTATTGGAAGTTTAGAATGGAGAACCATCTCAAAGCAATTCATGATAGAATGGAGGAGGTTCTTGAGGAAGGACCTATCAAGTTTTATCATGGTGTCACAAGTGATGGTACTGCAGCAGCTGAAACAAGAGTAAGGCAAGAAAAGAAAAGCTCAGAACTCACAAGTGATGAAAGGAAGATTCATAATTTGGATCAAGTTGCGAGAACTGAAATTATTGAAATATTGAGTAAGGATTGGATAGAAAAGGTGAAAAGATGCAAGACTGCTAAGGAAATGTGGGAAACTCTTGCTGGAATCTGTGAAGGATCTGAATAGGTTAAAGAAAACAAATTGCAGTCTGTTCTACATGTTTTTTACACTTTCAAGATGAAAGAAGGAGAGTCTGTTGATCAACTGGATGTTAGGTTGACAAATCTATTGAACAAGGCAGCTGATTTGGGAAAAACATATACAGAGAAAGAAATCAACAATAAAGTGTTGAGGTCATTGAGCAAAAGATGGAGAGAAAAAGCTAATATTCTGAAAGCTACTCAAAATCTATCCTCAATTTCACATCACACTTTGTTTTCTCATCTGAAGGCATTAGAATATGACATCCAAATTGAAGATGAAGAAGATGAAGCAGAATCTTCAACATCTGGAAAGGCTGTAGCATTTGTTCATCAAGATGAATCTGAAAAGATCTCCAAGGCATCCGATTTGTCTATTAAGGAGGAAATGACTCTTCTATTGAAAAGATATGAAAGATTGAAAATAAAGTACAAAAGAAACAAGAGAGACAGGTCAGGTCGAAGGAACTATAGATCAGACAGAGATGAAAAGAGTTCAGACAATAACAGAAAAAAGGATCAGACGAGGAATCATAAGTCACCTATCAGACGAGGAGATAGTAGTCCGAAAATAGACAGAGGAGATATTTGTTATACATGCAACAAGCCTGGTCACTACAGTTATGATTGTCCTCAACTCACTCCCAGAGAGAGAGAAGAAAAGAGGAAGAAAAGATATAGAAGGTATGCTGATCAGAGAGCTCTTCTAGCTGAGAAAGAAGAAGTTCATGAGATATCATCATCCTCATCTGATTTTGGGTCAGATGACGACATCTGTCTGATGACAAAAGAGTTACATTACTATTCATCCTCAGATAATGATTGTGATACCTTATCAGAAACTGATCCTAGTCTTATTGATAAACTTTTAAAAGATTTGGAGACAACTCTATCTGCTTATAAACAAATAGAGACTGAAAATTTTAATTTAAAGAATCAAATTACTGATCTAACTAAGGTCAATCAAACTAAGGAAAGTGAGAAATCAGACTGTACATTCAAGGGGGAATGTCAGACTGAGATGATCACTAGCACTTTGTCTGATAAGACAGATAAGTTAGAACAAGAATTGAGTTCTTTGAAAATAAAATTTTCAAATATCTATTCTGAGAATGAGAGTTACAAGAAGACTAACAGAGAATTAAATCTCCAATTAGGACTTCTGAATAACTCTCAAACCACAATAGATAAAATCTTCAATACTTCACAAAAGTCTAGCGATAAAACTGGATTAGGTTTTGATAGGAGTAAGAAAAATAATCCAATAAAACCTAGAATCTTTGTCAAAGCAGCTAAACCAAAGATAGAAACTAGATTTAGTCCCTGGAAACCTAAAGAATTAATTACCTCATCTGATAATTCTGGAAAGAAGAAACAGACGAGGAAAGAAACTCCAAAGGTTAAACCCAAGACTAATCAAAGTTTTATCCTAGGTATAATGGATTTGATGGAAGAAGCAAAACATATCCATTCTTACCAAGATTCAAGACAATTTCAAAAGATCAGTTAAATAAGATTGATCTTGAAAGTCTTATCTTAGTGGATAGATATGGGTGTAAACTGCAATCGATAGTTTTAAGGAACATTGATATCTTTGTCTGGATTCCTAAAAATCAACTTAACATGAAAGGACCCAAAGTACAAAGGGTACCTAAGCAATAAATTTGTGATTGCAGGAAGATAAGAAGATAGTTGATAGAGGAGACATTCTTGAGGTCATCTGGTACATTGATAGTGAATGTTCCAAGCACATGACCTATGAAAGACGACTTCTCTCTAACTATCAGACTATAGATGGACCAAGAGTAATGTTTGGAGACAACAACTATGGACTTACCAAAGGAGTAGGGACACTGATGATAGGAGATATTCAAGTACATGAAGTTTACTACGTGGAAGGATTGAAACACAATCTACTATCTGTTTCACAATTTTGTGATAAGGAGTTTTGTGTCAAATTTACTCATAATGCATGCTATGTTCTAGATGATATCAATGAAAATATTCTATTAGCTGGAGTCAGACAAGGTAACATTTATGTTGCAAATTTCAAAAGTTGTCCTAAAGATACTTGTCTTATTGCTAAGAGTTCAGATGACTTAAGTTGGCTGTGGCACAAACGACTTGGTCACTTAAACTTCAAAACTCTTAACAAAATAGCAAGGAAATCTTTAGTTAAAGGACTCCCTAATAAAGTATTTTCAAAGAACCATGTGTGTGATGCTTGTCAAAAAGGAAAACAGACCAAAGCTTCTTTTAAAACAATAAGTAGTCCTTCTTCAGAAAGAATCCTGGAACTTCTTCACATGGATCTTTTTGGTCCAGTAACCCCTCTCAGCTTTAGTGGAAGAAAATATACCTTGGTAATTGTTGATGATTTTTCAAGATTTACTTGGGTTATTTTCTTGTACAAAAAGAATGAGACTATGATTAAGATTCCAGAATTTCTTAAAAAGATTCAAAATGAAAAGGGATTAACTATTGTTAAAATTAGAAGTGATAAAGGTACTGAATTCCTTAATAAATTTATCACTAACTACTGCATTGAGAATGACATAGCTCAGGAAACATCTGCAACAAGGACTCCACAACAAAATGGAGTAGTTGAAAGGAGAAACAGAACCTTGAAAGAGGCAGCTAGATCAATGTTATCTGAGTATAATACTCCTCACAGGTTTTGGGCAGAAGCTGTTAATACAGCATGTTATTTTCAAAATAGAAGCTTAGTTGTTAAGGATAAGTGTAAAACTCCCTATGAAATTTGGAAGGGACGACCTCCCAAAATTTCATACTTTCATATATTTGGTTGTAAATGTTTCATAGACAACAATGGAAAATCTCAATTAAAAACCTTTGATGCCAAGATAGCAGATGGGATATTCTTGGGATACTCATCTATATCAAAGGCATATAGAGTTTTTAATAAGACAACCTTGTGTGTAGAAGAAACACCCCATGTGGTATTTGATGAATCTTCTTTTGAGTTTGATAAGACAGAGGATATCACAAAGATATCAGATGATCTGGATCAGATGACTATCAAAGGATCAACCATAAAATTCTACAATCAAGAATCAGACTCAGATGAAGAGGAAGAATTGGACAAAGAAAAAGAACCTGAAAGATCTTCATCACCAGCTGTTCTACTAACTAATCAGACGATTAGTACATCTGATGATCAGGTATCAGAAGGTAACATAGAATCATCTGAAATAAATAATTCAGACAAAACTTCATCCACTGTAAAAGATAAAATTAAGAAAATAATGGCATATCACCCAGCTGAGCAGATAATCAGAGATTTAGATACTGGTGTCCAGACGAGGACTCAACTAAATCAAGATTGTATGTTCAGTTGCTATGTGTCATTACTTGAACCTAAATCTATTACAGAAGCTCTAACTGATTCCAACTGGATTAATGCCATGCAAGAAGAACTAAATCAATTTCAAAGACAAGATGTGTGGGAGCTTGTTGAAAGGCCTCATCATCAAAAAGTCATTGGAACTAAATGGGTCTTTAAAAACAAAAGGGATGAAAATAATATTGTGGTTAGAAATAAAGTCAGACTAGTTGCTCAAGGTTACTCACAGTCAGAGGGTATTGATTATGATGAAACCTTTGCACCAGTAGCTCGTCTGGAAGCCATAAGATTGTTTTTAGTCTATGCTGTTTTTAAAAGATTCATAGTTTTTCAAATGGATGTTAAGTCAGCATTTCTAAATGGAATCCTAGCTGAGGAAGTTTATGTAGAGCAACCTTCTGGTTTTGTCAAAGGAGGCAAGGTTTATAAACTAAGGAAAGCTCTATATGGACTTAAACAAGCACCAAGAGCTTGGTATGACACCTTGTCTGATTATTTAATTCAAAATGGTTTTGTTAAAGGTAGAATTGATAGAACTCTTTTTAGAAAAAAATTTGGTTGTGATCTTTTGTTAGTTCAAATTTATGTTGATGATATAATATTTGGATCAACTAACATATCTTTGTGTGAAGAATTTAGTTATCTTATGAAAAGCAGATTTGAAATGTCCATGATGGGAGAGATGACTTATTTTCTTGGACTTCAAGTCAAACAAACAAAGAAGAGAATATTCATCAACCAAGCCAAATATACAAAAGATCTTATTGATAAATTTGGAATAGGTACCAGCCGAGAAGCTAAGATACCTATGATGACAAATTTTTAAATGGATCCAGATGAGAAGGGAGAAGACACTGATCAAATTGAGTATCGGGGTCTAATCGGTTCTTTATTATATTTAACTGCTAGTAGACCTGATATTTCATTTGCAGTTGGAGTCTGTGCTCGATTTCAAGCTAATCCTAAGAAAAGTCATCTTGAAGCAGCAAAGAAAATTCTCAAGTATCTGAAAGGAACTGTAAATGTTGGATTGTGGTATCCAGCTGACGACAACTTTGAGCTGTCCGGATACTCAGACTAAGATTTTGGTGGGTGTAAGATAGATAGAAAATCTACATCTGGTACTTGCCAATTTCTTGGTAGTAAGCTGATTTCATGGTTGTCTAAGAAACAAACCTCTGTAGCTACTTCCACAACTGAAGCTGAGTATATGGCAGCTGGAAGTTGTTGTTCTCAGCTGATCTGGATAAGTCAACAGCTAAGGGACTATAACATTATCACCAAAGATGTACCTATCTTTTGTGATAGTAATAGTGCCATAGCTATTACCCAGAACCCAGTCCTACATACAAGATGCAAGCATGTAGATATCAGACACCACTTCATCCGAGACCATGTAGAGAAAGGAAACATCAGACTAGAGAATATTCTTACTGATTTTCAAAGAGCAGACATCTTGACAAAGCCACTTGCAGAGACGAGGTTTAAAGAACTATCTGTAGAATTAGGATTATTAGATGCTTCTTTAGTTAATAATTAATCTTATTTCTTGTTTTTTTTATTCTGTCTTTCTCAATTGGTTTATTATGTCTAGAAAGAATTATCAGACTAGATATGAGTCAAAGGACAATCAGGTAGCTGATATCATTGATTTCATATCTTGAGATCAAGAATCAAGGATTAGTCTTATTGACTCTATCTGACTTGATGATTACTTATCTGACATTGGTAAATCAGACAAGGACACAATAGTCAACCGACTTCTATAGAATCAGATGACTATTGCACCTTATCTGACTTACCCTTGGTACCAATGACTTGTCTAAGTGTCTTTGATTTCAGAAAGAACAAAGTTTAGTACACATCTCTAAATACAAGACAAGGTGTATTTATCCAAGTGTTCAGGAAACAGACAGTGATGCTATCAATTCAGACGAGCTGAGGTCGGACAAAAGAGAAGATATGACCAGCTTGATCAGAAGACGGTGATGGTAAGAGAAGAACTCATTGGGCAAATAAATCAAGTAGCCACTATCTGCAACACCTGATTTGTTGATGTCAAAAAGGGGGAAGATAGTGAGCTCAAGAAAAGGATTGAGTTACAAGATGATCAGTTAATGGCCCTAAATCTGAGGATAGATGAGCTGTCTGAAGAGCTGTTAAGAGCTGAGGAAGAAAAGAAGAAGGCGGTAGAGGAGAAGTCTCAAAGAGCACTGAGGAGACTAAAAAGAAGAACAACAGCTGAGTCCACCGAATTTGATCCTGAACCTGAACTGCCACCCACTGCTGATCCTGCTCCTATCCTGTCAATCAAATCCCCCTCATCCTTATCTAAAGCAGCTGGGAAAGCTAAGGCTTCAAGCCAAGTTCCGAAAACCCAGTCTGAGACAGAAGAGGAAGCAAGAGTGCTAAAGAGAAGGAGGAAAGAAAAGGAGAAGTACAAAAGGAGAGAAGCTAAGAGGAGGAGGGAGCAAGAAAAGGCAGCAGGGAAATTTTATGATAGAAAACAGAGGAAGTGGGTTCAGTCGAGTAGAGATGAGCAAGGAGTCGAGATCTTCAGACCATTTCATAGGAGCGATGTTGTCCCGAAGGAAATCTTGCTGATGAAGGATCAGGAGATATGGAGATCGTATGAGGCAGAATGGATATTTGTCTTCCATGTCTGCAAGAAGATCCAATGGGGACTTGATGAGACCATCGCCTTCCATGTTTGGTTAGAGGAGAAAGATTCAAAGCTCTACCAATACTTGATCGACCTTGCTCATAAGGAATTCAACGCAGACGTGGTCGCACTAGCCTACTCACCGATGGATCCCCCAAGAACAAAAGATGGTCAGCTAGATCTTGAACGAATTAAGCAGCTGATTATAAGAGTTGAAGCTGAAGCTGACCTGGCTGAAGGAGGGGAGACGGTGTCTCTGAAGAAGAGAGTCTTCGACTGGTTAAGTGTACCAGAAGAAGACAGGTGGTACGACTAAGTCTATCTTTTACTACTCTTCTGATTGTCTGATTGTGATCAATATGGAAAATGTGCAAGTCATGTGAATATCTGTGAAATATATCTTTTGAACTACTCTCACAAAACTTGGTTGTTTAACTAACTTGTTTTCTTTATTTTCAAACTAACTAATTCTTGGTATAAGTAACTGGCTTATAAATTTATAACACTGAATCATATGAAACTTTATAAACTTATTCTAAGTGTTTACTTCTGATTATCTGATCTCAATCTTGATTAAAGTACTGCTCTGATCATCTGAAGATAAAGTCTATTGCTCTGACTATCTGACTATGTGATTGTATATCTTGTATTATGCTTATCTTCAAAATATACTAACATTTTTCTTTTCTTGAGCTGTGTTTTAACATCATCAAAAAGGGGGAAATTGTTAGGTAAGGAAAGTTGTATTTAGTTTTGATGTGTTAAAAAGTGTAAAATAGGATGACCAGCTGAGCATTATGTATAGACAGCTGAAGTAAGTATTTGTAAAAAAGCTAAGCACAAATAAGATAAGGACAAGAAGTAAGACTAGGTTAAGAAATCAGACTAGGACGAAACATCAGATTAGGACAAGAAATCAGATGAGGACCAGATATCAGATAGGGACGACACAAAGAAGACAGTTAAGATTCAATACAATGAACAATCACCCAGACAAGGAATGAAGACGAAGACAGGGTGAGACAAGTAGTAGACGATGAAGTGTTAGAGAAATTTTACACAAGTTTCAAGAAGCAGTTTCAACTAACCAAGAGAAAGTTACAAGTTTTAGTTATACTGTTACAACTAATCAAAACAGAAATCAAGGAAGTTACAACTACCAAATGAAGATCTCTATAAATAAGGATATAAATTAGTTTAGAATTACTTTTGATACTTTGCATTCACAACTATTCATATATTCTATACACACGAGCCACAGAAGTTGTACACATACACAAACGTTCTATACGTTTTCCAGTTTTAGTGTTTATAGAACACTTTTCACAGAACATCTTCAAGCCATAGATATTCATAAATTAGGAAGAAATCGTTGTAAGACTGAAGATTCACAATTGTAAGTAAGTAAGCAAGAAGGAAGAAAGTCAGTAAGTGGAGACCCTTCTTCAAGATTGGAGAAGGAGAGTGGATGTAGAATTGTTATAATCCGAACCACTATAAATCTGGTGTTCTTTATTGCTTTGATTTACTTACTCGTTTCTTTTCAATTTCCAGTTCATTAATCACATATTAATTTCAGGATTAAAGTTAAAACTAAAATATCAGTTTGCTTTTGATCTTGTTATTGTTGAGTTTAAAAATTGTTTTCCGCTGTGTTACTTTGGTGATTTGAATAAATTTTTGAAAGATTTGAAAAATCTACAAAATCTATTCAACCCCCCTTTTAGATTTTGTCCTAGAAGGTTAACTCAAATTTTCTTAATCAACTCAACCAATCGGGACCAACACAATATTTTATCAAAACATATTTTTCAGCAATCTTGATATATCTTCTTTCTTTATATAATGCATGACAGACAAAGCATAATTCACTTTTGTAACTAATGATGTGAGCTAAGAAGATATCATATTGAAACAACAAACAAGATCATGATACGAAAAATTGTATACCAGATAATAGCGTTCTTTAGATAATACAAATATTTGCAAAAAGAACAAAGATCATGGACACAGAAATTTCAAGTGACCTATAAATATTTTATGTTATTGTTAGAATATAACTAGAACACAGGTCATATATTATTACAATAGGTTAGAAGTGTAGTTTCCTCATAAAAGAAATGGAACCCAACTGTAATCATTTTAGTAAGGCCTGACATGTGGATTGTGCCCTAAAATAATTTAAAAAGTTCATTTCCTATTTTTTTTTTCAAGCACTATCTTTTAGAAGTGACGATCAATTTGTTCTCAGTATTTATTCATCAAACCCTTATTTCTACATTCATTATTTTCATTTCAGGATTTTAAATATAATTGCTCATCTATATTGGCTCATCCTTTGAGAATGTTCTAGGTATGCCCCCACAAGATGAAATCTAATTGTAATGTTGCAAGACAATTATCTCAAGATTGAATATGTCTATATCTACCGAGTTTGTTTAGTTGTTATCCTCATATGTCTTACTCTAAACTCTTTGATAGATTCTAGAGGAGCAAATGTGGTGTAATGCTTTGAGTTGCCTCTTCATTTACATACTTGTCGATATATATAAAAAAATGAATAATGTAAAGATACATGTAAAATTAACCTAAATGACAACAACAAATTTTACTTTAGATCATATAAATATTTTTAACATAGGTCATTTATGAGATAATAACACAATAAGATATCAAATATATAGAATGACATAAACTTAAAGCGATCGATTCTAAATAATCAAAAACGAATTATAACTGTTTTAACGTAGTAAAGTAAAATAAATAAAAATTTCATATTTACTTACTTTAATTCAACCATATTCTTTCTTTTCAGGTCATCATGTAATTCACTTCAGTAGCACTAGTCTTTATATCACTAGGGTGTTACTGCAAATTAACTCTACTTATCACGTAACATATGCATATGAAATAACTCATCTAACGCAAACCTAAACTTCCAAAACCATAACTACCACATACGTACTATGCACCGATACACATGCACGACCACACACGCTCACAAGCACACGCTGCTGCAGTCAGCGGCTCAGCGGCGGCGATCAAACAATAGCATCTTAGCCACAGTAACATTATGCAGGAGTAAGATAGTTGGAGTCATTCTATAGTATTTCTCATGTATTTTATGCAGTCGTACAAAGTCATATATATATATAGTTTTCTATCTTAATTATCCTCTAAATATTTCATCATGTGATCATTATTTCTCTTTTATATTCTGGATGCAAAATAAGATATTTCAGTGACTTGTCAATATTAAATGTGTTATGAACAAAAGTAGAGCTTCTTCTAATAGTCCAGACAAGTTTCTAAGATATCTCCTCATAATCCATAAGACATTCGAAATTGCATAATCTAAAAATTAGTAATCGTTTCATTATGCATTTTTTTTTCATGTATTGGTTCTATACCATTAAATTCTAATGTTACTAAATACTATCCCGTCCGAGAGTAAACTAAACAACATCATTGCTTTTATTACCTAAAATCACAAGTCCTCCAAGCACTAGTGTCTAATATATACTAAAATGTCATTCATTTAATCTAACAATAACATTGTTATGCTAATTATAAGAATAACGCATGAGAATTTAAACATCATTTGATTCATATAATTAGAATATACATTGCTTCACATAACATACAACTTACTGGCACAGCTGGGCTCCCCAAGTTTAGAGGACCCAAACCGTGCTCTGATACCACTCTGACACGACCACCTTTTTACAACCCAGCCATAAATACTAATTTAACAAGAAATGACTCGTGCACACATGCGACTTTTTTTTTAAATGCTTTAACAGAAAGACAATGAACACTTCTTAACGTGACAAAAAGGGCTCATAACATCATATCCAAAAATTTTATAAAATACAACTCAAAATACACGCCCACAGTTTGACCCAACAGGTCGTCATCTATGTACACAGCCACTCAAAACTCCGTAGGAACTGCACAACTTGTCCAGTAGAATCACAACGTCACCAATCATCAGATTACCTACAATGCATAAACTGAGTGAGATATAAATCTCAGTAGCAGAAATTATGCATGATGAGATGTTTAGTTCGAAAACCTCCCAATGCACAAAGCACTCTCAATAAAATCATCAATTTATTTATTTATGAAACACTCGATAGGGCTACTGACTCACTACTATGCACCGACATGATCTCAATATAAACATATCATATGAGACGGTGGCCCACTCTAGATAGCATACGCCAGGTTCTCCGTGGTTGCCTTAACTCCTAGGTCGCCCCTTCCGCTGACGGTGGCCCACACTAGGTCGCATACGCCAGTTTTCCTCTGGTCGCCTTAACTCTTAGGTCGCCCCTTCCGCTGTTACAGATCATCATAAACGAGGGTGGCCTACTCTAGGTAGCATACGCCAGGTTCTCCCTGGTCGCCTTAACTCCTAGGTCGCCCCTTCCGCTGACGGTGGCCCACACTAGGTAGCATACGCCAGTTTCCCTCTGGTCGCCTTAACTCCTAGGTCGCCCCTTCCGCTGACGGTGGCCCACTCTAGGTAGCATACGTCAGATACTCTCTGGTCGCCTTAACTCCTAGGTCGCCCCTTCCATTTTCACACATCATCATACGAGACGGTGGCCTACTCTAGGTAGCATACGACAGGTTCTCCCTGGTCGCCTTAACTCCTAGGTCGCCCCTTCGGCTCTCGATGTATAACCAGTGATCAAATGCTTCAAATATAATTTCATGTTAATGCATGATATGCATGATGCAATGCAGCATATACACACAGTAGAATAACATGCTCATAACACCATTTCTATTTTTGTAATAATCATATAAATTCACAAATTTATTTCACGATAATTATTGAACTCACAGGTTCATTCTGCAACAATTGAATTCGGTGGCCCACTCTAGGTAGTAAACGCCAGATTCCATCTGGTCGCCTTAACTCCTAGGTCGCCCCTTCCGTTCTCACTTTGAAATCCCCTAATTCATTTCTAATTGCGTACCTAATTCATTTCTAATCGCTCTCGCCTAATTCATTTCTAATCACCCGCCTAATTCATTTCTACTCATTTGCTGGGGGTTCCAGACTTACTGATATATGTCAGCGTACGCTCAATACAAAAGCCACCACGTGGCCGATATAAATACTCTCTTTTGAAATCTCCTAATTCATTTCTAATCACTCGCCTAATTCATTTCTACTCACAACTCACCAATTCAATCACCCTTTCCATTTCTATAATAATCACAGAACCCAAGAGTTCGTTTCACAAGAATCATGGAATTCAATTCACAATAATAACTGAACTCACATATTTAATCCACATAAAATATTGAGCTCACAGCCTCCTTCACAATAACCATTGAATATTAATCAAATATCACAATTAACGTAATATTCACATATAATCAATTAGGCATAAATACTTCACAAAATATTATATTTATGTATTATAGGTGCAAATGAATTTCTACTTACCTCAAGTCCGCAAAACGTTGATAAATCAAACCCTAAACCCTTTTTTATCGTCTTTCACTATCAAATATGAAAAATTATTAATAATTTGAGAGTAGGGTTTTGTTTTACTCATCATGAGCTTCAAAGCGGTATAAAATTTGTAGATTGACGAAAGTCAAATACTTACCAAAACGCTTCGGAATCTCGCACGATACGACCCTCTCTTCCTTTCTCTCTCTTCTCTCTCCTCTCTCCCTCTTTTCCTACTCTTCTACGTATGTGTTCTCTTATCAACTTTTAGTTGATAATTATCATATTTCAAGTACACCGCCTTAACCGTTCTTATTAAGTAAGTTTTGTATTTTATTATTATTTTTTTTTATTTCTTTTATCTAATAGTCACGCCCATATATACCTTATATATATATATATATATATATATATATATATATAATATAAAGAAATCATTAGTATTATAATTAATTAATACCACTAAAATCTCAATCACGTATAAATTAATTTTCTCACTACTAATCATATAAATGCATATTTAATTAATTCACTATTTAAAAGCACAATAAAATAATGCAGGATAAAATAATTCAAAATCACAAGTAGCACTTAATTAATTAAAAATGCACTCAATGCATGAAATATATTAGTTAATGAGTAGTGAGAAACTCGAGTATCACAATTATAATAAATTTTCACAATAGCACTAGAGGTAGTAACAATTGAGTAGTACAAAAAGAATTAATAAAATCTTATAATAAAGTTAATTATTAACTCACCACTAAATAGGTAAAAACATATATTTAATACAATATTTTAAACAAGATAAAATAGTACGAGATTACAAGTAGCACACAAATAAATAATTGCATGAAATATATTGACTTATGAGTTGTTGACACTTAATTTATTTATATTACTTCAGTTTAACAATTTAGGTAGAAGTTTATGACTACTAATTCAATAAAATATCATATATAGAAAATTTAAGGAGTAAAATGAAAAGAATTATAAATAAATAACGTGTTACTCATATAAGTTAATAAAACGAGTAAATTTTGGTAAATAACTAATGAGAGATACGGATATCACACTTTTAGTGACGGTTCACTTTTTTATAGAGATAAAATTGACATATTACTAGAGTTATTTTATAATCTCATTGAAGTTATGTTAAAAATGACAATTAGTGAGAGATATGTAATTAAAAGTCATCTTTCTTGTAGTAGTGATTGAAACGTGATCATATTTACACAATCTATAACATACTATATAACAAATTCAAATTACTAATTATTGGAACCTCAACATGTTAATGTTTAAGATCTTCCCGATCAAGTTGGTGCAATAATTGAAGAAATTAACTTCAACAACCTCAAGAGCCTATAGAATTAAGGAGATTCACTAGAGAAAAGAAAAAAAATCTACTGTAGATGATTATATTGTTTTTCTCCAAGAAAGTAAGGATAATAATGAATTAATGAAAGATGATCCTATTAATTTACATCGGGCCATGAAGGGTCTAAATGCTCAAAAGTGGATTGATGTCATAAATGGAGAGTATAAATCGTGCAAGACAAACAAGTTTGGGATCTTGTCCCATTACCAGAAAGTTCGAAGCCCATTGGTTGTAAATGAATTTTTAAAATCAAAATGGATTCAAATGGTAATATGGAAGATATAAGACACGTTTTGTGATTAAAGGTTTTACTAAAAGAGAAGACATTGATTTTAAAGAGACTTTCTCTTCGGTTTCCACGAAGACTCTTTTAAAATAATAATGACACTAGATGCACATTATAATCTTGAGTTACATTAGATGAATGTAAAAACTGTTGGTGCAACTAAAAAATTTTGTGTAAAAAGACCCAAAGAATATGATTTGCAAATTAAATAAATCCATTTATGGACTCAAGCAAGCTTCTCTTCAGCGGTACTATAAATTTCATGGAGTAGTTGTCTCGTTTGGTTTTGAGACTAATGTTGTTGATGATTGTGTGTATCACAAGTTCAGTGGGAATAATTTCATTTTCTTGGTGTTATATGTTGATGACAAACTACTTGTCACCATTGATTCAAGTTTGTTGCACGATACCAAGTTCTTTCTATCAAAGAAATTTGAAATGAAATATCTTGGGGAGACCTCTTTTATTTTGGGGTTCCAAATACATCGAGATCGCTTTAAAATTATTCTTTGATTATAAAAAAAAAAAAAGGAATATATAGAAAGAATGTTGGAAAGATTTGACATGCATAACTGTAAGCCACATGAAACCCTTGTAGCTAAGGAAGACAAGTTTAGTCTCAATAAGTGTCCTAAACTTGATCTTGAAGTTCAAGAGATACAAAAGGTTCTCTATGCTTCAGTTGTTGGGAGTTTGACGTATGCTCAGGTCTGCACAAAATTTGATTTGAGTTTTATTTTGGTATGTTGGGCAGATATTTAAGTATATCCAGTATAAATAATTGGAAAAGTCAAACAGGTTATGAGGTATTTGCATAGAACTAAATATTAAATGCTTACATATAGTAGATCAGATCAGTTGGAGAACATTGGGTATTCTGATTTTGATTTCTTAGAAGAAAATCCTCTTTGAGATACATTTATATGTTAATTGAAGGAGTTATTTCATGGAGAAACGCTAAGCAGACAATTGTAGCATCGTCTATCATGGAAACAAAATTTGTAGCATGTTTTAAGGCATCTAATCATGCAACATGGTTGTAAAATTTTATCATTGGGCTGCGTATTGTAGGAAATATTGAAAAACTATTTAAGTTGTATTGTGCCAATAATTTAGCAGTGCTATATTCCAATAACAATAGGAGTTCCACTAAGTCAAAACATATTGAAATAAAGTTCTAGTTGTGAAGGAAATAGTATAGAGTGATCAGATTTTTATAGAGCACATTGGAACAAACTTAATGATAGTGAATCCGCTAACTAAATGTTTTCCACCTAAGATTTTTCATAAGCATACAACTCATATGAGTGTTATGTTGTTTCAGTATATTTCACTTTAATGGGAGTCAGTATATATTTTGTTGCTTTGTATTTTGTTTTGGTCACATAATTGTGTATTAGGGATAATTATGTGAAGAGAAAAAACTTTAATTTATTTACACTCTGTTTGTCTTGATTTTTGGTTTTATGTTGATCTCACCAAGGAATAAGGTAGGACCACATGAAAATAGACATATCAAATCACATTACATGTAATTTTCATGCTACAAACCATGATTGATCTATTATTGATTGTAATGATATATAACGATTACTGATTGGTTTAGCCACGCTTAAAGTAACGAAAGTTGTTAGATCAGGTTTAAGTTTTGATGAGTTAAAATGTATCACTTAAACAAGCCCATGAAAGATTAGGATGACCAATTAAAATTGTATAGACCAGCTGAAGTAGTAAGCTTTGTACTAGGCTGATCAGACTAGGCAAGGTAAATGAAGTCAGCTGAGATCAGGAAGCTACAAGGTCATCTGAAGACAGTCTTGAAAAAGTCATCTGTTGGAGAGGATAATGAAGAACTCAAGACAAGGTCAAGACCAGCTGAGTAGAATAAGAAAGGCAGGTTTTCACCAAGTCAACAACAGACAACTAACTCATGATCAGCTGAGGTCAGGGCAGTTGTTAAAGAAAAGTTTGTTAAGCGGTTTTAAGTTTGTTACAACAAACTAACCGTCTTACAGACTTATAAATAGGATTAAGCACAGTACTTAGAAAAAAATCTTAGCACTCATTATTCTGAAATTCACATTCTCGAAAAGCACTCGCATATCTTAAAAGATTTTCTCAATATTTTTTAAGTGTTTAAAGAATACTTTCTGTACATCTTCAAATCACTATCTGCACTGTATTTTCAAGTTTAGCTAGTTAGATTTATAGTTTGAAGGTGAATTGAAGACGAAGATCGTCTAGTTCTGTAATTATAATCAATAGTAAGTCAGAGAGTAAGTAAGTAGAGCCCCTTTTTCGAGTTAAAGAAGGAGAGTGGATGTAGGATCTTTTGATCTGAACCACTATAAATCGTGTGTCATTTACTTTCTGCTTTTATTTCTATTGATTATTTGTAATTTGAATAAACTTATTTCAGATTGTTTTAGATCCTAATTCATAGTTTGAGTTTAAAATTGTTTCCGCTGTTAAACTTTGGTTTTGGGGATTTGCTTTAATCTCTTGAATTGATAATCTGAATTTTTGTAAAAAGATTTAGATAATCTATTCAAACCCCCCTTCTAGATTATCTCTGGAAGGTTAACTTGATTTCATTAACTACTCAATCTCGGGACCAATAAGTGGTATCAGAGCAGTGTAAAAGCTATTCTGAATATTTCTTTTGGTCAAAACGATCTTTGTTTTTCAAATCTTGAATCAGATTTATTACTGAATATTTCCTGCTGATTTTTTCTTGTTATATACTAATCATGTCTTTGAGTGATTGAAAGGTCATGAATCTTCCAGATTTTGAGATTGAAGATTATGATTATTAGAAGTTTCGTATGGAAAATCATATCAAATCTATTCATCCTCGTATGGAAGATGTTCTATCTGAAGGTCCAATTAAATTCTTTCATGGAGGTGTAAGTGATGGAGGAAGCAGCTCAGAGTCTCGAACTCAGACAGAGAAAAAGGTGTCTGAATTGACAAATGATGAAAGGAAAGTATACAATCTTGATCAGGTGGCTAGGAATGAGATCATTGTGACTCTCAGCAGAGAATGGTATGAAAAGATCAAAAAGTGTAAGTCTGCAAAAGAGATGTGGGATACTTTAGTCAATATGTGCGAAGGTACAGACCAGGTAAAGGAGAACAAGCTCCAAGCTATTCTCCATTTATTTGATGGTTTTAAAATGAAAGAAGGTGAGTCTATTGATCAGCTAGACATGAGAATGACTAATCTGATTAATAGAGCCACTGATTTGGGTAAAGTATACACTGAAAAGGAGATTAATAATAAAATCCTTAGATCTCTTACCAAGCGATGGAGGGAAAAATGAAATTTAATAAAGGCCACCAAGGATCTTTCCACCATGAGTCATTTTACTTTATTTTCTCACTTGAAAGGTTATGAGTTTGATATTCAGGTAGAGGATGAAGAAGATGAGATGGAATCCAGTACCTCATTTAAGACAATATCCTTTGTCAATAAGGAAGACAAACTTGTAGCTGAAACAAAAGGAGCTGATCTTTCTTTAAAAGAACAGATGGCTTTATTGACCAAGAGGTATGGTTGACTGAGAATGAAATATAAACGTAACAAATTGAAATTTGCAGGAAAAGACAGATCAAGATCAAGATCCAGAAGGAAAGATGATGTAGAATCTACAGATGATGATAGAAGAAAAAATTAGACAAGAAGGTACAAGTCACCTACAAAGAAGAATCCCAGCGGTCCTAGATCAGATCGGGGAGATACTTATTACACCTGTAACAAGCCCGGACATTATAGCTATGATTGTCCCTAGCTAACTCCTAAAGAAAGAGAGGAGAAAAGAAAGAAAAGAGATAAATGCTTTGCAGATCAAAGAGCCCTTCTTGCTGAAGAGAGTCAAGAAAATCATCTTCATCATCCTCATCGTCTGATTTTGGATCAGATGATGAAATCTGTCTAATGGTAAAAAAGGTAAATTACTATTCTTCGTCTGATAGTGAGTTTTATAATTCAGTTTCAGATAATGATCAAACTGTTATTAAGGGACTTTTGAAAGATCTAAAAATATCTCTAAGGTGCTTATAAACAATTAGAGACTGAAAATTTAAATTTAAAAGATCAAATTCAGACTCTAATCAAAGGAAAGCAAGTTGTGAGCTACTCTGAGTCTTTGGAAACATTCAAGGGGGAATGTTTACCCCAGGCAGAGACTAGTACATCAGCTAGTCTTTCTGAAAGAGTAGAAGAAGAATTAAAATCTTTAAAAGATAAATTTGAAATGGTATGTAATGAGAATGAGTCAATTAAGAAGACTAATGAGAAGCTTGTCTTCAAATTGAGTCAACTTAATAACTCACAATCATTTATAGACCACATTTTCAGAACTTCACAAAAGTCTCATGATAAAACAGGTCTTGGTTATGATAGAAATAATAAGCCAGAAACTTTGAAACTAAGGAAGTTTGTAAAAGCTGCTGATACATCAAAAGGAATTAAAATTGGACCTTGGAAACCACAAAGTAAGATGAGGATCACTACTCATAATCTGAATAGTAAAAATCAGATGAAAAATTCTAATATGATAAGAAGGGTTCCAAGAACCAAGATTAAAAAGAATCTTTCTTATAGTTCTTTTGATGGTAGAAGCAGATGCTATCCTTTGTTTCAAAAGATCAAGAAGGTCACCAAATCTGATTTCAACAATCTTGCATACAAATCTGATATATTTGTTGACAAATTTGGCAGACAACTTGAATCTGACCTATTATTGAACAATGATATGTTTGTCTGGATACCCAAAGTGATTATTGACCTTAAAGGACCCAAGATCACTAGGGTACCTCTTACCTAATCTGTTTTATAGGAATCTCAAGGGCTATATTTAAAGGAGGAAATTCTAGCATCAATTTGGTACATTGATAGTGGTTGCTCTCAGCACATGGCTTGTGAAAGGAAGTGTTGGTCCCGATTAGTTGAGCAGATTAGGTAAGACGTGTATCAGCCTTCTAAGAAAAATCTAGAAGGGGGGGTTGAATAGATTTTTCAGATTTTTCAAATCTTTCAAAATTTATTCAAAGTACCAAAGTGACACAGCGGAAATTCAATATTAATCTCAACTTTATTAAGATCAAAAGCAAACTGACATTCAGATTTTAACTATGATTCTGAAATTAATCTTTGAACAATAAATTGAAAATTGAACAGATAAGTAAATAAAAGCAGTAAAGAACACCAGATTTTATAGTGGTTCGGATTATAACAATCCTACATCCACTCTCCTTCTCCAACTTGAAGAAGGGACCTGCTTACTACTTTCTTACTTCACAGCTTACAACTTACAACTTACAACTTTTCTTCAAATCTTCAAAGTACTCCTAACTCCTTCTTATGAATCTAAGAATTACAGTGAATAATGGGTTTTGAAGATTACAGGAGAAGTGTTCTATAAACACTTGAAACTTTTGAAAACTCTTTTGAAAACACTTGTGAATTGAGATTGAAATCTGAATAGTGAAAGTTGTGAAAAATCAAATTTGCATAAAGTGTGTTGAAAAATAAAACTAGACCTATTTATAAGTCTGAAAAGTCAGTTAGTTTGTTAGTCAGTTCTAACAAACTGAAAGCTGCTCAACAAACTTAATCTTGAAAACTGCTCTTGACCTCAGCTGATTTCTTCTACTCGTCTGCAGCTGACTTGGTGAAGACTTGTTTTTCTTATTCTACTCAGCTTGTCTTGACCTCGTCTGAGCTCTTCATAATTGTCTCCTGCAGATGACTAGACTTGAGCTTGTCTCCAGATGACTTGTAACTTCTGATCTCCAGCTGACTTAATCAGTCCTTGACCTAGTCTGATCAGCTTAGTATAAGCACCTGATCTCAGCTGTTCTTCAAGATTGTCTGGTTATCTGAACTGTAGCTTCTTTTAACTCATCAAAACTTTACTTGATCTAACAATTTCCCCCTTTTTGATGATGTTAAAACTATAAGAAAGAAACATACTCACAGCTGATGTTAGTCAAAGTTATTCAAGATAGTCAGATAGGCATATCATAACACATTCACACTATAAATTTAGATTTATTTCAAGTTAGAGCACTTTAATCCACACTTAGAAAAATTTGAAGTAAAAATTCTTAAGTCTTAAGACTTTTTCAAACGATTTAAAAAAATTTAAGTCTTAGGACTTAGAAAAATTTTAGACTTAGAAAAATTTGAAAATTTTAAGTCTGAGATGATAAATTTCTCAGATGATTTATACTTAGAAAAATTTTAAAGTTTCTTAAAACAGTAAAGAAGACTTAAAAAAAATAAACAAGTAAATCAGATAAGATACAGTCATCTCATTCATATAGAGCACATTTACATTTTTACATATAGATCAGATAAGAAGATAAAAGATAAGAAAATTTTGCTTATCTAATCTGTCCATCTATCTTTCTCCGGGAGTTGCATCCAGTCAAATATCCTTGTCCTCAGCTCGGCAATCTCCTTTGGATCAGTCAACTTCATTTGATTTATCCCATAATTGATAGTTGACCTGATCCACTCCTTGTCAATCGAGCCATCATCATTCAGCTTAATTGGAATGGATGAGTAGTCTGGAGCAACCAAATCCACGTTGTACCATTCATCTCCTTCATCAAGAAGTTTCTGGTACAAGCTTGAATTTTCCTTCTCCATCCAGTCATGCCAAGCTATTTTTTCATTATCTGATGATGCTCCGACTCCTCTGCAGATGTACCAGAAGAAGGTCCATTTAGCCTCGTACTTCATATACTCAGCTGCCCATGCTGGATGCGCAATCATCTTTGGAGGAGCATCGGTTCTTTCTTCAGGTCTGATCCATGTTGTATCTGCTCCTCCTCCGACCGATGGGGCTACCCACTTCTTCTGGGATCTGTCGAAAATTCTGCCAGCTTCCTTCGCTGACTTGATCTTCCTCCCGGCTTCCTCCGGCCATAGTAGACCTTCTCTGCCTTAATCCGTCGGTCCCTTTCTGCCTCTATCCTAAGCTGCTCAGCTGATTTTTCAAGTGGTCTCTTCCTAATAGCTTTGGACGTCAGGCTCTGTCTGATGGGCGACACGACTCTCTCCAGCTCCTTCTCTTTCCCTTTTTCGGCTATCACCTGCTCTTTTCCTTTGCTCTGCTCAGCCTCAGCTTTGGCTTTGGCCTCCTCCTTTCTCTCCCTGATTTTGGCCATAAATCTTTCAGACTTCAGCTCAGCTTCCTTCTTTCTATCCAGCTCATCTGCCCTTATCGCCTCCTCGATCTGCTCGATTCTTATCTTTAGGGCAGTGAGCTCATCTGATTTGTTGGCTGCTGAAAGCTTAATCTGGTTGAGCTCGGCTTTAATGATCTCCACATCTTCCCCCTTTTTAACATCATCAAGTAGCATAGCAAGCTGCTCCTTGATAACGGTAAAATAGGTGGAAGCTAAGGATTGATTGAGTAAGATCTCATCAGCCAGAATCTGATTATCAGCTTAGGTTTGGCTCTTTAGTTCTCCAACCTCCTTCTTTACTTCAGCCAATTCTTCTTTGACAGACAGTTTAACAGAATCAGAAATAGAAGATAAGAAATTTACGTTAGATGCTTTTAGCATTTCCTCCATCGTCACACTGACAGAATCCACGATATCTGCAGTTTTCATCATGAGCATCTGGGTAAATTTATCCTCTACTCTCTTCTCCAGCTGGTTCAGTATTGAAGAGAAGGTGGATCCTGGGCTGCTGGGAGGGGCGGCAGGGGAGGTTTCGGGCAAGCCTAGGTGAACTCGCAGGAGGTTCAGGAGCTGCTCTTCTGACAGGATGATTGAAATGGAAGTGATTCCCGCAGACTCCAGAACAACTTTCTCCCAGGAGATGAAGTTTTCCCAGCCAACCTCGTCTGTGAACAGGTTCATCTCCTCCAGATCTCCAGTACTTAGATTATGGATCAACCATACTTCAATGGATTCCTTCATTACTTCAGGGTTGAACTGAAGTTCAGGAATTAGCTCTGCCAGCCTCCTTAGAGCGTCTGATCGTAGGGACAACTCAAAGCTTCCCACAGATCCGTCGGGTCTGGGGGTGTGTATTGGACTTATTTGGGGAGAGGGAGTGGGATATTTGGTGGAGAGGAAGTCAAAGAAATCGAATGGTTGAGTGGAGGTGGGAGGAATTTCAGGGATTGGGGATGAGGTGGGAGATAGTGTGGTTTGGATTTGGACTATGTCGAGAGTAGGCTGTTTAAGAGGCTCAGAAGTACCAGCCTGGGATACTTCTTCATCGCCAAGGTGGGTGGGGGATTTATCAGATGAAGAGATGTTCGATGATGTACCTGGAGAGACCTGCTTCTCGGCAGATGCTGTCCGCTCTGAGTTGGGATCCTCCAGCACTTCAACCTCTGTCTCTACTGCTGCTGCTATTTGTAGTGTAGCAGCTTCTTCTGGAAGCAGGCTTGAGGGAGTTGCAGAAGACTCTCCTCTGACAGGTACATCTGCAGCTTTGATCAGTCTCCTTCTGGACCTCCTTTGGAGCGGAACATCAGGTCTGGTTTCTTCAGGTTGGGTGACCTCTAGTTCCACTCCAGCTGCTTCCTCAGCCGGTTGTGCTTCTGGTACATCAGCTTCAACTGCTGGTATCTCAGCCTCGGGTACCTCAGCTTCTGGTACATCGGCTTCCTGTCTCTGGACCCCAGTTGCTGCTGCTTCATTTCTCTGCGCCCTTGCCTCATCTGTTCATCATCTGAATCTGGCAATCCACCCAGTCTCTCGTTCTTTATCAGCAGCCCCTTCTGCTTGGAGTATTTTTTCCTGCCCTCCCTTGTTTGTACCCTTTTGTTCAGCCCATCCATCAGTACTGTGATCTTATTGAACAGACTCACAGTTGACTGAGGAACCCAATCTGCATCATCAGGGTTATACACCAGTCTAGCCTTTTCCTCCTTTAGTCTCCTGAATAATAACTCAACCCAATCTACCCTGATTCCGTCATAGATGGCTCGCATGCAGCATAACCTGGATTTCGTCACACCATCATGTGAACTCTGATCTCCCAGAATAGACTTGGTCACAATCGTCATCAACAACCTATACTTTCTTCTCAACATATGCTTCTTCAAATCTCTCCTTGTTCCTCTATAAGTGACCCTCGCAAAAATATCAAAAGACTATTCCCATTCCTCCTCCTTGTAAGTCAATGGATTTACTCCATCCGCCGTTGTATCCAGAATCCGGGCCACGTTTTCCTTGGTGAATTCCAATCGAGTACCTTCTACAGTAGTATTGAATCCGTTCTCAGTGAACTCGCTATTTACCAGAACCTCTGCCCCTATGAAATCCATGGTTCTGTTTTCTGCCGATTTCATCGAGCAAAATCCTCGTAGCCTTGATGCCTCCAGTAAGCTTAGAATCTCGCTGGATTCTCTATCTCGAGTTGTTTCAAAATCAACGTACATTTCTGCTTTGAGTTTATTTCTGACTGCCTCAGTGTTCATCTTGAATTCTGAAATAGATGCAGTTATGTAGGTGGGGGCTCTAGGAGGTTGAGAAGAAGTAGAAGCCATTTGGGTAACTTTTGTAAGAAAAAGGTTATTTTTACAGAAGATTTTGATAAGTGAAATGTGAAAGTGAAATTTTTAAAATGAAGAAGGTAAGATTTTAAACCCAGAGGAGAGAGAGGGAAAGTTGGGAAGACGATACGTGGCACGATCTCAGAGTTTTAATTTTAAACCGTTGATTTAAAAAGTGCGTGTAAAACATCGACGATTTAGCGAGAAAATCGCTTCGAATTCAGGCGCGTGGCCTCTACGCATCTTCAATTGTGTAAAAAGTAACCATTTAACCTACGGATTAGACGACTAATAGGTTTGCTTTATCATAGGTAATTAGTACCCTGACGTAAGCTAAAAGATACCTTTCTTTGCAAAGAGGTCTTCTATTTCAGACTTGGTTAGTAACAGACTTGGTCAAACTGACCTTGTCTTGTATTTTTCGAAAACTTTCTCCTAGTCTGATTTTGAAAAACACAAATTTTTAAACAAAACTTAACAAAGGATTTTCAGTTTAGTCACTAGTACAAATTAATTTGAAATAAGCAGACTTATGAAATTTAATTTGAAAATAATAGATTTTGAGGAAGGACAAAGGTGAGGATTTTCTGATTGAAGAGATTAAAAAAACAAAGCTGGTATACCTGTTCCTGCAAGCAAACTCATCAAAACTATTAGTAGCCGAGGTAGATCAGATAGGGTGCAGATAGTCATCTGTTTTCTAGAAATCAGGTGACTATTGTGCCCTAGTCTGATTTACAGAATGTCAATAAGTAATCATCAAGTCAGATAAGGTCAATATGACTAATCCTTGATTCTTGATTCCTAAAAAGGAAATCAATGATATCAGCTACCTGATTATCCTTTGACTCGTATCTAGTCTGATAATTCTTTCTAGACATTAATTTAAAGAATAGAAAAGACCAGAAATAAGGAATACATTTATCAGACGCAAGCAATTTAAAAATCAGATAAAGATGCATCAAGTAATCCTAATTCTAAGCATAATTCTTTAAACCTAGACTCAGCCAATGGTTTTGTAAGAATGTCTGCTCTTTGTGATTCAGTGGCTATCTTCTTAATTCTAATGTCATTCTTTTCAACATGATCTCTAATGAATTGATGCCTAATATCTATATGCTTACATCTAGAATGCAGAACAGGATTGTAAGTCATGGCTATTGCACTATTACTATCACAGTAAATAGGAACAACTGATGTTTGAATATTATAGTCTCTAAGCTGTTGACTAATCCAGAGGAGTTGAGAGCAACAACTTCCAGCTGCCATGTATTCAGCTTCAGTTGTGGAGGTGGCAACAGATGTCTGTTTCTTAGATAACCAAGAAATTAATTTGTTGCCTAAGAATTGACAAGTTCCTGAAGTGGATTTCCTATCAATCTTACATCCCCCAAAGTCTGAATCTGAATAATCTGTCAGCTCAAAGTTGTCATCAGCTGGGTACCATAACCCTACTTGCAAGGTTCCTTTGAGATATTTAAGAATTTTCTTAGTAGACTCCAGATGAGTTTTCTTGGGATTAGACTGGAATCTTGCACATACCCCGACTGCAAAGGCTATATCTGGCCTACTTGTAGTGAGATAGAGAAGAGATCCAATCAGTCCACGATACTCCGTTACATCTGTGGGTATCCCCTGCTCATCTGAATCCATAGAGAAGTTAGTTGCCATAGGTATTTTAACTTCTCTGCTAGTAGTCATTCCAAATTTCTCAATCAAATCCTTAGCATATTTAGACTGATGTATAAATATACCTGAAGGTGTGCGTAAGTGTTTTTACAGAATGTTGTCACGAATGTTGGCACAATCGAGAACAACACAGACTAAAATAAAAGAACAGAAATACACAGCGGAAGTCTTAAACACTTTGCAAGATGGATATCAAAATTTTCGTATAGACTATAAATAAGTTTATACTGTCAATCGGCGTATTATCACTAGTAATTGTTAAGTGATACAATCAGTGAAAACATAAGTCACACCGTGAATGGATCAACGTATATAGTGACTAGACAATGAACAATCCAACCTATCACTAATACATATAAAGACCCAATGTTGAGTGAAATGTTGGAACATTCACCAACGGAAGTATCGAGTATGAAACTACAATAAATTCTATAGTCTATGCCAATCGACTATGCTAGATTGTGTTTCCCTCAACTTCAAGTTTTAATCTTCATAGCAGCCGTGTATTTATAGATAAATCTGGACTCTTAATGCTTGAAGATAACTTCCACATCTCCCTTGAAAATAGGTAACTTCCATGTAACTTCCCCATGATCTTTATAACTTCTCTTTGCTTGCCTTTTCAAACGCATGACTTCGGTAACTGCCGTAAGTCTTCATTCTGAAAGAAAACAAGACATTGACCAAGACAAAACGTGGGTTAAGGGTTAGTGAAAGTGGAAGGACGAATTCTGATGTTGTGACCAGAATGTTGGCACATTCTGAGTAACACTCGTCATAACATCAACAATCTCCCCCAATTCGGCCTTTTTACTAGAACACACCTGATGTTGTACCATTGTACAGAATGTGTACACAATAGAGATAAGTAAATAAACATCAAGTAAATGACATCTCATTACTTAGCCAAAAACGAATAACACTTAAACATAAAACATCACTAAACATAAATTACGAACATAACTAAGACTTAACACTTAATAAAATCAAAATCAGAGCTAACACAAAACAATAACACTTAAACAAACTAACATAAATCAGAACTTAAAACATAAAAAACACACTAACATAAATCAGAGTTTAAGACAAAAACATATAATAAACTTAACCAAAAACCATAACCAATACTAGACATAAACAAAAAATAAAATCAGAGCATAGTATCACAAATTTAACCAAAATAAACTTAACTAAATACCAAATCACTATTAAGTTCCAAAACATAACTACACTTTAAGATAAGTTCGAAGAGACATAATCATAAAAATAGAAAAATAAATTGAGTCTTTACAAAAATAGATAAAGCTTATAAATGAAGGTTTAGGAGAGGATTGGGTTGTAAAGTATAACAGCTGCATCTTCATAAGTCTGCACGAACTCCCCCTATCTTCAAGCTTCTCTATCTTCGAAAGCTCCCCCTCGCTTAATGTCCCCAATCATCCAAGTCATCATACAGCACACTGAGATCTTCATCATCCCAATCTACTGCATCTATCTTCTCAGCATCTATGTCCATGTTCGAGCTGTTGGGTCCATCATTGTTGTTTGGATTTGTGGGCACATTCTCCGGCGCATTCTGGGTTTCAGTTTCAGTCTCAGTACCAGGAGCTGCACTTGTTCCAACTCCAGAAATATCAGCATCTGGTCCTCCTTCGGTTCCATCAACATTAGCATTTACACCTTCAGCCTGTTCAGCAGCAACATCAGCAACATCCGCAGCTGGAGCATCAACTTGAGCAGCAACATCAGGTCCTACTCCCCCTGTGACAGTAGAAAGTAGTGCTTCCCAGACCCTTTTGTGCATTTCAAGGTTGCTCAACAGACACTTGGCATTAGTGATTGAATTTTCAGTCATAGCAATCTAATCTCGGATGAATTGCGGTTGTAATTGCGGAGTGTTGGCAGCGTGTTTGCCAACATTTCTCGGCACATCAGCTGGTTGATCAGTAGGAACTTCAGGTTCAGGTGCATTCGGATCTCTGTAGGGCAGATCAATCACTCTTGGTCCAGTCCTTAGAACATGAGATATTGCCAGGCTTAGTGCAAACGAGCTGATAATCTCATTATTCTCTCTTTGAAATCCTTGAGCCGAAATCAACATGTGAATTAGGCTAGGATAAGGCAGTAGTCCTTTGCTTGATATTCTCCCCGAGTATGTCACCATATTATCAAAGATAGTCTTCCCAAGATTAAACCTCCTAAGATGACCAATCTTGTACATTAGGACAGCTTGCTCCGAGGTCAGAGTGGTCGTGTTCGATGAAGGCAGCCAATTGTACACAATTAGCTTGTGCAAGACACTATATAAACTTGTCAAAACCGAGGAATTTATTCTATATCTCCAAGCAGTAATCCTTCCTCCAGTGATTACACTGATTACTTCATCTAAATTATCCACCTGTGGATCCTCATCATCACTAGTTCTTAAGACATAATTTATTATAGCTGGAGTTACCTCTATAACCTTGCCTCTAAATTTCACTTTCCCATAGTGCCTCGAATTTACTTCAGAAACCCTTACTTTCAGATTAGCATAAAATTCATATATCCAATCAACTAAGTAAGGTGTAGCAAACTGAAGGGAATGCATCAAAGATCTTTCAGTCAAATATCCAACAAGATTCATAGAGACAAAATCATCCATCTTAATTATTCTCTCTCCAACAATCAGTCTAGTTCTTAAAGTCCTAAACTTATCACTATCCACACCATTATAGCTATCATCAGAATCAGACGAAGATATATTCAGAGAAGAATCAGTATGTACTTCATCAGATTTAGCCTTACTTGCTTCAGATGAAGAGGACTCAGAGTCAGAGGACGATGTGTCCATTGGTGTGCCAACATCCTCTGGCACATCCTGCGGATCATTTCGCTTTTTGCTTCTCTTCTCTAAACGAGCAGCCATTTCAGCCAATGTTTGATTCATTTCTGAATCCTCAGTACTCCCCCTCGGGCTGAGCACCGGAACAGAGGCTTGACCACTTGTTTCTTTCTTTGGGCTTGCTTCTCGCATTTCCTCTTCAGAAGAGTCAGAGTCGAACACTTGAATCGGCTTTGAAGCAACACCATCATCATGTTTCTGCTTCTTCCCTTTTTCAGAGTAATCTACCCTTTTGCCCGTGGTTCGGTAAGAACGCCTTTTCTGACCGCGTCCTCTGGAGCTCATTGCCTTTTGTCGAACGGTTTCAAAGTGAGCAGTGAGTTCACCAGTGTCAGTCGAATCAGTCGACGGGTCTTCTACTGGAGCATCTTGCGGTGATTGTGGAGGTGTAAACACTAAGTGTTTGTACTGCTGGAAATCAACCTCCACGTCGCCTACCTTGACAACAGGGTAAATCGTCTACTTAGTGAGGGTTTTGAACGCATAGACGATCTGATCAGAAGTGGCTCCTTCAGCTAGCTCAACCATCATTAGGTAAGTCTCGAGAACGGGGGCTTCGCTAGCTTCGCTGCTAATCGGATTTTGTGGTGTTTCGCCTAAAATTGGAGTTTCAGTTGGTTGTTCGACGGGAATTTCAGTATGGGTTGGTGATATTGGCACATCCAACGATCCAACCCTAATTTATGTGGGTGATGTTGGGACTGGTGCGCCAGCACTGTCAGAGACATTTTCTGAGGCCATTGTTGCAAGAAGTCGAAGGTTTCTGGAGGTAGAAGATGATGCTGGAGAGGTTGAGTGTTTGGATTGTGAAGGTGAGAGGTCTTTTCGATCAGCCATATTAATCACCTGCAGACACTATTCAAATTAAATTAATAAAATAATACATTTGAATATAAATAGGCTGATGGAAATAACTAATACCACAAAGTATGATTAATAATACCTTTGAACTTTTGTGCTTAAATTCGAAACTATGATATTAAGTATAGAACACACTGAGTATTAAGGACTTTAAATAGGGAAGAGAAAGATTGCAGAAGTTGTGAACACATCGAAGTTAAAAGATAAGATTTAATCACATCCCTAAAAATTAGGGCATTATCAAATGTTGGAAGTTTATTTCAATGACATGCTAAAAACCGCCTGATTCTAGATAAAATAACTGCACAATTAATTAAATTAGACTGTATAATATCGCTGGGAACAATTTGAGATAAATAAATCCTCATAAAATAATATTCGGAAATTTTCAAACTCGTAGAGGTAAATATACATATGAGAAACAAAATGTTATTCACTGAATGTCGGCACACACACTTCTCAACACAATTTTTACATGAAATAAATTCATTTGTGTTGTACTATATTTTGCTTTACCCACTTATTCACATTGATCCATTTTTCCAGAAGAGATCATCGTAGTTGTCAGCTCCGTGTCCCATAATTACTCAATGGATTGTGAATATATTGATGCATTCAAGTCACCTTTTGAAAAGAGAACATCGTAGTAGTCAACTCCGTGTCCCATAGTTACTCAGTGACATATCATCTAATTGTGAGTTTATTTAATTGCATTTGAGAGAAGTGTGTCCAGGACAATTTATATTTATCACAGGTTCTAATACTATTTACACAAGAGAGTTCAAAAACACTAAATATTACAATACTTAGAAAAATTTAAATAAATTGTTCTAGTGTTGCTACAAATGTTGACACATTTGTCACAACACACAGCAACTATAGGTCTAATTAGTGCATAAACCTAGAGATTTTCTAAGAGACGAAAACCTCTCATTATCAAGGGCTTTAGTAAAAATGTCTGCAATCTGTTTTTCAGTAGAAATGTATTCCAACTTTACAACTTCTTTTTCTACAAGGTCCCTAATAAAGTGGTGTCTAATACTTATATGCTTAGTTAACGAATGTTGCACAGGGTTCTTAGATATATTAATTGCACTTGTATTATCACAATAAACAGTAAGAGTATTGTTCTCCAAACCGTAATCATCGAACATCTTCTTAAGCCAAAGAAGTTGAGTACAACAATTTCTCGTGGCTATGTATTCGGATTCAGCCGTAGATAGGGAAACACAATTTTGTTTTCGGCTATGCCAAGAAACAAGATTGTTACCCATGTAGAAACATCCACCACTTGTACTCTTTCTATCATCACTGTCACCTGCCCAATCTGCATCACATAGTCAATCAAAGAACAATTAGTGTCTTTGCTATACCATATTCCATAATCGCATGTGCCTGCCACATATCTAATTATCCTCTTAACCGAATTCATGTGAGATTCTTTAGGATCAGCTTGATAACGAGCACATAAACAAACACTAAACATGATGTCTGGCCTACTAGAAGTCAGATACAAAAGACTACCAATCATCGACCTATACAATGTTGGGTCAACATTTGTGAGAACACTGTCTTTACACAATTTTTGTGTCGATCCCATAGGTGTCTTCATGTGTTTAGCATTGTCTAAACCAAACCTTTTCACAAGATTTTTGGCATATTTGCTTTGACAAAAGAAAATACCATCCTTGCATTGTTTAATTTGAAGACCTAAAAAGTAATTTAAGTCTCCAACCATCGACATTTCAAAGGTAGTGGTCATTTCATGTACAAATAATTCAAGCATTTTCTCACATGTAGAACCAAACACAATGTCATCAACATATATTTGAGCAATCATAATATCATATCCAGAATGTTTAATAAACAAGGTCCTATCAGCTTCACCTCTATAAAAACCAAATTCAACAAGAAAATCAGTTAATCTACCATACCATGCCCTAGGTGCTTGCTTCAAACCGTATAAAGCTTTCTTAAGTTTATAAACATGATCAGGAAATTCATGATTCTCAAACCCCTTAGGTTGTTCTACATATGCTTCTTCCATAAGAATTCCATTTAGAAATGCGGCTTTAACATCCATTTGATGCAGTTTTATATCAATGTAGCATGCAATAGCAAGTAACAGTCTTATGGACTCAATTCTAGCAACAGGAGCAAAAGTCTCACCAAAATCAATTCCTTCTACTTGTGTATAGCCTTGAGCTACTAATCTAGCTTTGTTTCTTACAACATTACCAGATTCATCAGTTTTGTTTTTGAAGATCCATTTTGTACCGATTACATTCACATTATCAGGCCTAGGCACAAGTATCCAAACATCATTCCTTTCAAATTGATTTAACTCCTCATGCATTGCATTAATCCAGTTTTCATCTTTCATAGCTTCATCAACATTTTTAGGTTCATTGAAAGAATGAAAACATTCAAAGTTCACCTTGTTACACATAGATGTCATACAAATCGATCTTACCACATGTCTTGCATCAAAACTCAATTTTCTCCTTGTTTGTACACCTGATTGTGGTTTACCTATGGTCTGTTGTTGTGGATGATTTTTGAGAATCCTGGAAGATGGTACGGTAGCAGGATAAGGCATAGTTCTATTAATTTCTGGATGTTGAGGTGATGTTGCTTCAGATGTGGGCACATTTGTAGCAACATTCTCAATCGATTCAGAAATTCCAGAACTTTGCATCTGCTCAATAAGATCAGTTACATCTTCTTCAATGGCATTATCTGCAAGACTTGCATTATCATCAAAAACAACATTCATAGACTCTTGAACAGTATCAGTCCTAAGATTATAAATCCTAAAAGCTCTACTGTTTCTAGCATAACCAAGAAAGAAACCCTTGTCACTTTTTGAATCAAATTTGTGTAGCTGATCTCTATCATTCAGAATGTAGCAAACACAACCAAAGACATGAAAGTATTTCAGATTAGGCTTTTTGTTATTAAAAAACTCATAAGGTGTTTTAGTGGAATTAGGTCTTAAATAAACTCTATTGGATATATGACAAGCAGTATTCAAAGCTTCAGCCCAAAATCTTTTTGAAAGTTTCTTGGATAAAAGCATTACTCTAGCCATCTCTTGTAGAGTTCTATTTTTCCTTTCGGCTACACCATTTTGTTGAGGTGTTTTAGGAGAAGAAAACTCTTGAATTATACCTTTGTCTTCACAAAAATTAGTGAATAAGCTGTTCTCAAACTCCCTACCATGATCAGACCTTATTATTTTAACCTTAATGTCATAAACATTTTTAAAATGTTTATAGAGAATTTTGAAAACTTCAAAAGCATCTGATTTTTCCTTAAGAAATTCAATCCATGTAAACCTTGAATAATCATCTACTATGACAAAAGAATATCTCTTACCACCAATGCTTTCAGTCTCCATTGGTCCCATTAAATCCATATGCAAAAGTTCAAAGCAATGTTTCGTAGTACAATGTGTCAACATTTCATGCGACATTTTGACTTGTTTACCACTTTGGCAGGATCCACACACATTTGACCTACAAATTTGTAACTTAGGTAGACCTTTAACAGCATCAAATTTCAGTAATTTGACAATATTTCTATAATGAGCATGTCCAAGTTTTTGATGCCAAAGAGTACTCTCATCAGTTTGAACATTAAAGCATGCTTGATTCGAATCAATTAGATAACAATTATCCACAGATCTATTACCAACCATGAGACAATTATCATCATTGTTTAACACATAGCATGAACTTTTATCAAACTTTACATGCAAGTCATCATCACATAATTGACTAATATTAATCAAATTTGCAAGTAAACCTTTAACATGTAAGACTTTTGTCAAGTTTGGAAAACCAGGAACATTCAATGTACCTATACCAATAATTTTACCTTTTGAACCTCCTCCATATGTAAAATTTCCACCATCATATGCTTTATAGTCAGTGAGATAACTTTCCTCACCGGTCATGTGTCTAGAACACCCACTATCAAAATACCATAGTCCCGGAACACATGCTTTTAAAGATGTATAGACAACATTACATACAGTATTTGACTTTTTCACCCAAGTAGATTTTTGAACAGGTTTTTGAAAAGATTTTTGAATAGTTTGTTTCGAATGTTGAGCAGAATGTGGCAACATTTTCAAAGACATTTTAGAAAACTTTTTATCCTGCCTCATTCTAAAACAGTTTGGTCGTTTGTGACCCTCAGTGAAACAATAATGACAAACATCCTTTTTTCAGAATCATTTTTCAACTTTTCAGGTTCAACAGAAGGTTTTGTAAACACAACAGGTTTGTTATTGTTTAAAAACTGAGTGATATTACCATTATAACCAAGACCATGTCTACTTGTACTTCCAATTGTCAGCGCCTCATCAAGTTTGGCTGAACTTTCTGAATATCTTTTGAAATTCAGTGTTGTGCCTTTGAGCTGCTCTTTGAGGTTGCATAACTCCAGGTCTTTCCTTGTTAGTATGACCTCAAGCTTTAACACCAAATCCTTTTGATATGACTCTTCAATAGTCATGTCCTTTAAGGCTTTCTGAGTGGATTCCAACTCTTTTTCTAGCTTTTGATAACTAGACTTACAATCTTCGCAAACATTGTTAGAAGTACCTGCTTTATCTACACATGAACTTGAGAAACAATTAAATTCTGGAACCTCCAATGTTTCCTCAAATGTTGGCGCATTTGACTCGACATCAGAATCATCCAGTAAATCATCAAGAGTATCATCATATATAATCCTTGCAGAAAAAGCATATTCTTCATTCTTATTAGAATCATCTTCACAATCAGACTCATCACTTAAGGTAGCATTGAAATTTACCCTTTTTCTCAAAAGAGTGTTAGCACATTCATTTGCATAATGACCAAAACCAGAACATGCATCACATTTAACATTTTTCCTATATTCTGGATCATATTTGATCTTGTTACCTCTATCAAATTGCCTAGGTTGATTAACATTCCTATTTTTATCAGGCAATTGACGTGAACTACCAATCTGATCTCTATCTTGATTCTTAATTTGCAAATTATTTCTAAGCCTATTTGCTCTCTTTTTTAAAAATGCATTAAACTGCTTAGTTAAGAAAGCAATGTTATCAGCATTGTCGGCACAATCATCAATAACATCTTCATCAGAATCTATTTCAGTAACAAACGGTTGTTTATCAGTACTAGAAGATGTTTCTCCTTTGAAAACAGAAATTTTCTTTTCAGATTTCTCATTATCTCTTTGAGAAAAATTCATTTCATACGTTTTCAAAATACTCACCAACTCATTTTGAGTAATAGCATCAATATCTTTAGCTTCCTTAATAGCACATATCTTAGCATCAAAATGTTTAGGAACAGTTCTTAAGATTTTATGTACTAACCTTGTATTGGATATAGCTTCACCAAGTGCTTGAGATTCATTGAAAATCTCAGTGATTCTTTCATTGTAGGAGGATATGGTCTCATCTTCCTTCATCCTTAAATTTTCGAACTTGGTTCCAAGAATCCGCAACTTTGTCCTTCTCACACTCTCAGATCCTTCACAATGTTCTTGTAATCTCTCCCATGCATCTTTTGCAGATACACAATTAGAAATTATTTGAACATGGAAACATCCGTAGAAGTGAATAAGGCATTGAGTGGCTTCGAATTGAAGCTGGCCGTGGTCACCTCATCATTTGTCCATTCTAACTCCCTCTTGATTTGAGCTTCAGTATTGTCAGTGGCTGGAACTGTTGGTGGAGTCCAACCAGTTAAAATACTCTTCCATGCACGTTCATCAATGGACTTGATGTACATGCGCATCTTAGGCTTCCAAATTGCATAATTTGTACCATCGAGAACTGGTGGCCTAATTGGAGCTGTCATAGGATAATCCATCGTAATAAATCACACCAAACACAGGATCTAAACTCAGGATAAAGAGTTCAACGGCTCTGGTGCCAATTGAAGGTGTGCGTAAGTGTTTTTGCAGAATGTTGTCACGAATGTTGGCACAATCGAGAACAACACAGACTAAAATAAAAGAACAGAAATACACAGCGGAAGTCTTAAACACTTTGCAAGATGGATATCAAAATTTTCGTATAGACTATAAATAAGTCTATACTGCCAATCGGCGTATTATCACTAGTAATTGTTAAGTGATACAATCAGTGAAAACATAAGTCACACCGTGAATGGATCAACGTATATAGTGACTAGACAATGAACAATCTAACCTATCACTAATACATATAAAGACCCAATGTTGAGTGAAATGTTGGAACATTCACCAACGGAAGTATCGAGTATGAAACTACAATAAATTCTATAGTCTATGCCAATCGACTATGCTAGATTGTGTTTCCCTCAACTTCAAGTTTTAATCTTCATAGCAGTCGTGTATTTATAGATAAATCTGGACTCTTAATGCTTGAAGATAACTTCCACATCTCCCTTGAAAATAGGTAACTTCCATGTAACTTCCCCATGATCTTTATAACTTCTCTTTGCTTGCCTTTTCAAACGCATGACTTCGGTAACTGCCGTAAGTCTTCATTCTGAAAGAAAACAAGACATTGACCAAGACAAAACGTGGGTTAAGGGTTAGTGAAAGTGGAAGGATGAATTCTGATGTTGTGACCAGAATGTTGGCACATTCTGAGTAACACTCGTCATAACATCAACAATACCCTTACTCATCTGTTTAATCTGTAAGCCTAGAAAGTATGTTAATTCGCCCATCATTGACATTTCAAACCTGTTTTTCATGAGAATACTAAACTCTTCACATAATTTCATATTAGGTGAACCAAAGATTATGTCATCTACATAAATTTGAACTAATAAGATGTTACCATCTACTTCCTTTCTAAACAAAGTTCTATCAATCTTACCTTTTGAAAAACCATTTGATGTCAAGAAATCAGATAAGGTATCATACCAAGCTCTGGGAGCTTGTTTCAGTCCATATAGAGCTTTGTTGAGTTTATAGACCTTGTTATTGATCTTAAACCCAGGAGGCTGCTCCACATAGACTTCCTCAAGCAACACACCATTAAGGAAGGCAGATTTAACATCCATTTGAAAGACTTTGAAAGATTTATATGCAGCAAATGCTAAGAACAACCTTATTGCTTCTAATCTGGCAACTGGAGCATATGTTTCATCATAGTTTATCCCCTCAGACTGTGAGTAACCTTGAGCAACCAATCTTGCCTTATTTCCAACAATAATGTTGTTCTCATCTGTTTTGTTTTTGAACACCCATTTGGTACCTATAATCTTTCTATGTAAGGGTCTTTCCACTAATTTCCAAACATTTTGCCTTTCAAACTGATGCAGTTCCTCCTGCATAGCAGTTACCCAGTTTGGATCAGATAGAGCTTCCTCAATAGACTTGGGTTCAAGAAGCGACACATAGCAGCTGAACAGACTTTCAGAGTCCAGCATCATTCGTGTCTGCACACTACTAGATGGGTCTCCTATAATCTGATCAGATGGATGGTAGCTTCTCATCCTTTTGCCTATGTGAGGAGAAGGATCCTCATCTTGAGTGTCAGTAGGCAACTCCTCTGACTCTACCTCAGCTGACGTTCCCCCTTCATCAGCTGACCCCCGCTGATCAGCTGATGTCAAGGGTGTCTGTTCTGATGGAGTCTGATCAGAAGTTGTCTTCTGATTATCAGATGGGGATTCTTCTTCATCTGATTCTGAATCAAGACTAGGTAGATAGACAGTTCTATGTTTAGTCTTGGTCAGTTCAATTTTATCTAGACTTTCAGAAATTTGATTCACTTTATCTGAGAAGGAATACAACTCATCAAAAACAACATGAGGGGTTTCCTCCACACAAAGGGTTGTCTTGTTAAAAACTCTAAATGCCTTGGAAGTGTTGGAATATCCCAAGAATATTCCATCAGCTGCCTTAGCATCAAAAGTTCTTAACTTAGATTTCTCATTGTTATGGATAAAACACTTACAACCAAAAGCTCTGAAATATGAGATTCTTGGAATCTTACCCTTCCAAATCTCATATGGAGTCTTACCCTTGTCTTTAACAACCAAGCACCTGTTCTGTGTATAACAAGCTGTGTTGATGGCTTCAGCCCAGAACCTGTAGGGGGTATTATACTCAGCTAACATGCTCCTGGCTGCTTCCTTCAAGGTTCTATTCCTTCTTTCAACCACTCCATTTTGTTGAGGAGTTCTTGCTGAAGATGTCTCATGAATAATTCCACACTCATTGAAAAAGTTAGATAAACAGGAATTCAAAAATTTTGTGCCCTTATCACTCCTTATTTTAATAATATTAACACCCTTTTCATTCTGAATCTGTCTAAACAGATCAGGGATCTTGTTTATAGTCTCATTTTTCTTGAAAAGAAATATAACCCAAGTGTATCTAGAAAAGTCATCTACCACAACAAGAGTATATTTCCTTCCACTGAAACTGAGAGGTGAAACAGGTCCAAACAGATCCAGATGAAGTAGTTGTAAGACTCTTTCAGATGAAGAGATGTTAATACTCTTAAATGAGTGTCTAGGCTGTTTACCTTTCTGACAAGCATCACATTTAAGATTGGTAGATAAAAGTTTCTCAGGTAATCCCTTAACAAGGTTCTTTTTAGCCAGCTTACTAAGGGTCTTGAAATTCAGATGACTAAGCCTCTTGTGACATAACCAACTGAGATCATCTCCACCCTTAGCTATCAGACAAGTATCTTTGGGACAACTATTAAAGTTGGCCACATAGACATTACCATGTCTGAAGCCAGTTAAAAGTACCTTATCTGAGGAATTATCTAAGATATCACATTTATCCTTAGAAAATTTGACAAGAAAACCTTTATCACAAAGCTGGGAAACAGATAGCAGATTATGTTTCAATCCTTCAACAAAATATACCTCAGATACCTGAATATCCTTGATAATCAGAGTACCTACTCCTTTAGTCTGACCACAATTATTATCTCCAAATAATACTCTTGGACCATCAATACTCTGGAAATTTGATAGTAGCCTCTTGTTATAAGTCATGTGTTGTGAACAACCACTATCAATGTACCATATAGAAGCTAAGGTCTCTTCCTTGAGTGATGATCCCTGTGAATCCTGAAAAACAGATTAGTTATAAGGCACCCTAGTGATCTTGGGTCCTTGATGGTCAAGCATCACTTTAGGTAACCAGATAAAAATCTCATCTCCAAATAATAAATCAGACTTGGTCTCTCTACCAAATCTGTCTACAATTGTATCACTTTTAAATGATAACTTATTGTATTCAGATTTAGTAATTTTCCTAAACTTAGGAAATGTGGAATAACATCTGCTTCTTCCATCAAAAGGATTATAATAAGAATTTCTTCTTATTATTTTGGTTCTTGGATTTCTCTTAGTCTGATAAGGAGTCCTCGGCTGAATTTTTGTTTTCAAGCTGGGAGATGCAGTCCTTACTTGACTAATTGGTTTCCAAGGACCAATTCTAACTTCTTTTGATTGATTAGATGCTTTTACAAATTTCCTAGGTTTCTGGACATCTGATTTACTATTTCTGTTATAACCAAGACCTATTTTGTCATGGGATTTTTTAGATGTATTAAAGATATGATCTATTGCTGATTGTGAATTATTAAGTTGACTAATTTTGAAGACTAGCTTCTCATTGTCTTTCTTAATTAATTCATTTTCAGCACAGATTGATTCAAATTTGTCTTTTAAAGTTTTCAATTCACTTTCTAATCTTTCAGGTAAGCTGGCTGATGTACTAGCCTCAGCCTGGGGAAAACATTCCCCCTTGAATGTTTCATCAGTTTCTGGATAGTTCATCACCTGCTTTCCTTTAATTAGAATTTGAATTTGATCCTTTAAAGCCAAATTCTCTGTCTCTAGCTGTTTATAAGCAGCCAGAGATGTCTTTAAATCTCTCAATAATTCATGAATAATAGTTTGATCATAATCAGATGCAGACTGACAAGAATCATTATCAGAAGATGAATAATAGACTACCTCTTTAGCCATGAGACAGATTTCATTATCTGATCCAAAATTAGATGAGGATGATGATGATGATGACTTCCTTGACTCCTTTTCTTCAGCCAACAGAGCCCTTTGATCTGCAAATCTCCTGTCTCTCTTTTTCCTTTTCTCTTCCCTTTCTTTAGGAGTCAGTTGAGGACAATCATAGCTGAAGTGTCCTGGCTTGTTGCATGTGTAGCAAGTGTCACTCCTGTCTGATTTAGGGCTGGAAGGATTTCTTTTGACAGGTGATCTGAATCTTCTCGTCTGGCTCCTGCTTTTGTCATCATTTGTAGACTCATCTTCCTTTCTTCTTGATTTGGATCTTGATCTGTCCTTACCTGCAAACCTCAATTTATTTCGTTTATACTTCATTCTTAATCTGTCATACCTTTTGGTGAGCAGAGCCATCTGCTCCTTCAGAGATAGGTCAGCTCCTACAGACTCAGTTGACATCTTGTCTTCTTTGCTGACAAAGGCAACAGACTTGGATGATGTGCTCGACTCCATCTCATCTTCTTCATCCTCTATTTGAATGTCATACTCTAGAGCTTTAAGATGAGAGAACAAGGTATGGTGAGTAATAGAAGATAAATTTTGAGTTGCTTTAAGGATATTGGATTTTTCTCTCCATCTCTTAGTTAATGATCTCAGTATCTTGTTATTAATCTCCTTCTCTGTATAGTTCTTTCCAAGGTTAGCTGCTTTGTTGAGGAGATTTATCAACCTTACATCTAACTGATCCACAGACTCATTTTCCTTCATTTTGAATATATCAAAGGCATGTAAGACCGACTGCATCTTATTCTCTTTTACTTGATCTGATCCTTCACAGACATTTGCCAGAGTTTGCCACATTTCTTTGGCTGTTTTGCATCTCTTAACCTTCTCAATCCAGTCTTTACTTAAAGTCTCAATGATTTCAGTTCGAGCTACTTGATCTAGATTGTGGATCTTTCTTTCATCATTTGTCAATTCAGAACTCTTTTTCTCTTGTCTGGTTCTGGATTCAGCTGATTCAGTGCCAGTGCTAGTGCCTCCATGATAAAATTTTATAGGTCCTTCTTCAAGAACCTCCTCCATCCTATCATGGATGGCCTTGAGATGATTCTCCATCCTGAATTTCCAATAATCATAATCTTCAATAGAAAATTCAGGTAGATTCCTGGATTTCTTGCTCTTTCCTGAAGACATGATGAGATAAAGAAACAAAATACTCCACAAAAACTTATTAGTAGCACAGTTAGTAACAATAAAGGAGATGAAGAAAATCAAGAAAATTTCAAAATCTTAGTTAAGACCTAAAATCAATATCAGAATAGCTTAACACCGCTCTGATACCACTTGTTGGTCCCGATTAGTTGAGCATATTAGGTAAGACATGTATCAGCCTTCTAAGAAAAATCTAGAAGGAGGTGTTGAATAGATTTTTCAGATTTTTCAAATCTTTCAAAATTTATTCAAAGTACCAAAGTGACACAGCGGAAATTCAATATTAATCTCAACTTTATTAAGATCAAAAGCAAACTGACATTCATATTTTAACTATGATTCTGAAATTAATCTTTGAACGATAAATTGAAAATTGAACAGATAAGTAAATAAAAGCAGTAAAGAACACCAGATTTTATAGTGGTTCGGATTATAACAATCCTACATCCACTCTCCTTCTCCAACTTGAAGAAGGGACCTGCTTACTACTTTCTTACTTCACAGCTTACAACTTACAACTTACAACTTTTCTTCAAATCTTCAAAGTACTCCTAACTCCTTCTTATGAATCTAAGAATTACAGTGAATAATGGGTTTTGAAGATTACAGGAGAAGTGTTCTATAAACACTTGAAACTTTTGAAAACTCTTTTGAAAACACTTGTGAATTGAGATTGAAATCTGAATAGTGAAAGTTGTGAAAAATCAAATTTGCATAAAGTGTATTGAAAAATAAAACTAGACCTATTTATAAGTCTGAAAAGTCAGTTAGTTTGTTAGTCAGTTCTAACAAACTGAAAACTGCTCAACAAACTTAATCTTGAAAACTGCTCTTGACCTCAGCTGAGTTCTTCTACTCGTCTGCAGCTGACTTGGCGAAGACTTGCTTTTCTTATTCTACTCAGCTTGTCTTGACCTCGTCTGAGCTCTTCATAATTGTCTCCTGTAGATGACTAGACTTGAGCTTGTCTCCAGATGACTTGTAACTTCTGATCTCCAGCTGACTTAATTAGTCCTTGACCTAGTCTGATCAACTTAGTATAAGCACCTGATCTCAGCTGTTCTTCAAGATTGTCTGGTTATCTGAACTGTAGCTTCTTTTAACTCATCAAAACTTTACTTGATCTAACAGGAAGCTACTCTCAAATTTCCAGAATATAGATGGTCCAAGAGTTTTGTTTGGTGACAACAACTGCGGACAAAGGATGTCCAGGTGTCTGAAGTCTATTATGTAGAAGGTTTGAAACACAATTTGTAATCTTTTTCTCAACTCTGTGATAGAGGTTTTAGTGTTAGATTTTCAAAGGATAAGTGTGATATTTTAGACAGTTCCTCAGACAAGGTAGTCTTAACTGGTTTCAGACATGGAAATGTCTATGTGGCTAACTTTAATAGTTATCCCAAAGATACATGTCTAGTTGCTAAAGGTGGAGATGACCTCAGTTGGCTATGGCATAAAAGGCTTAGTCATCTGAATTTCAAAACCCTTAACAAAATAGCTAAGAGGAATCTTGTCAAGGGACTGCCTGAAAAACTTTGCTCAACTGATCTTAAATGTGATGCATGCCAAAAAGGTAAACAGCCCAGGAACTCCTTCAAAAGTATTAACACAATTTCATCTGAAGGGTTTTACAACTCCTTCATTTGGATTTGTTTGGACCGGTTTCACCCCTCAGCTTTAGTGGAAGGAAATACACCCTAGTAGTTGTTGATGGTTATTCAAGATATACTTGGGTGATATTTCTTTTCAAGAAAAATGAGACGGTGAACAAGATCCCAGATCTATTCAAACAAATATAAAATGAAAAAGGTGTTAATATTATAAAAATAAGGAGTGACAACGGTACTGAGTTCTTGAAATTCTTGTCTATCTAACTATCTTACTGAGAATGGAATAGTACATGAGACATCATCAGCCAGAACACCTCAACAAAATGGAGTCGTGGAAAGAAGGAATAGAACACTTAAAGAAGCAGGCAGAAGCATGTTAGCTGAATATGGAACACCTCAAAGGTTCTAGGCTGAGGCAATTAATACAGCCTGCTACACTCAGAACAGATGCTTGCCTATAAAAGATAAGGGTAAGAATCCTTATGAACTTTGGAAGGGTAAAGTTCCAAGAATCTCTCATTTTCGTGCTTTTGGGTGTAAGTGTTTCATTCACAACAATGGGAAGTCTAAATTGAAAACATTTGATGCTAAGGCAGCTGATGGAATATTCTTAGGATATTCCAGCACCTCCAAGGTTTTCAGAGTTTTCAATAAGACAACTCTTTGTGTGGAAGAAACTCCACATGTGGTGTTTGATGAACTTCATACTTTTTCAGATAAGGTAAACCAAATTAATCACTAATGATCTAGATAGAAATGAACTTAACAAAACTAAACAGAGGAGAACTTATCTACCTAGTTTTGATTCAGATTCAGATAATGAAGAATCTTAATCTGAGAATCAGAAGGGAACTCCTCTATCTGTTCCATCTGAGGAGACTCCTCTGATATTATCTGATCAGCCAAGGTCAGTAGATGAAGGGGGAACGTCTACTTAGGAAGAACAAGATGAGTTACCTACTGAGACAGCAGATGAGGATACTTCAACTCAAATAGGCAAAAGGATGAGGAGTTTCATCCAGCTGAATAGATTATTGGGGATCCCTCAAGCAGTGTTCAGACACGAAAGATGTTGGATTCTCAGAGTATGTTCAGCTGTTATGTTTCACTCCTTGAGCATAAGTCTATTGAGGAGGCTCTATCTGACCCAAGCTGGGTAACAGCCATGCAGGAAGAACTGCATCAATTTGAAAGATAAACTATTTGGGAGCTAGTGGATAGACCCACTCATAGAAAGATTATAGGCACCAAATGGGTGTTTAAAAATAAAACAGATGAAAACAACATTATTGTTCGTAATAAGGCCAGACTAGTAGCACAGGGCTATTCACAGTCTGAAGGAATAGACTATGATGAAACCTATGCTCCAGTCGCCAGATTAGAAGCAATAAGGTTATTTTTAGCCATTGCTGCCTATAAATGTTTCAAAGTCTTTCAGATGGATGTCAAGTCTGCCTTCCTGAATGGAGTGTTAATTGAAGAAGTCTATGTAGAATAGTCTCCTAGGTTTAGGACAAATAACAAAGTCTATAAACTCAACAAGGCACTATATGGACTGAAGCAAGCACCCCGAGCTTGGTACGATACTCTATCTGAATTTCTGATATCAAGTGGATTTTCTAAAGGTAAGGTAGATAGAACACTGTTTAGAAAAGAAGTGAATGCTGATATTTTATTAGTTCAAATCTATGTAGATGATATAATTTTTGGTTCACCTAATATGACACTGTGTGAAGAATTTAGTGTTCTTATGAAAAACAGATTCAAAATGTCTATGATGGGAGAACTAACATATTTTTTAGGTTTGCAGATTAAACAGACAAGTAGAGGGATCTTTATACATCAGACTAAGTATGCAAATGACCTCATAGTTAAGTTTGGGATGATTACTAGTAGAGAGGTTAATATACCTATGGCAACTAACTTCTCTATGGATTCAGATGAGAATGGGATACCCACTGATGCAACGGAGTATCGTGGATTTATCGGATCCTTGTTATATCTCACTACAAGTAGGCCTGATATAGCCTTTGTAGTTGGGGTATGTGCAAGGTTTCACTCAAATCCCAAGAAAACTCATCTGGAAACAGCTAAGAAAATCCTAAAGTATCTTAAAGGTACTCTGCAAGTTGGGTTGTGGTACCCATCTGATGACAACTTCGAGCTTTCTGGTTATTCAGATTCAGATTTTGGAGGCTATAAAATTGATAGGAAGTCCACGTCTGGAACTTGTCAATTTTTAGGCAATAAGTTAATTTCTTGGTTATCTAAGAAACAAACTTCAGTTGCTACCTCCACAACTGAAGCTGAATACATGACAGCTGGTAGTTGTTGCTCTCAGCTTCTCTAGATTAGTCAGCAGCTTAGGGATTATAATATTCTCACATCATCTGTGCCTATTTTTTTGTGATAGTAGTAGTGCAATAACCATGACATACAATTCTGTTTTGCATTCCAGGTGTAAGCATGTAGATATTAGGCATCATTTTATCAGGGATCATGTTGAGAAAAATGATATTAGACTAGAAAAGATAGCAACCGAATTACAGAGAGCTGATATACTTACTAAACCTTTAGCTGAGTCTAGATTTAAAGAATTATGTTTAGAGTTAGGATTACTTGATGCATCCGTAGCTGATTTATGACTTCTATTGTGTGTATTTTGTATATTCTTTCTATTTCTCTTTCTTTAAAATATGTTTAGAAAGAATTATCAGACTTGGTATGTGTCAAAGGGCAATCACAGAGTTGATATCATTGATTTCCTTTCAAAGGAATCAAGAATCAAGCATTAGTCATATTGACCTTATCTAACTTGATAATTTCTTATCTGATATTAAGTAAATCAAACAAGGACATCATAATCAACTGATTTTGTTAAGAATCAGATGAGCATATGTAACTTGTCTGACTTACTCTAGCTACTAATGGTTTTCCAAGTTTGTGTATCTGCAGGAACAGGTTATAAACAACATTGTTATATCAGTATAAACCTTCTCATCTGAAAGACTTCCTCGTCTAAACAAAACCTATCCTTGTTTTCTTCTCAAAAATTATTTTCAAAAATAACTCTTACAGCTCATCAATTTCAAAATATTTCAGATGAGTTGTCTTTTTGAAAAACCTCAGCTGAGTTAAATGTCTTCATATACCAGTTATATGGAGATATGAGACTTAGTAATTTTTAATAATGGCACAAGTTAACCCAGACTTAAAATATTTTGTTTTCAAAATAATCAGACTAGGATATGTTTTCAAAATCCCAGACAAGGTCATTTTCAGACCAAGTCATACTAAACCTTGTCTGATTTAGAAAACCTTTATGCAAAGAAAGTTATATTTCGGCTTACGTCAGGTATACTTACTTCTCTGCATAAAGCAGACCCTAAAACCGTCTAATCAATAGGCTGGGCGATTAGTTTTACGCATTTCAAAATTGAGTTCATGCCACGCGCTGAATCTCAAACGTCTAATTCTAATTAGCCGTTGATCTGAAACAGTGTGATATTTAAATTAACGGTTCAGATTAAAAACCACTTTACACGTGGATCCTTCACCCAGATTTCCCTCCTATATACATTCATCTTCCTCATTTCACCCCTTTTTACTTTCAAAAAAACCCATTTACACTCTGTAAAAGTTCTACTTACCCAAAATCTTCGAAACCCCCTGTTCATGACCAGTAAACCCATAAAACTCACTGCAACCATGGTAAACTTCAACAAAGAAGCCTACAATAAGAAGATTAAGTCTGAAATGTATGTGGACTTCGAAACGACAAGAGATGCAGAGTCATTGGAAGTTCTTCGATTACTGGAGAAATCGAGACTAAGGGTGTTTTGTTAAAAGAAATCAGAGAAGAACAAAACACTAGATATGCGTGGAATCGAGTTCTACATCAATAGGACGTATGAGGGTGGAGTATTCAAATCAAAGGTGGATGATGTAAGTGTCTCTGTTTCTCGAACAGACATTACCAGACGAATGAAGATGGTGTGAATCTGTATACCTACAAGGACGATGATTGGGTCGAATCATTTGAGATGATGGCCCGATCTTCGTGCAAGGATCACTGGAAAGGGCTAAAGAAGAACATGCTCCGGAGAAAGTATCGTCTTCTGATGACGATACTCACCAAATCAATCCTAGGAGAGCATAACTCTCATGATGGGCTTTCCAGGCCAAGGATGAATTGCCTAAGGGTAATTTTAGATGGTGTTTAGGTGAATTGGGCTGAGGTATTGTTAGGAAGGCTGAAGGATGAGAAGAAGAGGCTGGAGTGTGTGAATGGGGAGTGGACAGCGAAGACAATCACAAGCCTCTTCAACAAGATCATTGTGTTACTGGAGGACCTTCTATCAGACAACCTCAATTGGACAGATGGGGTGAGGAGCTACACGAAGCAGAAGGGGCTCCTCACCAAGAATGAACTGATAGGAGGCCCAGTAGACACAGACGATGAGGCAGCTGAAGTGAGGGAAGCTGATCCCTCAGCTGAGGAGGTACAACCAGCCGAGCCAATGATGAGCTCAACTGAGGCTTCACAGCCGATGAAGCTGAAGGAGAAGGCCATGAAAAGGAGAAGGCTAGTGAAGGCCTCGGAGAAGAAGGCTGCAGGGGAGTCATCTACTGCCCCTCAAAGTCTACTACCAGAGGAAGCTTTATCTCTGGAAGTGGCTGCAGCAGCTGTGGCAGAAGCTGAGGTCCTGGAGAAGCCTAGCTCGGAGAGGACTCCCTTAGCTGAGAAGGTGATCTCCATAGGTATTTCCTCCAATCTCTCATCGTCTTCTGAATCCACCCCCTCCCCCTCACCTGTCCAAATTGGCGATGAAGAGGTAGTCTTGGCTGCTACCTCAGAGCCTCTAAATCAGCCAACCTCCCAAACTGTACAAACAACCCCTTCCGAAACACCCACTACCTCTACCCTCCCCCCCCCCCAACAACCTCATCTGAACCAACCCCACTACCCATCATTCCCATTTTTGAACCTACTCCTTTAACCATTATCACCCCCATCATAACCCTACCAACCACATCTTCACCACCCCCAACCACAACTGAACCCGCAGCCTCATCATCTCAACTCCCCCCTTCCCCACTAACAGATACCCCCCAAACTCAACCCATCCCCACTGTCTAAATACAAGATATCTCTCATTCCCTCTTCCAGGAGATTCAAATGAACTCCCCTTCCCCACGAACTCCCTCATCCTCTTCCTCGTCTGAATCCTCTTCAAAGGATGAAGACAGTGACAGCCCTTCATCAGCCTTCTCCACGGTCTTTACGAAGTTACAAAAGAAGATAAACTCAAAGGTGGAGAGGTTGGTAGCCAAGCAGACAAAGAAGATCATTCGGGCTGTCACGGACACAATGATCGCCAATATGAGGATAACTGAGGTAAATATCACTAAAAGTATTTCATTCAAATCTAACAATGTGTTGGCTGATCATGTGAGCAAGCTGGAGGAAGAACTGAAAAATTTGAAGGCAAAGGTGGCTGAAAGACAATGCGATAGTGGTTGACGCTATCTCAATGGATAAGACTGACTTCAGAGTGCATTGCTCTTCTCTTGAAACTCAGCTGCGAGATCTCAAAGATGAAGTTAAAAAGGGGGAAGCAGTTGGGCAAGAAAGGATTGAGGCCCTCTTAGCTGGTGTCGAGGCCAATAGAAATCAGATTATCTTGAAGGCAGACACAGCTGAACTGGAAGCGGCAAAGGCAGAAGTAAAGATAAAATCAGATGAGTTTGCCGCTCCAGCTGAGGGTGACTCAAATCGAAGAAGCCATCCGAGAAGACGAGGAAAGGAGAAAGAAGGAGGAGAAGGAGAAGTCTGCTAAGCTAATGGCCCGAACTAAATAATCTGATAAGTCTTCAGAGGCCAGAGGCAATGGCAAAGGGAAGAGTATGGAAGAGCCAACTCAAGCTGAGATCTTCACTGCAAAATCTACTAAGCCTGAAAAGAGGAAAAGGGAACCTGACTATTCAAATTTATCTAAGGAGCAGATAAGGAGAATCAGGCAAGAGAAGGAGTGGTATGGAGAGAGGGAAAGGAAGAGACTGAAGAAGAAAAACAAGGGTCTGGAGATGAAGTGGAGCAAGGACATAAGGAAGTGTGTGACGAAATCTGCTGATGAAGAAGACTTCCGACCTTACCATCGATCATCTGCCCCTCCCAAGATGGTCACAGGTCAGCTCACAAAGGAATACAGGGAGAAGAATTTGGATGCCTGATGGATGTACTACTGGTACATCCTGAAGGCATCTAAATCTGCAGCTAAGGATGAGGACCTGAGGTGGCACGAGTGGATAGAAAAGGAGGATGTCAATCTCTATCAGAGGCTGATCGACGAGGCAGATAACATCTTCAATGTTAATCTGACAGCCCCTGCTTATGAGTTTGCTAAGCCAAAGAGGAACGCTGATGGAACCATCGATTATAGCTGGGTGAAAAGCATAGTTACAAAAGCTGAAGTCGAGTCAGGAATCAAGGATGAAAGCGAGCTAAAGCTGCTAAGGAAGAGAGTCTTCAATTAGCTGATGGTTCCAGAAGTAGACCAGTGGGGTGTCTAGATAAGATCGTTTTTCTTTTCTTATCTTCTATCTTAACTGCACAACATGTAATCTGTAAAGGTGTTTATATATATGAGATTTTGTGAACTTATCTGAATGACATTGTCTTATCTTTTCAAGTTTAAGTTCCTTATTGCTTTCTAAGAAAATATCAAGAAATTTTTTCTAAGTGTTAATCGTCTAAGAAAAACTTTATTCCTTAAAACAAAAATTTCTTAAAAAAAAAAATCTAAGTATAAAAATTTTCCAAGTACGGAAATTTTCTAAGTGTGAATATCTTTTTAAGTATGAATAAGTGCTCTTATGTGAACTTATCTGATTAAAAGTGCTTACGTGCTTAGTATGCTTATATGATTTTCTTGAATAACCTTGACTAACACCAGTTGTGAGTTTGTTTCTTTCTTGTAGTTTTAACTTAATCAAAAAGGGGGAAATTGTTAGATCAGGTTTAAGTTTTGATGAGTCAAAATGTATAGTTTAAACAAGCCCATGGAAGATTAGGATGACCAACTGAAATTGTATAGACCAGCTGAAGTAGTAAGCTTTGTACTAGGCTGATCAGACTAGGCAAGGTAAATGAAGTCAGCTGAGATCAGGAAGCTACAAGGTCATCTGAAGACAGTCTTGAAAAAGTCATCTGTTGGAGAGGATAATGAAGAGCTCAAGACAAGGTTAAGACCAGCTGAGTAGAATATGAAAGGCAGGTTTTTACCAAGTCAACAATAGATAACTAACTCATAATCAGCTGAGGTCAGGGCAGTTGTTAAAGAAAAGTTTGTTAAGCGGTTTTAAGTTTGTTACAACAAACTAACCGTCTTACAGGCTTATAAATAGAATTAAGCACAATTCTTAGAAAAAACTATTATCACTCATTATTCTGAAATTCACATTCTCGAAAAGCACTCACATATCTTAAAAGATTTTTCTCAATATTTTTAAGTATTTAAAGAACACTTTCTGTACATCTTCAAATCACTATCTGCACTGTATTTTCTAGTTTAGCTAGTTAGATTGATAGTTTGAAGGTGAATTGAAGGTGAAGATCGTCTAGTTCTGTAATTGTAATCAACAGTAAGTCAGAGAGTAAGTAAGTAAGTAGAGCCCCTTCTTCGAATTGAAGAAGGAGAGTGGATGTAGGATCTTTTGATCCGAACTACTATAAATCGTGTGTCATTTACTTTCTGTTTTTATTTCTGTTGATTATCTGTAATTTGAATAAACTTGTTTCAATTTGCTTTAGATCCTAATTCATAGTTTGAGTTTAAAATTGTTTCCGCTGTTAAACTTTGGTTTTGGGGATTTCCTTTAATCTCTTGAATTGATAATCTGAATTTTTGTAAAAAGATTTAGATAATCTATCCAACCCCCCTTCTAAATTATCTCTGGAAGGTCAACTTGATTTCATTAACTACTCAATCTCGGGACCAACAAAAGTCTCCTTAATCTTATATTAGTGCGGTTAACGATAAGATTGTTTAAAGAATACTTGTACATTCGTCAACAAGATTTAAACTCATTTAGGATATACACATTTGTCTAGTGTCACGTGTTTTCCCTAGAGGGAGTTGTTGGAAATATCCAACATATTGGGCTTCCACGTGTCAAAATTGAGAAAATTATTTTTAAAGGACCGTAACTTAATGGGGTGGCAAATTAAGGACCCTAAATTTTTGGACTTGCAAAATGAGGATTGTAACTTTTTGAGGTGGAAAAATGAGGACCGTAACTTTTCAGAGTTGATAATTTAAGGACTATGACTTTTAGAAATAGCAATTTGAGGCCAAATCAGCCTGAATCAATTCAAATTGGGCCCAAAATTCAGCCCGAGTTCAAGTCAAATTGGGTCAAATTTTAATCCAAATCGAGTCAATAGCTCAATTTGAGAAGATTTGGCTTCAATTCGCCACCTTTTAAACTTATTGTCCTTAATTTGCTATCTCGAAAAGTTACGGACTTTATTTTGCCAATTCCCAAAAGTTATGGTCCTTAAAATATATATTTTCCTGTCGAAATTAAATGTGCATAGTTGTCTTAAGGATGTCCAATTAAAGTGATTTATTATAGTTAAAGTATGAGTCTATAAGAGTAGTAAATATTCATGGGCTTTATATATAGATACCATTAAGTTATTTTTGATTTGTTGAGGGACCAAATTAAAATAAAGGATAACTTACTATTATAAGTTAGAGTTATGGTCCCCAAACATCAGAACATTCATTTCACGGTCATGTATTCTCTCCACATAAAAGTGTGTAAATGGTGAAACAGATTGTTTGAGAATCATTCCAGATGAGACTCAAAATCAATTGAATTAGGTATGCTTCTACTATTATAATCAAGATCTTCTCTAATTTCGATTGATCGTAGATCGCTAATTTATTTGGATGTTCATGTTGAAGCATGTTTATATATTTATTAAAGCATATTAATTGGATTAATTAATTCGTATTGAAAGACACCATTCACACAACTCTGTAAATTAATGTGAAATGTCAAACATAATTGCATAACGAGAATAAATGGTTGAGATATCATTATATGTCCAACTTCCAATACAAACATAATTTTCATTACTAGAAATGTAAACCACTAAAAGCATAGACTGATAAATCTATACTCCCTCCGTGCCATAGAAGTTTTCATATGAGGCAGCGCACACACTCTAAGAAAAAAGAGTAATAATTGAGGTTTTGAGGGGTAATTTTGTAAACTTTTATTTATAAAGTAAAAAAAAAAATTATTGGGTTTTGTGTGTGTGAGTCAAAAACTAATGATATTTTGCGTAAATTAGTAAAAAATTGTGAGGGTGAAATTTATATAGAGTTTTTCATTTTAAGAGTGTGAAACTTATAGTGGGACGAATGAAAAAAGAAAGTGTGAAAGATTTTTTCGGATAGAGGGAGTACGTATTTTTATTCTATTTGTAAATGAACCTCATCTTCTTATTTATGTTTTTATTTTGAAATATTTGATTCTCGTGCATTTGACTTATTTATTGTATTCTAAGTAATATATTTTATTTATTTACATTTTAGTTTAAATTTAATTATAATAATTTTTTCCTTTTTATTGTGATATATCTCATTTAATTTTAATTAATTTAAATTACAAACCGATCATCAATTTTCTGTTGCATCCATTATTTTGTTTAGTATCTCAATCCTATGTGACAATACTAGAATACTCAAATTTATATCCCAATCTAGAGAGTTTTGATAAGTTTCTAAATTGCAAGAGTGAATCCTAGTTTGTTGGTTGAAACCGTCTAACTTCTTTTGGTTTGTTGAAACTGATTCTTGATTGGTTACAACCGTTTCCATTAGGAAGTTGTAACTGCTTCTTGAAATCTTTAATTCTTTCTTTCTTCATCTGCATCTTCGTTTCTTCATATGACTTCTCCCTGACTGATCTTCGGCACGCCTTTCTTATTATACTCAGCATGTCTTGATCTTTCTAAGGATGTCGTCTGATTTTTTCTTCTTGTCCTCGTCTGTCTTAATCCTCATCTGATCTTCAATACATAGTCTATCTATTACAAAGTATTATCACTCACTACTTCAGCTGTCTATACAAGGTTTTCAGCTGGTCATCTTATTTTGCTACTCATCTTAACTTCATCAAAATAACATTTTTTGTTCTAACCCAAACTTTCATACTCTCTCTCTCTCTCTCTCTCTCTCTCTCTCTCTCTCTCTCTCTCTCTCCCCCCTTATTCCACATTCTCTCTCCCAATTAATTGGATTTTGTGGCATGAATATATAAACAAACTTTCACACTCTCTCTCTCCCCCATTATTCCACATTCTCTCTCCCATTATTCATGTTTCTCTCTTCTTTTTTCTAGATTCCTGAAAAGTATTTCAACCACTTTCTCCATTTTTATCATTTGTTCACTTCTCTATTCTAATTTAAATAAAACGATTTATAGTGTATCTTCAATTCAGTACTTTTTTCTGCATTTTTCTAAAGAGACTTGACTAGTCTATCTTTTGAACAATATTTTTATTTAAAGTTGAATGTAAGTTGTTTGGTGATCTTATTTAAATATATGGTTGTGGAAGTCTTGTTAGGCATGCCTTCGAAATTCACTCTGACACGGTGCACTGTAGATTCTGGTTTAGGCTTCGTGGTTGGAGTCTTAAAATGGGATCGGTCTGGTTGGGGATGATTCGGAGTCCGTAGGTAGCAACGACGAGATTTGTTTCAAAAAAATAGGACAAAAGTACTTTAATCTAATATGATATTTTATATAGCCTTTGATTTTATAATGCTCTCGATTTTTTTATTTCTGAGTCTGGTTGTGGTTATCTTGTTTCAAAATTTGAGATACTTTTTAATGATTAATGCTCTCTATTTTGTGATGTTGATGCCCATTTTTTTCTGGTTCGAATTTTTTTTTTTTTTTTTGTGATGTTGATGCCCTGTTTCTCGTGGTCTGATTCAGAGTTTGATAATGGTCTGAATTTTTTATTCATAGTTGTTAGATCAAGAAAGTTTTGATGAATTAAAAGTAGTAATTCAGGTGATTAGATGACCCTGAAGAACAGCTGAGACCAAGTCCCAGTATTAAGCTGGTCAGACTAGGTCAAGGAATGAACAAGTCGGCTGAAGACTAGAAGTTGCAAGTCATCTGGGGACAAGCTCAAATCTAGTTATCTGCAGGAGACAATTATAAAGAGCTCAGATGAGGTCAAGACAAGCTGAGTAGAATAAGAAAGGCGAGTCTTCACCAAGTCAGCTGCAGACGAGTAGGATAAATCAGCTGAGGAGCAAAGTAGTTTTCAAGATTAAGTTTGTTGAGCAGTTTTCAGTTTGTTAGAACTAACTAACAAACTAACTGTCTTTTCAGACTTATAAATAGGTCTAGGTTTTCATTTTTCACATACAATTAACACAACACGATTTACACATTATTCACAATTCAGATTTCTATCTTCACAATCAATTCACAGGTTTTTCAAAAGAGTTTTCAAAAGTTTTAAGTGTTTATAGAACACTTTACTTGTATTCTTCAAAGTTCAATATTCATTGTAATAGTTAGATTGTAGAGAAGAATTTAGGAGATTGAAGATTTGAAGATCTTCATGAGTTGTAAGCTGTAAGTTGGATTGAAAGTAAGTAAGTGGTAAGCAGAGTCCCTTCTTCAAATTGGAGAAGGAGAGTGGATGTAGGATTATTCATAATCCGAACCACTATAAATCGTGGTGTTCTTTATTGCTTTACTTTACTTATCTGTTTCTTTCATTTTTCAGTTTATCAATCAAAGGTTAATTTTAGAATTGGAGTTAGAACAAAAATATCCGTGTGCTTTTGATCTTAATAAAGTTGAGTTTAAAATTGAATTCCGCTGTGCTACTTGGGTGTTTTGAATAAGTTTTTTAAAGATTTGTAAAAATCTGAAAAATATATTCAACCCCCCTTCTAGATTTTTCCTAGAAGGCTCATATAAGTTTTGTCTAAACTACTCAACTAAGTGGGACCAACAATAGTGTGATTTGGTTTGATTTTGTGGTCTAATTAGAAGTTTGGTTTGTTTCGATTAACACCAAAAGAAGAAAAAAATGTTGAACCTCTAAACTAGATTTAAATGCTAATCAAATATTAAAATTATTTTTCTTTTTAAAATAAATGGGCTGAGTAAATCATATAAAATGTACTGATTTTATTTCATAAACATGTTTATAACAAATTTATATTGAATTCACTCTGATTCAACATTCTTTTTCCTTATGCTATGTTTTTGTAGATCATTTATAGTAAATGGACTAATAGATGGATCATTAGTACAGTTTTTTATTAAAATTGTTATATGTGAATAATGTTAATATATGTCCCCTTGTTATAGATGCCCAAGAACAAAGTTGTTTGGACGAGGGATATAGATTCACATTTTATAAACCTTTGTAACCAAGCGCGCATAAATGGCCAACTCCTAATATCTATCTTTTCTTTAACTATATACCAAGAGATAGCACTAAACTTGAATGTTATAACCCAAAAAACCACCCAATTATTTCAATGAATCCAACTTGAGAACCAAATGGAAGAATTTGAAAGCTTCATGGAAAATGTTGAACGGGTTCAAGACAAATTTAGGTTCATGCCTCGCATGGGACAATGATATAGGGACAATCACAGGAGATCAATCTATATGTTTAAAAAATAAATTTTACTTTAATTAGTTAAATTGGCCCCTAAAAATACTTATTATCATTTTAATTACATTGAACAACAATCTCGGGATGTTAAAAAAATCCTTAAACATGGTCTCCCAAACTTCGAAATGTGCACTGAGCTCTTCAAGAACTCTGTGGCCACAGGGGTGTACACTCGATCATCACAATCAAATGTTCCTAATAATGAAACGCCGGATGATAATTCAATTTCTGCATCACATCCTTTTACTAATGATAGCATACCTTCCCCCATGTCACAATCGGATGCTGTTAGAGGTAGTGGATCATCTTCACGTAAGAGACGTTCCTTAGATGCTGATTCGATCAAAGAAAGGTTGAAAAAAGGATTGAATTTGTTTCAATATAATTTGGATCAAAAGATATCTTCTGCCAATACATGTATGGATGTGGTTCAAAAGATTGAAGGGATCCCAACCAGCCTGGTACTAGGGTTGTATACGAATCAAATATTTTTGTTCGATTCGATATTCGTGCTCGAAATTCGATATTCGTATTCGAAATTTTATGATTCGAATTCGATTACGAATATTCAATTTGATTCGATTATTAAACAAATACAAAATTATGATATTCGATTCGATATTCGTAAATATTCGATTCGATATTTAAATATATATTATATATAAATATATATTATTTTTATAGCAAATATATATATATATATATATTAATATTATATAAATATATTAAAGCTCCAATTATTTGCACCATATGTTTTATAAATACACCACACCACTCGAATAAAAATACCACCATTTTTAATAAATACACCAATTAAAAATATCATTTTGATTGGACGAATTTTACACAATATTTCTTGCAATTTTTGCACTACAAAAAAAGCTGGTTTTACAAGGGAAATTAACGAGAGGGCAGAAACCCTCACTAATTAACAAGGGGCGAAGCGAGAGATTTTTTACCGAGGGCATAGACGAGGGAAAATAGCCCTCGCCAATTACCGACCACTTTACCGACGAACTGCCCTTAGCAAGGCTTAGCGAGGGCCCGTACCCTCGGCAAATATTAGCGAGGGCCCACACCCCCTCGACAAACATTAGCGAGGGCCCACTCCCCTCGGTCCATTAAAAAATTACCGAGGGCCCTTCCCCTCGCTGGGCCCCTCGACAAAGCCCAAACATAAACCCACCAACGAGTTTCTCTTACCCCACACAAACAGATCCCCTTTTCCTTTTTCCACCGCCGTGCGTCGCCTCTGTCGTCCACCGCCGCCGCCGCCGCCTGAAATTGGTCCGAAGAATAGTTGAGCTTTGTTCTACTTGTTCCCGAGAACATTTCTACGGTGAGTTTTTATGATTTAATCGGTTAATTTTGTTGTAATTTTACAAATTTTGTATTTTTTCAAATGCATGTATTTATGTAATTTTGTTGTTAATTTTATTGTTATTATATATATGCATGTATAGGTATAGATTTATTAGTTTTAGTGTTAATTTTTGTAATTGTTATGTGTATTTTAATTATTAATAATTATTTAGGAATAATTAGTTGTATAATATTATTAATTATTTAGGAATAATTAGTAGTATAATATTATTAATTATTTAGAGTTAATTAATATATATGCAATTATATAATTAGTATTATAAAATTATTAATTTTATTTATAATAATTAATATGTATGCAATTATATAAATTTATTTTTAATATTAATTATTATAATTTTGATTTAATTGTTATAATTTATATATTTGTAGGTACGCAAATTGCAATATACACGCGCAACTACTATCACCGTAAGTATTCTTTTTTTAATTAATTATTTAAAGATATGCTTTTAATTTAATTGTAATAATTATTTGATTTAAAATTATTTTGCATGCATGATATAATAATTTATATATATGATGATCGATGTTCGATCAAATTTTGCATGTTAGTTCAATTATATTAATTTTGAAAATTGAATCGATGTTCGATTCAAGTTGATGTTGGAGTTGAGGGTTGATGAATTGTTTGGTATTGTTTGCTGTAGAATGTGCGTTCCGACTTGATTAATTTTAATTAAGTCGGAAATGGATGCACTAGGAATTAACTTGATATATTAACTGGGGAATACGATAAAATAAGACAAAACTCTGCCGAAATTTTTAGATAATATATATATTAATATTAGGAAAAAATATATTAACTGGAAGAATTAATTATGATTTAATTAAATTTTGAATCTTCATTAATCTGAAACAGATCTATTCCTATGAATTATTCAAGCCGTAGTTGGATGTATGGTCCAAGAACGATTAATGGCATGATATCTCCCAAATTTCTTAGTGGACTTGAATCGTTTATAGAATTCGCTACTAGTAACCCGCAATGGATGAGTGGGGGAAAGATTAGGTGTCCTTGCTCGAAATTCAAATGTAGGAACCAGAGTTTTAGAGAACCCATTGACGTAAAATCACATTTGTTTAGACATGGGTTTATGTCTAATTATCACAATTGGATTTTGCATGGTGAGCAAAATTGGAATTCTATACCACACTATGATCAGCCGGCATCGACTTCATATAGAGTTGACAACACTGCAGTATCTAGCTCGTACCACAATATGATGATGGATTTAACTTCTGGTCCTAACATTAGTTTCCAAAATGTGGAAGAAGAGCCCCTTAGCGAGGAACCTCCTAATCAGCATGCTGCACATTTTTTTGACATGCTTCGTGCAGCGGATCAGGATCTGTATCCTGGTTGCGAGTCTCATTCTCAGTTGTCATTCAATGCCCATCTTTTAAACATTAAAACTGAGAACAGACTGTCTGAAAGGGGTTACAATCAAATAGTTGATTTGATTACTGAGATTTGCCCTCCAGAAAATCTGATGCCCAAGAAATTTTCTGATACTAAACAGTTGATGGGTGGGATGGGTCTTCCCGTAGAGAGGATTGATTGTTGTGCAAATAATTATATGATATATTGGGGTGCAGACAGGGAATTTGAATCGTGTAAGGTTTGTGGTCGGTCACGATTCAAACCTGCTAGACGTGGTGTGGATGGTCGATGGAAAAAGAACAGTCCTTTCAAAGAGATGTTCTATTTTCCTATCATTCCTCGATTGCAAAGATGTATCAGTCCAATTCATAACTGTGTAGAACAAATTATCAAACACAATTTTTTCAATGTGCATCACATCCAAATTATGCCGGATCAAGAGAGTACTCCAATATGACAAATTCTAAAAAATACTTTTCTTCCTCCAGCCACCATCTAATCTTTTGTTGTGGGCCTTAGCACCCTCTTCTGTCACTTTCCGGTACCCCAACCAATCAATTTTTTGTAGAAGCATTTCACATGTTCGGATGGGTGGTGGGTCATCTGTAACTACTACATTCTTCATGAATGCAGTCTTGTTCCTGCGATACGGATGTCCCCTAGGTAAGAACTTACGATGGTTATCAAACCACGACTGTTTGCGACTGAGTCTTAAAGTGAAGGCATCGGAGTACTCAGCACAATATGGACAAGCAGTCCTTCCAGCGATGCTCCATCCAGACAGCATTGAGTAAGCTGAAAAGTCGCTAATGGTCTAGATTAATGCGGCTCGCATCATAAAATTCTGCTTTCTAGCAACATCATACGTTTCCACCCCATTTCCCCACAGCACGTTCAAATCATGAATTAGTGGCTGTAAAAATACATCTAAATTATCCTTTGGATTTTTAGGACTAGGCACCAAAACCGTCAAAAACATGAATTGTTCTTTCATACACAACCATGGGGGCAGATTGTACGGTGTCACTATCACTGGCCATGACGAATACTGTTTTCCCGACTGTCCAAACGGCTGAAAACCATCAGTGCTGAAACCCAGCCCCACATTCCGTATTTCAGCTGCAAAATCAGGATATGAATAGTCCAGGTGTTTCCAAGCCAACAAATTTGCAGGGTGACGCATAACACCAGCCTCATCATTATAGCAACTAGCATGTCATATCATATCCTTAGCAGTAGTATTGTGGAAGGAAAAACAAAAGACACAAATAAGTCTAGGGATGAACTTAATGAATATTGTTGTCGTCCCTCTCTAGAGAAATGTCAACGCACAGGAAAGTATCCCAAAGCTTGTTATTCACTTGATAAGAGTCAAAAGAATGATCTGTGCAGATGGGTAACTGAGTTGAAGTTTCCCGATGACTATGTGTCTAACCTGTCTCGATGTGTAAACTGGAGCAAATTGAAGATGTTTGGGATGAAGAGTCATGATTGCCATGTGTTTATGCAGAGACTACTCCCGATTGCTTTTCGTGAAACTCTGCCGCCGAATGTGTGGAAAGCAATCACTGAACTTAGTTTGTTCTTTAGGTAGTTAACTTCTGCATCCATTACAGTTGAGAACATGGCTCGATTGGAAGCAGATATTCTAGTTATATTGTGTAAGTTGGAACGTATCTTTCTGCCCAGCTTCTTCAATTCGATGGAGCATCTGCCTGTGCACGTTGCATACGAAGCAAGGATAGCTGGTCCTGTGCAGTATAGATGGATGTATCCATTTGAGAGATAATTTATAACTCTAAATTATTTGATTACCTAAAATGGTTATACTATATATATATAACACTTGATTCATTTAATTAGGTATCTTTACAATTTAAAGCTCAGTGTTGGGAACAACGCGCATGTTGAAGCATCGATTGCAAATGCGTATTTAACGAAAGAGGCCTCAATATTTTGTTCCCTCTATTTTGGCGATCACATTCAGACGAGGTGGCATAATGTACCTCATAATTACGATGGTCGTGGCGAGGTACCCCAAGTAGCGAAAGGTACTTTGTCCATATTTATACCTCCCGGTCGACATCTTTGAAAGATGAACAAAAGATGAGGAGAAAAACACGGCTCATACGTACGTGTTACTGAATTGTCTCGAGTTGCAACCGTATATCGAGTAAGTTTATAACGTTCAACTTTTGTTAATTATAACGTCAATCCGTATATTAAATAATCAAATCTCCTTTTGTAGTATGTTTTTCGAGCAACTGCAAAAATTCCAACCGGGACTCTCGAGCAACAAGAGGAGTTTGCATCGTGGTTTGAACAACTTGTAAGGATAAATAATATTCAAAATCGGTGGATACGTGATCTTTCTAGCGGACCTTCGAGTTGTGTCACCACATACCCTGGATATTACGTGAATGGTTACAAATTTCACACACGAACTTATGGCTTATCAAAATCTACTTCAAATTGTGGAGTTTGCATCAAGGGTAAAAATTATGATGCAGATGAGAATGATTTCTACGGGATCCTTGAGGAAGTAGTGCAATTGGAGTACCCCGGACGTATTGAGAAAAATGTTGTTCTGTTCAAGTGTGAGTGGTTTGATCCATCTGTGCCAAATGGAACAAGAATACATCCTCATTACAAACTTGTGGACGTTAATCAAAGGGGAAGATACGACCGCTACGATCCTTTTGTGTTAGCAAGTCAAGCCACTCAAGTTTACTATTGCAAGTACCCAGGAAAGCGTAGACATGAATGGTTGGCCGTTTACAAAATCAAACCGAGATCATTGGTCGAAACCGTGCCAACGAATGAACAAGAGCTTCCCCCCTTTCAAGATGACCTTGAGTCGTAAATTAATATTGTGCAAACGGATGATGATCCAATCATATTGACAGATGTCAACGGTGCACTAATTGATATTGAAAATAATGAAGAAGAAAAAGAAGAAGAAGAAGAAGAAGAAGAAGAAGAAGAAGAAGAAGAAGAAGAAGAAGAAGAGGAGGAGGAGGAGGAGGAGGAGGAGGAGGAGGAGGAGGAGGAGGAGGAGGAGGAGGAGGAGGGGGAAGAGGAGGATGAAGACTCAGATGAATATTGAATATATAGTGTAATAATTATTTACTATTGAATAATGTAATAATTATGTGTGTTTCATTTGCATGTTATATATATGATGAATTATTTATTATTGAATAGTGTAATAATGTAGTTTTATTTAATTATTGTTACAGATGAGCGGACCGTCTGGATCGAGGGGACCATCTGGGTCCAGGGGAGCTGGGTCGAGCGGACCGTCTGGGTCCAGGGGACCATCTGGGTCCAGGGGTCGAGATGCCAAGGTACCAGTACCGGTACCCTTTATTCAGGAGGATGAGGACGAGGCTGTCGGCCCTGAGGCCTATGAGGACCATCATCCAGCTCCAGCTCCAGCTCCAGCTCCAGCGGGGGGGATCCTGGATATATGGATCTACAGGGGCACGTAAGTTAAATACTTGTGAATAATAAATTATGTCATATTTATATGTCTATTAATTTTGCGTGTTTATTCCCTTTTTGCAGGTTGATGCCATCGAATACGGTATCCATGACTATTCGGGAGATTATGTCTCGACATATGGAGCCCGGTGCATTCACTTTTCGGATGATATCTCCTGAGAGGCTGCAGACGTACTGGGAGACATTTCAGGTACATTATATTTTGTTATTCGCTATTTAATTTTGATTAATTTATAAACTTTAACGCTTATTAAGTATAATAATATTTTATTTGGCAGAGAGCTACTAGGTGGGACCCTTCCGTTACGAACTCAACGGAGGTGTATGAGCTATTCATTCGTAGGGCAGCAGATAGATACACTGATATGCTGAACAACGTGAAAACGTTGTGGGTCACCAAGAACCAGAGGCCTGGATGGGATGACGGCGTCTTCAATGCACTGCTCGCTTACTGGGATAGAGAAGACGTGAAAGCAAAAAGCGAGCAGTGTCGTACAAATCGAATGTCGGAGCCTAGAGGCCCGGGTACTGGCATCTCCCGTCATAGGGGCGGATCCCGTGGATCAGCCAAGTATGCATATGACTTTGTAAGTATTTTTTTAATGCTAGTTCAATATTTTAATTAAACACGTGGTTCTAATTAAATAAATACAGGAGAGGAAGCATGGACGGCCCCCCACGGACTGGGACATAGTGCAGCATTACCACAACTGTGGTGACGGGGAGTACACCTACGGGGCTATTAGTAACACACTTGTAAATATTTTCATTTTATATTATGTAATAATTTATAAAAATATTATATATATGTGTCTATTTTTGTAATCTAAAATTTTAATTGTGGAAATATTCGTACAGCATGAAGTACAAAAGGTGGCCTCCCAGATGCCTCAGCCCTCCGAGGGTCGAGCTCCGAACCCCAACCCGACTTATCCCAGATCTATGTCAATACCATTGGAAAATAACACGGGAGGGTTCGGGGTCTTGGTCAGCTAGGTAAGTCCAGACGCATCCCCTCCAGCTCTTGCTCATCGAGTGCTCCTCCTAGTGGCTACACCCATGCTGATATCGACCGGCTGCTCCAAGAGGAGCGTGAGAGGGTGCGGGAGGAGATGGAGCGTAGAGACGCAGCTTTGCGAGCAGAGATGCGTGCGGAGTTTCAGGCGGACATGCAACGTCAATTCCAGGAGATGATGCAGGGGTTGCAGGGTTCCTTGCCTGGTGGTGACCCAACTGGTCCGGGTGGTTCTGATCAGTCATCCCGTGGGTCCCGGAGTTCTAGGCGGCGGTGAATGAATTATTCGTGTTTAAAACTATCACAATTTTTCTGAATGTTAATTAAGAATTTATGAATTTTAAATATTTACGAGTGTGAATTTTAATTAATTAAGATGATGAATTTTAATTATTTAAAGTATTAATTTTAATTGTTTAAGAGTACATATTTACACATGATAATATATATATATATATATATATATATATATAGTAATAATAATAATAATAACAATAATAAATAATAATATGTATATAGTGAATTATATATAGGATGCAATTTAATTGAATATATACAATATTAATAATTATAAAATAATTATTTATATACTAAAATATAGTATACAATTTAATTGAATATATGTGATAATAATAATAATTATAAACATGATAATATACATATTTAATAATAATAACAATAATAAATGATAATATGTATATAGTGAATTATATATATGATGCAATTTAATTGAATATATACAATATTAATAATTATAAAATAATTATTTATATGTGATAACAATTTAATTGAATAATAGTTATAATAAACAAATTTAATTGAATAACATTTATAAATTAAATATATAAAATATTGAACATAATATGATATTAATATATTTAAAAGTAAAATCATATCGAATAATTAGCTTTGCCCAAACGGTAAAGCGCCTAAGCTCTCTCCTCGCCAGCTGGCCCTCGCCAATTCCCTCGCCATAAGCCCTCGCCTAAACCCTCGCCGACACGCCCTCGCTAAATCCCTCGCCCGATTACCCTCGCTAAAGCCCTCACCCAAGTGCCCTCGGTAATTCCCTCGGCAATTAGCGAGGGTAGCTGCCCTCGTTAATTAGCGAGGGCCGAGCTGAGGGATGTGGTTAACGACGACGTTTTTGGCGAGGGCAACTTCCCTCGTTAAAGCCCTCGCCTAACCCCCCCCCCCCCTCGTTATATCCCTCGCTAAATCCCTCTCTAAAACTATTTATTTTTGTGGTGTTGGTTCATTAATGTAATTTTAGTAGATTCTCAGAAGACTCTAATGACTTCATCATCATCAGTTCATAACAAAGATTTGGATGTATTGGATCCTTATCGTTCAAGGTTAACTCCTCACATGGTAGAAATTTTGATTTGTGGAGCAGATTAAGTTCGCCGACTTGATTGGATCAAGAAACTCATTATAACATAAGTTCTTTTAATTTTTTTTTTAATTCATTTGAAATATATGATGTTTTTTATGAATAAACTGATTTTAATTATTTTTATTTTTTATTTAGGAGCAAGAAGAACCTATTTATGTCATGTTGCAAACAACTTGAATTTGGTTTGCAAAATCGATGGAAGATTGATTCTCGTTATGTAATTTGATAATTAATTTTTTTCGTTTTGTATTTGATTATGTAACTTTTGAATTTGTGACTTGTATTGTGAATTAAAACAACGAAATTAATTTTGAATTGAATACTCAAAGAATATTGTTTAAAATATATTTGAGAAAAAGTCGATTCGAATATTCGATTCGAGTATTCGAATAGTTCCGAAAAATTCGATATCAATTTCAAATCGAATATAAATCACATTTACAGAAAAATATTCGAATTCGAATTCGATATTCGAAAAATTTAACGAATACAAATTTAAAATAGCGGTATTCGATTCAATTCGATTCGTTTACAACCATACCTGGTACTGAAGGCTGCAAGTCGTTTTGAAAATGTCGAAGTTTGAAATATTTTTCTTAGTCTTAGTGATGCGAATAGAGTTGATTGGGTGTGGGAGTTGGCTAATCATCATTAGTTTTTAGGTTTTATGTGGACTATTTATGCATAAATTTTAGTTTTTATGTATGGATGGATGTAAGATTTATTGATATTTCATATTAAATTGACTTATGTGCTCTATAATTTTCATATTAAATTGACTTATGTGTTATGTTGATGTTTTATTCCCAAATTTATTCAAAGTTAATATGTCGGATTGTGATGATGAGAACAAAGATATTCCAGTTCAACTAAATTATGATGATGGTTCTGAGGATGAAATTTTAGGACACTTTTTGTTCAATGTTATTGGGTCACTAATTTTAAACAACACCAAATACGTGTACCACAAAATATGAGTCGTTTAAGTGGTGAAGACTATCTTATAGAACTCCTCAATGGTGCTAATACCCGATTTTACAAAGCACTATGTATGACAAAGTCATGCTTTAGAGCACTTATCGATGAATTCAAGACATGTGGATTCCTTTTTAATAGTGAACGAGCACATGTTTCTGTAAAAGAAAAAGTGGCAATATTCTTGGGTACTGTTGGACATCAGCATAAGCATCGTGTGTTAGGTGATCGATTCCAGCACTAACTCAGTACCATCAATGGTGTTGTACATGAAGTGTTGAGAGTCTTGCTGACTTTATCACCTTTGTATATCACCCCGCCTGACTTCGTCAACACTCCACAACCTATTGTTAACAATATTAAATACTATTCATTTGTTATATTTTTATAACATGTATCTCAATTGTACACATAGGATGTAATTGGTTCCATGGATGGATCATTGATCCATGTGTGGGTTCCAAAAAAGCAGCAGATACGATTCTGATCATAGAAGGGAACTATATCACAAAATGTGCTAGCAATATGTGATTTCAACTTACTATTAATGCAATGTCTATGTTGGGTAGGAAGGGAGTGATTGTGATGTTGGGGTGTTGGCAGATGTCATTAATAAGGATATTCATTTTCCATGGCCCCCAGAAGGTATTTCACTTAATTTTATCATTATATTATGAAGCCTACAACCTAATTATTTATCATATTTGTTTTTGTAATAGGAAAATTATATTTGGTTGATTCTGGCTTTTGCAATTAAGAGTGTTTCTTAGCACCATACAGGTCAACTCGGTATCACCTACAAGAGTATAGAGTTGTTGGTCTACATCCCACCACACCTCATGAATTATTTAATCTTCGTCATTCCAGATTAAGGAATGTCGTGGAGAGATCGATGTTTTGGAGTGTTGAAGATGCGATTTCCTGTTTTGATATATGGAATGTCTTGTTACTCCATGCGAACCCAAGTTGATATGGTCATTGCATGTTGTGTTATTCACAACTTCATTAGAAGGTTTGACATGACAGACACATTGTTTGATCAGACTGTAGAGGGTATTAATGTAGATCCAACCATACATTCTATTGCAAGAAATGCAACAAGACAAACCATCGATGAACAAAGTGAGCATAGAGATGCAATCGCAGATGCTATGTGGCAGAACATGGGTATTATCTAGCTATAATTTAACTATTGTGATAAAATTTCTTTTAAATCATTTGGTTGTTTATGAAATAATTCACTTTTTTGTGTTTTTGATATTATTTAATATAATTCCCCTAGTTGTTTACGAAATCATTTGGTTTATGATATTTTTTTAGTGATTAAATAAGATAAAGTAAGGGGAAAAATAAAGTATAGTAGAATAAGAGTGACATTGTTAAAATTTAAATAGTATTGTGAGGGTGTTAATATTGTGTGATATTGAAAAACTAGTGTTTTCTTTTGAAGTATTATCTCTATATATATCATAGAATTATTTTTAAATATATTTTGCCAAAAAATAACGATTTTTAACTGTGCTTATGTATATAAATTATGCTTATATATATAAATAAATTATTTTTATTAGTCATGATCGTGCAATCTATATATATTTATTTTCATTATTTGTCATTTTATCTCAATTAATAAGATCGCAAAATTAAATATATGTTTTTAAGAATAAAAAATAAATATAATAATTACAAAATTAACTAATAATGATAAAAATAATACATCACCTATCACAATTATTCAATCATTACTCCACTAACTAATAATAATAAAAAAATAATATATCATCAACTATCACAATTATCTAATCATTACTCCACTAACTAATAATAATAATAATAATAATAATAATAATAATAATAATAATAATAATAATAATAATAATAATAATAATAAAATAATACATCATCATCACTAAAAAGAATTGATATGACATAAAGTTTTAGCCACCCCTACTCCTCCATCTCAAACTAAAATACAGATTTACTATTCATTTGATTTACTAACTCCACTTTGTCTTCCCATTCAGATTTATCAAATCCCCCTCAAGCCAAAAAAGAGCATGGCCTAGAGAATGTTTAATTCCCTAAAACCGACCTCACAAAGTTTCTGGAACTTTCAGAACGTCCCAAGAACGTGAAATTTTTTATTTTTATTTTTTTAAAAAAAAAAGATATTTCAATCAATACTTGACCAAAATTGACAAACTTTATATCAATGAAATCCTTATTCAACATACTATAATTTAGTACTAAGAATCATCACAATTCATTATTTATTAATTGTAATTTTCAGTCAAAATTTATATATTTTTTCAAAAACTGATTTTTATCTCCCAAATGGTAAGGCCAAAAATACAAAATTTTACAGATGTCAACACTATGCAAGGCATGTACAATAAATTTTCAAGCCCTAGTTCAATTGTTTCAAAAAGTCAAAATTCTAAAAAAAAAATAAAAGTTCACATGTTTTTGTAAGAAACGTAAAATACATTTAATTATCAAATAAGACATTGTACATATCTGACATATGAACATACGTACAAGAATCATAAAATTAGTACGAGAATCCAACACATTGACTCTGATACCAATGTCGAAAAAAATAAAGGGTTAGAACTTACTGACCTTGAAATACAGCGGAAGAGAATCGAGCCAGTTGAATTTCATGAACAAACTGTGATCCTCGGAGTCATAAATACAATCACGTTAATTTTATGAATTGCTTCCAATGTTCACAATTTAAGTATCTTAGTATTTGAGTGTGTACATGTGATACATGATACATATGAGAATTGAGAAAACAAAATTTTTATATACTCTTCTATTTTGTTCTATGCATAGAGAGAGAGTCTTGGATAAAAAACTCATCCAATTCTCCAAAAGGAGAATCCCGTATCATTTTCATATATGGAAGTTATTATTATAACTTCCCTCCCATATTATTCACTCATGTGTGGAATATATTTAAGTAATTAATTTATTAACTATCAAGAAACCCAAAAATTAAAGAAATTAATATAAGCCCATTTCACATTCATGGAATAGCAATTAAAAATGAATGGGAGGTAAGGGGAGTTGCAGTAAAGTGCAGCAATATAGTATAGAAATAAAGAAAGGGAGGGAAATGAAAGAAGAGGGAGAAAAATGAAGAAGGGTGTGTGTTTTCGAGATCGTTTCGTCATCATTTTGCTCCAAATTTCGAGAGGAAGTTCGTGGTGGCGTCCTCCTCATTTTGATCGGAGTAGATTCTCACAAATCATCACCAAGAGGGTATAATGAGAAATTAGTATATTTATTCTCATTGTATTGTTTTGCTTGCTCTTTACCTTATCTCATTATGTTTGCCAAGAGTTGTACTCTTGAGAATAGTTTGGTGAAATATTGTTGATTCCTCTATTTGTAATTGAATGATGTGTTGTGTTTTTAAAAAATATCTATTCAAGTGTCATCATAATACTAAGTTGATTTAAATTTAATGGGCTGATGTGTCGAATAAACAAAGAAACTTTATTTAATTTTCACTTTTTAATTTATCTTAATTTTTATTAATATTTAGAGATCACTACAAATTATACTAATGCACACATATTTTCAGTTATAAATATTATTATTATTAACTATTAATTTATATTTTAATATTTTTAATCGTTGAACGTAAAATATATCATTAATGATTTTTTTAGACACACATGTAATCTGTGGGCACTATACTAATATTATATATGAAAAAAGATAAACTCAGCAAAACAGATATATCCAGATAGATATTTTAACACATATTTTACAGGATGGAAAATTGATTCCAGCTCACCTAGCTACTATGTAATCTGATTTACTAGGCCTCTGAGTCCAGCTTGATTGAGCCCACCTATTATGGGCCAGCCTGCTGGGTTTCTCAGGCCCAATATTTCCTTACAACTCACTTTCAATTTAAAAAATGATAGTATTAACAAATTAATTTTTTATAGTAAAATTAAATTGACAGAGTGATGTGTTTGAAAAAATTACTTTTATTAATAGTGGAATAATTATATTTGGATTAGTTATTATTTTTCTCTTTTCCCAATGAGAATGACTTTTGAAGAATAAAAAATCAAGTAAAAGTACTAGTTTTACCAAATATATTTTAAGTGCTTAAAAAATAGTTGCAAACATTAAGGATGTGTTCTTTTTCGGCTTGAGTAGGATTTAACAAATCCGGATGGGGAAATAAAGTAGATGAGGCAAATCAATATTTTTGAGTGATAAATATTATTTTATTATTGTTGGATAGTGAAATAATGACTAGATGGAAAAAAAAGTAAGAGAGGGAATGAGTATGTAACAACAAATTTCGTGTAATTAGTTTATAAAAATACAAAAACGTTTACAATTTAATTTTAATCGGTTTTAACCGATAAAATTTTGTGGACTCTAGCTCTAGATTTGATCCTCTGATTCTTCTCTTCGAATGTTGGTGTTGACTTGGATGATTTGGCGGATTTGGTGGCGAAATTTTTGGGTTGATCTCGTCCGAGGTTGAATTTGGGGATTTATAACGTTAATCCAAGGGCTTAAGAGCCTTATCCTGGATTAAACGTTATTTACGGATACTTTCCGGATGAACGTTCTTGACGACCGGATGAACACCTTTGAATCTTCAGGGGAGCCGTGATAAACGCCTTTGAATCTTCAAGGAGAAACGTCTGATCGGAGGGGTTGAACACCTTGATCTCGGATTGGACACTGTTCCCGGTTGACTTTATTGAAGAACGCCTTTAATGCCGCGAAGAATGCCTTTAAATCTTCAAGAATGTCTGAAGTCTGCTCTGAGCTCTGGAATTGAGTCTGGAATTGTGTGTCAAATAAGTGAATGAAGACCCCTATTTATAGTTGTAGGCTGAGACTAATTTAATGGGCTGAACTTAGAAGCCCATCAGACTTGGCCTGATTTGATTTGTTTCCATGTGGGACAATTTAATTTAACTTCCCATTTTAACGAGATTTTATACGTTATATGGTAAGTTAATTACTTTACCACCAAGTTACGAATATTTAAATATTCGTAGGGTTTAATTTCGGTTTTTACGTGTATATTTAATATCAATAAATTATTTAATTTGATAATTAATTTAATTAAATTCTCATAATATATATAATCAAGTTTATTTGATATTAATATTTTTTTTCCACATGTCGCCATTTAATTGGGCGCAAAATTAATTTGCTTACAAATGTCCCCTCGTGCTTTGTTCACGATCATTTGTGACTTGAAGTGAATAAAGCACGAAAATCTTTATTTTTTTTCAATATCTCATTATTAAGTGTAAGAACTTAAATGAAATAATTAAATCATGACTGCACTTAGAGAATTTTTAAGTTGCCTACGTACCTCTTTAAAGAGGATCAAGTCATAATGTAGTTCAAGGGGCAACATAATTTGATTTGGGGCTTTAGATAGTTTTATCTTGTATCAAAGAGATTTGATTTGAAGACTCAATTTTAAGTCATAGACAGTTTCATCTCGTGTCAAGGAGATTTGATTTAAAGACTCAATTTGAGAATTATAGACAGTTTCATCTCATATCGAGGAGATTTGATTTAAAGACTCAATTTGAGAGTCATAGACAGTTTCGTCTCATGTCAAGGAGATTTGATTTAAACACTCAATTTGAGAGTCATAGACAGTTTCGTCTCGTATCGAGGAGATTTGATTTAAAGACTCAATTTAAGAGTCATAGACAGTTTCGTCTCGTGTCCAGGAGATTTAATTTAAAGACTCAATTTAAGAGTCATAGACAGTTTCGTCTCGTGTCAAGGAGATTTGAGGAACTTTAGATAGTTTTCACTCGTATCAAGGAGCATTTTAGACAGTTTATTCTCTTGTCAAGGAGCATTGATTTGATGGACTTTAGGTAATCTCTTCTAGCACTATATCCCCTTCTTGAACTAACTACATTATATTTTTCCTTGAAGATAAAACAGTCTTGGATTGAGTGACCCACTAATCGATGGTACTTGCAATACTTTGGATCGTCAATGCGTCCAACTTCCTCTGGCCATTTCATCTTAGGCAACTCAATCAGCTTTGCCTCGAGCAACTCATCAAATATCCCTGAGACATCAAAATCCGAAAATGGATATTGTTTTGGTCGTATGTCCTTCAAAGTCAACCCTCTTTGCCCCCTATCGCGAGGCATATCTGTTATGTATTCTTTAGTTGAAGGCTTAACGTAACTCTTATCGCGATGTTCTGAAATTGGTGGTCATTCGACTCCATTTCCAATCATGCTTAGCTTCATATCATGAGCACTGGTTGCAAGCTCTTCGAAGGTCCTAGGTCGGATTACTTGAAGAATGTAACGGAGGCCCCATAACATCCCTTGGATGCACATCTCGATTGCAGAAGTTTCTGACAATCTATCTTTGCGGTTGAGGCTTAAATTCCTCCATCGATTAATGTAATCAATCATAGGTTCGTCCTTACATTGCCGAGTGTTAGTCCACTCGATCATGCTGACTGTCCTCCTGGTGCTATAGAAGCGGTTCAAGAATTCTTGTTTCACTTTATCCCAGCTATTGATAGATCTAGCCTCCAGGTCGATGTACCAGTCGAATGCATTTTCTTTCAAGGAACGAATGAATTGTTTGGCCAAGTGGTCTCCATAGGTTCCAGCATTGTTGCACGTTTCAACGAAATGGGCCACGTGCTGCTTCGGGTTTCCCTTTCCGTCAAACTATTGAAATTTTGGAGGTTGGTAGCCAGCTGACATCTTCAAACCATCAACTCTCTTTGTATATGGTTTGGCATAGGTGAAGGATGACTTAGAACCATCGTCGAACTTATCCTTCATCGCTTCCCGTATGAGCTCTTTAAGTTGCTCCACATGGATCCCTCCATCAGCAGAAATCTGCAACTCCTTTGTAGTTGGCTCATTTTCAGTTGCATGATGCTTGGTTGAGGTTTCTTCGTCATTATACCCCTCAACTCGCTTTCCCTTAGCAATACTTGCCTCATCGTTTTCTACCTTATCCATCAGGCTAGAAATGCGGGAGTCTTGTTCTTGAACATGACGTGTGAGCCCTTCTATGGCTCTAGTCAAACTGGTAAGTTGTTCCTCGACGGTTGAAGCATTCATCATCATGACCGGAGCTATGCTCGAGGTTAATGAAGAGTCTGACGAGGAGTCGGGAGTAGAGCATGGAGAATCGCCTTCCTTGCCTTCTGCAATGTAGGATGGCTTGCTTGCAGTAGTGTTGATCGAAAGATTTGCTCTTGAAGAGGTCTGAGTTTGCGACCTTCTTGACTACTTCGCGTGATGGCATTGGCATCAGCAGTGTTTGATAAGCCGGCCCCAATTAGGTAGAGCTTGCGAGGACCCATTCTGATGATCTTTAAATTTTCAAAGGAGGAGAAGAGATGGGAGGTAGAGCAGTCCCACTTGGCGTGTCAGATTTGTAACAACAAATTTCATTTAATTAGTTTATAAAAACACGAAAATGTTTACAATTTAATTTTAATCGGTTTTAACCGATAAAATTTTGTGGACTCTAGCTCTAGATTTGTTGGTCCCACTGATTGAGTGAATTATTAAAGAGCTTAGACAACCTTCTAGTAAAAATCTAGAAGGGGGGGTTGAATATATTTTTAAATCCTTTTTCAAAGATTAGATTAACTATTCAAAGTATCAAAGCTTATGCAGCGGAAAACAGTTTTAACTCAACCTCTAAGGATCAAAAGCAATCTGATTAAGATTCTAAAATTGAAGTTGTTTGAGAGTTTAAAGAATGACAAAATATGTAAACAAAAACAGTAAAGAACACCAAGACTTATAGTGGTTCGGATCAAACAGATCCTACATCCACTTTCCTTCTTCAACTTGAAGAAGGGCCTCGACTACTTACTATCTTACTTACTTACAACTTTACAATTACAACCTTTGAAGATCTCTATCTTTGATCCTATCTTCAATCTTCCAATCTTTCTGGAAATCCTTAGATTACAGTGCAAAAGTGTTGAAAATATACAAACAAGTGTTCTACAAACACTTTGAGATTATGAATATTGCTTTAAAAACTTTTTGTGTATTTTTTAGAACTTGAGAATAATGTGAATGAGAGTGCCGAAAGTTATTTTTGAAACTGTGCTTAAACATATTTATAAGCCTGAGAAACGGTTAGTTTGTTGTAACAAACTAAAAACTGCTTAACAAACTTATTCTTGAAAACTGTCTTGTCCATAGCTGATCTTGGTCCTAGTTGTCTACAGCTGACTTGGTGAAGACTTGTCTTTCCTATTCTACTCAGCTTGTCTTGACCTCGTCTGGAGCTCTTCATTATTGTCTCCAACAGACGACTATCTCAAGCTCGTCTTCAGATGACCTATACTTCTTCGACCACAGCTGACTTTTCTATCTCCACCTAGTCTGGTCAGCCTAGTGCTAAAGTTCTACCTCAGCTGTTTCTATATAGTTGGCTGGCCATCTTCCTTTGCATGAATTGACTCTAATCTGGCTATTTTTAACTCATCAAAACTTCTTCTGATCTAACAATTTCCCCCTTTTTGATGAAGTTAAAACTGCAAGAAAGAGACAAACTCACAGCTTATGTTAGTCAAGGTTATTCAAGATAATTAGATAAGCACATTTCAACACATAACCTTTAGTGTAGATTAATTCACATAAGAGCATTTAATTCACACTTAGAAATATTATTAGAAAAGTTTTATGAAGAGTTTTAAGTCTTAAGACTTTATCAGATGATTAGGACTTAGAAAATTTTTAGAAAATTTTAATCTGAGATGGAAGTTTTCTCAGACGAAAATATAAGACAAGTTGAATCAGATAAAGTCAAGTATATTCACAATATATTTACAAATTTACAAGGGTGGTGCAGATAAGAAAGAAAAATAAGGAAAGAAAAGTCTTGTTCTTATCAGACACCCCAACGACTTGCTTCTGGGACATCCAGCCAAGTAAAGACTCTTGTTCTCAGCTTCTTTAGCTCTTCCTCGTCTGTGAGTCCTGACTCGGCCTCGACTTTGGTGACAATAGTCTTCACCAATTCAGATCAGGAGTCCCATCAGCATTCTGCTTAGGTTTGGCATGCTCGTAGGCTGGGGCTATTAGATCATAGTTAAACACATCACTAGCCTCGTCGAGCAGCCTTCCATAGAGGTCCAGGTCTTCTTTCTCCATCCATTCATGCCATTGAATATCTTCGTCTGCAGCTCCAGTTGGGGATGCCTTCAAGATGTACCAGTAGTACATCCTTCTGGCATCCATGTTTTTGTCTCGATATTCTTTGGTGTATTTGTCTGCGACCATCTTTGGAGGAGCAGATGTGCGGTGGTAGGGGCGGAAGTCTACTTCATCTGTGGCTTTTGAGACCCACTTCCTCGTTCCCCTGTCCCACTTCATCTGTGCTCATTTGCCCAGCTTCTTCTGCCTTTTCCTTTCCCTTTCCCCGAACCACTCCTTTTCAGCTTTGATCCTTCTGATCTGCTCTTCAGATAAGTTGGAGTAGTCCGGTTCTCTCTTCTTCCTCTCAGCCTTGAGTGATTTGGCAATGTCGACCTTGGCTGGCTCCTTTTCAGCTGCCTTCCCTTTACCATTGTCCTTGGCCTCAGATGTCTTTTCTGACTCCTTCAGTCTAGCCAGCAGCTTCTCCGTCTTCTCTTCCTCCTCTTTCCTCTTCTTCTCCTCATCCTCTCGGATGGCTTCCTCAATCTGAGTCACCCTCAGCTGCAAGGCGGCGAGTTCATCTGCTTTCTCCTTTAACTCAGTCTTTGCTGCCTCCAGCTCAGCTGTGTCAGTCTTGATTTGCAATTTGTCTGAATTGGCCTTGACATCAGCTGTGAGGGCCTCCAGCCTGGCTTGCCCAGCTACTTCCCCCTTTTTAACTTCATCGGTAAGGGCTCATAGCTGGTCTTCCAGAGAGGCACAACGCACCCTGAAGTCTGTTTCATCGCTGGTTAATGCATCTACCAGGATTGCGTTGTCCTCTGCCACCTTGGCCTTCAGCAGCTTCACCTCCTCCTCCAAGCTACCCTGACGACTGACCAATGCAGAGCCGGTCTTGTAAGATAGATTCCTTGAAATATTAACCTCGGCTATCCGCATGTTCGTCAGCATAGTATCTGTTACTGCCCTGATGATCTGTTTTGTTTTTCTGGCCATCATCTTCTCTACCTTCTGTGTAATTTTCTGTTGAAGGTTCTGGAAGGCGGAGGAGATGGCGGACAGGGGGCTATCTGAGTCTTCCTCCTTGGAGGAGTCAGACGAGGAGGGGGAACAAGGGGTTTTTGGAGAAGGAGAGCTCATCCAGATATCCCCAAAGATGTTGTGGAAAATATTCGGAATTTAGACTTGTGGAGCAGGTTGAGGTGAAGATGGGATATTAGATGGTGAGGGTGGAGGTATTTCAGGGGGTGGAGAAGATGGTGGGGGTGGAGGTATTTCAGAAGTTTGTGGTGGAGAAGGTGTTGGCTGGGATGTGGAGGGTGCGGGATCGGCTGTCTGAGGGGGAGGAGATGGTGGTTATTAGAGTGGGAGAGTAGATGGGGCCGATGAGTAGGGGCTGGGATTCAGCTGGGGATGGTGAGGGTGTGGTTTGTATTTGGGGTAAGGGGGTAGATGGGATATTGGTTTAGACTTCTTGGGAGGTAGGCTGTTGCAGAGGCTCGGAGGTGCCAGCCTAAGACACCTCTTCATCGCCAGGGTGGGCAGATGTGGGGGAGGGGAAGAAGATAAGCTGGATGAAGTGTCAAAAGAAAGTACCTTCTGAGCTTTCTCCTTCCTTTTTGGCGAGGGGGAGAGGGTCCTCTCGGAGCTTATCTCCTGGATCTCCTGCGATTGGACTATGGCTGCTGCAGCCACTTCCAGAGTTTGGGATTCCTCTCTCAGCATACTGGGTTGTGCAGCAGACGTCGCCCCCTCCTTCTATGAAGCTTTGATCAGCCTCCTCCGCTTGAGTGCCTTCTCCTTCAGCTTCATCGGCTGTGAAGCCTCAGCTGAGCTCACGGTCGGCTCCATCGGCTGAGGGCTCAGTTGCCCTCTCCTCAGTCGCTTCCTCATCAGAGTCTGCTTGCCCTCCGATAAGCTTATTTTTGGTGAGGAGCCCTTTCTGCTTGGTGTAGCTCCTCACCCCGTCTGTCCAGTTGAGGTTGTCGGCCAGCAGATCCTCTAGGAGGATAGTAATCTTGTTGAACAATCTGGTAATGGACTTAGCCGCCCATTCACCATTGTTGAAAATGATCCTCTCTTTCTCGGTCTTCAACCTTCCCATGAATAATTATGCCCAGTTGACTTGCACCCCATCCAGAATAGCCCTGATGCAATTCAACCTGGGCCTTGTCAACCAATCATGAGAGTTCTGCTCCCCCTGAATACACTTAGTCAGTATCGTCATCAACAGACGATACTTCCTCCTAAGCATATTCTCTTTAATTCCTTTCTTCTATCCCTGAATGAAGATCGGGCAATCATCTCAAATGATTCTACCCAATCCTCATCTTTATAAACCAAGGGATTTACTCCTTCAGAGTTTGTTTCGAATACCCTAGCCACCTCCTCCTTCGTCACCACGACTTCATCACCATCTACCTTCGATTTGAACACCCCATTCTCCAAGGTTCCATTAATGTAAAACTCTATCCCTCGCATATCGAGGGTCTTGTTTTTCTCCGATTTCTTCGAGCAGAAGGTTCTCAGCCTTGACCTCTCCAACAATCCCAGAATCTCAAGGGATTTTGCATCAGTGGTGGTGTCGAAATTGACATACATCTCTGACTTAATCTTCTTTTTGTATGCTTCTTTGTTAAAGTCCACCATTGTTGATGTAATTCCAATGTATTTGCGACTATGGCTCATAAAAAGGTTTAAAAAGGGTTTTTGTGAGTTGGGAATTTTACAGAGTGTGAATTGTTTTTCTGAAAGTGAAAAGGTTAATCGAAGAAGAAGGTGAATTTATAGGAGGGAAAAATTTGGAGAGAGAATACACGTGGAAAGTGGATTTAAATCTGAATCGTTTATTTAAAATGATTTACTATGCTGAATCAACGGTTAAAAATGAGATAAATGATTGGGATTCAGCGCGTGAGGATAACTCGACTTTGAAATGCGTAAAAAGTAAATGTATAGACTGTGGATTTGACAGCTAGTAGGGTTACTTTATGCAGAGAAGTAAGTATACCTGACGTAAGCCTAGGTTTACCTTTCTTTGCACAAAGGTTTTCTAAAACAGACAAGGTTTTGAATTCGTCTGAGAAATGACCTTGTCTGGGTTTTTCAAAAGACAGCCTAGCTTCATCCCTTTTTTTTAAAATAAAATCTAAGACGAGTTATTTAATGCCTTTTATTTTAAGTAGACTGAGTCTTATATTCAAGCATTGCAAGTATATAAGAATATCAGACTCAGCTAGGTTTTCAAAGACCAACTCATCTGAAAAGTTTTGAAATAGATGAGTTGTGAGAATAATTTTGAAAAGCTTTTTGAAGAAAATAAAGAAGGGGTGAACAGATGAGGAGGTTTATTAATTTAGGAGATTCAAGCTGATCTAACAATGTTGATCTTATTACCTGTTCCTGTAGATATACAAACTTAAGAAACCATTAGTAACCAAAGTAAATCAGATAGGATGCAATTAGTCATCTGTTTTGAAGAATTCAGCTGACTATTGTGTCCTTGTCTGATTTACTTGATGTTAGATAAGCAATTATCAGGTCAGATAGGGTCAATATGACTAATCCTTGATTCTTGATTCCTAAGAAAGAGATCAATGATATCAGCTCTGTGATTGTCCTTTGACACATATCAATTCTGACAATTCTTTCTAGACAAGATTTAAAAAAAGGAAAGAAAGAAAGAAATTACAAGATACAAACAATAGTATTTAAAGATCAGCTAAGGATGCATCAAGTAATCCTAATTCTGAACACAAATCCTTAAATCTAGATTCAGCTAAGGATTTTGTAAGTAGATCTGCTCTCTGAGACTCAGTTGCTATCTTTTCTATTCTAATGTCATTCTTTTCAACATGATCTCTAATGAAGTGATGTCTAATATCTATATGTTTACACCTAGAATGCAAGACAGGGTTGTATGTCATAGTTATTGCACTATTACTATCACAGTAAATAGGAACAGATGATGTTAGAATGTTATAATCCCTAAGCTGTTGACTAATCCAGAGGAGTTGAGAGAAACAACTACCAGCTGCCATGTATTCAGCTTCAGTTGTGGAGCTTGCAACAGATGTCTATTTCTTAGATAACCAAGAAATTAATTTGTTGCCTAAAAATTGACAAGTTCCAGAGGTGGATTTCCTATCAATTTTACAGCCTCCAAAATCTGAGTCTGAATAGCCTGAAAGCTCGAAGTTGTCATTAGATGGGTACCACAACCCAACCTGCAAAGTCCCTTTAAGATATTTAAGGATTTTCTTAGCCGTCTCCAGATGAGTTTTCTTGGGATTTGATTGGAATCTTGCACACACCCCAACTGTAAAGGCTATGTCTGGCCTACTTGCAGTGAGATAGAGAAAGGATTCAATCAGTCCACGATACTCCGTTGCATCCGTGGGTATCCCCTGCTCATCTGAATCCATAGAGAAGTTAGTTGCCATAGGTATTTTAACTTCCCTACTAGTAGTCATCCCAAATTTATCTATAAGATCCTTAGCATACTTAGTCTGATGTATGAATATGCCCTTACTCGTCTGTTTAATTTGCAAGCCTAGAAAGTATGTTAATTCACCCATCATTGACATTTCAAACATTTTTTTCATGAGAATACTAAACTCTTCACACAAGGTCAAATTAGGTGAACCAAATATGATATCATCAACATAAATTTGAACCAACAAGATGTCGCCATCTATTTCTTTTCTAAATAAAGTTCTGTCTATCTTACCTTTTGAGAAATCACTTGATATCAAGAATTCAGACAAGGTATCATACCAAGCCCTGGGTGCTTGCTTTAGTCCATATAGAGCTTTATGGAGTTTATAGACCTTATTATTGATCCTAAACCCTGGGGGCTGTTCTACATAGACCTCTTCAAGTAACACACCATTCAGAAAGACAGACTTGACATCCATTTGAAAGACTTTGAAAGATTTATAAGTAGCAAATGCCAAAAATAGCCTTATTGCTTCTAATCTGGCAATTGGAGCATAGGTTTCATCATAGTCAATTCCCTCAGACTGTGAGTAACCTTGTGCTACCAATCTTGCCTTATTACGAACAATAATATTGTTTTCATCAGTTTTGTTTTTAAACTTCTATGTAAGGGTCTGTTCACCAGTTCCCAAACATTTTGCCTTTCAAACTGATGTAGTTCTTCCTGCATGGCTGATATCCAGTTTGGATCAGATAGAGCCTCCTCAATAGACTTAGGCTCAAGAAGTGACATATAGCAGCTGAACATACTTTGAGAATCTAACATTGTTCGTGTCTGAACACTACTAGATGGATCCCCAATGATCTGATCAGCTGGATGATAACTTCTCATCCTCTTGCCTGCTTGAGTTGAAGTACCCTCATCTGTGGACTTAGTAGGTAACTCAACTGATTCTTCCTGAGCAGACGTTCCCCCTTCATCTACTGACCCTGGCTGATCAGATGATATCAAGGGTGTCTCCTCAGATAGAACCTAAAGAGGAGTTGCCTTCTAATTCTCAGATGGGGATTCTTCATCATCTGAATCTGAATCAAAACTAGGCAGATAGATTGTCATATGTTTAGTTTTAGTTAGTTCAATTTTATCTAGATCATCTGTAATTTGATTCACTTTATCCGAGAAAGTATGCAATTCATCAAATACCACATGAGGAGTTTCCTCCACACAAAGAGTTGTCTTATTGAAGACTCTGAATGCTTTGAAAGTGTTGGAATATCCCAAAAATATCTTATCAGTTGTCTTAGCATCAAAAATCCTCAGCTTAGACTTCCCATTGTTATGGATGAAGCATTTACATCCAAAAGCACGAAAGTATGAGGTTCTTGGAACCTTACTCTTCCAAATCTCATAAGGTGTCTTACCCTTGCTCTTGACTGGTAAGCATCTGTTCTGGGTGTAGCAAGCAGTGTCGATAGCCTTAGCCCAGAACCTATGAGGTGTTCCATACTCAGCTAGCATGCTCCTGGCTGCTTCTTTGAGGGTTCTATTTCTTCTCTCCACAACTCCATTCTGCTACGATATTGTGATATCTGTATCTCTCATTAGATATTTACCAATAAAATTTACTCATTTTAATAACTTATATGAGTGACACGTTATTTATTTATGATTCTTTTCATTTTACTCCTTAAGTTTTAAATATATGATATTTTATTGAATTAGTAGTCATAAACTTCAACCTAAATTGTTAAATCTAAAGTAATATAAATAAATTAAGTGTCAACTACTTATAAGTCAATATACTTCATATAATTATTTATTCGTGTGTTACTTGTAATCTCGTAATATTTTATCTTGTTTTAAATATTGTATTAAATATGTGTTTTTACCTACTTAGTGGTGAGACAATAATTAACTTTATTATAAGATTATATTTAATTCTTTTTGTACTACTCAATTGTTACTACCTCTAGTGCTAATGTGAAAATTAATTATAATTATAATAATCAAATTTCTCACTACTCATTAACTAATATATGTCATGCATTGAGTGCACTTTTAATTATGTGCTACTTGTGATTTTGAATTATTTTATCTTCCATTATTTTATTGTGCTTTTAGATATTGAATTAATTAAATATGCATTTATATGTTTAGTGGTGAGAAAATTAATTTATAAGTGGTTGAATTTTTAGTGGTGTTTGAATACCAATGCAATTTATTTAATTATTGGTAATATAAATTAGATGTTATTACTTTATAAATTGAGTTTTAATTAAATTAAACAATTCCATTAATTTTAAAATATTATAGTGTATTTAAATAAACTTATTATAAAATAAGATTATATATATGAAAAATGGGTAGCATATATATATATATATATATATATATATATATATATATTAGTTGGCGTATACTAAACAGATAAAGAAGAGAAAATATATATATATATATATATATATATATAAATAATAAAATAAAATCAAAACTTACCTATTAAGGTAATACTAAGGCGGTGGAGCGGCATATGTCCATCTACCTCAATCAGTTGAGAGAGAGAGAGGGGGAGAGAGAGAGGGAGAGAGAGAGAGAGAGAGAGAGGGGGTATCGTGCGAGATCCAGAAACATTTTGGTAAGTATTCGATTTCCGTCAATTGATAAATTTTATACCGTTTTGAAGCTCGCGATGAGTAGAACAAAACCCTACCCTCAAATCATTAATATGTGTTCTTATTTGATAGTGAAAGACGATAAAAAGAGTTTAAGCATTTGATTTATATCAACGTTTTGCGGACTTGAGGTAAGTAGAAATTCATTTGCACCTATAATGCATAAATATAATATTTTGTGAAGTATTGATGTTTAATTGGTGATATGTGAATATTACGTTTATTGTGATATTTAATTGATATTCAATGGGTATTGTGAAAGAGCCTGTGAGCTCAATATTTGATGTGGATTAAATATGCGAGTTCAATTATTGTGAATTGAACCTGTAAGTTCAGTTATTATTGTGAATTGAACCTGTGAGTTCCATAATTATTGTGAAATGAACTTTTGAGTTCCGTGATTATTATATAAATGGATAGGGTAATTGAATTGGTGAGTTGTGAGTAGAAATGAATTAGGCGAGTGATTAGAAATGAATTAGGTGATTTCAAAAGAGAGTATTTATATCGGCCACGTGGTGGCTTTTGTATTGAGCGTACGCCAACATACATCAGTAAGTCTGGAAACCCCAGCAAATTAGTAGAAATGAATTAGGCAAGTAGAAATGAATTAGGTGTGTGATTAGAAATGAATTAGGCGAGAGCAATTAGAAATGAATTAGGGGATTTCAAAGTGAGAACGGAAGGGGCGACCTAGGAGTTAAGGCGACCAGAGGGAATCTGGCGTATACTACCTAGAGTAGGCCACCGAATTCAGTTGTTACAGAATGAACCTGTGAGTTCAATGATTATCGTGAAATAAATTTGTGAATTTATATGATTATTACAGAAATAGAAATGGTGTTATGAGCATGTGATTCTACTGTGTGTATATGCTGCATTGCATCAGGCATATCATGCATTAACATGAAATCATATTTGAAGCATTTGATCACTAGTTATACATCGATAGCGGAAGGGGCGACCTAGGAGTTAAGGCGACCAGGGAGAACCTGGCGTATGCTACCTAGAGTAGGCCACCGTCTCGTATGATGATGCGTGAGGACGGAAGGGGCGACCTAGGAGTTAAGGCGACCGAGAGAAAAATTGGCGTATGCTACCTAGAGTGGGCCACCGTCAGCGGAAGGGGCGACCTAGGAGTTAAGGCGACCAGGGAGAACCTGGCGTATGCTACCTAGAGTAGGCCACCGTCGTGTATGATGATGTGTGACAACGGAAGGGGCGACCTAGGAGTTCAGGCGACCAGAGGGAAACTGGCGTATGCTACCTAGTGTGGGCCACCGTCAGCGGAAGGGGCGACCTAGGAGTTAAGGCGACCAGGAAGAACCTGGCGTATGCTACCTAGAGTGGGCCACCGTCTCATATGATACTTTTATATTGGGCTCATGCCGGTGCATAGTAGTGAGTCAGGGACCCTAACGAGTGTTTCATAAATAAATTGATGATTTTAAAGAGAGTGCATTGTGCATTGGGAGGTTTTCGAACTAAATATCACATCATGCATAATTTCTACTTACTGAGATTTATAAATCTCACATAGTTTATGCATTGTAGGTAATCTGATGATCTTTAACGTTGTGGTTCTACTGGACAAGCTGTGCAGCTCCTGCAGGGTTTTGAGTGGCTGTGTACATAGATGACGACCTGTTGGGTCAAACCGTGGGCTTGTATTTTGAGTTGTATTTTGTTAAGTTTTATATATATAATGTAATGTGTTCTTTTTGTCACGCTTTGAAGTGTTCATTGTCTCTCTGTTAAAGCATTTGAAAAAAAAAAAAAGTCGCACGTGCGCACGAGTCATTTCTTGTAAAATTATTCACAACTCACTTTTCTTGTTAAATTAGTGTTTATGTCTGCTTTGCCAAAATGTGGTCGTGTCAGGTGTTCTAGCTGAAGAAGTCTCATGAACTATACCATTCTCATTCAGATAGTTAGATAAACAAGAATTCAATAATTCAGTTCCCTTATCACTCCTAATTTTAATAATATTAACATCTTTCTCATTTTGAATTTGTCTGAACAAATCAGGGATCTTGTTCACTGTCACATTCTCTTTTAAAAGAAATATTACCCAAGTGTATCTAGAAAAATCATCAACAACTACAAGGGTATATTTCCTTCCACTAAAGCTGAGTGGTGTAATAGGTCCAAACAAATTAAATGAAGGAGTTGTAACACCCTTTTAGATGAGGATGTGTTGATACTTTTAAAAGAGTGTTTGGGCTGTTTACCTTTTTGACAAGCATCACATTTCAGATCAGTTGAACAAAGTTTCTCAGGTAGTCCTTTGACAAGATTCTTCTTAGCTAGTTTTCTACGGGTTTTAAAATTCAGATGACTAAGTCTTTTATACCATAGCCAGCTGAGATCATCTCCACCTTTAGCTACAAGACATGTGTCTTTAGGGCAACTATTAAAATTAGCCACATAGACATTACCATGTCTGAAGCCAGTTAAGAGTACCTTGTCTGAGGAACTATCTAAGATATCACACTTATCTTTAGAAAATTTTACAAGAAAGCCTTTATCACAGAGTTGAGAAACAGACAACAAATTATACTTTAAACCTTCTACAAAATAAACCTCAGATACCTGGACATCCCTTATAATTAATGTACCAACTCCCTTAGTCTGTCCACAGTTATTATCTCAAAACAAGATTCTGGGACCATCAATATTTTGAAAGTTTGATAATAACTTCTTATCACAAGTCATGTGCTGTGAGCAGCCACTGTCTATGTACCAGATGGAAGCTAGAATCTCTTCTTTTAGTGATAGTCCCTGGGATTCCTGCAAGACAGATTAAGTATGAGGTACCCTAGTGATCTTGAGTCCTTTGAGGTCAATAATCACTTTGGGTATCCAGACAAACATCTCATTCTTTAATAATAAATCAGATTGGATTTGCCTACCAAATCTGTCTACAAATACATCACATTTGAATGAGAATTTATTGTAGTCAGATTTAGTAATTCTTTTAAACTTTGGAAAAATGGGATAGCATCTGCTTCTCTCATCAAAGGAGTTATAATAAGAATTTCATATAATCTTGGTTCTTGGAACCTTCTTGATCAGATTTGGATTCCTTGTCTGAATCTTATTTTTCAGATTAGGAGATGCAGTCCTCATCTGAATCTGTGATTTCCAAGGCCCAATTTTAACTTCTTTTGATGTTTCAGCAGCCTTCACAAATTTCCTTGGTTTTTGAACTTCTGATTTATTATTTCTATCATAGTCAAGTCCTGTTTTATCATGAGATTTTTTAGATGTTCTAAAGATATGGTCTATGACTGATTGTGAGTTATTAAGCTGGCTCATTTTGAAGACAAACTTCTCATTGGCCTTCTTAATTGACTCATTTTCATTACAGACCACTTCAAATTTATCTTTTAAAGATTTCAATTCATTCTCCAATCTTTCAGGCAGACTAGCTGATGTACTAGCCTCAGCCTGGGGTAAACATTCCCCCTTGAATGTTTCCTCAGACTCAAAATAGTGCATAACTTGTTTGCCTTTAACTAGAGTCTGAATCTGATCTTTCAAAGTTAATTTTTCAGTCTCTAATTATTTATAAGCACTTAGAGACATCTTTAGATCTTTCAAAAGTCCTTTGATAACAGTTTGGTCATTGTCTGAGACAGATTTGTAAGAATCATTATCAGATGAGGAATAGTAATCTACCTCTTTGGCCATCAGACAGACTTCATCGTCTGATCCAAAATCAGATGATGATGATGATGACTTTCTTGACTCTTTCTCCTCAGCAAGAAGAGCTCTCTGGTCTGCAAAACGTCTATCTCTCTTCTTCCTTTTCTCCTCTCTTTCTTTAGGAGTCAGCTGGGGACAGTCATAGCTGAAGTGCCCTGGCTTGTTACAGGTGTAACAAGTATCTCCCCGGTCTGATTTAGGACTGATAGGATTCTTTCTTGCAGGAGATTTATATCTTCTTGTCTGACTCTTTCTCTTGTCATCATCTGTTGATTCATCATCTTTTCTCTTGGATCTGGATCTGGATCTGTCCTTCTCTGCAAATTTCAACTTATTACGCTTATATTTCATCCTTAATCGATCATACCTTTTTGTTAGCAAAGCCATCTGTTCCTTCAAGGATAGATCAGCTCCTTTAGGCTCAGCTATAGTCTTATCTTCTTTGTTGACAAAAGCAACAGTCTTAGATGAGGTGCTTGACTCCATCTCATCTTCTTCATCTTCAATCTGAATATCATATTCTAGAGCTTTAAGATGAGAAAATAAGGTATGATGAGAGATTAAGGACAAATTCTGAGTTGCTTTGAGGATATTGGTCTTTTCTCTCCATCTTTTACTCAAAGATCTGAGTATCTTGTTATTGATTTCCTTTTCTGTATAATTCTTTCCCAAATCTGCAGCTTTGTTGAGAAGATTTGTTAATCTGACATCCAGTTGGTCAACATTTTCATTTTCTTTCATTTTGAATGTATCAAATGCATGCAATACTGACTGAAGCTTATTCTCTTTTACTTGATCAAATCCCTCACACACATTAGCAAGTGTTTCCCACATTTTCTTCGCTGTTTTGCATCTTTTAACTTTCTCAATCCAATCTTTACTTAGTGTCTCGATAATTTCAGTCCTTGCCACTTGGTCTAGATTATGGATCTTTCTCTCATCATTTGTCAGCTCAGCACTTTTCTTTTCTTGCCTAACCCTTGTCTCTGCAGCTCCAGATCCATCACTTGTACCTCCATGATAGAATTTTATTAGACCTTCTCCAAGAACTTCCTCCATACGATCATGGATTGCTTTCAGATGATTTTCCATTCTAAATTTCCAATAATCGTATTCCTCAATAGAGAACTCAGGTAGGCTCCTGGATTTCTTACTTTTAGCAGATGACATAGTGAATCAAGAAACTCAACAAGAACTTGTTAACAAGGTTAGTGGATCGAAAATAGAGAGATTAGACAAAAACAATTCCAGAGACTTTTTATGACCACAAATTTATATCAGAAATAGCTTACACACTACTCTGATACCACTTGTTGGTCCCACTGATTGAGTGAATTATTAAAGAGCTTAGACAACCTTCTAGTGAAAATTTAGAAGGGGGGGTTGAATAGATTTTCAAATCCTTTTTCAAAGATTAGATTAACTATTTAAGTATCAAAGCTTATGCAGCGGAAAACAGTTTTAACTCAACCTCTAAGGATCAAAAGCAATCTGATTAAGATTCTGAAATTGAAGTTGTTTGAGAGTTTAAAGAATAACAAAATATGTAAACAAAAACAGTAAAGAACACCAAGACTTATAGTGGTTCGGATCAAACAGATCCTATATCCACTCTCCTTCTTCAACTTGAAGAAGGGCCTCGACTACTTACTATCTTACTTACTAATAACTTTACAATTACAACTTTTGAAGATCTCTATCTTTGATCCTATCTTCAATCTTCCAATCTTTCTGGAAATCCTTAGATTATAGTGCAGAAGTGTTGAAAATATACAAATAAGTATTTTACAAACACTTTGAGCTTATGAATATTGCTTTAAAAACTTTTTGTGTATTTTTGAGAACTTGTGAATAATGTGAATGAGAGTGCCGAAAGTTATTTTTGAAACTGTGCTTAAACATATTTATAAGCCTGAGAAACGGTTAGTTTGTTGTAACAAACTAAAAACCGCTTAACAAACTTATTCTTGAAAACTGCCTTGTCCATAACTGATCTTGGTCCTAGTTGTCTGCAACTGACTTGGTGAAGACTTGTCTTTCTTATTCTACTCAGCTTGTCTTGACCTCGTCTTGAGCTCTTCATTATTGTCTCCAACAAACGACTATCTCAAGCTCGTCTTCAGATGACCTATACTTCTTCGACCACAGCTGACTTTTCTAGCTCCACCTAGTCTGGTCAGTCTAGTGCTAGAGTTCTACCTCAGCTGTTTCTATATAGTTGGCTGGCCATCTTCCTTTGCATGAATTGACTCTAATCTGGCTATTTTTAACTCATCAAAACTTCTTCTGATCTAACAAGATTTGATCATCTAATTTTTCTCTTCGAATGTTGGTGTTAACTTGGATGATTTGGCGGATTTGGTGGCGAAATTTTCGGGTTGATCTCGTCCGAGGTTGAATTTGGAGATTTATAACGTTAATCCAAGTGCTTAAGAGCCTTATCTTGGATTAAACGTTATTTACGGAGACTTTCCGGATGAACGTTCTTGACGACCGGATGAACACCTTTGAATCTTCAAGGGGGCCGTGATGAATGTCTTTGAATCTTCAAGGAGAAACGTCTGATCGGAGGGGTTGAACACCTTGATCTCGAATTGGACGCCGTTCCCGGTTGACTTGCTTGAAGAACGCCTTTGATGCCGCGAAGAACGCCTTTAAATCTTCAAGAATGTCTGAAGTCTGCTCTGAGCTCTGGAAGGCCATCAGACTAATTTAATGGGCTGAACTTAGAAGGCCATCAGACTTGACCTGATTTGATTTGATTTGATTTGTTTTCATGTGGGGTAATTTGATTTAACTTTCCATTTTAACGAGATTTTATACGTTATATGGTAAGTTAATTACTTTGCCACCAAGTTACGAATATTTAAATATTCGTAGGGTTTAATTTCGGCTTTTACGTTTATATTTAATATCAATAAATTATTTAATTTGAGAATTAATTTAATTAAATTCTCGTAATATAAATAATCAACTTTATTTGATATTAATATTTTTTTCCACATGTCACCATTTAATTGGGCGCAAAATTTATTTGCTTACAGAGTAAATGTAAGAAAAGTAGGAGGAAGAATGAGTATATATATGAAAAGTAGGAGAGAGAATGAGTAAGTGTAAAAAAAAGTAAGATGATGTGATAGTTTTAGATATATAGGTGTATAATAGGGGTGGATGTGTATTTGGATGAAGAATTGGATTTGCAAATCCAAAAAGTGGACGGGATGGGGAAATACAAATCCTAAATCCCAACTTTGCAGGCTGATCAGGACAAGGCATAAGTGTTTTTTTCAAAATAAGACTCTCCCCATTTGGTTTGCAAACACACACGTACTCATCTCATTATTGAGCAATATTAAACAATATTATTATCAAACTAAGACTTCCTTTGTCCCATACTTAATGTGACATTTACTATTCGACACAAATTTTAATGTAAGGGTGGTTTAATAATATAAATTATTTTTTTATGGCGGTGGCATAGTCTTTTCAACTTTAATAAGAGGGTTGTTTAATAGTATTAAATTTAAGTTAGTGTAAAAAAAGTAATGACATTTAATGTAATATTGAGGTGTTTCAGATATATATATATATATATATATATATATATATATATATATATATATATAATTTAACTAAAGTTGTTTCATTACTATTTAAAAAAATGATAAATCTAATACACGATAGACCTTTTTGATAAATAATATATTTAATACAGAATAGAGGAAATACAATTTAATAAAATAATTAATATACCTTGGCATCATGCATTATACTGGTATATAAATGAACTTTTAGCTCATCATAAGAACCGAGTTCATTGTTTCTTTGAGGTTCATCCCACAATTTATTTATTATTAATTTAGGAGTTTGGTCGTATGAACTTTGTCTTAAATTTAGAAGATTTATGCGTAAAATAGATTGTGCATGTTAATTCATTAAAAGTTGTTATTGTGTGAAAAAGTTTCACCATAAAACTGGTCTACAATTAATACTCTTTAACGAAAAATTTACTATATTTCAATTGATATCAACAAAACAACTAATATCATTCAAAACAAATATATTTCATAGTAAAACAATAAATACATTTTAATAAAACAATTAATAATCTCTGAATAAGATGAAACTTGTTCACACAATATTTTGTTGTTGATTAATTATTGCAGCATCCAATTTATGTAAAGTGAGATGGTCAATCATAGAGAAGTAACAATTGTGCGAATTGGGTGTATATCATGAATTCTATTTCTACTTTCATTGTCATACATATTCACTATCACTGTTATGCACATTAACTATCACTGTCATGAACTGTTATGACAATAAAAATAAATATGAATGACAATAATAATAAAAATAGAGGTCATGTTATACATTCAATTTACTTTTTCATCATGGAGAGTGAAATTGCAAGATGCAAATAAACATACATATATACAATTAAGTCCTTAGTCAATCAGGTGGCTTAGCCCACCTGGCCATTTAGTTCCTCACTTTAGTGAGAGACCTAAACTCGATTCCGAGTAGAAACTAATATTTACCGATAAAAAATAAAAAAAATAACAATTAAGTCCTTAGTCGGTTTTTTTTTTTAAGGCAATCTTTATTAGGGCTACGAAGGTCTGCCTTGTATTCCATGGGACAGATTATATATATCAGGTCATTGGATCCTTGAAATTCTATATTTTCACTTTTGTTTTAATTGATTTATTGTACATTGTGCTTATATTATTAATAATATAAGTTATTTTTACTTGTATTTTTTAATAAAATCAATCGATATTATTAAAAAATACACTTGAATTATATGGTACACTTAGGGCATGTTGGAACCACCGGATCGCCGACTCTATGTGATTATCAGATTCGGGATCACAGATATGATAAAACGCAGTGGAAAAGAATCATACCTATTCACCGTAATAAGTGAAGACGAACCAGTTCTAAGTTCAGAACAGCCGATCAAAAGATGAACCTCGAACCTCACGATCTTTTGCCGTATTCCTATCCCTTTCCCTTGGACGTCGTGTGGGCGACGATCTTCCAGGGAATCAGAATCCGCCTCCTCCTTTTTACGTTTTTTAACCCATATGGGAGGCTCTGAAGTAGGGTTATTTATAGGCTACAACAGGGACCCTAAGGAGGAATTAGGGTTGGGCCTCCTGATGGGCTTAGGCGTCCTGTGTTCACTCCGAACACTCCACTTATGCCCATCAATTATAACTCGGTCCACTAAAGGGTTATAATTGAACTACCGTCCTAATCCCATATTATAATATGGGCTCTTTTATTATGTGTACGTTTATTTCCCCGTGTTTAAGATATCGAATGTCCATAAATTAAATAAGTTACTGACAACTTAATTAATTTACATCTAATTCCAAGAGTAGTACCACTCATCTTTATTATCATGTCGGATTAAATCCACCTGCAGGGTTTACATAATAATCTTTATGAGCTCCTCAAGGGGACATCATCATCTTAAATAATTAGGACACAGATTCCTTCTATAATCAACAACACACCATATAAACAGTGTTATCTCCCAATTCACCGAGCCTATTGAATTAATAAATCTCACCCATTGTCAAATTAAAGAAACAAACACTGAGTACACGTGCCCGTTATTATATAGGGATTAAGAAGACGTACATCCATAATAACAGAGGTCTTGTTCTTTTATATAGTCAGTACAAATTAAACAACCTCATATGTTCTTGCTCAATACATACAAAATGTACTAATGTAACTTTATATAGTAAAGATAGACTAATACCAAATTACACCACAACCATTCCAATGGTTTGTCCAAATCCATCTTGGTTGTGAGCTATTATTTATAATCTATAAGGAACTGATAGCATGATCTTCTGTGTGACACCACACACCATATTATCTACAGTATAGACTAATCTGGACAAAAACAATGATATATGTAACAATCATAAAAAGCAAGTATTTTGATCATAATGAATCTCATATAAAAAAGATATTCATACAAAAAGTTAGGCTTATAGTATACATCCTAACAGGGCATACAAGACTTTGTCTTTTTATTTAAACCTATTGAGAATTATTTTTTATTCATTATATATGTAGAATTTTTTGTATTTAATTTTTTATTTTTTCCTCACAGACCTTATTAAAACACACACATATATATATATATATATATATATATATATATATATATATATATATATATATGGGAAATTTGCAAATGTGTTTATCGTATTAAGGGGATAGCAAAACTTGTCCGGAGACAACAATTTATGCCTTCATTTATCAATTCTAAATTTTTAATCCAATTTTTTCGGAATACTTAAAATTCATAATTTTTCAGTGTGGACACTATTTTTTGACGAAACGAAAGACAACAATATATCAATTGTTCGTCTCTCCAATCGATCTCATCAACCGGAAAATTGTGAGTTGAAGGCGAAGTGTGGTAAATTTTAAATTTCCAACAAAATTAGACATAAATTGCACAAAAAAATAAATTGGTAAATAGAGGGCATAAGTTGCTACACTCTAACACGACAGACAAATTTTGCTACCCCTAATTTAAATGGCATTTTTTGCAATTTTCCCATTATGAAGATGAGAAAGTATTATGTACAATGAGCTAATAATATAATACTTTTTACAAGTAATAATATTAATTTTTAAAGTAATAGTATTAATTTTTTTAACAAATAATATTAGTTGTGTATGGTGCACAATTTGCATATAATGTTTGTCTATAAAAATTTATGTCCCGGCCCTGAAATAAAATTCTAGATATATTCCTGATTATAATAGGAATTGAAGATTTTGGCCTCTCTCTTGGAGAAAGAATAAATCCCAGATTCGTCTGATCAAATTTTTGTTTGGAGAATTATCCATGCTTGGTAACTTTTACAGTTGTCATTGCAGGAGTTTAAAATATTGCAAAATCCTCTGTTGTTCATAAATGGAATTAATTCAGATGAACCTAGTGGGGGACCTTTATCATCTTCAATAATAATATTTATTTATTTTTTATTATTATCATCTCAAAACTTGTTAATTTAATTTCCACCAGATTTGCCCTAGGTCTAATAAATATCTCCATGTTTCCTGTTACGTAGCAAGCATGTGGCAAAAATAATCATTCAAAATTATTATGTTTTATGAATTCAGATGTATAGCCAACTTATATCATTCATTATCCATCCGTTTAATTGACTTTTAGTGTTACTTGATTTGATTGGAAGGGATATGAAATTATATGATGAATTTAAAGGGATTTAAAAAGATATTTCTTGATAGGATTAATTATAATTTGCAACTTATAGTATAACACATTTTACTATAATATGTATTATATTTTATAACAAATTGCAGCTCGTATTATATAAAATTGACTGATTGATATATCAACTCAAATTTTATTTTTTTTCCGGTCAAATTATATAGGGATACATATCAGAGCCTCTATCTCACCCAAATTTTCACGAAAATTGATATATCAAATCAAAATTTTTTTTTTTCCAGTCAAATTAGGCCTCTATCTCACCCAAATTTTCAAGAGTTAATGAATCGAGTATTATTGAGTTTGAATTTGTTTGTTTATATAAAGAGCTTTATTAAACGAGCTCATGAATATTTTTCCAGCAGAGTAGTTCACGAATGATTTGATTTAATTATACTCTAATCGATTCATCATATTTGAATTTATTACAATATTAATTTGAATTTATTACTCCCTCTATCCACCAAAAGTATGCTCACACTGTTTTTTTCAACAATTTGTTTTGCTTCACCATTTAACCATTACTTAATTTTTTTTATCTACTTTATTTACGTTTTTTTTAAACCTGTCAAAACCAAACGAGCATACTTTTAGTGGACGGAGGGAGTACAATATTAGTATTCATTTATCTTATATAGTTGGGTGTTCATAATCAAATACTTTTAACCTCTCTATGAATATACGTTCAAATATATATATATATATATATATATATATATATATCAACAATTCATAAACGCAAAAATTTATATGAGACGGTCTCATGCATGAGATCGAGTCACTTTTTAATAAATTGTTATTATTTTTTAAAAAGTGATACAAATTAGTATAAAAGTAATAACAAATTGAAAAGTGATAACAATTTTTAAAAATTGACTCCGTCTCATGCATAAGATCGACAATCTTACACAAGAGTGCTGCTTCATAAACATTTCCTATACCGTTTGTAAACATGTTCGACTATTAAATAACGAATTATGCAAACACTCACTCGCCCATTGATCATGTTCAATAGCTCTCTCTTTTATTTTTTAAATTAAAAAATTAAGCTGCAAATTCATGATTTTTGTAATAAATAAAATTTGTCAGAAGAGGTTATATGCTTTCTAGTGATCATGTGCAGATAGCAGTGTGGGGGCAAAGGATAATGGAAGTGTTAGCATCAAGAAAGCATTTATTCATGCTTGGGTTCAATTAACAAGGCTCCACAGGGTGCATGGGTTGGGATTAAATAATTTAGGCAGATATACTTTTGCATATGTTTTAAATTTTAATAGTATCAGTTGTTTTTTATACAAGCGAAAGCACAAATAATATACGAACTCCAATAATTTTATGTAAAATACTGACAAACGTATGAAATAAAGAGTCGAACACGTCTCACAAAAGAAAAAACCCCCTCAATAATTTCAATTCATATTCAACTGTATTACAAAGTTCTTGAAATTTCTATTTATAATAGCTAAACTAGGGTTTTATGTTTGTAATTCTTAAAAGTCAAACCCACCGATAATTAATTAAAACTTGAACAAAGCCCTAAACTTTATAAAATTAATAACAAATAATTAAAATCCAAACTTTTCTCCATCTTTCTCTCCTCTTTCGAAAAGATTTTTCTTTGAATCTGCATAAATCTTATCTTTTATCAATGAAATAAAATATATTTTGGTTTAATCTCTCTCTTCATTTTAGTTGCTGTTATTCTTTGAATTAGTGATTAACACCTTAATCGCATTTTTGTATATTGTTGAGAATTCTGAGAGTCAACAGATTAATGCTTATTGTATCGTACTTTCGTCTGCATCAATTTTATTAAAAAATATTAATTATTGGTCAGTATTAATAATTTTTATTGAGCTATAGTATTAGTTATTTTTAATGAACAATATTAAATTTGCACTAATTACAAAAATACAATTAGTCCACTCAAATATTACTCAATAATTATTGGTAGATGGTCTCCCAAAATGAGTAGGAGATCTAATATGATATTGTTTCACGAATCTTATTATTTGAAACAAAATTTCAATTAATTAGCATCCATGTTATATTTTCATTTAGAAAATATTGACTCGTTCAATTTAATCTTAACAAATGGTATAAGTCTCATGAATTGATTTGCGAAAATTAATTTTAGTGAATAATTAATTATATAAAATAACTCTATTATCAACATTAATTTGGATTAATATTAACTTGTAACATGTATTACGGTCATTTATTAATTTGCAACTTTTATAATTTTTTTATTCGATCATAACTTCTATTGTACGAAATTGATCGATTGCAGCTCAATTTCTTTGTTTTCCCGGATTGTACGTGACTGAGCTAGTGGCCACAAATAATAGAGTGTCAATTTCGTATATAATATAGATTGCAATCGAATAAAAAAATTGTCCAAATAAAAAAAAAAAAAGGAATTATAGTATAACTAAAAATGGGTATAAACCCTAATTTTATTAAAACAAACAAATTACATAAAATAAAGCCATGGGGGCTCACTTTAAATAATCTAACATTATCCTCTGATCCTTCCCATATCATTGCAGCAGTAGCCGTATTTATATCTTTGGAAATGGTATCATCTTTCAGGGTAGAGCTGTCGAAATGGGCCAGCAGGGCGGGCCGGGCCTAAATCCGCAAAAACCCGTCTTTTGGTGGGGCGGGGCGGGGCGAGCCAAAAATATGGTGGGCTGCAAAACCCCCAACCCAACCCACTTATTGGCAGGCCGCGGGTTTAGGTGGGCCAGCCCACATTAATTTTTTTATATTTTTTTAAAATTTTAAAAATAATAATTTTAAAGCTTTAATACATTAAATTTATCACAATCAAATATAATCAAATAATTTATGTTGGTGATTATCACTTTAAATAAATAAAAACAATATTTATCTCACAAATAAAGTTCATCGTTCATTTATTACAAAATAACTTCTTACAAATTGAAGTTTATAATTCATTAACCATAATAACTAAAAAATATAGTCTCCTACAAATTAAATTTATCATCTATAAAATAAACTTTACAAAATATCCTTAAAATGATATTATAATTGTTAATATTGTATATAAAAATAAATAAAACTTTTAAAAAAAATTAGGCGGGCCGGCCCGCCAAAGCCCGCCCCCAACTCGCCAAAGTCCGCGGCCCAAACGGACTAGCCAGTCTAGGCCCGCTTTCGAACGGGCTAAAAAAATTCAACCCAACCCTCATTTTGAGCATAACGAGGTGGGTTGGCCCAACGGGCCTAACCCATTTTGACGGCTCTATTTCCGGGTCAACTTTATTTACCACCTTCTACAGTTATAATTGTCATGAATGGCAGGTCTAATTTGGAGGTTGTTTAATTTAATATATTTAGTATTGTTACCACTTGTACATCATACATGTCACCATGTCATCCCCCCACCCTCATGTTTAATGATTATATATAACAACCAACATTATTTGCCTGTCTAAAACTGGCGGATTTATATATATTTTGTGTTTTCCCCTTTTTTTTGGTCAAAGAAAGAAATAGCTTATATAAAATAACAATTACAAGTACAAACAAGCTATTTCCTGGGCTCAAACAATCGCTCTAAACCAATCAAGAGGAGTGGAGGGACCAGCGCAATCTCTGTCTGCCGAGAACCAGTCTTCGACCTCAGAAAGAGAAAAATCCAGATACTTTAGGCAATCTCATTCCAAGAAATCAAAGACAAAAGACAAAGATCCACTAAGAGCCGAAAACCAACGCGTCAGAGACCCCCAAGAAACCTCCATAGGGGAGAAAAGAACACACAAGGTGAAGGAACCGCACAAGGCGCCGAGACTTCACCACGGAAGACGAAGCAGCGAAAATCGCTGAAAAGAAAAAGAAAAAAACACAAGAAAAACAAAGAAAGAAGCTAAACTAGAAAACAACAAAACAAAAAACAAAACAAAATAAAAAGCAACAAAAGGGGGACAACGGGACGACCCGAGAACGATCCGTCATAAGCACGGCATCGTTTACTGGGTCGTCTCGTTGGCCCAAGCACAAGGACACAAGCGGACTAACGGACAAGAAGGCGACGACTAAGGCTGACGGAATGGCCGGTGGCCGGTGGTCGCTAACGGCGACAGCGACGGTAGCTACGGCAGAGAGTTTTCTGTGCACTATAAGACACAGAGGGCGACGAGGACGACGGAACGGCAACAGCGACGGAGCGACGCTTGATGAGTGAAGAAGAGGGAGGCGGCGGCTCTTGGCAGAGGGGAAGTTGATTTCCTAGAGAGAGAGAGTTCTCCAGCAGCTTCTAGAGAGAGGATTTTTTGGGAGGCTTCCGTTTCTAGTGTGTTTTCCCTTTTCAATTCCATATGTTTTTTTACTATTTTAAATGGGAAAAATCTACTATGAACAAGGTTTTATGGTGAAACTTGATCAATTTATTAAATAATATTAGTTGTAATAATTGAAGGGTATTACCTATATTACGAAGGGTATCAATCGTGATAATTGAAAAGTGTGTCCTATATTACTAAATGATATCAGTTGTCATAACTAAAGGGTATCAGTTATGATAATTGAAGGGTATGACCTATATTACAACATGACAACATTATTCATGATAACTAAAGGATATTTTACTTATAATACTAAAGAGTATTAGTCCATATAACTAAAAAGTAAATCAGATCTATTTTCTCAATATGGATCAAGTTTCACCATGAAACTTGATTTATAGAAGACACACTCTTTTAAATGATGATTTTATATTTTGAGTTTTTCCTTTTTCTATTTCATATGTTTTATTAGTAGATCTCCAGTTAAACTTATTTATCTTATTATAAAATTGATGTTATTACTTTTATCAATTATACCATTTAAAATAAGATATTTTTTAAAATTAGTATACAAACTCAAATGTTAGAACATTTTAACCTTATTGTAAAAAGAAACTAGTCCAAACTAAAAATATAAAGAAGATAAAATTAACCTATACAATTTTATCTCTCATGCATGGTCAAAAGAAGAAGAAATGAAGAAGTTCAAGTTATCTTATTCAAAGGAAGAAGAGATACAGTTGAACACAATTACGGACATTACACATTTTTTTTAGCTTCTAGTTTCTAGTTAAAATCGTCCCATAATATTTTCACTTTTTAAAAGGTCCCACAACTTTTAGATGAAATAAATTAGTCTCATATGTATTTGAATTGCTCTTTTAATCGTAGCTCCTAGTTTAGAAGTCCTGCCCAATTTTTAGATGGACATTTCACTAGGAGAATCAGGTTCAACCTGAAAGCTTATGTGGATGATACTGGAAAAAAAATTCTAATATTTATGGGATTAATTCATTCCATCTAAAAGTTGTGGGATCTTTCCAAAAAAGTAAAAAAGTTATGGGACAATTTTAGCTAAAAACTCTATTAGTTTCTATGGTTTCAATTTTTTAGGGTTCAAAAAAATATTATGTTTTTTTAATTATCTTAAAGTAAAGAACCAATTGGTATATAGTTTTGGCATTAATTGGTTTTGAAGCATTATTTGTAATTTTGGGTAGTAGCGTGAAAAAACATGAACAAGTAATTAATATTTAGAACATTTAGGGGCCGCTTTGTTGGGGGTATTAGAATTAGGTAATGGAAATGACTCATTAATCATTCTCATTAATGAATTTTGGAAAGAAAGTTGAGCACGAAAAAATTTGAGCGAGAAAAAATAAACTATGGTCAAATGATTAATTATAAGAGGGAGATTATGTAATCAAAATAAATTAATGATTATTTTATTTTTAAATCAATGGGAATGATTAATGAGTCATTCTCATTACCTAATTCTAATATCTCCAATCAAGCGAGCCCTTAATTTAGTCGTACGATTTTATTCTTTTCAGATGTTAGTATATTTGTACTAATGCAATGAATTTCGACCTGAGTCCCTTGATTGATATTTTTTTAGTAGAGCTGATCAGTAGCATGTCTAGTGATAGGCAGATGTGGTGGGCTTTAGAGAGTAAAAAAAAGAAAAAATGATGGATTTAGGAGGAGCTTGTTTCAAGCTGTTTAATGAGAATGAGAATGAAATTGTATTTTCTCTCAATGCCCTTTAATATATTGAATATACTGAACGAAGAAATGTCTTCATGTGGTTACATCATTAGTGTTGTGCTCCAATTTTAGAAAAAATAAAACAAAAGTGGTGGAGGGAAATGATTGAGGATAAATGATTGTACAAGGGGAATATGTTAATTAAAATAGGTAGTGATTACTTTATTTAGAAAAAAAAAATAATGTCATGATCATTTTTTATTCTCATTAATCACCACATTTTTATTCTGATTTTAATTAATGAATTTGCAATCAAATGCTCGCTGGCGGCTAAATAAACTATGATTCTATTGTACATACTCTAATTGCTAAACACACCTCGTTCAAACTATGAAATATTTTAAAATTATTATACACACCCCAATGTTAAATCATTATACTCTTATTACACAAAAAAAAAAAAAAGAAAGAAAAAAAAATCCCAAACTAATTAAAGACAAACTAATGGGTACAAAATTAAAATAGTTATATGGAAAATGACTAAGTTACCCTTATGAAAATATAAATGTTCTTTAAATTTTAGCCCTCTAAATTTTTAATTTCGAAACTAGCTATTTGTGTTTAAAAAAATTCAAAATTACGTCATTTTATCGGCACTAAAATGATGTGACATTTTGAACCCGCTTCATTGTCATCCCTAAACCAAAGACGGACTTAGATGTCCCACCCTTGGGGGCACATGTTCCCACTATTTGTTTTGCTAGTTGATGCGTAAAAATTGACTTGAGTCCGTTTCCCCACCTGGGTTCACGTGGGTAAAGCCTTTACGCACTAGGATCCTTAGCTTCCCTCGAACAAACGTACCTGCAAAACACGCCGGAGGGTTCTCCGGCGTAGGCACTCCGACGCTCAAGTCAGATCACCGGAAAACACTCAAGAAAGTACGTATAGAGTAGCTAAGTAAGAGTGATAGTCGTTCGATCCCGTTACCTCCCTCCTAGGTGTGTTACTTATACGTAAGTTAAGAGTAATAACCGTCATCACGGTTCCAAGGCATTATCCCGCACGTTCTGCCATGATGTCGTGCGTGGATATCTTTTCTCTCAAGAAATATGTATTGTGCCTACGAATTCCCCCCTGGACGGAGGTTGGACCCAGTCAATGAAGAATATAGGGAATATTCCTTGACTTGGGCCTCCATTATCTCAACTACTCGTCACTTCTCATACTTCTCGGTCTTATCAGATAAGTAACCGCTGTGGGCTTGGTCAAATACCCGCGTATTCTTCATATCTCGCCTGGGCCTCGCGGCCCACCTGCAGCTAGGTTTGGGCCTCGCGGCCCACCTGCAGTCGGGTTGGGCCTCGCGGCCTGCATTCAATTTTAGGCCTCGTAGTTTATCTGTAGCTAGGGTTGGGCCTCGTGGCCCCTCTCCATACAGGTCTGGGCCTCGTGGCCCACCTGTAGGTGGGTTTAGGGCTTCGTAGCCTTAATGCGGTCGATTTGGGCTCGGGCCCATCTCGGGTTTTTTCCCCTCTATCAAGGGTATTCGGTTACACCATCGGGCCCTATTAGGATGGGCATACTTGGGCCCTACGTGCAGTTGGGTCTGACATTTTTATCCGCATCAACCACTCCCCCCTACTCTGGTGAGCGATCTCGGAGCTCACTAGAGTAAGGAAGATTAGACACACCTTCCTGCAGCTAGGCTATCCTCCCTGCAGCTTCGACTTACGGGGTTCATCCCCTCTCGCTAACTGTTGGAGTCCAGCGACTCTTCGGTTTTCGTGCAAGCCAGCTGTCGATCATGTATCCGTCTTTCAGTTTGGCTACTGATACACATTCCCATTAATTCTTTCTTTTATTTCAAATCGATCATTTCAGTTTCTTCAAATATTCTTAAAATTGTTAGCCTCTAGGCTATTAGTTTGAATGTGCAGGCAGGTTACTAGGGTTCCCCTCCCTAACTGTATATTTGGGTACGGGTTTCCCCGTGTAGGTAGGTAACCTATTCTCCTAGGTTCCCGTAGGTCTTTCTCTCTTTCATTTTTAAGGGCCAATACCTTAGGTTCCTCTTTTCATGCAATTCCTCTAGGGCTTGCGTATCCTCAAAAGTAGCTTCAGTTTGCAATTATGAAACCCACTTCTTTAGGTTTCAAGTGAATTGAACTTTTTTTACGAGTCTATCCTGATTTCTCCAGGAATGACCCTTCCTCACTTTAGGTAAGTTTGAAACCTCCATATAGGCTAAACTTGTTTTAGACTTGTCGAAACCTTTCTTAGGTTCGGATTAGCTAAGAACTTCTTTATAGATCTAACCTCCCAGCCATCTCTTGGCTTTTCTCTTTGTAATCCTCCTGGGTTTGAGTTTTGTCAAGGCTATGTCTTAGACGGGTCTCATTCCCCTCTTGAATTTGGTAGAACCATGTCCATAGGTTCAGCCTTATATTTTCGTAGTTATCTCTCAGTGGTTAAACCTTCTCCTTGTAGGTTTAACCTTGCATCTTTGTGACTACTTCTCAGCCTTAATTCTGAAAACTTTATCTAGGTTTAAGCCGACTAGGCCCTTGCAATAAATTCAGTTTTACGTGCATAAAACTATCTCTTGATCTCATAGTCCCTTCTCTGAGACTGACTCGGCTAGACTTTTGTGAATTTAACTTGACATTTCAAAGACTTTCGTAGCCTTGAGTTACATTGTCCTCTCAGGACGTAGGTTTAGTTAAACTTTATAGGTTTAACTTAATATCTTCAAAACTTTCGTAGTTTCAAATCTTGAAAACCCTTTCTATGTGCAGGTTTAGTTAAGCCCTTCTCGTAGATTTAATTAAGGCTTTTCTCAAAGCCATATCTCATATTCTACAATTAGTTAGTTGAACCCTTGTTGTAGGTTTAACTTAGTATATGGGAGTTGTCTCTTAGCTCCAATTCTCGCAACCCTCTTAGGTTTAGGTGGGTTAAACCATATATGCAGGTTTAACTTAGTTTTTCGAAGCTATCTCTTAGCTTCTTTTCTCATAACCCCTCTCTGGGTTTAGGTGGGTTAAACCTTCTCTGCAGGTTTAACTTAGTTTTTCGAAGCTATCTCTTAGCTTCTTTTCTCATAACCCCTCTCTGGGTTTAGGTGGGTTAAACCTTATCTGCAGGTTTAACTCAGTTTTTCGAAGCTTTCTAAGCTTTAAATCTCGAAACCCTCTCTGGGTTAAGGTTAGTTAAACCCTTTCTGCAGGTTTAACTTAGTTTTTCGAAGCTTTTTGAGCTTCAAATCTCGAAACCCTCTCTGGGTGTAGGTTTAGTTAAACTCTGTAGGTTTAACTTGGTATTTCGAAGCTATCTCTTAGCTTTGAATCTCGTAACCCTCTTTGGGTGTAGGTTTAGTTAAACTCTTTAGGTTTAACTTAGTTTCTTGAAGCTTTCTTAGCTTTGAGATCTGTAAATCCTCTCTGAATGCTAGATGGGTTAAACCTTTTCTACGAGGTTTAACTTAATATTCTCGAAACTTTCTTAGCTTCCTTCTTTTAGAAACCTTTCTTCTAGGTTTGAATTAGACAAACCCCTTTCGCAGTTTAGTCCGAGCTTTTGTCAAGGCTACATCTCGGATGGTTCTCTCAATCCTTTTCGAGTTTAGTAGAACCCTACTTATAGGTTCAATCTCGTATTTTTGTAGTTGTCTCTTAATAATCTAAACCTTTTTGTAGGTTTAACCGAGTCTCTTCAAGCTATCTCTTAGCTTTAATTCAGCATTTCCCTTCTGGGCTTAGATTAGTTAAACTCTTGTAAGTCTAACTTGATATTTTCAAGGCTTTCTTAGCCTCAAGTCACATAACCCTCTCTGGAGGTAGGTCTAGCTAAACTCTATAAGTTTAACTTAGTTTTCTCTAAGCTATCTCTTTAGCTTTGAATCTTGCAACCCTCTCTGGGTTAAGGTTAGTTAAACCCTCGCTGTAGGTTTAACTTAGTTTTCTCGAAACTATCTCTTAGCTTTGAATCTTGCAACCCTCTCTGGGTTCAGGTTAGTTACACCCTCACTGTAGGTTTAACTTAGTTTTCTCGAAGCTATCTCTTAGCTTTGAATCTTTCAACCCTCTCTGGGTTCAGGTTAGTTAAACCCTCACTGTAGGTTTAACTTAGTTTTTGCGAAACTATCTCTTTAGCTTTAATTCTTGCAACCCTCTTTGGGTTTAGGTGGTGTTAAACCTTATCTGCAGGTTTAACTTTGTGTTTCGAAGCTATCTCTTAGCTTCTTTTCTTGCAACCCTCTTTGGGTTTAGGTGGTGTTAAATCTTATTTGCAGGTTTTACTTTGTGTTTCGAAGCTATCTCTTAGCTTCTTTTCTTGTAGGTGGGTTAAACCTTATCTGCAAGTTTAACTTAGTGTTTCGAAGCTATCTCTTAGCTTCTTTTCTCGTAACCCCTCTTTGGGTTTAGGTGGGTTAAACCTTATCTGCAGGTTTAACTTTGTGTTTCGAAGCTATCTCTTAGCTTCTTTTCTCGTAACCCCTCTCTGGGTTTAGGTGGGTTAAACGTTATCTGCAGGTTTAACTTAGTGTTTCGAAGTTATCTCTTAGCTTCTTTTCTCGTAACCCTTCTCAGGGTTTAGGTGGGTTAAACCTTATCTGCAGGTTTAACTTAGTGTTTCGTAGCTATCTCTTAGCTTCTTTTCTCGTAACCCTATCTGGGTTAAGGTGGGTTAAACCTTATCTGCAGGTTTAACTTAATTTCTTGAAGCTATCTCTTAGCTTCTCTCCTCGTAACCCTTCATGGGCTTAGGTGGGTTAAACCCTCTCTCGTAGGTTTAACTTTAGTGTTTTGAAGCTATCTCTTAGCTTCGTTTCTTGTAACCCTTCTCTGGGTTTAGGTGGGTTAAACCCTCTCTCGTAGGTTTAACTTTAGTATTTTGAAGCTATCTATTAGCTTCGTTTCTTGTAACCTTCTCTGGGTTTAGGTGGGTTAAACCCTCTCTCGTAGGTTTAACTTTGTTTTCTCGAAGTTATCTCTTAGCTTTGTATATCATATCTTAGTTAAACATCTCAGGTTTAACCTCGTTTTCTCTCGAGCTTTATCCGGCTCTGCAAACCCTTGATGGGCATCCAGTTGAATTCTTGACAAGTTTATCTTATCAAGATTAGTTCTAGGTTTTTCGCGCCTAAGTCTTCTATTCAAGCCATCTATGACCTCCTTCAAAATCTAATTAAGCTTAATAAAGTTTTTCATAACTCAGCAATATCACTTGGAAAGAATCTCTCTAGACCAACTTGTTAATTCTCTACACAACTTCAGGCAGTCCCTTCTCTGGGATATTTTTTCAGTAGTTAAGTTTAACTCTCCTCAAGCTTTTTCAGCTTCATAAGGGATGTCAAAATTTCAGACCTGTAAAAGGCGTCAAGATTTCAAACCCGTAAAGGGTGTCGCAATCTCAAACCCGTAAAGGGCGTCAAACCCATAAAGGGCGTCACAATCTCAAACCCGTAAAGGGCGTCACAATCTCAAACCCATAAAGGGCGTCACGATCTCAAACCCGTAAAGGGTGTCAAACCCATAAAGGGCGTCACAATCTCAAACCCATAAAGGGCGTCACAATCTCAAACCCGTAAAGGGCATCACAATCTCAAACCCATAAAGGGCGTTACAATCTCAAGCCCATAAAGGGTGTCACAATCTCAAACCCGTAAAGGGCGTCATAATTTTATCCGACCCTTTGTAGGTGTCATGTTTTCTCAAAGCTAATTTCAGCTTTTATCCTCCAGACCCTTGACAGGCGTCATATTTCCTCAAAGCTGATTCTAGCTTTTATTCTCCAGTCCCTTGATGGGCGTCATATTTTCTCAAACCCTTGAAGGGCGTCCAAGTTAAGCTGTCTAAGTTTAACTTAGCTTCTTTTAGCTTCATTAGTCTCAAATTTCAGTTAAACACATCAGGTTTAACACAGGTTTTCAATTCTCCAGCTTTCTTTTAGCTTTGCTAATCTCAAGTTTCAGTTAAACATATCAAATTTAACTTAGGTTTCTCAACTCTGTAGCTATCTCTTAGCTTTGCTAATCTCAAATCTCAGTTAAACATATCAAATTTAACTTAGGTTTCTCAGTTCTGCAGCTATCTCCTAGCTTTGCTAATCTCAAATCTCAGTTAAACATAACAAATTTAACTTAGATTATTTTTGTAGAGTATTTTCTTAATGTTCATTCCCAATACTCAAAACTTTCTTTCAAACAAATTTGATCATTCGAATATAATCTTATCTCATTTTTTCCACTTCTAAGTACTCATATAAATTTGCAATAATAAGAAATAAGAAAATACTTCTCTCATTCAACACAATAATGTCCCATTGACCACAATCGATCAATGTAAGTCAAAATCAACTTAGCCGGTCTCTTTATAAAACCTCCCTATGGCAAAACCCATAGGCAGGAGAAACAAGAGTACCAGTGCGGCCAAATCAAATCTAGTAAAGAACTGCAAATAAATGCAATATCAATCAAATGAAGTCCACCTACCTGTAGTGAGGTGGAGTTCGAACACAGAACTTCTTTAGAAGGCACACACTCCAAGGTTGAGCAATTTGATTTCCCTCCATATCCTGGAGTTCATATACTCCTTCTCTGGGAAGCCTAACAATCTTGTAGGGCCTCTCCCATTTCGGGTCCAACTTACCCAATCTTTTGAACGTATCAACCACTCCCTCCTACTCTAGGTAGTAAGGTCCAGCTAGTAACATCCCGACTAGCTAGAGTAGAGAGAATTTTTCAGTGATCTCCAAGGTATTTGCACTAGGCTCAAACCAAAGCTCCAGTGAGGTGGGTATCGTTATTTGATACCAGAATTTTGGGGATGTCAAATCTCCCTTCTGTGGGGGATAAACAACCTTAAGTATGGTTTAGTGAATGATCACCTGTACATCTGACCCCCGATCATTACGAACTGGTGTCTCCATCTTTGCATTTTCCTCTTATCTGGGAACGAACTAGGGTCCTACAATACATTAAAAATTACAGTTCTCCAATCGTTAGCTTCTCCGATAACCCCTGCTGATGGGATTGTGGCTTCATTTCTACAGTCATCACAGTAATTTTCCCGCCTGCCTCCAGTGTTGCTGAACTCGCCAGCTTGGACGGGCTTTCTACTCTGGAATTTTCTTCATGAGATATTTATCTGACCTCAAAAGAACTGAATCTGCCCAGTAACCCCGCTACTCGTTGTAGTTAGGCTATCATCTTTTCATCCTTTGTTACGTATCCATCTGTAATCTGTTGCGTCACCAGCTGGAATCTGAAAACATGACCACACGTCGTGCTCCAGCTTGGCTGTCATCTCTACTCCTTGGATCAAGGCTTCATATTCAGCCCCATTTCTACGACCCACCTGGCCATCCCACCTGAAAACTGACCTGGGCCCGTTTCCCCACCTGGAAGATCAGCTCTCCGAGCAGTGACCATTACAGTCAGAGTTATTTTCTCGATCTCTGAATTGGTACGTATTTCCAGGTTTGTAGTTGATCTCCAACCACCTCACTATGTGTTTAGCACTTCAAAGTTTCTGCATGTTTCTCCTCCCTCCAGGGAAGGTTTTCTCTTTCCATCATTATTCATCGGGCATAATCATATTTTCCTTTCTCCAGCAGGGATATCATGAGAATCCCGTCTTCCTACCTCCAGTGGACCTCATTCCGCAGCAAAACCATCTTCTGGTTAAGGGGAAACTTTTCTCTTTTTCAGGTCTAACCTGCTCAGGGAATACCTCCCTCTAGAGGGAGGCTGTACCCTACCTCGTTGATGGGTATAATTTACACATCTGCAACACTTGTTAATACTAAATCAAAAATATCATAATCATTTGAACGGACATCATATCCGATATTCATCATATCCAAAGACTAAGGCTTCGTTAAAATCATATGAAATTAATAGAAGTCGTACCTTGCTCACGTCAATATTCTTACCACTGATTCATGGTAAAATTACATATTCATGGTAAAAGAGCTAAATTTAGAGATTTTACCAATTTATCGTCTAGATGGGGGTTGAATTGTGCTCAACTATACCCTTGACACCTCTAGGTCTCTTCATGCCCACCTTACTCTAGGGAGGACGTCATTGTCTCGTAGGTGGAATTATGTCAGTTCCACCCATGGCTTTCTCCATAGCCTTGCTTGCTTCTGCAATTGGTTTTCCTTCTAAAATTCGTGAGGGAGGTGGTGGTAGATTGGTCCTCCTCCCTCTAGAGTAAGACTGTACCCCACCTCGTTTGATGGGTACACTTTCCACAACTGTAATACTTGTCAGAACTAAATCCAAAATATCACAGTAAAATAATCATACTCATTTAATATGACATCATATTAATATATCAGAATACTTAAAGACACTCAAGAGATAATGCTCTGTTAGAATCAGGTGAAGTACACAGAAGTTGTACCTTATTTATATCAACATCATCACCATTGACTCATTGTAAAATTCCATACTCGGGGTAAAGAGCTAAGTTCATATATCTTACCGAATTATCGTCTAGGTGGGGGGTTGTATTGCATTCAATAATGTACTGGACACCTTTTGGTCTCCACGTATCCACCTCGCTCCAGCGAGGACATCGTCATCCTATCATCTCATCAAGCTTGTCATTCAGGTGGGTGGTTACGTCCTACTCAACAATGGACTTGACACCTCCTGGTCTCCTTAGATCCACCTCGCTCCAGCGAGGACATCATTATCATGTCTTTTTATCGAACTATTATTCAGGTGGGTTTTCACGTTGTACCTATGATAACAACTTCTGTACAATCTTGCATACCATGAAAATCAAAGTTAAAAACTAAAAAGTTTGGAGCCTTTCGTTCTGACTCAATATTCCTCCTTAAATTGAGAGGGAGTTTTAACTAAACCACATTCTTTTTCAAGCTGGGATCGCTTCCCATCTGCACGTCCCTAATAGTTAGGGATCACTATCTCACAAATTGATTCGGTCTTTCACAAAAAATGAAGACTCCAAACTACATGCTTCTTGGTAGGGGCCGTGATCCACCCACCGCTTGCATGTTGGTCATTCGAGGACCATGAAAACATCAATATTCAATAATTCTAAAAATAAAATTCAGGAACAACTCATGTCTTTGCTCATTGTTCCCACAGATGGCGCCAATTGATGCATAAAAATTAACCTGGGCCCGTTTCCCCGTCTGGGTTCACGTGGGTAAAGCCTTTACGCACTAGGATCCTTAGCTTCCCTCGAACAAACGTACCTGCAAAACACGCCGGAGGGTTCTCCGGCTTAGGCACTCCGACGCTCAAGTCAGATCACCGGAAAACACTCAAGAAAGTACGTATAGAGTAGCTAAGTAAGAGTGATAGTCGTTCGATCCCGTTACCTCCCTCCTGGGTGTGTTACTTATATGTAAGTTAAGAGTAATAACCGTCATCACAGTTCCAAGGCATTATCCCGCACGTTCTGCCATGATATCGTGCGTGGATATCTTTTCTCTCAAGAAATCTGTATTGTGCCTACGAATTTCCCCCTGGACGGAGGTTGGACCCAGTCAATGAGGAATATAGGGAATATTCCTTGACTTGGGCCTCAATTATCTCAACTACTCGTCACTTCTCATACTTCTCGGTCTTATCAGATAAGTAATCGCTGTGGGCTTGGTCAAATACCCGCGTATTCTTCAAATCTCGCCTGGGCCTCGCGGCCCACCTGCAGCTAGGTTTGGGCCTCGCGGCCCACCTGCAGTCGGGTTTGGGCCTCGCGGCCTGCATTCAGTTTTAGGCCTCGTGGCTTATCTGTAGCTAGGGTTGGTCCTCGTGGCCCCTCTCCATACAGGTCTAGGCCTCGTGGCCCGCCTGTAGGTGAGTTTAGGGCTTCGTAGCCTTAATGCGGTCGATTTGGGCTCGGGCCCATCTCGGGTATTTCCCCTCTATCAAGGGTATTCGGTTACACCATCGGGCCCTATTGGGCTGGGCATACTTGGGCCCTACGTGCAGTTGGGCCTGACATTTTTATCCGCATCACTAGTATTATGTTATAAATTAAATCATACTCCCTCCGTCCACAATGAATATGCTCATTGAAAATGAGCACGATATAAAAAAAAAAATTATAAAGTAAGAATATTGTGGGATTAATTTATGTATAAAGTAATGGTTTATGAGTAAAGTTCAATAACAATTTGAGTAACTAAGTGATGGTTGGAGGATAAATATAAATTAATTATTTTCACAATGGGTATGAGAATAAACTTGGTGGACGGGTGAAAACGCAAGCAAGAATAAACTTTGTGGACGGAGGGAGTAATTAGAATTATTCTAAATAAAGAATCATAATACAGAATTGTTACTTTGTGTAGCATGCTTATGTCCAGATTGCTCATTCTTGGCTTATGATAAAATATAAATTGATCAATATTGCTAGATTTTTCCCTCAAGACTTTGTACAATTCATATTGAGGCACTTGATGATCAGTTTGAAACTATATCTGATATGTGTTCTACTAATGCGTTTGGAAGAGTAAAAGGTGTTGGAGCTCTTGCACAAAAGATGATAGAGACAAAGAAGCATGAGGCGTATCCATTTGTTTATTTGCTTATAGCACTTGCATTAATTCTTCCAGTTGCTACCGCTACAGTTGACAAGGTATTTTTCTGCAATGAATATCATAAAGGATCGTCTACGCAATTGCATAAGAGAATAATGGATGAATGATAGTTTGATGATATATATATTTAGATATAAGTTTTTCATTGTGTTGATAATGAGTCAATCATGCAAATATTTTATCATTGTAATAGACTTGAGTTGTTACATAAAAATAACTTTTTAATGTATTTTATATTTGAATTTTTTTTTTTGTCCCGTCATGAAAAGTTCTTGGATCCGTGGCTGCCCCAAGCAAACGGTGTGTATGCACATATTTATTGAAGTTTTTTGTAGTTTATTTTGTTCGATTTGAACAAGGGAACGGTGTTATATATATATATATATATAAATATATATATATATATATATATATATTAATATAAACGGTTAATTGTTTTAATATAGATAAAAGTAATATAGTAGATCTGATAAAAAAAGTAATATAATATTGTACTCTTATAATATAAAAAAATAAATATGAATATCTTAATTAATCCGCAGATAACAGCTAATTATACAGCCTATAATGATCTGGGAATGAGAGCAAGTTGGAATTGAAGAAACAAGACTGTTAATTGCTGATTGAGTCTAAGGGCCGGGGTTTGCAAATAATGAGCAACTTGCAAGAGCTGGACTGCATTTTCCTTACTGTCCAAGTCATTATATAAATAAAAAATATATATATATATATATATATATATCGAACAAATGGTGTGACTCGAATATTCATAACGTACGATATAGAAAATAGCGTTCTAACCACTTGAATTATATCATTCAGTGAAATTATTATATCAAATTATGTTGATCAACATCATTATATGTAAAATAAATATAATATATCTATCTATATATATTAAAGATTAATATTAAATTACAATATGTACTATAGTTTTTTTAAGGGAAAATGTAGTTTTTTACCCTATAAATTTGGATGACTTTGTTTTTAGTCCTCTTATCTTTTGACTTTTGTTTTCAGTCCTATAACTTCAAAAAAAATTTGATTTTCGTCCTGAAACCGGCTATTCCAGGTAACTCAACCGGTGACCGATAACGTGGAAATAAATTTTTTTTAAGTAATGACGTGGATCGCCACGTGGACAATTTAAAAAATAATTTTTTTTTAAGTAATGATGTGGATCGCCACGTGGACAATTTAAAAAATTTTGCATGTATAGGATTTGAACTCAAGACCTCTCCACAAATGGGCGAGAGGCTTGCCATCTCGGCTAGGAGCAACTTTGATATAAATGCGCCTTTTGTAATATATATTCAGCTTCTGAAGTGTTGCATACCTTTATAAAAAGGTCAAGAAAAATATGTAGCTTCCAAGGGTCGAACACATGACATATGTGCACATGTGCAAGCAACTAACCACTCAGGCTGAGAGTTATTTTGTTAACTAATACGCTTTTGGTAGTATCTATAGTACTTGAGCACGCCCATGATTCAACAAATTGGACCCCAAACTATTTTTTTTAACAAATAAACACTTTTACTTTTAAAATTGAACAAATAAGCCCTTTAACTAATAAAATAAAATATGGAGACCCTTTTATTAAATGAATTGACATAGAACATTATTATATTAGTGGATAAATTGACAAAAAAATTAAAAATATTATGATAAATTCTAAAAAATGATTGAAACATCAACAACACTTTTTCTTTTTTAATAATGGACTCATATTTTTTTAATATACAATATAATGTTAAACTATAAAATAAATTATTTATCAATAAAAACTATGATAAATTCTAAATTGGACCTTGAACTAGCATTTTGAGTACAATTTTTTTTTTTTTTTACAAATAACTTTTAAAATGAAATACATATGTTTTTCAACTAATAAAATGAGACATGAAGGTCCCTTTAATTATAGTTTTAAAACAATAAAAGTATATATATAAATTGTAAACGTAATAGTCTCGTATTTTAAAAAATAATTTCTTTATTATTTTTACGAATTTTAGTATTATGATTTTTTTTATTTTAATTTTTTTAATTCATTATATTAAATTAGTTATCTTCTTTTTTATGACTAGTTTAACATTATATTGTATATTAAAAAATATGAGTCAATTATTAAAAAAGTATGATGTATCACTTATTTTTTTGAATTTATCATAATATTTTTAATTTTTTTGTCAATTTATCCACTAATATAATAATGTTCTATGTCAATTCATTTAATAAAAGGGTCTCCATATTTTATTTTATTAGTTGAAGGGCTTATTTGTTCAATTTTAAAAGTAAAAGTGTTTATTTGTTAAAAAAAATAGTTTGGGGTCCAATTTGTTGAATTATGAGCGTGCTCAAGTCATATAGATACTACCAAAAGCGTATTTGTTAACAAAATAGCTCTCAGCCTGAGTGGTTAGTTGTTTGCACATGTGCGCATATGTCATGTGTTTGACCCTTGGAAGCTACATATTTTTCTTGATTTTTTTATAAAGGCATGCAACACTTCAGAAGCTGAATATATATTACAAAAGGCGCATTCATACCAAAGTTGTGCCTAGCTGAGATGGTAGCCTCTCGCCCATTTATGGAGAGGTCTTGAGTTCGAATCCTATACATGCAAAATTTTTTAAATTGTCCACGTGGCGATCCACGTCATTACTTAAAAAAAAAATATTTCCACGTCATCGGTCACCGGTTGAGTTACCTGGAACAGCCGGTTTCAGGACGAAAATCAAAATTTTTTTAAAGTTATAGGATTGAAAACAAAAGTCAAAAGATAAGAGGACTAAAAACAAAGTCATCCAAACTTATAGGGTAAAAAACTACATTTTCCCTTTTTTTAATAATTAATTAATTTACAATATGCATAAATTTTTTATTCCTTTACAACTTATAATATACAAAACTATATATCCTGTTGAAACCTAAACTTTGAAGGAATGTTTGGTTCACACGTTTAGAATTAAGGAATAGTAATGAAAGGAGAGTGTGATATTTAGTTGAGGAAAATCAAATGTTTGATATCTTAAAAGTAGGTAATTAAAGTCATTGATTCATTCCTCACCATTTTGGCCGGAGGAATGAAAAATCATTCTTTTCTAAAATTTCAGATATAGTTTTTTTTAAATTTATTTTGCCTTCTAAATTATTTATAATATTCTAAGCATAATTATTATATGTACTTTTTTATATTAAAAAAGAGTTAATAAAAATAACTATCTATACTTTTTATTAAAATCAAACACTTTCTATGATAATGATAACCATTATTATATATAAACTAAAAAATTCAACAATAATTAACATAGTCATTACCATTCCTTACTAGCTACTTCATATCCATTGTCATTCCGATTTATTTCAACAAACCAAGCACCCCTGAATTTTTTGGTATTTTACTGCCATCAACCGATTACAGTTGCACACTGATGAGAACCGTGAATTAGACTCGATGATTTCGATGCCCCCAACTCAGGTTGGCAAGCAACGAACTCCTCAATCCCACGTAATTTCGATGCCCCAACTCAGGTTGGCAAGCAATGAAACCCGATTCGAAGCTGTAGCTCGGGCTAGCAAGCTTTCGAATCAATCCACAAAGCAAGAATTTACTTCAAGAACTAATTTGCTATATTTTTCATATATTATTCTAAATATATTTAAACATACACAATAAAACTGATGCATAAAATCTTCTATTATACTAATAGGGGGTTTTAAATTGTTGAGGTGTCGTCTTCCGGTTGATTTCGTCTACATGTCATTTTTTGGTTAATTTCGCTTACGTGTCGTCTTCTAGCTGATTTTATTTGTGTGTCAATATGTTATATATGTTTATCTATATGTCAAGTTCATATTAAATTCATAATATAAATGGAAATTTTAAATTTCTTACAATAATACTAATTTCTTAAAATTATGCAATTTTAATTTATTGCAATTAATATTCTTTTCTCAACTCACAAGATTTATTAAAATTTGATATCTTATTATATTATAGTTTAATTTTTTTTTTTGTGTGTAAAAAAAATTAATTTTTTATATATCATAACACGCAGAATTTGCGCTAGTACATACTAGATAAAAGTTTTATGAGTTCTCATATTAGTTTTCCAATTTTTTTGGATTTTAAGATGGGACAAAAAAAATTTATGGTATTGAAACTTTTGACTCACGTACGCGCACATACCTTGGAAAAAATTCGCAAAAGTAATTTTATTTATATTAAATTGTCAATTCTATAAATTCTTTTTCCATATGGTAGAGTCGAGAAATAAGCCTACCAGTGAGGGAAATTGTTAAAAATTAATATAAATAGATTAATTTTATATTTCACTAAAAATTTAAATTTTTAGATGATATGCTACGGTTTAATATAGAGAGGACAAAAGGGAGGATTTGAATTTTAAATAATAAATTAATTTAGAGGACAAAATAGCAAATCTCCTTCCTTCACACTATTTTTTGTTTGTTCTTCCACTATCTCTGTCTCTATCTCCATTTCCATCTCGCGGCGTGTGCTGTGGTATATTTGTCTTCTTCCTCGTGTAAATTATATTGAGTCATTTTTCCCCAATTAAACCACCAATATATATCTACATGACCAATTTATTGGTGGTTTAAACTTACTATATAGGACATTTATTTAAATAAATTTCTAAATGTAAAAAAGAATGTTCTTGTCCAAAAATTTATATAAAAAGAAAAAAAAGCTCTTGGAATATTAGTGAGATAAAGCATGAGGTTCGAGTAGGAATAGAGTTTTTTTTACATCATATAACTTTTCGTCTTTTTTGAAAACATCCCAAAGAAATTAATATTTTCAATTATATCCTAATTTTTAGCTAAGTGTACAATTTATGTCCTAAAGTTAATCGGAGGAAACAAAACGTTGTCATTTCACCCTCAATTTAAAAATCACGTGCACGACAAATGGATCGAAACGATAGCGTTTCGACTTCTCCGATGAACTTTGAGACGTAAACTGTACATTTAACAAGAAATTAGGACGTAATTGGAAAAATTAACTTTTTCGGGATATTTTCGAAAAGGCGAAAAACTATGGAACGTAAAAAAAACTCTATCCCAGTTCGAACACAGTGCCCTTGGAATCAATTTTAAAATTTGAACCTTATATATAATATAATTAGTGCTATTCAATTTAGGGGTACAACTAAACCCCACGGACACTTTCCGATGCTGTTTTTATATATTCTTAAAACACTTTTATAATTTAAATATTACAAAAAATTAAAAAATATCACATTTCATACAAAATTTGTTCATGTTCTAGAGACCAAGCTAGACATTGTATATATACATATATATGTATATAATGAAAAAAAATATACAAATATAACGAATATATCTCAACTTGTTTTTTTTAAATACTCCGCCCAAAATTTTTTTTCCCAATATTTTTCTTTTTATTTTGTCTTACAAAAAAATTATACGCATTCCATTTTTAGTATTAATTTTATCCTACACTATTTTTTTATTACTCTCTAAACACTACATATCTACCACACATATTTAGCTACTTTATATATAAACGATTAATATTCATGAAAACCTATACGGAGAATAAATTTAACGTATGAAGTAGTATATGATAGTTTGAAAAACATAACAATTTATGGGTTATATGATTTGTCTACTTATTCTGTCAACATACATATCTCAAAGGTAGACGAAATAATTATCGTCAGATAATATTTATACTTTTTAAAACAACTTCTTCCGTCCCGTAGTTATCTTCACGTGTAAAGTGGTACGTTCATTAAGAAACTTAAATTAGTGTATGAGAGAAAATAAAGTGTAAGAGTATTTTGAATGGTTGTATGAGATAAAGAGTAGGCCAGAGAATAAAGTAGAAAAAAATAAGAGTGACATTTTGTAAATTTAAATGGTATTGTGTGAGGGTGTAGTTTATGGAGAGTATTCCATTTTAGAGGTGTGAAGTTAATTGTGGGACATGCAGAAGGAAAGTGTGAAGTTAATTTCGGGATGAAGGGAGTAATTTTTTTCTTCTCGAAATAAAATTCACACTTAATTTGAGAAACACACATATTAAAAGAGTGTAGGAATGCATAAGAAGTTAAGGAGTAATATCGTAAATATAAATGTATAGCTGATAAATAATAAGTTGAATTGTGTGTATGTGTGAAGTCAAAAGTAATGATATTTTGTGTAAAATTGAGGATATTTAGATAATTGCACATTTGGTCTCGTAAGAATTTTCTGATTTCAAAATGGTCCTTTTTCTTGCATATTTGGTCCAATATTCCGTTAATATTTAACGAATTTTGAGCGCGTAAATAATAAGCGCCGTTAAAGTTTGCACTTTTAGTCCTGTAAATTTGCATTTTTAGTCTCGCAAGTTTGCACTTTTAGTCCCACACAATTTCAACACTTAACGGAATCCGTTAACTTAGTTAACGGGTAGAACCAAATATACATGTAAAAAGACTATTTGCAAACATAAGGATCAATTATGAAATTAAAAAATTTCTATAGCACCAAATGTGCAATTAATCCTCAGTATATTATAAGAGTGAAATTTATGGGAGTTTTTATTTTACTAATGTGAAATTTATTTTGATTGTAGCAAGGTCGTCACATCACATCACATCTTTACTTGTCAAATTTGTGATGGATGGATGGATTGGAAATTTGAATACCTCCAAAGTTATCTAGATGTGCATGTCATATGCATACATGCACGTAAACTTGATATGTAGAAAGGTAACAAATGAAACAAGGAAGTAGCCATGCACCGATGCACGTGATGTCCACTGCAGCACGTGAAGTTCACGTGACGTCGGGCCCCTTTAACATGACATCCAACTTGGTGGATTACATGAAACCACATACTTTCACCGCATTGTATCAAAATCACTATCCTGTTGATGCGAGTGCCACGTGGAAGGGCAGGAAGAGATCTGGGACCCGCATGTTTGATTCCCCTTGTCTTGCTACATAAACGCACGCATGATCAAGGTTGAAAATATTGGTACCGGTAAAAATATCGGTACCTTAAATTTATGGAAATATCGGTGGAAATGTCGATGTTGAATATCGGTATTCGTAAAATTAGAAAATTGATGAAAATTTAACATGAAATTTTAGATAATGTTCCTACTAACTTTAATACATAAATTAATCATACATTCATAACAAATTGAATTGTTTGTGACAAACATATCAACAATAAAATACATAAGCAGTCTAGAACGATACAATAATTATTCATACTTAGTTAATATAAGACAACTAATACCAAAATAATGACCTATGAGGCTCAAATGTAAAAGAAAAAATGTCATCGTGATCTAAACAGTATTGATACCAATTTAAAATCGCATAATTTCTTGCCCATCAGTTCACCTTTATTATACTGTCATTTGAGTATTAGTTGATTCCCATTTTGAAAAAATTAAAAAAAAAAAAAAACCGATATTTTATTACCGACAACCGATATTTTCTACCGATATTTTCGATATGTCGACCAATATTTTCGACATCTTGTAAAACTTTAACTGGAGTCAACAGATACCGATACCGACATCGATATTTACCGACATTTACCGACATTTTTACCGACATTATATAAAAAATATTTTTCGGTGCGTATCCGTGTCAAACTCCCCGAAAATCCAAAATGTCGGCGAAATGTCAGTTGTTGTCGGCGACTTTTTCATCCTTGCGCATGATATATGAAGGTGCTAGGGTTTAAATCTTTAAAAATAAAGAGCACTCTTGTGTGAGACCGTCATATATGAGATAGATATGAGATAGAGTCACTTTTTAATAAATTGTTATCATTTTATAATACATTGTTATCACTTATTCATAAATTGTTATCACTTTTCAATTTGTTATCACTTTTATACTAATTTGTATCACTTTTTTAAAAAGTGATAACAATTTATTAAAAAGTGACTCGATCTCATGCATGAGACCGTCTCATACAAGTTTTTGCCTAAAAATAAAAGTAACAACTTCATTTGCAGTTAATTCCTTTTTACCACTTTTTTGTTTTAATATATATGTATTTTGTTTTTGGATTTTTAAATCATGAACTTATGATTATAATTGTTCATTGGATCATTAGTAACATTTCACATGTCATCCATCTATATTATGGAATATATTTCACATGTCATCCATCTATATTATGGAATATAGACAAAAGATGACACAAATAATATTATGTAGCAGTTGGGTGCACAGTTGCATCACGTAATTGGGAGCTCGCTAAGGTTATCTTAAACATCATATAAATTCTTAATATTTTATAAGTAGGGTTATCGACTTTTTTTTTAGTTTATAAGATGTAAAGAGCTTATATTTTACTCCTTCAATCTCATAAAAGCTTTCACACTTTACTTTTTCGTCCGTTCTAATATAAGTTTCACACCCATAAAATGGAAAACCATTTATAAACTTCACCCTCACAATTTTCACTAATTTACACAAATGTCATTATTTTTACTCTCACATACACATAACCCAATAATTTTTTATTTTTTTTACTTTATACATAAAAGTTTATAAATTTATCCCTTAAAACTTCAATCATTACTCTTTTTTCTGAAAGTGTGTGCTCACCTACATATGTAAGGTTTTACGGGATAGAGAGATTATGATTTTTGTGTACTCTAATTCAATTATATTTTAAAAAGAGTATGACTAAAATACTTAAATGGAATAATATAAAATTGTCTCCATATTAATACTCTATAATATAATATATATATATATATATATATATATATATATATATATATATTTAAAGAAAAAGCGGAAGAAACATATTCTAAATGATTGAAGCAGAGAATTCCCAGATATAGGCGTAAATTTAATGATGTGGACACCATATATCAAAAAAACAAATAAAGGTAATTTCCCTTCTCAAAAGTATTTAAAGTTCATTGAATAGAATCATTTTTTCGATTTTTTTAATGTGGAATCAAAACGTGTGCGATGATAACATATTAAAGTTTGGAAGATAAGAGGTATACAATATTATTTTTATTCATGAGAAAATGATAATAAATATTTAGTTGAAAAGAAATAGAGGCAAAATACAATGTATTCCTCATCTAATAATAATTGGAGGATGAATCCACCGTCTCTACCCATACTTGGCGCGTATCCAACAATATTCTTTTTTTTTTTTTTTATCGTTAAATGTTAGATTGTTCGTTGTTGGTAGTTAGATCACCAAACACCCAAATACTTCAAAAATTTCTCAAAGCCACCTTATAACTCCAAATTCGTTTCCAAAGGGAATCGAACCTGAATCTCCCACTAAAATGAGGAACCCGATGGTGAGATGGGTAAGCACTCTTTCCAATAATTTCCACTTATTTGAACTTCAACCCTTTTCCTCCACCTGTCTTTAGTTTCTTGATTTTCAGAAAGCCAAATAATATAAACAAGAAATTAAATATATGCAATGGGAATGAGTTTAGGCAAAATATTGAAATATAATTGTTTTGTTAAAAAATATTGCTTATTTTATTAAAAGATATATTAGTTGTAAACTAGTTTTACAGGAAAATTTGTTCACACAATACCAACTCCATGTTTTATGGGACAAAATAAGACTTTATATTTGAATAATTCAATTTTAAAAGTAAGTATGTATCATGTTTAGAGTGATTTGGATGGTGTTTTTATTTTAGGGGAAAGTCTTATGTGTTTTGTATACACCATAAGTTTACGGTGTTTCACTGATACTCTTGGTCAAATATTTGATACTCTTGGTTAAATATTTGATACTTTTAAGTGTAATTTTTCAATTTCATCAAATTTTTAATATTGTTGGTCAAATATTTTATACTTTCGATCAAATTATGATATCATTGAACTTAATTGTTGATACTCCTTATGAGATTCTTAATACTTTTGATCAAATACTTGATACTTTAATTTTTTTTCAAAAGTAATAACACTATAAGCTTATGGTGTATACGAAATACAAGAGACAGAAGTTCTTGTATTTGTATCGTGCATTTCTTTTAATATTAAGGGTGCATGTCTTGTATAGGAAATGTAAAAATGAAAAATAATTCTTATTATTTTTTATCGCGTTAGCTGCAAAAGAATCACGGCCTACTACGACCGTATAAGTTCGTGCTTATTTTATTTTCGATAAAGATGACATCCAAAATTTATATTTTTAATTAATTAAATTAAAAAAATTATGTAATTACAACAATCTCTAATCAGTTTTGGCTCCTAATATTAGATAATAATGTGTCCGAGTTCTCTCATTAATAATTGATTGTAACATTTACTTTTCTTTTCAAATTAAATCTGATCATATTTAAACATAGTCAAAACATTCATATTTCATATTCATATTGCATTCCAAAAATATTCATAATCAAATTGCTTTTCAAATATATTCATAATCTTGTGCGGCGAACAGTCGGAGAGAGTGAGACATGTCCATTTTTAATGTAAGTTCTCTTATTTAGTATTGATGAAGTGTTGTCAATGGTTGGGTGTACAAACTGCCCTTTCTTCCACCCCTCTATGAGCTTATTACAATTTAGTATGTTCTTTAGGGGAAAAAAGGGTAGGTTGTACGGGGGTTTATTTATGAGAGTGTATTGTGTGGTGCATTTGGAAATGGAGGAATAAAAAGTTGTTTAAGAGTGTTGAGGTGAAGTTGGATGATGTGGTTGATGAGATCAAATCGAGACTCTGGAGTTGGTTAGCATATAAGGATTCACTCATATGTAGTTCAAATTTAGACGTTTGGTTAGTTAGACCTAGAAGTTGTCTGGGTTGTTAGTTGCTTTGTTGGTGTTGCATTACCTGCAGGTATTGCTCTGCACTAAACTTCTTATCGCCGAGTGGGGTATGCTTTGTGCCCTGTGAGGTGGTGTTTTGTTCTCTTCTTTTATTTAATAAAGTGTTTTTGTTCTGAGAAAAAAAAATATATTCATAATTAAGTTACCAATATATATAAATCATGACAGTAGGAGCATCTTTTTTGCTAATGCGTGATTTATTTGGAGAAAATTCTGACAACGATGAAATTTCATCTAATCCTACCGGTGGCTTAACAAAGAATAATGTAGAGGATATGGTTGAAGCTGAAACTAGTGTAGTTGAACCTGATATGCAGTTTGGTACTATTGATAGTTTATTTGATGCTTATCAAGAATAGGGATGGACTATATATTATTTCATACTGATATACCAAAAAAAAAATATACCAAATTTAAATAGATTAATAAATAATTATTTAAAGAAACGGTACGACATATACCAAATTATACCGAAATATTTTTGGTATTTCGGTGTATACCGAATATCAAAATTTTTTTAAATTTATATACCGATACCGTACTGAAAATTTTGCTACAATAACCATACCGTACCAAAAATCTTGATAAAATTAGTATGTATTTTCTCCATCCCTAATCAAGAATATACAAAAATTAAGGGTTTAGTATTGTTAAAAGGACAGTGGATCAGAGGTATGGTCATATGGTATGTGATAGGGCTGGAAAGTCTAAGGCACAAAAGTCTTTTAAAAAAAGTAGATTGTAAAGCAAAGTTAAATGCAAAAAAGTTAGACGATGGAATAATCTCTCTTTTTTATTGTTGATGCCTGCACATAGACATTTGAGTGTCAACATGAAATGACTATTAAAAGAAAACAACATTGCAGGTCTGAGGCCATGTAAATATGATAATGTGAAGTATAAATGACGGGCCTCAAAATTTAGGGTGTCTCTCCCTCATCCTAAGTTTTTCATTTTGTTCTGATTTTTAATGCTTGAATGTCTATTTTTAAATTCGTATTATAATTATGTAGACTTGGTCTAAGGTTTTGATCATGGTTTAATGTTCATTGATTTTTTATTTTTATAATTTTTTTAATAGGTACAAAATGTCTTTTGCATCAATCGTTGTCATTAATCACAATGGTCATTCGGTCTTGTTAGGATGTGCTTTGGTGATACATGATGATGCAAAATCATTTAGATGAATATTTTCTAATTGACTTTTGGCAATGGGTGGTATTCACCTACTGCCATAATTACAAACCAATGTTAAAGCATCAAGATAGCAATAAGAGAGTTGATGCCCCCACACAATCAATCGATTTTGTATATTATTGTGACATGGGAATAAGCCATCAGTTCATGCTCGCACGAGGCCGGGACTAGCGAACAACACCGCAGGCTCGGCGAGCAGCCAGATTGTTCCACCGAGCATCTCCAGAGGACCTCGCAAGGAAGACTCGCCAGCGAGGACCGAGGAGCGACCAACCGGAGACAGGATCTTTCCCAAAGAGGGAAGATATCCTGAGACAGGGCGCGGTCAGAAGTGTCATGCCCCAAAAGGGAAAAGATCTCGCCGCCGCAGGAGATCCCAGCAACGTTGCCACGTGGAGGACGCTGAGAGGGCCAACGGCCTGCCCGTCCGTACTGTACCACACTTGTGCATTTAATTATGAACCTTTACATTAAATGCTCCCGATTCTTTGGGATTTATGAGCCGCCAATTGGCATGTATAAATAAGACCTACAAGACACAATAACAAGGATAAAAAAACATCCACCCTTAAGCCTGGAACTTATCCTCCCAGCAATCCCTCTTGCATTTACTGCTTTCCTGCATTTATTTCTTATCATTGCTCTCATTTATTTCCAATCATCAGTATTCATTATCAATCATCTCAAACAACTAAACAGACCGATTACTCACCTAAAAACATCATTAATCGGTGGCTTAATCGGTGTTACAATATTTGGCACCGTCTGTGGGAACGCTAGACAAAAATCCACTCCCGATCAACCTTTCTTCCGCTCCAAGTAATCGCCATGACTAACAGCAGAGTCGTTAGCAAACACGCTAGCCACGACGATGAGGAGCAGCAAGGGCAAAACAGCCCGGCCGCAACGTTGAGGACCAAATACCTCTCCCCCTCCAGGAGTATCAAACTCCTGAGCAAGTAAGCAGGGCTATCCAACAACTCCATGCTCGAGCTCGCGAGCTCGAATCTCAGGCGAGACCTGCCGCCATTCCCGCTGAGGACCCTTCTAGGCCCCAGAAAGGTAAAAGAAAGACCTGTAAGTAGGAGGCCGAAAGCCGAGATCGCTCGAGGGCTCACCTGCCTGAATGATAGGTTTTCAATCGCTTGGGCTCTCAAGCCCGAAGGCTTAATTTTGGCGAGCAGCCCCCCGCGTCTCCCCCAAGGGACGCCATACACCGCAGACCTCAGTGCGCCCAGAGCACCGTGATGGCAAGGTCCAGGGTTCCAGTCCTTGACCGCATTAGCCCAAATGTGGCCCACCGAGCCCTCACTCAACCTGACTCGGCCATTGTCGCCCTACAGAGGAAGCTCGACCTTATTGAAGGCTGAGTGGATGCCCACGAAGGAATCCCCAAAAGGACTGCTGTTAACCAGCCCTTATACATGGCCATCGAGATGACGGAGGTCCAGATTAAGATTCTGCCTCCGCAAACTGCTCTCTACGAAGGGAAAACTGACCCTGAGGTTCACCTCAGCAAGTACATCATGTACATGATGGGGAGAGGGGCGTTAGATGCGACAAAGTGCCATTTATTCCCGCTGACTTTGGGCGAGCTGGCCCACAAGTGGTACACCTCTATTCCTTCTTGCACAATTGGCGATTTATCCAGCCTTGGTGAACAGTTCGTCTCCTACTTCGCCTCCAAGATTGCTCGCCCAGGCAGCCGGCAAAGGCTAATGGGCATCAGGCAAGCGGAAAAGAAATCAGATGAGGAATACCTCGATCGGCTCGACAAAGTGTTCCTTACGGGGGAACCAGTCGGTGACGAGCTGCAGCTCCACGCTGCGATGAGCGGCCTCAGGGCGGATTCATACATGTTCCATCATATGTCCAAGCAATACCCCTCTTCCTACGCCGAGTTCAGGCGGCGAGTAGGTGACCTGATCACCAGATAGAAACTCCTCGCCCAGCTTTTGGGCAAAGTCAAACCGGCCTCATCGGCCATGAAAACGGCGGTCGCCATGCCTCCTGCCAAGAAATCTCATCAGTCGAGAAAGCGCGACCAGACAAAGCCGTTGGGAACCTTCAAGAGCTTTGAAGGGGTTGATGTCATTGAGAAACTAAAGCACTCCACAGCTTTCGTGTTTAATGCGATGAAGGGAAAAGGGGTCTTCACCCAGCCGAAGCCCCTTAAAAGCAACGCCGCGAGGATGGCCTCGAACAAGTTCTGTGCCTTTCACGATGGGCCCGGACACAACACGAGTGCAGGGATCTTCTCCGCCAACTTTAGAAGCTGTACGAGGAGGGCAGGTTGAGCGAGTACGTCAAGAAGCCTGCCCCACGACCGCGGCATGACGGAGAAGAGCGAGGACCTCCTCGCAGAAACAGGAATGAAGGAGCCCAGGCGGCAGCTGTGGTCACGGCGGACACTGATGCGGGTTACAGCAGCGACGAGGTCCCCCCGCCGAACCAGGGGGGATGGGTCCAGATGATCCAGCCAGGTGTGAGCAGTTTAGGCGGACTGACCCCGTCCTCACCATGTCAAACAGGAAGCGGAAGACCGAACTCCGCGCCATCGATAACGTCCACGTTGTTGTTCCTCCCTCCGAGCCAACAATTTCAAAATCTGCTGCCATCAGCTTCTCCAATGCTGATCGCGAGGGCCTTTTATTCCCAAAGAACGAGGCCTTGGTCATCTCGACCAAAATTCTGGGGATGACGGTGGAAAGGATCCTGATCGACAACGGCTGCTACTGCAACATAATCTTCAAGTCCACCCTTGATCAGATGGGCAACCTGACAAAGTTCATCAAGCCGTACGAGTTACAGCTGAAGGGGTTTGAAGATATGACGGTGAACCCCTATGGAAAGATCAAGCTGTCCGTGGAGCTCGCGGACTCTCAGAACGAGAAGCTTAGGATCACTAAGCCTTTAGAATTCGTAATTGTCGACCAGCCAAACATTTATAATGGCTTTCTCGGTCGACCTTTTCTTGAAACTTTTGAGGCAGTAGCCTCTTCTTACTTTTACTGTATCAAGTTTCCCACTCCCGAAGGGGAAGTTGGCACTGTAAAAGGAAATCAGAAAATGGCAAAGAAGTGTTTGAACTACTCTTGTCTCAATTTTCTTTCCGCACCTTTTTTAGATTTACAATGTAATACTTTAGCGGAGGAAATCCTAAACGCAATTCCACCGCCAGCCGAGGACAGTCATATGCTCGCCAGTTCTTCTTCGGACCAAGCCCCCTGGAAAGCGAGGATTTGGAACCTAGACTAGGGTTCGAACCCGCAACCGTGGACTTGGGCCCAAGGGGCAATGCTCGCGAACCTCAAGGTCTCAAGCGAACCGCCCCGATTGAGGAGCTCGAGCGAGTCCCTGTAGATCCAACTTGCCCCGAGCTCGAAGTATCCATAGGGGCAAAGGTCTCGGTGGGAATAAGAGACGACCTCATTGAATTCCTCAAAAGCAATGTGAGCGTGTTCGCATGGTCACATGGAGACATGGTGGGAATCGATCCGAAACATGCCTGCCATCACCTAAAGATCGACCCATCGCGATGTCTAGTCTCGCATAAAAGGAGAAAGTACGGCCCAGAAAAGTACGCTGCTCTCGCCGAGGAGGTCAAAAAACTCCTTGACAACAAACTGATCGAGCTCGCAGAAGACGAGCCTCAGTGGGTAGCCAATGCCGTCCTGGTCAAAAAGGCGAACAACTCATGGAGATTGTGCATCGACTTCACCGACCTCAACGCGGCCTGCCCAAAAGATCACTTCCCAATGCCGCACATCGACTACCTCATCGACAACACCGCGGGGCATGAGATGATGACGTTCATGGACGCATTTGCGGGATACCACCAAATCCCCATGGCGGTGGAAGACATCAAACACACTTCCTTTCTCACAGAAAAGAACATCTATTTGTGGACGAGGATGCCCTTCGGCTTCAAGAACGCCGGGGCAACATACCAAAGGTTAGTGAACACCATGTTCGCTGACCAAATCAGGAAAACCATGGAAGTATACATTGACGACATAGTCGTCTAAAGTCTGAGGAAGGAAGACCATCTAAGAGATCTCAAGGAAACATTCTCTATCCTTGAGAAATATAACATGAATCTCAACCCGAAGAAATGCAGCTTCGGGGTGGGGTCAGGAAAATTCCTTGGCCATATCGTCAGCCAGAGGGGCATCGAAGCCAACCCGGCACAAATCAAAGCCATTCTTGACATAGAGGAGCCAAAGTCGGTAAAGCAGATCCAAAGACTGACTGGATGCCTCGCAGCTCTAAGCCGAGTCATCTCGCGATTGGGCGACAAAAGCAAGCTTTTCTTCGCAACAATAAAAAAACAAAAATTTTCCTGGAACAAAGAAAGCCAGCTCGCGTTCAAAAAGCTCAAGGAGTACCTAAGTAATCCTCAGCTCCTCGCCAAGCCGGTTCCAGGGGAAACTCTCTTCCTATACCTCGCGGCATCAGAAAAGACAATAAGCATTGTCCTCGTGCGAGCAGAAGGACAGCAGCACCTCTCTATTTACTATATAAGTCAGGTGCTACACGACGCCGAGCTCAGATACTCGCCACTGGAGAAGCTCGCATATGTGTTGGTCATGGCCGCAAGAAAGCTCCGAGCTTATTTCTTCGACCACCAGATTCAGGTGCTCACAACCATGCCACTACGGCAAGTACTCCACCGTCCAGACATTAGTAGACGACTTCTGAAATGGGCACTAGAGCTCGCTCATTATAGTATCTCATATGCTCCTTGCACTGCGATCAAGGGGCAAGCGCTGGCTGACTCTGTTACAGAGCTTACCTTCCCAGCCAGCCCGGCAAAGCTCAAGATTCCCCTGTGGAAACTTTACATCGACGGGTCGTCCACAACGACCTGCGTCAGCGCGGGTGTGGTCCTCATCGGACTGGAGGGCCAATATTTCACAAATGCGGTACGTTTCGACTTCTTGGCAACAAATAATGAAGCCGAATATGAAGCCCTCGTTTGCGGCCTCGAGCTTGCAAAGGCCGTAGGGGTTCGCCACCTCCATATTTTCATGGACTCTCTCCTAGTCGTAAACCAAATGAAGGGGGAATACGAGGCCAGGGGCGAACAAATGATAAAATACCACGAGCTCGTCGTCAACCTCTGTGAGCAACTGCACCAGGTGTTCATCGAACAGATCCCCCGCGAGCACAACTCGCAGGCGGACGCTCTATCCAAGCTAGCAACATCAGAGGATGCCGCGGACATGTCCAACATAGTCCTAACAAAACTTACCCACCCCTCAATCAACGAGCACCTCGTGGCCACCATTGACGAGGAAAAAAAAAGTTGGAAGACTCCAATCCTCAAGTATCTCAACTCGGGGGACCTGCCGGAGGATAGAGTGGAAGCTCGTCGCATTCAACTCCGAGCGGCAAGATTCTTAATCCTGGATGACCAGTTATATAAACGGAGTTTCTCCCTACCCCTCTTAAAATGCATCACCCCAGAGGAGGGACAACTCGTCCTCGCGGAGATCCATAGCGGGGTATGCGGCAACCATACCGGCGACCAGTCCCTAGTATACAAAACGATGCGTCAAGGGTACTTCTGGCCAATCTTGAGGAAGGATGTGATCGCCTTCGCCAGAAAATGTCACCAGTGCCAAATAATGGCACCGAACATCAAGCTCTCACCCGAGAACCTCAGGTCCATATTCAGCCCGTGGCCGTTCGCACAATGGGGGATCGACTTAATTGGTCCTCTACCAACGGCCCCTGGCGGATGCAAGTTTGCAGTCGTGGCCGTCGATGTTGGTCCCACGGATTGAGTATTTTATTAAAGAAGTTGAGACAACCTTCTAGGGAAAATCTAGAAGGGGGGGGGGGGGTTGAATAGATTTTCAAATCTTTTTCAAAGATTAGAATATCAATTCAAAGTATCAAAGTTCACACAGCGGAAAATAGATTTAAACTCAATCTTTTATGGATCAAAAGCAATCTGATTTAAGAGTCTGAAATTGAACTTGTTTGAAAGTTGAATAAGAACAAGATTAGTAAAATAAAGTAGTAAAGAATACAGTGATTTATAGTAGTTCGGATCTAATTGATCATACATCTACTCTCCTTCTTCAACTTGAAGAAGGGTCTCGACCACTTACTTACTTACAATCTTACAATTACAACTTTCTGAAGATGATCTTCTATCTTCAAACCTATCTTCAACTTCTAATCTTCCTGGAATTTCTAAAGTGTAGTGCAAAATGTGTTGAAAATATACAGGATAAGTGTTCTATAAACACTTTGAACTTATGAAAATTACTTTGAGAAACTTTTGTGAATGTTTAGAAAACTTGTGAATCGTGTGAATGAGAGAGTGCAAAATTATTAATGTGTTTAAAACTGTGTCTAGACCTATTTATAAGCTTGAGAGACAGTTAGTTTGTTGTAACAAACTAAAACCGCCTAACAAACTTATTCTTGAAGACTGCCTCTTCATCAACTGATCTTGCTTCTAGTCGTCTGCCGCTGACTTGGTGAAGACTTGTCTTTCTTATTTTACTCAGCTCGTCTTGACCTCGTCTGAGCTCTTCATTATTGTCTCCTGCAGATGACTTATCTCAAGCTCATCTTCAGATGACCTTTGCCTCTTCGACCTCAGCTGACTTTTCTAGCTTTTCCTAGTCTGATCAGCCTAGTGCTAGGTCTTTACCTCAGTTGTTCTTCGCAGTTAGCTGGTCATCTTACTTTATCTGAGTTGACTCTAGTCTGACTTTTTTTAACTCATCAAAACTTCTTCTGATCTAACAATTTCCCCCTTTTTGATGGAGTTAAACCTGCAAGAAAGAGACACACTCATAGCTGATGTTAGTCAAAGTTATTCAAGATAAACAAATGAGCATATTAGAGCACATTAACACTTAGCTCAGATTAATCCACATAAGTACACTTAATTCACACTTAGAAAAATTTTAGAAAAGTTTTATAAAGAATTTTAAGAAAAATTTTAAGTCATAAGACTTTATCATATGATTAGTACTTAGAAAGTTTTAAATCTTAGGACTTAGAAAATTTTAAGACTTAAAAAAATTGAAAATTTTAATCTGAGATGAGATTTTCCTCAGATGATTAACACTTAGAAAAATTATTAAGTTTCCTTAGAAAGCAGTAAAGAAAGCTTAAAAATATAAGACAGGGTAGATCAGATAAGACGAAGTATATTCACATCACATTTACATATTTACATAGATGGAAGCTGATAGAAAAGAAAGATAAGGAAAAGAAAAATCCTGATTCTATCAGACACCCCATCGGCTTGCTTCAGGGACATCCAGCCAGGTGAAGACTCTCATTCGTAGCTTCTTCAGCTCTTCTTCATCTGTGAGCTTCGACTCCACCTTGGCTTTTGCAATTATGGTTTTGACCAAGTTCAGATCGGGTGTCCCATCCACATTAAGCTTGGGTTTGGCATGCTCGTAGGCTGGGGCGATGAGGTCACAGTTGAAGATGTTGCTTGCCTCATCGAGCAGCCTGCCATAGAGGTCCGGGTCCTCCTTCTCCATCCATTCAAGCCACTGAAGGTCTTCGTCTGCAGCACCAGTTGGGGATGCCTTCAAAGATGTACCAGAAGTACATCCATCTGGCATCCATCGCCTTCTTCTTGTACTCTTCAGTGTATTGACCCGAGACCATCTTAGGCAGGGCAGACGAGCGGTGGACAGGGCGGAAATCTGCTTCATCAGCTGCCTTTGATACCCATTTCTGGGTGTCCCTATCCCACTTCAGCTCGGCTCCCTTACCCAGCTTCTTCAGTCTCTTCTTCTCTCTTCTCTCGAACAACTCCTTCTCTGTTTTGATGCGTTTGATTTGCTCTTCAGAGAGGTTAGAGTAGTCCGGCTCTTTTATTTTCTTCTTAGCCTTCTCTGATTTTGAAAATATGACCTCGGCTGGCTCCTTCTCAGCTGCTTTTCCTTTCCCCTTTCCCTTGGCCTTAAATTGTTCTTCTGACTCCTTGAGTCTGGCCAGCAGCTTTTCGGACTTCTCTTCCTCTTCTTCCTCTTCTCCTCATCCTCTCGGATGGCATCCTCTATCTGACTTACCCTTAACTGTAAGGCGGCGAGCTCATTTGATTTCTCCTTAAGCTCTGCCTTCGCCGCCTCCAGCTCAGCTGTGTCGGCTTTGGAATGCAGCCTGTCTAAGATGGCCTGCACATCAGCTGAGAGGGTGTCTACCTTTACTTGCCCAGCTCCTTCCCCCTTTTTAACTTCATCCTTTAGGGCTCGGAGCTGGTCTTCCAATGCAGCACAACGAATCCTGAAGTCTGATTTATCACTGGTTAGAGCGTCTACTAGGATATCGTTGTTTGCAGCCACTTTCTCCTTCAGCAGCTTTACCTCCTCCTCCAAGCTGCCCAGACGACCAGCTAGTGTGGAGCCGAGTTTGTCAGACAGGTTCTGAGATATGTTCACCTCGGCTATTCACATATTGGCTAGCATGGTGTCTGTTACCGCTCTTATGATCTGCTTCATCTTCTTCGCCATCATCTTTTCTACCTTCTGAATGATCTTCTGATGCAGGTTTTGGAAGGCAGAGAAGATGGCGGACAGTGGGCTGTCTGTGTCTTCCTCAGATGAGTCAGACGATGAGGGAGAGGGGGGGGGGTTTGGACTGGGGGAGCTCATCCGGATATCCCTAAAGATATTGTGGGAAATATCCGGTGCTTGGGCTTGAGGGGTAGGTTGGGGGAAGGATGGAATATCAGATGGTGGAGGTGGAGGTATTTTTGGGGGTGGAGAAGATGGAGGGGGTGGAATTTCAGAGGTGGGTAGTGGAGAAGTGGAGGGTGCAGGTTCAGCTGTTGGAAGGGAGGGAGATGAGGTAGAAGGTAACATGGCAGGAGGGGAGATGGTGGTTATTGGGGTGGGTGAGTAGACGGGTCCGGTGAGAAATAATAGGTAATCAGAAGGGTATGGTGAAGAAGTGGCTTATATCTGGAGTAGAGGGGAAGATAGGATATCGATTTAGACTTCTTTGGGAGTAGGCTGTTTGAGAGGCTCGGAGGTGCCAGCCTGGGACACCTCTTCATCGCCAGAGTGGGCAGATGAGGGGGAGGGAGATAAGCTAGCAGAGGCTCCAAAGGAGAGTACCTTTTGGGGCATGTCTGTTCTTTTTGGTGAAGGGGAGTGATTAGTGTGAAAATTGCTTGAAATTTATGTATTTTATTTGCTTAATTTAATAGGATTTTTTGCATTATTTACACTAAATTGACTAATTGCACTTGAGATGAGAAGGGTATTGTTTTGCTATTTTTTGTAGGTAAATTGAGCATTATTGAAAGCAAAACACGTGCCTATTATTTTATGAGGTCAATTGATGGAGAATTAAAAAGTCGAGCAAGGAACGAGAAGAAATTACAATTGGGCTCAAGGGGAAAAAAAAGGGAAATTTGTGGCCCAAAATGGGCCCATTTGCAAGGCCCAAACTATATGCCTAAAGCTGCCAATTTAATTGGCAAAAGGAGGATGGAAAGAAAGAAGCGGCAGTAAGTAGAAGAAAAAGAAGTAGCAAAAGACAAAAAAAGAGAAAAACACGCTTTTAGAAGCGTGAAAAAAAAAGAAGAAAAAGGACTAATTGGCATGAGCAGCTTGAGTAGGCAAGGAGAGTAGTAGCAGTAGGTAGTAAGCGGCGAAAACAGAGGCGTGAATAGAGAGCTGCGTAGATTATAATTAGATTAAGGAGGATTCACGTACAATTCACATTCATTCAGACTTTTCATTCTTTATCTACACACATATTCACACATAGATTAGGTGTTTTTCAATTTCATTTCAATTCCTTGCAAATTAGGGTTAGATTTCAATTGATTCAAGTACTCAACACATTCAAGGTGATACCCATCATTTTCTTTTAATTTTAGTGGATTATTTCTTAATTATCATGCCTTCTTCTCCTTCAATGCTTTCAATTTTCATGGGTTTGTTTCAATTCATGATGATTGTCTAGATTTCTTTTTGTGTTTGGGTGTAATGATCCTTGGGTGAATTAATTTTGATGATCATGTGATTGGGTGTTTCATTTATTGAGGTGATTAATTATTCTATTGTGATTTGCATGATTTAATTGCTAGATTAGGTTTTGATCCTTTGTTAATTAATTTAATTTGCTCAAAGAGATTTGGTTTCTTAAATTGATGCTTAGGTTTTAGGCTTGGTTTTGTGATTGAAGTTAATATTGGATTAACTCAAGGAGACTTGGTTAATTTTCATTAGAACCTACATTAGGATACGTTAATTGCTTGATTCTATTTCTTGTGATTAAGTGAGGAGACTTAGGGTGTCGTCTCTAAACTATCTTACGTGCTTATTTGATGTATTAAACCTAGGCTTATCAAGTACGATTGATATATGATTTTTTGCTAGATAGCTCCTATTATCCCTCGTTAATTGAAACCCCGATCATGTGTGATTCGTAATTAAGGATTCCTTGGTAATTTGCACCCGAACACATTTTTCTCATATAGTTATCTCTTGGTAATTTGTTTGTTGCTTCATTTTGGTTGATTATTTTAGATTTAATTTTGCATACCCGAGCCCGACTCTATAATACCATGTCAACTCTTAGCTTTAGGGATCCTTGCTCGACTTAGTTCCTTTAGGTTCGATAACTTGGTTGTGTCTTAAATATACTTACTCGAAAAAGCTGCAATCAAAATGGCGCCGTTGCTGGGGAACTAATTAGAGTGCTAATAGGGACTTAGAGTTTGTTGAGTGGTGTTAGTAGTGTCATTTTATTTGTTTTATTTTTATTTTTGTTTTGGTTTATTATTTTTTTGGGAATTTGATACTCGTCTCTTTCGTAGGTGCATGAACACAAGGTCTCGTGGTATTCAACCCGAACCTATCAACCTCGAAATTGAGGCTACCACAAGAAGGAATCGAGGACGTAATCGTAGAGACGCAAGAGAGAGATGAGAAATGGAAGCTAGGAATGATATGGACAATCAAGTGGGAGGCGGTGATCCTCCGATGCAAGAAGAGAATGGCCATCCAAATCCGAATGGAAATGGAATTGAAAATGGCAATGGTAACGGGGGCAACAATGTGGTGGAGAACCAAGGGGGTAATAGAAACCAACCACAAAATGCTCAAGTTGGCCCTTTCCCTCAAGGGTATCCACCAAACCAATTCCCATATCCACAACAACCATATACCTGCCCTCAACAAGCCCCATAATTCCCACAATTCCCATACTATCCACCCCCGCAATACTTCCCACAATACCCCCAAATGCCTTATCCTCAAAAACCACCTCATCAACCACAAGCTCAAAATCCACCCGTTCAAGAGCCTCAACCCCAAGGCCGTCCACTTCGTGAGTACTTTGAGCTGCAATCGAGAGAGTTCTATGATGGGATTGCTAGACCTCGCATTGAGGCTAACAATTTTGAGATTAGCCCGGCCTTGCTAAGGATGCTTAGAGAAAAACAATTCGAGGGGAAGGATGAGAATGAAGATCCCCATAATCACATAGCCCAATTCTTAGAGATCTCCGACACCACCAAATACAATGGTGTTTCGGAGGATGCAAAGAAGCTTCGTCTCTTTCCATTCTCTCTGACTGGGAGAGCGAAAGCTTGGCTAAATTCAATTCCATCGAGGACCGTGAGAACATGGGAGGATCTAAGCAGGAGGTTCTTGATGAAGTTCTACCCTCCATCCAAGACCTTACAAGCCAAAGAAGCAATATCACAATTTCGCCAAAAGAGTGGAGAGTCGATCACTGCAGCATGGGAGAGATTCAGGAACCTGTTGATAGCATGTCCTCAACATGGGTTTTCCGATGAGCAAACGATCATGTACTTCTACACCGGACTCAACGATTCCGATCGAGCCTTTCTGAATGCTTGTGCAAGTAGGTCTATTTGGTCCAAGTCCGTGATCGAGATGAATCAAATCATGGAGAATATTGCTCAAGATTCATTTCAAGCTCAAGTAAGTCGGGGAAATCATCATAGAGTGTCTCAAGTCGAAGAAATTGAATCGATGAAAGCTATGATGATGACCATGATGGATAGATTTGGAGCTCTAAATCTCAACAAGGTGGAAATCTTCAACCCCTTGTCCAAGGTGATATGTGCAAAGGTCCAAATCCAATGTAGGAAGTGAATTACATGGGAAGGCCACAGTACCAAGGAAATCAATTCCAAGGAGGGTATCAAGGGAATTACCAAAGTGGAAGGCCTTATCAAGCACCTTTTCAAAATCGAGCTCAAGGAAATTCCTCTTCACAACCTCAAGCACCATTCATGCCTCAATAAGGAGGTCAAGCTCCGAACAACAATTGGAGGAGGCATGAAAATTTTTCCTATGTCAATCCTAGAGCGGCGGTTCAATTCCCTCCCGGTTTTGATCCGGGTGCACGAGCTCCAAATAATGAAGGCAAGCCTAATTTGGAAGACATCTTAGCAAAATTCATGGGATGCACTCAAGAGAAGTTTGAGAAGATGGAAAGTGCGGTGACTTCCATATCTAGCCAAATGAAGAATTTGGAGTTCCAAATAGGCCAAGTTGCTTCTTTAAGTGGGAGCAATCTTAAGGGTAAATTTCCATCAACTACGGAAATTAACCCTAGGGAGAATTGTAAAGCCATTGAGCTAAGGAGTGGTACGAGATATGAAGGTCCTCCAATGCCTACAATCGAGGGAGAAGAAGAGAGAAAGAAAGAAGAAGACAAGGATAGTGATGAGGAAGGACTAGAAGTGATTGATGAAGATGAAGGAAGAAAGAAGATGGGGGTGAAGTTGAGAAAAGAGGTGGAGACAAAGGGAAAGAAGTTGTGGAAGAAGAGAGAGTGGAGGAGAGAAAGAAGCCTAAGTGGAAGAAAGCCAAAGAGGCAAGAGAAGAAAGAGTAGAAGTCGAGAGAGACTCATGGGGAGTTCCTAAAACCGTTGAGCCTATTCCTTTTCCTCAATGTTTTATGAAGAAGAAGATGAACGAGAAGTTTGCCAAATTCCTTGAAGTGTTCAAGAAGCTTTATATCAATATACCATTTTCGAAAGCTCTTGAACAAATGCCTAACTATGCAAAGTTTCTCAAGGATTTGATTGCCAAGAGGAGGAGAATAGAGGAGCCTGAAATAGTGAGATTGACGATGGAGTGTAGTGCCTTGCTAAAAAGGGATTTGCCACAGAAATTGAAAGACCCCGGAAGTTTCACAATCTTGTGTGATCTTGGAAATGGAGTGGTGAAAAATGCCTTATGTGATCTTGGTGCAAGCATTAACCTAATGCCTATGTCCATGTTCAAGAGTCTTGATCAAGGTGAATTGTGTTCCACATCCGTCACACTTCAACTAGCCGATGAGTCCACAACAATTCCTAAGGGGGTAGTGGAAGACATAATGGTGAAAGTGGAGAAATTTCCAGCTGATTTCATAGTGCTTGAGATGAAGGAAGACAAAGAAGTTCCACTCATTCTTGGGAGACCCTTCCTAGCAACTGCACGTGCTGTTATTGACGTTAATCAAGGGAAGCTCACTTTGAAGCTTAATGATGAGGAACTCCAATTCTCAATCCAAAACTCAATGAGGCATCCTATGGAGAATGAAGAATGTCATTCGGTTGATGTGATTGATTTGTGCCTCCAAGAAGTTTGGGAAGAATCCTCTTTTTCTTTTCTTAATAATGATAATGTGATGCCTTCTTTACCTCTTGAGCATATTTGTTATAAAAAGCCTAATGATTCTTGTGTTGATTGTTTTGATGATAGGAATGCCTTGAGACTTGAAGAGGTAAATGAAGTGAGTTTCGAAGGGGAGAAAGCTCAATTGTGGAAAGAAGAGGAGGATGACAAGCAAAAGGAGGAAAAGCCTAAGGAGATCCTCAAGCAATTGCCCGATAACCTTCAATATGCCTATCTTGACAAGGAAATGAGGTATCCGGTTATTGTCTCTTCTAAATTGAGTCATAGTGAATTGGAGAAGTTGTTGATTGTGTTGTCTAGAAATAAGAATGCCTTAGGATGATCAATTGATGATTTGAAAGGAATTAATCCCTCCATATGCATGCATAGAATTAGGATAGAAGAGGGTAGCAAAACCGTTGTACAACCCCAAAGACGTGTGAATCCTATCATACAAGAGGTCATTAGAAAGGAAGTGATTAAATTTCTTGATTCTGGAATGATCTATGCTATTAGTGATAGTCCTTGGGTGTCTCCATTGCATGTTGTTACCAAGAAAGGGGGTATGACGGTTATCACAACCGATCAAAATGAGGTGATTGCTACAAGGGTAGCCACCGGGTGACGTGTTTGTGTTGACTATAGAGAATTAAACAAAGCCACGTGTAAGGATCACTTTCCCCTTCCCTTCATGGATCAAATGCTAGATAGGTTGTGTGGGCATAAGTTCTATTGTATCTTGAACGGGTATTCGGGGTATAATCAAATTATGATTGCCCCTGAAGACCAAGAAAAGACGACTTTTACTTGCATTTATGGTACATATGCATGGAGACGTATGTTGTTTGGGTTGTGCAATGCACCGGCTACGTTTCAAAGATGTATGATGGCAATTTTTCATGACTTGATTGAGCATGTGATGGAGGTGTTCATGGATGATTTTTCTGTGTTTGGTAGCTCTTTTGATCATTGTTTGGATAATCTAGAATTGGTGCTAAAGAGGTGCCAAGAGACTAATCTTGTCTTGAATTGGGAAAAATATCATTTCATGGTTCAAGACGGAATAATCCTTGGTCATCATATTTCATCTAGTGGTTTGCAGGTTGATCGGGCTAAAGTGGTTGCTATTGAGAAGCTTCCTCCACCTACGAATGAGAAGGGAATTCGTTCGTTTTAGGGGCATGCGGGGTTCTACAGAAGATTTATTAAAGACTTCTCTAAAATAGTTAAACCCTTAACTCACTTACTTGAAAATGATACTCCTTTTGTGTTTGATGATACTTGTCTTGATTCTTTCAGGAAGCTTATGGAGGCTTTGGTGAGTGCACCGATATTGATCACCCCCGATTGAACTTTGCCGTTTGTTTTGATGTGTGATGCAAGCGACTATGCTATGGGGGTCGCACTAGGCCAATTGAGGAACAAACGGTTTCATGCCATCTACTATGCGTCGAAGACTTTCAATCCGGCCCAAATCAACTATACGGTCACTGAGAAGGAATTCCTAGCGGTAGTGTATGCTTTTGATAAGTTTCGACCCTACCTAGTAGGTGCGAAAACTTTTGTCTACACAGACCACTCTGCAATTCGCTTTCTCATGACCAAGAAAGACGCAAAGCCAAGATTGATGAGATGGATCCTTTTACTCCAAGAGTTTGATATAGAGATACGTGACAAAAGGGGGAGTGAAAATGTGATCGCGGACCATCTATCACGTCTTGAGAAGGGAAAAGAAGTCTTAGATGAGGAGGGAGATGTGCAAGAATCGTTTCCGGATGAAAGACTTTTCGTGGTAGAATAAGTGAATGAAGTGGAGTTGGGGGGTCATGAGAAGAAAGCACAAGTAAATGTACCATGGTATGCTGATTTTGCCAATTATTTAGCAAGTGGTGCATTGCCCAATGAGTTGCCTAAATATGCTAGGAAGAAATTTTTGAAGGATGTGAGAAGCTATATTTGGGAAGATCCGATTCTCTTGAAGAGAGGTGTTGATTCTGTCATAAGGAGATGTGTCCCAAGGGAGGAAGTTGAGGCTATTTTAGAACATTGTCATTCAATGCCTTGTGGTGGACATTTTGGTGGAGCCAAGACGGGAATGAAAGTTTTGCAATCGGAATTCTATTGGCCTACTATCTTCAAGGATAGTCATGAGTTTGTAAGGAGGTGTGATAGATGTCAAAGAGTGGGCTCAATAGGAAAAAGAGATGAAATGCCTCTGTCTATCTTCATAGAAGTTGAGTTGTTTGACGTTTGGGGGTTAGATTTATGGGGTCATTTCCACCTTCCTTCGGATTTCTCTATATCTTGGTTGGAGTAGACTATGTGTCTAAATGGGTGGAAGCTATTGCCACGAAAACCAATGATGCTAAGGTTGTGTTGCAATTCCTAAAGAAGACCATCTTTTCACGATTTGGAGTTCCTAGAGCATTGATTAGTGATGGAGGTTCACACTTTGTGAACAAGCTCATAGTGAAGTTGCTCGAGAAGTATGGTGTTAAGCATAAGATTGCCACTGCATATCATCCACAAACTAATGGTTTGGCCGAGGTCTCAAACCGCAAATCAAGCAAATTCTTGAGAAAACGGTGAAAACCAATAGGAAGGATTGGGCTTTGCATTTGGATGATGCTCTTTGGGCATATCGAACCGCTTTCAAGACCCCACTTCACATGTCTCCTTATCAATTGGTTTTTGGCAAGCCGTGTCATCTTCCCGTCGAGCTAGAGCATCGAGCATATTGGGCCATGAGGAGGTTGAACTTTGATGAAGGTTTAGTGGGTGAGAAGAGGATGCTTCAATTACATGAGTTAGATGAGTTTCGAGAGAAGGCTTATGAAAGCTCAAGAATCTTCAAGGAGCAAACTAAGAGATGGCATGATAAGATGGTGAAGTTGAAAGAATTCCATGAAGGCCAAAAGGTGTTATTATTCAACTCAAGACTCAAGCTATTCCCGGGAAAATTAAAATCACGATGGAGTGGACCTTTTGAGGTCGTGAAGATATTCCCTAGTGGCTTCTTGGAATTGAAGGATGAGAAGGATGATCACTTCTTTGCTAATGGACATAGGGTCAAGCCTTATTTTTGTCCAACTCAAGTGAGGATGGTGGAAACTTTGTTCTTGGAGGAAAGTTGAGCAACTTACGCTCCGTCCGGCAATGGACGTTAAAAATAGCGCTAAATGGGAGACAACCCATCATTTACTTGCTTTCTTTTATTTTTCGTATTTATTTATTGTTTTCAATAAGTGTGTTGTGTGTTGCTTTTCAGGAAGTCGAGGTGTACAAGTGAGGCTTGGTGAGGTATACAAGCTTGAAGGAGAGAGGATACTTGAAGACCTTTAGGTACAACACCTTCTCCAGACTTTGACTTGTCTAAATTTGGGGGAGGTGTGTCTCTTTTCGTGCTTTCATTTCTTAGTAGTAGGTAGTTGTGTGCAACTCAACTAGCTAACTATCTTACCAAACTTTTAATTGCTTGGCAATGAAAAAGTTTAGGGGGTGTGTGTTAGTTTAGCGATTTTCGTTGCACCAATTTGCCTCTCATTAGCATGAGAAAAATTTTGTGATTTGGAGCTTATTAGTGGATTAATTGCTTATATTTGAGTCTATTTTTCTTGAGAGTAGTTGTTTTGGAGAAGTGTTGTTATGTGTAAGGGGTATATGATATTGATTATGTTCATGAGCATGTGTGTTTGATTGGTGGACATATTGGATTTTTTATTTGATAATGAGTTGATTTGTGGCTTGATGTTAGCATGATGAATTGTTGTGTAATGATGGATGTGAGTGAGAATGCTTGATTCCTTGCTTATTTTTAAGCCGTGAGCTTTTGTGCCTTTTAAATCGTACATTTTATACGGTTTGATTCCTTGTTGAGTGCATCGTTCATGAATTTGCATGCTAAAACTTGCTTAGAGACTTGACAAAATTGAGTTTTGTGTGAATTTTGTGAATATGATAAGAGGCCTTGTTTGTTTTGAAAGCCAATTAGCCAAATTTGACCCCACCAAAAACATTGATTTCCCTAGTGAGCCAATTTGAGCCTAAAATCCTTATTTCTTTGGCAAGCTTGTGAAATTGAAGTCATTTTGTCTATCCTTATGAGTCTTTTTGTCCTTATGATTAGTAGAGCTTTGATTGTTGACAAAAGAATGGTGATTGAAAAGAAAAGTGTGGTGGTTTGATTTGCTAAGTTTGAGAAGAGAAAAAGAAAGAAGGGTTGACAAGAAAAAAATTGAATTGTGGAAAAGATGAGAAAAATGATAGTGAAAAAAAAAATTCAATTAAGTGCTTGAAAGTGCAAGACAAGTCTCAAAGGAGTTTGGTGGTGAATTATATTTGAGAAATAGTGGAAAAAAGAAAAGAAAGAGTGATGATGGTTGAGATTTGAGTTGAATTGTATTGTATTGCTTGATCAACTTTCATTTGCTCTACTAATTGTTGAGTTACTTGTCCTAAAATTCACCCACCTTGTCCAAAGAGCCTACATTACAACCTTGAGAAAGTCCTCTTTGATTCATGTTTGAAGCACAAAAAGATATGATTGAGATTGAGTCTATTGGCAAGCCTATGGTGTACATTTTTGTGGATTGATGAGTGAGTGCATACATGTCCTTATACACTAGAGTGATGAGTGAAACACTCCATGGGAGGAGCATTTGAATAAGCATTTGTCAAAGCATGACATTTTTGAGTGCTAGTGGAAAGTTGGCATTGATTCTTATTTTCATTAAAGAGGTTTGATTGTCCTATTTCGTTCTTGTGCTCGTTGAACATAATTGCAATCAATTTTCCCTAATGTGCTTATTTGTCTTGTTGTTTGAGGACAAACAACATCTTAAGTTTGGGGGAATTTGATTAGTGTGAAAATTGCTTGAAATTCATGTATTTTATTTGCTTAATTTAATAGGATTTTTTGCATTATTTACACTAAATTGACTAATTGCACTTGAGATGAGAAGGGTATTGTTTTGCTATTTTTTGTAGGTAAATTGAGCATTATTGAAAGCAAAACACGTGCCTATTATTTTATGAGGTCAATTGATGAAGAATTAAAAAGTCGAGCAAGGAACGAAAAGAAATTACAATTGGGCTCAAGGGAAAAAAAAAAAAAAAGGAAATTTGTGGCCCAAAATGGGCCCATTTGCAAGGCCCAAACTATATGCCTAAAGCTGCCAATTTAATTGGCAAAAGGAGGATGGAAAGAAAGAAGTGGCAGTAAGTAGAAGAAAAAGAAGTAGCAAAAGACAAAAAAAAAAGAGAAAAACACGCTTTTAGAAGCGTGAAAAAAAAAGAAGAAAAAGGACTAATTGACATGAGCAGCGTGAGTAGGCAAGGAGAGTAGTAGCAGTAGGTAGTAAGCGGCGAAAACAGAGGCGTGAATAGAGAGCTGCGTAGATTAGAAATAGATTAAGGAGGATTTACGCACAATTCACATTCATTTAGACTTTTCATTCTTTATCTACACACATATTCACACATAGATTAGGTGTTTTTCAATTTCATTTCAATTCCTTGCAAATTAGGGTTAGATTTCAATTGATTCAAGTACTCAACACATTCAAGGTGATACCCATCTTTTTCTTTTATTTTTAGTGGATTATTTCTTAATTATCATGTCTTCTTCTCCTTCAATGCTTTCAATTTTCATGGGTTTGTTTCAATTCATGATGATTGGCTAGATTTCTTTTTGTGTTTGGGTGTAATGATCCTTGAGTGAATTAATTTTGATGATCATGTGATTGGGTGTTTCATTTATTGAGGTGATTAATTATTCTATTGTGATTTGCATGATTTAATTGCTAGATTAGGTTTTGATCCTTTGTTAATTAATTTAATTTGCTCAAAGAGATTTGGTTTATTAAATTGATGCTTAGGTGTTAGGCTTGGTTTTGTGACTGAAGTTAATATTGGATTAACTCAAGGAGACTTGGTTGATTTTCATTAGAACCTACATTAGGATACGTTAATTGCTTGATTCTATTTCTTGTGATTAAGTGAGGAGACTTAGGGTGTCGTCTCTAAACTATCTTACGTGTTTATTTGATGTATTAAATCTAGGCTTATCAAGTACGGTTGATATATGATTTTTTGCTAGATAGCTCCTATTATCCCTCGTTAATTGAAACCTCGATCATGTGTGATTCGTAATTAAGGATTCCTTGGTAATTTGCACCCGAACATATTTTTCTCATATAGTTATCTCTTGGTAATTTGTTTGTTGCTTCATTTTAGTTGATTATTTTAGATTTAATTTTGCATACCCGAGCCCGACTCTATAATACCATGCCAACTCTTAGCTTTAGGGATCCTTGCTCGACTTAGTTCCTTTGGATTCAATAACTTGGTTGTGTCTTAAATATACTTACTCGAAAAAGCTGCAATCAGGGAGGGGGTCCTTTCGGAGCTGATCTCCTGACTGGACAACAGCTGCTGCCGCCACCTCTAAGGTTTGGACTTCCTCAATTAGCAGACTAGGCTGCGCAACAGATGTTGCCCCTTCCTTCTCCGATGTCTTGACCAACCTCCTCCTCTTCGACGCCTTCTCCTTCAGCTTCATCGGCTGTGAAGCCTCAGCTGAGCTCACGGTCGGCTCAGTGGGTTGGCCCTCCTCCTTAGCTGAGGGCTCAGCCACCCTCACCTCAGCTGCTTCCACATCCGAATCAGCTGGCCCACTGATCAACTCATTCTTGGTGAGGAGCCCCTTCTGCTTCGTATAGCTCCTCACCCCGTCTGTCCAGTTGATCTCATTGGTCAGCAGTAGGGGTGGGAATAGGTCAGGCTACCCGACAGGGGCCTACGGCCTGGCCTATTAAAGCCTGGCTCGGCTCGGCCCGTTTAATAAATAGGCCAGGCTCAGGCCTTTTAAGAAGCCTATTTAATTAAATAGGTCAGGCTTGAGCTTTCTTGTAGGTCTTTTAAGCCTAACATGCCGGCCTATTTAACTAAATATGTAATAATATAATATATTATATTTATATATATAATATATATATTTTAATAATTGTGAGATACTCATATATTTTATCTCATAAATTTACATATTAGTAAAAAGTATTAATAAAAAATATTAATAATAAACAAAATAACTTACGTCACGTTAATTTACATAAGATTTTGTTATTGCTTTTGCTAATTGATAATTCTTGGTATATTAATTTTATTCGTATTTTGAATTGTATAGTATTTACGGTGTAATATAAAAAAATGTGATTTTTTAAAATTTAATGAAGACTAAAAAGTTGCAGCAAATAGGCCCTTAAAAGGCTTTCAGGTCTGGCCTATTTATTAAAGAGGCCAGGCTGAGCCTTGAAAAAAAGTCTATCATAGATAATTGGTCAGGATCAGGCCTAAAAATTATCTAATAGGCCTAGGCTTTCTTATGCAAAGTCTGGCCTGGCCTGACCTATTCCCACCCCTAGTCAGCAGGTTCTCCAGCAACCCCGTATTTTTATTGAATAAGCTTGTGATGGACTTGGTTGTCCATTATTCATTCACAAACTCCAGCCTTCCCTTCTCGGTATTGAACCTGTTCAACAGCATCTCCGCCCAGTTGACTTGAACCCCATCAAGTATGGCTCTAATGCAGTTCAGCCGGGGTCTGTTCAGTCCATCGTGGGAGTTCTGCTCCCCAAGAATAGCTTTTGTTAGTATCGTCATTAACAGACGATACTTTCTTCGAAGCATATTCTTCTTCAACTCCGTTCTCCGATCCTTGAAAGAAGTTCGGACAATCATCTCGAATGATTCTACCCATTCACTATTCTTGTATGTAAGAAGATTCACACCCTCATTACTCGTCTCAAATATCCTGGCAACCTCCGCCGTTGTGATAGTCAGACTTTCTCCATCAATCTTCATCTTGTAAACCCCATTCTCATACACCCCATTAATGTAGAACTCTACACCCCGCATATCCAGAGTCTTATTCGTATCAGATTTCTTTGAACAAAAGGTCTTCAATCTCGACCTCTCTAGTAATCTCAAAATCTGTCGTGATTCTTCATCAGAGGTGGTGTCGAAATCGACATACATCTCTTATTTAATCTTTTTGTTATACGTATCTTTCTTGATATCCACCATTGTTGATGTAACTCCTATGAACTGACGAGTATGGCTCATACACAATTTAGAGAGGATTTTGGGAGTTAGGAAATTTTACAGAGTATGAATGGTTTTTCTGAAAGTGAAAATGTTTAAACGAAGAAGAAGATATATTTATAGGAGGGAAAATTTGGAAAGAGAAATTACTTGGAAAGCGGTTTTAAATCTGAGTCGTTTATTTGAAATGATTTACTGTGCTGAATCAACGGTTAAAATTGAGATAAACGATTGGAATTCAGCGCGTGAAGCTCACTTGACTTTGAAATGCATAAAAAGTAACTATGTAGACTGTTGATTTGACTGCAAGTATGGTTACTTTATGCAGAGAAGTAAGTATACCTGACGTAAGCCTAGGTTTACCTTTCTTTGCACAAAGGTTTCCTAAAACAGACAAGGTTTTGAAATCGTCTGATGAATGACCTCGTCTGGGTTTTTCAAAAACAGTCTAATTTCATTTCTTTTTAGCAAATTTAAGACAAGTTAATCAACACTTATTATTTTAAACAACATATCAGACTCAGCTGGGTTTTTGAAGAACAACTCAACTGAAAGATTTTAAAATAGATGAGCTGTGAGAATAAGTTTGAAAACAAGCTTTTTGAAGAAACCAAGGAGGGGGTGAACAGATGAGGAGGTTTCAGCAGATTAGTAGATCCAGGCTGATCTAACAAAGTTGATCTGTTACCTGTTCCTGCAGATACACAAAGTTCAAGAAACCATTAGTAGCCAAGGTAAGTCAGATAAGATGCAGATAGCATCTGTTTGAAGAAATCAGCTGACTATTGTGTCCTTGTCTGATTTACCTGATGTCAAATAAGCAATCATCAAGTCAGATAAGGTCAATATGACTAATCCTTGATTCTTGATTCCTAAGAAGGAGATCAATGATATCAGCTACCTGATTGTCCTTTGACATATATCTAGTCTGATGATTCTTTCTAGACATAGTAAAATAATCGAGAGTGACAAAGAATGAAAAACATAAGATGAGATTATAGATTTACTAAAGAAGCATCTAATAATCCTAACTCTACTGATAATTCTTTGAACCTTGTCTCTGCTAATGGTTTCGTCAAGATATCAGCTCTTTGAAAGTCAATCAAAATCTTTTCAAGTCTGATGTTACCTTTCTCAACGTGATCTCGGATGAAGTGATGTCTTATGTCAACATGCTTGCACCTGGTATGTAAGACTGGGTTCTGGGTTATAGCTATGACACTATTACTATCACAAAAGATTGGTACATCTCTAGTGATGATGTTATAGTCCCTTAGCTGTTGACTAATTCAGATAAGCTGTGAACAACAACTCCCAGCTGCCATATACTCAGCTTCAGTAGTAGAAGTAGCTACAGAGGTTTACTTTTTAGACAACCATGAAATCAGCTTACTTCCCAGAAATTGGAAAGTTCCAGATGTAGATTTCCTATCTATCTTACACCCACCAAAGTCTGAATCTGAGTATCCAGACAACTCAAAATTGTCATCAGCTGGATACCACAGTCCTACAATTTATTGTACCTTTTAAGAATTTAAGAATCTTCTTTGCTGCATCAAGATGACTCTTTTTTGGTTTAGCTTGAAATTGTGCACAGACTCCAACTGTAAAAGAAATATCAGGTCTACTAGCAGTTAAATATAATAATGAACCTATTAGACCTCGATACTCAGTTTGATCTGTGTCTTCCCCTTTCTCATCTGGATCCATTGAAAAGTTTGTCATCATAGGTATTTTAGCTTCTCGGCTGGTACCTATTCCAAATTTTTCAATAAGATCTTTTGTATATTTGGCTTGATTTATGAATATCCCTTTTTTAGTATGCTTGACTTGAAGTCCAAGGAAGTAGGCCATCTCTCCCATCATGGACATTTCAAACCTGCTCTTCATAAGATGACTAAATTCTTCACACAAAGATGTGTTAGTTGATCCAAAAATGATATCATCAACATAAATCTAAACTAATAAAAGATCACTACCAAACTCTTTTCTAAACAAAGTTCTATCAATTTTACCTTTTACAAAACCATTTTGAATTAAATAATCAGACAAAGTATCATATCATGCTCTATGTGCCTGCTTAAGTCCATATAGAGCTTTTCTTAACCTATAGACCTTGTCTCCTTTGACAAAGCCTGGAGGTTGCTCTACATAAACTTCTTCAGCTAAGATTCCATTAAGAAAAGCTGACTTAACATCCATTTGAAAAACTATGAATCTTTTAAAAGCTGCATAAGCTAATGTTGAATCAAGAAGTTTTGATGAGTTAAAAGAAGCAGCTCAGCTGATCAGACAACCTGAAGAACAGCTGAGTTTAAGCTAGGCTGATCAGACGGGGTCGAGAACCAATCTAATCAGCTGAGATCTAGTCATCTGCAGGAGACAAACATGAAGAGCTCAGACGAGGTCAAGATAAGCTGAGTAGAATAAGAAAGGCGAATCTTCACCGAGTCATCTGCAGACGAGGAGAACAAGAACAGCTGAGGACTAGCAGTTTTTCAAGATTAAGTTTATTAAAGCAGTTTCCAGTTTGTTAGAACTAACTAACAAACTAACTGTCTTTTCAGACTTATAAATAGGTCTAGGCACTTCATTTTAAAAAACACGATTACTGAACACATTATACACAGAATTCACACGTTACTTTTCCAGAAATTTATTCTCTCAAATCACAAGTTTTCAAATCACAAGATTTCTTCATAGAATTTTTCAAGTGTTTATAGAACACTTCACTTCACATCTTCAAAAACACATCTTATTCTTAGAGTTAGATTTCAGAAGTTTGATTAGAATTTTTGAAGAGTTGAAGATCAAGTTGTAATTTGTAAAGATTGTAAAGTAAGTAAGTAAACAGCTAGTGGAGACCCTTCTTCAAAGTTTGGAGAAGGAGAGTGGATGTAGGATTATTATAATCCGAACCACTATAAAATCTGGTGTTCTTTACTGCTTTCATTTATCTTTCTGTTCAAATTACAATTTATTGTTCAAAGTTAATTTCATAATCGAAGCTAAAATCTGAATATCAGTGTTGCTTTTGATCTTGTTGAAAGTTGAGTTTAAAATTATTTTCCGCTGTGATTAATCTGATACTTTGAATTGATTTTGGAAAGATTCAAAAAATCTACAAAATCTATTCAAACCCCCCCTTTCTAGATTTTGTTCTAGAAGGCTAACTCAAGGTTTTTAATCAACTCAACATTCCGGGACCAAAAGCTAAAAATAATCTTATGGCTTCCAGACGAGCTACTGGTGCAAAGGTTTCATCATAATCAATCCCCTCTGATTGTGAATAACCTTGAGCAACTAATCTGGCTTTATTTCTTACCACAATATTGTTTTCATCTCTTTTGTTTTTAAAGACCCATTTAGTTCCAATGACTCTTTGATGATGAGGCCTTTCAACAAGTTCCCACACATCTTGTCTTTGAAACTGATTTAGTTCTTCTTGCATGGCATTAATCCAGTTGGAATCAGTTAGAGCCTCAGTAATAGACTTAGGTTCAAGTAATGATACATAACAACTGAACATACAATCTTGATTTAGTTGGGTCCGTGTCTGGACACCAGAGTCTAAATCTCCAATTATCTGTTCAGCTGGGTGGTATGACATTACTCTCTTACCCTTATCTTTTACTATGGATGAAGTTTTGTCTGAAGTATCTATTTCAATTGATTCTGTATTACCTTCAGATGATTCTACGTGATCATCTGTGGCATTGGTTGTCTGATCAGCTGGTGAGGAAGAGCTTCCAGGTTCTTTTTCTTTATTTGAATTTGGTTCCTTCTCTTCGTCTGAGTCTGATTCCTGATCATAGAACTTTACAACCGATCTCTTGATAGTCATCTTGTTCAGATCATCTGATATCTTTGTGATGTCATCTGTTTTACTAAACTCAAAAGAGGATTCATCAATTACAACATGTGGTGTTTCTTCCACACACAAGGTTGTCTTATTAAAAACTCTGTATGCTTTGGAAACAGATGAGTATCCCAAGAATATCCCATCTGCTATTTTGGCATCAAAAGTTTTTAATTGTGATTTACCATTGTTGTGAATGAAACATTTGCAACCAAATATATGAAAATATGAAATTTTGGGAGATCTTCCCTTCCAAATTTCATAGGGGGTTTTACATTTATCTTTAACAATCAAACTTCTATTTTGAACAAAACAAGATGTATTAACAGCCTCTGCCCAAAACCTGTGAGGAGTGTTGTACTCAGATAACATTGTCCTAGCAGCTTCTTTTAGAGTTCTGTTTCTCCTTTCAACAACTCCATTTTGCTGTGGTGTCCGTGCAGCCGATGTTTCATGAGCTATGTTATTCTTAGTACAATAATTAGTAACAAGCTTATTAAGAAATTCAGTACCTTTATCACTTCTAATTTTAACAATACTTAGTCCTTTCTCATTTTGAACTCTTTTAAGAAATTCTGGAATCTTAATCATAGTCTCATTCTTCTTGTGTAAGAAAATAACCCAGGTAAATCTTGAAAAATCATCAACAATTACCAAAGTATATTTTCTTCCACTGAAGCTTAGAGGAGTAACTGAACCAAAAAGATCCATATGAAGAAGTTCCAGAATTCTTTCTGAAGAAGAACTACTTATTATTTTAAACGAAGCTTTGGTCTGTTTTCCTTTTTGACAAGAATCACCAACATGGTTCTTTGAAAATATTCTATCAGGGAGTCCTTTTACTAAAGATTTTCTTGCAATTTTGTTAAGAGTTTTGAAGTTTAAGTGACCAAGACGTTTATGCCAAAGCCAGCTTAAGTCATCTGAACTCTTAGCAACAAGACAAGTATCTTTAGGACAACTTCTAAAGTTAGCAACATAAATGTTACCTTGTCTGACTCCAGCTAATAGTATATTTTCATTGATACCATCTAGCACATAGCATGCATTATGAGTGAATTTAACACTTAACCCCTTATCACAAAATTGTGAAACAGATAACAAGTTATGCTTCAATCCTTCCACAAAGTAGACTTCATTGACTTGTATATCTCCAATCATCAATGTTCCAACTCCTTTGGTAAGCCCAAAATTGTTGTCTCCAAACATTACTCTTGGACCATCTATAGACTGATAGTTAGAAAGAAGATGTCTCTCATAGGTCATATGCTTAGAACAACCACTATCAATGTACCAGATAACCTCAAGCACATCAGTTCTTTCTACTATCTTCTTGTCTTCCTGCAATCACAAATTTAGATCTTAGGTACCATTTGTAATTTGGGTCCTTTCTTGTTATGTTGACACTTAGGTATCCAGACAAAGATATCTATATTTCTTAAAACCATAGACTGTAGTTTACAACCATATCTATCTACCAATATAAGACTTTCAAGATCAATTTTATTTTGCTGATCTTTTGTGATTGTCTTATATCATGGTAAAAATGGATATGACTTACTTCTTCCATCAAAACTATAATACCTAGAATAAGACTTTGTCTTAGTCTTTGGTTTTGCCTTTGGAGCATTTCTCCTCGTCTGTGTTTTCTTTACAGAAATGTCAGATGAGGTGATTAGTTCCTTAGGTTTCCAAGGACCAAATCTAGTCTCTTCCTTTGGTTTAGTAGCTTTGACAAAAACTCTTGGTTTTATGGGATCATCCTTTTTATTCCTATCAAAACCTAAACCTGTCTTGTCATTAGACTTCTGTAAGTATTGAAGATCTTATCTATTGTGAACTGAGTGTTATTTAGATGTCCTAACTTGAGATTTAATTCTCTGTTAGCTCTTTTATAACTCTCATTCTCAGAACAGATACTTGAGAATTTTATTTTTAAAGAATCTAATTCTTTTTCCAACTCATCTATCTTCTCAGACGAGGTCCTAGTGATAGTCTTAGGCTGACATTCCCCCTTGAATGAGCAGACTAGTATTTCACTATCCCTTGTCTGATTGACTTTGGTTAGATTAAGAATTTGACTCTTTAAACTAAAATTTTCAGTCTCTATCTGTTTATATGTAGATAGAGCAGTCTCCAGATCTTTTAGAAGTTTATTTATAAGACTAGGATCAGATTCAGATAAGTTCTCACAATCATTATCTGACGAAGAATAATAGTTTACCTCCTTTACCATCAGACAGATGTCATCATCTAATCCGAAATTAGATGAGGATGATGATGTTTCTTGAGTTTCTTCCTTTTCATCTAGAAGTGCTCTCTGGTTTGCATACCTTCTATCTTGTTTCTTCCTCTTTTCTTCTCTCTCTTTAGGAGTGAGTTGAGGACAATCATAGCTGTAATGACCAGGTTTGTTGCAAGTGTAACATATATCTCCTCTATCTGTTTTTGGACTATTATCTCCTCTTTTGATTGGTGACTTGTGCCTTCTAGGCTGATCCTTCTTTCTATCATTGTCTGAATTCTTCTCTTCTTTATCTGACTTGTAACTCCTTCGGCTTATCTATCCCTCTTGTTCCTTTTGTACTTTATTTTTAGCCTCTTATAACGTTTCATTAAGAGTGTCATTTCTTCTTTAATTGATAGATCAGACGCCTTAGAAATTTTCTCAGATTCCTCTTGGTGAAGAAATGCAACTGTCTTCCCAGATGTTGAAGACTCAGCTTCATCTTCTTCATCTTCTATTTGGATATCATACTCTAGTGCTTTGAGACTAGAAAACAAGGTATGGTGTGAGATTGAGGACAAATTCTGTGTCACTTTGAGAATATTGGCCTTTTCTCTCTATCTTTTGCTCAATGACCTGAGTATCTTGTTGTTGATCTCTTTCTCAGTATAAGTTTTACCCAAATTAGCTGTTTTGTTAAGAAGATTTGTTAGTCTAACATCCAATTGATCAACGGTTTCGCCTTCTTTCGTTTTGAATGTGTCAAACACATGTAACACTGATTGCAATTTATTCTCCTTGACTTGGTCTGATCCCTCACATATACTAGCAAGAGTCTCCCACATCTCCTTAGTTGTCTTGCACCTTTTGACTTTATCTATCCAGTCTTTGCTCAGAGTTTCAATAATCTCTGTCTAGCTACTTGATCCAGATTATGAACCTTTCTTTCATCATTGGTCAGCTCTGCACTTTTCTTCTCTTGTCTGACCCTGGTTTCAGCTGCTCCAGTCCCATCATTGGTTCCTCCATGATAGAACTTAATCGGTCCTTCTTCAAGCACCTCTTCCGTCCTATCATGGATTGCCTTCAAATGGTTCTCCATCCTGAACTTCCAATAATCATACTCCTCGATTGAAAACTCAAGCAAACTCCTGGACTTCTTGCTTTTGACAGACGACATGATGAAACAAAGTATCTCAACAAGAACTTATTAGTAGAAAGGTTAGTGGTTTGAAAATAAAGAAGATAATCAAGAAACAATTTCAGAAACTTATCAAGACCTCAAACCAATATCAGAACAGCTTAACACAGCTCTGATACCACTTGTTGGTCCCACGGATTGAGTATTTTATTAAAGAACTTGAGACAACCTTCTAGGGAAAATCTAGAAGGGGGGGGGGGGTTGAATAGATTTTCAAATCTTTTTCAAAGATTAGAATATCAATTCAAAGTATCAAAGTTCACACAGCGGAAAATAGATTTAAACTCAATCTTTTATGGATTAAAAACAATCTGATTTAAGAGTCTGAAATTGAACTTGTTTGAAAGTTGAATAAGAACAAGATTAGTAAAATAAAGCAGTAAAGAACACAGTGATTTATAGTGGTTCGGATCTAATTGATCCTACATCCACTCTCCTTCTTCAACTTGAAGAAGGGTCTCAACCACTTACTTACTTACTTACTTACTTACAATCTTACAATTACAACTTTCTGAAGATGATCTTTTATCTTCAAACCTATCTTCAACTTCTAATCTTCCTGGAATTTCTAAAGTACAGTGCAAAATGTGTTGAAGATATACAGAATAAGTGTTCTATAAACACTTTGAACTTATGAAAATTACTTTGAGAAACTTTTGTGAATGTTTAGAAAACTTGTGAATCGTGCGAATGAGAGAGTGCAGAATTATTAATGTGTTTAAAACTGTGTCTAGACCTATTTATAAGCTTGAGAGACAGTTAGTTTGTTGTAACAAACTAAAACCGCCTAACAAACTTATTCTTGAAGACTGCCTCTTCATCAACTAATCTTGCTTCTAGTCGTCTACAGCTGACTTGGTGAAGATTTGTCTTTCTTATTTTACTCAGCTCGTCTTGACCTCGTCTGAGCTCTTCATTGTTGTCTCCTGAAGATGACTTATCTCAAGCTCGTCTTCAGATGACATTTGCCTCTTCGACCTCAGCTGACTTTTCTAGCTTTTCCTAGTCTGATCAGCCTAGTGCTAGGTCTTTACCTCAGCTGTTCTTCGCAGTTAGCTGGTCATCTTACTTTATCTGAGTTGACTCTAGTCTGACTTCTTTTAACTCATCAAAACTTCTTCTAATCTAACAGTCGACTATTTCACCAAGTGGGCGGAGGTGGAGCCCCTCAACAAGATCGACCAATGGAAAACAGTTCGATGGCCTCGAGATCGCAGAATTTTGCAAGCACTGGAAAATAAAAAAGTTGTTCGCAACTCCCTACCACCCCCAGACCAATGGTCAGGTTGAAGGGTTGGGGCTCTATTTATAGAGCCCCCAAGAATTTAAAGTTAAACAACTAATAATTAACTATAAATCCTTTATTTTAGGATTTATTTATAACTGTTGATATAAAATCCTGACAAGATCTACTTTACATTAAATGGACTTGTCTTATCTCGTAAAGGTGTCAGTACTTTGTCGCTTGATGAGCTGTCTTGCGTGCCGAGCTCGCCGAGCTATCGAGCTGCTGGGCTTGCCGAGCTGCCTGGCCGCCGAGCTTACCGAGCTGCCTGGCTGCTGGACTTGCCAAGCTGCCGAGCTTGCTGAGCTGCCGAGCTGCCTAGCTTGGAGAACTAGTTAGACATGGAGAACAGTCTAGTTTGCTTGCCTTTATGCCTAGGTTGGGATACCCCCATGATGTCTTGGTTTGCCTACCGAGGTGGAGTATTTTACGAAATATTCGTGTTACAACAAACAGTATTGTCACAGTCTATTGGAGATTTATTTCTAATAATCTTTCGCTTGTTTTGTGGAGTAATCTCTTCGCACTCTACTTTTTGGTTGTCGCATATAAAGGAAGATTCAGCCTAATTAGAATACAAAAATCAGACATAAATATTCAATTACACTTAAAAAAATCATATTAATATGAAGTAAATTAATTAGAAATAGATATATTGTCACCTTTCCATTACTGGTTGGAGTATAATAGATTTGATTCGTGTCCAAACTTAGTTCATTGACTGAAATTTCCTTGAGATTAAAATTGAGAAATTTTATTTTTTATTTTTTAATTAAATATGAATAATACATAAATAAAAATTGAAATCAATTAATTTTAATAAATATAAAAAAAAAGAGAATAATTGACTTAAATATAAAAAATACCTTAGATGAAGAATTGTTGTTCTCAATTTTTTAGATTAAATCTTGATCAAGAGAAAATTTAAGAATGGTATATAGCTTGTATCCTTTTGCCAAGTTAGAATTTGAAATTCTAAATCGAAAGATAAATTTCTTTCCAACCAACTGTTCAAATTCCGAAGGAAGTTTCATCTAGACCATAATTTTTCTGCAAATGTAAAAAAAAAAAAATAAAAAAAAAAAAAAGAGAAGAATACTGGTGACATGCATTAATCTAGAGAATCAAATACCTTGAATTTTCAGAGAATTCAGAGAGACCTGGGATTGCTTGCATTCAGGGTTTTCACACTCTCTGCGCGCTCTCTTTCCGCTCTCTTAAGTATAGCTTCCCTTCCATCTAATTGAAAACCCTCTACTTATAATACCTTCTCCTTAAATTTCTCATTTTTTCAAAATTTTGAATTTTTTAAATTTTAAATTAAATTTTCAAAAATTGATAACCGTGGTCTGTTATTTCATTCTTAAATCCTAAATTTTCTATTTTACAATCTTTTTAAAAATGTACTTACTCACAAATTTTTAAAATTTAAAATTTAAATTACTGATATAAAAAAAATTAAAAGTTTACTTAGCTGAAAATTTTATCTATTGTCTCATATATTATTTTAAAGTTTACTTATCTTTTCGTCTTCTTCTCTATTTTGGAAGTCTTCTCTTCTTCTCCGTTTTGGAAATTTTATTATTGAAAGAAAATTGATTAATATTATTGACCTGCAAAACAAATGGTTAGAAACAATATAAATAATCTAAAAACATATATTATAAGAAAAAATAGAGGAAAGGAGATGGATTGATATTGGTGACCTGCAAAAAGAATGGTTAGAGAAGAGAGAAAACAAATATAGAAGAAATGTGATCGATTAATATTGACCTGCAAAATAAAAAAAATTGGCTAGAGAAGAGAGAGGACAAAAAATTATGTTTTGTGAAATTAATAGAATGATAGATGATAGGTATTTATAAACAAATATAAATTAGATGGACGGTTTAGATTAGATTTTAAAATTGAATGGTATAGATCATACCCAAAAATTAAGAAAAATGAGAAGTGAATGAGAGAGGAGGAAAATTGAAATGAAATGTTGTGGTTAAAAGTTACCAAATATAAAATGCATGGTTGAATGACATATATGATTTAGATTCTCAGAAATATAGATAGGTATGATTTGACTTTTTATTTGTGATATATTTTTCTAAATCATACAAATCAAATATTTATTAATATATATTACAACATAGTTTAACATGAGTCGTAATATTTTCAAGTGTTTGTATTGAGATTTAATTCATGTGATAAAGTTAGAATTTTACAATTATACCCCCATTTACTATTTTTTTTAAATAAAAAGGGATATTTTTGTCAATTAACTTGGTAATAAGTGAATGATAATTTTAATACCTCATAAAGGGAGAGATTCATTTTCACTCAAAAAATAGGAAAACATATGTTAGGCTTTCATATTTTTGCGGGCCGTAGGTAATAAAAATCAACAATAACAAACACTTGAATTTTAGGAAAAACAAACTATATCCCTAGTAATCAATCAAAACAAACATGTCCTTAGTCAATCGAATCTTCATATATCTTCTTTGAAATAAGAATCTGCAAAAAAAAAAAAAAATAGAGGAATAGACGTTGAATATAGTGATAAAAGTAATGATGAACAAATAAATCAGAAAATAAAATGACATGATTAAAAACACATGAATAGAACGATGTGTTACAATAAGAAGAAAAAAAAAAAGAATCAAACGACACGGATTAGGATTATGAGTTAATTAACTATTTATAAACATTGATCAGTTTTTTTATCAAATCTATAAAATAAATTTTTATACAAAAAATATTATTTGTATAAATTTTTACCAAACGCCCGATGTTCAAATAATATATATGTATAAGATTATGAGTTAATTTTTTATTAATTCAAGATATTTAGACTCAATCTCAATTTAATTACGGCTCTAAATATTCTTTCGAAAATTCACCAACTCTTTAGTAGTTTCAATTTGATACATGCTTTTAAATTTTGACATGTTTTTTCAACCGCGTGTCGGATAATTTTCTTGTCTACTCTAAGACAGTTTCATCCACGTAGAGAGATCTTAAATCTAAGCACTAATGCACTCTCATGCATCATTTTTTTCTCTAAAAATGTAAATCTTGTATCATATTAAAATAACCTAATAGGTGATAATTATTATAAAAATATGGGAGAAATTATTTTTGACCAAAACTTGTGTACCAAATACTTTTTTATCCCCACATTTTGAAAAACTCTTCATTACCCATTTTTTCAATGAAATGTCCCAAAAGTCCCATAATTCCCACTTAGTCATTCCGTCCCATTTCATTTCATTCCTCTCTTTATCTCAAAATTCATTCTCACTCTTTTTCCCTCATTCCATTCTTACAAATTAAATTTCACAAAATAAAAAAAATTAAATTTAAAAAACACATACAAAATATTTTAGAAAACAAATAACTCGGCCAAAACAAAATTCTTCCCAAATTTAAAACCCAAAACAATTGTGCCCTAAATCCAATCATTTTTCCACTGTCGTTTCTTTGTCGCTGACCGCTGCGCAGCGCAACTGACGCACACGCACAATCTCCCGTCACCGCACAGCCAACCAACACTCAGTGCTCCCAACCGACCGCTACAAAGCTCGCCCAGCCGCCTGTCATCCATCCACGTCGTGCCCACTGCCTCCCCATCTCGCCGATATACTCTTCTTCGCCCCCAAATTGTTGTGTGTTTGTTGTAGACTTTTAGAATCTTCTTCCATGAGAGTCAATTTGAAAATATAAATTCTTAAAGTTTTGAAAAAAATAAGGAGGCTATCGAAAAAAATTAAGTATGGATGTTAAATGGTTTCCACCGGCGACGATTTCTTATTATCTCATATTTTTTGTTGTATTTTTAGAATTCTCAAATTTGTTGGGTTTGAATGAATTGGGTTCGTTCTTTAATGTTGGGTTGGTAGTTCAATGTTTGGTGGGTGGGGGAAAATTTTTATACAGAAGAAAACGTTTGAAGAATAAATGGGGAGGGGGTTTGAGAGGAAGAAAATGTTAATGTTTGGTGGGTGGGGGAAAATTAATTTGTTTGTGTTTCATTTATTTGAGTGGAGGGGTTATTTGGTTGGGTTTTTTTTTTTTATTTGGGTGGGATGGGAATGGATGATGGGATTGGGATTTAGAAGAAGAGAATTAGGGGGAGGGATGAACATTGGGTTAGCAAGGGTATTTGAGTCAAAATTAGTCAAAATGAGTAGAAAATAGTTTTTTAAAAAGAGGGGACAAAAAGTAATGGGTATATAAGTTTTGACTATTTTTGTTAATTGGGTGTAAAAATATTGAAAGCCGTGATTAAATTGAAATCGAATCTAAAAGTCATAAATTAATATATAATTAATCCTAAAATTATTAAAAAAATTATTTATATTTTAAAACTTTATTTTTTGAATATATTAAATTTATAAATTATTTAAATAATAAATCACACGATAGAAATATGTAATTTATTGTACATTTATAAAATATTTAATTTCAATATATATATATATATATATATATAAAATTTAAAATATACTCATAAGTCTAAATTATTGGGCTCATTAAGAATATGAGCTAATTATTAATGGGTGTTAATGCGACCTTTTATTTTTTTTAAAAAATATATGTTAAATAAAATAGATATTTAAAACCTTTAAAGATTTCACGTGATTGTATTTTTTTTTATTAGACTCAATATTATTACACATACATAATGTCACACGTTTTTTTTTTTGAAAACCAAAAAAAGCATTACTTAAACTTTGCATGTACAAAAGTCATCTTCCACAATAGACGGGGGCTCCACCCAATAGATGGGGCTTGGGAAAATTCAAGACAACCTACCAAGACGATGAGCCAATTCATTGACATTTCTACAAATAAAGGAAATCGAAAAAATAGGACGCACTGCATAAGAAGTAATCTATACCTTGAGATGTAATCATCAAAGATAGACATATTTTGCTTATAAGAGTTCACTACATCCGCCACAATTTTTGCATCCACTTTGACCATCACTCTTTCGTGCCCTAAACTCTTAATCCAAGACAAAGCCTCATATAATCTCATAGCTTCTCTTTCATCTACATCATAAAACCCCTCAATGACAATGGTGTGGCAAGCCACGAATCCTCCGTGTTCATCACATAAAATCATGCCTACGTCCATCTGCATACTATCTTGGAAAAATGCCAAGCGCCAGCATTCACCTGCAAGGGGGCATTTAATGAAGGTGTGTCAGTCATTTTCAAAATCAACATTGCATGTCACACAAACACCACTAACAACAATATGCTTTCTCAGATGGTTGCTTTTTGTAGGGAGACAGTCCCTGCATGCTCGCCAAATTCCCATTTTTGCTTTCGGCGGAGCTTTCACCTTCTAGTGATTTTGCCAATTTTCTTGCACTGTATATCTCTCATCCAAGGTTAGTGACGCTACTAATTGATATGTTGATTTTACTGTATAAATTCATTCTCTATTGTAGTGCCATATGAATCTGCCTTCAATTTTCGGCGGGGGCAATGAGGTGGAGATTAAATTAAAACTTGAGTAAATGAGAGAAGATGAAATTTGAAATGAAATGTTTTGGTTAAGAGTTACCATACAAACAAATGCTTGAGTGAATGAGAGTAGAGAGATTTTGAAATGAAATGATTTCGTTAAAAGTTACCAAACACGGAATGCATGTTGCTCGACACGTCAACGAGAAATGTTGAGCAACATATATAATGGAGATTATTATGTGATTTTTTTTCTTTTATTTATATTTATTTTTAGGTATTTTTTGATTTGTTTCTTTTATTTATATCTTTAGATAGTAATATAATATTGTTATTACAATTTATAAATTTAGTTTTAGTATTGTAAATAAATGTTCTTATTAGTGTTTGGGGGTTGAATTGATTAATGAGAAATGAGAGTTTTATCCTAATGCTTTTTTACGGTATTATTTGTTAATTAACGTATTTGAGTGTACTATTTTTTTTTTTTTTTTGTGGATATTCTCATAATCAATTGAATTAGTGTGTGTTCGTGTGTTCTTCGCATTTATGCTATTACTTATATGCTCTCATCAATTCTTCTATTCCACTTTTCGTATTTCACTCGGTGTTCTATCGTGTTAGAATTATTAATAGATATTGATATGAAGTATATCATCAATTTATTATTTTTTTTAACTCTTTATATATAATTAATTAACATAAAATAAAAAGTGAAACATCAAATATAAAATTACTCCCTCCATCTCAAGAAGTTATGCACACTTTTCTTTTCAGTTTGTACCAACAAATTATGCATACTCCTAAAAAGAAACATCACACAATATTAATAGCTCACAATATCATTTAAATTTTAAAACGAATATGTTGTTTGTCCAGATTCTGGACATCCAGAATTCAATTAATTAAAATAATTAAAATATACTAATTAAACAATTACACCAATGACCCTGATTAGTTTAGGCTGGTTTAGGCACCATGTTTCCCTTCCAAACCATCTCGATTTCCCTCCAGACAAAACTAACGTTCCATATCCATCCATATAATCATTGTTTTCAGCATTTTCAAGATTAACAAGGATTAGGTTGTTCATTCAAAAACTTAATTTCAAATAAACATTAATCTGTTCATCCAGATCTATTCGACTTTAACATTAATTTGTGCATCAAGATTCTTTCTACTTTGACTTCAACATTAATCTGTGCATCCAGATTCTTTCTACTTTGACTTCAACCATGTCTGAAATTTCTTCACAAATCCCAGAAATTTTTTTCACAAATCTGTGAGATATTTAGTGAAGATGAAAATGAAGATGATTACTACCAACAGAGCCAAGGTACTCAATCGAATAACAAAGAAGATAATAACAAACCACGTATTGAAGAATATAATGCAGAATCTGATACTCAATCAATTTTTGTATAAGCAGAATCAATAGAACTAGTGACAGCTGGTTCGCGTTTTCCTAGTCTTGATAGCTTATTTGATGCCTATTAAGAGCATGCAAGAGTAAAGGACTTTAGTGTTGTGAAGAGGACATAAAAAAAAGCGGGTGAAGAAGATTATAAGTATACTCTAATAGTTTGTGACAAGGCGGTATCTTTAAAGGCACAAAAGTCTTGAAAAAGAGTTGATTACAATGCAAGGCTAAATACAAAAAGACTAGATGATGGTTCTTGGGTGGTTTCGAAGATGGTGATGGACCACAACCACGAACTTGATCCCAATTTTTCACCCCTAACGACAGCACATTGGCATGTGAACGTAAACATGAAGAGACAGTTGGAAGCAAATGATATAGCTGGGGTTAGAGTATGTAAAAATGTTAGATTACTTGAAGTACAATCTGGTGGACCTCAAAATTTAGGGTGTCTTCCAAAAGATTATAGAAACTTCGTTGATCAGAGAAGGCGTTTGAGGCTAAGAGAAGGAGATGTCGAAGCTATCCGAAATATGTTTTGTGCAATGCAACTTATAGATAGAAACTGTTTTATTTGATGAATATTGATTCCAATGGGAGGTTATGCAACATGTTATGGATCCATCCAAGAAGTAGAGTTGCCTACGAAGAATTTCATGATGTTTTGAGTTTTGACACAACATACCTAATCAATAGGTACAAATTTCGTTGATATTTTTTTTTTCAAATTTCAAATGGACTATAGTTTATCTATTATTTGATATTTTAATTTGTCTTGCAAAATATGTAGAAATTGATTTGTTGTATATATCTTGATCTATAGGTACAAAATACCATTTGCATCAATTGTTGGCATTAATCATCATGAGCATTCTATATTGTTAGGATGTGCCTTGGTTACACGTGAAGATATAACATCTTTTAAATGTGTTTTTTTTGAACTGGTTGGAAGCAATGGGTGGTGTTCATCCTCATGTAATAGTTACAAATCAATGCGAAAGTAGCAAGAGAGCAATATCTGATTTGATACCGGACATGATATATCGATGTTGCATATGGCACATTGTGTCAAAAATTCAACAAAAGTTCAGAGGGGTTGCTGATTTTCACAATTGCGTTATTGAGTTCAAAGGAATGGTATACGATAGTCTTAATATCCAGATCTTTGAGACCAAGTGGTACGAATTTTTGGAAAAATACACACTGTAAAATAATGAATGACTTAGAGATTTGTACAATGAAAGATAAAAATGGGTTCCAGTTTATTTGAATCATACTTTTTGGGCTGGGATGATCTCTACTAAATTAAGTGAAGGTATGCATGCTTATTTCGATGAGTATATCAACTCGAGGAGCACACTCAAACAATTCATGGAACAATATGATATCGCCTTAGGAAACAAGATTCAGAAAGAGTTTATTGCTGACTTCCAATCCAAGAACAAAGTCATTACATGCCTCACAACTTTTCATTGGGAGAAGCAATTCCAGAAGGTTTACACAAACTCAATTTTCCGACATGTTCAAGATCAAATAAGACGAATGTATTATTGTCATGTTGTTCAACCAACTGTAGAAGATGCGGCTGAGGACTTGAGAGATATTCAACGTGGAATTAAAAAAATAAGGGTTCTAGAAAGAAGCATATTGAACGATTACTATCACAAGAAATTCACTTATACCGTTGAGTGGAGGCAAGATGGAGCTTATATTAGTTGCAACTGTAGGAAATTTGAGTTTAAGGGGATATTATGTTGTCACATAATGACAGTCTTAGCTCAAAAAGATATTCAATTGGTGAATGATAGGTATGTGTGTAATACCCGGACCCAAATTATGATTTATTTATTTACTTGCGTGAGTGTTATGTTATGATTGATTTTTCTTTCGAAAAGGAAATTTCTTTGTTATTCAAAATTTTCGATTTTGGGTAACGGACGAGCAGAACCGAACTGACAGTACTCTAGAAACCTAATACTAATCGAACCGGTACTCGATAGTCGAAAGGTGGATAAAATTCAAGTCTAAAAGAAGTGAATAATCCGTTTGTACTAATAACTCGAGAGTTTTAATATAGTCGCCGAAATTGGGCGAAAAACCCTAAAAATGCCGAATTTCGAATCTACCGAACAAAAATCGAACCAACTGAGAATCGAATTAATAAAATAAGTTAAAAGCCTCCTTAATTACAAACTTTTAAGATTATATATTTAGTGATTAAACGAACGAAACGTAACTTCCGGAGCCCCGAAATTCCAAACGGAGCCCCGTTTTTCAGTACCGAACAGCACGCCCTGAACCGAAGGGCCACCACAAGCCAAAGGCTTGTGGGGCCCACATTTTGGACGTCAAAGGGGGGTTTTTGCAGCCATCTTTAAGGGCCAACACACCAAGACAAAGTGTGTTGACCCATAGTACTTGTACCCCCTCCTTTTAATTAATTCTTTTGTCCTCCCTTCCATCCCACCATCCACTTGCTTCAATCTTGACCCTCCACTTTCTCCCACATATTTTTTTAAATTACTTGGGCACCACTTCTCCCCCTCATTCAGGTCACCAAAAGAAAGGAAGCATTCTCTCTTCCCCTTCACCCCCATTTTAGGCCATCTTCACAAGGGAGGAGGAAAACCTTCTTCTTCTCCCAACTTTTCCCACATACACACATCCAACCCTCACCTCAAGCCATTTCATCTTCCTTCAAGGTGCAAAGGAGTAGAGCCATTCCTAGGAAGACTACAAAGGTGACCACACCTCAAACCTTAACTCTCTTCCTTAAAACTCTTAATGGAGAAAATGGCATGTGTTTTCTTGAGGTCTTATTTATTTCTTGGTAGCATGATATTTTCTTTATGAAAGAGTTGAAGGTTTCATGGTTTTGAAGGTGACAATAAGTTTTTTAAGTGTCCATAGCATGTGAATAGATGAACTACCTGTTTTCCCGTCAGAAGTTTAAACTGATACATTTTCGTAACTTACTACTTTGGCATTTTTGTCTGCATATTTAGAAACTAGGACGAAATAGCTTCTATTTTCCACTGGTCTCATGCATTTTGGAGTTATATTCAATAATCTATGAATTTTTGAAGTTAGTGTGACAATCTGTGACGTTTTTGTGACTCTTTGATTTTTTCTGGCATTCCTCACTTCAGTTATTATTTTTATAAAAATCAAAATAAAATACTACATAATGTTAGCTTCGTTTCTGGATTTTTCCATGAATTTAGGAGTAGCCTAAATAGTTTTACAAAAATTATTTCTCTAGTTGGTACGTGACTGGGAAGACAGAAATGTTTCTGTCCCTTTTCCAAAAACGAGCCAAAAACACCCTTTTCCCTTCTTATCTTGCCTAAAGTCAAAACTAATGAAATGTTGGTGACTTCATAAGGTATCTACTGTAAAAATTTCATAATTTTCGGAAGTGTTTTAATATTATTAAGAAAATTATTTCGATGGTGTCTCAACACTGAAAACTTTCTGGAACACTGTTTCGACCTAGAAAATAAATTCAAAAACCCAATTTTCGTATACCTTTTTAATGAGACCATATTTTATGTGTGATATACACTTCAAGAGAGTGTCTACTGTGCTTTTGCCAAATTTTTAGATGATTTATTTATATTTTAGAAAATACCCCAAAGTCGAGAGTGGGCAGTCGGAAGTTGTCATAATGCTTGAATTACTACTTTTGAAAAGGTGTTTTCCATTTTTTTCGTGTCATACTTAGGAGCATGTTAGTAAGAGTCTTATATATATACATATATATTCTTGTGTCGAAAAATTAGAGTTCTAATAATTTACGACTAAAAGACAAAAGACGTATAAGTAATCAAAAGTCCTTTGGGACCAACGCACTGTATTTATTCCTCGATAAGAAACTAAAACCCAAAAGTTTTCTTTAGGAACGAGTACGACCGGTCGGTGATTTGCTCGAACGTTTTCCCCTTTCAAGTCATACTTTCGAACTTCTTTTTAAGGTGGGTGTCACTAACCGTATTGTCTTAATTTATGTCATAGTTGAAATATCATTGCTAAATCATATTTGGTTTACGAGCGATGTTGGTATCGTCTCGGATGTTTTTACGAGCGATGTTGATATCGTCTCGGATGTCTTTACGAGCGATGTTGGTATCGTCTCGGATGTTTTTTACGAGCGATGTTGGTATCGTCTCGGATGTATTTACGAGCGATGTTGGTATCGTCTCGGATGCTTTTACGAGCGATGTTGGTATCGTCTCGGATGTTTTTACGAGCGATGTTGGTATCATCTCAGATGTTTTACGAGCGGAGGTGGTCCGTCTCGGTTTACGAGCGATGTTGGTATCGTCTCGGTTGTTTTATGAGAGGAGGTGGTCCGTCTCAGTGTTTACTATTTTCTGAAATAATAGGATTGGTCTGTATGATATTAAATTGTATGCATGATAGCGTGCGGGCTACCCACACTGAGAAATTCAAATTCTCATGCCCCCTTTTTAAATATTTTTTTCAGGTGAGCCGATGGAGTACTGGGAGCAGCAGTAGACTCGGCCTTCCCCCACTATATAATATTTGAATGCTTAAATGCTTTTATTTTCCTATCTGTATATTTTAGACCCTCTATCTGCTTTTGCTAAAACTTAGACTCACAATACTTTCTCCGCTGCTACGGTTAATTATGCTCCTGTTTTAATGATTAGGATTTTAATTTGATGCTGAATACTTTAAGTTAAGGATCATCTCATTGTTTTCTTTTATATTCTCCTTTATCGATTCCTTTTCTTTAAAAAAAAATATATCTTTGTCTTACTTTTTCTCTTTCACTAAGTGACGACTCGAATTTGGATAAGTAAGTGGAATTATCCGGGTTCGGGGCGTTACAGGTGGTATCAGAGCTTAGGCTCAAAACTTCGGACCAAATGAAATTTTTATGCGAAAAGAAAGTTTTATTCAAAATTTTTCGTGCTCGTACTTGTAAAAATTTTATCATAAGTGTAAAGACCTAGTTAGGACGGTGTGGGAAGGAAGTCTGCCGCCGCAAACAGAACTCCGAGGTACAAAGTTTCTTGTTTTCCTTTTAAGTATCTGTTGTGAATGTTTCATAAGAATCGTAGTATGGACTCAAAAGAAAAAAAAATGTGTGAAAGTAGTATGCTTGACGATGAAATCGTAATATGTGTGAGGTGTGTGATTTTAGATCTTGTGTATATGTGTATTGCAGAGCTATATATGTACCTCTACTATATATATAGCTATATATTTTTACCTATTTTCCTTAGCACCGTTAGAATCCTTGACTTAGAACTCTTTTTTATGAAACTTAGGACTTGATGGACTACGCACACGGATACGTTACTATACGTCAGACTAGGAACGAGTCGGTCATCGACTTTACGCACCGTTTTCAGGATATGAGGGATATTGCAGAGCTTGAGGGCCACTGTGACTCAGAGACGACCGCGATCTGTCGGTTGCGACAGGCCTTGCGACCTGAGTTCGCGAAACACGCTGCTACTGTTTTCGATCGCATACAGGAATGCGACTCACACTACTACTACCCCGTACGCCTCACTCTGTACATCCGCGAGCTACACTATGAGATCGGGGCAGCCTTAGAGGCTTGCGAGGAGTCACGGAGGGCGACTTATCGCAGCTCCACTTATGAGCAGTGCGCTGCGATCTATGCAGTTGACCTGAAGAACGTAGACCTCGAGGTCGAGAAAGCAGAGAAGAAACTGAGGGAGCAACAGGGGAAAGTTGATCGCTTGAGGGAGAAGCGATCACAGATTGTGGAAAGGTTGGAGTACTACCGCCAGGACGCAAAGGGAGCTCGGGAGGAGGCGCGCAATCTATGGGAGGAGAGTGGATTTTTGGGTGGGCCAGATGAGACTGACCCGTCTGAAGAGAGAGTCCCCATCCTCGCCGACGAAGGATCCATAACCGAACCAGCCGAGACTGACCGAGACCCTAGCCACCCTGGGCCCAGCAAGATCCGTAGGATCTAGGCTTTCTCCATTGTTTTGTTTCTTAGGTTCCTTGTAGTATCTAGACCAGTAGATAGAGGCTTAGCATGAACCTTTTATTGTTATTTTCGATGTATGTACTTTCGGGTTGTAGGATTACCTCCCCGTGATTTTCATTATCTATATATGCTGTTGTGTGATTCGTATTGTACGATTCACTTTATTCTATCCGCTTACTTTTACTCAATTATTGTTTGATGATGTGCGTCGCTAGTTCCCTAACTTACGAAAGATAGAGTTCGCAACTGTGCTGCTGAGCTAGACAGTACGTTCTGGTTCCGAAGACTCCAATTGTATAACTGGTGCTAGCGAACTATCAATTCGACATAATTGGGTTCTGTTTTTGAATTTGATCATACCTATCTATATGTAATAAATATTCTTTTCTCTCTGCACCTAATTAGGATGGACACCAGATAGAATCTAATCTTCATGTCCTTAAGATGAAAGATTTCGACTTAATTTTGGGAATAGACTGGCTTGTTAGGCATAAAGCGACTATAAGATGTGCAAGCCGAGAAATAGACTTTGAGGATAAAAATGAACAACGTTACACTTTCGTGGAACTCGAGCCAAGTCTGGGATTCAGGTAATCTCTGCGATGAAAGCCAAGAAGCTTTTACAGAAAGAAGGATGCAAAGGATACTTAGTCAACGTCGCAGTAGTAAAGAAAGATGAAAAGATGCTAATGAACGTACCCGTTGTGAGAGAATACCCAGATGTGTTTCCAGAGGAATTGTCAGGAGTACCGCCTGATCGACAGATAGAATTCTCCATCGAATTGACACCAGGAGCTACGCCTGTGTCAAAGGCACCGTGCCGAATGGTGCCAAAGGAGCTAGAAGAGTTGAAAGAACAACTCCAAGAACTCCTGGAGAAGAAATTCATCAGGCCCAGCGTTTCACCCTGGGGAGCACCTGTTCTATTCGTAAAGAAGAAGGATGGAACTCTCAGAATGTGCATCGACTATAGAGGGTTGAATCAGCTGACCATCAAGAACAAGTACCCTCTGCCAAGGATTGAGGACTTGTTCGATCAATTGAAGAATGCCAGCGTATTTTCGAAGATCGATTTGAGGTCTGGCTATCACCAACTGAAGGTCAAGGAGAGTGATATCCCAAAGACGGCCTTCAGGACTCGTTATGGACACTACGAGTTTACAGTGATGCCTTTTGGAGTAACAAACGCTCCGGCTATATTCATGGATTTGATGAACCGGGTGTTCCAGCAATACCTAGATCAATTTGTCATTGTGTTCATCGATGACATACTGATATACTCCAAGGACAAGGACCAACACGAAGAACACCTCAGGATTGTTTGGAAACAATGAGACGTGAAAAATTATATGCAAAGTTCAGCAAGTGTGAGTTTTGGATCGACCGAGTTATGTTTTTGGGACACATAATCTCATCTAAAGGGATTGAGATGGACCCCGCAAAGTTAGAAGCCATAATGGACTGGAAGACCCCAACTAATGCCAACGAAATAAGAAGTTTTCTTGGATTAGCAGGATATTATAGGAGATTCATCCAGGACTTCTCACGAATTGCAAAACCCCTGACGCACCTAACCAAGAAGAACCAGAAGTTTGCTTGGACGCCTGCATGTGAGGAAAGTTTCCAAGAGCTCAAGAAGAAATTAACTTCTTCACCGCTGTTAACTATCCCCAATGGAACCGAGGGATTTGTGATATACACCGATGCATCCTTGTCTGGTTTGGGATATGTCCTTATGCAACATGGAAAGGTCATTGCATATGCGTCACGACAGCTGAAGACCCACGAACAGAACTACCCAACCCACGACTTGGAACTGGCTGCAGTAGTTCATGCTCTAAAGATCTGGAGGCACTACCTTTACGGGGGAAAGTGCGAGATCTACACAGACCATAAGAGCTTGAAGTATTTCTTCACACAAAAAGAGTTAAACATGCGCCAAAGGAGATGGCTCGAGCTAGTAAAGGACTATGATTGCACGATCCACTACCACCCCGGGAAAGCGAATGTTGTGGCCGACGCCTTGAGTAGGAAGGGAATTGCGACAGTCAACGCCATGCCAACAGAACAAATGGCACTAACCAGGGACTTTGCTCGAATGAACCTGGAGTTCACTAGACAATGTTGTACAGATGCCATGATCTATGCTATCACGCTACAACCAACCCTGAGAGAGAGGCTCAGAGACGCTCAGAGAAAGGATAAATTCCTCGAAGGAATGAGATTCTGAGTTGAGAAGGGAACCATCAAAGGCTTTACCTTGAGCACCGATGGAACTCTAATGTTCGAAGGACGAATTTGTGTGTCAAAGGACGAAGGACTGAGGGATGAAATTCTGAAAGAAGCACACAACACTCCTTACTCCGTTCACCCTGGAGAGACGAAGATGTACCGAGGACTGAGAGAGACTTTTTGGTGAAGGGGTATGAAAAGGACGATAGCCCACTTCGTAAGGAAATGCCTGACCTGCCAACAAGTCAAAGTCGACCATCAGCGACCATTTGGGCTACTTCACCCTTTAGAAATACCCGAGTGGAAATGGGAAAATATCACCATAGATTTCGTCACAGGTTTTTCCAAGACCGTAAGGAATCATGATGCTATTTAGGTAGTTATAGATAGACTTACCAAAACAGAGCACTTCATACCCATGCGCATGACTTATTCCTTAGACAAACTAGCCCAGCTGTACATAGAGCAAATTGTTAGACTGCACAGTGTACCAGTTTCGATAGTTTCCGATAGAGATCCTCGCTTCACCTCTAAGTTTTGGAAGAGCCTGCAGCAAGCCTTGGGAACGCAATTAAACTTCAGCACCGCTTACCACCCACAGTCAGACGGACAGTCAGAAAGAACCATTCAGACTTTGGAGGATATGTTGAGGGCATGTGCTATGGATTTCGAAGGAAACTGGGAGACTCACCTACCACTTGTGGAATTCGCCTACAATAACAGTTACCAAGCTACGATTCAAATGTCACCCTTTGAGGCACTTTACGGAAAGAGATGCAGATCACCCATTTGTTGGGACGAAGTAGGAGTTCGTAAGATTTTAGGGCCAGAACTCGTGGAACAGTCAGTGGAAATTGTTTCTCGGATTAAGGAAAGGATCAAGGTTGCACAAGACCGTCAGAAATCGTACGCTGATACTCACCGGAAGGACCTACATTTTGAAGTTGGAGAAAAGGTATTTCTCAAGGTAGCACCAATGAAAGGATTGATCCGCTTTGGGAAAAGAGGCAAACTGAAACCCCGCTACATCGGACCTTTTGATATACTAGAGAAGGTTGGAGACGTAGCTTATCGCTTAGCTCTACCCCCTGACCTATCCCAAGTACACAACGTTTTCCATGTTTCTTCAATCAGGAAGTATGTAGGTGACCCCGAGCACATTATCAACTTCAGAGACTTAGAATTGGGATGAGACCTGACATATGGAGAGACACCTGCGAAAACCCTAGGAAGAAAAATGCACAAACTTAGGAATCTAGAAATTCCTTTGGTTTTAATACAGTGGAGTAGACACGGGAAGAAAGAAGCCACTTGGGAGAGGGAGGACGAGATTTTAGCAAAATACCCGCAAGACCTAGATTTGATTAGGTAAGCCAAATTTCGGGACGAAATTTCTTTGAAGATGGGTAGGATGTAATACCCGGACCCAAATTATGATTTATTTATTTACTTGCGTGAGTGTTATGTTATGCTTGATTTTTCTTTCGAAAAGGAAACTTCTTTGTTATTCAAAATTTTCGATTTTGGGTAACGGACGAGCAGAACCGAACTGACAGTACTCTAGAAACCTAATACTAATCGAACCGGTACTCGATAGTCGAAAGGTGGATAAAATTCAAGTCTAAAAGAAGTGAATAATCCGTTTGTACTAATAACTCGAGAGTTTTTATATAGTCGCCGAAATTGGGCGAAAAACCCTAAAAATGCCGAATTTCGAATCTACCGAACAAAAATCGAACCAACCGAGAACCGAATTAATAAAATAAGTTAAAAGTCTCCTTAATTACAAACTTTTAAGATTATAAAATTATTTAGTGATTAAACGAACGAAACGTAACTTCCGAAGCCCCGAAATTCCAAACGGAGCCCCGTTTTTCAGTACCGAACCGCACGCCCTGAACCGAAGCCCACATTTTGAACGTCCAAGGGGGGTTTTTGCAGCCATCTTTAAGGGCCAACACACCAAGACAAAGTGTGTTGACCCATAGTACTTGTACCCCCTCCTTTTAATTAATTCTTTTGTCCTCCCTTCCATCCCACCATCCACTTGTTTCAATCTTGACCCTCCACTTTCTCCCACATGTTTTTTTAAATTACTTGGGCACCACTTCTCCCCCTCATTCAGGTCACCAAAAGAAAGGAAGCATTCCCTCTTCCCCTTCACCCCCATTTTAGGTCATCTTCACAAGGGAGGAGGAAAACATTCTTCTTCTCCCAACTTTTCCCACATACACACATCCAACCCTCACCTCAAGCCATTTCATCTTCCTTCAAGGTGCAAAGGAGTAGATTCATTCCTAGGAAGAGCTTGAAGAAGGCATTTGACCCTAGCCTTTTTAAAGAAAGACTACAAAGGTGACCACACCTCAAACCTTCTCTTCCTTAAAACTCTTAATGGAGAAAATGGCATGTGTTTTCTTGAGGTCTTATTTATTTCTTGGTAGCATGATATTTTCTTTATGAAAGAGTTGAAGGTTTCATGGTTTTGAAGGTGAGAATAAGTTTTTTAAGTGTCCATAGCATGTGAATAGATGAACTACCTGTTTTCCCATCAGAAGTTTAAACTGATACATTTTCGTAACTTACTACTTTGGCATGTTTGTCTACATATTTAGAACCTAGGACGAAATAGCTTCTATTTTCCACTGGTCTCATGCATTTTGGAGTTATATTCAATAATCTATGAATTTTTGAAGTTAGTGTGACAATCTGTGACGTTTTTGTGACTCTTTGATTTTTTCTGGCATTCCTCACTTCAGTTATTATTTTTATAAAAATCAAAATAAAATACTACATGATGTTAGCTTCGTTTCTGGATTTTTCCATGAATTTAGGAGTAGTCTAAATAGTTTTACAAAAATTATTTCTCTAGTTGGTACGTGACTGGGAAGGCAGAAATATTTCTGTCCCTTTTCCAAAAACGAGCCTAAAACACCATTTTCCCTTCGTATCTTGCCTAAAGTCAAAACTAAGGAAATGTTGGTGACTTCATAAGGTATCTACTGTAAAAATTTCATAATTTTCGGAAGTGTTTTAATATTATTAAGAAAATTATTTCGATGGTGTCTCAACACTGAAAACTTTCTGGAACACTGTTTCGACCTAGAAAATAAATTCAAAAACCAATTTTCGTATACCTTTTTAATGAGACCATATTTTATGTGTGATATACACTTCAAGAGAGTGTCTACTGTGCTTTTGCCAAATTTTTAGATGATTTATTTATATTTTAAATAATACCCCAAAGTCGAGAGTGGGCAGTCGGAAGTTGTCATAATGCTTGAATTACTACTTTTGAAAAGGTGTTTTCCATTTTTTTCATGTCATACTTAGGAGCATGTTAGTAAGAGTCTTATATATATACATATATATTCTTGTGTCGAAAAATTAGAGTTCTAATAATTTATGACTAAAAGACAAAAGACGTATAAGTAATCAAAAGTCCTTTGGGACCAACGCACTGTATTTATTCCTCGATAAGAAACTAAAACCCAAAAGTTTTCTTTTGGAACGAGTACGACCGGTCGGTGATTTGCTCGGACGTTTTCCCCTTTCAAGTCATACTTTCGAACTTCTTTTTAAGGTGGGTGGCACTAACCGTATTGCCTTAATTTATGTCATAGTTGAAATATCATTGCTAAATCATATTTGGTTTACGAGCGATGTTGGTATCGTCTCGGATGTTTTTACAAGCGATGTTGGTATCGTCTCGGATGTCTTTACGAGCGATGTTGGTATCGTCTCGGATGTTTTTTACGAGCGATGTTTGTATCGTCTCGGATGTATTTACGAGCGATGTTGGTATTGTCTCGGATGCTTTTACGAGCGATGTTGGTATCGTCTCGGATGTGTTTACGAGCGATGTTGGTATCGTCTCGGATGTTTTACGAGCGGAGGTGGTCCGTCTCGGTTTACGAGCGATGTTGGTATCGTCTCGGTTGTTTTATGAGCGGAGGTGGTCCGTCTCAGTGTTTACTATTTTCTGAAATAATATGATTGGTCTGTATGATATTAAACTGTATGCATGATAGCGTGCGGGCTACCCACACTGAGAAATTCAAATTCTCATGCCCCTTTTTTAAATATTTTTTTCAGGTGAGCCGATGGAGTACTGGGAGCAGCAGTAGACTCGGCCTTCCCCCACCATATAATATTTGAATGCTTAAATGCTTTTATTTTCCTATCTGTATATTTTAGACCCTCTATCTGCTTTTGCTAAAACTTAGACTCACAATACTTTCTCCGCTGCTACGGTTAATTATGCTACTGTTTTAATGATTAGGATTTTAATTTGATGCTGAATACTTTAAGTTAAGGATCATCTCATTGTTTTCTTTTATATTCTCCTTTATCGATTCCTTTTCTTTAAAAAAAATATATCTTTGTCTTACTTTTTCCCTTTCACTAAGTGACGACTCGAATTTGGATAAGTAAGTGGAATTATCCGGGTTCGGGGCGTTACAATGTGTTAAGTAGGTGGAGAAAGGATGTTTACCGGCGTCATTCTAGCATTGTTTTATCCTCACATAACTGATGAATACAAGAAGTTCAAGAAGTAGAAAAACACTTTCAAGAGTGTACGGATCTAGCGATGGGCAGCGTTGAGAAAATGGAGTTTAAAAAAAAATGTATTCAGGTGAGGAACGAACATATAAATTGGAACCCTACAAAACAATACACAAAACGCATCAAGGTCATCACAAGGAAATCAAGGAGTTAATACTCCAATATTAGATCCTCAAGCAGCAAATCCGAGAGGAAGACTACAGAATCGGAGTTACACGCCAAGATGTAGGGGTCGTGGTAGGGGAGCCACTCGTGGGGGGAGAGCATCACGTCAGAGTGGTACATCAAGTCAAACAACACAAGAAAATAATGATAATTCATTCTCATTCGACTTCAACGAAGACCTAACTGGATCACAAGGGAGTTTTATATTTTGACCCTATTTGTAATGATTTTTTCGAACATTAGTTATAAATTATTTCAATTATCACGATTTTGTTCATGCATGAATATTTACTTTGTAATTGCATAAATTTTTACTTGGTTCATAAAAAATTCTAATTTTTGTTATGGTTCATAATAAAACCATAATTTCGATATGGTTAACAATAAAATCATAATTTTGACTAGGTTCATAAGAAACCCTAATTCTTACTTTGTAATTGCATAATTTGATCTTGGTTCATATAAAAACCCTAATTTTTACTTTGTTCATGCATGAATATACTCAATTTTTATCCCAAAATCCAACTATTTGAGGCGTCCACTTAGGCAAAACATAGTCTGTAACGCCCGAATTTAAAAATAACACATAATAGCTGAGACGCTACCAAATTGACCCGTTAACTCAATTAAAGAGAAAATTGTAATTGAATAAACGGGATTTACTACAAAATAATCATTTGAGATTACATCGGAAAACAACGTAAAATAAATTACATGCAACCATCGCCTCGTACCCTGCTCGAGCTCCTTTGACCTGTAGAAAATCATAACTGTGGGGGGATGAGTGTTTGAAAATACACCCAGTGAGGAAAACATCAATAATTGCGCAGTTAAATGACATTCGTAAGCGGTATATGATATTTTTATATATAGCTCATGTGAACATCTAATGCTTTATCACATAATACGGGCCATTATCCGGCTTGAACATTGTATGGGCCATTACCCAGCTTGAACATAGTGCGGGTTACTTCCCGTCTTGATTAATAATGCAATTTAACATAACAATCATAACATTGAATGTTAAACTTGATTAAGAGTGGATATTGCCCTCACCTTAAAAACAGTAACTGCAACACCCCTTAGTGATCTTCAACTCCTTGATAATGTATAATATTAATGGTCTCATGTTTCTCCTCATATCCTACAAATAACATATATTCTTAATAATCTACAATCTCAGACGCTATGAGCGTCAGATCAATAAACTAATTATAATTCTATAATCTACGGGTGAATACAAGCATTTTAATATATAATACCACAATTAACAAAAATCGTATACTTACCAAAATGTTTTGAGATTGCTCTCTCTCTCTCTCCCTCCCTCCCTCCCTCCCTCCCTCCTGCACCATTTTCTTCTTCTTTTCTTTTCTTCCTTCTCTCTCCCTCTTTTTTTTCTTTCTTCTTTTCTCTCTTATTTTTCCTCCCTATTTATTCCACCGCTTATCCTAATATACTTATCAAGCCACCGCCTTAGTTAACTTAGGAGGTAAATTTGCATTTTATTTTTATTATTATATTATTATATTATATAGTATATTATACTATTATTACATAATATATCATATATATATTTATAACACACACCACACTTTGCACACACGACACACACATCCATATATTATAAAATATTATAGTATATATATTATATTTTCTACTTTAAATAAAATTTATATAATTTAATTAAAGACTAATTATTAATATTAATACTCAATTTATTAAAAATAATTATATACAAATATAAATAATTCACGTAATAATTTTGAGATATTACATAGTCAGCCTAATAACCCTTGCAAACATGGAGCCACTAAAAAATTAATTGTGTGCGTAATCTCCCATATTGTAATCTTTAAGCTGGATTGTGTTTTAAAGATAGATTGTGTGTTCATTCTTCCAAAAATGTAATGATTATGGTGGATCTCCATTACCAATGCTATTTAATTCTACCTCCAAAATGAGAGTTTAAACTTCATTACAAATTTTGAATATTTGAATTGTAATTATTTAAAAAAAAAAAACAAAATGATTAATTAATAAATATTATATTAAATAATAATTAATTTTCGAAAATCAATTATATTTTTTACAACTTGATTTTTTTAGGGTATAGGTCATCGAATTGATAATGGATTGTAAAGGCATTAGATATATTGTAGGTTGTAAATATAGATTGTGTGTTCATTCTTCCAAAATGTAATGATTATGGTGGATCTCCATTACTAATGCTAATTAATTCTACCACAAAAAATGAGAGTTTAAACTTCATTGCAAATTTTGGATATTTGAATTGTAATTATTTAAAAAAAATGATTAATTAATAAATATTATATTATCCGATCAAAAAAAATATTTGAATGTTATACTTATTTTTTGGTTGTGATACCTTTTAGGTGTTACTTATCGGTTACATGATATCACTATCGAATCTAATCCTAAACAACATGAAATGATATAACCAACATGAACTTCTTACTTGTTCTCAAATTATTAAATTTTCACAATGTAATTAACACAAAAATAACTATATTTGAATGTTATACTTTTTTTTTTGTTGTGGTACCTCTTAGGTGTTACTTATCGGTTACGTGATACCACTCACTACAACATAACTTAGATTATGTAACACCCAAAAATTGTTACTTAATGTCCATAAAGTGTTACTTATTCAAAATAGGTAACACTTTTAATGGTGTTACAGTTGCCCGTGTAGCCTAAAGTTTAAGGTAATATTTTTTATAATTTATGTATCGCTTTAAAAAAAGTGTTACATTATATATGTAACACCTATAAAATGTTACATATAACTTTAGGTAACGCTTATAAAATAACACATAAAAAAAAGAAAAAATATGTAATTCCTAAGGTTTGAACCTTGTATCTGTGAGATTAAAATTGCAACATTAACCATCTAGGCTATTCTATACCATTTTAAATATTTTATATGTATTTTTTATTTAAATCGTTCCATTTTATTTTATTACTTTTTTTTTTTAATTTTTTTGTTTCCAAATAAAACATTTGTTCACATCTAGTCATTTATAATTAGCATTGATTCCCAATGTACCAAATAATTTTCTATGTACTTATTTGAAAGAAAAAAATCATAAATTATATTACTTGCATTATATATTATAATTTTAAATAAAAAAAAATATTTTTTGAGGGTATAATAAACCATATATATTTTTATTATGTAATTAATATATTTAAATGGTAAATACGTGTTACCATAATATATGTTACGTATGTAAATGTGTTACCTAAAAGATGTTACTTATGTTAAAGTGCTACCTAAAAAGTGTTACCTTTTGTAAAAGTGTTACCTAGAAGTGTTACTTATGTAAAAGTGTTACATATGTAGTGTTACCTATGTAAAAGTGTTACCTAATAAGTGTTACTTATTTAAAAGTGTTACATGTAAGTGTTACGTAATAAAAAAGTGTTACATAAAATGTTACATAATATATAAATTACAAAAGTGTTACCTTAATGTGTTACATAAACTTAAAGTGTTACAACGTGGTGTTACATAAAGTCATTTATGTTGTAGTGACTATCGAATCTAATCCTAAACAACATGAAATAATATTACCAACATGAATTTCTTACTTTTTCTCAAATTATTATATTTCCACAATGTAATTAAAACAAAAATAACAATATTTGAATGTTATACTTATTTTTTGGTTGTGATACCTCTTATTAGGTGTTACTTATCGGTTACGTAATACTACTATTGAATCTAATCATAAACAACATGAAATGATATTACCAACATGAATTTCTTACTTTTTCTCAAATTATTACATTTCCACAATGTAATTAACACAAATGTTATAATTTTTGAATGATATACTTATTTTTTTGGTTGTGATACCTCTTAGGTGTTACTTATCGGTTACGTGATATCACTATCGAATCTAATCCTAAACAACATGAAATGATATTACCAACATGAATTTCTTACTTTTTTCTCAAATTATTACATTTTTACAATGTAATTAACACAAAAATAACAATAATGTTATACTTATTTTTTGGAATTATGACTCTAAGGTACCATGTTTAGATTTTTATTACTATAAGGTACCATCTCAAAAAGCAAATACAATTAGATACAATTAATAGTTTCCATTTTCCATTTTACCCTTAGAAGTCACATTTGTTAGTCTTATTCTCTCTCCTCACACACACAGTCTCACGCGTCTTTCTCTTACCTCTCTGTTCATATTTCTCTCTTAGAAAACCCAACCAACCCTCTCTATCCCATTCAAACCCAAGAACACCACACTCTCTCTCATTCAAACCCATGCCACCGCAAAGGACTAGATCGGCGGCGTCACAAAACTGACCAAGACGACTGCCTCACCGTAGTGGGATAGATCGACGAGGGGGTGGTGGTGGTTAGGCGCGGCGCGCGATGACGGCTTGAGGAACTATTCGCGGCGGCGGATCTAAAACAGGGTCCGCGACGCTGAAGGAGGTGGTAGCGACTCACGGCGTTGCAGATCTGACGGCGACGACGGAAAGGGTTAGGACGATGGTGGATGAGGCGACGACAGAGGTGATATAAAGTAGGAATAAATAATGTGTATACATTGGAATTGCAGCATGAATGATAGCAGGATCAAGAACATCAAGTTGAAGAAAGATGACATTTTTAGAAACCCCAAATTCTTTGAGTCTATCTCGAGCTTCTATGCCTCTCTGCTCATTCCTACATGATAATATCACCTTTATTCCTCTTAAAGCTAACTGCCTACATACCTCGAAACCTATTCCTTTATTCGCCCCTGTAACCAGTGCCTACCTATTCCTTTCAGAAATATTCCTTTGATTTTCTGAATTCTTGTTTTCTTCTTAGAAGTTGTTTGTATACATTGAAATAAATAATGTGTAGATTTGTTTCCGGAATAAATAATGTGCAGATTTGTTTCTTCTGCACATGTGCAATTTCATGTGTAATTGCACATATGCAGCTTTTTTTTTAGAAACCTCCCGTGTTCACCTCTTGTTTAGTTTGTTTGCTAAAAATTGAATTATTGAAGTTGCACATATTTCAGATTTTTTAAAAAAAATGTGCAGAAATAAAATGGATTTCTGTTTAATAATACCGTCCTGTATAGAAATAAATGTGCAGAAATAAAAATGCTCAGCAAGATGATGGTCGGAAAACTCGTCGAGGAATTCATCGCGAATCAGTACGTGCAAAGAAACCATCGTTCAAGCAACAATCATACCAGACAAGGAATAAATTGAAAATAAAAATTAATTACAGAAAGAAAATGAACAAAAAGGTGTATAGCTGGCATTGGGAAGGTAAAAGACTGTACAACAATGCAGAAAAGTACAACACACAATAACTTTAACAGAAGTAAGGGTAAAATTAGAACTCCAAATCAAAATCTTGTATCTACAAGTAATTATAAAAAATGTTGTATCTTATAGTCTTAGAACTTCTAATATTGTACCCTAGAGTTATTGACCCTTATTTTTTTGGTTGTGATACCTCTTAGGTGTTACTTATCGGCTACGTGATACCACTATCGAATCTAATCCTAAACAACATGAAATGCTATTACCAACATGAATTTCTTATTCTTTTTCCTCAAATTATTATATTTCCACAATGTAATTAACACAAACATAACAATATTTGATTGTAATACTTATTTTTTTGTTGTAATACCTATTAGGTGTTACTTATCGGGTACGTGATACCGTTATCGAATCTAATCCTAAACAATATGAAATGTTATTACCAACATGAATTTCTTACTTTTTCTCAAATTATTACATTTCCACAATGTAATTAATACAAAAATAACAATATTTGAATGTTATACTAATTTTTTGGTGTTAATTAATTTCAAAAACTTAACTTCACATTATAATTAACCAAAATATAACAATTTTTTTTATGTGACGGTCACGTAATAGACTAGTTAATAGAGTTGAAATATAATAGAGTACTTAATACACTATAGAGCCATCAGTGGAAGATGAAAAGTTGTGACCGATGACTTTCACTCATTAGTCACATTTAAAGGTGATTTGAGTGTGGTCAATATAATCCCTCATTTCTATCCCAAATTTCATTCTCTGTCTATACAACTCTCTTTGTCATCTCTCTCTCATTTTTTTTTTTTTTTTTTACTGATAATAGTGAATTGTTTTTAATTTCATCTGCAGTTTTTCTATGATATTGTATTCTGCTTTTAGTGTAATTCTTCAAACTATCTGTTGTGTCCTTTTGTTTGTAGGATAACGCAAAATTGCAAAAACTAATGGACACAATCGACAAAAACAACGAACTGTTGATCCAAGTTGCCAAAAAATTGAGGTTTTAAGTGATACAGTCTTATTCTTATAACAAATCCTTTCAACTGCTAATACATTTTTTTATATATTTTGTAGAGGGAAAAAGTTTTACAAGAAGTGGCAACATTGCATTTGAATCTGTTGAAAGAAAAATCGTATGCGACGGTTCTAAAGATCATTTGTTTGGGCATTGATCGACATAAGGCAACGACGTGTGAGGATCGGCCGGATTCGATTCCAAGTGCTGCATGAGGTGGCGGTCAAAGAATTTTTAGAGATTGAAGCCGCGTACGATGCACAACTCGCTAAACCCTACCCCTTGCCATATTAGTGTTAATGTGCCTCTCCTCTTTCTTTCCTTATTTTTTTTTTAAATTTCTGGTGTGTATTTTTTCTGTTTTTTTTCATATGAATGGACGTGATAGTTTTTTCAGTATTTTAATTTTTTATTTTAGATGAGGTTTGATATGATTTATGGTGACTGATTAAAAATATGAAGAATCGTTTTCAATTCTAACTCGTTAATGAAAAAAATAATAGACATAACACTATACAAATCTAACTCTAAAATCTGAGTTTAAATTCGATTTATAAATTAAATTTAGTATTTTTAAATTGGCAATGAAAAAAATAATAGACATTACACTATACAAATCTAACTCTAAAATCTGAGTTTAAATTCGATTTATAAATTATATTTAGCATTTTTAAATTGATAATGAAAAAAATAATAGACATTACACTATACAAATCTAACTCTAAAATCTGAGTTTAAATTCGATTTATAAATTATATTTAGTATTTTTAAATTGATAATGAAAAAAATAATAGACATTACACTATACAAATCTAACTCTAAAATCTGAGTTTAAATTCGATTTATAAATTAAAACAAAAAATATACATTTTAAAATTGACATTATTTGAATGTTTTTAAATCGATAATGCAAAATATAATAGTTTTTTTTTTAAATTAAGTATACTTTTTTAAATTGACATTACAATATACAAAATCGAACTCTAAAACCCTAAACCCTAGAAACATAATGATTTTTTTTTTAACAACAGTACCTAAACCTTAGAAACCCATTAAATAATGAAGGTCAAGTGTCTCAAATGACACTATATAAGTACCATAAAAACATTACAACTTCACACAACATACCACTTACTTTTTTTCACAGAGATATGGATTATCGTACTCCTACTAAGAGTCCTCGAAAAAAACTCAAACGACTGGATTTCTCCGTCGTCCAGAAATCTGACACTATGTTCAACTATGCAAAGAAGCAAAATGATGACCTCAAAGCCGAGGTGAAGGAACTGATGAAGCGTCTGCTAATCCATGGGAACTCCGATGCATTGAATGATGTTATTCTCAAGAAAAAAAGATTTCTTAAGGTGTACGATTTATTTCTAGAAACTGTGAAGGCGAAGAAAGTTCCATTGATTGTTCTCTCCGACTTCAACACTCCACGATGGGAATTCTGATGAAGCAAATCAACCCATGGCATGACTTTGATGTTTTATCATTTTTTTATCTATGTTTATGTTTTTTTTTTATCTATGTTTACGTTTTTTTTTAAATATATGAATGAAATGGTTTTTTTTCATATTAATTCTTGTCGATTATTGGTTTTTCTTTCATTATCACAAATATATATATATATATATATATGTGTGTGTGTGTGTGTGTGTGTGTGATAATAACATATAAGAAATATACAAATATGTTAAGGAAATTTGATGTCAAACCATAATGTAAATGTCCAATATACTAGATTTGTTGCAACTGATTGGAATAAAAAATACATCTATGCTTTCAATTTGGCAAGACATAGTCATCATGGTATTCTCATTGAGCCACTCAAAATTAATTGTATGAATAATCTCCCAAAAATATAATGATTAATATGGACTCCACTATAAAAAACTTGTGTACATTTTCAATGCTAAATTATTCAGCCAATGAATCCATGCAAACAATCTTTTCAAAATCTTTATTGATTATTTTTTAAAAAAAAAAATTATTGATAACAGTTGTAGTATTTGAATTTACAAAATTAGAATTTATTTTCATTATCACAAAAGCATATATATATATATATATATATATATATATATATATATATATATATAATAAAATATAAGAAATATACGATCAGATTGAAAAACAATCTTATATGGTTAAATGTGACTTGTAAGATGAGTATGACAACAGCCTAATGGAAATCATTCATATCACTTGCCAAATATATACCAAATGGTCACTTGTGTGATTCCAATCACAACCAATGTTTTTTTTTTTTTTACATCTATCTCTCAAATGGTCACTTGTGTGATTCCAATCACAACCAATGTTTTTTTTTTTTTTTTTTTTACATCTATCTCTATCTAAATGGTCACAAGTTCGACTCCCATCACAACCAATATTTTTTTTTTTTTGAATTTTGGTACTCCAAATATATTGTATATGTTAAGGACATTTCATGTCAAACTATAATGTACATGTCCAATATAGTAGATTTGTCCCTTTCAAAAAAAAATATAGTAGATGTGTTGAAACTGCTTGGAAGCGAAAATTCATCTACGCGTTCAAAATCTCATAATATACATAGTCATCATGATATTATCATTGAGCCACTCAAACTGAATTGTGTGAATAATCTACCAAAAATGCAATGAAGAACATGGACTCCACTATCATATATTTGTGCACATTTCCAATGTATTCTCATTCAGCCAAATTAGAAAAAAAAATGGTGATGATAATGAAGAAAACTATAAAAAAAAAAGTAACATTAATCCGATGTTTAATTTATAAAAAATAACAATGATTGATATCATTTGAACAAATGATGAATAATTACAACAAACATTCCTGAAACACAACCAACAAAAAAGATTTTCAACATTGTCATTATATCGTCTTCATTGAAAAAGAAATTGAATCTGGAAATAACTTTTTCATCCCTTCCGTCGAAGTTTGAATCGACTTTCGTTTCACTAACACCATCACTTACAAATATTTCTTTCACATCCCTTTCGAAACAATCATTGAATTCAGCAATGTCATCATCCACATTTCGTTGGAAATAAGAAGTGTAAGCAGCATTTGCTTCATCCTCCGTCCGAAATGAGCGGTATATGCTTCCTTTGAAACCTAGAACATGTGGAGCACATTCGTTCCAGCAACTATAAATACCGACCCTTACGCCTTTAAATACAATATAGTATTTTTGAGGCTTTCTTCCGATCATCGTCATGTTCAAGGGGAAGGGTTCTTGAGAGAAATTAGGGTTAGGGTGTTTGAGTGTGGGTTTGCTTAGACAAAAAAATGATGAAGGGATGAAGAAACACTAATTTAATGTCTGCTATTTTTTTTTATTGAAGAGTGAATCATTGGAAGTTGTTTTAATGTCTTGGAATTATCAGAGAGAGAGAGAGAGAGAGAGAGAGAGAGAGAGAGAGAGAGAGAGAGAGAGAGAGAGAGAGAGAGAGAGAGAGAGAGAGAGAGAGAGAGAGAGAGAGAGAGAGAGAGAGAGAGAGAGAGAGAGAGAGAGAGAGAGAGAGAGAGAGAGAGAGATTCAAATTCAAAATTTAAATCGCATTAGGGTTTTAGGATTCGAAAATGTTAATTTGCAGATGGGGGTATAATAGACATTCGAAAAATAAAAAAATCTGGATATTACAAAAATGTCTTTTTCTGGATGTCTAGATTCTGGACAAATAGCACCTCTCATTTTAAAAATATCACTCTTACTAGAGTATGGCCCGCGAGTTTCGCGGGTTTAAAATAATATTATATTTTAAAAATTTATATATTTTATTATTATATATATAAATTAAAATTAAAATAAAAATATATTATGCAAAAAAAAAAAAAAATTATACTCTAGTTGTTATATATTTACAATATACAATAAATTTAAATTGAAATAAAAATTTAATATGCACAAATTAAAATTTTATTTTTATTAATTGATAAACATTTAGAATACAAAGTAATTCAAACAAAAGGTTTTGTAATTACAAATTTTAAACAAAAAATATTTGTAAACAATATTTATCTGAATACATATAATTTTTTGTAAATAACATTTGACTACACTATTAATGTGATTGATTATTCAAAAAAATTAAATTTAGATATATATATTTTCAACCATAAGATTTCAAAAAATAAATTTTCAATAATTCTTTAAATTATCTTGAATTTAAATCTAATATATATATATATATATATATATATATATATATAGAAAAGGTCAAACATTATTATGATCACAATCCAAACAAATTTGCTGCATAAATTATTATTAATTAAAGTAAAATCTAGTGTAAAACAATTTTATAGTATGAAATTAAAATACTATTAGAAATATTTACTAATACCATAAAATTCATTTAGTGATACTATTATACTTATAAATTAATATCACAATATAAAATGATTACGATATTAGTGAATAATTCTAAAGGTAATCCCTTAAATTTAGCAACTCATAAATAATATATATGTATATATAATTATCTTTTTTTCAATTAGTGAATGGTAATATATAATTTTTAAATATAAAAAGTCAAATTAGAATAAATACCAATATATTTTAGGAATTCAAATTACTCTTTATAGTCGAAATGAAAGCTTGACCTCTACATTTAATTAATTTAATAATTATTTATGAGAGATGATACCTTCTAAAATAAATTATTGAGTTCATGCTAATAAAATGCCAAAATCTTATTGTAAAATAGATAATAATAATAATTTTCTAAAAAAGAAAAAAGATGATAATAATAATAATAATAATAATAATAATAATAATAATAATAATAATAATAATAATAATAATAATAATAAAATGAAGTAGCTTGATACAAATAAGTGACATTTCATCAAGTCATATATAAATTTCTTTTCAATTCAAATTTTTCTAAACATAGTAAACATAAATTAAAATTTAATTCAATACATGTCCATAACAAATAAAAAAAAATAATATTCCTCATCAATTATTTGAAGAAGTCATATTCCGGCCCGTATATATAGAATACAAATACAATTGGTAGATATATATATAGAGTACAAATACAATTGGTAGAGATGTACAAACTTAGTCTTCATCTTCTTTTATTATTCCTCCTCTAATTTCCTATGATCACAATTGCCAAACTTAATGAAACAACAATCAAGGAAATTTAAGTTAGAGTTTGTGATGAAAAACAAATAAGAAATATGTCAATTATTTATAGACTAATGTGTAAATAAATGGATGGTTGAGATTAAAAATTTTAAAATAAATGGTTGAGATCAATTTTTAAAACTTAAATGAATGAGAGGAAAGAGATTTTGAAATAGGATAAGCTTTTAAAGGTTTAGCTTTATAAGGTTATAGATTCTACTCTAATTTATTCTCTCTCATACTTTATCTAATTAAATCACACAAAATACTCTTACACTTTATTCTCTCTTTTACTCTTTATTTTTATAAAAGTCAACCAATTTTTTTAAAATTTTTGTGTCTCAAATAGTGTGCATAAATTGTTGGGAGGGAGGTTTTATATAATTTCGTGTGAAATTATTGGTAGTACAAGACAAGATGACAAGCCCACATCTTGTTGACGAGTCAGCATGGAAATCAAAGGGTTCTGCATTTTCTTGGGTTGGGCCCACACCATCTTATTGCTAAAATTCCAAGCACAAAAATTCAACATCTGACGTAAATGAATGAATGAACATAATATTTTTATAAATAAATATAATAATAATAATAACAAAACCGATAACCAATAAGTTTGTTCTAATAATAATAATAATAAAAAAAACTGCAACTCTTTTTTTGTTTTTTTGGAAATGTAGTATATAGAATGTCTGAATTTTAAAATACATTTAGTTTTCAAACTAAATTAAATGGAAAGTAATACATTTTAAATTCACATCAATTCAAATACTTTTAATATTTTTATGACATAATGTAGGTAAAAATTATTGGACTATCAACGTTTATTTCAGAAGAATTCTTAAAGTCTCATTTTTTATTTTATGAAACTGTTTTGCCAATTTTGTTTTGTAAAATGCGAATATTGCTCCTAACTAAACTGGAAAGAGAAAGAACACAAATGTTTTATTACCAAAATGAATATTGTAAAATTAAAATGAGTGCTTCAAAAGTTATTTAAAATATAGTATTTGTTTGCAAATAAAATCACAATTTATCGCAAACTATAATTTATATAATCTTTTGAATTTTGTTAAATAAAATTTTAATTTAATTTTTTTGATAATTAGAACCGGCATACATATTTTTTTCTTCACGAAAATGACGATTAATTATTCTCTGTCCTCCAAACAAGTTTAAATATATTAATATGATTATTTATTGGTTGCCAGATAGTGTGACATATGTATTTTAGCTGGAGAAAATATGTTTGTTTATTCTAATTATAAAGAAATGAAAATTGAGATTTTGTTCCATAAAATTAAGAAATTTAAATTAAATTATAATTTACATAAGATTGTGATTTATTTGTAATTAAATCTTTAAAATAAGAAATAGTATCAAAGTCTTTTAAAATAAACATTAATTTAATTTTGTATTTGGAAAAAACATTAATTTTGTTACTGTAAATTCCCGATCCTTGGAACCAAAATGCAACCTAAGATTGTCGAATAATCACTCCCTTTTTTTTTAAGTTTAATATTTTATTATTTCATACGTTTATCCTAAAGCTTAATTTGTTTCTGAAAGTTATGATCATATATTTATAATAAAATATTTTACGTTTTCGTTTTTATCCTCTTCCTGTCGTTTTACATTTCTAATGCTCCTTCCATTTTATAAACTTTTAAACTTTTCTTTTTTTCGTTCATTTCATAATAAACTTCATACCTCTAAAATGAAAAACCTTCTACACAATCTAATAAATTTATTTATTTTATATATAGAAGTTTACAAAACTACCAATCAAAACCTCGATCGTTACTCTTTTTTCATATAAAATATACACTATTTCTATGAAGGGTTTTATGAGATGGAAGAATTAATTATTTTTTTATGAACAATTTTAGAATAAAATATTACTCCATCTGTCCCATTTTATATTACTCAAAATTAAAAAATATATGTCTTATTTTTGTTTTTCCATACCCAAATTGACAAAAAGAAAACTTTTCTAAACATCTCTTATTTGCAATTCATGTCACTAAATTACCTACTCTACCCTCCCAATCTAAAACAATCTCAGCTCAATAAAATTAAAATAACTCATTTACCTTCATCTTTACACCTTTCAATATTAATAAACAATTTGCTGGATGAAGTGATATAACTTTAATGGTTATAGAGTTCCATAGATCATGAGTTTGGGCCGTAAAAAAAATAAACAATTTACCTATAAAAATTAATATAATTTTGACTTGAGGAATAAGTAAGAAATATTATATTCATCCAAATTTCAATCATCTCCCAAATATTAAACTCGAAAGGTGAGGACACTGAGGGGTTAAGATTTTAGACAACAATCTCAAAAGAGGATAAAAATACGAGTGGAACCACCGTACAACCCTTGGAAGTTGGAATTACACACTTGTTACATCTTTTATTTAAATTTATTTTTAAAATAAGATTAAATTGCAGAGTCCTGTCAAAAAAAAAAAAAAGATTAAATTGCAGAGTGTGAGCGTGCAGAGACTGATGACCCGGTGAAGAGAGGGAGAGAGCTTTATAGCTTTTGAGAATAATCTTGTTGAAAAGCTCTGCATATCTGCGGTAAAAAAAAAAAAAAGAAAAAGAAAAAGAAAAAAAGGCTCTGCGTGTATATAAGCTAACTCCCTGTATTTCCTTGCTTTTGCTCGGCCACCTTTAATTCGGGAACCCTTTCGCCGCCTTCTTTCTCTCTCTAAATATATCATATATCTATGCAAATTGCGTGATGCATTTGGATTAGCAAAATATTTGGTGAGTTCAAGAGAATCATTATTGCTTAAAGGGGGATTTCTTTGGAAATTGGGACTGGAAAAAATTCCCAAGAAAAATTTGTATCTTTCGGGAGAAGTCAAGGCGTTGGCAGATGAGCTGATTTATGAGGTGGGTTTTGTTTTATTGGAAGTTTTAGTATGTAATCTTGAGATTAAGGAGGAAGATCTTAAAAAATTTAAGAAAGAAGCATGTGGGTTACTCTTCTAATGATTGATTTTGGATAAAACAAGCTCAATTTGGTCGTATTTTAAGGTATTTCTGCTCCTAAGTATTAAATTAATGTGTTTTGACTAGAAATGTAATCATATTAGTCCTCTTCTGAGTTTTATATATATATATACATATTTGTGGTGATTAAGACATAAGTAGATGAAGTTTGGCAAATATAATACTTCTCTGTACCTTTATGCTTTCATTTTGCTTACTCTTGTTAGTCTTAGCTAAATCTCTCTCTTAATGATGCAATTGGGTTCACACAGTTAATATATTGGGGAGATTTCTTTCATCAATGGATCTTGAGAAGGCATAGTTGGATTCAGCAATAGTTGTGTAAATTCCCATCATGCCCCTATCAGAGTTTTTGAGAATGGCTAGAGGGAAACTTGAATCTAGCCAAGGAAAAACCGATGTCTCTTCTAGGTAGGCCTTTCATCACATTATTTCTTCGATTAGCTTATTTATTATAAATTGATGGAGTTTATTGCTTTTTTTAATGTTTTCTTGTGGCATTTGTGTGCTTTGATGCAGGTCTGAGAATGATTTAGTAGAGTTAGTTTGGGAGAATGGTCAGATTGTGATGCAAGGCCAGTCGAGTAGGGTTGCGAGAAGCCCTATTCGTAACAGTTTACATACAAACACGTCGAAAGCTACACCTTCGAGATTTGGGAAATTTGGAGTTGAGTCTATCTTGAATGATATGGGACCAGAGGTGCCCTCAGGGGGGTTAGATATAAGTCAAGATGATGAAATGGTTCCTTGGTTAAGTTATCCCATCGATGATTCTCTTGGACAAGATTACGTTTCTGACCTTTTACCGGAAATATCAGGTGTTACAGGCAATGGAATTTCGGATATTGTTAGCAATAATACATGTAATAATCGGGATGAAAATCGAGCTCAAGGTAGAGATGTAGGGAATGGTTCTTTAAGTATGAAGATTGAGAGGCAGAGCATTAGGCCACCTACTAATAATGGTTCGAATTATCTGAACTTCTCACATTTCTCGAGAGCAGCAAATCTTGTGAAAGCAAATGCTGATGGAAATCCTGCTTCAGGATCATCAGGTGTGGGGAGAATGGAAATTAGGGAGAAAAGTGTCGTTAATGCAGTCAAATCGACACTCGAGAGATTTAATAGCACACCGAAAGACATCAAATTCCATGCTGGGCTTCCGAAGGTCAATTCTAGAGAACTGGTGGCTGTTAACACACCTAAGGGGGGAATTCCCCAAGAAAGAACGCCTAAGGTGGCAACTCCCCCCGAAAGAACAGAGAATTTGTGCCTAGAAGCTTCTATCAAGAATGACAATTCAAGAAAAGGAGTGCCAGATGGGGAGAGAATTGTTGAGCCTATGGTTGCTTCTTCTTCTGTAGGATCTGGAAATAGTGGTGATAGAGTTTCTTGTGAACAAACACATAATTCGAAAAGAAAATTTTGTGATGTTGATGAGTCGGATTATCGTAGTGATGTAAGTCACTTAGATGTGATGAGAGAAAGCATATCCTTTTTTTTTCTTGATTAATGATTTGTTTTGCTCTTTCATGCTTAGGATGTTGATACTGAATCACTTGATGCCAAAAAACCAAATCATGTTCGAGGATCTAAGAGAGGGCGAGCAGCAGAAGTACATAATCTCTCCGAAAGGGTGAGAATTAATTTAAATATTACTAAGCATTTACTTGGTGTTTTTCTCTCTTTCATCTATTAATGTATGAACATATTGATCTGCAACAGAGACGACGGGATAGGATCAACGAAAAAATGCGTGCTTTACAAGAGCTCATACCAAATTGCAATAAGGTAATGCTCCAAAAACTAAAATTTTCAACTAGGAACTATAAGTGGCTAGAAGTTGCTCGTTTATTTATTTGTTTGTTGTTTTAAATTATCATTGCTTCGGTTTTCTTGATTACGTCAGGCGGATAAAGCTTCAATGCTCGATGAAGCCATTGAATATCTAAAGACCCTCCAACTACAAGTGCAGGTAAGGTGAAGTTTTTCAAGCATGCTCAATTCCTTTTTAATAAAATTGTATACCATCTGAATCGTAATTGTAAATCGAGCACCAAAATGACACAGATCGAATACTCCAATATTTGTGTTTTTCAAGATGATTTCCTTTTCATATGCTTATCATTCTGCTCAAATATTTTGGTGCAGATCATGTCCATGGGTGCTGGGTTGTGTATGCCTCCAATGATGTTTCCTACAGGAATGCAACACATTCATCCTGCTCATTTCCCACCGATGGGCGTTGGAATGGGCTTCGGGATGGGTATGATGGATATGAATGGAGTATCTTCTGGATATCCTATGTTCCCTGTACCCCCAATGCATGTTCCACACTTTAGTCCTCCCGTTTCAGGGGTTCCTAATTTTCCGAGGGTTCCTGGTCTTCCGGTGTTCGGGCACCCTGGGCAAGGACTTCAGAATTCAGTCCCTAGACCACCTTTTGTACCACCAGCCATGGGAATGAATGCTTCGAGAAATGGAAGTAGCACTGAGGTGGCTAACACATCTTCAATATGCAATGCAGAAGCTAGCTGCTCGATGAACGACAAACCTAATCAGGTTCGTCCTTCAGCCATGTTTTCTGGAACGAAATTAGATATTACTGGACTTTGAAAAGGAAATGTGATACCGTTTTTCGTTTATTTGTATTTGTGTGTTGAAAATGGCTATATGTCTCTGGTCGTCTGCTCGTTTTTGGTTTGATGTTTTGTTGCTTCTACTGCATTCAGCTGGGTTGTTGGTGAGTTTATAGGATAGGAATGGGATTATATTGTGTTCATGAGTATATAGGACAGGTAAATTTAGTCTTGCTCATCTCACTGAATGAGTGAAATTTTAGGTGTTTTTTTTTTTTTAAATAAAATAAATCATATAACCAATGTTTGTGTCTTTGTCCAATTTCTGTATGTAGAACCTTGTTTCTGTTTATTTTACATCCTTATATTGTGTCTCCAAATCATTGAGGTTTTGATGGGTAATTTTGTAAATATTTGTGTATTAAGTAAATATATTTGTTGAATTGTGTGTGTATGTGGTCCCAAAAGTAAAATGTCATTTTGTGTAAAATTTGTGGATATTGTGAGGGTGGAGTTTATGGAGGTTTTTTCATTTTAGAGGTTAAAGATATTGTGTAACAGACGAAAAGGAAAGTGTGAAAAGTATTTTGGAACGGGGTAGTTCAAAAATCAGAAGCCGTACATTTTACTAAGAAATGTGAGTTGAAAAATTCATAATTTTCATTTGTTCGCCAAATGTATATGAAGGGAAAAATGATGAGACTCAACAATTGTTCTGCATTTCTGTTGTTTTTTTCTTTGTTCTAAATAATTCTTCTATTGTTTTTTCGTTTGTTTTAAATAATTCTCATAATAAACTAGTCTTTGCCTATCACAGAAATCCATCATGCACGAAATTCTTCTACTCTGGATCTTGTGAATTGTTGTGATTCGGCTAATCAAATGATTCTCCTCTAAATTATCATATCCAGTTAGTGTCAGAGAATATATATCTCTTTATTATATACTCCCTCCGTCCCGGAAAAACTTTTATATTTAGGGACACACACTTTAAGAAAAAAAAGTAATAATTGAGGTTTTGAGGGGTAATTTTGTAAAATTTTTATGTGTAAAGTAAAAAAAATTTATTGAGTTGTGTGTATGTGAGTGTAAAAAGCATTGTTCTAAAAGTCGCTAGTCGATAGTCGGACGGAATACTGGGGTCTAGCATCTAAAGCGTTTAGTCAGGGTCAAGATGGGGCCTAGTCGAAACCACCTAAAATTCATTATATAATAATTTTAAAAAATATTTAATTAATAATACATAAAAAAATACTTTAGAATATTAAAAATTAACAAGACCACCTATAATTTTTTATAATTGTAAGTAATATTTCCTCCGTCCCGGAAAAGCTTTTATATGTACGTGGGCACACTTTAAGAAAAAAGAGTAATGATTGAAGTTTTGAGGGATAAATTTGTAAACTTTAATGTATAAAGTAAAAAAAAAAAATTATTGGGTTATGTGTATATGAGAGTAAAAGTAATTGCATTTGTGTAAATTAGTGAAAATTGTAAGGGTGAAGTTTATAAAATGTATTCCATTTTAAGAGTGTGAAACTTATATTGGGACGGACGAAAAAGGAAAGTGTGAAAGCTTTTATGGAATGGAGGGAGTAGCAAACTAGTATTACATAAAAAAAAAAAAATGCAATGCAACTTGAATCGAAGTAAAGAAATAAATTTTGATGTATTAAACTTAATAAAAAAAAATGATTAATAAAAATTCACAGATAAATTAGCGGATTAAACCCGCTTAATCGGTATTAATCAGGATTAGTTCTAACTAATTATCATATCGTTTTTTTCTAGACGTTTTGAGGCAAAACAGTACGGCCTGGGGCTGCCTAACGCCTAGACCATTCCAACGCCTAGACCATTTTTAGAACACTGGTAAAAAGTAATGACATTTGTGTAAATTAGTGAAAACTGTGAGGGTGGAGTTTATAAAGAGTTTTCCATTTTAAAAGTGTGAAACTTATAATGGGACGGACGAAAAAGGAAAGTGTGAAAGTTCTTATGGGACGGAGGGAGTGTCTCTTTATTATATCTTATGTCTGATTACATATTGTTTTCCAATGCAACTGCAGGCTACAACTGAAGTTTTAGCCGAGTCTGCTTTGGTGCAAGACAACAAACATGGCACCGAGGCAACGGCCCCCACTGGTCTTACCTCCATTGCTATTGCAACGGATATTAGCAAAGAACCAGGTGAGCCTGATAAGTCGCCAAGTACATGCAATCCGGGCTTGGCGTGAGCATAGGGTTGGGTCGGGCCGGGCCCTATATTTGTCAGTCGAAGCAAAATTAGGCTTATACGATCCACATTTTTTTGACTGGCCTGTTGAAGAGATCGTGACAACATAACTAGCCCGACGGCAATCTGACTTGGTGACCTCGCTGGCCCGAATTTCGCATGGCTAGTAACCCTATCATGTTGTTGTAACTAGAGGAAGAATTGGACGTGGTTGATGGCCCCCCTAATTGATAATGGCTTTATACTCATACAATGTAAACATGATAGTTGTCAAACTTCAGATTTGTAGTGTTAATTTGTTGAGTCTTTAACGTAACTATCGTACATTAAATTTTAATTTTAAAATGATTGTGAACTATAAATTGCGGATTGATGTGATATTTTTATAGAAACTCATAATATTGCACATTTTATCATAAGTAGAAAAAGTGTTGTATCTCTCTTGCATGGTCCATTCGTGCATATCATTTAGTTTTCCTTATATAAAAAAAAAAGTGTTGTAGAAAATTGAGTAGGCGGCTGATGAGCGTGTTCGGAGCCCAACTATACGAATGACCCACCCCAACTTTTCAAATTCTAACAACATATAAGACCAAATTCATTCATTGGTTTGAGAGTAACTCTTGTATGTATTTTATCCATTTTAGAATTCATATAAATTTTATATGATAGTGATAGTAGTTGAGCATGACAATGATAATAGTTGTACATGACTATGATAGGACTTTTGCAAGATCCGTGATAGTCTAATTCATGACAGTGATAACCTTTATATATGACAACAACTGAATTCATATGATGAACCAGGTGTACCTAAGGTTTTATTAGGAATATACCGATTTTTCCCTTCTTTGACCTATTTTACCCATCAATCACAACTTCCACAACTAATTAAGTAGAAGAGAATTAGAAAAATGGTAGATTAACATAAAGCAAAATATAAAACACTTGAAAAAAAGCCCGATAAAAAAAAAAAAAAAAACAAAACACTTGAAAAAACACACCAAACTAACCATAGGATTCTTTTTCTCTATAAACTAAAATATATATTAACTCAAATAAACTGGATTTGTAGCTTTAGTCGACGGGTCAGTTAGAAAATAAAAAATTTTAAATGCAAAACAAATTATTTACTATTAATTAAAATCAAATAGAAGTTATTCTCACTCTCCCATAAAAACTTTCATACGAGGGAATGCATAGAAATGACAATGGGTGGGACAGGACGGGTAACTAAATACCCAGACCCGCCGCCTTGCGCCTTATTACGGGTCGAGAATTTTAACTCCAAGCCTGCTCCGCCCTACCCTTTTTTATTTTAAAAAAAAAATTCTAATTTAATTATGTAAAAACTTTTAGTCAAATAATATGCTGATGGTTCCTGAGGCAGATAAGTGGTCTAATTAGATAAGATTTCTATTCTTAATCTTGTGTTTTTTTTATGTCTTATAATTTGTGTAAATTTGTGTCTGAATGAAACTGTATGGTTTGAACTTATCTGTTGATTAATAGTTTCTATTTTGTCTTAAGTTTTTGTGTTTCACAAAGTTTTATATTTTTTTTTATTTGTTCTAAGTTTTTGAGAAAAAGATTACGAGTATATTGCTCTGATTGATTACTTGCCTTAGAATATTTCTTGATTCACTTAGTTTATGAAAAATGATTGTGTTTAAATCAGTCTAAGTAGTTGCTTTTGTGCATTCATCTGTTTGAAGATAATCTGCTATGTGTCTAATCTTTTTAGAGTTAAAGTTAAATTTTTCACTTGATAACCTTTTGACTAACTCCAGTTTTTGAGTTCATTTCTTTCTTGTAGTTTTAACATCATCAAAAATGGAAATTTCTTAGATCAGGAATAAAGTTTTGATGTGTTAAAATGTATAAGTTAGATAGTCTTTGTAAAGTAAGATGACCATCTAAGTTGTACAAAACAGCTAAGTAAAGTATTCTATAAAGTTGTAAAAATTTCAGACTAGGTTAGGATAGAAGGTCAGCTGAAGTTCTTAGAACTCGAAGTCATCTGAAGATCATCTTGAAAAAGTCATCTGATCAAGAGACAACAATGAAGAGCTCAAGACAAAGCGAAGACCAGCTGAGTAGAATAAGAAAGACAGATTTCAGCTAAGTCAACCAGACGACATCTAAAAGAAGATCAACTGGAGTCAAACAGTTTTCAAGAAATTGTTAGACGGTTGGAGTTAGTTCTAACTGACTAACTGCTTTCATCTCTTATAAATAGGACTAGACACATCACTGAAAAAGACTTTTGAACGCACTCTTGATTCACGATTCTGAAAAGCACACTTAACAATCATCACATTTTGTTAGAATTTTTCTAAGTTTTTATAGAACACTCTTGTATCTCATCTTCAATTCTGCACTGTACTTAGAAGATTAGTAGATAGCATAGAAGGAAGAAGAAGCTGAAGATCAAGTCTTCAAATTTGTAATTGTAATCTGTAAGGAAGTAAGTAAGGTAGTCAAGTCCTTTCTACTAGTTTGTAGAAGGAGAGTGAATGTAGTATATTCATATCCGAACCACTATAAATTTGGTGTTCTTTACTTTCTGCATTTTCATTTCCAGTTTACTCATCTGTTCTTACTGTTTTTAATCAAATCAAGAATTAAGATCCGTTCCCCGAAAGATTGAGTACAAAAGAATTCCGTTACGTGCTCTAAGAAATATAGAAGTTAACTTTGAATAGTTAATTTAAAATTCGATAAATTTTAGATAATTTATTCAACATCCTTCTAGATTATGTATAGAACACTCAATCGACCAACAACTTTTTTCGTTGTGTGACAGTCATAGACCACCTCATTAATCAAATAGTTATAAAAAATATATATATATATATATATATATTATATGCGTGATGCTCCAATGTTTATGGTTTTCAAGATAATTTCCATTTTATTTGCTTATTATTCAACTCAAATGCAGATTATGTCCATATATGAGTGTTGGGTTTTGCCCAATATTAGCATAAAACATTTTTACAGTTTACAAAAAATTCCAACTTCTTTAAGAAGAAGTGCAAATTGCATTTTTGGCTCTAAAAGAAAAAGTGGTCTGAAAAATAGTTCTTTTTTTTTTTTTTGACACTTTTCATCTTGTAATTTTATTTGACATTTTTAGTTAAAAAAAAATTACAGTTTTGGTCCCAAAAGAATAATAAATTATAGTTTTGATCCCAAAAAAAGAGATAAAACTGCATTTTTTATCTAAAAAAATAATAGTCGGAATTATTTTTGCAAAAAAAGAACAAAAAAAAACCCATAAAATTAACATTATCGAATTCTCATGAAATCAAAACGATAATTTTCCCTCTTTTAAGAAATATTTGGATTCTGTCATAGCAATTGTCTTCATATATATGACCTTGGGAACTCCTAAGTATCTTTAATGCAATCTCTCTTCTTGGGTGCTCCTTAGCAATTGAATTTTTTATTTATATGAATGAATCTGGTAACTAGCTGGCCAATTAGAGTTGAGTAGATGTTATGTGAGAGCATCTCACCAATCTTATCTTATAACACGGATCTCCAATTAACCCATTTTACATGAACTTGTTCTTAATTTATTGCTGTCAAAAAAAAAGAAAAAACACATATGGCCCAACACATATATGCGTCTGCATGTGGTTTATGTGCATGCCATATATGTGCCCAGTGTGTGTTAACATTCACTGGCTATTATTATCAAATATAAAAAATATAAATATGTTCAAGAAAAAAAAAATTACAAATATATTTATATTCAAATATATTTGTGCATCTGTTCGAATATTTTTTACACTTCTATTTAAATTTTTTTGAAACTATTTATAATTAAACTTTTTTTTTTAACCTATATGTAAATGGTCATAAAAAATATTTATATTGAAAAAATCACTTTTAACTTATATCATCAATTATATATTCAAAAAAAAAATTATTAAAATCTCTTATAACTTAAACGTTATTATTTTTTATTTTAAAATTATCACTTTTAGTTCAAACATTATCTCTTTCCACTGTAAATTTATTATTTTTAACTTAAACAATTTTACTTTTCACTTTTAACTTAAACATTATTAAAATTATCAATTTTAACTAAAATATTATCACCTTTTACTTTAAAATTATCACATTTAACTCAAATGTTATCACTTTTCACTTTAAAGTTATCTTTTTTCACTTAAATATAATCACCTTTCACTCTATAAATAACTCAAACATTATCACTTTTCACTTTAACATTATATTTATTAACTTAAATATTATCATTTTTCACTTTTAACTTAAACATTATTTTTCACTTAAAATTATCACTTTTTATTTTAAAATTATCACTTTTAACTTAAACATTATCACTTTACGTTAAAATATTGGAGCAAGTAAAATTGAGAACCTCATGTCTGACAATCACAACAATTAACATATAATTAATACTTTAAATTATGAGCAAGTTACAAATAGGTTCTAAAAAAATTCAAAATTACAAATAGGTTAAAAAATATTTGCACAAAAGCACAAAAATATTTGTACAATGAACATATTTGCAATTTTGTGATACTCTTTGAACCTATTTATAATAATTTCTAAAATTATATTTTAAAAATGTGTAATATTTTGTACAAAAAGTGGTAATGTTTAACTATAGCAAATTTGAAAATATAAGATTACGAAGATGTATAGTGTCAACATTAAAATTTCATTCAGTTATTTTATCAAACATCATCACTTTTACTTAAAAAATTATCACTTTTTAATTTTCTTGACAATGTTTTCTTTTAAAATTGTCTATCACTTTTCACTAAAACATCATCACTTTTACTTAAAAAATTATCACTTTTCAATTTTACGAAAAGGAATTGACAATAGTCTTTACTAATAGACGGTGCATAGAAATGTTTTACTCTTCATTTGAAAAATATATTATTTTTCAATAAGTGTCTTCATAAATAAATTTTACGCAATCGCTTTCCATACATGTTTCTTTTACACCCTCAAAATTTTTAAATTTTATATCTGTAATATATATTAACCATTTTAAAAATTAATGTGTGTCATATTGTGTCAAGATTATAAAACATATACTGATAATACAAAATGATGTGATATGGTAATTAAAAAATTAGCAAGAAAAGAAGTTTGTTTGTTTTTATATATTATATTAATCATAAAATGGATTAAAATTTACAAAAAGATGTGATGTAGTGATTAAAAAAGTAGCAAAAAAATAATAATATACAAATAAATGAATGATATGCAATGGTATATTATTACACACCATCAGATGCAATAGGACAAACGAGGTGGTTGTACCACCCATTCATGAAATTGAAAATCGTTGATTGGTTTAGGCCGTGTTTCATAAATTGTATTGATCTTATTTGGGCCATGTTGACTGATATGTACTGACCGCATATTGAAAGCGCCTGATATATTGTTAAGACCACATTTGTCTGTAGTAAAAAAATTTTTTGGCATTACCACTAGATACAAAATTATCGTGTGCTGCAAAAATAATACATCTAATTCATTATTCAATTTTTCCCTTTTTGAAAGAACCATCGTCTTCTTCGTCGAGCAGTACAGAAAATGCCCGTGGATGCGCGACGACGGCGGCTCGCTGGGTGTCGCGACGGTGAGGACCACGATGATCCCTTCCCCAGGATCTCTCGCTCAAAAACCCTTTCTTCTCTGTTCAACAGCCCCGGGCTACACTCATTCGGCGAGACTTGCTCTTCGCCATTCTTCCGCCGTGTCCCCGGTGGCGTTAATGGCTCCGCAAACAAATCGCTGCCACCACTGTAAGTTCTCCGCAAACAAATACCCAAAATCCTATTTGATTTACTGTCGCTGATGGTGCGCCGCCGGTGCACCAGATCTCTGCCTCCCCAACGCATTCATTTTCTCACCAAACCCACAAAAACTATAGGGAAGAAAAAACCCTTCTCCCACAGCCAAAAGAAACAGCTCTTGTGCAAAGATGATCAGAATATCTCTAATAAATCAATACAACTGAATCTTTTGAATGATTGATTGCAGGGGATGCAATGTGGATTTGTACGGAGAGTAACTTCTGTTGGAGCTTTTAAAATGCTGGGGATTAAAGCCTCAATATATATCCTCCATTCAAGAATTGGAATATATATCTTTTTTTCTGCAGGCAATTATTTGAAGAAATATTCGCTAATTGTGTCAGAGATGAGAAATTCAAGCTTTTCGGGTGTTACTCGTGTTGTTTCACATAACCATTTACTTTTTGTATTCTCTTTCTCCCGGTGTAGGTGAACAAGAAGCAAAGAAAGGCGAGAGCGTTGATGATAATGGTTTGTTTTTTGTGTTCATTGCGCTATTAGAGTGTGTAAATAGTGAAGCTTTTTTATCGTGCATTTCCTTTGGGGGATGATGATAGCTGTATAATGGGTTTTCAGAGACTCTCCCGAATATTTCTCGAGATGCTGTGGGGAAACAATTGAAAAGGGTCAAGAAGGGGTTTAAAAAAGAAGATGTTGGTTATTTGCGTCGCTCTGAACATGCCACTGAAGTAAGATCACTCCACCTTGATTGTTTCCTAGCTATTGATCTCTGCAATAATTTACACATACTAATGGCGGTTATAAGTTCTGAAGGAGTTTTAGCTAAAGTTAGAGCATGCTAATCTCTCTAGAATAATTGAATTGTTACTTTTGTGGAGGAATTAATAGATTTTCAGTAGTATGGATTCCATATTTCTTCAGTTGTACTGACGCGACAGCTTTAAATTGAGAATTATAACTTAAGAGGCTTACAAGTTTATCTTCTTGATGAGGTTGAATTCTAAAAGATATAAAGATTCTAATTTGCTGGATTATTAAAATGCAAAGACTTTATGGTAAACATGACTTATCTGCATTTCTGAAACGAGTTTTTTGTTTAGCTTGTGTACCATGTAATTGGAATATATATCCTCCATTACAGTTGGTCATATATCATGTCATTGCCATTATTCTATTAGGCAATTAAGGTTTACAAGAATAAGCTGGTGTTTATCACTTTTATTTAAAAAAAATCGATTAATAGTGTTTGAAATCTCCTTTTTAGGCACTTAAAATTAATTTTGACAACATAAAGTTTACTTGTATTTTGGATTCTATAAACAATATAAATGTATTTTGGTTGATTGTGGTGGTGGATGAATGATTGTTGCAGATTGGGGAGAAGACGTTGGTTGTGCAGATCTGTGAAGAAGACGATGGGTGTAGTAATCCGAATGGTGGGTGCACTCCCTAATCTGATGGGTGTATCAGCTTGATTTGCCTACCACAACTTAAGTTGCAAAATTAGTTGAATATTTTGCAATTAAAAGAGATATTTTATAATTGTTTGGATATTTTGCAATTTAGTTGCAATTTAATTAAGTTGGATATTTTGCAATTTAGCTTGTTTTTTTTTTTAATTAAGTTGGATATTTTGCAATTTAGTTGCAAAATTTGCATTTGGTTGGATATTTTGCAATTGTGTATTTGCAATTTAGTTGAATATTTCGCAATTGCAATTTAGTTGAATATTTTACAATTAAAAGGGATATTTTACAATTCATTGGATAAATATTGCAATTCTTTTGATAAATGTTGCAATCTAATAAATCGAATTGCAATAGTTTGATAAATAATGCAATATGAAACAAAAAATTACAATCATTTGAAAGTATTTGCAAGCTATCTAAGATTATTTGCAACAGAGTATTATAATATGCAATGACAACTAAGACGCCCAAAAAAACGCTCAATTACTTCTATACCCAATCTTTGTTTCAAGGGGAGACACAACCGACTCGATGTTAACAACTAAATCCAATTAAAAGAACAAATCAAGAATTAAAAGTGCATGCTTTTCTCCTGAAATTCAAGGGGAGACACAACCGGCTCGATGTTAACGCTCAACTAAATCTTTGTTCCTTTTTTGTATTCCATTCTACACTCCTGAAATATTTTTTGATGCTTTTCTCTTTTCTTTTCTTGGTTCCTCTGCTGAATGTTTGGACAAACATGTGCATGCAGATACGTCTATGTCATGACAAACACGAAAGTATGGCAACCATCCATAATGCCTGCAAAAGTAAAATACAGTATACATAAAGTATCCATGCATTGTACCCTCAAGATTCCAAGATACAACAAATATTTCTTGGATCCACATGATGAAATAATCTGCTGGCCTGGCTCAGATGCGCAAAATATGTATAATTGAGAGAGAGAGAGAGAGAGAGAGGGATGGTGATTAAAAATGGTTGATGCAATTAGAAAAAAAATGGAAGAATTCCATGATACATATATGGTGTCGTTGACGACGACATTTTGCAAGTCCCCCTGATGATTATGTAAAAACTTAGAAAGCCATAAGTAAAACTTGGACTGCATGATTCCATCATCTAAATTACAAGTGGTGTTTACCACAGTTTCATATTATCTACACGCCGTTGATCACTGCTTCAACGTGCACGACAGTCCCTCCTTCTTCCATGATCTTCCCATTAATTTGAGTTCTTGGCCTCTGAAAACAAAATAACCAATTTTACATAACTGCCTCAACTCTAATTACACACACAAATAGACAGAGCTAAGCTGTACCCAATCAGTAGAGTCTCCAGAATTCCCATTCATGAGCTTGTGAGTCTCTTCCTTAGTCTTGTTATCCTTCGTCAGAGGTAGGAAGAGTGTTGCAGCCGAACGATCTGGCAGTTCTACACGAGCAACAAAAAAAAAAAACAAGGCACAATTTTATAGATGATAAGATAAACTAAAGAAACTTATATACATCGGGTGCACCATGCAACTTAAGTTCATATTTAAATGATATTAGTTGTTTTTTACGGAACCTAATTAACTGGCAACTTTTTGTCAAGAAAGAACACAACCAAATTAACAGTATACCTGCAGCAAAATCGAAAATTCATTAGCTAATTAAGGGGGAATGTCAAAGCACCAAATGTCAATGGGTGAAGCATCCTTATTTACCATGCTTTGGCAGAAAACCACCAAATGTCAAAGCATTCTCCCACCTTGGTAAGCAAAAGAAAAAAAATTGAACTGACAAATTGGAACATCATCATTTGATCAAGCATTCAAGCCAAAATAAGGAAACTCCTTTTGACCATAACCAGCATACTGATCATTTATGCTCTGCAATGCCAGCAGATTTACGATACTCAAAATTTAAAGTCACCTTACACGAGCTGACATAAGTATAAGACAACAACTTCGGTAATTTCAAAAAATCATCCAAAATCACCAGTTGTATAATCAGAAAACATGTTCACGACTCAAACGAGAACTAACCAAAAAAATCAAGAGTTCATATAGACAAGTATTAAACTCAAAACAGCAGCGTAGCAATTGGAAGCGCACAATAACCGAGAAACAATCTAATGTTAGACCTGAGAAGTGTCTGCTTTAATGAAGAAACCAACAATAGGAGAAAACTCTCTGCCTTCCCTGCACAATAATGCATACACCACCGATCAAGATTAACATATCAAGGAAATTGTATCATTATAGACCAATAATATGATACCACAGATTCTCATATACTTTTCTAATGGTTTCTTTCAAGACAAACTTGTGCAACCAGAATATCAGGAGATACACAAAAGTTACAATAATTAGAGAACCGAAAACAACAAATCATTTAACATTCAAATCAAGCTAACCTGTTAGAGGAGCTGTAGTAGATAAAGTGAATGCCAGGAGGAATCATCTTTATACCACTGAAATTAGGACCAGATGAGAGCATCTGCAAACAATATATTTCCAATTAACCAGCATTCAGAGCCCACCTCACAAAATTCATTATCAAGAAAACATCACATCAACAAGATTTTCACCAACGAAGAGAAAAATCGAACTGAAACAAACTCAATCTTAAACCAGAACAAACATATCTGGTGCCTGTCAACGCGCCGTCGCGTATGAGCGTTTCAAGATGTACTCAATATGCTGTCGCCGACGTCAATCTCCGAAGCCCATCAACGCGCCGTCGCGTATGAGCGTCAGTCGACGCGTCGCGCACCGCCTCTGTTCACCGCCGCGACTGGGCGTTTCTCGCCGTCTTCGTCAACCGCGGCGTCTAGCTCCGCTCCTTTGCCGCCGTTCTCCCCTTCTCAGAGCCGCGCGCCCTCGCCGCCGTCACCCAGCGAGCAGCGTCGCGCCGCGGGTAGACCGCCGCCGCCCTCCTCATCGCGATCGACGGCGCCGTCGCTGCCATTACCTCCACGCGGCCCTTGTTTCTCTCGTGGGGAATTAGGGCACAGATTTGAGAGAGATGGACGAATGAGAGAGAGAGGCGTATATCTATTAACTAAGGGAGCATTGCTGATATCACTAAAAGTAAGGTTATATTGGAAAACTCACAAAATTTTTGTACCTTGTGGTAATGTGAAAAATTTTTTTGTAGTTTTTGGTAAGAATCAATTGGGCCTTGTACCCCCTTGTAATTAATCCTATTGTTAACGGATATAAAAGATCCTTTCCACAAAATGAGATTCGTGAGACGGTCTCACACAAATTTTTGCCATTAGAGTTTGTTTCGTATAAATAAGTTTTACTTTGAAAATATTTGTAACTAATACTTATTTTAATTAAATAATTAATACTCTTTTAATGAAACAATTAATTAATATCATAATACTGTATAATAATATATAAGATAATACCTTTAGGGGTCGTTTGGTTTCCTTTATTAGGGGTGTATTGATCCCTAATACACCTTTATCACTTGTTTGGTTTGTTGTATACATTATACTTCCAGCCCGTTATTAAGAATAGGCCCGTTCAAATAATACCTAATACATGGTATTATAGATTCCAAGTTTCATATGGTATTTGTAATACTTATATTTCTCCAACATCTATTAAATTTTAAAATACCAAAAACACCATTCACTTTCATCAAAATGTGTTTATTATTATTTTTATTTATAAGGACAAATTAGACTAAAATAAATTAATACTAGTTATAATACTTGCAACCAAACATAATATTGATAGCTAATAACTAATTATTTAACTCAAGTTTTTGAAACCAAACAAAATATTGACAATAAACTAGTATTATAAATATAGGTATTATAGTTCAGGTATTATCCAATAAAGGAAACCAAACGAGCCCTTAGTGAAAACAACTAATTAAGAGCATCTCCAAGAATTTGCACTTAGTGTACAAGCTATACTCAAATTCATCTCCGACCACAAACATTATGTTCTGCTCCACATTTACCATTTTAATTTTTTTTGAATAAAATTAAAACAAATTTAAACTTAAAAATTAATATTTTTATTTTTTATATTATTATTAAGTATGATTAAATATATTTTTATTAGTTATTTTAAAAAATATATATATATATATATATATATATATTATTGCCATTAGAGTTTGTTTCGTATAAATAAGTTTTACTTTTGAAAATATTTGTAACTAATACTTATTTTAATTAAATAATTAATACTCTTTTAATGAAACAATTAATTAATATCATAATACTGTATAATAATATATAATTATTTATATATATATATTGATGCGTAAAAACTGACCTGGGCCCGTTTTTCCACCTGGGTTCACGTGGGTAAAGTCTTTACGCAATAGGATCCTTAGCTTCCCTCGAACCAACGTACCTGCAAAACACGCCGGAGGGTTCTCCGGCGTAGGCACTCCGACGCTCAAGTCAGATCACCGGAAAACACTCAAGAAAGTACGTATAGAGTAGCTAAGTAAGAGTGATAGTAATTCGATACCGTTACCTCCCTGATGGGTGTGTTACTTATATGTAAGTTAAGAGCAATAACCGTCATCAGGGTCTCCAGGCATTATCCCGCACGTTCTGCCATGATGTCGTGCGTGGAAAACTTATTCCTCAAGAAATCTGTATTATACCTACGAATTCCCCCCCTGGACGGAGGTTGGACCCAGTCAATGTGGAATATAGGGAATATTCCTTGACTTGGGCCTCAATTATCTCAACCACTCGTCACTTCTCGATCTTATCAGATAGATAACCGCTATGGGCTTGGTCAAATGCTCGCGCCTTCTCCAAATCTCGCCTCTCGGCCCACCTGCAGCTAGGTCTGGGCCTCGCGGCCCACCTGTAGTCGGGTTTAGGGCCTCGTGACCCGTAGGTGAATTTAGGCCTCGTGGCCTATCTGTAGTTGGGCTTGGGCCTTGTGGCCCCTCTCCCTACAGGCCTGGGCCTCGTGGCCCACCTGTAGGTGGGTTTAGGGCTTCGTAGCCTACTCTCGGCCGATCTGGGCTCGGGCCCATCTCGGGTTTTCCTCCCTCTACTTAGGGTTTTTGATAACATCATTGGGCCCTATTGGGCTGGTCGTATTTGGGCCCTACTGGCAGTTGGGCCTGACATTTTTATCCGCATCAACCACTCCCCCTACTCCGGTGAGCGATCTCGGAGCTCCCTGGAGTAAGGAAGATTTACACAGTCCTCCCTGCGGATTGAGCTTCGGGACTTCCTCCCTACAGCTTTGCTCTCGGGGACATCCTCCCTGCAGCTTTAGCTTCGAGATGTCCTCCCTGCAGCTTTAGCTTTCCAGATACATCCCCTCTCGCTAGTCCGTTGGAGTCTAGTGACTCTTCGGCTTCTGCGCGGGACAGCTGTCGATTATGCATCCGCCCTTCAGTTTTGGTGACTGATACACGCATCAACTAATTCCCTCTTTATTTCAAAATCAGTTCCGCTTCTTCTTCCTTCCTTTCTTCTGAATTCTCACTTCATTTAGGACCTCATCTTCTGCAAGTCCTCCGCGATCGTACTCTTCACTCCTTACCTCGACTTCCTCCCGTTATCCAGGTAAATTTTTCTTTTCTCATTTTGACTCGCTTGTAGGAACGTTCTTAGAGATGTCCCATTCTGGTTCTTCTTGAACCGTTTCTAACACTCAGAACTCCTCCCAAAGTTCTCACCACTCTCCCGTCCCCGATCCCCCTAGAGATTCACCTCCCGTCTCCTCCTCCTCTCCGGAGGTGGATAGGGTTCGGTTCTGGGACTCCTTTGCCGGTCCCTCAAAAATCTCTGACAAAGCCCTAACCGACCTCATTTCCGGCGACTATATTTCGTCGGGTTTCAGTCTATCTCTCCCCGATCGGGGGGCGCGACCAAACCTGGCAACTCCCCCGACTCTAGCTTTCTGGCAAGCCCAGTTTGAGGATGGGTTACGCCTTCCTCCTCCTAAATTCCTGTGCCAAATATCGAACCTCTACAGAGTTCCTCTTAACCAGTTCGTACCTAACGCCATTAGGATGATGATCTCCTTCTATATCCTTCTCAAAGGAAATGGAGGGAAACCGTCTGCTGAACTCTTCTTTTCTCAGTTTACTTGTAAAACCGCTGGACCCTTCTACTATGTAAGTAGTCGGGTGAAAGGGAAATGTTCTTTTATTGGGAAGGTTTCCAATATCAACAAAGAATGGGGCGACAATTTTGTCTTCATTACTCCAGATAAGCCCTGGCCTTTTCAAAATCAGAAATGGATTTATCGAAACCCCTCTCCTCCAGCTCCCTCTAATCACATCTCCTCCTCTACTAACCGTCGGGTTATTCAACTGTTAAATGCCCATGTTCGTGCTCACGGGCATTTTGACTTGCCCGAAATCTGCTTCAATTCTCGTATCCTCTCCCACTTTAAATTCAGCTCGATAAGGGTTCCTCTTGAACCCAAGGATGGTAATTATCTCATTGTAATCTCCTGCATTTATAAGTATAAATATAGCTGATATTTAAATCACGTTGTTTTCTCTTGCAGAAATGCTGTGGTTGTCTAAGATTTTGGAAGGTCCCACTGACTCGCTTGAATCAGCCCCACCTCCTCCTGTCCCTCAAGGTGATGCTCTTGATGCACCTCCCTCTTCTCCTCCAGCTCCCCCAGAAGATCCAGAGGATAATCCTCCCCCTCCGAAGAAGTCAAAAACTACCAAGGGCAAAGCCTCCGCCAGCCAGGGTTCTCTCCATTCTCGGGATACTTTGCGTCGCAAGTATCCCACTAGACGCAGTCAAGGCCTCTCTTCAGCCCCTATTGATGTGGACTCTTATTCCTCGGGTACCTCCGCCAGCAAATTTTTTAGTGAATGGATTTCTGCAGAAGACTACGAGAAGCTTACCAGCCTCCCTCCGGACCAACAGCAGCATCAGGCCGCGAGCCACTTTGCTCAGGTAACACTATTCCAGCTACCTTAAGTAATTCATTTTCTGCTATAGCCTACTTTCTTTGTGCAAGCTTAATTTTCACTGTACTCCTGCTGCTTTTTCAGCTTGGCATCCTTCTGTCCAGTCTATGGAGCCCCTCCAACCTGCTCCCCTCTCCTCAATTGAAGGAGTTGGAGGACTCTCTCCTGGCCGAGAAGAAGAAAGTCACCCTCGCCTCCCTTCGCATTAAGAAGCTGGAAGAGGAGTTGAGAAAAGCCCAAGTGGCTCGTGAGGCGGCTGAGAAAGAAACGAATGACATGGCGGTCTACCATGCCCTGCAAGAATCTCAAGTGCACCAGGAGGCCCTGGTGAAGGGGGCCAGGTCCTTCTTGCAGGCTCTTTTCTTCTCCGCACCTGGTCAGCATTTCTTGCACGCCATATGGCCTAGATTACGGGAACAATACCTAGGTCACCCCAGTTTCCTCGGGGATATGGGGCCTTATATTCGATTTTTCTATGACTACGGGTTTGATGCGGCTGTGCAGCAGCAAGGTGATCCCTCCTTCTCGGGGGAGTTTGATAGGAACAACCCTCTAGCTGCAATGCCTACTCCCCCACACTTCAAGGGCGACCCTTCAAGGTCCATTGAGGAGGACTGGTGGTCCCCAATCCTCAACAAGCTGACTGCTGAGCTAGTGCGGACGGAGGTTGTTGCAGCAGAGATGCCCCCGCTGATTCCCCCTCTATGCTCCCTGACCCTGGAAGTTCCCGCCTCCCAAGAGGAGGCGTGTATAGCTCGAGCCTTGGAGAAAGAAGCGGAGGTGGCTGCCACTGTCGATGAAGCAGAGGAACCTCCCCTATCCCCAGTTAATTTCTGAAACAATTTCATATTTCCATGATCTGTAATGAATTCTCTCCTATCTCTCTCTTCTTATGCCGGTTTTGGCACTTTATACTCTGTTCTCCCCTGGTTGGGAGTTTACATTTGTTTTTTGAACTCCGTTGCCCCCTCGCCGGGGGCCTTTTGCTGCGAATGAATGGGATCCTCCCTTGCCGGGAGTTAATTTTCATAATTGATGCTTATCCTCCCTTGCCGGGAGCTCGTTATTGTATGAATGCTTATGTCCTCCCTTGCCGGGAGTTGTTTGCTGTTTATTTGTGTTTCTCATAATCAATTTTCACTGCATGTTTACAAACTGTCTGGCCTCTAAGCTGTTAGCTTGCATACATGATTTAATCATTGGGAACATAACACTAGCTAGTAGCGTGTACGTATCCTTTTCCTCATAGGCTGATAACTCATCTGCTTAAAACCCCTTTTTCATCTCTAGGGTTTTATGCTTTAAGTTTTTAGATTTTCCCTTGACTTCACAGTCTAGGATTTTCTTTAAGTAGCCCTTCCAAGCTTCAAGGTTATCCCTTCTCCAGGTTTAATGTAGATTCCCTTCGGGGGAATTAGCTAGAAACCATATCCTCCTCTTATCTAGATAAGTTCAACCCATTCTCGTGGGCCCGACTTAGTGTTCTCTAGGCTTTCCTGGTTCTCTACTTTAAAAACCCTCCTCTAGGTTTGGAAGGACCAAAACCCTCTTCTTTGTTGGTTCGGCCTGAATTCTCCCTTAGCTTTAATTTGTACACCACCTCCTGGGTATACATTAGTTAGACTCTTGTATGCCTAACCTACATAATCTTCTCTGAATATAGGTTTAGTCAAACTTTGGAAGTTTAACACCAGCCTTTTCAGAACTCTTCACAGTCCAGATCTTGGGCACCCCCTCTAGGTGCTTAAGCCCCTTTTGATAGACTTACAGCTGTATCTTGCTTTCCTCACTTAGCCAAATAAACTCTAACTGTAGAGTCAAGCTGGATTTAAGAAACTTTCTATTAGTTTCTATCTTTGCCACTATTCGTGGATTCAGGCGGGCTAAATCCCCTCTGTATGTTCAACTTATCTGGCATGAAGCCAACCATCAGTTTTCACTCTTTGCCACTCCTTCTGAGGAGTAAGTAAAGCTCTACACCCTCCCTGAGCTCAGGTTTTTTCTGCTAAAAAACCTTTCCTTAGGTTTAACTTGATGTTTCGAAACTATTTCTTAGTTTCTTCTCTTAGGTTTCATCAGGCTTAGGCGGGTTAGACCTTTGTCGTGGATCCAGCTTTACCCGTAGCCAAATGTGCCTTAGTTTTCTGTCTCATAATCCCTTTCTTGGGACTGGCCTAGTTAGACACTTATAAGTCCAACTTATAGCTTTAAGGCTTTCATAGCCTTACGTCTAATCGTCCTCACTGGACACGATTTTGGCTAAACTTTATAAGTTCAACCTAGTAATTTCGAAACTTTGGCAGTTTCAAATCCCGAAACCCCTCCTAGGCGCGGGTTCAGTTGAGCCCCTCTCGTAGGCTCGATCAAGGCTTTCCTAAGAGCCCTACCTCAAGTTTGACACTTAGTTAGCTAAACCCTTACTGCAGGTTTAGCTAGATTTTTCAAAGCCATCTTTCAGCTTCAACTCTTACACCCTTCCTTGGGTCTAGATAGGTTAACACTTTCTGCGGGTTTAAATTCGATTTTTAGAAGTTATCTTTTAACTTCTTTCACGACCTTTTTATGGATTTAGGTAAGTAAAACCATCTCTATAGGTTTAATTTTAGTGTTTTGAAGCTATCTCTTAGCTTCGTTTCTCGTAACCCCTCTCTGGGTTTAGGTGGGTTAAACCCTCTGCTGCACCTCCGACTATCATCTGGATAAGTCCTCTCTTCTGGGAGGGTCTCTCCTCCTGCCTCCCTTCGATCATCCTTCCTTTCTCCTCAGCTTTGTCATCAGCTTCCTTTCTTTTTTGCCCCCTGGAGCTAACTCGATCTCTGTAAACAAATTCTTTAAGATGTCCAGCTTGGATCATCCTTTCAATCTCATCACGTAAGTGAAAACAATTGTTAGTGTCATGCCCATATTCATTGTGGAAGCGGCAAAACTTATCTGACTTGGGCTTTTGAGGCCCTCTGGATCGTGTCCATGGAAACTTCATTTCAGGATGGTCGGATGCTACTTCCAGTAGCTCTGCTGGCTCAAGCTTCAGGGGGGTATACTTGTCAAACCTGGAGCGAGGTCCAGATTTTGCAGCTTTCTCAGGCTATACTGTTGAGCTTTTCTTCAATGATTCCTTCTTCTTTTCAGGTCCACTTGGTTTGACCTCGGCTCTCTTTGCCTTTCTCACCTCCTCCAGTGTGACGTACTTCTCCGCCCTCCTTAGCAGTTCATCGAACGTCTGGACTGGCTTCTTAGCCAAAGAGGAAAACAAGTCTCCATCTCGGAGGTTACTAGTAAAAGCATTTATTATTTACCTCCGGGGTAGCGGTTGGGACTTCCAGTGCCGCCTGATTGAACCTCTTCATGAAGGCCCGTAGGCTTTCGTTCTCACCTTGCTTCATGTTGAACAATGTTAGCGTAGCTCTAGGTTGCCTCCTTGCACTAGCGAACTGATGCAAGAAGAGCTCCCCAAACTGCTCAAAGGAGTTGATGGAATTGGGCTCCAACTGGCTAAACCACTGCTGGGCTGCCTTAGATAGAGTAGTAAGAAAGACCATGCACTTCACACCCTCCCCATATCGATGGAGGAGGGCCGAATTTTCAAATCTCACCAAATGGTCATAGGGGTCAGTCGTACCATCATATTCATAATTAAGAGGTTTAAAATTGCTAGGCAACTCATCTTGTAAGATATTCTCAGTAAATTGGCAACCTGTAATGGGTCGAGGCATACTAACCCGATTTTCCATCTGATGCTTCATGTTGTCCATTTGTTTCCTCAAGGATCTGATTTGGTCCTTCATGGCCTCAGATTAGGTGTCTCCTGTACCCTCTTCTTGGTCCTTGATCTTACTTCCTCGCTGCAGAGGGTCTGTCTCCTTCCCCCGTGTAGCTTCCTCAGGACCAGCCTCCCTCGGTCGAGGGACTGCTGACCTTCTCTCCTGGGCTCCTTCAGCTCCCAGGGTTTCCTCCTGGTTCCTGGACTCCACCTCTCTCCTCCGTTCTTCTTGATGCTCGTCCTGCCTACTCCCCCCTGGTTGGGACCGAGCAGGCAAATTCTCCGGTCCTGGTTCTCCAGTCCTTCCTGCAGGTGGAGGTCCTCCCCCCTCGGCCATTGCTCTGGCCACAGCTCGAGCTATCATATCATCCAGCTGCTCCCGAGTCAGAGCGACGGAGGTAGCTGGTTCTGGGATTCTCTGAGGTATCCCCCTGGCTGGAGTATTGGCCGCTCCGGGGATCCCTACCATAGGTATTCCTTCTGGAATTGCAGAGGAAGAGGAAGGCATGTTCCCCCCTCCCTCTCTAACAGCAGCTCCTACTCCTGGATGGCGTTGGTCTGGAGTCGAGCTCTCGTCCCGTGCCACTGTAACCAGTAGAGGTCCTTCAGTGTTGGGCACAGCCACCGGAGGCACGGGGTTGGACACAGCTTCACCCTGCATTGGGTTTGCGGGGGTTGTTCTTCCCCGAGCTGGTACTAATGCAATCGGTCTCATCGGTGTACGTTCACCGGTCATGATGTCTTTCTTTCGGATAATCAGAAAAGAAAAGAAGTTGAAACTCACGTCTCAGCTCTTTTTCCCACAGACGGCGCCAATTGATGCGTAAAAACTGACCTGAGCCCGTTTTCCCACCTGGGTTCACGTGGGTAAAGTCTTTACGTAATAGGATCCTTAGCTTCCCTCGAACCAACGTACCTGCAAAACACGCCGGAGGATTCTCCGGCGTAGGCACTCCGACGCTCAAGTCAGATCATCGGAAAACACTCAAGAAAGTACGTATAGAGTAGCTAAGTAAGAGTGATAGTAATTCGATACCGTTACCTCTCTGATGGGTGTGTTACTTATATGTAAATTAAGAGCAATAACCGTCATCAAGGTCTCCAGGCATTATCCCGCACGTTCTGCCATGATGTCGTGCGTGGAAAACTTATTCCTCAAGAAATCTGTATTATACCTACGAATTCCCCCCCTGGACGGAGGTTGGACCCAGTCGATGTGGAATATAGGGAATATTCCTTGACTTGGGCCTCAATTATCTCAACCACTCGTCACTTCTCGATCTTATCAGATAGATAACCGCTATGGGCTTGGTCAAATGCTCGCGCCTTCTCCAAATCTCGCTTGGGCCTCTTGGCCCACCTGCAGCTAGGTTTGGGCCTCGCGGCCCACCTGCAGTCGGGTTTAGGGCCTCGTGACCCATAGGTGGATTTAGGCCTCGTGGCCTATTTGTAGTTGGGCTTGGGCCTCGTGGCCCCTCTCCCTACAGGCCTGGGCCTCGTGGCCCACCTGTAGGTGGGTTTAGGGCTTCGTAGCCTACTCTCGGCCGATTTGGGCTCGGGCCCATCTCGGGTTCTCCTCCCTCTACTTAGGGTTTTTGATGACATCATTGGGCCCTATTGGGCTGGTCGTATTTGGGCCCTACTGGCAGTTGGGCCCGACATTTTTGTCCGCATCATATATATATATATATATATATATATATATCATATATATATATATGATGCGGACAAAAATGTCGGGCCCAACTACACGTAGGGCCCAAATACGACCAGCCCAATAGGGCTCAATGACGTTACTATATACCCTAGATAAAGGGAGGAAACCCCGAGATGGGCCCGAGCCCAGATCGGCCGAAACCAGGCTACGAAGCCCTAAACCTACCTACAGGGGGGTCCACGAGGCCCAGGCCTGTACGGAGAGGGGCCATGAGGCCCAAGCCCAACTACAGAGGGGCCACGAGGCCTAAATCCAGATACGGGTCACGAGACCCTAAACCTAGCTGCAGGTGGGCCGTGAGGCCCAAACCTGGCTACAGGTGGGCCGAGAGGCCTAAGCGAGATTTAGAGGAGGTACGAGTATTTCAGCAAGCTCATAGCGGTTATCTATCTGATAAGGTCGAGAAGTGGCGAGCAGGTGAGATAATTGAGGCCCAAGTCAAGGAATATTCCCTATGTTCCACATTGACCGGGTCTAACCTCCATCCAGGGAGGGAATTCGTAGATATGATGCAGATTTCTTGAGGAATAAGTTATCCACGCACGACATCATGGCAGAACGTGCGGGATAGTGCCTGGAGACTGTGATGACAGTTATTGCTCTTAACCTACGTATAAGTAACACACCCAGCAGGGAGGTAACGGTATCAAATCACTATCACTCTCACTTAGCTACCTTATACGTACTTTCTTGAGTGTTTTCCGGTAGTCTGACTTGAGCGTCGGAGTGCCTATGCCGGAGAACCCTCCGGCATGTTTTGCAGGTACGTTTGTTCGAGGGAAGCTAAGGATCTTAAGTGCGTAAAGGCTTTACCCCCGTGAACCCAGGTAGGGAAACAGGCCCAGGTCAGTTTTTACGCATCAATAGGCGCCGTCTGTGGGAAAAGAAGAGCTGAGACGTGAGTTTCGAACTTCTTTTCTTTTCTGATCATCCGAAAGAAGGACGTTATGACTGGTGAACGTGCACCTATGAGACCGATTGCACTAGTACCGGCTGGGGGAATGATCACCCCCGCAAACCTAACGCAGGGTGAGGCCGCACCCCACCCCGTGCCTCCGGTGGCCATATCCAATACTGGGGGGCCTCCACTGGTTACAGTGGCGCAAAGCGAGAGCTCGACTCTAGGCCAACGCCATCCAGGAGTAGGAGCTGCTGTTAGAGAGGGGGGGAGCATTCCTTCCCCTTCTTCTGCAATTTCGGAAGGAATACCTATGGTAGGGATCCCCAGAGCAGCCAATGCTCCAGCCAGGGGGATACCTCAGAGAATCTCGGAATCAGCTACCTCCGTCGCTCTAACTCGGGGGCAGCTGGAGGATATGATAGCTCAAGCCGTGGCCAGGGCAATGGCCGAGGGGGGAAGACCCCCACCTGTAGGAGGGACTGGAGAACCAGGACCGGGGAATCCGTCTGCTCGATCCCAACCAGGGGGGAGTAGGCAGGACGAGTATCAAGAAGAACGGAGAAGAGAAGTGGAGTCCAGGAACCGTGAGGATGCCCTGGGAGCTGAAGGAGCCCAGGAGAGAAGGTCAGCAGTCCCTCGACCAAGGGAGGCTGGTCCTGAGGAAGCTGCACGGGGGAAGGAGACAGCCCCTCTACAGCGAGGAAGTAAGATTGAGGACCAAGAAGAGGGTACAGGAGACACCCAATCGGAGGCCATGAAGGACCAAATCAGATCCTTGAGGAAACAAATGGACAACATGAAGCATCAGATGGAAAATTGGGTTAGTATGCCTCGACCCGTCACAGGTTGCCAATTTACTGAGAATATCTTACAAGATGAATTGCCTAGCAATTTTAAGCCTCTTAACTATGAATATGATGGTACGACTGACCCCTATGATCATTTGGTGAGATTTGAAAATTCGGCCCTCCTCCATCGATATGCGGAGGGTGTGAAATGCAGGGTCTTCCTTACTACTCTATCTAAGGCAGCCCAGCAGTGGTTTAGCCAGCTGGAACCCAATTCCATTAACTCCTTTGAACAGTTTGGGGAGCTCTTCTTGCATCAATTTGCTAGTGCAAGGAGGCAACCCAGAGCTACGCTAACATTGTTTAACATGAAGCAAGGGGAGAATGAAAGCCTACGGGCCTTCATGAAGAGATTCAATCAGGCGGCACTAGAGGTTCCAACCGCTACCCCAGAGGTAAAAATTAATGCTTTTACTAGTAACCTCCGGGATGGAGACTTGTTTTCCTCCCTGGCTAAGAAGCCAGTCCAGACGTTCGATGAACTACTAAGGAGAGCGGAGAAGTACGTCACACTGGAGGAAGTGAGAAAGGCAAAAAGAGCCAAGGTCAAACCAAGTGGGCCTGAAAAGAAGAAGGAGTCACTGAAGAAAAGCTCAACAGCAGAAACTGAGAAAGCTGCAAAATCTGGACCTCGCTCCAGATTTGACAAGTATACCCCCCTGAAGCTTGAGCCAGCAGAGCTGCTGGAAGTGGCATCCGACCATCCGAAAATGAAGTTTCCTTGGACACGATCCAGGGGGCCTCAAAAGCCTAAGTCAGATAAGTTTTGTCGTTTCCACAATGAATATGGGCATGACACTAACAATTATTTTCACCTGCGTGATGAGATTGAGAGGATGATCCAAGCTGGACATCTTAAAGAGTTTGTTTACAGAGATCGAGTTAGCTCCAGGGGGCAAAAAAGAAAAGAAGCCGATGATAAAGCTGAAGAGAAAGGAAGGATGGTCGAAGGGAGGCAGGAGGAGAGACCCTCCCAGAAGAGAGGACTCATTCAGATGATAGTCGGAGGACCAGCAGAGGGAGACTCTTTCCGCGCTAGAAAAGCCGGAGAGAGGACCCTCAGGAGAGAGGTAGGAGAAATGTCCAGAGAGGTGGATTACAAGGAAGTTATCCCTACACCTCGAATTCACTTTGGACCAGAGGATGGGGGCCTGAGGAAGGAGGACCACAGTGATGCACTAGTCATCACGACAGATGTGGCAGGATATACAGTAGCACAGATCTTCGTAGACACGGGGAGCTCTGCAGACATCATCTTCTTGGAATGCTTCAAGAAGATGAATTTGAACATAGAAATGCAACCAGTGGATACAGCGTTGTACGGATTCATAGGAGGGGCAGTACACCCTCTGGGCCAGGTAACCCTCCAGGTGGGGCTAGGCGAAGCTCCACGAAGGAGGGTAGTTATGGCAAATTTTTTTATTGTTGATGTACCCTCATCCTACAACATGATTTTTGGTAGGCCAGTGTTGAACTTATTTCAGGTGGTTATATCAACTTAACACATGAAACTCAAGTTTCCAGTGAATGATGAGGTGGGTGAAGTAGCTGGAGATCAACTGCAATCCAGAAAATGCTACATGGAGGCAGTAAAGATAGCCGACAAAGAGCTGCATCGTAGCTTGAAAAGAGACAAGGAGGTGGACCGAGAATCCAAGAGGTGCAAGATTTCCGAAGAAATCGATCCTCCAAAGATGGAAGCTGACGAAGAACTGATGATGGTGGAGTTGTATCCCGAAAAGAAAGGATACACAACAAAGATTGGAGCCCAGCTGGAGCTAGAGTTAGAAAAGGACCTGGTAGCAGCTCTGCGAAGAAATGCAGATGTTTTTGCTTTTTCTTCTTCGGACATGACAGGTATTCCCGAGGAAGTGGCTATGCATCACCTGAACGTGGATCCTAAGGTTAAACTAGTGAAGCAGAGGCTAAGGGTCTTTGGACCAGAAAAAGATTCCATTACGAAGGTGGAAGCAGAGAAACTGTTGGAGGCAGGACATGTCAAGCGAATCCAATTTCCCACCTGGCTATCCAATGCTGTGTTGGTGGCCAAACCAGGGGGGAAATGGAGAATGTGCATAGATTTTCGAGATCTGAACAAGGCTTGCCCTAAGGATCATTATCCCTTACCCAGAATTGATCAGATGGTCGACTCTACATCTGGATTTGAGCTACTAAGTATGATGGACGCCTATCAGGGTTACCATCAAATACAAATTTTTCCTCCAGATATTCCAAAGGTTAGTTTCATTATTGCTAGTGGAACTTTTTGCTATATTAGAATGCCATTTGGATTGAAGAATGCAGGAGCAACCTATCAGAGAATGGTGGATAAAATGTTCCGAGACCAGCTAGGGAGGAACATGGAAGTTTACGTTGATGATATGCTTGTGAAAAGCATAGACGCTGGAAAACATGTGGCAGACCTGGAGGAAGCTTTCTCAGTGCTCAGGAGGAATGACATGAAGCTGAATCCAGCAAAGTGTTCTTTTGGAGTGAGATCCGGGAAGTTCCTTGGATATATGGTGACCCAGCGGGGAATCGAGGTTAACCCTACTAAGGTGAAAGCTGTGCTTGATATGCAGCCCCCCACCAATATCAAGGAGCTGCAGAGACTGAACGAGAGAATTACAGCATTAAGCAGATTCATAGCCAGATCTGCAGAGAGGAGTCATCCCTTCTTTAAAATTTTGAGGAAGGGATCCAAGTTCGAGTAGAATGAGCAATGCCAGCAGGCCTTCGAGGAGCTTAAACAGCACCTGGCCCAGTTACCTACATTAACGAAGCCTATACCAGGGGAGACACTCTTCCTCTACCTCTCTGTAGGTGGGGTCTCACTCAGCTCCGTGCTGGTGAGGGAGGAAGGGTCAACCCGTAAAACCATTTACTACATTAGTAAGCTCATACAAGGAGTCAAGTAAGATACTCGGAGATAGAGAAGGCAGCCACGACTATAATGGTCCTTTGCACGGGGTTACGACCTTATTTTTGTCACATAAGGTCATTGTTCGGACTAACTACCTTTTGAAACAGTGATAGGGAGAGCTGATCTTTCGAGGGAGGATGGTTAAGTGGGCCGTCGGGCGGGAGAGTATGATGTGGATTTCGAGCCACGGAGGACCATTAAAGCACAAGCCCTCTCGACTTCATCCGGGAGGGTACACACGTGCTTTGGAGGAAGGGAAATGGAAAGTATATGTTGACGGCTCTGTGTCTATGCAGGGTTGTGGAGCTGGGATCGTGATCATTGATCTAGAGGGCCAAGAAACGCAGGTGGCAGTAAGGTTTGAATTCATCACCTCCAACAATGGAGCTGAGTACGAGGCCCTGATTCGAGGAATGGAGATGGCCGCAGAGCTGGGAGCAGGTCGGGTGGTCATATATTCAGATTCCCAACTTGTAACCCAGCAGGTTACAGGGGAGTACGAGGCCAAAGATGAGAAGATGGTAGCCTACCTTCAGTGAGTAGCCGAGCTGAAGGGAAGGTTCAGTTCCTTTGAGGTCAGGCAGATACCTCGAGAGGAAAACTCCAGGGCGGATAGCCTTTCAAAGCTGGCGAGTTTCGCAACACTGCAGGGAGGGGGGAAGACCACCCTCGTGACTGCAGAAGCCGAAGCCACGGTTCCCTCGGTAGGGGTCATCGGAGCTGAAGATGATTAGAGAACCAGCATATACCGAGTGTTGCACTACCCGGAGAGCTGCCCAGACAAAAGGAAAGCTCAGAATTGGAGGATCCGATACACGATGATCGGGGACAAGATGTACCGGCGGTCCTTCACGCAGCCTTACTTGAGGTGTTTATCCCCTCAAGAAGGGAGGTACGTAATTAAAGACATACACGAAGGTTGTTGTGCTGACCATGCAGGAGCTCGGGCAATAGTCCGGAAAGCCTTGAGGGCCGGATACTTCTGGCCTACCATGACTCAGGACGCCAAAGACTGGGTGAAGAGATGCGAGAAATGTCAAAAGCATGGCTGCCTCATCCACCTCCCTGCAAAGGAGATGGGGACCATGCACTCTCCATGCCCCTTCACGAAGTGGGGGATGGACTTAGTGGGCCCATTCCCGATTGCAGTGGGCCAACGGAAGTTTCTATTGGTGGCAGTGGACTACTTCAGCAAATGGGTCGAAGCTGTACCTCTAGCGAGGATAGAAGAAGGTAACATAATCAAATTCTTATGGAGATATATTTGCTGCAGGTTTGGTATACCTAGAATCCTGGTATCGGATAATGGGACCCAGTTTATGGGGAACATGGTACGGGAATGGTGTGATAACCTGAAGATTGTCCAGAGATTCACATCGGTGGCACACCCCCAGGCCAATGGCCAGGTGGAGGTCACCAACAGAACTATTGTGAATGGAATATGTGCCCGGCTCGACAAAGCTGGAGGGAGGTGGGTCGATGAGCTGGAGTCAGTTTTGTGGGCTTATCGGACCACCCCCAGGGAACCAACAGAGGAGTCCCCCTTCCACTTGGTGTATGGGGCAGCGACAGTCATACCTTCAGAAGTGGGGATGGAGACACATCGCTTAGCCCACTTCCAGGAGGGAAGAAATGAAGAACTGATGAGAGAAAACCTAGACATGCTAGAGGAGAAGCGCGGGATCGCCCACCTAAAAAATGAGAAGTATAAAAGCCGTATAAAGGCTGCTTATGACCAGAAAGTCGTAAGCCGGAGATTTGAAGAAGGAGATCTAGTCTTGAGGCAAGCTGACGCATTGAAAAACATTGGAAAGCTCGATCCCAAGTGGGAAGGGCCGTACAAGGTGACCAAGGTCCTCCGAGGAGGAGCTTATGAGCTACAAGACATGGAAGGGAATCAACTGGCCAGACCTTGGAATGTCTGCCACTTGAAGAGGTTGTATATCTGAAGAAAGTACCCGCCTTGCTGCAAGTAGGTGGTTCTTTTTATGCAAGAGTTGTTTTATTCATGTTATTTGATTCCTGAATAAAGTGTAATTTCGCTCCACTGGTACTCTTTTTTCCCCTCCCTGCGGGTTTTCCACTGGGTTTTACCGCAGGGAGGTTTTTTAAAGAGGCCGGCCAAGTTTATTTATTAATTAATGAAATCGATTTTTCATTACTTATGAGTTTATGAGTTCATTCTTTCGCTAAACACGATTGAAATAATTTGATCACATACAATTGCATCACAATACACGCCTGATTACATGAGAATTAATAACTTGCGAGAAAGTTAAACAACAGACAAAATGCACGCGAAGCATTCCATGAGAAATACGATGAGCATTCACGAAATGAATTCACATCAAACAAAAAGAAGCTAACAGATAGCTTCGAAACACTAAGGTTAAACCTACAGAGATGGTTTAACCCACCTAAAACTAGAGAGGGGTTACGAGAAAGAAGCTAAGAGATAGCTTCGAAACACTAAAGTTAAACCTACAGAGAGGGTTTAACCCACCTAAACCCAGAGAGGGGTTACGAGAAAGAAGCTAAGAGATAGCTTCGAAACACTAAGGTTAAACCTACAGAGAGGGTTTAACCCACCTAAACCCAGAGAGGGGTTACGAGAAAGAAGCTAAGAGATAGCTTCGAAACACTAAAGTTAAACCTACAGAAAGGGTTTAACCCACCTAGACCCAGAAAGGGGTTACGAGAAAGAAGCTAAGAGATAGCTTCGAAACACTAAAGTTAAACCTGCAGAGAGGGTTTAACCCACTTAAACCCAGAGAGGGATTACGAGAAAGAAGCTAAGAGATAGCTTCGAAACACTAAAGTTAAACCTACAGAGAGGGTTTAACCCACCTAGACCCAGAGAAGGGTTACGAGAATGAAGCTAAGAGATAGCTTCGAAACAAACCTACAGAGATGGTTTTACTTACCTAAGTTCATAAAAAGGTCGTGAAAGAAGTTAAAAGACAACTTCTAAAGACTGAATTTAAACCCGAGGAAAGGGGTAACCTATTGAGACCCAAAGAAGGGTGTAAGAGTGGAAGCTGAAAGATAGCTTTGAAAAACCCAGCTAAACCTACAATAAGGATTTAACTAACTAAGGGTCAAACATGAGGTAGGGCTCTTAGGGAAGCCTTGATCGAGCCTACGAGAAGGGCTCAACTGAACCCGCACCTAGGAGGGGTTTCGGGATTTAAAACTGCCAAAGTTTCGAAATTATTAGGTTAAACTTATAAAGTTTAGCCAAAGTCATGTCCAGTGAGGGCGATTAGACGTAAGGCTTTGCCAGCCTTGAAGCTATCAAGTCGGACTTATAAGTGTCTAAGTAAGGTGGTCCCAAGAAAGGGACTACGAAGCAGAAAACTAAGGCATACTTGGCTAGGGGTAAAACTGGATTTATGGCAAAGGTTTAACCCTCGCAAGCCTAAGAAAATCTAAGAGCAGAAACTAAGAAATAGTTTCGAAACACCCCGCTAAACCTGAGGAAAGGGTTTCTATGAGAAGAAGCCTGAGCCCAGGGAGGGCATATAGCTTACTCGCTCCTGAGGAGGAGTGGCAAACGGTGAGAACCGACAGTTGGCTTCATGCCAGCTAAGTTGAGCATGCACAAGGGATTCAGCCAGCTTGAACCCTAGAGTGTTTAAGAAAACGAGAACTAACAGAGAGTTTCCTAGAGCCAACTCGACTCTATAGTAAGAGCCCAGTTGACTAAGGGAGAAGTCTAAGATATAATGACAAGCCTACAAAAAGGGCTCAGCCAGATACGCACCTAAGAAGGGTGACAAGGATCGAAGCCGCGAAAAGTTTCGAAAGGATTGAGAATAAACATGCAAGGGTGGATTAGGCATATATCCGGGAAGGAGTATGTAAGTTAGGCAGGTCAAAGTCTAATTAATCCACACCTAGGAGGCAACATATGAAGCTAAACTAAGAAATAGCCTGAGGGAATTCAGGCTGAACCGAGGGAAAAAGTGTTTTGTCGCACTAAACCTAGAGGGAGGCTTCAGGAGCAAGAAGCTAAGAAAGCCTTTTGAAATACTAAGTTCAAACCTACCAAGCAAGGTTCTAACTTACGTAAGCTTGAGAAAAACTATCTAAAGAAAATCCCAGACTATGAAGTTAGAGGAGAACCCGAAGAACCTAAACCATAAAACCCTAGAGGGGAGAAAAGGGGGGGTTTCTTCAACAGATAAAAAATCAACATGTGAGAGAAAGGATACATTTACGGTGCAAACAAGTATTGTGCTCCTAGTGAATAAACCATGCATGCAAGCTAACAGCTTAGAAGCTAAACAGTTTGTAAGCAGGCAACAAAAAGGGGGCGCTATGAGAAACACAGATAAAAAGCATGCAACTCCCGGCAAGGGAGGACACCAGTATACATGCAGTAACAAGCTCCCGACAAGGGAGTATAAACACCAGATATGAAAAGCAGTTCCCGGCAAGGGAAGATACGCGGATAAACGAAAATTTAACTCCCGACAAGGGAGGATCCCATTCATTCACAACAAAAAGGCCCCCGGCGAGGGGGCAACAAGGTGCAAAAACAAAATGTAAACTCCCAACAGCGGGGAGAGCGGAGTTTTAAATGCCAAACCGGCATAAGAAAAAGAGAGAGAGAGAGAGGCAGAATTCATTACAATATGAAAAGTGTCTTAGAAATTAACTGGGGGAGTGGGGTGGTTCTTCTAGTCCAGCAGTGCCCGCTATCTCCGCATCCTTCTCCATAGCACGAGCTATGCAGGCTTCCTCCTGGGAGATAGGAGTTTCCAGGGTCAGGGGGAATAAAGGGGGGGGGGGCCATCGGGGGCATCTCTGCGACAGTTACTTCCACCTTCACCAGGTCTGCAATCATCTTGCTGAGAACCGGAACCCACCATTCTTCCTCAATGGACCGAGAGGAGTCCCCCTTAAAAGGAGGGGGAGTATGCATGGCCATAAGAGGGCCATTCCTATCAAACTCCCCCGAAAAGCCAGGATCTGCTTGCTACTGGATAGCTGCATTGAAGCCATACTCATAGAAGAACCGGATGTAGGGACTCATGTCCCCTAAGAAGCTGGGGTGATTGAGGTAGTCCTTTCGTAAAGTAGGCCACAAAGCATGCAGAAAATGCTGACCAGGTCCAGAGTAAAAGAGGGTCTCCAAGCAGGACCTTGCTCCTTCCACCAAGGCCTTCTGGTGAACTTGAGACTCTTGAAGAGCGTGATAGAAGGCTACATCATTGGTTTCCTTCTCGGCAGCTTCACGAGCCACCTGGGCCTTCATCACCTCATCCTCTAGCTTCTTAATGCGTAAAGAAGCGAGGGTGGCCTTCTTTCTCTCCTCAAGGAGAGACTCCTCTAACTCTTTCAGTTGGGGAGAGGGGAGTAGGTTTGATGGGCTCCACAAATTGGATAGGAGGATGCCGAGCTAGAAAAAGAAAAAGAGAGCAGTAAGGTGACAGATATTAAGCTTACGTAGAGAAGGTAGGCTGAACTACAAAAGAGAAAGAGGAGAGAGCAGCGTTACCTGAGCAAAGTGGCTTGCGGCTTGATGCTGCTGTTGGTCCGGGGGAAGGCTGATCAGTCGGTCGCAATCCTGGGCAGAGACTAGTTCACTGAAAAATTTACTGGCGGAGGAACATGAAGAGTAAGAATCCACGTCAATAGGGGCTGATGAGAGACCTTGGCTGCGCCTAGTGGGATACTTGCGGCGCAGAGTATCCCGGGAATGAAGAGAACCTTGACTGGCGGAGGCCTTGCCCTTGGCGGTCTTCGACTTCTTAGGAGGAGGGGGATTATCTTCCGGATCTTCTAAGGGAACTGGAGGAGAGGAGTGAGGCGCATCATCTTGAGAGGTAGGAGGAGGAGGGACTGATTCAAGGGAATCAGTGGGACCCTCCAAAACCTTGGACAGCCACAGCATTTCTGCAAGAGCAAACGATGCGAGTTAGATATCAGATATATTTATACTCATAAAGGCAAGGGATTGTAATGAGATAATTACCATCCTGGGGTTCGAGAGGGACCCATATCGAGCTAAATTTAAAGTGGGAGAGGATACGAGAATTGAAGTAAATTTCGGGCAAGTCAAAATGCCCGTGGGCACGAACATGGGCATTTAACAGATGAACGACTCGACGGTTAGTAGAGGAGGAAATGTGACTAGAGGGAGCTGGAGGAGAAGGGTTTCGATAAATCCATTTCTGATTTTGGAAAGGCCAGGGCTTATCAGGGGTAATAAAAACGAAGTGGTCACCCCATTCTTTGTTAATATTGGGAACCTTCCCAATGAAAGAGCATTTCCCTTTTACCCGACTACTTACATAGTAGAAGGATCCAACGGTTTTACAGGTAAACTGAGAAAAGAAGAGTTCGGCAGACGGTTTCCCTCCATTTCCTTTGAGAAGGATATAGAAGGCGACCATCATCCTGATGGCATTAGGAACAAACTGGTTAAAAGGAACCCGGTAGAGGTTCGATATTTGGCACAGGAACTTGGGAGGAGGAAGACGTAACCCTGCTTCAAACTGGGCTTGCCAGAAAGCTAGAGTCGGGGGAGTCGCTAGGTTTGGTCGGGCCCCCCGATCGGGGAGGGATAAACTGAAACCCGACGAAATGTAGTCACCAGAAATGAGATCGGTTAGGGCTTTGTCAGAGATTTTGGAGGGACCGGCAAAGGAGTCCCCGAACCGAACCCTATCCACCTCTGGAGAGGAGGAAGAGACGGGAGGAGAGTCTCTGGGGGGATTGGGGACGGGAGAGTGGTGAGAACTTTCGGAAGAATTCCCAGTGTTAGAGACGGTTCGGGAAGAACCAGAGTGGGACATTTCTAAAGAACGTTCCTATAAGAGAGTCAAAGTGAGAAAAGAAAGATTTACCTGGTTAAGGAGAGGAAGTCGAGGTAAGGAGTGAAGAGGATGATCGCGGAGGACTTGCAGAAGATAAGGTCCTAAATGGAGCGAGAATTCATAAGAAAAAGAGGAAGAGCAAGTGGAACTGATTTTGAAATAAAGAGGGAGTTAATGGATGCGTGTATCAGTAGCTAAAACTGAGGGGCGGATGCATGATCGACAGCTGTCCCTCGCTGAAGCCGAAGAGTCACTAGACTCTAATAGATTAGCGAGAGGGGATGTACCGGGAAAAGCTGGGGCTGCAGGGAGGACATCTCAAAGCTGAGGCTGCAGGGAGGACATCTCAAAGCTAAAGCTGCAGGGAGGAATGTGCAAATCTTCCTTACTCCAGTGAGCTCCAAGATCGCTCACTAGAGTAGGGGGGAGTGGTTGATGCGGACAAAAATGTCGGGCCCAACTCACGTAGGGCCCAAATACGACCAGCCCAATAGGGCTCAATGACGTTACTATATACCCTAGATAAAGGGAGGAAAACCCGAGATGGGCCCGAGCCCAGATCGGACGAAACCAGGCTACGAAGCCCTAAACCTACCTACAGAGGGGGGGGGGGCCACGAGGCCCAGGGCTGTACGGAGAGGGGCCATGAGGCCCAAGCCCAACTACAGAGGGGCCACGAGGCCTAAATCCAGATACGGGTCACGAGACCCTAAACCTAGCTGCAGGTGGGCCGGGAGGCCCAAACCTAGCTACAGGTGGGCCGAGAGGCCTAAGCGAGATTTAGAGGAGGTACGAGTATTTCAGTAAGCCCATAGCGGTTATCTATCTGATAAGGTTGATTAGTGTGAAAATTGCGTAATTATTGTGTGCTTAATTGTCTCAAATTTGATATCATTTTCATGTTAATTCACATTAAATTAGCTAATTGCATTTGACTATTTAATTTGGTGTCTTGAGTTGATATTGCAGATTTTATGCCAACTTTGAATACAAATTGAGGTCTGTTAACATTGTCAAATCAAAGGAATCATTGCATGGTTGGAAAGAGGGTCGAGATATGGTCGTAACGCAAAAAGAATGGGGTAAATCGGAGTTCGTATGAAGGAGATACGGATGAACGAAGTTGAGACGGCGAAAATAGCAAACTGATACACAAAACCGAGTTGCACCCACCGGATTAGGAAATACACCCACCAACTGCACCCATCAAATTGATAAGTACACCCCCGTCGTCTTCACAGATCAGCGCAGCCCCTGTTTTTCCCCAAATCTGCAATTCAACCAATAACATCACAAATCCGACGTGCCCAGCCGCCGTCCAGCCTCTGCCGACCACCACGCCGTCAACCACCACCACTCTCTGCCGACAATCGTCGTCGCGATATCCAATTAACAGATCCGCCGTTGCTCTGCCCATTTTCGCCACAGAATCCCCAATCGCCGACGCACAACCACCGAACCCAGCGCCGCTTCTCGCCGTCGCATCGCGACTCCAGCCGCCGTCGCCGTCGATTCGTCATCACTTTTCCAGATTCGCTGTCTCGATCCGAACCACCACACCTCACTCGAGTCGAGACGAAGCCGGATTTACGTAGCATCACTAAATGGTCTCGAGCTCGTCTCGAGCACGTCTCGAGCCTCGTCTCGACCCAGCCGGCCTTCCACCTCGACTCGAGACGCGAAGCTCGAGTCGAGGCGGCATCTTTTCACAGCAGAAAGCGTAAATTTGCAAACACGTTTTTTTTCCAGCGTATTTTTCCTCTTTCCTTCAACAAATGAGAGCTTGACACGTGGATACAAGAGCAGAATTGAAAATATGAGCAGGGGATTTGAGCGTGAATAAGAGGGAGAGAGAAGGCAGATTTCTGAGGTAGGGAAATTAGGGGAGGAGAATTAGGAAATAGAAGGTGATTAACCCATTTGGGGGAGAACACACGCATATACACTTTTACACACACTGAGAATTAGAAACACACACACTCACACATAGTATAGGTGTTTTTCTATTTTCTTTTAATTTCTGGCAATTTAGACATAGAACTTAATTCAATCAAGTGTATTAACACATTTAAGGTGATACCCTTCCTCAATCTCTTAATTCTATTGGTTTATTTCTTAATTTGTATGCCTCTTGCTCCTTTAATTTTCTTAGTCATGGGTATTGTTTTAATTGCTTTTAATTCCATTTTGTTGATCAAATTAGCCATGGGCTAACCCTCTTGATTGCTTGGGTGTTGGAATTACGCATGATTTTGATGTTGATCATGAATTAATCACTTTGATTGGCATGTGTTTGTGGTTTTAATGCTTCTACTAATGGGCTTTGTGATGATCTCTTGATTAATTAATTTCATTAGCTTGATTCGTTGAATTAGTGTATTACAACGAGAGTTGGGTATGCTTAGGATAGGATTGAGTGAACTAATTGATTGATTTTGATGATTTTGATCGTAATTGATTGCACCGAGAGGTGAATGAGTTGCTAGATTCCCCAATTAGTGGACATTGCATGCCTAGGTGTGTAGTGAAGGGACGACCCTAGACATTAGTACCCGATTGTGAACGTGTTTAGGTGATCAACGGTCCTAGGAGCTAGCTTGCTAGAATTTACGTGATCGCTCTTAGCTTTGGCCATTTCCATGCCTTGATTTGTGATCGATTTGTGTGATACCCGAAGGATTGTGTAAGGAAGACACCCGAGCGATCGTTTCACACACCACTTGCACTCGTTAGAGTTTTATTTGTTTCCTATTGCTATTTGCTTGCTCTTGTTTATTTGTTGTTGATTTAAGTGTTAGCATCCGGATAGCCACTATAATTCTATAGAAACATATGTTTTTGAGGCTTCGCCGTTTTCCTAGTCCCTTGGGTTCGATAATTTGTTTGGTCGTAAATACTTATTGCTAAAATACAAGCGATCAAAGGTCGAGAAGTGGCGAGCAGGTGAGATAATTGAGGCCCAAGTCAAGGAATATTCCCTATGTTCCACATTGACCGGGTCTAACCTCCATCCAGGGAGAGAATTCGTAGATATGATGCAGATTTCTTGAGGAATAAGTTATCCACGCACGACATCATGGCAGAACGTGCGGGATAGTGCCTGGAGACTGTGATGACAGTTATTGCTCTTAACCTACGTATAAGTAACACACCCAGCAGGGAGGTAACGGTATCAAATCACTATCACTCTCACTTAGCTACCTTATACGTACTTTCTTGAGTATTTTCCGGTAGTCTGACTTGAGCGTCGGAGTGCCTACGCCGGAGAACCCTCCGGCGTGTTTTGCAGGTACGTTTGTTCGAGGGAAGCTAAGGATCTTAAGTGCGTAAAGGCTTTACCCCGTGAACCGTAAGGTGGGGAAACAGATTGAAGGTGTCGCTTTTACGCATCAAATATATATATATATATATATATATATATATATATATATATATATATAAAGACAAAAATTATAAAACAACATTAAAGTAAATTTCAAGATACAATCATACATATTAAATTAAATTTCATGTTATACAATCTTAATTATTAGGACGTTTAATTATAATATATATTGTAATTTATGCATTTTAATGTATTTTGTGTGATTTAATTATAATTTAAAATATTATAATATATTATTTAATTGAAAAAGGTATATGTAATATATTAAAACATCAACTAATATAATGAATTAATTTAATTTAAATGGGATTTAAAAAAAGCTTGTGCGATACACATTAAGTGTCACATTGAGCATTGAAATATTCATAAATATAATATGTAAATACCTTATAAAGTTAGATTAAAAGGGGCACTCTTGTATGAGACGGACATGAGACGGAGTTACTTTTTAATAAATTATTATCACTTTTTCATAAATTGTTATCATTTTTTTTTATAAATTGTAATCACTTTTGTACTATTTTGTATCATTTTTTTAAAAAGTGATAACAATTAATTAATAAGTGACTCGGTCTCATGCATGAGACCGTCTCATACAAGTTTTTTCAGGATTAAAATTATATTTCGACACCACAATAGAAGTAGCTAGGCAAAAACTGGTATGAGACCGTCTCATGCATGAGACCTACCCACTTTTTAACAAATTGTTATCACTTTTTAAAAAAGTGATACAAATTAGTATAAAAGTGATAATAATTTAAGAAAAAGTGATAACAATTTATGAAAAAATGACTCCATTTCATGTCACACAAGAGTGCATTTTTGAATGTGAATTTTATTCACACAATACTTTGTCCATCAATTATTTGATCTACTTTTTTTTTTTTTTTTTTTTTGATAAGGAGGAAATACCCGAAGGCACAAACCCCCCCACCTGTACCAGAGGCCCCTTGGTCAGGCGGGTGGTAAATCGAGGGATGTGCACGAATGACAGCCATGCAAGGGAGAGGACTTTCGGGAGACACAATTCCAGCAACAACCTCTGCAATATTTCAACAAAGAATTGTCACCACACGGAATCGAACCCATGACGTCGGAGTGTATGTGCTCCAGTCACCTTGCCCACTTACCATCCGCCTATGCCCGTGGGGGCAATTATTTGATCTACTTACAGAAGCCATGGGTTGTTTATGTCAGAATTCTGAAATATTTCTACAACTACAAGTCGTTATTACGAAAAAGTGGGGTGCATTTGTCATTCCCTTCACTAAATAAGAAATATTCGTATCTACATTTTCTTCATTTAATTATACTAAATCGGAGAATACTTTCTGCAATCTTCTAACATTTTTTGACATTCATAACAAATATATACGGGAATAAAAAGATGAGAGGTAGCTTTCTACTCATAGTCATAGATAGAACGGAGACAAATATACTTATTTTTATTTTGAATAAGTATTGTGTGAGACCGTCTCACACATCTCATTTTGTGAGACGGATTCATTTTTTAATAAATTGTTATCACTTTTTATTAAATTATCACTTATAATGTGAAATGTATCACTTTTTAATTTTTTATCACTTTTATACTAATTTATATCACTTTTTAAAAGTGATAGTAATTTATTAGAAAGTGACCCCGTCTCACGAAATGAAATGCGTGAGACGGTCTCACACAAGTTTTTGTCTTTTATTTTATATTATTCTAAAAACGTCTCATAAAAGATTTCATAGGAGAAAGGTGTAAAAGAATGAGTAGGAATAATTGATATGTAATTTTGTATACGTTTATGTATAAAGTAAGAAAATTAATTGTATGTATATGTGTTAGATCAGGAAAATATTTTGATATGTTAAAATTTAGATTAGAAAGTCTTTGTAAATAGGATGACCAACTGAGTTGTATAGAACAACTGAAGTAAAGTAGTTTGTGAGTTTGTAAATTTTCAGACTAGGTTAGATTAGAAAAATCAGCTTAGGTTCTGTAGACTTGAAGTCATCTGAAGATCATCTTGAAGAAGTCATCTGATTAGAGAAAATCATGAAGAACTCAAGACGATGTGAAGGTCAGCTGAGTAGAATAAGAAAGATGGATCTTAGCTGAGTCAATCAGAAGACAACTAAAAGACAATCAGCTGAAGTCTGACGGTTTTCAAGAAGTTGTTAGGAAGTTATAGTTAGTTTGAACTACCTAACTGTCTTCCATCGCTTATAAATAAGTCTAGACACTTCTTTAGAAAATGCTTTTGATGCACCTTTGATTCATTACTCTGAATAAGCACTCTTAGCAATTATCACAAATAGTTAAAAAAATTTCTATGTGTTTGTAGAACACTCTTTGTATCTTCATCTTTTAGTCTGCACTGTACTAGAGGTTTGATGTCACATCTCGACTTTTGAAGGCTTTTGTTAAAAAACTTAATTAACAATTTATTTAAAAATTAATTTTTGTTGTAAATAAACTACAAAGGTTTGAGGATAAGTGTAGTTGAAACTTTACACAAAAATTTTGAAGAATAACATAGATAAAAAGATTTACCACAAACACTCATATACTTTATAAAAGGAACTAAAAACCAAACAAACTTGCAACGGAAGTAAATAGTGAAAACATTAGTAAGTTCCAAAGTGGAACATAATCAATAGAAATTAATATAATTTATTTTCAAATATGAACAAGGTTTAATAAAATAAGGTTTAATTTATTTACACCGGTCATACACATTTATATTATGTTACACGGTTCTTTCCACCGGAACATACACATATCATAGCATCAAGCAACAAATCTCAATTATGCAAGGTATTTAAAAGTGATAAATAATTACCAATCATTAAGAGAAACCCACCTGAAAATGTCGTGAATGTAATGAATGCATTGCCTCAAATCCCACTCTTACCATTTGGTCTCCTATTAATCAAAGTCCTAAATATTACCAAACACAATTCTTTATCTCAATAATCCCAAAAAAACTCCAACACCTTGAATCATAATTTACAAAACCACTCAATTAATCCTGAAAACTAACACCTTTAATCCTAATTCACAAAACACCCAATTAATCTAAATATGGATAGTGTGCCACTTAATTTCTAATCTCATTAATTAGCCGACTCAAAACCATAACCTTTTCATTATCACCTCCAAATCAATTTCCAAAACCCACATGCTCATCTCACGCATTAACTTCTAATTTCATTAATTAGGTTACTAAATTCCTATTATTATTAACTTCCCACACAAGTAGCCACCACTTTACATAAAAATATATATGTGTATGATAGAAAGGGGATGGACTCATAATTTGAGTATATAATAATACTAAGAATTATAGGTGAGAAATTAAAAATTGATAAGTAATTAAAAATTGGAAGAGAAGAGATAATATAATGATAATATAATTTGGGAAGAACCGAGAATTTGTGAAATTTGTGTACGTAAAACTATTTAGGGTAAGCAATCATATAAATAGATATAAGACATGGTTTGGACCTGGGCTTGAGCTTGTTGAGATATGGACTAATATTTAAATATTAAAAGATTTTAAAATTCTTATTCAAAAGATTTAGGAATTTAAAAATAATAGGGAATAAAATATATTTTTTTAGTGAAAAAAATTAGACATTTGTATCTTATGGAAAACTCAAGATTTGATTATTTTTTTTTAAATAAAAGATTCTTTAGAAAAAAATGAAAATAAAATATATTATTTATTAAAACTTGCAACATATGAAAAATATCGATATTTTAGAAATTAATAAAGGTAATAAATAATTAATACTGAAAATTTACTGGTATTACATTTGATCATAGACTAGAAGAAAGAAGACGACGAAGATCAAATCTTCATACTTGTAATTGTAAATCTGTAAGTGAAGTAAGTAAGTAGATATTCGAGTCCCTTCTACTAATTTGTAGAAGGAGATTGGATGTAGAATATTCATATCCGAACCACTATACATCGGTGTTCTTTACTTTTTTGCACTTTTATTTTCCAGTCTACTAATTTGTTCTTATTATTTTTGTAATCTAATCAAGAATTAAGATCCATTTCTAAAAGGTTGAGTATAAAGAAGTCCGCTGTGAACTCTGTATAATTTAGAAGATTACTTTAAATAGTTTAATCTAAAATTCATAAAATTTTAGATAATCTATTCATCCCCCTTCTAGATTATCTCTAGAAATCTCAGTCTCGGGACCAACAATATGTGAACCCAAAAGTAATAAAATTTTGTGTAAAATTGAGAATATATTGTGAGGGTGGAATTTATGGAGGTTTTTTTTCATTTAAAGAGCGTGAAAGATAGTGTGTTTGACGAAAAAAAATAATGTGTTAAAAAATATTTTGGGGGAAATAAGTTGAATTGTATGTGTGGGTTCAAAAGTAATACTCCCTCTGTCTCGTAGAATTCTTAACACTTTCGTCCGTTACACGATAAGCTTCACATCCTTAAAATATAAACTCTTCAATAAACTTCACTCTCACAATAACCAATAATTTATATCAAATGTCATCACTTTTGGATCCACAAATACACACAACCCAACATATTTCTTTATTTTATACATAAAGATTTACACAATTACCCCTCAAAACCCCTAATTTTTTTCTTTTCTTTCTTAAAAAGTATGCACCGCATCATCTGAAGGGTGCTATGAAATGGAGGGAGCAACATTTTATGTAAAATTAATAATATTATGAGGCTAAAATTTATGGAGAATTTTTTATTTTAAAAGCATGAAATATAGTGCAAATGATGAAAAAAAAATGTTTAAAAATATTTTGGGATGAAGAGAGTAATTTTCAATTTTATGCAGATTGAAGAAAGGAAATATTGATTCAAGGCACTTACAAATGAAACACAATTGTATTTACAACCATTAATCAATAAATTCAATATCTTCTTGCATCAAATATTACACAAATAACCAAACAAATAGATCATTACATCAAAGAAATAAGGTAAAAAAAAAAAAAAAAAGCTTTCCCTGTTTGCAGGATATTTAGCAAGAAACCTAACACTAGAAAAAACTCATGCAAGCAATCAACAACAAATACAAAAACATCTTGGACAAATGCAAATAATGTATCACACAAATAGAACAAATCATATCACCAACTTCCTCCTTTGAGTGAGCTACTTGTTACCATCATCTTTTGGTTCCGACGATGGTGCTTTCGCGTTCTGAGATTTCCCGATTATTGCTTTTTTCGCCTTCACCAACGACTGCTTCATAATTTTAACGAACGATTGTTTTTTAACCGGAACATCTTGGTATGTTTTAGTATCTTCACTATCCTTAGCACATTCTTCATTTTCAACACCTTCATTAACTTGCTTCTCTTCATTAGCTTGTGGAGTTTCCAATATTTTCTCGTCTAACTTTTCATCAATTCTTTTCGTCGGTTCATCTTCTCCTTTCACCACATTCGAATTATCCACTTTATTTTCCTTACCACAAACCGGTTCAATGTCTCTCGAAGTAGCTTCACCCTGGCCTACTTTTGCATCCTCACTTGTTTTTTCTTCTTCACATGGAAGCAACAACTCTTCACCTACCACACTTTTTTCTTCTGCCACTGCAGTTTCATTTTTTCCAGGCTCCACGCCTGATACCCCGGTAACCTCAACTGTCTCAGTAGCTTTTTCTTCTTCACATGGAACCAACTCTTCAGCTACCACACATTTCTCTTCTGCCATTGCAATTTCATTCTTTTCAAGCTTCACGCCTGATACCCCGGTAACCTCAACTGTCTCAGTTGCCTTTTCTTCTTCACATGGAACCAACCCTTCAGCTACAACAATTTTCTCTTCTGCCACTGCAATTTCATTCTTTCCAGGTTCCACGCTTGATGCCCCGGTAACCTCAACTGTCTCAGTCGCCTTTTCTTCTTCACATGGAACCAATTTCTCAGCCACCACACTTTTTTCCTTTGTCACTCCAGTTTCATTCTTTCCAGGCTCTACGCCTGATAGCTCTGTTGCTCGTTCTGTTACTTCATTCGCTTCAACTATCACACTTTTTTCATCTGGCACTCCAGTTTCATTCTTTCCCAGCTCCACACCTGATAGCCCAGTTGCTCGTTCTGTTACTTCATGCGCTTCAGCTGCCATACATTTTTCATCTGTCACTTTAGTATCTTTCTTTCCAGGCTCCATGCCTAATAACCCGGTTGCTTGTTCTGTTACTGCATTCGCTTCAGCTACCACACTTTTTTCATCTGGCACTCTGGTTTCATTCTTTCCAGGTTCCACGCCTGACAGCTCGGTTGCTTGTCCTGTTACTTCATTCGCTTTTGTTACCACACTTTTTTCATCTGGCACTCCAGGCTCCACACCTAATAAGCCGGTTGCTTGTTCTGTTACTTCATTCGCTTCGACAATTGGATTAGAATCAACATGCTTTTCTTCTACTTGGATTGCAGGGGCTTCAATTACACATTTTTCCACTTTCTCTAGTAACCTAGCATCCTCAACTTCATCTGCAGGACTTTCACCTTCGACCTTTACAAGTGGCTCGTGCACTACACCTTCTTTCTCAATTTTTTCTAGAGTTTTATCCTCCACAACAGGAGTAGCCACATATGCTTCTTGTGGTGTACACTCACCTTCAGGAACTGTACCACCTTTGACCTCAATTGTCTCCACCTCAGCAGGTGACGACTCGGGCACATCAACTACTTCTTCAGTTTGCTCTGGCTTCTCTTCATTTGTGTATTCAAATTTTGATTTAATGTCTTCTTTCTCAATAGTAGGTTCAGCAACAATAGATGCCGTATCAGGGGTAGGAACTACGACTTCAGGAGTGCCTTTATCCTCATTTTTCTTTTCGTCAAGCGTGGGAAGCAGCTCAACGGGCTTATCGTCAACCTCTACTTCAGCTGGCGGAGGCAGCTCGACTGGCTTATCTTCAGGCTTTGGTTCGACTTGGACACCTTTAGGTTCTTCATCAGCATTAGTATTATCTATATCATCATTTTGTATTATAGGCACCTTTTCTTCCTCTATCTTTGCTTCAGCTGATGGACATAGTGATTCTGATTCCTCAGATTTTGTGCTCTCCACACTCTCTTTTTGTGGCAGACAAACTTTTTCTGCTTCCATTTTCTTCACCTCTTCTTTCTCAACTTCCTGCAGTGTATATATGAAAATTACGACAAAAACTTAAACTTATGTGAGACCGCTCACAATAAGACGGTTCACAAACTAGCATAAATTACGCTCCGTCTCACACAAGATCTACTCTATGATTAGAATCTATCATGATCGATTATGAAGATGAAGAATGCCAATTCAAGTTCATAAATCCAAATCACCAAAAAAAAAAAACTTCCATTGATGCTACATATAACAATTTTCATCTATTCCTCTGTTTTCTCTAAAATTACCATTTCTTGATTTTAATACATGCATACTCTCTCTCTGAAATTCCTAAATTTGTATACACCACATGTAACAAGCAAAAGGGAGGCCCATAAACTAAAAGTAATTAAGTGATGAAAAAATCAGATAACAAAAATTCCATGAATCAGAGATCAAAAAAAGTATAGCAGCAAAAGATCTCTTCTTACCCCTATGAGACTTCTAGTATAAATTTCAAATTAACCAAAACTACTTTAAAAAGAGGCCCATAAACTAATTCAAAACAAGTAATAATTATTTCAATAATCAAGATTAAAAAAGCCAAAATTATATGAACTGAAAGAATCAAGAAAACGTACCTCAGGAGGTGCTGATAAAACAGTTTGAGTAGCCATGAATTATGAACACAAAAACTGAAGGTGCTAAAGATATTATTCAGCAATTAAAGAGGAAAAAAAAAAAAAAAAAGCAATAAAGAAAGGAATGATACGGTTGGAAACAGCCACAAAAGGGGGCTCAAAGCAAACACACTCAAGAAAGTAGAACCACACTCCTGATATACATCACATGCCTGATGATCTGTCATCAAAGTGAATGAAAATCTTCTGATATAATTCATTTATATTAATTTCCGTAATAGTTCCCTTTAATTTTGAGTGGACTCGTTGTTTATGGGAATCAAATTTAGTTTTTGGACGTGAATCAATTGTTTTGATATCATAAAAGAGTAATATTTGTGTGCATATTGTGCACATAAAAATTGTGTGCACAAAGTTTGGTTACAGTGTAGTATTATTTCATGTACTGTATAGTATTAGTTTGGTTACAGTATAATATTATTTTAGGTACTGTATAGTATTAGTTTGATTACAGTATAATATTATTTCATATATTGGATAGTATTTGTTTAGTTAACAATATTGTATAGTTTTAGTTTAGTTACAATATAATATTAGATAAAAATATTGTGCACACTATTTTTTAGTGTGCACAATGTGCACACAAATATTTGCCATCATAAAATAATTCATTTCATTTAAAATTTTGAACTTTTACAGAATTGTGATATTAATTCATTTATATTATAGATCTTTTAAAATTATATTTTGAAAAATTTTAAACGAAAAATCGAGCCCATATTTGATTTAAGGCAAAAACTTGTATGAGACCGTCTCATGCATGAGACCGAATCACTTTTTAATAAATTGTTATCACTTTTTTAAAAAGTGATACAAATTAGTATAAAAGTGATAACAATTTATGAAAAGTGATAACAATTTATAAAAAAGTGATAACAAATTATGAAAAAGTGATAATAATTTATTAAAAAGTGACTCCGTCTCATGTCCGTCTCATGCATGAGACGGTCTCACACAAGAGTGCCCCTTGATTTAAATAATATGAAATTGGGCTGTCAATTGAAAAGTGACAAGCTTTATTATGGGACCAGGTTTATTTAACGGGTTAATATTATTTTTTTCGATCAACAGTTGTCTCATTTTGTCGGTTATGAACAAACCATAATTGGGGTAGAGATGCTTTTGCTAATTTAATCTAATTTTAGTTAGAGACACCTTTCTCTGCTTATCTTGTACCAATTAATGAATGAATTATATTTCTACCGACTAGCTTAAATTTGATGAGTATTACGTCCAATTTAATATTATCTTGAAAATAAATAGAATAGTGGGTCCGGGAAGAAATAAAAATAAAGGAAATTAGGTGGGTGACTAGTAATTATACACAATTTTTTGTCAATTAGTTCGATGATAAAAATAAGCAACTTTTCCGTTTTAAAAAAAATAAAAAATAAATGAGTAGTATTTGTGTGCAAATTTTGCACAATAAAAAATTGTGTGAACAAAGTTTAGTTATAGTGTAATATTAGTTTTGGTTACAATGTAGTATTATTTCAGGCATTGTATGGTATTAGTTTAATTACAGTGTAATATTAGTTTAGTTACAGTGTACTATTAGGTGAAAACATTGTCCATGCTATTTTTTAGTGTGCCAAAATAAATAAGCAACTTTTTATGTACTATTAAACGTAGGTCTCTCGTGAAAATTTAAGCCTTAAAAAATGCATAAAAATAGAAAGAAGATATTCTCACAAATTTGACCCATTTTTTGAGTTGGTAAACATGAGGTATACAAACTTTTCTTGAATGGCGATTTTAACCTTTTTACCGGTTTTTCCGCTAGCTCACTAGGGTTTCATTGCCGGTGCCTCTTCGGAACGGCGACTCCTCCACAACATGCCGGAGAGTGCACCTTTTCTCCCTGATAACTGATTTGTAGTGGTCGGGTAAGTGGTATTAAGACCAATAAAAAATATCGAACCCAAGGGAGTAAGTATGCAAGTGAGGCTCTAAGAATACAAGTTATTAATGACTATTGTTGCAAGATGGGTTTGCATTAAATTCTCCAATATATTTACAAGAATTAAATGCTAAATCTATGCAAGCAATTAATCAAACACTTAAGATGCAATATTAAACAAGCTAAAATCAATGGGGGATAGGGGTGCTAGGGATAATCTCCATCAAGAAATCCATGATTAACAAGCTATGATTGTATCCAATTGCAAATCAATCAAATTAGAAAGCATAAACCATCATGAAATTAATCACTCCATTAATAACACAATGCCTAATGTGAGTATTCTTAGTTCTTCCAATCTCTCAATTAAGAAGCACCCAATTCATACAATCATGCAAAATTATAACCCGATTAACACCTAATCACGTTAGCTCAACTCTCGCCTATTGCTAGGGTGATCAACCATTAATCTAAAGAGACAATTTTGCATGAAGCACAATGAGAATCACTATTAGGAGCAATCTAATTAAATTGATCAACAATTATCAACAATCATAGCATGAGACAATCACATCATCCCTAATTTCAATTATCCCAAACACACAAAACTATTAGCCCATGGTGCTAAGAGCAAAAGCAATGAGTGAAAAATCTAGGATAGCAAGTAACAAGCTAATCAACACAATCAATGAATTAAAGAGAGAAAAGTAGAAGAACATCACCAATTGGTCTTCAATTAAAAAAAAATAAGAATGCTTGAATCTTCAACAATGCTTCAATTGCAATCTCCACCACTTCAATTACAACTTGGAAATCAAAATCTAAATGGATCAAAACGCTAATCTAATGATTACAAGCTTGAAATTAATCAAAATCTAACAATCTAATCCAATTACAAGTAGAATTAAGCTATGGAATGATAAATTCGCCCAGAAAACTGCCTAGAAACTGCTTAAAACTAAGCTACGAGTGTTATGCTCTGTTTTCTGCTCAAATTGATTTAAAACCTCAAAAAATGATTTGGGCATCCCTCGACTCGAGCTTGGGGCCCTCGAGTCGAGGCCTAAGAATCGTGCTTGCGCTTTTGCTAAATTTCTTCTTGCCTCGAGTCGAGGCTCAACCCTCGACTCGAGGGATCCTGTTTTGTCCAATCCCTCGACTCGAGGAGGCAGCTCCATTTTTTGAATTCCTCTCCATTCGTCCTATCCCTTGAGTCGAGGCCTCTGGCCCTCGACCAGAGGTCGAGACCAGGGTATTTTTTCATTCGGGACTCCGCCTCCGACCCCGTTTTCGTCCGTCTTGTCCGTCTCTTCATTCTAAGAATGCCGGTACTCTCAGTTTGGCCAAATTCCACCGATTTACCTGTAAAACGGATGAAACATATCAATTATCCAACAAGTAATACTTTTTATGCAAAATAGTGATACTCTACACATTTAGGCATAAAATCTAACACTTTTGATCACTTTTTGCACTAAAATACACCTAAAAAACATGCATCAATTCACTCCAATCATAATACCCCCAAACTTGAAGTGTTGCTCGTCCTCGAGCAACGTAGCAACTAAGCACAAAGGAGTGAATTGATTGCAATTATGTCACATGGCACCATAGAAGAAATAGAAGACAATCGAACTCATCAATGAACATAAGCATCAATGCAAACTCTCCACTAGCAATCAAGATGAATCATGCTCAAACAAATGCTCAATCAAATACTTAACACATTGCTCCTTCCATGAAGTGTTTCACTCTACTCTCAAGTGTATAAAGGTATAATGCACTCAATCATCAAATTCACAAATATGTACACCATATGCTTGCCAAAAGACTCAATCTCAATCAAAATCATTTGTGATCAATCAAGAATCAAAGAGGTCTTTATTCTAGGTTGTAATGTAGGCTCTTTGGAAAGGTGGGATATTTTTGGATAAGAGTGACTCAAATAATAGAGATTTGAATGATAGCTAATCAATACAATTCTCATCTCAAACTTTGACAATCAACTCTTTCTCATTCTTTTCAAAGTTCAATCACCACCATTCACTTGAGCTCTCTTTCACTTAAGCTCACAAATTGAATTTTTTTCTTTTCATGTCCACAACTTTCTTTTCACAATTCAATTTTTCTTCACAACCTTTCTTTCTTCTTTCAAGCATCTTCACTTAGCTCATCATTCTCCACCACAATTTGCAATCAAACCACCATCTATAGCCAACAATCCAGCTCTACTAAAAATAGGATAAGAAGGCTCATAAAGATAGGCAAAATATTTTCAATTTCGCTTGGCTTGCCAAAGATTAAGGATAATAAGGCTCAACATGACTCACTAAGGAAATCAAACGTATTTGGTGGGGAAAAAAAATTTGGCAAAGTGATTAGTCATATCAAAACATAGCCTCTTATCACTTTCATGAAATCACACAAAGATCAATATCAACAAATCTAGTGATAAGTTCTAGCACACAAATCCATGAATGATGCACTTACAAAGAAATCATATCAACCGTATAAGATGTACGATTATAAAGGCACAAAAGCTCACGGGCTAAAATTGAGCAATGAATCAAGCATTTTCAATCACATTCATCTTTACATAATTATCAATCATGCTAGCATCAAGCTACAAATCAACACATGATCAAATCTAAGTTCAATATACCTTGCAATTCAAGCACAAGTGCACATGTACATAATCCCAAGCACACTCACTATGTCAAGAATGATACTAAAGGATATGCAATAAATCCACAATTAAGCTCAAGATAAATCAAGCCCCAAATATATGTAAGAGCACATAAGACAATCAATGGTAAGAAGAACACCTCCCCCAAACTTAGATAAGTCAAAGTTTGGAAGGAAGTGTTATACCGCCTTTCAACTCCATCTTCTATCAAGCATGCATAGAGCTCCTCAAGTTCCAAGCAATTCTCACAACCTACAAGGATCACAAAACCCAATTATTTAAAGCAACAACACAAAACAATAATAAGAAAGCAAGAAAGGATGAGTTGCCTCCCATCAAGCGCTATTTTTAACGTCCTTTGCCGGACGGAACTCAAGGAGTTCACACTTCCCTTTCAACAAAGACATGGAGATCCTCCTTGTGCCTCACTAAGTTCTACTTTGCAAAGAGGCAACATCTCAACTTGTCCTCTAGGAGTAACTTTTCTCCTTCTTTCAATTCCTTCACCGTCAACACCTCCTTGAGCCTTTCAACTCCAAGTAACCGGCTCCAATTGGACTCACTCCACACCACTTGGTCTCCCAATTCAAAGCTCACTTCCTTCTTCTTAAGTGGTGTCCTTTTCTCCACTAACACCCCCAAACTTGAGTCATGCTCAAGTTTGGTCACATGCTTCTCACATTCATATTCAAGCTTATCACCGGGGTCAAGCAAAGGTGCAATTAGAGCTTTCTCCTTCCTAGAATCATTCAAAGAAACACAAGACTTGTTAGCAATTATTTTACAAGAGGGAATAAAATGCTCATTAATTAAATAATTTGAAGAAGTAGAAGGTGTAGAGTCATCCCTATCAATGGAAGGACATAAATCGATAATCTCCATGTAACCACACGTCTTCTTCTCCACTTTGCTTGGAGCAACTTCTTCCACATGAGCTCTAGTAAATGTCACTTCCTCTCCATTTGAGCTCAACTTGAGCTCCCCCTTCTCAACGTTGATCATCGCTTGCCCGTGGCAAGGAAAGGTCGACCAAGTATGATCGGCATCTCAAGCTCCTCCTTCATGTCAAGAACAATGAAATCAACCGGGAAGATGAGTTTGCCAACTCCTACCAATACATCTTCAATGATCCCAAATGGATGAGCATATGATTGATCCGCCAATTGAAGATTAATATTTGTAGGAGTCTCCTCTCCTAGCTCCAATTTCTCAAAAACGGACAAAGGCATGACATTTATACTTGCTCCTACAAGCCTTGGATGTTCCCATTCTCACCTATCTCACATGGAATAATGAAGCTCCCCGGATCCTTTCTCTTTTGGGGTAAGTGTCTCTCCAAGATCTCCTTGCACTCCTTTACTAACTTGATCATCCCCTTTTCATCCCAACTCCTCTTCTTCGACATAATTTCTTTCAAGAACTTCTTATAGTGGGGTATTTCTTCAAGGGCATCCAATAGTGGGATATCAACATGCAAGCTCTTGAAAACTTCTAAAAACTTACCAAATTCTTCATCAAACTTTTTCCTCCCAAGTCTTTGAGGAAATGGTACCGGAGTGGCCTTCATAGGAACTCCCCATGAATCTTCCTTGGACTTCTCTTCTTTCTTGGACTGTTCCTTTGCTTTCACCTCTTCTTCACTTGCCTTTTTCTCCACAACCACACTTCTTCACTAGTTTCTTCCTCTTTCACCACCTCTTTCTCAATCTCCCCTTCTTTGGGCATCTTTAGGCCTTTATAACTTGCACCACTTCTAAGTTGGATGACACTAAAAAACTCTTTAGGATTAGGCTCGGTGGTGGATGGATACTTTCCCTTGTTTTGCAAGTGGTCCACCGTGGATGAAAGTTTCCCAACCGTAGTGGCTAGTTGCCCCACTTGATGCTCTATAGTCTTGAACCTCGTATCCATTTGCTTGCCAATATCATCAAGCCTAGAATCACTAGCCTCCAACCTCTTCACTATCATCCCAAGGAGCTCCTCCGTAGTGGCCTTTCTTTCATTGTTAGGCGCTTTGGCACCCAAATCGAATCCGGGAGGAAATTGAACGGCGACTCTAGGGTTGGCATAAGAAAAGTTTTCATGTCTCCTCCAAGTGTTACCATTAAATTGAGCCTGAGGTTGATAGCTTCCTTGTGGCCCATTTTGATAAGGCATTTGGTAAGGCCTTCCTCCTTTAAAATTTCCTTGATAATTTCCTCCTTGATAGCCTCCTTGGAATGGAGGCCTACCCATGTAGCTTCTAACTTCTTCAACCGGCATAGGACTTGCACACATATCAACATAAGGAACGGATGGACTCACACTTTGTTGGCTTTGGGAAGTAGTAAGAGCTCCCAATCGGTCTATCATAGTCATCATCATGCTCTTCATCGACTCTATCTCCTCAACATGTGACACCCTATTTTGTGCTCCTCGATTAACCGACACTTGAAACGAGTCTTGGGCTATGTTCTCCATTATCTCGTTCATTTGCCCCACCATTTTCGACCAAATAGATCCATTGGCACAAGCATTCAAAAACGACCAATCCCCATCCGTCAAACCATTGCAAAAGTACATAATGGTTTGTTCCTCTGGAAAACCGTGTTGAGGAAAATTTACAAGCAACATTCCATACCTCTCTCATGCCTCCGGTATTGTTTCTCCATTCTTTTGGAGAAAGTGAGATATCGTCTCCTTAGCTTGCACGGTTTTGGACGGTAGATAGAACTTCATTAGGAATCTCTTTGAAAGGTCCTCCCATGTGCGTACGGTCCGGGAGGTAATGAATTAAGCCATACTTTTGCTCTCCCCTTGAGTGTAAAGGAAAAAAGCCTTAACTTCTTTGCATCTTCGGGTACTCCGTTATACTTGGTAGTGTCGGAAATCTCTAGAAATTATGCCATATGTTGATGTGGGCACTCATCTTCGTCCTTGCCTTCAAATTACTTCTCTCTAAGCATCCTCACTAGAGCGGGACTTATCTCAAAATTATTGGCTTCAATCCTCGCCTTGCTATCCCATCATAGTGCTCTCTAAGTTGTGGCTAAAAAAACTCTCTCAATGGCCTCCCTTGAGGTGGTGGCTCATTCTCGGGTTATGGTTGGGCATGTGGAATGTGTGGTGGTTCTTGGTATCGTGGCTCTTGATTATATGACATTTGAGGGTAGTATGGTGGGAATTGTTGTGGATGAGGAGCTTGTGGAGGGTAGGGGTATGGATTTTGGTAGGGAAAGTGTTGTGGTGGCATCCCTTAGGGATAAGGGCCAACTTGAGCATTGAAATTGTTCCCATGACCTCCATTGTCTACTCTTCCTTCTCCATTTCCATGCAACTCCTCAACTTGAGGTTCACCAACAACTCTCTCCTCATTCCTTAGCTCTTCTCCTTCCATTGCTTCCCTTCTTCTTCTACCACAATTTCTTCTCAATGTAGCTTCTATCTCCGGATTGAGTGGCAAGGGTGGAATACCACTTGACCTTGTTAACATACACCTACAACGCCACCAATCCAAGTATCAATTCCAATAAAAACAAACAAAGCAAAAACAAAAACAAAATCAACAAGTAGCCACGTCAAACAATCCCTAAGTCTCACTTATAGGTGCAAAAACTAACTTCCCGGCAACGGCACCATTTAATTTTGTAGTGGTCGGGTAAGTGGTATTAAGACCAATCAAAAATATCGAACCCAAGGGAGTAAGTATGCAAGTGAGGCCCTAAGAATACAAGTTATTAATGACTATTGTTGCAAGATGGGTTTGCACTAAACTCTACAATATATTTATAAGAATTAAATGCTAAATCTATGCAAGCAATTAATCAAACACTTAAGATGCAATATCAAACAAGCTAAAATCAATGGGGGATAGGGGTGCTAGGGATAATCTCCATCAAGGAATCCATGATTAACAAGCTATGATTGTATCAAATTGCAAATCAATCAAACTAGAAAGCATAAACCATCATGAAATTAATCACTCCATTAATAACACAATGCCTAATATGAGTATTCTTAGTTCTTCCAATCTCTCAATTAAGAAGCACCAAATTCATACAATCGTGCAAAATTATAACCCGATTAACACCTAATCACGTTAGCTCAACTCTCGCCTATTGCTAGGGTGATCAACCATTAATCTAAAGAGACAATTTTGCATGAAGCACAATGAGAATCACAATTAGGAAGCAACCTAATTCAATTGATCAACAATTATCAACAATCATAGCATGAGGTAATCACATCATCCCTAATTTCAATTATCCCAAACACACAAAACTATTAGCCCATGGTGCTTAGAGCAAAAGCCATGGGTGAAAAATCTAGGAAAGCAAGTAACAAGCTAATCAACACAATCAATGAATTAAAGAGAAAAAAGTAGAAGAACATCACCAATTGGTCTTCAATTAACAAAAATAAGAATGCTTGAATCTTCAACAATGCTTCAATTGCAATCTCCACCACTTCAATTACAACTTGGAAATCAAAATCTAAATGGATCAAAACACTAATCTAATGATTACAAGCTTGAAATTAATCAAAATCTAACAATCTAATCTAATTACAAGTAGAATTAAGCTATGGAATGATAAATTTGTCCAGAAAACTGCCTAGAAACTGCTCTAAACTAAGCTAGGAGTGTTACGCTCTGTTTTCCGCTCAAAATGATTTAAAATCTCAAAAACTAGTTTTGCGCATCCCTCGACTCGAGCTTGGGGCCCTCGAGTCGAGGCCTAAGAGTCGTGCTCGTGCTTTTGCTAAATTTCCTCCTGCCTCGAGTCGAGGCTCAGCCCTCGACTCGAGGGATCCTATTTTGTCCAATCCTCCTCGAGTCGAGGCAACTCCATTTTTTGAATTCCTCTCCATTCGTCCTATCCCTTGAGTTGAGGCCTCTGGCCCTCGACCAGAGGTCGAGATCAGGGCATTTTTTCAGGCGGGACTCCGCCTCCGACCCCCATTTTCGTCCGTCTTGTCCGTCTCTTCATTCTAAGAATGCCGGTACTCTCGGTTTGGCCAAATTCCACCAATTTACCTGTAAAACAGACGAAAAACATCAATTATCCAACAAGTAATACTTTTTAGGCAAAATAGTGATACTCTACTCATTTAGGCACAAAATCTAACACTTGTGATCAGTTTTTGCACTAAAATACACCTAACAAACATGCATCAATTCACTCCAATCAACAACATGACTACACGAGTTTCAACAGCGATTGCAACAACCATATCCAATCAGCTTGGAACCCTAATCCCTGCGATCCTGAAAGAATTGAGCCCCTCTTTAGATTCTGGTTCCCATGTCGGTGAAGACATGGATACCCCTTTGGCAGATATACCTCATATCGTCGAAAATCCTGCTATGAGCATTCCCATCCAAGATCGTCAAGAAATATTGGGTGCTCCAAAACCCTCCTTCAAAGAAGTGCTTTTGCCTTCGGTTCATGATGTTGAGGACTCGCCTCCCATGCACGCACATCGTAAAGGAGATTATTATTCCATCAAGGTGGACGAAAATCTGGTTCAGCAGAGTATCTCCCAGTTACAAAATTCACTTATTGACAAACTCACTCTGGCCCAAGGGGATTCCCCATACTCACTGGAGAGGTTGAAGATTAAATTAGGTCAAATTTGGGGTATTAGTACTAATTGGAATCTGATTCCGCTTGGTCGGGGTTATTACAACATTCAATTCCCGCTAATGGAGGACAGGAACAGGATATTAGATAGAAGGTCGTGGATCTTGAAGCCGGATTCCATGAGAATGCAGCGATGAGTACGTGGCTTTAATCCATACAGTGTGAACTCCAATTTGGCACAAGTGTGGGTGAGATTTTACGAGATTCTGATGGAATTTTTTCTACCAAAAATAATCCACGCTATGGCATCTGCTTTAGGCACAGTTATTAAAATGGATGAGCGCACTCGTAACAGATCTATGTGTCATTACCCTCATGTGTTAATTGAAATTGATATGACTAAAGGGTGTGAGGAGTTTGTTATGTTTGAATCGGCAGAGCAGGTGCTCTTTGCTTCTCTTAAATATGAACAACTTCCTACTTTTTGTTCTCATTGCGGTATAGTGGGACATGCCATTGAGAGATGTCGTTCTGTGAAAGGGCGCTCCAATGATGGTCACAAACCTGGTGGATAGAAACAATCAGAAAGAGTCAAGGAGGGTGAGTAGGTGATCAAGGATAATCATCGGGCTAATGCGAATCTTCCCAGTGAGGAAATCACTGAGGGTCACGGGGAGCAGCTTGGTCATAATGGGTTTGTTGCTCTTGCGGATTTGGGAGATAGAGATTTGGAGGTGGTGCATCACTCAGGGGAGAATGGAAACGGGGGGAGCCATGAGGAGCAGCTTGGTTTTGCTGCCCTGGTGGATTCAGGTGACAAATCACATTATTCAATCCCCAAGGCTGGTCTTCTGGAGGTTCGTCCGCAGTCGCCACAAGCACTTGTTGTGGATATGGATGAGGCAAAAGATAGAGCTAATTCTGCCTCTAATAGCTCGACTACTGTGAATGTAAGTTCAAGGAAAGGAGGCAACTGCAAGGCGCCCACTAGGGAGTATAATTTGAGAAATAAGCCGCTGATGTCTTCTCCGATCCATGCGAGTTCTTTTACCATCGCTTCGAACGTGGATTCTGTAGCACTTAGGTCGATGCGGATGACTGCTACTAAAAGTTGGGCCAATCAATGTGAAGAAGAGGAAATTTCGCCGAAGTACGGAGCTGATTCGGTTTTGAGATGATTATGCTTTTTTGGAATATTAGGGGTTTGGGCAATGACCCCGCTCGGGATATGCTGCGTGAATTACGTAGGTCATATAATCTGGACATCATTGCCATTGCGGAACCGAAAATTTTAATCTCGGATTTGAGGCCGAGATTCTGGAGAAGCATGAACATGTCTTTTATTGATAAAAATAATAGGGGAAACAGCCTCAGGCCGAATTTATGGGTGTCTAGTAGTAATACTTTGTCTAATCATCCTACGACTGTTATTAAAACTGAGCAGGTTATTGTCATTAAGATTTCTTCTTTGAGAGGGGATGTTTATTATGGGTTTGTCCATGCTTCAAACTCGTATGTGGACATGAGAATTCTTTGGGATACTCTGTTACCGATGAGGGGCTTAAATTTGTGCATAATGGGGGACTTTAATGCTATTCTTGGTTTGCACGAACAGTTTGGTCAGAGAAGTTTTAGCAGAATTTCTTGTATTGAATTTAGTCAGTTTATTTCTAAGGCAAGTTTGATTGACATCGAAACTACAGGACTCTTTTTTACTCTGAAGTGTAGCCATGCTGGTCCTATTGTCACTTCGAGGCTAGACCGAACTTTAGTCTCTGAAGAGTTCATGAATTTTTGGACGAAGATCTCGGCTTTGGTTTTACCCAGGGCGTATTCGGATCATAGTCCGTTGCTGTTGAAATGTAAGGACACTAATGCTCAATGCCGTAAGCCATTTCGCTTCCAAAAGTTTTAGACGGATCATCCAGATTTCAAATCAGTTGTGGCTGATTCTTGGACACCTTTTCTTGCTGCTAATGATCCTATCTCGGTGTGTGTGTGCAAGCTTAAACGATTAAAAGCCAAACTGAAAGAATGGAGCATAGGAACTTTTGGAAACATCTTCTTAGAGTTGGAGCAACATCAGCATGATTTGAAAATGTTGCAGCAGAGTGACCTGCACAACATCAATGAAGAAGAGTATGCTCGACGTGAAAGAGAACTTATTGAGGCTATCAATAGAATATTAAAGAATCAAAATTCTCTACTCATGCAAAAGAATCGTGCGCATTAGCTGACTGATGGTGATCGTAACACAACTTTTTTTCACCGTTTGCACCGATTTTCACGCGGTAGAGCTTCTATCTCTTCGCTTTTGATAAATGATGTTATTTGTGAAGACCATCAACTGATTTCGGAGCACGTTCAAAGGTATTATGAGGAGTTGTTTGGTGATGGTCGCACGTCAAAGCCTCCCTTATGTTTTATTGATGAGCTGATTAGTCCTTCAGTGACCTCTAAGAACAATCAGATGCTGCTGGCAGTTCCTTCAAAGGAGGAAATTAAGTAAGCTGTCTTTGATCTTTTGCCAGATAGTGCCCCGAGACCGGACGACTTTGGCGGCTGTTTTTTCTAAGTTTCTTGGGATGTGATAAGGCACGATCTTATTAATGCAGTGGGTTACTTTTTTGCTGCTGGGTTTCTTCCTGCTGGATTAAACTCTAATGTGGTTACTCTGATCCCTAAAATAATGGGCGCTTCTCGTATTGAAGATTTTCGTCCAATAGTTTTGGGCAACTTTCTCTTCAAGATTTTTACGAAAATCTTGGCTACGCGCATTGGACCGTTGCTGCATAAGTTGCTTTCTCCAGCCCAGTATGGCTTTATATTTGGGAAAAAAATTCATCATTGCATTGCGACATGCTCGGAGGGGTTTCAATGCTTGAGTAAAGGGGAGGGCAATTTGGCTCTAAAAATTGATATCCGGAAGGCATTTGATACAATGCATTGGGATTTCTTGCTGCATGTTTTGGAGAGTATGGGTTTTCATCCTAACTTTCATAAACTCATTAGGGCTATTTTACAGTCTGCTAGGCTATCTATTTCAATTAATGGTAGCTTAGAGGGTTATTTTGCATGCTCTAGAGGAGTTCATCAAGGTGATCCTCTTTCCCCTCTTCTTTTTGCTATTGGTGAGGATATTTTGGCACGAATGATTAATTTTCAGGGAGGTATCCGTTCTATTTCTAAAGCGGAAGCCAAGCTGGGTGTTTTCGTTCCCACCAAGTTGCTTTATGCAGATTATATCATTATTTTTTGCAAGGCTACTAGAGGCAATATTTTATTTCTTCGTGATATATTTGTTAAGTATGGTGAAGCTTCGGGGCAAATTGTTAGCCCTGCGAAGTCTCGGGTCTATTATGGATGTCAGGTTCCGATGGAGTTCAGGTTATTTTTTAGACATAATCTGCATTATGTGGAGGGGTCTTTGCCATTCAAATATCTTGGGGTCCCCATATTTCAAGGAAAGCCGAAGATAGCACACTTGCAGCCTGTTGCAGATAACATTATTGGCAAGTTCGACAAATGGAGTGGCTCGCTTCTTTCGCTTGCGGGCCGTATTTGCTGTTAATATTGTCATTACTTCTTCGCTAATTCATAGTATGATGATATATAAATGGCCAAGCCTGCTTTCTAAGTCAGTGAATGTGGCGATGCGGAACTTTATTTGGAATGGTAATATTAGTAAGAAGAACTACGGAACGGTTGCTTGGTCACGTGTTTGCGCACCTCATAAGGAGGGGGGTTTAGGCGTTACGTCAATACGTGTGGCTAATGAGGGCTTTTTGCTCAAACTTGCTTGGGACTTATATGAAGGAAAAAATGCAGGTCTTAATTTTATTCACGAAAGACATTCAATAGCTGCAGGCCAAGAAGTTAAGTATTTTATATCTTCTTCTATATGGGGGAGTTTGGATAGAGCACGAGCGGTGATAAAGGAGAACGTTCGGTGGTTGCCGGGTTATCAGTTGAAAGTTAATTTTTGGACGGGGAATTGGCTTGGGTACGTCATTGCTGATAGAATGGGCATCCCACGGGACTCTTGGTGGAGGTTTGATTTGTTTGGCGTTTGATTTGGAATACGGTTCCCACGTGGGACGTCCAGCATGCAAGCAGAATTATGGGGCCGTCGATTTGTGTTTTATGTTGCAATTGTTCAGAAACAATGGATCATCTCTTCTGCTTCTGTCCATTTGCAAGAAAGATTTTAGATGGTATTATGGAGGTTTTTAGTTTTAATGTGGATTATAGCTTTGGATTTCATGATACTTTTTTGCAAGTGATTAGAGCATCCTTTGGTCCGCGCATGCTAAATTTCTGGAAACTCACGTGGACCACTTATTTTTGGATGATTTGGCAAGTTCGTAATGCGGCGATACATAATGATCAGAAGCCTGTTTTCTCAAGCTTTTCGGCGCAGCTTTGGGCATTTGTTAGAGAAGCAGCAGGAACAGATTTGGGCTATAATCTGAATACGTGTGCTGATCTTCATTGCAACTCATGCCTTGCGCTGAGTTTTGACCGTCAGCCACATAGGAAAATCATTTCAGTGAGGTGGGTGCCGCCACCTTTGGGGTTTATCAAAATTAATTCGGACAGCGGTGAAAGCAACGGGTTTCTGCAAGGGGGTGTAGTGTTTCGTAATTGCTTGGGGTTTGTCGAAGCTGCTTTTACTAAAAAGATGGGGGCGTGGATAGGCTTATGAAGCTGAGCTTTGTGCGGCAATTAAGGGGGTCATTGCGGCAATTAACAAAGGATGGATGCATCTAATCTTGGAGTCGGATTCTACTTATATAGTGTCCCTGTTTCATAATTCGGAGATGGTGGTTCCTTGGAAGTATAGAGCCTCTTGGTTTTGGATGAGGGAGTTAATTCGTAATGTGGAGTTCAAGGCTGTGCATATTTACAGAGAAGGAAATAAGGTGGCGGATGCACATTCTAAATATCAAGAGTTTGAGGACTTTATTTGGTGGGACTATGTTCCTTTATTTTTGGCTAAGCAAGTGGAGTATGATAGATTTATGGAACTTTTCAGAGTTTGTTAGTTTTTCTTTTTAGAGGAGTTTCCCTTTTTCTCGCTTAGGAATTTTCCTAAGGAGGGTTTACCCTAGGAAGGTTTTTAATGGGGCTCCGGCCTCTGGACTTGCTTGTGGTCTTATGACTTTTGTCTTCTTTTTAATATAAGATTTATTTAGACAAATTTAACCCGTTTTCATACGGATTATAATCCGGAGAAATTAAGGGATTACTTAACTACACTCGTGAATTTGTTCACTACATAATTACTAAAACTTTTAACCATAAAAGCATATATTGTGTAGACATTCTTATTATTACTATATAGACATTTTGAGTAATGCTGTGTAATGTCCTTACAAATAAAGAGATTTAGTTATAATATTATATTAAGTGATATTTTAATAATTGACCATAAGCATTTAGTTTTAAAATTTGTGTAACCAGCACAACAAATAATATTAAGTATAATAAGCATTTTAAGTATTATTGTATTGACATCCCCTATATACTAATAGGGAGTTTGATTTTGCTTATGTGTCGATTTCTGGTTAATTCTGCTTATGTGTCATATTTTTATAATTTCACTACCACGTATCGTTTTATTGTAAAGTGTCGACTACGGTAAGTTTGCTTATGTGTCATTTTTTTTGTAAAGTTTTAAAAAATATTCATAAGGGTTTGAACCTAGCACCTCTCACACATTTATTTTAGTGTTTACCAACTAAACCAATTTATACATATTTATATGTTTTGAAACTTATTTTATATAACTCCAGCTTATAAAAGTGTATTAGATATTTTGCTGAGAAAGTTCAATATTTATAAAAAACTAATTGTATTTCAAATAAATGAATCTCATTATATATTAGTATGGAGTTTATAATATGTGTATATTTTTTGTGAATTCAGATGATATGTCATTGAATTGGAAAAATAATTTATGCATCGATTATAAAAGATTTTTTTTCTATTAATCATTTTTTATTACTTGAAAAATAAATTTGAAACAAATCTTATAGTAAATTTTCATATAATTATAATAATGCTAATACCTAGCATGAATTATTATATAATTAATAATACAATTGCTTAAATTTAATATTATAATTACACAAAATTTTATACATATTATTGTTTGATGAAAATATTATATGTATACTATATTATATTATATTATATTATATTATATTATATTATAAAATTTATTTAACGAACATACCGCGTAATACGCGGGAGCTCATCTAGTGTGATATAAGAAATAGGGCGAGTCATGAACGATTTTCATGGATCTTGTTTCCGTAAAAAAAAAATAAAAAAATTGTCCTGCAACAAATTTTAACATGAATAAAATCTATTGAATTAGCTTGTTTCTATTTATATAACTCGGTTGTTAAGGGAAATTGGTTTTGATTAATTAAATATGTATTTAAAAAGTTACTTAGTGAGTGTAACATCCCAAAATCCCCAGGTGAATTATTAAGATATATATATATATATATATATATATATAATATAATATAATATAATAATAATAATTTTAATAAATTGAGTATTAGAGTTTGATATATTTAATTAAAATTGAAATATTTTAGTTAAGTATATTATACTTCCTCCGTCCCATATCAGTTTTCACACTTTACTTTTTCGTCTGTCCCATATCAGTTTTCACACCCAAAAAAGGAAAAGTTTTTCATAACCCTTACCCTCAAAAGTTCCACTTATTTACCTCAATGTCATTACTTTTTCTTACACAATTAACTCACATCACAATAATTAATTATCTAATCAACAAAAATTAATTAAATTACACCTAATTAAATAAACTCAATCCGCATAAATACATAGGTCATACAATATATACTGAACCCGTATAAAATACACTAAATCCGTATAAAATACGTATAAAACCGAAAAAAAAAACATTGAGGCAAAAAAAAAAAAATACACTGGAGCTCAGATAAAAATACATCTCACTCAGCCCATATATACTTGGCCCAGAAAACATATTTAAAATACATTAATTCTACAAACCCTAATCAGTATTTAGAATCATATCTTTCTCTCTCTTGTATCCGGCCCTCACTCTACCTCCTCTCCACAACTTTAGATCGTCGCCCACCTCAGCGCTACTCCGATCGCCGCCCTCTACCTACTCCGATCCATGCCCTCTGCCCTACTCCGATCGCCGCCCAAGTATTTCTCCTTGTTTCTCCCTCCTCGCCGGAAGGGGCGCTGGTGCGCCGGTGAGTGAGAGTCGCTGGGTCACGTGCGGAGACGGATGGCTGAGCACAGTAGCGCGCAGAGAAAGGGCTTGGCCAGGCGGCTGTTCGCGTGTCAGCGAAGCGTGGCGCTGACAGTGCATCGAAGCTTGGCGTTGATGGATTTTTCATTGTGATGATTGCTGAAAATGAAATTCCTTCAAGGTAGAGAGATGGAATTTTTGTTGTGAGGGCTACTAAATTTTTATTTATTTTCGTCCATTTTTCTGAGATTAATCTTGGTTTCCTCTCTCTGCTCTTTGTTTGGGTGATTTGTTTGTAAAAAAAAAAAAAAAGAGGTGCAAAGAATATGGTGAAGATTGGCTGTGGAGTGACAAAATTTGGCTTGATTAGTATATGTGTTCTTAATACACCCAAATACATATACTCACTAATCTATTCATTAGCAAACAGCTAAAAGGACCCCAATATCCTTACTTTTATCATTTTAATATAGTCAAACACTGTTTTTCTTATTTTCTGTGCCCAGATCAGTGTGAAAACTGATCTGGGACAGAGGAAATAATCCATAATATATATATATATACACACACTTATAACTAGTTTTATTTTAATAATAATAATAATAATAATAATATTAAAATAAAATGAAACCATGAAGTTTGATTGAGGCGGTAGAGTAAGTATACACAGATATACTATATCAATTAACATAGACAGTATACACGCACATGGATAGAGATTAGAGCCAAGAAAGAAAAAGATAAACAAGTAGAAAGAGAGAGAGGAAGGGGAGGGAAGAAAGAGAAAGAGAGGGAGAGAGACGTGGAGATTGATTAACCCTAATGTATTTTTGAATATGAGGAGAGACTTGAGATTTATAATTGTGTATTATCAAGGATTTGAGGATCACTAATGGGTATTGTATCGCATCATTTGTTGCAACTACTGCTTTTAAGGTGGGGGCAATATCTATTCTTAATCGAGTTTAGTATTCAATGTTATGATTGCTATGTTAAATTACAATATCATTCAAGACGGATAATAACCTGCATCATTTGCAAGACGGGTAATGACCCGTACTATCTGCAAGTCAGGTAATGTCCCATACTATGTGGAAGCTGGGTAATGACCCATACTATTTGCAAGTCGTGTAATGATCTGTTTATGTGATAAAGCATTATATGTTCTCATGAACTATATTGAAATATTATATGTTGCTTACGTATGTCGTTTAACTATCCAATCATTGATATTTTTCTCACTGGGTGTATTTTCAAACACTCATTTCCCCACAATATAATTTTCTACACAGGTCAAAGGAGCTCGAGCATGGTACGAGGCGATGGTTGCTTGCAATTTATTGTGTGTCATGTTTTCAGTTATGTGTCTTCTGCTATAATTTCAAATGATTGTTTTATAATAAATCCAACTTATTAAATTTGAACTATTTTTATTTAAGTTAACAAGACAATTTAGTAGCGTCTCAACTATTATGTGTTATTTTTAAATTCAGGGCGTTACAATGAGAGTGTGAGAAACTCCTCTTCGACCAGTTAAATGAGGGCTTGAAGTTTAATTTTTAAAAAATTAAATGGTATGAGATCGATCTACTCTCATAGTAGATAATCATAGTATATTTATGATCTTAAAATCAAATTTATGTGGGTGAGAAATTAATATACGAAGTTACAATGTTAAAATAATACACTTTATAAATTCAAGTGTTAGTAGTAATAATTAACTTAACTCTCACAATGATTAATATGGAGAAAAAACACTCCTTAAATATAGAAGTTAGTTAGAATAATTAGAATAATTCAAATTATCGTGAGAATCCAATGGGCCGCCCTTCCGATCATGCCGAGTTGCACCCCCACCCGTTTTCTTCGGGCTTTGGACTTGGTTCTTGACAATTGAATTTTGAGTTGACTTAGGTCTGGACATGGGAGCCCAGATATCTTTTTGGAGCTCGAAAATTTTGGCTAGACCCATGCTGAATTTTTCGGTTCAAAAGATTGAAGCCCATTGAATTTGAATTTGAATTTAAATTTCAAATCCAATTAACCTGGATGTCCGACTGTCCAAGTACATTGACATTTCAAAGTTGAGTAACAGTTGGGTTGTTACACATCTAACCTTCAACAGTCAATACCTGATATGATAGTGAATGTCATTATTGGCCGGGTAAAATGCGGAAGGCTCGTCAACTCTGCAGCAGGTGTTATGCCTGTAAATAGGGTGCATGGGCATGTTGATTTTCACCTGAAAAATACACAAGCAATGATGTTCTATAAACCAATATCAGTTAGAGTTTTATTTTTAACTATTGATACTTTATATCTATTTCGTATTAGTTGTCATTTTAGGGTTAATTTTATTTTAAACCCTAAAGTATTTTTTTTTTCACCATTCTTCCTAATTTATTCATTTTATATCCCTATAAAATTTTCTTATTACTCCATCCGATCCAAAATAAGTGATATTTTTTAGTTGTGTTTTTTTATTTCAACTTATTTTTTATTTGATGTCTTAGATTATTTTCGCATTTCCCCCTTATACCCCTATTAAAATCCCATGAATTCCTTATAATTTTAACTTACATTTATTAAGTAATTTTTTTGGAAGAATTTAATATAAATACTTAATTTTAGGTTGAGTTTCAATTTAGGTCTTCAATTTTAAAGTGTGTTAACTTAAAAATTGTGAATCTTGATTTAAAAATACCAAATATTCTCTCGATCACGTTCCTTAAAGGCGCATGACGAAGATTGAACATATTTTCTCATTTTCAGGGTCATTCCCCTGACCTGCAAAATCTTGTATATGATATCTTACACCTCGAAATGGAACTAAAAACTGACGTCGGTTAGGAAATCCACAATCTACCACGAAATATTTACCTAATTACACATGCAATATACAATATTAGTATTATAATAATACTAATAATGATAATAATATAAAAAATAAGAATTTTCTTGTGCCACTTTAAGTCCATTCCTTCTTGTTAAAGCATCATTTAGCAGCTTAGAATCATGACCCGAACCCTCCCATCCACTAAGAACGTACATGAACTTCAAATTAAAATTACAAGCGGCTAATACATTTTGTGATATCTTTCCATGATGATTACGATAATTGCTTACATCTCGCCCTCTTACTATTGCTGGAATATGTGTCCCATCAATAGCATCAATGCAATCGTAAAATTTAGCATATTTAACAATTTCATCATATGAAAAATATAAATATAGTAGTGACATTTTAATTGTAATTTTTATTGTACATTAGATAATTAATACATACCTTGAAGAAAGGGAAGAACCTTGTGCTTTCTCTGATTTTAGCAGGTACACTTGAACCTAGTTTAGCCATTAAAGTAGGTGCTATCATGTTTGTTAGATCAAGTAAAGTTTTGATGAGTTAAAAGATCAATCTGGATAAGCAGACGAAGTATGTAGAAAAAGGTCAGGTGCTCATCCTAAGCTGATCAGACTAAGTCAAAGACTAGTTAGGTCAGATGGAGATCAGAAGTTGCAAGTCATCTGGAGACAAGCTCAAGTCTAGTCATCTGCAGGAGACGATCATAAAGAACTCAGACGAGGTCAAGACAAGTTGAGTAGAATAAGAAAGGCGAGTCTTCACCAAGTCAGCTGCAGACGAGTAGGAAAAATCAGCTGAGGTCAAGAGCAGTTTTCAAGATTAAGTTTGTTGAGCAGTTTCCAGTTTGTTAGAACTAACTAACAAACTAACTGTCTTTTCAGACTTATAAATAGGTCTAGATTTTATTTTTCAACACACTTATGAAAATCTGATTTTTTACACTATTCACTATTCAGTTCACAAAGTATTTTTCAAAAGAGTTTTCAAATATTTCAAGTGTTTATAGAACACTTCTCTTGTAATCTTCAAAATCCTTTATTCACTGTAATTCTTAGATTCATTAGAAGGAGTTAGGAGTACTTTGAAGAGTTGAAGATCAAGTTGTAAGTTGTAAGATTGTGAAGTAAGTAAGTAAGCAGCTAGTGGAGACCCTTCTTCAAGGTTTGGAGAAGGAGAGTGGATGTAGGATTGTTATAATCCGAACCACTATAAAACCTGGTGTTCTTTACTGCTTTCATTTATCTTTCTGTTCAAGTTACAATTTATTGTTCAAAGTTTAATTTCAGAATTAAAGTTAAGATCTGAATATCAATGTTGCTTTTGATCTTATTAAAAGTTGAGGTTAATATTGAATTCCGCTGTGTCACTTTGATACTTTGAATAAATTTTGAAAGATTTGAAAAATCTGAAAAATCTATTCAACCCCCCCTTCTAGATTTTTCCTAGAAGGCTGATACTCGTTTTACCTAATCTACTCAACTAATCGGGACCAACAATGTTCAAAGCCTTCAAAATCTTGTGAAAATTTTCACTTGCAGCAAATTGTGATTGGCCAAATGTATTACGAATTACACAATATCGAGTATTTTGACCAACAGTTTGTAGGAATGATGCTAGCATTTCTTCAACACAAATATATCGTGTATCCTCTAGAGGTTTTCTTTCTCTAAGAATTGCACATAACTTTCGGAACACATCTGGATACATCCTATAAACTTGTTGAAAAATTGTAGGATCATCATTTAATGCTTGTTGTATATAGTAATTTCCCTTATTATTAATTCATCATCGATTTAATGGACGCTCAATTTGTTCATTACGTATCGTAAATAGAAACTGATCTAATATATATATATATATATATATATATATATATTAATGCATGAATTGTCATTACACATGCATACATGGCTTCATAAAATCCAACGTTATCTTTCTCTTCGTCATCCATTTCTTCATCATCTATGTTATTACCTTCATACATAGTCGAATGTGACATTGTACCTATATAAAATGAAAATAATAATAGAATAAAGAAATTAAAACATGCTAAAATACTTCAATCAAGTATACCAAAATTGTAACGCCCTAAATTTAATAATAACACATAATAATTGAAGCGCTACCAAATTGGCTTGTTAACCTAATAAAAAAAAATTATAATTGAATAAATGAGATTTATTACAATCATTTGAAATTAGAAAGGAAAACAACACACAATAAATTACAAGTAACCATCGCCTCCTACCCTGCTCGAGCTCCTTTGACCTATAGAAAATCATAACTGTGGGGGGATGAGTGTCTGAAAATATATTCAGTAAGGAAAACATCAATGATTGCATAATTAAACAATATACATAAACGACACATAATATTTCCATAAAACTCATGAAAATATTTAATGCTTTATCACATAGTATGGACCATTACCCGACTTGAACATAGTACGAGCTATTACCCGACTTGAACATAGTATGAGTCATTACCCAACTTGAACATATATATTATGGGCCATTACGCGGTTTGCATATAATACGGGCCAATACCCACCTTGCACATAGTACGGGCCATTGCCCGCCTTGAACATAGTATGGACCATTTTCCGGCTTGAACATAATGCGGGTTACTACCCGTATTGAGTAATAATGCATTTTAATATAGCAATCATAACATTGAATGTTAAACTCGATTAAGAATGGAGATCACCCTCACCTTAAAAGCAGTAACTGCAACAAATGATACAATGCAATACCCCCTTAGTGATTCTCGACTCCTTGATAAACTTAATCCGTATCATCTCTCTCTTTCTCTCTCCCCCTTCTTTCCCTTCTCTCTCTCTCTTCCTTCTCCCTTTTTCCTCTTCTCTCTTCCTCTCTAACTCCACCGCCTAACTCTCTAACATTCTTATCAAACCCACCGCCTCAATTAAACTTATGTAAGTTTCCTTTTTTATTATTATTATTATTATTATATTATTATTATTATTATTATTATTATATTATAAAACTAATTATAAATGTATTTATATATATTATATTATGTTTAACACTATAATTAACTAAAATGTTTCTATTTTAATTAAGCATATCACATTCTAATATTTTATTAATTAAAATTAATTACATTTATATCTTAATAATTCACCTAGTGATTTTGGGATGTTACAATCTACCCACCTTTTAAAAATTTCGTTCTCGAACTTCAGTTATAGCTAGCTCATCACAACTCACTTTGCATGGTAGATTTTTTTTTTTTTTGATCGGTACTTTGCATGGTAGATTATCTTATAAATTATTCCTTCATCCTTCTAACTCCAAATGTGGTTCACATCTATACTGTTAGTCCTTATGATTAGGTAGTCAACCCAAAATAATTTCTATCACACAATGCATAAATCGTAGGCCCTTCCTATTCTCTTTGCCCGGCCCGGTCAGTACCTAGTCGAGCTCTTTCTTTATTGTTCCAACGAATTATTACATTCGATCATCACTATATTTTTCTCATACTTAGTGTTAAAAGGTAGCCCAATTGCCTAATATCTATTATACCACAATCCAATATCCATATCAGAATAATAAATTTTATTTCTTAATTATTGTTCCAAATCTAAACTACAAAAACCATAAGCCACTGCATACGCACTACAAATTTTATTCTTAAATTATTGCTCCAAATCTAAACCACAAAAACTTATACTCACTGCACACACACTACACATCAATGCACCAGTATGACCACACACACACACGAGCACACGCTACTACGGTGCAGCAGCTCAGTGGTGGCGATCCTGCTTAGTACGTTAACCATAGTGACATCATGCAGAAATAAGTTAACTAAAATCAACCTTATAGTCCACTAAATATCTCATATCAAGCAACTTATAATTATCTAATGGGGTACACATGTATAAAAAATTGCAAATAAATTTGAAAATTTCTAAAACCATAGTTATATATAAAGCAAAACTTTTAATACAAATCAACATAATAATATTTCATACCTTGTTGAGCTGTTGAAGCAGGGAAGATGGAAGCAAGTAATTTACAAACCATCTTTTAAAAGAGAAGTTAACTTATAATTATGAAGTAAATAATTTTTTTTATCAATAGCAGCAAGTATGAAAATTGAAATGCTCGGATACCAATTATAACACCCTGAATTTAATAATAACACATAATAGCTGAGGCGCTACCAAATTGGCTTGTTAACTTAATTAAAGAAAATTATAATTGAATAAATGAGATTTATTACATAATAATCATTTGAAATTACAACGGAAAACAACACACAATAAATTATATGCAACCATCACCTTGTACCCTGCTCGAGCTAATTTGACCTTTAGAAAATCATAACTGTGGGGGGATGAATGTCTGAAAATATACTCAGTGAGAGAAACATCAATGATTGCATAATTCAACGATATACATAAATTTCTCATAATATTTCCATAAAACTTATGAAAACATTTAATGCTTTATCACATAGTACGGGCCATTACAAGGCTTGAACATAGTACGAGCCATTACCCGGCTTGAACATAGTACGGGCCATTACCCAGCTTGAACATATATACTACGGGCCATTACCCGTCTTGCACATAGTACAAACCATTACCCAGCTTGAACATAGTACGGTTCATCACCCGACTTGAACATAGTGGTGGTTATTACCCGTCTTGAGTAATAATGCAATTTAAAATAGTAATCATAACATTGAATGTTAAACTCAATTAAAAGTGGAGATTGCCCTCACCTTAAAAGCAGTAACTACAGCAAATGATACAATGCAATACTCCTTAGTGATTCTTGACTCCTTGATAAACTCAATCCATATCAAGTCTCTCTCTCTTTCTCTCTCTCTTCCTCCCCCTCTCTCCCTTCTCTCTCTCTTCCCTCTCCTTTTTTCTCTTCTCTCTTCCTCTCTAACTCTACCGCCTAACTCCCTAATATTCTTATCAAACCTTCCACTTCAATTAAACTTAGGTAAGTTTTTTTTTTATTATATTATTATTATTATATTATAAAACTAATTATAAATGTGTTTATATATATTGTATTATGTTTTATACTGCAATTAACTAAAATATTTCTATTTTAATTAAATATATCACATTCTAATATTTTATTTATTAAAATTAATTACATATATATATATATTAATAATTCACCTAATAAATATTTTTTTTGATCAGTAAATATTCGTTCCCAAGGGAAATCAAACTCAAGTCTCCCATTAAAGTGAGGAACTCGGTGGCCAGGTGGGCTAAGCCACCTGGTTAATTCACCTAGTGATTTTGGGATGTTACAAAAATAATATAGTTTCACAAAACCAATATGTGTTCATACACAACCAAATTGTAAAGAAAATACTTCAAGTAAGTGAAACCAAAATAACATCAAAACAATATTGTTCATCCTAGCTTATATTTTATCCAATCTGAGCGCTCTTCAATTGACATTTTCTAGTAAAGGTCGTTCTTTGCATTAGTATCAAGACAATTAGCCGCCATGTAGCGAGTTCGATTATCCAAATTTGGGATCCCTTTTATAGCACTCCAAATTTTTCCCTTTGCCTCTTTGTCTCTTTCTCTTTTCTCTATCAAGTTAGACATTTTTTCAAAATTGACAGCTATATTCTCAATGCCAACAGATATATTTTCAATAACTTTATTGTTGTTCCCAATTGAGTTAGAACTCCCTCCATCCTCGGGCCTACTCCGCTTACGATTATTTGGGTTTTTAGTGGGAACCTCCGAGCCTAAAAGGGGTTGTGGTGGTGAAAATGGTTGGGCGAGGTGATAAAGGCTGATAAGATGGTTTGTAGTGATCTGGTACTCTGAATGTGTCACTATTAGGATCATATGAAAAAATTTCCATCCCAAAATTGATATTTTCTTCCACAAAAGTTGTAGCATTAGTATCATCAGGGTCTACTAATATGGAATTGTACCCACTAGCAGTTCCACCCCCGAAAACAATCTTCAAAATCTCATAATCAACCATACTTTTTCCTCGAAGATATTTGTGACTTGTGTGGGACTAATAGAAAAAAAAATCATCATTGTATAATACAAGTGATGTGATTGAGAGAGAGAAAAATAGTGTACGAGTAACACTTATGTGAATCGGGTGCATACCATGAACTCTATTTTTATTATCACTGTCACATTTAATATAACAGTGCATGTGCATGACATTGGTAGTGAATATGCATGATAGTGATAGCAAAAATAGAGTTCATGGTATGCATCCAGTTCACACAAGTTTTTGTCTTAGCGATGTCCACCAATGAATTCTTTGTTGTTCTCAGTTAGGGCAAGCGATGACCTTTTTTTTTTGCTTGATACTAGAGTTGGCTTTGCCTTTTCCTTTTCAACCGTGGGAGCTTTGGATTCGACGTTTATCTCACAAGCATCATCTTCAGCCCGATCCTTCGTGTGGGTTTCTCCTGGTACGTTTTTAGCTACGTTTGGTTGGACATCATCATTAACAAGATCATTTACAACATACATGACATCCTCACATGCCTTCCCAGTGGCTCTATTGCATCCAAATACATCAATTCAATTATAGTAGAACGGTCATGGTTTGTAATGCATCATTAAAATGCTCGATTCTTTTTGAAAATTCATATCAAAGATTGTGTATGACATTTCAAAATAATGCATATGACATTGACATACCTTCATAGCTTTCTCCTAAGCTATGTCTGAGACATATATAACCTTTGTTAGGATAAAAATATTCTAGTTTGATGAAGTTAAGATGAGTATGTAAAATAAGATGACCAGCTGAACTTGTATAGACAGCTGAGGTAATAAGATAAGCTTGAAATAGATAGACTAAGTGTAGATCAGATGAGTGCACAAGACAGACAAGGTCGAGTCAAACATAGACAAGAAGCAGACGACGACACATCTATAGAAGATCAAGACCTGCTAAGTAAAATAAGAAAGTCATGGAAAGATCAGACAATGACGAATCGTCTGAAGATTGAAGAAGCAGATGATTAAAGAAGTGTTAAAGATTTTCAAGAAGAAGTTATAATCAACCAATAAAATCAGTTATAACCAACCAAGAAGCAGTTCCAACTAATAAGAATTAGTTATTCAGTTAGAACAAATGCTAAAGTGTCATCAAGACAGTTACAACTACCAAAGTTTCTTATAAATAGACTATAGAATAGAATTAGAATCACATTTTGATTCTCTTGACACTTGTAACACATAATCACTTAGTATTCAAAGAATTTTTCTAAGCACAAAACGTTCATTCAACATTTAGTTTTCTGAAGTATTTTTAGAACACTTTCCATTTATCTTCAAGCCCAGATTTTCAGAAGTTAGGAAGATTGTTTAAGAGGCTGAAGATCTTGTATTGTAATCTGTAAGTACGAAATATTTAAATAAGAATTATCAAATAATCAAGTATAAAATTGTTCCGCTGCACAATCTGATATTTGATTAGTCACCTTATCAATTTGAAAGGAAAATTTGAGTAGATAGTGAAATCTATTCAAATCCCCCCCCCCTCTAGATTTCACTTCTTTGTTAACTTGATTCTCTGGGACCAACAAGTGGTATCAGAGCACTATTAAAACTGTTTCTGATATATTTTAGGTCTTGGTAATTCTTAATTTTTATATTCTTGTGATTATCTCTATTTTTATCTCTAATCTTACTAACAAAAATTTCTATTGAGTATATTTGTTCATCATGTCCACAATCAAGAGTAAGAAGTCAAGGAATTTGCCAGATTTCTCAATTCAGGATTATGACTATTGGAAGTTTAGAATGGAGAATCATCTCAAAGCTATTCATGATCGTATGGAAGAGATTCTTGAGGAAGGTCCTATCAAATTTTATCATGGTGTAGTCAGTGACGGAGCAGAATCCTTAGAAGCAAGAGTAAGGTGTGAGAAGAAGAGTGCAGATTTGACTAATGATGAAAGGAAAATCCATAATTTGGATCAAGTTGCTAGAACAGAAATCATTGAAACTTTGAGCAAGGATTGGATTGAAAAAGTTAAGCGCTGCAAAACGGCAAAGGAAATGTGGGAAACCTTGGCAAATATGTGCGAGGGATCTGATCAAGTTAAGGAAAATAAGTTACAATCTGTGTTACTGCTTTTGACACTTTCAAGATGAAGGATGGAGAAATAATAGACCAAATGGGTATGAGGATGACAAATCTTCTCAGTAAAGCTTCAGATCTGGGAAAGTCCTATATAGAGAAAGAAATCAATAACAAGATTCTTAGAGCATTGAGCAAAAGATGAGGGAAAAAGCTAATTTTCTCAAGGCTACTCAGAATTTGTCATAATTTCTCATCATAGACTGTTTTTTCATCTATAGGCACTTGAGTATGACATTCAAATTGAGGATGTGGAAGATGAAGCAGAATCATTAACCTCAGGGAAAATAGTTGCTTTCCCATCAAGAGGAATCAGAGAAAATTTCAAAGGCATCTGATTTATCTGTGAAAGAAGAGATGGCTTTATAGATTAAGAAGTATGAGAGACTTAAGATGAAGTACAAAAGAGATAAGAGGGAAAGATCGGGTAGAAGAAGCTCAAAATCTGAAAGAGAAGATAAAAATTCTAATGGAGATAGGAAAAAGGATCAGTTTAGGAGGTTTAAGTCACCAGTCAGACGAGGGGATAGTAGTCCAAAATCAGATCCAGGAGATATCTACTACACTTGTAATAAACCAGGCCATTTTAGTTATGATTGTCCTCAGTTAACTCCCCAAGGAACGCAAGGAGAAGAGGAAGAAGCGAGATAGAAGGTATGCAGATCAGAGGGCCCTGTTAGCTGAAATGGAAGAAGTCCATGAAACCTCATCATCATCATCCTTGTTTGGTTTCAGTTCAGATGATGATATATGCCTCATGGCATGTGAGGTAAACTATTACTCTTCATCTGACAATGACTGTGAAAACTTTTCTGAATCGGATCAGAATCTCATCACCAAACTTATGAAAGACTTGAAGATTGCTTTATCTGCTTATAAACAGATAAAGACTGAGAATCTAAGTTTAAAGGAATAAATTCTAAACCTAACCAAGGATAGTCAGACTAGGATTAGTGAGAAATCTGAAGGCTCATTCAAGGGGGAATGCAAGCCTGAGATTCCTACTAGCTCCTCGTCTGAAAAGTACAATGAGTCAGAAAAGGAATTTTGTATCTTGAAACTTAAATTAACTAATATCTATAACGAAAATGAAAGTATTAAGAAGACCAACAGAGAGTTAAGCTTAGTTGGGACATCTTGATAACTCTCAATCTGCTATAGATAAAATCTTCAATTTTTCACAAAAAGCTTGTGATAAGACTAGTCTAGGCTTTGATAGAAGCAAGAAAGATGATCCTATAAAACCAAGAGTATTTGTCAAAGCTACTAATACCCAAGATGAAGTTAAAATTGGTCCTTGGAAATCAAAGGAACAAATGAACTCATCTGATCATTCTGAAAAAAAAAATCAGATGAAGAAAAATGTTTTTAAGATTAAACCAAAGACCAAATCTAAAACTCATCTGAGGTATAATAGTTTTGATGGTAGGAGTAAGTCATATCCATTTTTACCTAAGTATAAAACTATGACTAAAGATCATCTGAACAAAGTAGATCTTGATAGTCTTACTTTAGTAGATAGATATGGAAGAAAGATACAATCTTTTGTCTTAAAGAATTTGGACTTATTTATCTGGATACCTAAGTGTCAAATTAACCTTAAAGGACCTAATTACCAATGAGTACCTAAGAACTAATCTTTGATTGCATGATAACACAGGCCCAGTTGAAAGAGTAGACGTACTCGAGGTCATCTAGTATATTGATAGTGGTTGTTCAAAACATATGACCTATGAGAAGCGTCTACTCTCGAACTATCAGACGATTGATGGGCCCCGTGTCATGTTTGGTGACAATAACTTTTGTCAAACCAATGGAGTTCGCACCTTATTGATTGGAGACATACAAGTGCAAGAGGTTTATTATGTGGAAGGTCTACAACATAATCTCCTGTCAGTTTCTCAATTTTGTGATAAAGGTTTTAATGTAATATTTTCTTGTGAAAAATGCGACATATCAGATGTTCTATCTGATAAGATACTTTTAACCGGAGTAAGACATGGTAATATTTATGTGGCAAACTTCAAAATTTGTCCTAAAGATACTTGTCTGGTTGCTAAGGATAGTGAAGACCTTAACTAGTTGTGGCATAAAAGACGCAGTCATTTAAACTTCAAAATCCTTAACAAAATTGCTAAAAAAAGTCTTGTCAAAGGATTACCTGATAGGTTGGTCTCTAATGATTTAAAATGTGATGCATGCCAAAAGGGCAAACAGCCTAGGAACTTTTTTAAGAGTATTAACACAATCTCATGGTGTTACAACTTCTACATCTGGATTTGTTTGGACCTGTTACACTACTTAGTTTTAGTGGAAGGAAATATACTTTAGTAATTGTGGATGATTATTCCAGAGATACTTAGGTATTATTTCTTTTCAAGAAAAATGAGACGATGAGCAGGATTTCTAAATTATTCAAACAAATTCAGAATGAGAAAGGTGTTAATATCATTAAGATAAGGAGTGACAAAGGTACTGAGTTTTTAAATTCTTGTCTATCTGACTATCTGCTTGAGAATGGTATATTCATGAGACATCATCTGCAAGAACTCCTAAACAAAATGGGGTAGTTAGAAGAAGGAATCGAACACTTAAAGAGACAGCCATGACTATGCTAGCTGAATATAGAACTCCTCAAAGATTTGGGCTGAAGCAGTCAACACAGCTTGCTACGCTCCGAATAAGTATCTTCCTGTAAAAGAAAAAGGTAAGACTCCCTATGAGCTCTGGAAGGGTAAGATTCCTAGAGTGTCTACCTTTGGCTATAAATATTTTATCCATAACAATGAGAAATCTAAATTAAGAACTTTTGATGCCATAGTAGTTGATGGAATATTTTTGGGATATTCCAGCACTTCTAAGACATTTAGGGTCTTTAATAAGACTACCCTTTGTGTGGAGGAAACTCCTCATGTGGTGTTTGATGAAGTTCACATTCCTTCAGCCGAGGTTAATCAAATAACAGATGATCTGGATAGACTTGAACTAAACAATTCTAATCGAGTGAAAATCTATCTTCCTAATCTTGACTCAAAATCAGACGAGGAAGACAAGTTATCTGATTCTCAGAAAGAAACTCATCTACCAGTTCTATCTGAGGAGACACCTTCAACACCAGTAGAACAGACCGAGTGAACTAGTGAAGGGGGAATGTCTACTCAAGTTGAACTTGAAGAGTTAATCTCTTAAACAGATAAAGAAAAATCTTCTACTCAAATAGGCAAAAGGATGAGAAGTTATCATCCAGCTGAACAAATCATTAGTGATCCCACTAGTGGAGTCCAGACTAGGACTATGTTGGACCCCCAAAGTATGTTTAGTTATTATGTATCACTTCTAAAACCTAAGCCTATTGAAGAGGCACTGTCAGACCCAAGCTGGGTAATTGCCATGCAAGAGGAATTACATCAGTTTGAAAGATAAAGTGTTTGGGAGTTGGTGGATAGACCCTTACACAGAAAAGTTATAAGCACAAAATGAGTGTTTTAAAAATAAAACAGATGTTGTTTCAAAAAAAAAAAAAACAGATGAGAACAATGTTATTGTTCGCAATAAGGCTAGATTGGTAGCACAAGGATATTCACAGTTTAAAGGAATAGACTATGATGAAACTTATGCTCCAGTTACCAGATTAGAAGCAATAAGATTGTTTCTAGCATTTGCTGCCTATAAAGGGTTTAAAGTCTTTCAGATGGATGTGAAATCAACCTTCTTAAATGGTATATTACTTGAGGAAGTATATGTAGAGCAACCACCTGGGTTTATAACCGATAATAAGGTTTATAAACTCAACAAAACTCTATACGGACTTAAACAAGCACCAAGTGCTTGGTATGATACATTGTCTGAGTTCTTAGTCTCGATTGGATTCACTAAAGGTAAGATAGATAGAACCTTATTTAGAAAGAAAGTTGATGGTGATATTCTACTTGTTTAAATTTATGTGGATGATATTATTTTTGGTTCACCTAATCTGACTCTGTGTAAACAATTCAGTGCTCTCATGAAGAATAGGTTTGAAATGTCTAAGATGGGTGAATTAACTTATTTTCTAGGTTTACAGGTGAAACAGACGAGTAAGGGAATATTCATTCATCAAACTAAATACATAAAGGACCTGATAGAAAAATTTGGGATGAGTACTAACAGAGAAGCTAAGATACCCTAACTAACTTCTCTATGGATTCAGATGAGAATGAGATTCCAACAGATGCAACTGAGTATCGTGGTCTGATTGGATCCTTATTATATCTCACTGCAAGTGGACCACATATATCTTTTGCAGTTGGGGTATGTGCAAGATTCCAATCGAATCCTAAGAAGTCTTATCTGGAGTCAGCTAAGAAAATCTTAAAATATCTTAAAGGAACTTTAAATATTGGGTTATGATACCCATCTAATGATAATTGCGAGCTTTCTGGATATTCAGACTCAGACTTCGGTGGTTGTAAAATTGATAGGAAATCCACTTCTGGAACTTGTCAATTCTTAGTAACAAGCTGATCTCTTGGCTATCCAAGAAATAGACATTTGTTGCCACATCCACCACTGAACCTGAATATATGGCAGCTGGATCTGTTCCCAATTACACTGGATTAGCCAGCAGCTTAGAGATTATAATATTTTCACCTCATTTGTGCCCATATTCTGTGATAGTAATAGTGCAATTGCTATGACTCACAACCCTGTTTTGTACACTAGATGTAAACATGTTGATGTTAGACATCACCTTATCAGAGATCATGTGGAGAAAAACAATATCAGGTTAGAAAAGATATCAACTCAACTTCAAAGAGCAGACATATTGACAAAACTATTAGTTGAGTCTAGATTTAAGGAACTATCTGTAAAATTAAGACTACTTGATGCATCTTTAGTTAATCTGTGATTTATTAATCTATTATGCACCTTATGTATTTTCTATTTCTATTTTCCTTATAATGTCAAGAAAGAAATATCATACTTGGAAAGTGTCATATGGATAATCACAGAGCTGATATCATTGATCTTCTCTCTGAGGAATCAAGAATCAAGGATTAGTTTATTGACCTTAGCTAACTTGATATTTTCTTATCTGACATCTAGTAATTCAGACAAGGACGCATTAGTCATCTGTTTGTTAAAAACAAACGAGTATAAGTATCTTGTCTGATTTACTCAAAAGCTACTAATGGTTTTTTTTCTAGCACCTTTGTTTTCAGGAATCATCAATCTATTTGATATTGCATCAATATTGCATTTAATAGACAAGTAACACTCATTTAAATTTTCAAAAGACAAATGAGTACATTAAACCTTATCCAGACAAAGAGACTAAGATAGGGAGTATTTCTATCCTTACACTTTTACCTTCATGTATTAAAAATTGTGAACATTAGTTCACATAATTAATATGTGAATATGATGTCATAATTCTTATTTTGATCAATAATGAATTCACTCAGTAGTTTTTTAAAAAACAAAATTGATTTTCTGAAAATAAATCACTTTCTTGCTTTATATTATTTTATTAAGTGCTTTATCTTTTTAAAAGTATAAAAAATAAAAAGGTAAGAAGTTACTTCCTTGTCAGGAAAGTTACTACGGACCCGAAATATTCATTAAATTGAGTTTTGAAAACCCTGAGTGACATTCACGCGCTCATTTTGGAGGCGGTTCAGTAATTTGAATCGTAAAAAATACACGCGCGTCATATGAATACTTGGCTGTAATTAATTGACACAGTTTTCTGAAAAAATAGCCATGATTACTTTTTAATAGGCACGTAAACCCAACTCAGCACTTTTTCAGTCAATTATTAATTTTTATAATATTTTATTATAAAACATACCATATAAATAGCATTCTCTGTGTATTTCTTCATTTTACGCATTCCACTTGTATTCATTCTTTTTCTCAAAAATTCCTTTTCCCTATCAAAACTAAAACCTTCTTCAATGGTAGGAACAACCCAAAATCAAGTATGTTTATGATCTAGTAAACATTCATGAGAAAACTAAATCGAAAATGTATGTGGATTGGGAAACCACATCAAACCCAGAATCCCTTGAAAGTCTTCGTCTACTCGAATCTAGAGGCCTTAAGAAGTTTTCCTCGATGAAATCAGAGAAGAATAAAACGCTGGATGATTTAGCTGTGGAATTTCTCACCAGAGCCACTTACAAGAAAGATTCGATTAGTTCGAAAATTAGAATAGGTGGGAAGAAGAAGAAGAAGAAGAAGAAGATCGATGTGTCTATTTCTGATATGGCGGAGATCTTTGAGATAAGTTCTGAAGGAGTGGATTCTTTCTCATATAAAAGTGAGGATTACTTGGAGAGCTTCAGAATGAACGTGAGGAATTCTCACAGAGATACAACGAAGAATTTGAAAAGGCCAATGTTAAGAAGAAAGTATCATTTGTTAATGTTAATATTAACAAAGTGTATACTGGGAGAACAACAAAGCCACGACGGATTAACCAGACCTAGGATTTGTTGTTTAAGGGCGTTTATTGATGGTGTTCAGGTAAACTGGGCAAGGTTATTGTTTACTAGACTATACGAAGAGTATGGGAAATTTCAGAAAACTGAAGTTTCTGAAAAAAAGTACAAATGGAGTTTGAAGTCTGTAGCCAGCATGATGAATAAGATCGCATTGATCTTGGAGGCGAAGTTAGGAAGTGAGAATCTGGATTGAGAGGAAGGAGTTAAGAAGTATACCAGACAAAAGGGTCTGCTCACAAAAAATGAGAAGATTTTTGGTCCTTCTAATTCAGAAGCAGATAATGATGCTCTAGCTGCCCCAGCTGCTCCTGTATCAAAGCCCAAAAAGGCTATGTCTAAGAAGGCATACACTCTTCTAGTGGATGAGCCTTCAGACTCGGAGGAAGATGTGTCAGATGATAAGCATATTTTGAGGTCTTGATTAAATTATAATAATTCTTGTTTTATATCATACCAAGCAATATAATAACATCAAATCCAGCGGCGAATCTACATGGTAACAAGAGGTACAGTTGTACCCCCAAAATATTTTTTTTTGTAAATTTCTTAAGGTAAAATAAAAAAAATTATTATCTACCCCCAATATTTTTTTCTAACTTATTATTATTTTTCGTACCCCCAAATTCAAAATCCTGGATCCGCCATTGACCAAACCATTACTAAATTTATACTATCTCACCTTGAATAATAACTCATAACAAGTGAAGTTTTAGTGTATTATTTAAGTGACAATTAGTGTAAATAAATGTATGGAGTAGTATACTAAAGAAGGAAACAAAATGTTTTTTTATTGCAATAGCCTAAAAAAGAAAACAAGAAGTTTTTATTGGGACAGAGGGAGTAAGACCTAAGCCCAATGCTAACCCTATCGGTTTGCGTGATAAACGAGTTATTAACGGACTATGAAAAATAATCAAAAATTAAATTTAAATTTAAATTCAAAATATTTATAATATAACATGGGGAAATTCAAATTCAAAATATAAAATTAATGGATACATAATAATATAATTAATATATTATTAGTTATATTCAATCATATTGACCAGATTTAAATTAACCAATTTTTTTTAAAACATATCACTATTTAATACTCAACATCTCTAATACTTAATATTCTTATTCATATTTGAATAAAATGTTAATTTCATACATGTTTTTATCTCAAATATGCACAACAATAAAACTAAATTATTATACAATTACATTAAAATTAAATTAAAAAATATTCAACGGGGTGGTGAGACTCAACCCTATAGGACTTCGGGCTAAACAGTACAGACCAAAACAACCCTAACTTAAACGGTCCTATATAATTTAGCCATAAACCTTATTTTTTTCGTTTTTAACCGACTGACCCTACGACTATGAGCAATGACCCTTTTCACACACATATATATATATATATATATATGTGTGTGTGTGTGTTTTTTTTTTTTTGACGGTTACCCTTTTCACATATATAATTATATTGGAGTTTGAATTGGATCTAATGTGCAGATGCAGATATATATGCATGTGAGATGCAAGCCAATTGGGCCAAAGACAAAATAGATCCAACGCTGAGGGCCACGGTATTATACAACAGTCTTTCACTAGTCCAGCCCATTATTTTCAGCCCTTAACTTAAATGCTTTTTTTTTTTTTTTTGGGACGAAAATTAATTTTTTTTTTTTACCTAGTACAGGTCCTTTTTTGTAGGGATTGACATACCCATCTTTTGGAGAAGAATTCTACCACAACTTTTGCATTTTTTTTAAGGCTTTGGGATTTTGAGTTTGAGACGAGAGAAAGTCGTGATATTGGAAATTTAATAGCCATGACTTTCTGCTAAATTATTATCCTAGTTCAAGGCGACGTAATGTTTTAAGTGATTTGAGATTCTTTTAATTGGTAGTGTTTTTTAAAATTTTTGTTTGATTTCTTTCTTACTTGATTTATTCTACGCATGGAATATTTATGAATTTTGTAGGTCTGATCACCTTATTTGATTAATTTAATCCATAATTATTATATGTGTGTGCTCATAGTAGCAAATAGGGGGAATGCACATTCTAGAAAAATGAATTCTAAACTATATGATTGGAATGTTTACTTTCATAGTTTAGTTTGTCGTCCAATTATTTTTGTATGTTAATGTGTATTATGAATTTAATATCGAATACTCCATCAGTCCCGGTGAAAGGTTTTCATTATCTTTTAGCACAATATTAACTAAATTTTACTGTGTGATGAAAATACGTAAAATGTATTAAATATAGGTTTAAAAAATATTTTAATTACAAATAGGTTCAAAAAATTTGAACAAAAGCACAAGAAATACTTAAATAGACACACAAATATATTTAAACATGAACCTATTTGTAATTTTGAATTTTTTCTTGAACCTATTTATAATTTTCTCTTAAATATATTGTTAAAAATTTAAAAAAAAGAAACGAAAAACTTTTATTGGGAGAAATTAAAAAGTTAAGTGAGAAATTTTTAGAAATTATTACAATGTAGTACAAATTAAGAAAGAGAATTGCAGATTCATACAAACACTGTACCTAATTGCAGGCAAATACAAACGCTAGGAGTGCTTTGATTTTAATAACCCTCGTCTAACAATCTCTAAGTTAATCCTCTTTTCGATGAAGCGAACGGACATTTGTATGTGGCTTCTCCATCACGATTACTGGTCATACACCGTTTGATGTGGCTTCTCCAGCACGATTACTGTTCAGCCCGGTAATTCGTTGTTTTAATTTTTTTTTTCTTGTTTCAAATTTCAAATTTTAAATTTCAAAATTTGAAATCATAATGTATTCTTCATTCTCTATTTACATTCTCCTGATTTGTTGTTTCTGTAATTGTTCGTTTATATTTGATGGAATTATTTCTTCTCGCGCATGTATAATAAATTCTGGTTGTAATGTTATTCTTAAAGTTCAGTTTAATGGAGAGTGTAAGATAATCTTGGCTGATTCTCTTATGTCGTTTGATGATTTATCTGATCAAGTGATTGATATGTGGCCAGAGTTGTGTGTTGGTAGGTTTCACTTTCGATATTCTATAGGATCTATATCTAACTGTGTGCTAGGATCTGATTCAGATGTGTTGAATTTGTTATCATTGTGTTCTCACATTTGTGAAAGATTGGTAGTAGTTGATGTGTCTTTAAAGCAAAATGAATGTGGTAGTGTTGATACGTTGCGCAATACTAATTCGATGACTAGCGGTAACTTGTATTCAACCTTTGTTGAAACTGTTGATCACGATTCTAATTTTTGTCCACCTCCTTCATACCCGGCAGTTGATACCAATCCGTCTGATCGTCGTCATTCAATGCATGGTTGTTCAGAAACACAATGCTCTGTTAAGTTCTGTAGTCCAACATATGATATTTGTCAAGATGTTGAGAAAACCCCTCTGCTCTCTGATTGGTGGGGAGATATATTTGATGGCGGTGTGGGTACCGTTTTTTCTGGTGGTACAGAATATTTTAGGGGTCAGCTTATAAAATATGCCTTATGCCAACAATTTATTTTTAAGTATGTTCGGAACGACCGTGAATATATTCACGCTGTTTGTGCAGAGAGAAATAGTTGTGACTGCAACTGGTTTGTGAAGGCTAGGAGGTCAGTTGCAGCTGAATCATTTGAGATATATAAATTGAATATCTCTCATAAGTGTAGCAGCAAGTTTGTAGCTAGCAATAATAGGAGGTTGTGCCCTAAAATTTTAGCTAAACTAGTTGAAGAGGAAGTCAAAGGAAACAATAAAATTCGGGTGAAGTATATTGTTGAACATATGCGTATTCATTACGGAATCCGCATTCCATATTACAAAGCCTGGCGTACAATAGAACGTACTAGGGATCAACTTTATGGATGTTATTCAGAATCGTATAATCATCTGCGTTGGTACTGTGCTGCAGTTCAACGAACAAATCCAGGTTCATGTTGTGTTTGGTGTTTTTTTTTTCTTTGTTTTTTTTTTTTTTTTGATCTACTTTGATTTAAAATTACAGGTTATGCATTCTTTGTTTGTGCAAATTATATGTTTTGATTGCGGTATTAAATTTTCTGTTTTATGTTTTGGTAGGGAGTATTGCTGAGATTGATGTTAATAAGGAAACAAAATATTTTGAACGTGTGTTTTTTGCATTTAAAGCTTACCTTGATGGGTTAGATACTGTCGCCCATTGTTGTTTATAGATGGTACGTTCATGACTGGTAGAGCTAAAGGTACACTTCTAACACAGACTGCAAAGGATGGTAATAGTTTTGCAGTTTGTTCTATAATTGCATATCTGGTTATGTCTTGTTGGTGACATTGTGTTATTCTGTGATACAATTTTTATATTTTTATTTCCTTTTTTGCTTGTAGGTTTGTTTCCGGTTGCAATGGCCGTGATTTCAGCGGAAAATACTGAGAATTGGTCCTGGTTTTTGTCGAAGATACGTGATCATTGCCGATATGATGAACAATTAATTTTTATTTCGGATAGGAATTGTGGACTCATGTCTGCATTTCCTATTGTATTTGATAGGCCTGTTCATTTTTTTCGTTTATTCCACTTAATGTTGAACTTGAAAGGTAGGTTTCCTGGTTTTCGCAAAAACACTAAGAGGATTAAAATTGTAGATCTTTTTAGGGATTGTGCGTATGCACCCAACATGCGTATTTTCCAAGATAAGCTAGCCATATTTAGGGAGTTTGGTGGCACTCGGGTGGATGAATGGCTATCTGAACTACCCTTTGAAAAATGGACTGTTGCATTCTCTCCGGATGTAAAACGTTACGGTGAGATGACTTCTAATGCAGCAGAATCGTTTAATAATTGGATCAAGAATGCGAGGGATTTGCCAATCACGTACATGATTGATTATATACGTACAGGTTATTTGAAAAATATATTCTGTCGGTGGTTTTTTATGTATATGCAATTTTGTTTTTAGGTTAAATTTGATTAATTAGAGTATGATCGCTAATAGTTTTTTTTTTTTTAGAGATAAGTGTGTTACATTTCAAGCGAAGGACAGAGAGCAAACGTTGGAGTTCAATATTGTGTCCTGTGAAAGATGGCCAATGGTTGTATGGTGTTGATTTGTGTAGGTCGTTGAAGATTAAGCAATTTAGTGTTGTTGAATTTGAGGTCGAATCCTATCCATCTGTGTGTGTTCGGCTTGACGAGAAAACATGCACGTGTTCGCGTTGGCAGATTAATGGTTTCCCGTGTTTTCATGCTGCTGGTGTTGTTCACCATCTTGGTTTAGATATATCTGATTACGTTGATAAATTCTTCTTGTTAGTTACATATCGCCAATCATACATGTATGAGATTCATCCCATTCCTGGTACTGAGAGATTGAATATGAAAGTGTGTATGTCTGAGAGAATACTCCCCCCGCAATTGAAACGAAGACCTGTAAGGCCCAAGAATAGCAGGAACAAGTCTTTTGGTGAGCATTCCAAAAAATAAGGTCATGTTATTTTGCCATATTTTGTGCTAGATAACTTCTAATATAGTTTGAAATTAATATTTATAATAGTTTTGTTGTCTAGCTTAATATCAATATTTGCATGACATTATTATGCTGTTACATATCATCATTACTACACATATTGTCAGAATGTTACCCAATACCAGTGTTTGAAGCCTTATCTCGTAGAGATGTGTACCTCTTCTTGTAAATTCTTGTTGAACATCGTTCTCTTGTGTTGATGGGCTGTTGATTTCTTCTGTATTGTGACTTGTGTGGTTCCAGTCCAATGGCATGCACCAGTGCGACCAACTATGATCTTTGCAGTGGTAATACAACCGCCCTGGATTGCTAGTTGTTTTACTTAGCTTTATGAAACACACACTTCCACATCGTTTACAGAAGGATTTTTTGTAACGTTGATAATTTAAGGTGGACAAGTAGTGGCTTGACGAAGACATGCTTGGAGTGTTCTGCTTATTTGTGATTTTTGCGTTGCTATGGGGGGGTGTTATTTTTTTTCCTTTGTTGGCCTTTTTTATGTGGTTGTTGTTGAATCAAGAAGTTTTGATGAATTAAAAAGAGAAGCAGCTCAGACTGATCAGCCAACCTGAAGAACAGCAGAGAATAAGTTTATAAGATAAGCTGATCAGACGGGGTCAGGCACCGATCTAGTCAGCTGAGGTCTGATAGCATGCTAGTCATCTGAAGACAAGCTCGAACCTAGTCATCTGCAGGAGACAAACATGAAGAGCTCAGACGAGGTCAAGATAAGCTGAGTAGAATAAGAAAGGCGAGTTTTCACCAAGTCAGCTGCAGACGAGTAGGAAGAATCAGCTGAGGTCAAGAGCAGTTTTCAAGATTAAGTTTGTTAAGCAGTTTTAAGTTTGTTAGAACTAACTAACAAACTAACTGTCTTTTCAGACTTATAAATAGGACTAGATTTTATTCTTCAATACACTTATGCAAGTTTGATTTTTCACACGATTCACTATTATTTTCACAGAGTATTTTTCAAAAGAGATTTCAAATATCTTCTAAGTGTTTATAGAACACTTCACTTCATATCTTCAAAAACACATCTTATTCTTAGAGTTAGATTTCAGAGTGTTTATTAGATTGTTGAAGAGCTGAAGTTCAAATTGTAATTTGTAAAGGTTGTACAGTGAGTAAGTAAGTAGCTAGTGAAGACCTTTCTTCAAAGTTTGAAGAAAGAGAGTGGATGTAGGATTATTCATAATCCGAACCACTATAAATCCTGGTGTTATTTCTTGCTTTCTTTAATTTTTTGTTCAAATTACAATATTGTTAATTCAAGATTAAAGTTCAGAATCTTAACTAAAATCTGAATATCAGCCTTTGCTTTTGATCTTGTTAAAAGTTGAGTTCTCAGTCATATTCCGCTGTGTTTAATCTGATGCTTTGAATTGATCTTGAAAAGATTTGAAAAATCTACAAAATCTATTCAAACCCGCCCTTTCTAGATTTTGTTCTAGGAAGCTAACTCAAGGTTTTAATCAACTCAACATTTAGGGACCAACAAGTGGTATCAGAGCAGTGTTAAGTCACATTACGATATTGATTTTAGGTCTTGAACAAGATTTCTGAAATTATCTTGATTTTCTTCATCTTCTTTCTTTACTACTAAGTGCTACTAATAAGCTCTTGTGGAGTATTTTGTTCTTTGTTTCATCATGTCATCAGGGAAAAATAAAAAGTCTAGGAATCTTCCTGAATTCTCTATTGAAGATTATGATTACTGGAAATTTAGGATGGAAAATCATCTAAAGGCCATTCATGATAGGATGGAAGAGGTTCTTGAAGAAGGACCTATAAAGTTTTATCATGGAGGCACCAAAGATCGAGTCGAGTCACCAATGAATAACTGCATAAGAAAAGAAGAGTTCTGAATTGACAAATGATGAAAGAAAGGTCCACAATCTTGACTAAGTAGCTCGAACTGAAATCATTGAGACTTTAAGTAAGGATTGGATAGAAAAAGTCAAGAGATGCAAAACTGCCAAAGAGATGTGGCAAACTCTAGCCAATGTTTGTGAAGGATCTGATCAAGTCAAAGAAAACAAGCTGCAGTCAGTTTTGCATGCATTTGAAACATTCAAAATGAAAGAAAATGAGTCTGTGGATCAGTTAGATGTAAGGTTGACCAATCTTCTCAACAAAGCAGCTGACCTTGGAAAGAATTATTCAGAGAAAGAGATTAATAACAAGATTCTGAGATCATTAACCAAGAGATGGAGGGAAAAATCCAATATCCTTAAGGCTACTCAAGATTTATCTTCTATTACTCACTATACTTTGTTTTCACATCTTAAGGCTCTAGAATATGATATTCAAATAGAAGACGAGGAAGATGAGATGGAGTCAAGTACCTCATCCAAGTCTGTTGCCTTTGTCAGTAAAGAAGACAAGGTGTCAACAGAGTCTGTACGAACTGATCTATCTCTGAAGGAGCAGATGGCTTTACTTACAAAGAGGTATGATAAATTGAGAATGAAGTATAAGAGAAATAAATTGAGATTTGCAGGTAAGGATAGACAAAGATCCAGATCAGATAGGAAGGTGGATAAATCTTCAGATGATGACAAAAACAAGAGCCAGACAAGAAGATACAGATCACCTGTCAGAAGAAATCCTTCCAGTCCCAGATCAGACAGGAGTGACACTTGCTATACATGCAACAAGCCAGGACATTTCAGCTATGACTGTCCTCAACTGACTCCTAAAGAAAGGGAAGAAAAGAGGAAGAAGAGAGACAGGAGATTTGCAGATCAAAGAGCTTTATTGGCTGAAGAAAAAGAGCCAAAGAAATCATCATCATCCTCATCTGATTTCGGATCAGATGATGAAATCTGTCTCATGGCTAATGAGGTAATCTACTATTCATCATCAGATAATGATTCTTGTCAGTCTGCATCTGATCATGACCAAACTGTTATCCATGAGTTATTGAAAGATTTAAAGACATCTTTGGCTGCTTATAAACAGCTAGAGACAGAAAATGTGATTTTAAAGGATCAGATTCAAATTCTAAATAAAGGCAAGCAGGTGATGAACTGCTCAGAGACTGAGGAAACATTCAAGGGGGAATGTTTTCTTCAGACTGAAGCTAGTACATCAGCCAGCTTACCTGAAAGGTTAGAAAATGAATTGAAAACTTTAAAAGACAAATTTGAAGTAGTCTGTGCTGAAAATGAATCAATTAAGAAAGACAATGAGAAGCTTGTCTTCAAAATCAGTCAACTTAATAATTCACAATCAGCAATAGATCATATTTTTAATACTTCTCAAAAATCTCATGACAAGACAGGTCTTGGTTATGATAGGAACAATAAATCAGATGTCCAAAAACCTAGAAAATTTGTGAAAGCATCTGTTCAATCAAAGGATGTTAAAATTGGTCCATGGAAACCAACTAGTCAGATAAGGACTACATCTCCCAGTCTGAAACCAAGAATTCAGCTGAAAACTCCCTATCAGACTAGAAGGAATCCAAGAACCAAAATAAGAAGATATTCTTATTATAATCCTTTTGATGGAAGGAGCAAATGCTATCCTACATTTCCTAAGTTTAGGAAAATTACTCAATCTGAATACAACAAGTTATCATTCAAAAATGATATAATTGTAGACAGACTTGGTAGAAAACCTGAGTCTGATTTATTGTCTGAAGATGAGATGTTTATTTGGATACCTAAAGTGATTCTTGACCCAAAAGGACCCAAGATCACTAGGGTACCTCAAAACTAATTTGTTTTACAGGATTTACAGGGATCATCACTCAAGGAAGAGATCTTAGCTTCAATATGGTACATTGATATTGGCTGTTCACAACACATGACCCATAACAAGAAGCTGTTATCAAATTTTCAAAGCATTGATGGTCCAAGAGTTTTATTTGGTGATAATAATTGTGGTCAGACTAAAGGTGTAGGTACTCTGATTATCAAGGATATTCAGGTATCTGAGGTATATTTTGTTGAAGGTTTGAAACATAATCTGCTATCTGTTTCCCAGCTTTGTGATAAAGGTTTTCTTGTCAAATTCTCAAAGGATAAATGTGATATTTTAGATAATTCCTCAGATAAGGTACTGTTAACTGGCTTCAGACATGGTAATGTCTATGTGGCCAACTTTAATAGTTGTCCCAAAGATACTTGTCTGATAGCTAAAGGTGGAGAAGATATCAGCTGGCTATGGCACAAGAGGCTTAGTCATCTGAATTTCAAAACTCTTAGTAAGCTAGCTAAAAAGAACCTTGTCAAGGTATTACCTGAAAAACTTTTATCCACTGATCTTAAATGTGATGCTTGTCAAAAAGGTAAACAGCCTAGACACTCATTTAAGAGTATTAACTCCTCTTCATCTGAAAGAGTGTTGCAACTACTTCATCTGGATCTGTTTGGACCTGTTTCACCTCTCAGTTTCAGTGGAAGGAAATATACTCTTGTTGTAGTAGATGACTTTTCTAGATACACTTGGGTTATATTTCTTTGCAAGAAAAATGAGACTATGAACAAGATTCCCGATCTGCATTGCATGCATTGAGAATGAAAAGGGTGTTAATATTATTAAAATAAGGAGTGATAAGGGCACATAATTTTTGAATTCTTGTTTATCTAATTTTTTCAATGAGTGTGGAATTATTCATGAGACATCTTCAGCAAGAACTCCTCAACAAAATGGAGTAGTTGAAAGAAGGAATAGAACTTTGAAGGAAGTAGCCAGGAGCATGTTGGCTGAGTATGATACCCCTCATAGGTTCTGGGCTGAAGCCATCAACACAGCTTGCTATACCCAGAACAGGTGTTTAGTTGTCAAAGACAAGGGTAAGACTCCATATGAGATTTGGAAGGGTAAGATTTCAAGGATCTCATACTTCAAAGCTTTTGGTTGTAAGTGTTTCATCCATAACAATGGAAAATCTAAGTTAAGAACTTTTGATGCTAAAGCAGCTGATGGAATAATCTTGGGATATTCTAATACTTCCAAGGCATTTAGAGTTTTTAACAAGACAACCCTTTGTGTGGAGGAAACCCCTCATGTTGTTTTTGATGAGCTGTATTCCTGCTCAGATAAAGTGAATCAAATTTCTGAAAGTCTAGATAAAATTGAACTGTCCAAGACTAAACATAGAACTGTCTATCTACCTAGTCTTGATTCAGAATCAGATGAAGAAGAATCCCCATCTGATAATCAGAAGACAACTTCTGATCAGACTCCTTCAGATCAGACACCCTTGACATCAGCTGATCAGCGGGGGTCAACTGATGAAGGGGGAACGTGAGCTGAGGTTGAGTCAGAGGAGTTGCCTACTGAGACTCAAGATGAGGATCTTTCTCCTCACATAGGCAAAAGGATGAGAAGCTATCATCCATCTGATCAGATTATAGGAGACCCATCTAGAAGTGTACAGACACGAATGATGCTAGACTCTGAAAGTCTTTTCAGTTGTTATGTGTCGCTTCTCAAACCTAAGTCTATTGAGGAAGCTCTATCAGATCCAAACTGGATAACAGCCATGCAGGAAGAACTGCATCAGTTTGAAAGGCAAAATGTATGGGATCTAGTGGAAAGACCCTTACATAGAAAGATTATAGGCACCAAATGGGTGTTTAAAAATAAAACAGATGACAACAACATTATTGTTCGAAATAAGGCAAGACTGGTTGCACAGGGTTACTCACAGTCTGAGGGAATAGACTATGATGAAACCTATGCTCCAGTTGCCAGATTAGAGGCAATAAGGTTGTTCTTGGCATTTGTTGCATATAAATCTTTCAAAGTCTTTCAGATGGATGTCAAGTCTGCCTTTCTAAATGGTGTGTTACTTGAAGAAGTCTATGTAGAACAACCTCCAGGTTTTAAGACAAGTAACAAAGTCTATAAACTAAATAAGACTCTATATGGACTAAAACAAGCACCCAGAGCTTGGTATGATACCTTATCTAATTTCTTGATATCTAGTGGTTTTTCTAAAGGCAAGATTGATAGAACTTTGTTTAGAAAGGAAGTAGATGGCAACATCTTACTAGTTCAAATTTATGTAGATGACATTATCTTTGGTTCACCTAATCTGAAATTATGTGAAGAGTTTAGCATTCTCATGAAAAACAGGTTTGAAATGTCAATGATGGGTGAATTAACATACTTTCTAGGCTTACAGATTAAACAGATGAGTAAGGGTATATTTATACATCAGTCTAAATATGCTAAGGATCTGATTGAGAAATTTGGAATGACAACTAGCAGAGAAGTTAAAATACCTATGGCAACTAACTTCTCTATGGATTCAGATGAGCAGGAGATACCCACTGATGCAACGGAGTATCGTGGACTGATTGGATCTCTTCTCTATCTCACCGCAAAGTAGGCAGACATAGCTTTGCGGTTGGGGTATGTGCAAGATTCCGTCTAATACCAAGAAGACTCATCCGGAGACGGCTAAGAAAATTCTTAGATATCTCAAAGGAACCTTGCAAGTAGGGTTATGGTACCCGGTGATGACAACTTTGGTGACAAAGTTATTGATTCGAGACTTTGGAGGGTGTAAGATTGATAGAAAATTCACTTACGGAACTTGTCAATTCTTAGGCAACAAATTAATTTCTTGGTTATCTAAGAAACAGGACATCATTGCCACCTCTACAACCGAAGTGAATACATGGCACTGGAAGTTGTTGTTCTCAACTCCTCCGGATTAGTCAAATGACTTAGAGATTATAATATTCAAACATCAGTTGTTCCTATTTACTGTGATAGTAATAGTGCAATAGCAATGACTTACAATCCTGTTCTACATTCTAGATGTAAACATATAGATATTAGGCATCATTTCATTAGGGATCATATTGAGAAGAATGACATTAGGATTGAGAAAATTGCCACTGAATCACAAAGAGCTGACATTCTTACAAAACCATTAGCTGAGTCTAGGTTTAAAGAACTGTGCTTAGAATTAGGATTACTTTATGCATCTTTAGCTGGTTTCTAATTTGTGTGCATCTGTTGAATATGTGTTTCCTTATTTCTGGTCTTTTCATTTCTTTAAATTAATGTCTAGAAAGAATTATCAGACTAGATATGTGTCAAAGGACAATCAGGTAGCTGATATCATTGATCTCCTTTTAGGAATCAAGAATCAAGGATTAGTCATATTGACCTTATCTGACTTGATAATTACTTGTCTGACATTGAGTAAATCAGACAAGGACACAATAGTCAGCTGATCTCCTGAAGAAAACAGATGACTATTTGCATCCTATCTGATTTACATTTAGCTACTGATGGTTTCTTCTGAGTTCATGTCTTTACAGGAACAGATCACAGATCATACTGTTTCACCTCTTCTTATTCAAACTCCTTTATTCTATTACTTTTGTTCCTAAATAAACTCCAATTTCTTTAAAAAATGGATGAACAACCTAGTTTTAGAAAATTAAGTCTGAGTCTGTTTAGTTTAAACTCGTTTTAAAATTGCTAAAAAGTTACACCTAAGCTGTTGGTTTTTAAAATCAGACAGGTTACTTTATCAGATGACTTTCTAAACTCATCTGTTTTTAAACTAATCTGTTTCTCAAACTCATCTGTTTAGTAAACCTTCAGTTGAAGTAAGATACCACTTGGCTGACGTCAGGTATACTTACTTCTCTGCATAAAGTAACCTACATCTGTCAAATCAACAGTCTATAAAGTAACTATTTACGCATTCCAAAGGCGATTAATTTCCACGCGCTGAATCCTAATCGCTTATCTTAGTTTTTAACCGTTGATTTATACTCAGTAAAAACTTTTTGAATAAATAGCTCAGATTTATTCAAATTTTCTAAATTGACGGTTTCTCTTTCCAATCTATTCCCCTATAAATACGTCTTCTTCTCCAAAAACACTCTTTTCACTTTCAGAAAATCCCAAACACTCTGCAAATTTTTTCAAATCCTTCTTCCATCAATATATGAGCACTTCTTCAAGAGGAATAACATCAACAATGGTAGATGTACATAATGAAACCTACAATAAGAAGGTGAAGTCTGAGATGTACGTCGACTTCGACACCACCACCGATGGAGAATCCAGTGAAATCTTGTCCTTATTGGAGAGGGCTGGATTGAGGACCTTTTGTTCCAAGAAATCCCCTTCCAATAAGACACTGGATATGAAAGGAATAGAGTTCTATGTCAATGGGACATACGAAGATGGTGTTTTTCGAACCAGGGTATACGGAGAGGTCTTGACTGTTTCTCCGGCAGAGGTGGCCAGAATTTTTGATACAAGCAGTGAAGGAGTGAACCCCCTCACCTACAAATCTGATGAATGGGTAGAATCATTTGAGATGATTGCCCGGAATTCTATGAAGGACCGGCGATCGGAGCTAAAGAAGAAGATGCTTCGCCGGAGATATCGCCTTCTGATGACCATTGTCACGAAGGTGATACTTGGAGAACAAAGCTCTCACGATGGGCTAACCAGACCTAGACTCTGCGTTATTCGAACAATCATGGATGGAGTACAAGCCAACTGGGCTGGTCTGTTACTGGATAAGCTGGAGACGGAAAGGAAGCGTCTGGAGGTCGTTAATGGGAAATGGCATGCGAAGTCGATCACCAGTCTTTTTAACAAAGTGACTGTGATCATGGAGGACTTCTGTCGGGCCGAGATCAATTGGTCGACGGGGTCCGAGCTTACAAAAAGCGAAGGGATTTCGACCAAGGATGAGCCACTCGGGGCTCCAGTGGTCCCGATGAGGGTGGAGGCGAGGTAGGAGCTCGAGCTCCAGTGAAGAAGAAGCTGAGGAGGAAGAAGAAGAAGATGTGGAGGCAGAGCTGCCTGCTATGAGCTCAGCTGAGGCTGATCAGCCGATGAAGCTGAAGGAGAAGGCACCAAGGAGGCGGAGGTTGGTGAAAACCTCAGAGTTGGGTGGATCATCTCGCGGATCAGCCGACTCTTCTTCTCGAAGAAGTGACCACGCCGCAAATTGCAGCTCGGGTGGTCCACAGTGGAGGAGGTCCAAGAAATCAGCTCGAAGGGACCCCCTCCCCGGCCGTGGACAGTACACTTCTCCCCTCCCCTCTCCAACCCACACCGGCAATGAAGAGGTGTCCCAGGTGGCACCTCGAGCCTGCAAGCTTGATCTACTCCCGAAATAGTCCAAATTACAACATCATCTTCTCTCCCCCAAACCCAAACCTCATCTCCTCCACCATCCCCATCTCATATACTGTCCTTCCTCTCTGGACCAGTACTCGCCCCAACCCCCATATCCATATCTCCACCAGCCTTACCCACAACTTCTCAACCCCAACTCACTTTACCCCAAACACTCCCATCTCCCCCACCTACCACTTCACAAATCCCACCTTTACCATCATCACCCCCACCAGAAATCCCACCTCCACCATCAGACACCCCCACCTCATCCACCCCAGCTGAACCTCCTCATGTGGATACCTCAAATATCTTTGGGGATATTCACATGAGCTCCCCCAGTCCAACTTCTCCCACCACCTCTTCCTCATCTGAATCAGAGGAAGAGGACAGACCAATTCTTGCCATCTCCTCTGCATTTGAAAACCTCCACAGCAAGATCATATCCCAGGTTCAGAGGATGATGGAGAAGAAAACACGAAAGGTGATTTGAGCAGTCACAGATACCATGCTCGCCAACATGCAGATTGCTGAGGTCAACATGACCAGAAATTTATCAGCCAATCTCAGCACTGCTGTTGGTTCCCGGCTGAGTGCGCTTGAGGAGGAGGTCAAGGCACTAAAAGAGAAAACAGCTGCTAACAACGAAATCGTGGTCTCAACACTCACATCTGATCAGAATGATTTCAGAAGACGTTGTGCAGCAATAGAGGCCCAGCTTCAGGCTATCAAAGATGAAGTTGAAAAGGGGGAAGGAGCTGAAAGCAGAATGGAAACCCTCACAGCTGGTGTCATGTCATTAACTGACAAGCTCGATACAAAGGCAGACACAGCTGAGTTGGAGGCAGCCAAGGCGGAAATCAAAATCAAATCAGATGAGTTGGCTGTCTTGCAACTGAGGGTTACCCAGATTGAAGAGGCCATCCGAGAGGATGAAGAGAAGAGAAGAAAGGAGGACGAAGAGAAGACAGAGAAGCTGCTGGCTCGCGTGAAAGAGTCTGAGGAACCGGAGCCCAAGGGCAAAGGTAAAGGGAAAGCAGCAGCAGCAGCTGAGAAGTCTCCATCAGTCGAGCAGATGATCAGCCCCAGATCAGCCGAGCACAAGAGAAAGGAACCAGACTTCTCCAACTTATCAGCAGAGCAGATCAGAAGAATCAGTGCTGAGAAGGAGATGTTTGAAAAGAGAGAGAAGAAGAGGCTGAAGAAAATGGGGAAGGCTGAGTTGAAGTGGGACAGGGATACTCGGAAGTGGGTATCCAAAGCTGCAAATGAAGTGGACTTCCGCCCTGTCCATCGCACTACAGCTCCTCCGAAGATGGTATCAGGGAAATACACCAGTGAATACAAGAAGCAATCCCTGGATGCCAGATGGATGTACTATTGGTACATCTTGAAGGCATCACCATCTGGAGCAGCCAACGAAGACATCAGCTGGCATGAATGGATGGAGAAGGAGGACGCCGATCTATATGGGAAGCTGCTCGATGAGGCATATAATGTGTTCAACTGCGATCTGATCGCACCAGCCTATGAGCAGGTTACCCCCAAGCTGAAAGAAGACGGTTCTCCTGATCTGGAATGGGTCAGAACAGTCGTGGCCAAAGCAGAAAGGGAATCCGGGCTCACAGATGAGAGTGATCTAAAACAGCTTAGAGCACGGATTTTCAACTGGCTGAACATTCCAGAGGCCAGTCGATGGGGAATCTGATAGAACAGGATTTTTCTTTCCTTATCTTTTATTTTCTATCAGTTCTTCTATTTGTAAATTTGTGAATGAATATATTCGGAATTATGTGAATTTTGTGTATCAGTTTCTTTAAATGTTTTAAGAAAATTTTTAAAATTTTTCTAAGTATAAATCATCTGAGAATTCTATATCTCAGAGTTAAAAATTTTTTCTTAAATTTTTTTTAAAAAAAAAAAAAAAAAAAACTCAATTTTCTAAGTACTTCTAAAAGAGTCTAAAAGACTTAATTTTTTTATGCCTTGAATGTGAATGAATCTGTTGTAGTGTGAAAATGTGCTTTGATTCACCTATCTGATTGATATAACTAAGTCTAGTACTAACTTCAGCTGTGAGTATGTTTTTTTATTATAGGTTTTAACTTCATCAAAAAGGGGGAAATTGTTGAATCAAGAAGTTTTGATGAATTAAAAAGAGAAGCAGCTCAGACTGATCAGCCAACCTGAAGAACAGCAGATAATAAGTTTATAAGATAAGCTGATCAGACGGGGTCAGGCACCGATCTAGTCAGCTGAGGTCTGATAGCATGCTAGTCATCTGAAGACAAGCTCGAACCTAGTCATCTGTAGGAGACAAACATGAAGAGCTCAGACGAGGTCAAGATAAGCCGAGTAGAATAAGAAAGGCGAGTTTTCACCAAGTCAGCTGCAGACGAGTAGGAAGAATCAGCTGAGGTCAAGAGCAGTTTTCAAGATTAAGTTTGTTAAGCAGTTTTAAGTTTGTTAGAATTAACTAACAAACTAACTGTCTTTTCAGACTTATAAATAGGACTAGATTTTATTCTTCAATACACTTATGCAAGTTTGATTTTTCACATGATTCACTATTATTTTCACAGAGTATTTTTCAAAAGAGATTTCAAATATCTTCTAAGTGTTTATAGAACACTTCACTTCATATCTTCAAAAACACATCTTATTCTTAGAGTTAGATTTCAGAGTGTTTATTAGATTGTTGAAGAGCTGAAGTTCAAATTGTAATTTGTAAAGGTTGTACAGTGAGTAAGTAAGTAGCTAGTGAAGACCTTTCTTCAAAGTTTGAAGAAAGAGAGTGGATGTAGGATTATGCATAATCCGAACCACTATAAATCCTGGTGTTATTTCTTGCTTTCTTTAATTTTCTGTTCAAATTACAATATTGTTAATTCAAGATTAAAGTTCAGAATCTTAACTAAAATCTGAATATCAGCCTTTGCTTTTGATCTTGTTAAAAGTTGAGTTCTCAGTCATATTCCGCTGTGTTTAATCTGATGCTTTGAATTGATCTTGAAAAGATTTGAAAAATCTACAAAATCTATTCAAACCCCCCCTTTCTAGATTTTGTTCTAGGAAGCTAACTCAAGGTTTTAATCAACTCAACATTCAGGGACCAATAGTTGTTGGCTGAATTATCCCACGTATATGTGTTATTTATATGGGTAGTGTTTGTAAAGGAAATATGAACGTTATACAAGTCTAGTTTAACGGTTATTTTATGGTAACGGTTAGTTTTGCTCCAGTGTTGCTTGTGTGGACATGTTTTTACTAGTTTTATTACTTGTGGTTATAACGGTTACTTAATAGATAAGTATTATTTTATAATTGTGTTTCTGTGAATGTTCTGTGGACTGTAGTTTTTATATAGTTATGTTATTCATTAATATAACTTTTGTAAATCGGAATAATTTTTAAAGATATTTTTGTCAGTCAAAGGAAATAGTTGTGTTTAGTATTTTTTTTAATTCTAAGATGTAGATGTCAATTTTTTTTTACGTTTTTTGTATTTTTTATTATTGTGAATGGATATTGCGCCGGCTCATGTGTCACGTCGTATTTGATGTAAAGGTTTCTCGTTTATTGGAAAGTAGGCATCTTCATTGTGACTAGTGGATGAGCTTTGTTAATGATGTAATTTTTTCTTATTTGAATCATTTAATATTATTTCTGGGGTTATCTTTTGTTTATATTGTGGTTTGGCTGTACTCATATTTTTCACTGTACAAATTTATATATTATTCAACTATTTTTATAAACTATTTTTTTTCCAGTTTATGCATGCAATTTTTTTTTTTCTCGTGGTAAAGTTAATGTTCTTAATCCTTGATGTTGTATTGTAAGGTAGTTAGGATTCATAATGTTTTTTATTACATTACTCTTCTCGATTATACAGTTTGTTTGAATGTATATATGTATTTTTGATTGTGTGTGTACACGGGGGGTACTCTTTTGTTTGGTATACGGTGTCCTTTTGAATGTATTTTAGTTATGCAATTACAAAAAAAAAAAATGGAATTCCGTACTATGGGTTGTTCATGTTTTATGGAATACAATTTTTTTTTTGACAGAAATAAATAAAGGAAAAAGATAACTAAATAAGTAGCATATAATTAAGAAAAAAAAAAGCATTATATACAAAATAGAAGGATACATTTTATAGATCACGAAATACATATTAGAAGCATTACAACGTCTTACATGTTACTTAAAACAAACTTGATAACATAGTAAAGATACATATTAAACCCTGTGGTACTTTTTATTGAATCGCCTCAACTGAAGGAAGAACTTTACCTCCGCTTTTGCAGATTCAAGCCCTGCTTTCTGCAGTTGATCAACAACTTTGTCTCGCATACCTTTCGAAATATATTGTAGTGCAGCAACTTCCTTCAGCCAGGAAACATTGTTTTTGAGAAATTGTACTGAATCCCATTGGTTATCCAACTTTTGTTAATCCAGCTCACGATACATTTTCGCAACCTAACACATTACACATGTAAAGTAAAAAATGGATAGTTAAACCTAACACACTACAACAATAAATTAAAAAATGGATAGTTAAGAGATTTACGAGTTAACAGACGGAAAAAAATAAAGGAAAACTTAAACGATTTAAACAATATGAAGTACCTTTCTTTGTCATTTATGTCAATAGTCTCCATAGAAGCCTTGAATCGCTCCACGAATTCAAGGTGTTCCTTGTTCCTCTTATCGTGGTATACACGATAGTTGTTCATCTTCAGATCTAACTTTTCGAAGATATCAGCCATTCTTTTGAGGTTGAACGTATAAAACAAACTTCTTGGAATAAGTTGTAATGAATGTATGAAATAATAGACTTGAACAACATAAACAAATAGACAAAATGTGAAGCAACGCAATGCTTCGTAATTCGGGAAAATCTTCAAAGTTGTTTTGCAGAAGTTTTATTGAATGAATAGTAACCGTCAGGTGAATTTTAAATCCGTTGACTCGAAAGTTAAATTTTTTATATTATTATTTTATAAGTAACTATATTACTAAATAAAAAAATGTCAGTTGAAAAAAAAATGTAATAAATAAAATAAAATAAAATAAAACAGGAAAAAGGTTAATAAAAAAGTCATTTATGTACTCGGTCTATTTTTTATTTAACGTATAAGTAATATTTTAAATATTATTTTGTAATTCAACTGTAAAACATTGTGTTAATATTTGTATTAATATGTGCACGTTATGTTTTGTTTTTTACTTTTTTGTGGGAGTTTAAGTTATATTGTACATATATAGGGAGGCAGGGCAAAAATTTAATTTTTTTTTTCTCTTATGCATCTGAGGATGTTATTAATTTTTTTCCATACCTAATTTACAACTTCTTGTAAATTTGTTATTTAAAGATTTAAAATAAGAACGATGTTGTTCTTTTTGTATTAAATTTGTATTTTATTTATTATTTATCCTGCTCTTATTTTTTACACTGTTGGTCGATTTTTTTTTTTTTGTATATTATATTTTCTATTTTTTTAAGACATTTACATTAATATATACTTATCTTCCTGCATCTTGATTAGACTAGCGCCTGTCAAGTGTCACGTTGTAATTAATGTAAAGCTTTGTACGTGTATTGGGAATATGCAAATTGTTTACTGTGGTTGGTTTACAGACTATTTACCTTCAGACTTTTTTGAAGAAATGTCATCATTATATATTAAATAATTATTTATTCGAAGTTGTTGATGATGTAGTATATCCATTTGTTTAATTCATTGAATTATGGCGGTGAGAGTTTTAATGTAAATTGAATGTGTTGTTCACTTTATATAAATAACTTTCTATTTTTTAATATATATGTGTATTAATGTTATTTTGCTATTATTAATACTGAGATCAGTCATATTTATGTTAATTTAAATGTGTACATACGTTTTAATATGTATATTATTTGTTGTTGATGTTTTTGTATTCCAAAATATGTTTAATTTTATTAAACTTATATATCAATATTTTATTAATGTTTATTAAATACTCATTAGATTGAACTTGAATTGATATGTTTTCCGCTGTACCGTATTATAATGTATTAAATTGTTTATTTGTAAGAACAATTTTTAAATCTTTAACACTTTTTTTTATTTTACATTTTTTTGTGTAAGTATGTTATTATATTATTCAATCACAATGTTGTGTGACCAAATCACTGTTTGAATGAGTTAGTTTTTGTGTTAATCTAGGTGTGTTGCATTTTTTCTTTTTATTTTTAATTTTATTCTTTGAATGTTACATTCTATTTGTTATTATATTTTTTTTTATTTATTAGCGACGCTTCGGTAACAAGTTTATAGGTTCTATTTAGGGGGTACCAGCCTTAATCATATTTTAATAGATATTCATTGCATCATTCTATTCGTCATTGCAGTCCCACGAATTACGATGCGTTGCGTTGATTGACCCTCGCTCTATTTATTGTCATTGTTCAAGAGGATTTTTATCAAGATATCAGTTTCTTCCAAGTTATCCTTTATACCATTTCTTCAGCGTTTCTCGTTAGTCAACATGTTTAGGATTTTCAACAAGATGGATGAGGAGATGAACAATTATCGTGAATACCACGAACGACGGATGAAGGAGCATGAAGAATTCATGGTGCGGTTTGGGGGCTTGATGGATACCCTTGGCATAAATGATAAGAAAAAGGTTTTTTAGCGTTCCATATTGTTTTTAGGGTTTCTTGTTCTTTTTTTTTTTCACTGTGTGCTTATAACTACATGTATTTTCTAAACTTTTTATTTTTTCCCGACGTATGTTGGTAGGTTGCGAGGATGCACCGTATTCTCGACAAGCAGAAGTTGGACAATCTAAAAGACAAATTCTGCTTTCTTAAACCGAATGTTCAGTAGCTCAAGGAACTTGCTGCGTTGGAGTTTTTGGATAAAGATCTGCACGAAGAAATTGTGCAAGATCTGGAGAAGGCTTACATGGACGCGGCCAAAGCGGAGGTGAAGTACATCGTCCACTTGAAGAAAAACTATTCTCCCAGAAACCAGCCTTCTTAACGTGATTCCCCCAGTTATATATATATATGAACTGGTATATATATATATATAAATATTTTGTGTTGTTTTGTTAAGACAATCTCTATTATATATTGCTCTAATCCTTTTGCTCTATAGGTTTATAATATTGAATGGTAATATGGAAGTTACAATGCTGTATAATATGTCTGATCGCCATTGTCGTTTTTTAATATTTTCCATCAGTTCATACTACCATTAATGCTATTATGTTTTCTCTATCATATATATATAGTTGTTTATGTATATTGGTTAAGTTTTACGGTTCATATATAATTTTACAATTTTATTAATCTTGTTATATATATTTTGATGTGTTTCATTGCGGTATAATTTTTTATTCACATGTTTGAATCTGGTTCTTAGTGTTGTGTCTAATCTGCTTGTTATTGCTGAATTTGTGGGGTTATTCTTTTTTTCATGTAGCTTAGAACATTGAATAACAATACATATTTTAGATGAATTACAGTAGTCAGATATTTATTATATATATGTAACTACGTAAATTTTTTGATTATCTTTGTTTATTTGCAATTCATGAAAGGTTAGTATTTGATTTGTTAACTTTATTTTTTGTATGGTGTTATGGTATAAAAATTTGCCTAATACGTTTAAATTTTTGTATATTTTATGTTGGATAGTTGAATTACGTAACAGTTCCCATGAATTACATTACTCAGATATTATTATGTGTATTCAATTAAGTATTTACTTGGTCTAGTTTTATTTTCTGCAATACATGAATTATTTTGTCCCAATCGTGTACTTAACTTTTTTTTCCTAATGCGTATTATTTTATTTGTTACATGACGTTGACTGGTCCTTTTTTTTTTATTTTATACATGTTTTAGTTCAGGGAGGTTGTTCATTATATTTTTGGTCCCCATACGTTTCCTGCTCGGGTATTCCTTTTTTTTTTCGGGTATGCTGTTTGTATATTTTGTTGTTGCTGAACAACCAGTTAGTTTAGTGAATTTTTCTTTTTCTCATATTATGTCTGACTATTTTGTTTTGGTGGATTTTGCTCTTTTCATACAATATCTGTTATATATTCATCTTACTAAATAAACAAACCAATCAACCTATGTCCTACGTTATATTCATTGCAATTTACAACATGTATACACCTTTTCCGATTACTGTGTATTCTTTCTTGTTTTTTTTTGTTTCTTTTTTATTTTTTCCGATAAAATTAGATCTTGGTTTTGTTTTTATCTTTTACAGTAGAAGTCAGTATAGTTTAATTATACATACAGTTTGTGGTTAATTTCGTGTATTTGTTATTCAATAATAGTGTCCACATTCAGCGTGTTTGTACACTAAAAATATAAAGTACACCCTCTTTTTCTTTGTTCTGTAATTCGCTAAGAGAAACTATGTAAACAATTTATTTTTTATTAGGTTTTTTAGTTGTATTTTTACCCTTAATTAACAATACTGTCCACATTCTGTAATTCGCTAAGAGAAACTATGTAATCAATTCTCCCACTCATTTTTATCATGCATTTCTAATTGAAATACACATTTTTTTAACTATGTTCCATACTCATCAAAATATTTTTTCATCCAACTAACATATACATACCACACATCAATATATGCCCTATCACCATTATCATGCATATCTCATCCGTTTGGTCAGCAAAAAAAGGGAGCATGATGTTTTTACCTAACTGCAGTTGTAATATAGTATGTAATTCTATAATAATCAGCTTCTTCCATATTTTCCTGATTCACACAAAAAAAATTACCTTTTTCCTTTGTACATCACCCATATTCTGTTAATCTGCATGGACACACGGTGCTTTGCACGAATGGGAATATTGTGCAGTAGGTTTCGTCCAATATTGGTGCATTAATGGGCCTGTACGTCCTTGAGTCCAAGTTGTACATCACGAATTCATCTAATGGTTCGATTCGAAATAAAAATTCCTTGTTATCTGGCTTCATTAAGCGAAGCGGTTGAATCGCTAGTGCCCTTTCTCCGTCATTCACTACCCCTCCATGTGGAAAATTTATCCTCCTCCACGAGCTTGCATCACCGTATCGTTCCAGTATCCATAGTTCATACCCTGTAAAAGATAGACATACACTGGAAAATAGTACCAATCTATCGTCATCCAGGGAACCAATTTCGCCGTATACCTGAACGATTTCCATTCCATTAGGCATGTCGATTTTACCGAAAGCATTTGTCTTGCAGCAAAATGTAGCTATCCCAATTGTTGTATTTCCATCAAGTATCTGCCAGTTCACTCGACCTCCCACTGAAATACCTGGTGTTCTGACTGGGTTCTCATACAGGAATTCGCCAAGATATTCCCAATTCATTATATTCGTCGACAAAACGTGCACTGCCGATGACTTCACTGGATTTCGGAAACCAACTACACGCACGACCTTGTACTCATCGTTGTCCTTGTTGTATCCCATTCCGAAAAATGCTGCACCATATGTGCAATTATCCCGAAACACTATTTTAGGTGTTGAGATTTGGATTGATATACCTGACAGCGGGTTCTTGAGCATGAACTCATCGTAGGTGTTGCATTCCAGTAACAGTCCGTTGCAACTTGCGATCACACACAAGAAAGACTCATACTGCGACACAATCCTGCTATTAACATCTAAATCCGGTTCATATGGTATATACCCTAATGGGTAAAAACCATACTGTGTTTGTAGGACATAGCCGACCTGGTTTTCATTCTTCATCCGTGGTAGGTGCAGCTTTGACACGAAGTATTTGTCTTTGATTAGCCACCCCCATTTACGGTTTACACATTTGAACCGCATAAGAGACTTTGTTGGTGATCTCGAGAGTATGTCCATCATTATATCAAGTGTGAATACTGTACCACCTACTTCAGTTGACGGAGGCACAGGAAATTTTTTCATCTTTCTTCCACCCCTTTTTTTTTATGCACCAACAATTTTTTCTTGCTAATAGGTTGTGTTAACTGGGTTATTTTTATAGGGGTGAGGAAGAATCACTGTGCCTAATATTTAATATTGTTTATTTAGCATGGGGGCATGTGCTGAACGTTTTAGGCGGGATTTTTTCAACTGTCAAATTGTTCATGTCAGAGTTGATAAAGTTGTATGTTATATAGCAATAGTTGCTTTACCTCCAAGTTTCTATTGTTTAAGATTTGCCTATTTTCCTTGGTGTAATTTTTTTTAATACACATTTTTGGAGTTACATGCATGTATTTATATATATATATATATATATATAAGTGTGTGTATATATATATATATACATATATTTTATGCTGTTTATTTTTGCATTCTTTGATAATATTCTTTTTGAATTGTGAATCTAATAAAAAGAGAAAAAAATAAAAAAAAATGGTAAACAGTCTTGTTTGTGTTGTTTTAGTCTGCGCATTTATCTCGACATAAATGACCTTTTTATGTATCCAAAATTATTTTTAACTCTATTTTAAATATACTGTGTGTTATTTTTCTGCCATTGAATGACTGTCATCCATCTATTAACGTGTCATAAGTAACCTATATTGCTGATCCTTGGTAATTTCTTATCTCTGTTGTTGGGGTTGCTAATTCAACAGACTATTTTTTTTGGTACCAATTTTGCGATAAATGTTGGTGTTCTTATTCCGTAAAAAACATTTTATATGTTTATAAATGTGTATATACTATAAATTTAAATGAGTGATATTACTAGCTGGAATTGTTGTCGTTAATGTAAGTCGCGGTTCTATTATTATCCTACTGTTTGATTCTTTTGGAGAAGTTGCTGAACAACATTACGTGCACACTCTGAATATATTTTTTTGTTCATCATGTTTCTCTCTTAGGGACTTGTGATATATAAATATAGACATTCAATATATGTACTGTTCCACAATGAATGAAAATCAACATTCACATCTGCTGACACAATGACCAAATACTGAATGTTGTTCAACAAATACCATTTTTATTTGTCCAATACATGCAAAAACTGAAATAGTTTGTTTTGTCCTCAACCATCTCCCATCACAGCCTTGTCAATTAACCTATCTACACCTCACTGTTATTTCCTTTCATAAACTACTCAACCATTTTCGTACGATACCGTGCAGCGGCTTGTTGAGTAAAGATTTTGGGATTGTTATATTTTTGGAGTATTTCATTCTCCAGGTTGGTGCAAACTATAACCCCACAATCTAAAGATCCTAAAATTTGTTCCATACATGAAACCTGTAATGGTTTTTGCTTCTCCTTTGCTTTTAGGATGGCTGTATTATTTGATTTGGCATAGATCTCATGCAAACGTTCTATGACATATTCCACCTGTAAAATAAGATTGCAGTTCTTTTTACGTTACTTTCTTGTTAATGTTTGCTGTAAGATTATATGAGTTTGTAAATGTGATTAGTGTCTTACCAGCACAACACTTCTTTCTAAATGTATGTCCTTTGTGTTGTTTGTTCGCGGACGCAGTGAGTTGTAGAAACTCCATTGTCCAACATTTATGTCAAACTTTAAAAGTGTCCAGTGATCTCCTGCTATTAATTGGTTCCTTGAACAGCTCTTGCTTAGCAATGGAAACAGCAGTACATCGCTTCCCCCAACTTTCTCTAGGCGATCATCAATAAGTCTCCTAAGATTTCTATTATCCCCACTCTTGTTTGCATTTATTAAATCCTGGACAATGAGACAACAGATACAGTAGCAGTTCAGAAGATGTAGAATGTTTTCATGTATTGTTAACCTAATGTTTACGTAGTTATACCAAGCACGAGGATGAGAAAATGTGGACTTGTTTCGTGAAGGCAACTGAACCACTGTACTTTTCAATAAGAATTTCACTTCATGAATCACCTGTTTCAAGTTCTTCATATAAGTAGTTATTCAACATAGATATGATTCATTCATATTTTTTTGTTTTTTTATTCGTGTATAACGTACCCCTATTGAGATTCTCTCGTGATGTAGTATTGAAAGTATGTCATTCATGTATACGATTGACATTCCATTTGGGGAACTCCATGCCACATACCTGTTTATAGTTGATATAAATATGTAAATAATTCAAAAAAATAAGAAGGAAAGAAATAATGTGGGCTTGTATGTGTACGTACTCTTCCATGGGCTCATTCCATCCTTTCTGAATTGACTGTTTAATTGGGGTGCTGGTTCCTTGGATTGCAGGGCATGATTCATCCCATCTCATCTTCTTGCATTGTTTTCTTTCCTCGTTGATTTTCTCCAACTCGTCTATGCATAGTTGGGGGGAAATATCTATTGGCTTCCTCGTACATTCTGCGGTCCAGGCTTTAACTTTCCGTGTAATTGTGCTTGGGCTTGGTATTCTCTTACTATTCTGCACTTTATTCGGTGGGGTTGTGTGCATGTTTGCTTCAGATTTCTGAGAGTTTCCTGCCTCGATTGTCATCAGTGTACTCTTGAGTTGTTCATTTTCTAGCTTTAATTTTTCATTCTCCTTTTGTGCAATAGAAAGCTTTGCAATTTTGTCCAAGTGTGCCATTGTCTCCTCATTACCGAGTGCGTCTGCTCCATAACTTACCGTGAGTGAGTCCACCTTATCTTCCAGATATATTACCTTCCCCTTTAATTCCTTGATTTCTTCATCTTTTTTTGAAACTAGTTCCCTCGTGGTGCTCTCCAATAAAGTACTTTCACTGCTATGCAACTCAAGTAGTCGTGAATGTTTCTGCTCCATTTCTTTCAAAGCTTTGATGGTTGTGTCTAATTTGTTCTGCAAACTTGATCTTTCCTCCATTAGTTTCTGTAATTCACCATCATATGTGTTGTTTTTCTCCTCGTGGGTTTCACTGTTGTGCAGTGCACCTACTATGTTCATCACAATGTCTTCATTGGTGGCTCAGTTGCGAATTCCTGAGTCATGTTTAAGCTGAAACTTGGTGCTTCATTGTGTATGTTTTCCTCTTCATCATCGTTCATGGATTCATCGTCTTCCATGCCGTTGCTTTTATCATCTGCGCTTTCGTGCTCTCCTATATTTCCTTGGACAGTGATCAAATCATCTGCCTCTGTTGCATTTGTCTGGTCCTCACATGGTTGCTCATGTTGATTGTTAATGCAGGCGTTTGCTGGGGTCCCCTCACACACCGTTTTCAAATTTCCAGGCTCCATTTCATCTCTATCTCTGATCAATTGTTTCTTCTTCATTGTTCGTTGAGTCTGTCGAATCATCAATTGAGTCCTCTGTTTCTTCTGTTCCACTTTCTAATGTTACCCAGTAGTTAACCATACTCTCAAGTATTTTTTTCTCCTGGCTTGTTGGCTTTAGCTTTGTCTGTCGTATCTGGAATTTTTTTTGCTGGAATGATTTAGTGTCTCCATGCATGCTTTTGATATGCTACATAATGTATTGTTATTGATATATTTTTATAAATTTTAAGTTATTTTTACTTACCCAATCAGGTGGTAGTCTTCTCAGATTTACATTGCTTAATGCCTTGTTCAATGTACTTAAATCCCATCTCAGTATCCTTGGTAGTTTCCCGCTGCCACTCTTCTCAATAATTGTTGTATGCTCACACAACCAAAACTGCACATAATAATAATGACGTTAACATAGATTATTGATTATGGGTTTGTGGTCATCAGTAGGATTTTTTCCATTTTTCATCATTCATCTACTGTTTAATATGTAAAGAGCAAAGTTAAGATATTACTTACCGGTAGCAGCAATGCACATCCTCCAATACTAGTGTTTTGCTTCTCAAAATTTGTTGATGTAATAGATCTACTACCAACGTACACCAATCATACTTCCATATTTCTTCCACCTTATTCAGATAAATTGAGTAATGCCATGGTACTCTCCCGTTCATGCCTGGTGTTAGAAATGTTACGAGCAAATATAGGTGGGGTAAGTCTTGTAACATCACCTACACTTTGTCTATCTTCATGTGCAACAATTTCAATCAGCTTATCATACACATATTTCTTGTTTAGAATATTCCCACCTCTGCCTGTTTTTACGTCCCGTCCAAAACAACGTTTTATCCATTTAGGTAACTCATAATCATTCATCTATAGTTCAATTGGAAGATTCCCACCTGAAACTCCGAACAACAAATGCACATCCCTGTTTGTCACCTTCAATTGTTCACCGCCTAACATAAATGTCTTTGTTGGCTTATCGAAAATCAACAGCACACGTCTAATATCCTCCTCATATTTCTACCACATTGTCTTTATTTTCTCGTAATCAGCATTCATGATTGCTTCATAAAGCACCCAAAATGGTGTCTTTTTTATTTCCTTTTTATGCTCAGTCCTAAACTTTATTCCCTGTAAATCTCTTACGGCCGTCACTAGGTTGCTACGATAATAAGTTGTCCTGTCCTTGATGTGTACTTCCGTTGTGGCAACACGTATTTCGAACAAATATCCAATTACATTCCCTTTCATCGAGTTTTGGGTGTGCAATGAAAATTGATTAACATTTTTATATCATAACATATGTTATTCAAACGAATATAATTTCAGATTACTCACTCAATTTGTTCCGTGGGTTTAGTCCAGAATTATTGTCCTCTGATGTTGTGTCATCCAACATTTCGTTGATCAACCCTTTCACCTTGTATTCTGCATTTTTGTATGGAAAAACAAGTAGTACTATATTTATTGCATAAGATATTCTAGACTCAGAAAAAAAAAGTGCAATACGTAGGAATCTCTATCAATTGAATACCTTTTCTACCTCTTCTTTTGTTCTTCCTCGATTACATTATGGTTCGACTGGTGTGTTCCTCATCCGACGTATCTAGAGATATATAACTTTCATGGAAATTCAATGTTAGTGTATATACGTAAACAAATATTCATTTTATATACTTCCACGTTGTTCTCCTTACCATTGGATGATAGCTCATCATCATTTACTTTTTTTTTTCCTTCTTTAATTTCTCGTCTTTTTAACTTTCTTTTTTCACACGATTCATCTACAACATAAGGTTATATAAATTATATTCCACTGCAAATTAAATATACTTTCAAAAAAATTCTAATTTTTAAAATATCTTAATAATACTACCTTCGGATGACGTGTATGAAAGCTGTCTGTTTATTTTCTTTTTGTAGTTGGCTGAATTACTTCTCAATCTTCTTTTTGTTGAACCTGTAAAAATAGTTTCACTCTATTATATTGAATATTAACGTATACAGTTGATTAGTAGTCCAATTGAAATGCATCTATTATATTTTGTTACGGGCACACCTTCATATGAGTTTCCCCTTGTGGTCCCCTGCTCGTACTTTGAATTGTTCTCTTCAAAAAATAGCACACACATAAATCTCATTTATCACATGACAATATATAAACCGAACGACATAAGTTATTTATTCAACTTATCCAAATCGGAAAAAATAATGCTTCATACCTAGTCTTGTTCTCTTTCTGGGTCTACCTCTCAACCTGCTACTTGTTTCATTCTCACCACGCCGCAGTCTCCTTACTTTCAATTTCCCCATGTGATGTATGTCTACCAAATATCCACAAAACAACTATACTTGATTAATCACAACTCAATATGTCAATAGATTAATTGAATTCGTTTTAATCATAAACCCTAACAAAGATCTCTATATATTTCATCTGTTCTCCTACCTGATATTCTGGATTTTTTTTATTATCTATCCCCACAATGTATGTTGACTTAGAAGATTGCGTTTTCGACACACTTGATGTGTGGGACTTCTAATCTCTTTTCACTACTTGTACATATTATTCGTTTTAATAACAAAAAAAATTAATAAATAAACACACAACGAAAACGATACAGATTGGGGTTTTCGCTAACCTTTGATCTGTGTCTTCGATTTTCTTCTTTATCTGTAACCTTTGATCCGTGTTTCGCTTTGCAGTCGCTATCCTTCCCTGTTGTTTTTATTTTCTGGTTTGATATTTGAATTATGTATTTGTTTTGTTGTCTCAGAAGATGAACAGTTGCCCAACCTTCTCGCCTCGTTCAGTGTGTCGTTCTGCATTAACGTCTGCGTTGCTTTTCTGTTACTTCTCAGTCACTCAAGTAACAGTACTCGGTTATTGACTGGAGGGTATAACCGACTTTACACCAGACCAATTGAAGTTGACTGCATTTTCTCTTTTTCCACGTATGCTTTCTTAATTTGTATCTCTCAGTAATAGCCCCAAATTTTTAAACGGAAGGAGTACATGTTCATTAGAACAAGTTCATTATGAGTCATAGTTCTTAATTAATTACATAAGAAATAAAAACTAATTTTGTCATACCATTGGTTTATATAGGTAAAATTTAAATATAACAAATGTTATCAAACATTTTTAATTGACTTGAAGAATCAATTAAGAGAACCTATATACAAGAATTTGTCAAAAAGATCAACTCTTATGTATAAATAACTAGATTAGTATCCACGTTTACGCGGTTTGTTTTGAAATTAAATTAATAACAAAATACACTATATATATATATATACACACACACAAATTAATTAATTTATTGTGTAAAATAATATAATTATATTATAAAATAAAGATATTCAACTAATATATGTATAAAAGTAGAGAAAATTATTTTTAAGGACCCTAATTTAATGGGGTGGCAAAATAAGGACCGTACCTTTTCGGGCTGGCAAAATGAACATCGTGACTTTTCGAGGTGGCAAAATGAGGACCGTACTCTTCAGAATTAACAATTTAAGGACCATAACTTTTAAAAATTATAAATTGAGGCCAAATCGGCCCGAATCAACCCAAATTTCAGCCCGAGTTCAGGTCAAATTGGAGAGAATTTCAACCGTAATTGGGTCAATTAGCCCAATTTTTTAAGATTTGGCCTCAATTTGCCAATTTTTAAACATATTGTCCTTAATTTATCAGCCCGAAAAATTACGGTCCTTATTTTATCAATCCCAAAAGTTACAGTCCTAAAAAAGTATTTTTCCCTACAAATGTATGTAATAATTTGTCTATTGTGTGTATTTTAAAATTTTATTTTTCAAATACATTATATTTATAAAGTATTTAAATAATATATCATAGAATAGAAATTTAAAGTTTATTGTAATATAAAATTGTATATTATAAAATAGAATTAATCAATATACTCAATATTATGATTTAAGAGAAATTACATATTTAAAATTATATTATATAAAGTAAAATTAATCGCATAAATTCAAAATTATACTATATAATATTAAAATTTTATAAAAAAAAAATTTGAGATAATATACTTAATTTAGGGAATTTACGTTATTGTATATTCTAAGCAGGTGAAATAGATTTTTTTTCACTCCTTTAAAATATATATATTGATACGGTATTTTGTGGCATAGCCCACTTCACACGAGCCCAGCCCATTTGATTAATGGGTGTGGGGCGAATTGATTATTGGGCCCTCGGCCCAAGTTCCCTTGATTAGGGATAATTCAGAAGAAAGGTAGGGCCCACGGCCCAAATCCTTTTAATTTCGGACTTACCTGGACCGAGGGTTGGGCCTCAGGCCCAATCCCGAGATTGACCCATGGATATGGATAATATTGAATGGGCTTGAGCCCACTTAGAGTGGATAACCGAAATAAGAGGTTTGCCTACCTTGGCCCACCTCCTTATGAGGATATCAGATTACTTAGTCAAATGGAGAAGATCTTAACCGAATACGAGATACTTGTGCCCCAAGAAGGGGAAGATTCCAGAATCTCCCTCTGTACCAGAGGTGGGTAACTGCTTTACACAAGAAACAAAAAATATGTTCTTCCACTATGAGAACATGGCGGGAACATGGAGAAAACTGACGTACATGATATGTAAATTACCACCTATATATTATGACTCGATAAAGAGTAAGAGGTAACTGATTCTGATACTTCTGAATTACCCACCTCACTGAACTTTCTTGGGTTTTCTTGGTTTCTGACTTGAGCGTCGGAGTGCCTACGCCGGAGAACCCTCCGGCATGTGTTTGCAGGTTGTTTACGTGGACGGAGGTCAACTTATCATATCTTACTTGGGCTTTCACACGTAAGGATCCAGGTGGGGAATTCGGCCTAATACGAAGGTACATTTTTTATGTATTATCTGGCGCCGTCTGTGGGAAAAGAGAGTTAAGGCGTGAGTTTTACTTTCTTTTGACCGATTGAAAGAACCATGGGAGGTGATCAAACAGCTATGCCACCCATTACTTTGGTTCCTTGCCGAGGGAGGTCTGCATCCCCAGTCCCAATTCCAAGAGAGACTGCTACAGCTCCAGGGATGTCATCCCCCGTACCCGGCGGAAGAGCAGCAGCCGCTGTAACTCCAACAGGGAGGGGAGGAGAGACTACTCATCACTATGTCGGAAACCCGGTCCTGGCTCAAGCAAGGATGGCTGGCGCATCACCATCCGTTGGAAGGAATCCTGATGGACCTCCATCAAATGAAGGAGGTGGGACACCTACACCGGCCCCACCTCAAGCTTCACCAGCACCAAAGGCAACCATTGCAATGACTCGAGAGCAACTTGATGAGATTGTTGCTAGAGCTGTAGAAAGAGTTATGGCTGGGGTCAACATGACCCCACCTCCGAGGTTGGGAGGAGAAGGGCCTTGAGCGGCCCGTGTCCAATCTCAGCTAGGAGGGAGTAGACATAAAGAACAACAGGATGAAAGAAGACAAGCGGATGAATCCCAAACTCTGGAGGGAAATCAGAGAATGGGAGGAGTACGTGAAAGAGGACCAGCGGTACCTGGAACCAGGGTTGCGGATGAAGAAGGAGATGGAGGGAGGAAGGGAACAGCCCCCCCTCAGCTTGAGAGTAAGATGGAAGATGTGGAAGAAGGAACGGGTGATACTCACCCTCGAGGTATGAATGATTAGATTTTGTCCTTGAAAAAGCAAATGGACACCATGAAACAACAAATGAATAATCAGGTTAGTACAACTCGGCCTGTCACTAGGTGTCAGTTTTCTGATAATATTTTACAAGATGAATTACCTACTAACTTTAAACCATTAAATTATGAATATGATGGTACAACTGACCTTTATGATCATCTTGTGAGATTTGAGAATTTTTTCCTCCTACATCGATATGGGGAGGGTGTGAAGTGCAGGGTTTTTCTAACCACCTTGTCAAAGGCAGCTCAGCAATGGTTTAGCCAAGTGGAGCCTAATTCTATCAGATCTTTCGAGGAGTTCAGCGAGTTGTTCCTACACCAATTCGCCAGTGCTAGGAGACAACCTAGGGCAACCCTCACACTCTTCAAAATGAGACAAGGAGAAAATGAAAGCTTGAGAGCCTTCATGAAAAGATTCAATCAGGCAGCCTTAGAAGTTCCGACTGCCACCCTAGAGGTCAAAATCAATGTCTTTACCAGTAATCTCCGAGATGGGGATCTATTTTTCTCCCTGGCTAAGAAGCCAGTCAAAACATTCGATGAGCTGCTCCACAGGGCTGAAAAATATGTCACCCTGGAGGAGGTTCGAAAAGCAAAGCGATGAGAGGTTAAAGCCTTAGGATCTGAGAAAAAGAAGGAGGTAACTGGGAAAGGAGGAGCCACTGCGAGTCCCGACTCACTCAAGCCAGGCAGGTCTGCCTCCAGAACGAAGTTTGAAAAATATACCCCCTTGAAGCTGGAACTAGCGGAGGTATTGGATGTAGCAGCTGATCATCTAGAGATGAAATTTCCGTGGTCTCGAAACAAAGGCCCATTCAAACCAAAATCAGATAAGTTTTGTAGATTCCATAATGAATATGGCCATTACACTAACTCCTGTTTTCATTTGTGTGATGAAATTGAAAGGTTGATCCAAGCGGGTCATCTAAAAGAATTTATTTATCGAGATCGGACTACCCCTTGGGGGCAGAAGAGAAAGGATGCTGATACCAAGACAGGAGATAAAGAGAAAGCACCTGGAAAAATTGTGAGGAACGACCCTCGCAGAAGAGAGGGCTGATCCAGATGATTGTAGGAGGCCCCGCCGAAGGGGACTCATTCTGGGCCCGTAAGGCAGGAGAGAGGGCTTTGAGAAGGGAGGCAGATACAATCCCGAAGAAAGCTGAACCGAGGGAGGTGGGCCACTTAGGATCCACCCCCCGTATTCATTTTGGTCCTGAAGATGGTGGACAGACGGGAGATCCTCACAGTGATGCCCTGTTCATCACCACTGACGTAGCTGGGTATACTGTGACAAGGATATTTGTAGACACTGGGAGCTCAGCAGACATAATCTTCCTCGATTGTTTCAGGAAGATGAACCTGAATGTGCAGCTGCAGCCAGTGGACACGACTTTATATGGATTTACTGGGGGAGCTATCCACCCCCTAGGACAGATAACTCTCCAGGTGGGGCTTGGCGAAGCTCCAGCAAGGAGGGTAATGATGGCTAATTTCTTGGTCGTAGATATACCTTCATCTTACAATATGATTTTTGGCAGACATATATTAAACCTATTTCAGGTAGTTATCTCTACCTTTCACATGAAATTGAAGTTCCCAGTACAGGGTGATGTTGGAGAGATGGTGGGAGACCACCTACAGTCAAGGAAGTGCTATGTTGAAGCAGTCAAGATAGCTGACGAAGAGCTCCACCGTAACCTGGGTAGAGCTAAGGAGGGAGACCCTGAAGCCAAGAGGTGTAAAGTGGCAACAAAGGCCGACACCACTAAGATCGAGGCAGATGGGGAACTGATGATGGTGGAGTTATTTCCGGAGAAAACAGGTTTTACCACCAGGATCGGAGCTCAGCTGGAACCCCAGCTGGAGGAACAGTTGATAGCAGCCTTAAGGAGAAATGCAGACATATTTGCTTTTTCTTCTAATGATATGACAGGTATCCCACCTGATGTGGCGATGCACCACCTCAACATAGATCCGAAGGCAAAACCCGTTAAACAGAAGCTTCGCGTGTTTGGACCTGAAAAAGATGTAATCACTAGAGCGGAGGTACAGAAGCTGCTGGAGGTAGGACATGTAAAGAGGAAACAATTTCCTCTCTGGTTGTCCAATGAAGTCCTTGTAGCTAAACTTGGAGGGAAGTGGCGGATGTGTATAGATTTTTGAGACTTGAATAAGGCCTGTCCAAAGGACCACTACCCTCTTCCAGGATTGATCAAATGGTGGATTCTACCTCGGGGTTTGAATTACTAAGCATGATGAACGCCTACCAAGGGTACCATCAAATACAACTTTTTCCTGATGATATCCCGAAGGTTAGTTTTATCATTTCTTGTGGCACAATCTGTTATATTAGAATGCCATTTGGACTAAAGAATGCAGGAGCTACTTATCAAAGGATGGTTGATAAGATGTTCAAAGATCAGATGAGAAGAAACATGGAAGTTTATGTAGATGATATGCTTGTTAAAAGCATAAAAGCTACTGGGCATGTAGCTGATCTAGAAGAAGCCTTCATGGTGATAAGATAGAATGGAATGAAGCTCAATCCGGCCAAAGTGTTCGTTCGGAGTTCGAGCTGGGAAGTTTTTGGGGTACATGGTGACCCAGCGAGGCATCGAGTCGAACCCCGCTAAGGTGAAGGCAGTGCTGGATATGCAGCCTCCCACCAACATCAAAGAATTACAGAGATTAAATGGGAAGATTATTGCATTGAGCCGATTCATTGCAAGATCCGCAGAAAAGATACACCCCTTCTTCAAGATACTGAGGAAAGGGACGGAGTTCAGATGGGACGATCAATGCCAGCAAGCTTTTGAGCTGATCAAGCAATACCTTACTCAGTTACCCACCTTGACCAAGCCAGTACCTGGGGAAACTCTTTACTTGTACCTCTCTGTAGGTAGGGTTTCACTCAGCTCGGTACTAGTGAGGGAGGAGGGTATCACTCAAAAACCGATCTATTATGTAAGCAAGCTCATCCAAGGAGCCGAGGAGAGATACTCTGAGATTGAGAAAGCGGCTCTGACTATCATGGTCACAGCCAGGAGGTTACGACCCTATTTCCTTTCACATAGGGTTATAGTTCGAACTAATTATCTTTTGAAACAGGTAATTGGTAGAGCTGATCTTTCAGGTAGGATGGTAAAATGGGCCGTCGAGCTGGGAGAATATGATGTGGAATTCGAGCCTAGGAAGTCTATCAAGGCTTAAGCCTTGTCAGATTTCATCCAAGAAGGAACTCGAACGATACAAGAAGGAGAGGAATGGAAGATCTTTGTAGACGGGTCTGTGACCATACAAGGATGTGAAGCTGGGATTGTGATAGTAGACCTAGCAGGACAGGAGATCCAGTTCGCTGTGAGGTTTGAATTTCTTACCTCGAACAATGGAGCAGAATATGAAGCCCTGATCAGGAGGGCAGAGATGGCGGCCGAGTTGGGGGCACAAAGAGTAATCATACACTTAGATTCCCAACTCATTGTGCAGCAAATCAAAGGAGAATACGAGGCAAAAGATGAAAGAATGATTGCCTACTTGCAGCAGGTAGCTGGATTACGAGAAAAATTCGACTCCTTTGAAGTGATACAGATACCCCGTGAGGAGAACGGTAAGGCGGATAAACTTTCCAAATTGGCCAGTTCCGCCTCACTAGAGGGAGGTGGGAAAGTCACCATTGTGACCGCAGATAGGGAGCTGATAACCGCCTTAGTTGGAGTTATGGGAGCAGCGGATGACTGGAGGACTGCTATATTTAATACATTGCAGGATCCCAGCTCATGCCCAGATAGGAGAAAGATGCTTAGATGGAGATCCCAGTTCGTGATGATCGGGGATCAAGAGGGCTTTCACCCAACCATACTTGAGATGTTTATCCCCCGCTGAAGGGAGGTACGTAATCAAAGATATTCATGAAGGATGTTGTGCTGACCATGCAGGTTTTAGGGCAGTCGTCCGAAAGGCCTTAAGGGCAGGATACTTCTGGCCTACCATGAGCAGGGATGCCAAGGAGTTTATTAAATGATGCGAGAAGTGCCAGAAACACGGACCCTTAATCCACCTACCTGCAGAGGAGATGGGGGCGATGTATTCCCCCTGTCCTTTTGCCAAGTGAGGAATGGATCTGGTGGGACCATTTTCGATAGCCACGGGATAAAGAAAGTTCCTTTTGGTGGCTGTAGATTATTTCAGCAAGTGGGTAGAGGCGATACCCCTAGCTCGAATTGATGAAATTAATATTATCAAGTTTTTGTGGAAAAATATTTGTTGCTGGTTTGGTATCCCTAGAATACTGGTATCCAATAATGGAACCCAGTTCACTGGAGCCTTAGTCAAGGCTTGGTGTGACAACCTGAAGATTGTCCAGAAATTTGCATCCGTAGCCCACCCACAAGCAAATGGGCGGGTGGAAGTAACAAACAGAACCATTGTTAATGGTATCCATGCTAGACTTGATCGAGCTGGGGGAGGATGTGTTGATGAGCTGGAGTCAGTGTTGTGGGCCTATCGAACTACCCCCAGGGAGGCTACTGAAGAATCTCCTTTCCAGTTAGTATATGGGTCTGCGGCTGTTACTCCCACTGAGATAGGGATGCAGACGCACCGCATTACCCACTTCCAGGAAGGGTGGAATGAGGAACTTCTCAGAGAAAATCTGGACATGCTAGAGGAGGAACGTGAGATCGCCCACTTGAAAGCAATCAAGTACAAAGGGAGGATCAAGGCAGCCTACGACAAGAAAGTGGTAGGCAGGAAATTCGAAGATGGAGACCTTGTGCTCCGTGAAGCTGATACATTAAAAAACTTAGGTAAACTAGACCCGAGCTGGGAGGGCCCCTACAAGGTGGCCCAGGTTTTGAGAGGAGGAGCTTATATGCTGGAAGATATGGAGGGGAACCTGATTCCGCGACCATGGAATGTTTGCCACTTGAAGAGATTCTATGTCTAGACTGCCCTACCTGTCTAGAGATAGGTTAGTCTGCTGTTTCAAATTGTTTTTCTTTAGTATGATGTAGTCCCACTGGTACTCATTTTTCCCCTGCCTATAGGTTTATTCCACTGGGTTTTACTATAGGGAGATTTTTTAAAGAGGCCGGCTAGGTTGCTTGTAACCTACTTGTAACCTATGTTGATTGATTATGGTCAATGGGGCATTGTTGATTTGATTATGATGTTATTTCAAGATTAAACTTATTCCAAGTTGATTTGAATTATGAAAATTTGATTGATTTGACATGATTATGAGCAAATTTACTTTATGAAGTTCTATTTTGCTTCGATACTTATGTCGAGATTCTAGATAAAATTATTATCAATACATCCAAATTTGAAATAACTATGAGATGAGATATGTATTGGATTATCAGATTGACAAAATCGAAATGCATAACTTAAGCTTATCAAAGCTTAAGATGATGAAATGAATAAATTGATTACGAAAAAGCTAATCAAAGCTTCGAATTGAATTGCAAGTCCTAAAAAGGACCCAAAAATCACAAGTACAGGCCTACCATGGCCTGAGCAAAGATCGAAATTATGATAAATTTCAGTCTAACATGGCTTGAGCTTAGAAGCCTAACCTGGTTCGAGTTTTGAAACCTAACTTGGTTTGAATTCAAAGATCAAAGATCAAAGATCGATGACAAAAAGGAAAGCCTACCAAGGCTTGCTTGAATTTTGGAGGCCAATCATGGCTTGATTTTGGAGGCCAATCATGGCTTGATTTTGGAGGCCAATCATGGCTTGATTTTGGAGGCCAATCCTGGCTTGAATGTAGAGGTCGTGTAAGGCTTGAATCTCATAAAACCGACTAAGGATTAGATTTTTTGAGGCCAATCATGGCTTGAGTTTCGCAAGGCCGATCAAGGCTGGAAGAGTTAAGGTCGATTATGACTTGGATTATTTGGTCAATTGAAGGCTAAAGTTTATGAGGTCGATTAGGGCCTGAATTTTCAAAGTCACCTACGACTTGAATATTGCAATACTAGTTATAGATTAGACCTAAAACCCCATTAGGTTTTAAGGCTATAGTATGAAAGCCTGATTGAGGCTTGAGATTTCATGCAAGAATTGTTTAAGATTTCTGAGAGTATTAAAACACAGCTAGGCTTAGGTTTGAAAACTAAGTCAAGCATGATGAGACTATTTCCTAACTTGATAATATTTCAAGGGGAGTCAACTTACAAAGGTTTAAATAGGCCGGAGTATACACATTTTTTGAAATCTTGAGGATTCAAGAATTTATTTTGAGGCCGAGAATGGCTTGATATGAGTAAAGTTACAAGAATTCACTTTGAAAAGTAACTTTTATAAGGTTTGAAAGACTCAAACCAGGTTTTTTGAAGCACTGACTAAGCTCAAAGGAGGAAAAAAGTGAAGAAAATTTTTTCCAGGTGAGAAGTTTATGAAAAACGAGGATATACATTTTAGTGATAGCCTAATAAGGCCTTAAGATCGATAACCTAAATGAAAAAGGTTGATCCAGTGTAAGAGGGGTTCTTAAAGTGTTAGGAACTCAAATATTCTCTATTTTAGTCAGAAAGGCTAAAAATCAGATTCATGAAAAAGGAGCTTCAAATCCTAAAGGCCTAACTAGGCTTAAGGGAGGAAGGTCGTATAGAAATCTGAGAATACAGGTTTTAAATGATAGCCTAGTAAGGCCTTAGATTTGATAACATAAACAAAAAGGTTGATTACAGATAAGGAGGTTTCTCGAAACCAGTAGAAACTCAGAATTTTTTATCTAATTTGAAAGAATGAGACTCAGATTTGTGAGAAGGAGCCCAAAATCCTGAAGGCCTACCTAGGCTAGAGGGTGGAGGGTTACATAAAAAACTGAGATTGAGAATACTGATTCTAGATGATAGCCTAGCAAGGCCTTAGATTGCTAACTTATGAGAAGGGTTAGCTAAATATGAGGAGGTTTCTTAAAAGCTTTGAAACCTCAGAACTTTTTTAGTTTGAAAGATTAAGACTCAGATTTATGACAAGAACTCTAAAAATCCCGAAGGCCTAACTAGGCTAGAGGGAGGTGGGTTACTTAGAAAATTGAACCACAGATATACTGGAACTTTTTTGAAACTCGAGTTAGGATGCTAAATCCTATAAGGAGCCTAATTATTCCTAAGTGCAGAGCACTAAGGACACTTTCTAGACCTACTTATAGTCCCTCGAGGCTAGAGTAAGGTAGCAGATTAAAGGATGAGATTTTTATCAAGACTAAAACTAAAGCTAATTCAGCTTCCTAGTTTAGTCATTTCTATTAGATCACAGATAAGTATTCACCTTTAGAGAAAAGGGGGATAATATTAATGCATACAATAGATAGCATGTTCTTACAAGTTCCTAAAAGTATAAAGGAGCAAAAAACAGGCATGCGTATCGGATATCAGAGTTTCTTACTACTTAGCATCAGAAAGCATGCAAGAATGAGAGCTAATAAGCAAATTTGCAGGAAGATAGATAGCATAAAGGTCATCTGGGACACAGCCCAGGCCAAAACAAGTCCAACCTCCGTCCAGGAAGGGAAATCGTATACATAATCAGTTTTCTTGAGAGAAAACATATCTAAAATGACATCATAAAGGAACATGCAGGATAATGCCATGAAATCGTAATAGCAGTTACCACTCCTAAAGTACGTATAAATAACACCCCCAGGAGGGAGGTAACGGTATCGAATAACTATCACTCTTACTTAGCTACTTCCTACGTACTTCCTTGAGTGTTTTCCGGTGATCTAACTTGAGCATCGGAGTGCCTACACTAGAGAACCCTTGATTGGAATGTATAGGGTAAGAGTTATTAAGACCAATCAACAAAATATCGAACCCAAGGGAGAAAGTATGCAAACGAAATTCAAGGATAAGAGTTCTAAATGGCTAAAGTTGCAACAAGTTTTTGGACTAAATCACTACAAAATGCAAGAATTTAAATGGCAAGATTATGCAAACAATCTATCAAACACCTAGAATGCAAGATCAAATATACTAAAATCATTGGGGGAATTGGGTGCAAGGGATAATCTCCATCAAGGAATCCATGATTAACAAGCTATGATTGTATCCAAGTGCAAATCAATCAAATTAGAAAGCATAAACCATCATGAAATTAATCACTCCATTAATATCACAATGCCTAATGTGAGTATCCTTAGTTCTTCCCATCTCTCAATGTAGAAGTCCCCAATTCATACAATCATGCAAAATTGAAACCCAATTAACACCTAATCACGTTAGCTCAACTCTCGCTTATTGCTAGGGTGATCAACCATTAATCAAAAGAGACAATTTTTCATGAAGCACAATTAAGAATCACAATTAGGAAGCAATCTAATTCAACTGATCACAATTATCAACAATCATAGCATGAGGCAATCACTTCATCCCTAATTTCAATTATCCCAAGCACAAAACTATTAGCCCATGGTGCTACAAGCAAAAGCCATGGGTAGAAAATCTAAGAAAGCAATTAACAATCTAATCACTACAAACAATGAATTAAAGAGAACAAAGGGTAAGAACATCACCAATTAAGCTTCAATAGGCAAAAATAAGAATGATTAATCTTCTACAATGCTTCAATCCAACTTCAACTCTCCCAAATCACAGCTGCAAACTTCAATTACAATCAATCAATCTTCTAATCTAATGGACTAAATGTAGAATCTATCCTATTTCTAACAATCTAATGCAATTACAAGTGAATTCAAGCTACAAAATGTAAAATTCGCCCAAAGAAACTCCTAGAAACTGCTCTAAACTGCTAGAATCAATCTCTCCCCTGTTTTGGCTTCCAATGGCTTAAAAACTGAATTTTTCGGTTTTGGGCACTCCTCGAGTCGAGCTTCAGGCCCTCGAGTCGCGGCCTAAGAGTCGCTAACACATTTCTTCAAAATATCGCCTGCCTCGAGTCGAGGCTAAGCCCTCGAGTCGAGGATCCTGCAAATTTCTCATCCCTCGGCTCGAGGCTCCTCCCTCGAGTCGAGCTCACTGTCTTTTTGAAATTGTTTCCCTCCAGCATGAACCTCGAGTCGAGGTCTGTGCACCCTCGACTTCAGCCCGAGACCAGGGAATTTTTATCGAGAAGGGCTTCGGGCCCGACCCCCGTTTTCGTCCCGTATGTTCGTCATTTCATTCTAAGAATACCGGTACTCTCGGTTTGGCAAAATTCCACCGATTTACCTGCAAAACGGGCGAAAAACATCAAAAACTCACAAAGTAATACTTTTTAGGCAAAATAGTGATACTTTTTACATTTAGGCACAAAAATCACACTTTAGCTCACTTTTTGCACTAAAATTGGCCCTAAATACATGTATCAATTCACTCCAATCATACCCCCAAACTTGAATTATTGTTCGTCCTCGAGCAACATAGAAACTAAGAACAAAGGAGTGAATTGATTGCAATTATGTCACATGGCACTGTAGACGAAATATAAGACAATAGAACTCATCAATGAACATTTGTATCAATGCAACTATCCACTAGCCATCAAGATGAATCATGCTCAAACAAATGCTCAATCAAACACTCAACACATTGCTCCTTCCATGGAGTGTTTCACTCTTCACTCAAGTGTATAAAGGTATAAAGCACTCAATCATCAAATTCACAAATAAGTACACCATATGCTTGCCAAAAGACTTAATCTCAATACAAATCATTTGTGATCAATCAAGAATCAAAGAGGTCTTTCTCTTAGGTTGTAATGTAGGCTCTTTGGAAAGGTGGGATAAATTTGGATAAGAGTGACTAAATAGTAGAGACTTGAATGTAAGCTATTCAATACACATGCACAATCTCTTCTCTTTTCATCAAGCAACACTCTTTCTTTTGAACTTCAATGATCAATCCACCATTCACTTAAGCTTTCTCTTTTTAAGCTCACAAATTGAATTTTTCTTTCACTTCATATTCACATTTTTCCACAATTCAATCTTTTTCACAACCTTTCTTTTCATCTTTCAATATTCATCACTTAGCTCATCATCTTCCCACACTTAGCAATCAAATCACCATCATTAGCCAACGTTCAAGCTCAACTAAATATAGGACAAGAAAGGCTCATAAAAATAGGCTAAAATGGTTTCCATCTCACTTGGCTTGCCAAAGAATAAGGATCATAAGGCTCAACATGGCTTACTAAGGAAATCGAATGTATTTGGTGGGGAAAATTTTGGTAAAGTGACTCATCATTCCAAACATGGCCTCTTATTATTTTCAAGACATCACACAAAGATCAATATCAACAAGTCTAGTGGCAAGTTCTAGCATACAAATCCATGAATGATGCACTCACAAAGGATTAATATCAACCGTATAAGATGTACGATTATTAAGGCACAAAAGCTCACGGGCTTAAATTGAGCAATGAATCAAGCATCATCAATCACATTCATCCTTACACAATAAATCAAGAATCCTAGCTTCAAGCTACAAATCTACTCATGATCATATCAAAATCCAATTAGTCTTGCAAATCAAATTCAAGTGCTCATGTACATAAGTCCAAGCATACTCACTACTACATGAATGATACTAAAAAAAATATCAATGAATCTACAAATAAGCTCAAGATAAAGAATATGGAATCATGGAAATAAAGAATCCAAAAGATCATCAAGTCACAATCATCAATAGACAATAAGCTCAAAAAGATCAAGGAAAGCATAGCATCAATAAAATCATCCACAATCCAAAACATCAAATTCATCAAGTCATCACATCATCCACAAGTCAATCAATCAACAATCACCAAGATAAAAGAGTACAATCCACCAAAACATAAGCATCTAAAATCTAAGGAGAGGGAATGAGGGATAGGGGATAGCCCTAGTAGTCGGAAGGCGGCGGTGGAGGAGGATAGCTCGGCCCGAAAGTCCACGAGCTCATTAGTTGAAGGAGGGCATACATATCGTTTTGAGTCTTCATTGATTCTTCTTGCATCCTCCTCGTCTCTTCATTGAACCTACGAGACTCCTCCATCATCCGGTACATCTCATCCTGTCGGGTTAGACTCTCAATGTGCATCCTCTGACTGTCTGCCCACATCTCCTCAGTCAAAACCCACGGTCTGTGAGATGAACTCCCCGCCTCGTACTCTCTACTCCTCATCTCATCCTGCCAGTACATATTGATATCTGGCTGATACTCCTCTTCCATCTGGACAGGCTGCTCTTCTTGCTCCGGCTCCTCGTCCTCCTCGTCATCAGACTCAACCTCCTCCTCAACCTCTACTCTAACTGCATCTCCATCATCATCAGAAGAATCAGAATCTGACCCTGACTGCTGACCTGCCTGATCATCGTCATCCCCCTCATCTCTAAGCACGTCCCCATGCTCCCTCGTGTAGGCATCTATAGCATCGGTGTGACGCTGCGACCATATACGCAGGTTAATGGTCACAAAGGCTGTGGATCCAAAAACCGTCGTCAACCTCTTATTAGGAAGAGAAACCGGCCACCATGGTGCTGCTGAAAACACCACGTCCTCCCGATACGATCCAATGTCCTCATGCATCTCATAGTATCTGTAGTCAAATCTGGACCTTCTAGTGCCACAAGGTTATGAGTCGGGATCCCAAGATGCTCAGCTATCAGAGTAATCATCCCACCAAAACTTATCTTCTTGAACTTCGTGCTCGTTGCTCTCTCAAACAAATAGCAGAGGTATGCAGCCGCGTTGAACCTCACTCCATGTAAGAAGCACCACAATACATATAGCTCTTCAGAGACCACGGCTCCTCCTTCTGATCTCGCGAATATGGTACTCGCGAGGATCTTCTCTAAGTATCGGACCACCGGGTTCCGAATGTGCGTGCTCTTAGATTTCCCCGGCACAAACTCGGGTTGACTCAGAGCCCCCGAATCAGAAATACGCCTCCAGAACTTTTTGGCGTTGTACTCCTCTCTAATATTGAGCAAAGATCTATCAGGGTCAGTAGGCGCTCCAAGTAGCTCATTGATCTCGTCCAAAGTCAATTCGTATTCGTTCCCCATGAGCTCAAAAGTGATCTTTCTTGCAAATTTGTTCCTCCTCGCCTTGTGGACTTTAACTGTGCATAAGAACTCGAGAGTGAGTCCAAGATGGGTCCGAGGCCTCTTAGCTAGAAAACCTCCCATGCCTACTTGCTCGAACAACCTAGGGATATCATCCTCAATCCCCATGGAGAGCATGCAATTATGATCCACTAGACGAGTCTTGACCACCTTCTTATACAACTCAGCATACAGAATGATATGCTTTCTCCACTTATAGTCATCCCACTGAATTCCCAATTCAGCGGGCATCCGATGTGCAAAACGTGTAGCTTCTTCTCTCTCTCGGATCTCAGCATCCGAATAATTGTGGCCATCTACTCCCCTAAACATGATTACTGCACAAATAATCCCAATAGCACAAATTAGTCCAACAATCAAAATGCGAGCTCAAAATATCACTCTACCATGGACGAGTCAACAACACTATATCCAATCTCAACAAAATTCCTAGTGACTAGGCAAGAAATCCTCAACAAATGATCAACAAGTCAATCAAAGCACATAAAATCAATAGAAGTGATCAACTAATCCTCAAAGTATACATACTTATCTTGATGGCTTCACAATAAACACCAAAGAAACTAATCTCAACGAATAATCATGCAATTAAGCTCCAAAAAATCATATCTCCAAAACATGAACCAACTAGCAAGCATTTAGACACTTAAGCATTACTCACAATCAACTTCTATCATCATCAAAAACCTCAAATAGACCAAATATCCAACAATGCCCTAGGAAATCCTATTATGCTCACAAATCACAATTCAAGCCAAATTCACCAATAAACGAGCAACACACAATATATACAATCCTAAACATGCTCCTACAATCCTCAATTAACTCAAAAATTCTCCCTAGAGGCTCCAATTTATCAACATCGATCATGCATACCAAGTGTTTGACAAAATGCCCAAATAAAATTCTAATTCAAATTAATTCATGCAATTTCATCAACACCCAAGCATCACTCATACACCAATCATGAAATTGAAAGCCAAAAGAGAAGAAATTACATACCTTATTGAGAAAATTTGGCTTGGAATGATAAGACTAAAACACCTACACTCTCTCCACTCAAAACCCCAAATTTGGATGAACAAACCCTCAAAATCCAATCTTGGATGCAATACTATGATAATGTGATGATATTGTGATGATTAATCGGTGAAAACGGCTGGGAAATGTCGAAAATATGGAGAAACGGCGAAGGGAACGTGAAAGAGGAGAAACCCTCGATTCGTGACTTCTGAAACTGAATCGCGACTTTATAACAGACACCAGCCTCGAGTCGAGGGTCAGGCCTCGACTCGAGGAACACCAATTTCTCAAGAGCCTCGACTCGAGGTTCCTCCCTCGGGTCGAGGGATGTGCCGTTTTCAAAAAATTTTCTAAGTCTCAATGCCTCGACTCGAGGACTATGCAAGCTCGACCTGGGGTCGAGACCAGGGAATTTTTTTACGATTCTCGGGCCCGACCCGACCCCCGAAACTCCTAAAATCGACCTCTACGCCCCTAACGAAGCCAAATATGCAAAAAATTATCGTGTTGGTCCCTCGATTTAAGCCCGGTCGCTCATTCGATCGAGGAGACCGGGTTCTCTTCCTTAATGCTCATTTCCACCAACTTTTAAGCTCTCTTACCTTCCCGATTCCTTGATTCCTTTTTTCAATTCCCTCGTTTGTCAATCTCTGTAGTGAGTATACCTACAAACGGGCACAAATAGTCATCAAATAATAATCAATAAGGGATGCATTTCTACCCTAGATAACACACACCCCCAAACTTGAATGAAGATATGCATTCAAAATTAAGTATGGGAATGATACAATTATGCAACCCTTAAATGATATAACAATTAAGCTCAATCTCCCAATACACTATCCATCAACTAACATCTTCTCCTAAGCATGAGCAATTCCTAAGAATCCAAGGCAAAAATTCCACAAAAAGAAAGACAAAACACAAACACAAAGCAAACACACAAAAGCAATAAAATGATGGGTTACCTCCCATCTAGCGCTAGGTTTAACGTCCTTTGCCGGACGGAACTCAAGGAGTTCATACTTCCCTTTCTTTACCCTTGTTGAGACCGGCTTTGTGCTCCACTAGGTGTTCCTTTACAAACAGGCAACACCCCCATTTATCCTCTAGGAGTAGCTTTCCTCCTTCTTTGATTTCTTTCACCGTAAGCACCTCTTTCGGTCTTTCAACACCAAGTAGCCGACTCTAATTTGATTCACACCACACCACTTGATCTCCTACTTCAAATTTTTCCTCCCTTTTCTCAAGTGGTGCCTTTTTCTCAATCAATACCCCCAAACTTGAGTCATGCTCAAATTTGGTCAACTCTTTCTCAGTTTCTTCTTTCTTCTCTTGTTCACCGGGGTCAAGCAAAGGGTCCTTTATCGATCTCTCCTTCCTACAATCATCAAGGGAAACACAAGACTTGTTAGAAATGATTTTACAAGAGGGAAGGAAATGCTCATTAACTAAAGGATAAGTAGAAGTAATAGGTGTAGAAACTTCCCTTTCAATGGAAGGGCATTCATCAATAATCTCTATGTATCCACACGTTTTCTTCTCTACCTTGCTTTGAGCAACCTCTTCCTCATGAACTCTTGTAAATGTCACTTCATCACCATTTGAGCTCAACTTAAGCTCTCCTTTCTCCACATTAATCATAGCCTTACCCGTTGCAAGGAAAGGTCGACCAAGAATGATCGGTGCCTCAAGTTCCTCCTTCATATCTAATACAATAAAATCCACCGGGAATATGAGTTTACCAACCCCTACTAACACATCTTCAATTATCCCAAATGGTTGGGCATATGATTGATCCGCTAATTAAAGATTGATGTTCGTAGGAATCACCTCCCCTAAATCCAATTGCTTGAACACGGACAATGGCATCACATTAATACTTGCTCCTAGATCACACAAGCCTTGAATGTTTACCTTCTCTCCAATCTCACATGGGATAATGAAGCTTCCGGGATCCTTCTTCTTTTGTGGCAAGTGTCTCTCCAAGATGTCTTTGCATTCTTCCACTAGCTTGAGCATCCCCTTTTCATCCCAACTCCTTTTCTTGGACATAATTTCTCTCAAGAACTTCTTATAATGTGGAACTTTATCAAGGGCCTCCAAAAGTGGGATATCGACATGCAAATTCTTGAAAATCTCTAAAAACTTACCAAACTCTTCATCAAGTTTCTTCCTCTCTAGTCTCTTTGGAAACAGAGCCAGATTAGCCTTCATTGGAACTCCCCATTCATTCTTCGATTTTTCTTCCTTCTTTGCATTTCCCCTCACTTTCACCTCTTCTTCACTTTTCTTCTCCTCCACAACCACTCTTCCTTGTCTCTCTTCTTCTTCATTCACCACCTCTTCTTCAAACTCCCCTTCTTTGGATATTTTTGGACCTTCATAGCTAGTGTCACTCCTTAGCTTGATTGCACTACAAAACTCTTTAGGATTAGGCTTGGTAGTGAATGAATACTTTCCTTTGTTTTGGAGATGGTCCACCGTAGACGAGAGCTTCCCAACCGTAGTAGCAAGTTGCCCTACTTGATGCTCGATCGTCTTGAAATGAGTGTCCATTTGCTTCCCTATATCATCAAGCCTTGAATCATTAGCTTCCAACTTCTTCACAATCAACCCCAAAATCTCCTCCGTGGTAGCCTTTCCTTCATTGTTAGGAGCCTTTGCACCCGGATCAAATCCGGGAGAAAATTGAACGGCGGCTCTAATATTGGCATATGAAAAATTTTCATGTCTCCTCCATGTATTCCCATTAAATGGAGCTTGCGGTTGAGGTTGATAGCTTCCTTGTGGCCTATTTTGGTAAGGCATTTGGTAAGGCCTTCCTCCTTGATAATTCCCTTGAAAGTTTCCTCCTTGATAGCCTCCTTGGAATGGAGGCCTACCCATATAACTCACTTCTTCTACCGGCAATGAACTTGGACCAACATCAACATGGGGAACGGGTGGACTCACACTTGCTTGGCTTTGTGAAGTAGTAAGAGCTCCCAATCGGTCCATCATAGTCATCATCATACTCTTCATACTCTCGATCTCATCAACTTGTGACACTCTATGGTGTGCTCCTCTATTAACCGACACTTGGAATGAGTCTTGAGCTATGTTCTACATTATTTCATTCATTTTTCCCACGGTTTTAGACCAAATCGATCCATTAGCACAAGCATTCAAAAACGACCTATCCCCATCCGTCAAACCATTGCAAAAGAACATAATGGTTTGCTCCTCCGGAAAACCGTGTTGAGGACAATTGATAAGTAACATGCCATACCTCTCCCACGCCTCCGGTATTGTTTCCCCATTCTTTTGTCGGAAGTGGGAAATAGCCTCCTTTGCTTGCACGGTCTTTGATGGTGGGTAAAACTTCATCAAAAATTTCTTCGACAACTCCTCCCATGTACGTACGGTCCCGGGCGGTAGTGAATTAAGTCATGCTTTTGCTCTTCCTTTCAATGTAAAGGCAAAGAGCCTCAACTTCTTCGCATCTTCGGGTACCCCATGGTATTTTGTAGTGTCGGCAATCTCAAGAAATTGTGCCATATGTTGATGTGGGCACTCATTTCCATCTCTTCCTTCAAATTGCTTCTCCCTAAGCATTCTCACCAAAGCGGGACTTATCTCAAAGTTATTAGCATCTATCCTCGGCCTAGCTATCCCATGATAATGCTCTCTAAATTGTGGTTCAAAGAACTCTCTCAAAGGCCTTCCTTGAGGTGGTGGCTCATTTACGGGTTATGGTTGGGCATTTGGTATGTGAGGTGGCTCATGATATCGTGGCTCTTGATTATACGGCATATGGGGATAGTATGGTGGAAATTGTTGTGGATGAGGTGGATAGTAGGAATATTGATGAGCTTGAGGTGGATAAGAATATGGATTTTGGTAGGGGTAATTTTGTGGTGGCATCCCTTGAGGGAAAGGGTCAACTTGAGCATGGAAATGATTCCCATTACCTCCATTCTCTACTCCTCCTTCTCCTTGTCCATGTACCTCCTCTACTTGAGGATCACCCACTAGTCTCTCCTCATGCCTTTGATCTTCTCCTTCCATAGCTTCCCTTCTTCTTCTCACACGATTTCTTCTCAACGTAGCCTCAATTTCCGGATTTAGTGGCAAGGGTGGAACACCACTTGATCTTGTTAGCATACACCTACAATGCCACAAATCCAAGTATCAAATTCTAACCAATAAAATCAACAACAACAAAAATAAAAACAACAAATAGCCACTTCAAACAATCCTCAAATCTCACTTATAGGCGCAAAAACTAACTCCCCGGCAACGGCACCATTTGATTGGAGTGTATAGGGTAAGAGTTATTAAGACCAATCAACAAAATATCGAACCCAAGGGAGAAAGTATGCAAACGAAATTTAAGGATAAGAGTTCTAAATGGCTAAAGTTGCAACAAGTTTTTGGACTAAATCACTACAAAATGCAAGAATTTAAATGGCAAGATTATGCAAACAATCTATCAAACACCTAGAATGCAAGATCAAATATACTAAAATCAATGGGGGAATTGGGTGCAAGGGATAATCTCCTTCAAGGAATCCATGATTAACAAGCTATGATTGTATCCAAGTGCAAATCAATCAAATTAGAAAGCATAAACCATCATGAAATTAATCACTCTATTAATATCACAATGCCTAATGTGAGTATCCTTAGTTCTTCCCATCTCTCAATGTAGAAGTCCCCAATTCATACAATCATGCAAAATTGAAACCCGATTAATACCTAATCACTCAACTCTCGCCTATTGCTAGGGTGATCAACCATTAATCAAAAAAGACAATTTTTCATGAAGCACAATTAAGAATCACAATTAGGAAGCAATCTAATTCAATTGATCACAATTATCAACAATCATAGCATGAGGCAATCACTTCATCCCTAATTTCAATTATCCCAAGCACAAAGCTATTAGCCCATGGTGCTACAAGCAAAAGCCATGGGTAGAAAATCTAAGAAAGCAATTAACAATCTAATCACTACAAACAATGAATTAAAGAGAACAAAGGGTAAGAACATCACCAATTAAGCTTCAATAGGCAAAAATAAGAATGATTAATCTTCTACAATGCTTCAATCCAACTTCAACTCTCCCAAATCACAGCTGCAAACTTCAATTACAATCAATCAATCTTCTAATCTAATGGACTAAATGTAGAATATATCCTATTTCTAACAATCTAATGCAATTACAAGTGAATTCAAGCTACAAAATGTAAAATTCGCCCAAAGAAACTCCTAGAAACTGCTCTAAACTGCTAGAATCAATCTATCCCCTGTTTTGGCTTCCAATGGCTTAAAAACTGAATTTTTCGGTTTTGGGCACTCCTCGAGTCGAGCTTCAGGCCCTCGAGTCGAGGCCTAAGAGTCGCTAACACGTTTCTTCAAAATATCGCCTGTCTCGAGTCGAGGCTCAGCCCTCGAGTCGAGGATCCTGCAAATTTCTTATCCTTCGACTCGAGGCTCCTCCCTCGAGTCGAGCTCGCTGTCTTTTTGAAATTGTTTCCCTCCAGCATGAACCTCGAGTCGAGGTCTGTGCACCCTCGACTTCAGCCCGAGACCAGGGAATTTTTATCGAGAAGGGCTTTAGGCCCGACCCCCGTTTTCATCCCGTATGTTCGTCTTTTCATTCTAAGAATACCGGTACTCTCGGTTTGACAAAATTCCACCGATTTACCTGCAAACCGGGCGAAAAACATCAAAAACTAACAAAGTAATACTTTTTAGGCAAAATAGTGATACTTTTCACATTTAGGCACAAAAATCACACTTTAGCTCACTTTTTGCACTAAAATTGACCCTAAAAACATGTATTAATTCACTCCAATCAACCCTCCGGCTTGTTTTGCAGGTACGTTCGTGTGAAGGGAGCTAAGGATTGCATTGCGTAAAGGCTTTACCACGTGGAACCCAGGTGGGTAAACAGGCCCAGGTTAGTTTTTACGCATCAATTGGCGCCGTCTGTGGGAAAGGAGAGTTGAGATGTGAGTTTCAACTTCTCTTCCATCATTTTCAAAGAAAGATATCATGACTGGTGAACGTACACCCATGAGACCGATTGCACTAGTATCGGCTCGGGGAAGGACAACACCTGCAAACCCAACACAGGGTGAAGCTGCGTCCAACCCCGTGCCCCCTGCTGCGGTGCCCAACGCTGGAGGAACACCACTTGTTACAGTGGTACGAGATGAAAACTCAACTCCTGGTCAGCGCCACCCAGGAGTAGGAGCTGCTGCTAGAGAGAGAGGGGCTAACCTACCTGCCGCTTCCTCCGGGATTCCAGAAGGAATCCGTATAGTTGGGGTCCCAGGAGCCACTAATGCTCCATCAAGGGGGACACCTCAGAGAATGCTAGAACCAGCTGCCCCCATCACTCTCACTCAGGAGCAGTTGGATGATATGATAGCTCGAGCTGTTACAAGAGCAATGATAGAGGGGGGAAGACCCCTACCTGCAGGAAGGACAGGAGAAGCAGGACTGGAAAACCTGTCTGCTCGATCCCAGCCTGGGGCAGTAGGCAGGACAAGTATCAAGAAGAATGAAGAAGAGAGGTGGAGTCCAGGAACTAGGAGGAGGTCCTGGGTGAAGAAGGAGTCCAAGAATGGAGATCAGCGATTCCTAGACCAAGGGAGGCTGGTCCAGAAGAAGCTGCATGGGGGAGGGAGATAACCCTTACAGCGAGGGAGTAAGATCGAGGATGAGGAAGAAGGTACAAGAGTTACCCAATCGGAGGCCATGAAGGACCAGATCAGGTCCTTAAGAAAACAGATGGATAACATGAAACACCAGATAGAAAATCGGGTTAGTATGCCTAGACCCGTTACAGGTTGTCAACTTACTGAGAATATCTTACAAGATGAATTGCCTAGCAATTTTAAACCTCTTAACTATGAATAGGATGGTACGACTGACCCTTATGACCATTTGGTGAGATTTGAAAATTCGGCCCTACTCCATCAATATGGGGAGGGTGTGAAGTGCAGGGTCTTTCTTACCACTCTGTCTAAAGCGGCCCAGCAGTGGTTTAGCTAGCTGGAGCCCAATTCCATTGGCTCTTTCGAGCAGTTTGGGGAGCTATTTTTGCACCAGTTCGCCAGCGTAAGGAGACAACCTAGAGCTACGTTGACATTGTTTAACATAAAGTAAGGAGAAAGTGAAAGCTTGCGGGCCTTCATGAAGAGATTCGACCAGGTGGCACTGGAAGTTCCAACCGCCACCCCGAAAGTCAAAATTAATGCTTTTACTAGCAATCTCCGAGATGGAGATCTGTTTTCCTCTCTGGAAAAGAAGCCAGTTCAAACGTTCAATGAGTTGTTGAGGAGAGCAGAGAAGTACGTCACACTGGAAGAAGTTAAAAAGGCAAAGAGAGCCGAGGTCAAGCCACGTGGACTTGAGAAATAGAAGGAGTCAACGAAGAAAAACTCAAAGGCGGAACCAGAGAAGGCACCAAAATCTGGACCCCTCTCCAGGTTTGACAAATATACCCCCCTGAAGCTGGAACCTGCGGAGCTACTAGAGGTGGCATCCGACCACCCTGAAATAAAGTTTCCTTGGACACGATCCAGAGGGCCAATGAGGCCCAAGTCAGATAAGTTTTGTCATTTCCATAATGAATATGGGCATGACACTAATAATTGTTTTCACTTACGTGATGAGATTGAAAGGATCATCTAAGCAGGTCATCTTAAAGAATTTGTTTACAGAGATTGGGTCAGTTCCAGGGGACAAAAAAGAAAGGAGGTTGATGACAAAGATGAAGATAAAGGAAAGATGATTGAAGGGAGGCAGGAGGAGAGACCCTCCCAGAAGAGAGGACTAATCCAAATGATAGTAGAAGGTCCAGCCGAGGGAGACTTGTTCCGTGCACGAAAAGCTAGAGAGAGGAGTCTGAGGAGAGAGGTAGGAGAAATGTCAAGAGAGACGAGCCAGAAGGAGGTAGGCCATACACCCCGGATCCATTTTGGTCCAGAGGATGGAGGTCTCAGGAAGGAGGACCACAATGATGCACTAGTCATCACAACAGACGTGGCTGATATACTGTGGCGAGGATCTTCATAGACACGGGGAGCTCAGCGGACATCATTTTGTTGGAATGCTTCAAGAAAATGAATTTGAACGTGGAATTAAAGCGAGTGGATACTGCACTATATGGATTTATAGGGGGAGCAGTTCACCCTCTCGGTCAGGTAACCCTCCAGGAGGGGCTGGGCGAAGCTCCATGGAGGAGGGTGGTAATAGCGAACTTTTTGAATGTTGATATACCCTCATCTTATAACATGATCTTTGGTAGGCCAGTGTTTCTCTTTGGTGACCAGTTGCAGTCTAGGAAATGCTACGTGGAGGTAGTAAAGATGGTTGATAAAGAGCTGCATCGCAGCTTGAAAAGAGACAAGGAGGTGGATCGTGAATCCAAGAGATGTAAGATTACAGAAAAAGCTGATCCTCCGAAAATGACAGCTGAAGAAGAACTGATGATGGTCGAACTGTATCCAGACAAGAAAGGGTACACGACAAGGATCGGAGCCCAGCTGGAGCTAGAATTGGAGAAAGACCTGGTAATGGCTTTACGAAGGAATGCAGATGTGTTTGTTTTTTCTTCCTCTGACATGACAGGTATTCCGGAGGAGGTGGCCCTTCACCACCTCAACATGGATCCTAAAGCTAAGCCAATAAAGCAAAAACTGAGAGTCTTCGGACCAGAAAAGGATGCCATCACGAAGGCAGAAGCAGAGAAGTTGTTGGAGGTAGGACATGTTAAGCGAATCCAGTTTCCCACCTGGCTATCTAATGCAGTGTTGGTAGCCAAACCAGGGGGAAATGGAGAATGTGCATAGATTTTCGAGATCTGAACAAGGCATGCCCTAAGGATCACTATCCCTTACCTAGGATTGACCAGATGGTCGATTCTACATCTGGATTTGAGTTGCTCAGTATGATGGATGCCTACCAGGGCTACCAATCAAATACAGATTTTCCCTCCAGATATTCCAAAGGTAAGTTTCATTATCGCCAGTGGAACTTTTTGCTATATCAGAATGCCCTTTGGACTAAAGAATGCAGGAGCAACCTATCAGAGAATGGTTGACATGATGTTCAAAAACTAGCTAGGGAGAAACATGGAGGTTTACGTAGATGACATGCTGGTGAAAAGTGTGAAGGCAGGGGGACACGTGGCTGACATGGAGGAAGCTTTCTCAGTGCTAAGGATGAATGACATGAAGCTAAATTCGGCGAAGTGTTCCTTTGAAGTGAGGTCTGGGGAATTCCTCGGATATATGGTGACCCAGTGGGGTATTGAAGTCAAACCCGTTAAGGTGAAAGTTGTGCTTGATATGCAGCCCCCCACTAACATCAGGGAGTTGCAGAGACTGAACGGAAGAACTACAGCGTTAAGCAGATTCATAGCTAGATCTGCAGAGAGGAGCCACCCCTTCTTCAGGATCCTGAGGAAGGGATCCAGGTTCGAATGGGATGAACGATGCCAGCAGGTGTTTGAGGAGCTTAAACAACACCTGACCCAGTTACCTACGTTGACGAAGCCGGTACCAGGGGAGACACTTTACCTTTACCTCTGTGTAGGTGGGGTCTCACTCAGCTCGGTGCTGGTGAGGGAGGAGGGGTCAACCCAGAAACCTGTTTACTACATTAGTAACCTAATCCAAGGAGCAGAAGAGAGATACTCAGAAATAGAGAAGGCAACCCTGACTATAATGGTCACGGCTTGGAGGTTACGACCTTATTTCTTATCACATAAGGTCATTGTGCGGACTTACTACCTTCTGAAATAAGTAATCGGCAGAGCTGATCTCTCAAGGAGGATGGTCAAGTGGGTCGTCGAGCTGGGGTAGTATGATGTGGATTTTGAACCATGGAGGATCATTAAAGCATAAGCCTTGTCTGATTTTATTCAGGAGGGTACACGTGCGCTGCAGGAAGGAGAATGGAAGGTATATGTGGACGGCTCCATATCCATGCAGGGTTGTGGAGCTGGGATCGTGATTATTGATCCAGAGGGCCAGGAAACGCAAGTTGCAGTGAGGTTTGAATTCATCACCTCAAACAATGGAGCTGAGTACGAGGCCTTGATTCGAGGTGCGGAGATGGCCGCAGAGCTGGGAGCAAGTTGAGTTCGGACTCCCAACTTATAACCCAACAGGTTACAGGTGGAAGCCAAAGATGAGAAAATGATAGCCTACCTCCGGCGGGTAGCAGAGCTGCAGGGAAGGTTCAGCTCTTTTGAGGTAAGGCAGATACCTCGAGAGAAAAACTCCAGAGCGGATAGCCTGTCCAAACTGGCGAGTTCCGCAACGCTGCAGGGAGGGGGGAAGATCACCCTGGTCACTATAGAGGTAGAAGCTACGACTTCCTCAATAGGGGTCATTGGAGCTGAAGATGATTAGAGAACCAGCATTTATCGAGTGTTGCAAAACCCAGAGAGCTGCCCAGATAAAAGGAAAGCTCAGAAATGGAGAATCCGATACACAATGATCGGAGATAAGATCTACAGGCAGTCCTTTACGCAGCCTTACTTGAGGTGTTTATCCCCTCAAGAAGGGAGATACGTTATCAAAGATATACATGAGGGTTGTTGTGCTGACTATGCAGGGGCTCGAGCAATAATTCGGAAAGCCTTGAGGGTTGGATACTTCTGGCCTACCATGACCCAGGATGCTAAAGATTGGGTAAAGAAGTGTGAGAAATGTCAAAAGCATGGCTGCCTTATCCACCTCCCTGCAGAGGAGGGGGGCCATGCATTATCCATGTCCCTTTGCGAAGTATGGGATAGACTTGGTGGGCCCATTCCCGATTGCAGTGGGCCAGCAAAAGTTTCTAGTGGTAGTAGTGGACTGCTTTAGCAAGGGGGTCGAAGTTGTACCTCTAGCGAGGATCGAGGAAGATAACATAATCAAATTAATATGGAGGTATATTTGCTGCAGGTTTGGCATACCCAGAATCCTAGTACCAGATAATGGGACCCAGTTTATGGGAAACATGGTATGAAAATGGTGTGATAACCTGAAGATCGTTCAGAGATTCACTTCGGTGGCACACCCTCAGGCCAATGGCCAGGTGGAGGTCACCAATAGAACTATTGTGAACGGAATACATGTCTGGCTGGACAAAGCTAGAGGGAGGTGGATAGATGAGCTAGAGTCAGTACTTTGGGCTTATCGAACCACCCCCAGAGAGCCAACAGAAGAATCCCCCTTTCACCTAGTGTATGGGGCAGCCGCAGTCATACCTTCTGAAGTGGGGATGGAGACATATCGCCTAGCCCACTTTCAGGAAGGGAGAAACGAAGAATTGATGAGAGAGAACTTGGACATGCTAGAGGAGGAGCGCGAAATAGCCCACCTGAAAGCTGAGAAGTACAAGAACCGCATAAAAGCTACTTATGACCAGAAAGTCGTAAGTCGGAGGTTTGAAGGAGACTTGGTGCTGAGATAAGCTGATGCGTTGAAAAACATTGGAAAGCTAGATCCTAAGTGGGAAGGGCCGTACAAGGTGATTAAAGTCCTCCGAGGAGGAGCCTATGAGTTGTAAGACATGGATGGAAATCGACTGGCTAGACCCTAAAATGTCTGCCGATTGAAGAAGTTTTACACTTGACGAAAATACCCACCTCGCTGCAAGTAGGTGGTTCTTTTTCTATTTTAGACTTGCTTTGTTTATGTCATTTGAATTCTGAGTTTGATATAATTTCGTTCCACTGGTACTCTTTTTTCCCCTACCTGCGGGTTTTCCACTAGGTTATACCGTAGGGAGGTTTTTTAAAGAGGCCGACCGAGTTAGTTCTTGACTTGCGTTGATCGATTATGGTCAATAGAACAAATTTGTTTATCAATTAACAAAAGAAATTCTTCATTATTCATGAGTTTGCCAGTTTATTCTTTCGTTGATTACGATTGAGATGATATGATTTCGAACTACTTAATATAATTGAATCACAACACACGATCGATTGTAGAAGATAGATAACTTTCGAAAAAGTTAAATGAATGAGTAAAATGCATGAAAGCATTTAATGAGGAAAACAAACATGATAAATATTCGCGAGTTGAATTGACATCAATCAACAAGAAAATAAGCTAAGAGATAGCTTCAAAAAACCGAGTTAAACCTGCAGATAAGGTTTAACCCACCTAAACCCAGAGAGGGTTACAAGATGAGAAGCTAAGAGATAGTTTCGAAAAACTAAAGTTAAACCTGCAGATAAGGTTTAACCCACCTAAACCCAGAGAAGGTTACGAGAAGAGAAGCTAAGAGATAGCTTCGAAAAACTAAAGTTAAACCTGCAGATAAGGTTTTACCCACCTAAACCCAGAGAGGGTTACGAGAAGAGAAGCTAAGAGATAGCTTCGAAAAACTAAATTTAAACCTGCAGATAAGGTTTAACCCACCTAAACCCAGAGAGGGTTACAAGAAGAGAAGCTAAGAGATAGCTTCGAAAACACTAAGTTAAACCCGCAGAGAAAGTTTAACCCACCTACAAGAAAAGAAGCTAAGAGATAGCTTCGGAAACACTAAGTTAAATCTGCAAAGAAGGTTTAACCCACCTACAAGAAAAGAAGCTAAGAGTTAGCTTCGAAAACACTAAGTTAAACCTGCAGAGAAGGTTTAACTCACTACGAGAAAAGAAGCTAAGAGATAGCTTCGAAAACATTAAGTTAAATCTGCAAAGAAGGTTTAACCCACCTAAACTCAGCAAAGGGTTACAAGAAAAGAAGCTAAGAGATAGCTTCGAAAACACTAAGTTAAACCTGCAGATAAGGTTTAACCCACCTAAACCTGGAGAGGGTCGCGATAATCACGGCTAAAGAAATGCTCAAGAGTAAACCTAGAAGGAGCTGCAAAAACCAAATAGCTTCAGGATGCTAAGTTAAACCTACAGTCGGGATTTAACTGGCCTAAACCCAGAAGGGGTTGTAATAGTATGAAAGCTGAGACGTGGCTTTGGAAAAAGCCCGGAATAAACCTGCGGAGAAAGGTTTCTTGCTATCTTAAAACCCGTAAGAGATTCTCACGAAAGGAAGCTTTAGAAGACTAAATTAAGCTCAGGAGAAGGGCTTAATTAGACCCGCACCTAGAAGGGATGTTGAGATCTGAAACTACGAAAGTTTCATAGATACCGAGTTAAACCTATAAAGTTTAGCTAGACCTACCCCTAGAGAGGGTTATGTGTCTTGAGGCTAAGAATGCCTTGAAAATATCAAGTTAGACTTACAAGAATTTAACTAATCTAAACCCAGAAGGGAAATGCCAGAATTAAAGCTAGAGATAGCTTGAAGAGACCCACAGAAAAGGTTTAAATTATTAAGAGACAACTACGAAAATACGAGATTGAACCTATAAGTAGGGTTCTACTAAACTCGAAGAGGATTGAAGAAACCATCTGAGATGTAGCCTTGACAAAGCTCAGACTAAACCTGCAGAAAAGAGGTTTGTTTACTCTAAACCTAGAGAAAGATTTTTTCAGAAAATCAAGCCGAACCTATAGGAAAGGTTTGGTCAACTTAGAACCCAAGAAGGGTTAAAGAAGTACAAAATAGAAATCTACAGAAAGGTGTTTACCTAATGCAAGCCCTAGAGGAATTGCATGAAAGAAGAATCCAAACTATGGCTTAGAGAAAGCCCGTGTCAAAACCAGTGAAAGGGGGGCCTTAACCAAGTTTTACCCGAAGAAGGTCTCCTAAGAAGAAGCTACGTTGAACCTGTAAGAAGGTGTTAGCTAATATAAGCCTGGAAAAGGTTTTTCGAAACGAAACTGTGTTAAATCTACAGAAAGGATCTAACTAACCCTAGAGAATATACCAAACCAAGGATAAAAGTTGCTTAGGAAAGGGTAACTTCGAGCTTAGAAAAAGCTATCTAGAGAAACTCTTAAACTACTAAGTCAAGGGAAAATTCGAAAACCTGGGTTCAAGCAGAACCTAAGGTATTTACCACTAAGAATAAGAAAGGGAGAATCCCAAGTAGATGGGTTATCAACCTATGAGAAAAGGGATACGTTCAAGCTACAGCTAGGGAGAGGTTCCTAGCGCCTAAGTCATGCCTTCAAGCTAACAGCCTAGAAGCTAAACAGTTTGAAAACATGCAGCAAAAATCAGATACGAATAGTACAGATAAGAAGCAGGCAACTCCCGGCAAGGGAGGACACAAGCATACATGCAATAATAAGCTCCCAGCGAGGGAGGGTAAACAATAGGCGTAAAGATAAACTCCCAACTAGGGAGGACATAAACTATTTAGTAAGAATAAACTCCCGGCAAGGGAGGAGTGCATCTATTCATAACAAAAGAGCCCCCGGTAAGGGGGCAATCAGAGCACAAAAATAAAACTTCCAATCAGGGAGAACAAAGTTTGAAGTGCTAAACCAGCACATAAAGCGGAAAATAAAATTGTTTATTACATTAAGAGAGATTGTTTTAAAGAAAGTTACTGGGGGGAATTTTGGGGACCTTCTGTGGCAACAGCAGTGTCATCCTGGTTCACCTCCATCTTCATAGCCTGCTTCAAGCAAGCGTCATCCCGAGAAATGGGATCATCCAGTGTGAGGGGGCATAAAGGTTGCTTCATAGATGCGGGGGTGGCAGACATCACTTCAGTCTTCAGAAATTGAGAGACTCCCTAGCTCATAACCGGAAGCCACCATTCTCCCTCAATAAGATGAGTAGCATCCCCCTTGAAGTATGGTGGAGTGGGCATGGCTTGGAGAGGACCGGTTCCATCAAATTCGCCAGTAAAGGAGGGGTCGACTTGCTGCTGCACTTCGGCATTAAAGCCGTACTCGTAGAAATGTCTGATATAGGGACCCATGTCCCTCAAGAAACTAGGATGCTGTAGATAAGTATCCTTAAGGTTGACCCACAGAGAGTGTAAAAACTGCTGACCTGATTCAGAAGTGAAGAGGTGATCGTGAAAGGATTTTGCTCCCTCCACCAGGGCTTTTTCGTGCACTTGAGATTCTTGAAAAGCGTAGTGGATGGCCAAATCATTGGTCTCTTTCTCAGCAGCCTCGTGTGCTGCCTCAGCCTTGGATAGCTCAGCCTCAATCTTCTTGATACAGAGAGCGGTAAGAGTGGCCTTTTTCTTTTCAGTGAGGAGGGAATCCTCCAACTCCTTCAATTGAGGTGAAGGGAGGAGATTGGAGGGGCTCCACAAGCTGGATAGCAAGATACCTAACTGAGACACAAAAAACACAACCTGTGTTAACACCTATCTTGAGATTACCTGGGCAAAGTGGCTGGCAGCCTGATGTTGTTGCTGGTCAGGAGGGAGGTTGATGAGCCTTTCACAGTCTTGGGTGGAAATCAACTCGCTAAAAAACTTACTAGCTGAAGGACATGAAGAATAAGAGTCCACGTCGATCGGGGCAGAAGAGAGGCCCTGGCTATGCCTTGTGGGATACTTACGGCGGAAGATATCCTTCGAGGGGAGTGAATCTTGACTAGCTGAGGCTTTACCTCTGGTAACCTTAGACTTTTTCAACGGAGGGACCTCTGTTCCTGGATCTTCGAGGGGATTGGGAGCAGGGGAGGATGGAGGAACATCTGGAGTGTCTTGATGTGATTCAGGGGGGGCGGAGCTGAGACGGAGAAATCAGCGGGACCCTCCAAAACCTTTGAAAGCCACAATATTTCTGGAAATCGGAAAATAAAATGACTTAGCATCAGTTGCAATCATAATAGTAACACAGAGAAAATATAATATTTACCATCATTCGGCTCAAGAGGAACCTTTGTCGGGCTGAATTTAAAATGAGAAAGGAGACAGAAGGGAACTTTTCCAAGGAATAGACAAAGGAATAGACACTTCCCTTTTACCTTACTACTCACGTAGCAGAAGGGACCAGCCATCTTACAATTATAGTGAGGAAAAAAGAGCTCTGCAGAGGGTTTTCCCCCCGTTTCCCTTAAGGAGAATGCAAAACGAGATCATCATCCTTATGGCATTGGGGACGAATTGATTGAGGGGAACTCCATAAAGGTTCGAGATTTGACATAAAAATTTAGAAGGAGGAAGCCTTAACCCAGCTTCGAACTAGGCGTGCCAAAAGGCGAGAGTAGGAAAATGAGCTAGATTAGGATGCTCGTTAGGGCCTGAAAGAGATATTTGGTAACCGGAGGAAATGAGGTTATCATCAAAATAACTACTTAGGGTTTTTGCCTTGAGTTTTGAGGAGCCTGCGTAAGAATCCCAGAAATGAACCCTATCCACCTCAGGCGAAGAGGAAGACACGGGGGAGGGATTCTCACGAAGGTTTAAAACAGGAGAGTGATGAGAGCTCTGGGAGGAGTTACAGGTGACAGAAAGAGTCTTAGAAGAGTTCGACTCAGACATTGCTTGAAAACCTATGAGAAAAATAAACAAGAAAATAAAGAAGGGAGTTACCTGGATTCGAGTGGAAGAGCGGAATATGAGAGAGAAGATGACGGCGGGAAGTCTGGACTGAGGAGAAATTACACGAAAGGAATTATGAAGGAGGGGAAGAAGAAGCGAAACTGATTTGAAATAAAAAAGAAATTAATTGAGACGTGTATCAGTGTACTAAAACTGAAGAACGGATGCATGCTCGACATTTGGCGGCCTCAGAAGCCGAAGAGTCGCTAGACTCCAACAGTTAGCGAGAGGGGATGTACACTTGGAAGTTGAAGCTACAGGGAGGATTTTCAAATCTTCCTTACTCCAGCGAGCTCTGAGATTGCTCACCGGAGTAGGGGGAGTGGTTGATGTGGATAAAAATGGCAGGCCCAACTACACGTAGGGCCCAAAGACGTTCAGCCCAATAGGGCCTAATGACACAACCGAATATCCTCAATAGAGGGAGGAAAATCCGAGGTGGGCCGAAGCCTAGATTAATCTCAAAGGGGCTGCAAAGCCTAAACTTAGCTACAGGCAGGCCACGAGGCCCAGGCCTGGCTACAGATGGGCCCCGAGAACCAAACCTAAGTACAGGAGGGCTGCGAGGCCCAGGCCTGGCTACAGATGGGCCTCGAGACCCAAACTTAACTACAGGTGGGCCACGAGGCCCGAACCTAACTACAGATGGGCCACAAGGCACAGTTGAGATCTGAAGCCCATAAGCGAGTATTAACCGAGCCCATAAGAGCGAATTATCTGATAAGATCGAGGAAATGCGAGAAGTAACAATCAGTTCAAGAAGATTAGGGCCCACGTCAAGGAATATTCCTCATATTCTTCATTGACTAGGTCCAACCTCCATCCAGGAAGGAAAATCGTAGGCACAATTAGTTTTTTTAAGAGAAAACATATCTACGCACGACATCATGAAGGAACGTGCGGGATAATGCCATGAAACCGTAATAGCGGTTACCACTCCTAAAGTACGTATAAATAACACCCCCAGGAGGGAGGTAACGGTATCGAATAACTATCACTCTTACTTAGCTACTTCCTACGTACTTCCTTGAGTGTTTTTCGGTGATCTGACTTAAGCGTCGGAGTGCCTGTTGGATCAAGAAGTTTTGATGAGTTAAATGAAGCAGCTCAGATGATCAGACGACCTGTAGAATAAGCTGAGATTGAGACCATAAGCTAAGCTGATCAGACGGGGTCGAGAACCAATCTAGTCAGCTGAGGTCTGGAAGAGTACAAGTCGTCTGGAGACGAGCTTAAGTCTAGTCATCTGCAGGAGATGAACATGAAGAGCTCAGATGAGGTCAAGACAAGCTGAGTAGAATAAGAAAGGCAAATCTTCACCGAGTCAGCTGCAGACGAGTAGAGCAAAGACAGCTGAGGTCTAGAGCAGTTTTCAAGATTAAGTTTGTTGAAGCAGTTTTCAGTTTGTTAGAACTGACTAACAAACTAACTGTCTTTTCAGACTTGTAAATAGGTCTAGGCACTTCCTTTTAAAAAGAGAGATACACTTCATACAGAATATTCAGAATACATAGAATTCACAAGTTATTTTCCAGAAATTTATTCTCTCAAATCACAAGTTTTCAAAAAACCACAAAATAGTTTTTCAAGATTTCTTCATAGATTTTTCTAAGTGTTTGTAGAACACTTCATTGCACATCTTCAAATACACTTCTTTTTCTTAGAGTTAGATTTCATAAGTTTGGTTAGCATTTTGAAGAGTTGAAGATCAAGTTGTAAGTTGTAAGTTGTAAGATTGTAAAGTAAGTAAGTAAGCAGATAGTGGAGACCCTTCTTCAAGTTGGAGAAGGAGAGTGGATGTAGGATTGTTATAATCCGAACCACTATAAAATCTGGTGTTCTTTATTTGCTTTATTTACTTATCTGTTCAACTTCAAATTTATTATTCAAAGATTAAGTTCAGAATCAAAGTTAAAATCTGAATATCAGTTTGCTTTTGATCTTAATAAAGTTGAGTCTAATATTGAATTTCCGCTGTGTGCATCTGGTACTTTGAATATATTTTGAGAAATTTGAAAAATCTACAAAATATATTCAACCCCTCCTTCTAGATTTTGTCCTAGAAGGTTAACTCAAAGTTTCTTAATCAACTCAACTAATCGGGACCAACAAGTGGTATCAGAGCAGTGTTAAGCTGTTCTGATATTGATTTTAGGTCTTAACAAAGATTCTGAAATTTTCTTGATTTTCTTCATCTTCTCTATTGCTACTAACAGTGTTACTAATAAATTTTTGTGTAGTATTTTATTTCTTTATCTCATTATGTCTTCAGGAAAAAGTAAGAAGTCCAGGAATTTACCTGAATTTTCTATTAAAGATTATGATTACTGGAAATTCAGGATGGAGAATCATCTTAAGGCCATCCATGATAGGATGGAGGAGGTTCTTGAAGAAGGACCTATAAAATTTTATCATGGAGGCAGTAGCACTGGAGCTGAATCAGCTGAATCCAGAACCAGACAAGAGAAAAAGAGTTCTGAATTGACAAATGATGAAAGAAAGATCCACAATCTACATCAAGTAGCTCGAACTGAAATCATTGAGACTTTAAGTAAAGATTGGATTGAGAAGGTTAATAGATGAAAAACTGCCAAAGAAATGTGGCAGACTCTGGCAAATGTTTGTGAAGAATCAGATCAAGTAAAAGAGAATAAGCTGCAGTCGGTCTTACACGCATTTGATACATTCAAAATGAAGGAAAATGAATCTGTGGATCAGTTAGATGTAAGGTTGACGAATCTCCTCAACAAAGCAGCTGACCTTGGAAAGAACTATACAGAGGAGATTAATAACAAGATACTGAGATCATTAACCAAGAGATGGAGAGAGAAATCCAATATCCTTAAAGCAACTCAGAATTTATCTTCTATTACTCACCATACCTTGTTCTCTCATCTTAAAGCTCTAGAGTATGACATTCAAATAGAGGATGAAGAGGATGAGATGGAGTCTAGCACATCATCCAAGTTTGTTGCGTTTATCAGCAAAGAAGACAAGATGTCAACAGAGTCTGTAGGAGCTGACCTATCTCTGAAGGAGCAGATGGTCCTGCTCACCAAAAGGTATGACAGATTAAGAATGAAATATAAACGAAATAAATTGAGATTTACAGGTAAGGATAGATCAAGATCCAAATCAAGAAGAAAGGAAGATGAGTCTACAGATGATGATAAAAGCAGGAGCCAGACAAGAAAATTCAGATCACCTGTCAAAAGAAATCCTTCCAGCCCTAGATCAGACAGGAGTGACACTTGCTACACATGCAACAAGCCAGGACACTTCAGCTATGATTATCCTCAACTGACTCCTAAAGAAAGGGAAGAGAAAAGGAAAAAGAGAGACAGGAGATTTGCGGATCAAAGGGCTCTGTTGGCTGAAGAAAAGGAGTCAAAGAAATCATCATCATCATCATCATCCTCATCTGATTTCGGATCAGATGATGAAATCTGTCTCATGGCTAAAGAGGTAGTCTATTATTCATCTTCTGATAATGATTCCTGTCAATCTGCATCTGATTATGATCAAACTGTTATTCATGAATTATTGAGAGATTTAAAGACATCTCTGGCTGCTTATAAACAGCTAGAGACAGAGAATTTGGCTTTAAAGGATCAAATTCGGATTCTAATTAAAGGAAAGCAGGTGATGAACTATCCAGAAACTGAGGAAACATTCAAGGGGGAATGTTTTCCCCAGGCTGAGGCTAGTACATCAGCCAGCTTACCTGAAAGATTAAAAAAGTGAATTGAAAACTTTAAAAGACAAATTTGAATTAATCTGTGCTGAAAATGAATTAATTAAGAAAGACAATGAGAAGTTAGTCTTCAAAATTAGTCAACTTAATAATTCACAATCAGTAATAGATCACATATTTAATACATCTCAAAAATCCCATGACAAAACAGGTCTTGGTTATGACAGAAATAATAAATCAGATGTCCAGAAACCTAGGAAATTTGTAAAAGCATCTGATCAATCAAAAGAGGTTAAAATTGGTCCTTGGAAACCAATCAGTCAAGGACTGCATCTCCCAGCTTGAAAACAAAAATTCAGCTGAGGACTCCTTATCAGACTAAGAGAAATCCAAGAACCAAAATAAGAAGAAATTCTTATTATAATCCTTTTGATGGAAGAAGCAGATGTTATCCTACATTTCCTAAGTTTAGGAAAATTACTAAATCTGAATACAACAAGTTATCATTTAAAAGTGATACAATTGTAGACAGATTTGGTAGAGAGACCAAGTCTGATTTATTATTTGGAGATGAGATTTTTATCTGGTTACCTAAAGTGATGCTTGACCTTCAAGGACCCAAGATCACTAGGGTACCTTATAACTAATCTGTTTTTCAGGATTCACAGGGATCATCACTCAAGGAAGAGATTTTAGCTTCTATTTGGTACATTGATAGTGGTTGTTCACAACACATGACTCATAACAAGAGGTTGTTATCAAATTTCCAAAGCATTGATGGTCCAAGAGTATTATTTGGAGACAATAATTGTGGTCAGACTAAAGGTGTAGGTACTCTGATTATCAAGGATATTCAGGTATCTGAGGTATATTTTGTTGAAGGATTGAAACATAATCTGCTATCTGTTTCCCAGCCTTGTGATAAAGGTTTTCTTGTCAAATTTTCAAAGGATAAATGTGATATCTTAGATAATTCCTCAGATAAGGTACTTTTAACTGGCTTCAGACATGGTAATGTCTATGTGGCCAACTTTAATAGTTGCCCCAAAGATACTTGTCTGATAGCTAAGGGTGGAGAGGATATCAGCTGGCTATGGCACAAGAGGCTTAGTCATCTGAATTTCAAGACCCTTAGTAAGCTGGCTAAAAAGAACCTTGTTAAGGGATTACCTGAGAAACTTTTATCTACTGATCTTAAATGTGATGCTTGTCAGAAAGGTAAACAGCCTAGACACTCATTTAAGAGTATTAACTCCTCTTCATCTGAAAGAGTGTTGCAACTATTTCATCTGGATCTGTTTGGACCTGTTTCTCCTCTCAGTTTTAGTGGAAGGAAATATACTCTTGTTGTAGTAGATGACTTTTCTAGATACACTTGGGTTATATTTCTTTTCAAGAAAAATGAGACTATAAACAAGATCCCTGATCTGTTCAGACAGATTCAGAATGAAAAGGGTGTTAATATTATTAAAATAAGGAGTGATAAGGGCGCAGAATTTTTGAATTCTTGTTTATCTAACTTTTTCAATGAGTGTGGAATTATTCATGAGACATCTTCAGCAAGAACTCCTCAACAAAATGGAGTGGTTTAAAGAAATAATAGAACCTTGAAGGAAGCAGCCAGGAGCATGTTAGCTGAGTATGATACCCCTGACAGGTTCTGGGCTGAAGCCATCAACACAGCTTGTTATACCCAGAATAGGTGCTTAGTTGTTAAAGACAAGGGTAAGACTCCATATGAGATTTGGAAGGATAAGATTCCAAGAATCTCATATTTCAGAGCTTTTGGTTGTAAGTGTTTTATCCATAACAATGGGAAATCTAAGTTGAGAACTTTTGATGCTAAGGCAGCTGATGGAATATTCTTGGGATATTCCAACACTTCCAAGGCATTTAGAGTTTTTAACAAGACAACCCTTTGTGTGGAGGAAACCCCTCATGTTGTTTTTGATGAGTTGTATTTCTTCTCAGATAAAGTGAATCAAATTTCTGAAAGTCTAGATAAAATTGAACTAACCAAGACTAAACATAGAACTGTCTATTTACCTAGTCTTGATTCAGAGTCAGATGAAGAAGAATCCCCATCTGATAATCAGAAGACAACTTCTGATCAGACTTCATCAGAACAGACACCCTTGACGTCAGCTGATCAGCGGGGGTCAGCTGATGAAGGGGGAACGTCAGCTGAGGAAGAGTCAGAGGAGTTGCCTACTGAGACTCAAGATGAGGATCCTTCTCCTCATATAGGCAAAAGGATGAGAAGCTACCATCCATCTGATCAGATTATAGGAGATCCATCTAGTAGTGTGCAGACACAAATGATGTTGGACTCTGAAAGTCTGTTCAACTATTATGTGTCGCTTCTTGAACCCAAGTCTATTGAAGAAGCTCTATCAGATCCAAACTGGATAACTGCCATGCAGGAGGAACTGCATCAGTTTGAAAGATAAAATGTTTGGGAATTAGTGGAAAGACCCTTACACAGAAAGATTATAGGCACCAAATGGGTGTTTAAAAACAAAATAGATGAGAACAACATTATTGTTCGAAATAAAGCAAGATTAGTTGCACAAGGTTACTCACAGTCTGAGGGGATAGACTATGATGAAATCTATGCTCCAGTTGCCAGATTAGAAACAATAAGGTTGTTCTTGGCATTTGCTGCATATAAATCTTTCAAAGTCTTTCAAATGGATGTTAAGTCTGCCTTTCTTAATGGTGTGTAGCTTGAGGAAGTCTATGTGGAGCAGCCTCCTGGGTTTAAGATCAATAACAAGGTCTATAAACTCAACAAAGCTCTATATGGACTGAAACAAGCTCCCAGAGCTTGGTATGATACCTTATCTGATTTCTTGACATCAAATGGTTTTTCAAAAGGTAAAATTGATAGAACTTTGTTTAGAAAGGAAGTAGATGATAACATCTTATTAGTTCAAATTTATGTAGATGACATAATCTTTGGTTCACCTAATCTGAAATTATGTGAAGAGTTTAGCATTCTCATGAAAAACAGGTTTGAAATGTCAATGATGGGTGAATTAACATACTTTCTAGGCTTACAGATTAAACAGATGAGTAAGGGTATATTTATACATCAGTCTAAATATGCTAAAGATCTGATTGAGAAATTTGGAATGACTACTAGCGGAGAAGTTAAAATACCTATGGCAACTAACTTCTCTATGGATTCAGATGAGTAGGGGATACCCACAGATGCAACGGAGTATCGTGGACTGATTGGATCTCTTCTCTATCTCATTGCAAGTAGGCCAGACATAGCCTTTGCAGTTGGGGTATGTGCAAGATTCCAGTCTAATCCCAAGAAAACTCATCTGGAGACGGCTAAGAAAATTCTTAAATATCTCAAAGAAACCTTGCAAGTAGGGTTATGGTACCCAGCTGATGACAACCTTGAGCTGACAGGATATTCAGATTCAGACTTTGGAGGATGTAAGATTGATAGGAAATCCACTTCAGGAACTTGTCAATTCTTAGGCAACAAATTAATTTCTTGGTTATCTAAGAAACAGACATCTGTTGCCACCTCCACAACTGAAGCTGAATACATGGCAGCTGGAAGTTGTTGCTCTCAACTCCTCTGGATTAGTCAACAGCTTAGAGATTATAATATTCAAACATCAGTTGTTCCTATTTACTGTGATAGTAATAGTGCAATAGCTATGACTTACAATCCTGTTCTGCATTCTAGATGTAAGCATATAGACATTAGGCATCATTTAATTAGAGATCATGTTGAGAAGAATGACATTAGAATTGAGAAAATAGCCACTGAATCACAAAAAGTAGACATTCTTACAAAACCATTAGCTGAGTCTAGGTTTAAAGAATTGTGCTTAGAATTAGGATTACTTGATGCATCTTTAGCTGATTTCTAAATTGTTTGCATCAGATTAATGTATTCCTTATTTCTGGTTATTTCTTTTCTTTAAATCAATGTCTAGAAAGAATTATCAGACTAGATATAAGTCAAAGGACAATCAGGTAGCTGATATCATTGATTTCCATCTTAGGAATCAAGAATCAAGGATTAGTCATATTAACCTTATCTGACATGATAATTACTTATCTTACATTTGGTAAATCAGATGAGGGCACAATAGTCAGCTGATCTCCCGAAGAAACAGATGACTATCTGCACCCTATCTGATCTACCTCAAGCTACTAATGGTTTTCCTTAAGTCTTTGTCTTTGCAGGAATAGGTCACAAGATCAGACTGTTTCACCTCATTTTTTTGTCCTCAATATTTTATTCAGACACCTTTGTTTCTAAAATAAACTTCATATTCTTCATAAAATTCTTTTTGGATTGATTGGTTGGAAAACCCATCTTTAGAAAATTAAGTCTGAGTCTGTTTATTTAATTGTTTTTAAGATTGCTAAAAAAGTTAAAACTAAGTTGTTTTTAAAATCAGACAGGTTACTTTATCAAATGACTTTACAAACCCATCTGTTTTTAAACCCATCCGTTTTGCAAACCCTTATTCGAAGTAAGGTAACCCTAGGCTGACGTCAGGTATACTTACTTCCCTGCATAAAGTAACATACATCTGTCAAATCAATAGTCTATAAAGTAACTATTTACGCATTCCAAAGGCGAGTAACATCCACGCGCTGAATCCCAATCGTTTATCTTAATTTTTAACCGTTGATTCATGCGCAGTAAAAACTTTTTAAATAAATGGCTTAGATCAATTTAAATTTTCTAAAAAGGCGGTTTCTCTTTCCAATCTTCCCTCCTATAAATACGTCTTCTTCCTCAATCAAACCTTTTCACTTTCAGAATTTCATACATACACTCTGCAAATTTTCAAAAAACCTTCAGTTTTATTTTTATGAGTTCTTTTTCAAAAACCAATTGGAGTTACATCAATGATGGTGGATGTTCACAATGATACGTATAACAAGAAAATTAAATCGGAGATGTACGTTGATTTTGAGATGACTACTGACGGTGAATCAAGGGAGATTCTGGATTTATTGGAGAGGGCAGGATTGAGGACTTTGTGTTCCAAGAAATCCCCCTCCAATAAAACGTTGGACATGAGAGGGATCGAGTTATACGTTAACGGAACGTTTGAGAATGGAGTATTCAAGACTAGAGTCTACGGCGAGGTTCTCACTGTTACTCCGGCGGAGGTAGCCCGCATTTTTTACACAAGCAGTGAGGGAGTTAACCCCCTCACATACAAGTCCGATGACTGGGTAGAATCATTTGAGATGATTGCCCGGAATTCGATGAGGGATCGGCGATCGGAGCTGAAGAAGAAGATGCTCCGGCGGAGATATCGTCTTCTGATGACGATTGTGACGAAAGTGATTCTTGGGGAACAGAGTTCCCATGATGGGCTGACCAGACCCAGGCTGTGCGTAATGAGGGCAATAATAGACGGAGTTCAAGCAAACTAGGCTGGGATGCTACTGGAGAAGCTTGAGTCGGAAAGGAAAAGGCTGGAGGTGGTAGGTGGAAAGTGGCAGGTGAGGTCGATCACCAGCCTATTCAATAAGGTGACGGTGATTCTGGAGGACCTGCTGTCAGCTGAAATAAACTGGGCTGATGGAGTCAGGCCCTACACAAAACAGAAAGGGATCCTGACTAAGGATGAGCCGCTTGGGGCTCCAGCTGACTCAGATGAAGGAGGAGCTGAGGTCGGAGCCTAGGCACCAGCAGCAGAGGAAGCTGAGGAGGAGGAAGAAGAGGAAAGAGAGGAAGAGCTGCCGACGGTGAGCTCAGCTGAGGCCTCACAGCCGATGAAGCTGAAGGAGAAGGCGACGAGGAGGAGGAGGTTGGTGAAAACCTCGGAGCTTGGGGGAACGTCTGCTGATCAGCCGAGCCTTCTGCCTGAAGAGGCAACGACGCTGGAGATAGCAGCCCAGGTGGTCCAATCAGAGGAGGTTCAAGACATAAGCTCTGAGAGGAACCCCCCCCCACTCACAGTCAGGTACAATTCTCCCCCTCCCCCTCTCCAGCCCACTCTGGCGATGAAGAGGTGACCCAGGCTGGCACCTCAGAGCCTCTAAAACAGCCTACTCCCAAAACAGTCCAAGCCACAACCTCATCTACCCTTCCCTAAACCCAGTCTTCATCCCCTCCACCATCCCCATCTGAGATGTTGTCCTTTCTCACAGGACTAGTATACGCCCCTACCCCCATATCTACCATCTCCCCACCAGCCTTACCCACATCTTCCCAAACTCTCACTCTTAGCCCAATCCAACCCATCTTACCCCAGCCAACCCCATCTCCACCACCCACTACCTCAGAAATTCCACCCCCTCCATCTTCACCCCCACCAGAAATCCCCCCCTCCCCCATCAGACGCCCCTACTTCATCCCACCCCTCTGAACCCCAGCCAGTGGATACCTCCAACATCTTTGGGGATATCCACATGAGCTCCCCCAGTCCAACTTCTCCCACCACCTCTTCCTCATCTGATTCAGAGGAGGAGGCCAGTCCAATCCTTGCCATTTCGTCAGCTTTTGAGGATCTGCACAAGAAGATAATATCCCAAGTCCAAAGGCTGATGGAAAGGAAGACGAGGAAGGTGATTCGAGCAGTCACCGATACAATGCTCGCCAACATGCAGATTGTTGAGGTCAACATTTCACGCAACCTATCAGCCAATCTCAGCACTGTTGTTGGTTCTCGGCTGAGTGACCTGGAGGAGGAGGTCAAGACACTTAAGCAGAAGGTGGCAGCTGACAATGAAATCCTGGTCAATGCACTCACATCTAATCAGAATGACTTCAGGGTTCGTTGCTCAGCTCTGGAAAGACAGCTCCAGACCCTCCAAGATGAAGTCAAAAAGGGGGAAGGAGCTGAAGGAAGAATGGACACCCTCACAGCTGGAGTCTTGTCACTCACAGACAAGGTAGACTCGAAGGCAGACTTAGCTGAGTTGGAGGCAGCCAAGGCAGAAATCAAAATAAAATCAGACGAGCTGGCTGCCTTGCAACTGAGGGTGACCTAGATAGAGGAGGTCATCCGAGAGGATGAGGAGAAGAGGAGGAAGGAGGAGGAAGAGAAGTTTGAGGCACTGCTGGCCAAGATGAAAGAGTCAGAAAAACCCGAGGCCAAGGGCAAGGGTAAAGGCGAGGAAGTGGAAAAGTCCTCATCAGCTGAGCAGCTGATCAGCCCCAGAGCCGAGCGCAAAAGGAAGGAGCCTGACTTCTCAAACCTCTCAGCTGAGCAGATCAGAAGAATCCACGCTGAGAAGGAGAAGTATGAGAAGCAGGAGAAGAAGAGGCTGAAGAAGCTGGGGAAAGCTGAGCTGAAGTGGGACAGGGATACTCGGAAGTGGGTATCCAAAGCAGCAGATGAAGCGGACTTCCGCCCTGTCCACCGCACGTCAGCTCCTCCCAAGATGGTTTCAGGGAAGTACACCAGCGAATATAAGAAGCAGGCCCTGGATGCCAGATGGATGTACTACTGGTACATCTTGAAGGCATCTCCATCTGGAGCAGCTAATGAAGATATGAGCTGGCATGAATGGATGGAAAAGGAGGACGCCGATTTTTATGGGAAGCTGCTCGATGAGGCACATAACGTGTTCAACTGCGATTTAGTCGCACCAGCCTATGAGCAAGTTACCCCTAAGCTGAAAGAAGACGGCTCTCCAGACCTGGAATGGGTCAGATCAGTCATAGCCAAAGCAGAAAGGGAATCCGAGCTCGCAGACGAGGATGAGCTTAAACAGCTAAGAGCGAGGATTTTCAACTGGCTGAACATTCTAGAAGCCAGCAGATGGGGAATCTGATAGAACAGGATTTTCTTTTCCTTATCTTTTATTTTCTATCAGTTCATCTATCTGTAAATCTGTAAATTTGTGAATGAATATATTTGGACTTATGTGAATTACTTGTTTTATTTTCTTAAAGTTTTTTTTCTTTAAGAAAAACTTAAAATTTTTCTATGTATAAATCATCTGAGAATTTTTAACTCTCAGACTTGAAAACTTTTTCCTAAAAATTTATCTAAATCTTAAGACTCAATATTTTTTTAAGTATTTTTAAAAAGAGTTTAAAAGGACTTAATTTTTCTTAAGTGTTTTAATGTGAATGAATCTGTTGTAATGAGAATAAGTGCTCTGATATACCTATCTGATTATCTTAACTAACTCTAGTACTAACTTAAGCTGTGAGTGTGTTTCTTCCTTATAGGTTTTAACTTCATCAAAAAGGGGGAAATTGTTGGATCAAGAAGTTTGATGAGTTAAATGAAGCAGCTCAGATGATCAGACGACCTGTAGAACAAGCTGAGATTGAGACCATAAGCTAAGCTGATCAGAAGGGGTCGAGAACCAATCTAGTCAGCTGAGGTCTGGAAGAGTACAAGTCGTCTAGAGACGAGCTTAAGTCTAGTCATCTGCAGGAGACAAACATGAAGAGCTCAGACGAGGTCAAGACAAGCTGAGTAGAATAAGAAAAACAAATCTTCACCGAGTCAGCTGCAGACGAGTAGAGCAAAGACAGTTGAGGTCTAGACCAGTTTTCAAGATTAAGTTTGTTGAAGCAGTTTTCAGTTTGTTAGAACTGACTAACAAACTAACTGTCTTTTCAGACTTATAAATAGGTCTAGGCACTTCCTTTTAAAAACAGAGATACACTTCACACAGAATATTCAGAATACACAGAATTCACAAGTTATTTTCCAGAAATTTATTCTCTCAAATCACAAGTTTTCAAAAAACCACAAAATAGGTTTTCAAGATTTCTTCATAGATTTTTCTAAGTGTTTGTAGAACACTTCATTGCACATCTTCAAATACACTTCTTTTTCTTAGAGTTAGATTTCATAAGTTTGGTTAGCATTTTGAAGAGTTGAAGATCAAGTTGTAAGTTGTAAGTTGTAAGATTGTAAAGTAAGTAAGTAAGCAGATAGTGGAGACCCTTCTTCAAGTTGGAGAAGGAGAGTGGATGTAGGATTGTTATAATCCGAACCACTATAAAATCTGGTGTTCTTTATTTGCTTTATTTACTTATCTGTTCAATTTTCAATTTATTGTTCAAAGATTAAGTTCAGAATCAAAGTTAAAATCTGAATATCAGTTTGCTTTTGATCTTAATAAAGTTGAGTCTAATATTGAATTTCCGCTGTGTACATCTGGTACTTTGAATATATTTTGAGAAATTTGAAAAATCTACAAAATCTATTCAACCCCCCTTCTAGATTTTGTCCTAGAAGGTTAACTCAAAGTTTCTTAATCAACTCAACTAATCGGGACCAACAGTGCCTACGCCGGAGAACCATCCGGCTTGTTTTGCAGGTACGTTCGTGTGAAGGTAGCTAAGGATTGCATTGCGTAAATGATTTACCCACGTGGAACCCAGGTGGGGAAACGGGCCCAGGTCAATTTTTACACATCACCGACCAACTCATATTTCGCCAATAATCCATCAATAATTAACAACAGTCCAAAAGCAATAACAATTTGTGTAAAATTAAGGATATTATCAGGGTAGAGCTTATGAAGGATTTTCTATTTTCAGGTGTTTTAAATATCCAAATAAGAAAAATGTGTAATTTTTTTTATAAGGAGAAAATAGTCGAAAGCACAACCATCTGTATCATAGGCCTCTTGATCAGGTGGGTTGTAAATCGAGGAATGTGCACGAGTGGCAACCATGCAACGGAGAGGACTTTCGGGAGACACGAATCCAATAACAACCCTACTATATTTTAGCAAAGAATTGTCACCACACGAAATCGAACTCGGGATGTCGAAGTGTATGTGTTATAGTCACCTTGTCCACTTACCATCCATCTATGCCCCTGAGAGCAAATGTACAAGTTATTATGAGAGAAAATAAGTATTAAATATAAATCTAACTAGCTTAACCTCCACGTACTATGCGGATTATTATTATATGTCTTTAGAATGTACATATTATTATTGAAAAAATTAAAAATAGTAAATATAAATTGATCAAATATTTTTAATATGTAAAAAAATATAATTATTTAAATTTATCAAATAATCCATCCATCTTTTGAGAAAAAAAAAATACATCCGTCTCAAGTATATAGTCTTGTTTGACTTTATCAAATACTCTTTCCCTCTCTTTCAATTATATATGCTTGTTTTAATACTTATATATTTGATAAAAAATTAATTATATATTTAAATAGAGAGATCTCACGATTAATTGTATCACTTAGAAATTTTTTATTACTTTGATTTGCTGATGATCATGAAAAAATTTAAAGAGACCAAAAATTCATAGTAAGAATTTAATTGATTCAAATATTATTTTGAGGCAAAATTGAAATATGAAAATCATAAAATATATATACTTGATATGAAGATGTGTATACATAAATAATTTCAAAATTAATTAGATCAAATAAGTTATTGGTAAAATAATATGAATCATTTATATGAAGGTATAATATATATTATAAAAATTTAATTAATGATGCAAATATTGATTTGAGTTAAACATGAATAGCAAAATAAAAGATGAATATCATGTAAACAAACTATTTATTTTCTATCATTTTTTTAATAAAAAGGAACAATTAGTTAATTATCTTCATTGTAAATATTTAATCAACACACTAATATTCTTATATTTATCAATATTAAGATACTTTATTAATTTTTTATTTTTCGTTGTATAAGTTATATATTTCATAAAAATGATTTACTTTTATTAAATAATTAACAATTCAAAATTTTGAAATTCATTACGTTAGATCTTTCTTTAAAAAATAAACAATAGTCAATAATCTTTTATTATAATTGGCTTATAGTATTAATTATCAATAATTAGAATTATTTGGCTTATAAATTTTTAATATTATCATTATTATTGGGATTAATTATTTTCTTGTTTTAACTATCTCATTGCCTTAATTAGAAAATATATCATTTTACAATAATTTTTAGATACTAATTAATTAAATTAAACTTAATTTTTTTAATTATATGAATCAGTCAATTCAACCAATATAATTTTGACACATCATCATAACTTACTCAAACTTCATAAGAACTAGATTTTTACCACGTGCTTTGCACGTTCTATGCAAGTATATATGTACTTATAAGTAGTGGTAGATTTTTTTGTTACATCAACCCTCAACTTATGCACTTAAATTCGTTACAAGTTTAAGTTTTTATTTTTCATATTACTATGTTTCTCTTGAATTCTTTTATGATACTTCATCTATCTCATAATAGATGATACATTTATTAAAAATATTTGTTCCAAACTCAATAATATATTTTTTTAAAAGAAAATAAAACGACATAATCATCTTCGTATATACCCATCAAACACCTAAAAATTACACACAATACCATTACTTTATCTACACTAACAAAAAATTACAACCTTTCAATAAAGTAGAATGGATTATTATGTGGGCACATTATTTTATGTACAATAACCAAAAATCATCCATGTATGTGGGTGCATTTTACAGTGAATAAAGTAGGTTATCAAAAGGTTTGGAGGAAGACAATATTGAACTTTTATATTGGATACACGTTACACAGCGAAAACTCTTTTTAGCGGAAAAAAAACTTAACATCAAATAAATATACTATTCAAATTTGTATGTCAAATATGAAATGTGGAAAAAATAAGATGATGATTCGAAGTGTTCAAGCTCATGCGTATGAAAGCTGCTGAATATGTTTTTTCAATTTGTTCTAAATTGAGTGAGAAGGGTGAAAATATAACTACTCCTATCAGAAAGAGAGCAGCAATTTGGCCCCGAGATTTGAATAGCTTCTTGAACCCAATCTTAGGAAGCAAATTGAAAATGCAATCTATCTTTGATTCATAATCCTGTAAACGAGAGAATTTCTTATCATTCCAATTAAGTTTAAAATGACATTGTAAACATTGAAAAATGGGATAGAATCTGATATTAAAAGATTCATGCAAATAATTTTTGTTTATCGCATAATTAAAACCTTCAACTGTGAAAATCTTATTCTTCTTGACAAATCAATGTATGCATGGGGGGCTTCTTAAGGCAGTTAAAGCAACTTCCTGAAAATGAGCGACTGCAAAATTTTTCATTTTGATATGAAATGCTTCCAATTGCAGAGCCAATGCAAGGAGCAATTTAATTAAAAAAAAAAACAAGAGGATTATCAAAGCATGCCTTAATTAGATATTGTCAGTTACACTAAAATGTTTTTTTATAAATGTCATGTGTCTTCCATTATCACAAGTTAGGGTGCTCATACACCTGATGATGTGATATTCGTCCGCAATTGCACTTCAGGAAGAGAACCACGTGTCATGTGTCTTTCATTATCATACATTATGTCATATGTGCTCATACACCTTAGGAAATAATTAAAAGGAACAAACTGGTGAGACAATATAGAAATTATTCAAAACAATTAAATACGTATTGTACTCAACCAACTTTGTAAATCATTACAATGAATTAATATGTAATCAGATGAAAAGTAGCAGGCCCATAAGAAAAATATTAAAAAAATAAAAGAGAAAATAAATTGAACAGGAGAAAAATATATTTTAAAGAAAATGGTAAATCCTCGATACAATTCGGAATGAAATGTTCAAGGTATCCCTCCAATTAGCAGTTGTCGAACTGAATAAATTATAATTGTTATGATATCTCTAAAGTGTTTCTGAAATCCCGCGTATAATATCTATTTTTCTCCTCAACATCCAAGTCGAAAAATCTCCTAATGACACTAAGCATTTCATCGAACACATTCAAGGCAATCCCATGGTTCACCATCTGTAAAACCCCCCACGTTTCAGATGCAATTCTTACATGTTCAATGATCTCCTTTCGCCTCTCTATTTTACAAATCTCGCTTAGATTGATCACCGGAATATGACTCCATTTCTTTTTTTTGAAAATTCAAATCAGGTAATTCAAAATTCCTGCTAAATTCAAAAAAGAAAAACATCAAGAATCAAACACCGTAAATTCCAAGCAATAGTAGCCAGTTGACGCGATAAAATTAAATACCAAAAAATTACGGACCAAAAAAAAGGACCCAAAAGAAAAGGAAAACGTGTCAGCATCACGGAAGAGAAGTGGGAGGAACGACGGGGGTGAGCCTAACTGCTGAAGTCGGATCGTCTACATTCCACGATAACCAGGCTAGTGCTTTGTTCCATTGGACAAAAAGAGTGCAGAGCAAAACAGAGAAAAAAGTAAAAATAACATTACAAATGAAACGCCAAAAAGAAAGGGACGAATCTGTATGAAATAAAAGATAGAAAGGGTAAAATGGTCTAAAAATGATTTACACCCTTAGTCACTTTTATATAGATTATAGAATTATAGATTATAGAAATGACACATACACAAAATATATATGAAGATGACACATTATCATTTTTAACTCTCAATTAATATATAGGGGATTTGAGTAGCCGCCACCTTCTAATTTGCACAAGAAACCTACTCAAATATATTTCCTTAATTGATATTCCGAATCTTATTAAATGTAAATTTATTCCAAAAAAAGAAAAACGAAATTAAACCAATCAAAGTGAGGAAGGGCCTCATTAAGATTTTCCTTTTATTAATTTGCAAAAACTTATATGAGACCGTCTTATGCATGAGATCGAGTCACTTTTAAAAAAATGATACAAATTAATATAAAAGTGATAACAAATTGAAAAGTGATAACAATTTATGAAAAAATAATAATAATTTATGAAAAAGTCATAACAATTTATTAAAAAATGACTCCATCTCATGATGTCTCATGCATTAGACACTCTCAAACAAGAGTGCCCTTTATTAATTTTTTCATAATTGCAATCATTGCCGTTATTTCATATTTACCTTCCGGATTTACATTTATATTTTGGTCAATATTGTCATAAATTTAAAACTACCTAGCATAAATAATGCTTCACTCCATTTTTATCTGCACGCCAACTTTAAATTAAATTTAATTATCCGAGCTGTTACATATAAGCATTGACCAAGTATCATTAATTCTTTGACTAGTGGTGTTTCTTTGTCAAATTAAAACTATAAATTCAGGTTTCTCTTTCATTAATTTTTGTGAGATTTTTTGAGTCATCATTTAACCAATTAAAAAAAAAAAATTGCAAGATTTCTTTGAGGCATATATGGAGATGTTGATTAGATTTTGGTGTGCTATTTTTGTTGGAATTTTACTGAGCAATTGGGAGGTAGAAAGTTTTGAAATAATTAGTGGGAATGATTCATTTTTTGAATTAGAGTCATATTTGGATGTTGATCCCCCTCCTGGTGCCCTTATGGTGCCTCTCACTCTCATGCAAGGAGCTGCTGCTGAAGGAGCAGGTAAGTCTCTTTCGGTGGTTTTAAAAAATTGTATTTTTTGAAATTTAAGGGGTTTTGAAATATTGATAAATGGTAAATTGTGTGTTTGTTTTGAGATTAAATAGAGTTTATGGAGTGAAAATAGATTCTTTTGAAAAATATGATGATAAGTTGTGTTGTAATGGTGATTTTATATATGTAATCGGATTTCAAAAGCTCGATTTGAAAAGTTTTTCTGATCTCTGAAGTAGATGGTTGTTGATAGAGGAATCTTTGATCATTATTTTCAAATGCATACCCCCATTCAGGGACGGATTCAGGATTTCGTCTCAAGGGGACGAAATACTTCATAAAATAAAGGGAGAACTTTTTTTATAAAAGGGGGGCAAAATGACAAAATATTACTAATTTAAGATATAAATAAAAAAAATCTACACATATAGTAGGGAAAATTTAAATCCAAGGGGGCAATCTTACTCCCCCGAACCCAAATTCGTCCCCAACTGCGTCCAACATGAAACTTGAGATTAGTCGTAAAACACCTATTTACTTGTTGAGACCTAATTTTATTTTCATAGATTTCTCGAGATATTTTCGTACGAAATTTTGTTATAGCATCTATAACCCCTTCCTATTTAGTGAGTTTGTAAATTTAAAAATCTGATTTTAAAAGTCAATCTATTAGAATCTCCTTTTAGTATTTCTAAAATTTATTTCTCGTTTTAATTTTTTGTTGAAGTGATTCGATTGGTAAAACTATGTATGAGTTACATTTAAATTTCTGTGTGATTTAATAATGTCTTATTTCAAATTTACAAATTTTAAATTTAATCCCTGTAATTCATATCTAACCCTATCATCAAATTGGACCACCGAATGAAGTAAGAGCCTATTGTTATTCTCCAGTCACATTTTTGGCGATTTGATATTAAAATGTTTTTCTGCAGATTTGGTATTGATATGTTCTTATGCAGGTTTTCTTAATTGTGTATATATATATATTTATTGAGCAGGTTTTGTGTGAAACCATCTCATAGTGAGACGAATATAATTTTGATAATAATTTCACATGATTTTGAAGGGATGGATGTTAATTTGGTGTATTTGGAGGAGTCGTAATAATTTAATATTCAATAATGAACCGTTCGAGATGAAGAAATTTTTTGATGAGGTTAAAGCTCGCTTGTAGAGTTGGGCGCCCATTGTCTTCCCAAATTTGTGTAATTTTAACTTTAACGATTGGTCTTACAGTTTGGGGATTGTTTTAGAAAATCTGTAAATTCTGTATTCTACACTCTTAGTATTTCTTATGCCCTCTTAATAAAATTCTTTTTTACCAATAAAAAAAAATTGTGTTAATTTGTGAACCGTCTCACACAAATTTTTACCATATTTCTTTTTCTGCAGTATGTTTGGATGGAACAGTACCAGGCTATCACTTCCACCCTGGATTTGGGAGCGGAGCCAACAATTGGATCGTTGATTTGGAGGTTTGTCACCAAAAATCTATGACTATGTAAAAAAAATTCGTCTCATTCAAAAGTTAGAATATTAAATTAATTCATTTGTATTAATTTTTTAATTATAAATTGAATTTTCAACTTTTTTTTGGGAGAAAATTCTGCATAGTGGACAATTTAATATGAGTGAAATTATTTTATGTGCAAACCCATAAAATCGTGTGAGCTCGGTTTTGATATCATAAATTTTTTTATCTCATTTAAAAATTCAAACTCGTAGAAAGACATGAAATTAATTCACTTATATTTATTCTTTAATAGGAGTATTATGTAGCAATATGATTTTGTAGTTGAATCAAGTTCACATATATATATTATTGGTAATCAAGTAATATAAATTGATTTATTTCGTAATCTTTCCGAAAATTTCAAAAGAGAAACTAGTGTGAAACTCTTGGTATAAAATTTCTGATATGAAATTTCAGTATACCGAATTTTTAAACTCAGATCTATTTTTTATCAAAATATATGTAGAATATTAGTATGTATTTATAATAATATACAAAAACCGAAATGGTGTATACCGAAAATTGAGATGTACTTTATCGTGGCAAAAACTCTGAAAATCTCGATATATATATCGAAATAAATGGCATTTTTTGATTTGATAAATAATTAAGGTATAACAAAATTTTGGGTATTTTTTCTGAAATCTTTTGAGATTTACTGCAGGGTGGTGGGTGGTGCAACAATGTTAAATCGTGTGTTTACCGCAAAACAACACGCCGAGGGTCGTCAAAGTACTTTGCAAAGGAAATTCCATTTTCTGGGATATTTAGCAATAAAGCTCAGGAAAATCCAGGTTCAATTTTTATTTTTTTTAAATTAACCTTATATATTGATACTAATAAATAGGGAAAATTACAAATAATTTTTAAAAAAATCAAAATTACAGATAGATTCAATGTGCAAATATTTTGTGCTTCTCTAAACAAAAAGTTTGTGCTTCTTTTCAAATTTTTTGAACATATTTATAATTATACTATCCTTTCTTCACCTATATTTGAATGATCCTAATAAATATTTGCTATTAATTTAGAGCAACTATATATTACTGAGTTTATCAATTTTTTAAAATAGTTATGTATAAATTGTGTAGAAGTTTATAAATTCTGTCAAAATATTTAGTAAAATAAGATGTTTAGTAGCTTATACATTTTTTAAATAAACTCTTTACAGTTTATAAATAAATTGTACAATTTTACAAAAAATGTATTATATAAAATGTATCATTTTAAGATAAAAAAATAAAAAATAATACACTTCACATTATACTTGAAAAACAAATATCATGCATCCACTTTCATCTCAACATAAAGTATAAAAATATAATTATATATTAATATTAAAATTATAAAAATATATTTTTCAAATTATCAACAAACTTATAAATTTTAATAGTCAAACATTTTAACAATTTGTAAACTACTTAAAAATTAAGTTTTATAAGCTTTTAAAACAACTGATAAGATGTTTAAAATAAATTTAGCGAAACAAGCCTCAAGAAATACACAGAAATTTCCTTGAATTTTGATTAACTGAATTTGATACACCAACTAATCCTATTTATATTTCCTGTTTCTTTGATTTTTGATGGTTTTCTTCGTTGTGCAGATTTTTTTAACTGGAATAGGGTAAAGATACGATATTGTGATGGAGCCTCGTTTGCAGGAGACGGTGAAAATAAGGTTTACTGCATTCTCTTGACTTTATGGAGAAATACTGACTCAAACATATGACTTTATGACATATGGAGAAAATACCGAAAATATCGGTATACCGAACATACCGCACTAAAAATACTGAATTTACCGAAAATTTCAATACGATATCGCTATAAAAAATATAAAAATTTCGGTATACGGTATATACCAAAAATATTTCGGTATAATTCGGTATATACTGTACCGTTCCTTTAAATAATTATTTAATTAAATTATTTATATTTAAAAATTAAAATTTGAATTCCAAAATAAATTTCGGTATATAAAGGTATACCTAGACTTCGGTATAACCGGTATTTCAGTATAATATCAGTATATATTTATAGTACAGTATACCGTACTGGTCCATCCCTGCTTATATCACTTTTAACTTGTACTCCCTCTGTCCCAGATCAGTTTTCACAGTTGACTTTTTCAACGATTTTTGTGTGAGAATTATTTCGTAGTAATATGTATACAAAAATTATTTTATATAAATGGTATGATAGTTAATAAGGTTAACTAGCATACCATTAGTATAAAATAATTTTTGCTCACATATTATTATGAAATAATTGTCACACAAAAACCGTTAAAAAAGTCAACTGTGAAAACTGATCTGGGACGGAGGTAGTAGTTTCTATATACTTCCTCGTCCAATTTAGTAGTCATAAAACTTTTTACACAAGATTTAAAAGATATTAGTTGTTTATCTATAAAATAAATATGTTGGAGGGTATAGTGAGTCTATTTATGAATAAAATTAATGACAAATTTAAATAGTTAAAGAGATGCTTGGAGGGTAAAGATAAATTGTTGTATTTCATTTTAATATATACGTATTAAAATTGGACGGACAAAAAAAAAATAGACATACCTACTAAAATTGGACAAAAGAAATATTAGTATTTTTTTCTTTACCATTTAATCTTACACAATTATAATTTAGGCTGCAGGATTACAGTTTAGAGGCCAACGTATCTGGCAAGCAGCAATGGAAGAACTCATGTCCAAAGGAATGCGTAACGCCAGAGAAGTACTGCCTCCTTTCCTAATTATCTGTTTAAATCTATTTTAAATCACTACAAACAGCTTCAAAAATCACTTTTTTCAAAGCTCTCATAGTTTTTTTTTTTTTTTTTAATTTATTTTGGAAGCTGTTTTGTTGAATTTGAAAACCCAACTAAAATGATAGTCATAATAATTATTTGTCATTTTGTTAATATATGTTTTGAAACAATAATAACAACTTCTACCATCACTTTTTTTCAAAACTATATCTCATAGCTTTTGAAAAAAATGTAGAAATTGTTCTGTAAAGTTTGAGAACGTACCCTTAGTATCAACAAAATTAACTCTGCTTTCTTCCGTAAATGCCCTAATAACTAATCATCTTATAATTATAAGCCTATTAATAATTAAGTGATACTCCATCTTCCTCATAAAGTTTGCATATTTTTCTTTTTAGTTTGTTCCATAAAAGTTTGCATACCCCAAAATGGAAACATTCCTCACAATCTTTACCCTCATAACACACGCATATTTATTCTTCATGTCATTACTTTTGGGACTCACACATATATTCAATCCAATTAATTCTTTTACTTTATACATACAAATTTACAAAATCACCCCTCAATACTCTAATCATGACATTTTTTTCTTAAACTCTATGCCAAAAATTTCCCACAATGTTTTATGAGACAAGTGAGTAATAAATAAGGATATAGTGTGTCTCCTGTGAACCAAGTTTCACAGTGAAACTTGATCTACATCGAAAAAGTAGATTCAGTTTACCTTTCAGTTATTTTATTCTTAACTAATACCCTTTAGTAATATAGGTCGTACCCTTCAGTTATCATTAGTAATACTCTTTGTAGTGTTATCTTGTTGTAATATAACTATATATGTCATACATTTTAGTTATCTCGACTGATACCCTTTAATAATATAAGTAATACTTTTTAGTTATCACGACTGACAACTTTTAGTAATATATGACATACTTTTCAGTTATCACAACTAATACTCTTTAGTAATATAGGTAATACCCTTCCGTTATTACAACTGACACCTTTTTATAAATAAATCAAGTTTCACCATGAATACTTATTTATAGTAGATTTTGCCATAAGGGTATAAATGTCTTTTTGATATTGTTCAGGCACTTCTTTCGGGTTGTTCTGCTGGTGGTCTTGCTACTATTTTGCATTGTGATGAATTTCGAGGTTTATTTCCTACAAGTACCAAAGTGAAATGCTTCAGCGATGCTGGATTGTTTATGGATGTGTAAATTACAAATCTCTTTTACATTTTTAATTATAATTATATGCATGCTTCTAAGAGGTCTATTGATGTATTTTATCATGGTGTCTGCAGCAAAGATATTGGTGGTGGACACACAATCAGAGATTTCTTCGGTGGTGTTGTTAGCTTACAGGTTCTATTTCTCAACAACTAAAGATATACTCTCTCCCTCCCACGGAAAGCTACCTATTTCTTTAAATGACAAATTTTTTTTTTAACAATTATCCCCAATCTTTAATTTTATTATATTTTTTGTCACTCAATTAATATTAAAATATACTCCTTCCGTCCTGGAGTTATCTTCACGTGACATTTTTTAAATTTAAATGGTATTGTGAGGGTGTAGTTTATGGAGGGTATTCTATTTTAGGGGTGTGAAGTAAATTGTAGGATGTCCCGAAAAGAAAAGTGTGAAGATAATTGTGGGACGGAGGGAGTATCATTTTTTAGTTTTCTCTCTCTACCTATTTACTTTCTCATCACATCTCAACACCAAATATACTTAAATATTATATTTTTTTTAAAGTGTGCAAAAAGCAAATGAAATACACTTAAATATTATTTTTTCTTAAAAAGTGTGCAAAAAGTAAATGGGTAGCTTTGCTTGTGTCGGAGGTAATATTAGTCAGAAATGATCTTATATCCACCGGTGGATACTAATTTATAGTGTGATGCCATATAAAAAGAGACATCCACCATTATATAATTGATTGCTTATTTAATATCATATTATAAATGGTGAATATATAAATTGATATTCATTAATAAAAATATGATTATTTCCGATATATTAGTTAACTGAAAAATGTACTTTCTCCATTTCTCCATTTGCTCAAGTTAAATGACATGAGATGGTTGTTTATTTGCATTAAATGATATAAAATTATTTTATCGGAGGGAAGTGGCTTTAGTTTGAAATTAAGAATAAAGTGAATAGTTATTTTTTTACGTTTTGGGTATAAAAAAATAAAATTAAAACAACAATTTTTAAATTTTGAGTAATTTAAAATGAGATGGAGAAAACATCATACATAAAGGAAATTAAGAACGAAAGGGAAAAATCATTTTGATATATTCGTCAAAATATTGCTTAAATCAATATAATAGATCCACACACATTCAAAAAACATTGTTGATTTCTCCTTAAATAATTTATATATGGTCAGTTTGATGAAGGAATGATAACTTGTGGTTTGGTTTCTCCCAAAAAAATTACTAATATTTTCGCATAAAAATTTGCACATTTTTTTCAAATGAAATCGTTTGTGCTATTTTTGGTGTTCCACTTCATGTTCCATAATGTGGATGAATGATAAGTGATATGTTAAAAATTATCTGACAAACTACACAATCTTGGATCAATGTGTTAAAAATCTAGGAAGATAGATTATAGATTGTAACATAATTAGTGACACAAATGAATTGAACTGCATATGTTCACACATTTTAAAAAAACTTGCACACACCAAAATAAAAAAAACCCTTCATAAATTTTATCTTCACTATATTCACAATTTTACTCAAAATATCACTATTTTTTGTCCACACATACTGTTGATCCGTTTTACTCCTTAAATTCTTACTTATTACTTTACTTTTTTAATTTATGTGCAAAATAATATGTAACGAAAGGTGTATATATTTTAAAATTATTTGATCCATCGTTCAATGCTTTTACTCGTCAAAACAGGGTGTTGAGAAAAACCTGCCAAAAACCTGTACCAACCACCTAGATCCAACTTCAGTAAGTTTCTTGCTCAATTTTTTTTAAAAAAATTTTTTTTGCTATTTAATTTATATGTTAATTGACTTTTATTAAATGTCATCTACTTTGCTATATCTATACTGGTAGTGCTTCTTCCCTCAGAATTTGATTGCCAGCATAAAAGCCCCTATATTTTTTCTCAACGCGGCTTATGATTCATGGCAGGTAATTCGCTTTTAGCTTAGTATAAAATTGATGTCTTAAATGGTAAAATTACAAATAGGTTAAAAAAAAAATAAAATTACAAATAGGTTTAATGTTCAAATATTTTGTGATTTCTATATAATTCTTTTTTTTTTTTTGTATTTCTGTTCAAATTTTTTAAATCTATTTATAATTATACTACTCTTTTTGAACCTATATGTAAATAACCCACCTTAAATTATCTGCTTTAAACAATCTTAAACTATTAATATTTATTTTTATTCTTATTTTCAGGTCAGTCAAAGCTTGGTGGCAAAAGCTGATCCTAAGGGAAAGTGGAGTTCGTGTAAAAATAATATTGGTCAATGTTCACCATCGCAGATCCAAGTTCTACAAGGTGGTATTTCTACTTAATATATATCACAATGCAAATATATATATTAAAAAAAGTTATTAACTTTTCATTATATTTTAATTGGTATTCTACATAAAATTTTGATGACTATATCTATGGCTATAAAGGTAAATTAGAAGAAATGTGATTATTAACATTGAAATGTATAAAACTTTAACAAATTAGAGAATGGTCAAAATGTTATTTAAATCGAACTAGAGGGAATACTTTTTTGGGGTTTTATCGATTCAATTTTTGAAAATTAGGTTAATTATCAATTCGAAACCTGAAAGTATCAATCCGGAAGTTGAAAGAATTTTAACTATCGTTACAAATTTGGTAAGTTTGATATTTCAGGCACCATATTAATAATTGTACTATCTCTATGGGTTTTAACCGATAAAATCTCTTAATAAAAGATATCTTATAATGATAGTTAATATTTTTTTAGATTCCAAATTGACAAGTTTTATTTTTCAAGCCCAAAATTATTAATTGACCTATCTTTTAAGGGTTATACGGATAAAATCCTTAATTTTTTAGGTGCTTACATATTTTTTAAGGTCCATAAATTGAATCTCTTATTGTGGAGCAGGTTTAAGGAATGAGATGTTGAATGCAGTAAAAGAAATATCAGCATCAGCTGAAAGTGGCTTCTTCATTAATTCTTGCTTAGTCCATTGTCAGTCTGAGGCGCAGGACAGGTGGTTTTCACGCAATTCTCCTGCAATTGGCGGCAAGGTAAAACCATTACTTTTGAAACGTTGATTTATTTATTTATTTTTATTTTTTATTTTTTATTTAATGATTAGAGTCTCTATCTCACGCTCAAATTTTGGGTTCTATTCCTACAAAAAATAACTTTAATCGTATAAAATTGTTTACTCTTTAAATCACCTGCCTATAGGAGAAAGTTAGTATTAAAAAAAATTAATAAATGAATCAATTTCATACATTTCTGCAAATTCTAACTTTTAAATGAGATAAAATTTTTCACTTACGAGTTGTGTTTTTAAAAACTTTGTGTTATAAATGATCATTTATACATTCCAATTTTATGCGTACCTATTAATGAATTAAATTTACATTTTTTTTTTACTTTTAGATGAGATGATTTTTTTTCGTAGAATTAGAGTCCAAGGCTTACGCCCACGTTTTGGGTTCGAATAAATGAATTAATTTCACATCTTTCTATAATCAGTTTGAACTTTTAGATGAGATAAAATTCTTTTCATGTCATTTTTTGATCACTTAAGCTAAATGTAATTGGATTTGTTTATATATATGCGCAGGGAATTGCAAAATCTGTTGGGGATTGGTATTTTGATCGAGCAAAAATTAAGGCAATTGATTGCGCGTATCCTTGTGATAAAAGTTGTTAAACTAGCATAACTGCTTCTTGTTGATTACTTAGACATGATGAGCAACGATATTGCGATTCTGATAAACTACTTCTGATAAACTACTCCATCAAGTCTTAATGAAGAAAGTAAATGAGAAATTTATGCATCAACTAGATTTTCTTCTTGTTTTCTGCCAAACAATTTTGCTGGGTTTTGTATAAAATATATTTATATCATTAATTATTACCTCACTCACATTTTTGGCAAAAATATGTGTGAATTGGGTGCATATCATGAACAATATTTTTACAATTACTATCATGCATATTCATGATTACTGTCATACACATCCACTATCACAATATATGACAGTGATAAATACATGTGCATGATAATGACAGTGAATATACAAAACAATAGTAATAAAAATAAAATTCATGATATACATCCAATTCAAACGCACTGCTCCACATTCTTACCATTGAGCATCTACCACCAGTAATTCTAGCGTAGTGCAAAGTTCATGCCATATTATAGTAAAATTTTCTTATATTCATCTCCAATCATGCTACAGTCTGCATTACATATATTATTTTTATTTTACAAATTTAAACTTAATAACTGCATACTTTTTTATTTTATATTGATTATTAAATATAAATATTTATTAATAGTTATTATGAAAATAATATGTATTCTTTTCGTCCCATATTTTATTACTCAAGTCAAAATGACACGCGTTTTAATGAGAAAGTTGTTTATTAATATTAAAAAGTGTAAAACTGAAGGTAAATGAGTTATTTTAACTTTATTGGAGAGAGGTTGTTTTAGTTTGAAAGGGTTGATACGGGAAAATATGCCCGGCCCAAATGGAGACGGGGCCCAGATAAAATTAAGCCCAGAATGAACATAGTCCATTAGAGCGCAAGACTAAGTCGAGGAGTAACCCACCTCGGTGGCAATTGGGTCGAGAGCACAATACCCTGCAGGTGGGCTGCGAGCCCAGATGGGGAACAGACCTCGGAGATAGGGCCTTCAAGCCCATATCTCCACATTTGCGAGTAAACATTGAGCTGAGCTAATCAGTTGAGATATCTAAGGAAAATTAGGGCCCAAGAAAGGAGTATTTCTGGGATCCTAGAGCTTTGACCCAGTCCGAGTGGGGAAGGAAAAGGAGACGGACGGAGTCCACAGGAAATGTGGAGACCACGACCAGAGGTGGGACGTCCATGATGAGTAACCAACTGAGAATTGGTAACTGTAATTATGGTTTCCACGTTTATAAAGGTAAAACAAAGGTAAAAAAATAATCACAAAATTAACTGCTTGAATAACTAACTGAATACACTTTTCTTAAGAGTTTTTCGGTTATCTGACTTGAGCGTCGGAGTGCCTACGCTGGAGAACCCTCCGGCGTGTTTTTGCAGGTTTATCAACACATGAAGAAGGTGATTGCATGGAATTACCCAGCTTAACTCGGCGTTATCCCAGGTGGGGAAATACCAGGTCAGTTTTCACGCATCATTTGGCGCCGTCTGTGGGAATGAGAGTTGAGACGTGAGTTTTAACTTCTTTTCCATTACTCGAAAGAAAGAAAGTATGGTTGGTGAACATACACCAATGAGGCCGATCACGTTGTGATTACGGTAAATCGGGCAAGCGATATTAAGACAACCAAGTTATCGAACCCAAGGGAAAAGTATGGCCATGAGTCCCTAGGAATGTGAGTTTTCAATGACTATTGTTGCAATCACGGTTTTGAGCTAGAAACACTACACAAATGCTAGAATTAAAATCAAACAACACAATAAGCAATTAATCAAACAAGTGGTAGGCTAGAACAATTAGCAACAAGAAATTCTAAAAAATCAATGGGGATAGGAGTGCAAGGGATAATATCCATCAAGGAATCAATGATCAATAAGCTATGATTGAATCAAAATGCCAATCAACTAAGATAGAAAGTATAAAACCATCATGTAATCAAGTCTCCATTAATCACACAATGCCTAATTTGAGTATCCTTAGTGCAACTAATCTCTCAATTAAGAAGCACCCAATTCATACAATCATACACAATTATAACCCGATTAATCCTTAATCACGTTAGCTCAATTCTCGCCTATTGCTAGGGTGATCAAACATTAATCTAAAGAGATAAAAAATACATAAAGCACAATTAGAATCGCAATTAGGGCACTAACTATCTCAATTGATCAACAATCATCAACAATCAAAGCATAAACAATCAAATCATCCTCAATTTCAGTTATCCCAAGCACAAATGAATTAGCCCATGGAGCAAAATGCAAAATCCATGGGTACAAAATCTAATTGCATAAACAAAAAAACTAATCACAACAATTAAGAAATAGAAATGAGTAGAGAGGAAGAACATCACCAATTAAGCCAAAATGAACAATATATTGAATGCTTGAATCTTCAATATGGATCTTCACTTCACTTGGATTACAACTTGAATTGAGAAAATTAATGGATCAAAGTACAATCTAACCAACAATTAATGAAAATCTATCTAAATCTAACAATCTAATCAATCTAAAAGGAGAATTAAGCTAAGAAACTCAGAAATCGCCCTAAAAACTGTAAGCAACTGCTATGGGGAAGGTTATGCTCTATTTTCCGCTCAAATGGATTAAAAAGGTAGATTTTCGAAAATCTGCACCCTCGACTCGAGGTTGGGGCCCTCGAGTCGAGCTTCCTTAAGTCGTGCCCACGCTTCTCTTAAAAATACCCAGCCTCGACTCGAGCTTCAGCCCTCGAGTCGAGCTTGCTGCAAATTCGACACCCTCGAGTCGAGGCTCCTTCAAATTTTGCCAATTTCTTCCTTTGCCTGCACCCTCGGGTCGAGCTTCCTGGACCTCGACCAGAGGTCGAGTCCAGGGAATTTTCAAGACCCGACTTCCGCCTTCGACCCTCGTTTTTGTCCGTCTCGTTCGTCTCTTTGCCGTATGAATGTCGATACTCTCGGTTTGGTCAAATTCCACCGATTTACCTGAAAATGGGACGAAAAACATCAAAAACTACACAAGTGATACTTTTCAAGCAAAAGAGTGATACTCTACACTTTTAAGATAAAAAACTAGCACTTTTCACCACTTTTTGCACAAAAATACCCCATCAAATCATGCATCAATTCACTCTCATCATAATACCCCCAAACTTAAAGTGTTGCTCGTCCTCGAGCAACGAAACAAATAAGCACAAAAGAGTGAATTGATTGCAATTATGTCTTATGGCGCCATAGATGAAAAATAAGACAATCGAACTCATCAATGATCTCAAGTATCAATGCAAACCTCAACTAGTAATCAAGATGAATCATGCTCAAACAAATGCAACATCCAATACTCAAATCATTGCTCCTTTCATGGAGTGTTTCTCTCATCTCTCAAGTGTATCAAGGTAAAATGTCACTCAATCATCAAATTCACAAACATGTACCCCATAAGCTTGCCAAAGGACTCAATATCAATCACTTTCTTTTGTGTTCAATCAAGAATCAAAGAGGTCTTTTATCAAGGTTGTAATGTAGGCTCTTTGGAATGGGTGGATGAATTTAGGTAAGAGTGACTCAAGTAGAGAACTTGAAAGTTAGCTAAGCAATACAATACACTTCTCTTCCAATTCTTTATCAAACCACACTCTTTCTTCATCATGCTTTTGAAAGTTCATTCACCACCATTCTTTTGAGCTTTCTTTTTCACCTAAGCTCACAAATTGATTTTTTCTTCCTTTTCATTTTCACACTTTCTCCTCAATTCAATTTTTTCATCTCAATCCTTTTGTTTTTCTTCTTTCTCAATCATCAACTTAGCACATCATCTTTCCACCACACTTTACAAGCAATGCACCATCTATTTAGCCAACAATCAAGCTCTACTAAACATAGGACAGTAAGGCTCATAAAAATAGGCAAAATGGCTTCAATTTCACTTGGCTTGCCAAAGAATATGAATATTAGGCTTAAAATGGCTCACTAAGGAAATCAAATGTTTTTGGTAGGGAAAAATTTGGCTAAGTGACTTATCAATTCAAACATGGCCTCTTATCATGTTCATGAAATCACACAAATATTAATTTCAATAAGTTCAAAGGCAAGTTCTAGCATACAAATCCATGAATGATGCACTCACAAAGAATTAATTCAACCATATAAAATGTACAATTTTTAAGGCACAAAAGCTCACAGGCTTAAATTGAGCAATGAATCAAACATTTTCAATCACATTCATCATCACACAATTATCAATCATGCTAGCTTCAAGCCACATATCAACTCATGATCAAATCAAAATTCAACATAATCTCAATCACAATCTCCCTATGTCAATGAATATCACTAAAAAATATACAATAAATCCACAATTAAAGCTAAAAAATAAATCACACCCCAAAATCATATGCAAGAAATCCAAAACAAAATTATAGCATCATCATCATATCCATAAACATTAAGCTCAATAAATCCAAATCACAGCAAAATCATCCACAAAACATCAAGTACCCGAAATCATCAAAAGTCAAGACATTAATACAACCCAATCAACACAATCAATCCATAACAAATCAATCAAGAGGAATAACAAAGAAATAACTAAATAGACTAGAGGAGAGGGATTAAGAAATAGGGGTGAATCTCCCTAATCATCAGTTGGAGGCAGCGGAGGAGGGTAGTAGCCCGGGCCCAAGTTCCATGAGCTCATATGCTGGAGGAGAGAGTACATGTCCTGCTGGTTCTTTAGGTACTCCTCTTGCATCCTCCGAGTCTCTTCATTAAATCTCCGGGTCTCCTCCATGACTCTGAAGCACTCGTCCTGTCGCGTCAGGCACTCAAGCTGCATACGCTGGCTATCTGCCCACATCTCCTCTGTAAGTGTCCATGGCATCTGCGACGAGCTCCCAGCCTCGTACCGTCTGCTCCTCATCTCGTCCTGCCAATAATAGTTGATCTCTAGATCTCCTCATCTTCCTCCATCCTTACTGGCTCCTCAGCCGGCTCATCCTCAACTTCCTCTTCCTCTTCATTCTCTTCGTCTTCGGCCTCTTCTTCTGATCCTGATCCTGATCGTCCCTGCTCTTCTTCTTCTTCTTCCTCATCCCGGAGGTTGACTCCGTGCTCCCTAGTATAGGCATCTATTGCCTCTGTGTGCCGCTGAGACCACATCTGGAGGTTAATCGTCACCAGCCCCGCAGCTCCGAACACAGTAGTAAGCCTCTTATTAGGAAGTGAAAATCGCCCTCCGAGATGCTGCTGAAAACACCAAGTCCTCCCGATAAGGTCTAACTTCTTCATCCTCCTCATCGTATCAGCAGTCAAATCTGGCCCCTCTATAGCTCTCACGTTATGTGTCGGAATGCCGAAGTACTCCGCAATCAAAGTGATCAGACCTCCGAACTGAATCTTGGCAAATCGGGTGCTCTTCATCCTCTCAAACAGATAGCACAAGTAAGCAACAACATTGAATCTGACCCCGTGGAGGAAGCACCACATCATGTACAACTCCTCTGAAACTACGGCTCCTCCCTCAGAATGGGCAAATATAGTACAGGAGAGGATCTTCTCCAAATATCGCATCATTGGGTTGCGGATCCGGGTACTCTTAGACTTCTCCGGTGTATACTGTTGCTGCTCTGGTTCCCCCGAGTCCGACATCCGTCTCCAGAACTTCTTTGCGTTGTACTCCCGTCTCATCTTCAGTAATGAGCCGTCCGGATCGGTCGGTGCACCAAGAATCTCATTAATCTCCTTCACCGATAGTGTGTACTCATTCCCTAGTAGCTCAAATGTGATCGCCCTTGGGAACTTGGCCTTCCTCGCCTCATCGAAGGTCACGGTACACAAAAACTCCAACGTAAGGCCCAAATAAGTCCATGGCCTCTTAGCCAAAAATTCGGACATCCCAACTTGGTCGAATAATCGGGGGATATCATCCTCGATCCCCATTGAGACCATGCAGTCGTGGTCTACAAGGCGGGTCTTCACCACCTTGTTATAGAGCTCAACATAAAGAATGGAGTGCTTCCTCCACTTGTAGTCATCCCAAATAATACCGAGTTGAGCCGATATCCTATTAGCAAACCTTACAGCTCTCTCTCTCTTCCGAAAATTCTCATCAGAGTAATCGTGACCATCGGCTCCGCGAAACATTTTCCTACAAAATTCTCAAGGCAAAAATTTAGCATATAGAGTAGCAACAAGGGCAACATATGATAGCAACTAAGCATGAACGAGACAAGAAGCACAAACTTCAATCACCAATAATTCCTAAGTGAATAATCAACTAGCTCCAATAATATGGTCAAAATTCTCAACTAAAGCAAATAGGCAATAGAAGTGCTCAATGAATCCAACATATATGCATACTCAACAAAATGACCACAACAATCAAATATCAACCACTAATTTCTCACAAATATGCAATGAAGCTTCACAAAAATTATCCCAAAAATAATATGGCCATCTAATCAAGTAATTCAAACAATAACAATCAACTAATCATGCACTTCTATCATCAAACATGCTAACTTGACCAAATACCATATGCCTTCACTTGGAATTCCCAAAACAATTATGCAAATCTCATTCTCTTGGCTAAAAATCACAAATGCATTCACAAGATATCTCAAATAATCCTAAACATGCTTTCTAATTCAACAAGCAACCCAAATTAACCAATCAAATTCCCTAAATTCGTCCAAAATCATACGCATCCAAGGTGTTCGTAAAAATGCCTCAATGAAATTCAACATTCCAAACACAAAAATGGCCAAATACGTCCACACCCATGCATCAATCACATTAAGAACAAAATTATAAGTGCTAGAGATGAGAATTACATACCTTATTTCAATGAATTCGGACTTGTGATGATTTGGAAGACACCCATTCTTCAAACTACCAAAATCCCCAAAATAATCTCACAAACCCTCAAAATTTTGATTTTTATGGTAGGAATTGATGATTTGTGATTTAATATGTGGTATATGACGGAAATTTGGGCACGAATCTGTGGAAGGATGAAAATTGCGACGAACAGGACACCTAGGGCTCGAATCGAGGTTTTGGGCGAGAAAGAGAAACTGCTGCGTATTTAAAAATAGACTCCAGCCTCAAGTCATGCTTGGAGCCCTCGACTCGAGGTTGCCAAAATTCTACCTCCCTTGACTCGAGGCCCAGCCCTCGAGTCGTGCTGTCAATTTAAAATTCGCCTCGACTCAAGGCTCAGACCTCGACTCGAGGGTGAAGTGATTTTTTGAAATTTTCTCTAATTGTGGATCCCTCGACCAGAGGTCGAGTCCAGAGAATTTTTACGAATTTTTGGACCCGGTCCCACCCCCGAAACTCCTAAAATCGACCCTCTCGACCCCAATGAATCCAAATATGCACATACTAACCTTTTTGGTCCTTTGATTTAAGCCCGGTCGCTCATTCGATCGAGGAGACCGGGGTCTCTTCCTTTTTGCTCATTTTTCACCAACTTTTATGCACTTCTTCCTTGATCTTGAATTTTCTTGCAATTCCAATCACTTTCCAATCAAATGTAGCAAGTGTACCTACAATCGATCATAAGACCATTAAATTCGTACCAATAAGAGATTCAAGTTAGCAATAAAAACAATAATCACCCCCAAACTTGAATTTAAGCATAAATTCCAATGTTTGACACAAAAGTGATTAAATGACATGCAACTCTCAATGGTATCAAATGAGCTAAATCATTCCACATAATCCCATAGCAAAATATGACAATCCCCTAAGCATGATCAATTAATTTCCTAGCCAATTCTCTAAAACAAAAACACAAATGACAAAAACCACACAAACACAACAAAAAGGATGGGTTGCCTCCCATCTAGCACTATTTTTAACGTCCTTTGCCGGACGGAACTCAAGGAGTTCATACTTCCCTTTCGATGAAGAATTTAGGCTCTTCCTTCTGCCTTACTAGATTTTCCTTTGCAAAAAGGCAACATCCCCATTTGTTTTCCAATAGGAGCTTTCCTCCTTCCTTGATCTCTTTCACCGTTAAGACTTCTTTGAGTCTTTTCAATCCTAGCAATCGACTCCAATTTGGTTCACTCCACACCACTTGATCACCTACTACGAAACTTGCTTCTTTCTTCTCAAGTGGTATCTTTTTCTCTTCTAACACCCCTAAACTTGAGCATTGCTCAAGCTTGGTCACTTTCTTCTCACCTTCTTCAATCTTTCTATCTCCCGGATCAAGCAAAGGTTCAATGAGTGCTTTTTCCTCAATGTATCCACACGTCTTCTTCTCCAAAGTACTTGGAGCATCTTCTTCTAATGGAGCTCTAGAAAACGTCACCTCTTCTCCATTAAAGCTCAATTTGAGCTCCCCTTTTTCAACATTAATCATAGCTCTTCCGGTAGCAAGGAAAGGTCTACCAAGAATGATAGGTGCCTCAAGCTCTTCCTTCATATCAAGCACTATAAAATCGACCGGGAAGATAAACTTGCCAACTCCCACTAATACATCTTCAACAATCCCAAAAGGATGAGCATAAGATTGATCCGCCAATTGAAGATTAATATTGGTAGGAGTCACCTCTCCTAAGTCCAACTTCTTGAATATGGATAAAGGCATAACATTGATACTAGCTCCCAAATCACATAAGCCTTGAACTTTCCCATTCTCACCAATTTTACAAGGAATAATAAAACTCCCTGGATCCTTTAGCTTTTGAGGTAGATGTCTCTCAAGAATCTCCTTGCATTCTTCCACCAATTTGATTACTCCCTTCTCATCCCATCTTCTCTTCTTTGACATTATTTCCCTAAAAAATTTCTTGTAATGGGGAATTTGCTCAAGGGCATCTAAAAGTGGAATATCAACATGCACACTTTTAAAAACCTCCAAAAACTTATCAAACTCCTCATCAAGCTTTTTCCTCCCATGTCTTTGAGGATAGGGAACCAGAGTAGGTTTCATGGGAACCTCCCATGCATATTTGGACTTCTCTTCTTCCTTTGATTCTTCCTTTGCTTTGATCCCTTCCCTTTCTTTCTCAACAACCACACTTCCTTCAATCACCTCTTCTTTCTCCACCTCTTTCTCAACTTCAACTTCCTTGGGCATTTGAGGGTCTTCATATCTAGCACCACTCCTTAATTGTATAGCATTACAAAACTCCTTCAGATTAGGCTCGGTGGTAGATGGATACTTCCCCTTATTTTGCAAATGATCCACCGTAGATGAAAGCTTTCCAACCGTTGTGGCCAATTGCCCCACTTGGTGCTCAATAGTCTTGAATCTTGTGTCCATTTGCTTCCCAATATCATCCAATCTCGAATCATTAGCCTCTAACCTCTTCACAATCATCCCAAGTAGCTCCTTCGTAGTTGCTTTCCCCTCATTATTAGGTGCTTTGGCACCCGGATCAAAACTGGGAGGAAATTGAACGGCGGCTCTTGGATTAGCATATGAGAAATTTTCATGTCTTCTCCAATTGTTGGCATTAAATGGAGCTTGAGGTTGAGGTTGAAAATTACTTTGAGGCCTATTTTGATAAGGCACTTGATAGGGCCTTGCACCTTGAAAATTGCCTTGATAATTGCTTTGATATCCTCCTTGGTATGGAGGTCTTCCCATGTAATTCACTTCTTCAATAGGCATAGGACTTGGACACAAATCAACTTAACAGATGGACTCACATTTTGTTGAGCTTGAGACGTAGTAAGGGCTCCTAAACGGTCCATCATAGTCATCATCATTGCCTTCATAGACTCAATCTCCTCCACATAGGACACTCTATGATGAGCTCCTCGATTCACCGACACTTGAAAAGAATCTTGGGCAATATTCTACATAATCTCATTCATTTGCCCCACCGTCTTTGACCAAATTGAATCATTAGCACATGCATTGAGAAAGGATCTATCACTATCCGTCAAGCCATTACAAAAATACATGATAGTTTGCTCCTCCGGAAAGCCATGTTGTGGACAATTAATGAGCAACATCCCATATCTCTCCCATGCTTCCGGAATAGTCTCTCCATTCTTTTGACGAAAATGAGAAATAGCTTCCTTGGCTTGCACCGTCTTAGATGGCGGATAGAATTTCATCAAAAATCTCTTGCTAAGGTCCTCCCACGTACTAACGGTTCCGGGAGGGATAAAATTGAGCCAAGCTTTGGTTCTCCCCTTAAGAGTGAAGGCAAATAGCCTTAGCTTCTTCGCATCCTCGGACACTCCATTGTACTTCGTGGTGTCGGAAATCTCTAAAAATTGTGCCATGTGTTGATAAGGGCACTCTTCTTCATCTTTCCCTTCAAATTGCTTATCTCTTAACATCCTCACAAGCGTGGGACTTATCTCAAAATTATTTGCTTCAATCCTAGGCCTTGCAATACCATCATAATGCTTCCATCATTTCTCTTCTCCTTCTCCCACGATTTCTACGAATTGTAGCTTCAATTTCCAGATTAAGTGGCAAAGATGGAATACCGCTAGATCTTGTAATCATGTACCTACAAACCACCAATCCAAGTATCAAAATCTCACAAAAACAAAGAACAAAAAAAAAATACAAAAACAACAAGTAGTCAATTCAAACAAATTCCTAAGTCACACTTAAGGCGCAAAAACTAATCCCCGGCAACGGCGCCATTTTGACTGCGGTAAATCGGCCAAGCGATATTAGGACAACCAAGTTATCGAACCCAAGGGAAAAGTATGGCCATGAGTCCCTAGGAATGTGAGTTTTCAATGACTATTGTTGCAATCACGGTTTTGAGCTAGAAACATTACACAAATGCTAGAATTAAAATCAAACAACACAACAAGCAATTAATCAAACAAGTGGTAGGCTAGAACAATTAGCAACAAGAAATTCTAAAAAATCAATGGGGATAGGGGTGCAAGGGATAATATCCATCAATGAATTAATGATCAACAAGCTATGATTAAATCAAATTGCTAATCAACTAAGATAGAAAGCATAAAATCATCATGTAATCAAGTCTCCATTAATCACATAATACCTAATGTGAGTATCCTTAGTGCAACTAATCTCTCAATTAAGAAGCACCCAATTCATACAATCATACACAATTATAACCCGATTAATCCCTAATCACGTTAGCTTAACTCTCGCCTATTGCTAGGGTGATCAAACATTAATCTAAAGAGATAAAAATGCATGAAGCACAATTACAATCGCAATTAGGGCACTTACTATCTCAATTGATCAACAATCAAAGCACAAGCAATCAAATCATCCTCAATTTCAATTATTCCAAGCACAAGTGAATTAGCCTATGGAGCAAAATGCAAAATCCATGGGTACAAAATCTAATTGCATAATCAAAAAGCTAATCACAACAATTAAGAAATACAAATGAGTAGAGAGGAAGAATATCACCAATTAAGCTAAAATGAACAATATATTGAATGCTTGAATCTTCAATATGGATCTTCACTTAACTTAGATTACAACTTGAATTGAGAAAACTAATGGATCAAAGTACAATCTAACCAAAAATTAATGAAAATCTATCTAAATCTAACAATCTAATCAACCTAAAAGGAGAATTAAGCTAAGAAATTCAGAATTCGCCTTAAAAACTGTAAGTAACTGCTATGGGGAAGGTTATGCTCTGTTTTTCGCTCAAATGGATTAAAAAGGAAGATTTTCAAATACCTGCACCCTCGACTCGAGGTTGGGACCCTCGAGTCGAGCTTCCTTAAGTCGTGCTCACACTTCTCTTAAAAATACCCAGCCTCGACTCGAGCTTCAGCCCTCGAGTCGAGCTTGCCGTAAATTCGCCACCCTCGACTCGAGCTTCCAGCCCTCGAGTCGAGGCTGCTTCAAATTTTGCCAACTTCTTCCTTTGCCTGCACCTCGGGTCGAGCTTCCTGGACCTCGACCAGAGGTCGAGGCCAGGGAATTTTCTCAACCCGACTTCCGCCTCTGACCCCCATTTTCGCCCGTCTCGTTTGTCTTTTCGCCGTATGAATACCGGTACTCTTGGTTTGGTCAAATTCCAGATTTACCTAAAAATGGGACAAAAAACATCAAAAACTACACAAGTGATACTTTTCAAGAAAAAAAGTGATACTCTACACTTTTAAGATAAAAAACTAGCACTTTTCACCACTTTTTGCACAAAAATACCCCATCAAATCATGCATCAATTCACTCTCATAACGTTGGTACCGGCTCGGGGGAGGACAACTCCTTCAAATTCTACTTAAGGAAGGGTTGTTCCAAACCCCACGCCGCCGTCCGCCGTGCCTAGCAGTGGCAATATCCCACCTGTCACGGTGGTTCGAGATGATAGCGCAGTTCCTGATTAGCATTACCCAGGGGTGGGAGTTGCTGCCTGTGACGAGGGAGCTAACTTATCGCTTTCCCTACGATTCCGGAGGGAATCCCCCTAGCTGGAGTCCAGGGAAGTACCAGTGTCCCTCCAAGAGGGGCACCTCAAACAGTGCCGACACCAGCTGCCACCATTGCCCTCACTGAGGAGCAGCTGGATGACATGATAGCATAATACAATTTTCTTGAGAATGGAAAGATCACTGCACGACATCCCAAGAGAACGTGCGGAGTAATGTCAAGTAACCGCGATGACGATTATTATTCCTAAAGTACGTATAAATAATATACCCAAAAGGGAGGTAACAATATCATACTAACTATCACTCTTACTTAGCTACTTCTTGCGTACTTGCCTATTCATTTCTTGAGTGTTTTCCGGTGATCTGACTTGAGCGTTGGAGTGCCTACATCGAAGAACCATCTACCGTGCCCAACAGTGGAGGCCCACCGCTTGTTACGGTGGTTCGAGATGACAACTCAACTCTTGGTCAGCGCCACCCCAGAGTAGGAGTTGCTGCTAGAGAGAGAGAAGCTAACCTACTTGCTTTTTCTTCTGCGATTCCAGAGGGGATCCCCCTACCATTATCTCCATCGAGGGGGGCACCTCAGATGATGCTAGCACCAGCTGCCACCATCACACTCACTCAGGAGCAGCTAGATGATATGATAGCCAGAGCTGTAGCCAGAGCAATGACGGAAGGGCACTATGCCATTTTCACTAATACATAGCGGTTTTTAACTGCTATTAAAAGGTTTAAGAAGGGGCTGTTGTAGGTGGGGCTATTAAAAGTGCGCTTTAAGACAACGGTTTATAACCGCTATCTTTTTTACATTTAATAGCGGTTTTTAACCGCTGTCGTATATCAAACGACCGATATTATATGTTACGAATTATTAACCTAAATAACGCATATGATAACGGTCCGTAAGACATATGATATCGGTTATTAACCGCTATAATAAACTTCTATTATAGCGGCTAATAACCGCTATGTTTTCTCATATTTTTAATAGCAGAGTTTTTAATATTGATTTTTAATACAATTTAACCGTTATCATAGATTTTTTTATTATTTTTCTTTTAATCCAACAATTTTATTTTTAAATTAAAATAAAATAACATCAAAATATTTATAAAATAACAACAAATTCATTTTAAATTTAAAATAGTAATCAATCATCATAATACATCAATGTATGTTTAAAATGCATTACATATTCATTAAGAAATTCAACTACAATATGACGTCCAATTAATTACTAATACTATTACATCATAATCATCAATTGAAAGCCCCATAAGCATTGTTTTGATATGGACTTTGAACAAATTTCTCCTTCGTTCTTTGGTTCACATCTGAAAGACGGTGGCTGATCAATATCTAGATTCACATTCAAAATAGAAAATAAATTAACATTAAATAACACCAAAACTTGAGAGAACTAACAAACATACTCAACGAATGTAACATGTCAAACCTACGCCCAAATTAACAATATCAATCGATTAACAATAGCTAGGTTTTTAATGTTATTTCTACATAAATATTTCACCCAACAATTGTTTCCAACAGTACTAAAATTACGTAGCAATCTATGGATTCCCACTGGAAAGCAGCTAAGAGGGTTCATAGATACTTAACAGCAACTATTGATGTAGTGTTAATTTGCAATTGCACACTACACAAATACTATGTGAATCCTTTGGCTTCTGAGTTTATTCAACAGAACATGGAAATTTGACCACAAAACAAAGTCCAACAACCAACTAAAAAGCTAATACAGAGACTACACTAAACAGTTTTTAATAAACCCATATAAGTAACACATAATATTCTAATAGCAACCACCAATAGCAATTTCATAATAGCCAAAAAGTCCAACTTGAATCTCGCTCTAAATTTATCCAAAGCATTTAACGTCTTGACAAGGACTGCATAATGTAACACTTATATGAACTAAGATAATATAATTCTTTTATAGACGCAATCAAAACAATGTAGAGAAAGATATTCTGTGTTTAGCTCATCAAGGGCATCCATGAAAGGAAAGAGGATGAAATAGAGATATTACTAAATAACTTCTTCAAGCTCACCTTTGCCAATGATACCAAGATGCCTGGTAGGTTTTAAAGGGATGAATTCCGAAGGGACAGCTGAAATTAGAGAAAATAAGCTTTAGCAACTCAACTTATATGAACTAAGAAAATATAATTCTTTTATAGACGCAGTCAAAACAGTTTAGAGAAAGATATTCTGTGTTTAGCTCATCAAGGGCATCCATGAAAGGATAGGAAAGAGGATGGGGTAGAGATATGACTAAATAAAAATTTACCAGCGCACAATAACATATTTCTCGCAACTCTTTTTCTCCTTGAGAATGATTAAATCCTTATTCATAGTTGGAACAACAATACAAAGGGAAAAACTAGCAGCACATGGATATAAAACAAAATTTACACTTGAAAAAAACCTCGTATGTTTCCTTGATACAGAAGAAAACAACTAGACAATAGAAGCTATGCTACACATACATATATTGCAAAATAAATAATCATGATTTTTCTTCCAGAAGAATTATAGTTCGGCTTTACCATTTTTCCATGTTTCTCTACATTCCTGAACTTCAAAAGAGAGGAGCGAATTAATTAGCTAAGCTAAACATGAATGTCTGGCCTGAAACAAGAAAAATGGATAAGAAACAATAAGAAAAGAAATAATAATTGAACAATATATCAGTCTCGTTTCTAAAACAGTTAGGTGGAAAAAATTTGCTTAGTAAAAAATCAACGAATAAAATGAACATAAAAAATTATCCCAAGTAGTAATGATATAATCCAGTAGAACTTGAATAAAGAAATTAATAAATGAACATCATGCAACCTCTTAACTCTAGGTTATTTATTATCCTATTTTTCCAGAATTCAGAGAAACATGAAAACTTGAGGTATGAAAGGAAAGCCTCCTTTGATATATGATACTAAATGCATTTGTGAATACACAAATTTGGTAGGCAAAAGGTAATAACCTTGTACTACGGATTTGTACAGCTGCAGTATCCCTACAAATATTGTTCACAAAAGCAAGATCAAACCAGAGTGTCATGACAATAAAGTGTGAGCAAGACGAGAACATTTCTAGTTCATTAACAGTTTTCCCTCTTTCTTACGAGTAAGTACATAATTTTAAACAAACGACCAGTTGACAAACATGAAGCAGAAGCAATATGATCATGATGTTTGCAGGGTAAAACAAGACATACAATTTGCAGATTAATTCTTCAAAAAAAAAAATACCGTAATATTGAGCGGTTGCTACGCGCTGACGGCTGAGAGCGGAGGCGTGGGGGTGAGAGTGCCCATCGTAGAGGCACCGCGACGGCTGAGAGCGGAGGTGCCGCGACGGCTGAGAGCGGAGGTGCCGCGACGGCTGAGAGCAGAGGTGCTGCGTCATCGTTCAGGCATCCTAGACTGAGGCGCCGTGACGGCGTCGGCCGATCGGGCGTCCTAGGGCTGAGGCACTGCGACGGCGTCGTTCAATCAGACCTCCTATTGCTGAAATGTTACGACGGCATCGGTCGACCGAAGGCTGAGAGTGGAGGCACTGTGACAGCATTCAACTAATCGAAGGGCTGGGAGGATAGGTCGACAGTTGGTGGTAGAGGGCTGAGGCGGTCGACGGCGAGGGCTGTGAGGGACACGGATTTTGGGCTGTGGGTCAATTTAGGGCTGTGAAATTTAAAAAAAAAATTAAATCTATTTTAATTCCATAGATAACAGTTATAAAATCGAAGAGAAGCGTCGAATAGATAGCGGTTTTTAAAATTGGTATTATAGCAGTTTTTTTTTGTGAATTTATAGCGCTTTTTAGAACCGCTGTGTAATAGAGTCATGCTAATTAAAGATATCGACCAATTTATAGCGGTTTTTAATAACCGCTATATAATAGCTCCGTCCTTGAATTTACAATAGCGGCTAAACTTACAATAGCGGTTTTTTAAGTTTTGACAGCGGTTTTAAAAATAAACGCTATTATTCTGACGATATTAAAAGCAAAATTTGGCATAGTGGGGGGGAGAAGCCCCGCCTGCAAGGAGAACGGAAGAAATAAGATCGGGAAACCTGCTTGTTCGATCCCAATCTGGGGAAGTAGGCAAGATGAGCATAAAAAAAATGAAGAAGAGAGGTGGAGTTTAGAAACCAGGAAGAGGTCCTGGGAGCAGAAAGAGTCCAAAAAAGAAGATTTACAGTTCCTCGAGCGACGAACGTTGCTGCAGAAGAAGCCGCACGGGGGAGGGAGACAGCCCCCCTGCAGCGAGGGAGTAAGATCGAGGACGAGGAGGAGGGTACAGGAGATACCCAGTTAGAAGCTATGAAGGACCAGATTAGGTCCTTGAGGAAACAGATGGATAACATGAAGCACCAGATGAAAAATTGGGTTAGTATGCCTCGACCCATTATAGGTTGTCAATTCACTGAGAGCATTTTACAAGATGAATTGCCTAAAAATTTTAAGCCTCTTAATTATGAATATGATGGTACGACTGACCCCTATGACCACTTGGTGAGATTTGAAAATTCGGCCCTCCTCCATCGATATGGGGAGGGTGTGAAGTGTAGGGTCTTTCTTACCACTCTGTCTAAGGCAGCCCAGCAGTGGTTCAACCAGCTGGAGCCCAATTCCATTAGCTCTTTCGAGTAGTTCGGAGAGATGTTCTTACATCAGTTTGCCAGCGCGAGGAGACAACCTAGAGCTACGTTGATATTATTCAACATGAAGCATAGAGAAAGTGAGAGCCTGCGGGCCTTTATGAAGAGACTCAACCAAGCGGCATTGGAGGTTCCAACCGCCACCCCAGAAGTTAAAATTAATGCTTTCACTAGCAATCACCGAGATGGAGACCAATTTTCTTCTCTGGCGAAGAAGTCCGTTCAAACATTTGATGAGTTGCTGAGAAGGGCAGAGAAGTACGTCATGTTGGAATAAGTGAGGAAAGCGAAGAGAGCAGAGGTCAAGCCCATCGGACCTGAGAAAAAGAAAGAGCCTGCAAAGAAAAGCTCAACGACAGAACTAGAGAAGGCGACGAAACCTGGACCTCGTTCCAGGTTTGATAAATTCACCCCACTGAAGCTGGAACCAGCAGAGCTGTTGGAGGTTGCATCCGACCACCTCAAAATGAAGTTTCCCTGGTCACGATCCAGAGGGCCAATGAGGCCCAAGTCAGATAAGTTTTATCATTTTCATAATGAATATGGGCATGAAACTAATAATTGTTTTCACTTTGTTAGATCAAGTAAAGTTTTGATGAGTTAAAAGATCAATCTGGATAAGCAGACGAAGTATGTAGAAAAAGATCAGGTACTCATCCTAAGCTGATTAGACTAAGTCAAAGACTAGTTAGGTCAGATGGAGATCAGAAATTGCAAGTCATCTGGAGACAAGCTCAAGTCTAGTCATCTGTAGGAGACGATCATGAAGAACTCAGACGAGGTCAAGACAAGCTGAGTAGAATAAGAAAGGCGAGTCTTCACCAAGTCAGCTGCAGACGAGTATGAAAAATCAGCTGAGGTCAAGAGCAGTTTTCTAGATTAAGTTTGTTAAGCAGTTTTTAGTTTGTTAGAACTGACTAACAAACTAACTGTCTTTTAAGACTTATAAATAGGTCTAGATTTTATTTTTCAACACACTTATGCGAATCTGATTTTTCACACTATTCACTATTCAATTCACAAAGTTTTTTTTTAAAAGAGTTTTCAAAAAATTTCAAGTGTTTATAGAACACTTATCTTGTAATCTTCAAAATCCTTTATTCACTGTAAATCTTAGATTCATTAGAAGGTGTTAGGAGTACTTTAAAGAGTAGAAGATCGAGTTGTAAGTTGTAAGATTGTGAAGTAAGTAAGTAAGCAGCTAGTGGAGACCCTTCTTCAAAGTTTGGAGAAGGAGAGTGGATGTAGGATTGTTATAATCCGAACCACTATAAAATCTGGTGTTCTTTACTGCTTTCATTTATCTTTCTGTTCAATTTACAATTTATTGTTCAAAGTTTAATTTCAGAATCAAAGTTAAAATCTGAATATCAGTGTTGCTTTTGATCTTATTAAAAGTTGAGATTAATATTGAATTCCGCTGTGTACATCTGGTACTTTGAATATATTTTGAAAGATTTGAAAAATCTGAAAAATCTATTCAACCCCCCCCCCCCTTTTAGATTTTTCCTAGAAGGCTGATACACTTTTTACCTAATCTACTCAACTAATCGGGACCAACAAGTGGTATCAGAGCAGTGTTAAGTTGTTCTGATATTGATTTTAGGTCTTAAATAAGATTCTGAAATTATCTTGATTTTCTTCATTCTCTTATTTGCTACTAACAGTGCTACTAATTAGTTTGTGGAGTATTTTGTTTCTTTATCTCATCATGTCATCAGGAAAAAGCAAGAAGTCTAGGAATCTTCCTGAATTCTCTATTGAAGATTATGATTATTGGAAATTTAGGATGGAGAATCACCTTAAGACCATTCATGATAGGATGGAAGAGGTTCTTGAAGAGGGACCTATAAAATTTTATCATGGAGGCACTAGCACTGGAGCTGAGTCAGCTGAATCCAGGACCAGACAAGAGAAAAAGAGTTCTGAATTGACAAATGATGAAAGAAAGATCCACAATCTTGGCCAAGTGGCTCGAACTGAAATCATTGAGACTCTAAGTAAAGATTGGATAGAGAAGGTTAAGAGATGCAAAACTGCCAAAGAAATGTGGCAGACTTTAGCAAATGTTTGTGAGGGATCAGATCAAGTTAAAGAGAACAAGCTGCAGTCAGTCTTGCATGCATTTGAGACATTCAAAATGAAGGAAAATGAGTCTGTGGATCAGTTAGATGTAAGGTTGACTAATCTTCTCAACAAAGTAACTGACCTTGGAAAGAATTATACAGAGAAGGAGATTAATAACAAGATTCTGAGATCATTAACCAAGAGATGGAAGGAGAAATCCAATATCCTTAAAGCTACTCAAGATTTATCTTCTATTACTCACCATACTTTGTTTTCTCATCTTAAAGCTCTAGAATATGATATTCAAATAGAAGACGAGGAGGATGAGATGGAGTCGAGCACCTCATCCAAGTCTATTGCCTTTGTCAGCAAAGATGACAAGATGTCAACAGAGTCTGTAGGAGCTGATCTATCTTTGAAGGAGCAGATGGCTCTGCTCACCAAAAGGTATGATAAATTGAGAATGAAGTATAAAAGAAATAAATAGAGATTTGCAGGAAAGGATAAATCAAGATCCAGATCAGGAAGAAAGGAAGATGAATCTACAGATGATGATAAAAGCAGGAGCCAGACAAGAAGATACAGATCACCTGTCAGAAGAAATCCTTCCAGCCCTAGATCAGACAGGAGTGATACTTGCTACACATGCAACAAGCCAGGACATTTCAGCTATGATTGTCCTCAACTGACTCCTAAAGAAAGGGAAGAAAAGAGGAAAAAGAGAGACAGGAGATTTGCAGATCAAAGGGCTTTATTGGCTGAAGAAAAGGAGCCAAAGAAATCATCATCATCATCATCATCCTCATCTGATTTCGGATCAGATGATGAAATCTGTCTCATGGCTAAAGAGGTAATCCACTATTCATCTTCTGATAATGATTCATTTCAGTCTGCATCTGATCATGACCAAACTGTTATTCATGAATTATTGAGAGACTTAAAGACATCTTTGGCTGCTTATAAATAGCTAGAGACAGTGAATTTGGCTTTAAAGGATCAAATTCAAATTCTAATTAAAGGAAAGCAGGTGATGAACTATTCAGAAACTGAGGAAACATTCAAGGGGGAATGTTTTCCCCAGGCTGAAGCTAGTACATCAGCCAGCTTACCTGAAAGATTAGAAAATGAATTGAAAACTTTAAAAGACAAATTTGAAGTAGTTTGTGCTGAAAATGAATCAATTAAGAAAGACAATGAGAAGTTAGTCTTCAAAATTAGTCAACTTAATAATTCACAGTCAGCAATAAATCATATCTTTAATACATCTCAAAAATCCCATGACAAAACAGGTCTTGGTTTTGATAGAAATAATAAATTGGATGTACAAAAACCTAGGAAATTTGTGAAAGCATCTGATCAATCAAAAGAGGTTAAAATTGGTCCTTGGAAACCAATTAGTCAAGTAAGGACTGCATCTCCCAGCTTGAAAACAAAAATTCAGCTGATGACTCCTTATCAGACTAGGAGAAACCCAAGAACCAAAATAAGTAGAAATTCTTATTATAATCCTTTTGATGGAAGGAGCAGATGTTATTCCACATTTCCTAAGTTTAGGAAAATTACTCAATCTGAATACAACAAGTTATCCTTCAAAAGTGATACAATTGTAGACAGATTTGGTAGAAAAATCAAGTCTGATTTATTGTTTGGAAATAAGATGTTTATTTGGTTACCTAAAGTGATACTTGACCTTCAAGGACCCAAGATCACTAGGGTACCTTACAACTGATCTTTTTTTCAGGATTCACAGGGATCATCACTCAAGGAAGAGATCTTAGCTTCCATATGGTACATTGATAATGGTTGTTCACAACACATGACCCATAACAAGAGGCTGTTATCTAATTTCCAAAGCATTGATGGTCCAAGAGTATAATTTGGTGACAATAATTGTGGTCAGACTAAAGGTGTAGGTACTCTGATTATCAAGGATATTCAGGTATCTGAGGTATATTTTGTTGAAGGTTTGAGACATAATCTGCTATCTGTTTCTCAGCTTTGTGATAAAGGTTTTCTTGTCAAATTTTCAAGGGATAAATGTGATATCTTAGATAATTCTTCAGATAAGGTACTTTTAACTGGCTTCAGACATGGTAATGTCTATGTGGCCAACTTTAATAGTTGTCCCAAAGATACTTGTCTGATAGCTAAGGGTGGAGAAGATCTCAGCTGGCTATGGCACAAGAGGCTTAGTCATCTGAATTTCAAGACCCTTAGTAAGCTGGCTAAAAAGAACCTTGTCAAGGGATTACCTGAAAAACTTTTATCCACTGATCTTAAATGTGATGCTTGTCAGAAAGGTAAACAGCCTAGACACTCATTTAAGAATATTAACTCCTCTTCATCTGAAAGAGTTTTACAACTACTTCATCTGGATCTGTTTGGACCTGTTTCTCCTCTCAGTTTCAGTGGAAGGAAATATACTCTTGTTGTAGTAGATGACTTTTCTAGATACACTTGGGTTAAATTTCTTTTCAAGAAAAATGAGACTATAAACAAGATCCCTGATCTGTTCAGACAGATTCAAAATGAAAAGGGTGTTAATATTATTAAAATAAGGAGCGATAAGGGCACAAAATTTTTGAATTCTTGTTTATCTAACTTTTTCAATGAGTGTGGAATTATTCATGAGACATCTTCAGCAAGAACTCCGCAACAAAATGGAGTGGTTGAAAGAAGGAATAAAACTTTGAAGGAAGCAGCCAGGAGCATGTTAGCTGAGTATGAAACCCCTCACAGGTTCTGGGCTGAAGCCATCAACACAGCTTGCTATACCCAGAACAGGTGCTTAGTTGTCAAAGACAAGAGTAAGACTCCATATGAGATTTGGAAGGGTAAGATTCCAAGGATCTCATATTTCAGAGCTTTTGGTTGTAAGTGTTTTATCCATAACAATAGGAAATCTAAGTTAAGAACCTTTGATGCTAAGGCAGCTGATGGAATATTCTTGGGATATTCTAACACTTCCAAGGCATTTAGAGTTTTTAACAAGACAACCCTTTGTGTGGAGGAAACCCCTCATGTTGTTTTTGATGAGTTGTATTCTTTCTCAGATAAAGTGAATCAAATTTCTGAAAGTTCTATCTATCCAGTCTTGATTCAGAATCAGATGAAGAAGAATCCCCATCTGATAATCAGAAGATAACTTCTGATCAGACTCCATCAGATCAGACACCCTTGACGTCAGCTGATCAGCTGGGGTCAGCTGATGAAGGGGGAACGTCAGCTGAGGTTGAGTCAGAGGAGTTGCCTACTGAGACTCAAGATGAGAATCCTTCTCCTCACATAGGCAAAAGGATGAGAAGCTACCATCCATCTGATCAGATTATAGGAGACCCATCGAGTAGTGTGCAGACACGAATGATGCTGGACTCTGAAAGTCTTTTCAGCTGTTATGTGTCGCTTCTTGAACCCAAGTCTATTGAGGAAGCTCTATCAGATCCAAACTGGATAACTGCCATGCAGGAGGAACTGCATCAGTTTGAAAGGCAAAATGTATGGGAACTAGTGGAAAGACCCTTACACAGAAAGATTATAGGCACCAAATGGGTGTTTAAAAACAAAAACAGATGATAACAACATTATTATTCGAAATAAGGCATGATTGGTTGCACAAGGTTACTCACAGTCTGAGGGGATAGACTATGATGAAACCTATGCTCCAGTTGCCAGATTAGAGGCAATAAGGTTGTTCTTGGCATTTGCTGCATATAAATCTTTCAAAGTCTTTCAAATGGATGTTAAGTCTGCCTTCCTTAATGGTGTGTTGCTTTAGGAGGTCTATGTGGAGCAGCCTCCTGGGTTTAAGATCAATAACAAGGTCTATAAACTCAACAAAGCTCTATATGGACTGAAACAAGCTCCCAGAGCTTGGTATGATACCTTATCTGATTTCTTGACATCAAATGGTTTTTCAAAAGGCAAGATTGATAGAACTTTGTTTAGAAAGGAAGTAGATGGTAACATCTTATTAGTTCAAATTTATGTAGATGACATAATATTTGGTTCACCTAATCTGAAATTATGTGAAGAGTTTAGCATTCTCATGAAAAACAGGTTTGAAATGTCAATGATGGGCGAATTAACATACTTTCTAGGCTTACAGATTAAACAGATGAGTAAGGGTATATTTATACATCAGTCTAAATATGCTAAGGATCTGATTAAGAAGTTTGGAATAACTACTAGCAGAGAAGTCAAAATACCTATGGCAACTAACTTCTCTATGGATTCAAATGAGCAGGAGATACCCACAGACGCAACGGAGTATCGTGGACTGATTGGATCTCTTCTCTATCTCACTGCAAGTAGGCCAGACATAGCCTTTGCAGTTGGGGTATGTGCAAGATTCCAGTCTAATCCCAAGAAAACTCATCTGGAGACGGCTAAAAAAATTCTAAAATATCTCAAAGGAACCTTGCAAGTAGGGTTATGGTACCCAGCTGATGACAACCTTGAGCTGACAGGTTATTCAGATTCAAACTTTGAAGGATGTAAGATTGATAGGAAATCCACTTCAGGAACTTGTCAATTTTTAGGCAACAAATTAATTTCTTGGTTATCTAAGAAACAGACATCTGTTGCCACCTCCACAACTGAAGCTGAATACATGGCAGATGGAAGTTGTTGCTCTAAACTCCTCTGGATTAGTCAACAGCTTAGAGACTATAATATTCAAACATCAGCTGTTCCTATTTACTGTGATAGTAATAGTGCAATAGCAATGACTTACAATCCTGTTCTGCATTCTAGATGTAAGCATATAGACATTAGGCATTATTTCATTAGAGATCATGTTGAGAAGAATGACATTAGGATTGAGAAGATTGCCACTGAGTCACAAAGAGCTGATATCCTTACAAAACCGTTAGCTGAGTCTAGGTTTAAAGAATTATGCTTAGAATTAGGATTACTTGATGCATCCTTAGCTGGTTTCTAAAATGTTTGCATTTGATAATTGTATTCCTTATTTCTGGTCTTTTCTTTTCTTTAAATCAATGTCTAGAAAGAATTATCAGACTAGATATGTGTTAAAGGACAATCAGGTAGTTGATATCATTGATCTCCTTTTTAGGAATCAAGAATCAAGGATTAGTCATATTGACCTTATCTGACTTGATGATTACTTATATGACATTTGGTAAATCAGACTAGGGCACAATAGTCACCTGGTTTCTAGAAAACAGATGACTATATGCACCCTATCTGATCTACCCCAGCTACTAATAGTTTTGATGAGTTTGTTTGCAGGAACAGGTATACCATATTAGTCTCTTAAATCTCTTCAATCAGAAAACCTTCATCTTTGTTTCTCCTCAAAATCTTTGTTTTCAAATAAAGTTCTTAAGTCTGTATATTTCAAGTAATCTGTACTTTGTAACTAAACTGTAAATCCTTTGTTAAGTTTTGTTTCAAAATCGGACTAGGAGGAAATTTTTGAAAAAAAAATTATATAAGACAAGGTCATTTTGACCAAGTCTGTCATTTACCAAGTCTGGAATAGAATACCTAAGTACTAAGTAAGACATCTCATTGCTTACGTCAGGTATACTAATTACTTCTGATAAAGCAAGTCTATTAGCCGTCTAATCCGTAGGTTAAACGGTTACTTTTTACGCAATTTAAGACGCGTAAAAGCCACGCGCCTGAATTCGAAGCGATTTTCTCGCTAAACCGTCGATGTTTTACATGCGCTTTTTAAATCAACAGTTTAAAATTAAAACTCTGAGATCGTGCCACGTTTCGATTTCCCAACTTTCCCTCTCTCTCCCCCTCATTTAAAAACTTACCTTCTTCAGTTTTTAAAATTTTACTTTCACTTTCCTCTGCTTAGAAATTTACTGAAAAAACTTTCATTCTCTCAAATTTTTTTCTCAATGGCATCCTCTTCTTCTCAAACTCCTAAACCCCCCCTCTTATATATCCTCCTCAAATTCTGATTTCAAAATGATTTCAGAATCAGTCAAAAATAAACTCAAAGCTGAAATGTTTGTAAATTTTGAGACTACAAATGACAGAGAATCCAGAGAGATTATCGAATTATTGGAAGCTTCAAGGTTACGAGAATTTTGTTCGTTCAAATCTCCGCAGAACAAAACTGCAGATTTCATTGGAGCAGAGTTCCTTGCCAGAAGTGAGTTTACAGAGAATGGCTTCAAAACAATTGTTGAAGGTACTCAACTGGAGTACTCAAAGGAGAATGTTGCAAGGATTCTGGATACCTCTATGGAAGGGGTGAATCCTCTGTCGTATAAGGAAAATGAATGGGAAGAGTCGTTTGACCTGTTTGCTAGGATTACCTTCAGAGGAGTTAGGAGAGATTTGAAGAAGCATATGTTAAGGAGGAAATATAGGCTGCTCATGACAATCGTGACCAACTCAATCCTAGGAGATCAAAGCTCCCATGATGGAGTGACAATGTCACGTTTGTGCTGTATGAGAGCTATTTTTGATGGAGTACAGGTAGATTGGGTGGATCTGTTATTTAGGAGACTGAAGGAGGAGAAGCTGAGGTTGTTGTTTAACCCAATTGAAGGAGACTGGACAGTCACTTCAACTGTGAGCTTATTCAACAAAATCACAGTGTTGATGAAAGGGCTAAACAAGAGGTTTGAGACAAGGGAAGGACTGAAAAAATATTCAAAGCAAAAAGGCTTGTTGACGAAGGATGAAAGAATTGGAGGGCTGCCTGACTCGGATGATGAGTCTGATGATGCACGAAGGTAGAGAGAGCAGCTAGCAGCCGCGGTGGGTCAGAGGCAAGTAGCTGAACCCCAACCAGCAGCTGAAGTTACCGTGCCAGCTGCAGAAGCTTAACCAGGGATCCAACTGTTGTAGAAGTAACAGCTGAGGAGGCAGCAACTTCTGTAAGGTCCCCGACACGGAGGAGGTCGAGGAGGAGGCTGATCAGAGCCTCAGAAAAGGCACCAGTTGCTGAGCCATCTGAACCTACCACCAGCCAACAGATAGATGAGGACTCTGATGAAGATAACCAGTTTATTCTTCAGAGGAGGTCCTCCAGGACGTCTGAATCATCCGGCAGCTCTGGTCGTCAGACAGAAGCTTCTACCCTCCTACCTGAAGAAGTTCCTGTTCTAGAGATTACAGCTGAGGTTGCAAAGCTGGATGTCCCATCTTCTCCAGCCAAGGAAGCTGCACTCTCCCCCATTCAGGAGGAAGGTACTACTTCATCTATCTCTCTCTCTCTCTCTCTCTCTCTCTCTCTCTCTCTCTCTCTCTCAATCTCCACCTGGCAATGAAGAGGTGTGCCCGGTTGGCACCTCTGAGCCTCTGAAACAGCCACAGTTGTCCCAAACAGTCCAAATCCAAGCTGAAACCACATCTGAAACTATCCCCATCCCTACCCAACCTGAAACCACCTCAACTCCCACCATCTCTCCACAAATTGAGCCACCCACTACATCCACCCCAACCCCACCTGAAACTCAACACTTCACTTCTCCAACTCTAACCACACCTCCACCTGAGATATATATCACCTCTTATTCCTTCTTAGAGGACATCCAGATGAGCTCACCCGTTCCTCCCCCCAAATTTCTGAACTCCACACCCCCACTTCTTCCTCTTCCGAATCCTCATCTGAGGATGAGGAAAGTGACTTAAGCCCCACCTCAACTATCACTTCTATAATCGCCCAAATGGAGAGGAAGATGAAGCAGACCTTTGAGAAGAAGCTGCAGAAGCGAACAAAGAAGACGGTGAAGGCATTCACTGAGGCAATGATCACGAACATGTGGGAAGTAGAGGTAAATTTAACCGAAAAGATTACTTCTATTACTAAATCTGTTCTTGCTGAGAAAGTGACAGCCATGGAGGAGGAAGTGCATGGGCTGAAATCTCAAGTATCTGAATACAATGCAATAGTGGTGGACTCAATAGCTTTGGACAAGTCAGACTTCAGGGTAAAATGCAACGATCTGGAGAAGTAGTTGGTGACCAGCTGCAGTCTAGGAAATGCTATGTAGAGGCGGTAAAGATGACTGATAAAGAGCTACATCGTAGCCTGAAAAGAGACAAGAAAGTTGATCGTGAGTCCACGGTTATGAAGGAAGCTGATCCTCCGAAAATAAGAGCTGAAGAAGAGTTGATGATCGAGTTGTACCCAGACAAGAAGGGCTACACAATAAGGATTGGTGCCCAGTTGGAGCCAGGTCTGGAAGAGGAGCTGGTAGCCGCTTTGAGAAGAAATGCAGATATATTTGCTTTCTCTTCTTCTGATATGACAGGTATTCTCGAAGAGGTGTCAATTCATCACCTCAACGTGGATCCAAAGGCTAAGCCAGTAAAGCAGAAATTGAGAGTTTTCGGACCAGAAAAGGATGCTATCACAAAGGCAGAAGCAGAGAAGTTACTGGAGGCAGGACATGTTAAGCGGATCCAGTTCCCCACCTATCTATCTAAAGCAGTGTTGGTAGCAAAGCTAGGTGGGAAATGGAGAATGTGCGTAGATTTTCGAGACTTAAACAAGGCTTGCCCCAAAGATCACTATCCCTTACCCAAAATTGACCAATTGGTCGACTCTACATTTGGATTTGAATTGCTAAGCATGATGGACACCTACAAAGGCCACCATCAGATACAGATTTTTCCCTCGTATGTTCCAAAGGTGAGTTTTATTATTGCCAGCAGAATTTTTTGCTATGTTAGGATGCCTTTTGGACTAAAGAATGAAGAAGCAACCTATCAAAGAATGGTTGACAAGATGTTCAAAAACCAACTAGGGAGAAACATGGAGGTTTACGTAGATGACATGCTGGTAAAGAGTGTGAAGGCAGGAGGACACGTGGCTGACCTGGAGGAAGCTTTTTCAGTGCTAAGGTTGAATGACATGAAGCTGAATCCAGCGAAGTGTTCCTTTGGAGTGAGGTCCGGAAAATTCCTCGGATACATGGTGACCCAGCGGGGTATTGAAGTCAACCCTGCCAAGGTGAAAGTTGTGCTCGACATGTAGCCCTCCACTAATATCAAGGAGCTGCAGAGACTAAACGGAAGGATTACAACATTGAGCAGATTTATAGCCAGATCTGCAGAGAGCAGTCACCCCTTCTTTAGAATTTTGAGGAAGGGATCCAGGTTCGAGTGGGATGAGCAATGCCAGCAGGCGTTCGAGGTGCTCAAATAACATCTGGCCCAGTTACCTACGTTAATGAAACCGGTACTAGGGGAGACACTCTATCTTTACCTTTCTGTTGGTAGGACTTCACTTAGCTCAGTATTGGTAAGGGAGGAGGGTTCAACCCAGAAACTAGTTTACTATATTAGTATACTAATTCAAGGAGCAGAGGAAAGATACTCGGAGATAGAGAAAGTGGCCCTGACTATAATGGCCACGGCCTGGAGGTTACGACCTTATTTTTTGTCACATAAGGTCATTGTTCGGACTAATTATCTTTTGAAACAAGTAATTGGCCGAGCTGATCTTTCAGGGAGGATGGTCAAATGGGCCGTCGAACTGGGAGAATACGACGTGGATTTTGAGCCACGTAGGACTATCAGAGCACAAGCCTTGTCTGACTTTATTCAGGAAGGAACGCGTGCGCTGCAGAAAGGAGAATGGAGAGTATACGTGGATGGCTCAGTATCCATGCAGGGTTGCGGAGCTGGGATCGTGATTATCGATCCAGAGGGCTAAGAGACGCAAGTTGCAATGAGGTTCGAATTAATTACCTCCAATAACAGAGCTGAGTATGAGGCCTTAATTCGAGGAGCGGAAATAGCCGCAGAGGTGGGAGCAGGTCGAGTGGTCGTATTTTTAGATTCCCAGCTAGTAGCCCAGCAGGTTACAGGTGGGTACAAAGCAAATGATGAGAATATGATAGCCTATCTCCAGCGAGTAGCAGAGCTGAGGAACAGATTTAGCTCTTTTGAGGTCAGACAGATACTTCGAGAAGAAAATTCCAGAGCAGATAGCTTATCTAAGCTGGCTAGTTCAGCAAAACTGCAGGGAGGTGGGAAGATCGCCCTGGTAACTACAGAAGAAGAATTTACGGCTCCCTCAATAGGGGTCATCGGAGCTGAGGATGATTGGAGAATCAACATTTACCGTGTGTTGCAGAACCCAGAGAGCTGCCCGAATAAAAGGAAAGCTCAGAAGTGGAGGATCCGATATACAATGATCGGAGATAGGATGCACCAACAATACTTCACGCAGCCTTACTTAAGGTGTTTATCCACACAAGAAGGGAGGTACGTTATCAAAGATATTCATGAAGGTTGTTGTGTTGACCATGTAGGAGCTCGAGCAATAGTTCGAAAAGCCTTGAGAGCTAGATATTTCTAGCCCACCATGACCCAGGATGCCAAAGACTGGGTGAAGAAATGTGAGAAGTGACAAAAGCATGGATGTCTTATTCACCTCCCTACAGAGGAGATGGGGGCCATGCACTCACCATGTCCCTTTGCAAAATGGGGGATAGATCTAGTGGGCCCATTCCCATTGGCAGTGGGCCAGCGGAAGTTTCTGGTGGTAGCAGTGGACTACTTCAGCAAGTGGGTGGAAGTTGTACCTCTAGCGAGGATCGAAGAAGGTAATATAATAAAATTTTTATGGAGATATATCTGCTGCAGGTTTGGCATACCCAGGATTCTGGTGTCAGACAATGGGACTCAATTTATGGGAACCATGGTACGTGAATGGTGTGATAATCTGAAAATCATTCAAAGGTTCACTTCGGTGGTACACTCCCAAGCCAACAGACAGGTGGAGGTCACCAATAGGACGATTGTGAATGGGATACGTGCCTGCCTGGATAAAGCTGGAGGTAGGTGGGTAGATGAGCTGGAATCAGTTCTGTGAGCTTATCGAACCACCCCCAGAGAGCCAACAGAGGAGTCCCCCTTTAACTTGGTGTACGAGGCAGCTTCAGTGATACCTTCTGCGGTGGGAATGGAAACGCACCATTTAGCCCACTTCCAGGAAAGCAGGAACGAGGAACTAATGAGAGAAAACCTGGATATGTTGGAGAAGAATGAGAAAAAGCTCACTTGAAAGCTGAAAGATACATGAACCGAGTAAAGGCTGCTTATGACCGAAAAGTCATAAGCCGGAGATTTGAGGAAGGAGACCTGGTGCTAAGGCAGGCTGATGCCTTGAAGAACATTGGGAAGCTGGATCCGAAGTGGGAAGGGCCTTACAAAATGATCAAAGTCCTTAGAGGAGGGGTACGAGTTGCAGGATATGGAAGGAAATCGACTTGCAAGGCCCTAGAATGTCTGCCACTTGAAGAGATTTTATGCTTGAAAGAAATACCCACCTCACTGCAAGTAGGTGGTCCCTTTTCTGTTTTAAAGTTGCTTTGTTTATGCCATTTGAATTCTTGAGTTTGATGTAATTTGGTTCCACTAGTACTCTTTTTTCCCCTGCCTACAGGTTTCCCACTGGGTTTTACCGTAGGGAGGTTTTTTAAAGAGGCCGACCAAGTTAGTTCTTAACTTGTATTGATCGATTATGGTCAATGTAACAAATTTGTTTATCAATTAATGAAAGAGATTCTTCATTATGCACAAGTCTGCCAATTTATTTGTTGATTACGATTGAAATGATATGACTGCATAATGGTTAATACAATTGCATCACAACACACGATCGATTGTATGAGAATTGATAACTTTTGCAAAGTTACATGAAATGAGTAAAATCCCTGAAAGCATTCAATGAGAAAAATAAACATAATGAATATTCGCGAGTTGAATTTGATTCAATCAATACAAAAAAGAACAGAGAAATAATTTGGCTAGGTTGGCCAACTTATCACCTAAAGAGGGTATGGAATTGAAGTCAAAGGCTGCTACAGAAAAAGGCAATCCTAGGCTGAAAAGCTATCTCAATGTAAATATGGACCAGGAGGTCAGATGTAATTAAGAAACATAACCCCAAGAGTTGCGAGAAAAAGCTTATACTTAAGCTACAGTTAGGAAGAAAATTATAACAACCAGCCTATGCATCTAAACTGACAACCTAGAGGCTAACAGTTTGAAATCATGCATTCCAGGTCAGACCTAAGAAAGCGAGAAGTGCAAGTAAGAAACATGCACACAAAACTCCCGACAAGGGAGGGTACAATTATCCATGAAAAAGGAAGACTCCCGACAAGGGAGGATACAATCTCAGAAATTCTCAGTAGCTAGTCTATGCATCAAAACCAACAACTTAGAGGCTAACAGGTTAAAAAGCATATAGCGAGGATCACAGATAAGAAAATGAGAAATGCAAGCGAGAAAGCATTCACACATAACTCCCGACAAAGGAGAATAAATGCAAGCAATAAAAATAAACTCCCGGCAAGGGAGGGAATGCATCTATTCATCACAAAAAGCCCCCGACGAGGGGGTACTAGAGTTCAAAAATAAAACTCCCTACAAGGGAGGACATAGTTTATGTGCCAAACCGGCACGAGGAAAGCAAAAGAAATAGAAAAGTATTCATTACAACCCAAAATAAAATAAATTGTTTATAATACCAAAAGCTAAGCGGGAGGATTAGAGTCTTCTTCAGCTTCAGCATCCACAGCGGCCTGTTCTGCATCATTCTCCATAGCACGAGCTATCAGGATCGTCCCAATTTAAGCAATCCTCCCACTTTAGCTTTTTGGCACGCTCAATTCGAGGCGGGACTCCGCTTCCCTCCTCCAACATTTTTATGCGAGCTCTCTGATTTATATCAGATTCCTTTAAATTAGTTAGTCCCTAATGCTATCAGGATGATGCTTTCCTTTTATGTGTTGATGAAAGGTAATGGTGAAGAACCCACCGCCGAACTCTTTTTCTCCCAATATTCCTGTAAAATGTTCCCTTTTACTATGTTACTAATAGGGTAAAAAGCTCATGTCTGTTCTTAGGGAGATCCCCGAACATCAACAAGGAATGGAGCAATCACTATTTTTTTGTGACTCCCCCATCTCCTTGGCTCTTCATGCATAAAAAATGGGTTTACAAGAACCCGTCTCCACCTACTCGATTCGTTCAAGTTCATTCGGCCACTAGTCGCCTCGTGTTCAAAATTTTGAACTCCCATGTCTCTCAACACAGTTATTTTTACTTGCCTGAGATTTGCTCAAACCCCAGGCTTTTATCCCACTTCAACCTTAGTCCCGTACATCTCCCCCTTGAGAAAGATGACGATAAATGTGTTACCTACTTTACCTTTCTTTGAACACCTCTTTTGACTCCTATGTTCTGATGTATTTTTCTTCTGTAGAAATGCTCTGGTTATCAAAGGTATTGGAAGGCCCAGCTTGCTCTGTTGATGACACCCCCTCTAACTCAGCCCCGCTTAATGAAGCCGAAGAGGCTCCTCACAACTCCCCACCTCCAGAGGTTGAGGAAGCTGACCTTCCCCCTCTCAAGAAGGTGAAGACCAGGAAAGGAAAAGCTCCCATCAGCTAAAGTTCGCTACCATCAGAATGAACTCCCCGCCACCGGTACCACACCCGAGTCAAGGCGTTCCTACTGCCCCGAGAGATGTGGAATCTCATGCCGCTAGCTTCTCTACAGCAAAATTTTTTGGCGAACTGATCTCTTCGCATGATTGCAAACGACTGTTAAGCCTCTCCCATGACCAGCAGCAAATACAAGTAGCCAGCCACTTTGCCCAGGTTTTTATTACCAGCAGTGTTTTCATTTTCTCTAGAATTTCTTATCGCATAATATCTCATGCCTCTTCGTTCCTCTCTTGTTGCATCCAGTTAGGTGTACTACTCTCCGGATTATGGAATCCATCCAACCGTCTCTCCGCCCCCGATCTCAAGGAACTTGAAGACTCTCTGGCCTCGGAAAAGGATAAAAGCTCTCGCACCCTCGCTCGTGTTCAAAAGTTGGAATCACAGGTATCCCTTTTTGAGTTGGAAGCATCCTCCTTAAAGGAGGATTTGAAGAAAGCTCAGGCGGCCAGAGCGGCCGCCGAAAAAGAGATGAATGAACTCTCAGTCTTCTACTTCCTGCAAGAGGCTCGCATTCATCAGGAAGGTGCCCTACAAGGAGCTCGATCCCTGCTCCAGTCCGTGTTCCATGCCGAACCTGGCCAACGATTTTTGCAGTCCCTACAATCATCCCTCCGGAAGGCTTATCAAGAACATTCCAGCTTTCTAGGCGATATGGCCCCCACCTCAGATATGCTTACGAGTATGGGTTTGATGCAACCGTCAAGTAATACTCAGATACTACTTTCTCTGAGGAGTTCGATAAGGTGGGCCCGCTGGCTGTCTTTCTATTGAGGGATATCGAGGAGAAGTGGTGGCTCCCGGTGATGGGCCAAGCAGTTTCAGAGCTTGTACGGACAGAGATAGCTTCTGCCTCGCTGGAACCGATGAAAGAGCCCCTCTGCCCCTGTCGCTGGATATCCCTATCTCTTCCCTGGAGGTCTACCTAAATCAAGCCCAGGAGGAAGATAGGTCTGCTCAGCTCCCGGATGAACCTACTGGTCCCCCACTCACTTGAACTATTTATTTTCTGCTCATGAACAATTTTTAATTTTTGTACTAAACAATTTTACTTGCTGGTGGTGCTGGTTTATGCACATAGACTTATTACTCCTTTGTCGGGAGCTTTTCTCATGTTCTGCTACTTTTACTCCCCCTCTGGGAGTTATTATTTTGTTAATCAACCCTCTTTGGGTTTAATGTTTCGTTAAACACTATAGGTTTAACTTAGTTTTTTTTTTTTTTTGTATTTAATTCGTAGATACTCATCACATTTGCTCTTTTTATCACATGCTTTCTAGCATTGTACTCGTTATCAATTTCATATAATCGCTATGTGTTATATTGCAACCATATCAAACATCGCACCGTTGTATTATCTCTATCATAATCGTTGTAATAAACTTACAAAACTCGCATATAATGAAGATTTTTTCTCATTAATCAATAAATAAAGCTGTTCCATTGAACATAATCGATCAACACAAGTCATAACTAACTTGGCCGGCCTCTTTAAAAAACCTCCCTACAGTAAAACCTAGTGGGAAACCTGTAGGCAGGGGAAAAAAGAGTACCAGTGGAATGAAATTAGTCATACTCATAAACACAAATGAAGTAATCCTCAAGACAGAAAATAGAAAATAGAACCACCTACTAGCAGCGAGGTGGGTATCTCCTTCAAGCATAAATTTTTTTTAAGCGGCAAATATTCCAGGGCCTCGCAATTCGATTTCCTTCCATATCTTGTAGCTCGTAAGCCACCCCCCCCCTCTAAGGACTTTTATCACTTTGTAAGGCCCTTCCCACTTTGGATCCAGCTTTCCTATATTTTTCAAGGCGTCAGCTTGTCTCAGCACCAAATCTCCTTCCTCGAACCTTCGGGTTACGACTTTCCGATCATAAGCAGCTTTGATTCGATTCTTATATCTTTCAGTTTTCAGGTGAGCCATTTCTCTCTCTTCCTCGAGCATATCTAAGTTTTCCCTCATCAACTTCTCGTTTCTACCTTCCTGGAAGTGGGCTAGACGGTGTGTTTCCATCACTACCTCGGAAGGTATTACTGCAGCTGGCCCGTACACCTGGTGAAAAGGGACTCTTCCATCGGTTCTCTGGGGGTAGTTCGATAAGCCTATAGAACTAATTCGAGCTCATCTGCCCACCTACCCCAGCTTTATCCAGCCGGGCTCATATCCCGTTGACAATCATCCTGTTGGTGACCTCCACCTGTCCGTTGGCTTAGGGGTGCGCCTCCGAAGTAAACCTCTAAATGATCTTCAGATTATCACACCATTCTCGTACCATGGTTCCCATGAACTGGGTCCCATTATCTGACACCAGAATCCTAGATATGCCAAACCTGCAGTAGATATATCTCCATAAAAATTTAATTATATTACCTTCCTCGATCCTCGCTAGAGGTGCAGCCTCTACCCACTTGCTGAAGTAGTCCACTGCTACCACTAGGAACTTTCATTGACCCACTGCTAATGGAAATGGGGCGACTAGATCTATCCCCCACTTCGCGAAGGGACACGGGGAATGCATGGCACCCATCTTCTCTGCAGGGAGGTGGATAAGACATACATATTTTTGGCATTTTTCGCATTTCTTCACCCAGTCTTTGGCATCCTGGCTCATGGTGGGCCAGAAATAACCGGCCCTCAAAGCTTTCCGAACTATTACTCGATCTCCTGCATGGTCAGCACAATAGCCCTCATGTATATCTTTAATGACGTACTTCCCTTCTTAGGTGGATAAACACCTCAAGTAAGGCTGCATGAAAGATCGCCGATACATCTTATCCCCGATCATTACGTATCGGATCCTCCATCTCTGAGCATTCTTCCTATCTGGGCAACTCTCCGGGTTCTGCAACACTCGATAAATACTGGTTCTCCAGTCATCTTCCGCTCCAATGACCTCTATCAAAGGAGCCGTAGCTTCCGCTCCTACTGTCAGAGTGATCATTCCTCCTCCCTGTAGTGTTGCTGAACTCGCTAGCTTAGACAAAGCTATTTGCTCTGGAATTTTCTGCCCTTGGTATTTGTCTGACCTCGAAAGAGCTAAACTTGCTCTGCAGCTCCGCAACCCGCCGGAGATAAGCTACCATCTTCTCATCCTTTGCTTCATACCCATCTGTAACTTGCTGGGTTACTAGTTGGGAATCTGAGAACACGACTACTAGTCCTGCTCCTAACTTTGATGCCATTTCCGCTCCTCGGATTAAGGCCTCATACTCAGCTCCACTGTTTGAGGTGATCAATTCAAACCTCACTGCCACTTGTGTCTCCTGACCCTTTGGATCGATAATCACGATCCCAGCTCCGCAACCCTGCATGGATACGGACTCATCTACATAGACTCTCCATTCTCCATCCTGCAGTGCACGCGTTCCCTCCTAAATAAAGTCAGATAAGGCATGTGCTTTAATAGTCCTCCGTGGCTCGAACTCTACATCATACTCCCCCAGCTCGACGGCCCACTTGACCATCCTCCCTTAGAGATCAGCTCTGCCAAATTACCTATTTCAGATGATAATTAGTCCGAACAATGATCTTATGTGACCGAAAATAAGGCCGTAACCTCTGGGCCGTGATCATTATAGTCAGGTCTGCTTTCTCTATCTTCGAGTATCTTTATTCTGCTCCTTGAAGTTGGAACCACCGGATCACCGACTCTATGTGATTATCAAATTCGGGATCACAGGTATGAAAAATGCAACAGAAATAGAATCATACCTATTCACCGTAATAGGTGAAGACAAACTAGTTCTAAGGTCAGAACTGCCGATCAAGGATGAACCTCGAACCTCACGATCTTCTGCCGTATTCCTATCCCTTTACCTTGGACGTCGTGTGGCCGACGATCGTCCTCCTTTTCTTTTCGTTTTTTTCACCCGTATGGGAGGCTCTGAAGTAGGGTTATTTATAGGCTACAACAAGGACCCTAAGGAGGAATTAGGGTTGGGCCTCCTGATGGGCTTAGGCGTCCTGTGTTCACTCCGAACACTCCACTTAAGCCCAACAATTATAACTCGGTCCACTAAAGAGTTATAATTGAACTATCGTCCTAATCCCATATTACAATATGGGCTCCTTTATTATGTGTACATTTATTTCCCCGTGTTTAAGATATCGAATGTCCATAAATTAAATAAGTTACTGAGAACTTAATTAATTTATATCTAATTCCAAGAGTAATATCTTTATTATCATCAAGGGGACATCATCATCCTAAATATCTTTAATTATAACTCGGTCCACTAAAGAGTATATCTTTATTATCATGTCGGAATAAATCCACCTGCAGGGTTTACATGATAATCTTTATGAGCTCCTCAAGGGGACATCATCATCCTAAATAATTAGGACACGAATTCCTTTTATAATCAACAGCACACCATATAAACAGTGTTATCTCCCAATTCACCGAGCTTATTGATTTAATAAATCTCACCCATTGGCAAATTAAAGAAACAAACACTGAGTACACGTGCCCATTATTATATAAGGATTAAGAAGACGTACATCCATAATAACAGAGGGCTTGTTCTTTTATATAGTCAGTACAAATTGAACAACTTCATATGGTTCTGCTCAATACATACAAAATGTACTAGTGTAACTTTATAGTCAAGATAGACTAATACCAAATTACACCACAACCGTTCCAATGGTTGTGAGCTATTATTTATAATCTATAAGGAACTGATAACATGATCTTCTGTGTGACACCACACACCATATTATCTACAGTATAGACTAATCTGGACAAAAACAATGATATATGTAATAATCATAAAAAAAACAAGTATTTTGATCATAATGAATCTCATATCAAAAAGATGTTCATACAAAAATCTAGACTTATAATATACATCCTAACACTTGAATCAATTTACTAATATAGTAAACTGGTTTCTGGGTTGACACCTCCTCCTTTACCATGACCGAGCTAAGTGATATCTCACCTGTAGAAAGGTAAAGGTAGAGTGTCTCCCCCGGTACTGGCTTTATCAACATAGGTAGCTGGGCCAAGTGTTGTTTGAGCTCCTCAAATACTTGTTGGCACTGCTCAGTCCACTCGAATCTGGATCCCTTCCTCAGGATTCTAAAGAAAGGGTAGCTCCTCTCTGCGGATCTAGCTATAAATCTACTCAGTGCTGTGATCCTTCCATTCAGCCTCTGCAGTCCCTTGATGTTAGTGGGGGCTGCATGTCGAGGATAGCTTATACCTTGGCAGGGTTGACTTCAATACCCCGCTGGGTCACCATGTATCCGAGAAATTTCCGAGACCTCACTCCGAAAGAACACTTTGCTGGGTTCAACTTCATGCCATTTGACCTCAGCACGGAAAAGGCTTCCTCCAGATCCGCCACGTGCCCTTCTGCCTTCACACTTTTTACCAACATGTCGTCCATATATACCTCCATGTTTCTTCCTAGCTGGTCTTTAAACATTTTGTCAACCATTCTTTGATATGTTGCTCCTGCATTCTTTAGTCCAAATGGCATTCTAATATAACAAAAGGTCCCACTGGCGATAACGAAACTCCCCTTAGGAATATCTGGAGGGAAGATTTGTATTTGATGATAACCTTGATAGGCATCCATCATGCTTAGTAATTCAAATCCGAAGGTGGAATCAACCAACTGGTCGATTCGTGGCAACGAATAATGATCTTTGGGACAAGCCTTGTTTAGGTCTCGAAAATCTACACACATTCTCCATTTCCCACCTGGTTTTGCCACCAACACTGCATTTGACAGCCAGGTGGGTAACTGGATTCACTTCACGTGTCCTGCCTCCAGTAATTTTTCTGCTTCTGCCTTGGTTATGGCATCTTTCTCCGGTCCGAAGATTCTCAACTTCTGCTTAATTGGCTTAGCCTTTGGATCCACGTTGATATGGTGAATTGCCACCTCCTTTGGAATACTTGTCATGTCAGCAGGGGAAAAAGCAAATATGTCTATGTTTCTTCACAGAGCTGCTACCAGCTCCTTCTCTACTCCCGGCTCCAGCTGGGCCCCAATCTTCATTGTATATCCCTTCTTGTCTGGGTATAACTCGATCATCATCAGCTCCTCCTCGGCTCTTATTTTGGGAGGGTCAGCTTCTTCCGTAACCTTACATCTCTTGGATTCTCGATCAACCTCTTGTCTCTTTTCAGACCACGGTGGAGTTCTTTATCAGCTATCTTTACTGCTTCCACATAGCACTTCCTGGACTGCAGCTGGTCACCAGCTACTTCGCCCACCTCATCGTTCACTGGAAACTTGAGTTTCATGTGGTATGTTGATATGACCACCAGGAATAAATTCAATACTGGCCTACCAAAGATCATGTTATAGGATAATGGTACATCAACAATAAAAAAATTAGCCATAACCACCCTCCTCCGTGGAGCTTCGCCAAGTCCCACCTGGAGGGTTACCTTACCCAGCGGGTGGACTGCCCCTCCTGTAAACCCGTACAGCGTTGTATCAACGGGCTGTAGTTCTGCATTCGAATTCATCTTCTTGAAACACTCTAAGAAAATGATGTCTTTTGAGGTCCTCGTATCCATGAAGATCCTCGCGACAATGTATCCTGCTACATCCGTAGTGATGACTAGAGCATCACTGTGGGGCTCCTTTCCGATTCCTCCGTCTTCTGGACCAAAGTGAATTCGAGGTGTGTGACTCACCTCCTTCTGATCCACCTCTCTCGAAATCTCTCCCATTTCTCTCCTCAGGATCCTCTCTCCAGCTTTGCGTGCTCGAAATGAGTCCCCCTCAGTTGGACCTCCAACTATCATCTGGATCAATCCTCGCTTTTGGGAGGGCCTCTCTTCCTGCCTTCCTTCGATCATTTTTCCCTTCTCCTCAGCTTTATCATCAACTTCTTTTCTTTTTTGTCCTCTAGAACTGATCCGATCTTTATAAATAAACTCTTTAAGATGGCCTGCTTGGATCATTCTTTCAATTTCATCATGTAAGTGAAAAAAATTGTTAGTGTCATGCCTATATTCGTTATAGAAGCGACAAAACTTATCTGATTTGGGCTTCATCGGCCATCTGGATCGTGACCATGGAAATTTCATCTCTAGACGGTCCGATGCAACCTCCAATAGCTCCGCTGGCTCCAGTTTCAGCAGGGTGTATTTTTCGAACCTAGAGCGAGATCCGATTTTTGTTGTCTTTTCTGGCTCTACCGTTGGGCTTTTCTTTGTAGATTCTTTCTTTTTATCAGGTCCACCTGGCTTGACTTCTGCCCTTTTTCCCTTTCTTACCTCCTCCAACGTAACGTATTTCTCTACCCTCCTCAGCAGCTCATCGAATGTCTGAACCGACTATTTTTGCTAAAGAAGAAAACAGGTCTCCATCTCGGAGGTTGCTGGTGAAAGCATTGATTTTAACCTCTAGGGTGGCAAGGGGAACCTCTAGTGCTGCCTGGTTGAATCTTTTCATGAAGGCGCATAGACTCTCACTTTCTCCCTACTTCATGTTAAACAGTGTAAGCATGGCTCTAGGTTGTCTCCTAGCGCTGGCGAACTGGCGTAAGAACGACTCTCTGAATTCCTCAAAAGACCCAATGGAGTTGGGTTCCAGCTGACTGAACCACTGCTGGGCTGCCTTGGACAGAGTGGTTAGGAAAACCCTGCATTTTACGCCCTCTCCATATCGATGGAGGAGGGCAGAATTTTTGAATCTTACCAAGTGGTCATAGGGGTTAGTTGTACCATCATACTCATAATTAAGAGGTTTAAAATTACTAGGCAACTCATCTTGCAAGATACTTTCAGTAAATTGGTAACCTGTAATAGGTCGAGGTACACTAACTCGGTTTTCCATTTGGTGCTTCATATTGTCCATCTGCTTTCTCAAGGATTTGATTTGCTCCTTCATAGCTTCCGACTGGGTATCTCCTGTACCCTTTTCCTCGTCCTCTATCTTACTACCTCGCTAGTAGGGAACTGTCTCCTTCCCCCTAACAGCTTCTTCAACACCAACGTCCCTCGCTCGAGGAACTCCAGATCTCCTTTCCTGAATTCCTTTAGCTCCCAGGACCTCTTCATGGTTTCTGGACTCTACTTCTCTTCTTCACTTTTCCTGATGCTCATCCTGCCTACTCCCACCAGCCTGGATCGAGTAGGCAGGTTCACGGGTCCTGCTTCTCCTGTCCTCCCTGCAGGTGGGGCTCTATCCCCTTCCATCATCGCTCTTGCGACAGCTCGGGCTATCATGTCATCCAGCTGCTCCTGAGTGAGGGCAATGCTGGCAGCTGGTGCGGAAACTGTTTGTCGTGCCCCTCGTGGAGGGACACTAGTACTTCCCTAGACTCCAGCTAGGGGGATTCCCTCTGGAATCGTAGGTGAAGCAGATGTGCTAGCTCCTCCGCCCCTGGCAGCAACTCCTACCCCTGGGTAATGCTGACCAAGAACTGCGCTATCATCTTGAACCACCGTGATAGGTGGGATATGACCACTGCTAGGTATGGCAGACGGCGGCGTGGGGTTGGGAGCAGCCCCTCCTTGAGTTGGATTTGAAGGAGTCGTCCTTCCACGAGCCGGTACCAGCGTAATCGGCCTCATTGGTGTATGCTAACTAACCATACTTTCTTTCTTTCAAGTAATGGAAAAGAAATTGAAACTCACGTCTCAGCTCTCTTTCCCACAGACGGCGCCAAATGATGCGTGAAAATTGACCTGGTATTTCCCCAACTGGGATAATGTCGAGTTCAGCTGGGTAATTCCACGTAATCACCTTCTTTGTGAATATATAAACCTGCAAAAACACGCCGGAGAGTTCTCCGACGTAGGCACTCCGACGCTCAAGTCAAATAACTGGAAAATTCTTAAGAAAAATATATTCAATTATTCAAGCAGTTAATTCGTAGTTATTCTTTTACCTTCACATTACCTTTATACACGTGAAAGTTACAACGGCGGTTACCAGCTCTCCGCTGGTTGTCCATCGCGGACTCCCCACCTCCGAACATGGTCTTCCCACTTTCTGGAGACTCCATCCCCCTCGTTTCCCCACCTCGATCGGATTAGGTCAACATTCTAGGATCCCAGGAATATTCCTTTCTTGGGCCCTAATTTTCTTTATATATCTCAACTGATTAGTTCAGCTCAATATTCACTCGTCGTTGTGGAGATATGGGCCTGAAGGCCCCATCTCAGAGGTTTGCCCTTTATCTGGGCTCATGGCCCACCTGCAGCATATTAGGCTCTCGGCCCAACTGCCACCAAGGTGGGTTACTCCTCAACTTAATCTCACACCTCAGAGAGAACAGATTGCGCTCATTTTGGGCCCAATCTTATTTGGGCCCACCTCCATTTGGGTTGGGCATATTTTTCCGTATCACTAAGTATGATGGACGCCTACCAAGGCTACCATCAAATACAGATTTTCCCTCCAGATATTCTAAAGGTAAGTTACATCATTACCAGTGGAACTTTTTGCTATATTAGAATGCCCTTTGGACTAAAGAATGCAGGAGCAACCTATAAGAGAATGGTTGACAAGATGTTCAAAAATTAGCTAGGGAGAAACATGGAGGTTTACGTAGATGACATGCTGGTAAAGAGTGTGAAGGCGGATGGACATGTGACCAACCTGGAGGAAGCTTTTTCAGTGCTAAGATCGAATGGCATGAAGCTGAATCCGACCAAGTGTTCTTTTGGAGTGAGGTCCGGGAAATTACTCAGATACATGGTGACCCAGCGGGATATTAAAGTTAACCCTGCCAAGGTGAAAGCTGTGCTTGACATGCAGCCCCCTACGAATATCAAGGAGCTGCAGAGACTAAACGGAAGGATTACAGCATTAAGCAGATTCATAGCCAAATCTGTAGAGAGGAGCCACCCCTTCTTCAGGATTATAAGGAAGGGATCCAGGTTTGAATAGGATGAACGATGCCAGCAAGCGTTCGAGGAGCTTAAACAGCACCTGGCCCAGTTACCTACGTTAATGAAGCCAATACTAGGGGAGACACTTTACCTTTACCTCTCTGTAGGTGGGGTCTCACTTAGCTCAGTGCTTGTGAGGGAGGAGGGGTTAACCTAGGAACCCTGTTTACTATATCAGTAAACTGATTCAGGGAGCAGAAGAGAGATACTCGGAGATAGAGAAGGCAGCCCTGACTATAATGGTCACGGCCCGGAGGTTGCGACCTTATTTTTTATCACATAAGGTCGTCGTTCGGACTAATTATCTTCTGAAACAGGTAATTGGCAGAGCTGATCTCTCAGGGAGTATGATCAAGTGGGCCGTCGAGCTGGAGGAGTATGACGTGAATTTTAAACCATGGAGGACTATTAAAGCACAGGCCTTGTCAAACTTTATTCAGGAAGGTACACGTGTGCTGCAGGAAGAAGAATGGAGATATACGTGGACGGTTCCGTATCCATGCAATGTTGCGGAGCTGGGATCATCATCATTGATCCAGATAGCCAGGAAACACAAGTTGCAGTGAGGTTTGAATTCATTACCTCAAACAATGGAGCTGAGTATGAGGCCTTGATTCGAGGAGCGGAGATGGCCGCAGAGTTGGGAATAGGTCGAGTGGTCATATTTTCGGATTTCTAGCTTGTAACCCAGCAGGTTATAGGGGGTACGAAGCCAAAGACGAGAAAATGATAGCCTATCTCCGCTGAGTAGCAGAGCTGTAGGGAAGATTTAGTTCTTTTGAGGTCAGACAAATACCTCGAGAGGAAAACTCCAGAGCGGATAGCATGTCCAAGCTGACAAGTTCCGCAACACTGCAGGGAGGGGGGGAAATTACCCTGGTAACTGAAGAAGCAGAAGCTACGATTTTCTCAGTATGGGTTATCGGAGCTGAAGATGATTGGAGAACCAGCATTTATCGAGTGTGGCAGAACCTGGAGAGTTGCCTAGATAAAAGGAAAGCTCAGAAATAGAGAATCCGATACACGATGATCGGAGATAAGATGTACCGACAGTCCTTCACGCAGCCTTTGTTGAGGTGTTTATCCCCTCAAGAAGAGAGGTACGTTATTAAGGATATCCATGAAGGTTGTTTTGCTGACCATGCAGGGGCTCGAGCAATAGTTCGGAAAGCCTTGAGAGCTGGAATTTCTGGCCTACCATGACCTAGGACGCTAAAGACTGGGTGAAGAAGTGTGAGAAATGCTAAAAGCATGGCTGCCTTATCCACCTCCCTGCATTTGCCATGTCCCTTTGTGAAATGGGGGATAGACTTGGTGGGCCCATTCCCGATTGCAGTGGGCCAGCAGAAGTTTCTAGTGGTAGCAGTGGACTACTTTAGCAAGTGGGTCGAAGTTGTGCCTCTAGCGAGGATCGAGGAAGGTAATATAATAAAATTTTTATGGAGATATATTTGTTGCAGGTTGGCATACCCAGAATCCTAGTATCAGATAATGGGACCCAGTTTATGGGAAACATAGTACGGGAATGGTGTGATAACCTGAAGATCATTCAGAGATTCACCTCGGTGGCACATCCTCAAGCCAATTGCCAGGTGGAAGTCACCAATAGAACTATTGTAAACGGAATACGTGCCCGACTGGACAAAGCTGGAGGGAGGTGGGTAGATTAGCTTGAGTCAGTTTTGTGGGCTTATCGAACCACCCCAAGAGAGCCAACAGAGGAGTCCCCTTTCCACCTAGTGTATGGGGCGGCAACAGTCATACCTTCTGAAGTGGAGATGGAGACACATCGTCTTGCCCACTTCGAGGAAGGTAGAAATGAGGAATTGATGAGAGAAAAACTGGACATGCTAGAGGAGGAGCGCGAAATGGCCCACCTGAAAGCTGAGAAATACAAGAATCACATAAAGGCTGCTTATGACCAGAAAGTCCTAAGCCGAAGGTTTGAAGAAGAAGACCAGGTCCTAAGACAGGCTGATGCATTGAAACATATTTGAAAGCTCGATCCAAAGTGGGAAGGGCCATATAGGGTGATTAAGGTCCTCAGAGGATGAGCTTATGAGTTGCAAGACATAGATGGAAATCGACTGGCTAGACCCTGGAATATCTGCCGATTGAAGAAAATTTACACTTGAAGAAAGTACCCACACCTCGCTGCAAGTAGGTGGTTCTTTTTCTATCTTAGAGTTGCTTTGTTTATGTCATTTGAATTATGAGTTTGATGTAATTTCACTCCATTGATACTCTTTTTTCCCCTGCCTGCGGGTTTCCCACTGGGTTTTACCGTAGGGAGGTTTTTTAAAGAGGCCGGCCGAGTTAGTTCTTGACTTGTGTTGATCGATTATGGTCAATGGAACAAATTTGTTTATCAATTAATGAAAGAAATTCTTCATTATTTATGAGTTTTCCAGTTTATTCTATCGTTGATTATGATCGAGATGATATGATTTCGAACTATTTAATGCAATTGAATCACCGCACACGGTCGATTTGTATGAGAATTGATAACTTTCGAAAACGTTAAATGAATGAGTAGAATGCACGAAAACATTTAATGAGAAAAACAAACATGATGAATATGTGCAGTATGAATTGACATTGATCAATATAAAAAGAAGCTAGGAGATAGCTTCGAAACACTAAGTTAAACCTGCAGAGAAGGTTTAACCTACCTACGAGAAAAGAAGCTAAGAGATAACTTCGAAACACTAAGTTAAACCTACAGAAAAGGTAACCCACCTAAACCCAGAGAGGGTTGCGAGAATAGAAGCTAAGAGATAGCTTCGAAACACTAAGTTAAACCTGCAGAGAAGGTTTAACCCACCTATGAGAATAGAAGCTAAGAGATAGCTAAGTTAAACCTACAGAAAAGGTTTAACCCACCCAAACCCAGAGAGGGTTGCGAGACTAGAAGCTAAGAGATAGCTTCAAAACACTAAGTTAAACCTGCAGAAAAGGTTTAACCTACCTAAACCCAAAGAGGGTTGCGAGAATAGAAGCTAAAAGAGAGCTTCGAAACACTAAGTTAAACCTACAGAGAAGGTATAACCTACGTATGAGAATAGAATCTAAGAGATAGATTCGAAACACTAAACCTGAAAAGGTGTAACTCACCTATGAGAATAGAAGCTAAGAGATAGCTTCGAAACACTAAGTTAAACCTGCAGAGAAGGTTTAACCCACCTATGAGAATTGAAGCTAAGAGATAGCTTTGAAACACTAAGTTAAAACTGCAGAAAAGGTTTAACCCACCTAAACCCAGAGAGGGTTGCGAGAACAAAAGCTAAGAGATAGCTTCGAAATACTAAGTTAAACCTGCAGAGAAGGTTTAACCCATCTATGAGAATAGAAGCTAAGAGGTAGCTTCGAAACACTAAGTTAAACCTGCAGAGAAGGTTTAACCCACCTATGAGAATAGAAGCTAAGAGATAGCTTCGAAACACTAAGTTAAACCTGCAGAGAAGATTTTAACCCACGTATGAGAATAGAAGCAAAGAGATAGCTTCGAAACACTAAGTTAAACCTGCAGAAAAGGTTTAACCCACCTAAACCCAGAGAGGGTTACGAGAATTAAAGCTAAGAGACAGCTTTAGGATACCAAGTTAAACCCACATCAAGGGTTTAACTGACTAAATGTGAAATCTAAGATGCGGCTGTGAGAAAAGCCTAGATCAAGTCTACAGAAAGGGCTCAACTAGACCCTCACATAGAAAGGATGTCGAGATCTGAAACTACGAAAGTTTCGCAAATAATGAGTTAAATCGATAGAGTTTAACTAAACCTACATCCAGAGAGGATTACGCGACTTGAAGCTAAGAAAGCTTTGAAAATATCAAGTCAGACTTATAGAGTTTAACTAGTTTAAACCCAAAATAGAGTGTCGAAATTAAAAGGCTAAAAGATAGCTTGAGGAAACTTGGTTGGACCTGCAGAAGAGGTTTGAATGACCCAAGACCCAAAAAAGGGATTACGAGAACAGAAACTGAGAGATGGTTTTATAAGAACAAAGTCAAACCTACAGCAAGGGTTTAATTAGCCTAAGCCCAGATAATGTTTCCAGAATAGAAGCTAAGAGGTAGCTTCAAGGATGCAGAACTAAACCTATATAAAAGGTTTAGCTATCGGGAGATAACTACGAAAATACAAGGTTGAACCTAGTTCTACCAAGTTTAAAAAGGGGGTTGTGAGACCCGCCTAAGGTATAGTTTCGACAGAACTTAACCTAAACCTGAAGGAAGGGTTTAGTTAACCTAAACCCAGAGAGAGTTACGAAGCGAAAAGCCAAGAGATAGCTTTGAAGTTAGACCTATAGAAAGGGTCTTAACTAACCTGAACCTAAGAAAGGTTTTTTCGGGAATAAAGCAAGATTAGCCTATACAAAGGTTTAATTCAACTAAACCTAAATAAAGTTTTTACAACTAGAGTCAAGAGGAAACTTTCGAAGTGCATCTGCCTAAAGGCTTTGATTAAATTCAACACCAGGGAGAATAACGCGAACTATTTGAGATATAGCGTGGAGAAAGCCTAAGTTAAACCTACGAGAAAGGTTTAAACCTACCTAAATTGAGAGGAGGTCTTTTCTGGGGAAACCAAGTCAGACCTATAAAGAAGTTTAATTCGGTGGAAACCTAAAAGAGGGGGTTTCTACGGCTAAAAATTGAAGTTGTTTGGAGGGTTTGATTATATTCAAGCCCTAGAGGAATTGCACGAAGAAAAGAATCTAAGATATGGCTTTGAGAAAGCTTAGGTTAAACTTCTATGAGAGGTCTTAACCAGTTTAAAACCTGGAAAAGGTCTTCTCAAAAGGAAACTATGTTAAACCTAAAGAAGGGTAACTTAAAGCTTAGAAAAACTGTCTAGAAAGACCTCTCGACTACAAAGTCAAAGGAAAATCTAAGAGTCTGGTTTCAAGCAGAACCTAGGGCATTAACCCCTAAGAATGAAAAAGGAGAATTCTAAGAAGATGGGTTATCAACCTATGTGAAAGAGCCTATGCCTGAGCTGCAACTAAGATATTCTTGGTAACCAAATCATGCATTCGAACTAACAGCCCAGAAGTTAAACAAGTTTGAAAATATGCATCAGAAATTAGACGTGAAAAGATGCAGATACGAAACATGCATGTCCCATTCCCGGCAAGGGAGGATATGTAAGCTATTTAGCAAGAAATTAACTCCCGGTAAGGGAGGATATACATTATATCAGAAAATAAACTCCCGGCAAGGGAGGATCACATCGATTCAATGTCAAAAGGCCCCCAGAGAGAGGGGCAGAAGAGTTTAAAAACAAAATATAAAACTCCCAACAGAGGGGAGGACATAATTCAGGTGTTATACCAGCACATAAAGCAGAGTACGAAAATATTCGGTACATAGAGAAATGAGATTACTTCAAAAGATTACTGGGAATGGTCAGTGGGGGAGTTATGGTTTCCTTCTATCTCGACAGCGACGGCATCCGGGTTCCCCTCTATCTCCATGGCCCGCTGAATACAGGCCTCCTCCGGTGAAGTAGGGTCCTCCAATGTGAGCAGGCATAAGAGCTCTGCCATGGGAGGCAGCCTGGACGACAGCACTTCTGTCTTCACCAAGTCGGAGACCATCTGACTCAAAGCCGGGGACCACCATGCTTCCTCAATTGACCGAGAAGAGTTGCCCTTGAAATGCGGAGGAGTTGACATGGCTACAAAAGGGCCTGCCTTGTTAAACTCTCCCGTGAAGGAGGGATCCGCCTCCTGCTGAACCGCTGTGTTCAAGCCATACTCGTAAAAGAATCTAATATATGGGCCTATATCCCCAAGAAAGTTGGGATAGTCCAGGTAGCTCTTCCGCAAGGTAGGCCACAGCGAGTGCAGAAATCGCTGGCCAGGTTCAGAAATGAAAAGGCTCTTCAAGCAGGACTTGGCTCCCTCCACCAATGCCTTCTGGTGGACCTGCGACTCCTACAGAGCATAGTGTATTGCCATGTCGTTGGTCTCCTTCTCGGCGGCTTTGCGCGCCGACAGGGCTTTGGATAACTCTCCCTGAAGGGAAGACAAATCAGCTTCTAGCTGCTTTACACTAAGAGAGGCGAGGGAGGCTTTCTTCTTTTCGGCTAGAAGGGAATCTTCCAAGTCCTTCAATTGGGAGGAAGGAAGAGAGTTGGAAGCGCCCCAAAGGCTAGAGAGTAGAACACCAAGTTGTGACAATTTTAGGGTGGTGATTAGAATTTAAAGCAGAAAATATGATAGACAAAGGAATACAAGGCAACACAATATCACCTGAGCAAAGTGGCCCGCGGCCTGATGCTGTTGCTGGTCCGGAGGAAGGCTTAATAGTCTTTCACAATCTTGGACAGACACCAGCTCACTGAGAAACTTACTGGCAGTTTGGCCCGAGGAATAGGTATCCACGTCAATGGGGATAGAGAAGAGACCCTGGCTGCGTCTGGTGGGTTACTTGCAATGGAAAGTATCTCTTGAGGGGAGAGAGCTCTGGCTAACAGAGGCCTTACCCTTACCGGTCTTAGACTTCTTTGGGGGAGGAGCATCAACTTCTGGATCTTCCATAGGAGCATGACCGGGAGAAGAGGGGGGTACATTCGAGGTATCACCTTGCGAGACAACTAGAGGAGGGGTTGAATCAGAGGAGTCTTTAGGACCCTCCAGAACCTTTGACAACCACAGCATTTCTGAAAAATAAGAGGGAAAGTGAGTTAATATCAATTATGATCATACTCATGATACAAGGAAGCCATACATTTACCATCATTCAGTTCGAGAGGAACCCTCACTGGACTGAATTTAAAGTGGGAAAGGAGACGAGAATTAGAACAGAGATCGGGTAAATAGAAATACCCATGAGCATCTACGTGGGCATTCAACATGCGAAAGACCCTACGATTAGTGGAAGAAGAAATATGAGTGGAAGGTGCAGGAGGGCATGGGTTTTTATAAACCCAGCGCTGATTCTTGAAAGGCCAAGAACGTGGGGGAGTCACAAAAAAGTAGTGATCATTCCATTCCTTGTTGATATTAGGGGTTTTCCCAAGGAACAAGCATTTGCCCTTTACCCTACTACTCACGTAGTAGAAGGGGCCAGCGGTTTTACAGTTATCTGAGAAAAGAAAAGTTCAGCAGAAGGCTTCCCCCCATTTCCCTTAAGGAGGATGTAAAATAAAATCATCATCCTTATGGCATTAGGGACAAATTGATTAAGAGGAATTCCATAGAGGTCTGAAATTTTGCAGAGGAATTTAGGAGGAGGTAGCCGTAGCCCGGCTTCGAACTGAGCATGCCAGAAGGCCAAAGATGGAGAAGAAGCTAGATTTGGACATTCTCCCTGACCGGGAAGAGAAAGATGATAGCCTGAGCCGATAAGATTGTCATCGAAGAAACTAGATAGGGTTTTCTGCTTTAGTTTGGAAGATCCCGAGAAAGAATCCCAAAAATGGGCCCTGTCTATTTCAGGAGATGAAGAAGAAACAGGAGAAGGGTTCTGGTGGAGGTCGGGAATAGGAGAATGATGAGAACTTTGAAAAGAATTTGGTGCATTAGAAACAGTTCTTGAGGAATTGGTCTGAGACTTATTCGGATATACTTTTCGAAAAGTAAAACGGAGGGAGGAATATTTACCTGGAATCGATGAACGGAGCGGAAGCAAGAAAAAGATGCGTTTGCAGGAGAAAACCCACGAAGAAGAAGGATTAAGTGTGACGAAATCCTGAAGGAAAGGAAGAAGAAGCGGAAGTGATTGATTTGAAATAAAAGAGGGAATTGATGGAAGCGTATATCAATGACCAAAACTGAAGAGCAGATGCATGCTCGACAGCTGTCGAGTGCAGAAACCGAAGAGTTGCTAGACTCCAATAGTTAGCGAGAGGGGATGTAACCCCAGAAGTCAAAGCTGCAGGGAGGATTTCCAAATCTTCATTACTCTAGTGAGCTCCGAGATTGCCCACCAGAGTAGGGGGGAGTGGTTGATGCGGATAAAAATGACGGGCCCAACTACACGTAGGGCCCAAAGATATTCAGCCCAATAGGGCCCAATGACGTAACCGAATATCCTCAATAGAGGGAGAAAAACCCGAGGTGGGCTTAGGCCCAGACTAATCACAGAGCGGCTGCAAAGCCCAAACCTGGCTACAGGCAGGCCACGAGGCCCAAGCCTGGGTACAGGTAGGCCGTGAGGCCCAAACTTAACTACAGGTAGGTCGTGAGGCCCAAACCTAACTGTAGGTGGGCCGCGAGGCCCAGTCGAGAATTAAAGTCCATAAGCTGATATTAATTAGGCCCATACGGGTAAATTATCTGATAAGACCGAGGAAACGTGAGTAGTAACGAGCAATTGAGAAGATTAATGCCTAAGTCAAGGAATATTCCCCATATTCTTCATTGACTGGGTCCAACCTCCGTCCAGGGAGGGAAATCGTAGGCACTATGCAGTTTCCTTGAGATGGAAGATATCAACGCACGACATCATGAGAGAACGTGTGGGATAATGCCATGAAACCGTGATAGTGGTTATTATTCCTAAAGTACGTATAAATAATACACCCAGAAGGAAGGTAACAGTATCGAATAACTATCACTCTTACTTAGCTTCTTCTTACGTACTTTTTTTAGTGTTTTCCGGTGATCTGACTTGAGCGTCGGAGTGCATACGCCGGAGAACCCTCCGGCTTGTTTTGCAGGTACATTCGTGTGAAAGGAGCTAAGGATTGCACTGCGTAAAGGCTTTACCCACGTGGAACCCAAGTGGGGAAACGGGTCCAGGTTAATTTTTACGCATCAATACAATACACAATAAATTCAAATAAAATAATAAATAACTCATAAGTTGATTGTAGAAATCGGGCAAGCGATTTTAAGACAACCAAGTATATCAAACCCAAGGGAAAAAGTATGCACGTGAGGCCCTAGGAATACAAGTTATCGATGACTATTGTTGCAAAGCAGTTTTGGTTCTAAAAATACACTACAATTGCAAGAATTAAAAATCAAACAATAAGCAAGCAATTTATCAAACACCTTATATGCTAGAACAAGTAGCTAAAATTCAATGGGGGAATTGCGGTGCTAGGGATAACATCCATCAAGGAATCAATGATCAACAAGCTATGATTGAATCAAATTGCAAATCAACTAAGATAGAAAGCATAAAACCATCATGAAATTAATCTCTCCATTAATCACACAATGCCTAATGTGAGTATCCTTAGTGCAACTAATCTCTCAATTAAGAAGCACCCAATTCATACAATCATACAGAATTATAACCCGATTAATCCCGGATCACGTTAGCTCAACTCTCGCCTATTGCTAGGGTGATCAAACATTAATCTAAAGAGATAAAAATGCATGAAGCACAATGAGAATCACAATTAGGGAGCAATCTAACTCAATTGATCAACAATCATCAACAATCATAGCATAAGGCAATCAAATCATCCTCAATTTTAATTATCCCAAGCACAAGAGTATTAGCCCATGGTGCAAAGAGCAAAATCCAAGGGTAGAAAATCTAAGTGCACAATTAAAAAGCTAATCACAACAATTGAACAAAAGAAAATGAGAAGAGAGGAAGAACATCACCAATTAGATTAAAATGAACAACAATAGGAATGCTTGAATCTTCAAAGTAACTTCTTCTCCAAAGGAATTACAAGCTTGAATTGAGAAAATAAAGAGATCTAAACCTAATCTAGGCAACAACTAATCAAAATCTATCTAAATCTAACAATCTAATCTACCTACAAGGAGAAATTGGCTTGGGGCCTAAGAAATTGCCCCAAAACCGCTAATTAATTGCTCTGGAAGTGGTTATGGAGATCATGCTCTGTTTTTGGCTTAAATAAGCGAATTTTTAAATTTCTACACCCTCGACTCGAGGTTGGGGCCCTCGAGTCGAGGCTTCTTATATCGTGCCCACGTTTTTTCAAAAAGTCTTCAGCCTCGAGTCGAGGCTCAGCTCTCGACTCGAGCTTGCAGCCTTCGCCCCGATCCTCGACTCGAGGCTCAGCCCTCAACTCGAGCCTGCTTTCAAATTTCGAATTCCATGTTTTTGCCGGCAACCTCGGGTCGAGGCCCCTGGACCTCTACCAGAGGTTGAGTCCAGGGAATTTTCTCGAACCGGACTCCGTCTCTGACCCCCGTTTTCTCCTGTCTCGATCGTCTCTTTACCCTATGAATGTCGGTACTTTCGGTTTGGCAAAATTCCACCGATTTACCTGAAAACGGGACGAAAAACATCAAAAATCTCACAAGTAATACTTTTTAGGCAAAGTAGTGATACTCTACACATTTAGGCACAAAATCTAACACTTTTGATCACTTTTTGCACTAAAATACCCCCTTAAAAATATGCATCAATTCACTCCAATCATAAGTCTCTCCTTAGAATTGCTAGCTTACAACCTATATTAATACTGACTCATTTGAGATAAAACTCCAAACAAGCTTGCAATCTTTCCTTAAAATTGCTAGCTAAAGTGTGTGTCTTGCAAATAAATTAATAAAAAGAAAATTAGTAAATATATACTTGAAATTTGAAAGTAATGAAATTGTTATGAAAAAATTCATAGGCCAACAGGCCAGGCCCATCAAGCCTGTCGGGCCAAACAGGATAGACCCATAATTTTTTGGCCCAGCCATGTAATTCTTCAAGCTAAGCCCAATTTTCCGACTCTACTCTTTGCCGCCCACCACCCCCAAGAGAAGGGTGTTAAATTATGGTTACGCAATTCGATTTGAAGACATTATCATTGTTGTAAGTATTCTTGCTTCTTCTAGTCTAATTTGTACTTTTTTTTTTCAGAACTACACATATACATTATTTTTTCAAAATTTTTATTTTTTAAATTCAAAATATTCGGATATTTTCAAAAAAAAAAAAAAAGAAACATATCTAATATATGATTTTTCTTTTCGATATTTTTTTCGAAATTTGTGTATTAACTTGAAAAAAAATTTGAACATATCTAAACAAATTTCTATATATAGTGACTCGGCGGTGACTTGGTGTTGACTCGGTGTTGAATCGACGGTGACTCAGCGACAGATTGTGGGTGTTTAAATTAGGGTTTTAATGTATTAAATTAAAAAAGATAATATTATATTTTTCACATGTTAGAATGATTTAAAAATTTATTGGTGAGTGTACTAACTAAAAAAATGCGTGCAGATAATCTGGGCCAAAATCTATGGGCTAATCATTGGTAGACTATTATTAAATTCATGACTTTCTTATGATGTATTGTTGTTGGTTTTGGATTTATTTGTATTGAGCCGATTTTGTAGTTGAGAGAATATGAGTGTGTTAATAAAATTATAATATGTGTTTGTTTAATAGCTTATTGATGCATAAAAATTGACCTGGGCCCGTCTTCCCACCTAGATTCCACATAGGTAAAGTCTTTACGCAGTGCAATCCTCAGCTCCTCTCACACGAACGTACCTGCAAAACATACCTGAGGCTTCTCCGGCGTAGGCACTCCGACGCTCAAGTCAGATCACCGGAAAACACTAAAGAAAGTACGGTAGAAGTAGTTAAGTAAGAGTGATAGTTATTCGATACCGTTACCTCCCTCCTGGGGGTGTTATTTATACGTACTTGATGAATAATAACTGTCATTACGGTTTCCTGGTATTATCCCACACGTTCTCTCATGATGTTGTGTGTTGATATCTTCTCTCTCAAGAAAACTGATTGTGCCTACGATTTCCCTCCCTGGACGGAGGTTGGACCCAGTCAACGAAGAATATGAGGAATATTCCTTGACTTAGGCCTTAATCTTCTCAATTGGTTAATACCCGTTTAAGGGCTTCAAATCTCGGTTGGGCCTCGCGGCCCGCCTGGAGTTAGGTTTGGGCCTCGCGGCCCACCTGCAGCTGGGTTCGGGCCTCACGGCCTACCTGTACCCAGGCTTGGGCCTCGTGGCCTGCCTGTAGCCAGATTCGGGCTTTGCAACCTCTTTGTAATTAGTTTAGGCCTCAAGCCCATCTCAAATTCGGTTCCTCTCTGGAGGGTTCTCGGTTAGGCTATTAGGCCTTATTGGACTGCATATCCATGGGCCCGATGTGTAATTGGGTCTGTCATTTTTATCCGCATCAACCACTCCTCCCTACTCCGGTGAGCAATCTCAGAGCTCGCTGGAGTAAGGAAGATTTGGAAATCCTCCCTGCAGCTTTGACTTCCGAGGGTACATCCCCTCTCGCTAACTGTTGGAGTTTAGCGACTCTTCGGTTTCCACATTCGCTAACTATCGAGCATGCATCTACTCTTCAGTCTCAATCCACTAATACACGTCTCAATTAATTCCCTCTTCATTCCAAATCAGTTTCACTTACTATTCCTCTTCTTCTTCATAATTTCGTTCACATTCTCTCTCTCCACTACAAATTTCTCGCCAAAATCCTTCCTCCTGCATTTCAATCCTCCTCCTCATCTCCAGGTAACTTCTCCTTTTTCCTTTTACTTTACGTAAATAAGGTTTCAATCTATGTCTTCTTCGAGTTCATCTAGAACCCCTCCTCCTAGTCGGAACTCTTCCAGCGCTCCCATCACTCTTTAATCCCTTGCTCCCGCAGGGACTCCTCTCCTGTCTCATCGTCCACTCCTAAGGTAGATAGGAGCCACTTCTGGGATTCCTTCGCGGGTTCCTCGAAACTCACTGAGAAACCCTAGATAGTTATTTCTCAGAAAATATCATTTCTTCGAGTTACCACTTAACCCTACCTAGTTAAGGTGAATGCCCTAACCTGGTTACTCCTCCAACTCTCGTTTTCTGGCATGCGCAGTTTGAAGCGGGGCTGAGGCTCCCTCCCCCGTAAATTTCTGTGTCAAATTTCCGATTTATACGGGGTCCCTTTGAATTAGTTTGTCCCAAATGCCATCAGGATGATGGTTTCTTTCTACATTCTCCTAAAGGGGAATGGAGGAAAACCATCTGCTGAACTATTTTTCTCTCAGTATAACTGCAAAACCAGTAGTCCTTTTTATTACGTGAGTGGCAGAGTGAAAGGGAAGTGTTTGTTTCTGGAGAAAGCCCCCTAACATCAACAAAGACTGGACTGATTATTATGTCTTCGTAGATTCTGACCATTCTTGGCCTTTTAAGAACAAAAATGGGTTTATAAGAATCCATCTCCCACTGCTACTTCTAACCAGATTTTTTCTTCTACTAATCGGCGGGTGGTTCAAATGTTGAACGCCCACGTAGATGCTCACGGGTATTTCTACTTGCCCAATCTCCGCTCCAATCCTCGTCTTCTCTCCCACTTTAAATTTAGCCCTGTGAGGGTTCCCCTCGAACCGAATGATTGTAAATACTCGATTTCTCTGCATCATGAATATGATCATAACCAGTACTAACTCGTTTCTCTTTTGTTTTTCTCTTTCAGAAATGTTGTGGTTATCTAAAGTTTTAGAAGGACCCGCCGATTCCACCGACTCAGCCCCTCCTGCACCGGTTTCTCAAGATAACGTGCCCGATGCACATCACTCATCTCCCCCTCCTACTCCCACGGAAGACCCAGAGGATGATCCCCATCCTCCGAAGAAGTCAAAAATAACGAAAGGCAAGGCCACAGCCAGCCAAGGTTCTCTTCATTCCAAGGACACTTTCCGACGTAAGTACCCCACCAGACGCAGCCAAAGTCTTTTCTCTACTCCTATTGATGTGGAATTTTATTCCTCTGGCCCCTCTGCAAGTAAATTCTTCAGCGAGTTGATTTCAACCCAAGATTGTGATCGGCTAATCAGCGTCTCCCCAGACCAGCAACAGCGTCAGGTTGCTAGTTACTTTACCTAGGTAACCCTGCTTTTTCTCTCTTAAGTTCTGTCATTTATCATGCTTTCGTATGTTAATCGTGGACTATGCCTTTGTATTTCAGTTGGGCATTCTGTTGTCCAGCTTGTGGAACCCCTCCAATCTCTTCCCCTCACCACACTTAAAAGAGTTGGAGGACTCCTTCCTTACGGAGAAGAAAAAGACTACTCTTGCCTCTCTCCGCATCAAAAAACTTAAGGATGAATTGACGAAGGCCCAGGTAGCTCGCGAGGCTGCTGAGAAGGAGACTAACAACCTAGTTGTGCACCATGCTCTGCAGGACTCCCGAGTTCATCAGAAAGCCTTGATAGAGGGAGCTAAGCCCTGCCTTGAGAGGCTCTTCAGTTCAAAGCCTGGTCAATGATTTCTACACTCCCTGTGGCCTACTCTACAGAAAAGTTATCTGGACCACCCCAGCTTTCTCGGGGATATGGGCCCATATATTCGATTTTTCTATGAGTATGGATTTAATGCAGCTGCTCAACAACAAGCTGGCCCTTCCTTCACAGGGGAATTCAATAGGACCTGCCCTCTCGCAGCCATGCCTACCCCTTCCCACTTCAAAGGTGATTCTTCTCGATCGATTGAGGAAGAATGGTGGATTCCAGTTCTTAACATGATGGTTGCTGAGCTAGTGAGGACTGAGGTAACTACAGCAGAGATGCCCCCGCTGATTCCTCCTCTATGCCCCCTGACCCTGGAAGTTTCTGTCTCCCAAGAGGAAGCCTGTATAGCTCGGGCTCTGGAGAAGGATGCGGAGATGGTTGTCGCAGCTGTTAAGACAGGAGAACCTCCCCGATCCCCCAGTTAACTTCTAAAACAATCTTTCTTTCTTTCTCGTATTTTCATGGGTTGAAATGAATAAGTTTCTTTCTTTTTCTTGTGCCGGTTTGGCACCCAAACTCTGTCCTCCCCTCTGTTGGAAGTTTTACTTTTGCACTCTTATTGCCTCCTTGTCGGGGGCTTTTTGTCATGAATAGATGCTACCCTCCATTGCCATGAGTTTATCTTTGTTCATAATGCTTATCCTCCCTTGCAGGGAGTAAATTTCTGGCTAGAATAATTTATGTCCTCCTTTGCTAGGAGTTTATTTTTATGACTGTTGTTTATCCTCCCTTGTCGGGAGCTTATCATTGTATGTATGTCTGTGCCCTCTCTTTCCGGGAGTTGCATGCTTTTTATCTGTATGTTTTCAAACTGTTTAGCTTCTAAGCTGTTAGCTTGAATGCATGACTTAGGCACTAGGAAGATCTTCTGAGCTATAGCTTGAATGTATGTTTTTTTCTCACATGTTGATAACCTATCTGCTTGGATTCCCCTTTTTCATTCATAGGGGTTAATGTCTTAGGTTCTGCTTGAACCCAGACTTTTAGATTCTCCCTTGACCTTGTAGTCGAAGAGTGTTTCTAGATAGCTTTCCTAAACTTGAAGTTACCCTTTCTTTAGTAACTTTTGTCCTGGATTTAGTGTCTTCCCCAGGATAAGTTAAAGCTTTTTTATAGATTTAACATAGTTTTGCTTTAAGAGAACCTTTTCCAGGTTTAAACTGGTTAAGACCCCTTTTAGAGATTTAACCTAAGCTTTCTCTAGGCCGTAGCTTAGATTCTTCTTTCACGCAATTCTTCTAGGGCTTATATATACTCCAACCCTCTAAAACTGCTCCAGTTTTTAACTATGAAACCCTCTCTTTTAGGTTTCAAGTAAATTGAATTCCTTCGTAGGTCTTATTTTCACCAGAAAAGACCTTTTCTCAATTTAGGTAAGTTAAAATCTTTTTTGTAGGTTTAACTTAGTTTCCTTCAAAGCTATCTTTTAGCTTTAACTCCGGCTTTTCATTCTGGGTTTAGGTCGGTTAAACCCCCCCCCCCTTTTTGTAGGTTTGATCTACGCTTTCTCAAAGCTATATCTTAGATTTCACATTCTTGCAACATTTTTAGGTTTAAGTTAGATCAAACCCTTGTCACAAGTTTAACTTGATTTTTCGAAGCTATCTCTTAGCTTTTGTTTTCATAATCTTTCTCGGGTTTAGGAGGGTTAAACCTTATCTGTAGGTTTAACCTAATTTTTCGAAGCTATCTCTTAGTTTCTTTTCTCGTAACCCTTCTTGGGTTTAAGTTAATTAAACCTTATCTGTAAGCTTAATTTTTTCTTCTGAAGCTCTCTTAGCTTTCCTTCCCGAAAACCCCTCAGCAGGTTTAGGATAACAAAAACCTCTTTTTGTGGTTTTGATCTAGACTTTCTTCGAAGCCGCATCTTAAATCTCGTATCCTCGCAACCCCTTTTAGGTCTAAACTAGTTAAGCTTTCGATGTAGGCCTAGCTTAATACTTCGAAGCTATCTCTTAGCTTCTTTTCTCGCAACTCTTTCTGGGTTTAGGTAGGTTAAACTTTCTCTTAGTGTTTCGAAGCTATCTCTTAGCTTCCTTTTCTCGCAACCCTTTTCTGGGTTTAGGTGGGTTAAACCCTATCTGCAGGTTTAACTTAGTTTTTCGAAGCTATCTCTTAGCTTTAATTCTCGCAACCCTTTTCTGGGTTTAGGTGGGTTAAACCCTATCTGCAGGTTTAACTTAGTGTTTCGAAGCTATCTCTTAGCTTTGTTTTCTCGCAACCCTTTTCTGGGTTTAGGTGGGTTAAACCCTATCTGCAGGTTTAACTTAGTTTTTCGAAGCTATCTCCTAGCTTCAATTCTCGCAACCCTTTTTTGGGTTTAGGTAGGTTAAACCCTATTTGTAGGTTTAACTTAGTGTTTCAAAGCTATCTCTTAACTTCGTTTTCTCGCAACCATTTTCTGGGTTTAGGTGGGTTAAACCCTATCTGCAGGTTTAACTTAGTTTTTCGAAGCTATCTCTTAGCTTCAATTCTCGCAACCCTTTTCTGGGTTTAGGTGTGTTAAACCCTATCTGCAGGTTTAACTTAGGTTTTCGAAGCTATCTCTTAGCTTCAATTCTCGCAACCCTTTTCTGGGTTTAGGTGGGTTAAACCCTATTTGTAGGTTTAACTTAGTGTTTCAAAGCTATCTCTTAGCTTCTTCTTCTATTGATCGATGTTGATTTATCTTACCCATATTCATCATGTTTGTTTTTTCTCATCGAATGCTTTCATGCATTCATTTAACTTTTTTGAAAGTTGTCAATTCTCATACAATTGATCGTGTGTTGTGATTCAATTGTATTAAATAGTTTGAAATCGTATCATCTCAATCGTAATCAATGACAGAATAAACTGGCAAACTCATGAATAATGAAGAATTTCTTTCATTAATTGATAAACAGATTTGTTCCATTGACCATAATCAATCAACACAAGTCAAGAACTAACTCGGTCGGCCTCTTTAAAAAACCTCCCTACGGTAAAACCCAGTGGGAAACCCACAGGCAGGGGAAAAAATAGTACCAGTGGAACGAAATTATATTAAACTCAGAATTCAAATGACATAAACAAAACAACTCTAAGATAGAAAAAGAACCACCTACTTGCAGCGAGGTGGGTACTTTCTTCAAGTGTAAAACTTCTTCAATTGGCAGACATTCCAAGGTCTAGCCAGTCGATTTTCATCCATGTCTTGCAACTCGTAGGCTCCTCCTCTGAGGACTTTAATCACCTTGTAGGGCCCTTCCCACTTGGGGTCGAGCTTTCCAATATTTTTCAATGCATCAGTCTGTCTCAACATCAGGTCTCCTTCTTCAAACCTTCGGCTCATGACTTTCTGGTTATAAGCAGCCTTTATACGATTCTTGTACTTCTCAACTTTCAGGTGGGCTATTTCGCGCTCCTCCTCTATCATGTCCAGGTTGTTTCTCATCAATTCTTCGTTTCTTCCTTCTTGGAAGTGGGCTAGATGATGCGTCTCCATCCCCACTTTAGAAGGTATGACTGCGGCCGCCCTATACACTAGGTGAAAGAGGGACTCTACTATTGGCTCTCTGGGAGTGGTTCGATAAGCCCACAAAACTGACTCCAGCTCATCGACCCACCTCCCTCCAGCTTTGTCCAGTCGGGCTCGTATCCCGTTTACAATAGTTATGTTGGTGACCTTCATCTGGCCATTGGCTTGAGGGTGTGCCACCGAAGTGAATCTCTGAACGATCTTCAGGTTATCACACCATTCCCGTACCATATTTTCTATAAACTGGGTCTCATTATCTGACACTAGGATTCTGGGTATGCCAAACCTGCAGCAAATATACCTCCATAAAAATTTGATTATGTTACCTTCCTCGATCCTCGCTAGAGGTACAACTTCGACCCACTTGCTAAAGTAGTCCACTGCTACCACTAGAAACTTCCGCTGGCCCATTGCAATCGGGAATGGGCCCACCAAGTCTATCCCCCACTTCGCAAAGGGACATGGAGAGTGCATGGCCTCCATCTCCTCTGCAGGGAGGTGGATAAGGCAGCCATATTTTTGTCATTTCTCACACTTCTTTACCCAGTCGTTGGCATCCTGGGTTATGGTAGGCCAGAAGTATCCAGCCCTCAAGGCTTTCCGAACTATTGCTCGAGCCCCTGCATGATCAGCACAACAATCCTATGTATATCTTTGATAACGTACCTCCTTTCCTGAGGGGATAAACACCTTAAGTAAGGTTGTGTGAAGGACCGCCAGTACATCTTATCTCCGATCATCGTGTATTGAATTCTCAATTTCTGAGCTTTTCTTTTATCTGGGCAGCTCTCCGAGTTCTGCAATACTCGGTAAATGTTGGTTCTCCAATCATCTTCAGCTCCGATGACCCCTATTGAAGAAGTCGTAGCTACCGCCTCTGCAGTGACTAGGGTGATCTTCCCCCCTCCCTGCAGTGTTGCGGAACTCGCCAGTTTGAACAGGTTCCGCTTTAGAGTTTTTCTCTCGGGGTATTTGTCTAACCTCAAAAGAACTAAACCTTCCCTGCAACTCAGCTACTCGCCGAAAGTAGGCTATCATTTTTTCATCTTTGGCTTCATACCCACCTATAACCTGTTGGGTTACATGTTGAGAATCCGAAAATATGACCACTCGACCTGCCCCAGCTCTGCGGCCATCTCCGCTCCTCGAATCAAGGCCTCGTACTCAGCTCCATTGTTCGAGGTAACGAATTCAAACCTCACTGCAACTTGCATTTCCTGGCTGTCTGGATCAATAATCACGATCCCAGCTCCACAACCCTACATAGATACAGAGTCGTCCACGCATACCTTTCATTCTCCTTCCTACAGCGCACGTGTACCTTCCTGAATAAAATCAGACAAGGTATGTGCTTTGATGGTCCTCCATGGCTCAAAATCCACGTCATACTCCACCAGCTCGACGGCCCATTTGACCATCCTCCCTGAGAGATCAGCTCTGCCGATTACCTGCTTCAGAAGGTAGTTAGTCCGAACAATGACCTTATATGATAAGAAATAAGGTTGTAACCTCCGAGCCGAGACCATTATAGTAAGGGTTGTCTTCTCTATTTCTGAGTATCTCTCTTTTGCTCCTTGAATTAGTTTACTAATATAGTAAACAGGTTTCTGGGTTGACTCCTCCTCCCTCACCAGCACTGAGCTAAGTGAGACCTCACCTACAGAGAGGTAAAGGTAGAGTGTCTCCCCTGGTATTGGCTTCGTTAAGGTAGACAACTGGGCCAGGTGCTGTTTTAGCTCCTCAAACGCCAGCTAGCATCGCTCATCCCATTCAAACCTGGATCCCTTCCTCAGAATCCTGAAGAAGGGGTGGCTCCTCTCTGCAGATTTGGTTATAAATCTACTCAATGTTGTAATTCTTTCGTTCAGTATCTGTAGCTCTTTGATATTAGTGGGGGCTGCATATCAAGCACAGCTTTCACCTTGGCGGGGTTGACTTCAATACCCCACTGGGTTACCATGTATCCGAGGAATTTCCTGGACCTCACTCCAAAGGAACACTTTGTCGGATTTAGCTTCATGCCATTCATCCTTAGCACTGAGAAAGCTTCCTTCAGGTCAGCCACATGTCCCCCTGCCTTCACACTCTTCACTAGCTTGTAATCTATATAAACCTCCATGTTTCTCACTAGCTGGTTTTTGAACATCTTTTCAACCATTCTCTGATAGGTTGCTCCTGCATTCTTTAGTCCAAAGGGCATTCTAAAATAGCAAAAAGTTCCATTGGCAATAATGAAACTTACCTTTGGAATATCTGGAGGAAAAATCTGTATTTGATGGTTGCCCTGGTAGGCGTCCATCATACTTAGCAACTCAAATCCAGGTGTAGAATCGACCATCTGGTCAATCCTCGGTAAGGGATAATGATCCTTAGGGCATGCCTTGTTCAGATCTCGAAAATCTATGCACATTCTCCATTTCCCCCTGGTTTTGCCACCAACACTGCATTAGATAGCCAGGTGGGAAATTGGATTCGTTTAACATGTCCTGCTCCAGCAACTTCTCTGCTTCTGCCTTCGTGATGGCATCTTTTTCTGGTCTAAAGACTCTCAGTTTTGTTTTACTGGCTTAGCTTTAGGATCCACGTTGAGGTGGTGAAGGGCCACTTCCTCCAGAATACCTGTCATGTCAGAGAAAGAAAAAGCAAACACATCTGCATTTTTTCGTAGAGTTGTTACCAGGTCTTTCTCCAATTCTGGCTCCAGCTGGGCTCCAATCCTCGTCGCGTACCCTTTCTTGTCTGGATACAGTACGACCATCATCAATTCTTCTTCAGCTCTCATTTTTTGAGGATCAGCATCCTCCATGATCTTACATCTCTTGGATTCATGATCCACCTCTTTGTCTCTTTTCAAGCTGCGATGCAGCTCTTTATCAGCCATCTTTACTTCCTCCACGTAGCATTTCCTAGACTGCAGCTGGTCACCAGCTACTTCACCCACCTCATCATTCACTGGAAATTTAAGTTTCATGTGATAGGTTGATATGACCACCTGAAATAAATTCAACACTGGCCTACCAAAGATCATGTTATAAGATGAGGGTACATCGACGATCAAAAAATTCGCCATTACCACCCTCCTCCGCGGAGCTTCGCCCAGCCCCACCTAGAGGGTTACCTGACCAAGAGGGTGAACTGCCCCTCCAGTAAATCTATACAGTCCTGTATCCACCGGCTGCAATTCTGCATTTAAATTCATTTTCTTGAAGCACTCCAAGAAAATGATATCCGCAGAGCTCCCCGTATCTACGAAGATTCTCGCGACAGTGTATCCAGCCACGTCTGTTGTGATGACTAGCGCATCACTATGGTCTTCCTTTCTGAGACCTCCATCCTCTAGACCAAAATGGATCCAGGGTGTATGGCCTACCTCCTTCTGGTTCGTCTCTCTTGACATTTCTCCTACCTCTCTCCTTAGACTCATCTCTCTAGCTTTTCGTGCACGGAACGAGTCTCCTTCGGCTGGACCTCCTACTATCATTTGGATTAGTCCTCTCTTCTAGGAGGGTCTCTCCTCCTGCCTCCCTTCAATCATCTTTTCATTTGGATTAGTCCTCTCTTTGTCATCAGCCTCCTTTCTTTTTTGCCCCCTGGAACTAACCCGATCTCCGTAAACAAATTCTTTAAGATGACCTGCTTGAATTATCCTTTCAATCTCATCACGTAAGTGGAAACAATTATTAGTGTCATGCCCATATTCATTATGGAAGCGACAAAACTAATCTGACTTGGGCCTCATCGGCCCTCTGGATCGTGTCCAAGGAAACTTCATTTCAGGGTGGTCGGATGCTACCTCTAATAGCTCTGCAGGTTCCAGCTTTAGGATGTATATTTGTCAAACCTGGAGCGGGGTCCAGATTTTGGTGCCTTCTCTAGCTCCGCCGTTGAGCCTTTCTTGGCTGATTCCTTCTTTTTCTCAAGTCCGCCTAGCTTGACCTCTGCTCTCTTTGCCTTCCTTACTTCTTCCAAGGTGATAAATTTCTCTGCTCTCCTCAGCAACTCTTTAAATGTCTGAACCGGCTTCTTCGCCAGAGAGGAGAATAGGTCTCTGTCTCGGAGGTTGCTAGTGAAAGCATTAATCTTAACTTCTGGGGTGGCGGTTGGGACCTCCAGTGCTGCCTGATTGAATCTCTTCATAAAGGCTCACAAGCTCTTACTTTCTCCTTGCTTCATGTTGAACAATGTCAACGTAGCTCTGGGTTGTCTCCTCGCACTAGCGAACTGGTGCAAGAACAACTCTCCAAACTGCTCGAAAGTGCCAATGGAATTGGGCTCCAACTGGCTAAACCACTGCTGGGCCACTTTAGACAGAGTGGTAAGAAAGACCCTGCACTTCACACCCTCCTAATATCGATGGAGGAGGGCCGAATTTTCAAATATCACCAAATGATCGTAGGGGTCAGTCATACCATCATATTTATAATCAAGAGGTTTAAAGTTGCTAGGTAATCCATCTTGTAAGATGTTCTCAGTAAATTGACAACCTGTAACGGGTCTAGGCATACTAACCCGGTTTTCTATCTGGTGTTTCATGTTATCCATCTGCTTTCTCAGGGACTTGATCTGGTCCTTCATGACTTCTGACTGGGTATCTCCTGTACCCTCTTCTTCATCCTCGATCTTACTCCCTCGCTGTAAGGGGCTGTCTCCCTCCCCCGTGCAGCTTCTTCTGGACCAGCCTTCCTTGGTCTGGGAATTGTCGATCTTCTTTCTTGGGCTCCTTCTGCTCCCAAGACCTCTTTTCCTGGTTTCTGGACTCCACATCTCTCCTTCGTTCTTCTTGATGCTCATCCTGCCTACTCCCCCCAGGCTGGGATCGAGCAGGCAGATTTCCCGGTCCTGCTTCTCCTATCCTTCCTACAGGTGGGAGTCCACCCCCCTCCATCATCGCTCTTGCCACAGCTCGGGCTATCATATCATCCAGTTGCTCCTGAGTGAGAGCGATGGGAGCAGCTGGTTCTGGCATCCTCTGGGGTGTCCCCCTGGATGGAGCATTGGTGGCTCCTGGGACCCCAGCTATAGGGATTCCTTCTGGAATCGCAGAGGAAGAAGCAGGTAGGTTCGCCTCTCTCTTTCTAGCAGCAGCTCCTACTCCTGGGTGGCGCTGACCAGGAGTTGAGTTTTCGTCTCGCACCACTGTAACAAGTGGTGTTCCTCCAGTGTTGGGCACAGTAGCAGGTGGCACGGGGTTGGATGCAGCTTTGTCCTGAGTTGAATTTGCGGGGGCTGTCCTTCCCCGAGCCAGTACTAGTGCAATCGGTCTCATGGGTGTACGTTCGCCGGTCATGATATCTTCCTTTGAAAATGACGGAAAAGAAGTTGAAACTCACGTCTTAGCTCGGCAATTCCCACAGACGGCACCAATTGATGCGTAAAAACTGACCTGGGTCTGTCTCCCCACCTGGGTTCCACGTGGGTAAATGATTGGAGTGAATTGATGCATGTTTTTAGGGTATATTTTAGTGCAAAAAGTGATCAAAAGTATTAGATTTTGTGCTTAAATGTGTAGAGTATCACTATTTTGCCTAAAAAGTACTACTTGATGTATTTTTTATGTTTTTCATCCGTTTTACAGGTAAATCGGTGGAATTTAGTCAAACCGAGAGTACCGGCATTCTTAGGATGAAGAGACGATCAAGACGGACAAAAATGGAGGTCAGAGGCGGAGCCCGGGTCGAGAAAATTCCCTGGACTCGACCTCTGGTCGAGGTCCAGGGGCCTCGACTCGAGGGCTGAGCCTCGAGTCGAGGGGCAGGGCAAAAAGGGCAGCCTCGACTCGAGGGAGGAGATTTTTCAGAATTCACCTCTTTAAAGCATGAAACAGAGCATAACTGGATGACAATTCCATAGAGCAGTTACCAGCGGTTTTGGGGCGATTTCTTAGGCCCCAAGCAAATTTTCCCTGGTAGGTAGAGTAGACTGTAGATTTAGATTTAGATTTCAATTGTTGTTGATTAGATTAGCATTAGATTAGCATTTGATCTCTTGTTACTCAAATCAAGCTTGTAATTGCATTGGAGGAGAAGTGTATTGAAGACTCAAGCATTCCTATTTTTGTTGATTCAATCCAATTGGTGATATTTTTCCTCTCTTGTCTTTTCAATTCCTTAATTGTTGTAATTAGATTTATTTTTTGTGCAATTAGATCTTCTTCCCATAAATTTTTCTCTTGGCACCATGGGCTAACTCTCTTGTGCTTGGGTTAATTGAAATTGAGGATGATGTGATTATCTATGCTTTGATTGATGATAATTGTGATCAATTGAGTTAGATTGCTTCATAATTGTGATTTTCAATTGCGCTTCATGCAAAGTTATCTCTTTAGATTAATGTTTGATCACCCTAGCAATAGGCGAGAGTTGAGCTAACGTGATCTGGGATTAATCGGGTTATAATTGTATATGAATGTATAGATTGAGTGCTTCGGAATCGAGAGATTAGTTGCATTAAGGATACTCACATTAGGCATTGTGTTATTAACGGAGTGATTAATTTCTTGATGGTTTTATGCTTTCTATCTTAGTTGATTTGCAATTTGATTCAATCATAGCTTGTTGATCATTGATTCCTTGATGGATGTTAGCCCTAGCACCAAAATCCCCCAATTATTGTAGTTGTTTGTTCTTGCCTTCTAAGTGTTCGATCATTTGCCTCTTTGTTTTGTTTGAGTTTATTTCTTGCTTTTTGTTGTGTTTTTATTTCGAAACCGTGCTTACAACGATAGTCATCGAGAACTTGTATTTCTAGGGCCTCACGTGCATACTTTTTTTCTTGGGTTCGATATTCTTGATTGGTCTTAATGCCGCTTGCCGGAAAACTACAAATCAGTAAAGCCTTTACGCAGTAGTGCAATCCTTAGCTCCTCTCACACGAACGTACCTGCAAAACACGCCGGAGGGTTCTTCGGCGTAGGCACTCCAACGCTCAAGTCAGATCACCGGAAAACACTTAAGAAAGTACATAAGAAGTAGCTAAGTAAGAGTGATAGTTATTTGATACCGTTACCTCCCTCTTGGGGGTGTTATTTATACGTACTTAATGAATAATAATAATTGTCATTATGGTTTCCTGCCATTATCCCGCACGTTCTCTGATGATGTCGTGCGTTGATATCTTCTCAGTCAAGAAAACTGATTGTGCCTACTATTTCCCTCCCTGAACGGAGGTTGGACCCAGTCAACGAAGAATACGAGGAATATTCCTTGACTTAGGCCTTAATCTTCTCAACTGACTGTTACTTCTCGTGTTTCTCGGCCTTATCAGATAATTCGCCCACATGGGCTTGGTTAATACCCGTTTAAGGGCTTCAAATCTCGGCTGGGCCTCGCGGCCCGCCTGCAGTTAGGTTTGGGCCTTGCGGCCCACCTGCAGCTAGGTTCGGGCCTCACGGCCTACCTGCAGTTAAGTTTGGGCCTCACGGCTAAGGGTGGGAATAGACCAGGCTACCCAACAGGAGCCTACGGTTTGGCCTACTAAAGTCTAGCTCAGCTCGGCTCGTTTAATAAATAGGTCAGGCTCAGGCCTTTTAAGAAGTCTATTTAATTAAATAGGCCAGGCGTAAACTTTCTCGTATGCTTTTTAAGCCTAACAGGCCAGCCTATTTAACTATATATATATAATAGTATAATATATTATAATTATATTTATATATATAATATATATATATATATAATATATATGCATATAATATATATTATAATTCTTGAACTACTTGAAGATTTTTTTATTGTTTTTGTAAGTTGATAATTCTTAATATGTTAATTTTATTCGTATTTTGAGTTTTATAGTGTTTACGGTGTAATGTAACAAATGTGATTTTTAAAAATTTGATGAAGAATAGAAAGGTTGCAACAAATAGGCCTTTAAAAGGCTTTCAGGTCTGACCTATTTACTAAAGTGGGCAGGCTGAGCCTTAAATAAAAGTCTATCATAGATAATAGGTCAGACTCAGACCTAAAAATTATACAATAGGCCTAGGCTTTCTTATGCAAAGCCTGGCTGCCTGTAGCCAGGTTCGGGACCTCTCTGTAATTAGTTTGGGCCTCAAGCCCATCTCAAATTCGGTTCCCTCTCTAGAGGTTCTCGGTTATGCTATTGGGCCTTATTGGGCCGCATATCCATGGGCCTTATGTGTAATTGGGTCTGTCATTTTTATCCGCATTATTTAAAATTTGATTTTGTTTTGTATTTTCAAATTTATATAACCACGACTAGTAATACTTTTTCAACATGCAACGTCAAACATTTATCAAATTAATTTATTGTGTGATACTAATAAGTACATATTTTATTTATTTTATTTATTTGAATTGCATTTTATGTAATATTGTCCTTAAAATTAGACAAGAAGTTGTCTCAAATCATACTATGCATGAGACATGGGTCTTCGAGAGTGTTTAGAACTCTAAAAATTGCTTCCACAAGTTTGTTTTTCTTTCTTCTTTTTTATAAATTGTGAGAGGGCGCTTTAAAAAATGATTGTGCACGATTCTATAGACTTTGAAAATACCCTCTTAGTCCATTTTAAAGGGAAACATGATTTAAAATATTAAAACATAACTTTGTTTCAATATAAAATTATTCACATACTTCCTTTTAAAATTAATACTTCGACTGTTCGATATTATTCATGCGCGCACCCAATATATACATAAAATAACTAATTATAATAATGAAATTATATTTATTTTTCCAATTACTATATTTTCGTTGATAGATAACGGATAATATCTGTTATCTATGCAGAAAATCATTGGCTATCTAGACGGGGGTTATCTATGTTGGGCGCTCATAGATAACGGATAAAAAAATCAATAAATATCCGTTATCTATGTGGGACCTACATGTCGAGAAAGACGCTTATAGATGGAGACTTGTTTTCCTCCCTGGCTAAGAAGCCAGTCCAGACGTTCGATGAACTGCTAAGGAGGGCGGAGAAGTACGTCACATTGGAGGAGGTGAGAAAGGCAAAGAGAGCCGAGGTCAAACCAAGTGGACCTGAAAAGAAGAAGGAATCATCGAAGAAAAGCTCAACAGTAGAGCCTGAGAAAGCTGCAAAATCTGGACCTCGCTCCAGGTTTGACAAGTATACCCCCCTGAAGCTTGAGCCAGCAGAGCTACTGGAAGTGGCATCCGACCATCCTGAAATGAAGTTTCCGTGGACACGGTCCAGAGGGCCTCAAAAGCCCAAGTCAGATAAGTTTTGTCGTTTCCACAATGAATATGGGCATGACACTAACAATTGTTTCCACTTACGTGATGAGATTGAAAGGATGATCCAAGCTGGACACCTTAAAGAGTTTGTTTACAGAGATCGGGTCAGCTCTAGGGGGCAAAAGAGAAAGGAAGCCGAGGACAAAGCTGAGGAGAAAGGAAGGATGATCGAAGGGAGGCAGGAGGAGAGACCCTCCCAGAAGAGAGGACTTATCCAGATGATAGTCGGAGGTCCGGCAGAGGAGACTCCTTCCGTGCTAGAAAAGCTGGAGAGAGGACCCTCGGGAGAGAGGTAGGAGAGATGTCCTGAGACATGGAGCACAAGGAGGTCATCCATACACCTCGGATTCATTTCGGACCAGAGGATGGAAGCTTAAGGAAGGAGGACCACAGTGATGCACTAGTCATCACGACAGATGTGGCAGGATATACGGTAGCACGGATCTTCGTAGATTCGGGGAGCTCTGCAGACATCATCTTCTTGGAATGCTTCAAGAAGATGAATTTGAACATAGAAATGCAACCAGTGGATACGGCGTTGTACGGATTCACAGGAGGGGCAGTACACCCTCTTGGCCAGGTAACCCTCCAGGTGGGGCTAGGCGAAGCTCCACGAAGGAGGGTAGTTATGGCAAATTTTTTGATTGTTGATGTACCCTCATCCTACAATATGATTTTTGGTAGGCCAGTGTTGAACTTATTTCAGGTGGTTATATCAACTTATCACATGAAACTCAAGTTTCCAGTGAATGATGAGGTGGGTGAAGTAGCTGGTGATCAGCTGCAATCCAGAAAATGCTACGTGGAGGCAGTAAAGATAGCTAACAAAGAGCTGCACCGCAGCCTGAAAAGAGACAAGGAGGTGGACCGAGGATCCAAGAGGTGTAAGATTTCTGAAGAAATCGATCCTCCAAAGACGGAAGCTGACGAAGAGCTGATGATGGTGGAGTTATATCTAGAGAAGAGAGGATACACAACAAGGATTGGAGCCCAGCTGGAGCCAGAGCTGGAGAGAGACCTGGTAACAGCTCTGCGAAGAAATGCAGACATTTTTGCTTTTTCTTCCTCTGACATGACAGGTATCCCCGAGGAGGTGGCGATGCATCACCTGAACGTAGATCCTAAGGCTAAGCCAGTGAAGCAAAAACTAAGGGTCTTTGGACCAGAAAAAGATGCCATTACGAAATTGGAAGCAGAGAAACTGCTGGAGGCAGGACATGTCAAGCGAATCCAATTTCCCACCTGGCTATCCAATGCCGTGTTGGTGGCAAAGCCAGGGGAAATGGAGAATATGCATAGATTTCGAGATCTGAACAAAGCTTGCCCTAAGGATCATTATCCCTTGCCTAGGATTGATCAGATGGTCGATTCTACATCTGGATTTGAGCTGCTAAGTATGATGGACGCCTATCAGGGCTACCATCAAATACAAATTTTTCCTCCAGATATCCCAAAGGCTAGTTTCATTATTGCTAGTGGAACTTTCTGCTATATTAGAATGTCCTTTGGACTAAAGAATGCAGGAGCAACCTATCAGAGAATGGTTGATAAAATGTTCCGAGACCAGCTAGGGAGGAACATGGAAGTCTACGTTGATGATATGCTTGTGAAAAGCGTGAAAGCTGGAAAACACGTGGCGGACCTGGAGGAAGAATGGCATGAAGCTGAATCCAGCCAAGTGCTCTTTTGGAGTGAGGTCCGGGAAATTTCTCGGATATATGGTGACCCGGCGGGGAATCGAAGTTAACCTTGCTAAGGTTAGAGCCATGCTCGATATGCAGTCTCCCACTAATATTAAGGAGCTGCAGAGATTAAATGGGAGAATTACAACACTGAGCAGATTCATAGCCAGATCTGCAGAGAGGAGTCATCCCTTCTTTAAAATCTTGAGGAAGGGGTCCAAGTTCGAATGGAACGAGCAATGCCAGCAGGCGTTTGAGGAGCTTAAACAACACCTGGCCTCGTTACCTACGTTAACGAAGCCTATTCCAGGGGAGACACTCTACCTCTACCTCTCTGTAGGTGGGGTCTCACTTAGCTCCGTGCTGGTGAGGGAAGAAGGGTCGACCCAAAAACCTGTATACTACGTTAGCAAGCTTATACAAGGAGCTGAAGTGAGATACTCGGAGATAGAGAAGGCAGCCCTGACTATAATGGTCACGGCACGGAGGTTACGACCTTATTTTTTGTCACATAAGGTCATTGTTCGGACTAACTACCTTTTGAAACAGGTGATAGGGAGAGCTGATCTTTCAGGGAGGATGGTCAAGTGGGCCGTCGAACTGGGAGAATATGATGTGGATTTTGAGCCACGGAGAACCATTAAAGCACAGGCCCTCTCTGACTTCATCCAGGAGGGTAAACGTGCACTTGAGGAAGAAGAATGGAAGGTATATGTGGACGATTCTGTATCTATGCAGGGCTGTGGAGCGGGGATCGTAATTATTGATCCAGAGGGCCAGGAAATGCAAGTTGCAGTAACGTTCAAGTTTATTACCTCTAACAACGGAGCTGAGTACGAGGCCCTGATTCGAGGAATGGAGATGGCCGCAGAACTGGGAGCAGGTCGGGTGGTCATATTTTTGGATTCCCAACTGGTAACCCAGCAGATTACAGGTGGGTACGAGGCTAAAGATAAAAAGATGGTAGCCTACCTTCAGCGAGTAGCCGAGCTGCAGGGAAGGTTCAATTCCTTTGAGGTCAGGCAGATACCTCGAGAGGAAAACTCCAGAGCGGATAGCCTTTCAAAGCTGGCGAGTTCCGCAACACTGCAGGGAGGGGGAAAGATCACCCTGGTGACTACAGAAGCTGAAGCAACGGTTCCCTCGGTAGGTGTCATCGGAGCTGAAGATGATTGGAGAACCAGCATATATCGAGTGTGGCAGAACCCGGAGAGCTGCCCAAATAAAAGGAAAGCTCAGAATTGGAGAATCCGATACATGATGATCGTGGACAAGATGTACCGGCGGTCCTTCACGCAGCCTTACTTGAGGTGTTTATCCCCTCAAGAAGGGAGGTACGTAATTAAAGACATACACGAAGGTTGTTGTGCTGACCATGCAGGAGCTCGGGCAATAGTCCGGAAAGCCTTGAGGGCCGGATACTTCTGGCCTACCATGACCCAGGACGCCAAAGACTGGGTGAAGAAGTGCGAGAAATGCCAAAAGCATGGCTGCCTTATCCACCTCCCTGCAGAGGAGATGGAGACCATGCACTCTCCATGTCCCTTCGCGAAGTGGGGGATGGACTTAGTGGGTCCATTCCCGATTGCAGTGGGCCAGCAGAAGTTTCTATTGGTGGCAGTGGACTACTTCAGCAAGTGGGTCGAAGTTGTACCTCTAGCGAGGATAGAAGAAGGTAACATAATCAAATTCTTATGGAGATATATTTGCTGCAGGTTTGGTATACCTAGAATCCTGGTATCGGATAATGGGACCCAGTTTATGGGGAAAATGGTACGGGAATGGTGTGATAACCTGAAGATTGTCCAGAGATTCACATCGGTGGCACACCCCCAGGCCAACGGCCAGGTAGAGGTCACCAACAGAACTATTGTGAATGGAATACGTGCCCGGCTCGACAAAGCTGGAGGGAGGTGGGTCGATGAGCTAGAGCCAGTCTTGTGGGCTTATCGGACCACCCCTAGGGAACCAACAGAGGAGTCCCCCTTCCACTTAGTATATGGGGCAGCTGCAGTCATACCTTCAGAAGTGGGGATGGAGACACATCGCTTGACCCACTTCCAGGAGGGAAGAAATGAAGAACTAATGAGGGAGAACCTAGACATGCTAGAGGAGGAGCGCGAAATCGCCCACCTGAAAGCTGAGAAATATAAAAGCCGCATAAAGGCTGCTTACGACCAGAAAGTCATAAGCCGGAGATTTGAAGAAGGAGATCTAGTCTTGAGACAAGCTGATGCGTTGAAAAACATTGGAAAGCTTAATCCCAAGTGGGAGGGGCCGTACAAGGTGACCTAGGTCCTCCGAGGAGGAGCTTATGAGCTACAAGACATGGAGGGAAATCAGCTGGCGAGACCTTGGAATGTCTGCCATTTGAAGAGGTTTTATACCTGAAGAAAGTACCCGCCTCGCTGCAAGTAGGTGGTTCCTTTTATGCAAGAGTTGTTTTATTCATGTTATTTGATTTCTGAATAAAGTGTAATTTCGCTCCACGGTACTCTTTTTTTTTCCCCTCCTGCGGGTTTCCCACCGGGTTTTACCATGAGGAGGTTTTTAAAGAGGCCGGCCAAGTTTATCCTTAACTTGCGTTGATCGATTATGGTCAATGGGGCAGATTTGTTTATCAATTAATGAAAGCAATTTTTCATTACTTATGAGTTTATGAGTTCATTCTTTCGTTAAGTACGATCGAAATAATTTGATCACATACAATTGCATCACAACACATGATTGATTACATGAGAATTAATAACTTGCGAGAAATTTAAACAACAGATAAAATGCACGCGAAGCATTCCATGAGAAATACGATGAGCATTCACGAAATGAATTCACATCAAACAAAAAGAAGCTAAGAGATAGCTTCGAAACACTAAAGTTAAACCTACAGAGAGGGTTTAACCCACCTAAACCCAGAGAGGGGTTACGAGAAAAGAAGCTAAGAGATAGCTTCGAAACACTAAAGTTAAACCTACAGAGAGGGTTTAACCCACTGAAACCCAGAGAGGGGTTACGAGAAAAGAAGCTAAGAGATAGCTTCAAAACACTAAAGTTAAACCTACAGAGAGGGTTTAACCCACCTAAACCCAGAGAGGGGTTACGAGAAAAAGAAGCTAAGAGATAGCTTCAAAACACTAAAGTTAAACCTACAGAGAGGGTTTAACCCACTTAAACCAGAGAGGGGTTACGAGAAAAAGAAGCTAAGAGATAGCTTCAAAACACTAAAGTTAAACCTACAGAGAGGGTTTAACCCACCTAAACCCAGAGAGGGGTTACGAGAAAAAGAAGCTAAGAGATAGCTTCAAAACACTAAAGTTAAACCTACAGAGAGGGTTTAACCCACTGAAACCCAGAGAGGGGTTACGAGAAAAAAAGCTAAGAGATAGCTTCAAAACACTAAAGTTAAACCTACAGAGAGGGTTTAACCCACCTAAACCCAAAGAGGGGTTACGAGAAAAAGAAGCTAAGAGATAGCTTCAAAACACTAAAGTTAAACCTACAGAGAGGGTTTAACCCACCTAAACCCAGAGAGAGGTTACGAGAAAAAGAAGCTAAGAGATAGCTTCAAAACACTAAAGTTAAACCTACAGAGAGGGTTTAACCCACTGAAACCCAGAGAGGGGTTACGAGAAAAGAAGCTAAGAGATAGCTTCAAAACACTAAAGTTAAACCTACGAGAGAGAGGGTTTAACCCACCTAAACCCGAGAGAGGGTTACGAGAAAAGAAGCTAAGAGATAGCTTCGAAACACTAAAGTTAAACCTACAGAGAGGGTTTAACCCACTGAAACCCAGAGAGGGGTTACGAGAAAAGAAGCTAAGAGATAGCTTCAAAACACTAAAGTTAAACCTACAGAGAGGGTTTAACCCACCTAAACCCAGAGAGGGGTTGCGAGAAAAAGAAGCTAAGAGATAGCTTCAGAACACTAAAGTTAAACCTACAGAGAGGGTTTAACCCACCTAAACCCAGAGAGGGGTTACGAGAAAAAGAAGCTAAGAGACAGCTTCAAAACACTAAAGTTAAACCTACAGAGAGGGTTTAACCCACCTAAACCCAGAGAGGGGTTACGAGAAAAGAAGCTAAGAGATAGCTTCAAAACACTGAAGTTAAATCTACAGAGATGGTTTTACTTACCTAAATCCATAAAAAGGTCGTGAAAGAAGTTAAAAGATAACTTCTAAAAACCGAATTTAAACCCGCAGAATGGGTTAACCTATCTAGACCCAAGGAAGGGTGTAAGAGTTGAAGCTGAAAGATGGCTTTGACGAACCCAGCTAAACCTATAGTAAGGATTTAGCTAACTAAGTGTGAAACATGAGATAGGGCTCTTAGGAAAGCCTTGAGCGAGCCTACGAGAAGGGCTCAACTAAACCCACGCCTAGGAGGGGTTTCGAGATCCGAAACTGCCGAAGTTTCGAAGATATTGGGTTAAACTTATAAAGTTTAGCCTAAACCGTGTCCAGTGAGGACTATTAGACTTAAGGCTATGAAAAGCCTTAAAGCTAGCAGGTTGGACTTATAAGTGTCTAACTAGGGTGGTCCCAGGAAGAGGATTACTAGACAGAAAACTAAGGCATACTTGGCTATGGGTAAAACTGGATCTACGACAAAGGTTTAGCCCGCCTAAGCCTGAGGAAACCTAAGAGAAGAGACTAAGGAATAGTTTCGAAACATCAAGCCAAATCTGAGTAAAGGTTTTTTAGCAGAGAAAACCTGAGCCTAGGGAAGGTGTAGAGCTTTACTTACTCCTCAGAAGGAGTGGCAAAGAGTGAAAGCTGATGGCTGACTTCATGCCAGCTAAGATTGAACATGAAAAAGGGATTCAGCCAGCCTGAACCCCAGGATGTTTATGTTTAAGAAAACTGGAACTAATAGAAAGTTTCCTAAAGACGACTCGACTCTATAGCAAGAGCCCAATTGGCTAAGTGAGAAGTCTAAGATATAACGTCAAGCCTACAAAAAGGGCTTAACTAGATAAGCACCTAAGAAGGGTGACAAGGATCAAAGCTGCAAAAAATTTCGAAAGCATTGAAATCAAAAATGCAAAGATTGGCTAAACCCACACCCAGGAAGGATTGTGTAAGTTAGGCATACAAGAGTCTAACCAATCTAGACCTGGGAGGCAATATATGAAGCAAAACTAAGAGATAGCCTGAGGGATTTCAGGCTGAACCAGTTGAGAAAGGGTTTGGTTACACTAAACCTAGAGGGAAGCTTCAAGAGCAAGAAGCTTGAAAAACATTTTGAAATACTATGTTTAACATACCAAGCAAGGTTCTGACTTACGCAAGCATGAGAAAAGCTATCTGGAGAAATCCTTAGACTATGAAGTCAAGGGAAACCCGGAAAACCTAAACCATAAAACCCTAGAGGGGAAAAATGGGGTTTTTCAAACAGCAGATGAAAAATCGACATATGAGAGAAAGGATACATTTACGGTGCAAACCAGTATTATGTTCCTAGTGACTAAGTCATGCATGCAAGCTAACAGCGTAGAAGCTAAACAGTTTGTAAGCAAGCTACAAAAAGTGAATACGAGAAGCATGGATAAAAAGCATGCAACTCCCGGCAAGGGAGGACACAAGCATACATGCAAGAACGAGCTCCCGACAAGGGAGGATAAACAACACTCATGCAATAACGAGCTCCCGGCAAGGGAGATCAGTTATGAAAACTAATTCCCGGCAAGGGAAGGTGCACAAGATAAGTGAAAATTAACTCCCATCGAGGGAGGATCGCATACATTCATAGCAAAAAGCCCCCAACGAGGGGGCAACAGTGTTTGAAAAAACAAAATAAACTCCCAAAGGGAGGGAGAGCAGAATTCGGTGCTAAACCAGCACAAGGGACAAGAAAGTAAATTGTTCATTACATCATATGAGATTGTTTTAAGAAGAAGAATTACTGGGGGGAATCTGGGGGACCTTCTGTTTCAGCAGCAGCATCCCGGTTCGCCTCCACCTCCATAGCCCGTTGGAGACATGCCTCCTCCCTAGAAAGAGGATCGTTTAAAGCAAGAGGGCATAAGGTCTGCGCCATGGAGGCTGGAGTGGCAGATGTCACCTCAGCTTTCAGGAAGTCAGAGACGGTCCGGCTCATTACTGGGAGCCACCACTCCTCCTCAATAAGGCGGGTAGCATCCCCCTTGAAACACGGTGGCGTGGGCATGGCCTGGAAAGGTCCGGTCTTGTTGAACTCGCCGGAGAAAGAAGGATCGGCTTGCTGCTGCACTGTGGCATTGAAGCCATATTCATAGAAGTACCTGATGTAGGGGCTCATGTCTCCCAGGAAACTGGGATGCTGCAGATAGGTGTCCCTCAGGTTTGTCCACAAGGAATGTAAGAATCTTTGACCGGGTTCAGAGGTGAAGAGATGATCGCGGAAGGATTTCGCTCCTCCACCAAAGCAGTTGCATGTATCTGGGACTCTTGCAGGGCGTGATGAACGGCCAGGTCATTAGTCTCTTTCTCTGCAGCCTCCCGGGCTGCCTCGGCCTTCGCCAGCTCGGCCTCGACCTTCTTGACGCGAAGGGAAGCGAGAGTAACCTTTTTCTTCTCCGCAAGGAGGGACTCCTCCAATTCTTTAAACTGCGGCGAGGGCAGGAGATTAGAAGGGCAACACAAGCTGGACAGAAGAATACCCAACTGAAACACGAATACACGAGTTATGTTAGTAACTAACTGAGGAAGGGGATACTGATAAATCCCATGAAACGCAAAGTACCTGGGCAAAGTGGCCCGCAGCCTGGTGTTGTTGCTGCTCAGGAGGGAGACTGACTAACCTTTCACAATCTTGGGCTGAGATTAATTCACTGAAAAATTTGCTAGCAGAGGTACCTGAGGAGTATGAGTCGACATCAATTGGGGCAGAGGCGAGGCCCTGGCTGCGCCTAGTGGGATACTTGTGCCTGAAAGTATCCTTCGAATGTAATGAGCCTTAGCTAACTGTAGCTTTGCCTTTGGCAGCCTTTGACTTCTTTGGAAGAGGGGCATCAGCCTCGGGATCTTCTGAGGGAGTGTGAAGGGGAGATAACGGGGGTGCATCAAGAGCATCAGTCTGGGGGGCTGGAGGGGGTAACGCCGAATCAGAAGAATCAGCGGGATCCTCCAGTACCTTGGAAAGCCACAACATATCTGAAAAGAAAAAGGAAACAGAAATTAGAGGCAATCCTGCTACATGTGAGACATAATACATTTAAAGGAAAGCCATTACCATCACTTGGCTCAAGAGGGATTCTCACTGAGCTAAATTTGAAATGAGAAAGGAGGCGAGGGTTGGAGCATAACTCAGGTAAATTAAAGTACCCGTGGGCGTTTACGTGGGCATTTAACGCCCGAATGATCCGGCGATTAGTAGCAGAAAAAATCTGAGTATAAGGAGCAGGAGGGGAGGGGTTCTTGTAAATCCACTTTTGGTTTTTAAAGGGCCAAGGACGATCGGGGGTGATAAAAAGATAGTGATCACTCCATTCTTTGTTGATATTTGGGACTTTCCCAAGGAACAAGCATTTTCCCTTCACTCTACTACTCACGTAGTAGAAGGGACCAGAGGTTTTGCAATTATATTGAGAGAAAAACAACTCCGCTGACGGTTTCCCCCCCATTCTCTTTAAGGAAAACGTAGAAGGAAATCATCATACGGAGGCATTTGGGGTAAATTGATTGAGTGGAACTCCGTAAAGGTCTGAGATTTGGTAAAGAAACTTGGGAGGAGGAAGTCTCAACCCCGCTTCGAACTGGGCGTGCCAGAAAGCGAGGGTCGGGGGCGTAGTCAGGTTAGGACGCTCACTGGGATCGGGCATTGATAAATGGAAGCCTGAAGAAACTATGTTATGTGAAAAATAGGTACCTAGGGCTTTTTTGAGTTTGGAAGAGCCCGCAAAAGAATCCCAAAAGCGACTCCTATCCACCTCCGGGGAAGAGGAGGATACCAGAGAAGTATCCCCCCGGGCAGGGGGAATCGGAGAATGATGGGAACTTTGCGAGGAGTTCCGAGTGGGAGATGGAGTTCTTGACGAACTGGAAGAAGGCATGAGTCAAAACCCTATTCTACACGAAATAAACTAGAAAAGGAGAGGAAGAGTTTACCTGGAGACGAAGGGGAGAGCGGAGTGTGGAGGGAAGGGTTTTTTGACGAGAAATTTGTAGCAAGGCAGAACGGTGTGAACAGACTTATGAGAGGGAAGAGGAACAGTGACGCGAGTGATTCAAAATGAGAGAAGAGTTGATGGAAGCGTGCGTCAGTAACTAATGAGGAAGGGCAGATGCATGCTCGAGAGCTGTCTAGAGTAGAAGCTGAAGAGTCACAAAACACCAACAGACTAGCGAGAGGGGATGTACCCGGGAAGCCGAAGCTGCAGGGAGGATGTCCCCAAGAGCAAGGCTGTAGGGAGGAGGTCCCAAAGCTAAAAATGCAGGAAGGACTGCGTAAATCTTCCTTACTCCAGGGAGCTCCGAGATCGCTTACCGGAGTAGGGGGGAGTGGTTGATGCGGATAAAAATGCCAGGCCCAACTGCCAGTAGGGCCCAAATACGACCAGCCCAATAGGGCCCAGTGACGTAACAAAATACCATAGATAAAGGGAGGAAAACCCGAGATGGACCCGAGCCCAGGTCGGCCGAGACTAGGCTACGAAGCCCTAAACCCACCTACAGGTGGGCCATGAGGCCCAGGCCTGTAGGGAGAGGGGCCACAAGGCCCAAGCCCAACTACAGATAGGCCACGAGGCCTAAATCCACCTACGGGTCACGAGGCCCTAAACCCGACTACAGGTGGGCCACGAGGCCCAAACCCAGCTGCAGGTGGGCCGAGAGGCCCAAGCGAGATTTGGAGAAGGCGTGAGCATTTGACCAAGCCCATAGCGGTTATCTATCTGATAAGATCGAGAAATGACGAGTAGTTGAGATAATTGAGGCCTAAGTCAAGGAATATTCCCTATATTCCTCATTGACCGGGTCCAACCTCCGTCCAGGGGGGAATTCGTAGATATAATACAGATTTCTTGAGGAATAAGTTTTCCACGCACGACATCATGGCAGAACGTGCGGGATAATGCCTGGAGACCGTGATGACGGTTATTGCTCTTAACTTACGTATAATTAACACACCCATCCGGGAGGTAACGGTATCGAATCACTATCACTCTCACTTAGCTACTCTATACATACTTTCTTGAGTGTTTTCCGGTGATCTGACTTGAGCGTCGGAGTGCCTACGCCGGAGAACCCTCCGGCGTGTTTTGTAGGTACGTTTGTTCGAGGGAAGCTAAGGATCTTCGTGCGTAAAGGCTTTACCCACGTGAACCCAGATGGGGAAACGGGCCTAGGTCAGCTTTTACGCATCAGTTGTCTTCACCTCCGAAAAAAACATTTTCAATGCCCTAAAAAGTAATATTTAATCAGAGTTAGTAGATGTTCACACAATAAAATATAAAATAACAATTAACATATAGGAGAAAACATACATATCAACTACTGCTTCCCATTTTTCATCGTTGAGACGCGAATAAAGAGGATCAAGCAAGTAAACCTCCTCTTTATGTGGGTCTATGACGCTCAAAATCCGGTGCTCTCTACGTACAAACTCATAATAAGTATATGAGATGAGTCACATCTGATGCATACCAATTAAAGAACTCACCTGATTCCAAATTGGCTGACCAGGAGGTCCAATAACTGTTGTTTGGCTGTTTCTTTTACTACGAATAACTTGATCACCCAATCTTAAAATAACGAAAGTATCTGTTTTGCCTGTAAAGTTGTGGAACAAAATCATGCGATTGTACTACTGCTCAAGAGTGAAAAGCAGATATAAGAAGTAAAAAACTGGGATTGATACTTTTATTGAAGAAATAATGATGGGAATTACAAGAATCAGAAAGTTACCAGATCCCATTATTTATACATTATTTCCCTCAATTAGGGTAAATAGACTAGCTGATCATAACTTATGCAACACCCTTCCAAGACAAGCAGTTAAAACATTTTGCTTACAATCGTAACAAATAAAATTCATACCATAGAAAATATAACTGAGTTTCCATGCATCTAGAAGAGTTACAGATAATTCTCCTGTATAGTCATTATTTCCTTCTTGAGTTTCTCCAGATTTGGTAGGTCCAACTGTTTTTCCCTTTTGAAAATCTAGAACTATTTTCTTTGGACACACAAATAGGTTTGGTGAATCCTCGGTGAGAAGCTTTTTCTAAAATCTGTATAATGGAAGTGCTTAGATTAGCATTCCGAGAAAAAAAAAATATGGTTGATTTTGAAATTGATAGTGAATCAAAAGTAGCAGAAACAAGATGTATTAATCAAGTTACACTAAGTGAAAGATGTATTAAAAAGGCAGGTAAACAGATGCGTGCTATTAAAAAAAATGAGGCACTAACCAAAAAATACTAAAACTCGATAGTATAATTATATAAGGCAGGTCAACAGATACATAATTTATTTTACAGGAAGCAACTCCATACAATTTCAACATTTGAAAAGGAATTCCAAAATAGCAGTTGATTAGTCTGATAGTTGTGAAGACATGACTCATGAGTATCATATATAATTCACAAGTTTGGAACAAATTGATTAGGATTCCATTGAGATTCTTTGTAATCACATAAAGGGGAAAATGAGGAACAAAGGAAGCATGCAGAGGGGAAACAGTGGGGGCCTCTGGGTTCTATAGAATCAAAGAGGACAGTTCAATTAAAGTCTCAATTGAAGAGGTTAGGTGCATATGGAACCACGTGGCAGCAGCAGGAGAAGAAAACAGGGAAAATAATAGAACATAAATATCCCAGAAAAAAAGCTAGAAGAAAATTACTTACATTGACAGGATAGGTATCGCTGAGATTTTCATGTACACAAAAAAATGGAACAACATAAGATACAAAAGTTAGTAGGTTCTCTTGATATGTATAATTATATGAATTAAATTAAATGAATAACACAATAGAACATTCTTAACCAATGATTGAGTTAAAAATGGTGAGCTTCACTCAACATCATGACAAGAAACAAGAAACTACAATCATTAGTCCAAATGTCCTACTTCCATTTTTTAAAAATAAATGCCTGCTTACAGCTTGATCAAAATCATCTAAAAATAGCGAGCTTCACTAAACATTTCACTTTCATCATGTCGAGCTGAATCAGATTATAATCAAAGTATAAAATTTTCACTCCTTTTACTTTATATATATATATATATATATATATATATATATATATATATATATATATATATTAAACCACTCCTCCTGTTTTATTGAAAAATTATTAATTGCTGGTACTATTAATTAATATTATCATTTAAGAAACACAAAGTGATAGATATGATACCTTTAGTTTTGAGAATGCAGTTTAACAAGAAATCCAAAGTATAATGTTTTCACTCCTTTTTCGTGTATATATATATATATATATATATATATATATATATATATATTAAACCACTCCTCCTATTTTCTTGAAAAATTATTAATTGCTGGTACTATTAATTAATATTATCATTTAAGAAACACAAAGTGATAGATATGATACCTTTAGTTTTGAGAATGCAGTTTGACAAGAAATCCAAATTAGAAGAATAATTAAACGTATAATATTTAGTTAATTATGAGAGATTTTTTATTTATTATTTCATTTTAGGATTTCAATCTGTTCCTCAATAGTGGCTACTTAGATTTCCAGAGAACGCATCCATGCACCCCAAGAAAAGACTAGAAGATTGAACATAATGAATGGGCCTGTAAACAACTCAACTAGCAATCAACACATAATGAATGGGCATGCAAACACAACTCAAGTAGAGGCCTTATTCCATTCCATGTTCAACTAACTCCTCGCGCACCCCCTTGAAATTAAACTTTTTTTTTTTTTTTACACTTTAAATTTATCTCTTAAATTAAAAACACATACATGATGTTATATTATAAAAAATTTCGCCACTGACCACACCCAGGCAGAATACTAGAAAATACATCTGTAAAGCAGATAAGTAAAAAAAATTAATTGAGACGACGGGCAACAACAGCAAATTTCCGAGGACACCACATTATAAGAAAAGCGCTTAACAAACCCATACACAAAGTTTTCATTAGTCTCTTCCACATAAGCACCAATCATTGAACACAAAATGCAAATCAATTTATACACACGAAATTGCTACGTAAATTTTTACTTATCTTCTCCCTTTTTTAATAATTGTTCAAACTCTTTCGTTAACTCAAGCAGAATTCCCATACAAACTATCCAGATGAATCCTCTCACAATAAGAATCACCTTAAACATTGAAATTACATTGACAAAATAACCAAAAATCACATAATCATTTCCAAGAACTACATTCTAAATTGAAATTAAAATTTAATATTGAATAAAGAATGAAAACACAGGGCACTAACCAATTGAAAAAGAAAAACAGAGAAAAGTTCTATCAGGACTGAGGCGATTAATATGAAAATACTAATCGATTTCAACACCAATTATTATCCGCATAGTTATTAAAAAAAAAATGGAAATAGGGTGAAGATAAAGCAATTACTGTTGAAGCATCCAGGCACGAATTCGAACAGACACGCAGTAAATTTCAACACTTTTACAGAAAGGAAGAAAAACGCTACCCGTTAATATGCTGAGACGGCGTCGACGGCGTTATAGAGTTCAGAGGGATGGCGGTAGGGCGGCGGGTGGTCGGCGATGTTAGGGCGGCGGTAGAGCAGCGGTTAGACTGAGATGGGCTGTTAGGATGAAAAAGATGTACTTAGTTTTGATGAGTTAAAAGTGTAAGACTAGGATGACCAGCTGAAGAATAATGTATAGTCAGCTGATGTAATGAGAGCTCTGTAAAATAGACTAAGTACAGAATAGTAAGATAAGGTTGTTCAAAGAAAATCAGATGGAGACAGGAACAGAAAATCAGATGACGTCAAAGACAGACGAGGAGGAAGATCAAGACACTCACCAAGATGAAGTAACAGACAAGGTAAAGAATTAGATAGGGTGAAGAATCAGACAGGGTAAGAAGTCAGACGAGCTAAAGAGTTAGTTAAAATCAAGAGTCAGTTACAACCGAACAAGAAGTAGTTTCAAGAAGTGGTTAATCAGTTACAACCAACCTCAACAGAAACAAGGAAGTTATAACCGTCATCAACAGAAGATCTATAAATAGGTTCATAGATTCAGAATTTCATAAGAAAAAAACGAAGATTTTTATCAACCTAGCGATTTTCACACTTTAGCAATCTAAGAATTAGAAGCTCTCTCCACGATCACTTGTATACACATCATTCACGAACACACTTAGTGTTCATTCATTTTTCTGGTGTTTAGAGAACACCATTTCATTTGAATCTTCAAAAGCCAGATAGAGATAGAATCATACTTGTAAGGCTGAAGATACACGTTGTAAACGAAGAAAGGAAGAAAGAAGTAAGACAGTAAGTAGAGTCCCTTCTTCAAGTTGAAGGAGGAGAGTGGACGTAGGATCGTTTGATCCGAACCACTATAAATTCGGTGTTGTTTCTTCTTATTGTTTTTTACTTATTTTCGTTGATTATTTCGTGATCGCAAATTCAATATCTGATAAAGCTTTAGATCCTAATTGAATTGAGTTTAATTGAAAACTGTTTCCACTGTAAAAACTGATTTTGGAGTTGATAGATCATCTAAGCTTGCAAAAGTTTTTTATAATCTATTCATCCCCCCCCCCCTTCTGGATTATAACTAGAAGGCATCTTGTTTACGTAATTAACTCATTCTAAAGGGACCCAACAAGTGGTATCAGAGCAGTATTGAGTTGTTCTGATAAAAGATTTGTGGTCTTGAAATTCTTGAGTTCTTGTTTAATTCTGATTTCTTATTGTTGATTCACTAACACTTCTGATAAGTTGTCTTTTAGTCTCTTGAATTACTATGTCAACTGTTAAAAGTAAGAAAACCAGGAGTTTGCCGGAGTTCTCAATTGAAGAATATGATTATTGGAAGTTTAGAATGGAGAATCATTTAAAGGTCATTCACGACCGAATGGAAGAGGTTCTTGAGGAAGGTCCAATAAAATTTTATCATGGAGTTGTAAGCACTGGAGTTGAATCTTCTGTTACAAGAAGTCAACAAGAAAAGAAAAGCTCTGAACTCACTAGTGATGAAAGGAAGATTCACAATTTGGATCAAGTTGCAAGAACTGAAATTATTGAAACTTTAAGCAAGGATTGTATAGAAAAGGTTAAAAGATGCAAGACATCCAAGGAAATGTGGGAGACTCTTCCGAGTGTTTGTGAAGGGTCAGATCAGGTCAAAGAAAATAAGCTGCAGTCCGTTTTACATGCATTTGACACGTTCAAAATGAAGGATGGAGAAACTGTGGATCAATTGGATGTAAGACTGACTAATCTTGTGAACAAAACAGCCGATTTGGGTAAGACTTACACTGAGAAAGAAATCAACAACAAGGTACTCAGATCATTAAGCAAAAGATGGAGGGAGAAAGCTAATATTCTTAAAGCGACACAGAATCTGTCATCAATATCACATCACACTCTATTCTCTCATCTTAAAGCACTGGAATATGACATACACATTGAAGATGAAGAAGATGAGGCAGAGTCATCTACATCTGGAAAAACTGTGGCATTTCTTCATCAAGAAGAATCTTAAAAGTTTCCAAGGCATCAGATTTGTCAACCAATGAGGAAATGTCACTTTTGATCAGACGATATGAGAGACTTAAGATGAAGTATAAAAGGAACAAGAGAGACAGGTTTAATCGCCGAAATTATAAATCAGATAAGGAAGAGAAGTATTCAGATAACGACAAAAAGAAGGAATCAGTAAAAAGGTACAAGTCACCAATCAGATGAGGAGACAATAGTCCAAAATCGGATAGAGGAGATATCTGTTATACCTGCAATATACCCGGTCACTTTAGCTATGATTGTCCTCAACTTACTCCTAGAGAGAGAGAAGAAAAGAGAAAGAAGAGGGATAGGAGGTATGCAGATCAACGAGCTCTTTTAGCAGAGAAGGAGGAACCACATGAGACATCATCATCCTCCTCCTCATCTGGTTTCGGGTCAGACAATGACACATGCCTAATGGCTAAAGAGGTAAACTATTATTCATCCTCAGATAATGATTGTGATAACCTATCTGAATCTGATCCATGTCTTATTAACAAGCTTCTAAAAGATCTAAAGACGGCTTTATCTGCTAATAAACAGATAGAGACTGAAAATTTAAGTCTAAAGAATCAAGTTCTTAATCTAACTAAGGAATATCAGACTGGAACAGGTAAAAACTTGGACTGTACATTCAAGGGGGAATGTCAATCTAAGACTACTACGAGTTCCTTATCTGAGAAAACCAGTAAGTTGGAGAAAGAATTGAATGCTTTAAAAATTAAATTTTCAAATGTCAATTCGGAAAATGAGAATTTTAAGAAGACTAACCAAGAGTTAAATCTCAAGTTAGGACGACTTAATAACTCTCAATCTACGATTGATAATCTCTTTAGTATCTCTCAGATGCCTGATGATAAAACCGGATTAGGTTTTGATAGAAACAAGAAGAATGATCTTATAAAACCAAGGGTGTTTGTCAAAACTATTGAAACTATGGAAAAGACAAAACTTAGTCCAAAGAAATCTAAGGTGCAAATCACCTCGTCTAATATTTCTAAGGAGAAAACACAGAGAAGAAGAAATGTTTCCAAAAAAAATCCAAAGACTAAGTCAAAACCTTTTCCAAAGTATAATGGCTTTGATGGTAGAAGCAAGTCATATCCATTCTTTCCAAAATATAAGACAATCACTAGAGAACAACTAAATAAAATTGATCTAGATAGTCTAATATTAGTGGATAGATATGGTTGCAAGATTCAATCATTGGTTTTGAAAAACTTGGATGTTTTTATCTGGATACCTAAGTATCAACTTAACGAGAAAGGACCCAATACACAAAGGGTACCTAAAAATTAAATTTGTGATTGTAGGGAGATAAGGAGATAGTTGAAAGAAGAGATGTTCTTGAAGTCATCTGGTATATAGACAGCGGATGTTCTAAGCATATGACTTATGAAAAAAGACTTCTTTCAAACTATCAGACAATAGACGGACCTCGGGTAATGTTTGGTGACAACAACTTTGGTCTAACTAAAGGAGTTGGAACCCTAATGATCGGAGATGTCCAGGTTAATGAAGTTTACTTTGTGGAAGGATTGAAACACAATCTATTATCTGTCTCGCAGTTTTGTGACAAAGGATATTGTGTAAAATTCACTCATGATGCATGTTATATCTTGGATGGTTTGAATGAAAATATTTTACTTGCTGGAGTCAGACAAGGCAATATCTATGTTGCAAATTTCAAGAGTTGCTCTAGGGATACTTGTCTTATTGCGAAGAGTTCAGAAGATTTAAGTTGGCTATGACATAAACGTCTTAGTCACTTAAACTTCAAAACTCTTAACAAAATAGCAAGGAAATCCTTAGTCAAAGGACTCCCAGATAAAATATTTTCAAAAGACCATATTTGTGATGCATGTCAGAAGGGGAAAACAGACCAAAACTTCTTTCAAGACAATAAATGGTCCTACTTCTGAAAGGATTTTGGAACTTTTGCACATGGATCTTTTTGGTCCTGTTACACCTCTGAGTTTTAGTGGAAGAAAGTATACTTTAGTGATTGTAGATGATTTTTCTAGATTCACTTGGGTTATTTTCTTGTACAAAAAGAATGAGACTGTAACGAAAATTCCAGAATTCCTTAAAAGAATTCAAAATGAAAAAGGACTAAATATTGTCAAGATTAGAAGTGATAAAGGTACTGAGTTTCTCAATTCGTTTGTCTCTAACTATTGTACTGAGAATGGTATAGCACATGAAACATCTTCTGCAAGAACACCCCAGCAAAACGGAGTAGTTGAAAGGAGAAACAGAACCTTGAAGGAAGCTGCAAGGACGATGTTATCTGAGTATGATACTCCACACAGGTTTTGGGCAGAAGCCATTAATACTGCTTGTTTTGTTCAAAATAGGTGTTTAATTGTGAAAGATAAATGCAAAACCCCTTATGAAATGTGGAAGGGTAGAATACCCAAAATTTCATATTTCCATATATTTGGTTGTAAGTGTTTCATCCATAATAATGAAAAATCTAAATTAAGAACTTTTGATGCTAAGATTGCAGATGGGATATTCTTAGGATACTCATCAGTATCCAAAGCATATAGAGTTTTTAATAAGATTACATTATGCGTGGAAGAAACACCTCATGTTATTTTTGACGAAACTTCTTTCAAGTCTAAGAGCACATATGACGTCACCAAGATAGCTGAAGACTTCAACAGAATGAATATCAAAAAATCAGTCAAGTTCTACTTACCAGAATCAAAATCAGATGAGGAGGACATATCAGACTCAAATAAAGATAAGGAGCATGAGAGATCTTCCATGTCATCTGATCAGATGACTACATTACCAGATGGACTAGAAGATATTCCTGAAGGTAATACAAAACCAATTGATGAAAATATCTCAGATAAGACTTCATACTCAGTAAAAGATAAAGATAAACGAGTATTGACTTATCATCCAGCTGAACAGATAATCGGAAGTTTAGAGTTTGGAGTCCAGACAAGGACACAGATAAATCAAGACTGTCTGTTTAGTTGTTATGTATCATTACTCGAACCTAAATCTATTACTGAAGCTCTAACTGACTCCAATTGGATAAATGCAATGCAAGAAGAATTAAATCAATTTCAAAGACAGGATGTGTGGGAACTTGTTGAAAGAGCCCATCATCAAAAAGTTATTGGAACAAAATGGGTTTTTAAGAACAAAAGAGATGAGAACAACATTGTGGTAAGAAATAAGGCTAGATTGGTCGCACAAGGTTATTCACAATCCTAAGGAATTGATTATGATGAAACATTCGCACCAGTTGCTCATGTTGAAGCCATAAGATTGTTCTTAGCTTATGCTGCTTATAAAAGATTTACAGTGTTCCAAATGGATGTGAAATCTGCTTTTCTAAATGGAGTCATAGCCGAAGAAGTCTATGTAGAGCAACCTCCAAGTTTTGTCAAAGGAGACAAGGTTTATAAGCTGAGAAAAGCTCTATATGGACTTAAACAGGCCCCTAGAGCTTGGTATGATACCTTATCTGAATATTTGATTCAAAATGGTTTTGTAAAAGGTAAGATAGACAGAACATTATTTAGAAAAGAATCTGATAAAGGTCTCTTGTTAGTTCAAATCTATGTTGATGATATTATTTTTGGATCAACTAATCTAATCTTGTGTGAAGAATTTAGTCATCTTATGAAGAACAGATTTGAGATGTCCATGATGGGAGAGATGACATACTTTCTCGGACTTCAAGTTAAACAGACAAAGAAAGGAATTTTCAAAAGTCAAGCAAAATACACCAAAGATCTTATTGAAAAATTTGGAATAGGTACTAGCCGAGAAGCCAAGATACCTATGATGACAAACTTTTCAATGGATCCAGATGAAAAAGGGGAAGACACCGATCAGACGCAGTATAGAGGTTTAATTGGCTCTCTTTTATACTTAACTGCTAGTAGACCTGACATTTCTTTTGCAGTGGGTGTATGTGCACACTTTCAAGCTAAACCTAAAAAGAGTCATCTTGAAGCTGCAAAGAAGATACTAAAGTATTTGAAAGGTACAATCTATGTAGGGCTGTGGTATCCAGCTGACGATAACTTCTAGTTGTCAGGATACTCAGATTCAGATTTTGGTGGGTGTAAGATAGATAGGAAATCTACATCTGGAACTTGCCAATTTCTGGGAAGTAAGCTGATTTCATGGTTGTCTAAGAAACAAACCTCTGTAGCTACTTCTACTACTAAAGCTGAGTACATGGCAGCTGGGAGTTGTTGCTCACAGCTTATCTGGATCAGTCAACAGCTAAGGGACTATAATATTATCACCAAAGATGTACCAATCTTTTGTGATAGTAATAGTGCCATAGCTATTACCCAGAACCCAGTCTTACATACCAGGTGCAAACATGTTGATATTCGTCATCACTTCATCTGTGATCATGTGGAAAAAGGTAATATCAGACTAGAGAAGATCCTGACTGATTATCAAAGGGCAGACATCTTAACAAAACCACTAGCGGAGACAAGGTTCAAAGATCTTTCATTAGATTTAGGATTATTAGATGCTACTTCAGCTGATCTATAATCTTTTCTTTATTGATTGTTTTTTTGTCTCTCGTTTATGATATTACGTTTAGAAAGTAATATCAGACTTGGTAAAAATCACATGGATAGTCACAGAGCTTATATCATTGATCTCCTATACGGAATCAAGAATCAAGGACTTATCTATTGATTTTAAACTAACTTGATATTTACTTGTCTAAATCTGAAGTAATCCAGACAAATACATCATAATCAGCTGATCGATCAAAAGACAGATGAGTATATGTACCTTGTCTGAATTACTCACAAAAGATACTAATAAGTTTGCTCAAGTGTTTTGATTTCAGGAAATTCTAAAGTCAGATGATAAAATCTTTAGTTAAGCGAATAAGGCATATCTCATCTGATCAGATACACAGAAAAGGGCAGACAATGTTCAATCCAGACACGGTTAAAATCACAGGGAGTTTTCTAACTTTTTGTGTTTAAAAATTATGTTTATTAGATCACATAATTAATATGTGAATTTAATATCATAATTAGTTAATTATTCAAAAATTGAATTCACTCGGTAGTTTCTCTTAAAATTTGTTTTAAAAATAAAATAAAGGGTTCTTTTTAAAAGATGCGATTTTGAAAATAAAAAGATAATATTTCAGTTTATCTCTCCAATTAACTGAAAAGATTTTACAAATCAAGTTACTTCTTGTCAGAGAAGTTACTATCGGACCCAAAATTTTATCAAATAAAGCTTTGAAATACACTGAGTGACATTCACGCGCAGGAATTTGAGGCGGTTTCTGAGATATGAACCGTCAACAGTTCACGCGCGACATATTTAATATTATTTGTGCACTTTTCAAAACAAATCAGCATAATTGCATTTAATGTTGGCACGAAAGCCAAAATTTACACTTTTGCAGTCAATTATGAGTTTTGATTAGTTTATTATTAAATCTTTCCATATAAATAGGAGGTCGTGGGCATAATAACTTATGCACATAATTACCTATTCATATTCACTCAAAAAAAAAAATCCCTTTCCCTCTCAAAACCTTCAAAACTGTTCTAATGGCGGATTCTAAGAAAACCAGAATCAAGTATAAATACGATCATGCTTCTATCAGGGACCGAACAAAGTCGGAAATGTACGTCGAATGGGACATTTCCACCGATCCAAAACCAGAGAGATTCTTCAACTGCTCGAAACCAGAGGCTTGAAGAGATATTGTTCGTTAAGACCCTCCAAACCAAAAACCCTTGATGATATTGCTGCAGAATTCTTAACTAGAGCAAAATCGACAGAAACTGGGTTAGAAACCCGAATTCGAACCTTTGAGAAGAGCAGAAAGGTTCACGTGTCCATTGCTGACATCGGAGAGATCTTTGGTCTTAGCACCACCGGCGGCAACCCATTTCTGTACAAAGCGGAGGAGTATTTGGAGAGTTATAAGATGATGGCAAGGAGATCTCAGAAAAATAACTCTGCCAACTTAAAGAAGGGGATGTTGAGAAGAAAGTATCGACTTCTGATGCTCATCCTGACAAAGTCTATACTGGGGGAGCAGCAGAGTCACGACGGGTTAACTAAGCCGAGGATATGCTGTCTGAGGGCCATTATAGACGGAGCTGATATTAACTGGGCTCAGATGGTGTATTCTCGACTGATGGAGGAAAAGAAGAAGTTTATAAAGAATGAATTGTCAAAGGATCTGGTGAGGTGGTCTCTGATAAAACTCACAAGTATGATGGCCAGGATCACCATCATACTTGAACACAAGATTGGGATAGAAAAGCTCGATTGGGAGACGGGGGTGAAGAAATTCACAAAGTAGAAGGGTCTGCTCATCAAGGATGAGAAACCCTTCGGGCTATCAGACTCAGAAGGAGACGATGATTCTCCACCACCATCACCAGCACCGAAGAAGAAGGCTTCTAAAGCCAAGGGTAAGAAGAAGATGGAGACGGTGTTAGCTGATGAATCATCATCTGAGGAGACGGAGACTGAAGCTGAGGATGAGGAGGAATAGGAGAGGACAGCTTCCCAAGGGGGAAGTGTCGCAGTTGAGGAGGCCGGTGTGTCCGGGCAGGAGAAACCAGTGGACATCTCATCTGGAGATGATCCCGAACAATCTGAAGAAGCCCAACCTTCCACATCATCTTCTTCCTCATCTGAGGCTGCAGACACCCAACCATCATCATCCCACCCCGGCGATGAAGAGGCAGGCAAGGTCGCTGCCTCCGAGCCTCTAAAACGGTCTACTCCCAAATGTCCAACACAAACCCAACCTTCATCTGACCCATTTTCTTTCCTATCCACATCTCAAACAGAACCCCATATATACTCCCTTCTTCCAAACCCTACCGGAGTTATGGGACCGACGGAGGAATCCCTTCGAATTATTGGGAAGAAGTTCTTGCTGCAGAAAGAGCACAATCTAAAGAACGAACCTGAGCTGTTGGAGGAGTTAGTAGATGTGTGGTTGTTATGGAGGATAAGGACAGGAGGCTTTGAGGAGACGGCTATCCTCATAGCTGAAGTAGGAGGGAACAACCTATCCTTGTGGGAGAAGGAAGTTCTGAAAAAGGCTAAGCTAAAATTCTTCTTGGATATTCTGACGGAGAGCATGCTCCTCGATTATATCCTGCATAGGGTATATTTCGTAGACATGCAGCCAACGGAGGAAACTCAGAGGAAGTCTGGAGAGGGAAGAGTGGTGGAGGCTGAGAGGTCTGAGGAAAGGAGAGTAGAGCCGGAGTTGGCTACTGGGGGAACTGGAGAAGAGCCAGAATTGGCGATGGGTGGAGCTGCCGATGAGCCAGCTGAGATGGATACAACTGAGGAGGCACAAATAGAGCAGACGACAGAGTCACTGCCAGTGAAGGAGCCGGTTACAACTGCACATTGGGCAGATTCTCCTCCAGCTGAGGTTGAAGCAGAAGTTCCTACGGAGACGATAGACTTAACTCTATCTTCTCCATCCGAAGAAGTCGCAGGACCCTCGGCATCTGTCTCTATATCCGAGTTCAACATGCTGAAGGAAGAGATGTTGAATCTCAAAAGAGCTAGTCTGTGTGCTCTACAGCTGATTCCTGGAGTCATTTCATCATCTATCAAGGAAAACATAGAGGCTACTGTTCAAGAGAAGACCAAAATCGACCTCTATTTTTCCAAGATCAGACATGAGGAACAGATGGCTGAAATGAAGCAGACAATTGCTGAAGAGATGAACTCATAGGATGAGTGGATTAAACAATACGTTCATACTGCCTATGCCGAGATCAAGGATACAGTTGAGGACCAAGTGAAAGAGTCTTGGACAGCTAAGGAGGTCTCATTTCATCAAGTGCTGAAAATGCAGCTCGCCATGGAGAAGGATAGGCAGACGACGATACTAAAGCAATTTATGGACGGAGAGTTCCAGAGGACTGAGGCAGCTCAGAAGAAAAGATATGAACAGCTAGAACAGAAGATGGGGCATGTTCGACATGAACTGATGGGACAAATTGCACAAGTAGCCACTATCTGCAACACCCGATTTGCTGATGCTAAAAAGGGGGAAGATAGTGTGCTCAAGAAAAGAATAGACGAGCACGATGACAAGATCATGGCCCTGAACTTGAAGATAGAGGAATTGTCTGAGGAGCTGCTGAAAGCTGAGGAGGAGATGAGGAAAGATAAAGAGGACAAGTCAGAGAAGGTCCTGAGAAAGATAAGACAGGAAGCTGAACCCAGTACTGAAGAAGCTAGGGATCTTCCCGTACAAGATCCTGCCCAAATCAAGATGGTCGCATCTCCTTCTGGATCATCTAGGACAGCTCAAACATCTAAGAAAACTCAAGCTGAAATAGATGAGGAGGAGAAAATCAGGAAAATAAAAAGAGAGGAGAAGGAGAGGTACAAACGACGGGATGCCAAGAAGAGAAGGGAGCAGGAGAAGGCAGCTGGGAAGTTCTATGATCGTTCCTTATGAAAGTTGGTTCAGAGAGAGAGGAATGAGCAGGGGGAAGATGTATTTCGGCCATATCACAGGAGTGAGGTAGTCCCCAAGGAAGTGCTGTTAATGGCAGACCAGGTGAGATGGAGGCCTTTTGAAGTGGACTGGGTCTTCCAGTTTCACGTCTGCAAAGTGATTAAATGGGGACTAGAGGAAAATGAAGCTTTCCACAGCTGGCTGGAAGAGAAGGACCCCCAGATGTATCATTATCTCATCAATATTGCTCATGAGGAGTTTGATGCAGATGTAGTCGCACCAGCCTATTCCCAAATGGAACCCCCTCTGACAAGTGATGGTCGTCTGGACCTGGAGAAGATTAAGCAGTTGATCATCAAAGCAGAAGCCACAGCTGATCTTGCAGAGGGTGGTGAAACAATCTCATTAAAAAAGCGGGTCTTCGACTGGCTTAAAATTCCAGAGCAGGATAGGTGGTATGACTAGATCTCTATTTCACTCATCTTATCTGATCATTATCTGACCTGCATGAAAGCTGAAGTTGTGAACACTATGTGATTAAACTTTTGACCTACCTTCAGAATCTGTTGATTATCTTTAAACTTCCTTAAACTAATTTGTTTAACTTTTCAGTTCTTGTAACATAACCTGATTAAGACTCATTAAGACATCTATGATCAAATTGAATAAAGTAAACTAACTGTCTTATTCTGATTATCTGACTCTTAATCATCTGATTATATAAACTAATTACTCTGATTATCTGTTTCATGATCTTCTAATCATTTGTTGATAAAACTGATTATTCTGATTATCTGACTACATGACTTAATTGATTATTCTTACTTTCTAAGATTACTAACATATTTCTTTTCTTGAGCTGTGTTTTAACATCATTAAAAAGGGGGAAATTATTAGGATGAAAAAGATGTACTTAGTTTTGATGAGTTAAAAGTGTAAGACTAGGATGACCAGCTGAAGAATAATGTATAGTCAGCTGATGTAATGAGAGCTCTGTAAAATAGACTAAGTACAGAATAGTAAGAGAAGGTTGTTCAAAGAAAGTCAGATGGAGACAGGAACAGAATATCAGACGATGTCAAAGACAGACGAGGAGGAAGATCAAGACACTCACCAAGATGAAGTAACAGACAAGGTAAAGAATCAGATAGGGTGAAGAATCAGACAGGGTGAGAAGTCAGACGAGCTAAAGAGTTAGTTAAAATCAAGAGTCAGTTACAACCGAACAAGAAGTAGTTTCAAGAAGTGGTTAATCAGTTACAACCAACCTCAACAGAAACAAGGAAGTTATAACCGTCATCAACAGAAGATCTATAAATAGGTTCATAGTTTCAGAATTTCATAAGAAAAAAAACGAAGATTTTTATCAACCTAGCGATTTTCACACTTTGGCAATCTAAGAATTAGAAGCTCTCTCCACGATCACTTGTATACACATCATTCACGAACACACTTAGTGTTCATTCATTTTTCTGGTGTTTAGAGAATACCATTTCATTTGAATCTTCAAAAGCCAGATAGAGATAGAATCATACTTGTAAGGCTGAAGATACACGTTGTAAACGAAGAAAGGAAGAAAGAAGTAAGACAGTAAGTAGAGTCCCTTCTTCAAGTTGAAGGAGGAGAGTGGACGTAGGATCGTTTGATCCGAACCACTATAAATCCGATGTTGTTTCTTCTTATTGTTTTTTACTTATTTTCGTTGATTATTTCGTGATCGCAAATTCAATATCTGATAAAGCTTTAGATCCTAATTGAATTGAGTTTAATCGAAAACTGTTTCCGCTGTAAAAACTGATTTTGGAGTTGATAGATCATCTAAGCTTGCAAAAGTTTTTGATAATCTATTCATCCCCCCCCCCTTCTAGATTATCACTAGAAGGCATCTTGTTTACGTGATTAACTCATTCTAAATGGACCCAACATGGGCGGTGGTTAGCAGCGGCGAAAAGAGGACCGATTTGCGAGCAACACCAACGCCGTCTGTCAATTGGTTGAGAGGTCGGCAGTCGGCGTCAAGGTCCCCTGGCGGTAGAGGAGAACGGTGATTTGGGAATGGTAGGAGAAGGACGATTAGGGCTTAGTTCTGAAAAAATTCTAACTTCAATTTTGTGATAATATTCAGCATAGAATAACGAGTTTAAATGTCCGTTAAATATAATTTAAAATAATTATTAAATTTTGATTTAAAAATAAATTATAATGATTAGATAATTAAACACAAATAACGGATATATAAAAAATACAATATCTATTATCTATGATTAAAAATTTAATTCAAAAATTAATTAAATTGCTTAGATAACCAAGCATAGATAACAACATAAAAATATCTGTTATCTATGAGCGTATTCTAATTTTTTTTAAATAACTGAGATAACGGATACTGATTAGATAACGGATATACAAATCATAGATAACGGGTTTAAAAATATCCATTATCTATGTATGGTTATCTATTAGCGAAAATGTAGTAGTATAAATTGTGCTTCGCATGGATGAAAATACTAATAATAATGAGTAATTAAAAGAGAGGTAATATATGTTGAGAGGATTTTATGGTATGTATAATAAAAAGTAGGCAAAAACTTGTATGAGACCGTCTCATACATGAGACGAGTCACTTTTTGATAAATTGTTATCACTTTTTAAAAAAGTGATACAAAATAGTATAAAAGTGATAACAAATTGAAAAGTGATAACAATTTATGAAATAGTGATAACAATTTATTAAAAAGTGATAACAATTTATTAAAAAGTGACTCCGTCTCATGCGGTCTCATGCATGAGACGGTCTCACACAAGAGTGCCCCTAAAAAGTAACATGTAAAGAAAGTCGGGTACTCAATCAGATATTTCTAGTATATTGCCCCTCCTGTTTTTAATTAGTAGTATATTTTGACCTTTCACGATGTTTAATATATATGAATTTAAAAAAATATAGGATCAGTGAGAAAACTATACATAAATTTGATCTGTCTCACATCACCTTGTTTCACTTAAGAATTTGTCATATTTAATTATTTTAGAGCATATAAATCAATTGTTCAAAAATTATCATAAAGGAGATTTAGAGATTACTAAATTAAAACTAATTATTTGATTATTCATATAAATTATTAATAATTTAAATTTGACCATGTATAAATTTTTTTATCAATGATCATATTAATATATATTGTAATGTTCAAGGTCACTATATATACTTATTTTAAAAAATTGTATTCTAAATTCAATTCGTCTCTGATTATAGAATTGCAAATAAAATTAAAAGAACTCTTCAGAAAGTTATTTCAGTGCTCTTCTTCCAAAATAATTCATTCCTCCCAATTCTTATTTCAGATTTCTTATTTCAGAAAATAATTCAATTGTTTCTTCGTCCAATTATTTCTTTCTTCCAATTGTTTTAGAAAATAATTCATTTAAGTATTCATAATTTTTTATATGTTTCTTCCAAGCTTGGTTCTTGGTATTTTCCTATTTTTTTCATCGGTAATTCATTTTCCTTATTTTATCATGGATAATAATTCAATAATTCGAAGTCGAATTCAAAATCGAATTCAATTAAGATGAATATATAGTGATTCTTATTGATTCTCGAGCCTCACCGCCATCGAGACCATGATCGTGTAGGAGATGGGTGCTAATTCTAAAATTATTTGTGAATTTATTTTATATAAGGGTCGATTCGAGTTTAAGATTGATAGAGATGTTTAACGGATTGCGGGGTGACCCGTTTAGTTATGTAAAATGTAGAGTTAGATCTATAGATTTAGTGGTCCATTTAAACTGAGCTATTTTGGTTCGAACCTATTAGCTCGCGGGCTAAACAGGGTATCCCGGGCTTGCCCACTAGCACATTTCTTTTTAATATTTATTTTAGTTAAATACATTATTTACTATACTTTCATTTTTTTTTCTTTTTCATTAGGTGAAACCTTTATATTAATGAATATTTATTTTTGTAAAATATACAAATTAATATTGAATTTCTAATAACAACTTAATTAATAATTTTTTTTTATTTTTGTTGGTTTGATAATAAGGACCCATTTGGTAGGTCTCATAGGATAATGAGTTAAGATAGAGATTGAGAAACCTTTTAAGGGTTATGGTTATATAAAATATGTATTGATGTTTGGGGTAGGATGTACAATAAATTAAATATTGTTTGGTAGTTTTGAAAACAAGTACACAATTTCAGAATATGTGTTTGATAGATAAGATAAGATATTAAAAGACAATTTTAAACCTGAGGAATACCCTTTCTTTACAGCGATTTCTTCCCATTCTCATTTATTTCCATTACTCACTTTTCACGCCATGGAGTATCTCCCAGCTAGGGTTCTTAAATAGCCGCTTATTTACCCACGAGAAGCTAAGAAATACCGATCCTTATCTGATGGTGACGCCGACTCCGATCACGCACATACTTAATAATATGTCTACCAAAGCAGGTTTTATTCGTCATTTTCTTTTTGCATTAAATTGTAGATCTTCTTTCTGTTTTTACACGACACCTTGTGCGTTATTTAATGAAATTTATTACTGTAGATGGAGAGTGGCGGTAGCAGTAGTTTTGGTGTTAAGAACGGTAAAAAAATAGAACGACATCGATGGGCCTGGACTCCGGTTGAAGAAGTCATTCTCGCAGATTTGATGAAGGATCTTGTAAGTACTGGTTGGAAGAGTGAAAACGGGTTCAAGCCTGGCTATTTGCAGAAGTTAGAGCATGGAATGAGAGAGCGACTTCCTGGGACGGACATTCATGCTAATCCCCACATTACGTCTAGGATTACTGTTTGAAAAAAAACGTGTCTCTCTCCTTACGATGTTGAACGAAAATTTTGGTATAGGGTTTAACTCCACAACTAGTCTCATCGATTGCCACAATAAAGCTTGGGATGTTATTGTGAAGGTAAATGTTCTGCACAAAAATTACACCTTTTAAAAATTTCTAATTTATATTCGTATTTTTTGGTTTTTATGAAATGTTTTATTTGTATTGATTAATGTATTCACTGAATCTAGTTGGTCATTTGTGCATTATGTAGTCAAGATAATTTATTTGTTCAAAATAAACTACACTACACAATTTTGTATTAGTTTCATTCTCTGTAAAATTGGAATTATTCTTTCTCCTTGAAAGAACACTTTTGTTGTGAGAATGGTACCTGCTACATAGCCTAATAAAAACTTCAGTATTTAATGTTCAATTAAATTTGCCAACTCTCTTAGTACACAATCTAATGCTTACAAGACCAATTACATATCAAGTGCATATATGAATGCCCTAATTGTACTCTGTATTTTGATAATTAAATTAAATATGATATATATTGCAGAATGAAGAATCCATGGATATTGTGATTCTTTTGCTATGATATTGTGTATGAAGCTTTTGTCATTTCTATGCTAACAAATTTTGATATTTAGTGAGACATAAAATGACTGTTTAGTTTGAAAATAGTTATTTGTTGCTCTAATTTTTGTTTCATGATATTCATTGTGTTGTGTTGCAATTTCTAATTATCTGGTTTATTATGTCATTGCAAGAATGATCCCAATGCCACAAACATGCTCTACAATGCTTGGTTTTTGTACGAAACTTGGAACTAGTTTTTTGGAAAGGATAGGGTGAACGATAGTACTACAGAAGACGTAATGCAAGCTGTTAATTTCTTAGTCGTCACTGAAGATTCTTCTGACGTTGGTGATATTCCTTTTAGTCCGTCATCTGTGTTTCCTGAAGAAGCGGTTGTAGACTTGGAAGTTCATAGTGAAGCCATGGTGTGCTGTCGCCAGCACCCAAAAATATATTAAATCCCAAACCAACCTACTAATGTAGTAGGGCAAGTAAGGGGTCGATCCCAAGAGGAGCAGAGTAATTTAATTGAAATAATTCGTAAAAATTAAGCAGAAAAATGGGGGGAGGGAGGGGATTGGTTCTCAACTATAATATTCACTAAAATTAAAATGCAACAAACTAAATAATAAAGAATCACGCTGGTTTGAGTAAATAATATGTGAAATAATCTAGCCTTCGGATAGCTTCCCTTTGAACGGTTTTCCTAACTCAAATTAATAACCACGACTATTTAAATTCTTACTCGAATCTTTTCCCTAAACTAGTGGTACAACCAAACTAGTTCGAATCGTTTCTTAAGTTTAATTAATCAGAAAGTACGACCCCTGATTAATCTATTCCAGGAACAATCTTAAAACATGTATTCAGGATTTAATTCCTAGAATGCATTCGTCCTAACACGATAGGAAAAATTAAGCTATGTGATAAGTGGTTAATTGTGCGTAAATTATGTGAGACTATTGGTTGTTTAATTATTAATTTCTAGCACAATTCGTAGTAATTCCGCTTATTATTTCTTCTGTCGTCAGTTTACTTTGAGGTATTTTTTTTATATAAATTGTAGGTAAATTGAATGACGTTGGGAATCGGAAGGCAACGCGTGTGTCAGGTCGATGGAAGAGCAAATCTGGCGTTTTAAATGAGCGAAATAAAGGAAGATTTGATGACTTCCTTATTGGGAAAGGAAAAGTCAAAATGAAGGGGGAACGAACCTGGACAGGGGGAAAAAGGGAGAGGAGAAAAGAGGAGAAAAGAAGAGAAAAGAAAGTTACACATGAGTTTTCGAAGCGGAATTGGCAGAAGGAGAACAGAGATTATTTTTACATTTTTTGTGAAGACAAGTTGTAAGGTTTTTAAATATCTTTTATTATTGTCGTTGTTCGTTAATCATGTCTAGTACCTAAGCATTTATTTTCTAGTCCGAGGATGCGGAACTTTGAACGGTTTGAATTTCTTGCAAATTAGTATGAACGTTGTTATTTCAATTCTTGTCTCGATTTTATTATTATTTGATCATATACTTTGCATGTTTTGAATGATAGATTAATTAGGATTGATCACCCCAATTTGTTTATTATTCATCTCTAGCTAATTCACATATTATAATTCGTAATTGTACAATTTTGTGATATGGTAGCAACTAGATCACTCTAGGGAATAATAATATTTAAGTTGTATGATTCGAACGTTTCGATTTCATAGCTTAATTTTTCCTATCGTTTTAGGGCTAATGCATTCTAGGAATTGAATCCTGAATACATGTTTTAGGATTATTCCTGGGATAGATTAATCAAGGGTCGTACTTTTTGGTTAATTAAAATTAAGAAACGATTCGAACTAGTTTGGCCGTACCACTGGTTTAGGGAAAAGATTCGAGAAAGAATTTGAATAGACGTGGTTATTAATTTGAGTTAGGAAAACCGTTCAAAGGGAAGCTATCTGAGGGCTAGATTGTTTCGTATACTGTTTAATCACACCGGCGTGACTTGTTTTAATTTAATTCGTTGAATATTTATTTTAGTAAATAGAGTAGTCGAAATTAATCCCACCTATTTTGTTACCGTTTTATTTCACACGAATTAATTCAATTCAATTACTCAGTTCCTCGTGGGATCGACCCCTTACTTGCCCTACTACATTAGTAGGTTGGTTCGGGTAACTAATTTATTTTTGGGTGCCGGCGATAGCACACCAAATTTTGGCGCCGTTGCCGGGGACTGTTGATAATTTTGTTGAATTGTTTTTGTGTTTTAAATTTGTGTTGAAAAATTCTGAAAAAAAGTTTTTTTAAAAAAATTTTGCTGGGAATTGCATTTTGGGAATTGTTTGCTTGTATTTTTTTTCTTCCTGAGTTTAACACTGACTCCCTCAATGTCCTGTTTTGGTTCTGGTAAATTCGTGTAAAAAAAAATCTGCGAAACTGTGTTATTCGTCTGGACTTTATTTTCTGCTATCTGCTTGCTAACACTGACCCCCTCAGTGTTTATTCAGAATTTTATTGCAGTGAATGATCACTCGTTCAGATAGAAGTACATCACTCGAGTTTGATCCAGAAGTAGAAAGAAGAGCCAGGCAGCTTAGGAGAGAGACTCGGTTGCGGAGACGAATTGATTTTGCATCAACAGGGGATACAAACAGTGACGAAGGGGGTGATTCTAGTGAAGAAGTAGAATCTGCATTTACGTTCACTAACATGGCTACAGGGAACGAAGAGAGGACGATGAATGAGTTGGCAAATCCGGCCACAAACCATCAACCTCTTTGCATTACTATTCCTACTCTTGCTACTAATGTTAATTTTGAACTTAAATCTGGGTTAATTCACTTATTGCCTTCTTTTAATGGTCTTGCAGGTGAAAACCCACATGCTTTTCTCAAAGAGTTCCACGTTGTATGTTCAAGCATGAAGCCAACAGGAGTTTCAGCAGAGCATGTCAAGTAGAGTGCATTCCCATTTGCACTAAAAAGCACCGCACGAGACTGGTTATATTTCTTGCCACCCAGATCAGTTACTTCATGGAATGAGATGGAGAGGTTATTTCTCCAACAATATTTTCCAGCCACCCGAGTGGCAGTCTTGAGGAAAGAAATTTCAGGTGCTAGACAGGGGCCAGGGGAGACACTGTATGAGTATTGGGAGCGTTTCAAACGTCTCATAGCTTCATGCCCACAGCATCAAATCAGTCTCATCCAATATTTCTACGAAGGTCTCACTCTCACTGATAGAAACATGCTCGATGCAGCCAGTAGAGGAACTTTGATGAGTAAAACACCAACAGCTGCACGAGAATTGATTTCTAGCATGGCAGCAAATACCCAGCAGTTTGGAGCACGTGATGCCATGAGCAGACCTATGGAGCAGCCTAAAAATGATGCCTTAGAAAAAATTGCAAGCATGATGGAGATAATGATGAAGGTCAAAGCTCCAGAAGTCCGTCCTTGTAAAGTTTGCCATACTACAGAGCATTCTACTGAAGATTGTCGAGTCCTGAGTGATGAGTTAGAGCAAGCTAATGCAATTGGTTATGGGAATTCTCAAGGCCGACGGTATGACCCATTTTCCAACACCTACAACCCTAGGTGGAGAGATCATCCCAACCTTCATTATGGAAACCAACAAAATAATCAACCAGGAGACAATTTCAGACCTCCATTTCAAGAACGAAAATTCCAATTATTTAGAGGGGATGATAGAGGTGGTGAGAGTTCTGGGCAACATATGGGTGAGAAGGATTCAGGACCTTCTTTGGAGGATATGATGAAGGCGTTGACATCCAACACCATGAAGTTTCAGCAAGACACTCAAGTGGTGATAAAGACTTTAGAGTCTGGGCAACGAACTTTAGAGTCTGGGCAACGAACTTTAGAATCTGGTCAGTGAAATTTAGAGTCTGGTCAAAGGAATTTGGAAGCCCAAATGAGCCAAATAGCCACTGCCGTTAGCCAGTTACAAGCACAAAATAGTGGCAAGCTACCTTCTCAATCTGAAACTAATCCTAGAAATGTGAGTGCCATCACCTTGCGTAGTGGTAATCAATTGGAGGAAAGTTCGCCACCAACACGTCAGGAAAAAAGCGAGGAACGGAATGGAGAGGATGAGGAGGAGCAGCCCATGGTACCGAAGGAGAAAGTGGAGGAAGAGGAAGCTGTTCCCAAAAATTCTGGACGCAGACTGCACTAACACTGACCCCATCAGTGTCAGTGGACCAGAAATGAAAATTCAGGTAAAATCTCATAATTCGATTCCTGTTGATACTAATATTTTACCTTTCCCTTCCAGGATGAAAAAAACTGTAAAAGGTATCAAGGATCAAGAGACACTTGAAGTATTTCGAAAGGTTGAGCTCAGTATACCTTTGTTGGAGGCTGTGAAGCAAATTCCTAGATACGCCAAGTTTTTGAAGGAGTTATGTACGAATAAGAGGAGGTTGGCTAATGATGAGAAGATTATTATGGGAGAAACCGTTTCTGCTGTTTTTCAAAAGAAGTTGCCCCCCAAAAGGAAGGATCCCGGCATGTTTGTAATTCCTTACATGATAGGTGACCACAAAATCGAGCAGGCCATGCTTGATCTTGGGGCCTCTATTAATGTTATGCCGTGGTCTATTTACGAGCAGTTGGGTATTGGGCCATTAAAGACAACTGGAGTGGTAATTCAGTTGGCTGATCGAAGTCTTTCATACCCAGCTGGGGTCGTTGAAGACGTCCTTGTTTAGGTAAATCATTTAATTTTTTCTGCTAATTTCTATGTTCTAAACATGGAGGGTAACTTCGGAGATTCCACACCTATTTTGTTAGGGAGGCCATTTTTTAATACCTCTCAAACAAAAATAGATGTACGTGAGGGCACCCTCACGATGGAATTTGATGGAGAAATCATCCAGTTTAATATATTTGAAGCCATGAAATATCCTAAAGAATCTGACTCTCTTTGTTGCATGAGTATTATTGAGCCGGTTGTGCAGGATATTTTTGAGCTCGATTACAGGAAGAAGTTGGAGGACAAATTTTAACAAACAGTTCAAGAAGAGGTTAAGGGGATGAATGCCACAGAAATGGAGAATAGGTATCAACTTTCTTTTGTTAAATTACCAGATTCTTACCCGAAAATTCTTCCATCTTCTTTGCAGGCCCCAGAATTGGAGTTGAAGGCACTTCCAAAGCACTTAAAATACGTTTATCTAGGTCCTAATGATACTCTCTCATTCATAATTTCGTCAAAGTTGAAGGACGATCAAGAGTCTAAGTTGGTGATGATATTGAAGGAATATCAAGGAGCCATAGGATGGACAGTTGCAGACCTTAAGGGAATTAGCCCTTCCATTTGCATGCACCGAATTCATCTTGAGGACGATGCCCGCCCTTCTCGTTATGATGGAAGTAGTCAAGAAGGAGGTTTTGAAACTTTTGCAGGTTGGGATAATTTTTTCCATTTCAGATAGCAAGTGGATTAGCCCGACACAAGTTGTGCCAAAGAAATCGGGGGTGACTGTGGTAAAGAATGATGCAGGTGAACTTATTCCAACTCGTATCCAAACGGGTTGGAGGGTATGCATAGACTATCGCAAGCTAAACTCTATGACTAGAAAGGACCATTTTCCTTTACCATTTATTGATCAAATGATAGAGAGATTAGTTGGTCATTTTTATTACTGCTTTCTTGATGGTTTTTCTGGTTATTTTCAGATTGCTATTGCCCCGGAGGATCAAGAGAAGACAACATTCACGTGTCCCTTTGGTATTTTCTCTTATCGAAGGATGCCCTTTGGTTTGTGTAATGCCCCTGCTACTTTTCAAAGGTGTATGGTGAGCATTTTTTCTGAGTATGTTGGGAATATAATTGAGGTCTTTTTGGATGATTTTAGTGTGTATGGTGATACATTTGAAATTTGTCTTGAAAATTTTGGTTTAATTCTAAAACATTGTATTTTGGTTTTAAACTGGGAATAATGTCATTTTATGGTAGATAAGGGAATAGTGTTGGGGCATGTTGTTTCTGAAAAAGGAATTGAAGTTGATAAATCTAAAGTGGAGCTTATGGTTGCATTACCTTATCCTACTATTGTGCGGGAAGTTCGTTCCTTTCTTGGCCATGCAGGTTTTTACAGGAGGTTCATTCGGGATTTCTCCAAGATAACATCACCACTTTGTCATCTTTTGCAAAAAGATGTGGAATTCAAGTTTGATGGGGCGTGTAGAGAAGCATTTGATAAGCTAAAAAATTTGCTCACGACTCCGCCCATCATCCAACCACCTAATTAGAGCATCCCTTTTGAAATTATGTGTGATGCCAGTGATTATGTTGTTGGGGATGTCCTTGGACAAAGAATTAATAAGAAGTCTCATGTGATATATTATGCATCACGCACCTGGATCAAGCTCAAGCCAACTATTCTACTACTGAAAAAGAACTTCTCGCTGTAGTTTTTGCATTAGAGAAATTTCGATCATATTTACTTGGTACTAAAGTAATTGTTTTCTCTGATCATGCAGCGTTGAAATTTTTGATGAAGAAGAAAGAGGCAAAACCGAGACTAATTCGGTGGATTTTACTACTTCAGGAGTTTGATCTTGAAGTCAGGGATAGGAAAGGGTCGGAGAACCTTGTGGCTGACCATCTGAGCATATTAGAGAGGCCTGAAGAGACTGAATCTTTGCTGGAAAAATTTCCAGATGAGCAGCTGCTCGTAATTGCAAACCAGAATCCGACTGCACTAACACTGACCCCATCAGTGTCAGTACAGTCGCCTCCATGGTTCGCCGATTTAGTGAATTATCTCGTTGCTAAAGTCTACCCAGGTGATATGAGTAAGGCCCACCGTGATAAGTTATGTTGTGATGCCAAATACTACGTTTGGGATGAGCCATATTTGTGGAAATATTGTGCCGATCAGGTAATACGAAGGTGCGTACCTGACACTGAATTTCATTCTATTCTTAAATTTTGCCACAATTATGCATGTGGGGGACATTTTGGATCTAAACGCACTGCACATAGGGTTCTTGAATGTGGTTTTTGCTGGCCAACCTTATTTCGAGATGCATATAATTTCTGCAAAACTTGTGATAATTGTCAACGAGTAGGAAATATTTCTCGTAGGAATGAAATGCCTCAAACTCCAATTTTTGTTTGTGAAATTTTTTATGTATGGGGCATGGACTTTATGGGGCCGTTTCCTTTATCGTTTGGTAATTTTTATATTTTATTGCTTGTTGATTGTGTCTCGAAATGGGTGGAAGCGAAGGCCACCCAAACTAATGACTCTAAAGTGGTTGCAAGTTTTCTACGTTCTAATATTTTTTTCTAGGTTTGGGATACCGAGAGCAATAATTTGTGATAAGGGGACACACTTTTGTAATCGAACTATTGACGCATTATTGCGTAAATATTCGGTTATACATAGGACGTCCACCGCATATCACCCACAAACAAACGGGCAAGCGGAGGTTTCCAACCGTGAGATTAAGATCATTTTAGAAAAGACTGTGAAGCCGAACCGCAAGGATTGGAGTCTGAGATTGGACGATGCATTATGGGCTTACCGCACTGCCTACAAGACTCCTATAGGTATGTCCCCATATAGGGTCGTGTATGGTAAGCCTTGTCACTTGCCGGTTGAACTTGAACACAAGGCCTATTGGGCGGTGAAGAAATGCAATATGAGTCTTGATGAGGCGGGTATTGGTAGAAATCTGCAACTGCAGGAAATAGAGGAGTTGAGAAATGAGGCTTACGAGAATTCGGTAATTTACAAGATGAAAACTAAAGCATTCCATGATGCTCGGATTTCACGAAAGAATTTCATTGTTGGGCAAAAAGTGCTACTCTATCATTCGAAATTGAAATTATTTCCCGGTAAGTTACGTTCTCGTTGGATTGGGCCATTTGTGATTACTAAAATTTTTTCTCATGGTGCAGTGGAAATTCAAAGCTTACGAACGAGCAAAATTTTCAAAGTAAACGGGCATCAGTTGAAGGAATATTTGGAGGAATTTCAAGGAGAGCACGTTGAATACGTGGATTTGGATTTTTCACATTCTTGATGAGTTGGTGAAATAATTAAGTCGAGCCAATGACAATAAAAATAGGCGCTTGTTGGGAGGTAACCCAATATTTTATTATTTTTATTTTTATTTTTTATTTTTTTGCACGTCATTTTTTTTTTATTTAATTTTTGCTTACTTGTGTTCTTTTGTTCTCTCAGGCAAGCCTATTGTGGAATTTGAATAAAGCATGCTGCAAATTATTTTGGATGGCCCGTGAGCAAATTTGAGGAGACTTGGGCCTGCAAAGCTTTAAAAAAAAATTGAAGCCCATTACATTTTGAGGCCCATGTGTCGCTTTCAAAAAAAAAAAGGGGCTGGGTCAAACCCTTTTCTTCTCCTAAAGAAATCCCGCGGTCCCCTGTTCGAACCCCTCCCTCTGCCGTCTTCTCAAGCTGCCAGGCCACCTGCCGTCCAGTAGCACCGCCCAGCGCCGCCGCATTCCGCAGCCACTCATGCCTGTGACGGTGCGCCGACGGCACCACCCTTCACGCCGCCATTTCTCATCGTCGGTTTTCATGCTGCCGAACCGCCGCAGTTCCCAGCCGCTCACGCCTGTGCCGACGCGCCGCCGCCTCCAGCGACGACCTCTATTTTCAGCAATCCTCAGCGCCGCACAGCACTGCTGCCAGCCCAGCGCCACCGATCAACCACCCAGACCCGCCGTCCAGCAGCGGCGTGTTTCGCCGCTGGCTTCCCTGCCGTCGTGTCGCCGGTTTCCACGCTGCCCGTGCCGCCTCCCCCTTTCCACCACCGTTGAGTGTCGTCCCTTTTCCCACTGCCAAAATTTCAGAGAACCCTCATGGTGAATCTTCGACCATGACGGGGTCGAAAAGGGTCTTCATCGCAAGCTCCTGCAGTTATCACCATTGATGAAGATGACACAGTTCACGACCCATCTCCCATGGAGGACCAGCAACCCGAGGAGAGTGAGCAGCCACAACCGAGCGCCGGGCATCAATGATGCTTTCCCAATGCCCACTCTATTAGGATGGCTAATCCTGCTCACGTAACTCGCTATCGTAAAATTTGCACTCATAAAATTCGAGCTACTACGTATTTGGATATGCCATTGTTGCGTTCTCTAGGGTTGTTAGATGATGTTTTGAAATTATTAACTGTTGGATGCTTGCGTTATTTGGTTACTGGTAATTGGCCTACTTATGATGATTTAACCTATAAATTTCTGAGTTCTTTTGAAAGGTGTGATAGTGGGGTTCGGTTTCGTTTGGGTGGGGATACATATGAGTGGACTGTTAGTAGGTTGATGGAAGCTTTGGGTCTGCCGGATGTCACAATTCAGGTCCCACCCTTCCATCCCAAATTCTTTTGGGATGATATCACAGATGGCAGGATTGAGTATCACCCAGCGAGTGCTAAGACCAGTGCCATCCGGAATCCCAATTTCCGATACATTCAAAGGCTTCTTGCGGGTACCGTGTTTGGGAGGGAGACTAACAAGAATGTGGTAGAGTTTAAAGAGATGTTCGTGATGTATTCCATGTACCATCGCACTGCGCTGCCATGGAGCGATTATGTTCTAGAGCATCTTGAGACCACATGCAGGAGAGACGGTGGGATAGCGATTGGAGGCCTCATCACCGGTATCGCAGTTAGTGCCGGCATTTCCCTTGAGGGAAAAGTCCCCGTTGCCCCTGTTCAGACTTTGGGATATGAGTTATTACAGCAAATGGGGGTGCTCGAGAATGATCATGGCACTTATTGGTGGACCATTTCACAGCAACACCGACTGTCATTGCCTAATCCGGACTACACCAGCATTGAAAATATGCTGAATGTTCAGATGATGTTCTGTTCCTGGCCCACGAGCCCAACTCCGGCTTCAATGCCTATTCATGGCCTTGGATTCGGTGACCTTGAGCTACAGCGACGTCTGGACAGACTTGACACTAGACAGGAGGCACAAGGATATCAGATAGCAGAAATCTTGCGGATGGTCCGGGAGCAACAACAACCGCCCACTGATTAGCATCCGGTAACCCCGCTCCGTTTTTTTTATGTAATTCTTTATGGTACAAGTCTTTCTATTGTGCATTTGTGCTAGGGACTAGCACCTGTTTAAGTGTGGGGGGGGGGTTTGATAGTTGTCATTGTTGTTTCTGTTTATTTTGTTATTTCTTGTGTTTAGTTGTTGTGTAGTGTTATTGTTGTTTAGTTCTGGCATGTTGGTATATTTTTTTGTGGAGTTCGAACATGATAGTTGAGCACTTAGCTGTTGATGTAGCTGCTGATTTTTCTGTTAAATATGCTGAAAATGTGAATTGCATGTCTTGATTGGTGATTGCACTTGTATTCCTGTGTTAGTCATAGAATTGAGTCGATTGTTAGTTGCTTGGCGTTAACATTACAACTTGATAATTTATTCTTGATAGTTGTTTTGGTCTTTTGGAAGGTGAAGTTTGGGTTGGTGCCTAAAGTTGAAAATAATAAATGTGTGGTTGGAAGAAAAAAAATAAAAAAGGAATTCTAGTTGAAGAATTGTGAAAAAAATAACGAGGGGCCGATACGGCTGCCTGCTCTTGGGGGCTCAAGTGTGAAAAGAAAAGAGAAAAAATAAAAGGAAAAAAAACACGAAAAGAGCTAAAACCCGAGAGTAGTGCGGAGCCGCGAGCCCTCGTTTGAAAATCGAAAAAAAAATAAAAAAATAAAGGAGTTAGGCACCACTCAGATTTTTACTTTGAAGAAAGATCGAAAATAATTTATTTGAGAACAAGTTGTTAGGGAGTTTTGGAGATAACTTGAGTAGCTAAGAGTGGATGAGATTCTGTGATTATTTGTGAGTATTAGTTGTAATTATTTTGATAGCCACGTGATACATGAGTTTGGCTCGGGAATTCAGTAGCTAGGAAAATAGAAGAGTGTCTTAACTGTTTTTACTTGAACCCGTGTGTGTATTAGTATTTGCTTGAGGACAAGCAAAAGCTTAAGTGTGGGGGGATTTGATAAGTGGTTAATTGTGCGTAAATTATGTGCGACTATTGGTTGTTTAATTATTAATTTCTAGCACAATTCGTAGTAATTCCGCTTATTATTTCTTCTGTCATCAGTTTACTTTGAGGTGTTTTTTTTATATAAATTGTAGGTAAATTGAATGACGTTGGGAATAGGGAGGCAACGCGTGTGTCAGGTCGATGGAAGAGCAAATCTGGCGTTTTAAATGAGCGAAATAAAGGAAGATTTGATGACTTCCTTATTGGGAAAAGAAAAGTCAAAAGGAAGGGGGGACGAACCTGGACAGGGGGAAAAAGGGAGAGAATTAAAGAGGAGAAAAGAAGAGAAAAGAAAGTTACGCAGGAGTTTTCGAAGCAGAATTGGCAAAAGGAGAACAGAGATATTTTTACATTTTTTGTGAAGACAAGTTGTAAGGTTTTTAAATATCTTTTATTATTGTCGTTGTTCGTTAATCATGTCTAGTAGCTAAGCTTTTATTTTCTAGTCCGAGGATGTGGAACTTTGAACGGTTTGATTTTCTGGCAAATTAGTATGAACGTTGTTATTTCAATTCTTGTCTCGATTTTATTATTATTTGATCATATGCTTTGCATGTTTTGAATGATAGATTAATTAGGATTGATCACCCCAATTTGTTTATTATTCATCTCTAGCTAATTCACATATTGTAATTCGTAATTGTACAATTTTGTGATATGGTAGCAACTAGATCACTCTAGGGAATAATAATATTTAAGTTGTATGATTCGAACATTACGATTTCATAGCTTAATTTTTCCTATCGCTTTAGGGCGAATGCATTCTAGGAATTGAATCCCGAATACATGTTTTAGGATTATTCCTGGGATAGATTAATCAAGGGTCGTACTTTTTGGTTAATTAAACTTAAGAAACGATTCGAACTAGTTTGGTCGTACCACTGGTTTAGGGAAAAGATTCGAGAAAGAATTTGAATAGACGTGGTTATTAATCTGAGCTAGGAAAACCATTCAAAGGGAAGCTATCCGAGGGCTAGATTGTTTCGTATACTGTTTAATCACACCGGCGTGACTTGTTTTAATTTAATTCGTTGAATATTTATTTTAGTAAATAGAGTAGTCGAAATTCAATTCCCTTATTTTGTTACCGTTTTGTTTCACACGAATTAATTCAATTCAATTACTCAGTTCCTCGTGGGATTGACCCCTTACTTGCCCTACTACATTAGTAGGTTGGTTCGGGTAACTAATTTATTTTTGGGTGCCGGCGACAGCACACCACTATGAAAACGAAACGTTCGAATCATATAACTTAAATATTATTATTCCTTAGAGTGATCTGCCCTAGTTGCTACCATATCACAAAATTGCACAATTACGAATTACAATATGTGAATTAGCTAGAGATGAATAACAAAAAAATTGGGGTGATCAATCCTAATTAATTCGTCATTCAAAACATGTAAAGCATATGATCAAATAATAATAAAATCGAGACAAGAATTGAAATAAAAACGTTCATACTAATTCCCAAGAAAATCAAACCGTTCAAAGTTCCGCATCTTCGGACTAGAATATAAAAACTTAGCTACTAAACATGATTAATCAAACACCAAAAAAATAATAAAAATACTAAAATCCTTACAACTTGTCTTCACAAATTACAAAACTCTCAGTTCTCCTTCTCAGAATTCTCCCAAGAACTCCTGTGTATCCTTTCTGCGTATTCTTTCTTTCATTTTTCTATTCTCCACTTTTTTCTAGTCCAGGTTCATCCTCCTTTTCCTTTTGACTTTTTTTAATAAGGAAATCATCAAATCTTACTTTATTTCACTCAATTAAGACCGTTGATTTGCTCTTCCAAATATGGCATGTTCGACCTTGACACTCACGTTGCCTCCCGGTTCCCAATGTCATTCAATTTACCTGTAATTGATATAAAAAACAACAAATCGAAGTAAACTTACGGCAAAAGAAATAATAAGCGGAATTACTAAAATTGTGCTTGAAATTGATAATTAAACAACCAATAATAGCATATAATTTACGCACAATTAACCACTTATCAAATCCCCCCACACTTAAGCTTTTGCTTGTCCCCAAGCAAACACTACATACCTGTTCAAGCAAAAACAGTTAAGACACTCTTTTATTTCCCTAGCTACTGAATTCCCGAACCAAACTCATGTATCACGTGCCTATCAAAGTAATTACAACTTATACTCACAATCAATCACAGAGTCTCATCTACTCTAAGTGATTCGGATGATTTTTGCATGATTTTGGTGTGCATTTGATGCTTATTTTTCATACATTTTCATGTTTTTATTTCCTAAGTTGAGCTAATTGCATTTAATCTTTAAGTTTGTCTAGTAAGTGGTGATTTGTAGGTAAAAGGGGCTATTTTTTAGAGCAAATTGAGGGCCTGTAGATTATCCAAGCCAAGAGAGGAATTACATGGTTAGAAAGAGGGCTGAGAGACGGTCGCGTAGCAAAACGAATCAGCTCAATCGGAGGTCGGATGCTCAAGATATGGGGGAACGAAGTCGGAGAGGTCGAAATAAGAAGTCAACTCGACCAGAGTTGCCCAACTCGACCCGAGTTGGTCCGCCAACACCCTCCAGATCGAGAAGCTCATTCTGATCATATTTTTCCACCCCAACTCGACCCGAGTTGCCCCAACTCGACCCGAGTTGGTCCGCCAACACCCTCCAGATCGAGAAGCTCATTCTGATCATATTTTTCCACCCCAACTCGACCCGAGTTGCCCCAACTCGACCCGAGTTGGTCCGAGTCAGCATTTCTCTGCGCGAATTTCTGAAATTTCTCACTTTTTCAAGACCTATTTTGCAATTTCCTAAATTTTACCCTAGACCCACACTATAAATACTCCCCAATTCAGATTTCAAAAGGGAACACACCCATTTTCAACATCCCCACACACATTTACACACACTAGAAGGTATTTTGTGCCTTCCCCCTCAAGTTTCATCACTTTGGGAACAAGAAAGCATGATTTGAGCTTGGATTGCATAGTATTTCATCCCCAATAGACTAAGCTTCCTTTCTCCCTTCTTTTATTTCAGTTTTTATCCTTTAATTTTGTAATAGCTTGGATGATGATGGTTTTTGGCTAGAAACTCCTTGTTCTAGGGATTTGTGGATCTTATTTTGAAATCTATGGTTTAAATTCCTTTTTATTTGGTAATTGTTGTTGATTATGATTCATGTGTTGTATTTATCATGATTTAAGAGTTTATTATTATTGGCCATGATGATTGCTCTAATTATTATTACTTGGGTTTAAGATTGAGAAATTAAAACCCATCAATTGACCTCCAATACATGACCCATTTGATTATCACTGGAGAAAGGGATTAATTAGTGGGAAAGTTTTAGGAATCTAAGGTGTTCATTGGGTTGATCATATTAATAGGGTAGAGATACTTGTTAATATTGATTTTCCTTGGGATTGATTGGATAGAAAATTACTTTCAATTCTTGTTGAGTGATTCACTTTGCATAATCATCACATTGCCCTATAGATTTGAATTTGCTACCATAGATGGAGATTTAAGTGAAGCATATCCCTAGGACTATTTCTTTAATTGTTGATTTCGCTCGTTTTCCTTCGATTGCTTGCTTTAATCTAGTGTTTTTTTATTGTGGCTTTACTTTCTAATTTTCTTATTGGTGACACTTGGTAGAAGTTAGATAAGTTTAGTCTTAAAATTGGCAACATCCTTTTTAATTGATTCTCTAGACTTGATTAAATCACTTTGCATTACTCTTACGCTAGTCCCCCTCTTTGTGGATCGATACTCTTACTTATCGCACTATAAATTTGACAACCGTACGCTTACGGGAATTGAATTCGTGTGTTGATAAAAAGATGGAACAAGTTAATGGCGCCGTTGCCGGGGAGGGGCGTTTATTAGTTCTAGGAGTGATAAGTGGTTAGATTTTGCACTAGATTTTACTTGCTTTCTTTTAGTTGTGGAAAATCACAAAAATATTGAGTTATTGCTTTTGTTGGTTTATTTTGCTACTCTTCTAAGTGTTGGTATTTGTTTTAGATTGGTGCATGAACACTAGAGCAAGAGGAAATAGACAAGATCTCCATCCTTTGGAGTTGGAAATTGAGGCTATTTGTAGACACCAAAACGCGGAAAGAAGAAGAAGGAGAGTAGTAGAAGAGATGAACGGTGATAACCCGATAGTAGATAATGGGGGAGGAGTCCCATTTGATCCTTAAGACGGAAACGATGTTGATCCACATGTTATGGCACCACAAGAGAATTCTCCGAATGATAGAAGAGCACAACAAAGGGTACTGAGAGATCACTTTCGTCCAATACCAAGGCCATATGGAGGAGCCGGAATGGAGCCCGTGGATGCTCACAACTTTGAGCTCAAACCGGCACTCATCTTGATGGTGCAAAACAATCAATTCGGAGGCTCAGCAAGAGAGGACCCCAATTTACATCTATCTCAATTTCTTGAGATAAGTGGGACGGTAAAGATAAATTGGGTACCTCAAGATTACATCCGGAGGCAATTGTTCCCATTCTCTCTTAGGGATCGAGCAAAGCAATGGTATATCTCTCTTGATATGAATATCATCACTACATGGAATGATTTAGTGGATGCATTTTTGATGAAGTATTTTCCTCCAAGCAAAACCATTCAAATTAGGGGGGAAGTATCTTCTTTTATGCAAGGAGAAGACGAATCATTGGCCGAAGCATGGGATCGATTCAAGGACTTAATCCGAAGTTGTCCTCAACATGGTTTTTCTAGAGACCAAAGGATTTGCTATTTCTACAATGGGATGGACCATCGCACGAGAGGCATGGTGGATGCCTCGGCCGGAGGATCCTTGTTGGGAAGAACAACCGAAGAAGGGTATGAATTGCTTGAAGAAATGACAAAGAATGACAATCAATGGCCATCGGAAAGGAGACAACATAGAAGAGTCACTTCGACTCAAGATTCGGAGCTCTTAGCCAAGCTAGGATCAAAGGTTGATAATCTAACTTCTATGCTGACCAAGCAAACTCTCAAAGAGCCTTTAGCGGAAGTTCAACATGAAGAGGTTCATTACATGGGCTATCCAAGAGACCGTAATTACGGAGAAAGGTAATACCGAGGGAACCCTCCTCACCACAACCCAAACCACTACCATCCGGGGTTAAGAAACCATGAGAACTTTTCCTATGCCAATCCAAGGAATGCTCTTCAACCGCCGGCAGATTTCAAGGTGAATAATGGGGTGATCGAAGAACCTTCAAATGGTTTATCCATGGAGGAGATGTTCACATCATTTATGGGAGTAACCAAAAATTTCATGGAAGAGACAAAACAAAAATTTGCACAACACGATGAGAAGTTTGATCACATCTCTCATGAAATTGGAGGGATCAAGGACAACATGAAGGCCATTGAGGTGCAAGTTGGTCAAATTGTCAACATGTTGGGGAGTCAACATAAACCGGGTCAATTTCCATCTAACACAGAATTGAACCCCAAAGAACATTGCAAGGCTATAAAGTTGAGAAGTGGCACAAGCTATGAGGGGTCAAAGATGCCAGTTGAAGAAGAAAGGAAAGAGAGCACCGACATTGTTGAAGAGGAGATAGTGCAAGAAGAGAAAGATCAAGAAGAAAGTGTAGTTGAAAGAGAAGGAGTGGAAAAGTCAAGTGAAGAGAAGGGTGAGCAAGAAGTGGATATTCCTATTCCTCTCTATGACAAAGGGAAGCAAGCAACATCCATCCCTTATCCACAAAGGCTAAAGAAGAAGAACTTAGATGTCAAGTTTGCCAAGTTCTTGGAGGTATTTAAGAGGATCCATATTAACATACCTTTTGCGGAAGCATTGGAGCAAATGCCTCATTACACCAAGTTCTTAAAAGACATCATGTCTAACAAGAGAAGGATGGCCGATTATGAAACCGTTAACCTCACCGAGGAGTGTTGTGCCATCATCCAATCCAAGCTTCCTCAAAAGTTGAAGGATCCCGGTTCATTCACACTCCCATGCAAGATTGGCAATGGAGGCACATTTAGAGCATTTCACAGCAACACCGACTGCCGTTGCCTAATCCGGACTACACCAGCATTGAAAATATGCTGAATGTTCAGATGATGTTCCGTTCCTGGCCCACGAGCCCAGCTCCGGCTTCAATGCCTATTCATGGCCTTGGATTCGGTGACCTTGAGCTACAGCGACGTCTGGACAGACTTGATACTAGACAAAAGGCACAAGGATATCAGATAGCAGAAATCTTGCGGATGCTCCGGGAGCAACAACAACCGCCCACTGATTAGCATTCGGTAACCCCGCTCCATTTTTTTTATGTAATTCTTTATGGTGCAAGTCTTTCTATTGTGCATTTGTGCTAGGGACTAGCACCTATTTAAGTGTGGGGGGGGGGGGGCGGGTTTTGATAGTTGTCATTGTTGTTTCTATTTATTTTGTTATTTCTTGTGTTTAGTTGTTGTGTAGTGTTATTGTTGTTTAGTTCTGTCATGTTGGTATATTTTTTTGTGGAGTTCGAGCATGATAGTTGAGCACTTAGCTGTTGATGTAGCTGCTGATTTTTCTGTTAAATATGCTGAAAATGTGAATTGCATGTCTTAATTGGTGATTGCACTTGTATTCATGTGTTAGTCATAGAATTGAGTCGATTGTTAGTTGCTTGGCTTTGACATTACAACTTGATAATTTATTCTTGATAGTTGTTTTGGTCTTTTGGAAGGTGAAGTTTGGGTTGGTGCCTAAAGTTGAAAATAATAAATGTGTGGTTGGAGGAAAAAAATAAATAAAAGGAGTTCTAGTTGAAAAATTGTGAAAAAAATAACGAGGGGCCGATACGGCTGCCTGCTCTTGGAGGCTCAACTGTGAAAAGAAAAGAGAAAAAATAAAAGGAAAAAAAAACACGAATAGAGCTAAAACCCGAGAGTAGTGCGGAGCCGCGAGCCCTCGTTTGAAAATCGAAAAAAAAAGAAAAAAAAATAAAGGAGTTAGGCACCACTCAGATTTTTACATTGAAGAAAGACCGAAAATAATTTATTTGAGAACAAGTTGTTAGGGAGTTTTGGAGATGACTTGAGTAGCTAAGAGTGAATGAGATTCTGTGATTATTTATGAGTATAAGTTGTAATTATTTTGATAGCCACGTGATACATGAGTTTGGCTCGGGAATTCAATAGCTAGGGAAATAGAAGAGTGCCTTAACTGTTTTTACTTGAACCCGTGTGTGTAGTAGTATTTGCTTGAGGACAAGCAAAAGCTTAAGTGTGGGGGGATTTGATAAGTGGTTAATTGTGCGTAAATTATATGCGACTATTGGTTGTTTAATTATTAATTTCTAGCACAATTCGTAGTAATTCCGCTTATTATTTCTTCTGTCGTCAGTTTACTTTGAGGTGTTTTTTTTTATATAAATTGTAGGTAAATTGAATGACGTTGGGAATCGGGAGGCAACGCGTATGTCAGGTCGATGGAAGAGCAAATCTGGCGTTTTAAATGAGCGAAATAAAGGAAGATTTGATGACTTCCTTATTGGGAAAAGAAAAGTCAAAAGGAAGGGGGGACGAACCTGGACAGGGGGAATAAGGGAGAGAATTAAAGAGGAGAAAAGAAGAGAAAAGAAAGTTACGCAGGAGTTTTCGAAGCAGAATTGGCAAAAGGAGAACAGAGATTATTTTTACATTTTTTGTGAAGACAAGTTGTAAGGTTTTTAAATATCCTTTATTATTGTCGTTGTTCGTTAATCATGTCTAGTAGCTAAGCTTTTATTTTCTAGTCCGAGGATGTGGAACTTTGAACGGTTTGAATTTCTTGCAAATTAGTATGAACGTTGTTATTTCAATTCTTGTCTCGATTTTATTATTATTTGATCATATGCTTTGCATGTTTTGAATGATAGATTAATTTGGATTGATCACCCCAATTTGTTTATTATTCATCTCTAGCTAATTCACATATTGTAATTCGTAATTGTACAATTTTGTGATTTGGTAGCAACTAGATCACTCTAGGGAATAATAATATTTAAGTTGTATGATTCGAACGTTTCGATTTCATAGCTTAATTTTTCCTATCGTTTTAGGGCGAATGCATTCTAGGAATTGAATCCCGAATACATATTTTAGGATTATTCCTGGGATAGATTAATCAAGGGTCGTACTTTTTGGTTAATTAAACTTAAGAAACGATTCGAATTTGGTCGTACCACTGGTTTAGGGAAAAGATTCAAGAAAGAATTTGAATAGACGTGGTTATTAATCTGAGTTAGGAAAACCGTTCAAAGGGAAGCTATCCGAGGGCTAGATTGTTTCGTATAATGTTTAATCACACCGGCGTGACTTGTTTTAATTTAATTCGTTGAATATTTATTTTAGTAAATAGAGTAGTCGAAATTCAATTCCCCCTATTTTGTTACCGTTTATTTCACACGAATTAATTCAATTCAATTACTCAGTTCCTCGTGGGATTGCCCCCTTACTTGCCCTACTACATTAGTAGGTTGGTTCGGGTAACTAATTTATTTTTGGGTGCCGGCGACAGCACACCACTATGAAAACGAAACGTTCGAATCATATAACTTAAATATTATTATTCCTTAGAGTGATCTGCCCTAGTTGCTACCATATCACAAAATTGCACAATTACGAATTACAATATGTGAATTAGCTAGAGATGAATAAAAAAAAATTGGGGTGATCAATCCTAATTAATTCGTCATTCAAAACATGCAAAGCATATGATCAAATAATAATAAAATCGAGACAAGAATTGAAATAAAAACGTTCATACTAATTCCCAAGAAAATCAAACCGTTCAAAGTTCCGCATCCTCGGACTAGAATATAAAAACTTAGCTACTAAACATGATTAATCAAACACCAAAAAAATAATAAAAATACTAAAATCCTTACAACTTGTCTTCACAAATTACAAAACTCTCAGTTCTCCTTCTCAGAATTCTCCCAAGAACTCCTGTGTATCCTTTCTACGTATTCTTTCTTTCCTTTTTCTATTCTCCACTTTTTCCTAGTCCAAGTTCATCCCCCTTTTCCTTTTGACTTTTTTTAATAAGGAAATCATCAAATATTACTTTATTTCACTCAATTAAGACCGTTGATTTGCTCTTCCAAATATGGCATGTTCGACCTTGACACTCACGTTGCCTCCCGGTTCCCAATGTCATTCAATTTACCTGTAATTGATATAAAAAACAACAAATCAAAGTAAACTTACAGCAAAAAAAATAATAAGCGGAATTACTAAAATTGTGCTTGAAATTGATAATTAAACAACCAATAATAGCATATAATTTACGCACAATTAACCACTTATCAAATCCCCCCACACTTAAGCTTTTGCTTGTCCCCAAGCAAACACTACACACCTGTTCAAGCAAAAACAGTTAAGACACTCTTCTATGTCCCTAGCTACTGAATTCCCGAGCCAAACTCATGTATCACGTGCCTATCAAAGTAATTACAACTTATACTCACAATCAATCACAGAGTCTCATCTACTCTAAGCTACTCAAGTCATCTCCAAAACTTCCTAACAACTTGTTCTCAAATAAGTTCGATTCAGTCTTCCTTTAAAGTACAAATTTGAGTGGTGCCTAACTCCTTTATTTCTTTTTTTCCTTTTTGATTTTCAAACGAGGGCTCGCGGCTCTGCACTACTCTCGGGTTTTAGCTCTTTTTTTTTTCTTTTTTTTTTTTGTTTTACACTTGAGCCCCCTAAGAGCAGGCAGCCGTATCGGCCCCTCATTATTTTTTTCACAATTCTTCAACTAAAACTTCTTTTATTTATTTTTCCTCCAACCACAACATTCATCATTTTTAACTTTAGGCACCAACCCAAACTTTACTTTTCCAAAAGACCAAAACAACTACCAAGAATAAATTATCAAGTTGTAATGTCAAAGCCAAGCAACTAACAATCGACTCAATTCTATGACTAACACATGAATACAAGTGTGATCACCAATCAAGACATGCAATTCACATTTTCAGCATATTTAACAGAAAAAATCAGCAGCTACATCAACAGCTAAGTGCTCAACTATCATGCTCGAACTCCACAAAAAGTACAACAACATGCCAAAACTAAACAACAATAACACTACACATCAACTAAACATAAGAAACCCAAGAAATAACAAAATAAACAGAAACAACAATGAAAGCATGAAAGCTATCAACCCCCCCCAACACTTAAACACATGCTAGTCCCTAGCATAAATGTACAATCAAATTAACTTGCACCATAAAGAATTACATAATAAGTGGAGCGGGGTTATCGGGTGCTAATCAGTGGGAGGTTGTTGTTGCTCCCGGGTCATCCGTAAGATTTATGCTATCTGATATCCTTTTGCCACCTGTCTAGTGTCGAGTTTGTCCAGACGTCGTTGTAGCTCAAGGTTGCCAAATCCAAGGCCATGAATAGGCAATGAGGCCGGAGCTGGACTCGTGGGCCAAGAACAGAACATCATCTGAACATTCAACATATTTTCAATGCTGGTGTAGTCTGGATTAGGCAATGGCAGTCGGTGTTGCTGTGAAATGGTCCACCAATAAGGTGCCATGATCATTCTCGAGCACCCCCATTTGCTGCAATAATTCATATCCCAAGGTCTGAAGGGGACAACTGGGACTTTTCCCTCAAGAGAAATGCCTGCACTAACTGCGATTCCGGTGATGAGGCCTCCGATCGCTATCCCACCGTCCCTCCTGCATGTGGTCTCAAAATGCTCTAAAACGTAATCACTCCATGGCAGCGCAGTGCGATGGTACATGGAATACATCACGAACATCTCTTTAAACTCTACCGCATTCTTGTTAGTCTTCCTCCCAAACACAGTACCTGCAAGAAGCCTTTGGATATACCGAAAATTGGGGTTCCGGATGGCACTGGACTTAGCACTCGCTGGGTGATACTCAATCCTGCCATTTGTGATATCATCCCAAAAGAATTTAGGAAGGAAGGGTGGGACCTGAATTGTGACATCCGGCGACCCAAAGCTTCCATCAACCTGCCAACAGTCCAATCATATGTATCCCCACCCAAACAAAATCGAACCCCACTATCACACCTTTCAAAAGAACTCAGAAATTCATAGGTTAAATCATCATAAGTAGGCCAATTACCAGTAACCAAATAACGCAAGCATCCAACAGTTAACAATTTTAAAACATCATCTAACAACCCTAGAGAACGCAACAGTAGCATATCCAAATATGTGGTAGCTCGAATTTTACGAGTGCAAATATTACGATAGCAAGTTACTTGAGCAGGATTAGCCATCCTGATAGAGTGGGCATTGGGAAAACACCATTGAAGCCCAGCACTCGATTGTGGCTGCTCACTCTCCTCGGGTTGCTGGTCCTCCATGGGAGCTGGGTCAAGGACTGGTTCATCTTCGTCAATAGAAATAACTGGAGGAGCCTGCGATGAGGACCCTTTTCGACCCCATCGTGGTCAAAGGTTCACCATTAGGAAAGTGGTAAAATCAGCACTGTTCAAATTTTCGACGGTAACTGGTGTAATGGGCTGGGACGGTAGCGCGGCGCATGGCTAGAAGGCGTAAAGAGCAGCATCGGCGGCACTGGCACGGGATAGAAACAATAGCGGGGAAGGGGTCGGCGATGTGAAGCATGCCGCTGCTGGACGACGGCTTTTTGGGCGGTGCGACGGAATGGGGCACGCTGAAGATGGAAGTCGTCGCTAGAGGCGGTGGTTGGGCGAGGCGGCGGCGCTGGTGGACGTGCCGAAACTGAGCGATGCGACATCGTGGTAGGATGACACCAGCATCACTGCTAGGAAATGCGGCGGTGCTGGGCTGTCGTGGAAAACGGCGGTGAGAATTGGGCGGCGGAGCAACGTGAAGAAACGGCAGAAAGATGGCGTGAATTAGGAAGAAAGAGGTTTGACCCAACCCTTTTTTTTTCAAACTTGCTCATGGGCCCTCTTGTTTTCTTTGTTTGGGACTTTTTAAGAATTGGGCCTCAATTATTTCTTTTGTGGCCTCCAAAATTAACTCTGCAGCAGGCTTCATTTAAATACACAATGGGCTTATAAAACCTGAGAGAAAATAATAAAACACAACAAGTAAGCAAAAATAAATAAAACAACAGGAAAAATAAGAAAAAAAAATGACATGCAACATAAAAAAAATATTGGGTTGCCTCCCAACAAGCGCCTTTTTTTATTGTCGTTGGCTCGACTCAAAACTCTTTCCAATCAAGAGAATGAATTTTCCAACTCCAAGAATTCAACGGGCATTTCTTGGAGTCTCTCTCAATACTCTTTCAGCTAGTGTCCATTCACTTTGAATATTTTGCTCGTTTTCAAGCTCTGAATTTCAACTGCACCATGAGGAAAAATATTAGTTACAACAAATGGGCCAATCCAATGTGTAATACCCGGACCCAAATTGTATTTTATTTACTTTCATGTGTGAGTGTTATTTTATTCTTGATTATTTCTTTCGAAAATAAACTTCTTTTTTATTCAAAATCTTCGATTTTGGGTAACGGACGAGCAGAACCGAACTGACGGTACTCTAAAAACTCTAATACTGAACGAACCGGTACTCGATAGTCGAAATATGGATAAAATACAAGTCCAAAATATGTGAATAAACTGTTTGTATTAATAACACGAGAGTTTTAATTTTTAGTCGCAAAATGGGGCGAAAAACCCTAAAAATGCCGAATTTCGATTCTACCGAACAAAAACTGAACCAACTGAGAACCGAATTGATAAAATAAGTTAAACCTTTTTAATTACTAACTTTTAAAGTTATGAAATTATTTAGTGATAAAACGAGCGAAACGTAACTTCCGGAGCCCCAAAATCTCGAACGAAGCCCCGTTTTTCAGTATCAAACCGCAACATCCTGAACCGAAATCTTGGACGGCCAGCTGGGTTTTCAACCACCCTCAAGCAGCCAACACACCAAGACAAAGTGTGTTGACTCCTTAGTACAAGTACCCCCTCCCTCCTTTAATTGTTGTCCTTCCTTTTCCATCTCCACCCTCCACATGTTTTAATCCTAGCCATCCATTCTTTTCACCACATGCCAATTTAATTACTTGGGCATCACTCCTCACTCTCATTCAAGTCATCAAAAGAAAAGAAGCAACCCCTTCTCCTCCACACTCATTTTTCGGCCACTACACTAAAAGGGAGGAGAAGAACTTTTCTTCTCCCATTTTTCCTACATACAAGACCCCCCCCCCCAACTCTTACCTCAAGCCATGCATTTTCCTTCAAGGTGTAAAGGAGTAGAGCCATTCATAGGAAGAGCTTGAAGAAGACATTTTGGCCCTAGCCTTTAAAAAGAAGAACTACAAGGTGACCTCACCTCAAACCTTAGCTTTGTTTTCTAAAAACTCTTGATAGGGAGAAAGGCATGTGTTCTTCTTGAAGTTTTGTTTATTTCATGGTAGCATGATGTTTCATGTTGTTAATAATGAAAGAGATGAAGGTTTTATGATTTTTGAAAGTAGGAATAGGATTTTAAGTGTTCATAGTATGTAAATGGATAAGCAATCTGTTTTTCGTCGGAAGTTTAAACTGATACGTTTTCGTAACTTACAACTTTTGCATGTGTGTCTGCATATTTAGAAAGTAGGACAAAATGGCTTTCGTTTGCCACTGGTCTCATGCATTTTGGAGTTATATTCAATAATCTATGAATTTTTTAAGTTAGTGTAACAATTTGTGACGTTTTTGTGACTCTTCGATTTTTCTAGTATTCCTCACTTCGGTTTTTATTTTTATAAAAATCAAAATAAATACTACATGATGTTAGCTTCGTTCTGGAATTTTTTCATGATTTTAGGAGTAGTTTAAATAGTTTTACAAAATTTATATCTCTAGTTGGTACGTGACTGGGAAGACAGAAATGTTTCTGTCCCTTTTCCAAAAACGAGCCAAAACACCCTTTCCCTTTTATATTTTGCCTAAAGTCAAAACTTAGGAAATGTTAGTGACTTCATAATGTATCTACTGTAAAAATTCGTGATTTTTGGAAGTGTTTTAGTATTTTTAGGAAAATTATTTCTACGGTGTTACAAAACAGAAAATTATCTGGATCACTGTTTCGTCTTAGGAAATAAATTCAAAAACCCATTTTCCGCATACTTTTTAAGGAGACCATATTTCATGTGTGATACTCACCCCAAGAGAGTACCCACTATACTTTTGCCAAATTGTTAAATAACTTATTTATATATTTTGAAAATGCTCCAAAGTCGAGAGTGAGCAGTCGAAAGTTTGTCTTAATGCTCAAATCGTTATTCTTATTTGGAAAATATGTTTTCCATTTTACGTGTCACATTTAGGAGCATGTTAGTAAGAGTCCAAGATATATAGTGTGTCGAAAAAATACCATTTTAACAATTCCATTAGTATAACTCTACGTATGTCGAAAAGATTAAAGTTACAATAAATTACGACTAAAAGACGAAAGACGTGTAAGTGACCAAAAGTCCTTCGGGACCAACGCATTGTATACATAAATATATTCCTCGATAAGAAACTAAAACCAAAAATTTCTTTAGGAGCGAGTACAACCGGTCGTTGAATAACTCGGACGTTCCCCCGCTTCAAGTTGTGCGTTCCGAACTTCATTCGAGGTGGGTGACACTAACCGTATTGCCTTAATTCGTGTTCTAGTTAAAATATCATTTGCTAAATCGTATTGTTTGACGAGCAAAGGTGTTCCATCTCGGTTTTACGAGCGATGTTGGTATCGTCTCGGTTGTTTATGAGTGGAGGTGGTCCGTCTCATTCATGTTTTACGAGTGGAGGTGGTCCGTCTCGGTTTTACGAGCGATGTTGGTATCGTCTCGGTTGTTTATGAGTGGAGGTGGTCCGTCTCATTCATGTTTTACGAGCGGAGGTGGTCCGTCTCGATTTTACGAGCGATGTTGGTATCGTTTCGGTTGTTTATGAGTGGAGGTGGTCCGTCTCATTTATGTTTTACGAGCGGAGGTGGTCCGTCTCGGTGTTTACTATTCTATAATAATATGATGCTGTTTATGATACTAAACTTTATGCATGATGGCATACGGGCTACCCACACTGAGAAATTCAAATTCTCATGCCCTTTTCTTTAAATATTTTTAGGTGAACCAATGGAGTACTGGGAGCGGCCGTGGACTCAGCCTTCCCCCGCCAATAATTGAATGTCTTAAATAGTTTTAATACCCATCTGTTAATTTAGACTCTTTATCAGTATTTTCTAAACATGGGCTTATGTCGGACCCTTAAGCTTACTAGTACTTTTCCGCTGCTACGGTTTTAATTAGTTTAATTATGCTTCCTGCTTAATGATTGGATTTAGTTAAATGCTGAAATCACTAAGTTAAGAATGACTCAATTATTTTTCCCTCATTCATTTTCCTTATTCAAATTTTCTTTTTTAAAAAAAATGGTCTCACTTTTTTTTCCTTTCACTAAGTGACGACTCGAATTTGGATAAGTAAGTGGAATTATCCGGGTTCGGGGCGTTACACAATGAGAACGTAATTTACCGGGAAATAATTTCAATTTAGAATGATAAAGCAACACTTTTTGTCCAATAGTGAAATTTTTCTGGGAAATTTGTGTATCGTGAAAGGCTTTCGTCTTCATCTTGTAAATCACAGAGTTCTCATAAGCCTCATTCCTCAACTCCTCAATTTCCTGCAATTGAAGCTTCCGACTAACACCCACCTCATCAAGACTCATGTTGCACTTCTTCACCGCCCAATAGGCCTTGTGTTCAAGTTCAACCGGCAAGTGACAAGGCTTATCATACACAAGTCTATATGGGGACATCCCTATAGGAGTCTTGTAGGCCGTGCGGTATGCCCATAATGCATCGTCCAACCTCAAACTCCAATCCTTGCGGTTCGGCTTCACGGTCTTTTCTAAAATGATCTTAATCTCACGGTTTGAAACCTCCGCTTGCCCATTTGTTTGAGGGTGATATGCGGTGGACGTCCTATGTATAACCGAATATTTACGCAATAATGCGTCAATAGTTCGGTTACAAAAGTGTGTCCCCTTATTACTAATTATTGCTCTTGGGACTCCAAACCTAGAAAAAATATTAGAACGTAGAAAACCTGCAACCACTTTAGAGTCATTAGTTCGGGTGGCCTTTTCTTCCACCCATTTTGAGACATAATCAACAAGCAATAAAATATAAGAATTACCAAAAGATAAAGGAAACGGCCCCATAAAGTCCATGCCCCATACATAAAAAATTTCACAAACAAAAATTGGAGTTTGAGGCATTTCATTCCTACGAGAAATATTTCCTACTCGTTGGCAATTATCATAAGTTTTGCAAAAATTATATGCATCGCGAAATAAGGTTGGCCAATAAAAACCACACTCAAGAACCCTATGTGCAGTGCGTTTAGATCCAAAATGTCCCCCACATGCATAACTGTGGCAAAATTTAAGAATAGAATGAAATTCAGAGTCAGGTACGCACCTTCGTATTACCTGATCGTCACAATATTTTCACAAATATGGCTCATCCCAAACGTAGTATTTGGCATCACTACGTAGCTTATCACGGTGGGCCTTACTCATATCACCTGGGTAGACTTTAGCAACGAGGTAATTCACCAAATCAACAAACCATGGAGGCGATTGTACTGACACTGATGGGGTCAGTGTTAGTGTAGTCAGATTCTGATTTGCAATTACGAGCAGCTGCTCATCTGGAAATATTTCCAGCAAGGATCCAGTATCTTCAGGCCTCTCTAATCTGCTCAGATGGTCCGCCACAAGGTTCTCTGACCCTAGCCCTGACTTCAAGGTCGAATTCTTGAAGTAGTAAAATCCACCGAATTAGTCTCGGTTTTGCCTCTTTCTTCTTCATCAAGAATTTCAATGCTGCATGATCAGAGAAAATAATTACTTTAGTACCAAGCAAATATGATCGAAATTTCTCCAATGCAAAAACTACAGCGAGAAGTTCTTTTTCAGTAGTAGAATAATTGGCTTGAGCCTGATCCAAGGTGCGTGATGCATAATATATCACATGGGACTTCTTATTAATTCTTTGTCCAAGGACAGCCCCAACAACATAATCACTGGCATCACACATAATTCCAAAAGGGATGCTCCAATTTGGTGGTTGGATGATAGGCGGAGTAGTCAGCAAATTTTCAGCTTATCAAACGCTTCTTCACACGCCTCATCAAACTTGAATTCCACATCTTTTTGCAAAAGATGACAAAAAGTGGTGATGCTATCTTGGAGAAATCCCGAATAAACCTCCTGTAAAAACCTGCATGGCCAAAAAAGGAACGAACTTCCTGCACAGTAGTAGGATAAGGTAATGCAACCATAAGCTCAACTTTAGATTTATCAACTTCAATTCCTTTTTCAGAAACAACATTCCCCAACACTATTCCCTTATCTACCATGAAATGACATTTTTCCCAGTTTAAAACCAAATTTGTTTCAATACAACGTTTTAGAATTAAACTAAGATTTTCAAGACAAATTTCAAATGTATCACCATACACACTAAAATCATCCATAAAAACCTCAATTATATTCCCAACATACTCAGAAAAATGCTCACCATAGACCTTTGAAAAGTAGCAGGGGCATTGCACAAACCAAAGGGCATCCTTCGATAAGAGAAAATACCAAAGGGACAAGTGAATGTTGTCTTCTCTTGATCCTCTGGGGCAATAGCAATCTGAAAATAACCAGAAAAACCATCAAGAAAGCAGTAATAAGAATGACCAGCTAATCTCTCTATCATTTGATCAATAAATGGTAAAGGAAAATGATCCTTTCTAGTCATAGAGTTTAGCTTGCGATAGTTTATGCATACCCTCCAACCCGTTTGGATACGAGTTGGAATAAGTTCACCTGCATCATTCTTTACCATAGTCACCCCCGATTTCTTTGGCACAACTTGTGTCGGGCTAATCCACTTGCTATCTGAAATGGGAAAAATTATCCCAACCTGCAAAAGTTTCAAAACCTCCTTCTTCACTACTTCCATCATAGGTGGGTTCAATCGACGTTGAGGCTCACGAGAAGGGCGGGCATCGTCCTCAAGATAAATTCGGTGCATGCAAATGGAAGGGCTAATTCCCTTGAGGTCTGCAACCGTCCATCCTATGGCTCCTTGATATTCCTTCAATATCATCACCAACTTAGACTCTTGATCGTCCTTCAACTTTGACGAAATTATGACTAGGAGAGTGTCATTAGGACCTAGATAAACGTATTTCAAGTGCTCTGAAAATGCCTTCAACTCCAATTCTGGAGCCTGCAAAGAAGATGGAAGAATTTTTGGGTAAGAGTCCGGTAATTTAACAAAAGAAAGTTGATACCTATTCTCCATTTCTGTGGCATTCATCCCCTTAACCTCTCCTTGAACAGTTTGTTGAAATTTATCCTCCAATTTCTTCATACAATCGAGCTAAAAAATATCCTGCACAGCCGGCTCAATAATACTCATGCAATAAAGAGAGTCAGATTCTTTAGGATATTTCATGGCTTCAAATATATTAAACTGGATGATTTCTCCATCAAATTCCATCGTGAGGGTGTCCTCACGTACATCTATTTTTGTTTGAGAGGTAATAAAAAATGGCCTCCCTAACAAAATAGGTGTGGAATCTCCGAAGTTACCCTCCATGTTTAAAACATAGAAATCAGCAGGAAAAATTAAATGATTTACCTGCACAAGGACATCTTCAATGACCCCAGCTGGGTATGAATGGCTTCGATCAGCCAACTAAATTACCACTCCAGATATCTTCAATGGCCCAATACCCAACTGCTCGTAAACAGACCAAGGCATAACATTAATAGAGGCCCCAAGATCAAACATGGCCTGCTCGATTTTGTAGTCACCTATCATGCAAGGAATTACGAACATGTCAGGATCCTTCCTTTTGGGGGGCAACTTCTTCTGAAAAACAGCAGAAACAGTTTCTCCCATAATAACCTTCTCATCATTGTCCAGCTTCCTCTTATTCGTACATAACTCCTTCAAAAACTTGGCATATCTAGGAATTTACTTCACCGCCTCCAACAAAGGTATGCTGAGCTCAACCTTTCGAAACACTTCAAGTGTCTCTTGATCCTTGATACCTTTTACAGTTTTTTTCATCCTGGAAGGGGAAGGTAAAATATTAGTATCAACAGGAATCAAATTATGAGATTTTACCTGAATTTTCATTTCTGGTGCACTGACACTGATAGGGTCTGTATCAGTACAATCTACGTCCAATTTTCTGGGGACAACTTCCTCTTCCTCCACTTTTTCACTCGGTACCATGGGCTGCTCCTTCTCATCCTCTTTATTCTGTTCCTCACCTTTTTTCTAACGTGTTGGTGGTGAAATTTCCTCCAATTGCTTACCACTATGCAAGGTGGTGACACTAACATTTCTAGGATTAGTTTCGGGTTGAGAGGGTAGCTTGTCACTATTTTGTGCTTGTAGTTTGCTGACAGTAGTGGCTATTTGGCTCATATGGGCCTCCAAATTCCTTTGACCAGACTCTAAAGTTCGTTGCCCAGACTCTAAAGTTTGTTAACCAGCCTCCACTACAAGAAAAATGGGATATTACAACGCCTGATAGACAACGGTTTTAAAAAAACCGTTGTCTAAAGTAAAGAAACCGTTGTTTAAAGTCGAACCATTGTCTATCAGAGTAGGTTTGCGCTGATAGACAACGGTTTTAGCCAACCGTTGTAGTAAGGCATTGCGAAATCAGAGTGAAAGACGCCGAAAGACAACGGTTATCTTTAACCGTTGTAAATCCACATTTAGGCGCTGATAGACAACGATTCCAAACCGTTGTAGTTTTGTGTTGCCAAAATTCAGAAAATACAACGCCTCATGACCGTTGTCTAAAACGTTCTCTTAGAAATAGTTTATCCGCTGATAGACAACGGTTACAAACCGTTGTAGTTTTGAGTTGCCAAAATTCAGAAAATACAACGCCTCATGATCGTTGTCTAAACATTCTCACATTTCAATTAATTGAAATAGCACTTTTATGTATTTGAAATAGCACTTTTATGTATTTGAATTAACACTTTTACATATAAACCCTTTAAATTAGCACTTTTAATGCACTTAGAATTTTTTTTACTATTTGAATAACACTTTTATTTAATTAAATTAGTACTTTTAATAAATTTAGAAAATAAAATTGAACTATTTGAATAACAATTATCAAATTTTTTTCGAAAAGAACAATCATAAAATTAAATAAGCACTTTTAATACAATTAAAAAAATCAAATAACACTTTTAACTATTTGAATAATTCCTTAATATATATATTCAATATTTTGAATGCACTTAAAAAATCATATAACAATTTTAAATACTTGAATAATACCTTTATTAAATTAAATGAACACTTTTAATACATAAAAAATCAAATAACACTTTTAACTATTTCAATAACACCTTTATTAAATTTAATCAACACTCTTAATACATTAAAAACAAATTAAATTACACTTTTAAATACTTGAATAATACATTCATTAAATAGAATTAACACTTTTAATATACTATTTTTTTAAGAGGCACTTTTAATATACTCACAAAAATACACTTTTAACTATTTCAAATAACACCTTTACTAAATTATATGACTATATTTTGAATAGCTCTTTTAGGTATTAAAATAGCACTTATATTAAAGTAATAACAACAATGAAAATGCACTTAAAAAAATTCAAACATTACAAAAAATAGAATTGGGGAAAAAATAGCAGACTGAAAAACACGCATCTTCTCCATCGATCGATCTACCTTCGCCATCGATCTTCGCCATGGATCGCTGCCCTAGCGCCGCCGTCTTGTTCGTGCCCTAGCGTCGCCGCTGTCTCGTTCTTGCCCTAGCCGCCTCGTCTTGCTTTATTCAAAAGCCCTAGCGCCGCCGTCGTCTTGTTCGAATGCCCTAGAGAAGTCATCGTCTCATTGCTCTACCACCGCCGAAGCTCCTCTACCATTGCTGAGCTTCGCCGGCGCTTCTCCACCAGTGCAAGTAAGTTTTCCCTCTCTTTTTTTTTAGTTTGCCGACGATTCTCTCTCCCCCACCGTATTTCCCCCTCTCACTGTGATTACTGTGATTACATGGGTGCTTCCATCTTTAGCCATTTTGTTCTGTTTCTAGGTGGCAAAAAGAGTTGTTTGATTGTTTGATTATAGCTTAGAGAACTCTGCAAAATAACCGCATATTACCTATTTGCTCCGGAGTGGAAAAGCAACAGTCTGTTTATGTGTACTTTAAATGAGGGAGTGATAATTGAATAAGTGAATTGGCTTCTGTCAGAGAGTTTCTGAGTATGGAGGTTATGAACGGAGTCGATGGATTAGTACTTTTTCATTTTGCACTGTGCAGATGCTTAATTTATTTGTAAGCTTATCATTTAAAAATCTTATCCTTTCAGATTATTTTCTTGCCCATCTTAAACACATTTGATCTTTCTTCCGGAATTGACTGCATCTCGTTTGAGAATGTTTTATTCCTACTTTAGAAACTCTCGATATATATCACTTTCTAAGTTAAAAATATCCAGGCCTAGGTCTTTCCTCGCCTTTTTAATGAGGAGAAATTGTGTGTGCCAAATGAAGCCCTTCTTTTGTTGTACACTAGAGTCAGTAAATAACAAGGATCAAGCAACGCCAAATTTTGTTTGTGTAAAATCGTAGTTTATTTTTTGAACTTTTTTTTATCTATCTTGCAAAAATCTCTCTGTTTTTCTATAAGAAAGCATAATATTATGGGTTTCGTAATGGTTTTGATTTTGGATTATACTGAAAATACTTTATATATAACATTTTAAGATAGATTGATATAACCATGTCTCTCTGTCCATGATCTTGGGTCAGGTTCATGTTGTGTTTCCATATCGAGTCAGGTTTGTGAGCAACAAAGAATTATCTTTACAGCAGGAGAATTTTCCAGGTACCTATCGTACAATTTGGCTGTGAACTTGGAGAACATTTATATCGAATATATTTTATTTGCTTATCAATTAATTTAATGTTGCTTGATGGAAATAGAGTGTGTAATAAGAATAAGTGAAATTATGATATATGTTGCTTGGCTATTTGTTATCTGTCCTCCTTCTTATCAGTAGTTGGAATTATTTATTAATTTGTTTGTTAATTGGGGAATAAATTGGTAATATTTGTGCTGTCAGTTAATTCTTGAAGTTGTTTGTTTGCATATAACATTTTCCTTGGTGATAAACAATACAAAAAGCTCTCAATAATGTGCTTGTGGTCTTCAACTTATTTGATATTTTTAAGTGATTAAAATTAGAAATTCTTATGATTGTTGTTATCTTTGAAGTGATTATAGTTGGAAATTCTCATAATGAGTTTAGATTGTTTAAAACTAGCAATAAGCTACTAACTTAGTAATTTTCTTAGTTAAGGCAAAGTTATGGTTGAACTTCATTTGTATGTTAAATTATTCAACGACCTTTTGCTAATCTGTTGTGCTCCTTTTTTTTAGTTTCAGATTTAATGATTCCATTTATTTTTTAATCTTAAGTTTCTCTCCTTGTCTCCCTATAAATGGTCCTTAATTCATACTTATGTAGAACTCTTAAACTAGCATTTTTCCGAATTTGAATTTATGTTTGAGATGATAGCTTTGGGGTGGAGTTGTAAAATTGAAAAATCCTAGAGTGAATAATTTTTTTCAATAGCATTTCTGTGGATGAATGGACTATCCATTAGAATTTTCATTTTTCTGTTCTCGTCAAAATTGTTTATAGTTGAATAATTAACCTACAATTTTTCTTGCCATGTGCAGAGTATAGTGATAACAGGTTTAATTATTCATGCATATTAATTATAATGTATTATATTTATTTAATGATTGTTTTATTATTAAAATTTGAAAAGTAACCCATTGGGAATTGTCGTGAATGCAGAGGCTCCTTTTTTTCTCTAAGGCCCATATCTTTCTACACTATTTTTTAAAATATATTTTTAAATATGTGAAGGGCTATAAGATTGACTGATGTAGGGATGGAAAAGGCCTGCAAGAAACCCACCATCTGGAGAATACTTAAGGTACATAAAATAAAGAAGTAAGTACATATTCTAACGAATGATAATATTTTGTTCATTTTGTGTTTTCCATATGCAGGTCTCTAAGCAACCTGATGGTTACCAATGCGGATTTTTTGTTCTTTGCTACATGCAAGAAATTTTGGAATTTAATGGACAAGTGGCAATAGCTTCGTTGCAGTCATTGGTAATATTTTTTCATATTGCATAAGTCATTCGTAGTGATAATAACTTTTTTACAATCATTTTTTATTTATATTGATTCATAATTCATTTATATTTCATAGTTTAAGAAAAACACTTACTTCGTAGATGAAATCAATCAAATGAGGATTGAATGGGCTGAATGCATTCTGGAGTATATGTATGAATAGATCGAGGTTTGTTTACTTATTTTTCTAATTATTTTTCCATTCTTGGACTATACGTGTGTGATTTTATTTGTTACTTATGCTTTTTCTTTGTAATATAGTGTTGAGAGAGATGGTGCACAAATATTGGTGGAAGAATTAGGCTAGTATATCTATTTTTTGCATGGATGTTGGTAAATAGTAGACAAATCTTTTGTCAATGATATTCAAAAATTATTGTAAATGATTTGTTGGTGGTATTCAGAATTTTATGAAATTATTGTTGGTTGTAGTTGAATGGGAAGAATATTTTTGTAAACTTCATTTTGTTGATGAATTGATAGTTGAATGTTTATGAATTTATTTTGCTATTGATATAATTAATAATAAGTTTTATTAGGAAATAAATAAAAAATTTAAAAAGACAACGTTCCAAAACTGTTGTCTATAATGAAGTTAACGCAACGCTTATTTAATAAAAAGACAATGAGTGAAAAACATTGTAATAAAATAGCAACAACAACGGTTCTAAATCGTTGTATATACGTGTGAGTATAGAAAGACAACGGTTCCAAAACGTTGTAATACTATTATAACAACAACGGTTCTCAACCGTTGTCTATCAGCATTTTAACAACGTTTTTTTGGGTAAAGATAACAGTTATAAACCATTGTCTATTTTGTGTAAAGACAACGGTTGAAAACCGTTGTCTTTCAACGTTTTGTTGGAATAAACAATAGTTTTTTAGGTAAAGACAACGGTTATAAACCATTGTCTATTTTATGTAAAGACAACGGTTAAAAACCATTGTCTTTCAGCATGTTGTTGGAATAAACAACGGTTTTTTGGGTAAAGACAACAGTAATAAACCGTTATATATTCTTTATAAAGACAACGGTTCTCAACCGTTGTCTATCAGTGTTTTGTTGGAATACACAACGGTTTTTTAGGTAAAGACAACGGTTATAAAACATTGTATATTATATGGAAAGACAACGGTTAAAAACCGTTGTCTATCAGCGGAATTAGATAATTTTGTTGCTTACTACAACGGTTTTTTGAAGTAAAGACAACGTCTGTAACCGTTGTAAAAGAAGAGAAAAGACAACGGTTTTTAACCGTTGTCTTTCAGTGGCCACTTTTTACAACGGTGGCTACTACAACGTCCGATGTCTTTCAACATTTTTCTTGTAGTGCTCTAGAGATTTTATCAACACTTTAGTGTCTTGCTGAAACTTCATGGTGTTGGATGTCAACGCCTTCATCATATCCTCCAAAGAAGGTCCTGAATCCTTCTCACCCATGTGTTGCTCAGAGCTCTCAGCACCTCTATCATTCCCTCTAAATAATTGAAATTTTTGTTCCTGAAATGGAGGTCTGTAATTATCTCCTGGTTGATTATTTTGTTGGTTCCCATAACGAAGGTTGAGATGATCTCTCCACCTAGGATTGTAGGTGTTGAAAAATGGATCATACCTTCGACCTTGAGAATTCCCAAAACCAACTGCATTAGCTTGCTCTAACTCATCACTCAGTACTCGACAATCTTCAGTAGAATGCTCTGTAGTATGGCAAACTTTACATGGACAAACTTCTGGAGTTTTGACCTTCATCATCATCTCCATCATGCTTGCAATTTTTTCTAAAGCATCATTTTTAGGCTGCTCCATAGGTCTGCTCGTGGCATCACGTACTCCAAACTGCTGGGTATTTGCTGCCATGCTAGAAATCAATTCTCGTGCAGCTGTTGGTGTTTTACTCATCAAAGCCCATCCACTGGCTGCATCGAGCATGTTTCTATCAGTGAGAGTGAGACCTTCATAAAAATATTGGATGAGCAGTTGATCACTGATTTGATGCTGTAGGCACGAAGCTATGAGACGTTTAAAACGTTCCCAATACTCATACAGTGTCTCCCCTGGCCCCTGTCTAGCACCTGAAATTTCTTTACTCAAGACTGCCACTCGGGTGGCTGGAAAATAATGTTGGAAGAATAACCTCTCCATCTCATTCCATGATGTAACTGATCTGGGCAGCAAGAAGTATAACCAGTCTCGTGCGGTGCTTTTTAGTGCAAATGGGAATGCACTTAGCTTGACATGCTCAGCTGAAACTCCTGTTGGCTTCATACTTGAGCATACGATGTGGAACTCACCAAATTTTGGCATCGTTGCCCAAAAATATATTAAATCCCAAACCAACCTACTAATGTAGTAGGGCAAGTAAGGGGTCGATCCCATGAGGAACAGAGTAATTTAATTGAAATAATTCGTGAGAATTAAGCAGAAAAATGGGGAGGGATTGGTTGTCGACTATAACATTCACTAAAATTAAAATGCAGCAAACTAAATAACAACGAATCACGCTGGTTTGAGTAAACAATATGTGAAACAATATAGCCCTCGGATAGCTTCCCTTTGAATGGTTTTTCTAACTCAAATTAATAACCACGACTATTTAAATTATTACTCGAATCTTTTCCCTAAAATAGTGGTACGACCAAACTAGTTCGAATCGTTTCTTAAGTTTAATTAATCAGAAAGTACGACCCCTGATTAATCTATCCCAGGAACAATCCTAAAACATGTATTCGGGATTTAATTCCTAGAATGCATTCGCCCTAAAACGATAGGAAAAATTAAGCTATGAAAACGAAACGTTCAAATCATATAACTTAAATATTATTATTCCCTAGAGTGATCTGCCCTAGTTGCTACCATATCACAAAATTGCACAATTACGAATTACAATATGTGAATTAGCTAGAGATGAATAACAAACAAATTAGGGTGATCAATTCTAATTAATCCGTCATTCAAAACATGCAAAGCATATGATCAAATAATAATAAAATCGAGATAAGAATTGAAATAAAAACGTTCATACTAATTCGCAAGAAAATCAAACCGTTCAAAGTTCTGCATCCTCGGACTAGAATATAAAAACTTAGCTACTAAACATGATTAATCAAACATCAAAAAAATAATAAAAATACTAAAATCCTTACAACTTGTCTTCACAAATTACATAACTCTCACTTCTCCTTCTCAGAATTCTCCCAACGAGTAGTGGAGCATCGCTTTCGGTCCCCCTTATGGATCTCTCCCATCAGACAGATCAACGGCACCGGGCATGGGATACACAGGCAGAAGAGCGGATTTGACCGGGCAGACCAGATGAGCGAGATTGATTTAAATGTTAAGGCCTTAGGTGCTATCACCTATTCCCCTGCTTATGCTTTGAATGGATATCGCTCTGGCGTGATAGATAGAGGAGGGAAAGGGTGTTCTTCACTTCATTCTAGTTCTTTGGAAAGGGCTCTTTTACCTTTGCCGCCGCGTCGCGAACTAGCCCCCGCCACAGCAATATAGGATTTTCTTTGATTGCTCCAGCCCACCCCTTCCTTACTCTCATTGCTTTGCTGTCGAGAGCAGGCACAGACGCCCTAGCAAGCACCTACTGATACGATCAGATGCAGAAATATCATTAACCCGTATGTGCCCGGCTTCGCGGGATCGGGCTGCAATGCCTCGTGATCCCTCTATTACTGGAACCGGCCCGGTCGCAAAGAGAGCAGTTGATCGGTTCTTAGTAGTTTCGAGGAGCTAGCTAGTAGCCCCATAGACTATTGGATTCTCAAGATTGGAGTAAAGAATGACGATGGAATAGGAATGGGAATAGGCTGAGTTGAGTACAAACGAAGGATAGGTATTAGCTAAAGGGCACCCGCAGGTTCACCTTAGTCCCATCTCACATTGCCTCCCAGTTCCCAACGTCATTCAATTTACCTGTAATTGAAAAAACAACAAATCAAAGTAAACTGACGACAAAAGAAATAATAAGCGGAATTACCAAAATTGTGCTAGAAATTGATAATTAAACAACCAATAATAGCATATAATTTATGCACAATTAACCACTTATCAAGCCACGCCTATGGATAAAACTAATTCAAAGAGTACGGATAAGAAAAGAGTCATTGTGGAATCATCCCCGAATGATAGACTCAGAAAGTATGCGTGTAGTGTAAAACAGAATGATGTTGTACTGAATATTATGACATGCACTACAACATCTAAATATCAGAATGTAAAACAGCGGAAGACTAACACTATAATGCAAAGGAGTAAATTTTTCATAGACTTGTTAAATAAAGTCTATGATGTCTTTCGGCGAAACGTTTCACTAAATCGAGAATGAATACAAAGGTTTGTGTAAAGAGTTTCAAAGACAGAACCTTTACAACGGAAATGAAGACTCAATATCACCTAACTCTAAAACGGCTAAGTGTAGTATTACAAAATATTACACCGTCAAAAGTAAATCAAAGACATCTACGCTAATGACACTTCAAAATACCTATGTTGCTAAATGAGGTAACATGCGCAAGTAGCAACGTAAAGGGGGAATAACGGCCCTATCTCTTGGATGCACTAACGCACTCAACAATTGATATTCTAATATTTCTTGCCATTGCTGAAGTCCTCAGCCTTCTATTTATAGATGTCCTCGCCTTCAACCATAGATCATTCTAGATGGATTTAGAAAGACTCCAAAATAACTTCCCCTTATTTCTCTCTCCTAACCGTCCATGTAGATAGTTGATTTCGTGACTTACTCCTGCAACCGCATGATCTAGGTCCTTATAAAACTCTCTGGAATTGGTCTTGAATCTGGATCCTTGTAGAAGATTCTGGATTCTGTCCTCAATGTTGTACTCGATGTTACAGCATCCACGGCAATATTTGACTGAGTCTTCATTCCAGATTCTTGTAGAATGTTCTAGATCTTCAACCTGCAATGTCACAACATCTATTACAACATTGAACTGTTAGAGAATAAAAGTTAGTTATATGAAGAAAGAAAGGGTCAAATTTTGATGTAGCAAAATATGTGATGACATCACATGCGACATCAACATAGTAGGTCCATTATAATAAGAACACATTTTTTTGGGTCATGTAATATTATGCTAATATCATTTTTGCACGGGATTATTTATTTTCCATGTCATGCAATATCATTTGGCCCAAAAATTGTAAATAAGTACAAAAATGTTTAAACCGTTGACCTATAATATTGAAGTAGAATACAATGTAGTTGTGTTTGATAAATAGCCTAACTATAATGGGTCGTTATTAGAATGAACCGTCTAATAATATAATATGTACTAAGACCAGATAATGAGTATTTGAGATAGCCCAAATAGAACAAAATAATAATATTATTAATGAGCACCATTATAATAAGGATCCATATTTGTAATGGATCCATTATAATAAGAACATATTTTTTTGTAATATTATCATACAAAAAATGTTAATGAAATGCAAAAAATTTGCTAAAGAAAAATGCATAAGATCTTTTTTGCACTGGATTGGTTATTTTCCGTGTTATGTGCAAAATTAAAATTTTAAAAATTGCACATACGGAAAAAAATACAAACATTGCATTATTAAAGGCTGTTTGTGCAATATTTTTTTAATGTGCAATTTTCACTGTTGTGCAAAATTATTTGCACAATAATATATGGAAATTAGACTCCAGAACCAATAATTGCGAATTTTTCTGGTATGTACATTTTTTAAATATAGTCGTTACACAATATGGTAGTTGCAACAGTGGACTGGGAGGTATTTCATAACTATAAGAAGGGGTGCATAATGCATGCATTGCTCACAAAAAATAAACTCATCACAACACATCACATAAAGTATGTCTTCATACACAGGACATACTTATCCCAGGTATTCAAGATCGTATTGCAAATCTTGCAGTTGCCCCACAACGATAAAGGTTTCGGAGACACAAAACAATCTGGGGAGATTGTACTACAATTGTGCACAACATGGATGGTCTCACTGGTGTAACCCAATTGATTGCAGTTCTCCTTCAAATGAGATGGATGAGGTTTCAAGTAGCAGACAAGAGAAGGATACGGTTTGTCAAGATTCAACAGCAGTGCCTAAGAACAAATATGAAATAACAATTGTAACCTTGATAATAGCTAATATATTGACTATACTTGAAGTGTCTATAATATGTGGGTTGATTGCAATGCTTGTAATGTGATTTGTTGTGTCACTGAAATCTGAAAATGGAGTAATAAAATTTTAAATTTTTGAATCAATATGATTGCAATTCTGATATGCACAACCATTCATCCATTCAAACTAAAATTTTTATAAACAGGTGCAAAATATGAAAATTGATCGTGTAAACCATCAATCAATGAACAAACTGAAAGGATAATCCACTTTATATTACTGAATAGGCTGTTTAACAAAAAAATTCAGTAGTATAAAACAAACTGAAACTCAAAAAATCAATTGTACACTTAGGAAAACTTATTTTGGAATCTCACAATAACAAGTTTCACTAAGCTGAACTTTGATCAGAAAAATTCATGATAGATACAAAAACAAAAGTTGTACACCAGATTCTAAGTAGACTTGATAGACAATCTGGTATTTTTCTTCGGTCTCTCGCCGTAGGAAGCATTTCTTGATTTTTTAGGTCTCCTAGGTTGACGTTGTGCAGTTGGTGGGATGTTACCCTGGTATGTTTCTCGTTGGACGAGTATTCAAACTGAAGACTGTCTGTAATTGGAGAGATGTTACCCTGGTATGTTTCTCAGTAAGATTTTTGTGAAGTAAGACTCATTAATGTGCTCATACAACTCTTTACAATATTATTGAATAACTGCAACAGCGTTAGCGCATGGAAAACCTTTAGTCTGCCACAAGAAACATGAACATGTCTTACACTTCAGATTCACCACACACGAAAAATCAGAAAATACTTCAAACTCACCACCAGGGCAAGTTGTTACTTTCCATGACATAGAAGTCTCAGAAAGAACACTCCATTTCATATACTTTTTTGGGACTATAGGGGTGGTCCAATCCTTAGATTCTGCCCTACGTTCAACAAACCACCTGGATATGTTGAAATGTATCCAATCACATAATTTGGTAACTGGAAGGGGGCGTGCCTCTAAAATCCAGTTGTTGAATGACTCTGCTGCATTGGATGTCATCTCACCATAACGAGTTATGTTTGGAGAATAAGCCGCTGCCCATTTTTCAACTGCCAACTGTTCAATCCATTCTTCTGCGATTTCGCCACCAACTTCAATGAAAGCTTTCTTATGTTCTTCAAACAACCATTTAGATGGGGCATAAGCACATGCTTTAAATAAATCTCTCAAATTAGCACGCATCTTGTTAGTCCAACAAGTAGAGAATCTGCCCTTAAGGTTGAGAAGAAGATGATACAGACAAAAAAAGTGGACTTCCTCATCAAACACATTCTTGAATGCAGAGATAATCCCAGTGTTGCGGTCGGATGTGTACAAAATTTACTTCTTGTGAATCAAAATTTCATGGACTTTGCGAATAAACCAAGACCAGTTGTCTGTATTTTCGGCTGATACAATGCCAAATGCTACTAGAAATAAACCCAAAAAATGCATTATATATCAGAATTTACAAACACAAAATTGCACTTATGTTTTGTAAAATTGAACATGAGACAACTAAAGTGCAAATGATTTAATGCACACATGTACTAATATTTTGCACATTAACTAACAGTAAAAGAAAACAACCTAAAAATCTATTGCATGAGTTTCAAAAATAAAAATAAACAGAAAGAATGACAATTTAAATACTTTCATTGTAGAATAGAATTAAATACATTTACCGTTATTGCCGTCTTTGGCCGTAGCAGACAACAAGATACCGTGGGACCAACCCTTGAGAAATATACCATCAGTGAACAATATAGGACGACAATGGGTGAAACCATCAATGCAAGCCTTAAATGAGATAAACAACCTTTGAAAACAATGTGACTCTTTGTTGTGCTCGAGAATAACTACACTTCCGGGGTTGGTTGTAATGACATCATTACAATATCATCTAAGGTGATCGTATGAATCACTAAATTTGCCAAAAATATTATCTTTCGCAGCTTCCACGGCACGCCATACTGTATAGTAAGGAACTTTCATCCCATAGCAATTCCTCAAAACATTCTATAACTCTGAACCCATTAATGATGGTTTGCTTTTGACAGTTTGGGTGGTAAGTGTAAACACAAATTTTTGTATTTAAATAAATAAATAACGAAAACTGGAATTACAAAGATAATTAAATCGAATCAAGTGATTGTTCGGGTACAATCTCTAGAAAACTCCTCTGATTCTCTCTTCGTAGTTGACTTTGACTTTGAGTCTCGAATTCGTCGGGGTTGAAACCGTTGTTGATGAACTTTGGAGGAGAAAATATCGATCTGAGGGGCTTAGCACCTTGATCTCGGATCAAACGCCGTCTTTGACGAAGAACTTGAAGAATTCTATGGGAGAAACGCCAATCGGAGGGGCTTAGCACCTTGATCTCGGATTGAACGCCGTTCTTGATAAAGAACCCGAAGAACTCCTTGAATCACCGGACTTGATCCGCAAAGCTCGAAATCCAGTGTATTTCGATGCTCTCCGTATGCTTCTGTGTGTTCTGAAATGGCTGAAATGAGAGCCTATTTATAGATGATGGAAACCCTAGGTTTAACGGGTCTGGCCTGTTAAACCAGGAAATATTCCCGGCATCTTCAGGAATATGCTTCCATGATTTGATTTGTTAGATTTGATATGATTTGTTGGGCTTTAGAAACCTGACATGATTTATTGGGCTTTAGAAGTCCAACTCAATTAATTGGACTTTAGAGGCCCAAATTGATTTATTGGACTTTAAAGACCCAATTCAATTAATTGGACTTTAAAGGCCCAAATTTATTTATTGGACTTTAGAGGCCCAAAATTTAGTTTATTGGACTTTAGAGGCCCAATTCGATTTATTGGACTTTAGAGACCCAAATTTATTTATTGGACTTTAAATGCCCAAATTTATTTATTGGACTTTAAAGGTCCAATTCAGTTTATTGGACTTTTGAGGCCCAAATTTATTTATTGAGCTTTAGAGGCCCAATTTGATTTAGGCCCAGGTTATATGCACACATTTTTTTATTAAGAACACCACATATTGAAAAAACACACTAATTATTAAGTAAACCTCCCAATATCTCCCTGAAATGCCCTTTTAAAAATCAGTTCCCTCAATTGCATAAACACCGTAAAAAAGAATTGCACACCCACCTTCCCTCCAAAGCCCGTCGCCGTCCTCTCGCCTCCACCGCCGGGTCGTCCCCTGTCGCGCCACAGCCTCTGTCGCGCCAGCGTCCTCGTCGCGGTGGCCCGTGTTTTCGCCACCGTCCTCGTCGCGCCGCTGCCCCTGTCGCGCCACCGCCTCTGTCACGCCGCCGCCCTCGTTGAGCCACGCCACCGTCTACTTCTATGACAAGAACAAATTTGCCCGGTTAGTAATTAGGTTCTAATTTTTTAGAGAAACAGAAACCCATGGGTTTATGTTACGAATTTTGGGTAGAATTTTGGATTGTTTGTTGTATTTTGTAATTTACTTTAGCATTGTTCGTCAATTTTGAAAGCTGCTCTCTATTTCCCTGAGATTTTCACATTGGTGCAAATTCTGTAAAAGGTTGTTAGTTCTTGTCGTTTTTAAATAGTGGGATTTCAGAAGCTTGCAAAATCTTGAATTTTTTTGGTGGGGTTGACATTAAAGTTAACATTTTTATTTAATTTCTGGAGAAATATGGCTACTGCCGTTGGATGTGGTTCTTAGCCTGGCTCTTGGGCTTAAATTAGGGATAGGTTATCAAGAAAAAAAATTGAGAAATAATAATGGGAAGAATTGATTTGAGGTTTCTTGTGTTTCTTCTGATGCTGTTGATGATCCTTACAAGATTTTAAGGATTCGGCATGGTGCTTCTGGAAATTAATCTTTGTTTCTGTAAATTATCTCTTTAGATATTCAAATCTATAATCTCGGGTTTTCTGCAAATTATTTGAAGTTTGAAGGATAATATATTTATTTATAACTGAAATTTTTGGAGATAGTTTCTGATATCTGATTCTTGAAATTGATTTAATTTTATTATTTAATGGCCTTAATTAATTGTACTTAATGCTCTGTGATCCTTATCGCATGTTCGAATTTGAAGGTCTTAATGTTACCACATTTTGTGATTTATTCCCTAATTCGAAAAATTAGATTGTCTGCCTTCAATGCTTTGACCCTAATTCTGCACCTCTTTGACCACATGTTTTGTTAAATTTTTTAAAGTCACTATATTTCAGTGTATGGAATTGATGATAGGGGCATTTCAGCCATTTAAAATATATTTTAATTTTAATTTATTTTAAGTGGTGTTCTTAATAAAAAAAGTGTGTGCATATAACCTGGGCCTTTGATTTATTAGGCTTTAGAGGCCCAATTCGATTTATTAGGCTTTAGAGGCCCAAATTTATTTATTGAGCTTTAGAGGCCCAATTTGATTTATTAGGCTTTAGAGGTCCAATTCGATTTATTAGGCTTTAGAAGCCCAAATTTATTTATTGAGCTTTAGAGGCCCAATTTAATTTATTAGGCTTTAGATGCCCAATTTAATTTAATGGGTTTAGAAGCCCAAATTGATTTATTAGGACTCAATACTTGGATTGGGCCTAATTAATTTAATAAGTCAATTAAATTATCAATTATTTATTATATTAGAAATTATATGTATTTAAATTTCTAAATAATAAATTTAATTGATATTTAATATGTAATTTCCACGTGTCGCTTCTTAATTCGGCAATTAAATTTTGTCTGCTTATAGTAAGATCACCAATTATACTAGGGGCAAGACGTTTTGTCTTGTTGTTGACCAAAACACCTAAACATTTGTGAGACAATTGAGCTTTATAGATGATAAAAGCTCTGGAGCTCTTTTTAAGCTTAGCCCTGACAAACCAATTACAACTATTGTTGGTTGCTTCTGTGCAGACCGTATATATATATATATATATATATATATATATATATATCGAGCATTGTTCGTAATGAAATTGAAACTGAAACCTAATCTAGTTGAATACTTCATAAGACTTTGCCTAAAATCAACAGCTCCACCAGAAAAAATGGCACCAACACCATGCTTCAAGAGGTCTACCCAACTATCAGAAAGATATGAATTTTTCATAATGGTAGGGCTTACATCATATCACGAAATACTACACACCCCAGAAAACTCATCAACATTTGCATCGTTCTTTTGAGCATGAGAATTTTCTTCTAATGGACCGACACCATAAAATAATTATGAATGGACGGATTCACATGTGGAGTTGGAAGGAATAGAAATATTTGGATTTATAGCAGGAACCTCAGAAAACAGGGGAGTTCACGTGTAACAGACACAACAACCTCGATTAAGTTATGCGATGATCTACTGTATAAAAATTTCAAACTTGCAACATCATCATTATTCTCCAAACAACAATTACTCAAACTACCAACAGAACATGAAAGCGAAAAACAACCTAGAACGAGTTCAGGCCACTTCCTTAATACCTGAGATTGTAAATGTTGAAATGTATTGTCAACACCTAAAGATATTAACTTACACATCCCATTGAATTTGACAGCGAAAATGAAATGTTGATTGCCCATAAGTAGTCGGAAATAAACAACGAAATGCTGAATTTGTTTTCTTCTATAATGTAAACCTTCGAACATAACGATGGGGGAACGGAATGAAATGAACGAAACGAGGAAAACCCACAGCTCAGTATGTTACCAAGAAGAATTTGAATTTTTGAAAAATGGATGAATAACATCTCACAGCTTGATGTGACAGAGAGGAGAGCGGCGGTAAGGGATGAGAGAGAAAGGGCGAGAGAGTTGAGAGAGAAACGAGAGAGAGAAGACGCGAGTTGGGAGAGAGAAACAGGATAAAAAAAATAAGGGTAAATCAGGGATTTTGCATAATTGATGGGCCCCAGCAGAAAAAAAATTACACCTCTTTATAATATGGCTCAAAAGTTACACCTCATTATAATTATTCCTATATATATATTAAATATGTGAAAAGAGATTTTTCATTAATTTTTAGTTAATTTTAATGAATTTTCAATGTAAATGGATACACATTAGCATCTACCAATCAGATGATTCCAGATATGATATTTTATCTCAATAAAAATAAATTAAAATAAAAAATAAGTGTCATGTCAGATATGATCAGATGTGTAACCTGGAGTAGTAGGACATAGGACCAAAATATCGATTTTGTATAAGTTACAGGATAATTTTCAAAAATCAAAAGTTAGAAGGACAAAAATCACAAACGACAAAATTAAAGGACAAAAAAGTGCATTTCTCAACCTCCAATTGTCACATCCTAATTTTATAACGCTGACTTGAATAAAAATTTCTTTTCAAGAGTTCATAAAAATAATTTTAATTTTTTTGTGGGAAACAATTTAATAAAATTTAATAAATATTATCAGCGGAAACATAAACATGAGAATTTTTAATAAATAATAAAAAAAATGTCAACTAAAATAAATTGCATAAACTGTCTCAATTTTCTTAAAAACTTAATTCACTCCAAAAATAATCTTACGAAAAGAAATTTAATGTCATGCTATGAATTAAAAATGCTAAAATAAATAACACCAACCAATCCACCTTGCCTCTGCCGCAACTCCGTTATTCTTGATCTGCAAAAGCATTAATTTGATTGGGGTGAGCAACCAACTAGCTCAGTGGGGTCCTATTTGTCACGGTTAAATATTCAACATAATCAAAATAGCAACTCACATACCACATAACCATAACGTTTGTCAGCAAAGTCAACCATAGTAACATAGCATCATAATCGGTCCTTTCCACCGAAATATGGTTCTTAAACTCATTATGTCACGCGGTCCTTTCCACCGGAACATAAATCATAGCATAGTATGCACACGGTCCTTTCCACCAATCATACACATAAATAGTATGTTACACGGTCCTTTCCACCGGAACATACCCATATCATATCATATAGCACATAGTAGCAAGCAACAAATCTCAATCATGCAAGGTATTTAAAAGTGACAAATAATTACCAATCATATAGAGAAAACCCCACCTTAAGTCCTGATAAATCTTGTAAATACGTGAATTGGTTTAATGAGTATGGTCCCCGTCACCTAAAAAAATAATTAAATAATAAATCTTAGAATTCCAAATGCACTATTTAATAAGTTACAAAATCTTATTAGTATTACCTACTTGGGCTTTTCTTAGGATAGTCAGGTTGTCGCACTGATTATTAGTAGTCATAGTCTAAAATCGCGCCACGTATCGTCGTATTCCGTCGTACTAACCTGTTACCTATTGTACAAGTTTAATATTTTTTTAATTGTTTATTAGTTTTATTTTGTTATTTACTATATCATCCTTTTTAAAACAAATTAAAAAGTATATACATACATTTAGATCAATTAAAATAGATCTCTGCTTCTCTGTAAAAAAAAAAAAAAAATTTGATCTCGCCTCAAATCTATGCCGCCGCCTCACCGCCAGCCACCGGCACGCAGCGCCCATCCCGTCGCCCACCGCTCCGCGCCCCCACCGCCCGTCGTCTCCAGCCCGTCGCCTATCGATTCACTCCCCCACCGCCCTTCGTCGTCTCTAAATTGTGATCGGTGCTTGAAGAGGGAGATACGGTGTTCGTCGTTAAACCTGACCTTCATCCACAGGCATCGACGAGGACCGCCGTGAACGCCCAAGTTCGTTATGGAGCCGCGACTGCGCAAAGACAACCAAATTTTGCCGGGTAATTACGATTTATCTTTAAATCCAAACCTTAATTTTTTGGGTAATGTACTACGCAAAGAAAGCATAAAAGAATTCTCTTATTCAATTTCTTTAATTCAAAGGGTTTCTTGTCGTTTTCTCTGGGGATGGATGATTCAGGAAAAAATGTGAAAGATTCTTGTGTATAATTTTTCACTTTCTCTCACTTTTTTCTGAAAAATCCTTCTTGGGTTTAGTGAATTTGAGTTGATCTTGAGAATGCAGCATGGTAAAATCATTATTGTTCCTTTAATTTGTGGTTTCGCAAGTTATTTTAGAATGTGAGTTTGTGATTTTTCCGCCTAAAAATTAACAGGAAAATCATTCCTTGTTACTGTGATTGCCTTTCGAGAGAGGGGGACTGGATTTCTTATTTTTCAAAATCCAACTCCAAATGTATCTTTGGTCAAATGATTATGCTACCTCATTTATTAATTGGCTTTAATTACTAGAAGAAGGTCTCAATTCTCCATTCTTGAATGTGAGAGTGCTTTAATCTTCCCCATTTGTTGTAAACTTACAATTTTCATGGCATTGTCGGTTGTGGTTTATGCTCTCTTTTCTGTTTCCTGCTGCTATTTTCCAAAGGTAGATAATCTTATCAAACATTGTAGTACATAGATCTGTAAGACATATATGATATTTCTCCCAAATCATGAATTCTGCTCTGATCTTTTTTAAATTTTTGCTAAATGTTAAAAATCAAATAAATTTTAGACAGCAGTTTCACCAAAATCCTGGAATCTTCTATGTTTTCATATATGTCTAGAGTTTCACCAAATATGCCTTCAATTTCATAATCATATTGCAGTGGCTATTTAAAATGTTTGTTACTCAATTGCTTGTTTTGTGGGAATTTAGATTTAAGACTTTTATTTAGCTTGCCTCACATTTGATATTTTCTCGAGCAGAAAATGAAAGACAAATACTCTTTACGTCCACGTGCGATATGTCATGAATTTGCTAGCAGGTAACATGTTTTCCGTTTTGCTTTTAGTGCATCCACCCAAGAGAATGCATTATGATAGGAAAAATGTAAGCCATCAAACAAAAGGTTATTGTAGATTTTACGGTGAAAACCTAGTATATATATGAATGAGTGCAATTTAGAAACAAATTGCTGTTGGAAATGGAAAACCTCAAATCATCTGAAGAATTTCGTCTGTTGATTTGAGTGGTTCCAAGCAGACTTGATTTCTTATTTCAATATTTAAAAAAGTATCAAAATTTTGTTCTTAAAACTTTTTGCTCTAAACGTGTTGAGATATTCTTGCCATTACACATCAGTTACTGAGTAAATCTTAGGATTTTGATTGAAGTAAAGCCTACATTTGTCACTTGATTTTGTATTTATGTTCAACAAAAACTTGCAGACATGAAAGACGTGTAACACTCGGGAAAAGGAATCGTGATGCTGGAAAGGAAAAGAATTGGAAACGAATTAGAGGTAAAAGGGTGAAAGTGAATACCTCTAAGCCTTACTGAAATGTTTGCTGCTTAGAGATACGATGTTCAAATTTTCGCCTCAAGCTTCCAAGATCATTTCTGCAAATTCCTTCCAAGTGTTGTTTGTACCTTAGATGAGTCCCCAACTCTTTGTACATTAACCTTGTAGACTATGTACTGTTGATAGATATTGTTATACAATTTATTAATTGAAGACATTGGTGAAACGAAAGGAATATCTCTTTTCCTTGTATGGTTTAATAAGTCGTGTTTTGAATTAGCGTTTTATGTTGAGATGAGTGTTAAACGCGTTAATTCTCTTGTGTGCTACTCGTACAATCATATTCAATCCAATCGTGCTAAGGGGTGTATGTGTACCTATACGTGTGTGTTTTGTATATATTGTGTTACAAATCATTAGGGTTGAATGTTTAGTTAAATCTGGCGGTTTTGATTATTTCTTCAATCGAACCGAAATAACATACATACCGAAATTGGACTGAATTAATGCAGACTATGCAGTTAGATAAATAGGCAGAAAATGAAACTTTACATATTTTTTATATTTGTATTTTTTATAAAAATAATTCTTCATAAAAAAAATTAACCGTTTATGATTAAAAATGAAAAAATAAAAAAGAAATTTTGGGTCTTGAATTGAGAAATAAAAATGGATCTTAAATTGAGAAAATAAAATGAAAATGAAAATAAAAATTAGATCTTAATCTAAGACATTTCAACACCTAAATTGAAACTCAACATAAAAATTGAGCCATAATATAAAATTCATCCCAGTAATTTCTTTTAAAAAACGCTATCCACTTGTGTTTATAAATATATTTTTTTATTGTCTTTTTAAAACTAAAATTCTCTCTATCAGTAAATATATGCTTGAAAATATTATAAAACAAAATTATGACTCTTATAACGTTATAACAGAAGACGCGTGTTGTTATGAACACCAATTACTATATATTCATCTTTGTCCACTGTCATATGCTCGTTATTACAGATAAGATATGAAATGCGGATTAAGATTTGCGGAAAGTAGAATCTCAATGTCACTCGAGATTCAATTAACGACGTATAACGATATGAACACCGTTATGACCACTTACGATGATAAATTAATCGTTTTCTAATCTTATCACAATTCTCAATATTTTAAGTAGTGCTTTTTAGTTCAGTAGAAAATCATAATAACAATATTCATGTCGTTATAACGAGAATCATGTTGTTACAGCCACTAACGACTACAATAAATCAATTCATTACTCAAAATTTAATTTAGCACAAGACTTGACGCTCTATAATATTTTTTGGGCTCTATATAAACGTTATATTCTTCCGTTAAAAAATTTTAGGTCAAAAAATCAACGTATAGCCTGGTATTTAACGGTCTATTATATTTTTTTTTGGTCCAACATATCAAACTTCACAATTTATTTCTCCCTTTCGAATTCAACAAATTGAAGCGCGTGGCGAAAGTTTTACATTTTTTAACCAACATTCAATATCCAACTAAACATGCGGTGATTAGACATGACTCAGAGAGATAGGATAAAAATGGATTAGTACACCCACCATAAAATTCTTATTAACCCCTTATAAATCCTAATTAAGAGATAGGAGAAACATTATCGGTATATTGAAATATCAAACAAGTGTATCCCATTATATATTAATATGGAGTTTATAATATTTATAAGTTTTTTTTTAGGAGTTTAAGTCATGTGCTACTATTTGAAAAAATAATTTATGTTTGTAATTAAGAGTCAAGAATATAAATAATTGCATATTAATAATGATTATGCAATATATAATTAATCACTTATATAATAGTATTAACATATTGAGTAAAATTATTAAAAAATGACTATCTCAATTAATTTACTTTATTTCATCCTAATGAATATATTTACAAATATTAGTATTATTAAAAAAACTGAATATAATCATATATAATATTTATTACAATATATATTATTCTAATATATATACATTGACTATATAAAATATTTTTTCTATTAATTGTCTTTCTTTATTAAATGTATAATAAATTTGAAACAAAATTTATATTAGTTTTTCACTCCTAATTATAATAATATTAATACCTAGCATGAATTATTATACAATTAATATTATAATTACTTAAATTTAATATTATAATTATACAAAATTTTATACATATATATTATTATTTGATAGAAAATATTAATATATAATTTATTATATTGTAAATTTTATTTAACGAACATACCGCGTAATACGTGTGGTCTCATCTAGTACATTATATATAGATACCGAATACCGTATACAAATACTAATTTCTTTTTTTTATTTATTTTTGAAAGAAAATTTCTTTTAATATTTAAATAAATATTATATTTGGTTTTCAAAAAAAAAAATTATATTTCCTAAAATTATATAATAATCAAGAAAATTTGTTCTTAAAAAAAAGGAAATCAATTAATTAAAGTTTAATTATATATTAAATCACCACATTTTTTTTAGTTTCAATATAATCTAGAATTTCACGTAATTGCAAATGGGTCATTTATATATAGGTTAAAAAAAATAGACTAATTATAAATAGATTTAAAAATTTGAATAAAAGCACAAAAAATATTTGAACATGCGCACAAAAATATTTGAACATTAACCTATTTATAATTGGATTTATGACTCTAAGGTACTATATAATCAATTTTATTGCTTCTAGATACAACTCTAAAAAAAGAATACTAATAGATACAACTCACTTTTTAAAGTACCCAATTTACCCTCATAAAAAACCTAACCTGCGTCACTTTTTTTTCATTTCAATTATTCACCCTCTCTCTAACCCCTCACTCTCTCTCTCTCTCTCTCTAAACCCTAGCCTAATTTGCCGCCTCCTCCACAAAATCCGTCGCCGCCGCCACCAAATCCACGATGGTCGGAGCACGATCGACCAAGGAGCTTGCCGCTGCCTCCATCGCTCTGAAGGTCCACCACTGTCGTTCGTGTGCCGCCATTCGTGGGTCGTTCACGTGCCGCCGTTCGCGTGCCAGCGCTTGGAGCGCATCTCGATCCAATGGTGGTCGGCGGATTTTAAGGCGACATCGGTGTAGATCTGTGTGAGTTCGCCGCCGCCGTTCGAGGAGCAACTATGTCTATGCCGTGTAGGTGTCGTGTTAGAGTTTTTTTCAGGTTTGTGATGAAGAGCGGTGGCGCTAATTTGGGGCACCGCCGTGGGGGCGACGATGACGCTGGGTTCGGGTAATGGTAGAAATAGTAGAAAACTTGCACTGAGTTTGAATTTTAGATGACGCTGTGTTCGGGTAATGGTAGAATTAGTAGAAAATTTGCACTGAGTTTGAATTTTAGATGACGTTGGGTTTGGTATTTTTTTAATGGTGGCTTGCAGTGATTTCTTGATTTTCTAGATCGATTCTTGTTTAATTTCATGAATCTTGTATTTTTCTTTTGAAAGCTGTTAGTATACAATTGGTAATAAATAATGTGCAGATCTTTTTTCTTCTGCACATGTGCATTTTTATTTTCTTCTGCACATGTGCAATGGTAAGATTTTGTTAATCGGATAAAACTTAATACAAAATGAAAATAATAAAAAAACGAGAGAAGAATAGATAAAATAATCGGTTTGAATTTGATTGTGAACCATGCTAATTTTTTAACCGATAATGTAAGAGGGAATCGATTAATCTCTGTAATATCGTCTTTTTTTATTTTTTTGAAACCGTGATATCACCTTCAAAAGTGCAGAGAATATCCGTAAATTAATAGACCAATGGAAAATGAATCTCAACAAAAATCTGCCTCGGGAACAGAAAGGCCGTACAAAATAAAGGAAGACCGACAATTGCTGTAGGAGGGGTAAGGGTAATTTTGGAACAATCAATCAAATTCTTGTATCTGCCAGTAATTACAAAATATATTGTACCTTATAGTGTTAGGGGTGTTAATATTGTACCCCATAGTTACTAGCCCTTTATAATTTTGAATTTTTTCTTGAACCTATTTGTAATTTTCTCATTGCAAACTGAACACTATTGTTAAATGTTGTTGCAAATTAGCTTTTCAGACAACTCCATTTGTGCCCTTAACATGTTTTTTTATTATTTATTTATTAAAACGAATTAAAAAACAACATCTTTCGACTAAAAAGGCACTACTACATTTTCGCTCATAGATAACGGATCTATGTAGAAAATCAATGGTTATCTAGGCGGGGGTTATCTATGCTGGACGCTCATAGATAACGGATAAAAAAATCAATAAATATCTGTTATCTATGTGCGTCTTGCAGATCGAGTAAGACGCACATAGATAACGGATATTATCCGTTATCTATTCTTGTTTATGTTCGTTATCTATTCCTTAAATAGATAACAAAAAGTATCCGTTATTTATTAATAAGTATATCCGTTATTTATTCCTTAGAAAGATAACGTAATATATCTGTTATTTATTATAATGTATACCCGTTATCTATTCCTCCGTTATTTATTCCTTAGAAAGATAACATAATATATCTGTTATTTATTATAATGTATACGCGTTATCTATTCCTTAAAAAGATAACAAATTATTTTTGTTATCTTTTCATAACTAAATCCGTTATCAATTAAATTTACTAAATAAAACGGAAAAAAAAATGCATTAATTTCATCATCAAATCAAAAGTCAATATTCATACAATAATTCCTGTCAAAAAAAATATTTATAGAATAATTCAACAAAATACACGATAACAGTTACTACTTGATAACATATAATTGAACAAACTGAGCCCACTCCGACCGCACTTCATCAATTTCAATCTTGGTGTACGTTTTCTCCGTGAACTACCAATAAGACATATACATATTATACTAACAAACCATGCAATATTTAAAATTATATTAGTAAGGATGGCAAATAGCTGACAAAGTTCTTCATACCAATAGCTTAAATGACTAACCATTGAATAAGCTGCAAATTATCTGTATGCAGGATAAAGGAAGAGCAGTCACCATTTTCACTGAAGTATAATTTAACATATTTCAGAAATTTGGTAGTTTAAAAGGCCATAAGAGTTTATAGCCCTCAGATTCCTATGAAAAAAAGTTGGTCCTAAGTTTTTAGGTACATAACCTGTGTAACATACTTCAGGATTTTAAATTGTCATGTTGATGGTACTGAACTTAGAAATTGACACTTTTATGGATTTGATTTTGATTTCTCCTAAACTCAATAGCATGGACTTCCTATATTTAATCCTGCTTAAGGCTTGTTATTTAGTAATTCCCATTTTTGGTTGAAAACAAATGGAAAGATGGGGTAAAGTGAGAAGTAAACATTTCAATACTATATGGAGGAATGAAGAATGCAACATGGATGACACATGCCAAACAAACCAAGTAATCTGCACAAAGAATACCTCTAACTTTTCGCTTTCACCCTTCAAACGATCAATCGATTGCCGCAACTCCTTGACTCTTGCATCAGCTCTAGAAACCAATGTCTAGACAAAGAACATTAACTAAAATCAATATTTCCCTGACAAAAGGTTCCATGACAAATATACTCAATATGTTTGATCAATATGCAAAATCGAGTGAACAAAAAATTGTGCCAGTTCAACAATATAATATCATTTTTTTGTATTTTTAACACTGTAACAATGTACCATCAATAAACAAAAGTAATGTATGTCTCCGTCTATATCCAGAAAACTTCATTTCTGTAGAACACACTCAGTGTTTTTTCACTTCAACATTTGACTATATTACTACATGAACAATATATAAAAAGATGCCTATCGACATACCTCTTCACTTAAAAAGAGGCGCATTGTCTTATAGGATAAGAATTGTCTGGTTTCTGCAGATAATTTCAAAATAAATCTAAAGCATTACTTTAACGCCAAGTGAAATATCATAAATATTATTGGTTAAGCTTAAATTCATGCACTAAACATACTCTTTAGACCCAGAAATCCCACACCAAGAACAGCTCCTGCTGTCATGAAAGGACGCGAAGCAGCAACATGAAAAACCTCTGCAGAAAATCAAGAATTGAGTTGAAAGCAGACAGAAATTATTTGCATGGATGTGGTATGAATTAGTCACATGAAACAGACCTTTAATCTTCGCAACAGAAATATCCTCATATATGCTATACTCAGACTTCAAGTCTTGCAAAGAATCCTGCAATTAATTTCTCTCAAATAAAAAACACAAGTAGACTAATAGCAAAAATACAGACGAAGTAATCAAAATCAAATCATAAAAGTGTCAATTTCTAAGTTCAGTACCATCAACATGACAATTTAAAATCCTGAACTATGTTACACAGGTTATGTACCTAAAAATTTAGAACCAACTTTTTTTCATAGGATCTGAGGGTTATAAACTCTTATGGCCTTTTAAACTACCAAATTTCTGAAATATGTTCAAAGTATACTTCAATGAAAATGGTGACTGCTCTTCTTTATCCTGAATACAGATAATTTGCAGCTTATTCAATGGTTAGTCATTTAAGCTATTGGTATGAAGAACTTTGCCAGTCTATTTATATGGGAAAATTTATGAGAAAAGGAATAGTCCTTTCATAAATTTAGTAGTAAGGATGGCAAATAAATTTAAATTAAGAAGTGCCAAATAACAAAATTTTACACAGTGAAGGCATAAAATAAAAAAGTACTCCTATATACAGAGAATCAAAAATGAAAAATTCAAGGGGATTGCACGCCCCTAAATCTCAAAGGTTTGTCTCAAATCTCTCACGATTTCGCACCAGAATTTGTCTAAATAGAAAGCAAGTTAACACTTCAAAATGCATCTCCATTCTCCAATCACCTTAAAAATATACAATGCCAAATTAAAAGCTAGTTGATTTTTCTGAAATGTGTATGTGTATATATATTAAATTAAAGAACAAAAACGAATGGCCGATTCTGAACAACTGGAAATGCAGGGGGAAATCATGGGTATTAGCAATCTAAAAATCAAATAATTACTCTTAAGCAGCAAAATCGGAAAAGCCCTCAACCAAACAGCCATAGAAACACAACAATATCACGAATCAAACACAAATTTTGCCCAATATCACTATATATATATATATATATAAGGTGTGTGTATAAGTGTGAGTAAATAACGGACGGGCATCGTCGGCGAAGGTGGGCATGGTAGAGCTGATTAAACTACGCCTTTGAGTTGAAGTTTTGTTTCGAATTAGAGTTGCAGAACACCGATTCTAATTGCATATTCTCGAGATATTTTCTCACGAAGTTTTGTTTCGAATTAAAACAGAACTTACCGATTCTAATTGCAGCGCACGTCGGAGACTGGAGCAGAGAGACAGGACTCGACTAGGATGGCTGAGAGAGTCGGCGGTGGGATGGAGAGCGTCGGCTGCTGATTGTGTGTGGAGCGCCGACGGCTGAGAGGGGATCTCTGGGCTGACACGGAAATTAGAATCGGTAATACTCACGATACTATATGGTTATCTGTGTTTGTGCTAATACTCAGACTTTGATTTTTTTTTTTTTCAAACCCCCAGACCTATTCGAGATCCCCCTCCCCCCATCGCCTCGCCTCTGCCTTTGCCGCTGTTAAACCGTCGATCGCCAACTACCGACCGCCGATCCTCTCAGGCGATTGACCGATGATTATTAATGATTATTTTATATTGAAAGAGATTTTTATTATAAATTAAAAAGGGATGAAATTGTAAATTAATAATTATATTTTTTAAATTGTTGAATTTATTATAAAAGTGGGACACACGATACAAAACGATATTTAATACGATATAGTACCATAGCTTAGTTCGATGAGTAGTACAACAGGTAGCAGATCATTCATTTTAAACCATTAAATTTTAGATCTAACAGCCCATATAAGCTGACTATTGATAGTCAGTGCGACACCCTGACTATTGTAAGAAAACCACTAATATACATAATCTTATCTTATGGCCAAACAAAATAATAATTGAAGAGAATAAATACTTGGCCTAGACTATAGAACATAAAAATTTCGATCTATTAAAGTCTCGGTAATAACAAACTGAGTTACCAACTTGCTTCACACCCACATACTTTAGAAAAATTATTTTGTAGATATACTGCTACTCATATGATTAACATATATATCACCAAACATAAACATATTTATATATATGTACACTGACATACATACGTATTTTACCACACTTCCTATATATATACACTCTGACATGTATGAACAAATTATCAATACTAGGTATTACGAGTAAAATAACAATACTAACGCAATATTATTATTATATTTATTTATTTATTTTATTAGAAAACTCTCCCCAAAAAAAAATCCGGAAACTTAAATGTTTGATTTGGAAATAAAAGCTTTAGCATTTTTTTTTTTTTTTGGTATGTAAAGAAATAGAAGGAAAAACGTCTGATTCTATTTATGTGACTTTGAGGTTAACATCAAATAAAATAAATAAATAAATAAAAAGAAGTCTGAAACTTTAGTAAAAGGATCGAGATGTTACTGTTTCGGCCAAACGGTGGAGCAGCGCTGTGTTCTTCAACAACTTTGAAAAAAAATTAGGTTTTACTTTTTTTAAAAAAGAAAGACTTTTCTGGTTTAATCAGTGAGATGATTGTAATTATATAAAAAAAAAAAAAAAAGTGGGGGGAGATATTTTTGTTGAGATAAAAAGAGAATTTAGATCTACAAAATCTTTTGTTGAGATAAAAAGGAAATTTGGATCTACAAAATCTTGCACTAAAAGATAAAATTCTTAATTTAAAATTTTGAATTTTTGAAAGAATGAGAACTATATATTTTATTAATATTAACATATATTAATAAAATATAACATAAATAAAACTAAGAATATTAATAATTAATATTATAATTGTAACTTATGAAAAATTTAATTTACTTATGGTGATTGATATTCTTGGGTATTACATCCTACCCCACTTGAAAAAAATTTCGTCCTCGAAATTTAAAACGTACCATGGGCAAACCAATCAGTATACTTGGCGCGTATCTCATCCTCACGCTCCCAAGTCGCTTCTTTCTCACTATGTCGATTCCACTGAACTTTGATCATTGTAACATCTTTGTTCCTCAACCGGTGAACCTTCCTATCCAAAATCGTCAATGGCTTCTCCTCATAAACTAAACTATTGTTTATCTCTAAAGTTGAGTAGTCAATCACATGACTTGGGTCTTGCACTTTCTTTCTCAACATAGAGACGTGAAACACATTATGAACATCTGAAAATTCTGGTGGTAAAGCTAAACGATAAGCTAAATCACCAACTCTCTCGAGAATCTCAAACGGCCCCACATACCTCGGCTTCAACTTTCCTCGCTTACCAAATCGTATCACTCCTTTAGTAGGGGAGACTTTCAAGAACACTTTTTCTACTTCTTCGAAATGCAAATCTTTTCTACTTTTATCGGCATAAGATTTTTGTCTATCTTAAGCTCGCTTAATATTCACCTTTACTTTCTTCACCACTTCCTCTGTATCCTTCAACATCTCTGGTCCTACTAATTTCCTTTCTCCAACTTCGTCCCAATACAATGGCGATCGACATTTCCTCCCATATAATGCCTCATAAGGGGCCATCCCAATAGGTGACTGAAAACTGTTGTTGTACGTGAACTTAACCAACGACAAGTAATACTCCCAACTGAGGCTCAAATCAAGTACACAAGCTCGCAACATATCTTCTAGAATCTGAATCGTCCTTTCTGATTGCCCATCGGATTGCGGGTGAAAGACCGTGCTAAAATTCAACTTAGTCCCCATAGCTGACTGTAAGCTCCTCCAAAACTGTGATGTAAACCTGGTATCCCGATCCGACACAATCGAAACTGGCACTCCATGCAACCGTAATATCTCCCAAATATAAATATGTGCATATTGCTCCATCTTAAAAGTAGTCTTTACCGGAAGAAAGTGAGTAGACTTAGTCAATCGATCCACAACAACCCATATTGCATTATTCCCCTTTACCGTCCTTGGTAAACCCGTAACAAAATCCATAGTTATATGCTCCCACTTCCACTCTGGGATCTTAAGTGGTCGTAGTAATCCCGTTGGGACGCCGGTGTTCGGCTTTCACACTTTGTCAAACCAAACACCTCTCCACAAATTCAGCAATGTCCTTCTTCATTCCATTCCACCAAAATATTTTTCTTAAGTCATGATACATCTTAGTGATACCCGGATGAGCAGCATAAGGTGTACTATGAGCTTCCTCAAGTATTATTTTCTTTAGTGTTGCCTCTTCAGGCACACAAATCCTCCCTTCATAATACAATGCTCCATCACCAGCCACTGGAAATCCTTTTCCTTCCCCTTTGAGAACTCTCTCCCTCGTTTTGCGCTGAAAATCATCATCGAGTTGAGCACTCGTATTCTGTCCTTCAAATCCGGTTGCACTACTAAAGTTGCTAAGACCATATCAACCCTTCTCGGTGGGGTCACCATCTCGATCCTCATATTCGCGAACTCCTTCACCAACTGATCTTGCTCGGTCAACACGCATAAACCGCTCCTCGTCTTCCGACTTAAGGCATCAGCTACCACATTAGCCTTGCCCGGGTGGTAGTGAATCGTACAATCATAATCCTTCACAAGCTCTAACCATCTTCTTTGCCTCATGTTCAACTCCTTTTGTGTGAAAAGATATTTCAAACTCTTATTGTCTGAGTAGATCTCACACTTCCCTCCATACAAGCAGTGTCTCCAAATCTTCAATGCGTGAACAACAGCGGCTAACTCTAAATCATGTGTTGGGTAGTTCACTTCATGCGTATTCAATTGCCTTGAGACATAGGCAATTACCTTACCTTATTGCATCAAAACACAGCCAAGGCCTATCTTCGATGCATCACTGTAAATCACAAACTTCTTATTTGGATTAGGTATCGTCAAAACCGGAGCTGAAGTGAGTCTCCTCTTGAGTTCTTGAAAACTCTCCTCACACTTCTTGCTCCATTCAAACTTCTCCCCTTTCCTTATCAAACGTGTCATCAATGCTGCTATCCTCGAAAATCCTTCAATGAATCTCTGATAGTAGCCTGCTAATCCCAAGAAACTACGAATCTCATGAGCATTCGTAGGTCTACTCCAACCGTTAACAACTTCTACCTTTGACGGATCGACTTCAATCCCCTTAGTTGTAATCACATGTCCAAGAAATGCTACTTCCTTCAACCAAAACTCGCACTTACTAAACTTGGCATACAACTTCTCCTTGCGAAGGGTTTCTAACACCACCCTCAAATGCTCTTTATGTTGTGCCTCGTTCCTTGAGTATACCAAGATGTCATCTATGAATACTATGACAAACTGATCTAAGAACGGATGAAAAACTCGATTCATCAAATCCATAAACACCGCAGGTGCATTGCTTAATCCAAAAGGCATCACCACAAACTCATAATGCCCATATCGAGTTCGAAAGGCTGTCTTTGACACGTCACTCTCCTTGACCTTCAACTGATGGTAGCCCGATCGAAGATCAATCTTAGAGTATACTCCACTACCTCTCAATTGATCAAACAAATCCTCGATCCTGGGTAATGGATACTTGTTCTTTATGGTGAGTCGATTCAACTCTCTATAATCAATGCACATCCTCAAAGTTCCATCCTTCTTCTTGACGAACAAAACTGGCGCTCCCCACGGCGAGACACTAGGTCGTATAAAACCTAAGTCTAACAACTCTTGTAGTTATACCTTTAATTCTTGCAACTCCTTCGGCGCCATTCTATAAGGAGCTTTTGACACTGGTGCCGCTCCAAATGTCAAGTCTATGGTAAACTCCACCCGTCTATCGGATAGCACTCCGGGGAGCTTTTCCGGAAAAACATCTAGATAGTCCCGAACAACTGGCACATCTGCAGTCCTCACTTACGATTTCTGGCTTCCCACAATGTTGACCAGAAATCCCATGCACTTATACTTTCTCAACATCTTCATCGCCTTCATCGCGCTAATCACTCGCGGTACAGTTCGAGACTGAACCCCATAGAGGGTAGTCTCCTTATCAGTGGGTGTATGTAAAATTACTCTCCGCTCGTGGCACTTAATGCCAGCTCTATATTTACTAAGTCAATCCATTCCAAGAATAATATCAAAGTCCTTCATGTATAGCATAAAAAGATCAGCCTCTAAAGCATGTTCATTCACATCAATTCTCACACCTCTAACCATTGAATGAGCACTAATAACTTTATCGGAGGGTATACTAATCATAAGTTGATTCTCTTCTCTTACACTTTTACTTTCAAATAAAGCATGAAACTTTGCAGATATAAACGAATGTGTAGCTCCAGTATCAAAGAGTACACATGCAGGTATATTTGAAACTGTAAGCATACCTGCCATAGTGCCCGGCTGCTGGTCAGCCTCTTCACGTGTCATAGCGAACATGCGTGCGTTGCCACCTGCCCCACCATTAGGCTTCCTTCCATCACCTCTATTCTGCGACAACGGACAATTTGGAAGTATGTGTCCTGGCTGCTTGCACTTGTAACAGACGTTCTGCCCCTGAAGACACTCTCCCAAGTGTTTCCTTCCACATTTAGAACAGACTGGTCTCTCAACAAATCCCTTTTGCGGAGCATCACTACTTGATCCTCACTTGTTTGTTATGGGTAGGATTCCTACTCGATCCTCCTCCGTTCCACTTTCTTTTCCCTGAAAAAATCACTTCCTTCTCGCTTTGGAGCATCCATAGCAAGACTCGCAAACAACCTCTTCAAAGACGCTCATAAGTTTCAGCCAAGGTAGTGAGTCCTTGACTCGACAAAGACATTCTTGATCTCGGAGCGTAGTCCATTCCCGAATCTCTATACTTTCTTAAGCTCAGTGTCCACTAAATGTTGGGCGAACCGACTCAGATCGTTAAACTTCTGTTCATATTCTGCTATAGTCATGCTGCCTTGTTTCAGGTTAAAGAACACTGTTTCCTTCTGAACCTGAAACGATGGTGGATAGTATTTTTTTGTGACTATCTCCCTGAACCGTGCCCAAGTGAGATTCGCACGTTCAGCAGCTGGCCTCATATGCCAGTAGGAAGTCCACCAAATTCGTGCGTCTTCTTTTAGATGAAAAATCGTGCATGCTACTTTCTGTGCATCAGTGCACATCATCAGCTCTAATATGCTCTCTGTTGAATCAAGAAGTTTTGATGAATTAAAAAGAGAAGCAACTCAGACTGATCAGCCAACCTGAAGAACAGCAGATAATAAGTTTATAAGATAAGCTGATCAGACGGGGTCAAGCACCGACCTAGTCAGCTGAGGACTGATAGCATGCTAGTCATTTGAAGACAAGCTCGAACCTAGTCATCTGCAGGAGACAAACATGAAGAGCTCAGATGAGGTCAAGATAAGCCGAGTAGAATAAGAAATGCGTGTTTTCACCAAGTCAGCTGCAGATGAGTAGGAAGAATCAGCTGAGGTCAAGAGCAGTTTCCAAGATTAAGTTTGTTAAGCAGTTTCAAGTTTGTTAGAACTAACTAACAAACTAACTGTCTTTTCAGACTTATAAATAGGACTAGATTTTATTCTTCAATACACTTATGCAAGTTTGATTTTTCACACTATTCACTATTGTTTTCACAGAGTATTTTTCAAAAGAGATTTCAAATATTTTCTAAGTGTTTATAGAACACTTCACTTCATATCTTCAAAAACACATCTTATTCTTAGGGTTAGATTCCAGAGAGTTGATTAGATTGTTGAAGAGCTGAAGTTCAAGTTGTAATTTGTAAAGGTTGTACAGTGAGTAAGTAAGTAGCTAGTGAAGACCTTTCTTCAAAGTTTTAAGAAAGAGAGTGGATGTAGGATTATTCATAATCCGAACCACTATAAATGCTGGTGTTATTTCTTGCTTTCTTTAATTTCTGTTCAAATTACAATATTGTTAATTCAAGATTAAAGTTCAGAATCTTAACTAAAATCTGAATATCAGCCTTTGCTTTTAATCTTGTTAAAAGTTGAGTTCTCAGTTATATTCCGCTGTGTTTAATCTGATGCTTTGAATTGATCTTGGAAAGATTTGAAAAATCTACAAAATCTATTCAAACCCCCCTTTCTAGATTTTGTTCAATGAAGCTAACTCAAAGTTTTAATCAACTCGACTTTCCGGGACCAACAAGTGGTATCAGAGCAGTGTTAAGTTGTTCTGATATTGATTTTAGGTCTTGAACAAGATTCTGAAATTATCTTGATTTTCTTCATTGTCTTCATTTTATTAACAGTGCTACTAATTAGTTTGTGGAGTATTTTGTTCTTTGTTTCATCATGTCATCAGGGAAAAATAAAAAGTCTAGGAATCTTCCTGAATTCTCTATTGAAGATTATGATTACTGGAAATTTAGGATGGAGAATCATCTAAAGGCCATTCATGATAGGATGGAAGAGGTTCTTGAAGAAGGACCTATAAAGTTTTATCATGGAGGCACCAAAGACCGAGTCGAGTCGAGGTGAATCCGAACTGGACAAGAAAAGAAGAGTTTCGAATTGACAAATGATGAAAGAAAGGTCCACAATCTTGACCAAGTAGCTCGAACTGAAATCATTGAGACTCTAAGTAAGGATTGGATAGAAAAAGTTAAGAGATGCAAAAGCGCCAAAGAGATGTGGCAAACTCTAGCCAATGTTTGTGAAGGATCCGATCAAGTCAAAGAAAACAAGTCATGATCAGTCTTGCATGCATTTGAAACATTCAAAATGAAAGAAAATGAGCACGTGGATCAGTTAGATGTAAGGTTGACCAATCTTCTCAACAAAGCGGTGACCTTGGAAAGAATTATTCAGAGAAAGAGATTAATAACAAGATTTCCGAGATCATTAACCAAGAGATGGAGGAAAAATCCAATATCCTTAAGGCTACTCAAGATTTATCTTCTATTACTCACCATACTTTGTTTTCACATCTTAAGGCTCTAGAATATGATATTCAAATAGAAGACGAGGAAGATGAGATGGAGTCAAGTACCTCATCCAAGTACATTTGCCTTTGTCAGTAAAGAAGACAAGGTGTCAACAGTCTCGTAGGGAGCCGATCTATCTCGAAGGAGCAGATGGCTTTACTTACAAAGAGGTATGATAAATTGAGAATGAAGTACAAAAGAAATAAATTGAGATTTGCAGGTAAGGATAGACAAAGATCCAGATCAGATAGGAAGGTGGATGAATCTTCAGATGATAATAAAAACAAGAGCCAGACAAGAAGATACAGATCACCTGTCAGAAGAAATCCTTCCGGTCCCAGATCGAGACGGGAGTGACACTTGCTATACATGCAACAAGCCAGGACATTTCAGCTATGACTGTCCTCAACTGACTCCTAAAGAAAGGGAAGAAAAGAGGAAGAAGAGAGACAGGAGATTTGCAGATCAAAGAGCTTTATTGGCTGAAGAAAAAGAGCCAAAGAAATCATCATCATCCTCATCATCCTCATCTCGATTTCGGATCGAGATGATGAAATCTAATCTCATGGCTAATGAGGTAATCTACTATTCATCGTCGAGATAATGATTCTTGTCGATCCGCATCGATCATGACCAAACTATTATCCATGAGTTATTGAGAGATTTAAAGACATCTTTGGCTGCTTATAAACAACTAGAGACAGAGAATTTGATTTTAAAGGATCGATTCAAATTCTAATTAAAGGCAAGCAGGTGATGAATCGCTCAGAGGCGAGGAAACATTCATGGGGAATGTTTTCTTGATCAAGCTAGTACATCACCAAATTTTACCCGAAAGATTAGAAAATGAATTGAAAACTTTAAAAGACAAATTTGAGGTAGTCTGTGCTGAAAATGAATCAATTAAGAAAGACAATGAGAAGCTTGTCTTCAAAATCAGTCAACTTAATAATTCACAATCAGCAATAGATCATATTTTTAATACTTCTCAAAAATCTCATGACAAGACAGGTCTTGGTTATGATAGGAACAATAAATCAGATGTCCAAAAACCTAGAACATTTGTGAAAGCATCTGTTCAATCAAAGGATGTTAAAATTGGTCCATGGAAACCAACTAGTCAGATAAGGACTACAACTCCCAGTCTGAAACCAAGAATTCAGCTGAAAACTCCCTATCAGACTAGAAGAAATCCAAGAACCAAAATAATAAGATATTCTTATTATAATCCTTTTGATGGAAGGAGCAAATGCTATCTTACATTTCCTAAGTTTAGGAAAATTACTCAATCTGAATACAATAAGTTATCATTCAAAAGTGATATAATTGTAGACAGACTTGGTAGAAAAACTGAGTCTGATTTATTGTCTGAAGATGAGATGTTTATTTGGATACCTAAAGTGATTCTTGACCCAAAAGGGCCCAAGATCACTAGGGTACCTCAAAACTAATTTGTTTTACAGGATTCACAGGGATCATCACTCAAAGAAGAGATCTTAGCTTCAATATGGTACATTGATAGTGGTTGTTCACAACACATGACCCATAACAAGAAGCTGTTATCAAATTTTCAAAGCATTGATGGTCCAAGAGTTTTATTTGGTGATAATAATTGTGGTCAGACTAAAGGTGTAGGTACTCTGATTATCAAGGATATTCAGGTATCTGAGGTATATTTTGTTGAAGGTTTGAAACATAATCTGCTATCTGTTTCCCAGCTTTGTGATAAAGGTTTTCTTGTCAAATTCTCAAAGGATAAATGTGATATTTTAGATAATTCCTCAGATAAGGTATTGTTAACTGGCTTCAGACATGGTAATGTCTATATGGCCAACTTTAATAGTTGTCCCAAAGATACATGTCTGATAGCTAAGGGTGGAGAAGATATCAGCTGGCTATGGCACAAGAGGCTTAGTCATCTGAATTTCAAAACTCTTAGTAAGCTAGCCAAAAAGAACCTTGTCAAGGGATTACCTGAAAAACTTTTATCCACTGATCTTAAATGTGATGCTTGTCAAAAAGGTAAACAGCCTAGACACTTATTTAAGAGTATTAACTCCTCTTCATCTGAAAGAGTGTTACAACTACTTCATCTGGATCTGTTTGGACCTGTTTCACCTCTCAGTTTCAGTGGAAGGAAATATACTCTTGTTGTAGTAGATGACTTTTCTAGATACACTTGGGTTATATTTCTTTTCAAGAAAAATGAGACTATGAACAAGATTCCTGATTTGTTCAGACAGATTCAGAATGAAAAGGGTGTTAATATTATTAAAATAAGAAGTGATAAGGGCACAGAATTTTTGAATTCTTGTTTATCTAATTTTTTCAATGAGTGTGGAATTATTCATGAGACATCTTCAGCAAGAACTCCTCAACAAAATGGAGTAGTTGAAAGAAGGAATAGAACTTTGAAGGAAGCAGCCAGGAGCATGTTGGCTGAGTATGATACCCCTCATAGGTTCTGGGCTGAAGCCATCAACACAGCTTGCTATACCCAGAACAGGTGCTTAGTTGTCAAAGACAAGGGTAAGACTCCATATGAGATTTGGAAGGGTAAGATTCCAAGGATCTCATACTTCAAAGCTTTTGGTTGTAAGTGTTTCATCCATAACAATGGAAAATCTAAGTTAAGAACTTTTGATGCTAAGGCAGCTGATGGAATATTCTGGGATATTCTAATACTTCCAAGGCATTTAGAGTTTTTAACAAGACAACCCTTTGTGTGGAGGAAACCCCTCATGTTGTTTTTGATTAGTTGTATTCCTTCTCAGATAAAGTGAATCAAATTTCTGAAAATCTAAATAAAATTGAACTATTCAAGACTAAACATAGAACTGTCTATCTACCTAGTCTTGATTCAGAATCAAATGAAGAAGAATCCCCATCTGATAATCAGAAGACAACTTCTGATCAGACTCCATCAGATCAGACACCCTTGATATCAGCTGATCAGCGGGGGTCAGCTGATGAAGGGGGAACGTCAGCTGAGGTTGAGTCAGAGGAGTTGCCTACTGAGACTCAAGATGAGGATCCTTCTCCTCACATAGGCAAAAGGATGAGAAGCTATCATCCATCTGATCAGATTATAGGAGACCCATCTAGTAGTGTGCAGACACGAATGATGCTAGACTCTGAAAGTCTTTTAAGTTGTTATGTGTCGCTTCTCGAACCTAAGTCTATTGAGGAAGCTCTATCAGATCCAAACTGGGTAACTGCTATGCAGGAAGAACTGCATCAGTTTGAAAGGCAAAATGTATGGGATCTAGTGGAATGACCCTTACACAGAAAGATTATAGGCACCAAATGGGTGTTTAAAAATAAAACAGATGAGAACAACATTATTGTTCGAAATAAGGCAAGATTGGTTGCACAAGGTTACTCACAGTCTGAGGGAATAGACTATGATGAAACCTATGCTCCAGTTACCAGATTAGAGGCAATAAGGTTGTTCTTGACATTTGCTGCATATAAATCTTTCAAAGTCTATCAAATGGATGTTAAGTCTGCCTTCCTTAATGGTGTGTTACTTGAGGAGGTCTATGTGGAGCAGCCTCCTGGGTTTAAGATCAATAACAAGGTCTACAAACTCAACAAAGCCCTATATGGACTAAAACAAGCTCCCAGAGCCTGGTATGATACATTATCTGATTTCTTGACATCAAATGATTTTTCTAAAGGCAAGATTGATAGAACTTTGTTTAGAAAGGAAGTAGATGACAACATCTTACTAGTTCAGATTTATGTAGATGACATAATCTTTGGTTCACCTAATCTGAAATTGTGTGAAGAGTTTAGCATTCTCATGAAAAACAGGTTTGAAATGTCAATGATGGGAGAATTAACATACTTTCTAGGCTTACAGATTAAACAGATGAGTAAGGGTATATTTATACATCAGTCTAAGTATGCTAAGGATCTGATTGAGAAATTTGGAATGACAACTAGCAGAGAAGTTAAAATACCTATGACAACTAACTTCTCTATGGATTCAGATGAGCAGGGGATACCCACTGATGCAACGGAGTATCGTGGGTGATTGGATCTCTTCTCTATCTCACCGCAAGTAGGCCGAGACATAGCTTTTGCGGTTGGGGTATGTGCAAGATTCCAGTCTAATCCCAAGAAGACTCATCGGGAGACGGCTAAGAAAATTCTTAGATATCTCAAAGGAACCTTGCAAGTAGGGTTATGGTACCCCGGTGATGACAACTTTGGTGACGAGGTTATTGATTCGGACTTTGGAGGATGTAAGATTGATAGAAAATCCACTTCGGAACTTGTCAATTCTTAGGCAACAAATTAATTTCTTGGTTATCTAAGAAGCAGGACATCCGTTGCCACCTCTACAACCGAAGTCGAATACATGGTAGCCGGAAGTTGTTGTTCTCAACTCCTCTGGATTAGTCAATGACTTAGAGATTATAATATTCTAACATCGAGTTGTTCCTATTTCTTGTGATAGTAATAGTGCAATAGCAATGACTTACAATCTGTTCTACATTCTAGATGTAAACATATAGATATTAGGCATCATTTCATTAGGGATCATATTGAGAAGAATGACATTAGGATTGAGAAAATTGCCTTTGAATCACAAAGAGTCGACATTCTTACAAAACCATTAGTGAGTCTAGGTTTAAAGAATCGTGCTTAGAATTAGGATTACTTGATGCATCTTTAGCTGGTTTCTAATTTATGTGCATCTCGTTGAATATTTGTTTCCTTATTTTCGGTCTTTTCTTTTCTTTAAATTAATGTCTAGAAAGAATTATCAGACTAGATATGTGTCAAAGGACAATCAGGTAGCTGATATCATTGATCTCCTTTTAGGAATCAAGAATCAAGGATTAGTCATATTGACCTTATCTGACTTGATAATTACTTGTCTGACATTGAGTAAATCAGACAAGGACACAATAGTCAGCTGATCTCCTGAAGAAAACAAATGACTATTTGCATCCTATCTGATTTACATTAAGCTACTGGTGGTTTCTTTTGAGTTTATGTCTCTGCAGGAACAGGTCACAGATCATACTGTTTCACCTCATCTTATTCAAACTCCTTTATTCTATTACTTTTGTTCCTAAATAAACTTCATATTTTTTTAATAAATTTTTTTAAATGGGTGAACAACCTAGTTTTAGAAAATTAAGTCTGAGTCTGTTTAGTTTAAACTCATTTTAAAAATTGCTAAAAAGCTACACCTAAGCTGTTGGTTTTTAAAATCAGACAGGTTACTTTATCAGATGACTTTACAAACTCATCTGTTTTCAAATCATCTGTTTTACAAACCTTTATTCGAAGTAAGGTAATCCTAGGCTGACGTCAGGTATACTTACTTCTCTGCATAAAGTAACCTACATCTGTCAAATCAACAGTCTATAAAGTAACTATTTACGCATTCCAAAGGCGATTAATTTCCACGCGCTGAATCCTAATCGCTTATCTTAGTTTTTAACCGTTGATTTATACTCAGTAAAAAACTTTTTGAATAAATGGCTCAGATTTATTCAAATTTTCTAAATTGGCGGTTTCTCTTTCCAATCTATTCCCCTATAAATACGTCTTCTTCTCCAAAAACACTCTTTTCACTTTCAGAAAATCCCAAACACTCTGCAAATTTTCTCAAATCCTTCCTCAATCAATATATGAGCACTTCTTCAAGAGGAATAACATCAACAATGGTGGATGTGCATAATGAAACCTACAATAAGAAGGTGAAGTCTGAGATGTACGTCGACTTCGACACCACCACCGATGGAGAATCCAGTGAAATCTTGTCCTTATTGGAGAGGGCTGGATTGAGGACCTTTTGTTCCAAGAAATCCCCTTCCAATAAGACACTGGATATGCAAGGGATAGAGTTCTATGTCAATGGGACATACGAAGATGGTGTTTTCCGAACCAGGGTATACGGAGAGGTCGATCCATTTCTCTCGGCGGAGGTGGCTCGAATCTTCAACACTCACGGTGAAGGTGTGAACCCTCTAACATATAAATCAGACAGTAGGTAGAATCATTTGAGATGATTGCCCGAATTCTATGAAGGACCGGCGATCGGAGCTAAAGAAGAAGATGCTTCGCCGGAGATATCGCCTTCTGATGACCATTGTCACGAAGGTGATACTTGGAGAACAGAGCTCTCATGATGTGCTGACCAGACTCAGACTCTGCGTTATTCGAACAATCCTAGATGGAGTACAAGCCAACTGGGCTGGTCTGTTACTGGATAAGCTAGAGACGGAAAGGAAGCGTCTGGAGGTTGTTAATGGGAAATGGCATGCGAAGTCGATCACCGAGTCTTTTTAACAAAGTGACTGTGATCATGGAGGACTTCTGCTGTCACCGAGATCAATTGGTCGACGGGTCCGAGCTACACGGAAAGTAAGGGGATTCGACCAAGGATGAACCACTCGGGGGCTCCAGTGATTCTCGATGACGGTGGAGCCGAGGTAGGAGCTCAAGCTCCACCAAGAAGAAGCCGAGGAGGAAGAGGAAGAAGATGTGGAGGCAGAGCTGCTCGCTATGAGCTCACCGAGGTCATTTCACCCGATGAAGTCAAGGAGAAGGCACCAAAGAGGCAGAGGTTGGTGAAAACCTCAGAGTTGGGTGGATCATCTGCAGATCAGCCGACTCTTCTTTCTGAGGAAGTGACCACGCTGCAAATTGCAGCTCAGGTGGTCCAGCTGGAGGAGGTCCAAGAAATCAGCTCGAAGGGACCCCTCCCCCATCCGTGAACAGTACACTTCTCCCCTCCCCCTCTCCAACCCACACCGGCAATGAAGAGGTGTCCCAGGTGGCACCTCGAGCCCCAAATGACCTACCCCCCGAAATAGTCCAAATCCCAACCTCATCTTCCCTCCCTCAAACCCAAACCTCATCTCCTCCACCATCCCCATCTCATATACTGTCCTTCCTCTCTGGACCAGTATTCGCCCCAACCCCATCTCTATATCTCCACCAGCCTTACCCACAACTTCTCAACCCCAACTCATTCTACCCCAAACAATCTCATCTCCCCCACCTACCACTTCACAAATCCCACCTTTACCATCATCACCCCCACCAGAAATCCCACCTCCACCATCAGACATCCCCATCCCATCCACCCCAGCTGAACCTTCTCATGTGGATACCTCAAATATCTTTGGGGATATTCACACGAGCTCCCCCAGTCCAACTTCTCCCACCACCTCTTCCTCATCTGAATCAGAGGAAGAGGCCAGACCAATTCTTGCCATCTCCTCTGCATTTGAAAAACTCCACAGCAAGATCATATCTCAGGTTCAGAGGATGATGGAAAAGAAAACACGGAAGGTGATTCGAGCAGTCACAGATACCATGCTCGCCAACATGCAGATTGCTGAGGTCAACATGACCAGAAATTTATCAGCCAATCTCAGCACTGATGTTGGTTCCCGGCTGAGTGCGCTTGAAGAGGAAGTCAAGGCACTAAAAGAGAAAACAGCTGCTGACAACGAAATCGTGGTCTCAACACTCACATCTGATCAGAACGATTTCAGAAGACGTTGTGCAGCAATAGAGGCCCGACTTGGGCTATCAAAGATGAAGTTAAAAAGGGGAAGGAGCTGAAAGCGAGAATGGAAACCCTCACACTGGTGTCATGTCATTAATCGACAAGCTCGATACAAAAGCGGGACACGGTGAGTTGGAGTCACCAAGGCGGAAATCAAAATCAAATCGGATGAGTTGGCTGTCTTGCAACCGAGGGTAACCCAGTTGAAGAGGTCATCCGAGAGGATGAGGAGAAGAGAAGGAAGGAGGACGAAGAGAAGACGAGAGAGAAGGCTGGCCGACTCGCATGAAAGAGTCTCGAGGAACCGGAGCTCAAGGGCAAAGGTAAAGGGAAAGGAAGAAGAACTGAGAAGTCTCCATCGGCCCGAGCAGATGATCAGCCCGAGATCAGCCGAGCGCAAGAGAAAGGAACCAGACTTCTCCAACCTATCAGCTGAGCAGATCAGAAGAATCAGTGCTGAGAAGGAGATGTTTGAAAAGAGAGAGAAGAAGAGGCTGAAGAAAATGGGGAAGGCTGAGCTGAAGTGGGACAGGGATACTCGGAAGTGGGTATCCAAAGCCGCAAATGAAGCGGACTTCCGCCCTGTCCATCGCACTGACTCCTCCAAAGATGGTATCAGGGAAATACACCAGCGAATACAAGAAGCAAGCCCTGGATGCCAGATGGATGTACTACTGGTACATCTTGAAGGCATCACCATCTGGAGCAGCCAACAAAGACATCAGCTGGCATGAATGGATGGAGAAGGAGGACGCCGATCTATATGGGAAGCTGCTCGATGAGGCACATAATGTGTTCAACTGCGATCTGATCGCACCAGCCTATGAGCAGGTTACCCCCAAGCTGAAAGAAGACGGTTCTCCTGATCTGGAATGGGTCAAAATAGTTGTGGCCAAAGCAGAAAGGGAATCCGAGCTCACAGATGAGAGTGATCTAAAATAGCTTAGAGCACGGATTTTCAACTGGCTGAACATTCCAGAGGCCAGCCGATGAGGAATCTGATAGAATAGGATTTTTCTTTCCTTATCTTTTATTTTCTATCAGTTCTTCTATTTGTAAATTTGTAAATTTGTGAATGAATATATTCGGACCTATGTGAATTTTGTGTATCAGTTTCTTTAAAAAAAAATTTTAAGGAAATTTTTAAATTTTTCTAAGTATAAATCATCTGAGAATTTTATATCTCAGAGTTAAAAACTTTTTCTTAAAATTTTTTTTTATAAAACTCAATTTTCTAAGTACTTCTAAAAGAGTCTAAAAGACTTAAATTTTTTTTATGCCTTGAATGTGAATGAATCTGTTGTAGTGTGAAAATGTGCTTTGATTTACCTATCTGATTGATTTAACTAAGTCTAGTACTAACTTCAGCTGTGAGTATGTTTCTTCCTTATAGGTTTTAACTTCATCAAAAAGGGGAAAATTGTTGAATCAAGAAGTTTTGATGAATTAAAAAGAGAAGCAGCTCAGACTGATCAACCAACCTGAAGAACAGCAGAGAATAAGTTTATAAGATAAGCTGATCAGACGGGGTCAAGCACCGACCTAGTCAGCTGAGGACTGATAGCATGCTAGTCATCTGAAGACAAGCTCGAACCTAGTCATCTGCAGGAGACAAACATGAAGAGCTCAGACGAGGTCAAGATAAGCCGAGTAGAATAAGAAAGGCGTGTTTTCACCAAGTCAGCTGCAGATGAGTAGGAAGAATCAGCTGAGGTCAAGAGCAGTTTCCAAGATTAAGTTTGTTAAGCAGTTTCAAGTTTGTTAGAACTAACTAACAAACTAACTGTCTTTTCAGACTTATAAATAGGACTAGATTTTATTCTTCAATGCACTTATGCAAGTTTGATTTTTCACACTATTCACTATTGTTTTCACAAAGTATTTTTCAAAAGAGATTTCAAATATTTTCTAAGTGTTTATAGAACACTTCACTTCATATCTTCAAAAACACATCTTATTCTTAGGGTTAGATTCCAGAGAGTTGATTAGATTGTTGAAGAGCTGAAGTTCAAGTTGTAATTTGTAAAGGTTGTACAGTGAGTAAGTAGCTAGTGAAGACCTTTCTTCAAAGTTTTAAGAAAGAGAGTGGATGTAGGATTATTCATAATCCGAACCACTATAAATGCTGGTGTTATATCTTGCTTTCTTTAATTTCTGTTCAAATTACAATATTGTTAATTCAAGATTAAAGTTCAGAATCTTAACTAAAATCTGAATATCAGCCTTTGCTTTTGATCTTGTTAAAAGTTGAGTCCTCAGTTATATTCCCCTGTGTTTAATCTGATGCTTTGAATTGATCTTGGAAAGATTTGAAAAATCTACAAAATCTATTCAAACCCCCCCCCCCTCCTTTCTAGATTTTGTTCTAGGAAGCTAACTCAAAGTTTTAATCAACTCGACTTTCCGGGACCAACACTCTCCAATGCATCCAACCACTCTTCTAGAGCAGACAGTCCCTCTCGTCCATTAAAAACAGGAGGCTTGAACTTGTGGAATTGCTCTACCACCTGAAGGTGGTTTTTTGGAGCTTGCTGGTGCTGTGGTGCTTGACGTGGAGGCATCTTCCTATAAGAGGACAAGTATCTTAGATAACTAATCCATATGAGTTATAACTTATCAAATAATTCATTCATCCAATGCATAACCCATATTTTATCCAAATACTTCCCATATAAAATTTATCCATAATCCAAAAGAAATGAAATAATTAATCTAGAATATGCTTAAATCCATCAAGTCTTAATAACCCAAAAATAAACAAAAGTCTACAACTTTAATCATCTACTACTCTTCCATAGACCCTGGGCCTACATATCTACCATCCTCAACTACTATCCTAATTATTGTCTCTCTTTCTAGAATAGGCAGTTCTGTGGCCAACGGCAACTCCTCTTCCGGGTCATCCTCAATGCCTCCAGTCTTAAGCCATCTATAGGCCAACTCTGCAGCCACATCTCTAATTGTGGTCTCCATATCTCGTCGTTCCCTGTTGGCTATGATTTCTCTAGCTTCCTTCTCCCATGCTGGAGGTAAGTGTTTCACAGTGTACTCAAGAAAATCTTTAGGGTTAGGCGGACCACGACCCTCTCTTTGCAGCTGCACTACATCTACTAGGTACAAAACGTGATAATTTCTAATGTCTGAAACTCTCATAATATTCCCTCTAGCGTCCATTTAAACTATCAATCACCACAGTTGTTAAAAAAAAAATTAATAGACGTGTACTTAACCATAATTCATCTTATTGTGCATAATTCATATATATAAAACTTCTCTTTTTTTCTTTTTTGTTTTATTTACTAACACAATTATCTTAGCACTGAACTTTCTTATCATACCTTGGAGTTAGCGAGGTGGCGGCGGTGGATGGTGTACTTAAAAGTAATGAATGCATGCAGATAATTAAATATTTATTTTTTTTTTACTCTAAAAGATTTTTTTTTAACAAGTCTACAAGAACGTAGACCTGCTCTGATACCACACTGTCACATCCTAATTTTATAAATAGTTTTAACGCTGACTTGAATAAAAATTTCTTTTCAAGAGTTCATAAAAATAATTTTAATTTTTTTTTTTGGGAAACAATTTAATAAAATTTAATAAATACCATCAGCGGAAAAATGAACATGAGAATTTTTAATAAATAATAAAAAAAAATGTCAACTAAAATAAATTGCATAAATTGTCTCAATTTTCTTAAAAACTTAATTCACTCCAAAAATAATCCTACGAAAAGAAATTTAATGTCATGCTATGAATTAAAAATGCTAAAATAAATAACACCAACCAATCCACCTTGCCTCCGCCGCAACTCCGTTATTCTTGATCTGCAAAAGCATTAATTTGATTGAGGTGAGCAACCTACTAGCTCAGTGGGGTCCTACTTGTCACGGTTAAATATCCAACATAATCAAAATAGCAACTCACATACCACATAACCATAACGTTTGTCAGCAAAGCCAACCATAGTAACATAGCATCATAATCGGTCCTTTCCACCGAAACATAGTTCTTAAACTCATTATGTCACACGGTCCTTTCCACCGGAACATAAATCATAGTTTATTATGTTGCACGGTCCTTTCCACCGGAACATAAATCATAGCATAGTATGCACACGGTCCTTTCCACCGATCATACACATAAATAGTATGTTACACGGTCCTTTCCACCGGAACATACCCATACCATATCATATAGCACATAGTAGCAAGCAACAAATCTCAATCATGCAAGGTATTTAAAAGTGACAAATAATTATCAATCATATAGAGAAAATCCCACCTTAAGTCCTGATAAATCTTGTAAATACGTGAATTGGTTTAATGAGTATGGTCCCCGTCACCTAAAAAAAATAATTAAATAATAAATCTTAGAATTACCAATGCATTATTTAATAAGTTACAAAAACTTATTAGTATTACTTACTTTTAATTAATATACATAATCTTATCTTATGGCCAAACAAAATAATAATTAAAGAGAATAAATACTTGGCCTAGACTATAGAACATAAAAATTTCGATCTATTAAAGTCTCGGTAATAACAAACTGAGTTACCAACTTGTTTCACACCCACATACTTTAGAAAAATTATTTTGTAGATATACTGCTACTCATATGATTAACATATATATCACCAAACATACACATATTTATATATATGTACACTGACATACATACTTATTTTACCACACTTCCTATATATATACACTCTGACATGTATGAATAAATTATCAATACTAAGTATTACGAGTAAAATAACAATACTAACACAATATTATAATTATATTTATTTATTTATTTTATTAGAAAACTCTGGTGATATAATATGGATCATTCCCAAAAAAAAAAAATCCAGAAACTTAAATGTTTGATTTGGAGATAAAAGCTTTAGCATAATATTTTTTTTTTTTTTTTTTTTTTTTTTGGTATGTAAAGAAATAGAAGGAAAAACGTCTGATTCTATTTATGTGACTTTGAAGTTAACATCAAATAAAATAAATAAATAAATAAATAAAAAGAAGTCTGAAACTTTAGTAAAAGGATCGAGATGTTACTGTTTCGGCCAAACAGTGGAGCAGCGCTGTGTTCTTCAACAATTTAGAAAAAAAATTAGGTTTTACTTTTTTTTTTAAAGAAAGACTTTTCTGTGGTTTAATCTGTGAGATGACCGTGATTATATAAAAAAAATAAGTGGGGGGAAATATTTTTGTTGAGATAAAAAGAGAATTTGGATCTACAAAATCTTTTGTTGAGATAAAAAGGAAATTTGGATCTACAAAATCTTACACTAAAAGATAAGATTCTTAATTTAAAATTTTGAATTTTTGAAAGAATGGGAACTATATATTTTATTAATATTAATATAATTATTAATAAAATATAACATAAATAAAACTAAGAATATTTATAATTAATATTATAATTGTAACTTATGAAAAATTTAATTTACTTATGGTAATCGATATTCTTGGGTATTACACCAATTTATTCAATTCTCACCCTCAATTGTTCCTACATTATTTTCTTCTCATCTTTCATCATCCAAATTGTGAATATCCTACACAAATTAAATATGTTTCTATTTCTAAATTATAATTATTTTAACAATTTAATTTAGAGAAATTTTTGTGTGAGATTTTTTTTTCTTTTTTGATCGGGCAAAGGGTGACTCGAACCCACGACCTTTGGGCCATAGGTAGTGAAGCTCTAACCACTTGAGCTATATCATTTTGAAATTTTTGTGTGACATAATCTCATACATTATATGATATTTTAGTTAAGTATTTGAATTTTTTTACTTTAAAATATAATTGAGTTAGACGCTTATAAGCTCATGTCATATATGATATGGAAAATAAGGTTTATCTCATATATGAGACTGTATTATATTAGAGATGTTAAAAGGGCTGTGGGTTGGCAGGCCAGCCCGTTTAGCCCTGAAAAATACAGGATTAGGGTCATGGGTTTAATGGCCTGTTTAAAATTGGGCCTTCTTGGCCCGAACCGATTAGCCTACGGGCTAGCCCGCTGGTTTTTCGAGTTGGCTCGTCAGCCCGATTATTATTATTATTATTTTAATTTACTAACCTCATGCCTATTAGTTATTTAATAAGAAAAAAATTATAATTGAAAATTCTTGGAGGTAAAAGCTAATAAGGAACATAATGTTACTAAAGGGTTTGAGATATTTCAAGAAAAGAAAAAATGAACAAAATATTAGCAAATAAGTTAAGTTTGTTCTTGACGACTTTTTTTCTGCAAATATAAAACACATTTGACAATCTATGTTGTTGTAATTCCTTGTTGTTTAACTATTTATATATGATATGGAAAATAAGGTTTATCTCATATATGAGACTGTATTATACTAGAGATGTTAAAAGGGCCGCGGGTTGGCGGGCCAGCCCATTTAGCCCTAAAAAATGCAGGATTAGAGCCATGGGTTTAATGGCCCGTTTAAAATTGGGCCTTCTTGGCCCGGACCGATTAGCCTACGGGCTCGCCCGCCAATTTTTTGGGTTGGCCCGTCAGCCCGATTATTATTATTATTATTATTATTATTATTATTATTATTTTAATTTACTAACCTCATGCCTATTAGTTATTTAATAAGAAAAAAATTAGAAATGAAAATTATTGGAGGTAAAAGCTAATAAGGAAAATAATGTTACTAAAGGGTTTGAGATATTTCAAGAAAAGAAAAAAGGAACAAAATGTTAACAAATAAGTTAAGTTTGTTCTTGACGACTTTTTTTTTCTGCAAATGTAAAACACATTTGACAATCTATGTTGTTGTAATTCCTTGTCGTTTAACTATTTTGATGTATTCCTAATGAATTTATGAATAATTTTTATATTTTAAGTTTGTATTGTGTTATATTATAATTATAATTTAAGATTTTATATTAAAAAATAATTTTTTTCGGAGCCCGTTAGTGGCCCGTTTAGCCCGTAGCCCGCTAAGGTTAGGATTAAGTTCCAACAATTTTCGGTCCGCTAAGAGTGAACCGGTAAGGTCCGAAACCGTTTAGGCCAATGGTCCTGTAGGGCTGGCCCTAATGGGTTAGGGTCAGCCCGTTTAACATCTCTATATTATATACTCTCTTTATCCCATACTCATTTGCACACTTTCTTGTTTCGTCCGTCTCATACTCATTTGCACACTCTAAAAGTAGTATGCCTACATACATCCTTCAACCTCAAAATATGCACTTATTTGCACATATGTAATTACTAAACTCACTATATTTACATTATTCCCTCTTTTTACCAGCAAATATTGTCTTCTTTACCCCCTTTGAAAAGTCAACAAAAGTACACAATCCTTATTTTTCTTAATATTTGTGCCTAAATAAATGTGCAAATGTGTCCGGGAACGGAGGGGGTAATTTTTTATTTTTTTATTTATACCTTTGTCAAAGACTTTTTATATACGTTCATTCTTCCAATTACATCTTGTGAAGAAATCTGTAAGCTTTAAAATATAAAACTCAAGTAAATATTCATTTTTAATAAATTGTCATATTATAACTTAAAAAACTATGTTGATATATTAAATATATATTGGCTACATTAAGTATTACTATTTTCATCCACCAAAAGTATGTCTATTAATTCCCTTTTTGGAAACAATTAATTTATTATCACCATCAAACCATTACTTTATTATTTAGATTGTCATTGATTTTAACACTCACAAATAATTAATTTGCTTTTAGATGGATCCTACAATACCCCAATATATTCTTACTTTATTTACTTTATCTATTTTTTTCTTAAAACATGTGTTCAACCCTTTAAATATTAATGTTTTAGTGGATGTATAACATTAAAATAACGAGCTGATAATCTATCATGTTGAAAAAGCTAAGTTTAGCTCAGTTTCATTAAATTTAAAATCTCAACATATCACCTTTTTTTTTATCAAAATTTTATAATTTTACAATCATGATACCATTAAAATATATTTAATTTAAAATGATTCAATTAATAAATTAAGTCTAATATTCAATAGTACATGCAAATAAAATTATAATTGTTGATGTCACCGAGTTAAATATTTTGGTGTTACCACCAATGTTGTAACATCATGTGCAACATCAGAATTTGTCATTTCTTCTAACAGCTAATTTTTCCTGTTTTAGTATTGTCTTTGATGTTGTTGACTGTAGGTTGATGATCTGGAATCGACTCCAATACTCTAGAAGAATCTAAGAGATTCAAGAATAAATGAGAGTTTTCTAGATCAAGCGGTTACAAGTCTAGAGCAGTTATTAAATATAATTTTTAGGCGATTTTCCACTGAACAAAACGAGCTGAATAATAGGAGAATAAGCTGGAGGTTTCTAGATTCATCCACAAGGATCTACGATACTCTTGAAAGCCGAGATCTTCATCTATAAATAGATGTTCGAGGCTTAAAAAATGCAATCAAGGCAATACGAGCAGATCAATAAAAAATCATAAGAGTCTTGCGTGAGAAGTAATCGAGTATCAGACTGTTGAGTGCGATAAATGCATCCAGATTGATAGGGTCATTATTTTCCATTTATGTTACATATAGTGTTGCCACATTTCGTATATCATAGATTTTGTTTAGATTGTTAGTAGACATGGTGTTCTTTAACATATATAAATAGGTCACTTTTGACGGTGTATTTTATACACTTTGTCATTTTCAGATCTTAAACATTTGGTTTATATCTTTTCGTTGTTTATTGAGAAGATTTAAATTGTGAGTTGTTCTCAACTTGGTTTGTATTCATTATTAACATAGTGAATCGTTTCCTCATAAATTATTATTTAACATAATCTATGAAAAGTTTTATACTTGTTTGCAAAGGTTTTGACTAAATCTTCTGTTGTTATAACTGTCAGTGTTAATGTGATTGTTACAATATTGACAGTAACAATCTCTAATTTCCGAAAACACACACCTTCAATAATAATTTGGCTATTCAATTTAAGTCATATTATATATAATAATTCTTCATAATAAATATATAAATTACACATTTTCATGTATATATACATATAAATGTACCCATACTTAATACAAAATTTAATATTTAAATTATTAATTATTAGCGTATAACCCTTAGTATTCCATAACAAATTTAGTAACAATCAAGTGCTTATAAAGTTTTTTATTTTTATTTTGGGTATAACATTTTGTTATTATATTGATAAGTATAGATAGATGATGTACTATGTGTGTGTTAAATTGTTAATACGAACTAATTAATATCATCAAAATTAAGTATGTTAATTAATTAATTGCATGGTTTCACTATAAGAAACTAATGAATTGGCTACTGAATATTTTGTAGGCAATATCATACATTTGTCTGATTGGAGTGAATTGATGCATGATTTTGAGGTGTATTTTAGTGCAAAAAGTGATCAAAAGAGTTAGATTTTGTGCATAAATGTGTAGAATATCACTATTTTGCCTAAAAAGTATTACCTGATGGATAATTGATATTTTTCGTCCGTTTACAGGTAAATCGGTGGAATTTGGTCGGCATTCTTAGGATGAAGAGACGATCGAGACGGACGAAAACGGGGGTCGGAGGCGGAGCCCGGGTCGAGAAAATTCCCTAGACTCGACCTCTGGTCGAGGTCCAGGGGCCTCGACTCTAAGGTGAAGGCAAGAGGAGAATATTCCAAAAATTGAAGCTGCCTCAACTCGAGGGCTAAGCCTCGAGTCGAGGGATAAGGCAAAGAGAGGCCCCTCGAGTCGAGGGTTGAGCCTCGACTCGAGGCAGGCGAAAAAACTGAAAAAATGTGATAGCGACTCTTCAGCCCCATCCTCGAGTCGAGGGAGGCCCAAATCCAAAAATTTTGTATTTAAATCATTTTGAGTGGAAAACAGAGCATAATCTTCCTAGCATAGTTTAGAGCAGTTATTAGGCAGTTTTCTGAGCGAAATTATCATTCCATAGCTTAATTCTTCTTGTAATTGGATTAGATTCTTAGTTTTAGATTGAATTCAAGCAATTGTACATTAGATTAGTGATTTTATCCTTTAGATTTTCATTTCCAAGTTGTAATAGAAGAGGTGGAGATTGTAATTGAAGCATTTGTGAAGACTCAAGCATTCTTATATTTGTTAATTGAAGACAATTGGTGATATTCTTCTACTTTTCTCTCTTTAATTCATTGTTTGTGTTGATTAGTGTTTTAATTGCTTTCCTAGATTTTTCATCCATGGCTTTTGTTCTTAGCACCATGGGCTAATAGTTTTGTGCTTGAGATAATTGAAATTGGGGATGATGTGATTGCCTCATGCTATGATTGTTGATAATTGTTGATCAATTGAGTAGGTTGCTTCCTAATTGTGATTCTCATTGTGCTTCATGCAAAATTATCTCTTTAGATTAATGGTTGATCACCCTAGCAATAGGCGAGAGTTGAGCTAACGTGATTAGGTGTTAATCGGGTTATAATTTTGCATGATTGTATGAATTAGGGACTTCTTAATTGAGAGATTGGAAGGACTAAGAATACTCACATTAGGCATTGTGTTATTAATGGAGTGATTAATTTCATGATGGTTTATGCTTTCTAACTTGATTGATTTGCAATTGGATACAATCATAGCTTGTTAATCATTGATTCCTTGATGGAGATTATCCCTAGCACCCTTATCCCCCATTGATTTTAGCTTGTTGTTATTGCATCCTAGGTGTTTGATCAATTGCTTGCGTAGATTTAGAATTTAATTCTTGCAATTATATTATCGTTTTAGTGCCAAAACCCTTCTTGCAACAATAGTCACTAATAACTCGTATTCTTAGGGCCTCACTTGCATACTAATTCCCTTGGGTTCGATATTTTTGATTTGTCTTAATACCGCTTGCCGATATCCCTACAATCATTGTCTATAAAATTCCTACGAAAAAATTGTAGGAAATTTGTTTGTAGGTAGTTTCCTTGCCTACGAAAATGTAATCCGTAAGTAATTACTTATCAATATTCCATAGGCAATCGCCATTGCCTATTTGACTATTTCGTAGAAATTTAACTACCTTCAGTTGTTCCGTTGATAATTCTATAGATGATGTATTATAAAATAAATCATAAAATTTGTAGGCAAGGCATAGACAATCCTCACTATTTAATCACAAAATTGATTTTGTTGAAAAATTTCGAAGTCAATTTTTTTTCTTATAGTGATTTAAAAAAGTTGGATCTTCAGGTAATAATTTTTTTTTCGTGTAATATGCATTCTATCTTAATTGTTTAATTTGTTAACTCATATTTTTTATATTGTGAAATACAAATGAACAAAAATTTGAGGAGATACCATTATTTTTGGAAGATTCCAATGTTCTTTCGAATGAAACTTGATTCTCGATATCCTTGAGAATTATTGTTCATTTTCTTTGAATTGTTGAGTTCAAATTTATTTTGGATTGTTGAATTGTTTGAAATTTGATATGGGGGTGTTGAATTTATTATGAACTTATTAAGTTATTTTAAACTTATTTTAAATTGTTTAATTATTGTTTTTACTTTTCTTATGAATTGTTAAACTTATTTGGATTGTTGAATAATTATATGAACTTATAATAAATTGTTGAATTTACTATAGATTATTGAATTATTGTTTGAACTTATTATGAATTAGTTTTAATATTTGAACTTATAATATTAAAAAAAAATCGAGCCTTTTTGGCCCGGTGAAGTTTGAGAAATGTAGGTCCGAATCACAACCGAACCTAAACCGACCCGACTTTACTCGACACAGATGTGTGATCCAATGGGCCCCAATTGACCTGACCAACCCATTGCCAGCTCTATTTTAGTGTTAGTTCAAGATTGTTTTGATGAGTTAAAAGATTATTTCAGATGAGCAGATGATATTAAAGAACAGTGAAGACTGAGTTCTAGTACGAAGCTGATCAGACTAGGACAAGAATAGTTCAAGTCAGCTGGAGACTAGGAATCACAAGTCATCTGAAGACAAGCTCGAGTCTAGTCATCTGCAGGAGACAAATATGAAGAGCTCAGACGAGGTCAAGACAAGCTGAGTAGAATAAGAAAGGCAAGTCTTCACCAAGTCAGTTGCAGATGAGGAGATTGAAATCAGCCGAAGAGCAAGCAGTTTTCAAGATTAAGTTTGTTGAGCAGTTTTTTAGTTTGTTAGAACTAACTAACAAACTAACTGTCTTTTCAGACTTATAAATAGGTCTAGGCACTTCATTAAAAAAATATAATATACAGAATATCCAAGTTTTTCAGCAAATGATTTTCACAATAAGCACAAAAATAGTTTTATACGATTTCTCTATAGAATTTTCTAAGTGTTTGTAGAACACTTCACTTCACATCTTCAAATACACTTCTTTGTTTTAGAAGATTAGATTTCAAAAGGTTGATTAGCATCTTTGAAGGTTTGAAGATCGAGTTGTAATTTGTAAAGATTGTAAGTAAGTAAGCAGTTAGTGAAGACCCTTCTTCAAAGTTTGAAGAAGGAGAGTGGATGTAGGATTGTTATAATCCGAACCACTATAAATCCGGTGTTCTTTACTGCTTTCTTTTAATTTTTGTTCAAGTTACAATTGTGTTAATTCAAGATTAACATTCAGAATCTTATCTAAAATCTGAATATCAGCCTTGCTTTTGATCTTGTTAAAAGTTGAGTTTAAAAATTGTTTTTCGCTGTGTTAAATTTGATACTTTGAATTGATTTTGAAAAGATTTAAAAATCTACAAAATCTATTCAAACCCCCCCTTGTTAGATTTTGTTCTAAAAGGTTATCTCAAGGTTTTAATCAACTCAACACTCAGGGACCAACAAGTGGTATCAGAGCAGTGTTAAGCTGTTCTGATATTGATTTTAGGTCTTGAACAAGATTCTGAAATTATCTTGATTTTCTTCATTTTCTTCTTTTACTAACAGTGCTACTAATTAGTTTGTGGAGTATTTTGTTCCTTTGTTTCATCATGTCATCAGGGAAAAATAAGAAGTCAAGAAATCTTCCTGAATTCTCTATTGAAGATTATGATTACTGGAAATTTAGGATGGAGAATCACCTAAAAGCCATTCATGATAGGATGGAAGAGGTTCTTGAAGAGGGACCTATAAAATTCTATCATGGAGGAACCAGCACTGGAGCTGAGTCAGCTGAATCCAGAACCAGACAAGAAAAGAAGAGCTCTGAGTTAACAAATGATGAAAGAAAGGTCCATAATCTTGATCAAGTAGCTCGAACTGAGATCATTGAGACTCTAAGTAAGGATTGGATTGAAAAGGTTAAAAGATGCAAGACTGCCAAAGAAATATGGGAGACTCTTGCTGGAATTTGTGAAGGATCTGAATAGGTCAAAGAAAATAAGCTTCAGTCTGTTCTACATGCATTTGACACATTCAAAATGAAGGATGGTGAAACTGTAGATCAATTGGACGTAAGATTGACTAATCTTGTGAACAAAGCAGCCGATTTGGGTAAGACTTACACTGAGAAAGAAATTAACAACAAAGTACTCAGATCTTTGAGCAAAAGATGGAGAGAGAAAGCAAATATTCTCAAGGCAACACAGAATTTGTCAGCCATATCACACCACACTCTTTTCTCTCATCTTAAAGCATTAGAATATGACATTCATATTGAAGATGAAGAAGATGAGGTAGAGTCATCTACATCTGGAAAAACAGTAGCATTTGTTCATCAAGATGAATCTGAAAAGATCTCTAAAGCATCTGATTTGTCCATAAAAGAAGAAATGACTCTTTTATTGAAAAGGTATGAGAGATTGAAGATGAAGTACAGAAGAAACAAAAGAGACAGATTAAGTCGAAGGAACTATAGATCAGACAGGGATGAAAAGAGTTCAGATAATGATAAAAAGAAGGATCAGTCAAGAAGTCATAAGTCACCTATCAGACGAGGAGAAAGTAGTCCAAAAACAGACAGAGGAGATATATGCTATACATGCAGCAAACCTGGTCACTACAACTATGATTGTCCTCAACTCACTCCCAGAGAGAGAGAAGAAAAGAGGAAGAAAAGAGATAGAAGGTATGCTGACCAGAGAGCTCTCTTAGCTGAGAAAGAAGAAGCTCGTGAGACATCATCATCCTCATCCTCATCTGATTTTGGGTCAGATGATGACATATGTCTGATGGCAAAAGAGGTACATTACTATTCATCATCAGATAATGACTGTGACACCTTATCTGAAACTGATCCCAGTCTTATTGATAAACTTTTGAAAGATTTGGACACTGCTCTATCTGCTTATAAACAGATAGAAACTGAAAATCTTAATTTAAAGGATCAAATTTCTGATCTAACTAAGGTCAATCAGACTAAGGAAAGTGAGAAACTAGACTGTACATTCAAGGGGGAATGCCAGACTGAGATGATCACCAGTACCTTGTCTGATAAGACAGATAAGTTAGAACAGGAACTGAGTTCTTTAAAAATAAAATTTTCAAATATCTATTCTGAAAATGAAAATTATAAAAGGACTAACAGGGAATTAAATCTCAAGTTGGGACTTTTGAATAATTCTCAAACCACAATAGATAAAATCTTCAATTCATCTCAAAAGTCTAGTAATAAAACTGGATTAGGTTTTGATAGGAGTAAGAAGAATGATCCTATAAAACCTAGAGTTTTTGTCAAAGCAACTAAACCTAAGGTAGAAACCTTATTCAGTCCCTGGAAACCAAAGGAATTAATTACCTCATCTGATACTTCTGAAAAGAAAAATCAGACGAGGAAAATAACTTCTAAGGCTAAACCTAAGACTAAATCAAAGATCTATTCTAGGTATAATAGCTTTGATGGAAGAAGCAGATCTTATCCATTCTTACCAAGATTCAAGATAATTTCAAAAGATCAACTGAATCAGATTGATCTTGAAAGTCTTATCTTAGTAGACAGATATGGATGCAAGCTTCAATCTATGGTTTTAAGGAACATTGATATTTTTATCTGGATTCCTAAGAGTCAACTTAACATGAAAGGACCCAAAATACAAAGGGTACCTAAGCAATAAATTTGTAATTGCAGGAAGACAAGAAGATAGTTGATAGAGGAGATATTCTTGAGGTCATCTGGTATATTGACAGTGGTTGTTCCAAGCACATGACCTATGAAAGACGACTTCTCTCTAACTACCAAACCATTGATGGACCTAGAGTGATGTTTGGAGACAACAACTATGGACTTACTAAAGGTGTAGGAACACTAATGATTGGAGATGTTCAAGTTCAAGAAGTTTACTATGTGGAAGGATTGAGGCACAACCTACTATCTGTTTCACAATTTTGTGATAAAGGGTTTTGTGTCAAATTTACTCATAATGCATGCTATGTATTAGATGGTTTAAATGAAAATATTCTATTAACTGGAGTAAGACAAGGTAACATTTATGTTGCTAACTTCAAAAGCTGTCCTAAAGATACTTGTCTTGTTGCTAAGAGTTCAGATGACTTAAGTTGGTTGTGGCACAGACGACTTGGTCACTTAAACTTCAAAACTCTTAACAAAATAGCAAGAAAATCTTTAGTTAAAGGACTCCCTGATAAAATATTTTCAAAGAACCATATATGTGTTTCTTGTCAAAAAGGAAAACAGACCAAAGCTTCTTTTAAAACAATAAGTAGTCCTTCTTCAGAAAGGATTCTGGAACTTCTTCATATGGATCTGTTTGGTCCAGTAACTCCTCTCAGCTTTAGTGGAAGAAAATACACTTTAGTAATTGTTGATGATTTTTCAAGATTTACTTGGGTTATTTTCTTGTACAAAAAGAATGAGACTATGACTAAGATTCCAGAATTCCTTAAGAAGATTCAAAATGAAAAAGGACTAAATGTTGTTAAAATTAGAAGTGATAAAGGTACTGAATTCCTAAATAAATTGATTTCTAACTACTGCATTGAGAATGGCATAGCTCAGGAAACATCTGCAGCAAGGACTCCACAGCAAAATGGAGTGGTTGAGAGAAGAAACAGGACTTTGAAAGAGGCAGCTAGAACAATGTTGTCTGAATTCAACACTCCTCATAGGTTTTGGGCAGAAGCAGTGAATACAGCCTGCTATGCTCAAAATAGAAGTCTGATTGTCAAGGATAAGTGTAAAACTCCCTATGAAATTTGGAAGGGAAGATCTCCCAAAATTTCATATTTTCATATATTTGGTTGTAAATGTTTCATACACAACAATGGAAAATCTCAATTAAAAACCTTTGATGTCAAGATAGCAGATGGGATATTCTTAGGATACTCATCTATATCAAAGGCATATAGAGTTTTTAATAAGACAACCTTGTGTGTAGAAGAAACACCCCATGTGGTATTTGATGAATCTTCTCTTGAGTTTGAAAAGACAGGGGACATCACAAAGATATCAGATGATCTGGATCAGATGACTGTCAAAGGATCAACCATAAAATTCTACACTCAAGAATCAGATTCAGATGAAGAGGAAGAATCAGACAAAGGAAAGGAACTTGAAAGAACTTCCTCAACAGCTGATCTACCAACTGATCAAACGACCAACAACATATCAGCTGATCAGACGACTAACATCACATCAGCCGATCAAGTAGAGTTGTCAAAAGGTAACACAGAATCATCTGAAATAAATAATTCAGACAAGACATCATCTACTGTAAAAGATAAAGGTAAGAAAGTAATGTCATATCATCCAGCTGAGCAGATAATTGGAGATTTAGACTCTGGTGTCCAGACGAGGACCCAACTAAATCAAGATTGTATGTTCAGTTGTTATGTGTCATTACTTGAACCTAAATCAATTACAGAAGCTCTAACTGATTCCAACTGGATTAATGCCATGCAAGAAGAACTAAATCAGTTTCAAAGACAAGATGTGTGGGAGCTTGTTGAAAGGCCTCATCATCAAAAAGTAATTGGAACTAAATGGGTCTTTAAAAACAAGAGGGATGAAAACAATATTGTGGTTAGAAATAAGGCCAGACTAGTTGCTCAAGGTTATTCACAATCAGAGGGTATTGATTATGATGAGACCTTTGCACCAGTAGCTCGTCTGGAAGCCATAAGATTGTTTTTAGCCTATGCAGCTTTTAAAAGATTCATATTTTTTCAAATGGATGTTAAGTCAGCTTTCTTAAATGGAATCTTAGCTGAGGAAGTTTATGTAGAGCAACCTCCTGGTTTTGTTAAAGGAGACAAGGTTTATAAACTAAGGAAAGCACTATATGGACTTAAACAAGCACCAAGAGCTTGGTATGATACCTTGTCTGATTATTTAATTCAAAATGGTTTTGTGAAAGGTAGAATTGATAGAACTCTCTTTAGAAAAGAGTTTGGTTGTGACCTTTTGTTAGTTCAAATTTATGTTGATGATATAATTTTTGGATCAACTAACATATCTTTATGTGAAGAATTTAGTAATCTTATGAAAAGCAGATTTGAAATGTCCATGATGGGAGAAATGACATATTTTCTTGGACTTCAAGTCAAGCAGACAAAGAAGGGAATATTCATCAACCAAGCTAAATATACAAAAGATCTCATTGAAAAATATGGAATAGGTACCAGCCGAGAAGCTAGATACCTATGATGACAAATTTTTCAATGGATCCAGACGAGAAGGGAGATGACACTGATCAAACTGAGTATCGAGGTCTTATTGGTTCTTTATTATATTTAACTGCTAGTAGACCTGATATTTCATTTGCAGTTGGAGTTAGTGCTCGTTTTCAAGCTAATCCTAAGAAAAGCCATCTTGAAGCAGCAAAGAAAATTCTCAAGTATTTGAAAGGAACAGTAAATGTTGGATTGTGGTATCCAGCTGATGACAACTTTGAGCTGTCTGGATACTCAGATTCGGATTTTGGTGGGTGTAAGATAGATAGAAAATCTATATCTGGTACTTGTCAATTCCTTGGAAGTAAGCTGATTTCATGGTTGTCTAAGAAACAAACCTCTGTAGCTACTTCCACAACTGAAGCTGAGTATATGGCAGCTGGAAGTTGTTGTTCACAGCTGATCTGGATAAGTCAACAGCTGAGGGACTATAATATTATCACCAAAGATGTACCTATCTTTTGTGATAGTAATAGTGCCATAGCTATTACTCAGAACCCAGTCCTTCATACAAGATGCAAGCATGTAGATATCAGACACCATTTCATTCGAGACCATGTAGAAAAAGGAGATATCAGACTTGAGAAGATCTTGACCGACTTTCAAAGAGCAGACATCTTGACAAAACCACTAGCAGAGACGAGGTTTAAAGAATTATCTGTAGAATTAGGTTTATTAGATGCTTCATTAGTAAATCTATAATTCTGTTTTTTTAATTCCAGAATGGCAGATTAGTAAGAGGCCTTAATCCTTCATATATTGTATTAATTCCAAAGAAAGACGAAGCAAGACAGTTGTCGGATTTTCGGCCTATTTGTCTAATTGGAAGTCTATACAAGATCTTGGCAAAAGTGCTAGCGGGAAGACTCAGCAGGGTAATTGATAGCATTATTTCGAAGAACCAAAGTGCTTTTGTAGGAGGAAGACTTATACAAGATGGAATTGTGGTTCTTAACGAAGCATTGACAGAAGCAAAGGCGAAAAGAATAGCACGAGTCTTCTTCAAGATCGATTTCGCAAAGGCATATGACTCGGTTGATTGGTCCTTTTTGGAGCAAATGATGAGGCAGTTTAAATTCAGCAATAAGTGGAGAAAATGGATGTTTGAGTGTGTGTCTTCGGCGACAGCAAATGTGTTAGTGAATGGTAGCCCGTCGGGCGAGTTCAAGCTAGAAAGAGGTTTACGCCAGGGAGATCCCTTATCCCCCTTTTTATACCTTCTTGTAGCAGAGGGGCTGAGTATATTGGTAAAAAAAGCGGTGACCGAGGGTCTATTGGAGGCGGCCGAAGTGGGTGTGAACAAAATAAAAATTCCGCACCTCCAATACGCAGATGATACTATATTCATCACCTCCGGGAATGTAAATAATGCGGTGGCAATGAAAAACATCCTTCGGAATTTTGAGATGCTATCCGGGTTAAAAGTCAATTTTAATAAATGCAGTCTCGTGGGTGTGAATGTCGATAGAGAAAGGATTGAGGAAATGGCAGGAATACTTCAGTGTGAGGTGGGCTCCATTCCTTTTAATTACCTCGGGGTCAAGGTTGGACTAAATTACAAAAGGGCTGCCGAATGGGACACTCTTACACAGAAGGTAAAAAGCAGGCTGAATTCTTGGAACCAGAAAAAACTGTCTTTTGGAGGAAGAGTAACTCTAGTGAATGCAGTTTTATCGGCAATTCCGGTTTACCACCTTTCCTTTTATTTCTTGCCATCTAAGACCTTGAGTGATTTAAATGCTTTTTTTAGAAATTTCTTGTGGGGGGCGGGAATGGTGTGAAAAAGATTGCGTGGATTAAGTGGAGTTCGGTTTGTTTGCCTAAACTAAAGGGGGGGCTAGGGATTCGGGATTTAAATTTTTTTAACAAGGCATTGATGGGGAAGTGGTTATGGAGGTTTTTAGTTGACAAGGAGAGTCTATGGGCTAGAGTTTTGATTTCGTTACATGGGGATGTACGAGTTGATGAGTCAGGAGTGGTTGGGTTAAATAGACGTCGTGTGAGTTCGGGGTGGTGTAGAGACATTATTAAAACTGGGGCCGGGGAAGGGGGCGGGTGGTTCATAAATAATTTGGTGAGGGTGTTAGGGGATGGAGGGGGAACTAGTTTCTGGTTAGAAAACTGGACGGGTTCTGTGTCTCTAAAAAACCAGTTTCCGAGGTTATTCCACCTTTGTAGGGATAAAAATCGTTCGATTAAGGAGATGGGGAGGTGGGAGGAGGGCGAATGGGTTTGGTGTTGGGACTGGAGGAGAAATCCCTTAGAAAGGGAACTTAACTCTATTTCTTGCTTCGCTGCTGTTGTCAACAGGTTGCATCTTCATCAAACCACAAAAGACAGCTGGAACTGGAAAATTAATGCTCAAGGAAGATATACAACAAGTTCGGCATACAACTTTCTAATTGGAGAGGCTGAAATTTGCAGCATAGGCGAGGAGATCAATCTTGTTTGGAATAGCTTGGTGCCGATCAAGGTGGCTTGCATGACGTGGAGATTGCTATGGGATAGGCTCCCAACTAAATCTAACCTGGTAAGAAGAGGAGTCGGTATCACAGTGGAGGACCAAAAGTGCTACTGTTGTGACTTTGAAAGTGAAAATGCGCAACATCTTTTTCTTCATTGCAAAAAGGCTGTGGAAATTTGGAGCTTCTGCTATCAATGGTTAGGACTGTCCACTGTTACTCCTCTATCTATTTGGGATCACTTTATTTTGCATTCGGATTTGTTGAAAGGAAAAAAAGGCAAAAAATTCGCTATTGGTATTTGGGAGTGCATTGTGTGGTCTCTCTGGAAAGCAAGAAATAATTTTATTTTCAAAGGTTTGGAGAGCTCATCAGGGGCAATTTTTGAGGAGGCTAGAAGTAGAATGTGGAGTTGGTGTTTAGCTAAAGGTTTTGTTGATTGTAATGCTTCTCTTAGACTTTGGTTACAAGATCCTAAACTTGTTCTTTGATTGTAAAATTGTAAAATTGTAAGATTGTAATTTTTCTGGGGTATTTCTCATACCTTGGATTTTTATTAATAAAAATCCTTTTTGCCTGATCAAAAAAAAAAAAATGTCTAGAAGGAATTATCAGACTAGATTTGTGTCAAAGAACAATCAGGTAGCTGATATCATTGATCTCCTTCTTAGGAATCAAGAATCAAGGATTAGTCATATTGACCTTATCTAACGTGATAATTACTTATCTGACATATGGTAAATCAGACAAGGGCACAATAGTCAGCTGATTTTCTGAAAAACAGATGACTTTTTGCACCCTATCTGATCTACCTCAAGCTACTAATAGTCTTTTTTGAGTTCATGTCTTTGCAGGAATAGGTCACAGATCATACTGTTTCACCTCATCTGTTCTCAAATCTTTTATTCTGATATTTTGTTTCTTTTTCTAAATAAATTCCATATTTTTTTTATATATAAAAATATTTTTGGATTGTTTGAATGAAAAATAACTTTAGAAAATTAAATCTAAGCCCATTTTTTTTCCTTAAAAAGTTGAAACTAAACTGGTTTCAAAATCAGACAGGTTACTTTATCAGATGACTTTATAAACTCATCTGTTTTGAAAACCCTTATACGAAGTAAGGTAGTCCTAGACTAACGTCAAGAATACTTACTTCTCTGCATAAAGTAACCTATATCTGTCAAATCAACAGTCTATAAAGTAACTTTTTACGCATTTCAAAGGTTAGTGTATTACACGCGCCGAATCCCAATCGTTTATCCGAGTTTTAACCGTTGATTCAGCACAGTAATTCATTTCAAATAAATGGCTTAGATTAAGACTAGTTTTCAAAGCGGTTTCTCTTTCCAAATTTTCCCTCCTATAAATACATCTTCTTCTTCCCTTAATCATTTTTCACTCTCAGAAAACCTGCATATATTTCAAACACTTTTCCAAAATTCACAAAATTTTCAATGGCATATTCTTCCAAAACCACCAAAACCCACAAACCCAAATATATTTCAACCAACATTTCTCATTTCAAAATGAATGAGGAATATTTTAAAAACCGTTTAAAGGCAGAAATGTATGTGGATTTTGAAACAACCCAAGACCCAGAATCAGCAGAAATTCTTCGTCTTCTTGAAGCATCGCGACTCAGAGGTTTTCTATCAATGAAATCTCCCCAGAACAGAACAGCTGATCTGTTAGGGGCAGAATTCCTGGCAAGAATGGAGGATACTCAGGATGAGTTTGATACCTCAGTAGATGGGACAACTCTGAGTTATTCAAGGGAGAATATATCCAGAATTTTCGATACGTCAATGGAGGGAGTTAATCCATTGACGTACAAGGAGGATTGACGTACAAGGAGGACGAGTGGGAGGCATCTTTTGATATGATGGCCAGGGTGTCGCAGAGGGGTACAAGAAGGGATTTAAAGAAGAACCTTCTCAGAAGAAAATACAGTCTGTTGATGACGGTGGTCACAAAGGCGGTGTTGGGTGAGCAAAGCTCACATGATGGGTTAACCAAACCCAGATTGTGTGTGATGCGAGCCATCCTGGATGGGGTTCTTGTGAATTGGGTAGATTTGTTGATTCACAAGCTGAGGGAGGAAAAGAAGCGACTAACCTTCAAATCGTCAGCAGAGGGCTGGATTCCCACTTCAACAGTCAGCCTATTCAACAAAATCATTGTTCTAATCGAAGGGCTTAACAGGGAGGCTGACTGGAGAATAGGCACGAAAAAGTACTCAAAGCATAAGGGAATCCTGACCAAGGATGACAGGCTTAGAGGAAATCCAGACTCAGACGATGAATCTGATGCTGCAAAAGCTCAGAGGCTGGAGGCAGCAGCTGCAGAGGTCCAACAACCAGCAGCTGAACCAGCTGAGGTGCCTCTGACTGAGATCGAAGCAGAGGGACATGAAGAGGCAGCAGCTGAGGTCGCACCTCAAGTAGAATCAGTTGAAACAGCTGCTGCAGTTCCCAGGGTTTCTCAGAGGAGAAGGAAGAGGAGGCTGGTAAAAGCCGTGGAGAAGAAGAAGGGGGAAAGTTCATCTGCTGCTGCAGCCAAAGTCACCTCAGAAGAAGACGAAGAGGAGGAAGCTGATATTCCTCTGGTGAGGAGGCCAAGACGAGCAGCTCAAAGCTCTGAAGGCTCCACCAAATCTGGTAGCTCCGAGCAGCAGATGGAGCTATCAATCCTGCTACCAGAGGAGGTTTCAGTCCTTCAGATAGCAGCTGAGGTTGGTCAGCTGGAGGTTCCACCCTCCCCAGCCAAGGAAGCTGCTCTCTCCCCTATTCCAGAAACAAGTACAAGTCTTTCCCCATCTCCTCAATTATCTCCCGCACCCGGCAATGAAGAAATGCCCCAGGCTGGCATTTCTGAGCCTCTGACTCAGCCTGAAATCCCACCAGTCCAAACAGGCAATGAAGGGATATCCCAGGCTGGTATCCCAGAGCCTCTTCAACAGCCTACCTCCCCCGCAGTCCAAATCCAAATCCCACCAACAGAACCTGAACATACCTCATCTCAACCACCAACACCTATATTACCAACCTCATCTCCCATTACCATCTCTACCATACAAACACAAACATCTTTCCCAACTCCATCTGAACAAATCACTCTCCCCACAGTCCAAACCTCACCAATTCCAATCATATCCTACTCCTCTCTTCCAATTATTCAAACTCAATCTATCCCTCTCCCATCTACTCAAACAGAACCCATACCCTCCTCGTCTGATTCCTCAACTGAGGATGATGACACTGATCTAAGCCCCACCACTGCTATCTCCTCCATTCTATCCCTTGTCGAGAAAAAGATAAATGCAACCTTCAGAAGAAAGATGGAAAGGAAGACAAGGAGAATGGTCAAAGCTGTTACAGACACAATGATAGCCAGCATGAGAGAAGTAGAGGTAAACCTATCTGATAAAATCATAACTACTACTAACCTTGTGCTGACTGACAAAGTAAAAGCAATGAAGGCTGAGCTGATGGCTTTAAAAGAAGAAGTAAAAGGGTACAATCAGCTAGTGGTGAATGAGCTGGCTGTAGACCACTCAGACTTCAGGGCCAAGTGCAACACATTGGATGCAAAACTTACAGACTTGGCAGCTGAAGTTAAAAAGGGGGAAAAAGCTGAAGCTGAAAAGAGACAAGCCCTCACAGCTGTGGTCGAGGAGACCAGAAAAGATGTAGGCATGAAGGCCAACACAGCTGATCTGGAGGCAGGCAGGGAGGAAGCTCGAATCAAGTCTGATGAGCTGGCTGCACTCCAGCTGAGGGTAAGTCAACTGGAAGAAGCCGTGAAGGAGGATGAAGAGAAGAGGAGATTAGAGGAGGAGGAAAGGACAGAGAAACTCTTGGCTCAGCTTAAAGAGTCCGAATCTGGAGGAGCCAAGGGGAAGGGAAAAGAAGTAGCAGTCACTGAGCCCAGATCAGCTGAACTTGTTACCAGGGCTGCTGCTAAAGGGAAAGGAAAGAGGGAAGCTGATTATTCCAATCTCTCAGAGGAACAGATCAAGCGAATCAAGAGAGAGATGGAGTATTTTGGCAAGAAAGAGAAGAAGAGGCAGAGAAAGAAGAAAAACTCCAATGTCTTCTGGAGTGCTGCTGAGCGGAAATGGATGATCAGAGATCAAGGCAGCGGGAAATTCAGACCATTCCACAACACATCTGCTCCTCCTAAGCTGGCTTGTGGAAAGTATGCTGCTGAGTATAAAGACAAGAATCTGGAGGGAATGTGGATGTACTATTGGTACATTCTTAAAGCCCCAGGAGCAACTCAACAAGATCCAGATTTGGCTTGGCACGAATGGATTGAGAAGGTAGACGCAGACTTCTATGCTCGGCTGTTGGAAGAAGCTGATGTAGAATTCAACGTCAACCTAATTTCTCCAGCTTTCGAGTATGCCATTCCTGCGAAGAAGTCTGATGGTACCCTGGACCTAGACTGGGTTCAGGGGATTCTAAAGAAAGCAGAGGTCGAATCTGGACTTACTCAAGAAGAGGATCTGAAGCAGCTTAGGAGGCGTGTATTCAATTGACTGATGATCCCAGATGAAGAGCAATGGGGAGTCTGATAGAAACAGGATTTTTCTTTTCCTTATTTCTCTTTTCTATTAGTCTCCATCTGTAATCTTTGTAAATTCAATGTGAATATATTTTGTTTGATTCATTTTACTTGTCTTATTTTCTTAAAGTTATTTTTACTGCTTTAAGAAAAACTTAAAATTTTCTTAAGTATAAGTCGTCTGAGAATTTTATCTCTCAGACTTGAAATTTTTTTTAAAAAAAAAATATATTAATCTAAGTCTTAAGACTCATTTGTTTTCTTAAGTTTTTTTTTAAGAGTCTAAAAGACTTAAAGTTTTTTTTTAAGTGCTTTAATGTGAATGAATCTGTTGTAATGTGAAAAATGTGCTCTGATATACCTATCTAATAATCTTGATTAACTGTAAACTAATTTCAGCTGTGAGTGTGTCTCTTTCTTGTAGGTTTTAACTTCATCAAAAAGGGGGAAATTGTTAGTTCAAGATTTTTTTGATGAGTTAAAAGATTATTTCAGATGAACAGATGATATTAAAGAACAGTGAAGACTGAGTTCTAGTACGAAGCTGATCAGACTAGGACAAGAATAGTTCAAGTCAGCTGGAGACTAGGAATCACAAGTCATCTGAAGACAAGCTCGAGTCTAGTCATCTGCAGGAGACAAATATGAAGAGCTCAGACGAGGTCAAGACAAGCTGAGTAGAATAAGAAAGGCAAGTCTTCACCAAGTCAGCTGCAGATGAGGAGATTGAAATCAGCCGAAGAGCAAGCAGTTTTCAAGATTAAGTTTGTTGAGCAGTTTTTTAGTTTGTTAGAACTAACTAACAAACTAACTGTCTTTTCAGACTTATAAATAGGTCTAGGCACTTCATTAAAAAAATATAATATACAGAATATCCAAGTTTTTCAGCAAATGATTTTCACAATAAGCACAAAAATAGTTTTACACGATTTCTCTATAGAATTTTCTAAGTGTTTGTAGAACACTTCACTTCACATCTTCAAATACACTTCTTTGTTTTAGAAGATTAGATTTCAAAAGGTTGATTAGCATCTTTGAAGGTTTGAAGATCGAGTTGTAATTTGTAAAGATTGTAAGTAAGTAAGCAGTTAGTGAAGACCCTTCTTCAAAGTTTGAAGAAGGAGAGTGGATGTAGGATTGTTATAATCCGAACCACTATAAATCCGGTGTTCTTTACTGCTTTCTTTTAATTTTTGTTCAAGTTACAATTGTGTTAATTCAAGATTAACATTCAGAATCTTATCTAAAATCTGAATATCAGCCTTGCTTTGATCTTGTTAAAAGTTGAGTTTAAAAATTGTTTTTCGCTATGTTTAATCTGATACTTTGAATTGATTTTGAAAAGATTTAAAAATCTACAAAATCTATTCAAACCCCCCCTTTCTAGATTTTGTTCTAAAAGGTTATCTCAAGGTTTTAATCAACTCAACACTCAGGGACCAACATTTAGTATCATTTGTTTTTCAAAATTATATCTTACCGTCTTTAAAAAAAATATTTATATAAGTTATATTGTAAAATTTAAAAACACGCCTTTATTATCTTTCTCTTCTTTGATAAAATTTATTGTAATTTAATTTGTTGAGATTTGATATTCTATATTATAATTTAAAATTTAATAAAATATTTCAAACTCCAGGTAACACCTAAATGCCAGTACTTCTATATAATGATTTCAAAATCGGACCGGACCGATCGGTTCAACCGGTTGAACCGGGAATTGGCCGAGAAATCGGTCCGAAAACCCTCTAAAAACCGTTTTAGCGGTTGAACCACTTTGAACCGGCCAGAACCGATTTGAACCGGTAATAATCGATTTTTGATTTTTTTTTTAATTTATTTATTCTAAAATGTGGATTTAAAATTTAAAATAATAAACATTAAGTTAAATGAAAATATAAATGAGAGTGAAAAACTACTACTCATTTTATATCTTAATAATTGTGTTCATTTTTTCTTTCCATTCGATGTGGGATAAAGCTTGCAGTGAGTGAGAATGAGAAATTACTCCTCATTTTATATCCCAATAATTGTGTTCATTTTTTCTTACCACTCGATGTAGGATAAAGCTTGTAGTGAGTGAGAGTGAAAAAAAACTCCTCATTTTATACCGCCAATAACTTTGTTCATTTTTCATTCCCACTCAATGTGGGATAAAACTAGTGTGCTCATTGATCAAAATTCATGTCAAAAATTTTTATTTTGCATACTAAATTACATTATTTTACAAATCCTTACAAAAAATAATAATAATAATAATAATAATAATAATAATAATAATAATAATAATAAAATCTTGTCAAACTCATTTCTAATATCTAATTTATGATTAATAAATTGTACAAAAAATGTGAAATGCGTCTTTTTATTTAGATGATTTTTATTATTTTGGGTCGCCTATGATTCTATTGTGTTTATTTTAGTATGATTATAAAAAGTTATAATTTTTATTTTTTTTATAAGTACATATTTTTTTTAATGTAATATAGCAAAATAAATTATTAAAAAAATAGACAAAGATTAATTTTAACGGTCCGACCGCCGATCTAATACAATCCAGTTTGATCACTGGTCCGGTTATAAAAACACTGCTTCTAAATATACGAGTATGTGTTAAAGACACACACCAATATTAAAAAAAAAAAAAAAAAACTTTTGTTAAGCGATGATTGTTAGGGAACGTGTACCCACACATAAGTCGACACATATATTGTTCATTTCCAACTTTAACAACTGAAATGATTAAAGCACTTCCAAATTTCATTAATTTATGTGACGTACTGAATGATGGATGTATCATGTCAATCAAATGTGTGAAAACAATTCTAGAAGCAAAAGTACAAATATCTGCATTAAAATCACTCATTGATACCATTAAAATTATTTACTGATACTATAATTATTTTATACTGTGATATCAGTTTATAAGTATTATGATATCATTAAATGAGTATTATGGTATTAATAAATAATTCTTATAGTATTAATTTCATACTACGAAACTGCTTCACACTAGATTTTGCCCCCTTTTTTTTATCTAAAAGATGGGATTTTTTTTCTTGTTTTTTAACTTCGGAAAACAATGGAGAAGTGAATCACTTACAAAAGGCTTCCAAAAGTCTTTAAGAAAATAACAGTTTTCATTGTAAGTTTGCGTCTTCAATTTGGCATGAGATAAATCACTTAAAAAAGGCTTCCAAAAATCTTTAAGAAAATAACAGTTTCCATTGTAAGTTTGCGTCTTCAATTTGGCATGAGATATTTAAATGGCTTGGAATGTGATGATTTTGCTTTCAAACTCCTAATTTCTTTTAATTCTCGGAATGCTTGGAAATAAGAAAATTAAAACGTATTGCGACCACATGTGGATTGGTATTATTCGGCACATTTGGCATGTAGAAACAAGGTGATTCTTAAACAATTTTCATTGATTAAATGCCCATAGTGTTTTCATAATCGGAGCGGTGATCAAACCGGATTGGACACCGGTTCACAGTTCAACCGGTCGGACCGGTTAGACCGACGGTCAGACCGTCAAAATTAATTCCTGCCTATTTTTTAATATTTTATTTTGCTATATTACATTAAAAAAAATTAAAATTATAACTTATCATAATCATACTAAAATAAACACAATAGAATCATAGGTGACCCAAAATAATAAAAATCAACTAAATAAAAAGACGCATTTCACATTTTTTGTACAATTTATTAATCATAAATTAGATATTAAAAATGAGTTTGACAAGATTTTTTTCTATTATTGTTATTATTATTATTTATTTGTAAGGATTCGTAAAATAATGTAATTTAGTATGCAAAATAAAATTTTTGATATGAATTTTGATCAATGAGCACACTAGTTTTATCCCACATTGAGTAGGAATGAAAAATGAACAAAGTTATTGGGAGTATAAAATAAGAGTTTTTTTTTCACTCTCACTCACTACAAACTTTATCCCACATTGAGTGGGAAGTAAAAATGAACACAATTATTGGGATATAAAATGAGGAGTAATTTCTCATTCTCACTCACTACAAGCTTTATCCCACATCGAGTGGGAATAAAAAATGAACACAATTATTGAAATATAAAATGAGGAGTAGTTTCCCACTCTCATTTATATGTTCATTTAACTTAATGTTTATTATTTTAAATTTTAAATCCACATTTTAGAATAAATAAATAAAAAAAAAGGAAATCCGGTTTTCGTTTTTTGCCGGTTTTACCGGTTTTACCGGTTTTGCCGGTTTTGACCGGTTCAGGGCAGTTTAAAGCGGTCCGACCTGAAAAATAATTTTTAGGTGGCTTTCGGACTGGTTACACGGTCGATTCCCGGTTCAACCGGTCCGACCGGTCGGTTTGGTCCAGTTATGAAAACAGTGCCTCATGGGCATAGACGGATGGTAAGTGGGCAAGGTGATTGGAGCACATACACTCCAACATCCCGGGTTCGATTCTGTGTGGTGACAATTCTTTGCTGAAATATTGCAGGGGTTGTTGCTGGATTCGTATCTCCCGAAAGTCCTCTCCCTTGCATGGTTGTCACTCGTGCACGTTCCTCGATTGACAACCCGTCTGACCAAGGAGCCTCTGGTACAGGTGAGGGGGTTTACGCTTTCGGGTATTTCCTCCTTAACAAAAAAAAAAGGGTGATTAATAGTATTAAGGTGAAAGTTTGGAATTGTATATTGATAAGGGATAACAATTTTTTTTTAAATTTATCGTTGGAACATGGATAAAAGATTCTTAGAGTTGTTTGAAAGCTTTGTAATTTAATATTTCTCAAGTTGTAATTGACTAATCGGATTGAGTACCCCTTGTACTCCAATGTTGAAACTGTTTTTTTACTGTTAAAAAAAAATCACTTTTGTGCAGAATTAATTATCAAAGATAATTATTCAATTCAAAGTTAGTTAGCCTAATGCTATGAGACACACACATGTATATTTTTATAGCATGAGAGTGGCCGGCTCATATATAGCAAATATTAAACTGATAATAATTATGGGTAAGAATAAGTCGAGGTGAGTTGGATTTCTCGTCGAAAATATGGGCCTAATATATAATTGCTAGGTTCAAATCTAATATGTTATTTATAATAGATCATTTTAATAGATTCAAAAATTGAATTTTTTTAATAGATGAACAGGGTCTAAAATTTTGTTTTCATTTTTTATTTTAGGCTTATTTCACCTTAAATATCAAATTGAAAAATAATTATAATAATATTGTGATTTTAAGATTTATTTGTTTTGTTATATTTTTAACGAGATTTAGAATTTATTTATGGTAAAGTTTTGTAAGCACATTAATTTTGTGCCAAATTAAATGGTGACACGTGGAAAATAAATATTAATATCAAATAGAATTAATTATTTATATTATGGGAATTAAATTAAATTAATTCTCAAATTAAATAATTTATTAATATTTAATATACACATAAGAGCCGAATTTAAATCCTACGAATATTTAAATATTCGTAACTTGGTGGCAAATTAACTAACTTACCATATAACGTATAAAATCTCGTTAAAATGGAAAGTTAAATCAAATATGCCCTACATGAAAACAAATCAAATCAAATCAGGTCGAATCTGATGGGCTTCCAAGCCCAGTCCATTAAATCAATATCAGCCTACAACTATAAATAGGGGCTTTCATTCACTCATTCATTCACACAATTTTAGACTCAATTCCAGAGCTCAAGAAGACTTCAGACATTCTTGAAGATTCAAAGGCGTTTTTTGCGGCATCAAAGGCGTTCTTCAAGCAAGTCAACTGGAAATGACGTCCGATCTGAGATCAAGATGTTCAACCCCTCCGATCAGACGTTTCTCCTTGAAGATTCAAAGACGTTCTTCACGTCTCCTTGAAGATTCAAAGGCGTTATCCAGCCTTCAAGAGCGTTCATCCGGAAAGTCTCTGCAAATAGCGTTTAATCCAAGATAAGGCTCTTAAGCCTTTGGATTAACGTTATAAATCATCAAATCCAACCTCGAATGAGATCAACCCGAAGATTTCGCCACCAAATCCACCAAATCATCCAAGTCAACACAAACATTTCAAAGAGAAGAATCAGAGGATTAAGTTTAGAGCTAGAGTCCGCTAAATTTTAACGATTTAATCCGATTAAAATTAATTTGTAAACCTTTTCGTGTTTTTTATAAACTAATTACACGAATTTTATTGTTACAAATTTGGCACGCCCAGTGAGACCACTCTACCTCTCATCTCTTCTCTTTCTTCAAAAAAGTTGAAGATCATCAGAATGGGTCCTCGCAAGCTCTACCTGATTGGGTCCGGCTCATCAAACACTTCTGATGTCAATGCCATCACACGAAGTATATCAAGAAGGTCACAAACTCAGACCTCTTCAGGAATAAATCTGTCAATCAACACTGCTGCAAGCAAGCCATCCTACATTGCTGAAGGCAGGGAAGACAACTCTTCATGCTCTACTCCCAACTCCTCGTCACTCTTTATCAACCTTGAGCATAGCTCCGGTCATGATGACGAATGCCTCAACCGTCGAGGAACAGCTTGCCAGCTTGACTAGAGTCATAGAGGGACTCACACGTCATGTTCAAGAACAAGACTCTCGAATTTTCAGCCTGATGGATAAGATGAAAAATGATGAGGCAACTATCGCTAAGAGAAAGCAAGTTGAGGGGTACAATGACGAAGAAACCTCAACCAAGCATCATGCAACTGAAATTGAGCCAACTGCAAAGCAGTTGCAGATTTCAGCCGATGGGGGAATCCACGTAGAGCAACTTAAAGAGCTCATACGGGAAACAATGAAGGACAAGTTCGATGATGGTTCTAAGTCATCCTTCACTTATGCCAAGTCATACACGGAGAGAGTTGATGGTTTTAAGATGCCAACTGGCTACCAACCTCCAAAATTCCAACAATTTGATGGCAAGGAAAATCCGAAGTAGCACATGGTCCATTTCGTTGAAACGTGCAACAATGCTGGAACCTATGGAGACCACTTGTCCAAGCAGTTTGTTCGTTCCTTGAAGGGAAATGCATTTGACTGGTACATCGACCTAGAGGCTAACTCCATTTATAGTTGGGGTCAGATGGAGCAGGAATTCTGAATCGCTTCTACAACACAAGAAGAACAGTCAGCATGATCGAGTTGACTAACACTCGGCAATGGAAAGATGAACCAGTGATCGATTACATTAATCGATGGAGGAATCTAAGCATGAACTGCAAAGATAGGTTGTCAAAAAATTCTGCAATCGAGATGTGCATCCAAGGAATGCAGTGGGGCCTCCGATACATTCTTCAAGGAATCCGACCTGGGACCTTCGAAGAACTGGTAACAAGAGCTCATGACATGGAGCTAAGCATGATTGGAAATGGAGTCGAAGAACCACCGAGTTCAGAGCATCGCGATAGGACTTATATTAAGCCTTCAACTAAAGAATACATAACAGACATGCCTCACGATAGGGGGCAAAAAGGGTTGACTCTGAAGGACATGCAACAAAAACAATATCCATTCTCGGACTCTGATGCCTCGGGAATATTCGATGAGTTTCTCGATGCAAAGCTGAATGAGTTGCCTAGGATGAAACGATCAGAGGAAGTTGGACGCACCGAGGATCCAAAGTACTACAAGTACCATCGATTAGTGGGTCACTCAATCCAAGACTATTTTATCTTCAAGGAAAAAATAATGCAATTGGTTCAAGAAGGGGATATAGTGCTAGAAGAAACTATTTAAAGTCCTCCAAGTAAAAAAAAATATAACTCCTTGACAAGAGCATAAACTGTCTATAATGCTCCTTGATACGAGCCAAAACTATCTAAAAGTCTCTTAAATTAAATCTCCTTGACACGAGACGACTCTCAAATTGAGTCTTTAAATTAAATCTTCTTGATACGAGACGAACCTGTCTATGGCTCTTAAATTGAGTCTTTAAATCAAATCTCCTCGACACAAGACGAAACTGTCTATGGCTCTCAAATTGAGTCATGTTATCACTTGAACTACATTATGACTTGATCCTCTTTAAAGAGGTACGTAGGTGTCACGCCCCAATTTTTATAGACTTAGATTTTAAATAAGTAATAGAAATTAAAAGATTTGAGGCGTCAAATTTAATTTTGAAATAAAACAACGATAAACTTTATATGAAAGAGTTAACGTCTAATTTTTCAAAAGTGAAATAATGTTACGGCGGAAACGTAAACATTTAAATAATTTCTAGGAAAAACATAAATTCTTAAGTTCAACATAAATTCATTAATTAAATAAATAGTAAAAGTAAAAGCATGAGCATGATGTCCCTCGTCATCACTCCTCGCCGTTCAACTCATTACCTGAAATGGGCTTATTGGGGGGTTGAGTATGCAAGCACACTCAGTGGAGATAAAATTTATTCAAAATTTAATACACAAGTAAAAACAAGATAATCAACTAAAATTAAATAAATTCACATGAACTTTGCCAATAATAAACTTTGTCAACTTTGCCATTGATACTTTGTCACTTTGCCATTGATACTTTGCCACTTTGCCAATAATACTTTGCCAGCATAGAAGTGGAGTTGTGAGCCTTCTCAAAGCCATTTAAAGACTCTGGTATTCTCACACGTAGAATGGAGCATGGCGGGTTAAACCCGAAGATCCGTCGATCCCGGACCACATTAGGGCCCCTGGCTATTAGACTTTGCCATTGAGCACGGCGGGATACACCCGAGGACCCGTCAGTCCCGGACCTGGCTATTAGAATAACATGGAATAATATAATTCAAGCAGATAATCACATAATTTACAATAGGCATTAAATATTGAATAAAACATGCAATACTCTACGATACCACTGTAGACCTTAGAGCAATTAAATCCCCACCTTAATTGATCACTGCAGGAGTGTAACAAAATAGCCTCATAAAATTTAGCCTTCGTAACTTTCGTCACCTAGCATAATAATTATTTACATTTAATTAGCACATAACCTAATCAAATTTTAAGAAGACTAATGATCTTAGTTAAATATTTATTATAAATTTGAGGATCAAAATGCAAGGTCTCAAATAATTTTGGACTTATATATAAGAAATCATAAATTAATTTGGGATAATCTAAATCCCTAAATTAAAACTCTAATTCCCAAATTGAAATCTATAGATATAATTTTTAATAGAATTAAATAATAATAATAATAATAATAATAATAATAATAATAATAATAATAATAATAATAATAATAATAATAATAATAATAATAGAATAGAATAATAATGAATATATAATGAAATACTACCTCCAATTATTGCAAATGTTGGTTCCAGTTGGTAGACCACTTAGTACAATTTCGTAAGCGAAATCAAATAAAAGAACCACAAAATTTTAAGCTTACTTTCTTAACATATTACTTATGCTGAGTACTCTATCAAACACATAGAATGTTTAATGCATATCCACCATAATTAGAATATTGAATAAAAAAATAGTCAAACAAGTGGGCTTACTCTTCACTCACCCTGTATCACACCCAAAAACATACATATGCACACACGCACACATATACAGAACACACAAAACACACACATAATCAATATCACAGATGCACGCACACCACACCACACACACTGCGCACGATTATATATATATATATATATATGTATATGTATATAAAGGATAGAATATTTAATACTTCGTATACATTAAATTAAGCATGGATATTTATTAAGAAATTGATAATATAGTATCGATTACATAAATTATACAACGAAAAAATAATTGAAAAGGATTTTGTGGAACGAAAATACCGTTGTTCTTGAGAAATTGAAAACCTGCTGCTGTCTTTGAGAAGTATGAGATTTATTTTTTTGTGTGCGTAGTTTTTCCTAGGTTAAAACTCTTATATAAATAAGTATTAGGTATGGGCTTGGGCTTGGGCTTGAATGAGATAAGGACTAAAAAAAAAATATTAGAATTTAATTGAGAGATAAGAATTGAAATTTAAATTTAAATTTAAATTAGGATTTAACGGGTGAAATTAAATTAGGAATTTAAAAGATTAATAGAAATAATTAATAAAATAAGATAAAAATTACGTTAAATATAATATTATATATTATATAATTATGAGTATTACAGTAGACAACTTAGAAATTCTCTAAGTACAGTCATCATTTAATTATTTCGTTTAAGTTCTTACACTTAATAATGAGATATTGAAAAAAAATTTAAAGATTTTCGTGCTTTATTCACTTCAAGTCACAAATGATCGTGAACAAAGCACGAGGGGGCATTTGTAAGCAAATTAATTTTGTGCCCAATTAAATGGCGACACGTGGAAAATAAATATTAATATCAAATAAAATTAATTATTTATATTATGGGAATTTAATTAAATTAATTCTCAAATTAAATAACTTATTGATATTTAATATACACGTAAAAGCCGAAATTAAATCCTACGAATATTTAAATATTCTTAACTTGGTGGCAAAGTAATTAACTTACCATAACGTATAAATCTTGTTAAAATGAAAAGTTAAATCAAATATGCCCTACATGGAAACAAATCAAATCAAATCAGGTCAAATCTGATGGACTTCCAAGCCCAGTACATTAAATCAATATCAGCCTACAACTATAAATCGGGGCCTTCATTCACTTATTCATTCACACAATTTCAGACTCAATCCAGAGCTCAAGAAGACTTCAGACATTCTTGAAGATTCAATGGCGTTCTTCACAGCTTCAAAGACGTTCTTCAAGCAAGTCAATCGGGAACGGCATCTGATCCAAGATCAAGGTGTTCAACCCCTCCGATCAGACGTTTCTCCTTGAAGATTCAAAGGCGTTCTTCACGGCTCCTTGAAGATTCAAAGGCGTTATCCGGCCTTCAAGAGCGTTCATCCGGAAAATCTCCGCAAATATCGTTTAATCCAAGATAAGACTCTTAAGCCCTAGGATTAACGTTATAAATCATCAAATCCAACCTCGGACGAGATCAACCCGAAGATTTCGTCACCAAATCCACCAAATCATCCAAGTCAACACCAACATTTCAAAGAGAAGAATCAGAGGATTAAGTTTAGAGCTAGAGTCCGCTAAATTTTATCAGTTTAATCCGATTAAAATTAAATTGTAAATCTTTTTGTATTTTTTATAAACTAATTACACGAAATTTATTGTTACAAATTTATTTAATCGAAAATTCATTTAAATATATTATTTTATATTATTAATTGTATAATTTTTTTATATAAAAAATATAGTTATGAAAATATATAATATTTATAGTGGATAATATATATTTATTGACTTAAACAATTCAGTTTATTGATTTTGAAAGACTTTTGTAAAGGCTTAAGTTTAGAGTTTATTTAATCTAAAATTCATTTAAATATATTATTTTATATTATTAATTGTATAATCTTTTTATATAAAAAATATAGTTATGAAAATATATAATATTTATACTTGATAATATATATTTATAGACTTAAACAATTCGGTTTGTTGATTTTGAAAGAGTTTTGTAAAGGCTTAAGTTTTATCTATTTAAATAATACTCCCCCACTCCCATAAAACTTTTCATATTTTTCTTTTTCGACCGTCTTACTATAAGTTTCACGCCCTTAAAATGAAAATTATTTATAAACTTCACCTTCACAATTTCCACTAATTTATACAAAATGCCATTATTTTTTGATTCACACATACACATAATCTAATAATATTTTTTTTTACTTTATATATAAAAGTATACAAAATTACCCCTCAAAACTTCAATCATTACTCTTTCTTCTTAAGTGTGTGCCCCCTATATGTGAAAGCTTTTTCGAGACGGATGAAGTAATTTTTTTTAAAAAAAACCTAAATCTAATCTAATTAATTTTTTTAAAAAAAAAACCTAAATCTAATCTAATTTATTTATAAAAAGATCAAGTGAACCAAATTTTAGTAGGCAACACTGAATGCCTCTTTGACTGTTGAGTAGATCCACCCCTGATATTGTTAGTGTGGTTGATTATGCATTGCATGCCACAATCTCCAATTCTCCATAAGGAGCCAAAATAGTAGTCATATACACTAGTGAAGTATTATTTCATATTAGCTAGCTAGGGTTATATACTTTTACAAGGGGATTAAATTTTTTTATATTATAATACTATGTATATTTTTAATTTAAGGGATCAATTTTTATAAAATAAAAGGTGTGAATAAAAAAATCTACACATATAATGGAAAATATTTAAATCCAAGGGGTGATCCCGTTTCTCCAGCTATATTCAGAAAATAACAAATGTTTAAATAAATAACTATTTATTGAATTTTTGTTCTTACTAATATGTAAGATTGTGTTCTTTTTTGATTTTAGTATGATTTGACAAATTCGGATGGAAAAATAATGTAGATGAGACAAATTCAATGAATAGTAAATTTGTGTTTTAGTTTGAGATGGAGGAGTATAAATGGATGTAACTTTATGTCAAATCAATATTTTTTTAGTGATAATGAAATATGATTTTATTGTTGTTGGGTAGTGAAATAATAATCAAGTGAAATAAAAGTAAGAGAGAGAAAAAGTAAATATAAGAAAAACAGGTGAAAGAATAAGTAAATATATGAAATAGTAAGAGAGTGAATGAGTAAATGTATGAAAAGTGTGAGAGAGAATTAGTACGTAAATGTAAGAAAAATAAGTTGATGTGATATATATATATATATATATATATATATATATATATAAAATAGGGATTGATGTGTATTCGAATGTAGAATTGAATTTGCAAATCCACAAAATGAACGAAATAGTAAAATCTAAATTCTAAATCCCGACTACACATGATGAAAAAAAAATTAAAAAAAAAAAAGAACTAAAGGATCAGCAATAAAAAAATATATATATATATATATATATATATATATATATAATGAAGTAATATAGATCAAATGGTTAGAGCTTCACTATCTACCTTTTAAAGATTATAAGTTTGAATCAATATTTATCCAATAAAAATAAAAAAAAAATAAAAGAATTTGTGTACGCATACATTTTCCAATAGAGTTAAATGTTTATATTTCACAAAAACCGTACTGCATCGTGATTTAGGTACATAATGCTATGAAAAGTACATGGATAAAAGTCAAAAAAGTATGCACGGGTATTTTTTTTCTATTTTAGTTTGTATATTCAACTCGAGCGTGGGGCCGGAGAAATTGGTTTAAAATTAATAATTTATAATAAAATAATTATTCTTCCATCCACAAAAAAGACTTCATGCTGATTAAGAAATCATCCAAAATATTCTTACATGATTTTATATTTTTTCTTACCCTTTATTCTCATAAAAATCAATAAAATTAATTTTTTTAGTTTTCGTATCTCAAGAAATGTGCATAATTTATTGGGATAAAGGGAGTAGAAGTTATTATGATTAATATATTAAATTTTTATTTTATTTTCTAATTTTATTATGTAAATACCTAAATATTAATTTTTTTAAAAAATAAAATAGCATTAAAATAGGAGTAAAGATGTAACCTATCTTTGTGGGACAGATGAAAATAAAAATTAGGTCTGTCTTTATGGGATGGAGGCAGTAATATTTTTTAACAAAACAACTAATATTATTTAAAATGAATACCTAGTAGTATAAACAACTAATATATTTTAGTGTAACAATTAATACCCTTCAAACCCAGGGTTTTGCTCTAATACCATGAAAGAATTTTGTCTCATCTAAAAGTTCGAACTTGTCGAAAGGTTAGGAATCAATCCATTTATATCATCCTAATACTGTCACTGTCAATCTATTATGATCATGCACTATTACTGTCACATTTACTTAATGTCCATGACAGTAATAGTGTATATTCATGACAATAACAGTGAATGTGCATGACAATGATAGTAAAATTAAAGGTTTATAAAATTATTCATAAAAAACATAATTATTTTTCTTTCTTAAAAAACATACACTCATTCCTATAAAAAAATTATAAATTATAAAATATTAATTATAAATCAATTTCCCCAAATACCAAACTCTTGTAAAAAAATACTCGAGAAAAAATTGAAATTATCCCATGCACATCCAAAATGAGTGTGGGTTTATGCCAAGGAAGGCAACATGAAGATGTCACGTGCAATGCACGCACCCGAGGTGATCTCTGTCGGTGACAAAGGCATCTTTCATCAGATTACAGCTGGGAAGCCATTTCCCACCATTCACATGCACCTCAATTGATTAATTATTTGAGTGGAAGCAATCACTAACACCATGTTTGGATGCAATCCAATCCAATGCCTACCGACTTGTTCCTAGGAGCATTCACTAAATTAGTGATGATTATTGGGATATTTATATAACTGAATTTAATTTTCAATCACTCAATAAGTTTGGATATTTAGATGAGATAAAAAAAAATTTATGGTACCAAAGCAAAACTATACTAAAAGCAATTTCATTCATTAAATTATATAATACTTGTTGGACCCTCTAATGATGCAGTTGATATCAGTCTACGAGTGAAGGGGAATATTAATATATATATATATATATATATATATATATATATATATATATATATATATATATATATATAAATTCAGACTTTTAAAGTGAAGCGGAATTCTCGTTGCTTCCGAAAGAAGTATGATTGGGCGTTGTACCTTGAGAGCTTATTGTTCTTGAAGGTCTGAAGGGTAATAGGCGAGCAAATTAAGCTTAAAGCTGGCAAGTGGATTTTTCACTGCCTCATCTAGGATTTTAATCCGAATTTATTCATGTATCTATTAAGTCTCACTTCTTTAAAAAAGATTTCACAAAGCCTATTATTATTAAATATTTCACAAAAAGTTTATCATTGTCTGACGTCATGAAGTCATCCGATGATGATGATGAAGACAACAACATCTACAACCATAGTTCTACGTCCAACATATCGTTGATCTCTCTTAGTCCAGCTTTCTTTGTGTTCCCTTGAGCTAAGCTCAAGACAATCGTAACTATAATGCATTGGCTTATGACAGTTGAAACAAGTCTCAATTGCTTTGTCCACCACATATGTTGTAGGAGTTGATTTTTTTTTTTTTATCGGGAATGTTGTAGGAGTTGAATATATCCTCTTAGATTTGATGCGATTAGATGACTTAGTATTATGTCATTAATTAAACGATTATCTCATCCATGGTCTGATCAGAGGTTTCACCTTAATAATTTGTGGAACAAATATCTTTTAGAATCACTTGTACTTAACGGGTAGAAAGCTTGTCAAACCTTGTTAGGTTGAGCCAATTGATCTTTTAGTTTAGCTTTAGCCAAGACAACTTCTTGTGTCTTGGCTTTGAATGTCACTGCGTTAGTTGGTGAAGACATTGAAGACTCATTACTGTTAATTTGTTCAGGATCAAACTCATTTGCCTTTCACTTAGGAAATATTTTTTTGAGTTGAGATCTTCGAAAGATCTCTTAATAATTGCATCATAATGACCTTAGTTTGTCATCGATTACGAAGTGCTTGAAGGATCTTGAGAGCAATTTCTCTTTTTTGTGTGAAAAGTGTGTAGTTTTGGATTATACTTGTTTTAAGTTTTTGAAAACTTTTAACTTATTAAGTGAAAACTTTTCAGTTTAATATAGGGATTAACTAAATTGGTGTCAGTTTACTAAAACACTTGTATTATTTAGTGTCAAGGGACACTAAGTGTCATCTCCTCCTAAAGAGTTCAACTTATTGAGAGTTTACCAAGTTCCAGAGTTATTTTACAAAATAACTTTTCAATTGATTCCTTCTCGATTTATTAATTATATTTTCAAACTACCTAACTCTCAGTTTTATCGAGAGTGGGATTTGCTGAAGTTTTTCAACTTAAGTTGATAATTCATTTGTAATGAGTTTAGCTCAAGGCTACGAACATCAATAATATCTTAACTTTGGATACTAGAACATTTAAGAGAATCTTAATTTTTTTTAAGTATGCTTAATGATTCTTTCTCAATTGAATGTAGTGTTCTTGGTTGGAAATTGCTTGTAGTCCTAATTTATGTAAGCTTGTTATAAATATCTGTAATGTATTAATAGTGAGAGTTTATATGTTAACACATACTAAATTCAGATTCTTACAATTTATGGTAGCAAATCGTCCTTTGGATATGCTTGAAGTAGGTAAAATATCATTCTTGTGTAAGTCCACTTTTCCAGAGGTATGATTTCACTATTGCACTGTAGGTCTTTAGTTTTTTGTCAGGTTCATACTTAGCTATCGACTCTTAATTTGTCCACGTCAGCTGGTAGAATCGCCAACGACACAAATCAATTGAACTTGAGTTAATATATTAGCATTTTACCATTAGGCTAAAACTCCACTTTGTCGCCTACCAGTTTATCTTGATCTTCTTGAAATCTTCATGGTATTCTTACATCAACTGAATTTCATTTTGACTATGCACATGCAATACTTAAGTCCTACCAAAAAGATTGTCCATCTTATAAGTTGATTTCCTAGTCAATTAATTTTATACTTACACAAAATATTTGTTAAGTAGCAAGTCTAAGTCTATGTCATCTATGCTTAAAAAAACAACTGTCAAGTACTTAAAAAGAACTTCTAGATCTTAAGGTCTTCAAGCTCAGCTGATCATCCTTCTTTATCTCAAACTATATCAGTTGAGTTCCCCCACAACTAAATACCTATAATAAAAACCTAAGTCTAGAAAATTAAGATGTCTATACAATCCAGCTTATCTGATTACATTGCGTTTTCTGAATAAATGCCTCATCTATTAGGAATTTCTTTTACCAAAATAATATACTAGTGCATAGACCAATGTACTACGTGAGATGAGTAAAAAATTACTCCCTTTGTCCCATGCTCGTTGTAATATTTACTGTTTGACACAAGTTTTAATGTAAACGTTGTTTAATAATATAGACAAACACTTGTGTGAATCGGGTGGATACCATAAACTCTATTTTTACTATAACTGTCATGCACATTTACTATCATGGTCATGCACATGTATTATCGTTGTTATGCACATGCACTGTTATAGTAAATGTAACAACGATAATGTATGTGAATGACAGTGATAGTGAATGTGCATAATAGTGATAGTAAAAATAGTGTTCATGGTATGCACCCAGTTCATACAAGTGTTACTCAATAATATAAGTTGGTTTTTTATGGGGGTGGGGTAGTCTTTTCATCTTTAATAAAAGAGTTGTTTAAAAATATTAAATTGAGTTAGTGTGGGAAAAGTAGTGACATATGGTGTAATATTGTAGTATTTAAAGAGGATATATAAAAGTGAAAAAATTATTTTATCACCATTTATGAAAATGATGCAACGAGTACGAGAAAAACTTTTTTGACAAATGTCACAACGAGTGTAAAGCGGAGGGAGTATACTTTTAGTATATGAATTAAGTTATATTCCCTCCGTCCTAAGTTAAGCTTTATATTGTGGACAGATCTCTAATCCCTTCAGTTAGTAACAACATAATCTTCAAATTTGTAACCAGGAAATCCATAGGGGTCAAATATCCGGAGGCGGCTCTCAACGCTATATGGAGACCATCAGTTCCGGCAAACGTTTTTGCGGTGGGGGACAATATCTTTATGGCAGGATTTGAAAACGCAGTTGACTGCAACAAGATATTGGCCCATCAACCATGGCACTTTAGTAATTCACTGATGGTATTCAAGAAAGCAGTTGGAAATGAGAGGATCTCAGATTTAATCCTCAACGAAGTTTCTTTTTGGGTGCAGATCCATGGACTTAAGCTACAGCTTCAAACTAGGTATGTGGGTCAACTGTTAGGAAATAAAATTGGTCGAGTTCTAGAGGTAGATTGTACAGCTAATGCTCTAGCTTGGGGAAAATGTTTACGTGTGCGTATTTTGTTGAATGTGTATAAGCCACTTATTAGGGGAACTATACTGGATTTTAATGTTGTTACTACTTACATGGTGTTTCGTTGCAAAAAATGGGTGATTTCTATTTTATACATGGGAGGCTAAACCATATATATAAGGATTGTCCTAACCTGTTTGCTGATGAGTATGCATGCTTTCGGGGAAAGAAACAATATGAGCCATGGTTGAGAGCTGATGGGGTGAAAAGTGTTTCGGTTGAGGAGCTGCAAAAGGGTATGAGGGGCAAAGGAAGGCAGATGGGGTCATCCAATGAGGCTGAGGGCAGAGAGGAGGAGGCTGAAGGAGAGGAGTTTGCACTGCAAGTGATGCAGGTGGAACCAAAGTCTTTTCAAGTCCAGGATATGGAACAAGTAGTAAGGGGAACAAATGAAGCTTTTGGGAACGATCCAAGAATATCTGGTGGGTTTGAGCCAATGATCCAAGAGGCTAGCATGAATAGTTGGGAATCCTATGAACTTGATGACTTCAAAGGGAATAAACTTGACAAACCAATTCTCATCTATTCAGGAGCCTTTCATTCAATTCATTTAGAATAGGGAATGGGCTAATGCTAATTTTTTTAATTCATCTTTGTAACCAACAGATGCAGGGGACAATACTTTCTTCAGTGGTGTACAACAATTAAGTGCAGAACAGACCTTCACTATTGAAGTGAATCAGCCAGGCAAGGAAATTGCGGCTAGCAGTCAACCACTGAGTAAGGGGAAAGAAATTATGCCAAAAGCAAGCGGAAAGAAAGCGAGAAAGAATGCAGGTTCGGGCAAGGGAAAGTCGAAGGTGATATTTACGGGTCATAGGGCAGCTCAACAGGAAGCTTGGCTCAAGAGGGGAAGTGTGGAGAATGAAGAGGGTCAGACGGCGGCCAAAAGATTGAGGAAGAATATAGCGGAGGGATAGGGTACTACTACCTATGGTGAGCTTAGAGGAATGGAGGCAGTTATTATACAAGGGACTCAAGGAATGGTTGCGGGGGAAGAAGAACAGGACAACATGACCGTGACAAACACAAGCGAGGACAAGGCGGAGTCTGACGGTCATCAGCTCCACCGAGCACCATGAGTACTGTAGTATGGAATACACATGGTTTAGGGGGAACACGCGCATTCCTGTTTTTGCAACAGCTTATAGCTGACCTTAAACCCCTGTTATAATATGTGAATACATTTTGATCTGTTCATATGAGATAGTTGTTTAACTAACTTGTTGATTAGAGTGAACTGATACATGTTTTTAGGGCCTATTTTAGTGCAAAAAGTGAGCTAAAGTGTGATTTTTGTGCCTAAATGTGAAAAGTATCACTCTTTTGCCTAAAAAGTATTACTTTATGAGATTTTTATTTTTTCGTCTATTTTGCAGGTAAATCGGTGGAATTTTGCCAAACCGAGAGTACCGGTATTCTTAGAATGAAAAGACGAACATACGGGACGAAAACGGGGGTTGGGCCCGAAGCCCTTCTTGATAAAAATTCCCTGGTCTCGAGCACAGGTCGAGGGAGCTCAAGCCTCGACTCGAGGGTCAGGCTGGAGGGAAATATTTTCAAAATTGTAGGAAGCTCGACTCGAGGGAGGAGCCTCGAGTCGAGGGATGGGAAATTGATAAGATCCTCGAGTCGAGGGCTGAGCCTCGACTCGAGGCAGGCGATATTTTGAAGAAGCGTGTTAGCGACTCTCAGGCCTCGACTCGAGGGCCTGAAGCTCGACTCGAGGAGTGCCCAAAATCATAGCTTTCTAATTTGATTGATTTGCATTTGGATACAATCATAGCTTGTTAATCATGGATTCCTTGATGGAGATTATCCCTTGCACCCAATTCCCCCATTGATTTTAGTATATTTGATCTTGCATATTAGGTGTTTGATATATTGTTTGCATAATTTTGCCATTTAATTTCTTGCATTTTGTAGAGATTTTAGTCCTAAAACTTGTTGCAACTTTAGCCATTTAGAACTCTTATCCTTGAATTTCGTTTGCATACTTTCTCCCTTGGGTTCGATATTTTATTGATTGGTCTTAATAACTCTTACCCTATACACTCCAATCAAATGGTGCCGTTGCCGGGGAGTTAGTTTTTGCGCTTATAAGTGAGATTTGAGGATTGTTTGAAGTGGCTATTTGTTGTTTTTGTTTTTGTTTTTGTTGATTTTGTTGGTTAGAATTTGATACTTGGATTTGCGGCATTGTAGGTATATGCTAACAAGATCGAGTGGTGTTCCACCCTTGCCACTAAATCTGGAAATTGAGGTTACGTTGAGAAGGAATCGTGTAAGAAGAAGAAGGGAAGCTATGGAAGGTGAAGATCAAAGGCATGAGGAGAGACTAGTGGGTGAACCTCAAGTAGAGGAGGTACATGGACAAGGAGAAGGAGGAGTAGAACATGGAGGTAATGGGAATCATTTCCATGCTCAAGTTGACCCTTTCCCTCAAGGGATGCCACCACAAAATTACCCCTACCAAAATCCATATCCTTACCCTCCTCAAGCTCATCAATATCCCTACCTATCCACCTCATCCACAACAATTTCCACCATACTATCCCCATATGCCGTATAATCAAGAGCCACAATATCATGAGCCACCTCACATACCAAATGTCCAACCACAACCCGTAAATGAGCCACCACCTAAAGGAAGGCCGTTGAGAGAATTCTTTGAACCACAACTTAGAGAGCACTATGATGGGATAGCAAGGCCGAGGATAGATGCTAATAACTTTGAGATAAGTCCCGCTTTGGTGAGAATGCTTAGGGAGAAGCAATTTGAAGGAAGAGATGAAAATGAGTGCCACATCAACATATGGCACAATTTCTTGAGATTGCCGACACTAAAAAATACCATGGAGTACCCGAAGATGCGAAGAAGTTGAGGCTCTTTGCCTTTATATTGAAAGAAAGAGCAAAAACATGGCTTAATTCATTACCGCCCGGGACCGTACGTACATGGGAAGAGTTGTCGAAGAAATTTTTGATGAAGTTTTACCCACCGTCAAAGACCGTGCAAGCTAAGGAGACTATTTCCCACTTCTGACAAAAGAATGGGGAAACAATACCGGAGGCGTGGGAGAGGTATGGCATGTTACTTATCAATTGTCCTCAACACGGTTTTCCGGAGGAGCAAACCATTATGTACTTTTGCAATGGTTTGACGGATGGGGATAGGTCGTTTTTGAATGCTTGTGCTAATGGATCGATTTGGTCTAAAACCGTGGGACAAATGAATGAAATAATGGAGAACATAACTCAAGATTTATTCTAAGTGTCGGTTAATCGGGGAGCACACCATAGGGTGTCACAAGTAGATGAGATCGAGAGTATGAAGAGTATGATGATGACTATGATGGACCGATTGGGAGCTCTTACTACTTCACAAAGCCAAGCAAGTGTGAGTCCATCCGTTCCTCATGGTGATGTTTGTCCAAGTCCATTGCCGGTTGAAGAAGTGAGTTATATGGGTAGGCTTCTATTCCAAGGAGGCTATCAAGGAGGAAACTTTCAAGGGAATTATCAAGGAGGAAGACCTTACCAAATGCCTTACCAAAATAGGCCACAAGGAAGCTATCAATCTCAATCGCAAGCTCAATTTAATGGGAATACATGGAGGAGACATGAAAATTTTTCATATGCCAATCCGAGAGCGGCCGTTCAATTTCCTCCCGGGTTTGATCCGGGAGCAAAGGCTCCAAACAATGAAGGAAAGGCTACCACGGAGGAGATATTAGGGTTGATTGTGAAGAAATTGGAAGCTAATGACTCAAGGCTTGATGATATAGGGAAGCAAATGGACACTCGTTTCAAGACGATCGAGCATCAAGTAGGGCAACTTGCTACTACGGTTGGGAAGCTCTCGTCTACAGTGGACCATCTCTAAAACAAAGGAAAGTATCCATCCACTACCGAGCCAAACCCTAAAGAGTTTTGTAGTGCAATCAAGCTAAGGAGTAGCACTAGCTATGAAGGTCCAAAAATGTCCAAAGAAGGGGAGTTTGAAGAAGAGGTGGTGAATGAAGAAGAAGAGAGACAAGAAAGAGTGGTTGTGGAGGAGAAGAAAAGTGAAGAAGAGGTGAAAGTGAGGGGAAATGCAAAGAAGGAAGAAAAAACGAAGAATGAATGGGGAGTTCCAATGAAGGCTAATCCGGTTCCGTTTCCAAAGAGACTAGAGAGGAAGAAACTTGATGAAGAGTTTGGTAAGTTTTTAGAGATTTTCAAGAATTTGCATGTCGATATCCTACTCTTGGAGGCCCTTGAACAAGTTCCACACTATAAGAAGTTCTTGAGAGAAATTATGTCCAAGAAAAGGAGTTGGGATGAGAAGGGGATGCTAAAGTTAGTGGAAGAATGCAAAGAAATCTTGGAGAGACACTTGCCACAAAAGAAAAAGGATCCCGGAAGCTTCATTATCCCATGTGAGATTGGAGAGAAGGTAAACAGTCAAGGCTTGTGTGATCTAGGAGCAAGTATTAATGTGATGCCATTGTCCGTGTTCAAGCAATTGGATTTAGGGGAGGTGATTCCTACGAACATCAATCTTCAATTAGCGGATCAATCATATGCTCAACCATTTGGGATCATTGAAGATGTGTTAGTAGGGGTTGGTAAACTCATATTCCCGGTGGATTTTATCGTATTAGATATGAAGGAGGAACTTGAGGCACCGATCATCCTTGGTCGACCTTTTCTTGCAACGGGCAAGGCTATGATTAATGTGGAGAAAGGAGAGCTTAAGTTGAGTTCAAATGGTGACGAAGTTACATTCACAAGAGTTCATGAGGAAGAGGTTGCTCAAAGCAAGGTAGAGAAGAAAACGTGTGGATACATAGAGATTGTTGATGAATGCCCTTCCATTGAAAGGGAAGTTTCTACACCTATTACTTCTACTTATCCTTTAGTTAATGAGCATTTCCTTCCCTCTTGTAAAATCATTTCTAACAAGTCTTGTGTTTTCCTTGATGATTGTAGGAAGGAGAAAGCGATAAAGGACCCTTTGCTTTACCCCGGTGAACAAGAAAAGGAAGAAAGTGAGAAAGAGTTGACCAAATTTGAGCATGGCTCAAGTTTGGGGGTATTGATTGAGAAAAAGGCACCACTTGAGAAAAGGGAGGAAAAGTTCGAAGTAGGAGATCAAGTGGTGTGGTGTGAATCAAATTGGAGTCGGCTACTTGGAGTTGAAAGACCCAAAGAGGTGCTTACGGTGAAAGAAATCAAAGAAGGAGGAAAGCTACTTCTAGAGGATAAGTGGGGATGTTGCCTTTTTGCAAAAGAACATCTAGTGGAGCACAAGGCCGATCTCTACATTGACAAAGAAAGGGAAGTGTGAACTCCTTGAGTTCCGTCCGGCAAAGGACGTTAAACCTAGCGCTAGATGGGAGGCAACCCATTCTTTGTTCTTTGTTGTCTTTGTTGTTTTTGTTGTTTTGTGTGTTGCTTTGATTAATGTGTTTTTTTTGTGATCCTTGTAGGTGTGATGAATTGCTAGGAATTGAGGAGCTCTAGGAGGCTTAAAGGAAGATGAAGATTGAAGGCTTATGGGTAAAACACTTCCTTTCAAACTTAGACTTGCCTAAGTTTGGGGGAGGTGTTTGGTGATTGTACTTTTGAGTGATGTGATGATGTGATGATTTTGATGTTTTGGATTGTTGATGATTTTATTGATGCTATGATTTTCTTGATCTTTTTGAGCTTATTGTCTATTGATGATTGTGATTTGATGATCCTTTGGATTCCTTATTCCTATGATTCTATATGCTTGGATTTGAGCTTAGTTGTGGATTCATTGATATATCTTTGAGTATCATTCATGTGGTAGTGAGTATGCTTGAGATTATGAACATGAGCACTTGTGTTTGATTTGCAAGACTAATTGGATTTTGATTTGATCATGAGTAGATGTGTAGCTTGAACTTAGCATTCTTGATTTATTGTGTAAAGAAGAGCGTGATTGATGATGCTTAATTCATTGCTCAATTTAAGCCCGTGAGTTTTTGTGCCTTAATAATCGTGCATCTTATACGGTTGATTTGATATTTCTTTGAGAGTGCATCATTCATGATTTGTATGCTAGAACTTGCCACTAGACTTGTTGATATTGATCTTTGTGTGATGTCTTGAAAGTGATAAGAGGCCATGTTTGATATGTTTAGTCACTTTGCCAAATTTTACCTACCAAATACATTTGATTTCCTTAGTGAGCCATGTTGAGCCTTATGATCCTTATTCTTTGGCAAGCCAAGTGAGATTGAAACCATTTTAGCCTATTTTTATGAGTCTTTCTTGTTCTATATTTAGTTGAGCTTGAATGTTGGCTAATGATGGTGATTTGATTGCTAAGTGTGGGAAGATGATGAGCTAAGTGATGAATGAAGCATAAAAGAAGTAAAGTTGTGAAAAAATTGAATTGTGAAGAAAAATGCATGAAGTGAAAAGAAAAATTCAATTTGTGAGCTTAAAAAGAGAAATCTCAAGTGAATGGTGGATTGATCATTGAAGTTCAAAAGAAAGAGTGTGTTTGATGAAAAGTGAAGAGATGTGTTGTGTATTGATTAGCTTACATTCAAGTCTCTACTACTTAGTCACTCTTATCCAAATTTATCCCACCTTTCCAAAGAGCCAACATTACAACCTAAGAGAAAGACCTCTTTGATTCTTGATTGATCACAAGTGATTTGGATTGAGATTAAGTCTTTTGGCAAGCATATGGTGTGCAAGTTCATGAATTTGATGATTGAGTGTTTTATACCATGATACACTTGAGTGAAGAGTGAAATACCCCATGGAAGGAGCAATGTGTTGAGTATTTGATTGAGCATTTGTTTGAGCATGATTCATCTTGATGGCTAGTGGATAGTTGCATTGATACAAGTGTTCATTGATGAATTCGATTGTCTTATTCTTCGTCTATGGTGCCATGTGACATAATTGCAATCAATTCACTCATTTGTTCTTAGTTTCTACGTTGCTCGAGGACGAGCAACAATTCAAGTTTGGGGGTATGATTGGAGTGAATTGATACATGTTTTTAGGGCCTATTTTAGTGCAAAAAGTAAGCTAAAGTGTGATTTTTGTGCCTAAATGTGAAAAGTATCACTCTTTTGCCTAAAAAGTATTACTTTGTGAGATTTTGATGTTTTTCGTCTGTTTTGCAGGTAAATCGGTGGAATTTTGCCAAATCGAGAGTACCGGTATTCTTAGAATGAAAAGATGAACATACGGGACGAAAACGAGGGTCGGGCCCGAAGCCCTTCTCGATAAAAATTCCCTGGTCTCGAGCACAGGTCGAGGGAGCTCAAGCCTCGACTCGAGGGTCAGGCTGGAGGGAAATATTTTCAAAATTACAGGAAGCTCGACTCGAGGGAGGAGCCTCGAGTCGAGGGATGGGAAATTGACAAGATCCTCGAGTCGAGGGCTGAGCCTCGACTCGAGGCAGGCGATATTTTGAAGAAGCGTGTTAGCGACTCGAGGGCCTGAAGCTCGACTCGAGGAGTGCCCAAAATCGAAAAATTTAGTTTTAAAGCCATTTGAAGCCAAAACAGAGCATATCTTGATTCTAGCAGTTTAGAGCAGTTTCTAGTAGGTTCTTTAGGCGAATTTTGCATTTTGTAGCTTGATTACCATTGTAATTTCCATAGATTGTTAGAATTAGATTAGATTCTACATTTAGTCCACTAGATTAGTAGTTTGATTGATTGTAATTGAAGATTGCAGCTGTGATTTGGGAGTAGAGGAGTGGAATTGAAGCATTGTAGAAGATTAATCATTCCTATTTTTGTCTATTGAAGTTCAATTGGTGATGTTCTTACCCTTTGTTCTCTTTAATTCATTGCTTGTGTTGATTAGATTGTTAATTGTTTTCTTAGATTTTCTACCCATGGATTTTGCTTGTAGCACCATGGGCTAATAGCTTTGTGCTTGGGATAATTGAAATTAGGGATGAAGTGATTGCCTCTTGCTATGATTGTTGATAATGTGATCAATTTAATTAGCTTGCTTCCTAATTGTGATTCTTAATTGTGCTTCATGAAAAATTGTCTCTTTTGATTAATGGTTGATCACCCTAGCAATAGGCGAGAGTTGAACTAACGTGATTAGGTGTTAATCGGGTTTCTGTTGGTCCTTGAGTGTTGAGTTGATTAAAACCTTGAGATAACCTCCTAGAACAAAATCTAGAAAGGGGGGGGGGGGTTTGAATAGATTTTGTAGATTTTTCAAATCTCCCAAAATCAATTCAAAGTATCAGATTAAACACAGCGGAAAACAATTGTAAACTCAACTTTTTAACAAGATCAAAAGCAATGATGATATTCAGATTTTAGTTAAGATTCTGAATTTTAATCTTGAATTAACAAAATTGTAACTTGAACAGAAATTAAAAGAAAGCAAGAAATAACACCAGATTTTATAGTGGTTCGGATTATAACAATCCTACATCCACTCTCCTTCTCCAAACTTTGAAGAAGGGTCTTCACTAGCTGCTTACTTACTTACAATCTTTTACAAATTACAACTTGATCTTCAAACCTTCAAAGATGCTAATCAACCTTCTGAAATCTAACTATGAGACTAAGAAGTGTATTTGAAGATGTGAAGTGAAGTGTTCTACAAACACTTAGAAAATTCTATAAAGAAATCGTGAAAAACTATTTTTGTGCTTTTTAGAACTTTGTGAAAATCACTTAAAAAAAACTTGAATGTTCTATGTATTCTCTACGAGTCTCTCTATCTATTTCAGAATGAAGTGCCTAGACTTATTTATAAGTCTGAAAAGACAGTTAGTTTGTTAGTTAGTTCTAACAAACTAAAAACTGCTCAACAACCTTAATCTTGAAAACTTCTTGCTCTTCGGCTGGTTTCAATCTCCTCATCTGCAGCTGACTTGGTGAAGACTTGCCTTTCTTATTCTACTTAGCTTGTCTTGACCTCGTCTGAGCTCTTCATATTTGTCTCCTGCAGATGACTAGATTCGAGCTTGTCTTCAGATGACTTGTGATTCCTAGTCTCCAGCTGACTTGAACTATTCTTGTCCTAGTCTGATCAGCTTCGTACTAGAACTCAGTCTTCACTGTTCTTTATTATCATCTGCTCATCTGAAATAATCTTTTAACTCATCAAAACAATCTTGTTCTAACAGTTTCAATTTTGCATGATTGTATGAATTGGGGACTTCTACATTGAGAGATGGGAAGAACTAAGGATACTCACATTAGGCATTGTGATATTAATGGAGTGATTAATTTCATGATGGTTTATGCTTTCTAATTTGATTGATTTGCATTTGGATACAATCATAGCTTGTTAATCATGGATTCCTTGATGGAGATTATCCCTTGCACCCAATTCCCCCATTGATTTTAGTATATTTGATCTTGCATATTAGGTGTTTGATATATTGTTTGCATAATCTTGCCATTTAATTTCTTGCATTTTGTAGAGATTTTAGTCCTAAAACTTGTTGCAACTTCAGCCATTTAGAACTCTTATCCTTGAATTTCGTTTGCATACTTTCTCCCTTGGGTTCGATATTTTATTGATTGGTCTTAATAACTCTTACCCTATACACTCCAATCACTTGTTTGACTTAATCTTATAATTAACTGAATCTTAAAAGAAAAACTGATTAACCTAAGAAGATTGACTTGTTTAAAATCTGTTAAAACTAACTCATCTGCAAGTACTGTTTGTCCTAATTTTCTGTTAAATTGAGGATATCTGACTATCTGACTAAGTGTCTTAACTGTCTATTCTTTGTGATTTTTCTCTTATTGTTATTTTACTAACTCATTTCTTTTCTTGAGTAAAGTTTTAACATCATCAAAAAGGGGAAAATTGTTAGGAGAAAAATATATTAGTTTTGGTGAAGTTAAGATGAGTATGTAAAATAAGATGACTAGCTGAATTGATTGTACAGCCAGCTGATGTAATGAAAAATCTTGTAATACTCTTAGAATAAGATGAAGATTAGGTAGTAAGTCAGATGAAGACAGACTCAGATAAAGATAAGAAAGCAGATAGCCAGACACTTCAAAGTTAGAGTAACGATAAGATATGAAGATGATCAGATGAGGAGGAACTCGTCTGAAGATAAGAAGTGAAGACGACTTAAAGTCTTAAAGAATCAAGCAGTTATAACCAACCTGGAGAACAGTTATAACAAACCAAGAATCAGTTACAAGTTTCAGTTAGTCAGTTTCAACAAACTTTGAAGAGTCAACAAGGAAGTTACAACTACCAAATATTATTCTTCTATAAATAGATCTTATGTTTAGAATAGAACAACTTTTGCAACTCTAGAAATTCACAATCTACACATACTTTGTAATCAGCATACAGTACTTTTACACACAAGAACGTTCTTTACGTTCATAATTTTTATAGTATTTATAGAACACTATCATTCACATCTTCAAGCCATATATTTCCAGAAATCAGGAAAAATTGCTTGTAAGGCTAAATATATCTTTTGTAAACTATAAGTGGAGAAGGAAGAAAGCTAGTGAGTAAGTGAAGACCCTTTCACAAGTTTGTGAAAGGAGAGTGGACGTAAGATTTTTACAAATCCGAATCACTATAAATCATGTATTCTTTACTTTTTCAGTATTTCTTTAATTTGCTTTTCTGTTTACGTTCAATCTCAGTTATTAAAATATTTATTCAAAGAATTATCAATCTGATCAAGTATTAAAAAAATAACTTTCAATGTTTAAATCTGATACTTAATCCGAGTTAATTTGGATAGTCTTAGTTTAATTTGAAAGGAAAAATTGAGTAGATTGAAAATCTATTCAATCTTCTTCTTTCTAGATTTTCTATTTGTATATCACTTGATCGACTGGGACCAACAAGTGGTATCATAGCAGTGTTAAACTGTTTCTGATATATTGGAGGTCTTGATAGTTCTTGAATTATGTTTTAGTGGTTAGTCTTCATCTTTGATTAACTAACTCTGCTAATAAGTTTCTATTAAGTTTTCTTGATAATCATGTCAACTATTAAATCCAAGAAGACCAGGAGTTTGCCAGAATTTTCAATTGAAGATTATGATTACTGGAAGTTTAGGATGGAAAATCATCTAAAGGCTATTCATGATCGTATGGAGAAAATTCTGGAGGAAGGACCAATAAAGTTCTATCATGGAGTTGTAAGTGATGGAGTTGAATCTTCTGAAGCTAGGGTTAGGCGTGAAAAGAAGGGTGCTGATTTGATAAATGATGAGAGAAAGATTCATAACTTGGATCAAATTACAAGAACTGAGATTATAGAAACCTTGAGTAAAGATTGGATAGAAAAGGTAAAACATTGCAAAACAGCCAAAGAAATGTGGGAGACATTGACAAATATGTGTGAAGGTTCAGATCAAGTCGAGGAAAATAAGCTGCAATCTGTACTACATGCATTTGATACATTCAAGATGAAAGATGGAGAATCAGTTGATCAAATAGATATTAGGATGACTAATCTTCTCAACAAAGCTGCTGACCTAGGAAAGTCCTACACTGAAAAGAAATCAATAATAAGATCTTTAGAGCCTTGAGCAAGAGATGGAGAGAAAAAGCAAATATTCTGAAAGCTACTCACAATTTATCATCAATCTCACATCATACGTTATTTTCACATCTTAAGGCATTAGAGTATGATATTCAGATTGAAGATGAAGAAGATGAGGCTGAATCATCTATATCTGGGAAAACTGTTGTTTTTCTTCATCAAGAGGAATCAGATAAGGTATCCAAGGCATTAGATTTATCAGTAAAGGAAGAAATGACTTTATTAATAAAGAGATATGAAAGGCTTAAAATAAAGTATAGAAGGAACAAAAGAGACAAATTAGGTCGAAGGAGCTACAAGTCAGAAAGAGAAGATAAGGGATCTGATAGTGAAAAGAATAAGGATCAGATTAGGAGATATAAGTCACCAGTCATATGAGGTAATAGTAGTCTAAAATCTGATAGAGGAGATAATTGTTATACATGTAATAAACCTGGTCACTATAGCTATGATTGTCCTCAACTAACTCCTAGAGAATGTGAGGAAAAAAGAAAGAAACGTGACAGGAGATATGCAGATCAAAGAGCTCTTCTAGCATAAAAAGAGAAAGTTCATGAAACATCATCGTCCTCATCCTCGTCTGGATTTGAATCAGATGATGAGATATATCTCATGGCGAAAGGGGTAACTTACTACTCATCTTCTGATAATGATTGTGAAAGTTTATCTGAATTTGATCAAAGTCTTATCAATAAACTTTTGAAAGATCTGGAGACTGCTTTGTCTGCTTACAAGCAGATAGAGATTGAAAATTTAAATTTAAAGGATCAAACTCTAAGTCTAACCAAAGCAAGTCAGACTAGGAATGGTGTGAAATCAGACAGCTTATTCAAGGGGGAATGCCAGTCTAAGATTATCATTAATTCCTAGTCTGAAAAGACTATTGAGTTAGAAGAAAAATTGAATTCTTTAAAACATAAATTATCAAATGTCTATTTTGAGAATGAGAGTTTTAAGAAGACTAACAGAGAATTAAATCTCAAGTTGGGACTTATCAGTAACACTCAATCAACAATAAATAAAATCTTCAGTACTTCTCAGAAATCTAGAGATAAGACAGGGTTAGGATTTGATAGAAACAAGAAAGTTGATCCTGTTAAACCAAGGGTTTTTTGTCAAAGCTACTAGTACTAAGGAGGAGACTAGATTCGGTCCTTGGAAACCTAAAGAACAAGTCAACTCATCTGATATTTCTGCAAAGAAAGTACAGATGAAGAGAAATATTCCCAAGGTCAAACCAAAGACTGAGACTAAGTCTCATCCTAAGTATAATAGTTTTGATGGAAGAAACAAGTCATATCCATTATTTCCTAAATATAAGACAATCCCTAAAGATCATTTGAATAAGATTGATCTTGATAGTCTTATACTAGTTGATAGATATGGTTGCAAACTTCAATCACTTGTTTTAAGGAACATTGATGTGTTTATCTGGATTCCTAAATATCAACTCAACCAAAATGAACCCAATTTACAAATGGTATCTAAAATCTAATATTTGATTACAGGAAGATACAGGTATAGTGGAAAGGGTAGACGTGCTTGAGGTCGTCTAATACATTGACAGTGGGTGTTCAAAACACATGATCTTCGAAAAGCGTCTACTCTCAAACTATCAGTCTATTGATGGACCACGAGTCATGTTTGGAGACAACAATTTTGGGCTGACCAAAGGAGTTGGAACCTTGATGATTGGTGATATTCAAGTAAATGAAGTTTACTACGTTGAAGGGTTAATACACAATCTGTTATCTGTTTCTCAATTTTGTGATAAGGGTTTTAGTGTAAAATTCACCTGTAATGCATGCTATGTTTTAGATGGTCTCAATGAAAATATTCTATTAGCTGGAGTTAGATAAGGTAACATTTATGTTGCTAACTTTAAAAGTTGTCTTAAAGATACTTGTTTAGTTGCGAAGAGTTCAGATGATTAAAGTTGGCTATGGCATAAGCGTCTTGGTCACTTAAACTTCAAGACTCTTAACAAATTAGCAAGGAAATCTTTAGTCAAAGGGCTTCAAGATAGAGTATTTTCAAAGAGTCATGTTTGTAATGCTTGTTAAAAAGGAAAGCAGACCAAATCTTCTTTTAAAACAATAAATAGTCCTTCTTCAGACAGAATTCTGGAACTTCTTCATATGGATCTTTTTGGTCCAGTCACACCTCTCAGTTTCAGTGGAAGAAAATATACCTTGGTAATTGTAGATGATTTCTCTAGATTTACCTGGGTTATTTTCTTGTACAAGAAAAATGAGACAATGACAAAATTTCCAAAATTTCTTAAAAGAATTAAAAATTAAAAAGGACTAAGTATTGTCAAAATAAGAAGTGATAAAGATATTGAATTCCTTAATTCACTTATTTCTAACTATTGTATTGAGAATGGTATAGCTCATGAAACATTAGCTGCAAGGACACCTCAACAGAATGGAGTTGTTGAAAGAAGAAACAGAACTCTTAAAGTAGCTGCAAGGACACCTCAACAGAATGGAGTTGTTGAAAGAAGAAACAGAACTCTTAAAGTAGCTGCAAGGACTATGTTATCTGAATACAACACTCCACACAGGTTTTGGGCTGAAGCTATTAATACTGCCTGTTTTATTCAAAATAGATGTCTGATTGTTAAAAACAAATGTAAAACCTCTTATGAGATATGGAAAGGAAGATCTCCCAAGATTTCATATTTTCGTATCTTTGGATGTAAGTGTTTAATTCACAACAATGGTAAATCTCATTTAAAAATTTTTGATGCTAAGATTGCAGATGGGATATTCTTAGGATATTCCACTGTGTCTAAGACTTATAGAGTTTTTAATAAGACAACCTTGTGTGTGGAAGAAACACCACATATTGTATTTGATGAATCTACTTTTGAGTTTAAGGACACAGATAAAGATGACATCACAAAGATTTCAGATGATCTTCAAAGAATGACTATTAAGAGATCAACTGTAAGGTTCTATGCACCAGAATCTGACTCAGACGAGGAAGAAGAATCAGACTCAAACAAAGATGAAGAGCCTAAAAGTTCTTCCAAGTCAAGTGATCAGACAACCACCTTACCAGACAACCAAGAAGAAGTTTCTAAAGGTAACACAGAACCATTTGAAAAGGATATTTCAGACAAGTCTTCATCCTTGGTAAAAGACAATGGTAAAAGGATAATGAGTTATCATCCAGCTGAACAAATAATTGGAGATTTAAATTCAGGAGTCCAGACTTGGACACAGCTAAATCTAGATTGTATGTTCAGTTGCTATGTTTCATTACTTGAACCTAAGTCAGTTACTGAAGCTCTAACTAATTCCAATTGGATTAATGCTATGAAAGAAAAACCTAATCAGTTTCAAAGACAAGATGTGTGGGAGCTTGTTTCATCAAAAAAATCATTGGAACTAAATGGGTCTTTAAAAACAAAAGGGATGAGAACAATACTGTGGTTAGAAATAAAGTCATACTAGTTGCTCAGGGTTACTCGCAATCAGAAGGGATTGATTATGATGAAACCTTTGCACCTGTAGCTCGTCTGGAGGCCATAAGATTGTTCTTAGCCTATGATGCTTTTAAAAGATTAACAGTTTTTCAAATGGATGTAAAATCAGCATTTCTAAATGGAATATTGGCTGAAGAGGTTTATATAGAGTAACCTCCAGGCTTTGTCAAAGTAGACAAGGTCTATAGATTGAGGAAAGCTCTATGTGGACTTAAATAGGCCTCAAGAGCCTGGTATGACACCTTGTCTGATTATTTGATTCAAAATAGTTTTGTAAAGGGTAAAATAGATAGAACTTTATTTCGAAAGGAATTTGATAATGATCTTTTATTAGTACAAATATATGTTGATGATATTATTTTTGGATCTACTAATCTATCTTTGTGTGAAGAATTTAGTCATCTCATGAAAAGCAGATTTGAAATGTCCATGATGGGAGAGGTGACATACATCCCTGGATTACAAGTCAGACAGACTAAGAAATGAATTTTTCATCAATCAAGCAAAATATGCAAAGGATCTTATAGAAAAGTTTGGAATAGGCACCAGCCGAGAGGCCAAGATACCTATGATGACAAACTTCTCTATGGATCCAGATGATAAGGGGGAAGACACTGATCAGACAAAATACAAGGGATTAATAGGTTCTTTATTATACTTAACTGCCAGCAGACCTGATAATTCTTTTGCAGTAGGTGTCTGTGCACGTTTCCAAGCTAAACCAAAGAAGAGTCATCTTGAAACAGCCAAGAAGATTCAAATTCTTGAAAGGTACAATAAATGTAGGACTATGGTACCCAGCCGATGATAATTTCGAGTTGTCAGGATACTCAGATTCAGATTTAGGTGGGGGTAAGTTAGATAGGAAATCTACTTCTGGAACTTGCCAATTTCTAGGAAGTAAGCCGATTTCATGGTTGTCTAAGAAACAAACCTCTATAGCTACTTCCACTACTGAAGCTGAGTATATGACAGCTGGAAGTTGTTGTTCCCAGCTGATCTGGATCAGTCAACAGTTAAGGGATTACAATATTATCACTAGAGATGTACTAATCTTTTGTGATAATAATAGTGTCATAGCTATTACCCAGAACCCAGTCTTATACACTCGTTGCAAACATGTTGATATTAGACATTATTTTATTCGTGATCATGTAGAGAAAGGTGATATCAGATTAGAGAAGATGTTAATTGATTTTCAAAGAGCTGATATTTTGACAAAACCATTAGCGGAGACTAGGTTTAAAGAATTGTCTGTAGAATTAGGATTACTTTATGCATCTTTAATTGACTTTTAATTTTCTATTGTTTGTATCTTGTATATTCTATCTCGCTTTCTTTACTATGTCTAGAAAGAAATATCAGACTTGTGAAAGATCAGATGGGCATTCACAGAGCTGATATCATTGATCTCCTTTAAGGAATCAAGAATCAAGGAATAGTCTATTGATCTTAACTAACTTGATGTTTTCTTGTCTAAACATAAAGTAATTCAGATAAATACACATTAGTCGTCTGCCTTCTTGAGGCAGATGAGTATGTATACCTTATTTGTTTTACTTAAAATGTTACTAATAGTTTGTCTAAGTGTCTTTGATTTCAGAAAATCTCATATCTAGCTGATATTTCAAATTTCATAATACCAGACAAGTTCTACTCATCTGATAATTAGAGTCAGATGAATACACAAACTCATCCAGACTATGAAACAATAACAGGAAATATTTCTTAACCATGTATTTTTATTTATTAAATAAAAACTATGAATATTAGTTCACGTAATTAATATGTGGATATAATATCATAATTGTTTTAATTATTCAATAATGAATTCACTCAGTAGTTCTTTTAAAATTAATTTCTGAAGAGATAAAATTACTAGTATTTTATTATTAAAAAGGTTCTTATCTTTCCAATTTACTGAAGAGTTAAAAAATAATAAGTTACTTCTTGTCAGAATAGTTACTACGGACCCTAAATTTTATCAAATTTGTCTTTAAAAATGCTGAGTATTATTCACACGCTCGTTTTGGAAGCGGTTCAGAAATTTGAATCGTCCAACTTACACGCGCGACATATTAAACATGGTTATTATTTTATTCATCACACTTTTCAGAAAAATAGCCATGATTGCATTTTTATAGGCACATAAAGCCATTTTGCACTTTATCAGTTAATAATTAGAATCAATATTATTGTATTCACTCTATTTCCATATAAATAGGAGTTCGTGTGCATATTTTTATTTACGCACATAAAACCTGTATTCATAACTCTCTATCTCTCTCTCTCAAATTTCTTTTCCCTCTAAAAATCTTAAACTTCTTTAATGGCGGACCAGTCGAAACCCAAAGTCAAGTTCGAATATGATCTCACAAAAATCAGAGATAAAACAAAATTTGAGATGTATGTCGATTAGAATACTACAAGAGATCTAGAATCGCTTGAAATCCTCAGTCTTCTCGAATACAGAGGATTAAAGCAATACTGCACAATGAAATCAGAGAAAAACAAGACTCTAGATGATTTGGCTGTCGAGTTTTTAACCAGAGCAACTTTGAAGAAAAACTCCATCGAGTCTAGAGTTCGTTCTGATGGAAGGAAGGTGAAGGTTACAGTTTCAGTGGATGATCTAGGAGAAATATTTGGATTAAGCACTGAAGGCATAGATCCTTTCAACTACAAGAGTAGTGAATACCTGGAAAGCTTCAAACTGATGGTGAGGAAATCACATCAGAATACTACCACAAATTTGAAGCGGCAAATGCTCAGAAAAAAGTATAGATTATTGATGTTGATTCTCACCAAGTGCATTTTGGGAGAACAACGGAGTCATAAAGGATTGACTCGGCCAAGGATCTGTTGTCTTCGGACCATTATTGATGGAGTAGAGGTGAATTGGGCGAGATTGTTGTTCACCAGATTGGTAGAGGAGAGGAAGAGATTTTTAAAGGAATACATTTCTGAGACCAGGTTGAGGTGGACCCTGGAGACGATGACAAGCATGATGAACAGGATCACTTTGATCCTGGAAGTTAAGATAGGGTCAGACAACCTCAACTGGGAGGTTGGGATGAAAAAGTATACAAAGCAGAAGGGTCTGCTCACTAAAGACGAGAAGATCTTTGGTCCTTCTGACTCGGAAGGAGATGAGGTCGCCCCAGCCATCCCCCCAGCTGCACAAAAGAAGAAGGTCTCTAAGGCCAAGGCAAAGACGGCTGAAACTTTGTTGGCAGATGAATCCTCTTTTGAGGAGGAGTCAAACGAGGAAGAAGCAAGGATGGAGAAGATAGCTTCCCAAGGGGGAAGTGTCTCGGCTGAGGTTACAAGGACATCAGGGCAGGAGGTGGAGAGAGTGGAAGTGTCCTCAAGAGAGGAATATGAGAAAACTACTGCACCATCATCTTCATCATCGCCATCATCTGAGGATGAAGCAGACAAAGAGTCATCCACTTCCCAACCTGGCAATGAAGAGACAGACGTGGTTGCTACCTCCGAGCCTCCAAAATGACCCACCCCAGATAGTCCAAGCCCACCACCTATTCAAACCTCATCTGATCCATTTTCTTTCCTATCCACACCATCCACAGCTGAACTTGCCCTATTCCTAAATCTCCCTAACCCATCTGGCATTATAGGCCCAACAGAACATTCCCTGAGGGTGCTTGGGAGGAGGTTTATTCTCAAGAAGGAGTCTGCCTTAGCTGAAGAGCCGGAGCTGTTGAAAGAACTAGTAGATGTATGGCTGCTTAGGAGGCTAAGGACTAGATATTTTGAGGAGACAAATATTCTTATTGGGGAGGCAGGGGGAAATAACCTAGCAAGCTGAGAGAAGACAATCTTGAAGAAGGCTGGTCTTAAGTCATTCGAGGAGATATTTTCTGAGGATCTCTTCGTCGACTATATCTTGAGGAGAGTTTACCTAGGTTCCCCAGCCAAGGACCCAACTGAGCAGCCTGAAAGCGTTGAGGGTAAGAAGGAGACGGAGACAGAGATAGTGGAAGCGATGGAAAAAGAAGCAGAGGAGAAGGGAGAAGTAGCTGAGGAAAGAATTGGTGGAGCTTCCGATGAGCCTGCTGAGATGGATACAACAGGGGAGGGACAAGCAGAGTAGACAGTTGAGCAAGCACCAGCTGCAGTAGAATCAGAAGTGCCAACACAAGGAATGCATTGGGCAGATTCCCCACCAGTTGAGACAAGTCAGCAGCAACAAATCGAGGAGATAGATTTGACTCTGTCTTCTCCATCTGAAGTAGACTTGGCTCAACCATCGTTGTCTGCGTCTGCATCTGAAGTAGAAGCTCTGAAAGCCGAGGTGGCAAATCTAAAGACTACTTGTCTTAATGCTTTCCAGATGATTCCTGAATTTGTGACCTCATCGATCAAAGAGAATGTAGAGGCTGCTATTCATGAGAAGACCAACATAGACCTCTACTTCTCCAGAATCAGGCATGAGGAGCAAATGACAGAGGTGAATTTGAAGATTGTTGAAGAGGAGAACAAACAAGAAGCTTGGATCAAGAAATATGTTCAGGATGCCTACCTGGAGGTTAGAGACATGGTAAATGACCAAGCTAAGGAGGCATGGGCTGCTAAGGAGGCATTTTTCCAACAAATCCTAAACATGTCTCTTACTCTGGAGAAAGCATCCCTCACAACTAAGCTTAAAAATGAACTAAGAGGAATCGAGGCAGCTCAGAAGAAGATATTTGACATGCTAGATCAGTAGACAAGTCTTGTCAGACATGAGCTTATGGGTCAAATTGAGCAAGTAGCCACCATCTGCAATACGCATTTTACTGATACTGAAAAGGGGGAAGGTGGTGAGCTCAAGAAAAGAATAGACACCCAAGATGACAAGATTTTGGCTCTGAATCTTAAGATAGACGAGCTTGCTGAAGGGCTGCTACAAGCTGAGGATGCGAGAGAGAAGGCAGCTGGAAAGTCTTATGATAGGAAGATAAGAAAGTGGGTTCAGAGACCGAAGAATGAAGATGGAGTTGAGATCTTTCGCCCTTACCACTGAACAGATGTTGTGCCCAAGCAGATTCTTCCTATAGATCAACAAGACAGATGGAGAGCTTATGGGGCGGAGTGGATCTTTCTATTCCATGTCTGCAAGAAGATCACTTGGGGCACAGACGAAAATATAGCTTTCCATGAATGGTTAGAGGTGAAGGACCCCAACTACTATCAGTATCTGATCGACTATGCCGATATTCAGTTTAATGTGGATCTAGCTGACCTTAAACCCCTGGTATAATATGTGAATACATTTTGATTTGTTCATATGAGATTGTTGTTTAACTAACTTGTTTGACTTAATCTTATAATTAACTGAATCATAAAAGAAAAATTGATTAACCTAAGAAGATTGACTTGTTTAAAATCTGTTAACACTAACTCATCTGCAAGTACTGTTTGTCCTAGTTGTCTATTAAACTGAGGATATATGATTATCTGACTAAGTGTCTTAACTGTCTATTCTTTGTGATTTTTCTCTTATTGTTATTATACTAACTCATTTCTTTTCTTGAGTAAAGGTTTAACATCATCAAAAAAAGGGGAAATTGGTAGGAGAAAAATATATTAGTTTTGATAAAGTTAAGATGAGTATGTAAAATAAGATGACCAGTTGAATTGATTGTATAGCCAACTAATGTAATAAAAAATCTTGTAATACTCTTAGAATAAGATGAAGACTAGGTAGTAAGTCAGATGAAGACAGACTCAGATGAAGACAAGAAAGCAAACAGCCAGACACTTCAAAGTTAGAGTAACGAGAAGATAAGAAGATGATCAGATGAGGAGGAACTCGTCTGAAGATAAGAAGTGAAGATGACTTAAAGTGTTAAAGAATCAAACAGTTATAACCAACCTGGAGAACAATTATAACAAACCAAGAATCAGTTACAAGATTCAGTTAGCCAGTTTCAACAAACTTTGAAGAGTCAACAAGGAAATTACAACTATTAAATATCAGTCTTCTATAAATAGATCTTATGTTTAAAATAGAACAACTTTTGCTACTCTAGAAATTCACAATCTACACATACTTTGTAATCAACATACAGTGCTTTCACACACAAGAACGTTCTTTACGTTCATAATTTTCATATTGTTTATAGAACACTATCATTCACATCTTCAAGCCATATATTTCCAGAAATCAGGAAGAATTACTTGTAAGGCTTAAGATATCTTTTGTAAACTGTAAGTGAAAAAGGAAGAAAACTAGTTAGTAAGTGAAGACCCTTTCACAAGTTTGTGAAAGGAGAGTGGACGTAAGATTTTTACAAATCCGAACCACTATAAATTATGTGTTCTTTACTTTTTCAGTATTTCTTTAATTTGCTTTTCTAGTTTACGTTCAATCTCAGTTATTAAAATATTTATTCAAAGAATTATCAATCTGATCAAGTATACAAAAAAAGACTTCCGCTGTTTAAATCTGATACTTAGATAATCCGAGTTAATTTGGATAGTCTTAGTTTAATTTGAAAGAAAAAATTGAGTAGGTTGAAAATCTATTCAATCCTCCCCCCCCCCTTTCTAGATTTTCTATTTGTATATCACTTGATCGACTGGGACCAACATCTTCTTTTTAAATTATATTGATTAAGATCGGATGGGTCAGAGAAATGGCTCCTAGGAGCAAATGGAAAGAATTGTGGGAAATGGGGAAAATACATTCTTTTGGTGGGAAACTTGGGTAAGGGGATGCAGTTTGAAGGAGAAGTTCCCTAGACTCTTTAATTGTAGTCTCCTTAAAGATGCTACAATTGCGGAGATGGGAAAATGGGTGGGTGACTTTTGGGAGTGGGTTTGGAAATGGAGGAGTAATTTTTCTGCTAGAAATTCTCATACTTTTAATGATCTTATTAATTTGGTGGACAGGATGAAACTTACAAAACAGGTCGAAGATGGATGAACATGGAAACTCGCACCTGACGGAGTCTATTCAACCAAACAAGCGTACCAACAAAAGAAAAAGAATGCGTCGGCAGTGGAGGAGACAAGATTTGATAGAAGAATATTTCGCAGGCAATGACTACAAGAGTGGGATTTCTAGAATAATGCTTTCAAAGGTACATTGGGCGATTGCAATGATAGAGGAATTTGAGCGCCTTAGGTCCATAATTGATCCTAATGAAAAGGGAAACCCTCTTATGTTCTTGAACCCTAAGAATCAAGAAGGGCTTATTGTTTTCACAAACGCTAACTATTTGCATGGGGATGTTGTAGTTCATACGGGGTGGTCATCCTTGATGTAAATGGTGAGCATAAAGTGCTTAAATAGGATCATTGGGCCTTATGGAATCGCCTTTGGAAGCAAAACTTGCGGCTATGGCTCAAGGAATGATGAGAGCCAAAACTCTAGGACGAAGAAGGATTTGGATTCTATCTGATTGCAAAGAGGCGATTATGGCTGTTAATGATAATGAGAGGTGTCTAAGTCGATGCGGTTACATGTTGGATTAGATCAGACAGGAATCGTTAAATGGGTTTGATTGAAGGTTTGAGTTTATTTGTAGACAGTATAATGAAGTGGCTCACCTCTTGGCTAAGCTCCCATTTTCACCAGCTAATTCTCTCGATTGGGTTAGCTCTAAGGTGGAAGATTGGCTATAAGGACTACGTTCTAGAGATAGCTAGATTGTTCGATTGTAGTTCTTGTTATCGACAAAAAAAAGGCTTTATTGACTTTTTCAACCAACTAAAGAGGGGTATTTTTTCCCTTTTACTCTACCAATGGTGGAAAGATTAACTTTATGATTAAAGTTAACCTTTCCCACCAATTTGACGGTTGGAGGGAAAAATTGAATAAACAAACTGAATAAAATAAATTCACAAGCTATAAATTTAAATGTACAAATTGAAACAAATTAATGTTCATAAATACTCAGTTCACGACTTGGATCCTGGAATAAATATTGTTCTAATAATCTGAAAGTTCATCAATACACATCTAAAATTTACAATCTTCCCTCCAAAAGTACACCTATCTAATCACCATTAACTCCTCCAAAATCCTAGAAAATTCCCTCCAAAATAGTTTTACCCCCTCCAAACTCTTGGATTTGAATATTCTCTCATGTTTTAAGCCATAAGTAGACTAAATCAGTTCACAACCAAAAATTTTAGTTCATAAATGCTCATTTAATACACCAAAATTCTGAAATCCAACCTCCTTTCATAAATGAGTGCCCAAAGAAAGATCTTACCACAGAAGAGAAGAAACAAGTTGCACATTTCCTCATTGCTAATTGTAGCAATGGAGTAACACATCATGGAAAGGTAAAACAAGATTCTGAGCCATTTGGGGTTTCTAGTAGAACCATCCATTACATTTGGCAAGCTGTAAGAAAACAAGTTAGTGATGGTCTTCCAATACAACTAAAGTCAAATAAAAAGGGCATACCACATAAGAAAAATGTGCAGCTTGACATAAACATAATGAGAAGCATAACATTTGAAAAAAAGTCAACAATCAGAAGACTTGGAAGAGAGATAAATGTTAGCAAGAGCCATGTAGGAAGATGGGTAAAAGATGGAGTGATCAGAGCACATATTAATGCAATTAAGCCTGGGCTTAACGATAATAACAAGCTACAAAGGCTTAACTACAACTTGAACTCTTTGGTACATGACAGTGAGTCCAATCAAATAAAATTCTCAGATATGTACAATGTGGTTCACATAGATGAGAAATGGTTCTACATGAGTAGAACTACTGAGAGATATTATATGGTGCCAGGAGAGGAAGAACCACATAGAATATGTAAGAGCAAGAGATTTATACCAAAATCATGTTTATGTGTGGAGTATCTAGGCGACAATATGAAGCTGATGGATAGCTCATATTTGATGGAAAAATAGGTATTTTTCCTTTCACAACACTAGAACCAGTAAAGAGAAACTCCAAAAACAGAACAAAGGAACATTGGTGACTAAAGCCATAGAGTCAATCACAAAAGAGGTCATAAAAGACTGCCTTATACATAAGGTAATCATCATTTCAGTTTTTCATTATTTAACTGTCAGACTAAGTGTCATCATTTAGTTTTAAGCATCATTAAGTCTCCAAAACAGGTTTTTAATCCTATTGGTGACATTAACTTGCTTATTTTGTGGATATTTTCAGATTTTACCAGCTATTAATGCAAAATGGCCTTTTAATGCATGCAAGGATATTACAATAAGGTAATATTAAACCTCACATAAGCAACAATGATCTAGAATTTAGACCAGTTGAAGCTCAGATGGATTCAACATCATACTAGTGTGCTAACCCCCAAATTCACCCGACACTAATATTCTTGATTTGGGTTTTTTTTAGAGCAATTCAATCACGACAAATAGACACTGCTTCTTACAATGTGGATGATATGGTTAAAAATGTCTTGCTATCATCTGAAAATCTGACAGTAGTGACACTTAACAATGTGTTTTTAAGCCTACAGTCTTGCTTAGTGGAAATCATGAAGGTTATGGACAGCAACAACTACAAGGTGCCACATATGGGCAAAGCAAGACTTATTAGACAAGAAATGCTACCAATAACCCTAGAGGTTGATGAAGAGCTTGTTAGGGAGTGCATACAGTATTTAATGAAAGAAGGAGAAATTGAAAGACTCACGTATGATATAGGACCATTAATGTTAGGTCTAGGACATTGAATTTCAGATTTATGTGTTAGAAGCCTTTTGGGAAGTTTTTGTTTATTCAACTTTACAACTTAAACATAGGATCATGTAGGTCTTTTTATTCTTGCTAGAAGTTGTTTAAGTTGTAAACAATCATATATGTATAAATCTTTTTGACTATTTTGAATGTAATCCCAAAGAAATATATCATCACATGACATTTGACCCCTATCATTTAACATATGATTAAATTTGAACTTTAAACCAACATACTATTAGTAATATCTCATCATATGACCTTTAACCTCCTATCATTTCACATGTGACTAATTTTGAACCTTTAAACCAACATACCATCAGAAAAGATTCATCATGTGGCATTTAACCCCCTATTATATCACATTTTGACTAAATTTGAACTTTTAAACCAACATACCATCAGAAAGGACTCATCATATGACATTTAACCCCCTATCAGATTATACCAACAGATCACACCATCAGAATAGGCTCATCATACTAACAAAACCACCCATAAAACAATACATACCAATAGATTATAGCAACAAATTATCCAACAGATCATACCATCAGAAAAGATTCATCATACTAACAAATCCACCCATCAGAAAATACATACCAATAGATTATAGCAACATATTATACCAATAGATCATACCATCAGAAAAGACACATCATACTAACAAATCCACCCATCAGACTCATCATACAAATAGATTATACCAACAAATCATACCATCAGATAAGTCTCATCATACTAACATGCAAAGGGTATAGAAGAATACCTAAGAAGTGTTGGACACAATATACACATGAATTTGTAGATGTCTGCTTTAAACTCATCACTTCTTTGCTCGAAAAGGATAACAAAATCGTGTGAATTTGGTATAGGGCTTTTGGGAACCACATGATTCACAACCAAATCGGGCGAATCCGGAAATGGGCTATTGGGAATGACTGTATCTTTGTAGGAATCGCCCACGACCTGCCACGCCACCTCGGAATCACTCACAATCGTGTCTTCGTAGGATTCCGACAACGGAATTGCCCCGACCTGCCACACCACCTCGGAATCGCTCACGACTCTGTCTTCCTCAGAATCACTCAAGAAATTACCAATATTTGACATTAATAATCGGGATTGAGAGAGAAAATAATCTCTCTAATCGGTGGGATGAGAGGAAGCTTCATAGACAATAGCGGTTAGGGTTCGTATATGGGGCAGATTGAATAAGAGCTTCGAAAAAGCTCAAGATTCTTCAATGGTGGCTAGGGTTTGAATCGTGAAGATGGAGAAAGAGTAAAAAGAGAGAGACGCGGCAGATTAGAATAATCTGGAAGAATAAAGAATAGAAAGAGTGGTAAGGTTTGAGGTTTTAATTGATGGATTTGAGTTATGTTAGTTGGGTTTATTTAGGCCAAATAATTTGCGTTTAGTGTTTAATTGGGTTTAATTCAGAATTTTAGTGTATAAAGTGGGCTCATTTTGAATGGTGTTGTTAACCGAAATATTAAATGAGTGTTTAATGTGGCTTGGAATCGGTTAAGAACAATATTGATTGGGGAATTTATGATGATAAAAACCCAAGAACAATCAATGATAATGATGAGCAATGAATGAGATAATAAATGCAAGAAAGCAAGTAAGAACACAGGAATTGCTGGGAGTGTTAGTCCCAGGCTAAGGATGAATGCTTCAGATCCGTTTATTATGCTTTATAGGTCTTATTTATACATGGTATTGGTTGCCTTTTAGGCAGACCAAAGGTACAATAGGGTACAAATTATCTTAAATGTTGTACGCCGGAGCGGGACTTCTTTGGGAAAAAGAACTATCCCCAATTAATTGGGATGTACCTGCCCTGCATCTGGGCAGGCGGCTGACCATTCACGTCCTGCCAGGTGTCTCTTGGCAGGGGATCTTCTGATGGCTGGGGGAATTTCCTTCCCTTCTGGGATAGGTTGACATTAATTGGGGGCTGCTGCCTTGTACTTGATACCACTTTGGGTGTAGCTTGGTCGGCAAGCCTCTGACTAGCCTAATTGGATTGATGGTGGCCTTGCCTAGCTGTCCTGCCTTGGGCCGAGCTCGGTTGGGGACGACCCCGCTGTGCTCGCCACTTGGTGTCGAGCTTGCGACTTCGCCGTTCATGAAAACTCTTGCTCGCCAGAGGGGCGAGCTAACCTCGGCGGGACGGGTGGGATCCTCGGCGGGCGTAGCCCGGAGGGTTCGACCCGCTTGGCCGAGCCTGCTCGCCTCGCCCCGGCGATCTTGTTTCCAGGGGTGTCGAGCTCGCCTGGGTGTGCCGAGCTCCCCTGGGAGTGGCTGGGTTGGCTTGCCACATCCTGGCGGGCCGAGCCCCTTTGGGCCTGGCCAAGCTTAAATGGGCCGGCCCAGTTGGCATTGGGCCTTGGGGCGAATAAATCGTCATACAACAATTGCCCCACAGTTCGGTCTCTGAGGAGGTTCGGAGGCCGAGCTGGTCTCTCGAGGAGTTGTTCGCCTTCTGTGCCGAGCTTCTTCGCGCCGAGCACCCCCTGGGATTTGACTGATGGGAGTTGGATTTGGACTTGGAAGAAACGGCGGTTGGATTTGACAAGGGGTCATTTATCCCACTTGCCCTGCGAAAAGCCCCCTTTTTGCAGGGCGCGTGGCGGTTGGTGATGACAGCCTGTAACCGCCACGCGCAGACACGTGGCGTGCCCCTGTGGAGCCCAACGGTCATTTGTCTTCTCAGAGAAGTATTTGCATTTCTGCCCCAGAATTCGAAAAGTCTTTGGGGCTTTTTGCAATGAAGTCCTTCCCGCTCTTTATAAATAGAAGTCTTCTTCTTCATTTTAAACTTCTTACACTGTGTGATTCTCATAGCGTCGTGAGTGATTTCCAGAGCTTTCCTTGAGCTTCTTCAGTGTTCGTGTTCCAAATTCTCGTTTCAATCGGTAAAGGATGATGGGCGTCATCCAGCTCACCTCCTCGGCCTGGACAGTGGCTACGGCTCGGCCACTGATGGCCGAGGTGGCGAGCTTCGTGAGGACAATATTGGACATGTCCGCTGCCCCCTCCGAGGTGGCGAGCTTGGAAAGTGCATCTGCCTGGGAGTTTTGTTCCCTCGGGATTTGTTCGATGTAGACTTGCTGAAGCCTTTTGCACATAGAGGCGACGAGCTCCTGATACTTGATCATCTGCTCCCCGCGGGCTTCGTACTCCCCCTTGACCTGGTTGACTACTAGGAGGGAGTCCATAAATATGTGGAGTCATCGTACGCCGACCGCAGCGGCGAGCTCGAGACCGCCGACCAGAGCCTCATACTCGGCCTCGTTGTTGGTGGCCGAGAACTCGAAGTGACGGCGTTCGTAAAGCACTGCCCCTCCGGGCCGATTAATACAATTCCAGCTCCCGAACACGATTGGGTTGAGGAGCCATCCACGAACAACTTCCAGGGCGGGAAGGTTAAGGTTGAGGGGTTGTTCGGGAAGGTGAGCTCGGCGACGAAGTCGGGGAGCACCTGCCCCTTGATTGCCGTCCTTGGTGCATAAGTTATGCCGTATTGGGTGATCTCGAGCGACCATTTTAAGAGGCGGCCGCTGGTGTCCGGCCTGTGTAGGACTTGCCGAAGTGGAAGGGTCGTGAGGACCTCGACTTGGTGATCGAAGAAATAGGCCCTCAGTTTCCTAACACTCATGATGAGGGCATACGCCAGCTTCTCCAGTGGGGTGTATCTGAGCTCGGCATCATGGAGAACCTAGCTGACGAAGTAAATCGGCAGGTGATCCTGCCCGTCCGCCCTAACGAGCACGGCGCTCAGAGCGAACTCGGAGGCTGCCAAGTATAGAAATAGCTTCTCGCCCGGCACTGGTATGGCGAGAATGTTGGGGTTGGCGAGATACTCCTTCAGCTTGAGGAAAACATCTCGGCTTTCTTTGTTCCACGAGAATTTTTGCTTCTTGATGGTGGCAAAGAAAGGCTTACTCTTGTCGCCTAGGCGGGAGATGAACCTATTCAGGGCCGCTAGACACCCAGTGAGTCTCTGGACCTGCTTAACATCGCGAGGTTCCTCCATGTCGAGGATGGCCTTGATTTGGGCAAGGTTAGCTTCGATTCCTCTTTGGCTCACAATGTGGCCGAGGAATTTACCGGAGCCGATCCCGAAGCTGCATTTCTTCGGATTGAGCTTCATGTTGTACTCTCGGAGGATCGCGAAGGTCTCAGCTAGGTCCCTCAGATGATCCTCCTTTTTCACACTCTTGACGACGATGTCGTCTATATAGGCCTCCATTGTTTTCCCGATTTGTTCCGCGAACATTTTGTTTACTAGCCTTTGATAGGTCGCCCCCGCGTTTTTCAACCCGAAGGGCACCCTAAGCCAGGAGTAAACGTTCTTCTCAGTGAGGAAGGAGGTGTGCTTGATGTCCTCCACGACCATCGGAATTTGGTGATAGCCTGCAAACGCATCCATAAAGGACATCATCTCGTGGCCGGCAGTGCTATCCACCAAATGATCAATGTGCGGCATAGGGAAGTGGTCCTTTAGGCATGCCGCGTTCAGGTCCGTGAAATCTATGCATAGCCTCCAGGACCCGTTGGACTTTTTGACAAGTACGGCGTTCGCCACCCACTGGGGCTCATCCTCGGCCTGCTCAATCAGCTTGTTGTCGAGCAGTTTCTTTACTTCTTCGGCTAAAGCAACATACTTCTCTGGGCCGAATTTCTGCCTTTTTTGCGAGACGGGCTTGCGAGTGGGGTCGATCTTAAGATGATGGCAGGCATGTTTTGGGTCTATGCTGACCATATCCTGATGCGACCAGGCGAAGACATCCACGCTGCTTCTGAGGAAGTCTATGATGTCCCCCCGTATTTCGGCGGGTATTTTGGAGCCGATGGAGACTTCAAGCTCAGGGCGAGCAGAATCCACCGGAATGCGCTCTAGCTCTTCGACTGGAGCTGTGCGCTTTAGTTGTTGACCGTTGGGGTCTTGGAGGTTTCCCCTAGGATCGATGTCTAGCATTATTGGCTCAAAGCCGAGGCGGGGCTCCAAGTCGTGCTCGCTCGCCTGGCCGAGCTCCATGGGAGTCGGGGCCGAGTGAACGAGCTCGTCCTGGGCTTGCTCGGCTTGAGTTGGAGTTGGAGAGCAATCCATTGGAGTTGCCTCATTCTAGTTGGTGTCGAACTCGCTGGGTAAGGTGCGTTCTTGGGGAGGCTCAGCATTTTGTTGTTCATCAAAAGTAAGAATAGAAGAAAAATCTAAACTAAGTGTAGAAATTAAATCTGGACACGAGTAGTTCAAACATTTCTTTGATATTTTCTGGTCACCCTTAATGGTGCCGATCTCCCCTTCGACAGTGGGGAACTTAATACAGTAGAAATAAGAAGAGGCGATTGCCTCAAAAGTTTCGAGAAAGGGGTGACCAAAAAAGCCGTTATACATGTTCGGCAGGTCAACGATTACAAATTCGACAGGCCTAGTTATCCTAATCCTATCGTTTGCAAAGTCGACTAGCTCGACCGAAAGCCTGATCTTCCCATATGCCGAGACGACGGTGTCGCCGAAGCCGTGGAGTTGGAGGTCGTAGGGCTTGATGTACTTGGCAAGGTTGCCCATTTGGTCCAAGGCGGACTTGAAGAGGATGTTGCAGAAACTGTCGTTGTCGACCAAGACCCGGTCCACGGTCACTCCCAGGATGTTGGCCGAGATGACCAGAGCATTATTCTTTGGGCAGAGAACCCCCTCGCGGTCAGCATTTGAGAATGAGATTACCGCGGTCTTGGAGATGGTGGGCTCCGGAGGGGCGCTGATTAGGTGGACATGGTCAATGGCCCGCAGCTCGGCCTTTATCTTCCTGTTTGACTGGCTGAACACCTCAACCAGTCCGCCGAGGCTACCCCCCCCCGGCTTGGACCATATTGATCCGTCCGCCGGGGCGAGCAGCTGGGAGTTCGTCGCCCGACGACTCCAAGTCGGCCGCGACTTCGACTGCCGCGACCCTCTCAGGAGAGATGACCCTTTGTCGCCTGGGAGCTCGCTCTTCGGTGTCTGGCCGTGGTGGCGGCCTCTTGACGTATTTGTCAAGAAGTCCGTCCTCGAACAGCCTCCACAGCTGTTTGAGCAGGTCCCGGCACTGGCTGGTGTTGTGTCCGGCAGAGTCATGATAGGCGCAGAATTTGTTAGGATTCTGCTTAGTTGGGTCTCCCCTGAGGGGTTTGGGCTTGGGGATCAGTCCGGTGTACTGGATCGCATTGAAGACGAAGGCCGGGGAGTACTTGAGCTTTTCCACGACCTGGACGGACGCGTGTGGGGGCTTGTCCTCAAAGCTCTTGAAGTTCCTCCCGTAGGCCTTCTGGTGGCCTTTCCTCTTGCCGGGGGTGGGCTCGGCGGCCGGGGCTGTCTTGGAGGCCGCCTTCCCCGCTTTCTCGCCCCCCTCCTCCTTAACCTCGCCCGCCTTTGAGCGAGCATCTTTTAGCGAGTGATAAGCTCGCCCGCCCGCCGGCGGAACTCGGCGTAGGAGGTGGGGTAGTTCTTGGTCATATGCCGGAACATGTGGGACTCCGGTCTTAAGCCACTGAGGGCGGCGTGGAGTTGGAGCTCGTCTCCAACTGGCTCTCAGGTGAGGAGGACCTCGTCCAAGCGGTCGAGGTAGGCCTCATCGCTCTCCTCCTTCCCCTGCTTGATTCCCATCAGTCTTTGCCAATTTTCGGCTCTGGGAATCTTGGAGGCGAAGTAGGTGGTGAATTTTTCGCCCAGCTCGCTGAAGGTGCTGATCGAGTGGGTGGAAAGAGAGACATACCACTTATGGGCGAGTTCGCCCAAAGTTAGCGGAAACTGACGGCATTTGGTCGCATCGGAGGCCCCCCTGCCGACCATGTAAATATTATATTTGCTGAGGTGGGTCTCCGGGTCAGTCTTCCCCTCATAAATAAGCATTTGAGGGGGGAGGATCTTGGGTTGAACTAGCGCCTGTTCAACCTCCATGGAGAGTGGCTCATTCGCCACACTTCGCTTTGGCTGCCCATCGCGGGCCCCAAAGCGGGATTCCATCTCGTCGATCTTCCTCTGCATGGCGACGAGGAGAGCATCGCGAGAATCGGGTTCAGGTTCTGGGCGGGGGCTCGGGCGGGCAGAGTGCTCAGGCGGGGCAGGGCCCAGCCTGTCCTTGGACGACACCCTTCTGGCCTCACGCTCAAGAGGCGCGCTGGGTGCGGGGGCCCTGTTGACGGGTCGGCGGTCCTCAGTCGCTCGCCGAGCCGGGATGCTTCCAGTCCTGGACTCCGTTTCGGACTCCGATCTGAAATCCAGCTGACGAGACGACCCAAGTCGCTCAAAGACAGTCCTAGACCCCTGGGGCTGGTCGCCCCTGCTGGGGGATCCGGGTCCATCCCGAGCTCGTTGGGCCTTCTTCTTCTTCTTCCCCTTGCTTTTTTGGGGAGCAGAGGATGGGCCAGGGCTGGCCGTGGCGAGCTCGCGGCCTCGAGCTTGAAGAAGCTTGATGGCCGTCTAAATCTGTTCAGGAGTTTGATACTCCTGAAGTGGGATGGGGGCCAGACCCCCTGTGCCCCTAGCGGGGGTGAACTCACCCCGGGGCTGTTCATCTTCATGAACATGCATGGACTCCATGCCAGCAGCAGCGGCGGTGGGGTTTTCACCATCGGGAACAGTGTTTCCAGCTTTCGTCATCTTCCAAGAGAGGCAGGATCCTCTTTGGAAGGGAAGGGTTGTAGAGTGAGGAACAAAGGTGTTTTTAGGGAGATTTTAGTTTGAAGAACAGTGGGTGTTCTTCAAGGTTTTCCCAGCAACTTTCGATGGAACAGTGGGTTTTACCTTTCCTCTAGCGCCAATTGTTGTTAACCGAAATATTTAATGAGTGTTTAATGTGGCTTGGAATTGGTTAAGAACAATATTGATTGGGGAATTTATGATGATAAAAACCCAAGAACAATCAATGATAATGATGAGCAATGAATGAGATAATAAATGCAAGAAAGCAAGTAAGAACACAGGAATTGCTGGGAGTGTTAGTCCCAGGCTAAGGATGGATGCTTCAGATCCGTTTATTATGTCTTATAGGTCTTATTTATACATGGTATTGGTTGCCTTTTAGGCAGACCAAAGGTACAATAGGGTATAAATTATCTTAAATGCTGTACTATCCCCAATTAATTAGGATGTACCTGCCCTGCATCTGGGCAGGCGGCTGGCCATTCACGTCCTGCCAGGTGTCCCCTGGCAGGGGATCTTTTGATGGCTGGGGGAATTTCCTTCCCTTCTGGGATAGGTTGACATTAATTGGGGGCTGCTGCCTTGTACTTGATACCACTTTGGGTGTAGCTTGGTCGGCAAGCCTCTGACTAGCCGAACTGGATTGATGGTGGCCTTGCCTAGCTGTCCTGCCTTGGGCCGAGCTCGGTTGGGGGTGACTCCGCTGTGCTCGCCACTTGGTGCCGAGCTTGCGACTTTGCCGTTCATGAAAACTCTTGCTCGCCAGAGGGGCGAGCCAACCTCGGCGGGACGGGCGGGATCCTCGGCGGGCGTAGCCCGGAGGGTCCGACCCGCTTGGCCGAGCCTGCTCGCCTCGCCCCGGCAATCTGGTTTCCAGGGGTGTCGAGCTCGCCTGGGTGTGCCGAGCTCCCCTGGGAGTGGCTGGGTTGGCTTGCCGCATCCTGGCGGGCCGAGCCTTGGGAGGGCCTAGCCCCTTTGGACCTGGCTGAGCTTAAATGGGCCGGCCCAATTGGCATTGGGCCTTGGGGCGAATAAATCGTCATACAACAAATGACAATTTTGAAAATAAGAGGTATTGTGAGCATGTTTATTTTGAGGGTTATTTCCTTTTAAAGGGTGTGAAGCTAATTTTGAGACGGACAGAAAAAAAATGTGAAGATAATTACAGGATGGAGGGAGTATACATTTTACTTATATTGTTCATATATTTTATAAAATGAATATATAATTAAAACGTTATTATCCTCAACATACTTAAATTAAAATTATAATTCATAGATCAAAAAATATTTGATATTAAAACATTAATGAATTTAATTATAATGAGATCTCAATCAAAAAAATAAAAAATTATTTAAAATTACAAATTTTAAAAAATTTACTTGTAAACAACTTTAGTTGTATACTTGCATGATTTTTCATTTGAATCGAAACAAATAATTTTTAATTCTTTTTTGCTTTTGACTATCGAGACAATAAACATGTAATTTTTCTTATGTAAAAACTGAATTGAAAAAAATACACATCTAAGTCAACAATAATTGATCTTGATTTTTGTACATCGTCATCACAAAACACAAAAACATCAGAAATTTTCTCCTTTAAAACTTAATATGCAATGTTTGAGATTCTTGACCTTTAATATGCAATTGATTATTTAATTTTTGGGGCACTCTTGCGTGAGACCGTCTCATGCATGAGACCATCATGAGACGGAGTCACTTTTTAATAAATTATTATCATTTTTTCATAAATTGTTATCACTTTTCAATTTGTTATCACTTTTATACGAATTTATATCACTTTTTTAAAAAGTGACTCAGTCTCATACATGAGACGGTCTCATACAAGTTTTTACTAATGCAATATCACCTTGCTTCCTGGATTTGATAACTACCCTCTCTGTAAGATTAATTTCCATTGGTTTCTTTTCATGTTGGATCAATAGGATTACATACAATAGGTTTACCCTTGTTCAACAAATAGGATAGCATACAATAATAATAGAAAATTATAAAATTACATTACTTGATCCAACTATTCCGCTCATCTTTGCAGATCAATAATTTACAAAAGACCTGCACATATTATTATGATAGAAAAAAAATCAATTTATTCTGAATAAACAATAATACAAAATTAGATTGGTTAGATCTCCATGTATAAGGCAGTTAATGCATGTATATTGGAAAATATGCTTTTCGATGAGAGTTTTGTTCCAATATATTATTCGCACACCCTACTACCCTCATCTTCAATTATTCGTTACCGTATAGATCTTTCTTAAATCAATATAAATTTCACATTAAAATTTGCGGATTGGATCTGACCCGATCCAATCCGGTTCAAATCTTGTAGAGTTGTTCCTCGCGCGACAACACTGTAATAATATTTCATTAAAAAATGTAATATTAAAACACATTATTTATAAAATGTATTATTCTGAATACTTTAAACATTACACAATATTAAACAACTACTTTGAACATAAAAGTAAAGAATAATCCTTCCGTTCCACTTTAGATTGTTTAAAATTAAAAAAATGGATATCTTCTTTTTATTTTTCTATACCTAAAATGACTAAAAAAAAAATTCTACTCTTTCAAATTAAACTCATCCAAACATCTCTTATTTACATCTCATGCCACTCATTTACCCACTCTACCCTCTAACACTAAAACAATTTTTCTCCAATAAAGTTGAATACCTTCAACTTTACAACTTCTCATACTAATAAATAACTTTATTATTAAAATTCGTATCATTATGGCTTGAGCAATTAAAAAAAGAAAAATGAAGTAATATTAAAATATATCACTAAACATATTACCTTTTAAACGTGAAAATATATCACTAAATATATAATACTGATAAAATACATAAGTAATACTCCCATATTTATTTTCAAACCCATAGAAGTAAATTATTTTCTAAATTCTACCCTCACAATATTCACATATTTACACATAATATCATCACTTTAACATTTAATTTAATCACTCATTTTATTTTAACAATAAAAACTCATAAAATTACTTTCAATATTCCACAATGTCATCACATTTTTTTTTAAAGCGTTTGTCTTGGAATTAATAAAAACTGATCTGGAATAGGAGTATAATTAATTTAAAATCATTAATGACCTGAAAAAATACTAACGACCTGTAAATTTTTAAACTGTCTATTTTTTAAAGTGATTTGCAATCTATTTTTCAAGATCAACTCTAAATCATATATTTAGACAAAATATCTATCTCTACTTCCAGATTCATTCAACAAAATTTGTTTGTAAAAAACACAGATTTATTTCAATTTGTGTGTGTCTTTATATTAAGAAAATAAACACGGTTTCACATTGATTCACTCACCGTATAAAAAGACATTCCGAAAATGACATTCCTAAAAGGAGTGTCTTTGTCACAAATTAATTAATGTGTATAAATTTTGTTTAATTTTCTTGCAAGATTCAGCTCCATGGAGAGGCTAATGCTGTTTTGGGTTGTGATTCTTGTTGGGTTTTTACTCACTCAAGCTGATGACCTGCTCTTTAATGGAGAAGGAAAAAATGTGACATTCTTCGAAACTACGTCGTATTTGGAATCTATGTACGGAATAGCAGACGCTACTCCTCCACCCAATGCTCTCATGGTGGCTCTTACTCTCATTCAAGGAGCTGCTGCTAAAGGAGCTGGTCTCTCTCTCTCTCTCTCTCTCTCTCTCTCTCTCTCCCTCTCTCTCTGTATATATGTATGTATTGTTTAGTTCATCTGGGATCTTTTTTTTCTAGATTTAGTTTCTATAATAAATTCGATTTTGTCCCTTTAATTTACTGCATTGGTTATTCTGATGTCCTTATTGTTCACCATGAGTGTTGAGCTGTAGATGCTTGAATCTCTCTCTCTCTCTCTCTGGCATTTTCTTTGAAGTTTTTTTTTTTTTAAAAAAAATTAATGGAATCATGCTTTAATGGCATTTGTTTTAGTGCTAATATAATCAATGTCAGTTTAATTTCTATTTTTCCTGTACAATTTGGGGGTTGTATGTATTCTTGGTGAGATTAGATTTGAGTGAGTTGTAATCTATTTGTACTTAGGTAATAAGTAAGATTTATTTTTATTTATTTTGTGGCACTCTGATATGATATCTGTGATGAGTTTGAGTTAATTTGTTGTATTACAAGCCCTGAAAAAATAGGAGCATAGTATTGAATTGTGAGACGATGTAATATTAGACGCGTCGTGAGACAGATCGGGTTTGAATTGTGAGACAATGTAATGTTATGCTGATGATGAAGATGTATAATAGTTTGTTTCATGTATTTGACGCATCTAATTCTAACATCGTTCTTTCTGCATTGCTTTTGAAGTATGTTTGGATGGAACGTTACCTGGTTATCACTTGCATCATGGATTCGGGAGTGGAGCAAACAGTTGGCTCGTTCACTTGGAGGTTTGCAAAACTAATCGCTCGTTGAAAAGTACTAGTTGTGTACAGTTGCAGCGTACAGCTGGTGTACAAGAGTGTTACTCTTTTCACATTTGACATTAACTGCAGGGTGGAGGGTGGTGCAATAATGTCAGAGCATGTGTTTACCGTAAAAAGACACGCCGTGGGTCATCAAATTATTTCGAGAGGCAAATTCCATTTACTGGGATACTTAGCAACAAGGCTTGGGAAAATCCAGGTTCAAATTTAAGACACATTTGTCACATTGTTTTCCTGCTTCAGTTGATGATGTTCTACATTAAAAATGTGCAGATTTTTACAATTGGAATAGAGTCAAAATACGATATTGTGATGGTGCCTCCTTTTCAGGAGATAGTGAAAATAAGGTTTACCACATTCTGTCTCATTTAATTTTCTTCTTTGTTCCATTAAGTCGTCATCATTTTGCTCGAGTGAGTGTTCATCTTAACGAATACAAAAGTTCCTTGTTGCCTACTTGTTACAATAACTTCTGGCCTTTTTCTGGTATACGTCCGTCCTATAAAAGCTTTCATAGGAAGGAAAACACACAAATTAAGAAAGTAAAAGAATTTGAGAGGTAATTTTGTAAACGTTTATGTATAAAGTAAGAAAATGAGTTGAATTGTGTGTACGTGTGAGCCCAAAAATAATGAAATTTTGTTTAAAAAATTGAATATATTGTTAAGGTGAAGTTTATGAAAGGTTTTCCATTTTAAGGGTGTGAGAGGTATTGTGGGACAGACGAAAAAGGATAGTGTGGAAAGTATACTATAAGGGTGTGGAAGGTATCCATTTTATTTTGAGCGTGAGAAATTTTCGTATGTACCTAATCGTTATAATTTAGGCTGCAGGATTGCAGTTTAGAGGGCAACGCATCTGGAGAGCTGCAATGCAAGAACTGATGTCGAGAGGAATGCGTTACGCTAACCATGTACTAATCGTCTCTACTTGATCGATTGACTTACTGAACTGCTATGATTCCCTCTTTATCGATGATAATGTATGTATATGTGTGTATATATGTATTAATGTGCTTCAGGCACTACTCTCTGGTTGTTCTGCTGGTGGTCTAGCTTCTATATTGCATTGTGACGAATTCCAAAATAGATTTCCTGGAAGTACCAAAGTGAAGTGCCTTAGTGATGCTGGATTGTTTGTGGATACGTAATTTTCCAAATCTTGGTTCATGTTTAAGTTAGATGTAATGTAACCTTATTTCAATGTGTTAACTTGCTGTCTGTTACCTTTTCTGCAGCGTAGATGTTTCTGGTCGACGCTCGATCAGAGATTTCTTTGGCGGAGTTGTTAGCTTGCAGGTACTAATCCGACACTTTTGGCTAGACATGCTCACGGTTTGAAATCAAAATCGGCGGTTTAACTGCCTAACCACTGGTTTTCCAGTAAACCGCTGCTTTTGGTTTTGAAAATCCCTAACCATAACCAAACCGTTCTATATGAAGTTTCGGTTCGATCTTTTAAATGTAACCGTTGAACCAGTTAACCCTAACGGTTTAACCACCAGTTTTGGTTTTGAAAATCCCTAACCATAACCGAACTGGTCTATATGAAGTTTTGGTTCGATTTTGTAACTGTAACCGATGAACCAGTTAACCCTAACGATTTACCCACCGGTTTCGATTTTTTTTTTGAGCATGTCTGTTTTAGGCACTATGTTTGGTTATATTTGAGAGGTTCACACAAGAAAAGTGTTGACATGATGTATAAGTATGAAAACTTTGAAAAATGTGAGCATAGGGTTCAAATTCTTTGATAAGAATCATTTAATAGTGAATTATATGATGATTGTATTATTAATGTTTTGCTCTAATTCTGAAAAAAACAGGAACAAAATATGATTGTTTGTTTAGTGAAATGATCGAAGATAAATGATTATAGGAGGAAAAATAGTTAGGAGTGTTTCCAAACTCAATTGGAGGGGTCAGAAACACTTATTTTTAAAGCTTTCCTGTCACAACTTTAGCTTTTGAGAACTGCTTCTAAGCTGTGAGTAAAGTTTGCAAACACCCCCTTAATCAAAATAGAGTGATGATTAACTTATTATAAGTCTCATTACTTCGTACAAAGTATGATGAAATTAAATTGATCGTCTTTTATTCTCATTAATTACTACAATTACCTTATTTTCGTTCACATTATCTCGTACAAAGTATGATGAAAGTGAATTGATCGTCTTTTATTCATATTAACCACCACAATTAACTTATTCTCATTCGCATTATCTTGATCGTCTTTTATTCGCATTAACCACGACAATTACCTTATTTTCATTCATATCTCGTACAAAGTATAATGAAAGTAAATTGATCATCTTTTTTTCACGACGAAACAGGGTGTTGGGAGAAACCTGCCAAGATCTTGTACCAAACATTTAGATCCAACTTCAGTAAGTCTCTTTCTCATCATTTTTTTTATTTTTATTTTTTAGTTGATATGTGATATAAACACTGCCCATTTTTGTGTTGCAGTGCTTCTTTCCACAGAATTTAATAGCCCACATAAGAACCCCTCTCTTCATTCTAAATGCTGCCTATGATGCATGGCAGGTAGGCCAAAGTTTTTTGTATATTGCATGAAATAAAGCTGCATTTCTAAATATTTTTCAATGAATGGTGCTGAATTCCATCCGTGACGAACACCATATCTGAAAACTTATGAGTTAAAAGGTTTTTTGATCCCGTAACTTGACTAATGTCCAATTTTAGTCCCAAAATCGCTGGAAAAATTGAAAATAGTGCCGTTTTAAGTCACGCAAGTGTCCCGTGAAGAGGCAAAAATTGGATGGGGACCAATATTGGACATTCAGGTTACATAAAACGACACCATTTTTTATTTTCCAATGATTTTGGGCAAAAATAGGACAAATTTTTTGATATCGACACTAAAGCGAAAAAAATAAATTTTTGGACCAAATTGGACAATAGACGAGTTATGAGACCAATTTTTTTTTTTAACTCGAACACTTGTTTATGTGTTCTTCTCGTGTTTAGATTCAAGAAAGCTTGGCTCCTCCAAAAGCTGATCCTCATGGAAGCTGGCGTTCGTGCAGACTGAATATCGCTCGTTGTTCCTCACCCCAAATCCATTTTTTGCAAGGTGGTACTTCTATTCGAAGATTTATGACCTGTATATTTTGTGTGTTCTTACACGTATCTTTTCGAGCAGGTTTTCGGATTCATATACTGAACGAAATAAAAGGATTTGCAAACTCGAGGCAAAACGGGTTATTCTTAAATTCGTGTTTTGCTCACTGTCAATCGGAGAGGCAAGATACATGGCATGGAAATGGGTCTCCCCAAATTGGCCACCAGGTTAAACTTGAACCATAAACTCCCTATTTCTTGTTGGTTTTCTACTATTTGCATAAATAATGCAATTTTAGGGGCCTTTTTTGGTTCAATTTTTTTTTAATGAGAATGATATCGATACTGAGATTGAGTATAGGGTAATTGTAGTGGTTAATTTAAATAAAAGATGATCAATTCACCTTTATTATATTTCGTATGGGGTAAAGAGATTCAATAAGTAAATTATTACCCATTTTGATTAACTACCTCTCTTCCTATATTCATTTCTTTTCATTGCTCCATTATTTCTTAACCAACGATCATATTTTGTCGATACTTATTTCAAGATTAGATCAAACACTAACAATGATTATAGTGGAGTGATTGAGAAGAAATAATTATAGGAAGAGAGGTAGTTAATCAGAATAATTATTACCCCCATTTTAAATAAATACCTATCTTATAACTATTTCTTCTCAATCACTCCACTGTTTCTTAACCAACCATCATTTTTTGTCGACACTTATTCCACGATTAGAGCAAACCACTGACAATATTACTCTCATAGTAATTCACTAAGACACATTGTACCATTTTATGGGAAACGAATCAAAATTCCTTAATTAGTCTAATAAATTCAATTAATTTGATTTGCATCAGTCAGTTGAACATTACACCTTCAACACAAGATTTTTGTCTTCAGTAAATAATTTGTGAATATTTATCCTCGTTCTCCTACGTTGCTTGCGCCAATTCGAATGTTGGACGGCGACCATGGTATTTTTATCTATCCAAGCCCTGAAAGATTGGTCAATTATCAATTCGGGGTTTGAAAGATAAAACTTATTAATTCGAGACCTGAAAGAATTTTAACTATCATTACAAGATTGATAAATTTTATCTTTCAGGCCCCAAATTGATAATTAACCTATCCTTCAAGGCTTGGACCAATAAAATCCCTTAATAAAAGATGTCTTGTAATAACAGTTAAAATTATTTCAGGTCCCGAATTAATAAGCATGATCTTTCAGGCCCGGTATTGATAATTGACCTATCTTTCAGTGCTTGCACCAATATATATTTAGTGTTTTGTTTACTCTTGAAGGATATTAGAAGGACCAAAATTTATTTACTTAATCCTCTATTTTCGATACAAAATGCAGGGAATCGCAACGTCCGTTGGTAATTGGTATTTCGATCGAGCAAATGTGAAGTCGGTCGACTGTGCGTATCCGTGCGATTCGACTTGTCACAACCTGGCGTTCCGCTGAGGCGGGACAAAAATTTTTCAACTACAAATTCTTTATTACATTTATGATATGTGATCTCAACTCCCATTTATGTTGTAACTATTCTTGGAAATTATTCATTTGAAGGCAAATATGAAACAATAATCTGAGATAACAAGGAATGGGGAAAGCAATTAAAGGTAATTTAATCAAATTTGTGGTGGCCAAAACTTGTGTTATTATTGTTGTGTAATAGTAGCTAGTATTATTTATCAATGGGAATTACTCGTTTCTTTCTTTATCTTCCTCCCTAATACCCTATGTTGTTTTTTATACTTGCATTGCTTGTTAGATCAACAATCACCTTAAAACATGTTCTTAAATCATGTTATCAGCACGAGTGTTCTACTATTGATGAACATAATTAATGGAGTACCATAAAAAAGATTTATATATTTTCAACAAGGTAATTCTACCCTAAATTATTAGTATACAATCTTAAATTTGTCCCACATTGATTCATAATGTTTGGGTTGTCTCACCCTATGATTTACAGTCGGACGGGGCGGGTCTGATTATTGCGTATGTCTCGTTTGTTTTGTTCGGATCTGTTTATATTATTAAAACTTTATTATATATATTATTTCTAATAAAAATTATATATATAATTAAATATAATATATCACTACACTTTTCATATTTATTAGTAAATATAGTATATAAATAATAATAATTCAACTTCATAATATTTTCAAGACTAATATTATATTGATAAAATTGATGGAGACTAGATTACAAGAATCAATTAAAATGTTGATTTGAAAATATTAATTTATTTCTTTATTATGTTTGGTTATTTTATTTTTCATATTCTTTAGTTACCTTTTTCTCTAAGATATTTTAGTATTATAAATAGGTATTAAGGAGTTGAATATTGAATGCAAAAATAAGAAAAAAAAATTGTTATCTCAATTCTATTTGTCTCTCCTACGGTATTCGTAAGAATCAACTTATTGAGTTGAGTCGTTTATCTTTATTCGACGATCTCACTGCATCAGTTTGGTTTCAGTAGTCGGCAGAGGATCCTATCGTGCTGTCTACAAGAGACGATCAACATCGTGTCATCGATATCCCTCAAGTAATCCAACCAGTAGACTCGTTGGTAACAGACATGGCCGATTTCTGTCTACAATAACAACAGATTTTGGAGTTCTTGGGACACGGAAAAGTCTTTGATCTTACCTGCCAACCGCTCGGCCATGGTCGTGCTGACTCCACCTTCTTTGTTAAGGATCTATCGCTGGTTTATAATACTGAGCCAGATAATCCGCTCCCAGTTTATGATACTGATCTGGACTATGATTCGCATTCGGATTATGATATGAGTCGAATGTTGATTCGATTCCAATTTATGATACAGAGCCCGGTGGCCATTTTCAATTTATAATATGGAGTCGGATAAGTCATATCCAATATATGATACATATCTAAATGAATCGCTTCCAATGATACATTTTGATGGTGATGTGGGTTCGTGCTTGGTTCCTGGGTGCCATGTCTTGCCCTACACATTGAATTTTCCTTCTAGCATAATTATTATTTTTATGTTGTTCGTGATAGCTTTATTATTTGACAACTTTCACGTAACTCTATTTGCCTATCATCTCGAGGTGTTGAGTCACATCCGTACTACATATATTGTTGAGGTAAAATATTTAGAGTCGTTCTTTAGTATAAATTCCACTGGGGACGAGATTAATTCCGATTCGAGGGCAAATAGTCTTGTTCCCGGAGAGAATGATGAAAACGAGATCACGAAAATTAATGAAGATGTTAATTTGAAGATATTGATTTATTTTTTTATTATATTTGATTATTTAATTTTTCATATTATTTAGTTACCTTCTTTCTAAAATATTTTAGTATTCAAAATAGGTGTTCTTATTATTATATTATTAAGGGTTTGAATATTAAATGAAAAAATAATAAAATAAATAGTTATATCAATTATATTTGTCTCTTCTATAGTATTCTTAATGAGAAGAAATATCTCAAAATCAGTTTATGTTTGCCTTTTGTTGCTGATGGTTTTATGTTTGAGTTCTAAGCTGGAAGTTGATCAAATATATGTGAAAAGTCAAGTTAGTTAAAATCAGTTAGTTTGTTAAACTAACAGATTTGTGAAGTCTGGTGCTATCTTTGCCTCTGCATATTTTTTGATTGGCTTGGAGTTTTCAAGTGAAGTTTGTTGCATTTGAAAGCTGACTCTGCAAGCTTCTTATCAGTGCAAGTAACCGCATTTAAGGAAAAGTTTAACAGAGAGAAAAACTACCTTGAAGTTGACTGGGAGTGCAGTTTTTCTACTCATAATTCAGAGTGTTTTGATTGAGTGCATTGTATTATTTTTGCTTATACTCAAGAGAGAAGTATTGTAACCTTAGTGTGTGATCAATAAAAGTCCTGAAGCCTCACATATAGTGGATGTAGATCAATTGATCGAACCACTCTAAATCTGTGTGTCAATTTTTAATTCTTTGCTTTTCATTTTATGCATTAGTGATTCCCTGATCTTGTTGATCATCAAGCTGCAAGTTTATTGTTCCAACTGATTCTTTGGGAGATAATCTTGACAATTGGTGCCGTCTGTGGGAAGACAGTCAAGGAGGTGATCATGGTGGGAACAACTAAGTTCGATATAGAGAAGTTCACTGGAGAATCTGATTTTGGCTTATGGAGAATTAAAATGAAAGCAATCCCGGTTCAGCAAGGATTGGAAGAAGCTCTTGAAGATTCTGGTACATCTACTGATGAAGAATCTAGCAAGAAATCTGCTGAGAAGAACAAGATGATGATTAAGGCTCATAGTGCCATCATCTTAAGTCTTGGTGATAAAGTTCTTCGAGAAGTAGCTAAGGAAAAGACAGCTAAGGAGGTCTGGGATAAATTGTCAAGTCTGTACATGGTGAAGACTCTTGCCAACAGGCTCTATATGAAACAGAAGCTTTATGCATTCAAGATGTTCGATGATAAGCCTATCTTGGAGCAGCTGGAAGAATTTAACAAAATTCTTGATGATTTGGAAAATATAGATATCAAGTTGGAAGATGAGGATAAGGCATTGATCCTACTAAGTACTTTACCAAAATCCTTTGAAAATTTCAAAGATACAATACTTTTTGGAAGGACTGAATCTGTAGGACTTGAAGATGTTCAGCTTGCACTGAAATCTAAAGAATTGCAGAAGAATTCAGAGAATGGAAACAGTAAAGCCAGTGAGAGTTTATCTGTCAAGGCAAATCATCAGAAGAAAAGTAACATCAAGAAGTGGCAAAATCAGAATGTAAAGAAGCAAGACAGAAAGCAATCTGATAGCTCAACTGATGAAAATTCAAAGAAATGTTACCACTGCCATGAACCTGGGCATTTCAAAAGAAATTGTCCTAAGTGGAAGAAATCCACAAAGAACAAAGGGGGCAACACATTTGGAAAAGACAAGACTCAAGCAAATCAAACTAAGAAGGTTGAAGACACCTCAGGTTATGAATCTGCTGAAGTTCTAGCTGTCACTGAATCTGAAGATAAGTCTGAGTGGATCCTAGACTCAGGGTGTTCTTTTCACATGAGTCCCTTGAAAGAATGGTTTCATGACTTTAAACATCAGAATGGAGGGTCAGTTTTGCTAGGAAATAATCAAATCTGCAAAGTGAGAGGTACTGGTTCTATTCACTTGAGAATGTTTGATGATTCTGTCAGAATTTTGAGGAATGTGAGGTATGTTCCAGATTTGAGAAGGAATCTTATCTCTCTTGGCATGTTAGATTCAATGGGCTATAAGTTTCAATCAGAGAATGGTGAGCTCAAGGTTTCAAGAGGGTCTAACACTGTTTTGAAAGGCATCAGAAGGAATGATCTCTATTTTCTTCTGGGGAGCACTATTATTGATAATGCAGACAACACAAGAGAGATTGATAATACTCTCTTGTGGCATAGAAGGCTTGGACATGTAAGTGAAAAGGGCCTGCATGAGCTATCCAAGCAAGGGTTGTTGAATGGAGACAAAATTTCTAAGCTGGATATATGTGAACATTGCATATATGGCAAGGCAAAGAGGCTTAAATTCAACACCAGTGTTCATACCACCAAAGGCATTCTTGATTATGTTCATTCAGATTTATGGGGGCCAGCCAAGAATCAAACCAAGAATGGTGGCAGGTATTTCATGTCTATGATTGATGATTACTCTAGAAAAGTATGGATTTCTGTGTTAAAGGCAAAATCAGAAGCTTTTGAAAAATTCAAGGAATGGTTATCAGAAGTAGAAAATATCAGTGGGAGAAAACTGAAATACTTGAGAACTGATAATCGGTTAGAGTATCTTTCTGAGGAGTTCAATAAGTTTTGCAAAGACAAGGGGATTGTAAGGCATAAAACTGTTCCAGGGACTCCACAGAAGAATGGTCTTGCTGAAAGAATGAATCAAACTCTTCTTGAGAGGGTTAGATGCATGATCAGCAGTACAGGTTTATCAAAGGCTTTCTGGGAAGAAATTGTTACATCAGCTGCATATTTGATAAATAGGTGTCCCTCATCTGCCATTAATTTCAAGACACCAGAAGAAATGTGGAATGGCAAGCCTCTTGATCTTGGAAATTTGAGGGCATATGGCTGCTTGACATATGCTCATGTCAAGCAAGACAAATTAGAGCCAAGGGCTCTAAAATGTGTTTTGATAGGGTATCCAGCTGGTGTAAAAGGATACAAGATTTGGTGCATTGAACCAGGAAATCAAAGGTGCATTATCAGCCGAGATGTGATTTTTTATGAGAAGAAAACACCATTGAAGGATCCTGATGATCCTGGTCCTTCAGAGAGTCACAAGAAGGGTGTTCAGTTTGAGGTGGAGCCTCAAGATATTAGAAGTTATGAACATGAAGATCATGTGGATCAATCTGATCATTTGTCATCTGAAAGTGAAGTTGATTATCAGAATTATCAGCTTGCAAGAGATAGAGTCAGGAGGGATATTCATCCACCACAGAGGTATGGTCATGCTGATATGATTTCATTTGCTCTATGTACAGCTATGGATGTGGAGACAGATGAACCTAAAACTTACACTGAAGCCATCAGCTGTGATGAAAAGGAGAAGTGGATTGTTGCTGTAGAAGAAGAATTGACTTCTTTACACAAGAATCAAACCTGGGAAATTGTTCAGAAACCAAAGAACAAGAAACTGGTGGGGTGTAAGTGGATATTCAAGAAGAAAGTTGAAGCAAACAAAGGTGGTGGCATCAGATTTAAAGCAAGGCTTGTGGCAAAGGGTTTTACACAGAAAGAAGGGGTAGATTTCTCTGAGATTTTCTCTCCAGTTGTGAAGCACTGCTCAATAAGAATCCTATTGGCACTTGTAGCTCAGTTTGACTTGGAATTACATCAGTTAGATGTAACTACTGCTTTTCTTCATGGTAAATTAGAGGAACAGATTTATATGAAGATACCAGAGGGATTGTTTGTTCCAGATGGAGAGGATAAGGCATGTCTACTGAAGAAGTCACTCTATGGACTTAAGCAAAGTCCAAGGCAATGGTATTTGAGGTTTGATGAATCATGAATTCTATTAATTTTACTAGAAGCAAATATGATAGTTGTGTCTATTTTAGTAAAATGTCAGATACCATTAAATATCTCTTGTTATATGTTGATGACATGTTGATTGCTAGCAAGTCTCTTGAAGGAATTGCAGAAATAAAGAAGCTGCTAAAATCAGAGTTTGATATGAAAGACTTGGGAGAAGCAAGGATGATACTTGGCATGGAAATTAGAAGAGATAGAAAGGCAGATTCTATTCTCTTGTGTCAAACTCAGTACTTTGAGAAAGTATTGAAGAAATTCAGAATGGATAAAGCAAAAGTTGTGTCCACTCCTTTAGGACAGCATCACAGGCTGTCTTCACAGCAGTGTCCTAATAACAAGGTGGAGAGAGCTCAAATGATCAGAGTTCCTTATGCAAATTCAGTAGGGAGTTTAATGTACTCCATGGTGTGCTGCAGACCTGATCTAACTCACTCAATGAGTGTTGTTAGCAGGTACATGAGTGATAATGTCAGGAGTCATTGGGAGGCAATGAAGTGGGTTATGAGATACATAATAGACTCACTTGGAAAGGGTTTGAACTTCAGGAAAGTCATTGAAGGTGGAGATGCTCTGATAGGATACGTTGATGCAGACTATGCTGCAAACATTGATACAAGAAAGTCTCTTACTGGTTATGTCTTCACATTATATGGAACAGCTATTTCTTGGAGGTCAACTCATCAATCTGTGCTTGCACTCTCTACTACAGAATCTGAATTTGTGGCCCTTACTGAAGCTATCAAGGAGAGTCTGTGGTTGAAGGGAATTCTGAAAGAATTTGGGGTTTATCAGGAAAGTGTGACAGTATTCTGTGATAATCAAAGTGTCATTCACCTTGCTAAACATCAAGGCTACCATAAAAGGACTAAACATATAGATGTTAGACTTTATTTTGTTAGAGATGTTATTGAGAAGTCTATTGTTAAGGTTGCTAAAATAGCAATTGAGGAGAATCCAGCTGATGTTTTCACTAAAAGCTTACCTAATTCAAAGTTTGAACTTTGTCTTAGGCTCATTGGAATGTGATTTGTTTTGAATTCTGTGTGCTGCTCGAAGATTAAAGCAGTGGTGGTGTGCTTCTTTGTTGTGATTCTTTATTGATTTTGAGCTAAGGTGGAGATTTGAGAAGAAATATCTCAAAATCAGTTTATGTTTGCCTTTTGTTGCTGATGGTTTTATGTCTGAGTTCTAAGCTGGAAGTTGATCAAATATATGTGAAAAGTCAAGTTAGTTAAAATCAGTTAGTTTGTTAAACTAACAGATTTGTGAAGTCTGGTGCTATCTTTGCCTCTGCATATTTTTTGATTGGCTTGGAGATTTCAAGTGAAGTTTGTTGCATTTGAAAGTTGACTCTGCAAGCTTCTTATCAGTGCAAGTAACCGCATTTAAGGGCAAGTCTAACAGAGAGAAAAACTACCTTGAAGTTGACTGGGAGTGCAGTTTTTCTACTCATAATTCAGAGTGTTTTGATTGAGTGCATAGTATTATCTTTGCTTATACTCAAGAGAGAAGTATTGTAACCTTAGTGTGTGATCAATAAAAGTCCTGAAGCCTCACATATAGTGGATGTAGATCAATTGATCGAACCACTCTAAATCTGTGTGTCAATTTTTAATTCTTTGCTTTTCATTTTCTGCATTAGTGATTCTCTGATCTTGTTGATCATCAAGCTGCAAGTTTATTGTTCCAACTGATTCTTTGGGAGATAATCTTGACACTTAAGAATCAACGTATTAAGTTGGGTTGTTTATCTTTATTCTACGACCCTACTACATTAAAAATACAATATATTTTTTTGATCGGTATATTAAAAATACAATATGATATTTCAATATTGATATCAATATTTTAAAAGATGAAAGTGAATTCATGAAGATACTTCTAATAACATTTATTATACTAGTATATGAACTTTATTTTTACCGTCATTTTCTGGTACATTTACTATCACTGTCCACATGCACTGTTATGCACACAAGTTTTGTCATGTATTTATATTTTTATTAATTAAGTTGTGAAGTTTTTCAATACAAGAATAATTGTCCTAAATGTGAATGATACTGTGACACCCTTGCAAGTAGTGTAAAAGAAATTGTGTAGAGGGTAAGACAGGTCATATATGGCGGCCTGATTACTTTTAATTAGTAATAATACATAATAGACAAGGGAATCGTACCTGTTTTAATTAATGTCAATCCCTTTAAAGTCAAATCGCCATATACCAAGTATACTTGGTGGAATTAATCTTTTTACATAAACTCATAAACAAAAAGTTGAAAAATCAGACAAAGATAACGAGAATCTTTTTGAATAATTATAACAAATTAATGGGATATCTTCTTCTTCGTTAACACTAACGCAAATTTTCTATCGGATAAAATTGATATTATTATATTAATTTAGACAAATTCTTATATGCAATATTTCATGGATCTAAGATCCGTGAAATTACCCATATAATAAAATTCGCGGATCCTGGGCGGGTTGGGTCGGATTAGGTCGTGTTTGACTAAAAAAAACTCGCGCAAGGACAAAAATACAATTTTCGCTTCCAGGTGCTCCCAGGCGTGTTACTATTAGGTTATGCACATGTTACTTAAACGATAAATATGTGTTACCATAAAACAAATAATATGTATTTGTCTAAAAATAATCGCCCAAATGCAAAAATAAAAATGAAAAAATGGTCAAATAAATATCTAATCTAATTATATGTGTGAATCAAATAAGTATTTAATCTTCGACAACTTTATTCTTATTAAAAGAGTGTGATTTTATTAAGATGATGACTTATTTGATCTCAATATTAAAGAGAAATAATTTTAATGTGTTAAGAAAAAAATCATGGGTCTATTTGATCCCAAGTATAAGATTTTTGGGGTAAATATGTGTTATTGTAAGGGCAAATGTGTGTATTAAACTTGTGCGAAGGTAAAAATAAATTTCTACTCTCAGGTTGTATTATTATTAGGTCAAACACATGTTATTGTATGAAGAAAAATGTGTTATTAATGAACAAAACTAATATTTTATTCTTTTAAGGACTAGTAACACGTACTTACCCTTACAGTAACACATAATTGTTCTTACAGTAACATATACTTTTGAAAAAAATATGTTACTATATGAACACAAACGTGTTACTGTATAGAGAAATATATGTTACTATATGAAGAAAAAAATGTGTTACTACATGAACAAAAATATGTTACTTTATGGAAAAATGTGTGTTACTATATGAATAAATCAGAACCAGATGAGGAGTTGCGATATTCATTCCAGTTTAAATAGAAATAAAAATTTATCAATCAGAAGTTCGCATAAGCTTTGTATTCATCGCTGTTTAAATTTTATCCACTACTGTTTTTCATCAATCGGATCATCCAACACCTAATTACCTGGAAATTTTTTAAAAAAATCATTCATGTCTTCTCCTTTTTTTGCTCTCTTCTCCTCAATTTGATCTCGTCGTTGAATTTCGTTGTTGTTTTCGTCGGATTTCATTATTTTTATTGTCTCATGATCGCCGCCGTATCTGCGCTGTAGATTGTCGTCGTCGTTCTGTGCTATAATCTGCCCTAATCTGCGTTCTTAATTGTTTGACCCGTTTTGATGGTGTGACCCGCGAGTTTTTTTTTTTCCTTTTTTAACTGAAATTTCATGTGAAATATTTCACAAGAGACTCGCCCATTAATTTAATAATACTATAATATTTATTTTATAATATTATTATATTTATAAACTAATATTATAGTATAAAATATTATAACATTAATTTATAAAAGTAATGGTATTACTAAATAAATATAATGATATCTGTTTCATACGGTAAATAAATTTTACAGGAGAGCGACTCATCTTTTAATAATATTGTAAGTAGCAAATTGACAATTACTTGTCAGTAAAACTGTTAATTTTGAATTTGATAAGGAACACACGGTTGCAAAATTTGGAGTCTGATGAAGGTTTATATGAAATGAATATTTTTTTCTAAATTTATTGCATCAATTCGAGATGGAAGCATTGCACCGGAAATTAATTTTGGTTTTGATATATTTATACCAGATGATATTTTGTTGATATATAGGTGGTGACGATTTTATTTGTATCATTGTTCACTCTATTTATCTTGATATCAAAAGCATGATGGATGATCATGGTTATTTGCAGGATAGAGTCATTATTGCACCAATGCTCGATTTTGTGAGGTCTATTAGCGAATACATGATGAAGTTGAATGAGAAGGAAACACGTACTTATTTGAGCTCTGACAATGTGGGAAATTGTAGTTTTGGTCCCATGAAAATTTTTCAATGACAATGTTAATCTCACATTCTTTTTTTATCTTTTTTCTGCAAAAATAGTCCAGGCGATTATTTTTTAGGATCAAAACTGTAATTTTATCTCATTCTTTTGGGACCAAAAATTATAATTTAACATTTTTTTGGGACCAAAACTGCAATTTTCTTGGGACTAAAAATGTCGAAAAAAACTATGGAACCAAAAGTGCCAAAAATAGAACCATTTTACAGACCACCAATTCTTGGGATCAAAAATGCAATTTACCCCTAACAATACATGTAGGTTTGAAGTACTTACTGATATGCATACTCGTGAATCTTTTAATACTTTAAAGTGGTCGATGTTCCTGACCCTGAACCCTGTTTTATATAAAGTCGAAACACCAATAATGTTATTAAGTAATATTGATCATTCAAGAAGTTTCTGCCGTGGGACAAGATTTCACTGATAGATTTGAAGAATTGTTGTGCCAGGATGAGAATTATAGCAACACAATAGAAATGTAGTTTTCATGAAAATTGTGTTTGTTTCAGGACTCGAATGAACTTAAAACTTTGTGATCCATTTATAAGAGTATGAACAATATTGAATGAAATTGATTATTATTGATCTGTTGAGGACAATTATATATACAAGACACAGTAACCTAATAAAGGTAAATATCCTAAGTCAACTCTATAGAATAATCTGCAAGAAATATATACAAGAAAATATTTACACCAAAATAACACATGCTATAGAATATCACTTAATATGCCCTGCAAAATTGACGTGCCATCGACCACGCAAATTTTGGAACGAAGAAGATGAAAGCGAGAACGGGCAGCAAGTTGATGTAGAGTATTGACATGGGCCACGGTGAACAGACCTTTGGAGGAGAGATCACGAACAAAGTGAAGGTCCAAAGCGATATGTTGCATCCGAGAATGCATAATCGGATGAAGAGCAAGACGTGTAGTGCCCAAGTTATCGCAAAGGAGACGAGGGGGAGAAGGTAGGGAAATACCAAGCTCCTTAAACAAATGAGAAATCCAACAAACTTCAGAAGCCGCGGAAGCCAAGGCACGATACTCGGCTTCAGTGGAGGACCGAGCAACCCCTCTCTGTTTACGAGATCTCCAGGAGATCGGATTCGGACCAAGAAAGATGATATAGGCCGAAGTAGACTTGCCATCAGTGAGGGTCCCACCAAAATCAAAATCAGAGTAAGCGGTCAACTGAAGAGATGATGGACGGCGCAAGAGTAGACCATGATGAAGAGATCCCTTTAGGTATCGAAGCAGACGCTTGACCGCCAACCAATCATCAAAGGACGGAGAAGCCATTGACTGAGCTAAGCGATTAACTGTGAAAGCGATGTCTGGACGAGTAATGGTGGCATATTATAATCCACCTATGGCACTCCAATAAGTAGAAGGGTCAACATCCCTAGAAACAGAGATCGATGATGACGTCGACATTGGAGTAGAGACCGGTTTAGAGCCATCCTTCTGAAACCGGCTTAGAAGATCCACCATATATTTTTGCTGAGACAGTAGTAAACCATCACGACATCTAAGGATTTCCACACCAAGAAAATAAGTAAGAGGACCTAGATCCTTAACAGCAAACTTGGAGCCCAGAAAGGTAACAAGAGACTGTATCAGGGCTTGACTAGAGCCTGTAAGAATCATATCGTCAATGTAAACAAGAACCAAAAGACAGTCTGTTTGACGCCGATAAATAAACAGAGAAGTATCAGCCAGGGATTGTGCGAAACCGGAAGAAAGTAACGCTGTACTGAGAGTTTGATACCAAGCAAGAGGGGCTTGACGTAAATCATAAGGAGACTTTCTAAGGCGACACACATGATCAGGATGAGAGACATCAACAAAGCCGGGGGGCTGAGCCATATAAACAGGAGTGGTTAACGACCCATGTAGAAAAGCACTGCTGATATCAAGCTGACGAAGATCCCACTTGTGAAAGAGAAATATCACTTAATACCATTTCCCATACGAGGTTGAGATTTAAATCCAGTTTTCAAATATCAAACTCAACCTACATCCAAATACCTATAAATCTATATATATTGGGTCACTCTTGTATGAGACCTTCTCATGTATGAGACCATCATGAGACGGTGTCACTTTTTAATAAATTATTATCATTTATTTCATAAATTGTTATCACTTTTCAATTTATTATCACTTTTATACTAATTTGTATCACTTTTTTAAAAAGTGATAAAGTGACTCGGTTTCATGTATCCATTAAAAGAATGTTCAAAGGGTTGGACACAAGTTTTAAGAATAAAAAATAGATAAGGTTAGAGTATTGCGAGGAATTGTGAAGTCCATTTAAAAATAAAATGATTGCATTGAGCAAGGCATGAGTATAATATACTCGTCTCTATTCAAAATGTATGTCATTTTAGATTAATGCACATATATTAAGAAAATTATTAACTTTCTCATATACTCTTATTTAATAGTTTTGAAATTTTACATTAAACTTTAAAAATTATTATTATTTAAATTTTTTTTATCGACTTTAAGGATAATATGAGAAGAAACATAATTAATTAACACTGAAAAATGCAAATGATAGTTGAATTATAAGTAAAATGGAGAAATTTTGTCACTCATTTAGTCACACAATTTGTGGACGGAAGTATAATATTAATATAAAAATATTTAAAAATTTATTAAATTTTTTGTAGACAAATAATGCCTTCTAGTAGGCTTATAGCAAGACGTGCCCAAATCTTCACAATTTTGAAGATTTTGCAGCATAATTTTGCACGTACGTTTCGTTTACATACAAGAGTCAAAGACTCCTTAAAACTTTTGGCAAAAACTTGTATAATACCGTCTCATAGATCTCATTTTGTTAGACAGTTGTAAAATTATTATTACTTTATAATATAGTGTTATCACTTTTTAATAAATTATTATTATCACTTATAATGTGAAGTGTATCGTTTTTCAATTTTTAATCTTAAGATTATACATTTTACATATATTTTTTTTGTAAAACTGTAAAATTTATTTAATATAAAGTGTATCACTTTTCAATTTTTAACTTAAATGTACATTTTACATACAATTTTAAAAAGTGATACTATAAAAGTGATAAATTTTTTATTAAAAATTGAATCCGTCTCATGAAATGAAATTTGTGAAAAGGTTTCAAACAAAACTTCCTCTAAAACTTTTGAAACCTGCTAAATATAAAAAAAAAAACACATAGGACAGTTTTTGCATATATTTAGCCCAACATGAAAATTACAAATAGATTTAAAGATATTAAAAAAATTATTAATATATAGATTAATTGTGCAAATATTTTTGTATTTTTGTACAAATTTATATTATTCTACTGTGCAAATATTTTTTTAACACTATTTACAATTTTGAATTTTTTTAAACGAATTTATAACTAGCTAAAAAAATAAACACTTATCAAGCACAAAAGTCATGAATGTTAGCAAATGTGACAATATTATATCTCTCCATTTTGTGTATGACAGACGGTTTCGAATTTAGAATTTTAAAATGATAAAAGGTTTGTATGAACAAATTTTTTTGGTGAAATTGATTTGGTGAATATTAATTGTTTCATTAGAAAATATTAATTATTTATATTATAAAATATTAATTAATTTTTAATGATATTAATTGTTTCATTAAAAGATATTAGTTAATGGTATTAATTTTTTTTTTTATAAAAGATTATTAGTTGTTTTACTATAAAATCTTAATTTTGAATTAATTTCACAATAAAATTGGTTCACACAATACTAACTCTTTTAAAATTAGTAAAATAAAATATTATTTAAAATTATTAATCATACTCCTTCCGTTCTACACTCATTTGCATACTTTCTTTTTTCGTTTGTCCCACACTCATTTGCACATTCTAAAAGTAGTAAGCCTACTTACACCATTCACCCTCAAATTATACACTTATTTACATATATGTCATTACTAAATCCACTATATTTACATTATTTCCTCTTTTCACCAACAAAATTGTCTTCTTTAACTCTTTGAAAAGTTAACAAAAATACACAATCCTTACTTTTCTTAATAGTTGTGCCCAAATAAGTGTGCAAATATGTGCGGGATGGAAAGAGTATTATATATATATATATATATATATATATATATATATATATATATATATATATATATATATATATATATATATATTCAGCTTACGTTGAAACATTTATTAATGTGACACTTTGTGATTATTAAACTTTTGAAACTCAACAAAATAAATCATATATCTTTTGAACGTTCGAACTAATTAAGTTTTCAAATAAAATTACATTAATAGTTAGCATTTCTTTAAAATAAATAATTTCAATAAAATGCTAACTATAATTTTTTTTGGGTTGATTAAAGTTTGCAAGCTCCACTATATCACATTTTTGCACCCTGTATTGTAACAAATTGCAACCCGTCATATGTAAATTTTACATATGGGTACTTCAACTAAAGTTTTGTTCTTTTTTTTTTCGGTCAAATTATATTTCGCTAAAGTTATATTTGTCCATTTAGGTTTATTAATTATTTCTTTTACCAAATGTATAATTTCTAACAAAGAATCAATTCATAATTTGGCCAGAAAAAAGGACAAAAGTTATATTTGAGATACTAATCTGTCAATTTTACATAATACAAGTTATAATTTATTACAAAATATATATTCTATGTTGCAAATTGTAATTAACCCTTTTATTTTTATAAATCTATAATTAAGGTGCGGTAATGGTGTTAATTAATTACTAGAAAAACAAATGTATAATGATATAATTCGGAAAATTATAGTTTTGTTCCTATGAGAATTTTTCAACGACAATTTTAATTTCATGTTCTTCTTTTGATCCTTTTTTTTTTTTTTTTTGCAAAAATAGTCCCAACTATTATTTTTTAGGATCAAAACTTCAATTTTATCTCTTTTTTTGGGACTAAAACTGCAATTTATCATTTTTTAGAACTAAAACTGCAATTTTCTTGAGATTGAAAATGTCAAAAAAAAAAAAACTACGAAACTAAAAGTGTGAAAATGACCATTTTGCAGATCACTTATTTTTTTGGGACCAAAAATGCAATTTATCTGATATAAATAATTTTCCATATATGCTGCTAAATTTGTACTCTAAATAAAGAAAATGTTCAATTGAGCATAATTAGGCTGTACAAAGGTGTCATCATGCACTAGTGGAAAAATAATGCTTTAAATTGAAAAGACAAAAACGAAGAATATGAAGATGAATTAAGATTAAGATGTCACTTGATTATGCAAGCAAGTATTCTCATAGAAACCCTTAATTTTAATGTGGGTTTACCATTTTAAATTAAATTATCATTGTGTTATTCAGTATTCAAGCGTGTTAATTTAATAGTATTTGGGATCATTGACTAAATTTAATATATACTGGCAAAATATTATCGAATCATTGATATTACTTAATACTTATTTTTTTTTTATCGGTAAATATTCGTTCTCAAATAAAATTGAACACAGGTCTCCCACTAAAGTGAAGAACCCGGTGGCCAGGTAAACTAAGCCACCTGGTATAAGTGTTTGAAAAGGTTTAGAGCTAGTAGTATAAGTGTTTGATTAATAATATTAAGAATTTTATCAGGAGCACAAGAATTGAATTGAGGGGTATGATATTATTGTCCAAAGTATCAACAACAATAGTTTTTTTTAATATTTAAATTATTTATATTTAATATAAAAAATAAGGTATTATAACATTTAAATTTAAACCACCAAGTCTTCAAAAAAAAAAATTAATCAATAAAATTTTACCAAGACTATATATTAAAATCGGACAATAGTTTATATCGAATCATATTCATATAAAACCTACTTATAATTAATTAATACTTGTTATTTTAATTCAACTCTAAACCTAACACAGATATGTACGTACAAATTATTTATTTTTTTGTATAAAGTCTTAAGTCTGTATGTTTGCCTCTAATGTGAAATAGAATCTAACTAAATATAATTGATTATTATATAGCTTAATTTATCTCCTCCATCATCACACACCGTCGCCTTAATAATATCATTTATCATTTTTTGTCATATACTTGTTTTAATTGCTTCATTAATTTATATGTTACATTTTTTAAATATATATATATATATATATATGTTTACTTTGTTATTAGGATCTTTCTTTTGCTTGTCTATACTTCAATCAATATTCCATTCTTCAAACTTCAGAAAAAATATTCACATTCTTTCAATTTTAGTTCAAGAAAAATATAGTTTATTTTGTAAATTATTGTGTGAGACGTCTCTAGAATAGTATTGTATGAGACGGACCTTTAAAATGACTCGATAAGTCAACCAAAACACAAACTCAAATTCATATTCAAATAAAAAAAAATTACAATTTAATAGTTTCTAACAATCGACAGACTCATATGAAAAGATCTCATTATAAGAAATCCAGTCATACAATCAGCCCACTAGTCCTTGATCAAAGATAGATGATCAGTGATAGATTTACAACACACGTGGACACATGCCCCCCTAAGAAATTTTTTTACTACTATTTTAATTAATTTATACTATATAAATTATAATTAGTATTAAATAAATTACAAATTAAATGGCCCCCAGTCTATGAAAGTATGAAACTACGTCGGTTGCAATTATAATAGACTTAGTTATTATAGCGAAGAACTTCCCAACTTATATTTTATAATTACATTTATTTTGGGCAAATATTTGTATGAGACCGTCTCATGCATTTCATTTCGTGAGACTGCAGGGTCACTTTTTAATAAACTATTATCATTTTTTAAAAATTGATATAAATTAGTATAAAAGTGATAAAAAATTGAAAAGTGATACAAATTGATAATAATTTATTAAAAAGTGAATCTGTCACACAAAATAAGATCTGTGGGGCGGTCTCTCACAAGACTTACTCTTTATTTTGTTTCCCCCTAAAAAAATTCCTAAATCTATTCTTACATGTCGACGATGATCATAATCAAACATTTATTTAATAAATTTCGAATTTGAATTTTATAATTTTTACCTCTCTTTGCATCCATTTCTTTTTGTCATCCTTTCTATTTCTAATATATATATATATATATATATATATATAAAGGCAAATTTTCAAGAATGGATTATATAATAATTTGTAATTTTGGGCATCGACATCTTCCTTTGGCTTCCAATTCCATTCTTTTGATCTTTGTTCTCTTCTGAATAGAAGATTAAGGTAGGACCGATTATAAAGGGCTCAATAATTTGGTTCACATGCATCCATTGCAACGATGAATAAAAATAATACACTTGTATGTTGAATTTATGGCAAAATAAATAAACAGAGAAACATCTAAATATTTAATCAATTTTGGGAGTCTTTATTTTCTTGTATGCACGTGGGCACACAAAAGTATTAATACCCCACAAATTGTATACGTTTCGATCACTTCATATATATATTTGAATGGGCCTATCCATTCTTTAAACCCTTGTCTTTCCATCATTGAAATTTCCCTCTGCATTATTGGATGTTCTCCTAACTACAAATGAAATTTTATTGTCCTTTTGCAATGCATGTACTAGATCATATAAAAGGTGCAATCTGGTCTTCAATCGACACGGATTTTAAACGATAAAAAATTTGTATGAGACGGTCTAATAAACTCGTGCATTACACGTGTTCGTTAGGGTGAATTTAATTATGTTGGAGTTTTGGGTCTTCTTTGTTTAGATTTAAGATAAATTTGACTGGATCCTAGAAATATATTCCCTCTATACCGATCAATTTTCATATTAATTTAGGCATATATTTTAAGAAAAATATGACGAGTGGAGTAATATTGAGAGGTAATTTTGTTAGCATTTTGTGCAAATAATGTGAGGGTGGAGTTTAGGAAGAATATCATTTTTTGGAGTGTGCAAACTAATGTCGAACAAACTAAATACAAAAGTGTGAAAATTAATTTGGGACGAAGGGAATATTTGATAAAAAAAAAAATCGACGGTCTAGATCAATTATAAATACTACATACGTGGTAGAGAATTATTATAAAGGTGCACCCCCAATTAAAATAGGCTCATACAGGTTTCCATCAAATTCATATTATATGATTTTTGAATTTATGATCCTATTCGAATTATATTTTAAAATAAATTGAGGTCTAAATACTAAAGTGTAGCTCCGTCTAATACATGAGCTCCTTACTCTTTCTTTTTAAACTTATGTTAGTTGATGAATAAGAAAATTAAGGAGGCGCTTGTTACAAGCTTTTCAATGGGAATGAGAATGAAAATATTTTTTCCTTTATGCCCTGGATATATTGGAGGAAGAAATATCTCTATGGTGGTTATATCATTAGTATTGTGCTCTAATTTTGAAAAAAATGAGACAAAAGAAGCTTGATGGTGGTGGTGGAAGAGAATGATTGAGGAGAGATGATTGTAGGAGGGGAAAATGTTAATCAAAATGAGTAATAATTATTTTATTTAGGGGGAAAAATAGTGTTATTGATCATCTTTGGGTGCATAACTACTAGATACAATTTTTATACCCTTAATACTAGTAGGTACAATTTTTTTTCTAATTGCACTCCACTACAATTATATTAATGGAACTACCAAATTTACCCTTGAATGTGTAAGATTGAGTCAGATTGTGTCAGCTACTTTTTTCATAAATTCCATTTTCCATTTTTTTTTATTCTCATTCCCCTGAAATTAATTGTCATGTCGCTGATTTGTTCCATTTTTAACTTTGTTTTTAAATTTTCTTTATATTTTTTATTTTCATTATCAATCAAATTTGTAATTGTAACTGATGGTTCAAAATTAAGAATTAAAAAAATAAAATGCATCAGTTTTTATTGATCAATTTGAAATTATTTGTTAAAAAAATTACATAATTCTGTAAAAAAAAAAAAAAAAAAGCTCCTCTTTCTGTAAAAAATACATCAGGTGAAGACGAGACGTTTGGAAAAAAATATTACTGCACATGTGCGTAAGTAAAATTCTGCACATGTAACACAATTTTGCACATGCATTTTTTTTCATACTCTCATTTATCAATTCAAAATTTATAGTTACTTTCATTTATCAATTCAAAATTAAGAATTTAAAAAAGAAAATATAACATTCCTCATTTGACCAAGACGAGACACACATAGGTGAAGACGAGACATTTGAAAAAAAAATATTACTGCGTAAAATTTCTGCACATGTAACACAATTCTGCACAAGTGTAGAAGTAAAAAAATTTCACATTATTGTAAAAAAACAAGAAAAAAACAAGCCAGTCTTTCCCATTATCAAGATGAAACGAAAACATGAAAGACCACCAATACGTAGGTAGGTTTTCAGAATAAGTCATTTATATTTCAAGAACTTTTAATAATTGAGATTCAATCGATAATCTCCCCCAAATATAAAATAAATAGAGACAGAAACAGAAAAATCCCAAATAACTCTGATAAAAATAGAGAAAAAATTCTGCACATAAAACTAAACAACTCCAATATACCCCCAATCAAGAAAAGAAGAACAAGAATCAAGAGAAAAAATTCTGCACATAAAAATATAGTTACGACAAAAACAAGAATCAAGAAAACCCCAATCAACAACTTTCAGAAGAAAATTACAAAAATATAACCATGATAATACAAATTCAAATTTGAGATAACCAAGACATATCCCCTTTAACACAATAAGAAAGAGAACCTCCGGTGTCGAAATCAGTGGGTCATTGAATCACATACTTCGGGGTGACTCAGTAAGTTTTGGATCTAGAAAAAAACAGCGGCGACATCGATCTGGGACGCACGCAACGGTGCAGATCTCCACCGCCCTTCACCTTCACAGTTAACCATCCCGGCGAGCCACTACTGTCATCGCGAGACCGCAGCGAGGAGTAGAGCCGCCGTCGCTCGTGAGGCGCTACCATTGTCGATCTGTGACCTCCAACCGTCGATCTACTCTTCTCACCATAGAAGTCGTCCAACGCTGACTTCTAAGTTCTAACAATAGAAACGGTGGTTGCGGTGACGGGCTGTGGCATCGGTCGTGGTGGCTGTAGTTGTGGCATCGATCGGCGTCGCAAAGGGGCGTTGGGTGCGGTGGTCGTGGACTGAATGAGAGAGAGAAAGAGAGATAATGCTGTGATAGTGTGAGAGAGTAGATGAGAAAGAGTCAGAGAAAGGGAAGGTTATATCACGTGAGAGAGAGAAAGAATCTGATTTAGGGATAAAATAGGAAAACTAAAAAAAGGATTGTATCTATCAGTATTAACTTTTTGATATAGTATCTATCAGCAATTAATTTTCTAATATGGTACCTAACAGTTATAAATCCATCATCTTTTGTTCTCATTAACAACCATGTTGGTCCCTCGGCTAAGTTTCACAAGATAATCTAGAAGGGGAGTTGAATACATTATCTAAAATTCTTCGAATTTCATATTAGCTATTCAAGTTAGTCTTCTAAATTACTCAAAGTTAGCAGTTGAAAGGTTTATACTCAACCTTTCAGATTATTTGATTCTAACCCAAGTAAGATTAAGAATCTCAAGCAAATATGAATAGAGAAAAGATGAAAATAAGTACAAAATATAAAGAACACGAGATTTATAGTTGTTCGAATATGAATATCCTACATTCACTCTCCTTCTACAAATCTGTAGAATGGTCTTCTCTTCTTACTTTCTTGCTTGGTTACTTACAACTTTCAGAATACAAGCCTTCAAATCTCTACTAACTCTAACTTTTTCTATGAAGATGTGAAGGTAAGGATGAATATGTTCAATAAACACCTACGAAAATAAACTAAGTGTTAAATCTGAATACTTCTCTCTAAGTGTGTGCAATTGAATGAATGTGCATCAAGTTAATCTTGATAAGTATCTAAATTTATTTGTACAAGTGCTTGGAGTTGGTTAGTTAGTTAAAACTAACTTTGATTTCATAACCGAATCTTGGAGTAACTTCTTCATTATCTGATCTTCTTTAGTTGTTATCTGACTGACTCGGCTTCGATTTGCTTTTCTTATTCTACTCAACTGATCTTCACCTTGTCTTGAGCTCTTCATTATTGTCTCTCATCAGATGACTTCTTCAAGCTGATCTTTTCAGATGACTTCGAGTCTTGTAGAACCTCGACTGATTTACCTTATCTGACCTAGTCTGAATTACTAAAATTTTAAAGCTTAACAGGCTTTATTACCTCAGTTGTTTTATACAACTCAAATGGTCATCCTAGATTACAAATCATTCCTAATCTGTTTTAACATATCAAAACTAAACTATTACCATAAATGTCTTATACTTATTTTCATTCTCATTGCCATTGAAATATTTTTAACCAAGCGCCCCCTAAATGTAGTCAAATTAAGTTAATCACTGACATCAAGACCTAGTGTACAATATTTCAGGCTTCATAACTCAATAGAATTAACATATAAATTTTTAATGGCTTATTTTTTAAAATTAGCCCTGAAAGATAAATCAATTATCAATTCGGTAAAGATAAAACTTATCAATTTGGGACCTAAAAGAATTTTAACAATTATTATACGATTGATAAGTTTTATCTTTTAGGCCCCAAATTGATAATTGATATATCTCTTAAGATTGGATCGACAAAATTCCTTGATAAAAGATAATGATAGTTAAAATTCTTTCAGGTCTCGAATTGATAATTTGATCTTTCAGACCCCGGATTGATAATTGGCCTATCGTTTAGAGTTTGGACTGATAAAATTCCTTAATAAAAGATGTCTTGTAATGATAGTTAAAATTCTTTTAAATTTCAAATTGATAAGTTTGATCTTTCAAACCCTTAATTAACAATTGACCTATCTTTCAATACTACGTGCAAGTCCATCCACCTCAAATTAATTACAAATTGAACTATATATATGGCTTTTTGTGTGTGATGATGATGGTGAATGAAAAGGTAATCACATGCAAGTTTTTGATGTATCTATACTATGTGGTGTATCATTGTTAGGGAAGTTAACATCACTTGGCTCTTTATGGAAAAGGAAAGAAAACTAGAAAAACAACAGAAAATAGTAGCCCCGCTATATATATAGGATTAGATAGCTCTAGGTCATTAAAAAAAAGGGTAAAATTGTAAAACTGCACAATTTTTTTTTTAATATTTTATACTCCATCTTTTTTTTTTTTTATTGCTAGAATTTCCAAAATATATGTTCTTTTTTTCTATTATTTTCATACTGAAAATCATAAAAAAAAAAAATAATAATAACTATACCATTTAAATCAACCCCTTACAAACTTCTTATTTGCCCGATCAAGTGGTATACCTCAAGTGGTTGGAACTTCACTACCTATGCCGTAAGGTCATTATTCGAGTTATCATTTGTCCAATAAAAAAAATATCTTATTTACAACTCATCTCACTACATTACCCACTTTAATATTTATTCTATAAAGTAGAAAAAATTCATATACTCTCAATAAAAAATGAGTTTATACCTTTTAATAAACATAAATGACTCTTTTTTATTAGAACTGGAGTCAATTTGAGCTGCATGATTTAAAAAAGACCGAGGGAGTAATTTAATTGTGATATTTTATTTTAAAACATTGTACTATATAAATATACAATATATATATAAATATATATATATAAATATATATATATATATATATATATATATATATATATTGCCAATTTAAGGCATTGTGTTATTTTTCAGCAGTTTATTGTTGACATAACAAAGAGTTGTCATATTAGCAATTACTTGTTGAAAAATAGAATTCTTATCGAACTGCAAAAATAAAATTCGGGAAGATAACATTGCACAACTATAAATTTATGTTCAATTTACTTTAAAAATAGAAGAATTTTATTTTTATATTTCATCTCTTAAGCCCAAATGCTTATGTTGCAAGTAACAATTAAAATCCCAAATTCTCTCATTAATTTTTTTTTTTTTTTTTACATTTTGCACCAATTACACCATGCATATTAATTTAATGGTATTACTCGTTTTACTAAATAATATTACTCGAAAATCAATTGCAACGTGCAATCTGTTCACACAAATATTAGTTTCTTTTCCTTATGCATCAACATCAAAGGGACCCTTCTTTTGTTCCCTCCGAAAGTGTGTTGTGTCATTGCTTAAATGATCACTACTATATATTCACACACAAAAACACACTTCACCAATTTTGTGATGTTTTTTCATTTCCACTCACCAAGCAATTAGGAAAAATTACATATTTGGTCCCATAAAAAATTTTCAACAATAATTTTAATTTTACGTTCTTTTTTTGTCCTTTTTTTAGCAAGAATTTCTCAGACATAGGACATAAACTGCAATTTTATCTCATTCTCTTGGGATCAAAATTGCAATTTATTATTATGTTGGGACCGAAATTGCAGTTTTTTTTTTTTGGATAAAAATATCGAAAAAAAATTTAGGACCAAAAGTGTCGAAAAAAGACCATTTTGCAAACCATTCATTCTCTTGGGATCAAAAATACAATTTACTCAAATAATTAGTTAAGGATAACCCTAATTCATCAGGTCTAATTGGAAATTTCCGATGCTTTTATTTCCACTCAACAAGCAATTAGTTAAGGACAACCCTAATTCCTTAGGTCTAATGGAAATTCATGATTTAATTGCCATTGATTCTCATTGAGATGATGCATGCTAGTGCTTCAAGATAACAACAGCACATTGGATTTATGGCCTTTTGCTATCAAATTGATAGCTAGCTAGCTTGTCACTTTTCAAGTACTAAAACTTTGTGACTGCCATTTATTTGTGGGGTATTAGTTCCTCCTTTCCTTATAAAGTTCCTTTCATGTACAAATTATACGCCTTTTGTATTTCATGTATTTATATTCGTATATAACTACAGACGAATTCTCCCGTAAAATTTGTTCACAGTATGAAACTAGATTCATATTAATATCATCAAATTCATTCAGTAATATCACTACTCTTATAAACTAATACCATAACTTTTTATACACACCGGACTGTGTGGATAAACATTATTATTGTATTAGTTTATATAAGAGTAATAATATTAATGAATGAATGAATGTAATAGTAAGTTTCATCAGAGACTGACTCCTATCTACATAGTGGTATACATGCACGCTAGACTGTGGGAATAAATGCTATGATTTAAGTTTATTAAAGTAATGATGTAATTGAATGAAGTAATGATATCAATTTTTTAAAGTGAACAACTTAAATAAATAAAAAAACGAGCTCATATATACATGGCCTTAAACTTGCACGAGACTAAGCACGTGCAGACGAGTGTTTAGGGCCACGAATGTGTGGAGAGAAAAATTGAGTTAAAGATTGTGAAAAAGTTAAACTATCTCCATCCATTGGAGACACAGAAGGACATCCATTTAAGGAAAATGATTCTTTGAATCTTCAGTTCTACAGAAATATTTTTGTCTACACTTTTATTATTATTATTATTATTATTATTATTATTATTATTATTATTATTATTATTATTATTATTATTATTATTTTGAAACACACTTTTATTATTCTTTTACCTTGTAGACCATTTTCTTTTTCTTTTTTTTTTAACCGAGTGATTTGGAGCACTGAAAGTGCACACAAGTAAAGAGAGAGTTTTAATTTTTTACTCTTAGATAGTCGCTTTCTTGAAAGATAATTTTTTATTTTTATTTTAAGAAGGCTTGAAAGATAATTTAAGAAAAGTAAATCCTTTATAAACCTTTTATTATTTTATTATATAGTATTATTGTTAACTTAATACACTTTAATAAAATAATTAATATTATTAAATAAAATTTATGGTAAAACTGATTTAGTGTACTATATATTGACTTTTAAGATATTGTCATCTGCTTTTACATGCTGTTAATTTTTCTGTGAATTTTAGAGAGTGAACGACAAATACGTAACAAACAATATAATTGTGTATATTTCACTTTTATCAATGTCAAATAATTTTTTAATACGAGTAATTCTTACACGCACAAGTTATATTGTGCAATCTCTCTTAATTTAATATACCTCGTCACTTTATAAGTCTATGAATATTATTTTTAATTTTTACACGTCGAATAAATATTATTATATAAGTGATAAAATATTGAAAATAAAATAAAAAATTGAAAAAAAAATTCCAATAAACTTGTGCATATAAAAATTATTGTTGAGAAAATAAGAAAAATAGAATGGTTGTTGTACCAGTAACACTAACACACAATACAACCGACTCTACACCCTGTAATTTGAATATTAAAAATTAAAAAAAAAAACGTGTACATTAAAAAAAATGAAATAAAAAATGCTAACTCTATCACCATTAATTCTTACACAAAGCAGTAATGAAACATGACTTTTTATATAGGAAAAAAAAATGTCGGTATCAATGAGCTGAGAAAATTCTCTATTTACACATTGAAAAATAAAAATAAAAATACAAAGTCTATAGCACACACCTGTTGAAGAATTATGATCATCATCAATTCAATTCTACGAAAACTGTCCGTACGTGGGAGGGGCATAAATTTCGTGTTGATTCTGCCCATGCCAATTAATTAATGACCCTTGTGTCCCAAACGGCGTTTTCCCCGTCTCTCCGTACATCTCTTGATTATGATGAACGGCATTCGCCAGCAGGAACGGCGACTGCAGATATTCCGACCACTTTATCTCTTCCGGGATTTGATTTTCCGGCGGGAAACCGCCGCCGCCGCCGCCGCTGTTGATGCTTTCCCAGCCGCTTTCGAATTTCACGTTGAAGGAATCCGAACCCCGGCAGTGATTCGGATTCATACCCGTTTTTTGTCGGGTCGGGTTGGGGAGAATGGGGAGGAGATTAGTGTCGTTGAATTGATGATCGGGCTGCATCATTTCTGATTTGAAGAAATTTTGGCTTGTGGAAAGCCCGATGTTGGGCCCGAAATTGAAGGAGAGAAGCCCGCCGGATAAATCGGGCTTGTTGGAGCTTTCGTGGGAGGCGACAAACCTGTTGAGGAAGAATTCATGCGTGGAGACAGATGGCGCCATATTACTGGGTGTGGCGCTAGTGTTTTCCGGGACATTATTAAGTGGCTGATTATTGTCGGTGAAGCTGAGTTCACTCGATCCTTGGGATGTCTTGTCGTTGTTTTTGCTACTTCCAGGTGTTTTTTCCTCGTTAATTTCCACTTCCGAGAGGGGTTTGTGTGTGTTTGGGTCAATGCCTCTTTGCCTTAGTTTTTTCTTGATAGAAGAATTCCACAGATTCTTGATTTCATTATCTGTTCTTCCTGGCAATTGTGCAGCAATTTGTGACCACCTGTTTAAAAAACAATAATGAGGTTTAATTTAATTTAATTAATTTCATTTAGAAAAATATAATAAATATTTAATAGTAGTATTAGTGGTAGTACCTGTTACCAAGAACTGCATGGAGTTCAATTATCAAATTTTCCTCCTCTTGAGAAAATGTCCCTCTTTTCAAATCAGGCCTCAAGTAATTGATCCACCTCAACCGACAGCTCTTTCCACACCTTTGCAGCCCTTCAATATTAAAGAGAGAGATAGAGAGGTTAGAGAGAGAGAGAAATTTTTCTATGCTACCCTCGACAGTGCTCGATGGAACTTTAGAGTGTTGCACCACCCGTTTAAAGCTCGCTGTCCTACACTTTAGCGTAGAATAATCCAAGAGAGGGAGAAATTTTTTTCGATGCTAAGGTGTTGTACCACTCGTTTTAAAATTCTGCCGAGCACTGTCCTGTAACGTAGCGTAGAATGAACAGAGAGACAGAACTTTAGGTGTTGTACCACCATTTTAAGGTGTTGTACCACCATTTTCGAGGGAGATAAATTTTCCAATGCTAGCCTGCAGCGCTCAACAGAGCTTTAAGGTGTTGTACCATCCATTTTAAAGTCCTGTCAAGCACTGTCCCATCGTGGAATGAACAGAGAGAGACAGCGTTCGGCAGAACTTTGAAATGTTGTACCACCGTTTTAAAATCATGCCGAGCACTGTTCGAAGAATAAAGAGAGAGAGAGAGAGAGTGAAAACCTGCAAGTTTAGGGACAGAACTCCAGCAACCATGGCCATTTTTGGAAATATGCTTAATAAGCTTCTCATCTTCTTCAGGAGACCAAAGCCCCTTTCTCAATTTCTGTTTGTAACAGCAAGAATGCCTACCCATTTTGAGAGCAACTACTCTGCAATGCTGGCAAAAGCTAAAACAAGAATTTCCACAAAAATTCTTTCTTTGTACAAATACTGTCAGCAAGAGGAGAGAGAAAGAATGAGAGAGAGAGAGAGTTCTTGAAAACGAGAGAGCAATAAGGAATCAAGTCAATAGGGGGGAGCTTTAAAAAGGTGGTCACATTCGGAGAGATTACATTAATGGTGAGGGATTATTCTGTTAATCATGATTAGGGGATTTAATTTTTTTCTTAAAAAAATATGATGGGTGTAAAAAAATGACTTGCTTATGTCTCATCCAAGAGGTTTTTGTGAAAATGTATAATAATGAGATTGACAGCAGTTGTGGGACATGACGACAGATATTTTTTTGGTGGAAAATACAGGGATTTCTCTCTTGGGGTCATCAATTAATTAAATTAAACTTTTTTCACACAGTTTCAACTGGTTAATTTGAAGAATAATGCATATTTTTAATTCAACTGCTGAAAATTGTAATTATAAATGTGTCGTTTAAGGATGGGAAATAGAGACTTGGTTCTAAAAATATTTGTTCGAACACGTTTAATAAAAATTGTCAATAGAAAAAAAAATTAAGTTTAATGGTATTTGATCGTTAGTTTGTGAATATACTGATTAATAAGCTCATATAAATTATAATAAGTAGTTTGATTTTAATTTATAATTATTATACTAATATGATAAATATAAAAATATGTAATTAAATTTATTTAGAGAATTGAATAGATTTCCTTCCAAAACAGTTTCCACACTTTTTTTTTCTTTTTTTATCTTCTCACATTAACCCCAAGGGATTGTCATAATGATGAGGATTTGACGCTTAAAAGTATTATGCTCTCAACTTTGAAATCTACTAGGTGCGATTAATTCGTGAGATGGGTCAGTCAATATAGAGTTTAGCTCTGATTTCAATTGGTCCCCCCGCTAGTGGACGGTGGGATTGGTCTCCCTGATTAGTCTATCCTTGAGTCATAAATTTTTTTGTCTCACATTAGTTTTCATACCAAAAAAAAAATAAAAAAATTTACTCATAACCCTTAACCCCACAATATATACTTATTTACCTTTTATGACATTATTTTTTCTTAAATTAAGCATTCAAATTATTGTGAAAATTAATATGAGAATTTTTAGAAACATATTTAATTTTATCTTTAAAATTAATTAATGAATAATCTAATATTAAGCTCATTTAGATTGGTATATATTCAATTAAACTCGAAAAAGCTCATGAATATTTGACAATTCAATTTGAGTTCGACTCTAAAAAACAGGTTTTGAATTTTGAAATCTAAACTGATTATAGTTTGAGATTTTGAAAATCAGTTTTAAAAAAAATAACACTATAACACCTATAAACCTATTATTATACTTTCCATTACAATCAATTCTCTCTCCTTATAGTTTAATACTCCCTCCGTCCACTAAAAGTGACACGACCACCTTTTGACAACCCAACCATAAACACTAATTTTATAAGAAATGACTCGTGCGCACGTGCGACTTTTTTTTTTAACAGAAAGACGATGAACACTTCTTAACGTGACAAATAGGACACATTACATTATATACAAAACTTAATAAAATACAACGCGATACACAAGCCCACGGTTTGACCCAACAGGTCGTCATCTATGTACACGGCCACTCAAAATCCCTTAGGAGCTGCACAGCTTGTCCAGTAGAACCACAACTTCACAAATCATCAGATTACCTACAATGCATAAATTATGTGAGAATTATAAATCTCAGTAAGTAGAAATTATGCATGATGCGATGTTTAGTTCGAAAATCTCCCAATGCACTAAACACTCTCTTTAAAATCATCAATTTATATATGAAACACTCGTTAGGGCCCCTGACTCACTACTATGCACCGACATGAGCTCAATATAAACATATCATATGAGACGGTGGCCCACTCTAGGTAGCATATGCCAGGTTCTCCCTGGTCGCCTTAACTCCTAGGTTGCCCCTTCCGCTGACGGTGGCCCACACTAGGTAGCATACGCCAGTTTTCCTCTGGTCGCCTTAACTCCTAGGTCGCCCCTTCCGTTCTCACGCATCATCATACGAGACGGTGGCCTACTCTAGGTAGCATACGCCAGGTTCTCCCTGGTCGCCTTAACTCCTAGGTCGCCCCTTCCGCTCTCGATGTATAACTAGTGATCAAATGCTTCAAATATGATTTCATGTTAATACGTGATATGTCTGATGCAATGCAACATATACACACAGTAGAATCACATGCTCATAACACCATTTCTATTTCTGTAATAATCATATAAATTCACAAATTTATTTCACGATAATCATTGAACTCACAGGTTCATTCTGTAACAATTGAATTCGGTGGCCTACTCTAGGTAGCATACGCCAGATTCCCTCTGGTCGCCTTAACTCTAGGTCGCCCCTTCCGTTCTCACTTTGAAATCCCCTAATTCATTTCTAATCGCTCTCGCCTAATTCATTTCTAATCACACACATAATTCATTTCTACTTGCCTAATTCATTTATACTCATTTGCTGGGGTTTCCAGACTTACTGATGTATGTCGGCGTACGCTCAATACGAAAGCCACCACGTGGCCGATATAAATACTCTCTTTTGAAATCACCTAATTCATTTCTAATCACTCGCCTAATTCATTTCTACTCACAACTCACCAATTCAATTACCCTATCCATTTATATAATAATCACGGAACTCAAAAGTTCATTTCACAATAATTATGGAACTCACAGGTTCAATTCACAATAATAACTGAACTCACAGGTTCAATTCACAATAATTGAACTCACATATTTAATCCACATCAAATATTGAGCTCACAGGCTCTTTCACAATACCCATTGAATATCAATCAAATATCACAATAAACGTAATATTCACATATCACCAATTAAACATCAATACTTCACAAAATATTATATTTATGCATTGTAGGTGCAAATGAATTTCTACTTACCTCAAGTCTGCAAAACGTTGATAAATCAAACCCTAAACCCTTTTTATCGCCTTTCACTATCAAATAAGAATAATTATTAATAATTTGAGGGTAGGATTTTGTTCTACTCATCACAAGCTTCAAAACGGTATAAAATTTGTTGATTGACGGAAGTCGAATACTTACCAAAATACTTCAAAATCTCGCACGACCCAAATCTCTCTCCCTCTCTCTCCCCCTCTCTCTCTCTTCGGCCGTGTACATGATCGCCTATCTAATTGATATGTGGCTAATTTCGTTGGCTGAATAAGCCACCCCACTGCCTTAATTTAACTTCACAAGTAAGTTTTGCATTTTTTTATTAATTTTTTTTTTCTTTATCTATCCATATGTATATTACACACTTAGTAGGACACATATATACATGCCACATACTACTCGGTACATTATATATATAATTATACATTAGAATATATTTATTTCAAATATACTATAATATATTAAATTTAAAGGAATTATTTAATTTAATTAAAATCAATATATTAAAACTCCATTTATAAAATTAATAACATCTAATTTATATCAACAGTAATCAAATAAATTACATTGGTATTCAAACACTATTAAAACTTCAATCACTTATAAATTGATTTTCTCACCTCTAAACATATAAAGACATATTTAATTAATTCACTATTTAAAAACACAATAAAATAATGCAAGATAAAATAATTCAAAATTACAAGTAGCATTTAATTAATTAAAATGCACTCAATGCATGAAATATATTAATCAATGAGTAGTGAGAAACTCGGGTATCATAATAATTAATTTTCACGTTAACACTATAGGTAGTAACAATTAAGTAGTACAAAAAGAATTAAATAAAATCTTATAATAAAGTTAATTATTGTCTCACCACTAAGAAGATAAAAACATATATTTAATACAATATTTAAAACAAGATAAAATAGTGTGATATTACAAGTAGCACACAAATAAATAATTTTATGAAGTATATTAACTTATAAGTAGTTGACAATTTTATTAGTAAATAACTAATGCGAGATTCGGATATCACAAAAAGTATGCTCGTTTGGTTTTATCAGGTTTTAAAAAAATGTAGATAAAATATATAAAGTATGAGCATTTTTTAGTATTATGCGGTCCATTTATTAGTTAAGTAGTTGTTTATGAGTATAAAGTCAATAGCATGAATTAAGTGATGATTGAACGGTGAAGCAAAATAAATTGTTGAAAAAAACTGTTTGAGCATACTTTTGGTGGACAGATGGAGTGTATTTAAATCATAATTCACATCATTCAATTATTTCAATTACACATTTACACTCAACAATAATACTATAACTTTATTCACTCTTATACATTGATTTAACATGAAGTTAAATTTTACTTTACTAAAAAATTCAAAACTAACACACGCGTTATTTTTTTTATCACGATTTAATCCCCTAAATTTTAATAATATTGTAACAACAAATTTTGTGTAATTAATTTATAAAAATACGAAAATATTTAAAACTTAATTTAAATAAGATTAAACCGATTAAATTTTAGCGGTCTCTAGCTCTAAATTTGATCCTCTGATTCTTCTCTTCAAAGTCGGTATTGACTTGGATGATTTGATGGATTTGGTGGGGAAATCTTCGGGTTAACTCGTCCGAGGTTGAATTTGCGGATTTATAATGTTAACCCAAGGGCTTAAGAGCCTTATCTTGGATTAAACGTTATTTACGATGACTTTTCGGATGAACGTTCTTGAAGGCCGGATGAACGCCTTTGAATCTTCAAGGAGAAACGTCTGATCGGAGGGGTTGAACCCCTTAATTTCGGATCGGACGCCGTTCCCGGTTGACTTGCTTGAAGAACGCCTTTGATGCCGCGAAGAATGCCTTTGAATCTTCAAGAATGTCTGAAGTCTGCTCTGAGCTCTGGAATTGAGTCTGAAATTGTGTGTCAAATGAGTGAATGAAGACCCCTATTTATAGTTGTAGGCTGAGACTAATTTAATGTGTTGGGCTTAGAAGCCCATCAGACTTGGTCTGATTTGATTTGTTTCCATGTGGGGCAATTTGATTTAATTTTTCATTTTAACGAGATATTATACGTTATATAATAAGTTAATTACTTTGCCATCAAGTTACGAATATTTAAATATTCGTAGGATTTAATTTCGAGTTTTACGTGTATATTTAATAGAGCCGTCAAAATGGGTTAGGCCCGTTGGGCCAGCCCGCCCCGCCATGCTCAAAATGAGAGTTGGGTTGATATTTTTTTAGCCTGTTTGGAAGCGGGCCTAGACGGGCTGGCCCGTTTGGGCCACGGGCTTTGGCGGGCCGGCCCGCCTATTTTTTTAAAGTTTTTATTTATTTATTTAATATTTTTATATACAATATTAATAATTATAATATCATTTTTAAATATATTTTGTAAAGTTTATATTTATAGATGATGAATTTAATTTGTAGGAGACTATAATTTTTTAGTTATTATGGTTAATGAATTATAAACTTCAATTTGTAAGAAGTTATTTTTGTAATAAATGAACGATGAACTTTATTTATGAGATATATGTTTTTATTTATTTAAAGTGATAATCACCAACATAAATTATTTGATTATATTTGATTGTGATACATTTAATGAATTAGAGCTTTAAAAATATTATTTTTAAAATTTAAAAAAAATAAAAAAATTTAATGTGGGCTGGCCGCCTGAACCCACGGCCCGCCAATAAGTGGGTTGGGTTGGGGGTTTTACAGCCCGTCATATTTTTGGCTCGCCCCGCCCCGCTAAAAGACGGGCTTTTGCGGGTTTTAGCCCACCCCGCTGGCCCGTTTCGACAGCTCTAATATTTAATATCAATAAATTATTTAATTTGAGAATTAATTTAATTAAATTCTCATAATATAAATAATCAATTTTATTTGATATTAACATTTTTTTTTCATGTGTCGCCATTTAATTGGGCGCAAAATTAATTTGGTTATAAATATATTTAAAAAATTTAAAAAAAAAACATCACGTTAAGGTTTGATTCGATTACATTACACGTTAAATGACTCATGTCAAGTTTACTTTTTTCAGCTCATTTGGTTCTTCAATTATCCCACGTAATATTAAAGGATATTGAAATGCATTTTTTTTTTAATTTTATTTTTCATTCAAAATAATGAACGAATTTCGATACGTATCATGAATAAAAGTTATAGTTATTTATAGCACAAAGCCATAAGATTTGTTAAAGGGTACAAGTTCTTAAGAACAAAAATTTCCCATGATTAGTTATGGCTTGCAATCATAGTAATTTGCAATTAATTTATGATAACAAAATCCTATCACAGTTAGACTTTCTCCTGTCTTTATTGATGGAATATTCATATAAATAAATAAATATATTGTACCTTTATTTATTTAGTAACAAAATTGTGCCAGGTGGCATTTGAACTACTACACCTTTCTTCTCTTTTCTTGGTTGTCTTAATTAAATTGATGAATCCATCATACTCTTTTTAACCCAACACCATAAAATTTCTTGTTTTCTCTAGTAACCTTCTTTCTTAGCTCCTAATTTCATCCCATCTAAGCATATAATTTTATAATTGAATCGAGTCGAGTCGAATCGAGTTGAGTTGATGAATTTTAATGTATTTAAGTCTTATTTATTTATTATCGAGTCGACCTCGAATTTAATTATCGAATATTCATATTTTTTTAGCTTAAACAAGTCTATACGAATCTCCAAGAGAGCTGTATAACATTAATCATAAATTATATTATTCATTTATTAATTATAAAAGTAAAATTATATATATTTTTAAAAAATAATATATATCTTAAATAAATTTTAATTGCATAATATTATATTTATAATATATAGCTACTGTGAACATTATAAATTAAAATCAAACTATTCGTCATAATTTATACGAGTCAACTCACTAGCTTACTAACGAGCATGTTCATAAGCTAGCAAGTTGTATACCATCGAATATGAGTTTGTTTTTTATAATGAAAAGCTTTATTAAACGAGTTTGAACAAATACTTTAATTTCGAATCGAGTCTCAAATAATTTGTGGACGGTATAATTTGATTACATGTGTACTCCAATCATAATATATTTTCTAAGTTATTTTTTTTATATATACCGTTTATTAATTTCACACGGTATACTCTATTATCAATTATAGAGTTGGTATTGTGTGAACAAGTTTCACCGTGAAAATTGATTTACAATTAGTATTCTTTAGTGAAACAACTAATATTCTTAAACTAATACTTTAACAGATTTTAAGAGTTTTGACAGATTTTAAGAAAACGTAGATAAAATAGATAACGTAATGGTATTTTAGGGTATTGTATGATCCAATAAGTGGTTGTTTATGAGTGTAAAATCAATAACATGTGAATAAATTAAGTGACGGTTGAATGGTGAATCAAAAATTTATTAAAAAATAGTATGAGCGTACTTTTGGTGGACAAAATAAGTACATTTTAATGAAACAACTAATATCTTATAATAAAATAACTAATACTATTTTATAAAATAATTAATACTCTCAAAACAAATTTTACAATAAAATTTATTCAAATAATACTTTACCTTTATATGACATCCCCTTTTTATTGCTGTATTTTTTTATACACGTCATATAAAATGACATCATGACATGAGCATATACATAACATAAAGAAAATTAAAATGGAATGGTAGTTTACAAGGAATCTCATCGTTGCAATATAGGAATTTAAATATTTGTATGTTTTTATAAATTTTGCAATAGAGGATCGAACATTTTGAAAAGGGTTATTTATATATGTTAAAAAATAGTCTAATTATAATTAATAGGTTCAAAAAATTTGAATAAAAAAGCATAAAAAAATATTTGAACAAACGCATAAAAATATTTGAACATGAACCTATTTGTAATTTTGAATTTTTTTATAAACTTATTTGTATTTTTCTTTCTTTTGAAAATGGAGATGAGACTCATACATTATAAAATAAATGTGTTTAATTTTTTAGATCCAAAAAGTCAAATTCGCAAAGAAATACTTCCTCCGTCCCGAAGTGGCGAAGTTATCTTCACATGTGAAGAGACACGTTTATTATGAAAACTTAAATTAGTGTAGGAGAGAGAATAAAATGTAAGAGTATTTTGGGTGGTTGTATGAGATAAAGTGTAGGAGAGATAATAAAGTAGAATAAAATAAGAGTGATATTTTTGAAATTTAAATGATATTGTTAATGGAGGGTATTCTATTTTAGAGGTGTGAAGTTAATTGTGGGATGTCCCGAAAAGGAAAGTGTGAAGTTAATTGCGGGACGGAAGGAGTATATAAGATATTACTCAATAAAAAATAACTAGAAAATAATAATAATAAGATTAAAAATAGTTCCAATATTACAACTATTAATCACAATTGAAAAGAACTTGCAACAACTTTAAAAAGAATTAATAACTATTTTTTCACAAAATCAACTAATTTTATACACACATTGACAAAGTTGTAGTTTTATATAATTGGAAATCAACTTTAAAATCTTATCAATTGGGGTACAACTAGTTGTATTAGTTATCCTTAATTGGATATGCAGTATACAACTTAATATCTAACTTCTTTTTGCAAAGTCAATTCCAACTTTAAGTATTATTATTGGTTTTAGTACTGTGTACGAATTTTGAAGATGACTGAAATTCAAAATGTAAAACCTCTAAAACAAAAATGTCTATTGACTTTTTGACCTTCTTTTAACTACAATTTTGAATATTTTCAATTATTTTTTATCGAACAATTGGTGACTTGAACCCATGATTTTGCAATATAAACAATGAATATTTTCAATTATTCACTCAAATGTGCGAACTTAATTGCTCTGGAACCGAACTAAAGGTGCTAAAAAGAATTGATTTTAATTATTTTTTAAATAATATATATATATATATATATATATATATATGCCATTTTCTTGTAACTTGTATTGAAATTATTACTTAGTTGATAAAATTTTAAAATATAGAATGCTAATTTTTAAAAATTAATATATTTTTATTAGTTAATAATAATTATATTACTCCCTTCTCAAAATATCTTTTCACAGGTAAAATGACACACAAAATAGAAAAAGAGAATAATGATTGTGATTTTAGGGGTATTTTTGTAAATTTATATGAATAAAGTAAAAAAATTGGTTAGATTATGTGTATGTGTGTACAATAAAAATTTCGAAAGGGTCAAAATAAGCTGGTAGAAGACAAAGTAGAGTATTAGTCACAAAATTAAAAAGTTTAGGTTGTAACTCAAGTCAGCTGAATAGTTCTGTTGACGATCATATTTAGCCAACTGATGTGGGTCAATAATGCAATAAGAAGTCGTTAGTATAGAGTAAGGATCTGACTAAAAGCTGAAGTGAAATGGTGAAAATGGTGCAGTCACACATCTAAAAAAACTTATCTTAAACTGACACGTCGATTGACTAGTAGACCCAAGGACAATTCACCAACCAAAAATAGAAAGATTTTGAATTTAATCTTCAACAATAACAATCAAACTCTCGAAAATAACAAATCAAACATTTCGAATAAGATTGTGGAAATTCTTCCAAGTAATCTAGCAAGAAAATTCATTTAGAATTTTCAACAAGAACACCAAACTCTCAACTTGGCAAGAATCCTCAAGCAAACTAAAATTTTCTAAGATTCTACCTTCAAAGTGTTCAAATTTGTATTCAAACTTTCATTGTAATATCCAAAGTTTAAAGAGAATCCCTACCCTAAGCCTTGTTCTTAACATTGTAGAGGTATTCCCAACTTAGTGGGAAGCAACCCAAACCCTACTTTCAGGGTAAATTGCATTTTTACTCTTAAGAGAAAGAGTGGTCTGCAAAATGATCATTTTTTTTGTCCCGTAGTTTTATTCGATATATTTAGTCCCAAGAAAATTACAATTTTGGCTCCAAAAGAATAATAAATTGCAGTTTTAGTCCCAAAAGAATGAGATAAAATTGCAGTTTTGGTCCTAAAAAAATAATGGTCGACGGGACTGTTTTTGCAAAAAAGAGGGACAAAAAAAAGAACGTGAGATTAACATTGTCATTGGAAAATTCTCATTAACAACAATTTCCCCCCTACTTTCAAGAGAATCGAGAGTTAGATTGCTTAAAGAAATTAGTAAGTTGAGTGATTCAACTGAAAATATGATAGGTTTAAAAAATATTAGAACTTGTAAACTTCTATTAGTAGAATCATTTGAAAAGATACAATTCTAAATGTCCCTTAGCATTATAAATCAAAATGACGAGATATGGAGTTACCTAAACAGATTTGGAAAAATAGACATAGAAGACTTGAGACTTAGACCATTATAATTTTTTTTGCATTGATATGTTTATCAGTACAAGTGCCAAAAAATATGGTAATTATAAATTTGGGGCATGAAAGATAAAACTTATCAATCCAGAACCTGAAAGATGTTTATATTAAGAGATTTTATCAATTCGAAACCTGAAAGATATGACAATTATCAATTCGAGGCCTTAATTTCAGGTCCTAGACTGATAAAATCCCTTAATATAAACATCTTTCAGGTGCCGAATTAATAAATTTTATCTTTTAGATCTCGAATTGATAATTAATATATCTTTGATGGGTGGCACGAATAAAAATTCTATATTTAATTATTGTTGTACATTGCATACTACTTATCAAAGCATCAACTTATCTTGTCAGCTGACAACAAGTTAATCGACTTGTACATTTAATCAGCTATCCTAATATACTCACGAGTTTTTATAATTAAGTTAAAAAAATATTCACAACTACTTATTAGTTGTGTCTCCCTCAACTGATTACATGTAGAAACAAGAAAAAAAATACAAATAAGTTACAAAAATTCAATTTGCAAATAAGTTCATCGTCCACATATTTTACTTCTGTACAAATATATTTTGTGTTGTTGTGCAAATACTTTTGAATTTATTTGTAATTTTGAATTTTTTTTAACCTAATGAATCCACTAAAAACAAAAGTATTATAGACTCGAATATCTATACATCTTAGTTGTCCTACTTTAACAAAAACTTATTTTGACATCCAATCAAACTTATAAATTTTATATATCTCAGCACGACGTATAAACTATTTCTTTGAACATAGGTTTTATAAAGAACTCAACATTGGGTTTCATATTTAAAATCAAGGGAAGCAAATTTAAGTTTAGTAAAAAATAATTTAAAACATTATATACATGCATGATAAAAACACCAAAAATTACACAAACACTCATGTGAAACTTGAAATTTATACTATTACATTCACTCATTACTATCATAATATTAATTTTGTAATATCATTACATTGACAAAAACTTGTATGAGATTGTCTCATACATGAGATTTAGTTACTTTTTAATAAATTGTTATCACTTTTTAAAAAAAGTGATACAAATTAGTACGTATAAAAGTGATAACAATTTAGGAAAATATGATAACAATTTATTAAAAAGTAATTATGTCTCATATCCGTTTTATGCATGAGATGGTCATTACATTAATTTATAAACTAATAGTGTCAATGCTATGGTATTAGTTTATAAAAGTAGGAATATTATCAAATGAATATCAGTTTTATACTATTAAAAGTTTTCTTACTCAAATTTGGTTTTGAAATATCTGCCAGGGACAGCATGGGTAATCCGTAATCCCTATTTCTACTCAAATTCATGGTTCTACCAACCATTCAAATAATTTAATCAATTGAAGGAATCAATTGACATAAAAATAAATATTATATACATATATATATATATATATTATAAATGAGGAGACTTCTTCATTATCCATGATTGATTTTAATAGAATTATTAATTGATGTTCCATTTGTTTTCCCGAGGAAGAATATCATATTTATCTTTTTATAATATAATCAAATTAATTATCATTACAAATGATTAAATTGTTAAAGAAATTGGATTAAAATAAAATTAATATAACGTACTTGGTAAAAGCACAGCCGACAGTGACAATAATGTAGTTGTCCGCTCTGCATATTCTGCAATTTGAATACAGACAAATTTTGATGAATTATTAAACCACGGAATGACTTATTTGATTACCTCTTAATTGCATTTTCAATTCTTTAAATTAGAATCTTTCTAATTAATTAGCTTAATTACATTGAGAAAGAATATAAGAAACGACAAAACAAAGCAAGTCTGCTTTCGTTGAGAATGTTTTTTGGGTTTGAGGAGTTTGCTTTAAATTAATATTTTCTCTCTCTCTCTCTCCCTCTTAATTTCTTGATGACCCTCTTACAAAAATTATGTTGTTTAATCATTTACTAATAGTTTAATTACAAATAAAATCATAATTTTCGCAAATTATATCAGATAAAGTATTGCATTAACCAGTTTCATTAAAATATATTCTGCTACTCAAATGTATAGTTATAATGGTCAGGTGTATTACTTATATTATTAAAATGTATTAATCGTAATGGTAAGAAGTTTCACTTAAATTATTGAATGATATTGCTTGTAATGCTAAAGAGTATCACTTAAATTATTTAAAAGCATTAGTGATAATGCTAAAGAGTATCTTTTAATTTCTGAAATATATTAGTCATAATAATAAAGGGCATCATTTAAATTATTAATACTAAAATATATTATTTAAACTACTGAAAAGTATTAATCACAGAATCCAGTTTCATGGGGGCTGAGCATTGTTTGTAAGCTTGAATTGCAATTTTTTTTTTCTAAATTGAAATTTTATTTACAAGATATAAAAATTTCGATTAGATTGTAATATGGGAAAAATTTTAATTTATCTATAATTAAGCCTTTACTAATTAGAAAACTTAAAATAAGACACGCACAATAATAAATTAAAATTACCATGTTGGCGCTTATTATGGATAGTTGTGGTGGCGCAGTATGACTCTACTTCATAGCAAATTGCTTGCCTCACGTAAGTTTTTATGGAAAATAAAATTTAGTGTGAAATAGTTTTATAATATGATATTAATATTATTATATTTATTTATGGATATTATAATATTTATTTAGTGATACCACTATATTTATAAATTGATACCACAATATAAAATATTCACCACAAAAAAAAACGAATTTGGCGAGGGGGTTAGCGAGGGAATTAACGAGGGGGAGGGGGTTGGCGAGGGCTTTACCGAGGGAAGGTAGCCCTCGGCAAAAACCTTGTCGGTAAACACTTTCCTCGCCAAATCCCTCGGCAATTAGCGAGGGCAGGTGCCCTCGCTAATTGCCGAGGGATTTGGCGAGGGCGAGTTTAGCGAGGGCTTTACCGAGGGCTGAATTGGCGAGGGAATTGGCGAGGGGTGTGTGGCGAGGGGCGTTTGGCGAGGGTTTTGGCGAGGGAATTGGCGAGGGCCAGCTGGCGAGGGCGGGCCCCTCGTCTCGCCCCTCGCTAAAATCATTGTCCTCGTCTCGCCCCTCGCTAAAATCATTGTAATAAAAAAGAATTGCGGCCAGGGGGGATCGAACCCGCGCCCCTGGCCGCGGCCTGGGGGGCTAGCTGGGGCGTTTTTTTTCGCGTTGCAAGGGATCGAACCCGTGACCTCCGAGAGAGTGGAGGAGAGAGCTTGGACGCTTTACCGTTTGGGCAAAGCTAATCTTTCGATATATTTTTGCTTTTAAATATATTAATATCATATTATGTTCAATATTTTATATATTTTTAATTTATAAATGTTATTCAATTAAATATGTTTAATATAACTATTATTCAATTATATATGTTATCACATATATTCAATTAAATTGTATACTATATTTAATATATTTATTATTATTTTTTAATTATTATATATATTCAATTAAATTGTCTACAATATTTAATATATTTATTATTATTTTATAATTATTGTATATATTCAATTAAATTGTATACTATATTTAATATATTTATTATTATTTTGTAATTATTATATATATTCAATTAAATTGTATACAATATTTAATATATTTATTATTATTTTATAATTATTGTATATATTCAATTAAATTGTATACTATATTTAATATATTTATTATTATTTTGTAATTATTATATATATTCAATTAAATTGTATACAATATTTAATATATTTATTATTATTTTATAATTATTGTATATATTCAATTAAATTGTATCCTATCATTTACTATATACAATAATTAAATAAAACCACATTATTACACTATTCAATTAGTATATATATTATTATTTTATAATTATTAATATTGTATATATTCAATTAAAATGTATCCTAAAATTCACTATATACATGTTATCATATATTATTGTTATTATTATTATTGCATATATATATATTATCATGTTTATAATTATTATTATTATCACATATATATTCAATTAAATTATCAACTATATTATCATGTGTAAATATGTACTCTTAAACAATTAAAATTGATACTTTAAATAACTAAAATTCATCATCTTATAAATTAATTAAAATTCATACTCATAAACATTTAAAATTCATAAATTCTTAATTAACATTCAGAAAAACTTATAGTTTTAAACACAAATAATTCATTTAGCGGCGCCTAGAACCCCGGGACCCACGGGATGACTGATCAGAACCACCCGGACCAGCTGGGGGAATATCACCACTAGGGAAGGAACCCCGCAACCCCTGCAACATCTCCTGGAGTTGACGTTGCATGTCCGCCTGCAACTCCGCTCGCATCTCCGCTCTCATCTCCGCTCGCATCTGCTCTCGCATCTGCTCCATCTCCAACCGCACCCTCTCACGCTCCTCTTGGAGCATCCGGTCCATATCAGCTTGGGTGATCCCACTAGGAGGAGTGCTCGATGATGAACAAGAGCCGGAGGGGATGCGTCTGGACTTACCCAGCTGACCGAGACCCCGAACCCTCTCGTGTTGTTTTCCAACTCTTTGGACATAGATCCGGGATAAGTCGGGTTGGGGTTCGGAGCTCGACCCTCGAGAGGGCCGAGGCATCCGGGAGGCCGCCTCTTGTACTTCATCTTTGTACGAATATTTCCACAATTAAAATTTTAGATTACAAAAATAGACATATATATAATTTTTTTATAAATTATTACATAATATAAAATAAAAATACTTACAACTGTGTCACTAATGCCCCGTAGGTGTACTCCCCTTCGAGGAGTTGCGTGGTAATGTTGCACTATGTCCCGGTCGGTGGGGGCCGTCCATGCTTCCTCTCCCGTATTTATTTAATTAGAACCACGTGTTTAATTAAAATATTGAACTAGCATTAAAAAATTACTTACAAAGTCATATGAAATACGGGTGATCCACGGGATCCGCCCCTATGACGGTAGATGATGCACACCGTGCCTCCAGTGCTCCGACATTCAATTCCTCCTACACTGCGCGCTCTTTGACCTCACCTCTTCTCTACCCCAATACTCGAGCGGTGGATTGAAGACGGCGTCATCCCATCCGTGCACTGTTTCTTGGTGAAGAACAACGTTTTCACGTTGTTCAAAGATATCGATGTATCTTTCCGCCGCCCTACGAAGGAACAATGATACACCTCCGTTGAGTTCGTAACGGAAGGGTCCCACCTAGTCACTCTCTGCCAAACAAAATATTATTGTACTCAATAAGCGTTAAAGTTTATAAATTAATCAAAATTAAATAGCGAATAACAAAATATAATGTACCTGAAATAACTCCCAGTACGTCTGCAGCCTCTGAGGAGATATCATCCGGAAAGTGAATGCACCGGGCTCCATATGTTTATACATAATATCCCGAATAATCCTGGATACCTGATTCGATGGCATCAACCTGCAAAAACGGAATAAACACGCGAAATTATAATAGACATATAAATATGACACAGTTTATTATTCACAAGTATTTAACTTACGTGCCCCCTGTAGATCCATATATCCAGGATCGAACCCGCAGGAGCTGGAGCTGGAGCTGGATGGTCCTCATAAGACTCAGAGCCGACAGCCTCGTCCGCTTCATCCTGCTGAATAATGGGTACCGGTACTGGTACCCTCGACCCAGATCCAGACGCTCCGTCTGACCCAAATCGTCCCCTGGACCCAGACGGTCCCCTCCATCCAGACGGTCCGCTCATCTGTAACAATAATTAAATAAAACCACATTATTACACTATTCAATAACAAATAATTCATCATATACTCGAGCAATGCATTAAAATGAAACACACATAATTATTACACTATATATTCAATATTCATCTGAGTTTTCATCCTCCTCCTCCTCTTCACTCTCCTCCTCCTCATCATCATCATTTTCTTCTTCTTCTTCGTCTTCTCCTTCCTCTTCTTCATTATTTTCAATATCAATTAGTGCACCGTTGACACATCACAATATGATTGGATCATCATCCGTTTGCACAACATTAATTTGGGACTCAAGGTCGTCTTGAAAGGGGGAAGCTCTTGTTCATTCGTTGGCACGGTTTCGACCAAGGATCTCGGTTTGATTTTTGCAAACGACCAACCACTCATGTCTACGCTTTCCGGGTATTTGCAATAGTAAACTTGAGTGGCTTGACTTGCTAACACAAAAGGATCGTAGCGGCCGTATCTTCCCCTTTGATTAACGTCCACAAGTTTGTAATGAGGATGTACTCTAGTTCCATTTGGCACAGATGGATCAAACCACTCACACTTGAACAGAACAACATTTTTCTCAATACGTCCGGGGTACTCCAATTGCACTACTTCCTCGAGGATCCCGTAGAAATCATTCTCATCTGCATCATAATTTTTACCCTTGATACAAACGCCACAATTTGAAGTAGATTTGGATGAGCCATAAGTTCGTGTGTGAAATTTGTAACCATTCACGTAATATCCAGGGTATGTGGTGACACAACTCGAAGGACCGCTAGAAAGATCACGTATCCACCGATTTTGAATATTGTTTATCCTTATAAGTTGTTCAAACCACGATGCAAACTCATCTTGTAGTCTATTATCTTGTTCAGCCCTCGAGAGTCCCGGTTGGTATTTTTGCAATTGCTCGGAAAACATACTACAAAAGAGGATTTGATTATTTAATATACGGATTGACGGTATAATTAACAAAAGTTGAACGTTATAAACTTACTCGATATACGGTTGCAACTCGGGACAATTGAAGAACACGTACGTATGAGCCGTGTTTTTCTCCTCATCTACAATCCATCTTTTGTTCACCTTTCCAAGATGTCGACCAGAGGTATAAATATGGACAAAGTACCTTTCGCTACTTCGGGTACCTCGCCCGACCATCGTAATTACGAGGTACACTTTGTGCCGCCTCGTCTCGAACGTGATCGCCAAAATAGAGGGAACAAAATATTGAGGCCTCTTTTGTTAAATACGCATTTGCAATCGATGCTTCAACATGCGCCTTGTTACCAACACCGAGCTTTAAATTGTGGAGATACCTAATTAAATGAATCAAGTGTTATATATATATATTATATATATATATATATATATATATATATATATATATATATATAACCGTTTTAGGTAATCAAATAATTTAGAGTTATAAATTACCTCTCAAATGGATACATCCATCTATACCGCATGAGGACCAGCTATCCTTGCTTCGTATGCAAGGTGCACAGGCAGATGCTCCATCGAATTGAAGAAGCTGGGCGGAAAAATACGTTCAAACTTACACAATATAACTGGAACATCTGCTTCCAATCGAGCCATGTTCTCTACTGTAATGGATGTAGAAGTTAACTCCCTAAAGAACAAACTAAGTTCAGTGATTGCTTTCCACACATTCGGCGGCAGAGTTTCACGAAAAGCAATCGGGAGTAGTCTCTGCATAAACACATGACAATCATGACTCTTCATCCCAAACATCTTCAATTTGCTCCAGTCTACACATCGAGATAGGTTAGACACATAGTCATCGGGAAACTTCAACTCAGTTACCCATCTGCACAAATCATCCTTTTGACTCTTATCAAGTGAATAACAAGCTTTGGGATACTTTTCTGTGCGTTGACATTTCTCTAGAGAGGGACGACGACAATATTCATTAAGTTCATCCCTAGACTTATTTGTGTCTTTTGTTTTCCCTTCCACATTCATCTTTGTGTAGAACAAATTATCAAACACATTTTTTTCAATGTGCATCACATCCAAATTATGCCGGATCAAGAGGGTACTCCAATATGGCAAATCCCAAAAAAATACTTTTCTTCCTCCAGGCACCATCTAATCTTACATTTGTGGGCCTCGGCACCTCTTCTTGTCACTTTCCGGTACCCCAACCAATCAATTTCTTGTAGAAGCATTTCACTGTTCGGATGGGTGGTGGGTCATCTCAGAACTACTACATTCTTCGTGAATGCAGTCTTGTTCTGCGATACGGATGTCCCCCAGGTAAGAACTTACGATGGTTATCAAACCACGATTGTTTTTGGTGAGTTTTAAAGTGAAGGCATCGGAGTACTCAAAGACAATATGGACAAGCGATCCTTCCAGGCGGTGCTCCATCCAGACTGACATTGAGTAAGTTTTGGAAAGTCACTAATGGTCCAGATTAATGCGGCTCGCATCATAAAATTCTCGCTTTCTAGCAACATCATAGGTTTCCACCCCATTTCCCCACAAAGATGTTCAAATCATGAATTAGTGGTGTAAAAATACATCTATATTATCCTTCGAATTTTTAGGACCAGGCACCAAAACCGTCGAAACATGAATTGTTCTTTCATGCACAACCATGGGGGCAGATTATACGGTGTCATTATTATGGCCATGACGAATATTGTTTTCCCGATCGCCCAAACGGGTGAAAACCATCGGTGCTCAAACTGACCTCACATTCCGTATTTCAAAGAAGAAAATCGGGATATGAATAGTCAGTGTTTTTCAAGCCAACAAATTTGCGGGTGGTGACGCATAACACCAGTCTCTCATCATTATAGCAACTAGCATGCCATATCATATCCTTAGCAGTAGTAGTGGGTGATACGAGTCTCGCAATCGAGGAATGATAGGAAAATAGAACATCTCTTTGAAAGGACTGTTCTTTTTCCATCGACCATCCACACCACGTCTAGCGAGGTTTGAATCGGGATCGACCACAAACCTTACAAGATTCAAGCTCCCTGTCTCGCACCCCAATATATCATACAATTATTTGCACAAAGAATCAATCCTCTCTACGGGAAGACCCATCCCACCCATCAACCGTTTAGTATCAAAAATTTCTTGGGCACCGATTTTACGGAGGGCAAATCTCACTAATCAAATCAACTATTTGATTGTAACCTTTTTCAGACGATCTATTCTCGGTTTTAATGTTTAAAAGACGGGCATTGAATGACAATCGAGAATGAGACTCGCAACCGTGATACGAGATCCCGATCCGCCGCACGAAGCATGTCAAAAAAATGTGCGGCATCTTTGATTAGGAGGTTCCTCACTAAGGGGCTCTTCTTCCACATTTTGGAAACCGATGTTAGGACCGGAAGTTAAGTCCATCATCATATTTTGGTACGAGCTAGGTCTTTGCAGGTGTAAATCAACTCTATATGAAGTCGACGCCGGCTGATCATAGTTTCGGTGTGGCATAGAATTCCAATTTTGCTCACCGTGCAAAATCCAATTGTGATAATTAGACATAAACCCATGCCTAAACAAATGTGATTTCACGTCAATGGGTTCTCTAAAACTATGATTCCTACATTTGAATTTCGAGCAAGGACACCTAATCTTTCCTCCACTCATCCATTCCGGGTTACTAGTAGCGAATTCTATAAACGATTCGATTCCACTAAGAAATTCGGGAGATATCATGCCATTAATCGTTCTTGGACCATACATCCAACTACGGCTTGAATAATTCATCTGTTTCAAATTAATGAAGATTCAAAATTTAATTAAATCATTATAATTAATTCTTCCACTTAATATTTTTTTCCTAATATTAATATATATATTTTCTAAAAATTTTGCAGAGTTTTGTTTTATTTTATCGCATTCCCGGTTAATATATCAAGTAATTAATTCCTAGTGCATCCATTTCCGACTTAATTAAAATTAATCAAGTCGGAACGCACATTCTACAAAGAAACAATACCAAACAATTCATCAACCCTCAACTCCAACATCAACTTGAATCGAACATCGATTCAATTTTCAAAACTAATATTATAATTGAACTATCATACAAAATTTGATCGAACATCGATCACCATATATATAAATTATTATTATATCATGCATGCAAAATAATTTTAAATCAAATAATTATTACAATTAAATTAAAAGCATATCTTTAAATAATTAATTAAAAAAGAATACTTACGGTGATAGTGGAGGCGTGTAGTGAAATTATATGCCCGGATCGAATCTTTTTCAACACACCTACAAATATATAAATTATAACAATTAAATTAAAATTATAATAATATTAAAAATAAATTTATATAATTGCATACATACTAATTATTCTAAATAAAATTAATAATTTTATACTACTAATTATATAATTGCACATATACATACTAACTCTAAATAATTAATAATATTATATATACTACTAATTATTTCTAAATAATTATTAATAATTAAAATACACATAACAATTACAAAAATTAACACTAAATAACTAATAAATCAATACCTATACAAACATATGTATAATAACAACAAAATTAACAATAAAATTACACAAATACATGCATATGAAAAAATACAAAATTGATAAAATAACAACAAAATTAACCGATTAAATCATAAAAACTCACCGTAGAAATGTTCCTAGGAACGAGTACAACAAAGCCCAACTAGTGGATGGGCCAATTTCCGGCGGCGGCGGCGTACGGCGGCGGCGGCGTGGAAGCTGTGGGGAGAAAAAAACGCGTGGGGGCTGGGGGGGGAATGGGTTTCTGGTATACTTATATTGATTTTAACGAGGGGCCCAGCGAGGGCCCAAGCCCTCGGTAAATTTGGGCTGGCGAGGGGGCCCCCGCCCTCGTTAATTTTGGGCTTGGCGAGGGGGCCCGGCCCTCGTTAATACTAGCCGTCGCTAAGGCCCTCGTTAATTAACGAGGGGCCCGTTTCCCTCGCGAAGGCCCTCGTTAATGTCGGCCCTCGCCTATCCCCTCGCTAATTAACGAGGGTTTTCTTCCCCTCGCTAATCCCCCTCGTTAATTTTGGATTTTTTTGTAGTGATTTATGGTATCATTGAATGATTATAATAATATTAATTTTATACTTTTATATTTTTTGTTCCGTTTGGCTGGAATTTATCAAATAATTTATATCAGAATCATGATATTGAACCTTAATTATATAGATATTTAATGGAGTCATTTTAACAAAAAGTACCTGTTCGTATCTGTCGTGAAATTTAAATGAATTTTTAAATAGTTATCCTTATTTTTACCTACTGAAAAACTACAGTTATTCTTAGTGAACAGATATGATTTAACAATCATAATTGTGCAACTGGTTCATATATATAAGATATAAGATTAAGGGATATATATATATATATATATTCATCATATAAATTTGACTTCATATAAAATTATAAACATGCCCCAAAGACAAAAGTATGCACAATCATTTGTCAATTCATTGGAAAGAAATCGAACAATATCCATTCTATTATATTGTGGAATATTTATGAATTAATAATGCAACTGTGACTAGTACGAATATACATGCACTTGGAAGTATGTAAACTCCTTGTGGCCTGATGATAGCCGCTTATTACATGAACACAAACACAAAATCAATATTTAAATTATTAATATTTGGTGGAATTATTTTTTTTAGGTAAATATATGTCAACCAAGTTCACGTTAACTCTTTTTCTTTTTAAATAATACTTCTCCTCTCATAAAAACTTTCATATTTGTGTGGGCACACAATGAGTGGGGTTTTAAGGGTATTTTTATAAACTTTTATAAATGATGTAAAAAATAAATTGAATTGTGTGTATATGTGGGACTATAATGACATTTTGTGTAATATTGAATATATTAATTATAAGGGTGAAGTTTATAGAAAACTTTCTTTTTTTGAGGTGTGAAAGTTATTGTGAAACGGACAGAAAATGAAAGTTTGAAAGTTATTATGGGACGGAGAGAGTATTTCTTCCATTTTTTATTAAGGTACACATTTGAGAATGACACAAATTTTAAAGAATATTGTATTAAATGTGTATTGAGTGTTGAGAGAAAAGATAGATAAAGTGAGCAAGAAATAAAGGTGAGGAGAGATATGTGGGTGATGTACTGTCGCCGACGCCTAAATTAATTTCCAAATCAACCTATTAATGTAGCATGACAAGTAAGTGGTCGAACCCACAGGGACTAGTTAATCTTAATCAAATAAATTCGTGTAAAATAACAATAAAAATGGGGGGATTGGAGATTTTATAAATTACCAAGGTGATGTTCTTTTTGGGTTTTAAGTGAATTTTAAAACCCGGTTTTTGAAATCAAGGAATTTTTTAAAATCTAGGGATTTTTAAAATCTATGTTTCTTTTGGGTTTTTTAGTAGAGTAGAATTTAACTTTATCATGTAAGAGTGAATAATGTTATATTATTATATTATTTATTGAGTGTGGTTGTAATGATTAGATAATTGATATATAAGAGAGATATTTTTTTTAAAGATGAGAGAGAGAGAGATTTTTACCGGTGCCTAGCTGTTATAGTTAGGTTATTTATAAGTGTATAGTATGAGGTTTTAAAAAATAAAATTTTAAAACCCAAACTGAATTAAGTTTTAAATTTTAAAATCCAAGATTTTAAAACCCAAAAAGAATATACCCTAAAATTGTAACTCATACAAAATATTCAAATTGAACTTAACACAATAAGTTTAACTATCAATGAGAAAGTTAATCTAGCCTTCGTATGGCCTCCCCTACAATGATTCTTCCTAATAGCAACAATATATCTGTCCTATCTCAAATCTTGCCCCTAAACCAAGTATACGACCAAACTAGTTCGAATTATTACTTAAGTTTAATTAATCAAAAAGCACGACTCCTAATTAATCTATTCAAATGAATAACCCCAAAATATGTATTCAGAATTCAATTCATCGAACGCATTAAGACACCGAAATAATAGGGCAAACTTGACTATGAAAGCAAAATATTTGATTCATACAATCTAGACCTCGATATCCTTATAGCTACAAACTCTATTTACTACTGCAATACAAATTTATAACAATTACGAATTATAAATTGCAACCTAGCTACGAACAATTATTAAACATGAAAGTTGATCAGTCTCACACAAATAAAAAATTGAACTGTGATAACAATTAAACAAACAATAAGAAAAATAAGAATGGACAGATATACATTACTACTAAATGAGACAAAATATTCCAAATTTTGACATTCTCGAACTAGAAAGTGATTTAGCCTATTAACGAGGTCATGAATTACTGATTGGAGTGAATTGATGCATGATTTTGAGGTGTATTTTAGTGCAAAAAGTGATCAAAAGTGTTAGATTCTGTGCATACATGTGTAGAGTATCACTATTTTGCCTAAAAAGTTATACTTGTGAGATTATTGATGTTTTTCGTCCGTTTTACAGGAAAATCAGTGGAATTTGACCAAACCGAGAGTATCGGCATTCTTAGGATGAAGAGACGAACGAGACGGATGAAAACGAAGGTCGGAGGCGGAGCCCCGGTTGAGAAAATGCCCTGGTCTCGACCTCTGGTCGAGGTCCAGAGGCCTCGACTCGAGGGTGAAGGCAGAAAAGTTAGGATTTGAAAAATGGAAGCAGCCTCGACTCGAGGGCTGAGCCTCGAGTCGAGGAATCGGTAAAAGCCTCGACTTGAGGGAGTGGATTTTCAGAATTTCGTCTATTTAAAGCCTGAAGCAGAGCATTTCAAAAGAACAATTGGATAGAGCAGTTAGTAGTAGTTTTGAGGCGATTTCTTAGGCCCCAAGCCAATTTCTCCTTGTAGGTTGAGTAGATGGTAGATTTAGATTTAGATTTCTATTGTTGATCATAGATTAGCATTAGATTAGCATTTGATCTCATAGTTGTTTACTCAATTCAAACTTGTATTGCATTGGAGAAGTGTATTGAAGACTCAAGCATTCCTATTTTTGTTTATTCAATTCAATTGGTGATGTTCTTACTCTTATGTCTTTTTAATTTCTTAATTGTTGTGATTTGCTTTGTGTTTATGCAATTATATTCTCTTCCCATGGATTTTGCTCTTGGCACCATGGGCTAACTTTCTTGTGCTTGGGTTAATTGAAATTGAGGATTATTTGATTGTCTATGCTATGATTGTCGATGATTGTTGATGAATTGCGTTAGATTGCTTCCTAATTGTGATTCTCAATTGTGCTTCATGCAAAATTATCTCTTTAGATTAATGTTTTATCACTCTAGCAATAGGCGAGAGTTGAGCTAACGTGATTAGGGATTAATCGGGTTATAATTGTGTTTGAATGTATGGTTTGGGTTCTTCGGAATCGAGAGATTAGTTGCATTAAGGATACTCACATTAGGCATTGTGTTATTACTGGAGTGATTAATTTCATGATGATTTTATGTTTTCTATCTTAGCTGATTTGCAATTTGATGCAATTGTAGCTTGTTGATCATTGATTCCTTAATGGATGTTAGCCCTATCACCCAAATCCTCCATTTATTATTTGTATTTGTGCTTGCCTCTTAAGTGTTCGATCATTTGCCTCTTTGTACTGTTTGAGTTTATTTCTTAAATTTTGTTGTATATTCGTTTCCAAACCCGCCTTGCAACAATAGTCACCGATAACTTGTATTTCTAGAGCCTCACGTGCATACTTTTTCCCTTGGGTTCGATATTTTTGATTGGTCTTAATACCGCTTGCCAGAAAACTACAAATCAAATGGCGCCGTTGCCGGGAAATTAGTTTTTACGCCTAAAGTGAGACTTAAGAATTGTTTGAAGTGGCTACTTGTTGCCTTTGTGTTTTTGTTTGTTTTGTTATTTTTGTGTGAATTTGATCCTTGGCTATCTTGTCTAGATAGAAGGATACGACTCATACTTGTTAGATCAAGAATGTTTTGATGAGTTAAAAGTAGATTCAGATGATCAGAAGACTATGAAGAACAGCTGAGATTGAGTCCGAGTACTAAGCTGATCAGACTAGGTTATCAACTGAGCAAGTCAGCTGAAGACTGGAAAGTTACAAGTCGTCTGAAGACCAACTCAAGTCTAGTCATCTGCAGGAGACAATTATGAAGAGCTCAGACGAGGTCAAGACAAGCTGAGTAGAATAAGAAAGTCGGTCTTCACCAAGTCAGCTGCAGACGAGTAGGTTAAAATCAGCTGAGGAGCAAGCGATTTTCAAGATTAAGTTTGTTAAGTAGTTTTCAGTTTGTTAGAACTGACTAACAAACTAACTGTCTTTCCAGACTTATAAATAGGTCTAAGCACTTCATTAAAATATACATCTATCACACGAGCTATCAATTCAGCATTCTATTCTCACAAATTCACAAGTTTTCAAAAGAATTTTTCAAATCAATTCTAAGTGTTTGTAGAACACTTTACTTGTAATCTTCAAAATCCACTACTCACTGTAATAGTTAGATTCAAGAGAAGAAGTTTGGAGTTTTGAAGATCTGAAGAAATTCGTAAGCTGTAAGTTGTAAGTCAGATTGTAAGTAAGTAAGTAGTAAGCTGGTCCCTTCTTCAAGTTGGAGAAGGAGAGTGGATGTAAGATTATTCATAATCCGAACCACTATAAAAATCTGGTGTTCTTTATTGCTTTACTTTACTTTTCTGTCAATTTTTAATTTCTAGTTTATTAATCAAAGATTAAATTCAGAATCAAAGTTAAAACTAAAATATCAGGTTGCTTTTGATCTTGATCAAGTTGAGTTTAAAATTGAATTCCGCTGTGCTACTTGGTTTTTTGAGTAAGTTTGAAAGATTTTATAAAAATCTAAAAATCTATTCAACCCCCCCCCCCCCTTCTAGATTTTTCCTAGAAGGTTAATTCAAGTTTTTCTAAGATACTCAACTAAGTGGGACCAACAATACGCGTGGAATCAAGAATTTTATCAAGATAGTATGGTGTATCCTCCACACTATGATGAATGTGGATACAATAATTGGAGGAACTATGATGATAATTCTCTATTGCAACAAGTTCCCTCCAATTATCAAGATTGGAGATGTGATGAAAGTCCTCCCCCACCTCAAGAGATGTTCCCATATTATGAGCCTTATGATCTAACATTCGATCCATAGTGTGGATTTGAGTGTCAAGAAGCATCGGAAGGAGGAGATTACTATGATGAAAGGAGAAGCAATGAGTATGACTACCAAATGCCACAAGCTTCTTCTCATTATGAAGAATGGGGACTCCATGATGTGAGAGCTATCTTGCAAGAGATGCTTGGAGTATTGTTAAAAAGAATTGAGGAAAATGACCCTAGATGTGAGGAAATATTTTCCTTATATGAGAACGTCTATGAGACTAAAGCTATGGTTAATGCATTGATAGAGGGGAACATGGAAATCACCGAAGCTCAATTCATGGTGATAAAAAGTCAACTCAAATATTTCCTACTCCAAGTGAAGAACATAACCATCATGGAGAATCAAGAAGAAAAAGGGGAGGAAGAAAGTGAATGGAAAGATGAGAAAGAAGAGGGTCCAAGCAAGGAGAATGAAGTAGAAAATTCCCTTGAGGAAAGTGAGGAAGATGAATGTCCATTGATGGACATGAACAATAATGAGGAAGAAAATCTAGAAGTATCGAATGAAGCATTGAAGATTGAAATGACCATTTCTATACCTTCAAACTCTTCAAATTGTACTTTTATTGATATTGATGCTTCTAATGATTTAATTTTACCTCTTGTGAACTTTGACTATAGGAAGGAATTTATGAAGTGCTTGGGCATCCTTGAAAGAAAAGAATGGAGAAGGATAAAGGTGGGAGAGCAAAGGGGACAACCATGGACACTATGCATATCTATATTTGGTTGCCCTATCAATCATGTGAACCTCCTAGAGTTTGAAGCACAAAGATTGAAGTATTGTGGAAAGGAGGACCGCTATCCTTGGCCATTTCGATGAAGGAAGTTGGAAGTGAACGAATAAGTCCGGCAAAGGACAATAAAAATAGCGCTTGATGGGAGGCAACCCATCCTTTTTGTTTCTTTTGTGTGCTTTTTGGTAGCTTTGTATTTTTGTTTCATTTTTGGGAGAATTGGTTAGATACTTAATTGCTCATGCTTAGGAAGTTGTGTTATATGCTATGAGAAATAATTGAAGTATTGAGCTTATTGTTAATATCATTTGGAGTTGCATATATTTGTATCACTCTTATTCCAAGCTTTGAATTCATGTTATCATTCAAGTTTGGGGGTGTTGATCGTTTATTGTTAAAGTCCATCTCTTAGTGATAATTATTTTATGATGTTATGCCCGATTGTAGGTACATTTACTACATTGATTGGAAAAGATATCGAAGTTGCAAGGGAATTCAAGATCGAAAAGGAGGAAAAGTTTAAAAGTTGGTGAAAAGTGAGCAAAAAAAAAAAAAATAAGGAAGAGACCCCGGTCTCCTCGATCGAATGAGCGACCGGGCTTAAATCGAGGGACCAAAACGGTTAGTTTTTGCATATTTGGGTTTGTTGGGGTCGTAGAGGTCATTTTTAGGAGTTTCGGGGGTCAGGCCGGGTCCGGGAATCCGTAAAAATTCTCTGGACTTGACCCCGGGTCGAGGTGACCCATCCCCCGGGTCGAGGGGTCAACACTTAGTCAAAATTCGCAAAATAGCATACCCCTCGAGTCGAGGAGGTCAAATTTTCATATCCCTCGAGTCAAGGTCTGGCCCTCGAGTCGAGGCTGTTGATTTTTCGGGTCCCTCGAGTCGAGGCCTGAGTCTCGACTCAAGGCTGGCGGCATTTTTAAAAGTCGCGATTTAGACACAGAATCAGACATCACGAGTCGAGGTATTCCATCTTCTCCGATCCCCTTTCACGTCCAACCCTAATTCCGACCATATTGCTCGTAAATTCGCCGATCATTCACCATCTATTCACATCATATATTATCATTTGCATCAAAATTATATTTTGAGGGATTTTGAGAAGTCAATTTGGGGATTTCTTTGGTATTGCTTGGGTGTTCTTCAAGAATCGTTTCTAGGCCGAAATTAACACACAAGGTATGTAATTCTTACTCAATTGACCTTCAATTTTGTTCTTGTAATTGATTATTGCATGGGTGTTTTGGATTATGCAAATTTTGTATTGAATTTGATATTCTTTTAGGCATTTCTTCAAACACCTCATATGCATGGTTGTTATGAACGAATTTTGAGTCTTTGTGAGATTGTTTGGAGTGTTTGATGAGATTAGAAGCATGTCTAGGAATGATTGTGATGTATTGCTCATATATTTGTGAAATTTTGGCTTGGAATTGAATTTGTGCATATTTGTGGGAATTCCTAGTGATAATATTTTTGTTCAATTGGTCAAGTATTGATGAGTGTTGATGGAAGTGCATTATTGGTGATTGCTACTTGTCTAAATTACTTGCTAGATGACTTATTGATGTTGTATATTTTTATTGAGTTTAATTGGCATAATTTTGGTGAGCTTACTTGATTGTTGATAATTGTTAAGGCCATTTCTAGTTGAGTATGCACTTTTGGGAATTCTTGAGCACTTCTATTGATCGTATTTGCTTAGTTGACTATTTGACCATTTGTTGAGGCTTATTGCTTAGTCACTAGGAATTATTTGTGATTGGAGATTTCGGTGATTATTGACTCGTTCATGGTTTGATTGATATTATTCTTTGCTCATATTGCTATTAGTGGGAGCTTATAATTGCCTTGGGGAATTTTTGCAGGAAAGATGTTTAGGGGAGCTGATGGCCACAATTTTTCGGATGAGGAGTTCCGTAAGAAAGAGGAGGCCATTAGATTTGCTCACAAGATGCCCGCCGAGCTCGGTATTCAGTGGGACAACTTTAAGTGGCGGAATCACATCATACTATATGTAGAGATTTACAACAAGGTGGTCAAGACCCACCTTATCGACCACGATTGTATGACTTCCACGGGCATCGAGGAGGACATTCCTCGATTATTTGAGCAGATTAGGATGAGCGGCTTCTTAGCTAAGAGGCCGAGGACTTATTTGGGACTCACTCTCGAGTTCCTCTGTACGGTGAAGTTCAACAAGGCCAAGAAGGCAAAGTTTCCCAAGGCCATTACCTTCGAGTTGATGGGCAACGAGTACACATTGACCGTGAATGAGGTCAACGAGATTATTGGAGCACCCACAGACCCAGTGGGATCCCTCCTTAACATCCGGAAAGAGTACAATGCCAAAAAGTTCTAGAGGAGGATTTCAGACTCGGGAGCACCTGATCAGCCTCAGTTTATTCCCGAGAAGTCGAAGAGCACTAGGATCCGGAATCCGGTCGTGAGATATTTGGAGAAGATCCTCGCGAGCACCATATTTGCTAGATCAGAGTGGGGTGCCGTGGTTTCTGAGGAGTTATATGTACTCTGGTGCTTCCTACATAGTGTCAGATTTAATGCCACTGCTTACCTCTATTACTTGTTCGAGCGTGTGACGAGCACGAAATTTAAGAAGATACACTTTGGAGGGATGATCACACTCATTGCCGAGCATCTTGGCATTCCTACTCATAATCTGAGAGCACTAGAGGGCCCCGATTTGACGACAGATAGCATGCGGCGGATGAGGACTCTCGACCGCATTGGTAGGACTTGGTGCTTCCAGCAGCACCTAGGTGGCCGATTCCCTCTTCCCAACAAGAGGTTGACTACAGTCTTCGGTGCTCCAGGATTTGTGACCATCAACCTCCAGATATGGTCGTAGAGACACACAGAGGCGATTGACGCCTACACCTGTGAGCACGGAGATGTCCTCCAGGATGACGACGATGAGGAGGGAGGACAGCAGACTGGTTCTGATGATGAGGCTAAGGGTGAAGCTGAGGGTGCAGAAGCAGGAGATGGAGATGGAGATGGAGATGGAGATGGAGATGATGATGATGATGATGACGAGGAGGAGCAGGCTCAGGATGATGTGCCAGTACAGATGGATGAGGATCTGAGGCCGGAGATTAACATGTACTGCAGGACGAGATGCGGAGCCGGGAGTTTGAGGCTGGTAGCTCATCACAGAGGCAGTGGACTCTGACGGAAGAGATGTGGGCTGATAGTAAGAGGATGCAGCTCGAGTGCTTGACTCGGCAGGATGAGTGCTACCGCATGACGGAGGAGTCTCGACGGATGCAGGAGGAGTCTCTTAAGACTCATCAGGACATGTATGCACTCCTCCAGTAGTTTAGCTCGTGGAATTTCGGGCCGGGCCACTACCCTCCTCCACCACCACCGTCCGATTATTAGGGCTACTCCCCTACTTCCTCATCCCTCTCCTTTGTCCATTTAGATTCTTATTTCCTCTTGAGTGAATTGTATGAATTAATGTTGATTGGTTGGATTGTACTCGATGTTATGGATTTGATTTGATGATGCTTTGGATTATATGATGATTTGTATTGATGATGATTTTGATGGTTTTGATCTTATTGAGCTTATTGTCTTTTGATGATTATGTTCTATTGATCTTTTGGATTCCTTATATTTTGTGGGCTAGTATTATCTTGAGCTTAATTGTGGACTTATTGCATATATCTTTTAGTATCATTCTTGACATAGTGAATGTGCTTGAGATTATGTACATGTGCACTTGTGCTTGATTTGCAAGATATATTGAATTTTGATTTGATCATGAGTTGATTTGTAGCTTGATGCTAGCATTCTTGATAATTATGTGAGGATGAATGTGATTGAAAATGCTTGATTCATTGCTCAATTTAAGCCCGTGAGCTTTTGTGCCTTTATAATCATACATCTTATACGGATGATATGACTTCTTTGTGAGTGCATCATTCATGGATTTGTATACTAGAACTTGCCACTAGACTCGTTGATATTGATCTTTGTGTGATGTCATGAAGATGATAAGAGGCCATGCTTGATAGGATTAGTCACTTTGCCAAATTTTTCCCCACCAAGCTCATTTGATTTCCTTAGTGAGCCATGTTGAGCCTTATATCTTTATTCTTTGGCAAGCCAAGTGAAATTGAAACCATGTTACCTATTTTGATGAGCCTTATTGTCCTATGCTTAGTAGAACTTGATTGTTGGCTATAGATGGTGACTTGATTGTGAAGTGTGGTGGAAAATGATGTGCTAAGTTGATTGTTGAGAAAAAAAAAGGGTTGTAAAAAATTGAATTGTGAAAAAAATGTGAAGTGAAAAGAAAAAAATATTCAATTTGTGAGCTTAAGTGAAAGAAAGCTCAAGTGAATGGTGGTGATTGAACTCTAAATGCTTGAAGGAGAGTTGATTATCAAAGTTTGAGGAGATGAGTATTGTATTGCTTAGCTATCATTCAAGTCTCTACTACTTAGTCACTCTCATCCAAAAACATCCCACCTTTCCAAAGAGCCTACATTACAACCTAGAAAAAAGACCTTTTTGATTCTTCATTGAACACAAATGATTTTGATTGAGATTAAGTCTTTTGGCAAGCTTATGGAGTACATGTTTGTGAATTTGATGATTGAGTGCATTTATACATTCATACACTTGAGTGAAGAGTGAAACACTCCATGGAAAGAACAATGTGTTGAGTATTTGATTGAGCATTCATTTGAGCATGATTAATCTTGATGTCTAGTGGATAGTTTGCATTGAGACGTATGTTCATTGATGAGTTCAATTGTCTTCTATTTCTTCTATGGTGCCATGTGATATAATTGCAATCAATTCACTCCTTTGTGCTTATATGCTATGTTGCTCGAGGACGAGCAACACTTCGAGTTTGGGGGTAATTGATGCATGATTTTGAGGTGTATTTTAGCGCAAAAAGTGATCAAAAGTGTTAGATTTTGTGCATAAATGTGTAGAGTATCACTATTTTGCCTAAAAAGTATTACTTGTGAGATTATTGATGTTTTTCGTCCGTTTTACAGGTAAATCGGTGGAATTTGGCCAAACCGAGAGTACCAACATTCTTAGGATGAAGAGACGAACGAGACAGACGAAAATGGGGTCGGAGGCCGAGCCCCGGTTGAGAAAATGCCTTGGTCTCGATCTCTGGTTGAGGTCCAGAGGCCTCGACTCGAGGGTGAAGGCAGAAAAGCTAGGATTTGAAAAATGGAAGCAGCCTCGACTCGAGGGCTGAGCCTCGAGTCGAGGGATCGGTAAAATGGGGCATCCTCGAGTCGAGGGCTGAGCCTCGACTCAAGGGAGTGGATTTTCAGAATTTTGTCTATTTAAAGTCTGAAGCAGAGCATTTCAAAAGAACAATTAGATAGAGCAGTTAGTAGCGGTTTTGGAGCGATTTCTTAGGTCCCAAGCCAATTTCTCCTTGTAGGTAGAGTAGATGGTAGATTTAGATTTAGATTTCTATTGCTGATCCTTAGATTAGCATTAGATTAGCATTTGATCTCATAGTTGTTTACTCAATTCAAGCTTGTATTGCATTGGAGAAGTGTATTGAAGACTCAAGCATTCCTATTTTTGTTGATTCAATTCAATTGGTGATGTTCTTCCTCTTATGTCTTTTTAATTTCTTAATTGTTGTGATTTGCTTTGTGTTTATGCATTTATATTTTCTTCCCATGGATTTTGCTCATCGCACCATGGGCTAACTCTCTTGTGCTTGGGTTAATTGAAATTGAGGATGATTTGATTGCATATGCTATGATTGTCGATGATTGTTGATCAATTGAGTTAGATTGCTTCCTAATTGTGATTCTCAATTGTGCTTCATGCAAAATTATCTCTTTAGATTAATGTTTGATCACCCTAGCAATAGACAAGAGTTGAGCTAACGTGATTAGGGATTAATCGGGTTATAATTATGTATGAATGTATGGATTGGGTGCTTCGGAATCGAGAGATTAGTTGCACTAAGGATACTCACATTAGGCATTGTGTTATTACTGGAGTGATTAATTTCATGATGGTTTTATGCTTTCTATCTTAGTTGATTTGCAATTTGATGCAATTGTAGCTTGTTGATCATTGATTCCTTGATGGATGTTAGCCCTAGCACCAAAATCCCCCATTTATTATTTGTATTTGTGCTTGCCTCTTAAGTGTTCGATCATTTACCTCTTTGTAGTGTTTGAGTTTATTTCTTGCATTTTGTTGTATTTTCGTTTCCAAACCCGCCTTGCAACAATAGTCACCGATAACTTGTATTTCTAGGCCTCACGTGCATACTTTTTCCCTTGGGTTCGATATTTTTGATTGGTCTTAATACCGCTTGCCGGAAAACTATAAATCAATTACAATCCAATAATAATATAAAAAATACAAGTTCTAAACTTTGTGTTCTTTTGTTGTGTTTCTTCTCAAAATTCTCAAGGTCAACCCGTTCTTCTTTTCTTTTCTGCGTACCTCTCTTTTTTCTTGTTCAGGTTCATTCCCCCATGTTGACTTTTCTCTAAAATGAAGGAATCAATTCTTCCCTTCAATTCTCTGATCAGCAAGCACTGGTTCCCTCCTGATTGCACCTCCGAGAAAGGTAAGTATGACTTTTGATTCTCTACCGTTGGCTCGTCTTCCGGTCTCCCAAAGTCATCCAATTTACCTGTATTTAATAGAAAAATAATATATCAAAGTAAATGGAACAAAAAATAATAATAAGTGGAATTAATAATATTGTAACTAAAAAGTGATTATAAAATAACCAATCCGAGCACATAAAATTATACATAAATTTCCATTTATCAGGGGGACACTCTTTAACAAATATAGAAATTAGTAACATATGTTAGAACATTTGTTTTAGTAAATTGGGTAGCTTAATAGATGACAAATGAAATATTGTTTAATACAAAGTAAAGTTGAACTGCATAAGATGCATCATGTTTTAAAAGATGTTCGATTTTATGCGTAATTTTTCTCAAAATCATTAGACTGTGATATTTCATATACAAAATAGTATTACTTTGTATACTAACCATACTTACATACCAAGTTCACCATAAATCTTTCATGAGCCAAGCTCATAGAAATTTGACAAAGTATAATGAAATTTATTTTGCATATTGTGTGTATTTTTTAATAATATTAGTTATTTTATTAAAATATTTTAGGTTGGTAGTGATACTCTATAATGAAAACAATTATATTGAGTTGTACGGTAAAACTAGTTTATAAAATTATTTTTACATTTATTTTTTAATCTCCCTCTTGAGTTTAGAGTTAAGTAAATTTTCATCAAAGAAATCATTTTTTACGGATGTTGATGAAGATCTTAAAAAATTAATGTTCATAGTTTATGTTTCTTATTGGATTAGATTAAGTTATATTAATTGTTGTTATATAAATAATTGGAGTGTAAAGATTTATTTTTGGATTCATGAACAACTTAATCTTGAAAATATTCATATGCAATTATATTTCAAGGCAAAATGTTAGGATCAATTATTCTTCCACAAACACTTACTATTACAATATTACATATGCAATAAAAAAAATATTGCATATGCAATATTGGTCTATTTAACGAAGATTTAAAAAACTAAAACTCGTGAACCCTTTGCGGGTCATACTGGCTTAAATAGATTTTTTTTTAAAAAAAATCATACAAAATCAAATAGAAAAAGAGTTGGTCTCTTATGGAGTGGTTGCATCCATGCATACGGGTCATTTTGATCCATTTTTTTAAAATGAGTTGACATTTAACACACACACACACACACATATATATATATATATATATATATATATATATATATATTATAGAAATTCAAAATTTATTGTGATTTGTGTTTAGTCTAGTGGTACAATTTGAGAGGTTTATGTTTGAGGTCAGGAGTTCAACCTCTTCATAATTTTTTTTTTACTTTTATCCTTTAGATCCCCAATTTCTCTCTCTGCATCGATCCCCAAGATCCTTAATCAACACATTTTTTTTTCTTCTTTTCTTTAGATCCCCAATTTCTTACTTTTATCCTTTAGATCCCCAATTTCTCTCTCTGCATAGATCCCCAAGATCCTTAATCAACACATTTTTTTTCTTCTTTTCTTTATATCCCCAATTTCCCTGCGTTGATTTTCAGAGTTTTAAATCCAAATTTCGGTGACCTCTGCGTCAATCTTCAATATACCGAGCAACATGGATGATGATTTCGAAAAAGGTTAGTTATACAACACTATTTTTCAACAATTACCATTTTAGATTTTGATTAAATGTGAAGTTGAAACCATCTTAGATCTTTCTGCTTTTGAAGAATATATAAGGATGATAATACCGTATTTCTATATCCGTTTAATGAATCTCTTTCTATATCTTACTTTAACAAATTCTATGTTTACTTGTAATTAGTTGTTGCAAATCGAAGATAAAATGGACTGTTGATTCAATGTGGAAAAAAAAAAAAGCAAGATACGAATTATTCTTACTGATACTTTTTTTCTATTTATAAATTATACATGACACTTTTTATTAATAATAAATGACACTTTTTAGTTTAATTTAATGACACTTGTCGTTTTTCTTCCTCACATATTTATAGTATTTCATAGTTCTTGGTTATTCTAACTGTGCAAAGTAAGAATTTTAAGTTTGAGTTGAATGGTTCGATTCTTTTTCGTGACATCTTTTTCTTTTTTACAAAATTTCAGATACAAGGTTGAGTATAATTCAACATGTATCTACTGAAATTGAACAAAACAAAGAGGCATCTCTCATGGAGAATGAAATTCATGATTTGACTACAATGATTGATAATTTAAATGCAATGGTAGAAGATGAAATAACTGAAGAACGCATTGACAACACCAATGAAGTTAAAAAATTTATTAGTAGCACTTAACTAATAACGAAAATAATAAGAAGTGGGAGCATTTTTCAGTAACAAGTGCTAGCACTTTTCAGAAATAAGTTCTAGCACTTTTCAGAAATAAGTTCTAGCACTTTTTAGTAACAAGTGCTAGCACTTTTCAGAAACTATTAGTACTTCTATATAAATATAAATAGGACTTTCAACAACACTTTCAATAAGATAACACTTATCACTAAATTTTCAAAGAACTTTACAATAAGAATTAGTAGCACTTAACTAGTAACGAAAACAATAAGAAGTGCTCACTTTTCAGAAACTATTAGCTCATATGTATAGTATTTCATAGTTCTTATTAATTTTGATTGTGCAAAGTAAGAATTTTATCTTTGAGGTGAATGATTCGATTATATTTTTTTCTTCTTTACAAAATTTCAGATACAAAGTTGAGTATAATTCAACATGTATCTACTGAAAAATGAACAAAATAAAGAGGCATCTCTCATGGAGAATGAAATTCATGATTTGACTATAATGGTTGATGATTTCAATGCAATGATAGAAGATGAAATAAATGAAAAAGACATTGACAACACCAATGAAGGTAACAATTTTATTAGTAGCACTTAACTAGTGACGAAAATAATAAGAAGTACTAACACTTTTCAGTAACAAGTGCTGCACTTTTCAGAAACAAGTGCTGCACTTTTCAGAAACAAGTGCTAGCACTTTTCAGAAACTATTAACACTTTTAAATAAATATAAATAGGACTTTCAACAACACTTTCAGTAACAAGTGATAGCACTTTTCAGGAAGAAGTGCTAGCACTTTTCAGAAACTATTATCTATATAAATATAAATAGGACTTTCAACAATATTTACAATAAAATAACACTTATCAATAAATTTTAACAACACTTTACAATAAGAATTAGTAGCACTTATTATATCAGTAAAATATATGTCAAATTATTATATTATATACACTTACTCTCTTCAGGGAATTTGAAAAAGACCATGAAAGGTATTTCTACTACAAGTAAAATTGTTAAAGAACACGACACCATAATAATATATATGGTGACATCACCTAAAGGGGATAGCAGCAATGAAGTAATCTTTGATAGTAGCATAAAGTTAATAACATGTGACTGTTTAGGTTTTGAAGAATTTGGAATGCTGTGTTATCACTCTTTAAGGATTCTTCTTATAAATTCTATACAAAGAATACCAGATGCTTACATAAAAAACAGGTGGACAAAAATTGCAAAATCAAAAGTGTGGGACAAGTTTGGGAGAGTGTTGAGTATTACTGCAAAATGTGGTAAATCCATACCATGGAGGCATGACATTACAAGGAAATTCTATAACCTTGTATTGAGATCTGAAGATAATGACGAAGCAATAAGGATTATTGAAGAAAATTTAGAAAGAGACTCGTCGACTATTGATGCATTGTGTTGTGGGGAGAGTGTTAGAATGTTGAGCGGTGAAAAATTATCATCAAATATATTGGACCCTGCATGTTCAAAGATAAAAGGTAGAGGCAAATGAGCAAAAGGACATTTTGAGATGAGCAAGAAAAAGAAAAGAGAAACGTCAACTTCAGTTCAAGCAAACGAATTTGGTTCAAAAACTCCAAAACCACATTTATTTTAGATTTTATTTATGCAAGACAATGTTAATTTTTAAGTAGTGTAATACTTTTATTATGACATTTTTCTGTTAATTTTGTTGGCACTTTTCAGTTATAACATCAAGCACTTTTTATTAATAATAAATAGCACTTTTTAGTAGAAATGCTAGCACTTTTCAGAAACTATTAGCACTTATATAAATACAAATAACACATTTTTAGTTATAACATCTAGCACTTTTCATTAATAATAAGTAGCACTATACTGTTTAATTTTCATGGCACTTTTAGTAATAATAAATAACACTTTTTAGAAATAATAAATAACACTTTTTAGTAATAATAAGTAGCACTCTACCGAAGATATAAAATGTGCATGATAATTAATTCCTCATAACACAGTAAAAATCCCGCTGAATTAATGACTTATAATTTCATGATAAAAGAACTATCGTGTCCTTTTGTTTGTGTAATAACCTTTTTTTTTAAAGAATATGAGTGACATAATGATATTCCGATGGTGTGGTGAATGAAAAATTAAGACAGAAACATGCAATTAAGCAAAGAAACAAGGACACTTCGATCTAATTCTAATTCTTCTGCTTGAATTAACACAGAATGAATCTGAATTAACACAAAATGAATTAGAAATAAAATGATGACAAATTGAACTAACCAAACAACTGATAAAAATTTAGAACAAATTGAATACAAAGCAGGAGCTTAAATACAAGAAATTTAAGAAACCTAAATTCGACAGAAAAATCTAGAAATCCACAAACACAAAATCGAAAACAAGAAGCCCAAATCCACGAATTACATAATTATAAATACAATTACACTGAAATGTCCAACAAAAAACTGAAGGAATTTGAACAAATTAAGCTATGCACAAAAAAAATTGAACCAACCAAATGGGCGGAAATGAGAAATTCCGCAGTCTTCCTCCGCAGCAGGAATTCCTCTACCCAATTCTCAACTCTCTAATGTTCGACCGTGGTCGTTTCCTCCAGCCATACTTTCGAGCTCTATAAAAGGCGACAACGGAGAAGAGAAACGAAGGTAAAAGACGGTTGTATGTCGACGGATTGAGCGCAACGCCGACGGATGACGATGAAGGTAATGGGAGAGATTGGAATTCGGGCGAGATTGAAATTGGTTTGAGGAAGTCGGATTTTCTTACCCGAGTGCATAGATGCGGTAACCGCATATGAGACTTTGCCATAGAAAGAAATCACGCTTTCATGTTGTATTTACTATAAAAGTAAGTAAATGTTATTATAAGGACAAGTATTTGTTACTAGACTTTACAAAAATAAATATATTGTCACGTGTTACTATAAAAATAAATATGTGTTTCAATTAGGACAAGTATATTGTTCATGCATTACTATATATTTTATTGGTTCAAGCCCTGAAAAATATGTCAATTATCAATACGAAGCCTAAAAGGTAAAATTTATAAATTCGGGACTTGAAAGAACTTTAACTGTCATTACAATGAATTATAGCACACTATAAGAAATTAGACTTAATTTTCATGATGAATTTTTTCGCAACGACATAAAATTTGTCACAATTTATTACTCTAAAGTGACAAATTTTATATTCGTCATCATAAATCTTGAATTTGCGATAAAATAAAATTTTATCACAATTAATTAAAAAAATCATCGCTAATTTATAAGTTTCATAATTTTGACAAAAAACTCATCACAATAAACTTTTGGCAACGAAATTCAAAATAATTGTGGACAGTATATCATCATCATAAAAAATAATATATTTGTGACGATTCAATATTTTGTCATTAATTATTCAAAATAATTAGTGGCACTCTTATTTTATCACAATATTAATTGGTGACGATGTATATTATAAATGGTGACGATAATATTCGTTGTATAGTAAAATATTATTGTGACGATGTAATATTTTATCATTAATTATTCAAAATAATTGGTGACACACTTATTTTGTCACAATATTATTTGGAGGCGATATCCATTGTAATTGGTGACGATAATATTCGTCGTACAATATAATATTTTCGCGACAATACAATGTGGTGTCACTATTAATTATTCAAAATAACTAGTGACACACGTATTTTATCACAATATTATTCAGTGACGATGTTCATTATAATTGATGACGATTAGTGACACATATATTTTGTCACAATATTATTTGTTGATGATGTACATTGTTATTTGTGATAATAATATTCGTCGTATAATAAAATATTTTCGTGATGATGAAATAATATTTGGTAACGTTGTTCATAGTAATTGGTGACTATAATATTGATTGTATAATATAATATTTTTGTGACGATGTAATATTTTATAATTAATTATTATAAATAGTTAGTGATGCACGTATTTTATCACAATATTATTTGGTGATGATATTCATTGTAATTGGTGACGATCATATTCTTTCAATTTTTTTCTTATATAATAAAAATGATAATACAAAAAAATAATTCAAATTTGAACCCAAGACCTTTTAAAAGGTATCAATCAACACCCACCATCTAAGCTATATATTTTCAATATTTGTAATTAAAATTTATTATTTAATGTTTCAAACATCAATTTTACTTATCTAAAAAATGATAACGCAAAAAACTAATTGAGGTTTGAACTCAAGACTTTTTAAAAGGTGTCAACAAACATCCACCATCTAACCTAAATATTTTTAATTTTTACATTTGAAATGTATTATTTATCATCAGGTTTGAACTCAAAACCTTTCATAGGAAGTCAACAAAGGTTTGAACACAAGATCTTTTGGAGAAACCCTAAACCCTAAACACAAACCATCTAAACTACTTATTTTAATCTTTTATGTTTGAAATTTATTTTTTCTTATTTTTAAACATCAATTTTTTCTTATATACGAAAGATAATAATATAAAAAAGCAAAATAATTCCATAGATGGGGGTTGACCTAGTGGTGAGGGCTTAAGAGTTAAGAGTGTGATGCTCTATAGGTCTCAAGTTTGAAACCCATTAGGTGCAAATAATTTTTGAGATGGACCAGAGCTTTGCTCTGCCTTTAAGTGGGGGTCCCGTTAGTGGACGGTGGTCCCCCAAATTAGTCGGTCTTTAGATCGGGACCAGAGCTTTGCTTTGGCTTTAAGTGGGGGCCCCGCTAGTGGACGGTGGTCCCCCGCATTAGTCGATTTTTGGGCCGGATACCGAGTTATTAATAAAAAAAGCAATTGTCGTCGTTTCCACATCATTTAGTGACAATGCAAATTTTATCACTAAATCATACTCTTTAGTAACAAATATTGTCGTCATTATATATATACACATATTACAATAAATATTATTTTGTCACGAACAAATACCTTTTTTTTTTTTGTGACAAATGATACAAAATATAACAAAATCGTTAATCTAATTGTGACAAAAACGACGTTACTAAAATTTTATCATATTAGTCATATTTTGACAGTCGTCACAAAAAATTATTTTTTTAGTGACGATAAATGAAATCGTCTTGTAAAATTGATTATTTAGTGATGATATTAAGTGACGAAATTTTGAAGTCAAATGTGACGATTTATATGTCACTATAGATAAAATGTTACAGTGACGATGACCTTTATCGTCATCAAATGATGACTTTTCATGATGAAGCTAAATAGTGTCACATTTACCCAAATACGACGCACATAAGATGACGTTCTTTGAAACTAAAAATTTCGTCACCATATACTTATTTTGACAGAAAATGATGTTCTTGTGACGAACTCTGTCGTCACGATTTGTCAAATTTCATGTAGTGATGCATGCTAGGGAACAATGAACGAACCTAAACATTCGTCATCTAACTGGTCCTCCAAGTTATTCAAGTCATCCTTCATAGTTACTCGCAGTGGCGGATTTAGAGGGGTACAAGGGGTTACACTTGTACCCCCAAATTGAAAATTTCCATCAATTTTTAGGTGAAAAAAAATTATTTGTTCCCCCAATAATTTGAAATTTTACTACATTTTTTAAATAATATTATATTTATTATTTTTCGTATCCTCAAACCTAAAATTCTGGATCCGCCACTGGTTACTTGAGACCGTTGATGGTCACGCTGCATATAATTGGTAGCATCCATCATGACTACTTGTTGGGCAGTGAAAACATCCAACTGCTTAGCCTTTCTCAAAATTTCATTAAAAAAAAAATAATAAGAAAAGCTAGACCGTAAAATAAAGACAACCAAGGAAACAAATCAATATTAAAATTTAAAAAAAAAACCAACAAATGAAATACCAAAACTTAATAAAAGAAATAAATAATAGTCAAATATATTAAATTCTTCAAATCTTTACCATAGTTGATTTTTATAGTCATATTATACCCCACCATAACCTTTGCATTTCTACTACTTCGTATATGCCCACACAATCAATGCCTTAAGGAAATAAAATAGGATGAATGTACTGTTGAAAATACCCCAAGCTGTATTCTTTATTAAGGTAGTCTTATGTAAACTAATTTTATTATAAAATTGATTTATAACTAATGTAAAATAATACCGTTTAATGAACAATTAACACCATTCAGAACTGATAATTTAGGCTATAAATAATTATTATTCTTTAATAAAACAATTAATACCTTTCAAATTAGTTTTACAAATTAGTTTTACGAAACCAATTTAAATGTAACTAATTATCACTTGTCTACTTATTGATCACCAACTCAATTTGCACTTTTATTCAAATTTATTGACATCACAAAACAAAATCTATTAATTTATAATTTTATCTAGAGACAAACACATTATTAGCAATAATAATGGAAATAAGAATATGAAGATAATTGGGGTCATGACAAATGAAGTTTCCTTGACTTTAGCAACGTCCTAAACATAATATCCAAAGGCAAAAAAGGGCCCATAAGAAGATACATATAATCTCTCCATGCCCCAATCATTCACCTCGTGACATTTATCTTCATTTTTTTAACCTTCTGCTGAGCTGTTCTCTCGAGTCAACCATTACTACATGCTTATTCCCTTCTCATTTTTATTATTATTGGATAAATAATAAATATATTTTGCTTTGCTGTTATTTCCATTTAAATTAACCCACCATTTTTATTTTTTGGATATGCCAACATCCCTATAATTTTGTTCTCGATTCGATGCTAGGGAATAAGAAAAATATACCCGCAAACATAGTTCTATAGTTATTTTCACACATATTAAGAAATATTCTCTCTTTTCACCAAAAATATGCTCACACTGTCTTTTTCAACAATTTATTTTGTTTTACCATTCAACCATCACTTAATTTCTTCACATGTTATTGATTTTACACTCATGAACAACCACTTAACTCATAAATGGACCACACAATAGCCTAAAATACCCTTCTTTTATCTATGTTGTTTTAAAATCTGCCAAAACCAAACGAGCATACTTTTCGTGGACGGAGGGATTATAAGTTATTATGGTTATACATTAAATTTTTGTATTATTTTTTGATTTTGTCCATATATAAGTACCTAGATATTGGTATGGAAAAAAAAATGCATTAAATAGGGGTGGAGAGTAAATGAAAAATAAATAACACATTAAATATAGTAACTGACCTATTTTTATGGGACAGATGAAAATAGAAAGTAAGTCTATTTTTATAAGATGGAGTGAGTAATAAATAGTATAAAATGAAGTTGGTATAAAGCTTATATCTACTCTTTGAGAATCTCCTTCACCCTTCCAAAATTCTCCATTTCAAAATACTCAAATTCTAGACATTTGAGTTACTTATGATATTTTTTTAAAATTTAATTCTTTAAATGTTAATCTATATCAATCATTTTCTCTAATTAAAATCTCAACCATACATTTTCTCTTTCACATCAAAAGATTAAAATTAGGTTTTACATATATTATTTGCTATGGTATTATTGGGATATATTTTTTTTTTATTTAAAATTTTCAATGTATATTTTAAAAAATATTTCATATTAATATAGTAGAAAATTATAAATCTATAACTTCAATAGACAATCATTTAAAAACGGTTTATTATACATTATCTAAAATATACAATTTATAATACTATTTTGTCTGCGTAAATCACCTTCTATTCACTATAAACTACTATTTTTGAATTCTTTGGATCATGAGTTAGAATTATTTGTGACATTCTTTTTAATTAAAAATTAATTTTTTAATTGCAAAATTAATTGACTATGTGTATTTTAAGTAATTAAATATTGTAAATTACCCAAAAAAAAAAAATTAACACATCAAGTGCAAATTTTTTAAGTTATATTAAAGATCAATGTTTTCTAATACTTTTTAAAAATAAATTTTATGTTCATTGTACTTATATATTAATTCTCATTTATATTATTTCAATATATACAAAATTTTCATAGAAGACAATGAAAAAAATGTATGCATTCTATCCAAAATTTTTGACCAAATAATAGATGATTATATATATATATATATATATATATATATACTTACTTAATTAGTGAAATTAATTACATCTACCTCTAAAAAATAAAATATACACCTCTAATTTTTATTTGAAATGAATTTGCTACCAAAAATAACTTATATAATTAATATTCAACAAGCTTTATAAATATATTTGATCATGATAAGTGGTTAATTGTGCGTAAATTATGTGCGAATATTGATTGTTTAATTATTAATTTCTAGCACAATTCGTAGTAATTCCGCTTATTACGTTTTCTGTCGTCAGTTTACTTTGAGGTGTTATTTTTATATTAATTATAGGTAAATTGATCGACGTTGGGAATCGGAGCGTGTGTCAGGCCGATGGAAGAGAGAATCTGGCAACATAAATGCGCAAATTAAAAGAGGATTTGAGGATTTCCTTATTGGGAAAAGAAAAGTAAAAGGTGAAGGGGGGACGAACCTGGACAGGGAGAAAAAGGGGGAAAGAATTTAGAGAGGGAGAAAAGAAGAGAAGAACTTACGTAGAGTTTGAGAGGCAGAATTGGAAGAGGAGAACGGAGATTATTGTTTACATTTTCTTTGTGAAAACAAGTTGTAAGATTTTTATTATTGTCGTTGTTCGTTAATCATGTCTAGTAGCTAAACTTTTATTTTCTAGTCCGAGGATGCTAAACTTTGAACGGTTCGAATTTCGTGCAAATTAGTATAAACGTTGTTATTCAATTCTTGTCTTGATTTTATTATTGTTTGATTATATGCTTTGCATGTTTTAAATAATAGATAATTTAGGATTGATCACCCTAATTGTTTACTATTTATCTCTAGCTAATTCGCAATTTTGTAATTCGTAATTGTGCAAATTTGTGATATGGTAGCGAAGAATAATAATATTTAAGTCGTATGATTCGAACGTTTCGATTTCATAGCTTAATTTTTCCTATCGTTTTAGGGCGAATGCATTCTAGGAATTGAATCCCGAATACATGTTTTAGGATTATTCCTGGGATAGATTAATCAAGGGTCGTACTTTTTGGTTAATTAAACTTAAGAAACGATTCGAACTAGTTTGGTCGTACCACTGGTTTAGGGAAAAGATTCGAGAAAGAATTTGAATAGACGTGGATATTATTTTGAGTTAGGAAAACCGTTCAGAGGGAAGCTATCCGAGGGCTAGATTGTTTCTTATATTGTTTAAACACATTTGTGTGACTTGTTTATTTAATTTAATCTGTTGAATATTTGTTTGAGTAAATAGTGTAGTCGAAAATCAATTCCCCCTATTTTGTTACTGTTTTATTTCGCACAAATTATTTCAATATAATTACTCAGTTCCTCGTGGGATCGACCCCTTACTTGCTCTACTACATTAGTAGGTTGGTTCGGGTAATTAATTTATTTTTGGGTGCCGGCGACAGCACACCAAATTTTGGCGCCGTTGCCGGGGAGTTGTTGGTAATTTTGTTGAATTGTTTTTGTGTTTTTAATTTGTGTTGAAAAAATTCTGGAAAAAAGTTTTAAAAAAAAAAGTTTTTTTTGCTGGAAATTTCATGTTTGGACTTGCTTGCGTATTTCATTTCCTTAAGTTGAACACTGACTCCTTCAGTGTCTTGGTTTGTTTCTGGAAAATTTGTGGAAAATTCTGGGAACTGGTTCTTTACGTTCTGGAACTTAATTTTTTTTGCTGCTTGTTTGCTAACACTGACCCCCTCAGTGTCTGCTCAGAATTTTTATTGCAGTGAATGATCACTCGTTCAGATCGAAGTACATCACTCGAGTTTGATCCAGAAGTAGAAAGAAGAGCTAGGCAGCTTAGGAGAGAGGCTCGATTGCGGAGACGAATAGATATATTTTGGGTCGAATAGAGCCCAGGTAAGGTTAAAGGTCCGAAGGGTAAGCAAGAGCCCAGTAAGAGGTACAGAGAAGGAGAAGGTATAGCTAGGCCCAAGATCTCGAAAGGACCCAGATGCGCGGGTATCTAACAGGATGTTGAGATATTCCCTAAAGGAGGCTCTAGCGGTTAACTATAAACCCGCAGGATAGAGATTAGCTGATAAGCAAGCGAAGACTTGGTCAAACAAATCCGGTAAAGGATATTTGGAAGGATCTAGAAGCGGTTATCCTGAGGAAAAAGGAATAGAACGTGGGAAAAGGATGGAACGTGGGAGGAAACACGATGATGAGTGGAGAGCTTCATCGGAGGGTGGAGATAACTGTTCTTTTTCAGGTATTATTTATATACGATCAGTACAAAGATAAAAGGTACGAATTCACTTATCAACTTATCACACTTTGAACACGATATTCTATCTTTATCACTTAATCAACTAGTTTATATTAGCTCCTTGATGTCCCTTACTGGGTATTAAGGGCTCTCCTTTCATACTCTTTCCGATCACTGGCCTGAGCATCGGAGTCCCTAATCCGGGGACCTCTCCGGAAGGTTTTGCAGGTATTTGGAGCTCGGGCACGGGTTCGGATCGTGAAGTTATAGATCGTGTTTAAGGTGTAATTCTACGAATCTCAGGTACAGGGTTCGATTCTTGCTAGCGTGACTTTATTGCACGCATCAAGTGGCACCGTCTGTGGGAAGCTTGAGTCTAAGATGTGAGTTTCCTTTATAATCGTGATTGCTATGGCTGGAGGACAAGATGAACCTAAGAAAGAAGGTGGAGGAAAAGGTCGGCCATCTATGGCTGTCCCCTGCTATTGGGGCAATTGTGAGAAGAGAAGTGGTGTCGCCTCGTACAGCGGCGAGTGTTAGCCCAAGTTTGGAAAGGGCTCAGACGGACCTTCCTACACCTAATCCACAAAGGGAGGAAGGGAATGTGGTCTTGGGGACGAATCAGGCCCCAGTTGGACCAAGTGCCAGCAGAGAAGAACCACCTGCCCTACCTCTGGCCGGACAAGGTGACGAGTTAACACCGGCGGTGGTTTTCGGTACAGGAGGTCCTACACCTGAATGACTTTTGGTCCCTGAGGTACCAGTGGCTCTCAGGGAGCAGATTGATGTCACAATGAAGTCTATGTTGGAGGCTATGCTTAGAGAGGGAGTGCAGTTTCCAGCACCTCCAGAAGGGAACGAGAAGGAAATCAACAGAGAATCCGTGTTGGTATCATTGCAAGCACGCAGGTCCGACGCGAAGGACAGGGCGAGAGCCCAGAAGCCCGCGGACAAGGATGAGGTTATTTCTGGACAGGCTCTTGAGGAGCCGGAAGTGGAGATATTGAGGAACGTTCCACCGGAAAGAAGGGAGACTAGAGTAATGGCAGAAGGTAAAGGTGATTCTCATCCGAGGAATACGGGGGGCCAAATCTCGGCCCTCCAAAGGTAGATTGATAGCATGAGGAGGCAAATGAAAACCAGGGTTAGTGATTCTCAACCTGTGTCTGGTTCACAATTTTCTAATGAGATTTTGCAGGATGAGTTGCCTCAGAATTTCAAGCCTTTTAATTATGAGTACATGGGACTTTGGACCCTTACGAGCATCTTGTACGCTTTGAGAATTCGGCTCTCTTGCACCGCTACAGTTAAGGAGTCAAGTGTCGGGTCTTCTTGACAACCTTAGCTAAAGCCGCTTAATAATGGTTTAGTCAGTTAGGACCTAACACCATCAGCTCATTTGAGGAATTTAACAACCTGTTCCTGCATCAGTTCGCTAGTGCACGAAGACAGCCAAGGACAACATTGACATTGTTAAACATGCAGCAAGGGGAGAAGGAGAGCTTGCGAGCTTTCCTGAAGAGGTTCAACCAAGCTGCCTTGGTGGTACCTTCAGCATCAGCGGAGGTTAAAATTAATACTTTAACCAACGGATTGCGCGATGGAGATCTGTTCTCTTCCTCGGCGAAGAAGCCTGTCGATACGTTCGATGAGCTGCTACGAAGGGCCGAAAAATATGTAACTTTAGAGGAGGTGCGGAAAGCCAAGAGGAATGAGATCAAACCAGTGATGGGAGAACCAAAAAAGAAAGGGACGGAGACTAAAGATACAGCCCCGACAGCAGCTGCATCAGTGTGTACACGATCCCAGAATAGGTTTAAAAAGTATACTCCACTGAAAATAGAGTCTGCAGAGGTTCTGGACGTCGCAGCTGATCATCTAGAGATGAAGCTTTCCTGGTCAAGAGCAAGAGGACCTGTAAAGCCTAAGAAGGACAAGTTTTGTCGTTTTAATAATGAGTATGAACATGATACTAACTAATGTTTTCATTTGAAGGATGAGATCGAAAGGTTGATACAGATCGGACAGCTGAAGGAATTCATTTATAGGGACCGACAGAGCCCTCGGAGGTTCAAGAGGAAAGAATCTGAAGAGAATGTGGAAGACAAGCACTGAAGTTCACAAGACCGTCCAGAAGGGCAACCACCGCCCAAAAGAGGGGCGATTCAAATGAAAATGGGAGGTCCTGCTGAAGGAGATTCGTTCTTGGCGCGAAAGGCTGTTATTATGGCCCTGCACGTTGGACGGAGGTTCGAGTCCAGAGAGATAGGGCGACTGATATCTATACCACACATCCAGTTCGGGCTTGAGGATTGTGGGGAGACCTAGGGACCTGACAGTGATGCACTGGTAATTACTACTGATATTGCTGGATATGATGTGGCTCATATTTTTGTGGATACAGGGAGTTCGGCGGACATCATGTTTCTGGACTACTTGAAGAGGATGAACTTGAGTGTGAGATTGGAGTCGATTGATACGGCCCTATATGGGTTCACTGGAGGAGCTATTCAGCCGCTGGGACAAGTAATGTTGCAGGTGGGTCTGGGAATGCCCCCTCGAAGGAAGGTCATGATGGGGACGTTCCTGATTGTGGATGTGTCGTCCTCATACAATGTAATATTTGGAAGGCTAATCTTGAATACATTCCAGGCGCTAGTTTCCACTTATCATATGAAGATGAAGTTCCTAATAGAGAATGAAGTAGGAGAGGTGAAAGGGGATCAATTCCAGTCTCGAAGATGCTACGTGGATTCTGTTAAGTTGGCTGACAAAGCTTACTTTAACCAACTTAACAGGATCAGAGGACTTGATCCGGAGCAGAAGAAGTGCAAGATCCTCCATGAAGAGGAAGAATGGCCCTCTAAGATACAAGCCGAGGAGGAGCTGATGCCGGTGGAGATATTCCCAAATAAAATTGGGTTTACTACCAAAATTGAGACTCAGATAGAACATCAAGTCGTTGAAGAGGTAATACGTTTAATAAGAGAAAATGCTGACCTGTTTGCTTTTTCACCATTAGATATGAAGGGAGTACCTCCGGAGGTGGCGATGTATTCTCTTAATGCTGACCCTAAAGTAAAGCCAGTAAAGTAGAAACTTCGGCACTTTGGAGCTGAGAAGGATCTGATCATTAGAGGGGAGGTGAAGAAGCTATTGAATGCAGGGCAAGTCAAGAAGATTGAGTTCTTGGAATGGCTGTCTAACGCCGTTCTGGTCCCTAAGGGGGGTGGCAGGTGGAGGATGTGCATTGACTTCCGTGACTTAAACAAAGCATTCCCCAAAAATAACTACCCATTGCCAAGGATCGATCAACTGGTGGAATCCACAGCCGGGTTCGAGTTTCTTAGTATAATGGATGCATATCAAGGATATCACCAAATATAATTTTATCCGGGAGATATTCCAAAGGTCAGCTTTATTGTACCTTGTGGAACTTTTAGTTACGTGAAGATGCCCTTTGGTCTAATAAATGTAGGAGCTACTTATTAGTGCATGGTGGACAAGGTATTTCGGGAGCAGATAGGTAGGAACATGGAGGTATATGTGGATGATATGCTGGTGAAGCGCCAGAGAACCCCAGAGCATGTCGCAGACTTAGACGAATTCTTTAAAGTGATACGAAGGAACGAAATTATGTTAAACCCTACTAAATACTCCTTTGGAGTCAGAGCAGGTAAATTTCTCGGATACATGGTGAATCAAAGAGGAATAAAGGTGAACCCTACAAAGGTACAAGCAGTGCTGGACATGCAGCCCCCTAGGACCTTGAAGGAACTCCAGACGTTGAACGGGAGGATGACTGTTTTGAGCCGGTTCATAGCCAGATCAGCAGAAAGGAGTTACCAGTTTTTCTGCATCCTCGGGAAAGGATCTAAATTCACTTGGGACGGACGATGTTTGGCGGCTTTTGAGGACCTTAAGGCCCATTTAGCTCAACTCCCGACGCTTACGAAGCCCTTACCAGGTGATATCTTGTACTTATATTTATCTGTGGGAGAGTACTCGTTGAGCACAATGTTGATAAAAGAACAAGGTTCTGAATAGAAGCTAGTGTTCTATGTAAGAAAGCTTATCCAAGAGGTGGAGAGTAGATACTCGGAGATTGAGAAAGCGGCCTTGGGTGTCATGATCACGGCGAGGAGATTGAGGCCCTATTTTCTATCACATAAGATTATTATCCGAACTAACTATCCATTGAAGCAGGTGATAGCTCGGGGCGGACCTTTCAGGGAGGATGGTGAAATGGGCCATTGAGTTGGGTGAGTATGATAAGAAGTTTGACCCTAGAAGAGCCATCAAGGCCCAAGCCTTGTCGGATTTCATCCAGAAGGCTACACGGCAAGAGGAAACTACACTTTGGAGGCTCTATGTGGACGGATCAACAACACTGATGGGTTCCTGAGCAGGCATTGTGATAATTGATCCTCAGGGATTAGAGACTCAGGTGGCCATCAAGTCCCAGTTCTAGACCTCTAATAACGGGGCTGAGTATGAGGCGCTGAGATGGCGGCAGAGTTGGTAGCTTAAGGTATAATTATATTTTCTTACTCTCAATTAGTATCCTAACAGGTGAATGGGGATTGTGAAGCAAATGATCCCAAAATGATTGCATATAAGGATCGAGTTAAGGAGCTGGAGAGTAGGTTCTATCGGTTTGAGGTCCAACAGATACCCAGAGAGGAGAACATGAAGGTAGATGGATTAGCAAAGCTGGCCAGCTCCTCGCCGATAGGAGGATCAGGCAAGATAACTCTTGTCACGGCCGAAAGAGAAGCAATAGAGCCAGTAATAGGAGCCATTGATGACACGACAGATTGGAGAAACGAAATCTAGAAGGCTTTAACTCAGGACCCTGTTGTAGGGACTAGGAGAGATAATCAATTTAAAATTTGATTCTGTATAATTGGTGATCAATTGTATAAGCGGTCATTTACATGTCCCTATTTAAGATGTTTATCATGCAGGGAAGGAAAGCATGTGTTGAAGGAGATGCACGAGGGTTGTGCGGCGGATTATGCAGGAGCCAGGGCACTGGCAAGGAGGACCTTGAGAGCCGGATACTTCTGGCCGACCATGAATGAAGATGCCAAGGAACTGGTGAAGAGGTGCGAGATGTGTCAAAAACACGGCCCGTTGATACACCTTCTAGCTGAGGAGATGGGGGGCTATGTATGCCCCGTGACCTTTTGCCAAATGGTGGATGGACCTAGTTGGGCCCTTTCCCCTAGCTCATGGCTAACGGAAGTTTCTGATTGTGGCTGTGGACTATTTCAGTAAATGGGTGGAAGCAGCCCCTTTAGCTAAGATTGATGAGCAGAACGTGATAAAATTCTTGTGGATGTTCATATGTTGAAGGTTTGGAGTTCCAAGGATCCTTGTGTCGGATAATGGGACCCAGTTCAATAGCGAAAATGTCCAAGAATGGTGTAGAGCCCTAAAGATCCGCCAGAAGTTCACTTTAGTTTCACACCCCCAAGAAAATAGCCAAGTTGAAGTCACTAATCGCATCGTGGTTAATGGGACCAAAATACGGTTGGAGGTTGTAGGAGGAGCATGGGTCGATGAGTTACACTCAGTCTTATGGGCCTACAGAACTACCTCTAGAGCCGCAACAGGTGAATCTCCTTTTCGATTAATTTATGGAACTGACGTTGTGCTACCTACAGAGATAGGGATGGGCACCCATCGGATTGAGCATTTCGATGAGGAGTTAAATGAGAACCTGATGAAGGAGAACCTGGACCTGTTGGAAGAAGAAAGAGAAGCGGCTAGAGTAAGGGCCGAGAGATACAAAGCCAGAATTAAAGCTGCTTATAATAAGCGAGTGATTCCCAGGACATTCGAAAAAGGAGACCTGGTGCTGAGAAGAGCCGACGCTTTAAAACCAGTCAAGAAGTTGGAGCCCAATTGGGAAGGTCCTTATAGGGTCACTCAAGTACTGCCCGAGAGAGCATATATTCTAGAAGAGATGGATGGAACACCTGTGGCACGTCCTTAGAACGTCACCAATTTGAAGAGGTTCTTCGTTTAGGAGTATTTCTTATTATTGCTTTGTAGTTGATTTTGTTGATTTGGATTATTCAAACTATTGTACTTTCGACCTACTAGTACTTTTTTTCCCTCTTATGGGTTTCCCACTGGGTTTTACCATAAGAGATTTTTTAAGGAGGCTAGCTTAGGTTCCTTCGGACCTATGTTGACACTGTCAATGGGGTATCTTGATTAATACAAATTCCTTTTCCAGTTTTCATTGAATGTTTACTTTAGGAAAAAAAAGTGGATTATATCTGAATTGACTTAGGTTCCAGTCAAGGATACATAACTCTCCATACACGATAATGATATTGGAGAAAGCAAAACAGTATAAGTGGATCTGAATATTCACTGAGGATCTTTTAATGTTCAAGAATGACCTTAAAAAGATTTTAAGGCTTAGAGAGAACCCGAATTTTGATTAAGTGAATCTGAATATTCATTTAGGATTTTTTAAGGTTCAAGAATGACCTTAAAAAGATTTTAAGGCTGAGAGAGAGCCTAGATTTCAATTAAGTGAATCTGAATATTCACTGAGGATTTTTTAAGGTTCAAGAATGACCTTAAAAAGATTTAAAGGCTCAGAGAGAGCCTGAATTTCGATTAAGTGAATCTGAATATTTACTGAGGATCTTTTAAGGTTCAGAATGACCTTAAAAAGATTTTAAGGCTCAGAGAGAGCCTGAATTTCGATTAAGTGAATCTGAATATTCACTGAGGATCTTTTAAGGTTCAAGAATGAACTTAAAAAGATTTTAAGGCTCAGAGAGAGCTCGGATTTTGATTAAGTGAATCTGAATATTCACTGGGGATCTTTTAAGGTTTAAGAATGACCTTAAAAAGATTTTAAGGCTCAGAAAGAGCCTGGATTTCGATTAAGTGAATCTGAATATTCACTTAGAATTTTTTAAGATTAAAAAATGACCTTAAAAAGATTTTAAGGCTCAGAGAGAGCCTGAATTTCGATTAAGTGAATTTGAATATTCACTTGGGATTTTTTAAGGTTCAAGAATGACCTTAAAAAGATTTTAAGGCTCAGAGATAGCCTGGATTTCGATTAAGTGAATTTGAATATCACTTAAGATTTTTTAAGGTTCAAGAACGACCTTAAAAAGATTTTAAGGCTCAGAGAGAGCCCGGATGTCGAATAAGTGAATCTAAATATTCACTGAGGATCTTCTAAGGTTCAAGAATGACCTTAAGAAGATTTTAAGGTTCAGAAAGAGCTCGAATTTTGATTAAGTGAATCTGAATATTCGCTTAGGATTTTTTTTAAAGCTCAAGAATGATCTTAAAAAGATTTTAGGGTTCATGAAAGAGCCTTAAAATTTTTTTCCGAATTATTAAGTGAATAATCATTCATTTATTGTTAGATCAAGAAAGTTTTGATGAGTTAAAAGTCGGTTCAGATGATCAGACGACTATGAAGAACAACTGAGACTGAGTCCAAGTACTAAGCCGATCAGACTAGGTCATCAACTGAGCAAGTCAGCTGAAGACTGGAAAGTTGCAAGTCGTCTGGAGACAAGTTCAAATCTAGTCATCTGTAGGAGACGATTATGAAGAGCTCAGACGAGGTCAAGACATGCTGAGTAGAATAAGAAAGGCGAGTCTTCACCAAGTCAGCTGCAGACGAGTAGGTTAAAATCAGCTGAGGAGCAAGCAGTTTTCAAGACTAAGTTTGTTGAGCAGTTTTCAGTTTGTTAGAACTGACTAACAAACAACTGTCTTTTCAGACTTATAAATAGGTCTAGATTTTCATTTTCAATATAACTTTTAACTTTGGCACATATCACGATTTATGATTACTCTCTATTCAGATTTCACAACAAATTCACAAGTTTTCAAAAGAGTTTATCAAATCAATTCTAAGTGTTTATAGAACACTTTCCTTGTAATCTTCAAATTCCACTACTCACTGTAATAGTTAGATTCAAGAGAAGAAGTTAGGAGTTTTGAAGATCTGAAGAAATTTGTAAGCTGTAAATTGTAAGTCAGATTGTAAGTAAGTAAGTAAGTAGTAAGCTAGCCCCTTCTTCAAGTTGGAGAAGGAGAGTGGATGTAGGATCATTTGATCCGAACCACTATAAACCCTGGTGTTCTTTATTGCTTTACTTTACTTTTCTTTCAATTTCAATTTTCAGTTTATTAATCAAAGATTAAATTCAGAATCGAAGTTAAAACTAAAATATCAGTTTGCTTTTGATCTTGATCAAGTTGAGTTTAAAATTGAATTCCGCTGTGCTACTTGAGTGTTTTTGAATAATTATAAAAGATTTGTAAAATCTAAAATCTATTCAACCCCCCCTCCCTTCTAGATTTTTCCTAGAAGGCTAGTTCAAGTTTTATCTAAGATACTCAACTAAGTGGGACCAACAAGTGATATCAGAGCAGTGTTATGCTGTTCTGATATTGATTTTAGGTCTTAACCAAGATTCTGAAATTTGTTCTTGATTTTCTTCATCCTTCTTTGTTTCACTAACCGTACTACTAACAAGATCTTGTAAGTGTTTTGGTTTTCTATCTCAACATGTCTTCTGTTTGGAGCAAGAAATCAAGGAGTCTACCTGATTTCTCAATCGAAGAATATGACTATTGGAAGTTTAGAATGGAGAATCATCTCAAAGCAATTCATGATAGAATGGAGGAGGTTCTTGAAGAAGGACCTATCAAGTTTTATCATGGAGGCACAAGTGATGGTACTGCAGCAGCTGAAACAAGAGTGAGGCAAGAAAATAAAAGCTCAGAACTCACAAGTGATGAAAGAAATATTCATAATCTGGATCAAGTTGCTAGAACAGAGATTATTGAAACTTTGAGTAAGGATTGGATTGAAAAAGTGAAAAGATGCAAGACTGCCAAGGAAATGTGGGAAACTCTTGCTGGAATCAGTGAAGGATCAGATCAGGTCAAAGAAACAAATTGCAATCAGTATTACATGTTTTTGACACTTTCAAGATGAAAGAAGGAGAATCCATTGATCAACTTGATGTAAGACTGACTAATCTTCTAAACAAGGCAGCTGATTTGGGTAAAACCTATACAGAGAAAGAAGTCAACAATAAAGTGTTGAGGTCATTAAGCAAAAGATGGAGAGAGAAAGCTAATATTCTGAAAGCTACTTAGAATCTATCTTCAATTTCACACCACACTTTATTTTCTCATTTGAAGGCATTAGAATATGACATCCAAATCGAAGATGAAGAAGATGAAGCAGAATCTTCAACATCTGGAAAGACTGTAGCATTTATTCTTCAAGATGAATCTGAAAAGATCTCCAAGGCATCTGATTTGTGTATTAAGGAGGAAATGACTCTTTTGTTAAAAAGATATGAAAGGCTGAGAATGAAGTACAAAAGAAACAAGAGAGACAGATCAGGTCGAAGGAACTACAGATCATATAAAGAAGAAAAGAGTTCAGACAATGATAGGAAAAAGGATCAGACGAGGAAGCATAAGTCACCAATCAGGCGAGGAGATAGTAGTCCTAAGACAGACAGAGGAGATATTTGTTATAAATGAAACAAGCCTGATCTCTATAGTTATGACTGTCCTCAACTCACTCCTAGAGAGAGAGAAGAAAAGAGGAAAAAGATAGATAGAAGGTATGCTGATCAGAGAGCTCTTCTGGCTGAGAAAGAAGAAGTTCACGAGACATCATCATCCTCATCCTCATCTGAATTTGGGTCAGATGACGACATCTGTTTAATGGCAAAAGAGGTATATTACTATTCATCCTCAGATAATGATTGTTATACCTTATCTGAAACTGATCCTAGTCTTATTAAAAAACTTTTGAAAGATTTGGAGACTGCTCTATCTGCGTATAAACAGATAGAGACTAAAAATTTTAATTTAAAGAATCAAATTACTGATTTGACTAAAGTCAATCAAACAAAGGTTTGTGAGAAACCAGACTGTACATTCAAGGGGGAATGTCAGACTGAGACAATCATTAGCACCTTGTCTGATAAGACAGATAAGTTAGAACAGGAATTGAATTCTTTGAAAATAAAATTTTCAAATATCTATTCTGAGAATGAGAGTTACAAGAGAACTAACAGATAATTAAATCTTAAGTTAGGACTTCTGAATAACTCTTAGATCACAATAGATAAGATCTTCAATACCTCACAAAAGTCTAATGACAAGACTGGATTAGGTTTTGATAGGAGTAAGAAAAATGATCCAATAAAACCTAGAGTTTTTGTTAAAGCGACTAAACCAAAGATAGAAACTAGATTTAGTCCCTGGAAACCTAAGGAATTAATTACCTCATCTGATACTTCTGTAAAACATATCCATTTTTACCAAGATTCAAGACAATTTCAAAAGATCAGTTAAACAAGATTGATCTTGAAAGTCTTATCTTAGTAGATAGATATGGATGTAAACTTCAATCTATGGTTTTGAGGAACATTGATATCTTTTTTTGGATTCCTAAAAGTCAACTTAACATGAAAGGACCCAAAGTACAAAGGGTACCTAAGCATTAAACTTGTGATTGCAGGAAGATAAGAAGATAGTTGAAAGAGGAGACATTCTTGAGGTCATCTGGTACATTGACAGTGGCTGTTCCAAGCACATGACCTATGAAAGACGACTTCTCTCTAACTATCAGACCATAGATGGACCAAGAGTAATGTTTGGAGATAACAATTATGGACTTACCAAAGGTGTAGGGACACTGATGATAGGAGATATTCAAGTACATGAAGTCTACTACGTGGAAGGATTGAAGCACAATTTACTATCTGTTTCACAATTTTGTGATAAGGGGTTAAGTGTCAAATTTACTCATAATGCATGTTTTGTATTAGATGGTATTAATGAAAATATTCTATTGGCTGGAGTCAGACAAGGTAACATTTATGTTGCTAATTTCAAAAGTTGTCCTAAAGATACTTGTCTTGTTACTAAAAGTTCAGATGATTTAAGTTGGCTGTGGCACAAACGTCTTGGCCACTTAAACTTCAAAACTCTTAACAAAATAGCAAGGAAATCTTTAGTTAAAGGACTCCCTGATAAAGTATTTTAAAAGAACCATGTGTGTGATTCTTGTCAAAAAGGAAAACAGACTAAAGCTTCTTTTAAAACAATAAGTAGTCCTTCTTCAGAAAGAATTCTGGAACTTCTTCACATGAATCTTTTTGGTCCAGTAACACCTCTCAGCTTTAGTGGAAGAAAGTATACTTTGGTAATTGTTGATGACTTCTCAAGATTTACCTGGGTTAGTTTCTTATACAAAAAGAATGAGACTATGATTAAGATTCCAGAATTTCTTAAAAAGGTTCAACATGAAAAAGGGCTAAATATTGTTAAAATTAGAAGTGATAAAGGTACTGAGTTCCTTAATAAACTTGTTACTAACTACTGCATTGAGAATGGCATAGCTCATGAAACGTCTGCAGCAAGGACTCCACAACAAAATGGAGTAGTTGAAAGGAGAAACAGAACCTTGAAAGAGGCAGCTAGAACAATGTTATCTGAGTACAACACTCCACACAGGTTTTGGGCAGAAGCTGTTAATACAGCTTTTATGTTCAAAATAGAAGTTTGATTGTTAAAGATAAATGCAAAACTCCCTATGAAATTTGGAAGGGAGATCCCCCAAAATTTCATACTTTCTTATATTTGGTTGTAAATGTTTCATACACAACAATGGTAAATCTCAATTAAAAACTTTTGATGCTAAGATAGCAGATGGGATATTCTTGGGATATTCATCTGTATCAAAGGCATATAGAGTTTTTAATAAGACAACCTTGTGTGTGGAAGAAATACCCCATGTGGTATTTGATGAATCTTCTTTTGAGTATAGTAAGACAGGAGACATCACAAAGATATCAGATGATCTAAATCAGATGACTATCAAGAGATCAACCATAAAATTCTACAATCAAGAATCAGACTCAGATGAAGAAGAAAGACCAGATTCAAACATAGAGAAAGAACCTGGAAGCTCTTCCTCACCAGCTGATCAGACGACCATCAACCCAGATGATCAGGTAGAGTCTTCAGAAGGTAACATAGAATCATCTGAAATAAATAATTCAGACAAAACTTCATCCATTGTAAAAGATAAAGGTAAGAAAGTAATGTCATATCACCCAGCTGAACAGATAATTGGAGATTTAGACTCTGGTGTCCAGACGAGGACCCAACTGAATCAAGATTGTATGTTTAGTTGCTATGTGTCATTACTTGAACCTAAATCTATTACTGAAGCTCTAACTGATTCCAATTGGATTAATGCCATGCAAGAAGAACTAAATCAGTTTCAAAGACAAGATATGTAGGAGCTTGTTGAAAGGCCTCATCATTAAAAAGTCATTGGAACTAAATGAGTCTTTAAAAACAAAAGGGATGAAAACAATATTGTGGTTAGAAATAAAGCCAGACTAGTTGCTCAAGATTATTCACAATCAGAAGGGATTGATTATGATGAAACCTTTGCACCAGTAGTTCGTCTGGAAGCCATAAGATTGTTTTTAGCCTATGCTGCTTTTAAAAAATTCATAGTTTTTCAAATGGATGTTAAGTCAGCATTTCTTAATGGAATCCTAGCTGAGGAAGTTTATGTAGAGCAACCTCCTGATTTTGTCAAAGGAGACAAGGTTTATAAACTAAGGAAAGCTCTATATGGACTTAAACAAGCACCTAGAGCATGGTATGACACCTTGTCTGATTATTTAATTCAAAATGGTTTTGTTAAAGGTATAATTGATAGAACTCTCTTTAGAAAAGAATATGGTTGTGATCTTTGTTAGTTCAGATTTATGTTGATGATATTATTTTTGGATCAACTAACATATCTTTGTGTGAAGAATTTAGTCATCTTATGAAAATCAGATTTGAAATGTCCATGATGGGAGAGATGACTTATTTTCTTGGACTCTAAGTCAAACAGACAAAGAAGGGAATATTCATCAATCAAGCCAAATATACAAAAGATCTCATTGAAAAATTTGGAATAGGTACCAGCTGAGAAGCTAAGATACCTATGATGAAAAACTTTTCAATGGATCCAGACGAGAAGGGAGAAGACACTGATCAAACTGAGTATCGAGGTCTAATTGGTTTATTATTATATTTAACTGCTAGTAGACCTGATATTTCATTTGCAGTTGGAGTCTGTGCTCGATTTCAAGCTAATCCTAAGAAAAGCCATCTTGAAGCAGCGAAGAAAATTCTTAAGTATCTGAAAGGTACAGTAAATGTTGGATTGTGGTATCCAGCTGATGACAACTTTGAGCTGTCTGGATACTCAGACTCAGACTTTGGTGGGTGTAAGATAGATAGAAAATCTACATCTGGTACTTGCCAATTTCTTGGTAGTAAGTGATTGGAGTGTATAGGGTAAGAGTTATTAAGACCAATCAACAAAATATCGAACCCAAGGGAGAAAGTATGCAAATGAAATTCAAGGATAAGAGTTCTAAATGGCTAGAGTTGCAACAAGCTCTTGAACTAAATCACTACAAATTGCAAGAATTTAAATGGCAAGATTATGCAAACAATTTGTTGGTCCCGGAAAGTTGAGTTGATTAAAACCTTGAGAATGCTTTCTAGAACAAAATCTAGAAAGGGGGGTTTGAATAGATTTTGTTGATTTTTCAAATCTTCCAAAACCAATTCAAAATATCAGATTGAGCACAGCGGATTAAGAATAAAAACCCAACTTCTTACAAGATCAAAAGCAAGGTTGAAATACTGATTTTAGTTAAGATTCTGAATTTAACTCTTGATGTAACACAATTGTAAGATAAACAGAAAATTAACGAAAGCAAAGAATAACACCAGGATTTATAGTGGTTCGGATTTTAAAATCCTACATCCACTCTCCTTCTTCAATTTGAAGAAGGGACTCGCCATCGCTTACTTTCTCACTTCCGACTTACAACTTACAACTTGTACAAATCTTCAAATCTTCAATCTCCTAGACTCTTCTTCTAGAAATCTAACTATTACAAAGTGTGTATTGAATTTTGAAGATTCTTTGGAAAAGTGTTCTAAAAACACTTAGAACTCTTTGAAACTCTCTAGAAATTCTTGTGAAAAGATTGTGAAATCGAGTAGTAACTTGTGTAAATCAAATATGCATAAGTGTTCTATATCCTCAAAAATGAAAAACCTAGACCTATATATAAAGTCGAAAAGTCAGTTAGTTTGTTAGTTAGTTCTAACAAACTTGAAAGCTTTAACAAACTTAATCTTGAAAATCGCTTAACACCTCGGGTGATTCTTCCTACAAATCTGCGGTGACTTGGTGAGGATTAGCCTTTCTTATTCTACTCGGCTTATCTTGACCTCGCCTCGAGCTCTTCATATTTGTCTCCTGCAGATGACTAGACTTGAGCTTGTCTCCAGATGACTTGTCATTCCTCGTCTCAGTGACTTGAACTAATCTTGACCTAGAGTACGATCGGCTTTGTACTAGAACTTAGTCTTGATTCTACATCATAGTCTCTGCTCATCTGGGCAGTCTTTTAACTCATCAAAACAATCTTGGTCTAACAATTTCCCCCTTTTTGATGAAGTTAAAACCTACAAGAAAGAGACACACTCACAAAATGAAGTTAGTTTAGAGTTTATCAAGATCAATAGATAGGTATCAAAGTACATTTTTCACATTACAAATGCATTTATTCACATATAAAAACTTTAGATCTTTTAGACTTCCAAAAAAACTTAGAAAACCAAATGAATCTTCAAGACTTAGTTAAAATTTTGAAAACATTTTTAAGTCTGAGAGATAAAATTCTCAGATGACGTTTACTTAAGAAAATTTTAAGTCTTTCTTAAAACAAAAAAAATAAAACTTTAAGAAATTAATACACATAAAATGAATCAAACAAAGTATATTCACATTGAATTTACAAAGATTACAGATGAGAAGATAATAGAAAAGTAGAAATAAGGAAAAGAAAAATCCCTGTTTCTATTAGTCTTCCCATCGGTCTTCATCCAGTATCATCGCCCAATTGAATACCCGACTCCTAAGCCGCTTTATATCCTCCTCTTGAGTGAGTCCAGATTCAGCCCTCCGCCTTCTTCAAAATACCCTTTACCCAGTCTAGGTCCAGGGATCCATCGATTTCCGGGCGGGGATGGCATACTCAAAAAGTTTGGAGAGATCGGGTTGACGTTGAACTCTACATCGGCTTCTTCTAGCGAGACGATGATAGAACTCGCATCAACCTTCTCCATCCACTCATGCCAAGCTAAATCTGGATCTTGCTGAGAAGCTCCGGGGCCCTTGAGAATATACCAGAAGTATATCCACATACCCTCCAGATTCTTGTCTTTGTATTCAGCAGCATATTTTCCACATGCCAGCTTAGGAGGGGCAGATGTGTTGTGGAATGGCCTGAACTTTCCACTGCCTTGATCTTTGATTAACCATTTGCGCTCAGCAGTGCTCCAAAAGACGTTGGAGTCTTTCTTCTTCCTCTGCTTCTTCTTTTCTTTCTTGCCAAAATATTCCATCTCTCTCTTAATCCTTTTGATCTGCTCTTCTGAGAGATTGGAATAATCAGCTTCCCTCTTTCCTTTTCCTTTAGCAAAGAGCCACAGTAATGAGTTCACTGATCTCGGGCTCGGCGATCGCTACTTCTTTTCCCCTCCCCTTGGCTCCTTGATTCGGATCCTTTAAACTCGAGCCAAGAGCTTCTCCGACCTTTCCTCCTCTTCTTTCCTCCTCTTCTCTTCATCCTCCTTCAAAGCTTCCTCCAGTTGACTTACCCTCAGCTGGAGAGCAACCAGCTCATCAAATTTGATCCGAGCTTCCTCCCTGGCTGCCTCCAGATCAGCTGTGTTGGCCTTCATGCCCACTTCTTTTCTCGGTCTCTCGACGACCAGGTGTGAGGGCTTGTCTCTTCTCTTCTTGACTTTTCCCCCTTTTTAACTTCAGCAGCCCAAGTCTGAAAGTTTTGCATCTAGAGTGTTGCACTTGACCCACGAAGTCCGAGTGGTCTCTGCCCAACTCATTCACCACCAGCTTATTGTACCCCATAACCTCCTCCTTCAACGCCCTCAGCTCCTCCTCCATTGATTTCACTTTACCAAATAAAGACAGAGTTAGTGACATCAATAATTTTATCAGACAATGTTACCTCAACTTCCTTCATGCTGGCTAGCATAGTGTCAGTTACAGCTTTGACCATCCTCCTCGTCTTTCTTTCCATTTTCCTTCGGAATGTAGCATTGACTTTCTTCTCGACGAGGGATAGAATAGAGGATATGGCTGTGGTGGGGCTCAGATCAGTGTCTTCATCCTCAGTTGAGGAGTCAGACGTGGAAAGTATTTGTTCTGGTTGGGGAGATGGGAGAGGAATAGATTGTGTTTGAATAGTTGGAAGAGAGGAGTAAGATATTATTGGGATTGGAGAGGTTTGGACTGTGGGGAGAGGTATTTGTTCAGATGAAGGTGGGGGTGGAATTTCAGGTGGTGGTGATGATGGTAGAGGTGGAATTTGAGTTTGGACTGTTGGGATTTGGATTGTAGGCTGTTGGAGAGGCTCTGAGGTACCAGCCTGGGATACCCCTTCATCGCCTGTTTGGACTGGTGGGAGATCAGGCTGAGGCAAAGGCTCAGAAATGCCAGCCTGAGGCATTTCTTCATTGCCGGGTATGGAAGATAAGGAAGGAGATGTGGAAAGACTTGTACCTGCCTCTGGTATTGGGGAAAGAACAGCTTCATCGGTTGGGGAGAAAGGAGCCTCCATCTGACCAACCTCGGCTGCTATCTGAAGGACCGGAACCTCCTCTGGTAGCAGGGTAGATGGATCTATCTGATGTTCGGAGCTACCAGACTTGGTGGATCCTTCAGAGCTCTGGGCTGCTCGTCTTGGCCTCCTTACCAAGGGAATTTCTGCTTCCTCTTCTTCCTCTTCATCTGAGGCAACCTTGGCAGGAGCAACAGATGAGCTTTCCCCCTTCTTCTTGTCCGAGGCTTTCACCAGCCTCCTCTTCCTCCTCTGAAACATCCTTGGGACCACAGCAGCTGTTTCAGCAGGTTGAACTTGAGGTGCGACCTCAGCTGCTGCTGCTTCATGTCCCTCTGTTTCGACCTCCACTGGGGCCACCGCAATTTGTTCAGCTGCTGGACCCTGTCCTTCAACAGCTGCAGCCGCCAGCCTCTGAGCTCTGGCTGCATCAGACTCATCATCCGAGTCTGGAACTCCTCCCAGTCTGTCATCCTTTGTGAGGATGCCCTTCTGCTTTGAATACTTTTTAGTGCCTATTCTCCAGTCAGCCTCCCTATTCAGCCCTTCAATTAAAACAGTGATTTTATTGAAGAGACTGACTGTAGAAGTAGGAACCCAGCCCTCTGTATTTGACTTGAAAGTCAGTCGCTTCTTCTCCTCCCTGAGCTTGAACAGAAGCAAATCTACCCAGTCAACTTGGACCCCATCCAGAATGGCTCGCATTACACACAATCTGGGTTTGGTTAACCCATCATGTGAGCTTTGCTCACCCAAGACTGCTTTCGTTACCACCGTCATCAGCAGCCTATATTTTCTTCTCAATAGGTTCTTCTTCAGATCCCTGCGAGTTCCCCTGTAACTAACCCTCGCCATCATATCGAATGATTCTTCCCAACTATCCTCCTTATACGTCAATGGATTTACTCCCTCCATTGACGTGTCGAATATCCTAGCAATGTTTTGCCTGGAATAACTCAATGTTGTCCCATCCACAGATGTATCAAACCCATCCTGGGTATCCTCCATTCTAGCCAAAAACTCTGCTCCTAACAAATCCGCCGTTCTGTTCTGCGGAGACTTCATTGAAAGGAAACCTCTGAGTCGTGAGGCTTCAAGAAGGCGAAGAATCTCTGCAGGTCTCGGATCATTGGTGGTTTCAAAATCAACATACATTTCCGCTTTCAAACGGTTTTTGAAATATTCCTCATTCATTTTGAAGTGAGAAATATTTGTGGAAATGTATGTGGGTTTATAAGATTTGGTAGTTTTTGAAGAAGATGCCATTGGAAGTTTTTAATTTGTAAAAGGGTTTGATGTAATATGCAGGTTTTCCGAGAATGGAAAGAAAAAGTTTTAGGGAAGAGGAAGATGTATTTATAGGGGGAAGATTGGAAAGAGAAACCGCCATTTTTGAAAATATGATTTAATCTCAGCCATTTATTCAAAAAAGTTTTTACCGAGTATTAATCAACGGTTAAAAACAAAGATAAACGATTAGGATTCAGCGCGTGAATTGTAATCGCCTTCGGAATGCGTAAATAGTTACTTTATAGACTGTTGATTTGACTGATATAGGTTACTTTATTCAGAGAAGTAAGTATACCTGACGTCAGCCATGTGATATCTTACTTCAGCTGAAGGTTTCCTAAACAGATGGGTTTGAAAAACAGATCAGCTTAAAAACAGATAAGTTTTAGAAAGTCATCTGATAGAGTAACCTGTCTGATCCTGAAATTCAACAATTTATATGTAACTTTTTAGCATTTTTTTTTTAAACCAGGTTTAAACAACACATTTAGAATTACTTTTTCTAAAACAAAATTTTTAAGAAACAAATCAGACTCAGGTTAAGAATAAAGAAGTTTGAATAAAAGAATGAATCAGTGTTATCTGTGACCTGTTCCTGCAAAGACATAAACTCAAAGAAAACCATCAGAAGCTAAAGGTAAATCAGATAGGATGTAAATAGTCATCTGTTGTCTTCAGACGTTCAGCTGATTATTATGTCCTTGTCTGATTTACTCAATGTCAGATAAGTAATTATCAATTCAGATAAGGTCAATATGACTAATCCTTGATTCTTGATTCCTAAAAGGAGATCAATGATATCAGCTACCTGATTGCCCTTTGACACATATCTAGTCTGATAATTCTTTCTAGACATTAATTTAAAGAAAAGAAAAGGAATAAGGAAACAAATGCACACAATTAGAAATCAGCTAAAGATGCATCAAGTAGTCCTAATTCTAAACACATTTCTTTGAACCTAGACTCAGCTAATGGTTTTGTAAGAATGTCAGCTTTTTGTGATTCAGTGGCAATTTTCTCAATTCTAATGTCATTCTTTTCAACATGATCCCTAATGAAATGATGCCTAATATCTATATGCTTGCATCTAGAATGTAAAACAGGGTTGTAAGTCATTGCTATTGCACTATTACTATCACAAGTAAATAGGAAAAAGTGATGTTTGAATATTATAGTCTCTAAGTCTGTTGACTAATCCGAGAGGAGTTGAGAGCAACAACTTCCACTGCCATGTACTCGGCTTGATTGTGGAGGTGGCAACAGATGTCCATTTCTTAGATAACCAAGAAATTAATTTGTTGCCTAAGAATTGACAAGTTCCAGAAGTGGATTTTCTATCAATCTTACATCCTCCAAAAATCAATCAATAACCCGATAACTCAAAGTTGTCATCAGCTGGGTACCATAACCCTACTTGCAAAGTTCCTTTGAGATATTTAAGAATTTTCTTAGCAATCTCCAGATGAGTTTTCTTGGGATTAGACTGGAATCTTGCACATACCCCAACCGCAAAGGCTATGTCCGGCCTACTTGCGGTGAGAGATAGAGAAGAGACCCAATCAGTCCACGATACTCCGTTGCATCAGTGGGTATCCCCTGCTCATCTGAATCCATTGAGAAGTTAGTTGCCATAGGTATTTTGACTTCTCTGCTAGTAATCATTCCAAATTTCTCAATCAGATCCTTAGCATACTTAGACTCGATGTATAAATATACCCTTACTCATCTCCGTTTAATTTGTAAGCCTAGAAAGTATGTCTTCTCCCATCATTGACATTTCAAACACATTCTTCATGAGAATGCTAAACTCTTCACATAATTTCAGTATTAGGTGAACCAAAAATTATGTCATCTACATAAATTTGAACTAGTAAGATGTTGCCATCTACTTCCTTTCTAAACAAAGTTCTATCAATTTTACCTTTAGAAAAACCATTTGATGTTAAAAAATCAGATAGAGTATCATACCAAGCTCACGGGAGCTTGTTTCGATCCATATAGAGCTTTGTTGAGTTTATAGACCTTGTTATTGATCTTAAACCCTGTAGCTGCTCTACATAGACCTCTTCAAGTAACACACCATTAAGAAAAGCAGACTTAACATCCATTTGAAAAACTTTGAAAGACTTATATGCAAAGAAATGCCAAGAACAATCTTATTGCCTCTAATCTGCAATCGGAGCATAGGTTTCATCATAGTCTATTCCCTCGGTGTGAATAACCTTGTGCAACCAGATCTTGCCTTATTTCGAACAATAATATTGTTCTCATCTGCTTTATTTTTAAACACCCATTTGGTGCCTATAATCTTTACGTGTAAAGGTCTTTCTACTAGATCCCATACATTTTGTCTTTCAAGCCGATGCGATTCTTCTGCATGGTCATTATCCATTTGGGTCCGATAATGCTTCCTCAATAGACTTGGGTTCAAGAAGCGACACATAACAACCGAAAAGACTTTCAGAGTCTAACATCATTCGTGTCTGCACACTACTAGATGGATCTCCTATAATCGATCAGATGGATGATAACTTCTCATCCTTTTGCCTATATGAGGAGAAGTATCCTTATCTTGAGTCTCGATCGGCAACTCATCCTGACTCAACCTCGGTGACATTCCCCCTTCATCAGGTGACTCGTCTGATCACCGATGTCAAAGGTGTCCGATCTGAAGGAGTCCGATCGAAGTTGTCTCGATTATCGGATGGGGATTCTTCTTCATCCGATTCTGAGTCAAGAGTAGGTAGATAAATAGTTCTATGTTTAGTCTTGGATAATTCAATTTTATCTAGATTTTCAGAAATTTGATTCACTTTTTCTCGAGAAGGAATACAACTCATCAAAAACAACATGAGGAGTTTCCTCCACACAAAGGGTTGTCTTGTTAAAAACTCTAAATGCCTTTGAAGTATTAGAATATCCTAAGAATATTCCATCACCGCTTTAGCATCAAAAGTTTTTAACTTAGATTTCCCATTGTTATGAATGAAACACTTACAACCAAAGGCTTTGAAGTATGAGATCCTTGGAATCTTACCCTTCCAAATCTCATAAGGAGTCTTACCCTTATCTTTGACAACTAAGCACTGCTCTGGGTATAGCAAGCCGTGTTGATAGTTTCAGAGAACCTATGAGGGGTATTATACTCACCAACATGCTTGTCGGCTGCTTCCTTCAAAGTTCTATTCCTTCTTTCAACCACTCCATTTTGTTGAGGAGTTCTTGCTGAAGATGTCTCATGTATAATTCCAAACTCATTGAAGAAATTAGATAAACAAGAATTCAAAAATTCTGTACCCTTATCACTCCCGATTTTAATAATATTAAGTCCCTTCTCATTCTGAATTTGTCTGAACAGATCAGGAATCTTGTTCATAGTCTCATTTTCTTGAAAAGAAATATGACCCAAGTGTATCTAGAAAAGTCATCTACTATAACAAGAGTATATTTCCTTCCACCGAAACCGAGAGGTGTAACGAGTCCAAACAAATCCAGATGAAGGAGTTGCAATACTCTTTCAGATGAGGAGGAGTTAATACTCTTAAATGAGTGTCTAGGCTGTTTACCTTTTTGACAAGCATCACATTTAACATCAGTTGATAAAAGTTTTTCAGGTAATCCCTTAACAAGGTTCTTCTTAGCCAACTTACTAAGGGTCTTGAAATTGAGATGACTAAGCCTTTTATGCCATAGCAGTGACATTTTCTCCACCCTTAGCCATCAGGACAAGTATCTTGGGAACAACTATTAAAGTTGGCCACATAGACATTACCCTGTCTCAAGCCGATTAATAGTACCTTATACGAGGAATTATCCAAAATATCACATTTATCCCTTGAAAATTTTACGAAAAACCTTTATCACAAAGCGAGAAGCAGATAATGATTATGTTTCAAACCTTCAACAAAATATACCTCAGATACCTGAATATCCTTGATAATCAAAGTACCTACACCTTTAGTCCGACCACAATTATTATCACCAAACACAACTCTTGGACCATCAATACTTTGAAAATTTGATAACAGCTTCTTGTTATGGGTCATATGTTGTGAGCCACGTGTCAATGTACCATATTGAAGCTAAGATCTCTTCCTTAAGTGATGATCCCCGTGAATCTGTAAAAGCAGTTAGTTTTGAGGTACCCTAGTGATCTTGGGTCCTTTTGGGTCAAGAATCACTTTAGGAATCCAAACAAACATCTCATCTGCAGACAACAAGTCGGACTGATTTTCTACCAAATCTGTCTACAATAATATCATTTTTGAATGACAACTTGTTGTATTCAGATCGGGTAATTTTCCTAAACTTAGGAAATATAGGATAGCATTTGCTCCTTCCATCAAAAGAATTATAATAAGAAAATCTTCTTATTTTGGTTCTTGGATTCCTTCTAGTCGATAGGAATTCTTCAAATTTGAATTCTTGGTTTCAGATCGAAGCCGTAGTCCTTATCTCGACTAGTTGGTTTCCATGGACCAATTTTAATATCCTTTGATTGAGCAGATGCTTTCACAAATTCCCTAGGTTTTGAACATCCGATTTATTGTTCCTATCATAACCAAGTCTGTCTTATCATGAGATTTCGGGAAGTATTAAAAATATGATCTATTACTCGATTGTGAATTATTAAGTGACTAATTTTGAAGACAAGCTTCTCATTGTCTTTCTTAATTAATTCATTTTCAAGACAGATTACATCAAATTTATCTTTTAAAGTTTTCAGTTCATTTTCTAACCTTTCGTAAGCCGGGTGATGTACTAGCTTGATCGATGAAAACATTCCCCCTTGAATGTTTCCTCGCCTCCGAGCTGTTCATCACCTTCTTGCCTTTATTTAGAATTTGAATGCTGATCCTTAAAATTAAATTCTCTGTCTCCAGCTGTTTATAAGCAGCTAAAGATGTTTTTAAATCTCTCAATAATTCATGTATAACAGTTTGGTCATGATCGAATGCAGATCGACAAGAATCATTATCTCGAAGATGAATAGTAGATTACCTCATTAGCCATGAGATTATCTCATCATCTCGATCCAAAATCAGATGAGGATGATGAAGATGATGATGATTTCTTTGGCTCTTTTTCTTCAGCCAACAAAGCTCTTTGATCTGCAAATCTCATGTCTCTTTTCTTCCTCTTCTCTTCTCTTTCTTTAGGAGTTAGTTGAGGACAGTCATAGCTGAAATGTCCTGGCTTGTTGCAAGTATAGCAAATGTCACTCCTATCTGATCTGGGACTGGAAGTATTTCTTCTGACAGGTGATCTGTATCTTCTTGTTTGACTCTTGTTTTTGTCATCATCTGAAGATTTGTCTACCTTCCTATCTGATCTGGATCTTTGTCTATCTCTACCTGCAAATCTCAATTTATTTCTCTTATACTTCATTCTCAATTTATCATACCTTTTTGTAAGTAAAGCCATCTGCTCTTTCAAGGATAGATCAGCTCCTCTGACCTCTGTTGACATCTTGTCTTCTTTACTAACAAAGGCAACAGATTTGGATGAGGTGCTTGACTCCATCTCATCTTCCTCATCTTCTATCTGAATATCATACTCTAAAGCTTTAAGATGAGAAAATAAAGTATGGTGAGTAATAGAGGATAAATCTTGAGTTGCTTTAAGGATATTGGATTTTTCCCTCCATCTCTTGGTTAATGATCTCAAAATCTTGTTGTTAATCTCCTTTTGAATAATTCTTTCCAAGATCAGCTGCTTTGTTAAGAAGATTGGTCAACCTCATATCAAACTGATCCACGACTCATTTTCTTTCATCTTGAATGTTTCAAATGTATGCAATCTTGATGTAGCTTGTTCTCCTTCACTTGGTGAAACCTTCACAAACATTAGCTAAGGTTTGCCACATTTCTTTGGCTGTTTTACATCTCTTAACCTTCTCTATCCAATCTTTACTCAGAGTTTCTATGATTTCTGTTCTAGCTACTTGGTCAAGATTGTGGACCTTCCTTTCATCATTAGTCAATTCAGAACTCTTCTTTTCTTGCCTAGTTCTTGATTCAAATTGCCTCTGCTCCGAGTCTTTGGTGCCTCCATGGAAAAACTTTATAGGACCTTCCTCAAGAACCTCTTCCATTCTATCATGAATGACCTTAAGATGATTTTCCATCCTAAATTTCCAATAATCATACTCTTCAATTGAAAATTCAGGCAGATTCCTGGACTTATTACTTTTTCCTGATGACATGATGAAACAAAGACAAAATACTCCACAAAAGCTTATTAGTAGCACTGTTAGAAATGAAAGAAAATGAAGAAAATCAAGATTATTTCAGAATCTTGTTCAAGACCTAAAATCAATATCAGAACAGCTTAACACTGCTCTGATACCACTTGTTGGTCCCGGAAAGTTGAGTTGATTAAAACCTTGAGAATGTTTTCTAGAACAAAATCTAGAAAGGGGGGGTTTGAATAGATTTTGTTGATTTTTCAAATCTTCCAAAACCAATTCAAAATATCAGATTGAGCACAGCGGATTAAGAATAAAAACCCAACTTCTTACAAGATCAAAAGCAAGGTTGAAATACTGATTTTAGTTAAGATTCTGAATTTAACTCTTGATGTAACACAATTGTAAGATAAACAGAAAATTAAAGAAAGCAAAGAATAACACCAGGATTTATAGTGGTTCGGATTTTAAAATCCTACATCCACTCTCCTTCTTCAATTTGAAGAAGGGACTCTGCTTACTGCTTACTTTCTCACTTCCAGCTTACAACTTACAACTTGTACAAATCTTCAAATCTTCAATCTCCTAGACTCTTCTTCTAGAAATCTAACTATTACAGTGTGTATTGAATTTTGAAGATTACTGGAAAAGTGTTCTAAAAACACTTAGAACTCTTTGAAACTCTCTAGAAATTCTTGTGAAAAGATTGTGAAATCTGAGTAGTAACTTGTGTAAATCAAATATGCATAAGTGTTCTATATCCTCAAAAATGAAAAACCTAGACCTATATATAAGTCTGAAAAGTCAGTTAGTTTGTTAGTTAGTTCTAACAAACTTGAAACTGCTTAACAAACTTAATCTTGAAAACTGCTTAACACCTCGGCTGATTCTTCCTACTCGTCTGCAGCTGACTTGGTGAGGATTAGCCTTTCTTATTCTACTCAGCTTATCTTGACCTCGTCTGAGCTCTTCATATTTGTCTCCTGCAGATGACTAGACTTGAGTTTGTCTCCAGATGACTTGTCATTCCTCGTCTCCAGCTGACTTGAACTAATCTTGACCTAGTCTGATCAGCTTTGTACTAGAACTTAGTCTTCAGTTCTACATCATAGTCTGCTCATCTGGAACAGTCTTTTAACTCATCAAAACAATCTTGGTCTAACACAATTTATCAAACACTTAGAATGCAAGATCAAATAGACTAAAATCAATGAGGGAATAGGGTGCAAGGGATAATCTCCATCAAGGAATCCATGATTAACAAGCTATGATTGTATCCAAATGCAAATCAATCAAATTAGAAAGCATAAACCATCATGAAATTAATCACTCCATTAATATCACAATGCCTAATGTGAGTATCCTTAGTTCTTCCCATCTCTCAATGTAGAAGTCCCCAATTCATACAATCATGCAAAATTGAAACCCGATCAACAACTAATCACGTTAGCTCAACTCTCGCCTATTGCTAGGGTGATCAACCATTAATCTAAAGAGACAATTTTTCATGAAGCACAATTAAGAATCACAATTAGGAAGCAATCTAATTCAATTGATCACAATTATCAACAATCATAGCATGAGGCAATCACTTCATCCCTAATTTCAATTATCCCAAGCACAAGGCTATTAGCCCATGGTGCTACAAGCAAAAACCATGGCTAGAAAATCTAAGAAAGCAATTGAAACTCTAATCACTACAAGCAATGAATTAAAGAGATCAAAGGGTAAGAACATCACCAATTAAGCTTCAATAGGCAAAAATAAGAATGATTAATCTTGTACAATGCTTCAATTCAACTTCACTTCTTCTCAATTCTCAGCTGCAAACTTCAATTACTATCACCAATCTACTAATCTAATGATCTAAATGTGGAATCTATCTCAATTCTAACAATCTAGTGCAATTACAAGTAAATTCAAGCTACAAAATGTAAAATTCGCTCAAAGGAACTCCTAGAAACTGCTCTCAGCTGTTAGAATCAACTCCCCCTCTGTTTTGGCTTTCCATGGCTTAAAAACTGAATTTTTCGGTTTTGGGCACTCCTCGAGTCGAGCTTCAGGCCCTCGAGTCGAGGCCTAAAGTCGCTAACACGTTTCTTTAAAATTCTCTCCAGCCTCGAGTCGAGGCCTCGCCCTCGAGTCGAGCTCGCTGCAATTTTCGTCCCCCTCGACTCGAGGCTCCTCCCTCGAGTCGAGCTTGCTAACTTTTTGAATTGATTTCCCTCCAGCATGAACCTCGAGTCGAGGTCTGTGCACCCTCGACTCGAACTCGAGATCAGGGAATTTTTATCGAGAAGGGCTCCGGGCCCGACCCCCGTTTTCGTCCCGTATGTTCGTCTTTTCATTCTAAGAATCCCGGTACTCTCGGTTTGGCAAAATTCCACCGATTTACCTGCAAAACGGGCGAAATACATCAAAACCTCTCAAAGTAATACTTTTTAGGCAAAAGAGTGATACTTTTCACATTTAGGCACAAAAACTAACACTTTAGCTCACTTTTTGCACTAAAAATAGCCCTAAAAACATGTATCAATTCACTCCAATCAGTAAGCTGATTTCATGGTTGTCTAAGAAACAAACCTCTGTAGCTACTTCCACAACTGAAGCTGAGTATATGACAGCTGGAAGTTGTTGTTCACAGCTGATCTGGATAAGTCAATAGTTAAGGGACTATAACATTATCACCAAAGATGTACCAATCTTTTGTGATAGTAATAGTGCCATAGCTATTACCCAGAACCCAGTCCTACATACTAGATGCAAGCATGTAGATATCAGACACCACTTCATCCGAGACCATGTAGAGAAAGGTGACATCAGATTAGAGAAGATTCTGACTGATTTCCAAAGAGCAGACATCTTGACAAAGCCACTGGCAGAGACAAGGTTTAAAGAACTATATGTAGAATTAGGATTATTAGATGCTTCTTTAGTTAATCTATAATTCTATGTTTTTCATTCTTTGTCTTTCTCAATTTAGTTTACTATGTCTAGAAAGAATTATCAGACTAGATATGAGTCAAAGGACAATTAGGTAGCTGATATCATTGATCTCCTAATTTTGGAATCAAGAATCAAGTATTAGTCATATTGACCTTATCTGACATGATGATTACTTATCTAACATTCGGTAAATCAGACTATGGCACAATAGTCAGCTGATTTCTTGAAAAATAGATGACTATCTGCACCCTATCTGATCTACCTCAGCTACTAATGGTTTTCTTCGAGTTTATGTCTTTGCAGGAATAGGTCACAGATCAGATTGATAAATCAGATTCTTTCACCTCATCTGTTATAAACCTTTTCATCTAGACACCTTTACTTCTAAATACTCTCCATACATTGTGTTTTCTTATAAAACACTTATCGGATTGTTGTCATTGGTTGGAAAACCTAACTTTAGAAAATTCAATCTGAGCCTGCTTATTTAAAATAAAATGTTTTCTTAAACTAGTCTTTAAGTTTGCCAAAAGACAAAACTAGGCTGTTTTTAAAAAAATCAAACAAGTTACTTTATCAGATGATGTTATAAACCCATCTGTTTTTTAAAACCCTTATACGAAGTAAGGTAACCTTAGGCTGACGTCAGGTATACTTACTTCTCTGCATAAAGTAACCTAGTACTGTCAAATCAACAGTCTACAAAGTAACTTTTTACGCAATTCAAGATTAGTGAACTACACGCGCTGAATCCCAATCGTTTATCCAAATTTTTAACCGTTGATTCAGCACAGTAAATTATTTTAAATATACGGCTTAGATTAAACCAAATTTTCTAAAGCGGTTTCTCTTTCCAATTTTCCCTCCTATAAATACATCTTCTTCTTCGATCAAACTTTTTTCACTTTCAAAAAACCACACTTATACTCTGTAAAAATATTTCAAAAACCCTTAGCCAAACTCTTCTATGAGCCATACCCACAAACTTCCAGGAATAACATCAACAATGGTGGAGGTACACACTGAAACGTATAACAAGAAGATCAAGTCGGAGATGTACGTCGACTTTGACACCACCACCGATGATGAATCAAGACAGATTCTCGGTTTATTGGAAAGGTCTGGATTAAGGACATTCTGTTCCAAGAAATCCAACACCAATAAAACCCTGGATATGAGAGGTATAGAATTCTATGTCAACGGGACATATGAAAACGGCGTGTTCAAAACCCGTGTCTACGGCGAGGAATTAACGGTGACCACGGCGGAGGTGGCCCGGATTTTTGATACAAGCAGTAAAGGAGTGAACCCCCTCACCTACAAATCAGACGATTGGGTAGAATCATTCGAGATGATTGCCCGGAATTCAATGAAGGAAAGAAGGTCTGAATTAAAGAAGAAAATGCTCCGACGGAGATATTGTCTGTTGATGACGATATTGACGAAGGTCATTTTAGGGGAGCAGAACTCCCATGATGGGCTGACGAGACCAAGGCTGTGCTGTCTGAGGACAATTATTGATGGGGTTTAAGCCAACTGGGCTGGGATGTTGCTGGGCAGATTTGAAATAGGAAATGGCAGGCCAAGTCAATCACTAGTCTGTTTAACAAAGTGACAGTAATACTGGAGGATATGCTGACAGCCGAAATCAAATGGGCTGATGGAGTTAGAGCCTACACTAAACAGAAAGGACTGCTAACAAACGACGAGCTGATTGGAGGACCAGCTGACTCTGACGGAGGAGAAGCTGAGGTCAGGGTTCAGGACCCATTAGGTGAGGAGGAAGAAGAAGAGGAAAGAGTAGAGGAGCCTACGGTGAGCTCAGCTGAGGCTTCACAGCCAATGAAGCTGGAGGAGAAGGCCAAGAAGAGGAGGAGGTTGGTGAAAACCTCAGAGTTAGGAGGAACCTCTGCTGCTGATCAGCCTAGTCTGCTGGCTGAAGAGGCACCCACGTTGGAGATAGCAGCAAAGGTGGTCCAATTAGAGGAGGTACAGGAGATAAGATCTGAGAGGACCCCTTCCCCTTCTCCCAGAAAGGTACAATTCTCCCCCTCCCCCTCTCCAACCCAATCTGGCGATGAAGAGGTGACCCAGTCTGGCACCTCTGAGCCTCTAAAACAGCCTACTCCCACTTCAGTCCAAGCCACAATCTCATCCTCCCTTCCTCAAACACAAACCACTTCCCCTCCCCCATCTCCATCTGATATGTTTTCCTTCCTCACTGGACCCGTCTACTCCCCCACCCCCATATCTACCATCTCAACCCCAGCCTTACTTCCATCATCTCCAACTCCCCCTCAAATACAAGATGAAACTATTCCATCTCCCCAACCCACCATTCCACAGCCAACCCCTTCTCCACCACCCACTTCATCTGATATACCACCCCCTCCAGAACAACTGCTGGCCAGAATGAAAGAAGCTGAGAAACCCGAGGCCAAGGGCAAGGGTAAAGGAAAGGCAGCAGCAGTCGAGAAAGTGTCATCAGCTGAGCAGCTGACTAGTCCCAGACCAGCAGAGCGGAAAAGGAAAGAACCTGACTACTCAAACCTCTCAGCTGAACAAATCAGAAGAATACATGCTGAAAAGGAGAGGTATGAGAATCAGGAAAAGAAGAGGCTGAAGAAGCTGGAAAAGGCGGAGCTGAAGTGGGACAGGGACACTCGAAAATGGGTATCGAAAGCAGCTGATGAAGCAGATTTCCGACCTGTCCATCGCTCATCAGCTCCTCCGAAGATGGTCTCTAGGCAGTTCACCAGCGAATACAAAAAGAAGGTGCTGGATGCCAGATGGATGTACTATTGGTACATCTTGAAGGCATCTCCATCTGGTGCAGCTGATGAAGACATGCAATGGCATGAATGGATGGAGAGAGAGGATGTCGATCTGTATGGAAGACTGCTTGATGAGGCGAGTAAAGTTTTCAACTGCGATCTTGTCGCACCAGCCTATGAGCACGTCTCTCCTAAGCTGAATGAAGATGGCACTCCAGACATGGAATGGGTCAAGACCGTAGTTACCAAAGCTGAGGTGGAATCCAAGCTCACCAATGAAGAAGATCTCAAACAGCTCAGAGCAAGGATTTTTTTCACCTGGCTGAGGATTCCAGAAGCCAACCAATGGGGAACTTGATAGACAGGATTTTCTTTTCCTTATCTTTCATTTTTATCAGTTCTCCTTATCTGTAAAAATGTATATATGTGAATGAATATATTTTGACTTATGTGATTTACTTGTTTTATCTCTTAAAGCTTTCTTTACTGTTTTAAGAAAAACTTAAAATTTTCTAAGTATTAATCATCTGAGAAAATTTTTCATCTCAGAATTAAAACTTTTCTAAAAATTTTCTAAGTATTAATCATCTGAGAAAATTTTCATCTCAGAATTAAAACTTTTCAAAAAAATTTTATAAGTCTTAAAATTTTTCTAAGTTCTTTGAGTTTTAAAACTTTTCATTAAGTCTAAATTCTTAAGACTTAAGAATATGTTCTTAAAATTTTTCTAAGTGTGAATTAAGTGTTCTAATTTGAATAAATTTGATTCAATGTGAGAATGTGCTAATATACCTATCTGATAATCTTGATTAGCTCTAAACTAACTTCAGCTGTGAGTGTGTTTCTTCCTTGTAGGTTTTAACTTCATCAAAAAGGGGAAAATTGTTAGATCAAGAAAGTTTTGATGAGTTAAAAGTCGGTTCAGATGATCAGACGACTATGAAGAACAACTGAGACTGAGTCCAAGTACTAAGCCGATCAGACTAGGTCATCAACTGAGCAAGTCAGCTGAAGACTGGAAAGTTGCAAGTCGTCTGGAGACAAGTTCAAATCTAGTCATCTGCAGGAGACGATTATGAAGAGCTCAGACGAGGTCAAGACATTCTGAGTAGAATAAGAAAGGCGAGTCTTCACCAAGTCAGCTGCAGACGAGTAGGTTAAAATCAGCTGAGGAGCAAGCAGTTTTCAAGACTAAGTTTGTTGAGCAGTTTTCAGTTTGTTAGAACTGACTAACAAACAACTGTCTTTTCAGACTTATAAATAGGTCTAGATTTTCATTTTCAATATAACTTTTAACTTTGGCACATATCACGATTTATGATTACTCTCTATTCAGATTTCACAACAAATTCACAAGTTTTCAAAAGAGTTTTTCAAATCAATTCTAAGTGTTTATAGAACACTTTCCTTGTAATCTTCAAATTCCACTACTCACTGTAATAGTTAGATTCCAGAGAAGAAGTTAGGAGTTTTGAAGATCTGAAGAAATTTGTAAGCTGTAAATTGTAAGTCAGATTGTAAGTAAGTATGTAGTAAGCTAGCCCCTTCTTCAAGTTGGAGAAGGAGAGTGGATGTAGGATCGTTTGATCCGAACCACTATAAACCCTGGTGTTCTTTATTGCTTTACTTTACTTTTCTTTCAGTTTCAATTTTCCAGTTTATTAATCAAAGATTAAATTCAGAATCGAAGTTAAAACTAAAATATCAGTTTGCTTTTGATCTTGATCAAGTTGAGTTTAAAATTGAATTCCACTGTGCTACTTGAGTGTTTTTGAATAATTTTAAAAGATTTGTAAAATCTAAAAATATATTCAACCCCCCCACCCCCCTTCTAGATTTTTCCTAGAAGGCTAGTTCAAGTTTTATCTAAGATACTCAACTAAGTGGGACCAACACTTAGGGTTTTTTAAGGTTAATGAGAGAACCTTAAAAATTTTTTTGAATTATTAAGTAAATAATTATTCACTTGTGGTTTTTTAAGGTTCCCAAGAGGGACTTAAATTTTTTACGAATTATTAAGTGAATAGTCATTCACTTATGATTTTTTAAGGTTCGGAAGAGGGCCTTAAATTTTTTACGAATTATTAATTGAATAATCATTCACATAAGATTTTTTAAGGTTCAGGAGAGAGCCTACTCTATTCAGTTTAGCAAAGAAAGAAGGGAATTTTTCGAAGACAAGTGTGGGCCAGAATATTGGCATAACAAGAACTACTATTAAAACAATTCAAAAGCAGATTTGCAAAGTGCTATTCTAGGGCATGCAAAAAGGATTATATTTGAAAGTCCAGACAGGACCTCTTATAATGCAAAATAATATACAAGGACTTATAGGGACACTAACAGCCCTGCAGAGGCCCATGAAACCACCACAAAAAGGCTTGCTGGGGCACAAACAATCCAACAGAGGCCTATCAGTTTTGTCATTGGACACAAATAGCCCGAACTAAGTAGAATATTGTTTGAAGCATAAAAATAAATTGTTCAGAATAACAGAAAGTAAAAAGAGTTTTAGTTGGGAGGGGAGTTAACAGTTTCCTTTCTGGAATGACGGCTGGAATCACCGCCTTCACTTTCAACCTCTTTCCCTGCAGCAACTCCGGTGGGGTTAACAGGATCTTCACTTTGGAGGATAGGGAAGGGAGGGGCCCTCATGGGAAGCAGACTGCTAGTATTGACCTCAGCATTTTGGAGTTTCATGACGGTGGCACTGATGCAGGAAGCCATCATGGCTCGTCTGGATTGCCGTCTCCATCACCAGGAAAATTAGGAGGCGTCTTCAAGGTTTGAAGAGGAGCCTCGTGATCGTACTCCCCTTTGAAATCAGGAGCCTGGTGTTGGCGGATAGCCGCGTCGAATCCATGGTCCACAAAGAAGGGGATATACTCCCCCATATAACCTAGATAGCTGGGACTACTTCTGTACGCCTTTAACCAAGAGGTGTGCAAATCTCCCATAAACTCCTGTCCTAGGGGGGAGGTGAAGAGGGTATTCAAACAGAGCTTAATCCCTTTGGCCTCAGACTCTGATTCTGCCTCCTTGGCTCGGGTTTGTGCTAGTTTTGCCTCCTGGTTAGCAGCAGCAACTTGTGAGCATAGCTTCTTGCATTCGTGTACCAGCTGATCACGCACTGAGGTTAGCTCTTGGACCTTGAGTTTTTCCAGGTCCAAAAAAGACTTCACCTTTTCCTTGGTTGTAGTAAGAGAGCTGTAGGAGGTGGTGGCCAGGTCTGAAAATATAATGCCAAACTAAAGCAGAACACACAGGTTGAATCAGCTTTTATCATATGAATATGGTAAAGCGAGGGACAAGGTAGATAAGTGTTTACCTCAACGAAAGCTTCAGAAGCATGAACGAGCTTCTCTAGCAGGGAAAGACCAAGTAGGGATCGAGAGGTGCCTGTGGAGACATATTTATGACAAAAGGAGGAGAGGGGATTCTCTTCGTCGGGACTTGACTCCAGATCAACATGGGGATACGAGAAGGATTGGTTTTGCTTTCCTTTGGGATGTTTCCTTTCAGCTTCATTATGGGCAGGAAGTGGAGTATTATGCGAATGAATTGTTTTGCCAGAAGCGGCTCTGGTCCTTTTAGAAACAGAAGAGGGGACGGGCATGGAGCTAGCAGAGGCTGGGGGAGTGATCTCTTTACCGGGGGGAGCGGACGAAAGCTGAGAGCTGGTAGAACCAGCGGACTTGCGGACACATTTCGACATCCAGCTCATTTCTCCAAAAAAGGGAGGAAACATGGTTCAATATGAATACAAGATACGCAGATGTATGTATATAGCTACACTATACAAAAGGACCATGAGAAGATTACCATCTTCTGATCCTAATGGAGTTTTAGGTGGATCAAAGCCAAAATGAGATAAAAGGCTAGGATTACTACAGAGGTCCACAGAATTAAAGAGGCCTCGTCTTTCTGCGTACTGGTTCAACTTACGGATAACCTGGTAATTCAGGTCGGGGCTTGATCGGGGGTGGGGAGCCTTCATAAGAGGATTCTTAAAAACCCACCCTTCATGAGGAAATTCCCAAGGCTCAGGGGGCACCACAAAGAAATATTCCTCAGTCCAGTTTGGCGTGCTGTCGTGAGGATGGGTTAGAAAGGAGCACAAGCCTCTAGTTCGGGCAGTGGTATAGAAGAATGAATGGAAGATTTTACAATTGAAGTGGGTGAAAAAGAGTTCCCCAGTGGGTTCTCCTCCTGCCCCTTTTACTAGCATAAAGAAGGAAATCATCATGCGTAAGCCATTGGGGGTAAATTAATTTAAGGGAACCCTAAAAAGATTGGAGGTTATACTGAAGTAAGGGGAAACCGGGAAGCGAAGGCTGGCGCGGATTTGCTCTCCCCAGAAAGCTAGGGTTTGGCCCTCTGTTAAGTGTGGCCTCTCATCCGCACCAGGTATCTGGGCAGAAAAATCGGGGGGAATCCACCCCCGGCGGTGAAACTCTTCTAATGTCCCTGAGGACATTCTAGAGGAGGACAAGACTTTGTCTCGAGGGATCTCGGGGATAAGAGGAGTATCCATGACTTTTTTTTAAAGAAAGAAAGTATTATGGAAGGATGATGAGATAAGAGTAATGAGCAGAGAATACCTGGTGGAGGAGAAGGTGATAAGAAAGGATGCACTGAAAATGTGAGAAGCCTGAGGAGATTTTACTGAAGACGACGAGGAAAAAAGGAGAGAGAAATGAACTAAGGAATTGAAATATAAGGAGAGTGGGAGTAGGTTCCTACTCTAAGGATGAAATATGAGAGGTGTAGCTTCCCTATTCGACGGTTATGGGTGGTTTATTGATAGCTGAACGAAGCGCGTGACGTTTGATGGGACAGGCCTGCACCTGGGGTGGAAGCCGAGAAGTCTTTGAGCGGAAGAGCCCGAACAAGTATTAAATTATCGATTTTTAATATACCATGCTACTCTCTCGGGCCCTACACGTCCCAAGAGAGTAGGGGGGAGCAGTTGATGTGTCATAAATATATTTTGGGCCGAATAGAGCCTAGTTAAGGTTAAAGGGCCGAAGGGTAAGCAAGAGCCCAGTAAAAGGCCCAAAGAAGGAGAAGGTATAGCTAGGCCTAAGATCTTGAAATGGGCCCAGATGCACAGGTATCTAATAGGAAATTGAGATATTCCCTGAAGGAGGCTCTGAGGGTTAGCTATAAACCCGCAGGATAGAGATTAGCTGATAAGTAGGCGAAGACTTGGTCAAACAGAGCCGGTAAAGGATATTTGGAAGGATCTAGAAGCGGTTATCCTGAGGAAAAAGGAATAGAACGTGGGAAAAGGATGGAACGTGGGAGGAAACACGATGAAGAGTGGAGAGCTTCATCGGAGGGTGGAGATAACCGTCCTTTTCCAGGTATTGTTTATATACAATCAGTACAAGGATAAAAGGTACGAATTTACTTATCAACTTATCACACTTTGAGCACGATATTCTATCTTTATCACTTAATCAGCTTAATCAGCTAGTTTATATTAGCTCCTTGAGGTCCCTTACTGGGTATTAAGGGCCCTTCTCTCATACTATTTTCGATCACTGACTTGAGCGTCGGAGTCCCTACGCCGAGGACCTCTCCGGCGAGTTTTGCAGGTATTCAGAGCTCGGGCACAGGTTCAGATCGTGAAGTTATAGATCGTGTTCGAGGCGTGATTCTACGAATCTCAGGTACAGGGTTTGATTCGTGCTAGCATGACTTTATTGCACGCATCAATAACATATAAAATAATATTTAAAAAAATTAACTATATTAAGTTAAATTAAATAAATGCTTGAATTTTTTACTCAAAAAAAAAAAAAATTCAACCCGTATAATACGCGGGATTTTGATCTAGTAATGAATATTGATGTGCATTTGCAAATTCAATATTGATTATACAACAACGTAATGTTTATTGTGTAATTTAAGTAAATTAAACTGTTTCACGGTGAAATTATAATAAAGGCAAAGTTTTATGTAAGATAAGATATTGTGTAAATAAGTTTCACGTAAAAATTACTTTGTGAGTGGTAAGTGTTTCACTAAAAGGCATTAGTTTTTTCATTAAAGGGTATTAATTGTAAACAGTTAAAAAGTGAAACTTGTTAACACAATACCAACTTCTTGTGTAAACCAGTTTTGTCGTGCAACTGATTTGCATTTTTTGCGTATTTTTAACAATATTAGATTTTTTTTATTGAAATGTACTCCCTCTATCCCGAATACTTTTCACATGTACGATGACACACAAAATAAGAAAGAAGCTAGGGTCATGATTGGAGTTTTGAAAAGTAATTTTGTAAACATTTATTTGTAAAGTAGAGAAATTGGCTAGAATATGCATATGAATGATTTTAAAAGTAATGACATTTTATATAAATTTGTGGATATTGTAAGGATGGAGTTTATTGAAATTTGAAGATTTTTCATTTTAAGGGTGTGAAAGGTATTGAGGGAACGGATGAAAAAAGAAAGTGTAAAAAGTATTCTGAGATAACAATAGTATTAATTATTTTATTATAAAATATTAGTTGCAAAGCAAGTGTGTGATTATTGTTTAAACAAAATCAACTTATATTTTTAATGTAATATTTTAAAAAATTATTTTCAATGTATAAATATCATCGTGGGGCGATATCATACGTACGTGATGCTAAGTAGAAGTTTTTTTGAAAGACGATGCAAAGTATCTTATAAATTTTAATTTATTCAAATATCTTATACGGTCAAATCATATATAACTTTTAAAATGTTGGTTGTCACAATATTAAAACTAAATGAAATTGGTCAGATTGAGATTTTATTTAAAAATTATTAAAACAAAAATATATATACAGCACTTGTTGCAATTAGTGTATAATATTAAATATATTAATTTATTTTATTAAAAAATATTAATGTGCACCTGATACACGCACGACTAAAACTGAAATATTATGATACTTTTGTCAATTTTTAAAATACTTACATTTAAAAAGTATCATAAAAACATATAAAGGTAGCACGTCTTATGTTTGAAACTGTCTCACACAAGTCTTTCTCTATGAAAATATTTCAATAATTAGTTTATTATTAAACTGTTTTGAATAAAGTATTATTAAATATTTGATCAAAAGTATTATAACTCGCATCAAGAGTATAAAAAATTAAAGTCACTAATATGGAGTATAATATTATTTAGCAGTATCAAATCATATCAATTAACTTGTTTACTATTTAAATTACTCATATTTAATATAAGATTGCAATATTATTATATCTAAGTTAAAAGTATAAGTTAAAAAAAATATTTAAAGTATCATGTATTTAACTAAAAATATCAAGTATTTAATGTCCAATTAACACATAATTTAGTCAATATGATAATTAATTAAGTATACGCATAACATTTATAAAATAATATAAATACTAAAAGTGAAATTTTAAATAAGTTGATAACATTAAGATTAATTAAATTTATATTCAATAAATAAATAAAATATTAAAGAAAATATATACACATTTTCGGACATAAATATTATAACAAATAATACAAAATAGCTCTGAAAGTGTGTGTAGTGTAAAACAGACTGATGTTGTAGTGCATGCCATAACATTTAGTACAACATCAGTCTGTTTTACAAAACAGCGGAAGACTAACACTACAATGTAAAGGAGTAAATTTTTCATAGATTTATTAATTAAAGTCTATGATGTCTGTCGGCGAAACGTTTCACTAAATCGAGAGTGAATACAAAAGTTTGTGTAAAGAGTTTCCAAGACAGAACCTTTACAATGGAAATAAAGACTCAATATCACCTATTGACTCTTAAACGGCTAAGTGTAGTATTATAAAATATTACACCGTCAAAAGTAAATCAAAGTATCAAAGACATCTATGCTAATGACACTTTAAGATACCTATGTTGCTAAACGAGGTAACATGCGCAAGTAGCAACGTAAAGGGGGAATAACGACCCTATCTCTTGGATGCACTAACGCACTCAACAATTGATATTTGGATATTCCTTGCCATTGCTGAAGTCCTCGGTCTTCTATTTATAGATGTCCTCGGCTTCAACCATAGATCCTTGTAGATGGATCTAGAAAAACTCCAAAATAATTTCCCCTTATTTCTCTCTCCTAATCGTCCATGTAGGTAGTTGGTTTAGTGGCTTTACTCCTGCAACCGCATGATCTAGGTCCTTCTAAATCTCTCTGGAATTAGTCTTGAATCTGGATCCTTGTAGAAGATTTGGATCCTGTCCTCAATGTTGCACTCGATGTTACAACATCCTCGGCAACATCTGACTGAGTCTTCATTCCTGATCCTTATAGAATATTCTAGATCTTCAACCTGCAATGTCACAATATCTACTACAACATTGAACTGTTAGAGAATAAAAGTTAGTTATATGAAGAAAGAAAGGGTCAAATTCTGATGTAGCATCAACTATCTCCCCCAATTTGATCTTTCTGCTACAACACACCTGATGTATATATGTCAAAGTATATATAAGTCAGTAATATATGTATGACAGAGAATCTCATCTATAGCATACACTCAGCAAGCCAAAACCTGTCGTAGCAAACTAGTCAAACTAGTAAAAACAGAATAAGTAACTTAAAGTTAACTTACTCAAACACAATAAAATATCAAGGTTAAAAATATAACAGAGTAGTATCAGAACCTAATCAAAACATAGAATCAGTATCAGAGCAATGCTTTAACAAGCATGAAACTAGTATCAGAAACTAAGTAAAGATAATAAAACAGTAATTGAGCCTATGAAACAAAATCAGAAACTACTAAGGAAATGTATTAAAATGATTTACAAAGGAAGATGATTAAGTGTAAGGGAAGGCCGAATATTGCATGTAAAACGTTTTACAGCTGCAGCTTCAAGGACTTGCACACAGCTCCCCCTATCACAAATCTCCCCCTGTGAAACAGCTTATCATCTGGTCATCTGATTTGGTAAATCACCGTAAAGGTCAGCAACATCTTCATCTTTATCAGCAAGTTCCACTATTGCAATGTTTGCAACAACATCAGCAACAGCATCAACATCAGGTCCAGCTGCATCACCATCTCCATCTCCATCTGGGTTTGCACCATCTCCACCTGGATTTGCATCAGCAATAGAAATTCCTCGATTACAACACCACGAGCACGAGCAGCAGCTGGTACTCCTTCTGTGGTAGCAGAAAGTAACCTTAACCAATAATCCTTCAAAAATTGAAGTTCATTGATTGATTCCTCTAAAACCTCCAATTGTCTGCGAATAAAATTTTCATTAAAGTTCATAAAACCAGTAGGATAATTAGGATTTTGTGGAGTAGCACGTGGAACAGCATGTGGAGCAGCATTTGGGACAACATCAGGAACAGGATCAGGAACAACATTATGTGCAGCATCAGGAGCAACATTCTCCTCAGCATTAAGATCTGGTATTGGTAAATCAATTACCCTGTTTCCACTCAACAGTACAAGTGAGATATTCATCAAAGTAACCCTCCCCCTTAACAACTCATTTATGTTAGGTTGAAAACCATGACTCTTCAAGTAGCCATAAATTAAATTCTGATAAGGAAGGTTCCCCTTCTCAGAAATATTCCCAGCAAACTTCATTAAGTGATGGAAAATTACCAGCCCATATTAAATCTCCTCATAACACCAATTCTAAACATCAATATAGTCTGGTCCTTAGTCACTTTGGTCGAATTTGTAGAAGGGATTCAATTATACACAATCAACTTGTGAATAACAGAATATAGAGATGTCAAGTGAGCAGCAAGCATATGTCTCTGCCACCTAATTATTCTACCACCAGCCAAAGTTTGAATTACCTCATCCATAAGAGGTACATCCTCTTCATCCATGTGATCAATATGGAGGAAGGAATTGATCAGCTCAGGTGTGAATGGAACATCTCTCTCCCTAAATTGTACAGACTCGTACTAATGAGAATTTCTCCTCCCATGTCCCTTTTTCAAGCTAGCATAGAACTCATAAACCCAATTAGTCACAAAAGAATCAGCAAATGTAACAGCATGCATCAAACTTCTTTCTTCTAAGTATCTCACCAATCCCTTAGACTCAAATTCAGCAACATCAGTCTTTCTTTCAATCAATAATTTTCTATTACTCAACTTAGTAACTTTTTGATCAAAAGTTTCAGTATCCGAATCATCACTAGACTCCACAAATTCACTATCACTTTCATCACCAACAGGGAGTTCAGTATCAGTACCTTCTTTTTCAGAATGATCAGATTCTTCACTTGATTTCTCCTCAGAGTCATCACTGTTGTCATCTGGATTAAGTGCTGCTGCACTTGTTCCAGCATCGGGTACAATATTGTCCTGTTTCTTCTTGGTTCGCCTTTCTTGCCTTATTTTCAGTTCCACCAGTGGTGCATTCTCATCAGAGTCACCACCATCAGTTTCAACAGCCTGTTCACCACATTGCATTTCAGAATTTTCAGAATCTGAGTCAGAGAATACCTTAATTGGTTTATTTGCAACTGAACCCATAGTATGCTTCTTTTTCCTTGATGATTCTGAGTAATCAACTCTTGTAAACATACGTCCCGATCGCCTTCTTGGTTTAGGAGCAACCAATGGAGGGCTTCTCTTCTTTTTCCCCTTCGCGGCCTTAGCAGTAGCAACAAGCTTCATCGGTTCTGAGTCCTCTGATATTGAAGAGTCAGTGTGCAGAAATGTTCTCCTCCTCAGCAAGTGGACTCTTCTCTTTGCTGGTTTCAACAGTGGTCCATAGCTATGTCACCTGCTTCAGCATATTCTGCAGCAATTGTAGTCACATCGACATCTACAGTGGTCGATTGAGGGTTTTCAGGAACTGGAGTAGGTGTTGGAGTAGGGTTAGTTTGAGTGGTGAGGTATTGAGACACATCAACCGTAAGAGAGCCGATTGTGAGCTCGGGAGCGTTGGGTGCGTCTCTCAGATTCTGGGCAAGGCTTTGGGCGATGGTTTCTGCCTGTGCGCTCGAAGCTTCAGTGGGTAAGCTTCGATCAGAGGCATAGGAGGTGATGTGGTAGTGGATGATTCAGCAACAGTCGCAGCAGTAGGGTTTGTGGCCATTTCAGCGAGCAGATTGAGGTTGGATTAAGAGTTTGGTGATGTTTTGTTTGAGAGAGAAGTTTGAATGTGTGAGTCCTTTGGGTTTCCTACCATTTTCACTTAAATAGATGTTGGTCCCGATTAGTTGAGTAAATTAGGTGAAAAGTGTATCAGCCTTCTAGCAAAAATCTAGAAGGGGGGGTTGAATAGATTTTTGAGATTTTTCAAATCTATCAAAAATTTATTCAAAGTATCAAAGTACACAGCGGAATTCAATATTAAAATCAACTTTTAATAAGATCAAAAGCAACACTGATATTCAGATCTTAACTTTAATTATGAAATTAAACTTTGAACAACAAATTGTAACTTGAACAGAAATATAAATGAAAGCAGTAAAGAACACCAGATTTTATAGTGGTTCGGATTATAACAATCCTACATCCACTCTCCTTCTCCAAACTTTGAAGAAGGGTCTCCACTAGCTGCTTACTTACTTACTTTACAATCTTTACAACTTACAACTTGATCTTTAATTCTTCAAGAATGCTAATCAAACTTCTAAAATCTAACTTCTAAGAATAAGAAGTGTTTTTGAAGATGTGAAGTGAAGTGTTCTACAAACACTTAGAAAATATTTGAAAACTCTTTTGAAAATACTTTTTGAATTGAATAGTGAATAGTGTGAAAAATCAGATTTGCATAAGTGTCTTGAAAAAATAAACTCTAGACCTATTTATAAGTCTGAAAAGACAGTTAGTTTGTTAGTTAGTTCTAACAAACTAAAAACTGCTCAACAAACTTAATCTTGAAAACTTCATCTTCAAAAGATTGTTCCCATTCCTCCTCCTTATACACCAACGGATTTACACCCTCAGCCGATGTATCCAAAATCTGAGCCACATTCTCCTTATTATATTCCAACCTAGTACCCTCTACTGTAGTACTGAACCCATTCTCAGAGAACTCACTGTTCGCCAAAAATTATGCACCTATGAAATCCATTGTCCTGTTTTCTGCCGATTTTAATGAACATAATCCTCGCAACCTTGATGCTTCCAATAGACCTAATATCTCACTGGATTGCCTGTCTTGGGTGGTTTCAAAGTCGACATACATCTCGGCTTTGAGTTTATTCTTAACTGCCTCTGTATTCATTTTGAAATTTGAAACGGATGCAGTTATATAAGTGGGAGGTTTAGGGGGTTGGGATGAAGAAGAAGCCATTTGAATAAGTTTTTGTAAGAAGGGTAATTTTACAGAGGATTGTGATAAGTGAAATGTGAAAGTGAAAAAATTTTTAAAGGAGAAGGTAAGATTTTAAACTCAGAGGAGAGAGAGGGAAAGTTTGGGAATGCAAAACGTGGCACGATCTCAGAGTTTTAATTTTAAACCGTTGATTTTAAGAGGCGCGTGTAAAACATCGACGGTTTAGTGAGAAAAACGATTGAAATTCAGGCGCGTGGCCTTTACGCGTCTTGAATTGTGTAAAAAGTAACCGTTTATCCTACGGATTAGACGACTAATAGACTTACTTTATCAGAAGTAATTAGTATACCTGACGTAAGCAATGAGGTGCCTTACTTAACACTCAGGTATTCTATTTCAGACTTGATAAAATCAGACTTGGTCAAATTGATCTTATCTGATATTTTTCAAAAACTCTCTCCTAGTCTGATTTTTGAAAACCACAAATGTTTAAAGCTTAACACAATATTTTCAGTTTAGTTACAAAGTACAGATTACTTGAAATACACAGACTTAAGGACTTTATTTGAAAACAAAGTTTTTGAGGAAAAACAAAGATGAAGGTTTTCTGAATGAAGAGATTTATGAGACTAATCTGGTATACCTGTTCCAGAAAACAAACTCATCAAAACTATTAGTAGCTGGAGTAGATCAGATAGGGTGCAGGTAATCATCTGTTTTCTGGAAATCAGATGACTATTGTGCCCTAATCTGATTTACCAAATGTCAGATAAGTATTCATCAAGTCAGATAAGGTCAATATGACTAATCCTTGATTCTTGATTCCTAAAAGGAGATCAATGATATCAGCTACCTGATTGTCCTTTGACACATATCTAGTCTGATAATTCTTTCTAGACATTATTTTAAAGAAAAGACCAGAAATAAGAAATACAAACAACAGATGCAAATATTTTAGAAACAAGCTAAGGATGCATCAAGTAATCCTAATTCTAAGCACAATTCCTTAAACCTAGTCTCAGCTAATGGTTTTGTAAGAATGTCAGCTCTTTGTGATTCAGTGGCTATTTTCTCAATCCTGATGTCATTCTTCTCAACATGATCTCTAATGAAATGATGCCTAATATCTATATGCTTACATCTAGAATGCAGAACAGGATTGTAAGTCATTGCTATTGCACTATTACTATCACAGTAAATAGGAACAGCTGATGTTTGAATATTATAATCTCTAAGTTTTTGACTAATCCAGAGGAGTTGTGAGCAACAACTTCCAGCTGCCATGTATTCAGCTTCAGTCGTGGAGGTGGCAACAGATGTCTGTTTCTTAGATAACCAAGAAATTAGTTTGTTGCCTAAAAATTGACAAGCTCCTGAAGTGGACTTCCTATCAATTTTACATCCTCCAAAGTCTGAGTCTGAATAACCTGTCAGCTCAAGGTTGTCATCAGCTGGGTACCATAACCCTACTTGCAAGGTTCCTTTGAGATATTTAAGAATTTTCTTAGCCGTCTCAGATGAGTTTTCTTGGGATTAGACTGATATCTTGCACATACCCCAACTGCAAAGGCTATGTCTGGCCTACTTGCAGTGAGATATAGAAGAGATCCAATCAGTCCACGATATTCCGTTGCATCAGTGGGTATCCCCTGCTCATCTGAATCCATAGAGAAGTTAGTTGCCATAGGTATTTTAACTTCTCTGCTAGTAGTCATTCCAAATTTCTCAATCAGATCCTTAGCATATTTAGACTGATGTATAAATATACCCTTACTTATCTGTTTAATCTGTAATCCTAGAAAGTATGTTAATTCGCCCATCATTGACATTTCAAACCTGTTTTTCATGAGAATGCTAAACTCTTCACATAATTTCAGATTAGGTGAACCAAATATTATGTCATCTACATAAATTTGAACTAATAAGATGTTACCATCTACTTCCTTTCTAAACAAAGTTTTATCAATCTTGCCTTTTGAAAATCCATTTGATGTCAAGAAATCAGACAAGGTATCATACCAAGCTCTGGGAGCTTGTTTTAGTCCATATAGAGCTTTGTTGAGTTTATAGACCTTGTTATTGATCTTAAACCCAGGAGGCTGCTCCACATAGACTTCCTCAAGCAACACACCATTAAGGAAAGCAGACTTAACATCCATTTGAAAGACTTTGAAAGATTTATATGCAGCAAATGCCAAGGACAACCTTATTGCTTCTAATCTGGCAACTGGAGCATAGGTTTCATCATAGTCTATCCCCTCAGACTGTGAGTAACCTTGTGCAACCAATCTTACCTTATTTCGAACAATAATGTTGTTCTCATCTGTTTTGTTTTTAAACACCCATTTGGTGCCTATAATCTTTCTGTGTAAGGGTCTTTCCACTAATTCCCATACACTTTGCCTTTCAAACGATGCGCAGTTCCTCCGCATGGCGCTTATCCGGTTTGGGTCGATAGAGCTTCCTCAATAGACTTGGGTTCAAGAAGCGACACATAACAAATTGAAAAGACTTTGAGAGTCCAAGATCATTCGTGTCTGCGCACACTACTAGATGGGTCTCCTATAATCTGATCGATGGATGGTAGCTTCTCATCCTTTTGCCTATATGAGGAGAAGGATCCTCATCTTGAGTCTCGGTAGGCAACTCCTCTAACTCAACCTCACCGACGTTCCCCTTCATCACCGACCCCGCCGAACAGTGACGTCAAGGGTGTCGATCGATGGAGTCTCGATCGGAGTTGTCTTCGATTATCGATGGGGATTCTTCTTCATCTGATTCTGAATCAAGACTAGGTAGATAGACAGTTCTATGTTTAGTCTTGGATAGTTCAATTTTATCTAGTCTTTCAGAAATTTGATTCACTTTATCTGAGAAAGAATACAACTCATCAAAAACAACATGAGGAGTTTCTTCCACACAAAGAGTTGTCTTGTTAAAAACTCTAAATGCCTTGGAAGTGTTAGAATATCCCAAGAATATTCCATCAGCTGCCTTAGCATCAAAGGTTCTTAACTTAGATTTCCCATTGTTATGGATAAAACACTTACAACCAAAAGCTCTGAAATATGAGATTTTTGGAATCTTACCCTTCCAAATTTCATATGGAGTCTTACCCTTGTCTTTGACAACTAAGCACCTATTCTGGGTGTAACACCTATTCTGGGTGTAACAAGCTGTGTTGATAGCTTCAGCCCAGAACCTATGTGGGGTATCATACTCAGCTAATATGCTCCTGACTGCTTCCTTCAAAGTTTTATTCCTTCTTTCAACCACTCCATTTTGTTGAGGAGTTCTTGCTGAAGATATCTCATGAATAATTCCACACTCATTGAAAAAGTTAGATAAACAAGAATTCAAAAATTTTGTGCCCTTATCACTCCTTATTTTAATAATATAACACCCTTTTCATTCTGAATCTGTCTTAACAGATCAGGGATCTTGCTCATAGTCTCATTTTTCTTGAAAAGAAATATAACCCAAGTGTATCTAGAAAAGTCATCTACTACAACAAGAGTATATTTACTTCCACTGAAACTGAGAGGAGAAACAGGTCCAAACAAATCCAGATGAAGAAGTTGCAACACTCTTTCAGATGAAGAGGAGTTAATACTCTTAAATGAGTGTCTAGGCTGTTTACCTTTCTGACAAGCATCACATTTAAGATCAGTGGACAAAAGTTTTTCAGGTAATCCCTTGACAAGGTTCTTTTTAGCCAGCTTACTAAAGGTCTTGAAATTCAGATGACTAAGCCTCTTGTGCCATATCCAGCTGAGATCTTCTCCACCCTTAGCTATCAGACAGGTATCTTTGGGACAACTATTAAAGTTGGCCACATAGACATTACCATGTCTGAAGCCAGTTAAAAGTATCTTATCTGAGGAATTATCTAGAATATCACATTTATCCCTTGAAAATTTGACAAGAAAACCTTTATCACAAAGCTGAGAAACAGATAACAGATTATGTTTCAAACCTTCAACAAAATATACCTCAGATACCTGAATATCCTTGATAATCAGAGTACCTACACCTTTAGTCTGACCACAATTATTGTCACCAAATAAAACTCTTGGACCATCAATGCTTTGGAAATTTGATAACAGCCTCTTGTTATGAGTCATGTGTTGTGAACATCCACTATCAATGTACCATATTGAAGCTAAGATCTCTTCCTTGAGAGATGATCCCTGTGTATCCTGAAAAACAGATCAGTTGTAAGGTACCCTAGTGATCTTGGGTCCTTTAAGGTCAATTATCACTTTAGGTAACCAAATAAACATTTCATCTTTAAATAATAAATCAGACTCGGTTTTTCTACCAAATCTGTCTACAATTGTATCACTTTTGAATGATAACTTGTTGTATTCAGATTGAGTAATTTTCCTAAACTTAGGAAATATGGGATAGCATCTGCTCCTCCCATCAAAAGGATTATAATAAGAATTTCTTCTTATTTTGGTTCTTGGGTTTCTCCTAGTCTGATAAGGAGTTCTCAGCTGAATTTTTGGTTTCAGGCTGGGAGATGTAGTCCTTATCTGACTAGTTGGTTTCCATGGACCAATTTTAACCTCTTTTGATTGATCAGATGCTTTCACAAATTTTCTAGGTTTTTGTACATCTGATTTATTATTCCTATCATAACCAAGACCTGTTTTGTCATGGGATTTCTGAGAAGTATTAAAGATATGGTCTATTGCTGACTGTGAATTATTAAGTTGACTAATTTTGAAGACAAACTTCTCATTATCTTTCTTAATTGATTCATTTTCAGCACAGACTACTTCAAATTTGTCTTTTAAAGTTTTCAACTCATTTTCTAACCTTTCAGGTAAGCTGGCTGATGTACTAGCCTCAGCCTGGGGATAACATTCCCCCTTGAATGTTTCCTCAGTTTCTGGACAGTTCATCACCTGCTTGTCTTTAATTAGAATTTGAATTTGATCTTTTAAAGCCAAATTTTCTGTCTCTAGCTGTTTATAAGCAGCCAGAGATGTCTTTAAATCTCTCAATAATTCATGGATAACAGTTTGGTCATGATCAGATGCAGATTGACAAGAATCATTATCTGAAGATGAATAGTAGATTACCTCTTTAGCCATGAGACAGATTTCATCATCTGATCCAAAATCAGATGATGATGATGATGATGATTTCTTTGGCTCCTTTTCTTCAGCCAACAAAGCCCTTTGATCTGCAAACCTTCTGTCTCTCTTCTTCCTCTTTTCTTCCCTTTCCTTAGGAGTTAGTTGAGGACAATCATAGCTGAAATGTCCTGGCTTGTTGCATGTGTAACAAGTATCACTCCTGTCTGATCTAGGGCTGGAAGGATTTCTTCTGACAGGTGATCTGTATCTTCTTGTCTGGCTTCTGCTTTTGTCATCATCTGTTGACTCATCTTCCTTTCTACCTGATCTGGATCTTGATTTATCCTTTCCTGCAAATCTCAATTTATTTCTTTTATACTTCATTCTCAACTTATCATACCTTTTAGTGAGCAAAGCCATCTGCTCCTTCAAAGATAGATCAGCTCCTACAGACTCTGTTGAAACCTTGTCTTCTTTACTGACAAAGGCAACAGACTTGGATGAGGTGCTTGACTCCATCTCATCCTCCTCGTCTTCTATTTGAATATCATATTCTAGAGCTTTAAGATGTGAAAACAAAGTATGGTGAGTAATAGAAGATAAATCTTGAGTAGCCTTAAGGATATTGGATTTCTCCCTCCATCTCTTGGTTAATGATCTTAGAATCTTGTTATTAATCTCCTTCTCTGTGTAGTTCTTTCCAAGGTCAGCTGCTTTGTTGAGGAGATTAGTCAACCTTACATCTAACTGATCCACAGACTCATTTTCCTTCATTTTGAATGTCTCAAATGCATGCAAGACTGACTGCAGCTTGTTTTCTTTAACTTGTTCAGATCCTTCACAAACATTGGCTAGAGTCTGCCACATTTCTTTAGCAGTTTTGCATCTCTTAACCTTTTCTATCCAATCTTTACTTAGAGTCTCAATGATTTCAGTTCGAGCTACTTGATCAAGATTGTGGACCTTTCTTTCATCATTTGTCAATTCAGAACTCTTTTTCTCCTGTCTGGTTCTGGACTCAGCTGACTCAGCTCCAGTGCTGGTGCCTCCATGATAAAATTTTATAGGTCCCTCTTCAAGAACCTCTTCCATCCTATCATGAACGGCCTTTAGATGATTCTCCATCCTGAATTTCCAGTAATCATAATCTTCAATAGAGAATTCAGGAAGATTCCTAGACTTCTTACTTTTCCCTGATGACATGATGAAATAAAGAAACAAAATACTCCACAAACTAATTAGTAGCACTGTTAGTAGCAAATAAGAAAATGAAGAAAATCAAGATAATTTCATAATCTTCTTTAAGACCTAAAATCAATATTAGAACAGCTTAACATTGCTCTGATACCACTTGTTGGTCCCGATTAGTTGAGTAGATTAGGTGAAAAGTGTATCAGCCTTCTAGCAAAAATCTAGAAGGGGGGGTTGAATAGATTTTTGAGATTTTTCAAATCTATCAAAAATTTATTCAAAGTATCAAAGTACACAGCGGAATTCAATATTAAAATCAACTTTTAATAAGATCAAAAGCAACACTGATATTCAGATCTTAACTTTAATTCTGAAATTAAACTTTGAACAACAAATTGTAACTTGAATAGAAATATAAATGAAAGCAGTAAAGAACACCAGATTTTATAGTGGTTCGGATTATAACAATCCTACATCCACTCTCCTTCTCCAAACTTTGAAGAAGGGTCTCCACTAGCTGCTTACTTACTTACTTTACAATCTTTACAACTTACAACTTGATCTTTAATTCTTCAAGAATGCTAATCAAACTTCTAAAATCTAACTTCTAAGAATAAGAAGTGTTTTTGAAGATGTGAAGTGAAGTGTTCTACAAACACTTAGAAAATATTTGAAAACTCTTTTGAAAATACTTTTTGAATTGAATAGTGAATAGTGTGAAAAATCAGATTTGCATAAGTGTCTTGAAAAAATAAACTCTAGACCTATTTATAAGTCTGAAAAGACAGTTAGTTTGTTAGTTAGTTCTAACAAACTAAAAACTGCTCAACAAACTTAATCTTGAAAACTGCTCTTGACCTCAGCTGATTTTTCCTACTCGTCTGCAGCCAACTTGGTGAAGACTTGCCTTTCTTATTCTACTCAGCTTGTCTTGACCTCGTCTGAGCTCTTTATGATCGTCTCTTGCAGATGACTAGACTTGAGCTTGTCTCCAGATGACTTGTAACCTTTGATCTTCAGCTTACTTAATCAGCCCTTGATCCAGTCTGATCAGCTTAGTACCGAACTCTGATCTGAGCTGTTCATCACATATGTTACGACATTTGTAACAATATCTATCTAACTTTATTTAGATAGTGCACATACCAAGAGATTTCCTCAGAAATGAAATTTCTCATGGTCAAGAGCTTTAGGGAAAATATCAGCAAATTGATTTTCAGTGGGTACATACTCTAACTTCACAATATTTTTCTCTACTAAAACCCTTATAAAATGATGTCTTATACCAATGTGCTTAGTGAGTGAATGATGTACTGAATTTTTCGAAATGTTAATAGCACTCGTATTATCACAATACACAGTTAAAATATTACTTTTAATACCATAATCATGAAACATCTTACTCAACCATAAAAGTTGTGTACAGCAGCTTCCTGCTGCGATGTATTCTGATTCTGCAGTGGATTGTGAAACACAATTCTGTTTTCTACTGTGCCATGAAATCAGGTGGTTTCCCATATAGAAACAGCCACCACTCGTAATTTTTCTGTCATCCATGTCTCCAGCCCAGCCAGCATCACTATATCCCACAAGTGTGCTATTTGTGTCCTTTGTATACCAAATGCCTAGATCACTTGTACCTGCAACATATCTTATGATTCTCTTAACAACATTCAGGTGTGATTCCTTTGGACATGCTTGGTACCTGGCACAAACACAAACACTGTACATGATATCCGGTCTACTAGAAGTTATGTAAATAAGACTACTTATCATGGATCTGTACAGTGTTGGATCAATTTCTTGTCCAGCATTGTCTTTACACAATTTCTGTGTAGATCCTATAGGTGTTTTCATTACCTTAGAATTTTCCAAACCATACCTTTTCACTAAGTTTTTAGCATATTTGCTTTGTGAGAAGAAAATGCTATCTTTTTCTTGTTTGATTTGAAGACCTAAAAAGTAATTTAGATCCCCAACCATATTCATCTCAAATGTTGCAGTCATTGCTTCAACAAAATTGTTTAATATTTTATCACAAGTTGAACCAAAAACTATATCATCAACATATATTTAAACAATTAGTAAATTTTCTCCAGTTTGCTTGATGAATAAGGTATTATTAGCAATTCCTCTAATAAAACCAAATTGTGAAAGAATGTCAGTAAGTCTACCATACCATGCTCTAGGAGCTTGTTTTAGGTTATACAATGCTTTTTTTAGCTTGTACACATGATCAGGATATTGTGGATTTCCAAATCCCTTAGGTTGCTCAACATATGCTTCTTCTAACAAAATGTCATTAAAAAATGCAGCTTTAACATCCATTTGGTGAAGTTTAATGTTAATAAAAAATGCAATTGCTAGCAATAATCTAATAGATTCTATTCTAGCAACAGGTGCAAATGTTTCATCGAAATCAATACATTCAACTTGAGTATACCCTTGTGCAACTAACCTAGCTTTGTTTTTAACAATGTTACCAGACTCATTAGTTTTATTTCTAAAAATCCACTTGGTTCCAATGACATTGTCATCATCAGGCCTTAGAACTAGTGTCCAAACATCATTCTTTTCAAACTGATTAAGTTCCTCATGCATAGAGCATTAATCCAATTTTCATCTTTTAATGCTTCAGTAACATTTTTAGGTTCAATTTCAGAATAGTAGCACTCTGCATTAACAACATTACAAAGAGAAGGCATACATATTGATCTTACCAAATCTACATGCTCTTTTGAACTTACTTTCCTTCTGGTTTGTACACCAACTGAACCATCACCAATGATCTGTCTCTGTGGATGATTTTTGGTTATACGACTAGATGGATTTAGCTTTGGTGTATATTGATTGTTCTGAGATGAATCAGCTGAAATTTCAGGGGATGTTGTACCAGATGTTGTAACATTCCGTGACACATTCTATGATTTCAGCTGATTATCTTGAACTTCAGTAACATCAGACACATCTTCTTCATCATTGTCATCTGTAAGCATTTTATCATCATCAAACACAACATTAACAGATTCTTGAACAATGTTAGTTTTAAGGTTAAAAATTCTATAGGCATTACTATTTCTAGAATAACCTAAGAAAAAACCTTTATCACTTTTTGAATCTGTCACGCCCCAATTTTCATAATAATAAGTTTTGAGAAATAATTAATAATTTAAAACAAAAGGCGTGAACTAAAATTTAATTTAAATAAATTTTGACAATCAGCGAAAGACTTTAAAATAAAAACCAATTTAATTAAATTCGAGTGAGTATCAATGACAATGAAAATTAAAAATTTCCTCTAAGAATTTAAATGAATAACTAGATATAATGAAAAGTGAGCTAATTTAATCTTTGGGCTATGCATCCTCCGTTGTACCACGTTGGCTCTCAATCTGAAAAGGGGGAAAAAGAAAGGATGAGCAAACCACGGCTCAGTGGAGACATGCTTGTCTAAACTAAATACAATAAGTAATTAAATTAATCAATCACGTTAACATTTAGTCCATTAATATCACCTCGTTTATAAAGGTCAGAAGACCTATCATCACCTCGTTTATAAAGGTCAAAAGACTTATCATCATCTCATTTATAAAAGTCAGATATTTCCTCATAAATATTTCACATGAATGTTAAATAAATCACACATCGCATTTAATAGAGACAAACATAGTAAGATAGAAATCCCCACCTGAAAAATATGTTGTGAGTGAAATTGATGCAATAGTATCGAATTCTACTCCTCGCGGTTATCGACGCCGAAAACTTATTGGAAAAGATAATACAATTTGAGAAGAACCGTGAATTTCTTGCTAAAGAAGAAGCCGATAGAGATGGAATTTGTGTATGTGAATCATCTAGGGTAAGATCATATATAAATAGATGCATTGTGTATGGGCTTGGGCTTGGGCATGGACATGGGCTTAAGTGAGATAAGGACTAAAATTTTAATATTAAAAGATTTTTTAAAATCCTTATTTAAAAGATTTAGAAATTTGAAAATAGGGAAGAAAATATATTTTCTAGTGAGAAAAATTAGGCATTTGTATCTCATGGAAAACTCAAGATTTGATTTTAAGTAAAAGATTCTTTTTTAGAAAATAATAAAATTGAAGATATTATTTATTAAAATTTGCAAGATATGAAAAATATTTAATTTTAATAAAATTCGATATTTTGAAATTAATAAAGGCAATAAATAATACTGACAAAATTAGGGGTATTACAGAATCAAACTTGTGAAGTTGATCCCTATCATTCAGAATATAACACACACAACCAAACACATGAAAATATTTCACATTTGGTTTTCTATTGTTCAGAATCTCATATGAAGTTTGATTAGAACCAGATCTCAGAAAAATTCTATTAGAAATATAACATGTTGTATTCAATGCTTCAGCCCAAAATCTCTTAGCAAGATTTTTAGATGTAAGCATGACTCTAGTCATTTCTTGTAAAGTTCTATTTTTCCTTTCAACAATCTCATTTTGTTGTGGAGTTTTAGGTGAAGAAAACTCATGCAATATACCTTTCTTTCACAAAAATCAGTAAACATGCTATTTTCAAATTCCCTACCACGATCAGATCTAATCCTGCTAACTTTTAAGTTGTAAACAGTTTTAAATCTTTTGTAAAGAATTATAAAAGCATTAAAAGCTTCTAATTTTTCTCTCAAAAATTCAATCCATGTATACTGTGAGTAGTCATCAACCACAACAAGTGAGTATTTCTTACCACCAATGCTTTCAGTTTCCATTAGACCCATCAGATCCATATGCAGTACTTCAAAACAGCGATGTGTCGAACAATGTGATAATATTTTGTGCGACATTCTTACCTGCTTACCTTTTTGGCATGTACCACATACAACAGTATTATCAAACTTCAGTTTAGACAATCCTAGCACAACTTCTATTTTAACCAGTTTTCTTATGTTCCTATAATTTGTATGTCTCAATCTTTGATGTCATAAGATATTTTCATCATGTTTTGCCAAAATACACACGTTTTGTTCCCAATTAAATAATAATTGTCTGTTGACCTATTACCAGTCATCAAACATTCATTATTTTTGTCAAGAATATAACATGAGTTTTTGTCAAATTTTACATACAAATCATCATCACATAACTGACTTATATTAATCAAATTAGCAAGTAAGTCATCAACATGCAAAATATTTTTTAGCTTAGGAAAACCTTCAACATTTAAAGTTCTTTTTCCAATGATTTTTCCTTTAGTACCACCACCATATGTTACGGTTCCACCATTAAAAGGTTCATATTCAGATAAGAAGTTGATTTGACCAGTCATATGTCTAGAACAACCATTATCAAAATACCATAAATCTGGTACACATGCTTTCAGAGAAGAGTAAACCATGTTACAAATAACTTTATCCTTCTTTTTAGAGACTGTCTTTGACACATGTTGCTTAGAATGTGACAGCATTTTAGACAATATTTTAGCATCTTTCAGATCTTTCAGATCTTTCAGTCTTTTCAAATAGTAAGGACGAATATGACCAATTTCATCACAATAATGACACACATACTTCTTTTGTTTGTTTCTTCTTATGAGTGTTTGTTTGAGCCTCAACTTTTACCTTAATATGAGTTTTAGCTTTCAAAAATTTCACAGGATTCTCAAACATAGAAGATGTTTCATTTTTATATCCCAAACCAAATTTATTAGACTGACCAACTACTAGAACATCATTCATATCAGATGAACTTTTGGTATATTTCTTAAAACTTAAAGAAGTTCCTTTCAGTTCCACTTTTAGCTTAGAAATTTCCAAGTCTCTTCTGGTAAGTATGGTTTCTAGTTTAGTTACTGTTTCTTTCAAATCATCATTCTCTTTATTTAAAAACTTTAGTGATTGATTTTATTCATCACATTTGTCTAACAAATTTTTATAGTCAGATTCATCAATTTTTGTTTCTTCAGAATGTTACCTGTTTCATCAACACACCCAACAAAACTATTCAAATCTGGAGAAATTTGATCTGATGTTGCTTCGGATGTTGTAACATCTGATGAAACATCTGAGTCAGAGTCATCCAGATCATCATCCGGAAAGTCATCAGAATCAATTTTAGCATAAAAAGAAAGTTTCTCATTTTTTAATCATCATTTTCATCATCTGAGTCATCACTTAAGGTAGTATTAAAATTCAGTTTTCTCATAACTCTGGTATTTGCACACTCATTTGCATAGTGTCCAAATCCAGTGCATGCATCACACTTAACTGATTTTCTGTATTCAGGATCATACCTTGGTTTACTACCTCTTTCAATTTGCCTTGATTGATTCTGATCTCTCCTTCTTTCGGGGGTAGGTATTGTGTTGATTTGGATCTTTGGTTGGATCTTTCCTTTGGATCTGCTCATCGTTTTCCTCAGGTAGAAATTAAACGTCTTTGTCAGCAGGGCAATGTTGTCAGGATCGTTACAACCTAGGTCTGTCACATCCTCATCAGAATCAATCTCAGTAACATAAGATTGATGTTCATCACTTGTGGATGCTTCTCCTTTGTAAACAACAACCTTCTTACCATCATTTTCCTCTGGTTGGATGAAATTGATCTCATAGGTCTTAAGAATGCTTATAAGCTCATTATGACTAAACGTATCTGTATCCTTCGCTTCTTCTATAGCACAAATTTTTGCATCAAATCTTTTAGGAACAGAATGTAAAATTTTATGCACTAACCTGGTATTAGAGATAGGATCTCCAAGCAATTGAGCTTCATTGGCAATTTCTGTGACACGTTCATTGTAAGATGAAATAGTTTTAACTTCCTTCATTCTCAGGTTCTCGAACTTCGTGCCTAGCATTCATAGTTTTGTTCTACGAACACTATCAGACCCCTCACAATGCTCTTGTAAACGATCCCAAGCCTCTTTTGCACTGACACAATTAGATATGATCTTGAACATAGTCATATCAACTGAGACAAAAATTGCATTTAAGGCTTTAGGATTGTAACTAGCAATTGTGCTTTCATCATTTGTCCAGTCCAGTTCTCGTTTGACTTGAGTTTCTCCTTCATTATTTGACTGAGTTCTAGGGGTTGTCCATCCAGAAAGAACACTCCTCCAAGCACGTTCATCAATGGATTTGATATATATCCGCATCCTTGGCTTCCAATAGGCATAATTTGTTTTGTCAAGAACAGGAGGCCTAATAGACTGAGAGAGTGGATACTCCATTGAAAAATGAAAAGACACACTAAAACACAGGATCTAAACTTAGTACCGTCAAGTTTTAGGCTCTGGTGCCAACTGAAAGTGTGTGTGTAGTGTAAAACAGACTGATGTTGTACTGAATGTTATGGCATGCACTACAACATCTAAATATTAGAATGTAAAACAGCGGAAGACTAACACTACAATGCAAAGGAGTAAATTTTTTATAGACTTATTAATTAAAGTCTATGATGTCTGTCGGCGAAATGTTTCACTAAATCGAGAGTGAATACAAAAGTTTGTGTAAAGAGTTTCCAAGACATAACCTTTACAACCGAAATAAAGACTCAATATCACCTATTGACTCTTAAACAGCTAAGTGTAGTATTACAAAATATTACACCGTCAAAAATAAATCAAAGTATCAAAGACATCTATGCTAATTACACTTCAAGATACCTATGTTGCTAAACGAGATAACATGTGCAAGTAGCAACATAAAGGGGGAATAACGGCCCTATATCTTGGATGCACTAACGCACTCAACAATTGATATTTGGATATTCCTTGCCATTGTTGAAATTCTCGATTTTCTATTTATAGATGTCCTCGGCATCAACCATAGATCCTTATAGATGGATCTAGAAAAACTCCAAAATAACCTTCTCTTATTTCTCTCTCCTAACCGTCCATGTAGGTAGTTGGTTTCATGGCTTTACTCCTGCAACCGCATGATCTAGGTCCTTCTAAATTTCTCTGGAATTAGTCTTGAATCTGGATCCTTGTAGAAGATTCTGGATCATGTCCTCAATGTTGTACTCGATGTTACAGCATCCTCAGCAACATCTGACTGAGTCTTCATTCCAGATCCTTGTAGAATGTTCTAGATCTTCAACCTGCAATGTCACAACATCTACTACAACATTAAACTGTTAGAGAAAAAAAGTTAGTTATATGAAGAAAGAAATGGTCAAATTATGATGTAGCAGAATATGTAATCACGTCACATGCGACATTAACAAGCTCAATAACAACAGACAATATTTGAGCATACACATGTCACAAGTTTGATAGTAGGGTTACACCTAAGTCTGATGGCGAGATGAGTTTCAAAAGAATATGTCTCTTCAATAAGGCTTTGTTTGGTGGAAGCAAGTTTGGAGTATGGATGTACCTCCTAAAATACGTATCTTCCTTTGGAAGGTCACTCGTGATATTATTGCCTCTGAAGGTAATTTGAATCGGCACCACATTCGGATCTCCCCAACTTGTTTTTTGTGTGGCTTGTCTATAGCTAATAAGAAACATGTCTTATTTGATTGCGTTGTGGTTCGCTCTCTTTGGAAATCCAGGGGATTATGGATATTTTCTATTTGCTCGTAGGGATAGTGAAAGCCGAGTTTTCCCCTATTGATGAGCTTTGATGTTACTTTGGGGCCTATGGAGGAATCACTTTTAGGTTAAACATGCGCCTTCTACTACTATGTGGGAAGCTCGGTTAAGAGAGCTTAATAATTTGAACTGAGCCTTGTTTTTTCTGCATAATTATCAAGAGGCACAATCGACTTTGAAAAATACGTTGGTGGCTCCTTCGATTGAGGTACAGTTTTTATTGTTGTGCTTATGGCGGTCCTTGAGGGTATCAATTGGGGTAGGTCTCTGACCCAGGGACCCTTTCGTATCTGCTCAAACATTGTGGACACGATTACCTCTATCAACTCAGTGGCACGACATTTTGGGCCAGAAGGGGCGACATTGGAGATCATTTCAAGGGTATTGGAGACAACCTTAGTGTGGGGTTTCTTTTATAATCCGAGGGCTTCTAACTTGGCCGCACAAGAGCTGGCTAGGTTTGCTCTTTCCTCCTCACATCCTCATGCTTGGGTGGAGACAGGTGTCCTGGCGTGAATTCAGGAGTTGGCTCGTCAAAAGGGAACTTCCTAGTTCACTTGGGGGGGCCTTTTTCCGTTATCCTTTCAAAAAAATAACCAAAGAATCAGTTTTCAGTGAATTTATTCACAGTATGAAATTAATATTTTTATATTTATTTAATAATGCCATTACTTTTTATAAATTTAATAATATTTATTACTAATAAATATTATTATATTACTGAATAAATTTAATGATATCAATTTTATGCGACAAATAAAATTTTCAAGAGATATAGCAAGAGAGATAAAAAATATATAATTGGTAAAAGAAAATATATCATGCACCAAGCACGTAAAAATATTTATGGTGTAGTATATACTAACCATGAATGAAAAAATATAGCAAAATATTGTGGATATATAGCATAATATTACAATATTTGAAAAATTACAATTTTTTTTATTATATATGAAATTTATATATACTTTTGTTGTTTTTTTATTGTATTTTCGTTACAGAGAATATATTCTCATAAATATGAGTGATACTGATCATAATGGTATGTTTCAACATTCATATGCTCCCTACACATATGAGAGTTCACAATTTGTGTGACTAATCAAAATGTGTATTAACAAACTTATTGAGACAGTAGATATTATTCAATCCGGTAAAGCGGTTGGAAGAAATAAAAAAACAACGCATGTTCATAATTATATCCAGAATTACTCTAATGTGATGAGTATGTACTAATATTGTTTGAACAAATATGACATTCCACCTACTATATTCGAACTTCATAATCTTCATTTTGGTAATAATTGTATTTAATCATGCATATTTAATTATTTTTTGTATTGTATCATGCTGTTAGTGGTTTTGCATCAGACAATATTTATATAATATATTATCCATATGTTTGCTTTAAACATACAATTTCATTGTGATTTTGAATGAAATATGTCATAATATATATCATAATAATCCCTATAATATCTTGTTAAATTTTCAAAAATTTAATAAATTATTTTTTTTAATATTTTGCTATATCAATATATCCGACGATATATCCATAAAATTGTTGTGGTGATATGAGTTGCAATTGCGATATTTTCATCTTGATACTAACATATATTCAAACTTTACCAAGTTCCCCGTGGCAAAACTTTGTGTGTAATTGGTCATACAGTACGTTGTGTGTACACTCCATTAAATTTGATTAAACTTTGATTGCGGCGGACAAAAAAAACATATATATTTTGAAAATTATTATTCTCTCATTTTATAGAACTCTTCACTTTTTTTTTTGTTCAACGCAATATAAACTCCACCTTCATAATATCCATTAATTTACACAAAATGTTACTCCCTCCGTCCCAAATTAGTTTTCATACTAATCTGGGCACACATTTTAAGAAAAAATGTAATGAATGGAGTATTGAAGGGTAATTTTGTAAACTTTTATTATTAAAGTAAGAGAGGTGATTGGATTGAGTGTAAAAAGTAATGACATTTCGTGTAAATATATGAATATTGTGAGGGTGGAGTTTAAGGAGGGATTTTCTTTTTTGGAATATGAAAACTAATGTGGGACAAATTTAAAAGGAAAGTGTGAAAACTGATGTGGGACAGAGAGAGTATTACTTTCGGACCCACACATACACAAAATAGATTTACAAAATTACCCCTCAAAATCTCAATCACTACTCTTCATTCTTAAAAAATGTGCACTCCCCCTTATAAATAGTTCTATGGATGGAGGGAGTAATTCTTGAGAAAAATATCTAGGGGCGTTTGTTTCAAAATTTTAAATGGGAATAAAAATGAAAATTTATTTTTCAACTATGTCTCAGATATATTGGATGAATGATTGTCTCAATGGTGGTTACAACACCAGTGTTGTGCTCAAATTTTGAAAAAGATGGGAAAAAAGTTGTTGGTTGTGACATAGGGAAATAATTGAGGGCAGAGATGTTAAACCGGGCAGGGCTAAACAGGCCGGCCCATTTAACCCTAAAAATGTAGGGGTAGGTCCTTGATATTAGAGGCCTTTTTAACTCCGAGCTTTTTTTAAACGGGCTAGACCGCGGGTTATCGGGCCAGGCTGGCAATTTATTTTTATTTTATTTTTAAAATTAATAAAATTAAATTAATTAGTAGCTTAGTTAATGCACATAGCACACTGCACAGACTCTTATGTAGTTCTGCCCTAATTAATTCATTAGATTTCCCAACCCAATTCAATTTCCCTCTCATACATACGCGACGCTCTATTAGCTTATGAATTATGTTTGAACTTATAGAATTAATACATATGATTGAACTTTTAGAATTTTATGATCAATATTTTAGATGTTATTTTGATTATTTTATGATATGGCCCGTTTAGCGCAAGGCCCGCTAGGGTTAGGTCTCAACTATTGGGGTACCGTTAAGAGTGAACCGGATAAGACCCTAAACCGTTTAGTCTGTGGCCCTATAGGGCTAGGTCCAGCCCGTTTAACTAAGGATGAAAATATTGTTATCGCAACTTTAATTTTACGGATATATCGATGGATAATCGATATCGCATATCGATATCACAGAATATTGAAAAAAAATGACGAAAACTTTATTAAAATCTTGAAAATTTAACAAGGTATTTCAGGAATCATTATAACATATTATTATGCACATATTCCATTAAAAAATATAATATTATATTTTTAAAGCAACTATATGGATAATAAATTAAATAAATATTGTCTGACGCAAAATAAGTGACAATATAATACATAATACAATATAAAATGGCTAAATATACATGATATAATACAATTAATATTAAAATAAAGGCCTAAATGTAGCAGGTGAAATGTCATCTTGTCCAAACAATATTGGTATCAACTCATCACATTAGAGTAATTTTGGACATAGTTATGCACATGTGCTTCATATGTTTCTCGATCTCTTCCAACTGCTTCACCATGGATTGGATAATGTCCACTGATTCAATCATTTTATTGATACACATTATGACCTCCATACATATTTTGAGTAGTCCAATCAAATTGAGAACACTCATATGTGTAAGGAGCATATGAATCTTGAGTCATATCACTATGATTAGTGTCATCCATATTCATAGAATCAAAACTGACTGAAAGTGGTTCAATATCAGTATTTGAGCTTTCTTCTTGAGTCAAAACACGCCTCCTTATGTATTTAATTCTGATTGCACCTATCCCTGGACCTCGTGCTCTGCTTCCATGGTCCATATCTTGCATGAGTGAAGTCGGTCTCACCAGTAAACAGACTTAATAACACTTGATTTGAAAGATAATCATCCTGATTATTTCCACCATTGACGTCATTTTCACTATTTCCTCCATCCTCAATTAAGCTATGTCTGAAGTATTCCATCTTTTGGTAGGAAACAAACAAAATAAAAAATAAAAATAAAAAAAATTATAAATTTTATAAAATATAAAAATTGCAATTTTTTAAAATTTTGCGATATTTTGCGATATTTCCACGTTATCCAGGAAAAAATACACTAGGCCTGACCGATATCGATATCGATATTTTGCAATATTTTCGTGATATCCGGGAAAAAATACATTACTCCCTAATATCCATATCCCAACTTCAATTTTTGCGATATATCTGCGATATATCCACGATATATTGCGATATTTCAATCCTTGCGTTTAACATCTCTAATTGAGGGAGATAATTATAGAAAGAGATAAATGTAATCAAATGGGGTGGTAATTACCTTGTTTAAGAAGAAAAACAATATTGAATCATCTTTTATTCTCATCTACCACTATAATTAGAGTAGTGTTTGTGTGCATATTGTGCACAATAAAAGATTGTGTGCACAAAGTTTGGTTACAGTGTAGTATTATTTGAGGTACTATATAGTATTAGTTTGGTTACAATATAGTATTATTTTAGACATTGTATTGTATTAGTTTAGTTACAGTGTAGTAGTTTAGTTAGGTAAAAATATTGTGCAAACTATTTTTTAGTGTGCACAATGTGCACACAAATATTTGTCCTATTATTATCATATATTTATTCACATTCTTATTCTTATTAAAGAATTACCAATCCAAGCACCCCCATAGTGTATATTAAAGAAGGATATTAATTTGTATATTGCACGCGAGTAGATTTTATATGAACATAACTATTTTTCAATTTTTGATACTTTTGGTCAAATACTTGACACTCTTGGTTAAATACTTGATACTTTAAATATGTATTTTTAAATTGATACTTTAAATTTAAATATTATAATATTATATTTTTATATTAAATAAGAATAATTTAAAATAGTAAAAAATATTAATTGTTAGTTGATACTCCTAAAAAATAATATGATATCACTAACTTTATTTTTTTATACTCATGATGAAATTATTAATATGATTGATCAAATATTTGATGTTTAATTGCAAAATAATTTTATGATAAAACTTTGTTTTAGCAAATTTTATTCAATTATTATTATTTTTCATCTTATAAACTAATACGTTTCCCACAATTTTTTTACACTGATATGCACAGAGTTTTTTTTAACAAGTTAATCAAAATCTGATAAAGAGTACCGTGCACTAAATACGTTAGGGCCTGATTATCTACATCACTATTTTTATTAGATACATTTATATGTATAATTTTTTTTAGTTTAGTGTACCTTTAAATATAAATATAAAGTTGATGTATTTAATAAAAATATATGTATAAATAGTGAGGCTAATATGTTATCACAACCTCGATCCACGAAGTATGAGCCCAAAAGAGAGATTCTAGCCAAAAAATGTTGGTCCCGCTTAGTTGAGTATATTAGATAAAACTTACACTAGCCTTCTAGGAAAAATCTAGAAGGGGGGTTGAATAGATTTTTAGATTTTTACAAATCTTTCAAAACTTATTCAAGACACCAGAATCACACAGCGGAATTCAATTTTAAACTCAACTTTCCAGATAAACTGAGAATTGAAAGAAACAGATAAGTAAAGTAAAGCAATAAAGAATACTACGATTTATAGTGGTTCGGATTATGAATAATCCTACATCCACTCTCCTTCTTCAACTCGAAGAAGGGACTCTGTTTACCACTTACTTACTTTCAATCCAACTTACAGCTTACAACTCGTGAAGAGCTTCAAATCTTCAATCTTCTAAATTATTCTCTAAGATCTAACTATTACAGTGAATATTGAACTTAGAAGATTACAAGTAAAGTGTTCTATAAACACTTAGAACTTTTTTAAAACTCTTTTGAGAACTTGTGAATTGATTGTGATGATAGAAATCTGAATAGTGAATAATATGTAAATCGTGTTGTGTAAAAGTATTTGAAAAATGAAAATCTAGACCTATTTATAAGTCTGAAAAGACAGTTGGTTTGTTAGTCAGTTCTAACAAACTAAAAACTGCTCAACAAACTTAATCTTGAAAACTGCTTTGCTCCTCAGCTGATTTATCCTACCCGTCTGCAGCTGACTTGGTGAAGACTCGTCTTTCTTATTCTACTCAGCTTGTCTTGACCTCGTCTGAGCTCTTCATACTCATCTTCTGCAGATGACTAGCTTTGAGCTTGTCTCCAGATGACTTGCAACTTTCCAGTCTACAGCTAACTTGTTCAGTCCTCGACCTAGTCTGATCAGCTTAGTACCAGACTTTGATCTCAGTTGTTCTTCATAGTCGTCTGATCATCTGAATTGCTTTTTAACTCATCAAATCCTTTCTTGATCTAACAAAAAATAAAAAGAAAAATTGGTCAGTGACTCATTCTCATTTCTTTAATTTGCAAGGATGATTAACTGAATTATTATTATTATTATTTTCCAAGGATGATTAATTGAATTATATTTTAGAAAGTGAGAAACTTATTAGACGAATACTCAAATTTTCATGTTCCACGCAACGTGTGAGACATCACAAAACTAACCTTAGAAATAGTTACGTGTTTTGGATAATTAGATGTTACGAATATAGTAAATCATACATATGAGTTGTACTACATCGAATTATTAAAAAAAAGTCATGCAATTAATTTATAAATCTAGTGAGCTACCCCTCCTATCATCAATTGTGTTTATAGATGAAACCTTACTAGGGAATGTGGCTAGTATATATCCTTCACATATTGGGTGCGCTCAATTTGTGGGATCACACCGTGCGCACCCCGATTAATTTTTATATTGAATCAAAGTATCTTCTACTTGTAGGGCAAGTTTTGAAGGGTGTAAAAGTAGGATTCTTGGCCCCCTTCAGAATTTACATATGTTTAATGTGTGATACCCGATACTCTCACTACTCATTGGTCAATATATTTTATGCATTGAGTGTATGTTAATTAATTATGTGCTACTTGTGATTTTAAATATTTTATCTTGTATTATTTTATTGTGCTTTTAAATATTAAATTAATTAAATATGTCATTACATATTTAGTGGTGAGAAGACCCTTGTATATTTATTGATGACTTGGTATTATTAATTAAAATAATAAATCTTACTCTTTATATGTATATGCATATACGTGTACTATTTGTGAGTGGTTTGTATCATTTTATATGCTTCCTACAACTATTACTAGCTTAACAGAAAATAATAATAATAATAATAATAGTATTAGTAATAGTTGATAAGTTTACTAAAATATTAGCATATGTCCTATATATATATATATATATATATATATATATATATATATATAAACTATATTTCACAAGTTATCAGTGGGCCACGAATCAAGTTAATAATAATAATAATAAAAATATAAAACTTACCCTGTAAGTTTACTTAGGCGGTGGAGTGGCTTAATTATCCTAGCAAGATTAGCCATATACGATCACATAGACAGAGAGAGAAAGATAGGAAGAGAAAGAGAAGGAGAAATTCTGAAGCATTTTGGTAAGTTTTCGACTTCTGTTAATTGATAAATTTTATACCGTTTTGAAGCTCGCGACGAGTAGAGTAAAACCCTACCCTCAAATCGTTAATATTTGTTCTTATTTGATAGTGGAAAGGTGATGGAAGGGTTTGATTTAGCGACGTTTTTGCGGAATTGAGGTAAGTAGAAATTTATTTGCACCTACAATGCATAAATATAGTGTTTTATGAAGTATTTATATTTAATTGGTGATATGTGACTATTTGGTTAATTGTGATATCTGAGTGATATTCAATTATTATTGTGAAAGGAGTCTGTGAGCTCCAAATCTGAAGTGGAATGAACATGTGAGTTCAGTGAGTATTGTGAATTGAACTTGTGAGTTCAGTGATTGTTGTGAATTGAACTTGTGAGTTCAAAGATTATAATGAAAGGAATTTGTGAATTCCATGGTATTGCAGAAATGGAAAGAGTGTCTTGAGCATATGGTTTTACTGTGTGTATATGTTGCATTGCATCATGCATATAATGCATTAACATGAAAATGTTTTATCAAATGGTGTGATTGACCACTAATTATGCACCAAGGACGGCAGGGGCGACCTAGGAGATCCTGGCGAATGCTACCTAGCGTAGGCCTCCGTCTCATGTGCTATGGTGTTGTCGCACATATATTGATTTTACAGATGGGGCTTTTGAACGGACAGGGGGTCAGGTTTGGTGATGGACCTCGCTAGGCCGTTAGAGGGTGGGATCCTCAATAGTATGGGTCGGCGTAGAGGGATAACTTCTTGGTGGTCATGAGGGGCGCGATGGGGGGGACCCTCGGTGGCCACAAGAGGATGGGCCTCACGTCGAGGTCATACATATAGTGGCCACTTAAATATAAATGAATTGAGCTTAGTGCTTGTGTTCCGGTGCATAGTAGTGAGTCAGGGGCCCTAACGAGTGTTTCATAAATAAATTGATGATTTTAAAGAGAGTGCATTGTGCATTGGGAGGTTTTCGAACTAAACACTGCATTATGCATAATTTCTGCTTACTGAGATTTATATCTCACCCAGTTTATGCATTGTAGGTAATCCTGATGATTACCGATGAGGTTACTGAACAAGTCGTGGCACTCTTGCAGGATTTTGAGTAGCTGTATACATAGATGACGACCTGTTGGGCAGGACCGTGGCTTATTTTGCTTCTGCTATTGTATTTTATGTCTGTTTTGGATATGTACAGTATAAACAAGGATGTACTGGTGTGTTTTGTGGATTAGGGTTGTTAAGAATTGGTATAAATGTGAACATGTTATGTATTGAGTATGTGATAGTGCTATGCCGTTTGAAAGAAAAAAAAATTTATAGCAGGTTTTCTTGATTGTTTTATGTTTAAGTTCATATTACGTTTAGTTGTGAAATATATGGTCGTGTCAGAGTGGTATTAGAGCACAGTTTGCCTCCTGTAGACTGTCTATGTACACGTGCTCAGAATTTGGAGAGCCCGGCTATTCTAGTAAGTGTTTATATAAATTTTGTTTGTGTTATTTCTCATCATGAACTATATTGGCCATGTGGTGTAGGACTGGTTGTGTGAGTGAATAGATATGGCGGGGAATGAGGGTAAGAGTAGTTGTATGGAAAGAACTCCCGAGTCGACAACACCGACTGCTGGTGTTGATCGAGATAATGTTATTGCTCGTTTGGCAGATTTGGTTCAGCGTCAGGCCCAATAAATCCAACAACTCATCCAACAAAGGGATACAAATACACAACGTGAAGTCGTGCATCGACCACAGCCACGAGCAGAACCTGTAGACTTGGTTTGTGAGCGGTTTCGAAAACTAAATCCTCCTATCTTTGAGGATGCTACTGATCCCTTGGCTGCAGAGGATTGGTTGAGAACTTTAGATAATATGTTTCAATATAGTAGAATCCCTGAGGTGGAAAAGGTTCTGTGCGCATCCTTCATGCTACGTGGTAGTGCCGGACATTGGTGGGATTCTGTTAAAAGTATCGAAGACGCTACTGCTATAACATGGGAGAGATTTAAAGAGATTTTCAGGAACAAGTATTTTACCGCCCCTGTCAGAATAATGAAAATGAATGAATTTATACAGTTGAAGCAGGGGGCTATGACTGTGACAGACTATCTTCGTAAATTTGAACAGTTATCTAGGTTTGCGGAGCATATGGTGAGCACCGAAACCCTGAAAGTGGAGAGGTTTTTGGAAGGTTTGAGACCTGAACTGTATAGAGATATGAGCATGGCGGGCATTCAGGGAGTGACCTATGCACAAGTGGCAGAGAGAGCCCAAATTGCTGAACAAGCTGAGATGAGAATAAGGCAAGCACAAGAGGCCCGACGACAGTTTCAACAAAGACAAGTACCGTCGTGGAGTGAAGATATTAAGAAAAGGCCATTGCCATTCCAAAGACCAAGACCTAAGTTCCAGTTTCGACAAGGACAAAGACCAGAACAAGAAGGTTCAGGAAAACGTTTCAAGGCGGATCAGACTGCAGTACCACCACCACCCGTTTATTTGAATTGTGGTAAATCGCATAGTGGAACCTGTTCTCTTCCCCCTAGAGTATGCTTTTCTTGTGGACAAAAAGGACATATAGCTACTATGTGTCCAAATAGTGGTAAGCAAAGGGAGCAAGGAAGGGTTGCAGCCCGAGTGTTCACCCTGACCAAGGAAGATGCAGAAGATAACCCAGTGATTACCGGTAAACATTCTATTTTCGGTATTTCAACTTTTGTGTTATTTGATTCTGGAGCTACACATTCATTTGCATCCACTGAGTATGTGAGAAGGCTGGGTAAACCACCTAACCTAACAGAAGCCAAATTTGATGTGATGATCCCTTCTGGTGATTCGAAATAAACCAATCAGATTTTACGAGAATGTGTTATACCCATAGAAGGTAGAGAACTGTGTGTGAATTTGATTGTGTTAGACATGAATGACTACGATGTGATTTTGGGTATGGATTGGTTATCGAAATATGGTGCTACAATTGATTGCCAGAAAAAGAGTATTACGTTTCAGCCAGTAGGAGAATAACCTTTTTCTTTTGTCGGAATAAAGAAAAGCTTTAGATTCCCGATGATATCAGCAGTCAGAGCACAAAGATTATTGGAAAGTGGTTGTGAGGGTTATTTAGTCAGTGTAATGAGTATTGAAGGGCAACAAGGTTCAACTATTAGTGAGGTACCGGTTGTACGAGAATATCTTGAACTGTTTCCAGATGATCTTCCAGGATTACCGCCAGATCGTGAAATAGAATTTGTGATTGAACTACAACTAGGAGTCTCTCCTATATCTAAATCACCATATAGAATGGCGCCAGCTGAATTGAAAGAGTTGAAAACACAATTGCAATAGCTACTTGAAAAGGGTTTCATCCGCCCTAGTTTTTCACCCTGGGGAGCGCCAGTATTGTTTGTTCGAAAGAAAGATGGTACACTGAGAATGTGTATTGACTACCGGGACCTGAACAAAATCACGATCAAGAATAAATATCTCTTACCTCGCATTGATGATTTGTTTGACCAACTTCAAGGTGCATCAATCTTTTCGAAGATTGACCTGAGATCAGGGTATCATCAGTAGAAAATAAAAGAAGAAGACATTCCTAAAACCGCGTTTAGCACAAGATATGGGCACTATGAGTTCTTAGTAATGCCATTTGGGCTGACAAATGCTCCAGCAGCGTTTATGGATTTGATGAATCGGGTATTTAAAGACTTCCTGGACAGATTTGTTATTGTATTCATCGATGACATCTTGATTTATTCCAAGACTAAAGAAGATCATGCAGGGCATTTGAGGAAGGTGTTAGACATTTTAAAAGAAAAACAACCATATGCAAAACTCAAGAAATGTGAATTCTGGTTAGATCGAGTTGTTTTCTTAGGACACGTGATATCAGGAACGGGGATTTCAGTTGACCCAAGCAAAGTTGAAGCAATTAATAACTGGCCACAACGTACAAATCCGTCAGAGGTGCACAGTTTTCTAGGGTTAGCAGGGTATTATCGCAGATTTGTTGAAGGATTTTCCAAAATTGCTTCCCCATTGACACAATTGACCAGAAAGAATACCAATTATAAATGGACAGATGCGTGTGAACGAAGTTTTCAAGAACTAAAGAAGCGACTGACAACAGCTCCAATTTTGGCAATTCCAACTGGAACTGGAGGTTTTAAAGTTTACAGTGATGCTTCAAAGAATGGTCTCGGTTGTGTACTGATGCAAAATGGCAATGTGATAGCATATGCATCACGACAATTGAAAGATTATGAAAAGAACTATCCTACACATGACTTAGAGCTTGCAGCAGTGGTATTTGCACTTAAAATTTGGAGACATTACCTATACGGGGAGCATTGCGAGATCTACACTGATCATAAGAGTTTGAAATACTTCTTCACTCAGAAAAAACTGAACATGAGACAACGAAGATGGTTAGAACTTGTGAAAGATTATGATTGTGTCATCAACTATCATCCTGGTAAAGCTAATGTGGTGGCAAATGCATTGAGTCGAAAATCAGCAGAAAAGATAGCAGCTTTGACTTCAGTTCAGAAACCTGAACTTTTTGACCTACAAAAGATGAACATAGAACTTGTTGAACGTGGAACTGTGACAGCAACGCTTGCAGCGCTAACACTGAAATCCACTTTGATTGATAGAATTTATCAAGGGCAGCAGACTGATGAATATTTTGCCAAGGTAAAGAAAGATCTCACTTCAGGCGAATCATCTGACTTTCAGTTATCAGAGAATGGTGTACTCTGATACAGAAATCGACTGTATGTACCTAACCTTGATAAGACTCGTGAGGATGTGATGAAAGAAGCACATTCGACACCCTATTCGGTACATCTAGGAGCTACCAAAATGTATAGAGATTTGAAATTACATTACTGGTGGCCAGGCATGAAGAAGGATATTGCTCAATACATAAGACAGTGTTTGACCTGTCAGCAAATCAAAGCAGAACATCAGAGGCCCGCAGGAACTTTGCAACCATTGTTTATTCCGGAATGGAAATGGGAGAATATAACAATGGATTTTGTTACAGGATTTTCGAAGACAGTTAAAAGTTTTGATGCAATCTGGATTATTGTGGATCGATTGACAAAATCAGCTCATTTTCTACCAATATGCACCACATATTCTATGGATCGTTATGCTCAGATATATATACAAGAGATTGTCAGACTTCATGGTGTACCACTCACCATTGTTTCAGACAGGGACTCCAAGTTTTTATCTAATTTTTGAAAGAGCCTACAGAAAGCTTTGAGGACTCAATTATCTTTCAGTACTGCGTATCATCCACAGACAGATGGACAATCAGAACGAACGATACAAATTCTGGAAGATATGCTCTGTGAGTTAGATTTTCAAGGCCAGTGGAGTAAATTTTTGCCTTTGATAGAGTTCTCTAATAATAATAGTTATCAATCCACTATCGGGATGGCTCCATATGAAGCACTTTATGGTAGAAAATATCGATTTCCGGTACATTGGGATGAAGTTGGAGAAAGAAAGCTTTTGGGTCCAGATATAATTCGAGAAATGAGTGAAGCAGTAGAACAAATTCGAGAAAGAATAAAAACTGCCCAAAGCCGACAGAAGAGTTATGCAGACAAAAGAAGAAGAAAGTTAGAATTTGAAGTAGGCAACCAAGTATTCCTGAAAGTTTCTCCAATGAAAGGAATAATGCGATTTGGGAAGAAAGGGAAGCTTAGTCCGAGATACGTGGGTCCGTTTTCTATCACTAAAAGAATTGGCGAGGTCGCTTATAAACTTGACTTGCCTGCGTCGATGTCTCAGATACATAATGTGTTTCATGTGTCTGCATTGAGAAAATATATTGCAAATCCATCACATGTTTTACACAGCAAACCCGTAGAGCTGAAAGCGGATTTGAGCTATGAAGAAGTACCAGTGAAAATTTTATTACGAGAAGTAAAACAACTCAGAAACAAAGAAATTCCATTAGTTAAAGTGTTATGGAGAAATCAGTCAGTAGAAGAAGCCACCTGGGAAAGAGAAGATGAAATGAAAGCCAAATACCCAGAACTCTTCAGGTAAGTGAAATTTCGGGGACGAAATTTTTATAAGGAGGGGAGGATGTGATACCCGAGACTCTCACTACTCATTGGTCAATATATTTTATGCATTGAGTGTATGTTAATTAATTATGTGCTACTTGTGATTTTAAATATTTTATCTTGCATTATTTTATTGTGCTTTTAAATATTAAATTAATTAAATATGTCATTACATATTTAGTGTTGAGAAGACCCTTGTATATTTATTGATGACTTGGTATTATTAATTAAAATAATAAATATTACTCTTTATATTTATATGCAATACGTGTACTATCTGTGAGTGGTTTGTATCATTTTATATGCTTCCTACAACTATTACTAGCCTAACAAAAAAAATAATAATAATAATAATAATAATAATAATAATAATAATAATAATAATAATAGTATTAGTAATAGTTGATAAGTTTACTAAAATATTAGCATATGTCCTATAGTAATATATATATATATATATATATATATATATGATAAACTATATTTCACATGTTATCAGTGGGCCACGAATATAGTTAATAATAATAATAAAAATATAAAACTTACCCTGTAAGTTTACTTAGGCGGTGGAGTGGCTTAATTATCCTAGCAAGATTAGCCATATACGATCACATAGACAGAGAGAGATAGGAAGAGAAAGAGAAAGAGAATGAGAAATTCTGAAGCATTTTGGTAAGTTTTCGACATCTGTTAATTGATAAATTTTATACTGTTTTGAAGCTCGCGACGAGTAGAGCAAAACCCTACCCTCAAATCGTTAATATTTGTTCTTATTTAATAGTGGAAAGGTGATGGAAGGGTTTAAGGGTTTGATTTAGTGACGTTTTTGCGGAATTGAGGTAAGTAGAAATTCATTTGCACCTACAATGCATAAATATAGTATTTTATGAAGTATTTATGTTTAATTGGTGATATGTGAATATTTGGTTAATTGTGATATCTGAGTGATATTCAATTATTATTGTGAAAGGAGTCTGTGAGCTCCAAATCTGAAGTAGAATGAACATGTGAGTTCAGTGAGTATTGTGAATTGAACTTGTGAGTTCAGTGATTGTTGTGAATTGCAGAAATGGAAAGAGTGTCTTGAGCATGTGGTTTTACTGTGTGTATATGCTGCATTGCATCATGCATATCATGCATTAACATGAAAATGTTTTATCAAATGGTGTGATTGACCACTGATTATGCACCGAGGACGGCAGGGGCGACCTAGGAGTTAAGGCGACCAGGCAGATCCTGGCGTATGCTACTTAGCGTTGGCCACCGTCTCATGTGCTATGGTGTTGTCGCACATATATTGATTTTACAGAGGGGACTTCTGAACGGACAGGGGGTCAGGTTTGGTGATGGACGTCGCTAGGCCGTTAGAGGGTGGGATCCTCAACAGTATGGGTCGGCGTGGAGGGATAATTTCTTGGTGGTCATGAGGGGCGCGATGGGGGGACCCTCGGTGGCCACAAGAGGATGGGCCTCACGTCGAGGTCATACATATAGTGACCACTTAAATATAAATGAATTGAACTTAGTGCTCGTGTTTCGGTGCATAGTAGTGAGTCAGGGGCCCTAACGAGTGTTTCATAAATAAATTGATGATTTTAAAGAGAGTGCATTGTGCATTGAGAGGTTTTCGAACTAAACACTGCATCATGCATAATTTCTGCTTACTGAGATTTATATCTCACCCAGTTTATGCATTATAGGTAATCCTGATGATTACCGATGAGGTTACTGAATAAGTCGTGGCGCTCTTGCAGGATTTTGAGTAGCTGTGTACATAGATGACGACATGTTGGGTAGGACCGTGGCTTATTTTGCTTCTGCTATTGTATTTTATGTCTGTTTTGGATATGTACAGTATAAACAAGCATGTACTGGTGTGTTTTGTGGATTAGGGTTGTTAAGAATTGGTATGAATGTGAATTGGTTATGTTTTGAGTATATGATAGTATTATGCCGTTTGAAAGAAAAAAAAATTATAGCAGGTTTTCTTCAATGTTTTATGTTTAAATTTATATTACGTTTAGTTGTGAAAAATGTGGTCGTGTCATAATGGGATCTTGAGATCTAAACGAAAAAAAAAAAAAAGATTTTGGTGAACTTATGGTTGGGCGCAATATGGATCATTTGGAAGGGGAGAAATGCGGTTTTGTTTCGGAATGAGATTTTTTCTGCTAGCAAACTACTGGGAGAACTTAAGGAGAGGTTTTGGAGGTGGAACATAGAGAACATAGGACTGGAATCAAATTCTACTGCTGCTGAGTGGTGTAAGAACCCAAAGCTCTTTTAAAGTTTTGGTTTATATTTGCAAATTTGAGAGGGTATTTTTTGTTGTAAAAATGGGTATTCCTGATACCCTAACTTTCTTTGTGTTAATGAAACTTTTTTTTACTGACAAAAAAAAAAGGTAAAAGTAGGATTCTTTATATCTTTATTTCAATTTTTTTATGGCTCAATTGATAATTTGGTAAGCAAATGATTTTTTTTTAGTGTTTTAGAATACTGTTAGCTTTTGGTTCCGAATGAGAGTCAAACACAAAAGTATGAAGGTAATACACGTGTACGGAATTTCATTTGCAAAGTTGTGACACGTCTCATATTGAATATTTGATTTCTAATTGGACCAAAGTATCTTCTACTTGTAGGGCATGTATAGAACGGTGTAAAAGTACTTGACTCTTTATATTTTTAGTTCAACTTTTTTAGTGTTTCAAAATATTGTTAACTTTTGGTTTCGGATGAATAAAACACACAAGTATAGGGTTAATGTACACGTGTGAAATTTCAATTGTAAATTTGTAACACGCCTCATATTGAATATTTAATGATACATTCTGTACCTTTCTAAAAATTGATTTTTATCAGCCACACTTTGTCAAACCAAATTAGTGTTGTTATTACGCTACACAAAATAAGAGTAGAATTGTTATTACGCTACACAAAATAAATTATTCAATAACCATGATCATTCTTAAGTTTCTTTTAATTATATCAAAGTACACCCTTTTTCTGACACATAGCATTTGTGATTGCATCTCTTCACTCGCTTTGTTTTTCGATGGTTTCTCTTGTTGCATTTCTTGCAACAGGATGCATGGTGGGATCTAGATTAACATTCCAACATGAACCTGATCGAACAACGAGTTTGGCATGTCAAACCTTATGATGAAGTTAAGAATAACACAACTTGTGATTATCATGTCAACTTGAATGCGTATGGAGTAACAAGACATTTCATATTTCAAAATAGAGAATCAAACCTCCCCACGACATTTTATAATCTAACATGATGATAATTGTTAAAATAGTTAATAATTATTTAAATATCTTAAAGGGGCCACAGAAAATTGTGAAAAAGCGTATTTGCACTTCTATAGTCGTGCACGACCAAAGACCCTGATCAAGCACGACTGCACAGTCGTGCAAGCCACTTAGCACTAGCAAACTCGTGATTTTCAAGTAAAAAACGTGGTGACAACTCTCCAATGGGTATGTATACCCCAAAGTTTGATTTTAGATAATATTCCAGCATTTAGGAATTCAAACATAAAATTTGCATACCTACGCTACACTGACAACCAAGAATAGACCTAAAATTAAGATTCTAAAATGGCAACTAAAACCTTCATCTTAACCATAAAATCTTTATTCTTTTTTATAATCATCAAATATTATATTAGCACATATTCAGGTATTCTCTGTAGGGATTTTTTACGGTCACACATGTTGCCTGAGTTCAGGAATCCAATTAAAAAACTGACACGTCATCTAACATTGTCATTAACGATCTAACTTCACAATAAGACAAAATAATTATTTTTCTTACAATATATATATAAAATTATTTAAATATTTTTATGGTAATTTTTTTTTTAAAAATACAAATTTACAAATTTGACTTTCTTTACTAATTTATGATAATCAATAATCAATGATCTAAAATAATTAATAGTAAATTTTTAAGGATTTATGACTGTTAGATACCATATTTAGAAATTAATTACTGATAGATACTAGGTCAAAAAGTTAATACTGATAGTACAATCATTTTTTTGGTTTCCCCATTTTACCCTCAAAAACCCTTTATCTCTGACTCTCTCTCCTCATTGCACAAAATTATCGTTTCCATCTCTGACTCTCTCTCTCTCTCTCACAGAACAAGTCTACAACGGGGACTGGCAACGGCGACGGCTCCTCACGAGCGACGGCGACGCCCCACCGAACCCAGGCGACGGCGACCACCACGCCCCACTCCAGATCGATGGTGAATGAGATAGAGGCTGTGAAGACGAGCGACGACGGTGAAGACGAGCGACGCCCCACCGCACTCCCGCCGCACCCAAAGCCTCACCGCGCCTCACCGCTCTCTCTCTCTAACTCACTCAGACGGGAGAAGCCCGTCGCCCACTCCTGAGAAGAAGACGAAGACAAACTGTCACGCCTGAGATTGGTCGGATCTGTGTGCGTCGGTGCATCTCTACCACCGCCACCGCCACCGCCACCGCCATGAAAGAGCAGATCAACTATAAAAGGCTTGCAATGGAGAATCAAGGTTCTACACTGAAGAAGACGACGACGTTGAAGAAGACGACGACGTTGAAGAAAGAGAACGCCGATGACGAAGTAATATCCAGATCTGAATCGGTGGACGAGCCCCACCCCGCTCCCATTCATACACCACCATAGATCGACCACCACAAATCGACACACACCCCAGATGCGAATCAAATGTGCCGGAGCCCCACCGATCTATCTCTCTCCCTCTCTCACCGGGTAAGATCGGCGGATTAGAATTTTGTAACGATTTGGGAAGAAATTTTGTAATCTTGTTTGATTTGGTGAGTCTTTGACGATTTGTGCATAATTTTTTTTTTCTGCACATGTGCATTATTACTTTTACAAGCAGAAACAAGAAAGATGGATTGTTTCGATTTTTTGGTTTCTTGATATATGGTTTGGTTTGGTTTCTTGGTCTGGTTTGTTTTCTTTATCAGTTTGGTTCGATTTTTTTTTCTTAATTTTTGGATCATTTTTGTTGTTTGATTTCGTTTATATACGTTGGAACAATTGTGCATATTATTTATAATCGATAATGGGTGGGTGGTACTAATTTCTTAATTTCTGGATCATTTTTGTTGTTTGATTTCATTTGTATACATTGGAACAATTGTGCAAATTATTTTTCTTTCGAAACTGCACACGTGCAATGAAGTTGCACATGTGCAGCAACAACTTTTTTTACACGTCTCGTCTTCACCCCTTAATTTCTAAACATTGAATTATTGAAGTTGCACATACTCTATAATTTTTCAACAGTTATTTCATATACTAATTATGAGGGAATTTTTTTTTAAAAAAAAAAATTATCTAGACTGTAACAATTTGGAAAGAAATTGAATTATTGAATCTAATAACAATTTGGAAAGAATTTCTAATAGTAAATTGGACTGTAAGAATTATGAGAAGTGTATCAGACAAAAACAATAAATGAAACAACTTGGAAGTCCAATCAAAGGACAGTACGATGAGTAAGCATGAAGCAGCTAAAAACAAAGGACAGTACATGTAAGGGTAATGTTGGAACTTCAGCCCAAATTATTGTATCTCACAGTAATTAGCCAAAAAATTGTATCTTAGAGTAATGGGTCACTTAAAATTGTATTGGATAGTTACTACCCCAATTTTTTAATTATGTTAAATATTTTATTTATAATTATAATTGTATTTAAAATATTTTGATTAAAAAAAATGCTAATAAGGATATATATTTAATTTTATAATTATAATATTTTTTTAATTTTAAATTTAAAATGATATTTTTTCAGTATTTATTTGTTAATTCAATATGTTAATAAGGCAATGTAGTGTGATTGCATATAATACAGTGTACACGCTCTAATGTGAAGTTCAGTCATTTAAAAGACAAAATAATTATTTTTCTTACAAAATATATATAAAATTATTTAAATATTCTTATGATAATTTTTAAAAAAATACAAATTTACAAATTTGACTTTCTTTACTAATTTATGGTAATCAATAATCAATGATCTAAAATAATTAATAGTAAATTTTTAATTATGTTAAATATTTTATTTGTAATTTTAATTATATTTAAAAATATTTTGATTTAAAAATAAAATGTTAATAAGGATATATATATTTAATTTTATATTATAATATTTTTTTATTTTAAATTTAAAATAATATTTTTGTCGGTATTTATTTATTATTAAATATGTTAATAAGACAATGTAGTGCGATTGAACATAATACATTGTATACGCACTAATGCGAAATTCAGTCATTTAAAATAAATTTTATACGTTGAATGTATTTTCTGACGTCAAGTAGGATAAATTAAATCTGCCTGACAGGTCGTAAAAAACCCTTCTTTGTAATCAGATACTTAAAAAAGAATAATTTACAGAGATGGTTTCTAGAGGTATAGTATAATGATCAAAATCATGAAATTGTTTATTGGAATTTTTCTTTTTTTCTTTTTAGATTGGTGAACTTATATTTGTCTCGCACAATGCAATCTATGATAAGATCTCATAAAATAATTTTAGGATATATTATTTACATCTCTGGAATTGCTAAATGCACCGACCATCTGATCAAAACTAGTTAAATCTACTAAAAAAAAAAAATACACCTAAAATGAATTTATGTCTTAAAAATGTCCTTATGCTTTCTAAATGTTAAATATTTTATATTAAACTTGTTTTTCTTGTTTTTTTTTTTTTTTTTTTATGAAATTTGCATCAAAGTTTATGTTTATTTATATTTTTTCTAGATAAAAAAAATTAGAAGAAAAACAAATTTAAGAAGAGTTGGTATTGTGTGAACCAACTGTGAAAGTAGTTCATAACTAATACCTAATAGCAAAACAACTAATACCCTTAAAAAATAGGGATTTTATCAGTCCAAGTCTTGAAAGATAGGTCACTTATCAATTCGGGACCTAAAAGATCAAACTTATCAATTCGAGATCTGAAAGAATTTTAATTATCATTACAAGATATCTTTAATTAAGGGATTTCATCGATTCAAAGCGTGAAAGAGAGGTCAATTATCAATTCATGGCCGGCCTGAAACAACTAATTTCATTCAACTAATATTTTTTAATTAAAAAATTAATACCCTTTAATTAATGAAATACATTATATCAACAAACAACTAATTTCACAATGAAAGTTGATCGCACAAGACTTCTCCGTTTAAGAATGAGTACTTTTGACTTTTAAAAATAAGTTTGAATATATAATTGATGCATTTAGTAATTTGGGTGCAAACATTCTCACCCATGATTTTGACTTAAGGATAGTTATGAATAGTAAATATTGGTTGAGTAAGCATGAGCTGGATCATTAAAGGGGGATGAATAATTAGAATAGATGAAATTAATAATATTAGGAAATGTGGTCCCTAATTCAGAAAACAGAATCACAAAAACTTATACGCTTAATAAATAGAAAGATTATCTATTGCATAAAGAAAAGGAGAGCGTGGGGCTTTATATGAAATGAAAGGAACAACATTTCATATCGCCCCACTTTCTTTATTAACGTATGAGAGTGCTAGTATAATTAATACAACTAGGGTTACCTCACACTATTATTCAAATCGAGAAAGTTTTGTGTGGGGCGGTGTTTTGTATGAGGTGGAATTTCATTTTAATATTTAGGACTCGCTTCGTTTTAAAATATGATACGAACAAGATTATAAGTTTGTGGATCGATCACAAAATATGTATGTGTCGGGTGAAATAATCTTATCTGAAGTCCGAGCTTGTAGAGAAAAGTGAATTCATTAGTTTATATTAATTTTTTAACACTCCCCCTCACTTGTGGGCTGAGTCGTTACCTCTGGGAAGGAGACCTCACGTACGAGTGAACAATTTAATATGGATTGAATTGATTTCAGCAGATTTTAAAACCAGGACATAAGAGTGAACCTAAGGCTTTGATGTTATAAAATAATTTCATCTTCTAAAAAATTGAACGTGTTGAGAGGTGTGAAATTAATTCATCTGGAAAATTAATATAAATAAATTAATTTCACACCTCTCTATATGTCCGAACTCTTACATAAGATAAAATCATTTCATTAAAAACATGTCTCATATATGAAATCATTCTCACAAATTTTGTTTTAAATTAAAATAATTTGCAATGAATGGATCTATCATGATCACCCATCTCTTCGTATTTTATTTTTAAAACACTCCAATATAATTCACATAAATAATAAGTCTGCATTTAATTCAAATCTGGATTCCATCACAATAATGGTACACTGCTTGGTTTTGGTCCATTTGGATAGAAGTGAAATTACATAGGTCCAATGGAGTAATCGAGAAGTCCTATCAAACATATAAATTTCACAATGAATATGTTCGTAAAGTATTTTGTCATGCTATGGAGTAAACTAAAAGGTGGAAACATAAAAAAGCGAACAAAAAGTTAAGTTTTTATCGGTAGAAGTTCTGAAAGATATATTAATTATCAAATCGGGACCTAAAAGATAAAATTTATCAATGTGGGACCTAAAAGAAGTTTATATTAAGGAATTTTATCAATTTAGGACCTGAAATTAAGATCCTGAATTGATAAAATTTATCAATTCAGGTCCTATCTTTCAGGTACTGAATTGATAAAATTTATCTTTTAGGCCCAAAATTGATAATTAACATATCTTTCGAGACTTGTACCGATAAAAGTCCAATAATTGATTTATTTTATTTGATCTAGTAATTTTTTATTTATTTTACAAGTTAATAGTTTTATTTGAATTAACAGATTTTGTTCACTTAATTAATCTAGCATGTTTGTTAAACCAACGACTTTGATTCAATTTTTTTTATATATTTTTTTGTTTCTTACTATGCATTGCATCAAAAGGTAGATTATGGAGTTGACGCTCGATTTTTTTCCCGAGATTATAAATTTCATTTACACTGATTGGCTCGAGAACACGAGAAAGGTGTTAGATTGTTAATGTAATTTCATGCTGTTTTTCTTTTTGCTGCATTGTAATAGGCTGAGTTGCTATTGAAATAAATAAACTTTTCTCTGATTAAAAAAAAAAAAAAAACTATGCACTATCAGGTACGTACACTACTATATTTGAATATGAATACGAGATCATGTTGTATGCATTAAATATATTGTTCACTTATTTTTTATTAAATGATATTAGTTGTAATTATAACTAAAAGATATATTTTGATTAAACAATACTTACTCCGTTACGTTTTTATTGCTCAAAACTCAAAAGTGAACGTTATATTTTTTTTTCCATACCAAAATAACAAAAAAATAATAATTCTACCCCCTCAAAATAAATTTTTATAAACAACTTTTATTTACATCTTAAATCATTCAATTCCTCACAATTATTAAATTTCTCTCACTCAATTATTCACTCACACAAAATTGAAAACACTCATTTACCCTTCACTTTACACTTTTTAATATTAATAAACAATAATTATATTAAAATTCATATCATTTGATTTTGAACAATCTAAATCGTAACAGAAGGATTACTAGTTGTTTTTATTGAATTATATATAATTTAGTTTCATTGAATAATATTAGTTGACCAATTTATTGAACAATATAAAATTATCAGTATTAATATTATTTTTGCTGAGCATTATTAGTTGTGTAGCAAGTATACAAGAGTCTTACTCATTAGATCATAATACTTTTATGCTTTGATAATAATATTTTTTCCTTAAAATATAAAAATTATTAAGGAAGGAATTAAAAAGACAATGAAAAAATATATCGATGCCGAAAAAGTATTTTATATACGGAAAAGACGTAATATAGTTACATTCGTGCAAATATACATATGTTTTTTTATTTAAAAATAATAAAAAAACAAGGCGTAAACAACTATTAAATTTCGTTTTCGTCTTTTATGTAGAAATAGGGCCGGTGGCATGCATTATTAGAGATTGCTCGTGTGTGAGGACTCATACGTCATTTACAAATTAGGATTGTACGTGGTCTTATTTGTGTCGATTATGTGACTGATACAAATTTCATTATAGATTAAGAAATATTAGAAATTGATTTAGATTGATTTAATTTAGATTGATTTGATTTAGATTATTTGATTGATTTAGTTAGGGTATGGATTAATTTATTAATTGATTAGATTAGATATGACACTTAATTATGGATTTGGCCATGACTTTAGATTTATTATTCAAACTCTATATATTGTACTTTTGAGAGTTATGAAAGGAGAATGAAAATAGATTAGTCTTTTGACAAATTAATGTCAATTTATCTTTCGAAAGATTGCTAGTCTGAGCTAGGGCCTCAATTGTGGTTTCGTATGCTTGCCGGCCCGAATCGGAGCGATGAATTTACGGTGTGGAAATCGCGGTTTGCATCATTGGTGCTTTCATTGAGAATATTTTGAATCGCGATTAAAATATGAAGAAAATGGAAGAAGCTTTATAGCTATTAATCGAATATTTTCTAGCCCGAGCTGGAGTATCGGTTTGGATTCGTTGCTTGCCAACTTGAGTTGAGGCATCAAAATTACGTAGGTTTGAGGAGTTCGTTACTTGCCAACCTGAGTTGGGGCATCAAATCATCAATCCTAATTTGCGGTTCGGTTGAGAATCTGCAAGCGTGATTTTCAGATCTTAAGGACAAGGTTCGTTTCAAAGGCGGCGGTAATGATGAGATTTCATTATAAATTAAGAAATATTAGAAATTGATTTAGATTGAGATTTGATTTAGATTATTTGATCGATTTAGTTAGGGTATAGATTGATTTATTAATTGATTAGATTAGATATCCCACTTAATTAGGGATTTGGCCCATGGCTTTAGATTTATTATTCAAACTCTATATATTGTACCTTGAGAGTTATGAAAGGAGAATGAAAATAGATTAGTCTTTTGACAAATTAATGCCAATTTATCTTTCGAAAGCTTGCTATCCTGAGCTAGGGCCTCGATTGTGGTTTTGTATGCTTGTCAACCCGACTCGGAGCGACGAATTTACGGTGTGGAAATCGCGGTTCGCATCAGTCACACATGACATATGAAAGTGAAACCTACCATTTGAAACGAGTGTATACCATAAAATTTATTTTTACTATAAGATTTGGCTCGACTCGTTAGACTCGATAGACTCGTTAGGCTCGTTAAACTGATTAGCGAGTCGAGTCAAGCCGAGTTCTATTTCTAGTTCGTTAATGTTATCGAGCCAAGCTCGGCTTGACTTGATAAATGCTCGAACCGAGCTCGAACATTCAATATTCGGCTCGGCTCGGCTTGAATAACTGGTCTATGCATGACAGTGATAATGCTTGTTTATGACAGTGATAGTGAATGTGCATGACAATGATAATAAAAATAGAGTTCATGTTATGCACCCAATTCACACAAATGTTACTCATTTCTCGTAGTGTGAATTTTGTGTGAATCACTTACATGGTAAGGTTATGGTGCATTACTTTTGAAAATTTTAAAGTATCAAATATTTGATCAAAAAATTAAAGTATCAAATATTTGATTAAAAATATTAAGAATCTCATCGGAAGTATCAAGAATTAGGGTCAGTAATATCATATTATTTTTCAGGATTATCAACAACAAGTACATATTTTTACCATTTAAATTATTCATATTTAATATAAAAAAATTAATATTATAATTATAATATTATAAATTTAACCAAGAGTATCAAATATTTGACCAAAAATATCAAAAATGAGATGAAATTAAAAAGAAACACATATGACTTTGCCATTTTTATATTTGTATACACGAGTTGAATCTTCAAACTAGTATGTATATTTAAACAATATTAATTATTCATGAATTTTCTATAAAATTTATTCACCGTATAAAATTGATATAATTATTTACTCAATAATATCATAACATTTATTCAGTAATATTATTGCGTTTATACACTAATATAACGGTATAAAATGTTATGATATTAGTTTATAAGAGTAATAACATTACTGTATTTATGTAATTATTGTGGCATGAGAATAAGCAAGGGTTAATGCTCGCGCATAGCCAAATCGTGCGAGGATCGCCACTGGCTCAGCGAGCAACAAGCCAGGTCCATTGAGCAGCTCCATCGGACCTCGCAAGGAGGACCCACCATGTGAGGACTGTTAGGTAAAGAAAAGATTGTATTTAGTTTTGATGTGTTAAAAGTGTGAAATAGGATGACCAGCTGAGTGTCTTGTATAAACAACTGAAGTATAATAAAACTAAGTATAAAAGTCAGACTAGGTCAAGATAACAAATAAGGACAAATCTCAGATGAGGACAGGAAATCAGATGAGGATCAGATTCTCGACAAGGATAACGCATAAAAGACTGTTGACATGCAATACTATAAATAATCACCCAGACAAGGAATGAAGACGAGGACAAGAAGAAGCAAGTATCAGACGATGAAGTGTTAGAGAAATTTTACACAAGTTTCAAGAAGCGGGTTCAACTAACCAAGAGGAAGTTACAGGATTCAGTTATATTGTTATAACTAATCAAAACAGAATTCAAGGAGGTTACAACTACCAAATGAAGATCTCTATAAATAGGGATAGAAATTAGTTTAGAATTAACTTTTGATACTTTGCACTCATCGATATACACAATTTGTATTCACAAGTCAAAAATATTATACACATTCACAAACGTTTTATACGTTTTCCAGTTTTAATGTTTGTAGAACACTTTTCACATTAGATCTTCAAGCCATAGATATCCAGAATTAGGAAGAATTCTTTGTAAGGCTGAAGATTCACCATTGTAAGTAAGTCAGCGAGAAAGAAGAAAGTAAGTAAGTGAAGGCCCTTCTTCAAGGTTGAAGAAGGAGAGTGGATGTAGGATTGTTATAATTCGAACCACTATAAATACTGTGTTCTTTACTGCTTTGATTTACTTACGTGTATCTTTTCAATTTTTTTTATCATTAATTAAGGATTATTTTCAGGATTAAAGTTAAATCTATAATATTAGTTGCTTTTGATCTTGTTGAAGTTGAGATTAATCATTCTTTTCCGCTGTGTCCTTTGATACTTTGAATCAGTTTTGGAAGATTTGAAAAATTAACAAAATCTATTCAACCCCCCTTCTAGATTTTGTTCTAGAAGGATAATTCAAGTTTTAATCAACTCAACTAATCGGGACCAACAAGTGGTATCAGAGCCGTGTTAAACTGTTCTGATATTAATTTTAGGTCTTAACTAAGATCCTGAATTTTGTTCTTGATAATCTGTAGTTTCTTTGTTTCACTAACAGTTCTACTAACAAGATCTTGTGAGTATTGTGATTTTTCTGTTTCATCATGTCTTCTGTGAAAAGCAAGAAATCCAGGAGTTTGCCTGATTTTTCTATAGAAGAATATGATTACTGGAAGTTTAAAATGGAGAACCATCTTAAAGCAATTCATGACAGAATGGAGGAGGTTCTTGAGGAAGGACCCATCAAATTTTATCATGGTGGCACAAGTGATGGTACTACAGCAGCTGAAACAAGAGTGAGGCAAGAAAAGAAAAGCTCATAACTCACTAGTGATGAAAGGAAGATTCACAACTTGGATCAAGTTGCAAGAACTGAAATTATTGAAACATTGAGCAAGGATTGGATAGAAAAGGTTAAAAGATGCAAGACTGCTAAGGAAATGTGGGAGACTCTTGCTGGAATTTGTGAAGGATCTGAACAGGTTAAAGAAAACAAGTTACAGTTAGTTCTACACGCTTTTGACACGTTCAAAATGAAAGAAGGAGAGTCTGTTGATCAATTGGATGTCGGTGACGATCTATTGAACAAAGCAGCTGACTTGGGAAAAACGCATACGAAAAAAAAGAAATCAACAATAAAGTACTGAGGTCATTAAGCAAAAGATGGAGAGAAAAAGCTAACATTCTGAAGGCTACTCAAAATCTATCCTCAATTCCTCACCACACTTTGTTTTCCCATCTAAAGGCGTTAGAATATGATATTCAAATTGAAGATGAAGAAGATGAAGCGAGAATCTTCAACATCCGAAAGATCGTAGCTTTTGTTCATCAAGATGAATCAAAAGATCTCTAAAGCATCTGATTTGTCTATAAAAGAAGAAATGGCTCTTTTGTTAAAAAGGTATGAAAGTTTGAAGATGAAGTACAAAAGAAACAAGAGAGACAGGTTAGGCCGAAGGAACTATAGATCAGACAGGGGATGAAAAGAGTTCGACAATGATAGAAAGAAGGATCACCAAGAAGTCATAAGTCACCTATCGACGAGGAGATAGTAGTCCAAAAACAGACAGAGGAGATATATGCTATACATGCAACAAACTTGGTCACTACAGTTATGATTGTCCTCAACTCACTCCCAGAGAGAGAGAGAAAAAAAGAGGAAGAAAAGAGATAGAAGGTATGCTGACCAGAGAGCTCTCCTAGCTGAGAAAGAAGAAGTTCATGAGACATCTTCATCCTCATCCTCATCTGATTTTGGATCAGATGATGACATCTGTCTGATGGCAAAAGAGGTACATTACTATTCCTCTTCAGATAATGATTGTGATATTTTATCAGAAACTGATCCCAGTCTTATTGATAAACTTTTGAAAGACTTGGAAACAGCTCTATCTGCTTATAAACAGATAGAGGCAGAAAATTTTAATTTAAAGAATCAAATTACTGATCTAACTAAGGTCAATCAAACTGAGGTAAGTGAAAAATCAGACTGTACATTTGTTAGATCAAGTAGAGTTTTGATGAGTTAAAAGGATCAATTCAGATGAGCAGACAATGTTGATAAACAGCTCAGATCAGAGTTCGGTGCTAAGCTGATCAGACTGGGTCAAGAGCTGATTAAGCTAGCTGGAGATCAAAGTTTACAAGTCATCTGAGACAAGCTCAAATCTAGTCATTTGCAGGAGACGATCATGAAGAGCTCAGACGAGGTCAAGACAAGCTGAGTAGAATAAGAAAGGCGAGTCTTCACCAAGTCAGCTGCAGACGAGTAGGAGAAATCAGCTGAGGTTAAGAGCAGTTTTCAAGAATAAGTTTGTTAAGCAGTTTCCAGTTTGTTAGAACTAACTAACAAACTAACTGTCTTTTCAGACTTATAAATAGGACTAGATCTTATTTTTTAAGATATTGATGCAAATCTGATTTTTTCACACTATTCACTATTGATTTCACAAAGTATTTTCAAAGAGGTTTCAAATATTTTTCTAAGTGTTTATAGAACACTTCACTTCACATCTTCAAAAACACTTCTTATTCTAGAGTTAGATTTTAGAAGTTTGGTTAGCATTGTTGAAGAATTGAAGATCAAGTTGTAAGTTGTAAAGATTGTAAGTAAGTAAGCAGCTAGTGAAGACCCTTCTTCAAAGTTTGGAGAAGGAGAGTAGATGTAGGATTATTATAATCCGAACCACTATAAATCCTGGTGTTATTTACTGCTTTCTTTTATTTTCTGTTCAAGTTACAATTTTGTTAATTCAAGGTTAAATTGCAGAATCTTAACTAAAATCTGAATATCATCATTGCTTTTGATCTTGTTAAAAGTTGAGTTTAAAATTGTTTTCCGCTGTGCTTAATCTGATACTTTGAATTAATTTTGACAAGATTTAAAAAAAATCAACAAAATCTATTCAAACCCCCCCCCCCTTTCTAGATTTTGTTCTTGAAGGTTATCTCAAGGTTTTAATCAACTCAACATTCAGGGACCAACAACATTCAAGGGGGAATGTCAGACTGAGATAATCACCAGTACCTTGTCTGATAAGACAGAAAAGTTAGAACAAGAATTGAGTTCTTTAAAAATAAAATTTTCAAATATCTATTCTGAGAATGAGAATTATAAGAAAACTAACAGAGAATTAAATCTCAAGTTAGGACTTCTGAATAACTCTCAAACCACAATAGATAAAATTTTCAATTCTTCACAAAAGTCTAGTGATAAAACTGGATTAGGTTTTGATAGGAGCAAGAAAAATGATCCAATAAAACCTAGAGTCTTTGTCAAAGCAATTAAACCAAAGATAGAAACTAAATTTAGTCCATGGAAACCCAAGGAATTGATTACTGATTGGAGTGTATAGGGTAAGAGTTATTAAGACCAATCAACAAAATATCAAACCCAAGGGAGAAAGTATGCAAACGAAATTCAAGGATAAGAGTTCTAAATGGCTAAAGTTGTAACAAGCTCTTAAACTAAATCACTACAAATTGCAAGAAATTAAATGACAAAGTTATGCAAACAATCTATCAAACACTTAGAATGCAAGATCAAATAGACTAAAATCAATGAGGGAATTGGGTGCAAGGGATAATCTCCATCAAGGAATCCATGATTAACAAGCTATGATTGTATCAAAATACAAATCAATCAAATTAGAAAGCTTAAACCATCATGAAATTAATCACTCCATTAATATCACAATGCCTAATGTGAGTATCCTTAGTTCTTCCCATCTCTCAATGTAGAAGTCCCCAATTCATACAATCATGCAAAATTGAAACCCGATTAACACCTAATCACGTTAGCTCAACTCTCGCCTATTGCTAGGGTGATCAACCATTAATAAAAAAAAAAACAATTTTTCATGAAGCACAATTAAGAATCACAATTAGGGAGCAATCTAATTCAATTGATCACAATTATCAACAATCATAGCATGAGGCAATCACTTCATCCCTAATTTCAATTATCCCAAGCACAAAGCTATTAGCCCATGGTGCTACAAGCAAAAACCATGGCTAGAAAATCTAAGAAAGCAATTAACAATTTAATTACTACAAACAATGAATTAAAGAGATCAAAGGGTAAGAACATCACCAATTAAGCTTCAATAGGCAAAAATAAGAATGATTAATCTTGTACAATGCTTCAATACAACTTCAATTCTTCCCAATTCTCAGCTGCAAACTTCAATTACAATCAACCAATCTACTAATCTAATGAACTAAATGTGGAATCTATCTCAATTCTAACAATCTAATGCAATTACAAGTAAATTCAAGCTACAAAATGTAAAATTCGCTTAAAGAAACTCCTAGAAACTGCTCTGAACTGCTAGAATCAACTCTCCCTCTGTTTTGGCTTTCAATGGCTTAAAAACTGAATTTTTCGGTTTTGGGCACTCCTCGAGTCGAGCTTCAAGCCCTCGAGTCGAGGCCTAAAAGTCGCTAACACGTTTCTTTAAAAATCTCTCCTGCCTCGAGTCGAGGCTTCGCCCTCGAGTCGAGCTTCCTGTATTTTTCATATCCCTCGACTCGAGGCTCCTCCCTCGAGTCGAGGATCCTGTCTTTTTGAAATGATTTCCCTCCAGCATGAACCTCGAGTCGAGGTCTGTGCACCCTCGACTCCAACTCGAGACCAGAGAATTTTTATCGAGGACGAGCAACAATTCAAGTTTGGGGGTATGATTGGAGTGAATTGATACATGTTTTTAGGGCTATTTTTAGTGCAAAAAGTGAGCTAAAGTGTGATTTTTGTGCCTAAATGTGAAAAGTATCACTCTTTTGCCTAAAAAGTATTACTTTGTGAGGTTTTGATGTATTTCGCCCGTTTTGCAGGTAAATCGGTGGAATTCGGCCAAACCGAGAGTACCGGTATTCTTAGAATGAAAAGACGAACATACGGGTTGGAGTCGAGGGTGCACAGACCTCGACTCGAGGGTCATGCTGGAGGGAAATAATTTCAAAAAGTTGGCAAGCTCGACTCGAGGGAGGAGCCTCGAGTCGAGGGAGATGAAAATTGCAGCGAGCTCGACTCGAGGGCTAGGCCTCGACTCGAGGCAGGAGAGAATTTTGAAGAAACGTGTTAGCGACTTTTAGGCCTCGACTCGAGGGCCTGAACCTCGACTCGAGGAGTGCCCAAAACCGAAAATTTCAGTTTTTAAGTGATTGGAAGCCAAAACAGAGGAGGAGTGGATTCTAGCAGTTCAGAGCAGTTTCTAGGAGTTTCTATGAGCGAATTTTACATTTTGTAGCTTGAATTTACTTGTAATTGCACTAGATTGTTAGAATTGAGATAAATTCCACATTTAGTTCATTAGATTAGTAGATTGGTGTATTGTAATTGAAGTTGGCAGCTGAGAATTGAGAAGAAGTGAAGTTGAATTGAAGCTTTGTACAAGATTAATCATTCTTATTTTTGCCTATTGAAGCTTAATTGGTGATGTTCTTACCCTTTGATCTCTTTAATTCATTGCTTGTAGTGATTAGATTTTCAATTGCTTTCTTAGATTTTCTAGCCATGGTTTTTGCTTGTAGCACCATGGGCTAATAGCCTTGTGCTTGGGATAATTGAAATTAGGGATGAAGTGATTGTCTCATGCTATGATTGTTGATAATTGTGATCAATTGAATTAGATTGCTTCCTAATTGTGATTCTTAATTGTGCTTCATGAAAAATTGTCTCTTTTGATTAATGGTTGATCACCCTAGCAATAGCGCGAGTTGAGCTAACGTGATTAGGTGTTAATCGGGTTTCAATTTTGCATGATTGTATGAATTGGGGACTTCTAGATTGAGAGATGGGAAGAACTATGGATACTCACATTAGGCATTGTGATATTAATGGAGTGATTAATTTCATGATGGTTTATGCCTTCTAATTTGATTGATTTGCATTTGGATACAATCATAGCTTGTTAATCATGGATTCCTTGATGGAGATTATCCCTTGCACCCTATTCCCTCATTGATTTTAGTATATTTGATCTTGCATTCTAAGTGTTTGATAAATTGTTTGCATAATCTTGCCATTTAATTCCTTGCAAATTGTAGTGATTTAGTTCAAGAGCTTGTTGCAACTTTAGCCATTTAGAACTCTTATCCTTGAATTTCGTTTGCATACTTTCTCCCTTGGGTTCGATATTTTTGTTGATTGGTCTTAATAACTCTTACCCTATACACTCCAATCAAATGGCGCCGTTGCCGGGGAGTTAGTTTTTGCGCCAATAAGTGCGATTCGAGGATTGTTTTAAATGGCTATTTGTTGTTTTTATTTTTGTTTTTGGTGTTTTATTGGTGAGAATTTGATTCTTAGATTTGTGGCATTGTAGGTGTATGCTAACAAGATCAAGTGGTGTTCCACCCTTGCCACTAAATCCGGAGATTGAGGCTACATTGAGAAGAAATCGTATGAGAAGAAGAAGGGAAGCTATGGAAGGAGAAGAGCAAAGGCATGAGGAGAGATTAGTGGGTGATCCTCAAGAAGAGGAGGTGCATGGACAAGGAGTAGGAGGAGGAGAAAATGGAGGTAATGGGAATCACTTCCATGCTCAAGTTGGCCCCTTTCCTCAAGGGATGCCACCACAAAATTATCCCTACCAAAATCCCTACCCTTATCCACCTCAAGCTCATCAATATCCCTACTATCCACCTCATCCACAACAATTTCCACCATACTATCCCAATATGCCGTATAATCAAGAGCCACGATACCATGAGCCACCACAACCACAACCACAACATGTAAATGAGCCACCACCTCATGGAAGGCCTTTGAGAGAGTTCTTTGAACCACAACTTAGAGAGTATTATGATGGGATAGCAAGGCCAAGGATAGATGCCAATAACTTCGAGATAAGTCCCGCTTTGGTGAGAATGCTTAGGGAGAAGCAATTTGAGGGTAGAGATGAAAATGAGTGCCCACATCAACATATGGCACAATTTCTTGAGATAGCCGACACTACAAAATACCATGGGGTGCCCGAAGATGCCAAGAAGTTGAGGCTATTTGCTTTTACATTGAAAGGAAGAGCAAAAGCATGGCTTAATTCATTACCTCCCGGGACCGTACGGACATGGGAGGAGTTGTCAAAGAAGTTCTTGATGAAATTTTACCCACCATCAAAGACCGTGCAAGCAAAGGAGGCTATTTCCCATTTCCGACAAAAGAATGGGGAGACGATACCGGAGGCGTGGGAGAGGTATGGCATGTTACTCATTAATTGCCCTCAACACGGTTTCCCGGAGGAGCAAACCATTATGTACTTTTGTAATGGTTTGACGGATGGGGATAGGTCATTTTTGAATGCGTGTGCTAATGGATCGATTTGGTCAAAAACCGTGGGGCAAATGAATGAAATTATGGAGAACATAGCTCAAGACTCATTCCAAGTGTCTGTTAATAGAGGAGCACATCATAGAGTGTCGCAAGTTGATGAGCTAGAGAGTATGAAGAGTATGATGATGACTATGATGGACCGATTGGGAGCTCTTACGACTTCACAAAGCCAAGCAAGTGTTAGTCCATCCGTTCCTCATGTTGATGTTGGGCCAAGTTCATTGCCGGTGGAAGAAGTGAGTTATATGGGTAGGCCTCCATTCCAAGGAGGCTATCAAGGAGGAAACTATCAAGGGAACTATCAAGGAGGAAGGCCTTATCAAATGCCTTACCAAAATAGGCCACAAGGAAGTTATCAACCTCAACCGCAAGCTCCATTCAATGGGAATACATGGAGGAGACACGAAAATTTTTCATATGCCAATCCTAGAGCCGCCGTTCAATTTCCTCCCGGATTTGATCCGGGTGCAAAGGCTCCAAACAATGAAGGAAAGGCTACTACGGAGGAGATCTTGGGGTTGATTGTGAAGAAGTTGGAAGCGAATGATGCAAGACTTGATGATATAGGGAAACAAATGGACACTCGTTTCAAGACGATTGAGCATCAAGTAGGGCAACTTGCTACTACGGTTGGGAAGCTCTCGTCTACGGTGGACCATCTTCAAAACAAAGGAAAGTATCCATCTACTACCGAGCCTAATCCTAAAGAGTTTTGTAGTGCCATCAAGCTCAGGAGTGGTATTAGCTATGAAGGTCCAAAGAGGCTTAGAGATGGGGATGTTGAAGAAGAAGTGGTGCAAGAAGAAGAAGTTATTGAAGAAAATGTGGTTGGGGAGAAAGAGGAGTCAAGTGAAGAGCAAGTAAGAAGAGAGTCTAAGAAAGAAGAAGAGAAGTCCAAGAAGGATGCATGGGGAGTGCCTATGAAAGCTAAGCCGGTTCCCTATCCTCAAAGATTAGTGAAGAAAAAGCTAGAGGAGGAGTTTGGTAAGTTTTTGAAACTCTTAAAGAGCTTGCATGTTGAAATTCCACTAATGGATGCCCTTGAACAAATACCCCATTATAATAAGTTTTTGAGAGATATTATGTCTAAGAGGAGGAGTTGGGATGAAAAGGGTATACTTAAGCTAGTGGAGGAGTGCAAGGAGATATCGGAGAGATACTTACCACAAAAGAGAAAGGATCCGGGGAGCTTCATTATACCATGCGAGATAGGTGAGAATGTGAACATCCAAGGTTTGTGTGACTTGGGAGCAAGAATAAATGTCATGCCTTTGGCAATTTTTGAGAAATTGAAGCTAGGAGAGGTGATTCCTACTAATATCAACCTTCAATTGGCGGATCAATCATTTGCTCGTCCATTCGGGATCATTGAAGATGTATTGGTAGGAGTTGGCAAGTTCCTATTTCCGGTTGATTTCATTGTTCTTGACATGAAGGAGGAGCTTGAGGCACCGATCATACTTGGTCGACCTTTCCTTGCTACGGGAAAAGCAATTATCGATGTTGAGAGAGGGGAGCTCATGTTGAGCCATAATGGAAAAGAGATGACATTTTCGAGAGCTCCATTGGAAGAAGTTGCCCAAAGCAAGATGGAGAAGAAGAAATGTGGCTATATAGAGATCATTAATTCATGCTCTTCCATTGATAGGGATGATTCTTTACCTTCTCCTTCTTCTAACTCTTTAATTAAGGAGCATTTTATTCCTTCTTGTAATGTAATGGCTAATAAGTTTTGTGTTTCTTTGGATGATTGTAGGAAGGAGGAAGCCGTCATTGATACTTTGCTTGACCTTGGTGATATGAAGCTTGAAAAAAAAAGTGAGAAGGAAGTGACCAAACTTGAGCAATGCTCAAGTTTGGGGGTGTTAGAAGAAAGGAAGCAACCACTTGAGAAGAAGGTTGAAACCTTTGTGGTTGGAGACCAAGTAGTATGGAGGGAGTCGAATTGGATGAGACTACTAGGAGTAAAAAGACTCAAAGAGGTGTTGAAAGTGAAGGAGATCAAAGAAGAAGGAAAACTCCTAGTGGAAGACGAGATGGGATGTTGTCTAATGACAAAGGAGATTTTGGTTAGGCACAAGGACCCTTCCACCCCAAAAGAAGTGCCTAACATTCTTGTAGATGAAAGGGAAGTATGAACTCTTCGAGTTCCGTCCGGCAAAGGACGTTAAACCTAGCGCTAGATGGGAGGCAACCCATCATTTTATTGCTTTTGTGTGTTTGTGTTTTGCTCTTTTTGTGGTTTTTGCCTTGGATTCTTAGGAATTGCTCATGCTAGGAGAAGGTGTTAGTTGATGGAGAGCTTAATTGGTTTTTGAGCTTTATTGTTATATCATTTAAGGGGTTGCATAATTGTATCATTCCCATACTTAATTTTGAATGCATATCCTCATTCAAGTTTGGGGGTGTGTGTATCTAGTTTTGAAGTGCATTCCTTATTGATGTTAAGTGGATGACTAATGATGCCCGTGTGTAGGTATACTCACTACAAGGATTGGAAAGGATCAAATTTGCAAAGGAATTGAGAATCGAGAAGGAAAGGAAAGCTTAAAAGTTGGTGAAAATGAGCATTAAGGAAGAGAACCCGGTCTTCTCGATCGAATGAGCGACCGGGCTTAAATCGAGGGACCAAAACGGTAATTTCTAGCATATTTGGGTTCATTAGGCGTGTAGAGGTCTATTTTGGGAGTTTTAGGGGTCGGGTCGGACTTGGGATTCGTCAAAAATGCCCTGGTCTCGACCCGAGGTCGAGCTTGCATAGACCTCGAGTCGAGGTACTTAGACTTAGAAAAATTTCTGGAAATGGCACATTCCTCGACTCGAGGGAGGAACCTCGAGTCGAGGCTTTTGAAAAAGTTGGATTCCTCGAGTCGAGGCCTGACCCTCGACTCGAGGCTGGTGTCTGTTATAAATGTCGCGTTTCAATCATAGCAGGCACGACTCGAGGAGTTAGCCCTAGTTCACGATCCCCTTTGCCTCTCTACCATATTTCCGGCGATTTCACGCCATTTTCACCAATCAATCACCATTGTTTCATCATATTGTTATCATATTGGCATCAAGAGTGGATTTTGAGGGTTTTTGACATTCAAATTGGGGATTTTGAGGAGTAGTGAGTGGGTCTTTGCATTTGAACGATTTTCGACAAATTTCTCAAATAAGGAGTCATGTTTAGAGGAGTGGATGGCCACAATTATTCGGATGCTGAGATCCGAGAGAGAGAAGATGCTATACGCTTTGCACACCGAATGCCTGCGGAATTGGGAATTCAGTGGGATGAATACAAGTGGAGAAAGCACATTATATTGTATGCTGAGTTGTACAAGAAGGTGGTCAGGACTCGTCTCGTAGATCACAACTGCATGCTTTCTATGGGGATTGAAGATGACATCCCTAGATTGTTTGAGCAAGTAGGCATGGGAGGTTTTCTAGCTAAGAGACCTCGGACCTATCTTGGACTCACTCTCGAGTTCTTATGTACCGTCAAAGTCCACAAGGCTAGGAGGAACAAGTTTGCACGGAAGATCACTTTTGAGCTCATGGGGAACGAGTATGAATTGACGTTGGATGAGATTAATGAGCTACTAGGAGCACCTACAGACCCCGATCGATCATTGTTGAACATTAGACAGGAGTACAACGCCAAGAGGTTCTGGAGGCGTATTTCGGATTCGGGGGCTCCGAGTCAACCTGAGTTTGTACCGGGGAAGTCTAAGAGCACACACATTCGGAACCCGGTGGTCCGGTACTTAGAGAAGATCCTCGCGAGTACCATATTCGCGAGATCAGAGGGAGGAGCCGTGGTCTCTGAAGAGCTATATGTATTGTGGTGCTTCTTACATGGAGTGAGGTTCAATGCGGCAGCATACCTCTGTTATTTGTTTGAGAGAGCGACGAGCACTAAGTTCAAGAAGATAAATTTTGGTGGGATGATTACTCTGATAGCTGAGCACCTTGGTATTCCGACTCACAACCTTGTGGCACTAGATGGTCCAGATTTGACTACAGACACTATGAGGCGCATGAGGACGCTAGATCGTATTGGGAGGACGTGGTGTCTACAGCAGCATCATGGTGGCCGGTTTCCTCTTCCTAATAAGAGGTTGACGACGGTTTTTGGATCTCAGGCATTTGTGACTATTAACTTACGTATGTGGTCGCAGCGTCACACCGATGCCATTGATGCTTACACAAGGGAGCATGGAGACGTGCTCAGAGATGAGGGGGATGATGATGATCAGGCAGGTCAGCAGTCAGGGTCAGATTCCGATTCTTCTGATGATGATGAAGATGCAATTAGAGCAGATGTTGCTGAGGAGGTTGAGTCTGAGGACGAGGATGAGGATGACGAGGAGCCGGAGCAAAAAGAGCAGCCTGTCCAGATGGACGAGGAGTATCAGCCAGAGATTAATATGTATTGGCAGGATGAGATGAGGAGTAGAGAGTACGAGGCAGGGGGTTCGTCTCAGAGACCATGGGTTCTGACGGAGGAGATGTGGGCAGACAGTCAGAGGATGCACATAGAGAGTCTGACCCGGCAGGATGAGATGTACCGGATGATGGAGGAGTCACGTAGGTTCAATGAAGAGACAAGGAGGATGCAAGAAGAATCAATGAAGACGCAAAATGATATGTATTCCCTCCTTCAACAAATGAGCTCGTGGAATTTCGGGCCAAGCTATCCTCCTCCACCACCACCTTCCGACTACTAGGGCTATCCCCTATTCCTCATTCCCTCTTCTTAGTTTTAGATGCTTATGTTTTGGTGGATTGTACTCGTATTTTGATTAAGATGTTTTGTGATGACTTTTGATGATTTGATGATTGGATGTTTTGGTTGGATGATTTAAGTGATGCTATGATTTCCTTGATATATTTTTGAGCTTATTGTCTATTGGTGATTTTGACTTGATGATCCTTTGGATTTCTTTATTCCATGTTCATTTGTCTTGAGCTTAAGAGTGGATTAATTGACATATTTTTGAGTATCATCGTGATGTAGTGAGTATGTTTGAGGTTATGTACATGAGCATTTGTGCTTGAGTTGTAAGACTAGTTGGAATTTGTTATGATCATTAGTAGATGTGTAGCTTGATGCTAGTTGCTTGATTAATTATGTGAAGATGAATGTGATTGAAAATTCTTAATTCATTGCTCAATTTAGCCCGTGAGCTTTTGTGCCTAATAATCGTACATCTTATACGGTTGATTTGATTCCTTTGAGAGTGCATCATTCATGAATTGTATATTAGAACTTGCCACTAGACTTGTTGATATTGATCTTTGTATGACGTTTTGAATATGACAAGAGGCCATGTTTGATATGATGAGTCACTTTGTCAAATACTTTCCTACCAAATACATTTGATTTCCTTAGTGAGCCATGTTGAGCCTATTATCCTTATTCTTTGGCAAGCCAAGTGAAATTGAAACCATTTAGCCTATTTTGATGAGCCTTTCTTATCCTATGTTTAGTTGAGCTGGAATGTTGGTTAATGATGGTGATTTGATTGTTAAGTGTGGGAAGATGATGAGCTAAGTGATGATGTGTAAGAGATGAAAGAAAAGAAAGGTTGTGAAAAATTGAATTGTGAAAAAAGTGAAATGAAGTGAATGAAATGATTCAATTTGGGAGCTTAAAAAGAAAAAGCTCAAGTGAATGGTGGAGTGATCCTTGAAGTTCAAAAGAAAGAGTGTGCTAGATGAAAGTGAAGAGATGTGCATTGTATGGATTAGTTTACATTCAAGTCTCTACTACTTAGTCACTCTTATCCAAAAACATCCCACCTTTCCAAAGAGCCTACATTACAACCTAGAGAAAGACCTCTTTGATTCTTGAGTGATCACAAATGATTTTGATTGAGATTAAGTCTTGTGGCAAGCATATGGTGTACTTATTCATGCAATTGATGATTGAGTGCTTTAAACCTTGATACACTTGAGTGAAGAGTGAAACACTCCATGGAAGGAGCAATGTGTTGAGTATTTGATTGAGCATTTATTTGAGCATGTTTCATCTTGATGGCTAGTGGATAGTTGCATTGATACTTATGTTCATTAATGAGTTCGATTGTCTTATTTTTCGTCTATGGTGCCATGTGACATAATTGCAATCAATTCACTCCTTTGTTCTTAGTTTCTACGTTGCTCGAGGACGAGCAACAATTCAAGTTTGGGGGTATGATTGGAGTGAATTGATACATGTTTTTAGGGCTAGTTTTAGTGCAAAAAGTGAGCTAAGGTGTTAGTTTTTGTGCCTAAATGTGAAAAGTATCACTCTTTTGCCTAAAAAGTATTATTTGTGAGGTTTTGATGTATTTCGCCCGTTTTGCAGGTAAATCGGTGGAATTTTGCCAAACCGAGAGTACCGGTATTCTTAGAATGAAAAGACGAACATACGGGACGAAAACGGGGGTCGGGACCGGAGCCCTTCTCGATAAAAAATCCCTGATCTCGAGTTCGAGTCGAGGGTGCACAGACCTCGACTCGAGGGTCATGCTGGAGGGAAATAATTTCAAAAAGTTGGCAAGCTCGACTCGAGGGAGGAGCCTCGAGTCGAGGGAGATGAAAATTGCAGCGAGCTCGACTCGAGGGCTAGGCCTCGACTCGAGGCAGGAGAGAATTTTGAAGAAACGTGTTAGCGACTTTTAGGCCTCGACTCGAGGGCCTGAACCTCGACTCGAGGAGTGCCCAAAACCGAAAATTTCAGTTTTTAAGTGATTGGAAGCCAAAACAGAGGAGGAGTGGATTCTAGCAGTTCAGAGCAGTTTCTAGGAGTTTCTTTGAGCGAATTTTACATTTTGTAGCTTGAATTTACTTGTAATTGCACTAGATTGTTAGAATTGAGATAGATTCCACATTTAGTTCATTAGATTAGTAGATTGGTGTGTTGTAATTGAAGTTGGCAGCTGAGAATTGAGAAGAAGTGAAGTTGAATTGAAGCTTTGTACAAGATTAATCATTCTTATTTTTGCCTATTGAAGCTTAATTGGTGATGTTCTTACCCTTTGATCTCTTTAATTCATTGCTTGTAGTGATTAGATTTTCAATTGCTTTCTTAGATTTTCTAGCCATGGTTTTTGCTTGTAGCACCATGGGCTAATAGCCTTGTGCTTGGGATAATTGAAATTAGGGATGAAGTGATTGTCTCATGCTATGATTGTTGATAATTGTGATCAATTGAATTAGATTGCTTCCTAATTGTGATTCTTAATTGTGCTTCATGAAAAATTGTCTCTTTTGATTAATGGTTGATCACCCTAGCAATAGGCGAGAGTTGAGCTAACGTGATTAGGTGTTAATCGGGTTTCAATTTTGCATGATTGTATGAATTGGGGACTTCTACATTGAGAGATGGGAAGAACTATGGATACTCACATTAGGCATTGTGATATTAATGGAGTGATTAATTTCATGATGGTTTATGCCTTCTAATTTGATTGATTTGCATTTGGATACAATCATAGCTTGTTAATCATGGATTCCTTGATGGAGATTATCCCTTGCACCCTATTCCCTCATTGATTTTAGTATATTTGATCTTGCATTCTAAGTGTTTGATAAATTGTTTGCATAATCTTTCCATTTAATTCCTTGCAAATTGTAGTGATTTAGTTCAAGAGCTTGTTGCAACTTTAGCCATTTAGAACTCTTATCCTTGAATTTCGTTTGCATACTTTCTCCCTTGGGTTCGATATTTTTGTTGATTGGTCTTAATAACTCTTACCCTATACACTTCAATCAGTATGCCGCCGCGTTGAACCTCACTCCATGTAAGAAACACCACACATATAGCTCTTCAGAGACCACGGCTCCTCCCTCTGATCTCGCGAAGATGGTACTCGCGAGGATCTTCTCTAAGTACCGGACCACCGGGTTCCGAATGTGTGTGCTCTTAGACTTCCCCGGCACAAACTCGGGTTGACTCGGAGCCCCCGAATTAGAAATACGCCTCCAGAACTTCTTGGCGTTGTACTCCTCTCTAATGTTAAGCAAAGATCTATCAGGGTCAGTAGGTGCTCCGAGTAGCTCATTGATCTCATCCAACGTCAATTCGTACTCGTTCCCCATGAGCTCAAAAGTGATCTTCTGTGCAAACTTGTTCCTCCTAGCCTTGTGGACTTTGACGGTGCATAAGAACTCGAGAGTGAGTCCAAGATATGTCCGAGGTCTCTTAGCTAGAAAACCTCCCATTCCTACTTGCTCGAACAATCTAGGGATATCATCTTCAATCCCCATAGAAAGCATGCAGTTATGATCAACGAGACGAGTCCTGACCACCTTCTTATACAACTCAGCATACAAAATAATGTGCTTTCTCCACTTGTAGTCATCCCACTGAATTCCCAATTCAGCGGGCATCCGGTGTGCAAAGCGTATAGCATCTTCTCTCTCTCGGATCTCAGCATCCAAATAATTGTGGCCATCCACTCCTCGAAACATAATTCCTACACAAATAATCCCAATAGCACAATTGAGTCCATCAATAAAAAACTAGCTCGAAATATCACTCTATACCCTGGACGAATCAACAACAATATATCCAACCCTCAACAACATTCCTAGTGACTAAGCAAGAAATCCTAATCAAGTGGTCAATGAGTCAATGGAAACATATAAAACAAATGGAAGTGATCAACTAATCCTCAAACTATATGCATACTTAGCTAGATGGCTTCACAACAAACACCAAAGAACTAATCTCAATGAAAAATCATGCAAATAAGCTCCAAAAAATTTCATATCTCCAAACATGAACCAACTAACAAGCATTTAGACAATTAAGCATTACTCACAATCAACTTCTATCATCATAAAAAATCCCCAAATTGGCTAAATATTCAACCATGCACTAGGAAATCCTATCATGCTCAATAATCACCTTCCAAGCCAAATTCACCCATAAATGAGCAACTCACACTATATACAATCCTAACATGCTCCTACAATCCTCAATTACTCAAAAGAATCTCCCTCAAGGCTTCAATTGATCAACATAAATCATGCATATAAAGTGTTAGACAAAATGCCCAAATGAAAATCTAATTCAACTTAATTCATGCAATTTCATCAACACCCAAGCATCAACTATACATCAATCACGAAATTGAAAGCCAAAAGAAAAGAAATTACATACCTTTCCAAGGGAATTTGACTTTGAATGTGGAAAATAAACACCTATGCACCTTCCACTCAAAACCCCCAAATTTGGATGAATAAACCCACAAATTCCACTCTTAGATGCAATACAATGATAATGCTATGATATTGGGATGATTAATCAGTGAAAACTGCTGGAAAATGTCGAAAATAAGGAAGAACGGCGGAAAGGAACGTGAAAGGGGGAAAACCCTCGAGTCGTGACTGCTAAAACTGAATCGCGATTTTTATAACAGACACCAGCCTCGAGTTGAGGGTCAGGCCTCGACTCGAGGAATCCCACTTTTTCAAAAGCCTCGACTCGAGGTACCTCCCTCGAGTCGAGGAATGTGCCATTTCCAAAAATTTTTCTAAGTCTCAGTACCTCGACTCGAGGTCTATGCAAGCTCGTCCTCGAGTCGAGACCAGGGCATTTTTTACGAATCCCAGGTCCGACCCGACCCCTGAAACTCCCAAAATCGACCTCTACACACCTAATGAACCCAAATATGCGAAAATTTACCATGTTGGTCCCTCGATTTAAGCCCGGTCGCTCATTCGATCAAGGAGACCGGGTTCTCTTCCTTAATGCTCATTTTCACCAACTTTTAAGCTTTCCTTTCTTCCCAATTCCTCGATTCCTTTGCAAATTCGATCCTTTCCAATCCTCGTAGCGAGTATACCTACACACGGGCATCATTAGTCATCAACTCAACATCAATAAGGAATGCACTTCTAACCTAGACACACACACCCCCAAACTTGGATGAGGATATGCATTCAAAATTAAGTATGTGAATGATACCATTATGCAACCCTTAAATGATTTAACAATTAAGCTCAATAACCAAATACACTATCCATCAACTAACACCGTCTCCTAGCATGAGCAATTCCTAAGAATTCAAGGCAAAAATCCACAAAAAGAGCAAAACACAAACACACAACAAACACACCAAAGCAATAAAATGATGGGTTGCCTCCCATCTAGCGCTAGGTTTAACGGCCTTTGCCGGACGGAACTCAAAGAGTTCACACTTCCCTTTCTTTATCCATGTAAAAACCGGCTTTGTGCTCCACTAGGTGCTCCTTTGCAAAAAGGCAACACCCCCACTTATCTTCTAGGAGTAGCTTTCCTCCTTCTTTGATTTCTTTCACCATAAGCACCTCTTTCGGTCTTCCAACACCAAGTAGCCGACTTCAATTTGATTCACACCACACCACTTGATCTCCTACTTCAAATTTTTCATCCCTTTTCTCAAGTGGTGCCTCTTTCTCAATCAACACCCCCAAACTTGAGCCATGCTCAAATTTGGTCAACTCTTTCCTACTTTCCTCTTTTTTCTCTTGTTCACCGGGGTCAAGCAAAGGGTTCTTTATTGATTCCTCCTTCCTACAATCATCAAAGGAAACACAAGACTTATTAGAAATGATCTTACAAGAGGGAAGGAAATGCTCATTGACTAAAGGATAAGTAGAAATAATAGGTGTAGAAACTTCCCTTTCAATGGAAGGGCATTCGTCAACAATCTCTATGTATCCACACGTTTTCTTCTCTACCTTACTTTGAGCAACCTCTTCCTCATGAACTCTTGTAAATGTCACTTCATCACCATTTGAGCTCAACTTAAGCTCTCCTCTTTCCACATTAATCATGGCCTTGCCCGTTGCAAGGAAAGGTCGACCAAGAATAATTGGTGCCTCTAGTTCCTCCTTCATATCCAACACAATAAAATCCACCGGGAATATGAGTTTACCAACCCCTACTAACACATCTTCAATTATTCCAAATGGTTGAGCATATGATTGATCCGCTAATTGAAGATTGATGTTCGTAGGAATCACCTCCCCTAAATCCAATTGCTTGAACACGGACAATGGCATCACATTAATACTTGCTCCTAGATCACATAAGCCTTGAATGTCTACCTTTTCTCCAATCTCACATGGGATAATGAAGCTCCCCGGATCCTTCTTCTTTTGTGGCAAGTGTCTTTCCAAGATGTCTTTGCATTCTTCCACTAGCTTAAGCATCCCCTTTTCATCCCAACTCCTTTTCTTTGACATAATTTCTCTCAAGAACTTCTTATAATGGGGAACTTGTTCAAGGGCCTCCAAAAGTGGAATATCAACATGCAAATTCTTGAAATCTCTAAAAACTTATCAAACTCTTTATCAAGTTTCTTCCTCTCTACTCTCTTGGGAAAAGGAACCGGATTAGCCTTCATTGAGACCCCCCACTCATTCTTTGATTTTTTTTCCTTCTTTGCATTCCCTTCACTTTCACCTCTTCTTCACTTTCTTTCTCTTCCACAACCACTCTTTCTTGTCTCTCATCTTCCTCATTCCCCACCTCTTCTTCAAACTCTCCTTTGTTCGACATTTTTGGACCTTCATAGCTAGTACCACTCCTTAGCTTGATGGCACTACAAAACTCTTTAGGATTAGGCTCGGTAGTAGATGGGTATTTTCCTTTGTTTTGAAGATGGTCCACCGTAGACGAGAGCTTCCCAACCGTAGTAGCAAGTTGCCCTACTTGATGCTCGATCGTCTTGAAACGAGTGTCCATTTGCTTCCCTATATCATCAAGCCTTGAATCATTCGCTTCCAACTTCTTCACAATCAACCCCAAGATCTCCTCCGTAGTAGCCTTTCCTTCATTGTTTGGAGCCTTTGCACCCGGATTAAATCCGGGAGGAAATTGAACGGCGGCTCTCGGATTGGCATATGAAAAATTTTCATGTCTCCTCCATGTATTCCCATTAAATGGAGCTTGCGGTTGAGGTTGATAGCTTCCTTGTGGCCTATTTTGATAAGGCATTTGGTAAGGCATTCCTCCTTGATAATTCCCTTGATAGTTTCCTCCTTGATAGCCTCCTTGGAATGGAGGCCTACCCATATAACTCACTTCTTCCACCGGCAATGTACTTGGCCCAACATCAACATGAGGAACGGATGGACTCACACTTGCTTGGCTTTGTGAAGTCGTAAGAGCTCCCAATCGGTCCATCATAGTCATCATCATACTCTTCATACTCTCTATCTCATCAACTTGTGACACTCTATGATGTTCTCCTCTTTTAACCGACACTTGGAATGAGTCTTGAGCTATGTTTTCCATAATTTCATTCATTTGCCCCATGGTTTTAGACCAAATCGATCCATTAGCACAAGCATTCAAAAATGACCTATCCCCATCCGTCAAACCATTGCAAAAGTACATAATGGTTTGCTCCTCCGGAAAACCGTGTTGAGGACAATTAATAAGTAACATGCCATACCTCTCCCACGCCTCCGGTATCGTCTCCCCATTCTTTTGTCGGAAATGGGAAATAGCCTCCTTTGCTTGCACGGTCTTTGAAGGTGGGTAAAATTTCATCAAGAATTTCTTTGACAATTCCTCCCATGTCCGTACGGTCCCGGACGGTAATGAATTAAGCCATGCTTTTGCTCTTCCTTTCAATGTAAAGGCAAAGAGCCTCAACTTCTTCGCATCTTCGGGTACCCCATGGTATTTTGTAGTGTCGGCAATCTCAAGAAATTGTGCCATATGTTGATGTGGGCACTCATTTTCATCTCTACCCTCAAATTGCTTCTCCCTAAGCATTCTCACCAAAGCGGGACTTATCTCGAAGTTATTAGCATCTATCCTCGGCCTTGCTATCCCATCATAATACTCTCTAAGTTGTGGTTCGAAGAACTCTCTCAAAGGCCTTCCTTGAGGTGGTGGCTCATTTATAGGTTGTGGTTGTGGTTGGGCATTTGGAATGTGAGGTGGCTCATGATATCGTGGCTCTTGATTATACGGCATATGGGGATAGTATGGTGGAAATTGTTGTGGATGAGGTGGATAGTAGGGATATTGATGAGCTTGAGGTGGATAAGGGTAGGGATTTTGGTAGGGATAATTTTGTGGTGGCATCCCTTGAGGGAAAGGGCCAACTTGAGCATGGAAATGATTCCCATTACCTCCATTCTCTCCTCCTCCTACTCCTTGTCCATGTATCTCCTCTTCTTGAGGATCACCCACTAATCTCTCCTCATGCCTTTGCTCTTCTCCTTCCATAGCTTCCCTTCTTCTTCTCACACGATTTCTTCTCAATGTAGCCTCAATTTCCGGATTTAGTGGCAAGGGTGGAACACCACTTGATCTTGTTAGCATGCACCTACAATGCCACAAATCCAAGGATCAAATTCTCACCAATAAAATCAATAAAAACAAAAAAATAAAAACAACAACTAGCCACTTCAAACAATCCTCGAATCTCATTTATTGGCGCAAAAACTAACTCCCAGGCAACGGCGCCATTTGATTGGAGTGTATAGGGTAAGAGTTATTAAGACCAATCAACAAAATATCAAACCCAAGGGAGAAAGTATGCAAACGAAATTCAAGGATAAGAGTTCTAAATGGCTAAAGTTGTAACAAGCTCTTAAACTAAATCACTACAAATTGCAAGAAATTAAATGGCAAAGTTATGCAAACAATCTATCAAACACTTAGAATGCAAGATCAAATAGACTAAAATCAATGAGGGAATTGGGTGCAAGGTATAATCTCCATAAAGGAATCCATGATTAACAAGCTATGATTGTATCAAAATGCAAATCAATCAAATTAGAAAGCTTAAACCATCATGAAATTAATCACTCCATTAATATCACAATGCCTAATGTGAGTATCCTTAGTTCTTCCCATCTCTCAATGTAGAAGTCCCCAATTCATACAATCATGCAAAATTGAAACCCGATTAACACCTAATCACGTTAGCTCAACTCTCGCCTATTGCTAGGGTGATCAACCATTAATAAAAAAAAAAAACAATTTTTCATGAAGCACAATTAAGAATCACAATTGGGGAGCAATCTAATTCAATTGATCACAATTATCAACAATCATAGCATGAGGCAATCACTTCATCCCTAATTTCAATTATCACAAGCACAAAGCTATTAGCCCATGGTGCTACAAGCAAAAACCATGGCTAGAAAATCTAAGAAAGCAATTAACAATCTAATTACTACAAACAATGAATTAAAGAGATCAAAGGGTAAGAACATCACCAATTAAGCTTCAATAGGCAAAAATAAGAATGATTAATCTTGTACAATGCTTCAATACAACTTCAATTCTTCCCAATTCTCAGCTGCAAACTTCAATTACAATCAACCAATCTACTAATCTAATGAACTAAATGTGGAATCTATCTCAATTCTAACAATCTAATGCAATTACAAGTAAATTCAAGCTACAAAATGTAAATTTCGCTTAAAGAAACTCCTAGAAACTGCTCTGAACTGCTAGAATCAACTCTCCCTCTGTTTTGGCTTTCAATGGCTTAAAAACTGAATTTTTCGGTTTTGGGCACTCCTCGAGTCGAGCTTCAAGCCCTCGAGTCGAGGCCTAAAATTCGCTAACACGTTTCTTTAAAAATCTCTCCTGCCTCGAGTCGAGGCTTCGCCCTCGAGTCGAGCTTCATGTATTTTTCATATCCCTCGACTCGAGGCTCCTCCCTCGAGTCGAGGATCCTGTCTTTTTGAAATGATTTCCCTCCAGCATGAACCTCAAGTCGAGGTCTGTGCACCCTCGACTCCAACTCGAGACCAGGGAATTTTTATCGAGAAGGGCTCCGATCCCGACCCCCGTTTTCGTCCCGTATGTTCGTCTTTTCATTCTAAGAATACCGGTACTCTCGGTTTGGCCGAATTCCACCGATTTACCTGCAAAACGGGCGAAATACATCAAAACCTCACAAAGTAATACTTTTTAGGCAAAAGAGTGATACTTTTCACATTTAGGCACAAAAATCACACTTTAGCTCACTTTTTGCACTAAAAATAGCCCTAAAAACATGTATCAATTCACTCCAATCAATTACCTCATCTGATAATTCTGAAAAGAAGAAACAGACAAGGAAAGAAACTCCAATGGTTAAACCCAAGGCTAAATCAAAATTTTATCCTAGGTATAATGGTTTTGATGGAAGAAGCAGAACATATCCATTCCTACCAAGATTCAAGACAATTTCAAAAGATCAATTAAATAAGATTGATCTTGAAAGTCTTATCTTAGTAGATAGGTATGGATGTAAACTGCAATCTATGGTTTTAAGAAACATTGATATCTTTTTCTGGATTCCTAAAAATCTACTTAACATGAAAGGACCCGAAGTACAAAGGGTACCTAAGCAATAAATTTGTGATTGTAGGAAGACAAGAAGATAGTTGATAGAGGAGACATTCTTGAGGTCATCTGGTACATTGATAGTGGTTGTTCCAAGCACATGACCTATGAAAGACGACTTCTCTCTAACTATCAAACCATTGATGGACCAAGAGTGATGTTGGGAGATAACAATTATGGACTTACTAAAGGTGTAGGAACACTAATGATTGGAGATGTTCAAGTTCATGAAGTTTACTACGTGGAAGGATTGAAGCACAATCTACTATCTGTTTCACAATTTTGTGATAAAGGGTTTTGTGTCAAATTTACTCATAATGCATGCTATGTTCTAGATGATATCAATGAAAATATTTTATTGGCTGGAGTTAGACAAGGTAACATTTATGTTGCTAATTTCAAAAGTTGTCCTAAAGATACTTGTCTTGTTGCTAAGAGTTCAGATGATCTAAGTTGGCTGTGGCACAGACGACTTAGTCACTTAAACTTCAAAACTCTTAACAAAATAGCAAGGAAATCTTTAGTTAAAGGACTTCCTGATAAAATATTTTCAAAGAACCATGTGTATGATGCTTGTCAAAAAGAAAAACAGACCAAAGCTTCTTTTAAAATAATAAGTAATCCTTCTTCAGAAAGAATTCTGGAACTTCTTCATATGGATCTTTTTGGTCCAGTAACTCCTCTCAGTTTTAGTGGAAGAAAATATACCTTAGTAATTGTTGATGATTTTTCAAGATTTACTTGGGTTATTTTCTTGTACAAAAAGAATGAGACTATGACTAAGATTCCAGAATTTCTTAAGAAGATTCAAAATGAAAAAGGATTAAATGTTGTTAAAATTAGAAGTGATAAAGGTACTGAATTCCTAAATAAATTAATTTCTAACTACTGCATTGAGAATAGCATAGCTCAGGAAACATCTTCAGCGAGGACTCCACAACAAAATGGAGTGGTTGAAAGGAGAAACAGAACTTTGAAAGAGGCAGCTAGATCTATGTTATCCGAGTATAACACTCCACATAGATTTTGGACAGAAGCTGTGAATACAGCATGTTATGTTCAAAATAGGAGCTTGGTTGTTAAGGATAAGTGTAAAACACCATATGAAATTTGGAAGGGAAGATCCCCCAAAATTTCATACTTTCATATATTTGGTTGTAAATGTTTCATACATAACAATGAAAAGTCTCAATTAAAAACTTTTGATGCCAAGATAGCAGACGGGATATTCTTGGGATACTCATCTATATCAAAGGCATATAGAGTTTTCAATAAGATAACCTTGTGTGTAGAAGAAACACCTCATGTGATATTTGATGAAACTTCTTTTGAGTTTGATAAGACAGGGAACATCACAAAGATATCAGACAGTGTGGAATAGATGACTATCAAAGAATCAACCATAAAATTTTACAATCAAGGATCAGATTCAGATGAAGAGGAAGAATTGGACAAAGGAAAAGAACCTGGAAATTTTTCCTCACCAGCTGATTTGCCTACTAATCAGACAACTAGTACATCTGATGTTTAGGGATCAGAAGGTAACATAGAATCATCTGAAATAAATAGTTCAGACAAGACAGCATCCACTGTAAAAGATAAGAGTAAGAGAGTAATGTCATATCACCCAGCTGAGCAGATAATTGGAGATTTAGATTCTGGTGTCCAGACAAGGACTCAACTAAATCAAGATTGTATGTTCAGTTGCTATGTATCATTATTTGAACCTAAATCAATTACAGAAGCTCTAACTAATTCCAACTGGATTAATGCCATGCAAGAAAAACTAAATCAGTTTCAAAGACAAGATGTGTGGGAGCTTGTTGAAAGGCCTCATCATCAAAAAGTCATTGGAACTAAATGGGTCTTTAAAAATAAAAGGGATGAAAATAATATTGTGGTTAGAAATAAGGCCAGACTAGTTGCTCAAGGTTATTCACAATCAGAGGGTATTGATTATGATGAAACCTTTGCACCAGTAGCTCGTCTGGAAGCCATAAGATTGTTTTTAGCCTATGCTGCTTTTAAAAGATTCATAGTTTTTCAAATGGATGTTAAGTCAGCATTCTTAAATGGAATCCTAGCTGAGGAAGTTTATGTAGAGCAACCCCCTGGTTTTGTCAAAGGATACAAGGTTTATAAAATAAGGAAAGCTCTATATGGACTTAAACAAGCACCAAGAGCTTGGTATGACACCTTATCTGAATATTTAATTCAAAATGGTTTTGTTAAAGGTAAAATTGATAAAACTCTTTTTAAAAAAGAATTTGGTTGTGATCTTTTGTTAGTTCAAATTTATGTTGATGATATAATATTTGGATCAACTAACATATCTTTGTGTGAAGAATTTAGTTTTCTTATGAAAAGCAGATTTGAAATGTCCATGATGGGTGAGATGACTTATTTTCTTGGACTTCAAGTCAAACAAACAAAGAAGGGAATATTCATCAATCAAGCCAAATATACAAAAGATCTTATTGATAAATTTGGAATAGGTACCAGCCGAGAAGCTAAGATACCTATGATGACAAATTTTTCAATGGATCCAGATGAGAAGGGAGAAGACACTGATCAAACTGAATATAGAGGTCTTATTGGTTCTTTATTATATTTAACTGCTAGTAGACCTGATATTTCTTTTGTAGTTGGAGTATGTGCTCGTTTTCAAGCAAATCCTAAGAAAAGCCATCTTGAAGCAGCAAAGAAAATTCTCAAGTATCTGAAAGGAACTATAAATGTTGGACTATGGTATCCAGCTGATGATAACTTTGAGTTGTCTGGGATCCCAGATTCAGATTTTGGTGGGTGTAAGATAGATAGAAAATCTACATCTGGTACTTGCCAATTTCTTGGTAGTAAGCTGATTTCATGGTTGTCTAAGAAACAAACCTCTGTAGCTACTTCCACAACTGAAGCTGAGTATATAGCAGCTGGAAGTTGTTGTTCTCAGCTGATCTGGATAAGTCAACAACTAAGAGACTATAACATTATCACCAAAGAAGTACCTATCTTTTGTGATAGTAATAGTGCCATAGCTATTACCCAGAACCCAGTCCTACATACAAGATGCAAGCATGTAGACATAAGACACCATTTCATTCGAGATCATGTTTAAAAAGGAGATATCAGACTAGAGAAGATTCTTACTGATTTCCAAAGAGCAGACATCCTGACAAAGCCACTTGCAGAGACAAGGTTTAAAGAACTATCTGTAGAATTAGGATTATTAGATGCTTCTTTAGTTAATCTATAATCTAATTCCTTGTTTTTACTATTAGTCTATTTTAATTGGTTTATTATGTCTAGAAAGAATTATCAAACTAGATATAAGTCAAAGGACAATCAGGTAGCTGATATCATTGATCTCCTATCTTGGAATCAAGAATCAAGGATTAGTCATATTGACCATATCTGACTTGATAATTACTTGTCTGACATAGGTAAATCAGATAAGGATACAATAATCAACTGACTTCTAATAGAATCAGATGACCATTGCACCTTATCTGACTTACTCTTGATACTAACGATTTGCCTAAGTGTCTGTGGTTTCAGTAAGAACAGAGTTTAGTACATATCTCCAAATACAAGACAAGGTCTAATTATCCAAATGTTCAGAAAACAGACAGTGATGCTATCAATCCAGACAAGGTGAAAGTCCAGGAAGTTTCTCCTAAATACTCTTAATTATGAATATTGGGTTCATATAATTAATATATGAATTTAATATCATAATCCTCTTTATCATTTATTTCAAAAATGAAGTTGCTCAGATTGTTAAAAATATTTTGTTTTACAAAATAAAAGGATAAGGGGTCAAAATTGCTTTCTAAAATCAATAATATTCTATTTTATCTCTCCAATTAACTGAAAAGTAATTTCTTAAATAAGTAACTGTGTCAGGAAAGAAGTTACTACGGACCCAAAATTTTATCAAATTAACTTTTGTAAAATGCTGAGTATGCTTCACGTGCCAGAAATGGAGGCGGTTTCTGAAAAATGAACCGTCTCAATCTCACGCGCGACATATTAAATAATATTCTATGCACTTTTCAAAATAAATGTCATAATTGCATTAATGGCGATTCGAAAGCCTACATTTACACTTTTGCAGGCAATTATTATTCTAATAATTGTTTATTATTATATTTTCCATATAAATAGACATTCGTGTGCATAATTTTCATTTACGCACACATAAAACTCTTCATATTTTCTCAAAACCTCTCTTTTCCCTCCTAAAACCTTCTGCATTCATCAATGGCGGACTCCAAAAAGAAAATTAAGTTCGAATATGATCTGACTTCTATTAGAGATAAAACAAAGTCAGAAATGTAGGTTGATTGGGATGTTGCAACAGATTCGGAAACAAGAGAAATATTAAATCTACTGGAATCAAGGGGACTGAAGCGATGCTGTACGATGAAACCTTCGAAGAATTTGACGGTGGATGATCTGTGTGCTGAGTTTTTTACCAGAGCAAAAGCAACAGATACAGGTCTAGAATCGTAAATTAGAACTAAAGAGAAGAAGAGAAGAATTGTTTTATCAATTTTTGAGATTGGTGCGATTTTTGATTTAAGCACCACCAGTGACAACCCATTCACTTATAAATCATCGGAATAATTGGAAAGTTTCCGACTGATGGCAAGGAGAACATATCAAAATACAACGACAAATTTGAAAAGGCCAATGTTGAAGAGAAAGTATAGACTGTTGATGCTAATCCTGACCAAATGTATCTTGGGGGAGCAACAAAGCCATGACGGGCTAACCAAGCCGAGGATATGCTGTTTGAGGGCTATCTTAGACGGGGCTGAGATTAACTGGGCGAGGTTGGCCTATTCAAGGATTATGGAGGAGAAGAAAAAGTTCACAAAAACCCCCATATCAGACGAGCTAATGAGATGGTCTCTGACCAAAATTGCAAGTATGATGGCAAGGATCACCATCATACTTGAGCATAAAGTGGGGACAGACAACCTTGATTGGAGTGTTGGTGTGAAAAAGTATACAAGACAGAAATGACTCCTGATCAAAGATGAGAAGATTTATGGTCCTACAGACTCAGAGGGAGATGGAGACGCTCCAGCTTCACCTCCAGCTCCAAAGAAAAGCCAAGACAAAAGAGACTAAGACAGTCTTGGTGGATGAATCCTCGTCTGCTGAGACGGAGGATGCTGAGGAGGAGGAGGAGGAGAGGACAGCTTCCCAAGGGGGAAGTGTCGCAGCTGAGGCAAAGAAAGGATCGGGGCAGACGGAGATGGTAGATGTCTCGTCTGAGGAGGAGTCAGAAGAAGAGGAAGCCAGTTCACCATCATCTTCATCCTCATCTGAGGATGGAGTACCTAAACCCACCACTTCCCAACCTGGCGATGAAGGGGCAGATGAGACCGCTGTCTCTGAGCCTCTAAAACGGTCCACTCCCATAAGTCCACAAACCCAACCCTCATTCGACCCATTCTCTTTCCTACCCTCAACCTCATCCGAACCTGATCTTTACTTAAATCTACCCAACCCATCTGGGGAAATGGGTCCAACTGAAACCTCTATGCGAATTCTTGGAAAGAAATTCATCTTAAGATAAGAATCCACTCTTAAGGACGAGCCTGAGCTATTGAAAGAGCTGATTGATGTCTATTTGTTAAGAAGACTCAGGCTGGGTTCCTTTGAAGAGACGGCTATTTTGATAGCGGAAGCAGGAGGCAACAACCTAGCCATCTGGGAGAAAGAAGTCCTTAAGAAGGCAAAGCTTAAGTCATTCCAAGATATCCTAACTGAAAATACATTTGTTGATTATATTCTTCAAAGGGTATATCTTGGAGATGAGACCCCAGAAGAGGTGGAAAAAGCAGATGAGAAGGAGGAGGAACAGAAAAAGGGTGAAGAGGCTGTAGTTGAGGAGGAAAGGTTAGAGGAAGAGAAAACTGGTGGAGCTGCCGATGAGCCAGCTGAGATGGATACAGCTGAGGAGGCACAAACAGAGCAGACTGTGGAGCAAGAAACAACTGAGGTGGAAACAGACATGCCAACTACATCAACTCATCTGGCAGATTCCCCTCAAGCTGCTGTACAAACTGAAGTTGAAGTTGAGGAACTAGATCTAACTCTATTTCCTCCCTCTGAAGAGCAGAGCTTGCCCACTACATCTGCGTCTGTATCCGATGTGGAAGCATTGAAGACCGAAGTAGAAAATCTGAAGAATGCCTGTCTGAATGCCTTCCAGATGGTCCCAAATGTCATAACCTCTTCATTGAAGGAAAATATAGAAGCAGCAGTTCATGAAAAGACCAAGATTGATCTATATTTCTCCGGAATCAGACATGAAGAGAATATGGTCAAGGTAAAGCAAAAGGTGGCTGAAGAAATGAACTCTCAAGATGCCTGGGTTAAACAGTATGTAAGAGATGCTTTTCGTCAGATAAGTGACAGTGTTGAAGACCAGGTGAGAGAGTCATGGAGAGCAAAGGAAGCCTCATTTCTTAAAATTCTGTCAATGCAGCTTGCCATGGAGAAAGATAGACAGACAACCATCCTAAAGAAATTTATGGATGACGAATTCAGACGAGCTGAGGTCGGACAAAAGAAGAGATATGACCAGCTTGATCAGAAGACAGGGCTTGTCAGAGAAGAGTTCATTGGCCAAATAAAACAAGTAGCCACTATCTGTAATACCCGTTTTGCTGATGCTAAAAAGGGGGAAGATAGTGAGCTCAAGAAAAGAGTTGAGCTGCAAGATGATCAGTTGATGGCCCTGAATCTGAGAATAGATGAGTTGTCTGAGGAGTTGTTGAAAGCTGAGGAAGAAAAGAAGAAGACGGCTGAAGAGAAGTCCCAGAGAGCATTAAGGAGATTAAAAAGGAGAACAGCTGAGTCGACTGAGTCTGAACCTGAACCTGATCTTCCACCCACTGCTGATCCTGCTCCAGTCCTGACTATCAAATCCCCCTTATCCTCATCAAAAGCAGCTGGGAAAGCTAAGACTTTAAGTCAAGTTCAGAAGACCCAGTCTGAGACAGAAGAGGAGGCAATAATGCTTAAGAGGAGGAGGGAAGAAAAGGAGAAGTACAAAAGGAGAGAAGCTAAGAGGAGGAGGGAGCAAGAGAAGGCAGCCGGGAAAACTTATGACAAGAAGACGAGGAAGTGGGTTCAAAGATCGAAAAACAAAGAAGGAGAAGAGGTCTTTCGTCCATTCCACCGAACAGAGGCTGTGCCCAAGGAAATCCTTCCCATGGATCAACAGGCCAAATGGAGAGCTTATGAAGGGGAATGGATCTTCCTGTTTCATGTCTGCAAGAAAATCTCTTGGGGCACAGACGAGAACATTGCATTTCACGAATGGCTGGAGGCAAAAGATCCAAACTTTTATCAGTACTTGATCGATCTTGGAGACTCAGAATTCAATGTAGACATAGTCGCACCACCGTATGCAACCATGTCTGCTCCACTTACGCAAAATGGCCATCTGGATAGAGAAAAGGTGAAGCAGATGCTGATCCAAGCTGAGACAGTGGCAGATCTAGCTGAAGACGGGGAGACACTAAGCCTGAAAAATCGTGTTTTCGACTGGATGGCTATTCCAGAAGAAGACAGGTGGTACGACTAAGTCTTATCTTCTACTACTTCTCTGATTGTCTGTTTTGATGTGATCAATGTGAATATGCAAATCGATGAATTCATGTGAAATATACTCTTTTGAACTACTTTCACAAAATTTGGTTGTTTAACTAACTTGTTTTCATTATTTCATTAACTAACTCTTGGTATAAGTAACTGTCTTATAAATTTATAACACTGAATCTTCAAATCTTGTCTATTTCGTCCTCGTAGTATTTGACTGTGACTATAATTTACTAAATTACTCTGATCATCTGATTACTGAATCCATTGTCCTGATTATCTGTGTGACGTAGTTTATATTGCAATATGTTTATCTCTTGCAGAGTACTAACATTTTTCTTTTCTTGAGCTGTGTTTTAACATCATCAAAAAGGGGGAAATTGTTAGGTAAAGAAAAGATTGTATTTAGTTTTGATGTGTTAAAAGTGTGAAATAGGATGACCAGCTGAGTGTCTTGTATTGGAAGCTGAAGTATAATAAAACTAAGTATAAAAGTCAGACTAGGTCAAGATAACAGACAAGGACAAATCTCAGATGAGGACAGGAAATCAGATGAGGATCAGATACTCGATAAGGATAACGCATAGAAGACTGTTGACATGCAATACTATAAATAATCACCCAGACAAGGAATGAAGACGAGGACAAGAAGAAGCAAGTATCAGACGATGAAGTGTTAGAGAAATTTTACACAAGTTTCAAGAAGCGGGTTCAACTAACCAAGAGGAAGTTACAGGATTCAGTTATATTGTTATAACTAATCAAAACAGAATTCAAGGAGGTTAGAACTACCAAATGAAGATCTCTATAAATAGGGATAGAAATTAGTTTAGAATTAACTTTTGATACTTTGCACTCATCGATATACACAATTTGTATTCACAAGTCAAAAATATTATACACATTCACAAATGTTTTATACGTTTTCCAGTTTTAATGTTTGTAGAACACTTTTCACATTAGATCTTCAAGCCATAGATATCCAGAATTAGGAAGAATTCTTTGTAAGGCTGAAGATTCACCATTGTAAGTAAGTCAGCGAGAAAGAAGAAAGTAAGTAAGTGAAGGCCCTTCTTCAAGGTTGAAGAAGGAGAGTGGATGTAGGATTGTTATAATTCGAACCACTATAAATACTGTGTTCTTTACTGCTTTGATTTACTTACGTGTATCTTTTCAATTTTTTTTATCATTAATTAAGGATTATTTTCAGGATTAAAGTTAAATCTATAATATTAGTTGCTTTTGATCTTGTTGAAGTTGAGATTAATCATTCTTTTCCGCTGTGTCCTTTGATACTTTGAATCAGTTTTGGAAGATTTGAAAAATTAACAAAATCTATTCAACCCCCCTTCTAGATTTTGTTCTAGAAGGATAATTCAAGTTTTAATCAACTCAACTAATCGGGACCAACAAGGACTGGTTAGCGAGGATCGAAGAGCGACCAACCAGAGACAAGATCTTCCCCAAAGAGGGAAGATATCCTGAGGCAGGGGGCGGTTAGAAGCGTCATGCCCCAGAAGGGAAAAGAAATTAAAAAGTGATAACAATTTATGAAAAGTGATAACAATTTATGAAAAAGTGATAACAAATTATGAAAAAGTGATAATAATTTATTAAAAAGTGACTCCGTCTCATGTCCGTCTCATGCATGAGACGGTCTCACACAAGAGTGCCCCTTACATTAAATGCTCCCAATTCTTTGGGATTAATTAGCCGCCAATTGACATGTATAAATAAGACCTACATGACACAATAACAAGGATCGAAACATCCAACCTTAAGCCTGTGACTCACCCTCACAGCAAATCCCTTTGCATTTACTACTTTTTGCATTAATTTCTTATCATTGTTCATCAATACGCATATTTATTCTCAATCATCAGTATTCAATATCAATCATTCCAAACTACTAAACAGACCGATTATACACCTAAAAGTGTCATTATTCGGTGGCATAATCGGTGTAACAACATTTGGCGCTGTCTGTGGGAAACGCTAGACAAAAAGGTCATTCCCAATCAATATTTCTTCTGGTCCAAGTAACCGCCATGACTAACAGTTGAATCATTAGCAAACACGCTAGCCACGACGATGAGGAGCAGTAGGGGCAAAACAGCCCGGTCCGCAATGTCGAGGACCAAATCCCTCTCCCCCTCCAGGAGTACCAGACTCCGGAGCAAGTGAGCAGGGCTATCCAACAGCTCCAAACCCGAGCCCGCGAGCTCGAATCTCAGGCGAGGCCCGTCGCCATTCCCTTCGAGGGCCCTTCTAGGCCCCAGAAGGGTAAAAGGAAGGCATGCGACCAAGAGGCTGAAAGCCAGGACCGGTCAGGGGCGCGTCAGCCCGAACGGTCGGTATTCAATCGCCTGGGCTCTCAGGCCCGAAGGCTCGATTTTGGCGAGCAGCCTCCCGCATCTCCCCCGAGGGAAGCTATCCACCGCAGCCCCCAGTGCGCCCAGAGCACCGTGGTGGCAAGGTCCAGGGTCCCGGTCCTTGACCGCATTGGCCCTAACGTGGCTCACCGAGCCCTAACTCAGCCAGATCCGGCCATTGTCGCCCTTCAGCGGAAGCTTGACCTCATTGAGGGCCGAGTGGATGCCCGCGAAGGGATCCACAAGAGAACGGCTGTTAACCAGCCCTTATCCATGGCCGTCGAGATGGCGGAGGTCCAGACTAAGATCCTACCTCCACAAACTGCTCTCTACGAAGGAAAGACGGACCCTGAGGTCCACCTCAGTAAGTACATCACGTACATGACGGGGAGAGAGGCATCCGATGCGACTAAATGCCGCTTATTCCCGCTGACTTTGGGCGAGTTGGCCCACAAGTGGTACACCTCTATTCCCTCCCGCACGATTGACGACTTCTCCAGCCTTGGCGAACAGTTCATCTCCTACTTCGCCTTCAAGATTGCTCGCCCAGGCAGTCGACAAAGGCTCATGGGCATCAGGCAGTCGGAGAAGGAGTCGAACGAGGAGTACCACGACCGGCTCGATGAGGTGCTTCTCACAGGGGAACCCGTCGGTGATGAACTGCAGCTCTACGCTGCGATGATCGGACTCAGGGCTGATTCACGCATGTTCTGTCATATGACCAAGTAGTATCCCTCTTCTTACGCCGAGTTCAGGCGGCGAGCAGGTGACCTGATCACCAGGCAAAAGCTCCTCGCCCAGCGCCTGGGCGAAGTCAAACCGGCCCCGCCCGCCACCGAAGCGGCGGACGCAGCCCCTCCTGCCAAGAAATCCCATCATGCAAGGAGGCGAGACCAGGCCAAAGCCCCGGGGACCTTCAAGAGTTTCGAAGGGGTCGAGGTCGTGGAGAAGCTGAAACACTCCCCAGCTTTCGTGTTCAATGCGATGTAGGGAAAAGGGGTCTTCACCCAGCCGAAGCCCTCAAGAGCAACGCCACAAGGGTGGCCTCAAACAAGTTCTGTGCTTTCCACGACGGACCCGGGCACAATACGAGCGAGTGCAGAGATCTCCTCCGCCAGTTATGGAAGCTCTACGAAGAGGAGAGGTTGAGCGAGTATGTCAGGAAGCCCGCCCCACGACCGAGGCATGACGGAGAGGAGCGAGGACCACCTCGCAGGAACAGAGAGGAAGGAGCTCAGGCGGCAGCAATGGTCGCGGCGGACACGGATGCAGGTTACAGCAGCGACGAGGTCCCCCCACCGAACCAGGGGGGATGGGTCCAAATGATCCAGCCGGGAGGAAGCAGCTTAGGCGGACTGACTCCCGTCCTCTCCATTGCGAACAGGAAGCGGAAGGCTGAACTCCGCGCCATTGACAACATCCATGTCGTTGTTCCTCCCCCCGAGCCAACCATTTCAAAATCCGCCGCCATCAGCTTCTCAAACGCTGATCGCGAGGGCCTTTTGTTCCCAAAGAACGAGGCCTTGGTCATCTCGACCAAAATCCTGGGGATGACGGTGGAAAGGATCCTGATCGACAATGGCTGCTACTGCAACATAATCTTCAAGTCCGCCCTCGACCAGATGGGCAACCTGGCGAAGTTCATCAAGCCGTACGACTTGCAGCTGAAAGGATTTAGGGATATGACGGTGACCCCCTATGGAAGAATCAAGCTGTCCGTGGAGCTCGCGGATTTTCAGAATGAAAAGCTTAGCATTACTAGGCCTTTAGAATTTGTAATCGTCGACCAGCCAAACATATATAATGGCTTTCTCGGTCGACCTTTTCTTGAAACTTTTGAGGCGGTTGCCTCTTCTTACTTTTGTTGTATCAAGTTCCCCACCTCTAGGGGGAAGTTGGCACTGTAAAAGGAAATCAAAAAATGGCAAAGAAGTGTTTGAACTACCCTTGCTTGATTTTCTTTCCGCCTTTTTTTTAGATTTGCAATGTAATACTTTAGCGGAAGAAAACACGAATACCATTCCACAGTCAGCCATGAACGACTGCATGCTCGCCAGTCCTTCGTCGGGCTAGTCCGCCTTGGCATGCGAGGATTTGGAACCAAGACTTGGTTTCGAGCCCACAACCATAGACCTGGATCCAAGGGGCAACACTCGCGATCCTCAAGGTCTCAAGCGGACAGCCCCGATTGAAGAACTCAAGCGCATTCCCGTAGACCCATCTCGCCCCGACCTCGAAGTTACTATAGGGGCGAAGGTCCCCACAAAAATAAGAGACGATCTCATCGAATTCCTAAAAAATAATGTAAGCGTGTTCGCATGGTCGCATCAAGACATGGTCGAGATCGACCCAAGACACGCTTGCCATCACCTCAAGATCGATCCATCGCGATGACCGGTCTCACAAAAGAGGAGGAAATTCGGCCCTGAGAAATATGCTGCTCTCGCCGAGGAGGTCAAAAAACTCCTTGACAATAAACTGATCGAGCTCGCGGAGGACGAGCCCCAATGGGTAGCCAACGCTGTACTGGTGAAAAAGGCGAACAACACATGGAGGTTATGCATTGATTTCATCGACCTCAATGCGGCCTCCCCAAAAGATCACTTCCCGATCCCGCACATCGACCACCTCGTCGACAGCACCGCGGGGCACGAGATGATGTCTTTCATGGACGCATTCGCGGGATACCACCAAATTCCCATGGCGGTGGAAGACATCAAACACACTTCTTTCCTCACCGAGAAGAATATTTATTCTTGGACGAGGATGCCTTTCGAGCTCAAGAACGCCGGTGCGACTTATCAAAGATTAGTGAATACTATGTTCGCCGATCAAATCGGGAAAACTATGGAAGTGTACATTGACGACATAGTCGTCAAAAGCTTGAGGAAAGAAGATCACCTAAGGGATCTCAAGGAAACTTTCTCGATCCATGAGAAGTATAACATGAAGCTCAACCCAAAGAAGTGCAGCTTCGGGGTGGGGTCAGGAGAATTCCTTGGCCACATCGTCAGTCAGAGATGCATCGAGGCCAACCCAGCACAAATCAAAGCTATCCTCGATATGGAAGAACCAAAATCAGTAAAGCAAGTTCAAAGACTGACTGGGTGCCTCGCGGCTCTAAGCCAATTCATCTCGCGATTGGGCGATAAAAGCAAGCCTTTCTTCGCAGCGATAAAGAAGCAGAAATTTTCCTTGAACAAAGAAAGCCAGCTCGCGTTCAAAAAACTAAAGGAGTACCTAAGTAACCCTCAGCTTCTCACAAAACCGGTCCCATGAGAAACTCTCTTTCTATACCTCGCGGCGTCAGAGATGGCGATCAGCGCAGTCCTCGTGCGAGCAGAAGGACAGCAGCACCTTCCAATCTACTATATAAGCTAGGTGCTACACGACACCGAACTTAGGTACTCGCCCCTAGAAAAGCTTGCATATGCATTAGTCATAGCCGCAAGAAAGCTCCGAGCCTATTTCTTCGACCACCATATCTAGGTGCTCACAACCATGCCACTACGGCAGGTACTCCACCACCCAGACACTAGCGGGCGACTTCTGAAATGGGCACTGGAGCTCGCCTAATACAGTATCTCATAAGCCCCTCGCACCGCGATCAAGGGGTAGGCGCTGGCTGACTTTGTTGCCGAGCTCACCTTCCCAACCAGCCCAACAAAGCTTAAAATCCCCCCATGGAAACTCTACGTCGACGGTTCGTCCACAACAACCTGCGTCGGTGCGGGGGTGGTCTTCATCGGACCAGAGGCCAATGTTTCACAAATGTGGTACGCTTCGAGCTCGCAAAGGCCATAGGGGTCCGCCACCTACATATCTTCATGGATTCTCTCCTGGTTGTAAATCAAATGAAGGGGGAATATGAGGCCAGGGGTGAGCAAATGATAAAATACTACGAGCTCGTCGTCAACCTCTGCGAGCAGCTTTACCAGGTGTTCATCGAACAAATCCTCCACGAACGCAACTCGCAAGCAGACTCTCTATCCAAGCTTGCGACATCAGAGGGCACTGCAGACATGTCCAACATAGTCCTAACAAAGCTTACCCGCTCCTCAATCAACGAGCACCTCGTGGCCACCATTGACGATGAAAAAGAAAGTTGGATAACCCCCATCCTCAAGTATCTCAACTCGGGGGAACTACCGGAAGATAGGGTAGAAGCTCGTCGCATTCAACTCCGAGCAGCGAGATTCTTAGTCTTGGATGGCTAACTGTATAAACGGAGTTTCTCCCTACCCCTCTTGAAATGTATCACACCAGAGGAGGGACACCTCGTCCTCGCAATCCACAACGGGGTTTGCGGCAACCATGCCGGCGGCCAGTCTCTGGTACACAAGACGATGCGCCAAGGGTACTTCTGGCCAACCTTGAGGAAGGATGCGATCGCCTTCGCCAGAAAATGTCACCAGTGCCAAGTTATGGCACCGAACATCAAGCTTTCGCCCGAAAATCTCAAATCCATATTCAGCCCGTGGCCGTTCGCACAGTGGGGGATCGACTTAATTGGTCCTCTACCAATGGCCTCGGGCGGCTGCAAGTTCGTAGTCATCGCCATCGACTATTTCACCAAGTCGGCGGAGGCAGAGCCCCTTAACAAGATCGACCAAGCGGCCATCATCAGGTTCGTTTGGAAGAATATTATATGCAGATTCGGGCTCCCACAAGCAATCGTATCTGACAATGGGAAACAGTTCGGCGGCCTCGAAATAACAAAATTTTGTGAGTACTGGAAAATAAAGAGGCTGTTCGCAACTCCCTATCAAACCCAGACCAACGGTCAGGTTGAAGCGGTCAACAAGATTCTCAAGCATACTTTAAAGACCAAGCTTGAGGACAGGAAAGGAGAGTGGGCACAGGAGCTTCCCGATGTTCTCTGGGCCTACAGGACGACAACGAGGAACTCCACAGGAGAGACCCCTTTCGCTCTTACCTATGGCACAGAGGCAGTCATCCCATCCGAGGTCTCGATACCCACTTATCGAACCTCTCAAATTCTCGGTGAAGAGAACGAGATCGCTAGAAGACTCGACCTCGACACTTTAGAAGAGCGTCGACTAGCATCCGTCCACATAAATGCCGCCTATAAGCGAGGTTCGGAGAAGTATTACAACTCCAAAGTCAAAGTCCGACGATTCACAAAAAGTGAGATGGTTCTCAAGAGGACCCACGACCCGAGCACCTAGGTATTTGGCCCGAACTGGGAGGGCCCATTTAGGGTATCCGAATGGCTACTCGGTGGGGCATACGAGCTGGAACACCCCGACGGCACTCCGAACCAATACCCCTGGAATGCAAGCCACCTGAAGAAGTACTATCAGTAACGTAGCCCGCGTGTAAGCTCAATAAGCCTCTTCGCATGTAATAGGATATGGTAGGGCTTTTTTAAGTTCAATAAAAATTATTCATTCCCGCAAAATGGTAAAGTCGATAAAAACTCTAAGACTCATGATGACTCACACTCTCGTCGAGCACCACAAGCCTTGCTAAGTGGCCCAGGCCCACGCGAGCACCAAAAAGCCTCCTGACGAGGCTCAAGCCCGTAGGAGCATAAAAGTCTACACAAGGGTCATACCCACAGTAACATAAAGACTCGCGCGAGTATAATGGCCTCGCCGCGAGCACCAAAAGTCTCGTGCTGGGCCTAAGCCCTCACGAGCAACAAAAGTCTCCCGACGTGGCCTTTGCCCCGGTGAGCATAAAAGTCTACACAGGGATTGTACCCACAGTAGCATAAAGACTCGCATGAGAAAATGGCCTCGCCTGCGAGCACCAAAGTCTCACGATGCGGCCAAAGCCCACGTCAGCAAAGCCTTACGGTCGTACGATATCCCCCATTTGTAAAGTCTTATGGGTACATGACGACGTCCTGTTTGGCAACCAAAGTTTCGCGCGAGAATAATGGCCTCTCCCGCGTGCAATTTTCCTTTTCAGTATTTTGAAATTTTTAACATTTTAACCTACTTAACATTCTAAATGGTTATTTCGCAGGCCGAAGAATATCTTCGTTGTCGTACGAGTATTTAAAGTTGCTGAAATAAAATGCAGAAGTGAAAGTTACGAGCAAAATAATAAACAAGCATTCCATTCATATTAAAAGTGCGGCCGAAGACCAAAGTACAAAAGATCCTAAACCCTAAACCTTAAACCAAACAAAAAAGAAGGATTACAACGACAGCGAGCGAGTTCAAGGTATCTATTAAACCCCCTCGGGGGGAGCCACCTCGCTCGCCGTTGGGACATCCACCGCCACCTCGGCGTCCACCGCCACGGCCACACTATCCTCTACCTCGGCATCCGCCGCCACGACTGCTCCCCCGCCCTCGCCCCCCTCCTCGTCCTCGTCCTCAGGAGGATCACAAAGCTTGGCCTGATGGGGGAACCAAGACAGGTCCACCCCATAGACGGTCGCCAGGTCCTTGAATGGGAAGTGCATGGTGCTCGGGACAGCATGCTCGGAATCGAGAACATAAGACTTGAGCAACCTCTCCAGGGGGCGGAGTCCATCTTCGCCTTCTTCAGGTCGTGGATGGCGTCCGCGAAGGCAAGGTAGTAGGCGACGTCGCCCATGATATCCGCATCCTTGAGAGGGTTGGTGCGGAAGTCACGGAGCTCGGCCTCCGCGGAATCAGCCCTCCTCGCCTCAGCCTCGTCTCGGACTAAGGCCTCCTCGGCCTCCTTCTTGGCAGCGGCGAGCTGCTCTCCCAGTAGGGCCCGGGCTCGGTCGGCTGCATGCCATGAGGACTCGGCAGCCCCTACCTTCTCGCGCTCAGCGGCGAGCGTGTTCTCATGGGCTGCCTGGGCATGGCGGAGGGCCACGACGGCTTCATCTCGGGCAGCAGTCAGCTCACCCACCTGCCCCTCCAACAGCGTAACCTTGCCCGCCAGAGCGTCCCTCTCTTCCCGGTAGCGGATCATCCGCATCACCTCCTCATCGCGGGACCGGAGAGCTCGTTGCGACGCGATCACGGCCTGACTGTTAAGGATGTGGCTCACCAGGGCCGCGCTCTCGTTGTTGAAGTTAACAGTGGCCTCCAACTCGTCGGTCCAGCCCGCGACGAGGTTCCGCATCGCCGAGCTAATGTGTGGGGGGAGCCCAGAGGTAGAACCTCGCTGCGACGTGAGATAATTGTGAATTATGGGGGGCCGAGAGGCCCCGTCAGCAAGCAGCCTGTACGAAAAGACAGTCTTGAGAAAAAAAAAGTTTGGAAGGAGAAAATTGTATTAGAGAGATTCGAGGAGTAAGTCTTACCGGCCCTCAACATTCGGGTCGCGGCAGAGAAAGGTCAGATTAGAGGGATCCTTCGGAGCGGGCAGAGTTCCGGTAGTTGGTCCTCGCTGGCCCGGGGCGGCGTCGTGCCGCGTCTTCTTGCGGACCTCAGCGGCGGGGATCACCCGCACCTCGTCGTCGTCCGCCTCCCGCGGGCGGGTCCGGTCCTCCTTTCCCGGGGATAACCCCGGAGCATGCGTAGGCTCCAGGGAAGTAGACCGTCCGGTGCCCGTACCCACCGGGCCTGCGAGCTCCCATGCTCGGTAGTTTGTCGAGAACCCTGGCCACTCGGGGGCCGGGTCTCCTTCCTTACCGCAGGCGCGGCCTTGCCACCCACCCGCTACGACAGGTTGAGTTTGCCCATTATCTCTCTGGGGCAGGTGCGAAAGACAGGGAGAGCAGGAACTGCGGATAATCAATCACGAGTTAGCACACGACGGACAGTACAATGAAGGAAAACGTGGAGGCGAGTGAGAATTTACCTGGTTCAATGTCAACCTCGCGGGGACGGATGATCAGGCGAGCACCCTTCAACTGCTTAACGGTCAAGATCCTCTGCCAATGCCGTTCGCTCTCGGGGAGTTTCTTAATTCTCTCCAGGCAAAGGTCGAACTCCCAGTTCAGTTCTCCAGAACGAGCAGACTCGAGTCCTACAAAGACAGAAGAGAAATTAGATCAGCGATCTTCGATGTTTGTTGCGAGGAAAATCTTACTTCTTCGTTTCCGATCGAAGGCAGCAGGGCAGGCGAGATAGGTGTCGTGAGCAGGCCCAGCTGCCTTCCAGGCACCGGCAACCCAAAACCACCGATGCTGCCACTCAGAAACCTTGTTCGGAACCCCTGTGATGAGGGTCCCTTGTTTGGGCTTGAAGTACAGCCCATCCTTCCCATCAGCAAGGATGTACACGTAGTTAAGCTCCATGGTGCTCGGCATCCGAAAGAGTCGATGCTCGCCGAAGAGAACTAGCAATGCCATCAAACGCCTCCATCTGTTGGGATGCAATTGGATCGGGGCCACCTCCCACGCAGTGAAGTAATAAAAAAGGCACGGTGGGAATGGGAATCGTACACCAGCCTCCATCATTGAGAAGTTGACCGCAACCATACCAGGGGGAGGCTGATCAGGCCTCTCGTACGACTTGGGCCTGTATAGATGGACCGAGGAGGGGACCTCCCACTGCCGGCGGAGGCAGAACAATTCCTCAGAGGTCACCGAGCTCTCCCAGACGTCCGAGTCGCAGGGCCATACAGAGGGCTCGGCTACCCGGATCATATCGTCCTCCCTCTTTACCCGCTCATACGGGCACGCGGCCAAGTACGTGGCGAAGTCGAAGTCGGGCACGGGTCCAGCCAACCGATCCATGAATTGGACCCACTCCTCGTAGGTGAGGTTGAGTCTCTCCTCCTTCTGGCAAGCAGCCTCTTCGGCAGCCTCTTCTTCAAACCTGCGGGAAGCCAAGGGCTCCCGCGACCTCATCCTCAGGCGAAGATTCCAACCCCAATGAGGAGTCGGTTCCAAGCTCCGAGTCGGTCCCCTCATCCTCATCAGGGGCAGCCGCCGCCAGCGTTACCCTCTCCGGGAGACTCAAGTCAACCCCGAGGTCGCCCAAGCCGGCGAACTCAGGGGCACCCGCGAGGTCCCGGGCATCTCCCCCTCGAGAAGACCCAGCCAAAACAGAAATGGGGGTAACGGGCCGCCCAAACACAACATCCAGCCCCTCTAAATTAGCCTCCGACCAAGCCCCCAACGACTTCCGAGGCCGAGCGTCGCCGGAGCCACCGCTACCAGAGCCTCTCTCCATTCCAAACCCAAGAAAGAAAAAGGAAGAAGAAGGGAGAAAATCAATCAGGGGTTTACCTAAGAATGTTAATGGAATCCGATGCAAATTCGAAGCTAGGGAGTTCTCAGACGAATCGGGACATCTAAGGTGTTCTCAAAGTAGCTCTCGAATTCTCAGAAAATGCAAAATGGCAAATGGCTGAGGGATCCCCTATTTATAGATATGGGGGAGGGGCCCCTCAGCAATTTTTTAAATCCGAAAACGGGGGCCCAAGGGGAATTTTCCCAAAATTGGGACCCCTCAGAACTATCCCCCGCCTCGGGATGACACGCGCGTGAGCCTCCAACGCCATAAATGCGATGGCCCACGCGCTTAGAAAATGGAGCCCACTTGCACCCTTTAAGGTGAAAGGGCGCATCGGTTCTGGAAAAAGCTGCCGCACGACGTCATCATGGGCAGTTGAAGGGACGTCACAGGAGCGTCCGAGAAAAGCAAGTTCGCGTCATGTCACCCGAAGATCACACCTCGCTCCAGCCCGAACACGACCAGGACCGAGCTGGGGGCAATTGTTGTGGCATGAGAATAAGCAAGGGTTAATGCTCGCGGATCGCCAAATCGTGCGAGGATCGCCACTGGCTCAGCGAGCAATAAGCCAGGTCCATCGAGCAGCTCTATCGGACCCACCATGCGAGGACTGGTTAGCGAGGATCGAGGAGCGACCAATCGGAGACAAGATCTTCCCCAAAGAGGGAAGATATCCTGAGACAGGGCGCGGTCAGAAGCGCCATGCCTCAGAAGGGAAAAGATCTTGCTGTCGCAGGAGATCCCAACAACTTTGCCACGTGGAGGACGCTGAGAGGGCCAGACGCCTGCTCGTCCGTACAGTACCTTCCTAGGCGCATTTAATTCTGTACTTTTACATTAAATGCTCCCGATTCTTTGGGATTTATTAGACGCCAATTGGCATGTATAAATAAGATCTACATGGCACAATAACAAGGATCGAAACATCCAACCTTAAGCCTGGGACTCACCCTCCCAGCAAATCCCTCTGCATTTACTGTTTTTTGCATTCATTTCTTATCATTGTTCATTAATACACATATTTATTCCCAATCATCAGTATTCAATATCAATCATTCCAAACTACTAAACAGACCGATTATACACCTAAAAGCGTCATTATTCGGTGGCATAATCGGTGTAACAACAATAATTATATCAATTCATACAGTGGACAAGTTCCACAGGGAATGACTCATAATTATTTTCAGCATATAGTGGACAAGTTCCACAGAGAATGACTCATTATTATTTTCAGTAAACATTATTAATCATTTACGTTTGTACTAAATAGTATTATCTGTGTTCATCAAATCATAATAATTGTTACCACTGAATATTATTTTCATTGACTAATTAATATTAATATATTTATATTAAAAAGTACTAGTTGTGCATCAGTTTCACGGTTCAACTAGTACATATATATATTTTTTTTATCGGTAAATATTAGTTGTTAGTAGTTAGAAGTTAGTTCACCAAGTCTCCTTACACTTCCAAATTCTCCAAGCCTGCTTATACCTCCCAACTCCAAATTCATTCTCAAAGGAAATCGAACCCGGTCTCCCACTAAAGTAAGGAACCCGGTGGCCAGGTAGGGTAAGGCCGTGGTTCAACTAGTACATGTAACTGTTACTCTTTTTCATTTTTAATAATATTACACCGCATACAATTTTTAGTCTTTTCAGTTGGGGGATACATAATATAATATTAAATGGATCACTTATAAACTTTACCTCTTTACCAATTTTTTCATTATTTCAATTTTCTCCGATTAATTAATTAATTTTTACAATCACACATGAGATAATCTTCGAGCAAAGTCCCGTGTAAATACATTTTATGGTGAAATTAATTTTAATAGTATTAATTATTTATTAGTTAGTATTATTAAAATATTAGCTAGTTTTGAATGATATTAGTAGTTTCATAAAAAGTACCATTGTTGCATAAATATTTTCATACTTTTATTTTTCATTCGTCCCACAATAACTTTCACACCTAAAAAATATAAATTTCTCTATAAATTCCACTCTTATAATATCTTCAAGAATTTCATATTAGGACTCAATTTTTAGGTTGAGTCTCAATTTAGATCTTGAATTTTGAAGTGTCTCGAATTAGGGATTTTTAGTTTTTTCTCAATTTAAGATTCACTTTTTCTCTTTTTGTCTTAATTCAAGACGCAATTAATTTATCTTTATTTTAATTATTTTTATAAAATCCTTAAAGTATAATAATTTTTTTCTAATCAATTTTTAAAAATTAATATATTAATTAAAAAATTAAAAAAATCAATTTTTTTTCATTTTTTTTATTTTTTTAATCAAGGTGATGAACGTGAGTATTTAGAATAAATGCAGTGACAACAATATAAAAAAATTCAAACTATAAAAATATATAAACCGATCAAAAAAAAATAAAAATATATAAAATATATTCCAAAATGTAGATAAGAAAAATTATACATAATAAAAATAATGCTTTATAAATGAATTAGCGGTGTATGATTAGAAATGAAAAAATAAAAATAAATTTTGGGCCTTGAATTGAGACATAAGGAATAAAATTAAATCTTAAATTGAGAAAAAACTAAAAATTATACCATAATTTGAGAACTTCAAAATTCAAGACCTAAATTCAGACTCAACCTAAAAATTGAGCCCTAATATGAAATTCTTCCTATCTTCAATGTTACACAAAATATCGTTACTTTTGGCCCCACATATTCTCAAAATCCAACTCATTTTATTACTTCATTTAAAAAAGTTTACAAAATTACGCTTAAAAATCCACTCATTACTCCTTTTTTTTTAAAATTGTGTGCTCATATAAATATGAAACTTTTATAAAACAAATGAAATATTAATTACTTTATTATAATGTATTAATTATAAATTAATTTCACGATAAAACTAATTCATTTAAGATCAAATTTCAGCATTTAAATGCAGACACTGATACAAAATAATTGAAATGAGCCATACATGTCTTTACATAGATGTGGCTATAATCTGTCAGTAGACTTATAATAATCGTAAGACCAATTATTCCAATGATATGGTCAAATTTTGCCTGCACCGACCCTCCCGGTACAAATGTGTACCCAAAAATGAAGATGCTTCTTTATTATCCACAAAAATATAGATGTACATTTACTTGTCCATTGCAATTTAATGCATGAATTTGGTCACCCATATTACTCTTTCATAATAAACTCATATGTTGGATGTCAATTTTTTTTCCTTTTATTATAAAGGGCACTCTTGTATGAGACCGTCTCATGCATAAGACGGACATGAGACAGAGTCACTTTTTAATAAATTGTTATCACTTTTTCATAATTTGTTATCATTTTTTCATAAATTATTATCACTTTTATACTAATTTGTATCATTTTCTTAAAAAGTGATAATAATTTATTAAAAAGTAACTAGGTCTCATGCATGAGACGGTCTCATACAAGTTTTTGTCTTATTATAAATAAAAAATTCTCTCAAATTTGAATATAAAATGAATAATTAATTTACATGATATGGATTGTGAGATGAAACAAAAATAATTATCATTAAAATTTATGTGAAACCGTCTCAATTTATAAGACAAATATTAATTTTTGGAGGGAGTTTTGAGTGACACAATCTCGCGGAGTCAATCTCATGAGACCGTTCTTCATTTAATCAATAACTAAGTAGAGAATCTCGCCAATTAGTAGAGATTTTTGTCCATAGCAGAGAACCGTCAAACATCTTACTCTGAAAATTGTAAAGTGATAATATTTAAGTTAAAATTGATAGTGTTCAAGTGCAAATTTGTTTGTTTTCTCATTTAAAGTTGGGATATTCTTGTGTGATCACCGTCTCATGCATGAGACGGACATGAGATAGAATCACTTTTTAATAAATTGTTATAAATTGTTATCACTTTTATACAAATTCGTAACACTTTTTTTAAAAAGTGATAACAATTTATTAAAAAGTGACTAGATCTCGTGCATGAGAGGGTCTCATACACATTTTTGCCTTTAAAGTTATATGTTTAAAAGGTGTTACACATAACAATGATATATTTTAAATAAAAAGTGATATGATTAGGTTTAACAGTGATATATTTTATATGTTTAAACATGATTATTTGATCTTGGATGCCTTCATTTGAAACTCAGTTTCTAAATGATGAGATTAAGAAAATTGTTTTTATTTTGATGCTAACAGCTGAGGACGATTTTGGAGGATGTTTCTATCAAATTTGTTCGACACTTCTTTATCATCATGTCAATTCTGGGTGGTGTTAATGTTAGTTTTGTCACATTGATCCCTAAAAAATTAGATGCTTCAAAAGTAGGACAATCATCCTATTATAAAGGGCACTTATATTTTCAAAGTTTTCACAAAAATTATGGCCTCTAGTTTGGGTACTTTTTTTGGTTCATGTTTATCTCCATTTCAATTTCCAAAACAAATTTTAGAAAACATTTATAAATACACATTTTATTTTGAATATGTTAAATCTCAATATTAATTGAGAAAGGACTATTATATACACCTTGTTGGTCCCTCGGCTGAGTTCAAAGGAATAATGGAGAAGGGGGTTGAATAGATTATCCAAAATTCTTCGAATTTCAGATATAACTATTCAAGCTAGTCTTCTAAATTAATCAAAATTCACAGCAGAAATGTTTATACTCAACCTTTCAGATTATTTGAGATTTTATTCAAAAGATAAGAACAAACAAGCAGAAACGAAGATAAGCAAGAAACAAAAGAAAAATAAAGAACATAAGAATTATAGTGGTTTGGATATGAATATCCTACATCCACTCTCCTTCTACAATTCGTAGAAGCGTCTTCTCTTACTTACTTCCTTGCTTACAGACTTACAACTTTCACAATACAATTCTTCAGATCTTCCACAAACTCTAACTTTTTCTCTATGAAGATGTGAAGATAAAGATGAAGATGTTCTATAAGCACCTTTTAAAATAAACTAAGTGTGAATTCAAAACTTTTCTCTCTAAGTGTATACAATGAGTAAATGTGCATCAAGTTGATTTTGATAAATGTCTAATCCTATTTATACAAGTGCTAGATTTGTTAGTTAGTTAAAACTAACTTAGACTTCATAACCGCTTCTTGATAAAACTTCTCCTTCATTAGCAGTTCTCTTAAGTTGTCATCTGATCGACTTGGCTTTGATCTGTTTTTCTTATTCTACTTGACTGATCTCCACCTTGTCTTGAGCTCTTCATTACTGTCCCTCATCAGATGGCATTATCTTTGCTTATTCTTATCAGCTGATCTTGATCAGGTTGGCTATTTTCTGACCTCGTTGGTCTTGAAGACTAAATCAAAATCTAACCTAACAGACTAACATTCTTACTTCAGCCGACTATACAAATTTCAGTTGGTTACCCTATTTTACAAATATTTTCTAACTTATTTAACTCATCAAAATAAATTACACACATCTGATCTAACAATTTCCCCATGTTTGATGATGTAAAAACTATAAAGAAAATAAACTTGTAAAATTGAGGTTAGTAAGTCCAGATAAACAGTTTAACAAAAATAGGTCAGTTCAACAGTTGTTCAAACTCACTTAGTCAGACAGGATCAAACAACTTATGTCATAAACAAAGAATTCTAAGGATGCACTTAATTATTCTAAGTAGATTGATGAGAGCAAGTTCTAGTTAAATTCAAAAAGAATAATAAATATAAACCAATCTTTAATCAAACAAATAACATTATTAAAAAAAGACCAACAAACTGAATAAACCTGATTTTCATTAAGTCATAGAAATGAACTTCAAAATAAAAAATTATAAACTGAAAATCAAGCAATCATTTACATAGAAAAAAAATAAAAGAATAAAGGAGATTAGAAGATAGTTTAATCGTACCATTTGTCCTTGTCAGGAAGTTGCATCCAGTTGAAGACTCTGTCTCTGAGCTCTTTTAACTCAGTTGGGTCTGAGACCTTCAAAGCTTCTTGGGCCATCTTAATTGTCTCATTAATCCAGGCCTTGTCTAGGGACCCATCTTCAGTGACCTTGACTGGAATAGTGGAAAAGGCTGGAGCGATCATATCTGCATTGTACCATTCGTCTGCTTCTTCAATATTCTTCTGGTGTAAGTCTAAATCTCTCATTTCCATCCAGTCATGCAAGCAATATTTTCATTTGGAGAAGATGCCCCGACCCCCTTGCAACCTTACCAGAAGTATGTCTTTTTCTCGTCTAGTCTTTTATACTTGATTCCCCAAGAAGGGTGAAGTGCTCTAGATGGTGGACATTCTCCTCGATGAGATGGTTTGGTTTTAGCTTTGGTTACAAGTCCACCAGTTTCAATTGATGATGACAACATCCATATTTTAGTTTTCTTATCAAACACTCTCTCTGCCTTCTTGACTGCCTTAATCTTCCTCCTCACCTCCTTTCGGCCATAATGAATCTTCTCAACCTTAATCCTTTTGTCTCTCATCTCCTCAATTTTAATCTGCTCGGCTGGTTTTTCAAGAGGCCTTTTCCCAGCTGCTTTGGGTGTGATCTGAGATTCTATAGCTAGGAGTTAGGCAGGAGGATCTGTAGTCTTTTCTTTCTTCGCCTCAGCTGATGCTCTAGCTTTCTCGGCTTCTTCTTTTCTTTCTCTGGTCTTAGCCACCAGCTTCTCAGACTTCATTTCAGCCTCTTTCTTCCTGGCCAGCTCATCTGCCCTGATAACTTCCTCAATCTGATCCACTCTAATTTTGAGGGCAGTGAGCTCATCCGCCCTCTCAACAGCCGACTTCTCGACCATCTTCAGATCACCTTCATACCAGCACTTCTCAATATTAGTTCTACTTTCCCCTTTTTAACATCATCAAAGAGGGATTTCATCTGGGTTTGGAAGGTGTTAATCTGGGTGCTAACAGAATCGTCCAATATCATCAGCTCATCTGCCAGAATTTGACCATATCTGGCTGATCTCTCTTTGACATCATCAATTTGAGATTTGACCTTGTTCAATATGCTTTCCATTGTTGAGCTGAGGAAATCCACTATGTCGGTTGTTTTGGCCTCGAGCATCTTAGCTAATTTGGCTTCCACGTTTTCTTCTACCCGTTTGAGAATACTAGATAAGGCTAATCCTGGACTCATCTCATTTGGATCAGCAGGAGCTGGAGACATAGGATCAGTTGGGTTGAATCTATGCTTGATCACTTTCAGGAGTTGCTTTCTGAGATAATCCTGTTGAATGAAGATAATTGAGCAGCTCCAAGCACTTCTTTCTCCCATCTGGAGAAATTTCTCCATCCAACCTCGTTTCCAAATAAACTGAGATCCTCCAGATCTCCAGTTCTCAAACATCTTAACACCCATAACTCGATAGATTCCTTCATCACTTCGGTGTTCAGGCAAAGTTCAGGAATCTGCTCCTCCAACCAACTCTTCCCATCTGCCCTGAATGATGACTCAAAATGTCCAATTAAATCATAAGGCATAAGGGTGTGAACAGGAGATAATATAAAGAGGAGAAAATATGGGTGATTTTGTGCCTAGAAATATGTCTAAGAAATTATCATTGGGAATGGTTGGGACTTGAGGTTTATATGAGGCGGGGATATTTTATGGCTCTAGCTGACTTAGAGGCTCTGAGGTATCAGTCGTGGCTACCTAATCATCGCAAGGTTTGGCAAGTATCTCATCAGACAGAGTTAGAGATGAAGAAGTACCTTCCTCATTAGCTGCTATCTCTAAAGCTGATGTTCCCCCTTCTTCAGCTGACTGATGGGGTTCCTCCAATTGCTCAGTTGTTCTTACAGCCTTAGCTACAATTACAAGGACAACTACTTCTTGTAGAAGTGAAGCAGCAACTGCGGATTCTGTTTGAGTTACAGCAGCTGGAAGTTCTTCCTCAGCTAACCTGTTGGAACCTCCTTCTTCCCCAGCTTCTTCCATATCCTCCTCTGACGTGATAGGCACAAATGGTCTCTTCCTCCTGGGGGCCTTTGTCTTGTGCTTCTTCTTTTTCCTAGCATGCTCAGCTGTTGGTTCTTTTGACTCAGCTGGAAACCAAGGGGGCTTAGCCCACTTGGCCACCGGGCTCCTCACTTAAGTGGGAGACCTGGGTTCGATTCCCTTTGGGAACGAATTGGAGTGGGAGATATAAGGAGGCTTGGAGAATTATGAATTGTAAGGAGACTTGTCGAACTAACTTCTAACCACTAAGAACTAACATTTACCGATCAAAAAAAAAACTCAGCTGGAGCAGCAAATGAGGCAGTTGTCTGAGTTTCAGTTGGAGCAAATGAGGCAATTCTCCACCTCCGTTCTTTCCCCTCATCTGACTCATCATCTGAGTCTGGTGGCCCGCTGAGAGGTTCATTCACAATCAGAGTACCGCTCTGCCTTGAATACCTCCTAGTTCCTTCTTCCCAATCGATAGGCTTGCCCTTGTCTAAGAATTCATCCAAGAATACAGTGATTTTATTGTACAAGCTCGGGACAGTATTGATTGTCCAATTTGCTTCTATGTCAGAGATTTGTACTTTTTGAAATCGCCCACTCTCTTTGATGAGAGTGAATTATTGCATGATTTTTGAGGTTATTCTTTGCAAAAAGTGATGAAAAGAGTTAGTATTTGTGCCTTAAGGTGTAGAGTATTACTTTTTTGCATGAAAGGTATTACTATGTTAGAATTGATTATTCTTTCGAAGTGTTTCATCTTATTTTCAGGATTTTTGGAGGAATTAGACCGAACCGAGAGCACCGAGATTTATACTGTGAAGAGATAAACATGTAGGATGAAAATGGGGGTTTAGAGGTCAAGTCGGGCCCATAAAAATCTCTGAACACGACCTAGGGTCGAGCCCGAGGGAGCTCGACTCGAGCCTCATGGAACGAATCAAAAAATTGGCTAAGGGGATGGAAGCTCGATTCGATGGGCTCAGGTTCAAGTTAAGGTCGAGGCTAAGATGGCAAGCTCGAGTCGTGATGATCAGGCTCGAGTTGAGCCCTATTATTTCTTAGCAAAGTCGCACTCACGCTTCTCTGGGCTCGAGTTGAGGCCCGGGAGCTCGACTCGAAGTGCCCTATTTTCAGAAAAATCATAATTTAAACACCATTTGATGAAAAACAGAGCATTGGTGATAGGAGCAATTACCATTCAGTTTAGAGGCGATTTTTGAAGTTCCAAGTCAAATTCCACTTCCTAGATTGATATATTTAAGTTCCTAGTTAGATTTCATTGAATTGTTGATTAGATTAGGGATTTATCCATTAGGTTAGTCATTTCAAAGTTGTAATTTCATTGAAGAAGAAAGAGTTTACATTTGTGAAGATTTAAGCATTCAATTCCTATTGCAATTGGCCAAATTGGTAATGTTCATTCTATCTCTTGATTTCTATTTCATAATTGTCTTGTTGATTGCTATATTGATCATGCTATTTAATTTTTCACCTATGGATTTTGCTCTTTGCTCAATGGGCTAACTCTCTTGTGTTTGGGATAATTGAAATTGAGGATGATTTGATTGCTCTTGCTATAATTGTTGATGATTGTTGTTTAATTGAGATAGTTAGTTCCCTAATTGTTGATGCTTATTGTGCTTCATACATTTTTATCTCTTTTGATTAGTGTTTGATCACCCTAGCAACAAACGAGAGTTGAGCTAACGTGATTAGGAATTAATCGAGTTATAATTGTGTATGATTGTATGAATTAAATGCTTTGTAATTGAGAGATTCATTGCATTAAGAATACTCACATTTAGGCATTATGTGATGAATGGAGACATTATTGCATGATGTTCATACTTTCTATCTTGGTTAAATAGCAATTTGATGCAATTATAGTTGTGATCATTGATTCCTTAGTGGAGATTATCCCTAGCACACATTCCCCCATTTGAGCTACTTGAAAGTTAGTCTAGTTTAATTCCTTGTCCTAGCTTAATTGTTTTGGTATTTCATCCTTGTGTTAGTAGATTGATTGGTTGAAAACCTTGCTTGCATCAATAGTCATTGAAAACTTGTATCCTAGGGCCTCATTGCATATCATATCTCATGGGTTCGATAACTTGATTGGGTCGTAATAACGCTTACACGAAAAATACTTCAATCACTCTTCCTTAAACCTTCTAATCAGCACACAAGCCTAGTCTACTTCCACACCATCAACAATAGCTCGCATACAACAAAGCCTAGACCTAGATAACCATCATGACTCTGTTGCTCACCTAAAATTGATTTTGTCAAGATGGTCATCAAAAGCCTATATTTCCTCCTAAGCATCCATTTTTTCAACTCCTTCCTATGATACTTACAAGAAGGTCTAGCCAATAATTCAAAAGATTCTTCCCGCGAATCCTCCTTATACACATAAGGGTTCAACCCTTCTTTACTAGTATAGAAAATCTTGCAAATGTTATCTTTGGAGATGTCGATGGTTGCTCCGTCAATGACAACTTGGATGTTGTTATTGTCAATCTTTGCTGATGAATAGAAATCATTCCTAGATGATCCAGAGTTTTATTCTTTGACGAGCGTTTTGAGCAGAAGTCTTTGAGGCGACTTGATTCAAGTAGACACAGAATTTCCCCCGCCTCTTTGTTTTGTGTGACATTCCATTCGACATACATCTCTAATCGGACCTTTTTATCATATGCAGTTTTGTCATATGAAATGGTTATTTCTTGTGAATCAGAGGATGAAGAAGATTGAGAAGCAGTTTTTTAGGATGCCATTTAGAAAGTTTGAGGTGAGAAGTTATGGGGAATTTTGCAGAGAAAACTTAGGAAGGGGGGTTTAGTTGCAGGGTTAAAGAATGAGAAGAGAAGAGAGAAAGATGGGTTTTAAAAGAATAATATTTAATGGAACGCGTGTTTTGGCAAAATAATCGTGTCCATTAGATTAAAAATATCGCTCGTGAAATCAAGCGGTTAAAAGTAAAAACACTTGAATTTCGGGCTCGAGGCAATAACTCTAGTTTTGAAAGCATAAAGAGTAGCCGAACTGCTACTAGGTTCACTTTTCACAGAGTTAGTAAGTACACCTAAGAGAGGTGTATTTACTAATTATCTGAAAAAGGGTTTTAATCAGACTTGATAGAGAGAGAGGACAAAGTTACAACCTTGTCTGAAGATTTTAGATACAAAGTTTACAAGTCTGATTTGAAAACAAGACTTATTTTGATCTCAGAGTTAATAAAGACATTAATAAAATAAGAATTGAATTTTATATCTCTACATAACTTGGTATGTAAAGCTAATAAACTCAATAAGAAAACCAGCTTATCTGAGTTAAAGAGGATAAGCTGAGAATTTTATAAAACTAGTTTTGTTTTGAGAAAAGATTTTATTCAGATAGAGAGGATGATTTCGATGAAGATCAGCTGATCTAACAATGTGATGATTGGATTTAGTTTCTGCACAAAATTCTTAGTGAAATATTAGTAAACATAATAAATCAGATAAGAAGAATGTACTCATCTGACCTTTGAAGATCAGATAACTACCATTATCTTGTCTAATTTACTCAATATAAGGTAAGGATGATCAAGTAAACCAAGTTCAATAGATAACTCCTTAAATCGAGTTTCAGCTAAAGGTTTTATCAAAATGTCAGCTCTTTGGAAATTAATATGAAGTTTCTCAAGATGAATATTCTTCTTTTCCACATGATCTCTAATGAAATGATGTTTGATGTCAACATGTTTGCATCTAGTGTGAAGAACATGATTTTAAGTGATAACAATAGCACTATTACTATCACAAAATATTGGGACAGACAAAGTGAATATGTTATAGTCTTGAAGTTATTGACTAATCTAGATAAGTTGGAAACAACAACTTCCACCTGCCATGTATTCAGCTTCGATTGTGGAGGTAGCAACAGACGTCTGTTTCTTGGATAATCAAGAAATCAGCTTATTACCAAGAAATTGACAAGTCCCAGATGCGGACTTCCTATCAATCTTACAACCTCCAAAATCCGAGTCTGTATAGCCAAATAGCTTGAAGTTATCATCAGCTGGATACCATAATCCAACATTTAAGGATTCTTTAAGGTATTTAAGTATTTTCTTAGCTGTCTCAAGATGAGACTTCTTAAGATTAGATTGAAATTTTGCACAAACTCCAACTGCAAAGGAGATATCTAGTCTACTTGCAGTGAGATATAGCAAAGATCCAATTAGTCCTCGATACTCAGTAGCATCTGTAGGGATGCCACTCTCATCTGGATGAATTGAGAAGTTAGTAGTCATAGTTACTTTTGCTTCTCGGCTGATAGTCATACCAAATTTCTCAATAAGATCCTTAGTGTACTTTGTCTGATGAATAAAAATTAATAGGACCAGCTGAACCTGTTAGTCAGCTGATGATCTAGATAGGTTAGCGCTTTAGTTAAGGAGAAACCTTGCTAAGCCCAGACCAGAAGACCTGAAGTTACTGAGAATTAAAGACAGAAGGCATGAAGATAGAAGACCTGAAGTCAGAAGATCTAAAGATCAGACAACTAGAAGGTTGAAAGGTTTCTAACAAGAAGAATTGAAAGTCTTCTTGTACTTAAGAAAGTTGTCACAATAAGTTTAGAAGATTTGGAGAATGTTTAGAAGAAGAGATAAAAGTTATCTATGGAAGGAAGTTAGTCAAGAAGGCTTTGAGGAGAAGATAGCAAGGTTAGGAAACCCTGCTAATGTTGACTTAGAAGACTTATCCAGATCAAAGAAAGTTTGATTGTCAATCAAGAAATCAAGTATCAATCATATCCCTTGATGAGAAGATCAAATCCTTCAAGACAATCAATCAAGTGATAATTGATTAGAATTAATCAATCAATTATCTAAGCCAACAAATCAAGCAACGACTACTTACCTTACATAGAAGACCTGATTGACAATTAGCCAACGACTAGTCAATTCTAGGTTCTATAAATTGGAGTGATGGATTTCAGAAATGACTACGGATCTACGTGCGAAAAACTTACGTTGCAAGAAACCAAAAATTCTATCACTCACTGCGATTACACGCTCATACTTTAATCTTGAGAATCAACCATTAATTCTTAACTGTAGAAACTAATTCGTGCTAAGAGATTGTGAAATCACCTTCCATTTTCTCAGTATGAGAGAAGGTAGATTATTTTATAGATCTTAGAGTTAGTTCTTTGAAGAACTCGAGGATCAACAATTGTATCAAGGGCAAGAACTGGTAAAACTTCCTGTGGTCAAATCCTCAAAGTGATAGAGGAGATAAGACCAGATTTTGGTGGATAGTGAAGGCCTCTATGGAATCAGGGAGAGTGGACGTAGGATCGTTATATCCGAACCACTATAAAAATCTCTGTATCTTTCTATTACTTTTTGCATATTTACATTCATAACTGCTCATTCATCATATTTCATAGTTAACCTGTTTAAACTCTCTTAATATTTATCAAGAAGGTTTTCTGTTTAAAAGGTTTTTTCAAATACACTCACGAGATAAGCTTCCGCACCATCAAAAGACTTCGAGTTTTCTAAAGTCTACTGATTTCCTTTAGCACACTCTGAGTAAGTGTTTGAAGAAGACTTGCAAAGTCTTCGAACCTCACACTCATATCACAAAAATTTGTAAAAAGGTTTGAGTGTGGTAAAGTCTATTCAAACTCTTCCCCCCCCCCCTTCTAGACTTTACACCTCCCTGCATATCTCGTCCGGGACTAACATATGTTAAATCACCCATCATAAACATTTCAAAATGATTTTTCATAAGATCACTAAAATGCTCACAAGATTTTAGACAAGGTGAACCAAATATTAAATCATCTACGTAAATTTGAACTAATAAGATTTCACCATCAATCATTTTTCTAAACAATGTCCTATCTATTTTATCTTTTGTGAACCCATTTGAAACAAAGAATTTAGATAAAGTGTCATACCAAGATCTTGGTGCTTGTTTTAGTCTATATATAGCTTTCTCGAGTTTAAAGACTTTGTTACTAGTCTTAAAACCAGGAGGTTGCTCAACATAAACTTCCTTAAGCAATACACCATTCAAGAAGGCAGACTTAACGTCTACTTGAAAGACTTTGAAACATTTATAAGCAACAAATGCTAGGAATAATCTTATAGCTTCTAATCTGACAATAGGAGCCTAGGTTTCATCATAATCAATTCCTTCTGATTGTGAGTAACCTTGTGATACTAATCTTGCCTTATTTCGAACTATAACATTATTCTCATCTGTTTTATTTTTGAAAACCCATTTGGGGCCTATAATTTTTCAATGAGGTGGTCTATCAACTAATTCCCACACATCTTGTCTTTCAAATTGATGAAGTTCTTCATGCATGGCATTTACCCAGCTTGGGTCAGACAAAGCTTCATCAATGGATTTAGGTTCAAGGAGTGATACATAACAACTAAACATACTCTTGGAATCCAGTATTGTCCTCGTCTGGACACTCTTGCTTGGATCTCCAATGATTTGTTCAATAGGATGATAACTCCTTACCCTTTTTTCTTTATGAACAACCAAAGTTGGCTCATTATTGAGCAGTAACTCCTCAAGTCTAATTGGAGTAGGTGTTCCCTCTTCACATGATGACCTTGTCTGATGATCAGCTGTTGAGGGTTCCTCCTCAGCTGGAGCTTGAGTAGGAGTTTCTTTTTTAATATCAAATGATTGAATGTCCTCGTCTGAATCTGAGTCCAAATTAGGTAGATAGACTTTAACACTTTTAGAAGTTGTTAGCTCAAGTTTATTAAGATCATCTGATATTTTAGTTACCTCATCTGAGACATAAGACGATTCATCAAAGATTACGTGAGGAGTTTCTTCCATACAAAGGATATTCTTATTAAATACTCTAACTGCTTTGGAGGTGATGGAATATCCCAAGAATATTCCATCAGCTACCTTTGCATCGAAAGTTTTTAATTGAGTTTTCCCATTGTTGTGTATGAAACATTTGCAACCAAATGCATGGAAATAAGAAACACGAGACACCTTACCTTTCCACGGCTCATAAGGAGTCTTACCCTTGTCTTTAACAGGTAAACACGAGACACCTTACCTTTCCATGGCTCATAAGGAGTCTTACCCTTGTCTTTAACAGGTAGGCATCTGTTCTGGGTATAGCAGGTTGTGTTGATTGTCTCAGCTCAAAACCTATGAGGGGTTCCATGCTCAGCTAGCATGCTCCTAGTTGCTTCTTTAAGGGTTCGGTTTCTTCTCTCAGCTACACTATTTTATTGTGGAGTCCAAGCAGATGATGTCTCATGTTCAATCCCAAACTCACGACAGAAGTTAGTAATACAAGAATTAGGGAATTCAGACCCCTTGTCACTTCTAATCTTAATTATATTAACATCTTTCTCATTTTGAATCTGTTTAAATAAGTCAGGGATCTTTGTCATCGTCTCATTTTTCTTAAAAAAAAATAATACCCAGGTGTATCTTGAATAGTCATCTACGACCACTAGAGTATGTTTTCTTCCACTAAAGCTGAGAGGAGACACAGGTCCAAACAAATCTAAATGCAAGAGTTCTAAAACTCTTTCAGATGAGATGTTGTACTCTTGAAAGAGAACCGCGTCTGCTATCCTTTCTGGCATGCATCACACTTGAGATCATTAGAAAAGATTTTATCAGGCAAGCCTTTAACAGGACATTTTCTAGAAATTTTGTTAAGGGTTTTAAAGTTCAAATGTCTGAGCCTTTTATGCCACAGCCAGATGAGGTCAATGCTACCTTTAGCAATAAAACAAGTATTTTTGGGAAAATTTTTTAAATTAGCAATATAAATGTTACCTTGTCTGATCCCGGTTAACAAAATCTTGTCAGAAAAACCTCCTAAAATATCACATTTATCGCAAGAAAATTTCACACTGAATCCTTTATCGCACAATTGAGAAACATATAACAAAATATGCTTAAGACCTTCAACAAAGTATATCTCATTCAGCAGAATATCACCAATTATCAAGATTTCAACCAGTGGCGGATCCAGAATTTTGGATTTGGGGATACAAAAAATAATAAATACAATATTATTTAATAAATGTAGATATATCTCAAATTTTTGGCAGTACAAATAATTTTTTTACACCTAAAAATTGATGAATTTTTTTCAATTTGGGGGTACAAATGTAAGGGGTACCCTTCTAAATCCGCCACAGGTTTCAACTCCTTTAGTCTGACCAAAGTTGTTGTCACCAAATATCACCCTTGGTCATCTATACTTTGAAAGTTTAATAATAACCTCTTTTCATGAGTCATATATTTGGAACATCCACTATCAATGTACCAAATAGAAGCTAGTATATCCTCTCTCATAATTGAACTTAAGTGATCCTACAAAAAGAGATTAGGTTTTAGGTACCCTTGTGATCTTGGGTCCTTTGAGGTTAATCATTGTTTTGGGAATCCACACAAATATGCCCCGATTCTTTAAAACCAGAGATTCCAGTTTCCTGGCAAACCCTTTCTACCAAAATCAGACTATCTAAGTCCAGCTTATTCAGTTGTTCTTTTGTCATTGTCTTAAATTTTGGAAGATAGGGATAAGACTTGCTCCTGTCATCAAAACCAATAAATCTAAGATGAGATTTCAACTTGATCTTTGGAGATACTTTAGAGACAGGTCTAGTCATCTGATCTTTCTTTTGAGTTTGATCAGATGAGCTAGTAGAAGTCATATGTCTATTAGGTTTCCAAGGACCAACTTTAATCTCATTTTTTATTTTTGTGGCTTTGATAAATACTCTTGATTTTATAGGATCATCTTTCTTGCTCCTATCAAAACCAAGACCAGTCTTATCATGAGCCTTTTGAGAAGAGTTAAAGATCTGATCTGTAACTGATTAATAATTATTAAGTTGACCTAATTTGAAGTTCAACTTCTCATTAGTCTTTTTAATAATTTTATTTTCATTATACAAATCTAATAATTTAAGTTTCAAGATGCTCATTTCTTTATCTAACTTATCATACTTATCAGATGAGGAGTTGGTTGAAATCTCAATTCTACATTCCCCCTTGAATGTAGCTTCAGATTTTGAACCAGTCCTAATCTGATTTTCTTTGGTTAGATTTAGAATTTGATCCTCGAGATTTAAATTTTCGGATTCTATTTGCTTGTAGGCAAATAGAATAGCCTTTAAATCTTTCATCAGTTTCTTGATAAGAAATTGATCAGATTCAGATAGAAAGTTTTTACACTCATTATCAGAAGAGGAGTAGTAATGTACCTCTTTAGCCATAAGGCAAACTTCATCGTCTAATCCAAAATCAGATGATAATGATGATGATGAAGATCTCTATACTTCCTCTTTCTCTGCTAAGAGGGCCCTTTGATCAACAAATCTTTTGTCCTTCTTCTTCCCATTCTCCTACCTTTCTTTGGGAGTCAACTGAGGACAATCATAGGTGTAATGGTCTGGCTTGTTACATGTGCAAAATCCCTCTTCTGACTGGAGACTTGTATATCCTAGTCTGATCTTTATTTCTATTGTTGTCTGATGAATTCCTATCATCTTTAACTGGTCTGGAACTTCTTCTCTCATATTTGTCTCTCTTATTCCTCTTGTACTTAGTTTTCAGCCTCTCATATCTTTTGATCAGCAATGTCATTTCTTCTTTCATAGACATATCTGATGCTCTAGATGTCTTCTCAGGTTCAGACTGATGAAGAAATGTAACAGATTTCCCAGATGGGGCTGATTCTGCTTCATCTTCTTCGTCTTCTACATGTATGTCATATTCAAGAGCTTTTCAATGAGAGAATAAACTATGATGAGAAATAGAGGATAAATCTTGAGTGGCTTTTAGGATATTTGATTTCTCTCTCCATCTCTTGTTCAGTGCTCTAAAGATTTTGTTATTAACTTTCTTCTCAGTGTAGGATTTTCCCAAATCACTTTGTTCAGTAGATTAATCAGCCTCATGTCCATTTGATCAATGGTTTCACCACCCTTCATTTTGAAGGTGTCAAAGGAATGAAGAACATATTGAAGCTTGTTCTCTTTAACTTGTGCAGATCCTTTACACATGTTAGCTAGTGTCTCCCACATCTATATTGCAGTTTTACATCTTTTCACCTTCTCAATTAAATCTTTACTCAGCGTTTCAATTATTTTGGTTCTTGCCACTTGATCTAAATTGTGGATCTTCCTCTCATTATTTGTTAAATTATCTTTTTTTTTTCTCTTGTCTTGTTCTTGCTTCTGATGATTCAGCACCATCACTTATTCGACCATGATAAAATTTGATTGGTCTTTCCTCAAGAATTTCTTCCATACGATCATGTAGGGCCTTCAAATGATTCTTCATCCTAAATTTTCAGTAATCATAATCTTATATGGAGAAGTCTGGCAGATTGCGACTCTTCTTACTCTTGAGGGTAGACACAGTTTAGACAAGAAATTCTCAAGAAAACTGACTAGTAAAATCATATAAATTATACAGAAAACTGAATAGAAAACCAAATAATCTTCGGATCAAGAAGACCTAGAGTATATCAAGTACAATTTTTACACTGCTCTGATACCACTTGTTGGTCCCTTGGCTAAGTTTGAAAGATAATCTAGAAGGGGGGTTGAATAGATTATCCAAAATTCTTTGAATTTCAGATATAACTATTCAAGCTAGACTTCTAAATTAATCAATGTTCGCAATAGAAATGTTGATACTCAACCTTTCAGATTATTTTATTTTATCCAAAAGATAAGAACAAACAAGCAGATAAGAAGATAAGCAAGAAGCAAAAGAAAAACAAAGAACACAAGAATTATAGTGGTTCGGATATGAATATCCTACATCCACTCTCCTTCTACAATTCGTAGAAGGGTCTTCTCTTACTTACTTACTTCCTTGCTTACAGACTTACAACTTTCAGAATACAATTCTTCAGATATTCTACCGACTTTAACTTTTTCTCTATGAAGATGTGAAGATAAAGATGAAGATGTTCTATAAACACCTTCTAAAATAAACCAAGTGTGAATTCAGAACTTTTCTCTCTAACTGTATACAATGAGTAAATGTGCATCAAGTTGATTTTGATAAGTGCCTGATCCTATTCATACAAGTGCTAGAGTTAGTTAGTTAGTTAGTTAGTTAGTTAAAACTAAGTTAGACTTCATAAGCGCTTCTTGATAAAATTGCTCCTTCATCAGCTGATCTCTTCAGTTGTCAACTGATCGACTAGGCTTTGATCTGCTTTTCTTATTCTACTTAGCTGACCTCCACCTTGTCTTGAGCTATTCATTACTGTCTCTCATCAGATAACTTTGTCTTAGCTGATTCTTATCAGCCGATCTTGATCAGGTTGGCTGTTTTCTAATCTTGCCTGTTGTTGGAGAAATTAGGTTTAATTATTTTAATCAATTTATTTGATTATTTAATTAAAATAATTTGATGTTTAATTTCCGGGAAATTAAACTAAATTATAGTGAGAGTATAATTAATTTCTTAAACCGAATTTCGGTGAGTGAGAAATTGATATACATATTGAGATGCTAAGGTATTACATTTAAGTAATAAATGTGTCACATTAAACTTAAGTGTAATTGTCCCACATCGGTTAATGTGGGAGTTAATGCACTCCTTATAAGTAAGAAGTGATTAAAAGAACTCAAACTATAAGTGGGCTATGCATACATAAATGGGCCACAAGCGCGCGCGCCGCCCGCCCTCCCGTCCGGCCGTGCCGAGACCGAGCCCGGGTCCGTGGACTTGGATCTTGGCAATTGGACTTTGGATGGACTTTGGGTGTACTTGGCTTGGTGGTGGTGTATGTATAATTTTTTGGAGCCCAAAAATTCTGGGCCCAATCCGAGTCAAGCCCAGGAAGTTGAATGTCATCTGAATTTGGATTTCATGTGAATTTCAGTGACATTTCATGTGAATCTGAATTTGAATTTGAGTTCAAAAGTCAGAAATGAATCTGGACAGAAGGATGTCCAGATTCGTGGCATCTAAATAGTCACATGTGTAACAGCTGGGCTGTTACCAAAACAGAACTGACCTGATTGATTGGGATTGATTGCATTAAATTTCGAGTCTGTTGGCTCTTCAAGATCTCAGGTGTTCTGCCTATAAATAGGAGACATCTGCATGTGCATGGCTACCTACATTCGCACCCCCTGCATCAGCACATACACCCACATCGAATTTTTGCAAATTTCACGTCCAGTTTTTGCATACATACTAGTTTTCAGTCCAGTTTCACATACTTCAGTTCGTTGGAGCTCGTTTTCAAGTGGTGCTACTTGAATATGAGACGAAAGTCATTTTACCTTTGGGAACATTACGTCGGACCGTGAGCACTAGCCGGGACGTATTTGTTTTGCGGGCAAAGGATCTTTTCCTTGACTCGACTTACCAGCTGTTCGTGGTTAAAAAGTTCGTTGTTGCGGTCGTTTGAAGCTTGTTCGTGGTTCAAGAAGAAACTAATACTTTTAGTAGGAAAAAGTATTACTTTTTTGTAATCTTCTTCTTTTCTTGTTTTTTCTTGTTTTATTCTAGTTATTTCCGTCCCGAATATTGTAAGAAGCTATTAATAGCGAAATTGACTCTATTCTGCAAAATCACACGTGGGAATTGATTGATCTTCTCAAAGGTTGCAAGACCTTAGGATGCAAATGGATCCTTAAAAGAAAATATAAGGCAGATGGGTCAGTTGACAAATATAAAGCCCGCTTGGTAGCGAAGGGCTTTAGACAAAAGGAAGGGTATGATTTCTTCGACACATACTCACCTGTAACGAGGATAACCTCCATTCGTGTGCTTATCGCGATTGCTGCTCTGCACAATCTCGAGATTCATCAAATGGATGTTAAGACTGCGTTTTTGAATGGTGAACTAGAAGAAGAAATCTACATGGATCAACCAGAAGGGTTTGTAGCACCGGGTAACGAGAAAAAGGTGTGCAAACTTGTTCGGTCATTGTATGGTCTTAAACAGGCTCCTAAGCAATGGCATGTGAAGTTTGACAACACAATGATGTCGAACGGATTTCGCATTAATGAGTGCGATAAATGTGTGTATGTGAAAGACACACCTAAAGGGTTTGTAATTTTATGTCTATACGTAGACGACATGCTAATCATGAGTAACTGTCATGATGTAATCGTATATATGAAACGCATGTTAAGTCGAAATTTTGACATGAAAGACATGGGGTTAGCTGATGTAATTCTGGGAATTAAGATCGTGAGGACTTCAAATGGCATTACTTTGACTCAGTCTCACTACGTCGAGAAAGTCCTTAAGAAGTTTAATGCGTTTGAAGACCCACCTGCAAAAACGTCAATGGAACTCAATGTGCATTTGAAGAAAAATCGAGGTGATCCAGTGGCTCAGTTGGAATATGCAAGGATCATAGGGAGTGTGATGTACATTACGAATTGTACACGCCTTGATATTGCTTGCTCGGTGAACAAATTAAGTAGGTTCACGAGTAATCCAAACGAAGAGCATTGGAGAGCACTCAGAAGGGTTTTGAGGTACTTGAAACACACCCTTCATTTTGGGCTTAACTACACAAGGTTTCCGGCAGTACTTGAAGGGTACAGTGATGCCAACTGGATTTCAAACACAAATGAGTCGTTCTCAACTAGTGGGTATGTATTCACTATTGGAGGCGCAGCGGTGTCGTGGAAATCTACGAAACAGACGTGTATAGCCCGTTCCACAATGGAATCAGAATTCATAGCTTTGGATAAAGCTGGAGAAGAAGCGGAATGGCTTCGGAATTTCCTTGAAGATATTCCTTGTTGGAACAAACCAGTACCGTCAGTGATGGTACATTGTGATTGTCAGGCTGCTATTGGTAGAGCTCTGAGCAATATGTACAACGGAAAGTCACGACATATTCGTCATCGACATAATTCCGTTAGACATCTGATCTCAAGTGGTGTAATGTCAATTGATTATGTGAAATCAAAGGACAATTTAGCGGATCCGCTCACGAAAGGAATAAACCGAGATCAAATGTACAAGTTGCTAGAAGGAATGGGTCTAAAATCCACAAAATAAAACGGAAACAGTGGTAACCCAACCAAGTTGACTGGAGATCCCAAGATCTTGGTTCAATGGGAAAACTAAGCTGTGGATGTTGGTTGAGCACACTTGATGACACGAGATCATTCCTGGAAAGCACACTATCAAGTGTTAGTACCCGTAAAGTTGTGGTAATAGGATAAGTCTCTGACTTTTAATGACTCCTGACACCTCGAGGAGGTAGGGTATAACGGGATACCTATAAGAGGAGGTCACCTATATAAGTGAGAAGTGAGAGCCGCTTCAAGGTAACGCTTATGAATCCAAAGGGCTCTCCATGGCCAAAACGGACAAAAACGTGAGAACGAAGTACGTGGAGACCTTATTGTGTTAGCACTATTGACTAGGTATACACTAAGGAGGACTAGTTCAAGGCATTGTGTCCACTAAACCGCCGGTATGCTCGATAGTGTTTAGCTATGGAAGGTTCAAAGCCACAAGCTACCTGTCCTGATGCAATAATGTTTCTCGGGAACTGGACTGTGGGTCTGCATATTATAGGCGGAATTTCCACTCATGTGGGGGATTGTTGGAGAAATTAGGTTTAATTATTTTAATCAATTTATTTGATTATTTAATTAAAATAATTTGATGTTTAATTTCTGGGAAATTAAACTAAATTATAGTGAGAGTATAATTAATTTCTTAAAATCGAATTTCGGTGAGTGAGAAATTGATATACATATTGAGATGCTAAGGTATTACATTTAAGTAATAAATGTGCCACATTAAACTTAAGTGTAATTGTCCCACATCGGTTAATGTGGGAGTTAATGCACTCCTTATAAGTAAGAAGTGATTAAAAGAACTCAAACTATAAGTGGGCTATGCATACATAAATGGGCCACACGCGCGCGCGTGCGCGCCGCCCGCACGCCCGTCCGGCCGTGCCGAGCCGAGACCGAGCCCGAGTCCGGGTCCGGGTCCGTGGACTTGGACTTGGATCTTGGCAATTGGACTTTGGATGGACTTTGGGTGTACTTGGCTTGGTGATGGTGTATGTATAATTTTTTGGAGCCCAAAAATTCTGGGCCCAATCCGAGTCAAGCCCAGGAAGTTGAATGTCATTTGATTTCATGTGAATTTCAGTGACATTTCATGTGAATCTGAATTTGAATTTGAGTTCAAAAGTCAGAAATGAATCTGGACAGAAGGATGTCCAGATTCGTGACATCTAAATAGTCACATGTGTAACAACTGGGCTGTTACCAAAATGGAACTGACCTGATTGATTGTAATTGATTGCATTAAATCCTGAGTCTGTTGGCTCTTCAAGATCTCAGGTGTTCTGCCTATAAATAGGAGACATCTGCATGTGCATGGCTACCTACATTCGCACCCCCTGCATCAGCACATACACCCACGTCGAATTTTTGCAAATTTCACGTCCAGTTTTTGCATACATACTAGTTTTCAGTCCAGTTTCACGTACTTCAGTTCGTTGGAGCTCGTTTTCAAGTGGTGCTACTTGAATACGAGACGAAAGTCGTTTTACCTTTGGGAACATTACGTCGGACCGTGAGCACTAGCCGGGACGTATTTGTTTTGCGGGCAAAGGATCTTTTCCTTGACTCGACTTACCAGCTGTTCATGGTTAAAAAGTTCGTTATTGCGGTCGTTTGAAGCTTGTTCGTGGTTCAAAGAAGAAACTGATACTTTTAGTAGGAAAAAGTATTACTTTTTTGTAATCTTCTTCTTTTCTTGTTTTTTCTTGTTTTCTTCTAGTTATTTCCGTTCCGAATATTGTAAAAGCCATCGTTGGTGCACTTATAAACCAACAACTATCTTGAAGACTAAATCAAAATCTAACCTAACAGACTAACATTTTTTACTTCAGCCGACTTTACAAATTTCAGTTGGTCACCCTATTTTATAAATATTTTCTAACTTATTTAACTCATCAAAATAAACTAAATACATCTGATCTAACACACCTTATGTACAGTACACCATTAGTCAATAATATTAGTTTTTACAAGGAATAAGTATTAGTTCTTAGAGTAACAATATTAGTTTATTACAACCAAGCCAAATATAAATATATATTTGATGTGACATAAATATGTTTTGGGCCGGGTTAGCCTAGAATGAGGTTAAAGGGCCGGAGAGTAAGCTAGAGCCCAATAAGGGCCCAAAGGGAGAAACGGTATAGTTAAGCCCAAAATCCAGATCTGGGCTCAGATTCCCGGGAATATAGTAGGCATTTGGGATAATCTCCGAAAGAGATGTTGGCGGTTTACAATAAACCCATGAAATAAGGATTAACTGATAAGTAAGCGAAGACTAAGTCAAACAGAGTTGAAAAAGGGTATTGAGAAGGATCTAGAAGCAGTTATTCTGGAGAAAGAAGAATGGGACGTGGGAAAAGGATGGAGCGTGGGAGGTGCACAATGAAGAGTGGAGAGCTTCATCGGAGGGTGGCAATAACCGTCCTTTCCCAGGTATTATTTATACATAATCTACATCGCCATGGAAGATACGAATTCACTTATCAACTTATCACACTTTGAGCACGACATTCTATCTTTACTATCACTTAACCAGCTAGTTCATATTAGCTCCTAGAGGTCCCTTACTGGGTATTAAGGGTCTTCCTTTATATTCTTTCCGATCACTGACTTGAGCGTCAGAGTCCCTACGTCGGGGACCTCTCCGGCTGATTTTGCAGGTATTCGGAGCTCGGGTACAAGTTCGGATCATGAGGTTATAGATCGTGTTCAAGGCGCGATTCCACGAATCTCAGGTACGGGGTTCGATCCTTGTTAACACAAATTTATTGCACACATCAATATTTAATTTCGCTTATTTTGATATTCAGTTCAATTATTTATTGTAGATTTTTAGAAATTTCGATATTTCAATCCAGTTACTAAATAGCAAACAATCGGACCAAATTAACATGCTAATTTCATCATCTTATTTTGTATATATAGTATTAATATATTAATGTATTTAATATAATCACCAAATAATTCATTTTTTCTAATCTTTTGAAAAGACATGTACATAAAAAGTAAAATGGACCCGAACAATTTAAAAAAAAAAAAACTATACCAAATACTCATTGTTAATACGTTTTATTTTGATTTAGATTTTTTGGTTTAATACCGAAATTGAACTGATGAATTGATTATATTTATCGATCGATTTTTAAGAGTGTTGGATCGATTTCAATTAATAATGGTAAAACTTTCGAATAATTCGATTATAGCTACTCGATTAGGTAACCAAGCCGACCGATGATAACCTCTAGTGTTTGGTGCACAAGATCCACATAATATTTTTTCATAATAATTTGGTAACTAATCCTTAGTTTTTCCCTTGTTATTTTTCAGTATTTATTTATTTCAAATATTATCTAAAAGTCTAAGGTTCACTCTAAAACTCACCGACAGCTAGGGGAAAAGTGAGGGATTTGTGAGGGGAATTTACCCTCTCAAAAAGTAGTTTCGCCTTTGGAAGGTGAGGGCACCCTCGCCTTTGGTGAGAAAAGGTGAGGGATTATTAACCCCTCTCCAAATTATATATGTGCTAATAATATCATATTATAGTATAAAATTGTTATGGTATCAATAAATATAATGGTATAATTAAATGAATGTTATGGTATCAATAAATAATTTTAATGGTATCAATTTTATTATATGAATATAAAACTACTTCATAGGAAAGTGACAACTCATACCTAAAACAGACAAATTTGTCGCACCCCGTAAGGATTCAAACATCCAATGTTTGACTGAGCATTGAGGAGGTTTGACCGCGTGGACTCGGCTATCATTCGAGAATTATATCAAGTTTTATTGCATATATATATATATATATATATATATATACTTAGGACCACATTTTGTATCTTGAAATTCTTTTCCTTTTCTTTTCTTATATTTACTTAATAGCATAGCTCCCGTATGTTGCCCGAATTATTTTGTAATATTTTATATATAAAAATTATTTAAATCAAAATACTTATAATATTTGATTAATAAATATTATTATTATTATTTTAAATTTTCAAACATACAATGTTATGTATTAAAGACAACTTAATGTCTATTAATAAAATAAAACAAATAAATGAATTATTGTGTTTTCAATACAATATGAATAAGTAAATCAAATATCAATTTTCGCATAATTAGAATTTTAAGATTTAATTAATCAATTCATCAATATATTAACTATAGTAAATTCCATATTTTGAAATACACAAATATTAATTTTTTTAAATATACGATTTTTTCAAATATATTGAAATAAAAACAAAAATTGATACAATCACAAATTTTTTTATATACATTTATTGGTTTAAGTTAAATATAATATTATGTTTAAAAATTGCCATATGATAAAATGTTAGATATAAAGTAGAAATTATGAAATATTTAAAAAAATAGGGATTCAAAGTATTTAAAAATTTATAAATTAACTTAATTATTAAACAATATAAAGATAATGCAAGAGGTCTAAGATCAAACCTTCTTAGCAATTATTTTTTAATTAAACCCTATATAAGATGTCACATGTATGCCACATATTAAGTACAAATCAATAAAAAAATAACACATCAATACAATAGATTATTATACATATATATGCATTTAATGAGAATATGACACCTTATTCAAATTAACATAGACACATCATTAAAATTGAACTCCCTATTAGTATAATAGGGATTAAACCAGGTGGTTTAGCCTACCTGGCCACTGGGTTCCTCACTTTAGTGGGAGACCCAGGTTCGATTCCCTTTGGCAACGAATACCTTTACCTATAAAAAAAAGTATAATAGGGATTAATTCACTTATATTAATACATTTATTAATTATTAATTCCAAACGTATAAATTATACATTTGAATTAAACTTCCACTACAAAAATAACACGAATTAAACCCTCGTTAATTGCCCAGGGACGAGCCGAGGGCAGAAATAACGACGGACTTAGCGAGGGCAGTGGGCCCCTCTTAAGTTAGCGAGGGCTCGAACGAGGGCTGACCAACCCTCGGTAGTTAACGAGGGTGAGACCCTCGCCAATGCCACGTCACTTTTAACGAGGGCTAGTTCCCTCGCCAGGTTAACGAGGGCAAGCACCCCTTGCTAGGCCCCTCGCCAATTCCCTAAATATAAACGCCTAACAACTGCATTTTTTTCCCCCAGCTCGTGAAACCCTCCCAGTCCCAGCCGTCCACCGCTGCCGCCGCCGCCGCCCAAAATTGAACCACCCACTAGTTTGGCTTTGTTGTAGTCGTTCCTAGGAATATTTCTACGGTGAGTTTTTATGATTTAATCGGTTAATTTTGTTGTTATTTTACAAATTTTGTATTTTTTCACATGCATGTATTTGTGTAATTTTGTTGTTAATTTTGTTGTTATTATACATATGCTTGTATAGGTATTGATTTATTAGTTATTTAGTGTTAATTTTTGTAATTGTTATGTGTATTTTAATTATTAATAATTAGGGTTAATGACTCCTAGATACAATACTGTAGATGAAAATTACTAATAGATACAATGTTTTAAAAAAAACACAACCCACTACAATCTATACCCATTTTACCCCTAATATGATAAAACTCACCCACACGTCTCTCTCTCACATTATTTCTCTGACTCTCCCACGTTCTCTCTCTCTCTCAACCGCCCACCCCCTCTCTTTCTCTCCCATCTCTGCCTTCCCCGAGCCACCGCCTCCAGCCCTCAGCCACCGCGACCAGCAATGCCCCCATCCCCTAGCCCCCAAGACGGCAGCCACAGCTCACCCCCACCGAACCAGGCGACGTGAATTGCGACTCTTCGACATCGCCGCCGCTCACCCCACCGAACCAGGCGACGGCGCATACCACCGAACCAGACTCCGACCACCCACGAAGATGAAGACGAAGACCTGCCTTTCGTGCCACCACCGACGAAGGCTACGATGCGACGACGGATCTGTGAACGGCGGATCGTGACGGCGACGATGGGGAAGAGCAGATCGACGGAGGGGGCACCGTCAAACCCTCGGCGTCGTGGCCGCCACCAAACCCTCGACGGCGCTGGAGTTTTACCACCGCCGACATTATCGGAGCAGCGCTGTTCGTCGACCTCAGGCCGTCGCCACGCACAGATCTGCCCTTTTTCAGATCTCAACCGACGATGACGAAGAACACTAAGGCGGTATATCTCAGATCTGCCCTTTATGCTGTATTTCTCCCTCACTCTTGGTTTTTCTTTTTTTGAAGTTTTTTGTGCCGAACTGTTTCCAGGCTATTTTCAAGGATTTAAGGGCACCTTCTTTGAACCCATTATAATACGACTCTCTTTCTTAATATTTGGATTTAAGGGCACATGTGCAGAATTATTTTTTTTCTGCACAGAATTTTTGTGATTTTGATTCTCGGAACAAGGGGTTCTGTATATTGTGAGTTACTGTATCTGATGATTTTGTATAAAATGACAGTGATAATGTGCAGAAATAGAGGTCTGTGTGTCTGGGGTTTTTGTTTCTGTTTCGAAATTTGTTTGCACACGTTGGAAAAAATAATGTGCAGAAAAATTTTCTCTGTACATGTGCAGAAATTTCTGCACATGTGCAGATTTTTTGAACTGATGTGCAGAAATTTCTGCACATGTGCAGAGAAAATTTTTCTGCACATTATTTTTTCCCATTTTTTTTTATTTTGAACTCCACATGTGCAGATTTTTTGAACGCACATGTGCAGATTTTTTTGTTGTGGCAGAGAAAAAATTGAAACGAAAATTGTTGATGTAACGGATATTGAAAATGATATATGTGCAGAAAATTTATTGAAAATAATCAACTGTAAATATATATTTTGTCAATTTTAGTGTTGTAAATATATATCTGCAGGTACGTAAATTGCAACTATACACACGCGCAACCACTATCACCGTAAGTATTCTTTTTTTAATTAATTATTTAAAGATATACTTTTAATTTAATTGTAATAATTATTTGATTTAAAATTATTTTGCATGCATGATATAATAATTTATATATATGATGATCGATGTTCGATCAAATTTTGCATGATAGTTCAATTATATTAATTTTGAAAATTGAATCGATGTTCGATTCAAGTTGATGTTGGAGTCGAGGGTTGATGAATTGTTTGGTATTGTTTGCTGTAGAATGTGCGTTCCGACTTGATTAATTTTAATTAAGTCGGAAATGGATGCACTAGGAATTAACTTGATATATTAACTGGGGAATGCGATAAAATAAAACAAAACTCTGCCGAAATTTTTAGAATATATATATATATATATATATTAATATTAGGAAAACATATATTAACGGGAAGAATTAATTATGATTTAATTAAATTTTGAATCTTCATTAATCTGAAACAGATTCCTATGAATTATTCAAGCCGTAGTTGGATGTATGGTCCAAGAACGATTAATGACATGATATCTCCCGAATTTCTTAGTGGACTTGAATCGTTTATAGAATTCGCTACTAGTAACCCGGAATGGATGAGTGGAGGAAAGATTAGGTGTCCTTGCTCGAAATTCAAATGTAGGAACCTGAGTTTTAGAGAACCCATTGACGTGAAATCACATTTGTTTAGGCATGGATTTATGTCTAATTATCACAATTGGATTTTTCATGGTGAGCAAAATTGGAATTCTATACCACACCGAAACTATGATCAGCTGGCGTCGACTTCATATAGAGCTGACGACACTGCAGCATCTAGCTCGTACCACAATATGATGATGGACTTAACTTCTGGTCCTAACATTAGTTTCCAAAATTTGGAAGAAGAGTCCCTTAGTGAGGAACCTCCTAATCAGCATGCTGCACATTTTTTTTACATGCTTCATGCAGCGGATCAGGATCTGTATCCTAGTTGAGAGTCTCATTCTCAGTTGTCATTCAATGCCTGTCTTTTAAACATCAAAATTGAGAACAAACTGTCTGAAAGGGGTTACAATCAAATAGTTGACTTGATTAGTGAGATTTGCCCTCCAGAAAATCTGGTGCCCAAGAAATTTTCTGATACTAAACAGTTGATGGGTGGGATGGGTCTTCCCGTAGAGAGGATTGATTGTTGTACAAATAATTGTATGATATATTGGGGTGCAGACAGTGAACTTGAATCTTGTAAGGTTTGTGGTCGGTCACGATTCAAACCTGCTAGACGTGGTGTGGATGGTCGATGGAAAAAACAGTCCTTTCAAAGAGATGTTCTATTTTTCTATCATTCCTCGATTGCAAAGACTGTATCAGTCCAATACTACTGCTAAGCATATGATTTGGCATGTTAGTTGCTATAATGATGAGTCTGGTGTTATGCGTCACCCTGCAAATTTGTTGGCTTGGAAACACCTGGACTATTCATATCCTGATTTTGCAGCTGAAATACGGAATGTGAGGCTGGGTTTGAGCACTGATGGTTTTCAACCGTTTGGACAATCAGGAAAACAGTATTCGTCATGGCTAGTGATAGTGACACCGTACAATCTTCCACCATGGTTGTGCATAAAAGAACAATTCATATTTCTGACAGTTTTGGTGCTTGATCCTAAAAATTCAAAGGATAATTTAGATGTCTTTTTACAGCCACTAATTCATGATTTGAACATGCTGTGGGAAAATGGGGTGGAAACGTATGATGTTGCTAGAAAGCAGAATTTTATGATGCGAGCCGCATTAATCTGGACCATTAGCGACTTTCCATCTTACTCAATGCTGTCTGGATGGAGCACCGCTGGAAGGACTGCTTGTCCATATTGTGTTGAATACACCGATGCTTTCACTTTAAGACTCAGTCGCAAACAGTCGTGGTTTGATAACCATTATAAGTTCTTACTTAGGGGACATCCATATCGCAGGAACAAGACTACATTCATGAAGAATGTAGTATTTACAGATGACCCACCATCCATCCGAACAGGTGAAATGCTTCTACAAGAAATTAATTGGGTGGGGTACCGAAAAGTGACAGAAGAGGGTGCTGAGGCCCACAACAAAAGATTAGATGGTGGCTGGAGGAAGAAAAGTATTTTTTGGGATTTTCCATATTGGAGTACCCTCTTGATCCGGCATAATTTGGATGTGATGCACATTGAAAAAAATGTGTTTGATAATTTGTTTTACACAGTGATGAATGTGGAAGGGAAAATAAAAGACACAAATAAGTCTAGGGATGAACTTAATGAATATTGCCGTCGTCCCTCTCTAGAGAAATGTCAACGCATAGGAAAGTATCTCAAAGCTTATTATTCACTTGATAAGAGTCAAAAGGATGATCTGTGCAGATGGGTAATTGAGTTGAAGTTTTTCGATGACTATGTGTCTAACCTGTCTCGATGTGTAGACTGGAGCAAATTGAAGATGTTTGGGATGAAGAGTTATGATTACCATGTGTTTATGCAGAGACTACTCCCGATTGCTTTTCGTGAAACTCTGCCGCCGAATATGTGGAAAGCAATCACTGAACTTAGTTTGTTCTTTATGGAGTTAACTTCTACATCCATTACAGTTGAGAACATGGCTCGATTGGAAGCAGATATTCCAGTTATATTGTGTAAGCTGGAATGTATCTTTCCATCCAGCTTCTTCAATTCAATGGAGTATCTGCCTGTGCACCTTGCATACGAAGCAAGGATAGCTGGTCATGTGCAGTATAGATGGATGTATCCATTTGGGAGGTAATTTATAACTTTAAATTATTTGATTACCTAAAACGGTTATATTATATATATAACACTTGGTTCATTTAATTAGGTATCTTCACAATTTAAAGCTCAGTGTTGGTAACAAGGTGCATGTTGAAGCATCAATTGCAAATGCATATTTAACGAAAGAGGCCTCAATATTTTGTTCCCTCTATTTTGGCGATCACGTTCTAACGAGGCGACACAATGTACCTCATAATTACGATGGTCGTGGCGAGGTACCCGAAGTAGTGAAAGGTACTTTGTCCATATTTATACCTCCTGGTCGACATCTTAGAAAGATGAACAAAAGATGGATTGTAGATGAGGAGAAAAACACGGCTCATACGTACGTGTTACTAAATTGTCCCTAGTTGCAACCGTATATCGAGTAAGTTTATAACGTTCAACTTTTGTTAATTATAACGTTAATCCGTATATTAAATAATCAAATCCCCTTTTGTAGTATGATTTCCGAGCAACTACAAAAATTCCAACCGGGACTCTCGAGGGCTGAACAAGATGATAGACTACAAGAGGAGTTTGCATCGTGGTTTGAACAACTTGTAAGGATAAACAATATTCAAAATCGGTGGATACGTGATCTTTCTAGCGGTCCTTCGAGTTGTGTCACCACATACCCTGGATATTACGTGAATAGTTACAAATTTCACACACGAACTTATGGCTCATTCAAATCTACTTCAAATTGTGGAGTTTGTATCAAGGGTAAAAATTATGATGTAGATGAGAATGATTTCTACGGGATCCTCGAGGAAGTAGTGCAATTGGAATACCCCGGACGTATTGAAAAAAATGTTGTTCTGTTCAAGTGTGAGTGGTTTGATCCATCTGTGTCAAATGAAACAAGAGTACATCCTCATTACAAACTTGTGGACGTTAATCAAAGGGGAAGATACGGCCGCTACGATCCTTTTGTGTTAGCAAGTCAAGCCACTCAAGTTTACTATTGCAAGTACCCGGAAAAACGTAGACATGAATGGTTAGCCGTTTGCAAAATCAAACCGAGATCCTTGGTCGAACGAATGAACAAGAGCTTCCCCCCTTTCAAGACGACCTTGAGTCCCAAATTAATGTTGTGCAAACGGATGATGATCCAATCATATTGACAGATGTCAACGGTGCACTAATTGATCTTGAAAATAAAGAAGAAGAAGAAGAAGAAGAAGAAGAAGAAGAAGAAGAAGAAGAAGAAGAAGAAGAAGAAGAAGAAGAAGAAGAAGAAGAAGAAAAAATGATGATGATGAGGAGGAGGAGGGGGAGGAGGAGGATTCAGACTCAGATGAATATTGAATATATAGTGTAATAATTATTTATTATTGAATAATGTAATAATTATGCATGTTTCATTTGTATGTTATATATATGATGAATTATTTATTATTGAATAGTGTAATAATGTGATTTTATATAATTATTGTTACAGATGAGCGGACCGTCTGGATCGAGGGGACCATCTGGGTCTAGGGGAGCAGGGTCGAGCGGATCGTCTGGGTCCAGGGGTCGAGATGCCAGGGTACCAGTACCGGTACCGATTATTCAGCAGGATGAAGAGGACGAGACTGTCGGCTCTGAGTCTTATGAGGACCATCCAGCTCCTGTGGGGGAGATCCTAGATATATGGATCTATAGGGGCATGTAAGTTAAATTACTTGTGAATAATAAACTGTGTCATATTTATATGTCTATTAATTTCGCGTGTTTATTCCCTTTTTGTAGGTTGATGCCGTCGAATACGGTATCCAAGACTATTCGGGAGATTATGTATTGACATATGGAGCTCGGTGCATTCACTTTCCGGATAATATCTCCTGAGAGGCTGCAGACGTACTGAGAGTCATTTTAGGTACATTATATTTGTTATTCGCTATTAATTTAATTTTGATTAATTTATAAACTTTAACGCTTATTGAGTACAATAATATTTTGTTTGGCAGAGAGTGACTAGGTGGGACCCTGCCGTTACGAACTCAACAGAGGTGTATGAGCTGTTCGTTCATAGGGTAGCAGAAAGATACACTGATATGCTGAACCACGTGAACACGTTATGGGTCACCAAGAAGAAGCGGCCTGGATGGGATGGAGCCATTTTCGATGCACTGCTCGAGTATTGGGATAGAGAAGAGGTGAAGTCAAAGAGCGAGCAGTGTAGGAGGAATCGAATGTCGGAGCCTGGAGGCCCGGTGCGGCATCTCACGCCATGTGGGGCGAGATCCGTGGAGCAGCCGAGTTTGCCTATGACTTTGTAAGTAATTCTGTAATGCTAGTTCGATATTTTAACTAAGCATGCATGTTGTTCTAATTAAATAAATACAGGAGAGGACTCAAGACGACCCACCTCTGACTGGGACATAGTGGAGCATTACCACTACTATGGGCTATGGGTGACACACTTGTAAGTATTTTTATATTATATTATGCAATAATTTATATATATACTATATATATGTCTATTTTTGTAATCTAAAATTTTAATTGTGGAAATATTTATACAGCAAGAAGTACAAGAGGTGGCCTCCCAGATGCCTTAGCCCTCTGAGGGGTCGAGCTCCGAACCCTAACCCGACTTATCCCAGATCTATGTCAATTCCATTGGAAAACAACACGGGAGGGTTCGGGGTCTTGGTCAGCTGGGTAGTCCCGGACGCATAACCTCCGGCTCTTGCTCATCGAGTACTCCTCCTCCTCCTCCTCCTCCTCCTGTTGGCTACAGCCAATCTGATGTCGACCGCCTGCTCCAAGAGGAGTGTGATAGGATGTAGGCGGAGATGGAGCGAAGAGACGCAACTTTGAGAGAGGAGTTGACGGCGAACATGCAACGTCAAATCCAGGAGCTGTTGCAGGGGATGCAGGGTTCCTTACCTGGTAGTGGTATTCCCCCAGGTGGTCAGAGTGATTCTGATCAGTCATCACGAGGGTCCCGGGGTTCTAGGCGGCGCTGAATTCATTATTTTTTTGTTTAAAACTATGAATTTTTCTGAATGTTAATTAAGAATTTATGAATTTTAAATGTTTACGAGTATGAATTTTAATTAATTAAGATGATGAATTTTAATTATTTAAAGTATTAATTTTAATTGTTGTAGAGTACATATATAAACATGATAATATAGTTATATGTGATAATAATAAGAATTATATACATGATAATATATATTAATAGACATGACAATTATAATAATTGAATATATATGTTATAATAATAATAACATTTATAAATGAAAATAATAAAAATTATGATAATATACAATTTAATTGAAAATTATAATAACATTAGTGAATATATAATATACAATTTAATTGAAAATATATGTGATAATAATAAAAATTATAAAATGATAATATATAGTAAATGTATAATTGAATATATATGTGATAATAATAAAAATTAAAAAATGATATAATTTAATTAAATATATATAGTACATAATTTAATTAAATATATGGTATACAATTTAATTAAATATATAGTATACAATTTAATTATAAATTAAATATATAAAATATTGAACATAATATGATATTAATATATTTAAAAGCAAAATTATATCGAATGATTAGCTTTGCCCAAACGGTAAAGCGCCTAGCCTTTATATGCTCTTCTAATCAAGGTCGCGAGTTCGACCCCTGGCCGCGAATAAATTCGGAATTAATATGCCCTGGGTCAGCGGCCAGGTCGCGGGTTCGATACTCCCTGACCGCGATTTTTTTTAATTAAGTTGAATATTAGCGAGGGGCGAGACGAGGGGCACGCCCTCGCCAAGCAGCCCTCACCAATTCCCTCGCTAAGTGGCCCCAGCTAATTCCCTCGCCGGATCCCTCGCCACATGCCCTCGCCAAATCCCTCGCTGAGTTGCCCTCACCCACTCCCTCGCCGACAAGCCTCGCCAAATCCCTCGCCTACCAGGCCCTCGCTAACTCGCCCTCGCGAATTCCCTCGGCAATTAACGAGGGCTGCAGCCCTCGTAAGATAGCGGGGGGCGAGCCGAGGGACGAGTTAGCGAGGAGCTTTTTAGAGAGGGCAAGCTTCCCTCGTTAAAACCCTCGCCAATCCCCTTGCCCTCGCCAATTCCCTCTCTAACCCCCTCTCCAAAATGAGTTTTTTTTTTTTTTTTTTGAGTGTTCATGTTGAGATTGTATAATTTAATTTATTTATAAATACTTTTTAAATTTCTAAACTATATAATTAATAATATATATGTATACATATATACATTCATTTCAATTAAATAAAAGATTTGAGATTGTATATAATTAATTAATTTTATACATATTTATTAATAATTTCAAGCGTATATGTATTTATATATTCATTTAATTAACATAGAAAATCAACTTCGAGTAACAAGACACAACATAAATTAATTATAAATTTTAAATATTACATAGACTAAAAAAATTAATATCCGATAAAATTAATAAAAATGTTTCAAAATAATAATTCTAATTATTTCTTCAACATTTACCCTTGATATATCTCTGCTCACTGTGCCCAACTACCATCGGTAATACTGGCGCCTCACCTCCTCCCCCAGCCATATGCTGGAGCAAGCAAGGCCTCAGGATTATCGAGCTCCTCACGCTCTGCTCTCTCGCGCGTGAATGGGCTTATAGTTGCTTAGCTACTCTGATACGAACCGCAATTTCCACACCGTAAATTCGTCGCTCCGACTCAGGCTGACAAGCATACGAAACCACAATCGAGACCCTAGCTCAGACTAGCAAGCTTTCAAAAGATAAATTGATAATAATTTGTCAAAAGACTAGTCTATTTCTATTCCTCCTTCATAATTCTCAAGAGTACAGTATATATATATATATATATATATATAGTTTTTATAATAAACCTAAAGCTTGCGGGCCAAATTTCTAATTAAGTGGGATATTTAATTTAATCAATTAAAAAATCAATCTATATCCTCATTAAATCAATCAAATAATCTAAATTAAATCAATTTCTAATATTTCTATAATGGAATCCCATTACTACCGCAGCCTTTGAAACGAATCTTATCCTCAAAGTTAAGATCTGAAAATGACGCCCGCAAATTCTCAACTGATGCTCACGTTGCGTCATTTTGCCCAATAGCTTTTTAACAAGCCAATACTTTTTGTTCATCCTTTTTGTATTGATTAGAAAGGCGGATTCAAATTGAGGAGCGGGTAGTCGTAATTTTTGTGCAACATCGTTCGATATAAAATTTAATGATACCCCACTATCCACAAAAATCAGCACGTCGGTACCTCCAAGTTGATCATGAAATTTCAACAGTGTTCTCCCTTCGTCATCGTTGAACATACTGAGGGACTCTTCATTTTGTACGGGGACGTCCCTTTCCAAATGGTACAAGTCAATTATATCATTGGTCTCTATTTCTTCCCCTTCCACCTCATCGTACTTGGGTACTCCGTCTTCATCATCATAATCCGAGTCATCATATGTTGATCCCCCCTTTTCTTCGAATTATTGGCGGTCTCCTGCTGAAATTCAATCTCAGCCTCGATCGATTCAATTTCTTGGAATTCTTCAGATATTTCTTCTTCCCATGATTTGAATTCGGTTACAATTTGAAAACAAAATTTTGAAAATTGATCTCTTTATTCTCGTTGGCTGTTCTTGATTTACTCTTTGATCGTAACTTGTCTTTCTTGGTTTGTCAATGGAGCATTCGCTTCAGCATTCGATCAATTCGATCAATGGAAGCATTGATTCGATCCATGGAGTTACCAATCATATTTGTATTCATAACCCTCATATTTCAATCGCGGTTCGAAATACTCTCAATGAAAGCACCAATGATGCGAACCGCGATTCCCACACTGTAAATTCATCACCCCGACTCGGGCCGGCAAGAATACGATACCACAATCGAGACCTTAGCTCGGGCTAGCAAGCTTTCGAAAGACAAATTGATAATATTAATTTGTCAAAAGACTAGTTTATTTTCATTCCTCCTTCATAATTCTCAAGAGTACAATATATATATAGTTTGAATAATAAATCTAAAGTCCGTGGGTCAAATCCCTAATTAAGTGAGATATCAAATCTAATCAATTAAAAAATCAATCTATATCCTAACTAAATCAGTCAAATAATCTAACTCAAATCAATCTAAATTAAATCAATTTCTAATATTTCCTAATCTACCCTACACCCAAGTCGAGATTCAGACCACCCTTTGAAATTTGAATAGATTGCCAAGACCACATACTCGAGCCTTATGCTTCCCAAGTAAAGTTGGGACATGTCTATTGGGGTGGGTGCACCATCAGTATCCCCTGCTGTGGATTGCTGGGACAATCGGGCACCTCCTCTCTCACCTTCGTCTGTGTTACAAAATTTATTTAATTGTTAGAAAAACTAAATATGTCATAATTTGAAATTTATATAATATATATATATATATATATATGCATGTGTATATATATTATATATATGAGAAGAAATATCTCAAAATCAGTTCATGTTTGTTTTTTGTTGCTGATGGTTTTATGTCTGAGTTCTAAGCTGGAAGTTAATCAAATATATGTGAAAAGTTAAGTTAGTTAAAATCAGTTAGTTTGTTAAACTAACAGATTTGTGAAGTCTGGTGCTATCTTTGCCTCTGCATATTTTTTGATTGGCTTGGAGTTTTCAAGTGAAGTTTGTTGCATTTGAAAGCTGACTTTGCAAGCTTCTTATCAGTGCAAGTAACCGCATTTAAGGGCAAGTCTAACAGAGAGAAAAACTACCTTGAAATTGACTGGGAGTGCAGTTTTTCTACTCATAATTTTGAGTGTTTTGATTGAGTGCATTGTATTATCTTTGCTTATACTCAAGAGAGAAGTATTGTAACCTTAGTGTGTGATCAATAAAAGTCCTGAAGCCTCACATATAGTGGATGTAGATCAATTGATCGAACCACTCTAAATCTGTGTGTCATTTTTTAATTCTTTGCTTTTCATTTTCTGCATTAGTGATTCTCTGATCTTATTGATCATCAAGCTGCAAGTTTATTGTTCCAACTGATTCTTTAGGAGATAATCTTGACAATTGGCGCCGTCTGTGGGAAGACATTCAAGGAGGTGATCATGGTGGGAACAACTAAGTTCGATATAGAGAAGTTCACTGGAGAATCTGATTTTGGCTTATGGAGAATTAAAATGAAAGCAATCCTGGTTCAGCAAGGATTGGAAGAAGCTCTTGAAGATTCTGGTACATCTACTAATGAAGAATCTAGCAAGAAATCTGTTGAGAAGAACAAGATGATGATTAAGGCTCATAGTGCCATCATCTTAAGTCTTGGTGATAAAGTTCTTCGAGAAGTAGCTAAGGAAAAGACAGCTAAGGAGGTCTGGGATAAATTGTCAAGTCTGTACATGGTGAAGACTCTTGCCAACAGGCTCTATATGAAACAGAAGCTTTATGCATTCACGATGTTCGATGATAAGCCTATCTTGGAGCAGCTGCAAGAATTTAACAAAATTCTTGATGATTTGGAAAATATAGATATCAAGTTGGAAGATGAGGATAAGGCATTGATCCTACTAAGTGCTTTACCAAAATCCTCTGAAAATTTCAAAGATACAATACTTTTTGGAAGGACTGAATCTATAGGACTTGAAGATGTTCAGTTTGCACTGAAATTTAAAGAATTGCAGAAGAATTCAGAGAATGGAAACAGTAAAGCCAGTGAGAGTTTATCTGTCAAGGCAAATCATCAGAAGAAAAGTAACATCAAGAAGTGGCAAAACCAGAATGTAAAGAAGCAAGACAGAAAGCAATCTGATAGCTCAACTGATGAAAATTCAAAGAAATGTTACCACTGCCATGAACCTGGGCATTTCAAAAGAAATTGTCCTAAGTGGAATAAATCCACAAAGAACAAAGGGGGCAACACATCTGGAAAAGACAAGACTCAAGCAAATCAAACTGAGAAGGTTGAAGACACCTCAGGTTATGAATCTGTTGAAGTTCTAACTGTCACTGAATCTGAAGATAAGTCTGAGTGGATCCTAAACTCAGGGTGTTCTTTTCACATGAGTCCCTTGAAAGAATGGTTTCATGACTTTAAACATCAGAATGGAGGGTCAGTTTTGCTGGGAAATAATCAAATCTGCAAAGTGAGAGGTATTGGTTCTATTCACTTGAGAATGTTTGATGATTCTGTCAGAATTTTGAGGAATGTGAGGTATGTTCCAGATTTGAGAAGGAATCTTATCTCTCTTGGCATGTTAGATTCAATGGGCTATAAGTTTCAGTCAGAGAATGGTGAGCTCAAGGTTTCAAGAGGGTCTAACACTGTTTTGAAAGGCATCAGAACGAATGATCTCTATTTTCTTCTGGGGAGCACTATTATTGGTAATGCAGACAACACAAGAGAGATTGATAATACTCTCTTGTGGCATAGAAGGCTTGGACATGTATGTGAAAAGGGCCTACATGAGCTATCCAAGCAAGGGTTGTTGAATGGAGACAAAATTTCTAAGCTGGATATATGTGAACATTGCATATATGGTAAGGCAAAGAGACTTAAATTCAACACCAGTGTTCATACCACCAAAGGCATTCTTGATTATGTTCATTCAGATTTATGGGGGCCAGCCAAGAATCAAACCAAGAATGGTGGTAGGTATTTCATGTCTATGATTGATGATTACTCTAGAAAAGTATGGATTTCTGTGTTAAAGGCAAAATCAGAAGCTTTTGAAAAATTCAAGGAATGGTTATCAGAAGTAGAAAATATCAGTGGGAGAAAACTGAAATACTTGAGAACTGATAATGGGTTAGAGTGTCTTTCTGAGGAGTTCAATAAGTTTTGCAAAGACAAGGGGATTGTAAGGCATAAAACTGTTCCAGGGACTCCACAGCAGAATGGTCTTGCTGCAAGAATGAATCAAACTCTTCTTGAGAGGGTTAGATGCATGATCAGCAGTACAGGTTTATCAAAGGCTTTCTGGGGAGAAATTGTTACATCAGCTGCATATTTGATAAATAGGTGTCCCTCATCTGCCATTAATTTCAAGACACTAGAAGAAATGTGGAATGGCAAGCCTCCTGATCTTGGAAATTTGAGGGCATATGGCTGCTTGACATATGCTCATGTCAAGCAAGACAAATTAGAGCCAAGGGCTCTAAAATGTGTTTTGATAGGGTATCTAGCTGGTGTAAAAGGATACAAGCTTTGGTGCATTGAACCAGGAAATCAAAGGTGCATTATCAGCCGAGATGTGACTTTTGATGAGAAGAAAACACCATTGAAGGATCCTGATGATCCTGGTCCTTCAGAGAGTCACAAGAAGGGTGTTCAGTTTGAGGTGGAGCCTCAAGATATTAGAAGTTATGAACATGAAGATCATGTGGATCAATCTGATCATTTGTCATCTGAAAGTGAAGTTGATTATCAAGAATTATTAGCTTGCAAGAGATAGAGTCAGGAGGGATATTCATCCACCACAGAGGTATGGTCATGCTGATATGATTTCATTTGCTCTATGTACAGCTATGGATGTGGAGACAGATGAACCTAAAACTTACACTGAAGCCATCAGCTGTGATGAAAAGGAGAAGTGGATTGTTGCTGTAGAAGAAGAATTGACTTCTTTACACAAGAATCAAACCTGGGAAATTGTTCAGAAACCAAAGAACAAGAAACTGGTGGGGTGTAAGTGGATATTCAAGAAGAAAGTTGAAGCAAACAAAGTTGGTGGCATCAGATTTAAAGCAAGGCTTGTGGCAAAGGGTTTTACACAGAAAGAAGGGGTAAATTTCTCTGAGATTTTCTCTCCAGTTGTGAAGCGCTGCTCAATAAGAATCCTATTGGCACTTGTAGCTCAGTTTGACTTGGAATTACATCAGTTAGATGTAACTACTCACTACAAGAAAAACGCTGAAAGACAACGATTTCTTTCCTGAAAAAAGACGTTGTAGTAGCCAACGTTGTAAAAAGTGGGCGCTGAAAGACAACGGTTTAAAATCATTGTCTTTTCACTCCTTTTACAACGGTTACAGACGTTGTCTTTACTACAAAAAAAACCGTTGTAGTAAGCAACAAAATTATCTATTCCACTGATAGACAACGGTTTTTAACCATTGTCTTTCCATATAATATACAACGTTTTATAACCGTTGTCTTTACCTAAAAAACCGTTGTATATTCCAACAAAACATTGATAGACAACGGTTGAGAACCGTTGTCTTTACACAAAATATACAACGATTTATAACCGTTGTCTTTACCCAAAAAACCGTTGTTTATCCCTAACAAAATGCTGATAGACAACGGTTGAGAACCGTTGTTGTTATAATTGTATTACAACGTTTTGAAACCGTTGTCTTTCTATACAGAAATCTTTGTTTGTTACACGTATATACAACGGTTTAGAACCGTTGTTTCTATTTTATTACAATATTTTTTACCCGTTGTCTTTTTATTAAATAAGCGTTGCGTTAACTTCATCATAGACAACAGTTTTGGAACGTTGCCTTTTTAAATTTTTTATTTATTTCCTAATAAAACTTATTATTAATTATATCAATAGCAAAATAAAAAATTCAAAATAAATCCATAAACATTCAACTATCAATTCGTCAACAAAATAAAGTTTACAAAAATATTCTTCCCATTCAACTACAACCAACAATAATTTCATAAAGTTCTGAATACCACCAACAAATCATTTACAATAATTTTTGAATATCATTGACAAAAGGTTTGTCTACTATTTACCAACATCCATACAAATATAGATAAGCTAGCCAGATTCTTCCACCAACATTTGTGCACCATCTCTCTCAACACTATATTACAAAGAAAAAGCATAAGTAACAAATAAAATCACTCACGTATAGTCCAAGAATGAAAAAATAATTAAAAAAATAAGTAAACAAATCTCGATCTATTCATACATATGTTCCAGAATGCATTCAGCCCATTTAGTCCTCATTTGATTGATTTCTTCTACGAAGTAAGTGTTTTTCTTAAACTATGAAATATAAATGAATTATGAATCAATATAAATAAAAAATGATTGTAAAGAAGCTATTATCACTACGAATGAATTATGCAATATGAAAAAATATTACCAATGACTGCAGCGAAGCTATTGTCACTTGTCCATTAAATTCTAAAATTTCTTTCATTTAGCAAAGAACAAAAAATCCGCATTGGTAACAATCAGGTTGCTTAGGGACCGTGATATGGAAAATCCAAAATGAACAAAATATTATCATTCGTTAGAATATGTGCTTACTACTTTATTTTATGTACCTTAAGTATTCTCCAGATGGTGGGTTTCTTGCAGGCCTTTTCCATCCCTACATTAGTCAATCTTATAGCCCTTCACATATTTAAAAATATATATATACTACATTAGCTAGGTGTATTTTAATTATCTTTTCTAGTTAAACTAAAAATTATACCCATAAAAAACAAAAGAAAATAATTATTATGATTGAATTAGTTGAGATCGATCGTCATGGATAATGAATATTGGCGACATGCATATATGCACCATTTTTCCTAATCTCAAATCAAGTGCATTTTCTAAACCTGTTAGAATTTCATTTTCAAAAAGTTCAAATTGAAAATTGTATGGAACCATTTATGAGTTCGAAATTCAAATATAAAATTAGCTTCCCATTTATTCTTTACTAGAGGTGTACGTATTCATTGGCTGACAAACAAAATTGATCTCATATATATACAACATATATATGATCAAAATGCAATGAAAATACTACACGAGAAATAAATTTTGGCTATTATTCTTGATCAATGAAACAGAGTGGGCAATGAATAACTGAACTAAAGCTCGTTTACATTAAGGCTTGAAGGGTGCAAAGACAGCAACAGAATTTTGGCCACCAAAGCCCATTGAGTTAGATATGGCTGCAAAAAAAAATAAGAAAAAAAAACTTAATCACTAAAGAAAGTTTAGAAACAAATATACATATACACATATACAGTTTGATATATATTACCAACATCCACATAAAGAAACTCATCATCGAATTACATATAATTACATTACATATACATATATATGTGTGTGTGTGTGTATCATGAGTTCCCATACCGATGTTCACTTGGTGTCGTTTCTTTACATTGGGGACACTGTCGATTGTGATAGAAGGCTCCAACTCCTACACATGATCAAAACTGGACTAAAAAAATCTTACTTATTTAATAAAATATATAGTTGAAGCATGTTCTTAATTTACATATTGGTTGATCGTGGGATGTAACCAGCCTGTGGTGATGGCTTTAATTGTTGCTATTGCTTCCATTCCTCCGGCAGCCGCAAGTCCTTGTCCGATCATGACTAAATTATCAAATCAAAAGATCAAAATGGAAATATTGGCCTGGAATGATGATTAGATTAGAAAATTAAAGAAGAAATATGTCAACCTTTGTGGCATTCATCTTCATGTGAGAGGTGTTCTTGAAGATTTTTTTAATTGCAGCAACCTCAATCAAATCTCCTGCAGGTGTTGAAGTTGCGTGAGATATAATATAGTTAACCTCTTCAGGAGCTGCTTTTATATTTTGGAGAACAGACTAAGTTCAAATACTGAAGATTCATATTTCCTCATCAAACCAAATCAACTGTATATCAGAAGGGACAGATACAACAAATCATAAGGAGATGAAAAAATAGAATCACACAAAATGAAAATTTCTATAAAATCTGAAAAAAAGGCTGCATGAATCTTGAGATTTCAAAAACATTTGCTTGTTTTTCAATAACAAAACATCAGCAACAGATTCATAATCAACATTACAACGAAACACGTGCTTTCAGTTACAAATCCCATGTTGTCTACAGCAGTGAAACAGATGCCTTGGGAGATTTGCATCACTAAAACAAGTCTAGTTACCAGGAAACTACTGAATGGTTCTATATAAACAAACATAGGCATGCATACACAGGTCTTAATTAAATAGGAGCCACACAAGAATAAAAAACATTGCTTTACAGGGTAACAGAGTAGAAGAAAGCAGAAGGCAAAGCCATTTCTAGACCAAATATGCCATGCTAGCTAGCATTACTTCTCCTAAGATTTATCGCAACCAAGATGTGGCTTATTAAAACTGAAATTCGATTAAATCAAACAATGATACAGCTGCGTAAAATTGAAATTCCAACTTGGAATACTGCAAAAATCCAGGAAAACTCAAGATAGATACCTTCTAGTCATACAAAACAGATAAAGAAACAACAATGCGCATAGGAAAGAAGCCTCCTAAGTTAACCTGCCTTGTATAAAACAACAAAATTAAGGTACATATATATCAGATTTAAGAGCACAACAATATCAGAAAATACAACAATATGAGCACAACAATATCAGAAATAAGAGCACATCAGAGAGCGGAAATACGTGGGGAAGAGAAAGGGGGAAACAGAGAGAATTGTCGCGAACTAAAAAAAAAAGTAGAGCAACTTAAACATACCTACGGCTTGCACAAGAGACGTGCTGGCGAAGCTTAGCAGTGGTGTAGGAGTGCCGGCGATGGTAGGGCAATGAGCCTACGACGGTGCTAAGGTGCTCGAACAATATGACGGCGGAGCTAGAGCCTTTGAAACAAGAAGACGGTGGCGGCGCTAGGGCACGCAAAGTACGATGGCAGTGCTAGGGCACGAACGAGACGGCGTCGCTAGGGCACGAAAGAGGCGGCGATAGTGCAGCGATCCATGTCGAATTTCTTCAGCGAGGAAGATCGACGGCAATGGAGAAGGATTGATGGCGATGGAGAAGGTCGACGATGACGCTGGGTTATGCGCTTCTTCCCAATTACTATAGGGTACAACAAATGCACAAAAATTACTACTAGATACTACCTTTTTCAAAAATTACTACCAGCTACATTCAGTTCCCAAAATACCCCTCCCACGTATTTAATCCCCAAAACCCTACAATTCCCACCCTACTCCCATTATGCCCCCCTCTCTCTCTCTCTCTCTCTTTCCAGCCCCCAGCCACTGCCCCCACCCACAGCCACCGCACCCAGTCACCGCCCCCAGCCCACAGCCACCGCCCCCAGCCCACGAAGGCGACGGCGACGATGTTGGGGCCGTCGACGATGTCCCAGTTTGTAAATGCTGGGGCCGTTGACGGAGGGGTCAGCGACGGCGGAGGGGTTGAACCCAGGCGGCGGAGGAGGATGACGACGAAGACGAAGACGCGAGGACGATGACAACGAAGACCTCCAGCAACACCTCCAGCGATGACGGATCTGCGAGGATCTGTTCTCGGCGACGGCGGATCCCTGCTCCACGACGACGGTGGCGACAGTCCCGAAGCTGCCCCCGCTATCAACGACGGCCACGACGAAGACGCCGACAAAGACGCGACGACGATGACGACGAAGACGACAACGAAGATGAAGACGATGATGCCGCCGCCCCAACAAACAGATCCGTCGCCGCCGCCCCATCGCGACCGCCGGCGGTTGTGAAGAGATCCAGTAAATTCTTTAAATCTGATTTTTTTTTTGTGTTTAAATAGCTTCACTCTTCATAGTTTGTGAAGAGATCCAGATCTGAAACGGGTATCTGATGTGATTTTTTGTGGTTTTTTGTGATAAGTTGTGAAGTGACACGGGTATGGATAGTTTGTGATTTTTCGTGTTTTTTTTTGGTTATCTGATGTTAGATAATCCACCATTTTTCTGTATTTTTTTCTGCACATGTGCAGAAATCTGTATTTTTTTTTCCACATGTGCAGAAATTTCTGCACATGTGCAATCTTAATAGTGACGAGAAAAGATACTGTGATTTATTTCAGGAAAAAATTTAAGATTGGGGATGAGAAAAATGTCACTGTGTCCTTTATGTAATTTATTTTCTGCACATTTTGAAGGATAATTTATTTCATGTAAAATAAAAAAAGATTAAAAATGCATTATTCAGTAACAATAAGAGATTTTGATTCATTCAGAAATGACGAGAATGAAGAGAAAAATTGAAAATAATATATATTGGAAAGAGAAAAATTAAAAATTGGAAAGAGAAAATTTGGCAACAAATTGGAAAGAGAAAAATTGAAAAAAAATTGAAGCTGATGGAAACGTGTTTCAGCAGTGAAAAGTCACATCAATTTCTTTAATGTGCAGAAGTTTGCAGATCTTGTGTCAAGAGGGGTAATTTTGGTAGAAATCACCCTTTTATTGTATCTAGTAGTCATTTCCATTCCTATTGTATCTAGTTGTAATTTCACTCTAAAGATTGTATCTAAATGTAACTGACCCTTGTTATTATTTTAAAATTGTTATTTAAATTCTTTTAAGTGTTATCAGAATATAGTGAAATAATTATTTTTTCTAAGAGTAATAAAAATGGTAATTTAATTTAATAAAAGTGTTCATTCAAATAGTTAAATGTATTATTAATTTTTTTTAAGTATATTAAAAGAGTTGGTTAAATTTAATAAAGGTGTTTGTTTAAAAAAAATATAAAATAAATTAAGGTGTTATTGAAATAGATAAAACTTAAAAGTGTCATTTGATTTTTTAAAGTACATTAAAAGTGTTAATTTTATTTAATAAATATATTATTCAAGTATTTAAAAGTGTTATTTAACTTTTTTTAAGTGTATTAAAAATATTGATTAGATTTAATAAAGGTATTATTGAAATAGTTAAAAGTGTTATTTGATTTTTTTTGTATTAAAAGTGTTCATTTTATTTAATAAAAGTATTATTCAAGTATTTAAAATTGCTATATGATTTTTTAAGTGCATTCAAATGTTGAATATATAAAGGTATTATTCAAATAGTAAAAAATATTATTTAATTTTTTTTAAAAAAAAAATTGTATTAAAAGTGTTTATTTAATTTGATAAAAGTGTTATTCAAATAGTTCAATTTTATTTTTTAAATTTGTTTCAAAAAAAAAAATTCTAAATTTATTAAAAGTACTAATTTAATTTAATAAAAGTGTTATTCAAATAGTAAAAAAAATCTAAGTGCATTAAAAGTGTTAAATTAATTCATTAAATTAAAGTGTTATTTAAAAGAATTAAGTGCTAATTTAAAGGTTTATATGTAAAAGTGTTAATTCAAATGCATAAAAGTGCTAATTCATATACATAAAAGTGTTATTTCAATGAATTGAAATGTGAGAATGATTAGACAACGGTCATGAGGCGTTGTATTTTCTGAATTTTGGCAACAGAAAACTACAACGGTTTGTAACCGTTATCTATCAGTGCATTGACTTGAAAGGTGGAGAAAGTTTAGACAACGGTAATGAGGCGTTGTATTTTCTGACTTTTGGCAACAAAAAACTACAACGGTTTGGAACCGTTGTCTACCAGCGCCTAAATGTGGATTTACAACGGTTAAAGATAACCGTTGTCATTCGGCGTCTTTCACTCTGATTTCGCAACACCTTACTACAACGGTTGGCTAAAACCGTTGTCTATCAGCATAAGCCTGCGCTGATAGACAACGATTCGACTTTAAACAACAGTTTCTTTACTTTAGACAACGGTTTTTTTTAAACCGTTGTCTTTCAAGCATTGTAAAATCCCATTTTTCTTGTAGTGACTGCTTTTCTTCATGGTAAATTAGAGGAACAGATTTATATGAAGATACCAGAGGGATTGTTTGTCCCAGATGGAGAGGATAAGGCATGTCTACTGAAGAAGTCACTCTATGGACTTAAGCAAAGTCCAAGGCAATGGTATTTAAGGTTTGATGAATTCATGAATTCTGTTAATTTTACTAGAAGCAAATATGATAGTTGTGTCTATTTTAGTAAAATGTCAGATACCATTACATATCTCTTGTTATATGTTGATAACATGTTGATTGCTAGCAAGTCTCTTGAAGGAATTGCAGAAATAAAGAAGCTGCTAAAATCAGAGTTTGATATGAAAGACTTGGGAGAAGCAAGGATGATACTTGGCATGGAAATTAAAAGAGATAGAAAGGCAGATTCTATTCTCTTGTGTCAAACTCAGTACTTGGAGAAAGTATTGAAGAAATTCAGAATGGATAAAGCAAAAGCTGTGTCCACTCCTTTAGGACAGCATCACAGGCTGTCTTCACAGCAGTGTCCTAATAACAAGGTGGAGAGAGCTCAAATGATCAGAGTTCCTTATGCAAATTCAGTAGGGAGTTTAATGTACTCCATGGTGTGCTGCAGACCTGATCTAACTCACTCAATGAGTGTTGTTAGCAGGTACATGAGTGATCCTGGCAGGAGTCATTGGGAGGCAATGAAGTGGGTTATGAGATACATAATAGGCTCACTTGGAAAGGGTTTGAACTTCAGGAAAGTCATTGAAGGTGGAGATGCTCTGATAGGATATGTTGATGCAGACTATGCTGCAAACATTGATACAAGAAAGTCTCTTACTGGTTATGTCTTCACATTATATGGAACAACTATTTCTTGGAGGTCAACTCATCAATCTGTGCTTGCACTCTCTACTACAGAATCTGAATTTGTGGCCCTTACTGAAGCTATCAAGGAGAGTCTGTGGTTGAAGGGAATTCTGAAAGAATTTGGGGTTTATCAGGAAAGTGTGACAGTATTCTGTGATAATCAAAGTGCCATTCACCTTGCTAAACATCAAGGCTACCATGAAAGGACTAAACATATAGATGTTAGACTCTATTTTGTTAGAGATGTTATTAAGAAGTCTATTGTTAAGGTTGCTAAAATAGCAACTGAGGAGAATCCAGCTGATGCTTTCACTAAAAGCTTACCTAATTCAAAGTTTGAACTTTGTCTTAGGCTCATTGGAATGTGATTTGTTTGAATTCTGTGTGTTGCTCGAAGATTAAAGCAGTGGTGGTGTGCTTCTTTGTTGTGATTCTTTATTGATTTTGAGCTAAGGTGGAGATTTGAGAAGAAATATCTCAAAATCAGTTCATGTTTGTTTTTTGTTGCTGATGGTTTTATGTCTGAGTTCTAAGCTGGAAGTTAATCAAATATATGTGAAAAGTCAAGTTAGTTAAAATCAGTTAGTTTGTTAAACTAACAGATTTGTGAAGTCTGGTGCTATCTTTGCCTCTGCATATTTTTTGATTGGCTTGGAGTTTTCAAGTGAAGTTTGTTGCATTTGAAAGCTGACTCTGCAAGCTTCTTATCAGTGCAAGTAACCGCATTTAAGGGCAAGTCTAACAAAGAGAAAAACTACCTTGAAGTTGACTGGGAGTGCAGTTTTTCTACTCATAATTCAGAGTGTTTTGATTGAGTGCATTGTATTATCTTTGCTTATACTCAAGAGAGAAGTATTGTAACCTTAGTGTGTGATCAATAAAAGTCCTGAAGCCTCTCATATAGTGGATGTAGATCAATTGATCGAACCACTCTAAATCTGTGTGTCATTTTTTAATTCTTTGCTTTTCATTTTCTGCATTAGTGATTCTCTGATCTTGTTGATCATCAAGCTGCAAGTTTATTGTTCCAACTGATTCTTTGGGAGATAATCTTGACAATATATATATTTACAAGGATGTTCTGCATTTTTCGTAGGTGTATCTTTCTTTGGGTTAATGGAGTCCGCATAAGTTCAAGGTCAACTATCCTGCTTTCACAAAGCTCTTCTTCCAACTGGCCGTAGTCTGGGAAAAAAAAATCATAATTAACGTAACATAGGTAATTAATTAATTTAAATATATAGGAATATATATACCTAAAATTGTTACCAGTAATAATAATAGCCAGCACCGATCTCCATGTAATCGATTTATTAAAAAAAATTTATTTCTACACAGTGTAAGTTACAATTTTTTTTTTTAAATATGATAACCTAACATAAAAATATCAAATACAAATTACAATAATAGTTTTTAAACATATGTAAACTCATATTTTATTTGAAATTTAAAAGGAATTGAGAATATTGAGCCATTCTTTTTTTTTTTTTTACGGACATATTTTTTGTTATATTATGACTTATGAGAAAGATATCAATTTTTTCATAAATATATATTTACATATATTAAATTATATGTTGGTCCCACTTAGTTGAGTATGTTAAAGAAAACTTGAATCAACCTTCTAGGAAAAATCTAGAAGGGGGGTTGAATAGATTTTTCAGATTTTACAAATCTTTGAAAACTTATTCAAAACATCAAAATTACATAGCGGAATTTATTTTAAACTCAACTTTATTCGGATCAGAAGCACACTGATAATTTGTCTAACTTTAATTCTAAAATTTGGGCTTTGATTATAAACTGAAATTGATATGAACAGATAAGTAAATGAAAAGCAATAAAGAACACCAAGATTTATAGTGGTGCGGATCTAACTGATCCTACATCCACTCTCTTTCTTCAACTTGAAGAAGGGTCTCTTCTTACCACTTACTTACTATCCAACTTACAGTTTACAACTTACAAAGATCTTCAAATCTTCAAACTCCTAGACTCTTCTGAAATCTAACTTTTACAGTGATAGGCGAGCTTTGAAGATGTACAATAAAGTGTTCTACAAACACTTAGAACTTTCTTTGAAAAACCTTGTGAATTGATGTGAAAGTGTAAATCTGAGTATTGTGAATAATGTGTTGTGTTAATGTGTTATCTCCGTGTGTATAAAGTGGAAACCTAGACCTATTTATAAGCCTGAAAAGACAGTTAGTTTGTTAGTCAGTTCTAACAAACTAAAACTGCTTAACAAACTTAATCTTGATAACCGCTGTTAACTTCAGTTGATTTTTCTCTAGTCGTCTGCGGCTGACTTGGTGAAGACTTGTCTTTCTTATTTTACTCAGCTTATCTTGACCTCGTCTGAGCTCTTCATAATCGTCTCCTGCAGATGACTTGACTTGAGCTTGTCTCCAGATGACTTTCAACTTTCCAAACTTTAGCTGACTTGTTCAGTTCTTGACCTGGTCTGATCAGCTTATTACTGGAACTTGACTGCAGCTGTTCTTTGAAGTCGTCTGATCATCTGTATTGATCTTTTTAACTCATCAAAACCTTTTCTTGATCTAACAATTTTCCCCTTTTTGATGATGTTAAAACTATAAGAAAGAAACATACTCACAGCTGATGTTAGTCAAAGTTATTCAAGATAATTAGATAGGCATATCAGAACATATTCACACTTTAATTCAGATTTATTCAAGTTAGAGCACTTAATTCACACTTAGAAAAAATTTTGAAAAAAAATTCTTAAGTCTTAAGATTTTTTCAAACAATTTAGTTTTAGAAAAAAAAAAATTTAAGCCTTAGGACTTAGAATTTTTTTTAAAAAAAATTTAAGTCTGAGATGAAAGTTTTCTCAGATGATTAACACTTAGAAATTTTTTTTTAAATTTTCTTAAAACAATAAAGAAAGCTTTTAAAAAAATAAGACAAGTAAATCAGATAAGATTCAGTCATCTCATTCATATAGAGCACATTTATATTTTTACATATGGATCAGATAAGAAGATAAAAGAAAAGGAAATTTAAAGCTTATCTAATCTGTCCATCTATCTTTTTCCGGGAGTTGCATCCAGTCGAATATCCTTGTTGTTAGCTCAGCAATCTCCTTAGGATCAGTGAACTTCATCTGATTTATTCCGTAGTTGATAGTTAACCTGATCCACTCCTTGTCAATCGAGTCATCATCTGTAACTTTGATTGGGATTGTTGAATAGGCTGGAGCTACCAAATCCATATTGTACCACTCGTCTCCTTCATTGATCAATTTTTGGTACAAGTCTGGATTTTCCTTCTCCATCCAATCATGCCATGCTATCGTTTCGTCCTCAGATGATGCTCCAACTCCTCTGTAGATATACCAGAAGAATGTCCATTTGGCCTCATATTTCATGTAATCTCCAGCCCAAGAGGGGTGAGCAATCATCCTTGGAGGAGCATCAGTCCTTTCTTGTGGCCTAACCTATGCCTTGTCTGCTTCTCCAAGGGTACCCCCAACTGCTGGGACCACCCATCTCTTCAAAGATCTGTCAAAAATTCTGCCAGCTTCTTTAGCAGACTTGATCTTCCTCTTCGCCTCTCTGCGACCAAAAAAAACCTTTTGGAACTTTATTCGTCTGTCTCTTTCTTCCTCGATCCTTATCAGCTCAGCTGACTTTTCGAGTGGTCTTTTTCCTACAGCCTTGTTCATCAAACTCTGTCTGACAGAAGATGAGATCCGCTCAAGCTCCTTCCCCTTACCCTTCTCAGCCACCAGTTCCTTTCCCTTGCCCTTCTCGGCTTCAGCCTTGGCCTTAGCCTCTTCCTTCCTTTCCCTTATCTTGGCCATAAAATTTTTTGATTTCAGCTCAGCTTCCTGCTCATCTGCCCTGATTGTTTCCTCTATCTGCTCAATTCGAATCTTCAGAGGAGTGAGCTCATCTGTCTGGCTGGCTGTTGTGAGTTTTATCTGATTGAGCTCCGCTTTGATGATCTCCACATCTTTCCCCTTTTTAACATCATCAAGTAGCATAGCAAGTTGCTCCTTGACAACGGTAAAATAGGTGGAAGCTGTGGTCTGATTTCTCAACATCTCATCAGCCAAGATTTGATTATCAGCTTGTACTTGGCTTTTCAGCTCACCAACCTCCTTCCTTACCTCAGCAACTTCTTCTTTGACAGAAAGTTTAATAGAATCTGAAATAGTGGATAAGAAGTTTACCTCAGATGCTTTAAGCATTTCCTCCATAGTGATGCTGACAGACTCCACAATGTCGGCTGTTTTAATTGAAAACATCTGAGTGAACTTGTCTTCCATTCGCTTCTCCAGCTGATTAAGGATAGAGGAGAAGGTGGATCCTGGGCTGCTAGGAGGAGCGACAGATGAGGTCTCCGACGGTCTGAGATGACCTCGGAAGAAATTGAGGAGCTGCTCTTCAAACAAGATGGAAGATATAGAAGTGATTCCTGCAGACTCCAACACTGCTTTCTCCCAGGAGACTAAGTTCTCCCAGCTGACCTCTTCAGCAAAAAGGCTCAACTCCTCCAAGTCACCTGTTCTCAGCTGGTGAACCAGCCATATCTCCACTGATTCCTTCATTACTTCAGAATTATACTGAAGTTCAGGAATGAGTTCCACAAGTCTCCTCTGGGCTTCTGATCTTAAGGAGATTTCAAAGCTACCCATGGATCCTTCAGGCTTGGGAGTATGTATTCGACTTATTTGGGGAGAGGGAGTGGGGTATTTGGTTGAAAGAAAATCTAGGAAGTCAAAGGTTTGGGATGAAGGTGTGGGAAGAATTTCTGGAAATGTTTGTTGAGGGGATGAGGTAGGAGGTGGAGTGGTAGATGGTTGTGTTGAGGTGAGTTGTGTTTGGACTGTTTTGGGTGTAGGCTGTTCAAGAGGCTCGGAGGTGCCAGCCTGGGTCACCTCTTCATCGCCTAGGTGGGATGGGGATTTATCAGAAGATGAGATGTTTGAGGATGTACCTACAGAGACTTGCTTTTCAGCGGATACTGTCGTTTCTGAGCTGGGCTCCTCTAGCACATCTGCCTCAGCCTCTGCTGCTGCTATCTCCAGTGTGACAGCTTCTTCTGATAACAAGCTTGAAGGAGCAACAGATGATTCTCCTTCAGTCCTCACCTCTGAAGCTTTTACCAGCCTTCTCCTGGTTCTCCTTTGGAGAGGAACATCAGGTCTAGTCTCCTCGATCACTACGACCTCTGGTTCTTCAGCGGCTGTCTCCCCAGCTGCTTGTCTCTGAGCTGCAGGCACTTCAGGTACTTCAGCTGCTGGTACCTCAACTTCAGGTACCTCCACTCCTTGTACCCCAGCTGCTTGTCTTTGAGCCACTGCTGCTGCTGCCTGATTTCTCTATTCACGGGCTTCGTCTGACTCATCGTCAGAATCAGACAAACCACCAATTTTTTCATGCTTTGTTAGTAATCCCTTCTGCTTCGAGTATTTTTTACAGCCTTCTTTCGTCTCCATCCTTTTATTTAACTCTTCAATGAGTACTGTGATCTTGTTAAATAGACTCACAGTGGACTGAGCAGTCCAATCCCCCTCATCTGGATTATATACCAACCTTAGTTTTTCTTCCTTAAACCTTCTAAACAGCAAATCCACCCAATCCACCCTTATTCCATCCAGAATCGCTCTCATGCAACACAATCGAGACTTTTTTGCACCATCATGAGAACTCTGATCTCCTAAGACGGACTTTGTAACAATAGTCATCAGCAATCTATATTTTCTTCGAAGAAGATTCTTCTTGAGATCCCTCCGGGTTCCTCTGTACGTCACTCTTGCAAAAATATCGAATGACTGCTCCCATTCATCTTCCTTGTAAATAAGGGGATTAACTCCTTCTGCCGATGTATTGAATATCCTGGCCACCGTTTCTTTGGTATACAACAATTGCGTTCCTTCAACCATCGTTTCGAACCCATTCTCTGAAAAAACACTGTTGACCAGAAATTTTACTCCGATTAGATCCATTGTTTTGTTTTCTGCCGATTTCATCGAATAAAAACCTCGTAATCTTGAAGCTTCTAATAGGTCTAGAATCTCCCTGGATTCTCTATCCCGTGTAGTCTCAAAGTCGATATACATCTCAGCTTTGAGTTTGTTCTTGACAGTTTCCGTATTCATTTTGAAATCGTATTTGAAAGCGGTTATATACGTGGGGGGTTTTGGAGTTTTAGAAGAAGTGGAAGCCATTTGTATATCTTTAGAAAGATAGAAAATGTTTGCAGTAAATTTGAAGCAGGGGAAATGTGAAAGTGAATTTTGAAATGAGAAAGGTAAGTTTTTAAACCACGAAGAGAGAGAGAGGGAAAACTTAGGAAGTTGATACGTGGCATAATCTCAGGAAATATTTTTTAACCATTGATTAATAAAGGCGCGTGAAATATATCAACGGCTCAGCGATAAAACCGCTTCGTATTCAGGCGCGTGACATTAACGCGTCTTAAATTGTGTAAAAGTAATCGTTTATCCTACGAATTAGACGGCTAATAGGTTTACTTTATGCAGAGGTAATTAGTATACCTGACGTAAGCCAAAATATACCTTTATTTGCATAAAGGTTTCCTATTTCAGATTGGGTTTTGTCAGACTTGGTCAAAAGTGACCTCGTCTTATATTTTTGAAGAATTTCATCCGAGTCTGATTTTGAAAAATACAAAATTTAATGCCATTATTTGAACACAATATTTTCAAATTAGAAATTGATCAAAAGTATTAACAGGCTTGAGAAAGTTATTTTGGAAACATATTTTTCAAGAAATGAATAAACAAAAAGGAGGTGATTTTCAGATTAGAGGTTTTAAACTGATCTAACAATGTTGATTTACCTGTTCCTGCAAATAAACTCAACAAAACTATTAGTAGCTGAGGTAAGTCAGATAGGATGCAGATAGTCATTTATTTTCAAGAAAATCAGCTGACTATTGTGTCCTTGTCTGATTTACCGAATGTCAGATAAGGTCAATATGACTAATCCTTGATTCCTAAAAGGAAATCAATGATATCAACTACCTGATTGTCCTTTGACTCATATCTAGTCTGATAATTCTTTCTTGACATTTATTTAAAGAAAGAAAAGAAAGAAATAAGGAAAACAAATAATAGATGCAAGCAATGATAATTAAAAATCAGCCAAAGATGCATCAAGTAATCCTAATTCTAAACACAATTCTTTAAATCTAGACTCAGCTAATGATTTTGTAAGAATATCTGCTCTCTGTGATTCTGTGGCTATATTTTCTATTCTAATATCATTCTTTTCTACATGATCTCTAATAAAATGATGTCTGATGTCTATATGCTTACACCTAGAATGCAGAACAAGATTGTATGTCATGGCTATTGAACTATTACTATCACAGTAAATAGGAACAGATGATGTTTGAATGTTATAATCTCTAAGCTGCTGACTAATCCAGAGGAGTTGAGAGCAACAACTTCCAGCTGCCATGTATTCAACTTCAGTTGTGGAGGTGGCAACAGATGTGTTTCTTAGATAACCAAGAAATTAATTTGTTGCCCAAGAATTGACAAGTTCCTGAAGTGGATTTCCTATTAATCTTGCATCCTCCAAAATCAGAGTTTGAATATCCTGTCAGCTCAAAGTTGTCATCAGCTGGGTACCATAACCCAACTTGCAAAGTCCCTTTGAGATATTTGAGGATTTTCTTAGCGGTCTCTAGATGAGTTTTCTTGGGATTGGATTGGAATCTTGCACATACCCCAACTGCAAAGGCTATGTCTGGCCTACTTGCAGTGAGATAGAGAAGGGATCCTATCAGTCCACGATACTCCGTTGCATCTGTGGGTATCCCCTGCTCATCTGAGTCCATAGAGAAGTTAGTTGCCATAGGTATTTTAACTTCCCTACTAGTAGTCATCCCAAATTTCTCTATTAGGTCCTTAGGATATTTAGTCTGATTTATGAATATACCCTTACTCATCTGCTTAATCTGCAAGCCTAGAAAATATGTTAATTTACCCATCATTGACATTTCAAACCCATTTTTCATGAGAACACTGAATTCTTCACATAAATTCAGATTAGGTGAACCAAAAATAATGTCATCTACATAAATTTGAACCAACAAGATGTTACCATCTATTTCCTTTCTAAACAACATCCTATCTATCTTGTCTTTTGAAAAACCATTTAAAATCAAGAATTCAGATAAGGTATCATACCAGACCCTGGGAGCTTGTTTCAGTCCATATAGGGCCTTATTGAGTTTATAGACCTTGTTATTGATCTTAAACCCAGGAGGCTGCTCCACATAGACTTCCTCAAGTAACTCACCATTTAGGAATGCAGACTTGACATCCATCTGAAAGACTTTGAAAGATTTATAAGTAGCAAATGCCAAGAACAGCCTTATTGCTTCTAATCTGGCAACTGGAGCATAGGTTTCATCATAGTCTATCCCTTCAGACTGTGAGTAACCTTGAGCTACCAATTTTGCCTTATTACGAACAATAACGTTGTTCTCATCTGTTTTGTTTTTAAACACCCATTTGGTGCCTATAATCTTTCTATGTAAGGGTCTTTCCACTAATTCCCAAACATTTTGCCTTTCAAACTCCTGCAATTCTTTCTGCATGGCAGTTATCCAGTTTTGATCTGATAAAGCCTCCTCAATAGACTTAGGCTCGAGAAGTGATACATAGCAGCTGAACAGACTTTGAGAATCAACCATAGTTCGTGTCTGTACACTACTGAATGGGTCCCCAATGATCTGGTCAATTCTATGATAAGTCCTCATCCTCTTGCCTATTTGAGTAGAAGGATCCTCATCTTGAGACTCAGCAGGCAACTCATCTGACTCTACCTGAGCTGACGTTCCCCCTTCATCTGCTGACCCAGACTGATCAGCTGATGTCAACGGTGTCTCCTCAGATGGAGTCTGGAGTGGGGTTGTCTGCTGATTTTCAGATGGGGATTCTTCTTCATTTGAATCTGAATCAAGACTAGGCAGATAAACAGTTCTATGTTTAGTTTTGGTTAGCTCAATTTTATCTAGCTCATTAGTAATCTGATTCACTTTATCTGAGAAAGAATGCATTTCATCAAAAACCACATGAGGAGTTTCCTCCACACAAAGAGTTGTCTTGTTGAAGACTCTGAATGCTTTGGAAGTGTTAGAATATCCCAAGAATATTCCATCAGCTGCCTTAGCATCAAAGGTCCTCAATTTAGACTTCTCATTGTTTTGGATGAAGCATTTACAACCAAAAGCCCGAAAATATGAGATTCTTGGAATCTTACCCTTCCAGATCTCATATGGAGTCTTACCCTTATCTTTAACTGACAAGCACCTATTCTGGGTATAACAAGTTGTGTTGATGGCTTCAGCCCAGAACCTGTGAGGGGTTCCATACTCGGCTAACATGCTCCTGGCTGCTTCTTTTAATGTTCTATTTCTTCTTTTAACTACTCCATTTTGTTGTGGAGTTCTTGGTGATGATGTCTCATGAATAATTCAACACTCATTTAAAAAGTTAGATAAACAGGAATTTAAAATTTTAGTGCCCTTATCACTCCTTATTTTAACAATATTAACACCCTTCTCATTTTGAATCTGTCTGAATAGATTAGGGATCTTGTTCATAGTCTCATTTTTCTTGAAAAGAAATATAACCCAAGTGTATCTAGAAAAGTCATCTACTACAACAAGAGTATATTTCCTTCCACTGAAGCTGAGAGGTGAAACAGGTCCAAACAGATCAAGATGAAGAAGTTGTAAAACTCTTTCAGATGAGGAGGTGTTAATACTTTTAAATGAGTGTCTAGACTGTTTACCTTTTTGACAAGCATCACATTTCAGATCAGTAGAACATAATTTCTCAGGTAGTCCTTTAACAAGATTCTTTCTAGCTAGCTTACTAAGGGTCTTGAAGTTCAGATGACTAAGCCTCTTGTGCCATAGCCAGCTGAGGTCATCTCCACCCTTAGCTACCAGACAGGTATCTTTGGGGCAACTAATAAAGTTGGCCACATAGACATTACCATGTCTGAAGCCAGTTAGAAGTACCTTGTCTGAGGAGCTATCTAAGATATCACACTTATCTTTAGAGAATTTTACAAGAAAACCTTTATCACAAAGTTGGGAAACAGATAACAGATTATGTTTCAAACCTTCTACAAAATATACCTCAGATACCTGGACATCTCTGATAATCAAGGTACCTACTCCCTTAGTCTGTTCACAATTGTTGTCTCCAAATAGTACTCTAGGACCATCAATATTTCGAAAATTTGATAGAAGCTTCTTGTTACAAGTCATATGCTGTGAACAACCACTGTCTATGTACCATATTGAAGCTAGAATCTCCTCCTTGAGTGATAGTCCCTGTGAATCCTATAAAGCAAATTAGGTATGAGGTACCCTTGTGATCTTGGGTCCTTGAAGGTCAATAATCACTTTGGGTAACCAAACAAAAATCTCATTATCAAATAGTAAATCAGACTTGGTCTGTCTACCAAATCTGTCTACAATTATATCATTTTTAAATGATAATTTGTTGTATTCAGATTTAGTGATTTTCTTAATCTTAGGAAAAGTGGGATAACATCTACTTCTCCCATCAAAAGGATTATAATAAGAATTTCTTCTTATCGTAGTTCTTGGAACTCTCTTAGTCTGATATGGAATCCTCAGCTGAATTTTAGTTTTCAGACTGGGAAATGCAGTCCTTATCTGACTAAGTGGTTTCCAAGGACCAATTTTAATCTCTTTTGAGGTTTTAGATGCCTTCACAAATTTCCTAGGTATCTGAACATCTGATTTACTATTTCTATCATAACCAAGGACTGTCTTATCATGGAATTTTTGAGAAGTACTAAAGATGTGATCTATTACTGATTGTAAGTTATTAAGTTGACTTATTTTGAAGACAAGCTTCTCATTGTCTTTCTTAATTAACTCATTCTCAGCACAGATCATCTCAAATTTGTCTTTTAAAGATTTCAATTCATTTTCTAATCTTTCAGACAAGCTGGCTGATGTACTGGCCTCAGCCTGGGGTAAACATTCCCCCTTGAATGTTTCATCAGACTCAGAGTAGTTCATCACCTGCTTGCCTTTGGCTAGAATCTGAATCTGATCTTTTAAAGTCAAATTTTCTGTCTCTAGCTGTTTATAAGCAGCCAAGGACATCTTTAGGTCTTCCAATAATCCTTGAATAACAGTTTGATCATTATCTGAAACAAATTTATAAGAATCATTATCAGAAGAAGAATAATAGACTACCTCTTTGGCCATAAGACAAATTTCATCGTCTGATCCAAAATCAGATGAGGATGATGAAGATGATGATGATTTTCTTGATTCTCTTTCTTCAGCCTGAAGAGCTCTTTGATCTGCAAATCTCCTATCTCTTTTCTTTCTTTTCTCTTCTCGTTCCTTAGGAGTCAGCTGAGGACAATCATAGCTGAAATGTCCTGGCTTGTTACAGGTGTAACAAGTATCACTCCTATCTGATTTAGGGCTAGTGGGATTTCTTTTAGCAGGTGATCTGAACCTCCTTGTCTGGCTCCTACTCTTCTCATCATCTGTCGAATCATCTTCGTTTCTTCTTGACTTCGATCTGGATCTATCCTTTCCTGCAAACCTCAATTTATTACGCTTATATTTCATTCTTAATTTGTCATACATTTTGGTGAGCAAAGCCATCTGCTCCTTCAGAGATAAGTCAGCTCCTACTGATTCAGCTGCCATCTTGTCTTCCTTGTTGACAAAGGCAACAGACTTGGATGAGGTGCTTGACTCTATCTCATCTTCCTCATCTTCTATCTGAATATCATACTCCAAAGCTTTAAGATGAGAAAATAAAGTATGATGAGTAATAGATGATAGATTTTGGGTTGCTTTAAGGATATTAGACTTTTCTCTCCATCTCTTGGTCAAAGATCTCAGTATCTTATTATTGATCTCCTTCTCTGAATAGTTCTTTCCTAAATCAGCTTCTTTGTTGAGAAGATTTGTTAATCTCACATCCAGCTGATCCACTGTTTCATTCTCCTTCATCTTGAAAGTGTCAAAAGCATGTAACACAGATTGCAGCTTATTCTCTTTTACTTGGTCAGAACCTTCACACACATTTGCAAGTGTCTGCCACATCTCCTTAGCTGATTTGCATCTTTTGACTTTTTCAATCCAATCCTTGCTAAGAGTTTCTATGATTTCAATCCTGGCTACCTGATCTAAGTTGTTGATTTTCCTCTCATCACTTGTCAGCTCAGAACTTTTCTTTTCCTGTCTGACTCTTGCTTCAGCAGACTCAGTGCCATTACTGGTTCCTCCATGATAAAATTTAATAGGTCCCTCTTCAAGAACCTCCTCCATTCTATCATGAATAGCTTTGAGATGGTTTTCCATCCTGAATTTTCAATAGTCATATTCTTCGATTGAAAATTCAGGTAGACTCTTTGACTTCTTGCTCTTAACAGATAACATGATGAGCTAAGAAAACAGAACCTTATACAATCTTGTTAGTAGCACAGTTGGTGAAATAAAGAAGATGAAGATTAACAAGAACTAATTTCAGAATCTTAGTTAAGACCTAAAATCAATATCAGAACAACATAACACTGCTCTGGTACCACTTGTTGGTCCCACTTAGTTGAGTATGTTAAAGAAAACTTGAATCAACCTTCTAGGAAAAATCTAGAAGGGGGGTTGAATAGATTTTTCAGATTTTACAAATCTTTGAAAACTTATTCAAAACGACAAAGTTACACAGCGGAATTTATTTTAAACTCAACTTTATTCGGATCAAAAGCACACTGATAATTTATCTAACTTTATTTCTAGAATTTGGGCTTTGATTATAAACTGAAATTGATATGAACAGATAAGTAAATGAAAAGCAATAAAGAACACCAAGATTTATAGTGGTTTGGATCTAACTGATCCTACATCCACTCTCCTTCTTCAACTTGAAGAAGGGTCTCTTCTTACCACTTACTTACTATCCAACTTACAGTTTACAACTTACAAAGATCTTCAAATCTTCAAACTCCTAGACTCTTCTGAAATCTAACTTTTACAGTGATAGGCGAGCTTTGAAGATGTACAATAAAGTGTTCTACAAACACTTAGAACTTTCTTTGAAAAACCTTGTGAATTGATGTGAAAGTGTAAATCTGAGTATTGTGAATAATGTGTTGTGTTAATGTGTTATCTCCGTGTGTATAAACTGGAAACCTAGACCTATTTATAAGCTTGAAAAGACAGTTAGTTTGTTAGTCAGTTCTAAAAAACTAAAACTGCTTAATAAACTTAATCTTGATAACCGCTCTTAATTTCAGCTGATTTTTCTCTAGTCGTCTGCAGCTGACTTGGTGAAGACTTGCCTTTCTTATTTTACTCAGCTTATCTTGACCTCGTCTGAGCTCTTCATAATCGTCTCCTGCAGATGACTTGACTTGAGCTTGTCTCCAGATGACTTTCAACTTTCCAAACTTCAGCTGACTTGTTCAGTTCTTGACCTGGTCTGATCAGCTTATTACTGGAACTTGACTGCAGCTGTTCTTTGAAGTCGTCTGATCATCTGTATTGATCTTTTTAACTCATCAAAACCTTTTCTTGATCTAACATTATACGTAAAGAATCTAAAGATATTTTTGTAAACATAATAATATAAAGGGTGATATATATACTACATATATATATATATATATATATTTTTTTATCGGGCAAAAGATGACTCAGACCCATAACCTTTGAACAATAGATAGTGGAGCTCTAACCACTTGAGCTATATCACTTCATCACATATATATACATTTTATTTTTATATATATATTGAAATACACATTTAAAATGTGGGTCGGGTCGGGCCAATATAAAACCCATACCCGACCTGATTATAAACGGATCGGATCCGACCTAACCCGTTTTTAGTACGGGGCGGGTCTGACTTGACCCAAATCTCTCAGGGCGGGATGGGTACCCACGGGTCGGATCAAAACTGCTATCCCTAACTACACTTATCCAGGAGTAACTAATATTTTTGTAAATTTTAAAAAATTTAGCATTTTTTGAAAAAAAAAAAATTCAGCATAATTTCCCCTAAAACTTTGTTATTCTTTTGTAACGTTATAATATCAAGATCCTAATTTAACAAACCGATCTAAACTATCCTTGTTAAAAAACCAATCTAAACTAATTAGTCCAACATAAGATTTTCTACTGACAAATTTCATCCTACTTCATGTTAGGAAATCAATTAAAAGTTCACACGTCATTTAGTATTGTAATTAGAAATCTAGCTTTGCAATAATACAAAACGATTAATCTTCTTAAAAAAATATATAAAATTACTTAAATATTTTTATGGTAATTTTTTTACAAATTTAAAAATTTATACAATAATTAATAAACTAAAATAGTTAATAGTAATATATTTAATTTTGTTAAATATTCTATTTGTGATTTTAATTATATTTAAATGTATTTTGATTTAATAATAAAATGTTAATAAGGATATATATGTAATTTTATGATTATAATATTTTTTATTTTAAATTAAAAAATATTTTTTGTCATTTTATATTCAATAACTTAATAATATATTAATAGGGCGGTCTAGTGTGATTGCATATAACACAGTGTAAACACATTAAGTGGAAGTTATATGTTGAATCAACATTCCAATGATATATAATATATTTTAAGATATCAGGAAGGGATGAGCCTGCCTACCCATAGAAAAGTCCATCTAACAATTATAACTTTAAGAAAAAATCTAACAATATACATTAACAAATTATTTTAATCTAATATATCTAACAATTATAACAAATACAATAATTAATCTGATATAAAATGAATTATTATAACAATTAATCTAATTAACAAATATATATTCTATTCTATCAATTATAACAAATATAATTAATCTAACAATCTAGTATATATATATATATATATATATATATATATATATATTACTTTCACGTTTTCCTTTTCAGGACGTCCCAAGATTATTATCACACCCCATTTATCGAAATAATATTCAATATCAATATCATAACAATATCAATTTTATTTCAAAAATATCACGGATATGTGCCCACACTTATTTATACAATCTGCCAAATTAACAATAATTTAAACCCAATTCATAATAACCCAGCTCAATTAACACTAACTCAAACCATTTACCACTAAACCTATTTACATTCTTAAACCTACCTATACCCCCCTTTTTTTCCTCTCTCTCTCTTCATTCTCGCTCTCTTCCTTGGATTCTCTCACGCACTATTCATCTTTTTCTCAAACCTTCAAATGCTCTCTCTATCTCTCTCACCCTAAACCCTAGCTGCACCTTGATGAGAGTGAATGATTGCATGGTTTTTTAGATGATTCTTTGCAAAAGTGATGAAAAGTGTTAGAGATTGTGCTTAAAGTGTAGAGTATCATTCATTTGCATGAAATGTATTATTGTGTGGAAACTAATGGTTTTGCAAGGTGTTTCGTCTCATTTTCAGTATTTTCGAAGGAATTAGACTGAATCGAGAGTACCGGGATTCAAATGACAACAAGACGAACACGTGGGGTAAAAATAGAGGTCAGAAGCGAAGTTCGGACAAAAAAAAATCCCTGGACCCGACCTAAGGTTGAGCCCGGAGCACCTCGGGTCGAGCTTGAAGCAAGAAATCGAAAATATGGCTATCACAGATAAGCTCGAGTCGAGCTGTAGGACCTCGAGTTAAGGCAGGCCGCTCGACCGAGCACGTCTAAAGCAAGAACATGGACACAACTCTTGAAGCTCGAGTCAATCATTCCGTGCTCGACTCGAGACGCTCGTTTTTCAGATGTCTCCCCATTTAAACATCATTTGATGAAAAACAGAGCATAAGTTAGATTAGAGCGTTACCTTTCAATTTTTGGGCGATTTTTAGATTTCTTAGCTAATTTCCACTTCCTAGCTACTTAGATTAAAGTTTATCGTTAGATTTCCATTAAATTATTGATTATGTTAGAGTTTTATCCATTAGATTAGTCATTTGAAATTATATTTCATTGAAGAAGAATTCTACATTTGTGAAGATTCAAGCATTCAATTTTTATTGCAATTGGCCAAATTGATGATGTTCTCTCTATTTCTCCATCTCTATTGCTTTATTGTTTTGATTATCATGTTGATCATGTTGTTTGCTAGCTCACCCATGGATATTGCTCTTTGCAACATGAGCTAATTCTCTTGTGCTTGGGATAATTGAAATTAGAGATGATTTGATTGCTCTTGCTATAATTGTTGATGATTGTTGTTTAATTGAGATAGTTAAGTACCCTATTATTGATGTGTTGGAACCACCGATCGCCGACTCTATGAAATTATCAGATTCGGGATCGCAGTCACATAAACGCAGCGGATAGAATTGTACCTTTATTAATCGTAATAGGTGAAGACGAACCAGTTCTAAGGTCAGAACTGCGATCGAAGGATGAACCTCGAACCTCACGGTCTTCTGCCGTATTCCTATCCCTTTCCCTTGGACGTCGAGTGGTCGACGATCCTCCAAGGAATCAGAATCCGCCTCTCTCTGATCTCACGTTTTTTCACACGTCTGGAGGCTCTGATGTTAGGGTTTATTTATAGGCTACAACAGGGACCCTAAGGAGGAATTAGGGTTGGGCCTCCTGATGGGCCTAAATATCCTGTGTTCAGTCCGAACACTTTACTTAAGCCCATAAATTATAACTCAGTCCAGAGTTATAATTGAATTACCGTCCTAATCCCATATTATAATATGGGCTCCTTTATTATGTGTACGTTTATTTCCCCGTGTTTAAGATATCGAATGTCCATAAATTAATTAAATTGCTGACAACTTAATTAATTTATATCTAATTCCAAGAGTAGTACCACTCATCTTTATTATTATATCGGATTAAATCCACCTGCAGGGTTACATAATAATCTTTATGAGCTCCTCAAGGGGACATCATCATCCTAAATAATTAGGACACAGATTCCTTCTTTAATCAACATCACACCATATAAACAATGCTATCTCCCAATTCACCGAGCCTATTGATTTAATAAATCTCACCCATTGGCGAATCAAAGAAACATACACTGAGTACACGTGCCCGTTATTATATAGAGATTAAGAAGACGTACATCTATAACAACAGAGGTCTTGTTCTTTTATATAGTCAGTACAAATTGAACAACCTCATATAGTCCTGCTCAATACATACAAAATGTACTAGTATAACTTTATAGTCAAGACGGACTAATACCAAATTACACTACAACCGTTCCAATGGTTTGTCCAAATCCATCTTGGTTGTGAGCTATTATTTATAATCTATAAGGAACTGATAACATGATCTTCTGTGTGACACCACACACCATGTTATCTACAATATAGATTAATCTGGACAAAATAATGATATATATATATATATATATATATATATATATATAACAATCATAAACAATAAGTATTTTGATCATAATGAATCTCATATTAAAAGGATATTCATACTCAAAAAGATATTCATACAAAAGCTAGGCTTATAGTATACATCCTAACATGATGTTTATTGTGCTTCATACATGTTTATCTCCTTTTGATTGGTGTTTGATCAACCTAGCAACAAACGAGAGTTGAGCTAACATGACTAGGGATTAATCGAGTGATAGACGTGTGTGATTGTATGGAGTAGATGCTTCATAACTGTGAGATTCGTTGCATTGAGAATGTTCATAATTAGGCATTATGTGATTAATAGAGATATTGTTGCATGATGTTTATTAGTGATGGAAGGGGAAACTATGGAGAATGAAGAAAGAGTTGGTGAACCTCATGTGGAGGAGGTGAATCTTCATGGAAATGGTAATGGGGGAGTGCAGGAGAACCAAGGAGGCAATGGGCACAATCCACCTTATAATGTGGTGTGCTGTCGCCGGCACCCAAAAATATTTTTAATCCCAAACTAACCTACTAATGCAGTAGGGTAAGTAAGGGGTCGTACCCACAGGGACTCGTTAATTATATTGAATAAATTCGTGTATGGGGGGGGGGAATATTGGATATCTCACTAATACGTAACTTAAACAAAACGTAAAACTAATGTAACGTAACGAATTTGACAACAGATGAGAGAATCAATCTAACCCAAGGATAACCTCCCCTGAAATACTTCTTCGTAATAGCAACTAATACTTCTGTCTTATCTCGAATCTCGCCCCTAAGCTAGTGGTACGACCAAACTAGCCCGAATTGATTCTTAGGTTTAATCAATTAGTGAGTACGATCCCTAATTAACCTATCCAACAAATAACCCCAAAATATGTATCTAGGATTCAATTCATGCAAATGCATTAATGAGCCAAACCAATAGGGTGAACTAGACTATGAAAACGAAATGCTCGAATCATACGATCTAGAACTCGTTGTCCTTAGACCTACAAACTCTATTTGCTACTACGATCACACACATATAATAATTACGGATTATCGCATGTAATCTAGCTACGAACGAATATTAGGCATGCAAGATGATCAGGCTCACATAAACAATAATTCGAACTATGCTTAGCAATTGAACAAACAACGAGAAATATTGGATATCTCACTAATACGTAACTTAAACAAAACGTAAAACTAATGTAACGTAACGAATTTGATAACAAATGAGAGAATCAATCTAACCCAAGGATAACCTCCCCTGAAATACTTCTTCGTAATAGCAACTAATACTTCTCGAATCTCGCCCCTAAGCTAGTGGTACGACCAAACTAGCCCGAATTGATTCTTAGGTTTAATTAATTAGTGAGTACAACCCCTAATTAACCTATCCAACAAATAACCCCAAAATATGTATCTAGGATTCAATTCATGCAAATGCATTAATGAGCCAAACCAATAGGGTGAACTAGACTATGAAAACGAAATGCTCGAATCATACGATCTAGAACTCGTTGTCCTTAGAGCTACAAACTCTATTTGCTACTACGATCACACACATATAATAATTACGGATTATCGCATGTAATCTAGCAACGAACGAATATTAGGCATGCAAGATGATCAGGCTCACATAAATAATAATTCGAACTATGCTTAGCAATTGAACAAACAACAAGAAAAATGATTTAAGACAGAAACATGTTACTATTAAAAACGACGAAGCATCTCAGGTTTTGGCGTCCTTGGATTAGAAAATAGTCTAGCCTCTAAACGAGGCCATGGCATGCACAATCACAGGAAATTATTTTCACAAGAATTACAAAGGTAAAATATTAAAGGTGTTCTCTAGTTTTTCTCTCCGAAAAATCCCAACAACGTTCTGCCCTTTCTTTTTCTTTCCTGCGTTCTTTCTTTTCCTTTCTGCTTCATTTTCTCAAACGTCCAGGTTCATCCCCCTTTCCCTCAAGTTGACTTTTCTCCACATGGAAACAATCAATCTTCTCTATCAATCATTCTCTTTCCATTCTGAGCACACGGCTTTTGATTCTCTACTTCTCAATTTCTATCCCGTGCTCCCAAAATTGCCTAATTTTCTGTATTTAATAAAGAAATGGAACATCACAGTAAAAATGCGACATAATCAATAATAAGTGGAAATAATAGTATTGTGGCACCTAATTGATATTAAAATAAATAATTTAACCACACAAAATACACACAATATTCCACTTATCATAATGCTCAAGTTGACCCTTTCCCTCAAGGGATGTCATCACATCAATTCTCATACCAACAACCATACCCATACCATCCACAAGCTTACTAATATCCATACTATCCACCTCATCCACAACAATTCCCACCATATTACCCACAAATGTCTTATCCACAAGAGCCTAGATATCAAGAGCCTCAATTACGTGAGTATTATGATGGCATTGCAAGGCCAAGGATTGAAGCTAATAATTTCGAGATAAACCCGGCTCTATTGAGGATGTTGAGGGAGAAGCAATTTGAGGGGAGAGATGAAAAAGACTGCCCTCATCAACACATGGCATAATTTTTGGAGATTTCCGACACAACCAAGTACAATGGGGTGTCCGAGGATGCTAAGAAGCTAAGGCTTTTTGCCTTCACTCTCAAGGAAAGAGCCAAGACTTGGCTAAATTCTGTCCCTCCCGGAACGTTCGTATTTGGGAGGACCTTAGCAAGCGATTCCTTATGAAGTTTTATCCACCATCCAAGACGGTTCAAGCAAAAGAGGCCATCTCTCATTTTTGACAAAAGAATGGAGAGACTATACCAGAAGCTTAGGAGAGATATGGGACGTTGCTCATAGCGTGCCCACAACGTGGCTTTCCGGGGGACCAAATAATTATGTAATTTTGCAATGGGCTCATGGATGGTGATAAATCATTTCTCAATGCATGTGTCAATGGTTCGATATGGTCAAAGATGGTGGGGCAAATAAATGAGATCATGGAGAATATTGTCCAAGATTCTTTCCAAGTGATGGTGAATAGAGGAGCTCATCATAGGGTGTCCCATGTAGAGGAGATTGAGTCTATGAAGGCCATGATGATGACAATGATGGATAGATTTGGGGCTCTTACGGTATCACAACAAGGTGGGAATCCTCCACCACTTACTCAAGTGGATAGTTGCCAAAGCCCAATGCTTATAGAAGAGGTTAATTTCATGGGAAGACCTCCTTATCAAGGGAACTATTAAGGCAATTTTCAAGGGGGCTATCAAGGAAATTTTCAAGGTGTAAGGTCATATCAAGCACCCTATCAAAACCGTCCTCAAGGTAATTTGTCTTCTCAACCTCAAGCATCATTTGTGCCTCAACAAGGAGGTCAAGCTCAATATAATGCCAACAAATGGAGAAGACATGAAAACTTTTCATATGCCAATCCACGAGCCGCCGTTCTTTTTTCACCCGGGTTTGATCCAGGAGCCAAACCGCTAAATAATGAAGGAAAGGCTACCACGGAGGAGCTACTTGAGATGATTGCGAAGAGGCTAGAGTATAATGACTCTAGATTGGATGATATTGGAAAGCAAATGGACTCACGATTCAAGACGATTGAGCACCAAGTGGGACAATTGGCTACAACAGTTGAGAAACTATCATCTACAGTGGATCATTTGCAAAATAAAGGGAAATATCTATCTACCACAGAGCCTAATCCAAGAGAGTTTTGTAGTGCCATACAATTAAGGAGTGGTGCTAGATATGAAGGACTGAAAATGCCAAAGGAAGCCCAAGGAGTTGAGAAAGAAGAGGAGAAAGAGGTGATTGAAGAGGGGAGTCAAGTAGAAAAGAGTGTGGTTTTTGAGAAAGAGAAGGGTGAAGAGGATAAAGCAAAGAAAGAAGGGTGCTCGAAGGAAGTTTGGGGAGTAACAATGACTCCCATTCCGATTCCCTATCCACAAAGATTCATGAAGAAAAAGCTAGATGAGGAATTTGGTAAGTTCATGGAGGTGTTCAAGAACTTGCATGTTGATATTCAACTCCTAGATGCCATTGAGAAAATGCCCCATTACAAGAAATTCTTGAGGGAGATTATGTCCAAGAAGATGAAATTGGGTGATAAGGGGACAATCAAGTTGGTGGAAGAGTGCAAGAAAATTCTAGAGTGACATCTTCCTCAAAAGCTTAAGGATCCGGGGAGCTTTGTGATACCTTGTGAGATTGGTGAGAACGGAAAATTACAAGGTTTATGTGACTTGAGAGCAAGTATCAATGTGATGCCTTTATCTATTTCTAAAAGGTTGGAGCTAGGAGAGGTAATTCTCACAACTATTAATCTTCAATTGGCGGATCAATCATATGCTTATCCTCATGCGATTATTGAAGATGTGTTAGTGGGAGTTGACAAGTTTATCTTCCCAGTGGACTTTGTAGTGCTTGATATGAAGGAAGAGATTGAAGCCCCTATAATTCTTGGTAGACCTTTCCTTGCATCCGGGAAGGCGATGATCAATGTGTAGAAAGGAGAGCTTAAATTGAGTTTTAATGGAGAAGAGCTTACATTTTCTAGAGCCCCATTGTTGGAAGATGCTCCAAGTGCTTTGGAGAAGAAGAATGTGACTTTATTGAGATCATTGACTTGTGCCCTCAAAAGGATAGGGATGATTCTAATTCTTCTACTTCTTTAAGTAATAATCATCTTATCTCCTCTTGTAAATCAATTGCTAATAAGTCTTGTGTTTCACTTGTTGATCTTAGGGAGGAGAAGGCTTTACAAGCACTTTTGCTAAAACTGGGAGATGAAGGAAGGAAGAAGGAAGGAGTGAAGAATGTGTCCAAACTTGAGCAAGTGTCAAGTTTGGGGGTGTTAAAAGAGAAAAAGATGGCACAAGAGAGAAAGAAAGAAGGATTCAAGATGGAGATGAAGTCGTATGAAGTGAGTCCAATTGGAGTAGATTGCTAGGAGTGGAGAGACTCGAGGGGAAAGAAGTTTTGATGGTGAAAGAGATACAAAATGGAGGGAAGCTTTTGTTAGAAGACAAGTGGGGATGTTGCCTATTAACAAAGGAGACCTTGGTTAGGCACTATTAGGAAGAAAGTTGTATTTAGTTTTGATGAGTTAAAATGTAAAATAGGATGACGAGCTGAGTATTTTGTATAGAATGCTGATGTAGTAATAATATGTAAATAAAGCTAAGTACAAAGAATAGATAAGGACACAAACTACCAGATGAGGACAAAGAGTCAGATGAGGACAAAAAGTCAGACAATGACGAGAAATCAGATGAAGACAGTCTGAGGAAGACAGATGAGGTCAAGGACGACAAACAGACAGTCATCTAGATTGAAGACTAGGACACAGACAAGGTGAATCAAGACTAAAGAGAAGACAATGAAGTGTGAGAAAATTTCAAGCAATTTCAAGAAACGGTTATAACCAACCAAAAAGAAGTTACAAGATTCAGTTAGTTTGTTATAACTAACTAAAACAGAATCTACAAGGAAGTTACAACTGCCAACGAAGATCTCTATAAATAGGGATAGAAACTAGAGTAGAATTAACTTTGTAATCTTATGAATTCATTGAGCATTTCTCAAACACAAGTAGCATACAACATATTGTAATCACGCGCTAACGTTCTTCACGTTCTTAGTTCTTAGTGTTTATAGAACACTACTCAAATATATCTTCAAGCCATTAGAATTCAGAATTTAGAAAAGAAGATTGTAAGGCTGAAGAACTGCACTGTAAGTAAGTAAGTAAGAAGGAAGAAGAAAGATAGTAAGTAGAGACTCTTCTTCAAGTTGAAGGAGGAGAGTGGACGTAGGATCGTTTGATCCGAACCACTATAAATCATCTTGTTCTTTATTGCTTCCATTTACTTATTTGTTTGTAATCAGTTTCAACTGTTAATCAAAGTTTAATTTCAGAATTATAATCAGACTTATTATCAGATTATTTTTTATCTGTTTAATGTTGAGTTAAAATCGATTTCCGCTGTGTAAACTTTGGTGTCTTGAATTGATTTTCCAGATTTGAAAAAGTGGGAAAATCTATTCAACCCCCCTTCTAGATTTTCCCTAGAAGGCTGTTTCAAGTTTCTCTTTGTAATACTCAACTAATGGGACCAACAAGTGGTATGAAATCAGTGTTAGGCTGTTCTGATATTGATTTTAGGTCTCGATAATGATTCTGAAATTGTTTCTTGATCATCTTCTTCATCTTTATTTCACTAACCTTGCTATTAACAAAGTTGTTGTTGAGTGTTTTCTTATTTCATCATGTCATCTGTAAAAGGCAAGAAGTCTAGGAGCTTACCTGAATTTTCGATTGAAGAATATGATTACTGGAAATTCAGGATGGAGAACCATCTCAAGGTTATTCATGACAGAATGAAAGAGGTTCTTGAAGAAGAACCCATCAAATTCTATCATGGAGGGACCAACGATGGTACTGCGGCAGCTGAGACTAGAGTCAGACAAGAAAAGAAGAGTTCTGAGCTGACTAGTGATGAAAGGAAAATTCGTAACTTGGATTAAGTGGCTAGGACTGAAATCATAGAAACTCTTAGCAAAGATTGGATTGAAAAGGTCAAGAGGTGTAAATCGGCTAAGGAGATGTGGGAGACCCTTGCCAATGTGTGTGAAGGATCAGACCAGGTAAAAGAAAATAAGTTGCAATCAGTGTTACGTGCTTTTGATACATTTAAGATGAAGGAGAATGAAACAATAGATCAGTTGGATGTGAGATTAACAAATCTTCTTAATAAAGCAGCTGATTTAGGAAAGAATTATTCAGAGAAGGAGATTAACAATAAAATACTCAGATCTTTGACCAAGAGATGGAGAGAAAAGTCAAATATCCTAAAAGTAACCCAAAACTTATCTTCTATTACTGATCCTACTTTATTTTCTCATCTAAAAGCTTTGGAATATGATATCTAGATAGAAGATGAGGAAGACGAGATGGAGTCAAGCACCTCGTCTAAGTCTGTTGCTTTTGTCAACAAGGAGGACAAGACAGCAGCTGAATCAGTAGGAGCTGACTTATCTCTTAAGGAGCAAATGGCATTGCTCACAAAAAGGTATGATAAATTGAGAATGAAATATAAACGTAATAAGCTGAGGTTTGCAGGAAAGGATAGATCCAGATCAGGATCAAGAAGAAAGGAGGATGACTCAACTGATGATGATAAGAAAAAGAGCCAGACAAGAAGGTTCAGATCACCTGCAAAAAGGAATCCTACCAGTCCTAAGTCAGATAGGGGTGATACTTGTTACACTTGTAACAAGCCAGGATATTTCAGTTATGATTGTCCACAGCTGACTCCTAAGGAACGAGAAGAGAAAAGAAAGAAAAGAGATAGGAGATTTGCAGATCAAAGAGCTCTTCTGGCTGAAGAAAAAGAATCAAGAAAGTCATCGTCATCTTCATCATCCTCATTTGATTTTGGATCAGACGATGAAATTTGTCTAATGACCAAAGAGGTAGTCTATTACTCTTCCTCTGATAATGATTCATATAAATCTGTTTCAGATAATGATCAAACTGTCATTCAAGGATTATTGAAAGATCTAAAGATGTCTCTGAATGCTTATAAACAATTAGAGACAGAAAATTTGACTTTAAAAGATCAGATTCAGATTCTAGTCAAAGGCAAGCAGGTTGTGAACTACTCTGAGTCTGAGGAAACATTTAAAGGGGGAATGTTTACCCCAGGCTGAGGCCAGTACATCAGCCAGTTTGTCTGAAAGATTTATAATGAATTAAAATCTTTAAAAGACAAATTTGAAATGGTTTGTACTGAGAATGAGTTAATTAAGAAGGGCAATGAGAAGCTTGTCTTCAAAATGAGCCAACTTAATAACTCACAGTCAGTTATATACCACATCTTTAGCACTTCACAAAAATCCCATGATAAGACAGGTCTTGGTTATGATAAGAATAATAAATCAGGTATTCAAAAATCAAGGAAATTTGTGAAGGCATCTGAAACTTCAAAAGAAATTAAAATTGGTCCTTGGAAACCACTTAGTCAGATAAGGACTGCATCTCCCAATTTGAAAACCAAAATTCAGTTGAGGACTCCATACCAGACTAAGAGGATTCCAAGAACTAAGATAAGAAGAAATTCTTATTACAGTTCTTTTGATGGGAGAAGTAGATGCTATCTCATTTTTCCTAAGTTCAAGAAAGTCTCTAAATCTGAATACAATAAACTATCATTTAAATGTGATGTGTTTGTAGACAGATTTGGTAGACAGATCAAATCTGATTTATTATTGAACAATGAGATGTTTGTTTGGTTACCCAAAATGATTTTTGACCTTCAAGGACCCAAGATCACTAGGGTACCTCATACCTGATCTGTTTTACAGGAATCACAGGGACTATCACTTAAGGAGGAGATTCTAGCTTCAATTTGGTACATAGACAGTGGTTGTTCACAACATATGACTTATAACAAGAAGCTATTATCAAACTTTCTAAATATAGATGGTCCTAGAGTTCTTTTTGGAGACAACAATTGTGGACAAACTAAGGGAGTTGGTACCTTGATTATAAGGGATGTCCAGGTATCTGAGGTGTATTTTGTAGAAGGTTTAAAGCATAATCTGTTATCTGTTTTTCAACTCTGTGACAAAGGCTTTCTTGTAAAATTTTCTAAAGATAAATGTGATATCATAGATAGCTCCTCAGATAAGGTACTTCTAACTGGCTTCAGACATGGTAATGTCTGGCTAACTTTAATAGTTGTCCCAAAGATACATGTCTGGTAGCTAAGGGTGGAGATGACCTCAGCTGGCTATGGCACAAGAGGCTTAGTCATCTGTACTTCAAAAACCTTAGTAAGCTAGCTAGAAAGAATCTTGTTAAAGGACTACCTGAGAAATTATGCTCAACTGATCTGAAATGTGATGCATGTCAAAAAGGTAAACAACCCAGACACTCATTTAAAAGTATTAACACTTCCTCATCTGAAAGAGTTTTACAACTCCTTCATCTTGATCTGTTTGGACCTGTTTCACCTCTCAGCTTTAGTGGAAGGAAATATACTCTTGTTGTTGTTGATGATTTTTCTAGATACACTTGGGTAATATTCCTTTTCAAAAAGAATGAGACTGTGAACAAGATCCCTGATCTGTTGAGACATGTTCAAAATGAGAAAGGTGTTAATATTGTTAAAATTAGGAGTGATAAGGGCACTGAATTTTTAAATTCTTGTTTATCTAACTTTTTAAATGAGAGTGGCATAGTTCATGAGACCTCATCAGCCAGAACACCACAACAAAATGGAGTAGTTTAAAGAAGGAAAAGAACACTCAAAGAAGCAGCCAGGAGCATGCTAGCCGAATATGGAACCCCTCACAGGTTCTGGGCTGAGGCCATCAATACTGCCTGCTATACCCAGAACAGGTGCTTGCCAGTTAAAAGTAAGGGTAAGACTCCATATGAGATCTTGAAGGGTAAGATTCCAAGAATCTCATATTTTCGGGCTTTTGGTTGTAAATGCTTCATCCATAACAATGGGAAGTCTAAACTGAGAACCTTTGATGCTAAGGCAGCTGATGGAATATTCTTGGGATATTCCAACACTTCCAAAGCTTTCAGAGTCTTCAACAAGACAACTCTTTGTGTGGAAGAAACTCATCATGTGGTTTTTGATGAAATGCATTCTTTTTCAGATAAAGTGAATCAGATTACAAATGATCTAGATAAAATTGAACTAACCAAAACTAAACATAGAACAGTCTATCTGCCTAGTCTTAATTCAGATTCAGATGAAGAAGAATCTTCATCTGAAAATCAGAAGGCAACCCCTCTCCAGACTACATCTGAGGAGACACCCTTGACATCAGCTGATCAGCCAGGGTCAGCAGATGAAGGGGGAATGTCTGCTCAGGCAGAGTCAGATGAGTTGCCTGCTGAGTCTCAAGATGAGGATCCTTCTACTCAAATAGGCAAGAGGATGAGAAGTTATCATCCAACTGACCAGATCATTGGCGACCCATTCAGTAGTGTGCAGACACGAACTATGGTTGATTCCTAAAGTCTGTTCAGCTGTTATGTATCACTTCTTGAACTCAAGTCTATTGAGGAGGCTTTATCAGATCCAAACTGGATAACAGCCATGCAGGAAGAACTGCATCAATTCGAAAGACAAAATGTTTGGGAATTAGTGGAAAGACCCTTACATAGAAAGATTATAGGCACCAAATGGGTGTTTAAGAAAAAAACAGATGAAAACAACGTTATTGTTCGTAATAAGGCAAGATTGGTAGCTCAAGGTTACTCACAGTCTGAAGGGATAGACTATGATGAAACCTACGCTCCAGTTGCCAGATTAGAAGCAATAAGGCTGTTTTTGGCATTTGCCGCTTATAAATCTTTCAAAGTCTTTCAGATGGATGTCAAGTCTGCCTTCCTAAATGGTGTGTTACTTGAGGAAGTCTATGTGGAGCAGCCTCCTGAGTTGAAGATCAATAACAAGGTCTATAAACTCAATAAGGCCCTATATGGACTGAAATAAACACCCAGGGCTTGGTACGATACCTTATCTGAATTTCTGATTTCAAATGGATTTTCAAAAGGTAAGATAGATTGGACTTTGTTTAGAAAGGAAATAGATGGTAACATCTTGTTGATTCAAATTTATGTAGATGACATTATATTTGGTTCACCTAATCTGTCTTTGTGTGAAGAATTCAGTATTCTCATGAAAAATAGGTTTGAAATGTCTATGATGGGTGAATTAACATATTTTCTAGGCTTACAGATTAAACAGACGAGTAAGGGTATATTCATACATCAGACTAAATATGCTAAGGACCTTATAGAGAAATTTGGGATGACTACTAGTAGGGAAGTTAAAATACCTATAGCAACTAACTTTTCTATGGATTCAGATGAGCAGGGGATACCCACAGATGCAACGGAGTATCGTGGACTGATTGGATCCCTTCTCTATCTCACAGCAAGTAGGCCAGACATAGCTTTTGCAGTTGGGGTAAGTGCATGATTCAAATCTAATCCCAAGAAAACTCATCTGGAGACTGCTAAAAAAATCCTCAAATATCTCAAAGGGACTTTACAAGTTGGGTTGTGGTACCCATCTGATGACAACTTTGAGCTGGCAGGATATTCAGACTCAGATTTTGGAGGATGTAAGATTGATAGGAAATCCACTTCTGGAACTTGTCAATTCTTAGGCAACAAATTAATTTCTTGGCTATCTAAGAAACAGACATCTATTGCCACCTCCACAACTGAGGCTGAATACATGGCAGCTGGGAGTTGTTGCTCTCAACTCCTCTGGATTAGTCAACAGCTTAGGGACTATAACATTCAAACATCATCTATTCCTATTTACTGTGATAGTAATAGTGCAATAGCCATGACATACAATCCTGTTCTACACTCTAGGTGTAAACATATTGACATCAGACATCACTTCATTAGAGATCATGTAGAAAAGAATGATATTAGGATAGAAAAGATAGCCACAGAATCTCAGAGAGCAGATCTTCTTACAAAACCTTTAGGTGAGTCTAGATTTAAAGAATTGTGTTTAGAATTAGGATTACTTGATGCTTCTTTGGCTGATTTTTAAATTGCTTCTGTTTGCATCTTTTATTTGTTTTCCTTCTTTCTTTTCTTTCTTTAATAAATGTCTAAAATGAATTATCAGACTAGATATGTGTTAAAGGACAATCAGGTAGTTGATATCATTGATCTCCTTCTTAGGAATCAAGAATCAAGGATTAGTCATATTGACCTTATCTGACTTGATAATTACTTATCTGACATCAGGTAAATCAGACAAGGACACAATAGTCAGCTGGTTTCTTTGAAAACAGATGATTATCTGCATCCTATCTAACTTACCTCGACTACTAATGGTTTTATTGATTTCATTTGCAGGAACAGGTATATCAACATTATTAGATCAGCTTAAAACTTCTAATCTGATAAAAACCTCCCCTTTTGTTCACTCATTTCTTGAAAAATAAGAAACAAAGTTCGATAAACAATTCTCAACATAAGACAAGGGCTCCTTATCCAAATAATCATGAAACAGACAATGATGCGATTAATCCAGACAAGGTGGAAGTATCAGGAAGTATATTCTAACTTTTTCTCTTATAATAAAATTATGCATATTAGTTCATATGTTCAATATATGAATTTAATATCATAATCATATTATTTCTTCAAAAATGAATTTACTCAGTTTAAAAAATAAATAAAAAAATATATTTTGTTTTACAAAATAAAAAGATAAGGGTTCCGATTTTGTTTTATTAAAAATTGTATACTTTTCATTTTATCTCTCGAATTAACTGAAAAGTAATTCTCAAATAAGTAACTCTGTGTTAGAAAGAAGTTACTACGGACCCGAAATTTTATCAAATAAAGTTTTGAATTACATTGAGTAACATTCACGCGCTGGAAATGGAGGCGGCCTCTAAAATATGAACCGTCAAAGTATCACGCGCGACATATTTAATATTATTCTCTGTGCTTTTCAAAATTAATTGTCATAATTGCATTAATGGTGACTCGAAAGCCTATATTTACACTTTTTCAGTCAATTATGAGTTTTATAATTATTTATTATTATATTCTTCCATATAAATAGGAGTACGTGTGCATAATTTTACTTACGCACACATAAAACTCTTTCATTTTTCTCTCAAACTTTTCCTTTCCCTCCCAAAACTTTATACACTCTTCAATGGCGGACACGAAGAAATCAAACATCACATTCGAATATGATCTCACTTCTATCAGAGAAAGAACGAAGTCCGAGATGTATGTTGAATGAGATATTTCCAATGATCCCGAGACTAGAGAGATTCAACAGTTGCTTGAGTCAAGAGGGTTGAAATAGTATTGTATAATGAAGCCTTCAAGGAACTTAACCCTTGATGATCTTTCTGCTGAATTTCTAACCAGGGCAAAGGCTACTGAAACTGGTTTAGAATCAAAGGTCCGAACTAAAGGGAAGAAGAAGAAGGTGGTGGTGTCAATTGAAGATTTGGGTGAAATCTTCGGATTAAGTACTGATGGGGTAAATCCGTTCACTTACAAAGCATCAGAGTATTTGGAGAGTTTTTGATTAATAGCGAGGAGAACACACCAGAATACGACGGCGAATTTGAAAAGGCCGATGTTGAAATGGCGGTACAGATTACTGATGCTTATTCTGACAAAATGTATTCTAGGAGAACAGTAGAGCCACGATGGCCTGATGAAGCCGAGATTGTGTTGCCTTAGGGCTATAGTCAATGGGGTTGAAGTGAATGGGGCTAGGGTAGTATATTCACGATTAATGGAGAAGAAAAGATTTGTTAATACCCCAGTCTCAAAGGAGTTGATGAGATGGTCCTTAACGAAAATCACGAGTATGATGGCCAGAATCACCATCATCCTCGAACACAAACTGGGTGCAGACAACCTTGATTGGAAGGAGGGTGTAAAGAAGTACACCAAACATAAGAGGTTATTGGTCAAAGATGAAAAGATCTTTAGACCATCTGAATCGGAAGGAGACGAGGACGTCCCAGCTCTGCCACCAGCACAGAAAAAGAAGGCTTTCAAATCCAAGACTAAGAAAGTTAAGACAGTGGTGGAGGATGAGTCCTCGTCTGCGGAGACAGAGGAAGAAGCAGAGGAGGAAAAAGAAAAGACAGCTTTCCAAGGGGGAAGTGTCTCAGCTGAGGCTGTCGGAGTGTCAGGGCAGGAAGAAAGGGTAGTCATCTCATCTGGAGATGATCCCGAGGAAGAGCCAGCTCAGTCTTCATCATCATCTTCCTCTTCTGAGGATGAAGAACCCTAACCCTCCTCATCCCAATCTGGCGATGAAGAGGCAGACAAGACCGCTGCCTCCGAGCCTCCAAAACGGTCCACTCCCATAAGTCCAAAACAACCTCAACCAACATCAGATGAGCCCTTCACCTTTCTAACCTCAACTTCCTCAACCTCACCTGAACCAAATCTTTACCTAAATCTTCCCAACCCCACAGGAGAAATTGGACCTACTGAATTATCCCTTCGAATCCTTGGAAAAAGATACCTACTGAGAAAGGAGTCAGCTTTGGCAGATGAGCCTGATCTCCTAAAAGAATTAGTTGATGTTTATCTTCTAAGAAGAATCAGATTAGGATCTTTTGAGGAGACGGGGATTCTTATCAATGAAGCTGGGGGAAATAATCTCGCTATCTGGGAGAAAACAGTTCTCAAGAAAGCCCGGCTGGAATCATTTCAAGATATCATTTCTGAAAATAATTTCTTTTACTATATTCTGCAATGGGTATACCTAGGAGATATGCAACCCGAAGAAATAAAGGAGAAAACAGATGAGGAAAGCAGAAGGCTGGGGAGATGGAGAGGAAGGGGACTGAGGAGAAAATGGAGGTGGAAAAAGAGGCAGAGGATGTGACTGGTGGAGCTGCCGATGAGCCAGCTGAGATGGATACAACTGAGGAGGCACAAACAGAGCAGGTGGAAGGGCAGTTGCCAGTGGAGGGAGAATCATCTAAGCCAGCTACTAAGATGCATTGGGCAGATTCTCCTCCAGCTGCTGTGGAAGCTGAAGTGCCAATAGAGGAGATAGATTTAACTCTATCTTCTCCATCTGAAGAAATTGCAATGCCCTCAACCTCTGCGTATGTATCCGAGGTGGAAGCTTTAAAAGAGGAGGTAGCCAGTTTGAAGAGGGCATGTCTGAGTGCCTTTCAACTCGTTCCAAGTGTCATTTCATCTTCAATCAAGGAAAATGTAGAGGCTGCAATACACGAGAAGACAAAAATTGACCTCTACTTTTTCGGAATCAGACACGAGGAGAACATGGCCAAGGTTAAGCAGCAGATTGCTGAAGAAGAGAAGGCTCAAGGAGAATGGGTCAGACAGTATGTCTTAAATGCATATTCTCAGATCAGAGACACTGTCGAGGACCAGGTCAAGGAGTCATGGACTGCAAAGGAGGCGTCCTTTTCTCAAGTACTAAAGATGAGCTTGGCCATGGAGAAAGATAGGCAGACAAATATTCTAAAGCAGTATCTGGAAGGAGAATTCAGACACGCTGAGATAGTGCATAAGAAGAGATATGATCAGCTTGAGCTGAAGACAGGATTTGTCAGGAACGAGCTCTTGGGGCAAATTGAACAAGTTGCCACTATCTGCAATACCCGATTTGTTGATGTCAAAAAGGGGGAAGATAGTGAGCTCAAGAAAAGAGTAGATGTTCAAGATGATAAGATCATGGCCTTGAGCATGAAAGTAGATGAGCTGACGGAGGAGCTACTGAAAGCTGAGGACGCTAGGAAGAAAGATGCATAAAATAAGTCTCAGTTATTATTGAGAAGGATCAGACGAGGATCAGGTGGAGTCGGGGTCGAGGAAACTGAACCCACAATATCTGAAGCAGAAGGTCCTCCAGTGTCTGACCCTGTTCCCTTCAAAACTATCACATCTCCCTCTGAGACATCCAAAGCAGCTGGGAAAGCTAAGGCCTCAAGCCAACTTCAGAAAACTCAAGCTGAGATTGAAGAAGAAGAGAAAATCAAAAAGAGAAAGAGGGAAAAGGTGGCCAAGTACAAAAGAAGAGATGCCAAGAAGAAAAGGGAACAAGAAAAGGCAGCTGGAAAATCATATGATAGGAAGACAAGGAAATGAGTTTAGATGTCAAAAAATAAGGAAGGAGAAGAGGTTTTTCGCCCATTTCATCGGACAGATGCTGTGCCCAAGGAAATCCTTCCCATGGATGAACAAGCCAGATGGAGAGCTTATGAAGGGGAATGGATATTCCTGTTTCACGTCTACAAAAAGATCACTTGGGGCACAGATGAAAATATAGCATTCCATGAATGGCTGGAGGCGAAGGATCTCAACTTCTACCAATACCTGATTGACCTCGGAGATACTGAATTCAACGTGGATATAGTTGTACCAGCTTATTCAACGATGTCTGCTCCGCTTACACAAGATGGTCGCTTGGATAGAGAGAAGGTGAAGCAAATGTTGATCCAAGCTGAGACAGTTGCCGACTTGGCTGAAGGAGGGGAGATATTGAGTTTGAAGAAGCGTGTCTCCGAATGGATGTCTATTCCAGAAGAAGACAGATTGTATGACTAAATCTAATATCTCATGATCTTTATCTGATAATCTAAGAAAGTGCAAATATGTGTTATATCTCATGTGAATACACTTTTGAACTACTCTTATGAATCTGATGTTTTAACTAACTTGCTTTGATTTTAATCTTCTAATCGATTCTTGGAATAATTTTTCAAAATTAACTTGACTAAAATTTATAATACTAAGTCATATGTAATTCACTAATTTTGATTATCTTGTTTGCTTTTGTCCCATTACAAGAAGTTCTTGAGGGAGATTATGTCCAAGAAGATGAAATTGGGTGATAAGGGGACAATAAAGTTGGTGGAAGAGTGCAAGAAAATTCTAGAGTGACATCTATCTCAAAAGCTTAAGGATCCGGGGAGCTTTGTGATACCTTGTGAGATTGGTGAGAATGGAAAATTACAAGGTTTATATGACTTGAGAGCAAGTATCAATGTGATGCCTTTATCAATTTTTAAAAGGTTGGAGCTAGGAGAGGTAATTCTCACAACTATTAATCTTCAATTGGCGGATCAATCATATGCTTATCCTCATGCGATTATTGAAGATGTGTTAGTGGGAGTTGACAAGTTTATCTTCCCAGTGGACTTTGTAGTGCTTGATATGAAGGAAGAGATTGAAGCCCCTATATTTCTTGGTAGACCTTTCCTTGCAACCAGGAAGGCGATGATCAATGTGTAGAAATGAGAGCTTAAATTGAGTTTTAATGGAGAAGAGCTTACATTTTCTAGAGCCCCATTGTTGGAAGATGCTCCAAGTGCTTTGGAGAAGAAGAATGTGACTTTATTGAGATCATTGACTTGTGCCCTCAAAAGGATAGGGATGATTCTAATTCTTCTAATTCTTTAAGTAATAATCATCTTATCTCCTCTTGTAAATCAATTGCTAATAAGTCTTGTGTTTCACTTGTTGATCTTAGGGAGGAGAAGGCTTTACAAGCACTTTTGCTAAACCCGGGAGATGAAGGAAGGAAGAAGGAAGGAGTGAAGAATGTGTCCAAACTTGAGCAAGTGTCAAGTTTGGGGGTGTTAGAAGAGAAAAAGATGGCACAAAAGAGAAAGAAAGAAGGATTCAAAATGGAGATGAAGTCGTATGAAGTGAGTCCAATTGGAGTAGATTGCTAGGAGTGGAGAGACTCGAGGGGAAAGAAGTTTTGATGGTGAAAGAGATACAAAATGGAGGGAAGCTTTTGTTAGAAGAAAAGTGGGGATGTTGCCTATTGACAAAGGAGACCTTGGTTAGGCACTATTAGGAAGAAAGTTGTATTCAGTTTTGATGAGTTAAAATGTAAAATAGGATGACTAGCTGAGTATTTTGTATAGACATCTGATGTAGTAATAATATGTAAATAAAGCTAAGTACAAAGAATAGATAAGGACACAAACTACCAGATGAGGACAAAGAGTCAGATGAGGACAAAAAGTCAGACAGTGACAAGAAATCAGATGAAGACAGTCTGAGGAAGACAGATGAGGTCAAGGACGACAAACAGACAGTCATCTAGATTGAAGACTAAGACACAGACAAGGTGAATCAAGACTAAAGAGATGACAATGAAGTGTGAGAAAATTTCAAGCAATTTCAAGAAATGGTTATAACCAACCAAAAAGAAGTTACAAGATTCAGTTAGTTTGTTATAACTAACTAAAACAGAATCTACAAGGAAGTTACAACTGCCAACGAAGATCTCTATAAATAGGGATAGAAACTAGAGTAGAATTAACTTTGTAATCTTACGAATTCATTGAGCATTTCTCAAACACAAGTAGCATACAAAATATTGTAATCACGCACGAACGTTCTTCACGTTCTTAGTGTTTATAGAACACTACTCAAATATATCTTCAAGCCATTAGAATTCAGAATTTGGAAAATAAGATTGTAAGGCTGAAGAACTGCACTGTAAGTAAGTAAGTAAGAAGGAAGAAGAAAGATAGTAAGTAGAGACCCTTCTTCAAGTTGAAGGAGGAGAGTGGACGTAGGATCGTTTGATCCGAACCACTATAAATCGTCTTGTTCTTTATTACTTCCATTTACTTATTTGTTTGTAATCAGTTTCAACTGTTAATCAAAGTTTAATTTCAGAATTATAATCAGACTTATTATCAGATTATTTTTTATCTGTTTAAAGTTGAGTTAAAATCGATTTCCGCTGTGTAAACTTTGGTGTCTTGAATTGATTTTCCAGATTTGAAAAAGTGGAAAAATCTATTCAACCCCCCTTCTAGATTTTCCCTAGAAGGCTGTTTCAAGTTTCTCTTTGTAATACTCAACTAGTGGGACCAATAGGCACAAGGACCCTCCTATCCCAAAAGAAGTGCCTAACATTCTTGAGAAAAGGGGAGTATGAACTCATTGAGTTCCGTCCGGCATAGGACGTTAAACCTTGCGCTAGATGGGAGGCAACCCATCCTTTTCTTGCTTTCTTTTGTTTGTGTGTTTTTCTTGCTTTGAATAATTGTGGCTTGTGATCTTTCTAGGAAGTGAGAAGTGCTAGGAGGCTTGATGAGTCCTATATGCTTGAAGGAAAGGTGGATTTTGAAGGCTTTATGGTACAATACTTGATCTCAAACTTAGACTTGTCTAAGTTTGGGGAGGTGTTCTTCTTTTCTTGCCTATCTTTTGTGCTCTTGTATATAATTTTGGGGTGTGATGTACTTTGAGCTTTAATTGTGGATTTCTTGCATATATTTGAGTATATTTGTTGAAAAGATGATTTATGGAGTTTGTGCTTGAGATTATGTACTTATGCATTTGTGCTTGATTGGAGGATGAATTCAACTTTTGAAGTGATCATGAGTTGATGTATGGCTTGAAGCTAGCATGATTGATAGTTGTGTGATGATGAATGTGATTGAAAATGTTTAATTCATTGCTCAATTTAAGCCCGTGAGTTTTTGTGACTTAAGAAATGTACATCTTATACGGTTGAATTCCTTTGTAAGTGCATCATTTATGGATTTATATGCTAGAACGTGCCCTTGGACTTGTTGAAATTGATCTTTGTGTGATTTCATGAATATGATAAGAGGCCATGTTTGACATGAGAAGTCACTTAGCCAATTTTTTTCCCACAAAAAATATTTGATTTCTTTAGTGAGCCATTTTGAGCCTAGTGTCCTTATTCTTTGGCAATCCAAGTGAAATTGAAGTCATTTTGTCTATTTTTATGAGCCTTATTGTCCTATGTTTAGTAAAGCTTGATTGTTGGCTAGAAGATGGTGCTTTGTATGAAAAGTGTGGTGGAATGATGATGAGCTAAGTTGATTGTGGAGAAAAAGAAGAAAGAAAGGTTGAGATGTGAAAAAAAAAATTGAACTGAGGAGAAAATTGTGAAAGTGAAAAAGAAAAAGAAAAATTCAATTTGTGAGCTTACATGAAAGAAAGCTCAAAAGAAGGGTGGTGTATGAACTTTGAAAAGCATGAAGAAGAAAGATTTGATTGTTAAAGAATTGGAAGAGAAGTGTAATGAATTGCTTAGTTAACTTTCAAGTTCTCTACTAATTGTGAGTCACTCTTACCTAAATTCATCCACCCATTCCAAAGAACCTACATTACAACCTTGATAAAAGACCTCTTTGATTCATGATTGAAATATAAAAGAAAATAATGGAGAGTGAGTCCTTTGACAAGCTTATGGGATGCATGTTCGTGAATTGATGATTGAGTGACATTTAACCTTTATACACTTGAAAGATGAGAGAAACACTCCATGGAAGGAGCACTGATGTGAGCATTGGATTTTGCATTTGTTTGAGCATGATTCATTGTGATTGCTAGTTGAGAGTTTGCATTGATACTTGAGTTCATTGATATGTTTGATTGTCCTATTTTTCTTCTATGGTGCCATGAGACATAATTGCAATCATTTCACTATTTTGTGCCTAATTGTTTCGTTGCTCGAGGACGAGCCACATCTTAAGTTTGGAGGTGTTTGATGAGAGTGAATGATTGTATGATTTTTTAGGTGATTCTTTGCAAAAAGTGATGACAAGTGTTAGAGATTGTGCTTAAAGTGTAGAGTATCATTCATTTGCATGAAATGTATTATTGTGTGGAAACTAATGGTTTTGCAAGGTGTTTCGTCTCATTTTTAAGATTTTCGGAGGAATTAGACTGAATCGAGAGTACCGGGATTCAAATGACAACAAGACGAACACGTGGGGTGAAAATGGGGGTCGGAAGCGAAGTTTGGACCCACAAAAATCCCTGGACTCGACCTAAGGTCGAGTCCGGAGCACCTCGGGTCGAGCTTGAAGCAAGGAATCGAAAATATGGCTATCACAGACCAAGCTTGAGTCGAGCTGTAGGACCTCGAGTCGAGGCAAGCCGCTCGACCGAGCACGTCCAAGGCAAAAATGTGGACACGATTCTTGAAGCTCGTGTCGAGCTTCTCGAGCTCGACCCAAGGCGCTCGTTTTTCATATTTCTCCCCATTTAAACACCATTTGATGAAAAATAGAACATAAGTTAGATTAGAGCAGTCTTTTAGTTTTTGGGTGATTATTAGAGTTCTTAGCCAATTTCCACTTCCTAGCTACTTAGATTCAAGTTTATAGTTAGATTTCCATTAATTGTTGATTAGATTAGAGTTTTATCCATTAGATTAGTCATTTGAAATTGTATTTCATTGAAGAAGAAGTTTACATTTGTGAAGATTCAAGCATTCATTTCTTATTGCAATTGGCCAAATTGGTGATGGTCTCTCTATTTCTCTATCTCTATTGCTTTATTGTTTTGATTATCATGTTGATCATGTTGTTTACTAGATCACCCATGGATTTTGCTTTTTACACCATGGGCTAATTCTCTTGTGCTTGGGATAATTGAAATTAGGGATGATTTGATTGTTCTTGCTATAATTGTTGATGATTGTTGAGATAGTTAAGTACCCTAATTGTTGATGCTTATTGTGCTTCATACATGTTTATCTCCATTTGATTGGTGTTTGATCATCCTAGCAATAAATGAGAGTTGAGCTAACATGATTAGGGATTAATCAAGTGATAGACGTGTATGATTGTATGGATTAGATGCTTCGTAACTGAGAGATTCGTTGCATTGAGAATGTTCACAATTAGCCATTATGTGATTAATAGAAATATTGTTGCATGATGTTTATTGCTTACTATCTTGATTGAACTTCAATTTGAGGCAATTATAGTGGTGTTGAATGACTCCTTAGTTGAGATTATCCTAAGCACCCATTCTCCACTTGTATTTCGTTGAAAGTTAGTCTAGCTTGTTACTTGTTATTAGCTTAATTCATTACTTGATTGATTGCTTTTGGTATTTCATCCTTGTGTTAGTAGATTGATTAGTTGAAAATCGGATTTAGCTTAAATAGTCATAATTGGCTTGCATCCTAGGGCTTCATTGCATTTCACATCTCATGGGTTCGATAATTTGATTGGGTCGTAATAATACTTGCATGGAAAATACTTTAATCACACCTCTCCAACCTCAAATGCTCTCTCTCTCTCTCTCTCTCTCTCTCTCTCTCTCTCTCTCTCTCTCTCTCTCTCTCTCTCTCTCAATCCTAGCCGCTCTCTCTCTGTCTCTCAATACATTTTCAATCTGGTAGTCTAGATGTCTGGTAATTTTCGATCTGAGTCTATTAGGGTCGATTCTGGCTACGAATATCTTTTTGGTTGATTCTTGTGTCGAATCCTTTGGGGCTAATTCTATTTTCGATTTATATGTGGCAAAATCTGGTTCCAAGTCTATTGGGGCCGATCCTAGTTTCGAGTCATCAGTGCCCGATTCTATGAGTGAAGCTGTGATACCCTTTGACCTTCGGTTGGAGAAGACATCTAGCTTTTGTAACGATATTTGTGGTCCCCGATTCTTAGGATGAAAATATGGTTAGTGATTTTAAATAGAAAAAGTCTACAATTTTCAATTAGAACCTGGATGAGGATAGCAGAAGAATGAGATGGAAAAGACTATATTTGAATACACATGTATATGGTGTCCAGGTTATAGGTACTCTTATCATTATCTTCGATATGCATGTATGTTTATTTAAATCCATGTGATGATGGTTTATGATGATTTATGTTTTGATGATGTGTATGATTATGTATGGGGATGGGTATGATTCTGGTATGTATGCATGTTTTTTTAAATCCCATTGATGATTGTGTATGATGATTCATGTTCTAAGGATTAGTATGATTCTCATATGTATGCATGTTTGTTTAAATTCTTGTAATGATGATCTGGTATGTATGCATGTTTGTTTACAAGGGTCTATGATGGTGGTTTGTGATGATTTATGATTCTGGGGGATTTTAATAATCATATATGAGGGTCTGTATGGTAGTTTGTGATGATTTATAATTCTTAGATATTTAAATAATCATGTATGGGGTCTGTGATGGCGGTTTGTGATGATTTATGATTTGAGGTATTTAAATAATAATATATGGTGGTCTGTGATGATTTTACCTTCTGTGTATCTTATTTGATGGCATTAATAGTCACCACTAGGTTTTTCTAGTTTGGAGACTTAATTCTTGTATGTGTTAGTCATCATTAGGTTTTCCTAGTTTAGAGACTTTATTCTTGCTTGTGTTAGTCACCACTAGGTTTTTCTAGTTTGGGAGACTTTCATGTTAATATTATTCACCACTAGAGAGTTCCTAGTTTGAAGACTTAATCCCTGTTGTGATGAAATTAACTTCTGAGGGTTGTGGTATTTTAAAAAACCAAAAAAAGACAAAAAAATAATTTCAAAATAAACATGGTTTCATTTCACTTGTTTGCTGAATTAAACATGAGTTCAAAATAACCCAAAAGTTACAAATGTTGTCATATGTTTAATCTGCAAACATTCTCATCTTTCTACATACCAAAAACTAATCCAAAAAGGTTTTTCAAAAACTGTCCAAAAATAAATCTCACTTTCTACATTCCCATTTTTAACATTTCACTTTCTACATTCCCATTTTTAGCATCCTAACCCAAACATTAGGTCACTTCATCCACTTGCTCAGCTTCAATGATGAACTGAATACATTCCTTTACAATAACTTCATCAATTGTTAGATTCATTGGTAATATTTCCTCCCTTAAAAGTGCATCCTTGCTCATATGTGGCAACTTATAGTTATTGTGACCCTTAGTCTTCATGATCTCAACCAAACATGAATCTAGACTTAGAAAAATTTTCTTAACTGTGATGGCTGTTAAGTTTTGAAAAAGACATCAACACATTTTTTACTAAGTCATACACATTATAATAAGTTGTGTCAGCTTGAAGTCATGATTAAATTGTCCTGAACCAACCCAACTCTAAAATATTTGTATCTGGTGAATTTGGAGGCTGGCATACAAGCAATATGTTGAACCCCCTGAATTTGCTGCTACTCTAAAATCTGAATCATTGTTATTTATGTGTGACTTTGTATTACCTTGTTGTATGATAATATTTTTGCTTACATTAGCTCCCCACTTTACTTTAATAGCTGGTATAATCTGAAAATAAATAAAAAATTTAGCATAATGGCAGTCGCCAATAGGAGTTAACCCCTATTTTGGAGACTTAATTATACTGAAAACTTAGCATGATTAATGTCACCAATAGGATTAACCCCTATTTTGGAGACTTAATCATAGCTGAAAACTGGATAATGATTTATAATTTGACAATTTGAAAAATACCTGATTCACCAAACAATCTTTGATCACTTCTTTGGTAATTGATTCAATGGGCTTTGTTACCAAAGTACCCCTGACTCTATTATTTGAGTTTCTCTTTGCTGGTTCCTTGGTTGAAAATGGAAAAATGTCAATTTTTCCATCAAATATCATTTCACCATTTAAGATATGTGGTCTTGAGACAACAACCATAAATATCATTTTGGTAATGAACCTCTTACGTCTCATGATCTGTGTAGCTCTTCCTCTACTGGGAGTATGTAATACCTCTCTGTTGGTCCCGATTAGTTGAGTTGATTATGAAACTTTGAGTTATCCTTCTAGAACAAAATCTAGAAGGGGGGGGGGGTTGAATAGATTTTGTAGATTTTTCAAATCTTTTAAAACTAATTCAAAGTACCAGATGTACACAGCGGAAATTCAAGATTAGACTCAAATTTAATAAGACCAAAAGCACACTGATATTCAGATTTTAACTTTGATTCTGAAATTATCATTTGAATGATAAAATGTAATTTGAACAGAAAAGTAAATGAAAGCAGTAAAGAACACCAGATTTTATAGTGGTTCGGATTATAACAATCCTACAACCACTCTCCTTCTCCAACTTGAAGAAGGGTCTCTACTATCTGCTTATTTACTTACTCAACAATCTTACAACATACAACTTGATCTTCAACTCTTCAAAATGCTAACCAAACTTATGAAACTAACTCTAAGAAAAAGAAGTGTATATGAAGATGTGCAATAAAGTGTTCTACAAACACTTAGAAAAATTCTATGAAGAAATCTTGAAAAACTATTTTGTGCTCTTTGAAAACTTGTGATTTGAGAGAATAAATTTCTAGAAAATAACTTGTGAATTCTGTGTATTCTGAATATTCTGTGTGAAGTGTATATAAAAGAAGTGTCTAGACCTATTTATAAGTCTGAAAAGACCGTTAGTTTGTTAGTCAGTTCCAACAAACTGAAAACTGCTTCAACAAACTTAATCTTAAAAACTGCTCTAGACCTCAGCTGTCTTTGCTCTACTCGTCTGCAGCTGACTCGGTGAAGACTTGCCTTTCTTATTCTACTCAGCTTGTCTTGACCTCGTCTGAGCTCTTCATGTTCGTCTCCTGCAGATGACTAGACTCAAGCTCGTCTTCAGACGACTTGTACTCTTCCAGACCTCAGCTGACTAGATTGGTTCTCGACCCCGTCTGATCAGCTTAGCTTATGGTCTCAATCTCAGCTTGTTCTACAGGTCGCCTGATCATCTGAGCTGCTTCATTTAACTCATCAAAACTTCTTGATCCAACAATTTCCCCCTTTTTGATGAAGTTAAAACCTATAAGGAAGAAACACACTCACAGCTGAAGTTAGTACTAGAGTTAGTTAAGATAATCAGATAGGTATATCAGAGCACTTATTCTCATTACAACAGATTCACTCACATTAAAACACTTAAGAAAAATTAAGTCCTTTTAGACTCTTTTAGAAATACTTAAAAAAAATTGAGTCTTAAGACTTAGATAAATTTTTAGGAAAAAGTTTTCAAGTCTGAGAGATAAAAATTCTCATATGATTTATACTTAGAAAAATTTTAAGTTTTTCTTAAAGCAGAAAAAAAACTTTAAGAAAATAAGACAAGTAATTCACATATGTCCAGATATATTCATTCACAAATTTACAGATTTACAAATAGATGAACTGATAGAAAATAAAAGATAAGGAAAGAATATCCTGTTCTATCAGATTCCCCATCTGCTGGCTTCTGGAATGTTCAGCCAGTTGAAAATCCTCGCTCTTAGCTGTTTAAGCTCATCCTCGTCTGTGAGCTCGGATTCCCTTTCTGCTTTGGCTACAACAGATCTAACCCATTCCAGATCAGGAGAGCCGTCTTCTTTCAGCTTGGGGGTAACTTGCTCATAGTCTGGTGCAACTAAGTCGCAGTTGAACACGTTATGTGCCTCATCAAGCAGCTTCCCATATATATCGGCGTCCTCATTTTCCATCCATTCATGCCAGCTCATGTCTTCATCAGCTGCTCCAGATGGAGATGCCTTCAAGATGTACCAGTAGTACATCCATCTGGCATCCAGGGCCTGCTTCTTGTATTCACTTGTATATTTCCCTGAAACCATCTTGGGAGGAGCTGACGTGCGGTGGACAGGGCGGAAGTCCGCTTCATCTGCTGCTTTGGATACCCACTTCCGAGTATCCCTGTCCCACTTCAGCTCAGCTTTCCCCAACTTCTTCAGCCTCTTCTTCTCCTGCTTCTCATACTTCTCTTTCTCAGCGTGGATTCTTCTGATCTGCTCAGCTGAGAGGTTTGAGAAGTCAGGCTCCTTCCTTTTGCGCTCGGCTCTGGGGCTGATCAGCTGCTCAGCTGATGAGGACTTCTCCACTGCCTTGCCTTTACCCTTGCCCTTGGCCTCGGGTTTTTCTGACTCTTTCATCTTGGCCAGCAGTGCCTCGGAATTCTCTTCCTCCTCCTTCCTCCTCTTCTCCTCATCCTCTCGGATGGCCTCCTCTATCTGGGTCACCCTCAGTTGCAAGGCAGTCATCTCGTCTGATTTTATTTTGATTTCTGCCTTAGCTGCCTCCAACTCAGCTGAGTCTGCCTTCGAGTCTACCTTGTCTGTGAGTGACAAGACTCCAGCTGTGAGGGTGTCCATTCTTCCTTCAGCTCCTTCCCCCTTTTTGACTTCATCTTGGAGGGTCTGGAGCTGTCTTTCCAGAGCTGAGCAACGAACCCTGAAGTCATTCTGATCAGATGTGAGTGCATTGACCAGGATCTCGTTGTCAGCTGCCACCTTCTGCTTAAGTGCCTTAACCTTCTCCTCCAGGTCACTCAGCTGAGAACCAACAGCAGTGCTGAGATTGGCTGATAGGTTTCGTGAAATGTTGACCTTAGCAATCTGCATGTTGGCGAGCATTGTATCGGTGACTGCTCAAATCACCTTCCTCGTCTTCTTTTCCATTAACTTTTGGACTTGGGATATTATCTTCTTGTGCAGATCCTCAAAAGCTGACGAAATGGCAAGGATTGGACTGGCCTCCTCCTCTGAATCAGATGAGGAAGAGGTGGTGGGAGAAGTTGGACGGGGGAGCTCATGTGGATATCCCCAAAGATGTTGGAGGTATCCACCGGCTGGGGTTCAAATGGGTGGGATGAAGTAGGGGCGTCTGATGGGGGTGGGGGGATTTCTGGTAGGGGTGAAGATGGAGGGGGTGGAATTTCTGAGGTAGTGGGTGGTGGAGATGGGGTTGGCTGGGGTAAGGTGGGTTGGATTTGGGAGGATGTGGATAAGGCCGGTGGGGAGATAGTAGATATGGGGGTAGGGGCGTACACAGGTCCTGTTAGGAAGGACAGCATCTGAGATGGGGATGGTGGAGGAGATGATGTTTGGGTTTGGGGGAGGGTAGATGAGGTTGTGGCTTGGACTGTTTTGGGAGTAGGCTGTTTTAGAGGCTCTGAGGTGCCAGCCTGGGTCACCTCTTCATCGCCAGAGTGGGCTGGAGAGGGGGAAGGGGAGAATTGTACCTGACTGTGAGTGGGGGAGGGGGTCCTCTCAGAGCTTATATCTTGAACCTCCTCTGATTGGACCACCTGGGCTGCTATCTCCAGCGTCGTTGCCTCTTCAGGTAGAAGGCTCGGCTGATCAGCAGATGTCCCCCCAAGCTCTTAGGTTTTCACCAACTTCCTCTTCCTTGTCGCCTTCTCCTTCAGCTTCATCGGCTGTGAAGCCTCAGCTGAGCTCACCGTAGGCAGCTCTTCCTCTCTCTCCTCTTCTTCCTCCTCCTCAGCTTCCTCTGCAGCTGGTGCCTGGGCTCCGACCTCAGCTCCTCCTTCATCTGAGTCAGCTGGAGCCCCAAGCGGCTCATCCTTAGTCAGGATCCCTTTTTGTTTTGTGTAGGGCCTGACTCCATCTGCCCAGTTTATCTTAGCTGACAGCAGGTCCTCCATGATCACCGTCACCTTATTGAATAGGCTGGTGATCGACCTCGCCTGCCACTTTCCGCCTACCACCTCCAGCCTTTTCCTCTCCGACTCCAGCTTCTCCAGTAGCATCCCAGCCCAGTTGGCTTGGACTCCGTCTATTATCGTCCTCATCACGCACAGCCTGGGTCTGGTCAGCCCATCATGGGAACTCTATTCCCCAAGGATCACCTTCGTCACAATTGTCATCAGAAGGCGATATCTCCGCCGGAGCATCTTCTTCTTCAGCTCCGATCGCCGGTCCTTCATCAAATTCCGGGCGATCATCTCAAATGATTCCACCCATTCATCGGACTTGTATGTGAGGGGGTTAACTCCCTCACTGCTCGTGTCAAAAATGCGGGCCACCTCCGCCGGAGTAACAGTGAGAACCTCGCCGTAGACCCTGATCTTGAATACACCATTCTCAAACGTTCCGTTGACATAGAACTCAATCCCTCTCATGTCCAACGTTTTATTGGAGGGGGATTTCTTGGAACAAAAAGTCCTCAATCCAGCCCTCTCCAATAACTATAGAATCTTCCTTGATTCACCGTCAGTAGTCGTCTCGAAATTGACATACATCTCCGATTTAATTTTCTTATTGTACGTATCATTTTGAACATCCACCATGGTTGAGGTAACTCCAATTGGTTTCTGGGAAGTGCTCATGAAATAATCAACTAGGAGTTTTTAAAAATTTGCAGAGTGTTTGTATGAAATTCTGAAAGTGAAAAGGTTTGATTGAGGAAGAAGACGTATTTATAGGAGGGAAGATTGGAAAGAGAAACCGCCTTTTTAGAAAATTTGAATTAATCTTAGCCATTTATTTAAAAAGTTTTTACTGCGCATGAATCAACGGTTCAAAATTAAGATAAACGATTGGGATTCAGCGCGTGGATGTTACTCGCCTTTGGAATGTGTAAATAGTTACTTTATAGACTGTTGATTTGACAGATATAGGTTACTTTATGCAGGGAAGTAAGTATACCTGATATCAGCCTAGGGTTACCTTACTTCGAATAAGGGTTTGCAAAACAGATGAGTTTAGAAACAGATGGGTTTAAAAACAGATGGGTTTGTAAAGTCATTTGATAAAGTAACCTGTCTGATTTTAAAAACATCTTAGTTTTAACTTTTTAGCAATCTTAAAAACAATTAAATAAACAGGCTCAGACTTAATTTTCTAAAGATGGGTTTTCCAACCAATCAATCCAAAAAGAGTTTTATGAAGAATATGAAGTTTATTTTAGAGATAAAGGTGTCTGAATAAAAGATTGAGGGAAAAAGAATGAGGTGAAAACAGTCTGATCTTGTGACCTATTCCTGCAAAGACAAAAACTTAAGGAAAACAATTAGTGGCTTGAGGTAGATCAGATAGGGTGCAGATAGTCATCTGTTTCTTCAGGAGATCAGCTGACTATTGTGCCCTCATCTGATTTACCAAATGTCAGATAAGTAATTAACATGTCAGATAAGGTCAATATGACTAATCCTTGATTCTTGATTCCTAAAAAGGAGATCAATGATATCAACTACCTGATTGTCCTTTGACACATATTTAGTCTGATAATTCTTTCTAGACATTGATTTAAAGAAAAGAAATAACCAGAGATAAGGAATACATTAAACAGATGCAAACAATTTAGAAATCAGCTAAAGATGCATCAAGTAATCCTAATTCTAAACATAAATCTTTAAACCTTGACTCAGCTAATGGTTTTGTAAGAATGTCTTCTCTTTGTGACTCAGTGGCTATTTTCTCAATCCTAATGTCATTTTTCTCAACATGATCTCTAATGAAATGATGCCTAATGTCTATATGCTTACATCTAGAATGCAGAACAGGATTGTAAGTCATTGCTATTGCACTATTACTATCACAGTAAATAGGAACATTTCTTGTTTGAATATTATAATCTCTAAGTCATTGACTAATCCGGAGGAGTTGAGAGCAACAACTTCCACCGCCATGTATTCACTTGATTGTGGAGGTGGCAACAGATGTCCTGTTTCTTAGATAACCAAGAAATTAATTTGTTGCCTAAGAATTGACAAGTTCCTGATGTGGATTTCCTATCAATCTTACATCCTCCAAAATCAATCAATAACCTGTCACCAAAGTTGTCATCACCGGGTACCATAACCCTACTTGCAAGGTTCCTTTGAGATATTTAAGAATTTTCTTAGCCGTCTCCAGATGAGTTTTCTTGGGATTAGACTGGAATCTTGCACATACCCCAACTGCAAAGGCTATATCTGGCCTACTTGCAGTGAGATAGAAAAGAGATCCAATCAGTCCACGATACTCCGTTGCATCTGTGGGTATCCCCTGCTCATCTGAATCCATAGAGAAGTTAGTTGCCATAGATATTTTAACTTCTCTGCTAGTAGTCATTCCAAGATTTTCAATCAGATCCTTAGCATATTTAGACTGATGTATAAATATACCCTTACTCATCTGTTTAATCTGTAAGCCTAGAAAGTATGTTAATTCGCCCATCATTGACATTTCAAACCGGTTTTTCATGAGAATGCTAAACTCTTCACACAATTTCAGATTAGGTGAACCAAAGATTATGTCATCTACATAAATTTGAACTAATAAGATGTTACCATCTACTTCCTTTCTAAACAGAGTTCTATCAATCTTACCTTTTGCAAAACCAATTGATGTCAAGAAATCAGATAAGGTATCATACCAAGCTCTGGGAGCTTGTTTCAGTCCATATAGAGCTTTGTTGAGTTTATAGACTTTATTATTGATCTTAAACCCAGGAGGCTGCTCCACATAGACTTCCTCAAGCAACACACCATTAAGGAAGGCAGACTTAACATCTATTTGAAAGACTTTGAAAGATTTATATGCAGCAAATGCCAAGAACAATCTTATTGCTTCTAATCTGGCAACTGGAGCATAGATTTCATCATAGTCTATCCCCTCAGACTGTGAGTAACCTTGTGCAACCAATCTTGCCTTATTTCTAACAATAATGTTGTTCTCATCTGTTTTATTTTTGAACACCCATTTGGTGCCTATAATCTTTCTATGTAAGGGTCTTTCCACTAGTTCCCATACATTTTGCCTTTCAAACTGATGTAGTTCCTCCTGCATGGCAGTTATCCAGTTTGGATCTGATAGAGCTTCCTCAATAGACTTGGGTTCAAGAAGCGACACATAACAGCTGAAAAGACTTTCAGAGTCCAGCATCATTCGTGTCTGCACACTACTAGATGGGTCTCCTATAATCTGATCAGATGGATGGTAGCTTCTCATCCTTTTGCCTATGTGAGGAGAAGGATCCTCATCTTGATTCTCAGTAGGCAATTCCTCTAACTCTGCCTCAGCTGACGTTCCCCCTTCATCAGCTGACCCCCGATGATCAGCTGGCGTCAAGGGTGTCTGATCTGATGGAGTCTGATCAGAAGTTGTCTTCTGATTATCAGATGGGGATTCTTCTTCATCTGATTCTGAATTAAGACTAGGTAGATAGACAATTCTATGTTTAGTCTTGGTCAGTTCAATTTTATCTAGACTTTCAGAAATTTGATTCACTTTATCTAAGAAGGAATACAACTCATCAAAAACAACATGAGGGGTTTCCTCCACACAAAGGGTTGTCTTGTTAAAAACTCTAAATGCCTTGGAAGTGTTAGAATATCCCAAGAATATTCCATCAGCTGCCTTAGCATCAAAAGTTCTCAACCAAAAGCTCTGAAATATGAGATTCTTGGAATCTTACCCTTCCAAATCTCATATGGAGTCTTACCCTTGTCTTTAACAACCAAGCACCTGTTCTGGGTATAACAAGCTGTGTTGATGGCTTCAACCCAGAACCTGTGAGGGGTTTCATACTCAGCTAACATGCTCCTGGCTGCTTCCTTCAAGGTTTTATTCCTTCTTTTAACCACTCCATTTTGTTGAGGGATTCTTGCTGAAGATGTCTCATGAATAATTCCACACTCATTGAAAAAGTTAGATAAACAAGAATTCAAAAATTATGTGCCCTTATCACTCCTTATTTTAATAATATTAACACCCTTTTCATTCTGAATCTGTCTGAACAGATCAGGGATCTTGTTTATAGTCTCATTTTTCTTGAAAAGAAATATAACCCAAGTGTATCTAGAAAAGTCATCTACTACAACAAGAGTATATTTCCTTCCACTGAAACTGAGAGGAGAAACAGGTCCAAACAGATCCAGATGAAGTAGTTGCAATACTCTTTCAGATGAAGAGGAGTTAATACTCTTAAATGAGTGTCTAGGCTGTTTACCTTTCTGACAAGCATCACATTTAAGCTCAGTAGATAAAAATTTCTCAGGTAATCCCTTGACAAGGTTCTTTTTAGCCAGCTTACTAAGGGTCTTGAAATTCAGATGACTAAGCCTCTTGTGCCATAGTCAGCTGATGTCCTCTCCACCCTTAGCTATCAGACAAGTATCTTTGGGGCAACTATTAAAGTTGGCCACATAGACATTACCATGTCTGAAGCCAATTAAAAGTACCTTATCTGAAGAATTATCTAAGATATCACATTTATCCTTAGAAAATTTGACAAGAAAACCTTTATCACAAAGCTTGGAAACAGATAGCAGATTTTGTTTCAATCCTTCAACAAAATATACCTCAGATACCTGAATATCCTTGATAATTAGTGTACCTACACCTTTAGTCTGACCACAATTATTGTCTCCAAATAATACTCTTGGACCATCAATGCTTTGGAAATTTGATAACAGCCTCTTGTTATAGGTCATGTGTTGTGAACAACCACTATCAATGTACCATATAGAAGCTAAGATCTCTTCCTTGAGTGATGATCCCTGTGAATCCTGAAAAACAGATTAGTTATAAGGTACCCTAGTGATCTTGGGTCCTTGAAGGTCAAGCATCACTTTAGGTAACCAGATAAAAATCTCATCTCTAAATAATAAATCAGACTTGGTCTCTCTACCAAATCTGTCTTCAATTGTATCACTTTTAAATGATAACTTGTTGTATTCAGATTTAGTAATTTTCCTAAACTCAGGAAATGTAGGATAACATCTGCTTCTTCCATCAAAAGGATTATAATAAGAAATTCTTCTTATTTTGGTTCTTGGATTTCTCTTAGTCTGATAAGGAGTCCTCAGCTGAATTTTTGTTTTCAAGCTGGGAGATGCAGTCCTTACTTGACTAATTGGTTTCCAAGGACCAATTTTAACCTCTTTTGATTGATCAGATGCTTTTACAAATTTCCTAGGTTTCTGGACATCTAATTTATTATTTCTGTCATAACCAAAACCTGTTTTGTCATGGGATTTTTTAGATGTATTAAAGATATGATCTATTGCTGATTGTGAATTATTAAGTTGACTTATTTTGAAGACTAGCTTCTCATTGTCTTTCTTAATTAATTCATTTTCAGCACAGATTACTTCAAATTTGTCTTTTAAAGATTTCAATTCACTTTCTAATCTTTCAGGTAAGCTGACTGATGTACTAGCCTCAGCCTGGGGAAAACATTCCCCCTTGAATGTTTCCTCAGTTTCTGGATAGTTCATCACCTGCTTTCCTTTAATTAGAATCTGAATTTGATCCTTTAAAGCCAAATTCTCTGTCTCTAGCTGTTTATAAGCAGCCAGAGATGTCTTTAAATCTCTCAATAATTCATGAATAACGGTTTGATCATAATCAGATGCGGTGGCGACAGAATCATTATCAGAAGATGAATAATAGATTACCTCTTTAGCCATGAGACAGATTTCATCATCTGATCCGAAATCAGATGAGGATGATGATGATGATGATTTCTTTGACTCCTTTTCTTCAGCCAACAGAGCCATTTGATCTGCAAATCTCCTGTCTCTCTTTTTCCTTTTCTCTTCCCTTTCTTTAGGAGTCAGTTGAGGACAATCATAGCTGAAGTGTCCTAGCTTGTTGCATGTGTAACAAGTGTCACTCTTGTCTGATCTAGGGCTGGAAGGATTTCCTTTGACAGGTGATCTGAATCTTCTCGTCTGGCTCCTGCTTTTGTCATCATCTGTAGACTTATCTTCCTTTCTTCTTGATTTGGATCTTGATCTATCCTTACCTGCAAATCTCAATTTATTTCGTTTATACTTCATTCTTAATCTGTCATACCTTTTGGTGAGCAGAGACATCTGCTCCTTCAGAGATAGGTCAGCTCCTACAGACTCAGTTGACATCTTGTTTTCTTTGCTGACAAAGGCAACAGACTTGGATGAGGTGCTCGACTCCATCTCATCCTCCTCATCTTCTATTTGAATGTCATACTCTAGAGCTTTAAGATGAGAGAACAAAGTATGGTGAGTAATAGAAGATAAATTTTGAGTAGCTTTAAGGATATTGGATTTCTCTCTCCATCTCTTGGTTAATGATCTCAATATCTTGTTATTAATCTCCTTCTCTGTATAGTTCTTTCCAAGGTCAGCTGCTTTGTTGAGGAGATTCATCAACCTTACATCTAACTGATCCACAGATTCATTTTCCTTCATTTTGAATGTATCAAATGCATGTAAGACCGACTGCAGCTTATTCTCTTTTACTTGATCTGATCCTTCACAAACATTTGCCAGAGTCTGCCACATTTCTTTGGCAGTTTTGCATCTCTTAACCTTCTCAATCCAATCTTTACTTAAAGTCTCAATGATTTCAGTTCGAGCTACTTGGTCTAGATTGTGGATTTTTCTTTCATCATTTGTCAATTCAGAACTCTTTTTCTCTTGTCTGGTCCTGGATTCAGCTGATTCAGCACCAGTGCTAGTGCCTCCATGATAAAATTTTATAGGTCCTTCAAGAACCTCCTCCATCCTATGAAACTTTGAGTTATCCTTCTAGAACAAAATCTAGAAGGAGGGGGGGGTTGAATAGATTTTGTAGATTTTTCAAATCTTTCAAAACTAATTCAAAGTACCAGATGTACACAGCGGAAATTCAAGATTAGACTCAAATTTAATAAGATCAAAAGCACACTGATATTCAGATTTTAACTTTGATTCTGAAATTAACCTTTGAATGATAAAATGTAATTTGAACAGAAAAGTAAATGAAAGCAGTAAAGAACACCAGATTTTATAGTGGTTCGGAATATAACAATCCTACATCCACTCTCCTTCTCCAACTTGAAGAAGGGTCTCCACTATCTGCTTACTTACTTACTCAACAATCTTACAACTTACAACTTGATCTTCAACTCTTCAAAATGATAACCAAACTTATGAAATCTAACTCTAAGAAAAAGAAGTGTATATGAAGATGTGCAATAAAGTGTTCTACAAACACTTAGAAAAATTCTATGAAGAAATCTTGAAAAACTATTTTGTGCTCTTTGAAAACTTGTGATTTGAGAGAATAAATTTCTGGAAAATAACTTGTGAATTCTGTGTATTCTGAATATTCTGTGTGAAGTGTATATAAAAGAAGTGCCTAGACCTATTTATAAGTCTGAAAAGACCGTTAGTTTGTTAGTCAGTTCTAACAAACTGAAAACTGCTTCAACAAACTTAATCTTGAAAACTGCTCTAGACCTCAGCTGTCTTTGCTCTACTCGTCTGCAGCTGACTCGGTGAAGACTTGCCTTTCTTATTCTACTCAGCTTGTCTTGACCTCGTCTGAGCTCTTCATGTTCGTCTCCTGCAGATGACTAGACTCAAGCTCGTCTTCAAACGACTTGTACTCTTCCAGACCTCAGCTGACTAGATTGGTTCTCGACCCCGTTTGATCAGCTTAGCTTATGGTCTCAATCTCAGCTTGTTCTACAGGTCGTCTGATCATCTGAGCTGCTTCATTTAACTCATCAAAACTTCTTGATCCAACACTCTCACATGCTCTTGTTATATAGAACCATTTTTCATCAATGTGTACAACATTATGCATACCTGAAAACTAGATTTCATTGTTATTTCTACCAATAACCAATGCATTCAAACTGAAATTCACCCTTTGTATCTTGTTGATATTTGTTAACTCGGGCTTTATTGCATTTGTATGTCGGCTGATGGTCCTATCTTTCACCCATCTCCCTACATGACTTTTTCTCAAATCTAACTCCTGAGCTAGCCTTCTAATTGTTGATCGTTTTTCAAAAGAAACATTATTCATTCTCTCTATATCAAGTTGTAAATGTTTCTTCTTTGGTATCTTCTTCATTTTGTTGGTTAACATGATTGCAGTACCTTCAGTAAGTTGTTTTTTGGCTGTGGACCAAATGTAATGAATTGTTCTTCTTGTCACCCCAAATGATTCTGCCACTTCCTTGATTTTGTCACTATGAACAAAATCGTTGGTGTTATTGGCAAATAAGAACTGTGACATCATATTCCTTTCATCTAAGGTAAGATTTGGTTATGTTCTTGTCATTTATGGATGTTGGTTTTTCATTAACTATTTTGATTTTTGGCTTTATGAATGCAGGTTGATGTATTTATGGGACTATTTATTGTTTTAAAGTTTGAGGGAAACTGAAAATTATGGGTGACTTAAAAGCTGATTACATTTTGGGGGAATCTAAATTTTCAACTCTTTTATCTTAATAAGACTTGGTACTTTTTGGAGGGAGTCCAAATTTTCAGAAAAAATTGAATCTATATATTTTAATGTGTATATTTTCCTTTATCAGTTGGTAGTATTTGTATTTTTCAAATTTTTGTATTTCCAAGTGTATGTATTTTCAATATTTTTTTAGATTGATCGTGTACATTTTTTGAATATCCAAGCAATATTTCATTAAATTATTGTACAATGTATTTTTGAATTTTCCTGCAGACATTTTAAAATGGTGGGAACGATTAACCTTAACCAAAAAGGTTAATCTCACCTTTTCAAAAAGGTAAATGGGCGAGAATGCCCTTGTGCAAAAAGCATAAATTTACACTAAATTTAATTTTTTTGTTTGGTGTGCCACTTCACACGTGAAAGAAATCCTGAGATGGAGGGAGTAATTTAGATACTAACAAATCTAACAAATAGCCATTAATGAATTAAATTAACAAATTATTCTAATCTAACAAATATATGTATATATAATATATAAATTCAGTCATATATTATATATATATAAAGCAGATATACAAAAACAACCAATTAAAAATTAGAATTTTACCGTAGAAATGCTCTCGTGAACGAGTAGAATAAAATCTTGTAGATGGATATTGGAACGACGACAATAATTTTTTTCTTTTGAACAGTTCACTACAAAAAAATAGTCATTTACTGACGGACTTACCGACGGATTTCCGTCGGTATTTTTCTTGTCACAAAAATACCGGCGAAAATTAATTCGTCAGTAAATACCGATGGATATTCGTCGGTATTCCGTCAGTAATTATCGATGAACCTATTCCGTCGATAATTACTGACGAATATTTATCGAAAAATACTGTTAAAAAATTCACAGTATTTTATAGGTAAATCTGAAATTTGAAATTCCGACGATATTTTATCGGTATTTTATTGGTATTTGTGACGGAATTTGGTCCGTCGGTATTTCATAGTTTTTTTGTAGTGGTTGCATATATATTTTTTTTTTGGACAGTTGTGTATTTTGGGTGAAGAAAATGTTGGTTTTTATTACATTCACAAAAGGCAAGTGTTAAAAATTCTCGTTTTTAAAAAAAAAAAAAATAGAAACAACAACATTTGTGTTGTTTGAAAACGGCGAGAGTTTAATCACTCGCTAAATACAAGGGTAGAATTAACTCTAGTCTTTTTGAAATTCACTCGTTGAACATTCGCTTTATTTTCATGATTGGCAAGTACAATTAGCCCTCGTCTTTTTTAAATAAGGTCTTAATTCTCGTTTATCCTCGTCAATGACAAGAATTTATTTAACTCTCGACTTTCTCCTTCCCGCTAATAGTTTTTTTTTTTTTTTTTTTTTTTTTTTTTGTTTGGACAAAAGGGCGTGATACCTTATACTAATAGAAGCACGTGTATATACGTATCGAAGAATCCATTTTCTTTTGATTTATTTGACTATGATGATGACGACGATGAAATGGTTTTTAGTGTGACAAATCATATAAATTAATTTCCATCTCATTAAAAGATCCTCTGAATTTGATCAGTATTATCGGTTGAATATGAAGTGAGTGAATCACTATCGACTAATCAAACTTAGTCACATGAAATTGTCTTCATGATTAAGAAATGGGACCAGGCCATCCCAAATATATTAATTAGAATATATAATCCACCATGCATGTTATTATAGCAATAATACTTAATAATATCAAACGTTTTCTTCTAAAAAAAATAAAAAATAAAACTAATCTTTATGGCTTCATTTGGACGAAGTAATTTGAAATGAAGAGATTTGAGAATAATACACCATAAATTTACAAATCAAAATGGTGAAAAACTAAATGAATGGATTTGGTTCATATAAATATTATTTATAAGTGGGAGGATTTCAAATACCCAACAAAACCTAGTCATTTGAAATCTTCTCACTTCTCTCACTTGTGTTTAATATTTGGGTGAATCAAATCTATTTATTTAAGTTTTCTCCATTTTAGTTTGTGTGAATGCATGATATATTATCCTCAAATCCCTTAATTTCAAATTCACTCCATCCAAATGGAGCCGATAAGTCAAACTCTTTGGAAACAATTGTATTCCACCATATTATTTTGTTTGAGAATTTTTAATTGAAAGAATTTTATATTAGGGCTCAATATTTAGGTTAAGTCTTAATTTAGGTCTTGAATTTTGAAGTATTTCAAATTAGTGGTCTAATTTTTTTTTCTCTATTTAAGATCCAATTTTATTCATCATGTCTCAATTCAAGCTATTTATTTTTTCATTTCTATTCATACACCGCTAATTTTTTTATTAAAAAATATTTTATTATGTATAATATTTTTATCTATATTATGGAATATATTTTATATTTTGAATTTTTTATGTAGTTCTCACCGCATTTATTATAAATACTCACGCTCATCACCTAAATTAAAATATAAAAAACTTCAAATTTTATTTTTCAATAAATCTAATGCAAGTGTCAAATACAAATTATAACTTTTTTATTTTATATATTATATTTAAAAAATAATTAGAAAAAAAGTTATTATGCTTGAGTATTTTATAAAAAAGATTGAAATAAAGACAAATTGTCCAGGTCTTGAATTGAGACAAAAGAGAACAATTTGATCTTAAATTGAGAAAAAATAAATAAAAATTAAATTCTAAATTAAGACACTTCAAAAATTCAAGATCTAAATTGAGACTCAAACTAAAAATTGAGCTCTAATATGAAATTCTTCCATTCTTAATTCTACCCTATATTTTTACAAATAATCTTAATCACTAAATTTGGAAATATTAATCTCAATTTTTTTCATTTTCACTTTCAAAATAATAAATATTTTTAATCTGAAACTAATTATTTTTATCATTACGCGGAGATTATTATGTTCCGACAATAATCACAAATTGTAGGTGGTTTACTACGCCTTAAAGTAAGGAAATGACGAGATCATTATGCGATTATTAAGGATAAAAAAATATACTATTAATATTAATATTTCCATTGGTCTTAGACTCTTAGTCTCATATGCACTCACCCCATGCATTCACTCGATTCATCATAAAAAGTGTTACTTGTTATAATTAAAAAGTGCCACTTTTTATAAATAAAAAGTTTTAGTTATAATAACAGAAAAGTGTTAGGTTTTAAGATCATTGAAATATGTCAACGAAATTAATTGAAAAGTGTCATTAAAAAATATAAGTGCATGAATGCACTTATCTCGTAAGAGAACAACTATTTCCATGAAATCAAAGGGGACATAATCAGCATGTCGATGAACATATGTATACTATGTACGTAAGTCCCATGTTCTACATTATTTCTCGTATGAGATTGCTAGCCAGATCCCATTTCAAGAGTAGATTTCTTTGTTCCGTAAGAAAAAAAAAAAGAGTAGATTTCTTTGTGTATAAGAAGCATCGTTTAATTTATTTAAGTGTATTTTTCATTTAAAAGTTCAATTATTTTCATTAAAATGTGCAGCTATTTTGGCTTGCACTTTTTGGTAAAACAATTGCACTTTTTAATGAGAACAACCGAAACTGTTAAAAAATATACTTTAATTGCACAGTGCACCTGCTGCATATGATTTTATTTTTCATGAAAATTGGGTATCAAACTTATTCGTAAAAATGTAAAAATTAAATTCATTTTCAAATAATTAATTGTAATCAAGTGATCTTGATCACAAGTACACGTTTTATATGAACATAAGTACCATTGTTCAATTTCATTCAATTTTTTATAATATTAGTTAAATACTTTATACTTTTGGTTAGTAACTTGATACTGTAAATATATTTTTTAAACTTGATACTTTAAACTTTTTCTTTTAATATATTAAATTAAAAATTTAAATAGTAAAAAAATTAATTGATGTTGATAACCTTGAAATATAATACTAACTCATGATAATTCTTAAAACTTTTGATTAGATTATTAATATTTTTTATCAAATATTTAATACCTTAAATTGTTCAAAATAGTTTCATTATAAACTTATCATTAACCATTTATATATATATATATATATAATTTGCCCTCTATCAATTGATCTTTCATGTGAGATCATCTCCACATTGCATGACTGTCACTTGTGCATATTCCTCGATTTACAACCCGTTTGATCAAAGGGCCTCTGGTACATGTGAGGGGGTTTGCGCATTCGGGTATTTCCTTCCTATCAAATAAATAAATTAAAAATCAGTTCTCAAATACCCCCTTAGTTAATGGAAGATCAGAAATAATTTCTCGAATAATATCTTGTACGATTTTCGTATGACTCAATAACTAGTCCTCTTAATTACAGAAAGATCTCATGACGATTTGACACAAAAGATTAAGACACAATAGATAAAGTCTATATAAAGCATAATGACTGAGTTTTGTGTCCACACTATAGATGCTTAATCCCCAAGAAAATATATTAATAAATAATGATTATTTCGTTAAAATATATTAGTTTGATAGTAATATTATATAATGAAAATAATTAATAATGTTTTGAATTACACAGTAAAATTGGTTTACAAGAGACTTACTCAAAATTAATGGAGTTTTATGTGGGAGGGTCTTGTTACCTGTTTTAACTCCGGTTAATTTGTGGTTAATGTGGCGTGATCAACGGATAAAATAAGTATATGATTAAAGTTCAAGAATAATAAATGTCCAAGATCATTCGATGTGGATAATGAGCAATGAATTTTTGTAATGAATGATAATAAGTTGTAAATTAGAGAGAACGTTGTTGAGTGTTTTAAGTTCAGTCTTAAGTGTGGGTTCTAAGATCCAATTTGTAGTGTCTTAAAGACTCTATTTATAGGGCAAGGGTGTTGTCCTAGTATTCCATGAAAATGGGAATGCCTTGAATGCATGAATCCTCATTAAATGAGAGGAGTACCTCGTCCGTACTTGGATAGGGTTTGTCCTTTCATATCTCGCCAATTGTTCAATAGTGGAAATTTTCTGATATTCTCTTGATTTGTTTCTAAACTAGGTATGTTTGACATCCTCCTACTGTTACACAGATATTGTTCCTAACTGAGATTGATCTCGCATGGCCTGGTCGAGCTCGCTATTAGCCAAGCTCGCGACTGGTCTAGCGGAACTCGCAACTGGTCTGGCTGAACTCATTGTTGGTTCGGGCAAGCTCGCTACTGGTATGGTCGAACTAGTTGTTGGGCTGAGCTCACTCCTAGTCCAGCCGAGCTTGTCGCATGTTGTGACGAGCTCGTCGTTGGGCTGAGCTCACTCCTGGTTGGGCTAGACCCGTCTCTCATGGGTCATTTATATTGGGCACATTTGGGGCTCGATACTTAGGAATAATCATGATACAACAGGTCTCATACACGAAAGTCGAAAATCTATTTATCTACTTGTTCTTTCTTTAACTAAAGAAAGAGTTGGTTTTGTGAACCAGTTTTACCATGAAACTTGGTTTACAATTAATATCTTATAGTAAAATAACTAATACCCTTTAATGAAATCCTTCAACTAATACCCTTTAATAAAACAACTAATGCTATTTAAAACTAATATTTTATAATAAAAACGATTAATATCATTTAATGAAACAACTAATACTAACAAAATTTATTTATTTCACGGTAAAACTTGTCCTCACAATATTTTACCTTGAAAAATATGAAAATTACGTGATTAAAAAAATAAAATGCATACTCACGCCCACTTTTATTTATTATTTATAACAACCCAACACAAGTGGAAAAAAAACATTAAGAAGCAAAATAATAAATAATTACATCATTTTTTCCCTAAAGTAGTCTATAATGTCATGCATTTGATTTCATTAGAAGGTATATTTTATGTACAGTACATCAATGCTCAATAGTATTACTTTTTTAGATAATAGAATTAATTTTTAAAAGCAATAGCATTAGTCTTTTACAAATAATAATAGGGTACAATATATAAGGTGCACATAATACTTTTGTTTCATATTTTGTAAAAAGAAATTTAAATTGCTAATAATATGCTATTAATTACTTTTGTGTTTTTTACATGGTATCAATATTTCCAATGTTCGAGACTATTTGTTTTTAGAATTAATATTTGAAACTATTAATTTAATAAGTTAAGCCATGTTTTTTTTTTAATTTTATAGAACTAATTATTACCACTTCTTTTTTTTTTTTTTTTGAAGCTTAACTAATTATTACCACTTCTAGAATATTATCTTTTCTATTAAAAGGGTTGCCCAATGATCACATGCAAATTTTGAAGGAATATACTTAAATTGCTTTTGAATAATAATATGATTTGTAACAACAAAATTCTAAATCAGAAGGCTAATAACCTATGGAAAGATGGCACATTACCCATGTGGAACATTGCAATAGTATTAGTTTTTTGATAATTAGTGGTCCAATTGAGATGACATTAGTACTTACTATTAAGCTGGACCATTTTAACACTATTAGGGAACATAACCACATGCAAATAAAATAAGTGTTAGTTAAATCATAAGTAAATTTAATTAATTATCAAATGTCTTATCAATCCTCCTAACTTTCTTCATCATGATGACATTAATTTAATTTAATTTATTACGGAAACTTAAAATCTCATTAATGATCATTAGTTATTATTCTAACAAGCTTAACCACACGTATATAAATATTTAAATATTGGGTTGGATTTGTTGGTGACAAGTAGGAAAATTATAGTGGAAAATGACTTTTAATGATTAAATTAACTAGTTAAACACCCTAACTTTCACTTCCTTTTTTCTTAAAAAATTAATTAATCAGAAGCAAGGAGGCATTATCTAAACCCCTTTATTTAAACTCAATCAATTACTAAAAAGCATTGTCGTTGAATTGCACCCTTTGTCCCCCCCATCTAGAATAATTACACTAGTTAGGACTTGGAGTAGTAGTACATGCTTTTTGCTTTGTAGTGGAGGAGTGATGGAGGCCTTTCTTCTCACACTCAAATGATAATGTGAAAATATTTTTTCGTGAAATCGTCTCACATTTATAAAAATATAAAATTTCACTAAAAATTTTAAAAAATTGGACTTGTTAATGAGTAGGAAAGTAAGAGACATTTATTAATGTATATTCATCTTGTAATATTTTAGATATCGGTTCACATCACAAAATTATTTAGTATGTGTTTGGGAGGAAGTTTATGGTCCTAACTTGAATGATAATTAGTGATTCTAATATTGAGTTGAGTCTTGTCAATCAAAGAAAGTGGTAAATTATTTGTCTAATTTTAATTGGTGAAACATGAAATTAGATTTTTTAAAAGATGGAAAAAAAGGTTTTATAATAATAAGATTTTATAATTAGTGAGGAAAAGGTAATCTAGGGGCAGATTCACTACTTAATGGCGGGGTGGACTAAAAATAAATATTTCTCCATGTTAAAGTATGATCAAGTTGTGTGAGGTTGTATAAATAATGATTGTCTAACTGTAAGATTAGTATTATTTTTAAATTTTTAAATAGAAATGTTATCAATTTTAAGTTAAATTAGTATTATTTTTTTCAGAGAAAGTGTTTTTAAAGTAAATTTATTAAAAATGATACACTTTATAAATAAATTATCATTTAAAAAACTACGTCAAATAATGTTTTCATATTAGGGTTCAGTTTTTAGGTTAAATCTCAATTTAAGTCTTAATTTTTTAAGTATCTCAAATTATGGTCTAATCTTTTTTCTTAATTTAAGATCCAATTTTATTCATTATGTCTCAATTAAAAGCCCAAATTTTTTTTTATTTTTTTTATTTTTATTCATACATCGCTAATTTTTTTATAAAAAATTATATTTATTATGTACTCCCTCTGTCTCAAAAATTTCTGTACGCTTTTCATTTTGATTCGTCTCACTCTTTCTGCACACTCATAAAAAGAAAATAAAATTTAAATTTATTTACAAATTTGTCACTCATAAACATACTCAATTTAACTCATTTTTTTACTTAAACACAATTAAAACCCATCTTACCCCTTAACCCAACCCAATAACTAAAACCCCAAATATACTAACCCAATAATTTAACACCCAATATCAAACTTGTTGGTCCCTAAATTGAGTGGTTTTTAAGAGTTTGAATGTTCTTCTAGAGTTAATCTAGAAGGGGGGTTGAATAGATTATCTAAACTTTTCGAAATTCAGATTATCAATCAACTTACAAACCCACATATCAAAGTATTCAGCGGAAATGAATTTATACTCAATCTTTAAAGGATCGAAAGCGTTCTGAAATATTGTTTGATCAAATTGTAAGTAATAACAGAAATTGAAAACTGAAAGAAAGAACACCAAATTTATAGTGGTTCGGATTGAAAGATCCTACGTCCACTCTCCTCCTTCAACTTGAAGTAGGGCCTTGACTCACTTACTTTCTTCCTTTCTTGCTTACTTTCAGATTACAGTGACTACCTTCAGCCTTACAATTTTCTTCTCGAATTCTGGAAATATGGCTTGAAGATATGAATGATAGTGTTCTACAAATACTATGAAAAACTGTGAACGTCAAATGCGTTCTTGTGTGTATGTGAAACTGTTTGAGTGCTTTTTATTTGTTACAAAGTTGCTTGTGTATCTAAGAGAATGCAAAAGTTATTCTAATCTAATTACTCGATCTATTTATAGGAAACTGTTGCTGGCAGTTGTAACTTCCTTGCTGATTCTTCTTTTGTTAGTTATAACCAACTAACTGAATCTAGTAACTTCTTCTTGGTTAGTTGTAAATGTTCTTGAAACTACTCGATTTTTCTAACACTTGTTCACCGTCTTTTTTACTTATCTTCAGACGCGGTCCACCTCGTATGTGTCTTGCTTTTCAGTCTTTGTGTTTGTCGTCTATTGCCTTGTCTTTGATCTTGACCTCATCTTTCTCTGTCTTTGTGTATTTGTCTTCATCTGATTCCTTGTGCTTGTCTTCGTCTGATCTCTTATACTTATCTTCATCTGATTTCTTGTACTTAATCTATTACATATTCTTACTACTATACAAAGGTTTCAGCTGGTCATCCTATTTTACATTTAACTCATCAAAACTAAATACATTTTTCTTCCTAACAATTTTTCCCTTTTTGATGATGTTAAAACATAGCTCAACAAAAGAAATGTGTTAGTAATCTTCAAAAGAGAAATACTTCACAAAGTAGACAATTATCACTTAGTCAGATAATCAGAGTAAGACAGTTAAGTCATTGTCAGATGATCACAGTCAGATAATCAAGTCATAGACAGATAATCAAGATTAGTGAATTATAGATGAATTGGTGTTATAAAATTTTAATCAAGTTTATTTCAGTCAGTTATATCAAGAATTAGTTGATTAGAAGTTTAAGTTAAGCAAGTTAGTTTTAAACAACAGTTTCATCCGAATAGACTAAAGGATATTCACATATATTTCAGGTAAACATTTTCAGCACTTTTACAGGTACTCAGACAATGATCATAAAAAGATAAGATTTAGTCATACCACCTTTCTTCTTCTGGTATACTTAGCCAGTCGAAGACCCTATTTTTAAGGGACACCGTTTCTCCTCCTTCGGCAAGGTCAGTTGTAGTTTCTGCTTTGATTAGGAGCTGCTTTACCTTTTCATGGTCCAGACGACCATCTTTTGTCATCGGAGGAGTCATCGGTGAGTAGGCTGGTGCAACCACATCTACATTGAATTCCTTATGGGCTATATTGATCAGGTATTGATAGAACGTCGGATCCCTTTCTTCCAACCACTGGTGAAAAGCAATGTTCTCGTCCAGTCCCCAGCTGATCTTCTTGCAGACATGGAAAGCAAAGATCCATTCTGCTTCGAAGGACCTCCACCTCTCTTGATCACCCATTAGCAGAACTTCTTTGGGGACTACTTCACTCCTGTGGTATGGATGAAAGACTTCGACGCCCTGCTCATTCATCCCTTTCTAAACCCATCTTCTTGATTTTCTATCATAGAACTTCCTTGCTGCCTTCTCCTGTTCCCTCCTCTTCTTGGCATCTCTTCTCTTATACTTGGCAACCTCCTCCCTTTTCCTCTTTTTGATCTTTTCTTCTTCGGACACCTCAGCTGGAGTTTTCTGTTGGCTTATTGTCTTAGCTTTTCCAGCTGGTCCACTTGAGGAAGAGGGTTGGATGGTTTGGATGGGAGCAGGATCTTCGATAGGGAGTTCTTCTGCTTCAAATCCGGTGACGGGTTCAGTTACCCTTGATCCTTATCCTCGTCTCAGTCTCCTCAGCACTCTCTGAGACTTCACCTCTGCATCTTTCATTCTGCTTTCCTCGGCTTTCAGCAACTCCTCAGACAACTCTTCAATCTTCAGATTCAGAGCAATGATCTTATCATCTTGAGTATCTATTCTTTTCTTGAGCTCACCACCTTCCCCCTTTTTAGCACCAGCAAATCGGGTGTTGCAGATGGTGACTACTTGCTCTATCTGTCCTATTAGTTCATGTCTGATGAGTCCTATCTTCTGGTCCAGTTTCTCAAACATCTTGAGCTGAGCAGCTTCTATTCCCCTCAATTCGTTCTTCACTCTTGCAGACATTGATGCCTTCTCCATGGCCATTGATAAGTTCAGGACTTGTTGGAATGATGCTTCTCTTTCAGCCCATGCCACCTTGGCTTGATCATGCACCATATCTTTAATCTCATTGTATGCGTCCTGAACATATTTTCTGACCCAAGCTTCTTGCTTGTTCTCTTCTTCTGCAATTTATCGATTTACAGCAGCCATCTGTTCTTCAAATCTTATTCTTGAGAAATAAAGATCGATGTTCGTCTTGATCTTGACTGTTGTATCGATATTGTCCTTCGTGGTTGCAGTGACATAGTCTGGGATTTGTTGGAATGCATTTAAACACGCAGCCTTCAGACTTGCCACTTCTTCCCTCAATGCAGCCACCACGGATGCAGACGCAGATGAGGACGGCTGTGCAGTCTCTTCTAATGGAGAAGATAGAGTTAAGTCTATCTTCTCAACTTGAATTGGAACTTCGACTGCAGCTGGTTGTGAGTCTGCCCAATGCATTCCTTGAGTTGGCACTCCGGACTCCACCACAACCGGAATTTGCTCATCCACAACTTGCTCTGTCTATGCCTCCCCTGCGCATCCATCTCAGCAGGCTCATCGGCAGCTCCACTAGATTTTTCAGCCTCCACCTCATCTTCTCTTTCTCCACCCGTCTCCATCTCCACAACTTCCTCTACCACCTCCTTTTCAGACTCAACCTCCTTCTCTGCCTCTTTTTCCTTTTCATCCTTCTTCTCCTTTGCCCCTTCTGGTTGATCAGTCCCATCCCCTAGATATACTCTTTGGAGAATATAATCTATGAATCGATCTTCAGATAAGATCTCTTCAAAAGATTTCAAGTGGGCTTTCTTAAGGACTGTCTTCTCCCAGATGGAGAGATTGTTTCCTCCAGCTTCTCCAATCAGGATCGCTGTCTCCTCAAATGATCCTGTTCTAATCCTCCTCAGCAGATATACATCAACCAACTCCTTCAGAAGGTTAGGTTCATCCGCTAAAGCTGACTCCTTCTTTAGTAGATATCTCTTCCCAAGAACTCGAAGAGACATCTCTGTTGGACCAATTTCTCCGGAGGGGTTGGGTAGGTGTAGGTATAGATCAGGTTCAGATGGGGTTGAGGATAGAAAAGAGAAAGGGTCATCTGTTTGTTGGGGTTGAGTTGGACTTCTGGGAGTTGGTCGTTTTAGAGGCTCTAAGGCAGCGACCTTGTCTGCCTCTTCATCGCCAAGGTGGGATGAGGATGGTTCGGGGTTTGTTGCATCATCAGTTGAAGATGATGATGATGAGTGTGCAGCTTCTTCTAAATCCTCCCCTGAGGATATCTCAACTCTCTCCTCTTGTCCTGAGGTTCCAGCATCCTCAGCTGAGACACTTCTCCCTTAGGAAGCTGTCCTCTCCACTCTCTCCTCTATTTCCTCATCACTCTCCTCTTCAGATGAGGACTCATCTTTCAACACCGTCTCTACCTTTTTGGACTTAGCTTTCACAGCTTTCTTCTTAGGTGCAGGTGGCGCAGCTGGGATGTCCTCATCTCCCTCTGAGTCTGAGGGACCAAAGATCTTCTCATCCTTGGTGAGCAGCCCCTTTTGCTTTGTAAACTTTTTGACCCCAACCTCCTAGTTGAGGTTCTCTGCTCCCAGCTTTGTCTCCAGGATAATGGTTATCCTGGTCATCATGCTAGTCATTGTGTTCAATGTCCATCTCAACAACGTCTTAGAGATTTGTATCTTCACAAATCTTTTCCTTTCCTCCACCAATCTTGAAAATAACAACCGAGCCCAGTTGACCTCAACTCCGTCCAAAATAGCCCTAAGACAACAAAGTCTTGGCCTGGTTAATCCGTCGTGACTCTGTTGCTCCCCTAGAATGCATTTTGTCAAAATCAACATCAACAGTCTATATTTCCTCTTTAGCATCGGTCGTTTCAAATTCGTCGTTGTATTTTGGTATGACCTTCTCGCCATTAATCTAAAACTTTCAACATAATCGTCACTTTTGTAAGTGAAAGGGTTCGTACCTTCTGTACTCAGCCCAAAAATCTCCCCTAAATCATCCACTGTCACCACCACCTTCTCCTTCTTTCCATTTAAACGAACACGAAATTCAAATGCATTTGTTTTCAGCTTTGCTCTTATCAGAAATTCAACGGCAAGATCATCGAGTGTCTTGTTCTTTGAAGGTTTCATAGAACAATATTGCTTGAGACCTCTCGATTCTAAGAGTTGCAAAATCTCTCGAGACTCTGGATCAGTGGTTGTATCCCAATCTATCTACATTTCTGACTTTGTTCTTTCTCTGATATTCTTCAAATCATACTCGAATTTTACTTTGGGTTTCTTTGAATCCGTCATTGCTAAAGGTTTGAAGGTTTTAGGAGGGAAAATGAAGTTTGAGAGAGAGTAATATGAACAGGTTTTTATGTGCGTAACTAATAAAATGCACACGAACTCCTATTTACATGGAAAGAGATTTTATGAAAATATTATTAAAAACTCATTATTAACTGATAAAGTGCAATTTTAGATTTTTGTGCCATCATAAATGCAATTATGACAATTTATTCCAAAAAGTGTAGAGTATAAAATAATAGTCATATTTAATAAGTCGCGTGTGAGCTGTTGACGGTTCATATTTCAGAAACCGCCTCCAATTCGAGCGCGTGAACAACACTCAGCATTTTCAAAATTCAATTTGGTAAAATTTTTGTGTCCGTAGTAACTTCTCTGACAAGAAGTAACTTATTTTTCTTTTACTTTTCAGATAATTTGAGAGATAAAACTGATAAGCATATTTTTTAATAGAAAATAAAATCAGAACCCTTTTCCTTTTTGAAAAATAATTTTAAAAGAATCAACTGAGTGAATTCATTTTTGAATAATTAAAATAATTATGATATTAAATTCACATATTGATTATGTGAACTAATATTCATAATTTTACAAATATTTAAAAGAGTACAAAGGTTAGAAAATACTTCCTGTTATATTTCACCTTGTCTGGATTGATTTATAGCATTGTCTGTCTTAATACTATCAGATAAGGTGTGCTTCATCTATCCTGCGATGAACGTGTTAGCTAGACTTGAACTTTCCTGAGAACAAAGATACTGAGACAAACTATTAGTAACTTTTGTGAGTAACTCAGACAAGGTACATATACTCGTCTGTTTTGTTTTAACAGATGACTACTATGTATTTGTCTGAATTACTTCATGTCAGACAAGTAGGTATCAAGTTAGTCTAAGATCAATAGATTAATCCTTGATTCGTGATTCCTTTAAAGGAAATCAATGATATCAACTCTATGATTATCCATGTGATCTTCTACATGTCTGATACTTCTTTCTAGACATAGTAACATAAGCGAGAGAGACAAAGAATGAGAAACATAAGATAAGATTATAGATTAACTAAGGAAGCATCTAATAATCCTAATTCTATAGATAATTCCTTGAACCTTGTCTCCGCTAAAGGTTTTGTCAAAATGTCAGCTCTTTGGAAATCAGTCAAAATCTTTTCTAGTCTGATGTCACCTTTCTCAACATGATCTCGTATGAAGTGATGTCGTATGTCAACATGCTTGCACCTAGTATGTAAGACTGGGTTCTGGGTAATAGCTATGACACTATTACTATCACAAAAGATTGGTACATCTCTAGTGATAATGTTATAGTCCCTTAGTTGTTGACTAATCCAGATGAGTTGTGAACAACAACTCCCAGCTGCCATATACTCAGCTTCAGTAGTAGAAGTAGCTACAGAGATTTGTTTCTTAGACAACCATGAAATCAACTTACTTCCCAGAAATTGGCAAGTTCCAGAGGTAGATTTCCTATCTATCTTACACCCACCAAAGTCTGAATCTGAGTATCCTGACAACTCGAAACTATCATCAGCTGGATACCACAGTCCTATATTTATTGTACCTTTTAGAAACTTAAGAATCTTCTTGGCTGCCTCAAGATGACTCTTCTTTGGCTTTGCTTGAAATCGTGCACAGACACCCACTGCAAAAGATATGTCAGGTCTACTAGCAGTTAAATATAATAATGAACCTATTAGACCTCGATACTCTGTTTGATCCATGTCTTCCCCCTTGTCATCTGGATCCATGGAAAAGTTTGTCATCATAGGTATCTTGGCTTCTCGGCTAGTACTTATTCCAAATTTTTCAACAAGATCCTATGCATATTTGGTTTGGCTTATGAATATTCCCTTTTTAGTCTACTTGACTTGAAGTCCAAGAAAGTATATCATTTCTCCCATCATGGACATTTCAAATCTGTTCTTCATGAGATGACTAAATTCTTCACATAAAGACATGTTAGTTGATCCAAAAATGATATCATCAACATAAATCTGAACTAATAAAAGATCACTACCAAACTCTTTTCTAAACAAAGTTCTATCAATTTTACCTTTCACAAAACCATTCTGAATTAAATAATCAGATAAAGTATCATACCATGCTCTAGGTGTTTGTTTAAGTCCATATAGAGCTTTCCTCAATCTGAAGACCTTGTCTCCTTTGACAAAGCCTGGAGGCTGCTCTACATAAACTTCTACAGCTAAGATTCCATTTAGAAATGCTGATTTTACATCCATTTGAAAAACTATGAATCTTTTAAAAGCAACATAAGCTAAGAACAATCTTATGGCTTCTAGACGAGCTACTGTGTAAAGGTTTCATCATAATCAATCCTTTTTTATTGTGAATAACCTTGAGCAACTAGTCTGGCTTTGTTTCTAACCACAATATTGTTCTCATCTCTTTTATTTTTAAAGACCTATTTAGTTCCAATGACTTTTTGATGATGAGGCCTTTCAACAAGCTCCCACACATCTTGTCTTTGAAACTGATTCAGTTCTTCTTGCATAGCATTAATCCAGTTGGAATCAGTTAGAGCTTCAGTAATTGACTTAGGTTCAAGTAATGACACATAACAACTGAACATGCAATCTTGATTTAGCTGTGTCCTTGTCTGGACTCCAGAATCTAAATCTCCAATTATTTGTTCAGTTGGATGATAAGACATTACCTTTTTACCTTTGTCTTTTACTATGGATGAAGATTTGTCTGAAGTATCATTTTCAAATGATTTTGTGTTACCTTCAGATACATCTTCCTGATCATCTGGTATGGTGGTTGTCTGATAAGCCAATCTTAAAGAACTTTCAGGTTCTTTTTCTTTATTTGAGTCTGGTTCTTCTTCCTCGTCTGAATCTGATTCTTGTTCATAGAACTTTATTATTGATCTTTTGATAGTCATCTTATTCAGATCATCTGATATCTTTGTAACGTCATCTGCATTACTAGACCCGAAGGTAGATTCATCAAATACAATATGTGGTGTTTCTTCCACACACAAGGTTGTCTTATTAAAAATTCGGTATGCTTTAGATACAGATGAGTATCCCAAGAATATCCCATCTGCAATCTTAGCATCAAAAGTTTTTAAATGAGATTTTCCATTATTGTTATGAAACACTTACAACCAAAAATATGAAAATATGAAATTTTGGGAGATCTTCCCTTCCAAATTTCATAAGGGGTTTTACACTTATTTTTAACAATCAAACATCTATTTTGGACAAAACAAGCAATATTAATAGCTTCTGCCCAAAACCTGTGAGGAGTGTTATAATCAGACAACATAGTCCTAGCAGCTTCTTTCAGGATTCTGTTTCTCCTTTCAACAACTCCATTCTGCTGGGGTGTCCTTGCAGCCGATGTCTCATGAGCTATGTCATTCTCAGCACAATAGTTAGTAACAAGTGTATTGAGGAATTCAGTACCTTTATCACTTCTGATTTTAACAATACTTAGTCCTTTTTCATTTTGAATTCTTTTAAGAAATTCTGGAATCTTTGTCATAGTCTCATTCTTCTTGTATAAGAAAATAACCCAGGTGAATCTTGAGAAATCATCTACAATTACCAAGGTGTATTTCCTTCCACTGAAGCTGAGAGGTGTGACTGGACCAAAAAGATCCATATGAAGAAGTTCCAGAATCCTTTCTGAAGAAGGACTATTTATTGTTTTAAAAGAAGTTTTGGTCTGTTTTTCTTTTTGACAAGCATCACAAACATGGTTCTTTGAAAATATTCTATCTAGGAGTCCTTTAATTAAGGATTTTCTTGCAATTTTGTTAAGAGTTTTGAAGTTTAAGTGACCAAGACGTTTATGCCATAGCTAGCTTACGTCATCTGAACTCTTTGTAACAAGACAAATATCCTTAGGACAACTTTTAAAGTTGGCAACATAAATGTTACCTTGTGTGACTCCAGCTAATAGTATATTTTCATTGATACCAGCTAACACATAACATGCATTATGAGTGAATTTGACACTAAAACCCTTATCGCAAAATTGTGAGACAGACAACAATTTATGCTTCAACCCTTCAACATAATAGACCTCGCTGACTTGAATGTCACCAATCATCAACGTTCCAACTCCTTTGGTTAACCCAAAATTGTTGTCTCCGAACATGACTCTTGGTCCATCTATAGTCTGATAGTTAGAAAGTAGATGTTTTTCAAAGGTCATATACTTTGAACAGCCACTGTCAATGTACCAGATGACCTCAAGAACATCTGCCCTTTCTACTATTCTTTTGTCTTCCTGCAATCACATATTTAAATTTTAGGTACCCTTTGTAACTTGGGTCCTTCCAGGTTAAGTTGATGCTTTGGAATCCAGATAAACATATCTATATTTCTTAAAACCAATGATTGAAGCTTGTAACCATATCTGTCTACCAATATAAGACTGTCAAGATCAATCTTATTCAGTTGATCTTTTGAGATTGTCTTATATCGTGGTAAGAATGGGTATGATTTGCTCCTTCCATCAAAGCTATTATACTTTGGATAAGACCGGTAATCGGGTAAGCGATATTAAGACAACCAATTTTATCGAACCCAAGGGAAAAAGTATGGCCGTGAGTCCCTAGAAATGCAAGTTCTCGATGACTATTGTTGCAAATGTGGTTTTGGCTCCAAAAATAAAATACAAATACTAGAATTAAAATCAAACAACTAAGCAAGCAATTAATCAAACACTTGATATGCTAGAACAAGTAACAAAGATCATTTGGGGATTGGGGTTCTAGGGATAATATCCATCAAGGAATCAATGATCAACAAGCTATGATTGAATCAAATTGCTAATCAACTAAGATAGAAAGCATAGAACCATCATGCAATTAAGTCTCCATTAATCACACAATGTCTAATGTGAGTATCCTTAGTGCAACTAATCTCTCAATTAAGAAGCACCCAATTCATACAATCATACACAATTATAACCCGATTAATCCCTAATCACGTTAGCTCAACTCTCGCCTATTGCTAGGGTGATCAAACATTAATCTAAAGAGATAAAAATGCATGAAGCACAATTTGAATCACAATTAGGGAACAAACCATCTCAATTGATCAACAATCATCAACAAGGCAATCAAATCATCCTCAATTTCAATTATCCCAAGCACAAGAGTATTAGCCCGTGGAGCAAAGTGTAAAATCCATGGGAACAAAATCTAATTGTACAATAAAAAATCTAATCACAACAATTAATGAATTAAAATGAGTAAAGAGGAAGAACATCACCAATTGAACCAAAATGATCACTAATAGGGATGCTTTAATCTTCAAAAGTATCTTCAAATGTAATCTCTTCTCCACTTGAACTATAACTTGGAATGAAAAAACTAATGGATCAAAAGCTAATCTAAGGTACAATTAATGAAAATCTATCTCAAACTACCAATCTAATCAACCTACAATGAGAATTAAGCTATGGAAGTGGAAAATCGCCCTAAAAATCGCTAATAACTGCTATGGGGAAGATTATGCTCTGTTTTCCGCTCAAATGGATTAAAAACCCAAAATTTCAAATTTCTACACCCTCGACTCGAGGTTGGGGCCCTCGAGTCGAGGCTCCTTAAATCGTGTTAGCGCTTTTCCAAAAAAAATCCAGCCTCAACTCGAGCTTCAACCCCTCAAGTCGAGCTTGCCACTTTGCCCTGACCTTCGACTCGAGGCTCCAGCCCTCGAGTCGAGATTCCTTTAAAATTAGCAATTTTCTCTCCTTGCCGGCACCCTCGAGTCGAGCTCCCTGGGCCTCGACCAGAGGTCGAGTCCAGGGAATTTTCTCGACCCGACTTCTGCCTCCGACCCCTGTTTTCGTCCGTCTCATTCGTCTCTTCGCCGTATGAATGTCGGTACTCTCAGTTTGGTCAAATTCTACCGATTTACCTGAAAACGGGACGAAAAACATCAAAAATCCATCAAGTAATACTTTTTAGGCAAAGTAGTGATACTCTACACATTTAAGCACAAAATCTAACACTTTTGACCACTTTTTGCACTAAAATACCCCCTCAAATCATGCATCAATTCACTCCAATCATAATACCCCCAAACTTAAAGTGTTGCTCGTCCTCGAGCAACATAGCAAATAAGCACAAAAGAGTGAATTGATTGCAATTATGTACCATGGCACCATAGAAGAAAAGTAAGACAATCGAACTGTTGGTCCCACGGATTGAGTATTTTATTAAAGAACTTGAGATAACCTTCTAGGGAAAATCTAGAAGGGGGGGTTGAATAGATTTTCCAATCTTTTTCTATGATTACAATATCAATTCAGAGTATCAAAGTTCACATAGCGGAAAATAGATTTAAACTCAATCTTTTATGGATCAAAAAGCAATCTGATTAAGAGTCTGAAATTGAACTTGTTTGAAAGTTGATTGATAACAATATAAGTAAATAAAGCAGTAAAGAACACAATAATTTATAGTGGTTCGGATCTAATTGATCCTACATCCACTCTCCTTCTTCAACTTGAAGAAGGGTCTCGGCCACTTACTTATTTACTCACTTACAATCTTACAATTACAACTTTCTGATGATCTCCTATCTTCAAACCTATCTTCAACTTCTAATCTTCGTGAAATTTCTAAATTTACAGTGCAAAACGTGTTGAAGATATACAAAATAAGTGTTCTATAAACACTTTGAACTTATGAAGAATTACTTTGAGAACTTTTGTGAGAACTTGGAAAACTTGTGAATCGTGTGAATGAATGAGTGTTGAATTGTATGTTTGAAACTGTGGCTAAATCTATTTATAAGCCTGAGAAACGGTTAGTTTGTTGTAACAAACTAAAAACCACTTAACAAACTTATTCTTGAAAACTGCCTCTACTTCAGCTGATCTTGCTTCTAGTCATCTGCAGCTGACTTGGTGAAGACTTGCCTTTCTTATTCTACTCAGCTAGTCTTGACCTCGTCCGAGCTCTTCATTGTTGTCTCCTGCAGATGACTATTCCAAGCTCGTCTTTAGATGACCTTCTTCTTTAACCTTAGCTGACTTCCTAGATCTTCTCAGTCTGATCAGCTTAGTGCTAGGACTTTACCTCAGCTGTTCTCCGTGGTTAGCTGGTCATCTTACTTTATTTGAGTTGACTCTCGTCTGACCTCTTTTAAATTATCAAAACTTCTTCTGATCTACCAATTTCCCTCTTTTTGATGAAGTTAAAACTGCAAGAAAGAGACAAACTCACAGCTGATGTTAGTCAAAGTTATTTAAAGTAAACAGATGAGCACATTAGAGCACATTAACACTTAGTTTAGATTTATTAACATAAGAACACTTAATTCACACTTTAAAAAAAAATTAGAAAAGTTTTATAAAGAATTTTAAGAGAAATTTTAAGTCTTAAGACTTTATCAGATGATTAGTACTTGGAAAACTTTAAATCTTAGGACTTAGAAAATTTTAAGACTTAGAAAAATTTTAGAAAATTTTGATCTGAGATAGAAGTTAAAAATTTTGATCTGAGATACAAGTTTCCTCAGATGATTAACACTTAGAAAAATTTTAAGTTTTCTTAGAAAGCAGTAAAGAAAGCTTAAAAAAATATAAGACAAGGTAATTCAGATAAGATGAAGTATATTCACATCACATTTACAAATATTACAAGGAAGGATGCTGATAGAAAAGAAAGATAAGGAAAAGAAAAGTCCTAATTCTATCAGACACCCCATCGGCTTGCTTCCGGGACATCCAACCAGGTGAAGACTCTCATTCTTAGCTTTTTCAGTTCTTCTTCATCTGTGAGCTTTGACTCCACCTCAGCTTTGGCAATTATGGTCTTGACCTAGCTCAGATCAGGTGTCCCGTCCGCATTAAGCTTGTGTTTGGCGTGCTCGTAGGCTGGGTTGCCTCATCGAGCAGCCTGCCATAGAGGTCCGGGTCCTTTTTCTCCATCCATTCGTGCCACTGTAGATCTTCGTCTGCTGCACCAGTTGGGGATGCCTTCAAGATGTACTAGAAGTACATCTATCTGGCATCCATGCTTTTCTTCTTGTACTCTTCAGTGTACTGACCCGTAACCATCTTAGGCGGGGCAGACGAGCGATGGACAGGGCGGAAGTCCGCTTCATCAGCTGCTTTTGAGACCCACTTCCGGGTATCCCTGTCCCACTTCAGCTCGGCTCCCTTACCCAGCTTCTTCAGCCTCTTCTTCTCTTTTCTTTCGAATAGCTCCTTTTCAGTCTTGATCCGTCTGATCTGCTTATCTGAGAGGTTGGAGTAGTCCGGCTCTTTTCTTTTCTTCTCAGTCTTCAAAGATTTGGCAAATGTAAGCTCGGCTGGCTCCTTCTCAGCTGCTTTTCCTTTCCTTTTTCCCTTGGCCTCAAATTGTCTTTCTGACTCCTTGAATCTGGCCAGCAGCTTTTCTGTCTTCTCTTCCTCTTCCTCTTCCTCTTCCTCTTCCTTCTTCCTCTTCTCCTCATCCTCTCGGATGACATCTTCTATCTGACTTACCCTCAGCTGCAAGGCGGAAAGCTCGTCTGATTTCTCCTTAAGCTCTGCCTTCGCCGCCTCCAGCTCAGCTGTGTCGGCCTTGGAATGTAGCCTGTCTGAGATGGCCTGCACATCAGCTGAGAGGGTGTCTACCTTTGCTTGCCCAGCCCCTTCCCCCTTTTTAACTTTATTATTGAGGGCTCGAAGCTGGTCTTCCAGTGTGGCACAACGAATCCTGAAGTCTGATTTATCACTGGTTAAGGCATCTACCAGGATAGCGTTATCCGCAGCCACTTCTCCTTAAGTAGCTTCACCTCCTCCTCCAAGCTGCCCAGACGACCAGCTAGTGCGGAGCCGATTTTGTCAGATAGGTTCCGAGAGATATTCACCTCGGCTATCCGCATTTTGGCTAGCATGGTGTCTGTTACCGCCCTGACTACTTGCTTCGTCTTCCTTGCCATCATCTTCTCCACTTTGCTTATGATCTTCTGATGTAAGTTTTGGAAAGCAGAGAAGATGGCAGACAGGGGGCTATCGATGTCTTCCTCAGTTGAGTCAGACGATAAGGGAGAGGAGGGGGTTTTTGGACTTGGGGAGCTCATCCGGATATCCCCAAAGATATTGTGGGAAATATCATATGCTTGGACTTGAGGAGATGGTTGTGGGGAGGATGGAATATCAGATGGTGGGGGTGGAGGTATTTCTGGGGGTGGAGAAGATGGTGGTGGTGGGATTTCAGAGGTGGATGGTGGAGAAGATGTTGGTTGAGAAGTGGAGGGGGCGAGGTCGACTGTTTGAGGAGGGGGAGATGAGGTTGAGGGTAACATGGTAGGAGGTGAGATGGTGGTTATTGGGTGGGTGAGTAAACAGGTTCGGTGAGAAAGGATAGGAAATCAGATGGAGATGGTGGTGAGGAAGTGGCTTGTATCTGGGGTAGAGGGGAAGATGGGATATCGGTTTAGACTTCTTTGGGAGTAGGCTGTTGGAGAGGCTCGGAGGTGCCAGCCTGGGTCACCTCTTCATCGCCAGAGTGGGTAGATGAGAGGGAGGGGGAGGGATATAAGCTAGAAGTGGCTCCAAAAGAGAGTACCTTTTGGGGCATGTCTGCTCTTTTTGGCGAAGGGGAGGGGGTCCTCTCGGAGCTGATCTCCTGAATGTCTTGTGCCTAAACAACAGCTGCTGCCGCCACCTCCAAGGTTTGGGCTTCTTCAATCAGCGACTTGGCTGCGTAGCAGATGTTGCCCCTTCCTTCTCCGAGGCCTTGACCAACCTCCTCCTCTTCAGCGCCTTCTCCTTCAGCTTCATCGGCTGTGAAGCCTCAGCTGAGCTCACGGTCGGCTCAGTAGGTTGGTCCTCCTCAGCTGAGGGCTCAGCCACCCTCTCCTCAGTTGCTTCTTCATCTGAGTCAGCTGGCCCACTGATCAGCTCATTTTTCGTGAGGAGCTCCTTCTGCTTCGTATAGCTCCTCACCCCGTCTGTCCAATTGATTCTCCCAGGCAGCAGATTCTCCAACAACACCGTAATTTTATTAAATAAGCTTGTGATGGACTTGGCTGTCCATTGTCCATTCACAAACTCCAGCCTGCCCTTCTCGGTGTTGAATCTGTTCAACAGCATCTCCACCCAATTGACTTGAACTCCGTCAAGGATGGCTCTTAAGCAGTTCAGCCGTGGCCTGGTCAGTCCAGCGTGGGAGTTCTGCTCCCCAAGAATAGCTTTTGTTAGTATCGTCATCAACAGACGATACTTTCTTCGGAGCATGTTCTTTTTCAACTCCGTTCTCCGATCTTTGAATGATGTTCGGGCAATCATCTCGAATGATTCTACCCATTCACTATTCTTGTAAGTGAGAGAATTCACACCTTCATCACTCGTCTAAAAAATGCGAGCAACCTCAACCGTCGTGACTGTCAGATTTTCATCACCAATCTTTGTCTTGTAAACCCCGTTCTGATATACACTATTGATGTAGAACTCTACACCCCGCATATCCAGAGTCTTGTTCGTGTTAGATTTCTTTGAACAAAACGTCTTCAATCTTGATCTCTCTAGTAATCTAAAAATTTGTCGTGATTCTTCATCAGAGGTGGTGTCGAAATCGACATACATCTCTGATTTTATCTTTTGTTATACGTATCTTTGTTGATATCCACCATTGTCGATGTAATTCCTATAAACTGACGAGTATGGCTCATACAAGATTTAGAGAGGGTTTTGGGAGTTAGAAAATTTTACAGAGTATAAATGGTTTTTCTGAAAGTGAAAGGATTTAAACGAAGAAGAAGATGTATTTATAGGAGGGAAAATTTGGAGAGAGAAATTACTTGGAAAGCGGTTTTAAATCTGAGTCGTTTATTTGAAATGATTTACTATGTTGAATCAACGGTTAAAATTGAGATAAATGATTGGGATTCAGCGCGTGAAGATAACTCGACTTTGAAATGCGTAAAAAGTAACTAAGTAAACTGTTGATTTGACTGCAATTAGGGTTACTTTATGCAGAGAAGTAAGTATACCTGACGTAAGCCTAGGTTTACCTTTCTTTGCACAAAGGTTTTCTAAAATAGACAAGGTTTTGGATTCGTCTGAGAAATGACCTTGTCTGGGTTTTTCAAAAGACAACTTAGTTTCATTTCTTTTTAGCAAAATTTAAGACAAGTTAATCAACACTTTTATTTTAAACAAAATATCGGACTCAGCTGGTTTTTCTAAGAACAACTCATCTGAAAGGTTTTGAAATACACACTTTTTGAAGAAAACAAGAAAAGGGTGAACAGATGAGGAGGTTTTATCAGATTAGTAGTTTCAAGCTGAATCTAACAATGTTATTTTATTACCTGTTCCTGCAGATACACAAACTTTAAGAAACCATTAGTAGCCAAGGTAAGTCAGACAGGATGCAGATAGTCATCTGTTCTAAAGGAAACAACTGACTATTGTGTCCTTGTCTGATTTCCCTGGTGCCAGATAAGCAATTATCAAGTCAGATAAGGTCAATATGACTAATCCTTGATTCTTGATTCCTAAGAAGGAGATCAATGACATCAGCTACCTGATTGTCCTTTGACACATATCTAGTCTGATAATTCTTTCTAGACATGATTTAAAGAAAGGAAAAGAAAGAAGAAAAACAGATAAGAGATTCCAACAATAGCAGTTAAATATCAGCTAAAGATGCATCAAGTAATCCTAATTCTAAACACAATTCCTTAAATCTAGACTCAGCTAAGGGTTTTTTAAGTAGATCTGCTCTCTGAGATTCAGTGGCTATCTTTTCTATCCTAATGTCATTCTTTTCAACATGATCTCTAATAAAATGATGTCTGATATCTATATGCTTACACCTAGAATGCAAGACAGGATTGTATGTCATAGCTATTACACTATTACTATCACAGTAAATAGGAACAGATGATGTTTGAATGTTATAATCCCTAAGCTGCTGACTAATCTAGAGGAGTTGAGAGCAACAACTACCAGCTGCCATGTATTCAGCTTCAGTTGTGGAGGTTGCAACAGATGTCTGTTTCTTAGATAACCAAGATATTAATTTGTTGCCTAAAAATTGACATGTTCCAGAGGTGGATTTCTTATCAATTTTACAACCTCCAAAGTCTGAGTCTGAATATCCTAATAGCTCGAAGTTGTCATCAGCTGGGTACCACAACCCAACCTGCAAAGTCCCTTTAAGATATTTAAGGATTTTCTTAGCCATCTCCAGATGAGTTTTCTTGGGATTAGATTGGAATCTTGCACATACCCCAACTGCAAAGGCTATGTCTGGCCTACTTGCAGTGAGATAGAGAAGGGATCCAATCAGTCCACGATACACCATTGCTTCCGTGGGTATCCCCTGCTCATCTGAATCCATAGAGAAGTTAGTTGCCATATGTATTTTAACTTCCCTACTAGTAGTCATCCCAAATTTCTCTATAAGGTCCTTAGCATACTTAGTCTAATGTATGAATATGCCCTTACTCGTCTATTTAATCTGCAGGCCTAGAAAATATGTCAATTCACCCATCATAGACATCTCAAACTTGTTTTTCATGAGAACACTGAACTCTTCACATAAGGTCAGATTAGGTGAACCAAATATAATATCATCCACATAAATTTGAACCAACAAGATGTTGCCATCTATTTTTTTTCTAAACAAAGTCCGATCTATCTTACCTTTTGCGAATACACTTGAAATCAAGAAATCAGGTAGAGTATCGTACCAAGCCCTGGGTGCTTGTTTCAGTCCATATAAGGCTTTATTGAGTCTATAGACCTTGTTATTGATCTTAAACCCAGGAGGCTGTTCTACATAGACTTCCTCAAGTAACACACCATTTAGGAATGCAGACTTGACATCCATCTGAAAGACTTTGAAAGATTTATAAGCAGCAAATGCCAAAAACAACCTTATTGCTTCTAATCTGGCAACTGGAGCATAGGTTTCATCATAGTCTATCCCCTCAGACTGTGAGTAACCTTGAGCTACCAATCTTGCCTTATTACGAACAATAATGTTGTTTTCATCAGTTTTATTCTTAAACACCCATTTGGTGCCTATAATCTTTCTATGTAAGGGTCTGTCCACCAGTTCCCAAACATTTTGCCTTTCAAATTGATGCAGTTCTTCCTGCATGGCTGTTATCCAGTTTGGATTAGATAGAGCCTCCTCAATAGACTTAGACTTGAGAAGTGATACGTAGCAGCTGAACAAACTTTGAGAATCTACCATTGTTCGTATCTGCACACTACTGGATGGGTCCCCAATGATTTGGTCAGTTGGATGATAGCTTCTCATCCTCTTGCCTATTTGAGTAGAAGCACCCTCATCTTGAGACTCAGCAGAAACCTCATCTGACTCTGCCTGAGCATACGTTCCCCCTTTATCTACAGACCTTGTCTAATCAGATGATGTCAAGGGTGTCTCCTCAGATGGAGTCTGAAGAGGGGTTGCCTTCTGATTCTCTGATGGGAATTCTTTACATCTGAATCTGAGCCAAAACTAGGCAGATAGACTGTTCTATGTTTAGTTTTAGTTAGTTCAATTTTATCTAGATCATCTGTAATTTAATTCACTTTATCTGAGAAAGTATGTAATTCATCAAATACCACATGAGGAGTTTCCTCCACACAAAGAGTTTTCTTGTTGAAGACTCTGAAAGCTTTGGAAGTGTTGGAATATCCCAAGAATATCCCATCAGTTGCCTTAGCATCAAAGGTCCTCAGCTTAGACTTCCCATTGATATGGATGAAGCATTTACAACCAAAAGCACGAAAGTATGAGATTCTTGGAACCTTACCCTTCCAAATCTCATAAAGTGCCTTACCCTTACTCTTGACTGGTAAGCATCTGTTCTGAGTGTAGCAAGCTGTGTTGATAGCTTCAGCCCAGAACCTATGAGGTGTTCCATACTCAGCTAGCATACTCCTGGCTGCTTCTTTGAGAGTTCTATTTCTCCTCTCAACAACTCCATTCTGCTGTGGTGTTCTAGCTGAAGAGGTCTCATTAGCTATGTCATTCTCATTCAAATAGTTAGATAAACAAGAATTCAAAAGTCCAGTTCCCTTATCACTCCTAATTTTAATAATATTTACACCCTTCTCATTTTGAATCTGTCTGAACAGATCAGAGATCTTGTTCACTGCCTCATTCTTTTTTAAAAGAAATATTACCCAAGTGTATCTAGAAAAATCATCATCAACAACAAGAGTATATTTCCTTCCACTAAAGCTAAGTGGTGTAACAGGTCCAAACAAATCAAGATGAAGGAGTTGTAAAACTCTTTCAGATGAGGATGCGTTAATATTTTTAAAAGAGTGTATGGGCTGTTTACCTTTTTGACAAGCATCACATTTCAGATCAGTTGAACAGAATTTCTCAGGTAGTCCTTTGACAAGATTCTTTTTAGCTAGCTTACTAAGGGTTTTGAAGTTCAGATGACTAAGCCTTTTTGTTGGATCAAGAAGTTTTGATGAGTTAAAAGAAGCAGCTCAGTTGATCAGACGACCTGAAGAACAGCTGAGATTGAGATCGTAAGCTAAGCTGATCAGACGGGATCAAGAAGCAATCTAGTCAGCTGAGGTCTGAAAGAGTACAAGTCATCTGAAGATAAGCTTGAATCTAGTCATCTGCAGGAGACAAACATGAAGAGCTCAGACGAGGTCAAGATAAGCTGAGTAGAATAAGAAAAGCGAATCTTCACCGAGTCAGCTGCAGACGAGGAGAGCAAGGACAGCTGAGGACTAGCAGTTTTTCAAGATTAAGTTTGTTAAAGCAGTTTCCAGTTTGTTAGAACTAACTAACAAACTAACTGTCTTTTCAGACTTATAAATAGGTCTAGGCATTTCATTTTACACGAATTTTTTCATTGAACATTTTTCACATAGAATTCACAAGTTACTTTTCCAGAAATTTATTCTCTCAAATTACAAGCTTTCAAATCACAAGATTTCTTCATAGAATTTTTTAAGTGTTTGTAGAACACTTCACTTCACATCTTCAAATACCCTTCTTATTCTTAGAGTTAGATTTCAGAAGTTTGATTAGCATTTTTTTGAAAAGTTGAAGATCGAGTTGTAAGTTGTAAAGATTGTAAAGTAAGTAAGTAAGCAGCTAGTGGAGACCCTTCTTCAAGTTTGGAGAAGGAGAGTGGATGTAGGATTGTTATAATCCGAACCACTATAAAATCTGGTGTTCTTTTACTGCTTTCATTTATCTTTCTGTTTAAAGTTACAATTTATTGTTCAAAGTTAATTTCAGAATTAAAGTTAAGATCTGAATATCAGTGTTGCTTTTGATCTTATTAAAAGTTGAGATAAATATTGAATTCCGCTGTGTACATCTGGTACTTTGAATATATTTTGAAAGATTTGAAAAATCTGAAAAATCTATTCAACCCCCCCTTCTAGATTTTTCCTAGAAGACTGATACTTGTTTTACCTAATCTACTCAACTATTCGGGACCAACACTTTTGTACCATAGCCAGCTGAGATCATCTCCACCTTTAGCTACAAGACATGTATCTTTGGGACAACTATTAAAGTTAGCCATATAGACATTTCCAAGTCTGAAGCCAGTTAAGAGTACCTTGTCTGAGAAGCTATCTAAGATATCACACTTATCTTTAGAAAATTTTACAATAAAGTCTTTATCACAGAGTTGAGAAACAGATAACAAGTTATGCTTTAAACCTTCTACAAAATAAACCTCAGATACCTGGACATCCCTTATAATCAAAGTACCAACTCCCTTAGTTTGTCCACAGTTATTATCTCCAAATAAAACTCTGGGACCATCAATATTCTGAAATTTTGATAATAGCTTCTTGTTACAAGTCATGTGCTGTGAACAACCACTGTCTATGTACCAAATTGAAGCTAGAATCTCCTCCTTAAGAGATAGTCCCTGTGATTCCTACAAGACAGATTAGGTATGAGGTACCCTAGTGATCTTGGGTCCTTTAAGGTCAATAATCACTTTGGGTATCCAGACAAACATCTCATTCTTTAATAATAAATAAGATTGGATTTGTCTACCAAATCTGTCTACAAATACATCACATTTGAATGATAGTTAGTCAGATTTAGTGACTTTCTTAAACTTAGGAAAAATGGGATAACATTTGCTTCTCCCACCAAAAGAACTGTAATAAGAATTTCTTCCAATCTTAGTTCTTGAAACCCTCTTAGTCAGATCTGGACTCCTCAACTGAATTTTATTTTTCAGATTAGGGAATGCAGTCCTCATCTGACTTTGTGGTTTTCAAGGACCAATTTTAACTTCTTTTGATGTTTCAGCTGCCTTCACAAATTTCCTTGGTTTTTGAACCTCTGATTTATTATTTCTATCATAACCAAGTCCTGTCTTATCATGGGATTTTTTAGATGTACTAAAGATATGGTCTATGACTGATTGTGAGTTATTAAGTTGACTCATTTTGAAGACAAACTTCTCATTGTCCTTCTTTATTGACTCATTTTCAGTACAAACCATCTCAAATTTATCTTTCAAAGATTTTAATTCATTTTCTAGTCTTTCAGACAGACTAGCTGATGTTCTAGCCTCTGCTTGGGGTAAACATTCCCCCTTGAATGTTTCCTCAGACTCAGAGTAATTCACAACTTGTTTGCCTTTAACTAGAGTCTGAATCTGATCTTTTAAAGTTAAATTTTCAGTCTCTAATTGTTTATAAGCACTTAGAGACATCTTTAGGTCTTTAAAAAGTCCTTTGATAACAGTTTGGTCATTGTCTAAGACAAATTTGTAAGAATCATTATCAGATGAAGAATAGTAATCTTTGGCCATTAGACATACTTCTTCATCTGATCCAAAATCAGATAAAGATGATAATGATGATGATGATGACTTTCTTGACTCTTTCTCCTCAGCAAGAAGAGCTCTCTGATCTGCAAAACGCTTATCTCTCTTCTTCTTTTTCTCCTCTCTTTCCTTGGGAGTCAGCTAGGGACAGTCATAGCTGAAGTGACCTGGCTTGTTACAGGTGTAACAAGTATCTCCCCTATCTGATTTAGGACTGATAGGATTCTTTCTTGCAGGTGATTTGTATCTTCTTGTCTGATTCTTTTTCTTGTCATCATCTGTTGAGTAATTATCTTTTCTTCCTGATCTGGATCTAGATCTGTCCTTCTCTGTAAATCTCAATTTATTACGCTCATATTTCATTCTCAATCGGTCATACCTTTTTGTGAGCAAGGCCATCTGCTCCTTTACGGATAAATAAGCTCATTTGGGCTCAGCTGCTGTCTTGTCTTCTTTATTGACAAAGGCAACAGACTTAGATGAAGTGCTAGACTCCATCTCATCTTCCTCATCTTCAATCTGGATATCATATTCTAAAGCTTTAAGATGAGAAAATAAGGTATGATGTGAAATAGAGGATAAATTTTGAGTAGCCTTGAGGATATTGATCTTGAGTATCTTATTATTAATCTCCTTTTCTGTATAATTCTTCCCCAAATCTGCAGCTTTATTGAGAAGATTTGTCAGTCTCACATCCAGCTGGTCTACAGTTTCATTCTCTTTCATCTTGAATGTGTCGAATGCATGTAACACTGATTGTAGTTTATTCTCCTTGACTTGGTCTAATCCCTCACATACATTGGCAAGTGTCTCCCACATTTCCTTAGCTGTTTTGCACCTCTTTACTTTCTCAATCCAATCTTTGCTTAGAGTGTCAATAATCTTAATTATGAGCTTTGAATGAGTGCAATAATGGGGTAATGAATGCTGAAAGCAGTAAATGCACAAGAGATTGCTAGGAGGATGAGTCCCAGTCTTAAGGTTGAATATTTTTCAATCCTTGTTATTGTGCCCAATAGGGTCTATTTATACAAGTAGTTTGACGAATACTACATCCCAAGAAATCGGGGGACATTTAATGCTAGAGTACAATATTTAATATTCTGGTACGGTAATATACGGACGAGCAGGTTGGCGGCCTTCTCAGCATGCTCCACGTGGCGATTTTGTAGAGATCTTCTGCGGCGGCGAGATCTTTTCCTTTTTAGGGCATGGCCTTTCTGACTACGTCCTGCTGTGAGATCTTTTCCTTCTTGAGGAAGATCTGGTCCCCGGTCGTCGTTTCTCGGTCCTCGCTAGAGGGCTCCTCGGGTCTGGCTTGAATCGTTAGATTAGAGCCTCGCCTGCGAGGTCCATGTGACCTGCTCGGTAGGCAAGCCACGCTGCTCGCCGAGCCTTTGGAGATGCTCGCTCCTACTAGCGAGCTGCGAGATCATCCAGTTGTGCGTAATCCATGTCACAACAATCACCACTAGGTTAATTGTTCTTGTTTGGAGACTTTGTCTGTTGTGATGCATACTTTTTGTGATTAATGATGAAATTATTCTAAAATGTGTTGGAAATTTGCATGTTTGGCATAGAAAGGTAGTCACCAATAGGTTAATTAGCCTACTTATGGAGACTTTGCCACTATCATGCTTTTGTTTTGTTTTGTTTTTTTTTTTTTTTTTTTTTGTGATTAGTGATGAAAGTATTCTGAAATTTATTGAAAATTTGCATGTTTGGCATATTTTAATAGTCACCACCAGGTTATTGGTCTATTTTGGACCCTGTGATGCATGTTTTTTGTGTTTAAACATGGAATAATGATGAAACTTGCACATGAAACACAAAAGCGAATATTTCACAATACATATTGGGTTTGTTTACAACATAAACAACTTCTAAAAGTAATATATATATATATATATATATATATATATATATATATATATATATATACTTGTATGGTTCTATGTTTAGGTTATACACAAAAAAAAGTACACAAAAGTTACAAAAACTGACTTGTACCCATCTTCAAACTTGACCCTTGTAAACTGATTTAGAATCCAAGATTAGACATTAACCCACCTATGTCATATGTGTATTCTGAAAATATGATCAGCTTCAACTAGAATGTGTATGCATTCAATTACAAGCTCTTCATCCACCTTTAGTACATCTAGTAATCTTTCTTGCCTTAAAAGCCTAGCCTTGTTCATATGTGGCACCTTGAAATCATTATGACCTTTCACCTTCATTATCTTAACTAGACAATACTGAAGACTTAAAAATACATTGTTAAGTGTGATGGCTGTCAATTGATCAAAAGACAACAACACAATCTTAATTAATTGGTCCATATTATAAGAAGTTGTGTCTGGTTGAAGTGTTGTATTGCTCTAAATCACCCTAAGTCATTAATGTTTGTGTCAGGTGAGTTTGGTGGTTGGCATGCAAGTTTGATGTTAAAACCATCAGAACTTGTAGCAGCCCTAAACTTAGGATCAGAGTTGGTTATGTGTGGTCTTGCATTATCCTACTAAATGTAGATATTTTTGCTTGCATTTGAAGGCAATTTTGTCTTAATAGCTGGAATAATCTGTAAAAATTGGGTAGTATAAGCTGGATGATGATATTACAATTTGGCAGCATGTGAATAAGAAAAATTGAATGATCAAAATACATTATCTGATCAAAGACATTGTTTGATGAAATTTTTTGTGATTGAGTCTATTTGTTTTGTCTCCAATGTACCCCTAGCTCTATTCTTAGAGTTTCGTACTGCTGGTTCTTTGGTTATGATTGGGAAAATACTAATTTTTTCATCAAAAATCAGTTGTCCATCATCTCCATATAATGTCTTGCAATAGCATACATAAACATTACCTTAGGGATATATCTCTTGCTTTTGCAAGATCTATATGATGTAGCTTCTCCAGGCAGTTTATACATTCTCTGCATCGCTCTTATCATAAAAAAAACCACTTTTCATCTATGTGAACAATATTTTGCATACTTGAAAACTTGATCTTTTCTGCATCACTATCCATTACCAACTGATTGAATGCAAATTTCAGCCTTTGAAGCTTGTTCATTTGAGTTAGCTCAGGATGAATTGCATTTGTATGTGGTAGTATGGACTTTTCTTTCACCCATCTTACAACTTGACTCTTTCTGACTTCTAACCCCCTAGCAAGCCTTCTTATTGTTCCCCTTTTCTCATATGAAATGTGATTCATCTTTTTTATGTCCAGCTATACAATTTTCTTATGAGTTGTTCCTTTTATTTTGCATGTTATATTGACTGGTTCCCTATTGAACTAATTGTTTCTTTATTGTGGCCCATTGGTTATGAACTGTTCTAATGCATACACCAAATCTTTGTGTTGCCTCTTTGATTTTTCCCCTGTGCACAGAACCGTGGTGTTGTTGGCAATGAGGAACTGCACCAATAGGTTCCTCTCGGTTAGTGTGAGATTATGTTCTCCTCTTGCCATTCTTGTATTCAATGCTCTTTATTGTGAGTTCTAACCATTTATGATGAATGCAACAAGTTCATTTAAAACAAGTGAGATGGAGGGAAATTTGAGCGATAAAAAAGTGATTTGACCCAATGATGAGACATTTTTTAGGGGTTAGATGAAATTTTACCTCCAAAATGTGGTTTAGGAGGGAACATAAAAGCTGATTTTGTAATTTTAATTTCTATTTTTGTATTTTAAATTCTGATGTTTTGGGGATTTCGGTATTAAAACTGTTACAGTGTAATTTATCGTTCTGTTATTTTTATTTTTTTGAACAGTAAATTCATATTTTTTAACAGTGGAATCGTATGTATGAACAATAGATTCGTAATTTCAGGTTATTTAATTTTTGTATTTTATGAACAGTAAAGAATTTTGGTGGGAAAGATTAACTTTGCCACCAAAAATTATGGGGCAGATTAACTTTCCCACCAAAGTTAATCTCCTCATCTATTTGATAAAAAAGCCAACAACAATTAATTTTTAGTTTTCGTGCCCTCACAAGTATGCAAAACTTATTGGGACGAGGGGAGTATAATTTTTCTTATCTACATTCTGGAATATATTTTTATATTTTGAATTTTTTATATTACTCCCATCAAATTTATTATAAATATTCACTTCATCACCTAAATTAAAAAAGAAAAAATTTGAAATTTTATTTTTAAATAAATCTAATACAAGTGTCAAATACAAATTATAATTTTTTAATTTAATATATTATATTTAAAAAAATTGATTAGAAATAAATTATTATACTCCTGAGTATTTTATAAAAAATATTGAAATAAAGACAAATTGATCGGGTCTTGAACTATGTTTTGAAAAGCGGATCGGACCGGTCCGACCGCTACTCGGACACCTCTCCGGCCCGCTTTTATACGTTCGACCGGTCATTTTCAAAAGCGCTCGCGAAGTGGCCAAAAGCGGTAAAACGACATCGAACCGGCCGCCGGTTGAACCGGCCGAGTCGGCGTACTGGATTTTAAAAAAAAAATTGGACGCGACGGTGGCTATGCAACGGCAGGTTTGTCAGCGGCGGCGATGGGCTGCTGCAACGCTGGCAGATCTGGAAATTCCTTGACGACGGCGGTGGAGAATGATGGTGAGACAATGACGACGATGGTTGGTTGGGCGGTGGTGAATGGGTTGCCGTCGGCGGTGGTTTGGTGTTGGTTGTGATTGTTGCAGAACTGGTCAAGGTTGCAATGGGCACAGATCTGTGAAAGACGATGGGGGTGAACTAATCCGATTTGTGGGTGTAGTGGATAGGTGCACTCCCTATCTTGAAGGGTGTATCAGCTTGAGTTGTGTTTTCCGCCGTCTCAACTTCGTTTGACCGTATCTCCTTCATACGAACTCTGAATGACTTGATTCTTTTTGCGTTACGCTCGTTTTTCGGCCCTCTTTCCAGCCATGCAATTTCTCCATTAATTTGAATACAACAACTGTCCTCAATTTGTACTCAAAGTTGACCTCAAATCTGTAATTTAAACTCATAATATCTTAGTGCATTAATGACCGGTTATTAATATATATATATATATATATATTTTTTTACAAATATATATATATATATATATATATATATATATCCAATTACAGATTATCCACTTGATTTATATATTCTTATTCAATACGTCAGTGGTTAGTGAAGCAAAAAAAGTCAAAGAATTAACAGAATGTGTCTATATATATTTTGTTATTGTTAACATTTCATGTTAACATAATTTGTTCATAGGATATATAGTATTATAAGGAAAAAATATAGATGATGATATATAATTATATATTTAATTATAATTATATATTTAATTATATATTATATATTTATGACCTCATATCGGCTCAACCGCTTTAATAACGGTCTAACCGGTCGGACTCGGTCCGACCGAAAGCGCTAAGTAATCCGGCTCAACGTCCGCTTCCGCTTTTCAAAACATAGGTCTTGAATTGAGACAAAAAGAGTAAAATTGAATCTTAAATTGAGAAAAAAAAAATTAGCCCCTAATTTGAGACACTTCAGAATTCAAGACCTAAATTGAGACTCAACCTAAAAATTGACCCTAATATAAAATTCTTCCAAAGTGATAATATTTCATTGAAAAATAATAATATTCTCACGATGAGAGGTTCTCACACAAATTTTTGTCTTAAAATATGACCATAGCAAAATATTTTGATGTTCACTTAAGTTGTGTCCTAAAATTTATATAGGTTCTTAATTATCTTTATTTTTTTATGATTGTTTTCTAACTGATCTGATACATATGCAAATAAGACAAAATCTACTATGTACAAGAGTTCATGGTGAAACTTGATTTATATACTAAAGAGTATTGGTTGTAATAACTGAAGGGTATTACTTATATCGGTAAAGGGTATCACTTGTAAAAACTGAAAAGTATGTCAAATACTAAAGGTATCAGTCGTTATAACTGAAAGATATGACTTATAATACTAACGAGTATCAATCGTGATAATTGAAAAGTATGACATATATTACAACAAACAACATTACAAAGGGTACCGAACAATATTATAAAGAATATTAGTCATGATAACTGAAAGGTATCATGTATATTAATAAAGGGTATTAGTTGGGATAAATGAAAGGTATACTGAATTTATTTTTTTTCAATATGAATCAAATTTCACCGTAAAACTTGGTTCACAAGAAACATACTCGCAAATAATCAGAAGAAATATTGGTAATTAGCTAGGTTATAAATTAGAAATATTATAACCACCATGAATGCTAGGATGAATTTTTTTTTTTTAAAAAAAAAGAACACATCCAAAATTTTTAAAAAGTTACTCTTGTAGATGAAAATTCTTATCTTTTTAAATCTTAATAGTAAAATCTTTACAAAAAAAAAAAGGAAAAAAAGTGTGAAGGAGTGAGAGGACCAGCAGCTTCGACAAGTAACAGGAGGTGAAAATGTCAAATACCCTAATTAGTAATTATCAATTCTATTAGTAATAGGTAAAAGGGATTTTAATTTGGGATTGGATTGATTTTGGGGATGGGCTTTGGTGGCTGACTTTGTTGAAATAAAATTAGGGCTAAGTTATATACCCTCCAACATTACTAGATAGTTACCCTCTAATTTTTGTAATTTTAATATAGTTATAAAAATAATATATTATCATTCAGTTTAACATTAACTTAATATTGTTATAAAATAAAGAACGACAAGAACAAGAATTTGTTTACCCAGTTCGTCAAGAATGACTACGTCTAAGGGCAAACCAAGCAGGAGATATTTCACTATATTTCTTGTTGTAAATGTAACAATACAATAATAAAGGATGTATAAATAATAGAGAAAATTAGATGTAACCCTAAAAACCCATTAAATATATTTTTCAACAAGTAATGTTCATAATTATAATATATTCACAACACTCCCCCTAGGACATTACGTCGTGATATCCATATCTCATTAATCCTCGACAGAGTAATTTAGAAGAAGAATATGTGTACAATCATTGATCTTCGGGATCCAATCTTCAGGATTGTTCTTAAGTTGTTACTCCCCCTGAAGACAACAACCTCCCAAGCCTACGCATCCTAATAGCATGGACATATTTTTCAAAAGTAGATGTAGGAAGTGATTTAGTAAACAAATATGTCAGATTGTTACTAGAGCATACCTTTTGTATGATAATTTCACCACTCTTCTGGAGTTCATACGGATAAAAGAATTTTGGGGAAATGTGTTTTGTTAAGTTTCATTTAATATATCCATTACTCATCTGTGCAATACAAGCTGCATTGTCCTCATAAAGACAGTAGGAGATATATCATTTTTTAGAATGTCACACGAATTACAAATGTATTTTACCAATGACTTTAACCAAATACATTCTCGTGAGACATCATATAAAGTAATAATATCTGAATGGTTTGAGGGGGTGGTAACCATGGATTGCTTAACAGACCTCCATGAAATTGTGGTACCACCGCAGAGAAAAATATAACTAGTCTGAGATCTGGCAGTATGGGATCAGACATATAACCAGCATCTTCATAGCCCACAAATGTTTTGTCTTGATTTCTTGTATAAAATAAACCAAGATCTTGTGAACCTTGAAGATACCGTAAAATGTGTTTAACATCATTCCAATGTCTCCTTATAGGAGAAGCACTAAACCTTGCAAGCAAATTTACTGCAAATGCAATATCCGGTCTGGTGCAATTTGCAAGATAAAGTAATGCACCAATTGCGCTTAGGTAAGGAACTTCTGGTCCTAGTATGTCTTCTATATCTTCTTTAGGTCTAAATGGGTCTTTATCCTTTTTAAGGGAGCGAACAACCATTGGTGTGCTTAGTGGATGAGATTTATTCATATGGAATCTCTCCAATACCTTCTTCAGGTAGGTTGACTGGTGTACAAGAATTTCTTCGGGGAGATACTCGATCTGCAGGCCGAGACAATACTTGGTTTTACCCAAGATTTTCATTTCAAATTCAGCCTTTAAGGTTGATTTAGCTTCTTCAATCTCCTTACATGTTCTAATTATATTTAGATCATCAACATAAACTTAGATGATACAAAAACCATTTAATGATTTAATTTATATATACGCAAGGAAATGTTTCATTGTTTATATATTCCTTCTTCAGGAGGAACTCACTGAGTCGATTGTACCACATACGACCCGACTGTTTTAGGTCATATAATGACCTCTGCAGTTTTATACTATACATATTGCGATTTTCATCATTCCTCTTCTGGGGAATCTTAAGTCCATCAGGAATTTTCATATAAATATTGACATCCAATGATCCATATAAATATGCGGTTATAACATCCATTAACTGCATTTCTAAATTTAATTTTTTAGTCAGGGATATAAAGTAGCAGAACGTTATTCCATTCATAACAGGAGAATATGTTTGATCAAAATCAATACCGGGTCTTTGCGAAAACCCTTGAGCTACTAATCTCGCTTTGTATCTCACCACCTCATTATTCTCATTTCGTTTTCGTACAAATATCTATTTATATCCAACAGGAATAATGTTTTTGGGTGTACGTACGATAGTACCAAATACTTTTCTTTTGTTTAGCGAGTCTAGCTCTTCCTCAATTGCTTCTTTCCATTTTACCCAGTCTGAGCGCTTCCGGCACTCAGCTATTGACTTGGGTTCTAGATCCAGATCATTATTTGTAACAGAAAAGGCAATTGTGGCGGCAAATTCGTTGTCGACAACAGTAATACTACTATTATAAGTTTTTCCTGTATTTATAAAATTCATAGTAACTTTTATGTTTACATCAACCAGATCTTCATCATTTCCAAAAATATTTTGTTCTGGTCGTTCCGCAATCCTAGTATTTTCGTCTTCAGGATGAATCTCTTCAGGAGATTTCAGAGGTGACTGAATATTTTTGCTAGCTTTAGTTTTCTGCGGATTTATTTTCTTTGTGTTAAGAGGTCCTTTACGCTTCTGGCATATGGGGGCATCAATATGTATACTTGATTTCATTGGGACCTCTACCCACAAAGGTGCATTTACAGCAGGTATATGCGATTTAGTCACTCATTTATGATCAATAAATACATCTGGCAGATTACTTGCTAAATATTGCAAGTTAATTAACTTTTGAACTTCCAGTTCAGTTTGACTAGTGCGTGGATCTAAATACTGAAGATCTTTTTCATTCTATGAAATTTCTCGGCATTCATTTAATTTTGAATTTTTATCTCCCCCTAATGTCGGGAAATGATCTTCATCAAATGTGCAGTTAGCGAACAGAGTCACAAATTGATCCCTTGTCATAGGTTCTAGGTATTTCATAATAGATGGAGATTCAAAATCTATGTATATACCTAGTTTCCTTTGTGGGCCCATTGAGGTACGCTTTGGTGGTGATATGGCATATATACTGCACAACTAAACATGCACAAATGAAAAATGTTAGGTTCTTTGCCACGCACTAGTTGTAAAAGGGAGTACTCATGATATGCAGTATGTCGGATTTGAATTAGAATTGCAGCATGTAATATTGCATGCCCCCAACATTAAATAGGTAAGTTGGAATTTTACAATAATGGTCTAGCAATTTACCCTTTGCACATGCATCGTAAATAAATTCACTAATGGAAGAGATTCAGTTATTTGGCATACTATGACTAGGGCTGTCAAAACGAGCCCGGCCCGATGGGCCGGCCTGGTTGGCCCGTGTTTTAGGACGGGTTGGGCCTAGAAAATATAGGCCCGAAAAGAACCGGGCCGATTTGGCCCGGCCCGATAGGCCCGGCGGGCCGACCGGGCTCGGGCCGGAACTTTCACCTGGCCCGGTTTTTTTTTTTTTTTTGAATTTTTAATTTAGTGATTATAAGTTCATGATATATATTCACGAAAGGAATAGAATTGAAAATATAAAAAAAGAGTATTCATTGAGGTTAATTGACAAATATTTCATTCCCCAAATATGCAAACTTAATTGCAACAAAGAGAACAAAAAACATAAAATATTTTTACAATTTGTCAAAAAAAAAAATTCTTATTAACGGATGGATTATGAAATTGCCCAAATGAGGAACTAGACAAAACTGACTTAGTTTTTCTCCCTCCTATTTTTTGGCATTAATGAAGAGTAATATATTTACTTGCTAAATGACTTGCAAAATTCAAAATAATTTTAACCAACACACACACACACACACATATATATATATATATATATATATGTATAAAGAAAAAGAGGAGAATATATATCATGAATAGTGTGATAAAAAATAAAAATTGCAACTATTCTACCTAAAATCACTTTTGTTTGTGTAAATATTTAATATAAATTTAAATAATATTTAAAACTAATATATTACATTCGTTAATATAGATATCAAATTTTTAATTTCAATCGGTTTCGAATAAAATAATTTCCAACTTCAAATAAAATAATTTATTTATTTAAAAAAAATCGGGCCAAAATGGCCCGGTGGCCCGGTAGCCCGCCTAGTGCTAGGACGGGCTTAGAAAATAGCGGCCCGATAGCTACCAGGTCTGGCCCGGCCCGGCCCATTTGACAGGCCTAACTATGACCAATGGAATTAGACAAAGTCCGACGTATCATATTTTATATTGGATGACCATTAAATTTTAAGCTCATGGCAATATGGAGATTAGAAGGTCGAATGTATGTATAATACAATCCGGATGAGAAAGAAGAAAGTTTTTCAACAATATATTTTCGACATCCTAGTGATTGTGTCGTCAAAAGATATGCACTATTGTTCTCAGTGTCAGTTTCAATGTGATAACTGAGAAGGGTACGTTTAGATTGTGGATATAACAATGCATCATTAATGATTAATTCAGTACTCATAGGGGGAATCACTGAAGCTCCACTAGAGCCTATTATTAAGATATTATCATTAGCAATTGTTGTAATACTCCCCCTTTTTTCCACCAAATGTTGGAAAAATTTCCTATCTTTCAGGATAGTATGTATAGTAGTGTTATCTACCAAATACAAAATATTATCAATTGATGATTCACATTCGAAAATAACTTTTTAACAAGTTTTGAAAAGTTAAATAATATTATTAACACTTAAGAGGATCAAGTATTTTGATCACTCATCATCTCCGAAATCTTTGAGCTCAACACTCAATAGGTCAAAGTCTACTTCAGGCAAACTGGCGTGATGAGATTTTTTTTTTTTTTTTACTTTCTAGAAATTTTTATTTCAATTTAGGAACTAAAACGTTATATCACAAATTCTATGATCTTTAGAATGGCAGTAGAAATATAGTAAACTCATTTTGAATAAGCAATTAATTAAGTTCAAAAGGACTTGCAGAAGGACAAAAGAGACTTAGCAAATATTCAGTGTAAACATCAATTTTCAGTCACAAACAGTTAATGCAATATATCAATCACCCATTTGTGAAGTGGGTTGGTATCAATATGTAAATCTTGAAGCCATACTCTTTATGAGTGCATTAATTTTTATTAATCACTCACAGTAAACAATAAAATCAAAAAAATCACATTGTCTGGTGCTAGCGGAAATCGCTGATTACTAGAAAAATTCAAAAATTGTGTTTTATATGAGATGTATTTATAATAAGGTGGTGTCTGAGAAAAATCAAAATTTTTGCCTTCTGGGCATTAGTGGATTGAAAACCTTGTAATTATTGTCATCTCAACATAGATAAAGCTAGGTGAGCCCAAGTCAAGTAATTATTGTCATCAAGAATAAACTCAATAAATTCTATCTTAGTAATATTAGACATCTTTCCATTACAATTATTAGGAAGTAAAAATTAGGTCTATTATTAAAGAGGCAACAAAAATATTCCATTGTTTTAAAACATATCGTAAACCATATATGCCTTGCATAACTCTTGCACAACCAATTCAATCTAAATATATACATAGAATAGAATCAATTTTGAAATATTCGCAATCCCTTAATTATCTCTAACTGTCTTTTTCAGTAAACAAATCTTTTTCAATATAAATATAACTGAGCATGTAGCAGGTCAGCGTGGAGTATTATAAATAATTGAGCATGATTAATTCCTTTTATATTTCAATATAAATATAACTGAGCATGTAACAGGGCAGCGAGGAGTATTATAAATATAATTGAGCATGAATTCTAATTCTTTTTATCATATACAACAATTAATTAGCATTATCATATACTATTTAGAAATAAATATATATACATATATGCATATATCAATTATTGATGGAAGGATGATTAAAAAATAAATACATGAATCCAGAACCTCAATTAAAGAAGGCCGATGGTGCTGAGACCTGGAAGGGATTTGTTTGAGAGCCGAAATTCGTAAAGAATTTATTTGAGAGCCAGAATTCGTAAGGAATTTATTTGAGAGCCGGAATTCGTAAGGAATTTATTTGAGAGCCGGAAGGGATTCCTAATTGGTAGAACACTCGTGCTGATAATGTGTTATAAAATAAAGAACAAGAAGAACAAGAATTTATTTACCCAGTCCGTCAAGAATGACTACGTCTGGGGACGAACCAAGCAGGAGATATTTCACTATATTTCTTGTTATACATGTAACGATACAATAATAAAGGATCTATAAATAATAGAGAAAATGAGATGTAACCCTAAAAGCCCATTAGGCATTTTGGCCCATTAAATATATTTTCCAACAAGTAATGTCCATAATTATAATATATTCACAACAAATATTTCAAGGTGGCCAACTTTCTACTATGCAATTGTACAATAAAATCTTCAACTTGAAAATCAATATGATGAGGCTTGTTATAAGTTTTTCAATGGCAATTTAAATATTTTTTCCCCTCTATGTCCCGCATGTATTGGAGGAAGAAATGTCTCTATAATGGTTATATCATTAGTGTTGTGCTCTAATTTTGGAAAAAATAAGATAAAATAAGCTTGGTGGTGGTGGGGAAGGAGAATGATTGCACGAGGAAAAAAGACTAATCAAAATAGGTAGTGAATAACTTATTTAGGAGGAAAAATGTTGGTCCCGATTAGTTGAGTCGATTAGGTAAAAAGTGTATCAGCCTCCTAGGAAAAATCTAGAAGGGGGGGTTGAATAGATTTTTCAGATTTTTCAAATCTTTCAAAACTTATTCAAAGTACCAGATGTACACAGTGAAAATTCAAGATTAGACTCAACTTTAATAAGATCAAAAGCAAAACTGATATTCAGATTTTAACTTTGATTCCGAAATTAATCAATGAACAGTAACTTGGAAATTAAACAAATAAAGCAGTAAAGAACACCAGATTTTATAGTGGTTCGGATTATAACAATCCTACATCCACTCTCCTTCTCCAACTTGAAGAAGGGTCCTGCTTACTACTTTCTTACTTCACAGCTTACAACTTACAACTTACAACTTTTCTTCAAATCTTCAAAGTACTCCTAACTCCTTCTGATGAATCTAAGAATTACAGTGAATAAAGGATTTTGAAGATTACAAGAGATGTGTTCTATAAACACTTGGAATTTTTGAAAACTCTTTTGAAAATACTTTGTGAATTGAGATTGAAATCTGAATAGTGAATATTGTGAAAAATCAAATTTGCGTAAGTGTATTGAAAAATAAAATCTAGACCTATTAATAAGTCTGAAAAGACAGTTAGTTTGTTAGTCAGTTCTAACAAACTGGAAACTGCTTTAACAAACTTAATCTTGAAAACTGCTCTTGACCTCAGCTGATTTCTTCTATTCGTCTGCAGCTGACTTGGTGAAGACTCACTTTTCTTATTCTACTCAGCTCGTCTTGACCTCGTTTGAGCTCTTCATGATCGTCTCCTGCAGATGACTAGACTTGAGCTTGTCTCCAGATGACTTACAACTTCTGATCTCCAGCTGACTTAATCAGTCCTTGACCTAGTCTGAACAGCTTAGTACTGAACTCTGATCTTAGCTGTTCTTCAACTTTGTCTGCTCATCTGGATTGATCTTTTAACTCATCAAAACTTTACTTGATCTAACAAAAAATATTATAGATTATTTTTTTTTATTCTCATTAACTATTATAATTGTCTTATATTAATTCTTATTATCATTGAAATTTTTTTAACCAAGCGTCCCCTGACAATTGATGAAATTTATGGTGGTGAGAGGAGCGGGCGAGGCGCAGTGGGTGGTTGGAGCACCGTCGAGAATGATGAGAAGATTATAAAAGAGGGAAGGAAGATATTTAGGGGGCGTTTGTTTAAAAAAAATTTAATGGCAATGGGAATGAAAATTAATATAAAACCATTATGGTAAATAATGAGAACAACAAATAATTAATAATACAGTTTTTCCTCCTAAATAAGGTAATCATTATCAATTTTGATTAACATTTTTCCCTCCTACAATCATCTTTCCTCAATCGTTCTCCTCTCCCACCACCACCAAGCTTATTTTATCTTTTTTTTTTAAAATTAAAGCACAACACTAATAATATAACCATTATAGAGACTTTTCTTCCTTCAACACAAGAAAAAATATTTTCATTCATTCCCATTGAAGAGCTTGTAATAAGCGTCTCCCAAATTTTTTTGGGGGTAAAAATGATAGTTTGGGTGAGTGGATTAATTTATGTAGTAGAAATGAGTGGGTGAAGTAATTAAGTAGGTGTATCTACTAATGTTGGAAGTGTATATAACTTAACCCATAAAATTAGTAGAGGATTTGGTGGTGGCCTCTGCTGAAATAAAATAATTTTGAATTGGGCTTGTATTAATAAGATATAATTTGAACATATATATTTATAGACAAAAATTTGTGTGAGACCGTCTCACAAAATGATATAAATTGTTATCACATATATATTTATAGATATTTTTTAATAAATTGTTATCACTTTCAGTTTATATTATAAGTGATAATAATATATTAAAAAGTGATAATAATTTATTAAAAAGTGAATCCGTCTCACGAAATGAGATCTGTGAAACGGTCTCACACAAGATTTGCTCATATCTATGTATGAGTAGTATTTGTGTGCATATTGTGCACAATAAAAGATTATGTGCACAAAGTTTGGTTACAGTGTAGTATTATTTCAGGTACTGTATAGTATTAGTTTAGTTACAGTGTAATATTATTTCAGGCATTGTATAGTATTAGTTTAGCTACAGTGTAGTATTAGCAACATTGTATAGTATTAGTTTAATTATTGTATAGCATTAGTTTAGTTACAGTGTAGTATTAAGTAAAAACATTGTGCACACTATTTTTTAGTGTGCACAATGTGCACACAAATATTTGCCTTTATACATATATATATATATATATATATATATATATTATGGGCTCGTTTGGTTTCCTTTATTGGATAATACCTGAACTATAATACCTATATTTGTAATACCAGTTTATTATCAATATTTTGTTTGGTTTCAAAAACTTGAGTTAACTAATTAGTGATTAGCTATCAATATTATGTTTGGTAGCAAGTATTATAACTAGTATTAATTTATTTTAGACTAATTTGTCCTCATAAATAAAAATAATAATAAACACATCTTGATGAAAAGTGAAGGGTGTTTTTAGTATTTTAAAATTTAATAGATGTTGGAGAAGTATAAGTATTACAAATACCATATGAAACTTGGTATCTATAATACCATGTATTAGACATTATTTGAACGGGCTCATTCTTAATAACGGGCTGGAAGTATAATGTATACAACAAACCAAACAAGTGATAAAGTTGTATTAGAGATCAATACACCCCTAATAAAAGAAACCAAACGAGGCCTATATATATGACGTTATTTTGAGCTTGCATTGGGCTCCAACCCAATACAGCCCTGTTATAAATCTGCCACTAGTAACTCCATTTTAATGCATCTAATTTTTCTAAAATCAGTTTGAATCAACCAACTACGCCCATCCGTCCCTCTTAAGTTTCTTTAGATTTTGCTTATGATCTGATTTTTAAAAGGTGGGGTCATGTATGAGACAAAGCTCTCATTTAGTATTTTGAAAAGAAAAATTCTTATATGCAATATTTCGTGGATCTAAGATCCGTGAAATTACCCATATAACAAAATTTGCGGATCCTGGGCGGGTTAGGTCGTGTTTGGCTAAAAAAAACTCGCGCAAGGACAAAAATACAATTTTCGCTTCCAGGTGCTCCCAGGGGTGTTACTATTAGGTTACACATATGTTACTTAAACGATAAATATGTGTTACTATAAAACAAATAATATGTATTTGTCTAAAAATAATCGCCCAAATGCAAAAATAAAAATGAAAAAATGGTCAAATAAATATCTAATCTAATTATATGTGTGAATCAAATAAGTATTTAATCTTCGACAACTTTATTCTTATTAAAAGAGTGTGATTTTATTAAGAAGATGACTTATTTGATCTCAATATTAAAGAGAAATGATTTTAATATGTTAAGAAAAAATTCATGGGTGTATTTGATCCCAAGTATAAGATTTTTGGGGTAAATATGTGTTATTGTAAGGACAAATATGTGTATTAAACTTGTGCGAAGGTAAAAATAAATTTTCACTCTCAGGTTGTGTTATTATTAGGTCAAATACATGTTATTGTATGAAGAAAAATGTGTTATTAATGAACAAAACAAATATTTTATTCTTTTAAGGACTAGTAACACGTACTTACCCTTACAGTAACACATAATTGTTCTTACAGTAACACATACTTTTGAAAAAAATATGTTACTATATGAACACAAACGTGTTACTGTATAGAAAAATATGTGTTACTATATGAAGAAAAAAATGTGTTACTATATGAACAAAAACATGTTACTTTATGAAAAAATGTGTGTTACTATATGAATAAATCGATACAAGAGTAGGAGTTGCGATATTCATTCCAGTTTAAACAGAAATAAAAATTTATCATCAGAAGTTCGCATAAGCTTTGTATTCATCACTGTTTAAATTTTATCCACTACTGTTTTTCATCAATCGAATCATCCAACACCTAATTATCTGGAAATTTTTTAAAAAATCATCCATGTCTTCTCCTTTTTTTGTTATCTTCTCCTCAATTTGATCTCGTAGTTGAATTTCGCTGTTGTTTTCGTCGGATTTCACTGTTTTTATTGTCTCATGATCGCCGCCGCTGTTGATTGTCGTCGTCGTTCTGCTCCAATTTGCCCTAATCTGCGTTCTTAATTATTTGACCCGTTTTTGAAAGAGCGACCCGCGAAATTTCTTTTTTTCCTTTTTTAACTGATATTTCATGTGAAATATTTTACGAGAGATTCGTCCTTTTGAAAATATGATTTAGGTAGAACTATAAAACTGACACAGTGAAAGCATTCAAGAGCGAAAGAGACGAATATATACCTTCATACAACGTACATTATTAATCTATTAATACCATCAAAATTATTTATTAGTTCGCAAAATTCAACAACCATCTCTTAATAATCTCATAATAACAAATAAATAGTTTCATGAAACTAAACCCTGACAAAGCCCGAACAAAGGTCCAAAAATAGAAATAATAAACTTTCATAAAATAAAATCCATGTTAGTGGCACCCTATGGAACTGATAGCACTGTAAAATGACGGAATAATTATACCAACTCGATTGGGCAATCCCTACCTACTCGTTTGAGTCACTTGCATTCATGCGTTTTTTTTTTAACTCGGTATTCGCCCCAAGGACCGATTAATTCGGAGGATTAAGCCCATGCAACTGTCTGACTAAAAACATCACCAATACCCATTTTTTAAAAGGGATAAATTGCATTTTTGGTCCCAAAAGAATGAGTAATCTGCAAAATGGTCCTTTTTTTTTTTTACACTTTTGGTTCCATGATTTTTTCGATATTTTTAGTCCCAAGGAAGAGAATGATAAAATTGCAATTTTTGTCCTAAAAAACAATGGCCGGGACTCAGAACTATTTTTGAAAAAAAAAAAAAAAGGAGCAAAAAAGAATGTGAGATTAACATTGTCGTTGAAAAATTCTCATGAGAATAAAACTACAATTTTTCCATTTTTTAAGCATCACAAGATAATTCAAAGGGTTGTTTGACATCTGGGAGGCGAAGGATGGGAGCCTCGGTTAGGCTCTTTTTACTCAAGACAAAGGCAGTCTGAACCTCAAGTGTCCATTCGAATGGCTTGAGGCCGATGCAATCAGGAAAGGGAGCTGAAGTGTCAGGCCATGAAAATTATGGGCCTCTGTGAAGAATGAAAGAGACGTCTATTCATGTATAACTACCACCTTTGAGTTAGGGGTGACAATTTCGAATACAATACGATAACACGATATGAAAGTGTTTGGGCCTATCGTGTTCGTGTTCTTATCGTGTCGACATTATAAGAACACAAAAGTTTCATGTCGTACTTGTGTTCGTGTCGAGTCAAGTCGTTAAACAAGATAACATTAATAGATGACACATTAACCCATTAGCAACATGTTCATCTATCAGTGATCTGATATACATTACTAATACGTATCTAATAGTAACTTACACGTAAAGCACTATAAGCACACTGTAAGTTTTTTAAATTTTAAAATTATTAACTAAATATTTTAAATATCATATTTTTTAAATAAGAAACGAAAAAATTTATATCAATTATTAAAGATTGATTAGAAACGAAAAATTTATTATGCTTTGAGTTTCTTATAAAAAAGATGGAAATAAAGAAAAATGGATCAATATGTCTTGAATTTAGAAAAAAAAATCTTTAATTGAGAAAAAAAAAACTAAATCTTAATTTGAGACACTTCAAAAATCAAAATTGATGGCCTAAATTGGGACTCAATCTAAAAATTGGAAATTATTCCTTTATTAATTTACATTTAAAATATAAATTTCAAATTAATACTAATACAATTTGACCAAATTCTTCGATGAGAATACAATTTTATAAAATCAAAGTCCTAACCCTAATAATAATAATAATAATAATAATAATAATAATAATAATAATAATAATAATAATAATAATAATAATAATAATAATAATAAGGGCCGGTAACTACAGGGTACAAAATAAGAGGGTTGATTGCATTCCAATACAGTCAGAATTGGAAATTGCATGGAGGCACAAAGGACTGTTGTGTAAGGACGGTTTTGTCCTTCTGGCCAATAGACGGACCTGTAGCTTGAGTGCTTTCCAAGGAAGAGAGTCAGGTCAGGATGATAAATGCAGTCGGCTCGATTCCAAGGCGGAAAAACCCCATATACTGTTCATTGCTGAAGAACAAAACCCTTCACATACCAAAAAATTCAGAAATAGATACCGTAGCAAAAATCGTCCAAGGGTGAAACACAGAGAAGATCAAGTGCCTGTTGTGAAACGAAGGATTATTGAGTAATAAACATCAGTATACAGGTATCAGACAATGAGATATGTACGTATTTTGAGTTTTAAGCTTTTTCCTTGTTGGTCCCGGTTTGTTGAGTTGATTTAAGAAACTTTGAGATAACCTTCTAGGACAAAATCTAGAAGGGGGGGTTGAATAGATTTTGTAGATTTTTCAAATCTTACAAAATTTATTCAAGGTACTAGAGTAACACAGCGGAAATTCAATATTAATCTCAACTTTATTAAGATCAAAAGCAAACTGATATTCAGATTTTAACTTTGATTCTGAAATTAATCTTTGAACAATAAATTGTAAATTGAACAGATAAGTAGAGAAAAACAGTAAACAACACCAGATTTTATAGTGGTTCGGATTATAACAATCCTACATCCACTCTCCTTCTCCAACTTGAAGAAGGGACCTGCTTACTACTTTCTTACTTCACAGCTTACAACTTACAACTTACAACTTTTCGTCAAATCTTCAAAGTACTCCTATCTCCTTCTTATGAATCTAAGAATTACAGTGAATAATGGGTTTTGAAGATTACAAGAGAAGTGTTCTATAAACACTTGAAACTTTTGAAAACTCTTTTGAAAACACTTTGTGAATTGAGATTGAAATTTGAATAGTGAATAGTATGAAAAAAAAAACAAATTTGCATCAGTGTGTTGAAAAATAAAACTAGACCTATTTATAAGTCTGAAAAGACAGTTAGTTTGTTAGTCAGTTCTAACAAACTGAAAACTGCTTAACAAACTTAATCTTGAAAACTGCTCTTGACCTCAGCTGATTTCTTCTACTCGTTTGCAGCTGACTTGGTGAAGACTTGCTTTTCTTATTCTACTCAGCTTGTCTTGACCTCGTCTGAGCTCTTCGTATTTGTCTCCTGCAAATGTCTAGACTTGAGCTTGTCTCCAGACGACTTGCAGCTTCTGACCTCCAGCTGACTTAACCAGTCCTTGACCTAGGCTGATCAGCTTAATATGAGCAATTGATCTCAGCTTTTCTTCATAATTGTCTGTTCATCTGGATTGATCTTTTAACTCATCAAAACTTTACTTGATCTAACAATTTCCCCCTTTTTGATGAAGTTAAAACCTACAAGAAAGAGACATACTCACAGCTGAAGTTAGTTTAGAGTTAACCAAGATTTAACAAATAGGTATATCAGAACACATTTTCACTTTAATCAGATTCAAAAATCATAAAACACAAAAAAAAAATTTAAGCTTTTAGACTCTTTATTTTTTATTTAAAAACTTTTAAGTCTTAGGACTTAAATTTTAGACTTAGAAAAATTTGAAAATTTTTAAGTCTGAGATGATAAATTTTTCAGATACTTTATACTTAGAAAAAAAATTTTAAGTTTTCTTAAAAAAACTTTAAGAAAATAAGACAAGTAAAACTCATAAGTCAATCATATGTTTATTCACATAAGATTTACAAGATACAAAAGGATCAAAAATAAAAAGATAAGGAAAAGAAAATGATCCTATGATCAGACTCCCCACTGATTAGCTTCAGGAATGGCCAACCAGGTGAAGACCCTCTTCCTTAGCTTCTTGAGCTCTTCTTCATCTTTCAACCCAGACTCTACTTCAGCTTTGGCAATGATGCCTTTAATCCAATTCATGTCTATTGAGCCATCTGGGTTGGTCTTGGGTCTGCCCGTCTCATAGGCCGGGGCACAAAGATCAGCGTTGAAGAATTTATCAGCTTCGACCAGCAGCCTTTGGTAAAGATCTTTGTCTTCCTTTTCGATCCACTCGTGCCACCTCAGGTCCTCGTCTTGAGCTGCTGAATCAGACCCCTTCAGAATGTACCAGTGATACATCCATCTGGCGTCCAGATTCTTCTCCTTGTACTCTTTGAAGAGTAAGCCAGCGACGACCTTTGGCGGGTTGAGTGTCCGATGATAAGGCCTAAAGTCGGCTTCATCTGCCCCTTTCATCTCCCACTTCCTCACATCCTTACTCCACCTCATCTCAAGCCCTTTATTTTTCTTTTTCAGCTTCTTCCTTTTCCTTTCTCCATAGAATGTCTGCTCTCTCATGATCCTGCTGATCTGTTCCTCAGGCAGATTCGAGTAGTCGGGTGATTAGTGTGAAAATTGCATGATTATTGTGTGCTTAATTGTTTCAATTTGATATTATTTTCATGTTAATTCACATTTAATTGACTAATTGCATTTAATTATTTGATTTGGTGTTTTAAGTGTGAAATTATAGGTTGAGACAAACTTTGAGTGCAAATTGAGGATATTTGTTGTACTCAAATCAAATGAAAAATTGCATGGGTAGAAAGAGGGCCGAGAGAGATTCGCAACGCAAAAAGAATCGGGTTAAATGGAGCTCGTATGAAGAAAATATGATCGAACGAAGTTGTGGTAGGCAAAACAGACGCATGTACCCTCCAGATTGGTGAGTGCACCCACCCGCTACACCCACGAAATTAATTAGCACACCCACTTCGTCTTCACCAGATTTTCGCGAACCCAGCTCAATCCCAAATCATCAGATCAGCAATTTCACATAGCCTCAACATCAATCCACCACCAATCACACCCAATCATCAATTCCCATCATCGTCAACACCATCATCGTCGCTCGTCGTCACAGTCTCTGCGACCCAGCTACTGCCCAGCACCGATCACCGCCACCTGCGCCGTCATCGATCTAACAACTCTCCGCCGCCATCAATCGATGTCGCGATGCGTCGTAGAAGCCACGCCACAAGGCACCGGCGTCGCCCATTTCCGCTGCTGTCTTTCCAGAAATGGCAGCGGCACTACAACTCGATCCGAGGTGCGGTCCTTCACTCCGAGCCGAGGTCATCACATACCGAGTCGAGGCAAGTCGAGACGTGAGGAACAGAATGTTTGAAGCATAAATCAACTCGGCCAACCCTCATTTCTGCCTCGGACCGAGGCGCAAATTCCAAACCGAGTTGAAGGAAGCAGATTGGCAGCGCATTCTTTTCTCAATTTCCACATATTTTGAGGGCTTAATTGCAATATTTTAAAATTAATCCTCAAACCCCATTATATCCTCCAATTTCAGTTTTTTTTGGGGGAGATACATATTCACGGAGAATTCAAAAATTATACACACATCATTCACGCACAATTCATTTTTCCACACACACATTCACACATAGTATAGGTGTTCTTCAATTTCATTTCAATTTCTTGCAAATTAGGGTTAGATTTCAATTAATTCAACTATACTCTACACATTCAAGGTGATATCCAACCTTCCTTTTCTCTTTATTTTAGTGGATTATTTCTTAATTATTATGCTTTCTTCTCTCTCAATTCTTTCAATTCTCATGGATTTTGTTGAATTAATGATGAGTGGCTAAATTCCTTTTGTGTTTGGGTGTGATGATCCTTGGGTGAATTAATTTTGGTGATCATGTGATTGGGTGTTTCATTTATTGAGGTGATTAATTATTCTATTGTGATTTGCATGATTTAATTGTTAAATTAGGTTTTGATCCTTTGTTAATTAATTTAATTTGCTCAAAGAGATTTGGTTTATTAAATTGATGCTTAGGTGTTAGGCTTGGTTTGGTAATTGAATTCAATATTGGATTAACGCAAGGAGACTTGGTTAATTTTCATTAGAACCTACATTAGAATACGTTAATTGCTTGATTCTATTTCTTGTGATTAAGTGAGGAGACTTAGGGTGTCGTCTCTAAACTATCTTACGTGCTTATTTGATGTATCAAACCTAGACTTATCTAGTACGGTTGATATGTGATTTTATGCTAGATAGCTCCTATTATCCCTCATTAATTGAAACCCCGATCATGTGTGATTCGTAATTAAGAATTCCTTGGTAAATTGCACCCGAACATATCTTTCTTATATTTGATATCTCTTGGTAATTTATTTGTTGATTATTTTAGTTGATTATTTTAGATTTAATTTTGCATACCCGAGCCCGACTCTATAATACCATGCCAACTCTTAGCTTTAGGGATCCTTGCTCGACTTAGTTCCTTTGGGTTCGATAACTTGGTTGTATCTTAAATATACTTACTCGAAAAAGCTGCAATCAAAATGGCGCCGTTGCCGGAGAACTAATTAGAGTGCTAATAGGGACTTAGAGTTTGTTGAGTGGTGTTAGTAGTGTTATTTTATTTTCTTTATTTTTATTTTTATTTTGGTTTATTGTTTCGTGGGAATTTGATACTCGTCTCTTTCGTAGGTGCATGAACACAAGGTCTCGTGGTATTCAACCCGAACCTATCAACCTTGAAATAGAGGCTACAGTAAGAAGGAATCGAGGTCGAAATCGTAGGGAAGCAAGAGAGAGACGAGAAATGGAGGCTCGGAATGAAATGGAAAATGAAGGAGGAGGTGGTGATCCTCCGATGCAAGAAGAGAATGGACCTCCAAATCTGAATAGAAATGGAAATGGTAATGGGGGCAACAATGTGGTGGAGAATCAAGGGGGTAATAGAAACCAACCACAAAATGCTCAAGTTGGCCCTTTCCCTCAAGGGTACCCACCAAACTAATTTCCATATCCACAACAACCATATCCCTATCCTCAACAAGGCCCACAATTCCCGCAATTCTCATACTATCCACCCCCACAGTACTTCCCACAATATCCCCAAATGTCTTATCCTCAAGAACCACCTCAGCAACCACAAAATCAAAATCAACCCGTCCAAGAGCCTCAACCCCAAGGCCGTCCACTTCGTGAGTTCTTTGAGCCGCAACCGAGAGAGTTCTATGATGGGATTGCTAGACCTCGCATTGAGGCTAACAATTTTGAGGTTAGCCCGGCCTTGCTAAGGATGCTTAGAGAAAAGCAATTCGAGGGGAAGGATGAAAATGAAGATCCTCATAATCACATAGCCCAATTCTTAGAGATCTCCGACACCACCAAATACAATGGTGTTTCGGAGGATGCAAAGAAGCTTCGTCTTTTTCCATTCACTCTGACGGGGAGAGCGAAGGCTTGGCTAAATTCAATTCCATCGGGGACCGTGAGAACATGGGAGGATCTAAGTAGGAGGTTCTTGATGAAGTTCTATCCTCCATCCAAGACCTTACAAGCCAAAGAAGCAATCTCACAATTTCGACAAAAGAATGGCGAGTCGATGACTGCTGCGTGGGAGAGATTCGGGAACTTGTTGATAGCATGTCCTCAACATGGCTTTCCTGACGAGCAAACGATCATGTACTTCTATATCGGACTCAATGATTCTGATCGAGCTTTCCTAAATGCTTGTGCAAATGGGTCTATTTGGTTCAAGTCCGTGATCGAGATGAATCAAATTATGGAGAATATTGCTCAAGATTCATTTCAAGCTCAAGTGAGTCGGGGAAATTATCATAGGGTGTCTCAAGTTGAAAAAATTGAATCGATGAAAGCTATGATGATGACCATGATGCATAGATTTGGAGCTCTAACATCTCAACAAGGTGGGAATCTTCAACCCCTTGTCCAAGGTGATATGTGCCAAAGTCCAAATCCAATGGAGGAAGTAAATTACATGGGAAGGCCACAATACCAAGGAAATCAATTCCAAGGAGGATATCAAGGGAATTACCAAGGTGGGAGGCCGTATCAAGCACCTTTCCAAAATCGACCTCAAGGAAATTACTCTTCACAACCTCAGGCACCATTCATACCTCAACAAGGAGGTCAAGCTCCGAACAACAATTGGAGGAGGCATGAAAATTTCTCATATTCCAATCCTAGAGCGGCGGTTCAATTCCCTCCCGGTTTTAATCCGGGTGCACGAGCCCCAAATAATGAAGGCAAGCCTAATGTGGAGGATATCTTGGCAAAATTTATGGGATGCACTCAAGAGAGGTTTGAAAAGATGGAAAATACGGTGGGCTCATTGTCAAGCCAAATGAAACAAGTGGAGTTTCAAATGGGTCAAATTGCAAATACATTGGGCCAACTTCATACAAAAGGGAAGTATCCTTCTACAACCGAAGTGAATCCCAAAGAGCAATGTAAATCCATCAAGCTAAGGAGTGGCACAAGATATGAAGGGCCTCCTATGCCTACTAATGAAGGGGATAAGAAAGAAGTAGAGGGAGATGATGAAGAAGAGGAGATGGAGGTGCCTAGTGAAGATGAAGAAGGGAAAGAAGTTGTGGTAGAGGAGAAAGTGGAAGAAAGAAAGAAGCCCAAATGGAAGAAGGCTAAAGAGGCAAGAGAAGAAGGGAAAGAAGTTGTGAGAGACTCATGGGGAGTTCCGAAAACCATTGAGCCAGTTCCTTTTCCTCAACATTTTATGAAGAAGAAGATGGACGAGAAGTTTGCCAAATTCCTTGAAGTGTTCAAGAAGCTCTACATCAATATCCCATTTTCGGAAGCTCTTGAGCAAATGCCTAATTATGCAAGATTTCTCAAAGATATAATTGCTAAGAGGAGGAGAATTGAAGAGCCCGAAACTATGAAATTGACAAGGGAGTGTAGTGCCTTGTTCAAAAGGAATTTGCCACAGAAATTGAAGGACCCTGGAAGTTTCACAATTTTGTGTGATCTTGGGAATGGAGTGGTGAAAAATGCCTTATGTGATCTTGGTGCAAGCATCCATTTGATGCCTATGTCTATGTTCAAGAGGCTTGATCAAGGTGATTTGTGCTCCACTTCTATCACACTTCAATTGGCCGATGGATCCACAACAATTCCAAAAGGGATAGTGGAGGATGTACTCGTGAAAGTAGAGAACTTTGTCTTTTCGGCGGACTTCATTGTGCTTGAGATGGATGAAGATCAAGAAGTTCCTCTAATTCTTGGAAGACCATTCCTAGCCACTTCGAGAGCGGTGATCGATGTTACAAAAGGGAAGCTTACTTTGAAGCTTAATGATGAGGAGGTCAATTTCTCCATCAAAGACTCGATGAATCATCCAAAGGAGAAGGAAGAGTGTGACTCACTCGATATTGTTGATTTATGCCTTCAAGAGGCTAAGGATGAATCTTCTTCTACTCTCTTAACTCATGATTATCCTATATCTTCTTGTGAATTAATTTCTAATGAATCTTGTTTTTCTCTATTGGATCATAGGAAAGAGATGTCTCCAAAAGTACTTGTGAAAGATCCCGGAGATGGAAAGAAAAAGAAGAAAGAAAAGTTGAAGAAAACAACCAAATTTGATCAAATTGCAAGTTTGGGGGAAGTATGGAGGAGAAAGAGCTCGAAGGAGATGAAAAAGAAGATAGGCTTTGAAATTGGAGATGAGGTGGTGTGGTGCGAGTCCAAATTGGAGAAACTGCTTTGTGGAGAAAAACTCAAGAAGCGAGAGGTATTTACCGTGAAGAAGGTGCAAGTTGGAGGAAAGATTTGGATTGAAGACAAATGGGGAGGTCTTCTCATCACAAAAGAGTCTCTTGTGAGGCACAAGAACCCTCCTATTCCAAAGGAGGTGCCCAACATTGTCGTTGAAAGTTGAGCAACTCACTCTCCGTCCGGCAATGGACGTTAAAAATAGCGCTAGATGGGAGGCAACCCATCATTTACTTGCTTTATTTTTTTTTTATTTTTTTTTAGTATTTATTTATTGCTTTCAATAAGTGTGTTGTGTGTTATTTTTCAGGAAGTCGAGGTGTACAAGTGAGGCTTGATGAGGTTTACAAGCTTGAAGGAGAGAGGATACTTGAAGACCTTTAGGTACAACACCTTCTCCAGACTTGGACTTGTCTAAGTTTGGGGGAGGTGTGCCTCTTTTCGTGTTTTTCATTTCTTAGTAGTAGATAGTTGTGTGCAACTCAACTAGCTAACTATCTTACCAAACTTTTAATTGCTTGGCAATGAAAAAGTTTGGGGGGGTATGTTAGTTTAGCGATTTTTGTTGCACCAACTTGCATCTCATGAGCGTGAGAAATTTTTGTGAAGTTGGAGCTTATTTGTGGATTAATTGCATATATTTGAGTTTATCTTTATTGAGAGTAGTTGTGGAGAGCGTTGGTATGTGTAAGGGTATATGATTGAGATTATGTTCATAAGCATGTGTGCTTGATTGGTGGATTTATTAGACTTTTGAGGTGATCATGAGTTGATATGTAGCTTGATGCTAGCTTGATGAATTGTTGTGTGATGATGGATGTGAGTGAGAATGCTTTATTCCTTGCTCAGTTTTAAGCTGTGAGCTTTTGGGCCTTTTAAATCGTACATTTTATACGGTTTAATTCCTTGTTGAGTGTATCGTTCATGAATTTGCATGCTAGAACTTGTCTAGAGACTTGTCAAAATTGAGTTTTGTGTGGATTTTGTGAAGATGATAAGAGGCCTTATTTGTTTTGAAAGCCAATTAGCCAAATTTTACCCCACCAAAAATATTGATTTCCTTAGTGAGCCAATTTGAGCCTAAAATCCTTATTTCTTTGGCAAGCTTGTGAAATTGAAGCCATTTTGTCTATTCTTATGAGCCTTTTTGTCCTAATGATTAGTAGAGCTTTGATTGTTGACAAAAAAATGATAATTGAAAAGAAAAGTGTGGTGGTTTGATTTGCTAAGATTGAGAAGAGAAAAAGAAAGAAGGGTTGAAAAGAAAAAAATTGAATTGTGGAAAAGATGAGAAAAATGATAGTGAAAAAAAAAATTCAATTGAGTGCTTGAAAATGCAAGAAAAGTCTCAAAGGAGTTTGGTGGTGAATTATATTTGAGAAAGAGTGAAAAAGGAAAAGAAAGAGTGATGATTGTTGAGATTTTAGTTGAATTGTATTGTATTGCTTGATCAACTTTCATTTGCTCTACTAATTGTTGAATTACTTTTCCTAAAATTCACCCACCTTGTCCAAAGAGCCTACATTACAACCCTTGAGAAAACCCTCTTTGATTCATGTTTGAAGCACAAAAAGATATAATTGAGATTGAGTCTATTGGCAAGCCTATGGTGTTCATTTTTGTGGATTGATGATTGAGTGCATACATGTCCTTATACACTAAAGTGATGAGTGAAACACTCCATGGAAGGAGCATTGAGTTGAGCATTTGAGCTTGAATTTGTTAATGCATGACATTTTTGAGTGCTAGTGGAAAGTTGGGCTCCCTCTTTCTTTTCTCAGACAAGGTGGGCTTGGGACTTAGCACTTTTGCTGGAGCAGACTCTTCGACCAGCTTCCCCTTCCCCTTTCCTTTCACCTCAGCTGCTGTTTTTTCAGACTCTTTGATTTTTGCAAGCAGCTGGGCAGACTTGTCTTCCTCTTCTTTCTTTCTCCTCGCCTCATCCTCCTTCAAGGCTTCCTCCAGTTGGCTAACCCTCAGCTGAAGTGCAGCCAGCTCATCGGATTTGATTCGAGCTTCCTCCCTGGCTGCCTCCAGCTCAGCTGTGCTGGCTTTTGTATCAACCTCTTTCCTCGTCTCATTCACCACAGCTGTGAGGGCCTGCGCTCTTTCTTTCACCTCCTCTTCCCCCTTTTTCACTTCATCAGCTAAGGTAGTCAACTTCGTCTCCAGATCTTTGCATTTCACCCTGAAGTCTGACTTGTCCAAAGCGAATGAATCCACCACTATAGCATTGTAATCTGTCACTTGATTTTTCAGCCCTTGCACTTCCTCCTCCAAGGCTTTCACCTTCTCGGCAAGAACAGAGTTAGTAATAGAAGTAATCTTTTGAGTTAGATTTACCTCTACTTCCCTCATGTTCGAGATCATTGCCTCAGTGACAGCCTTCACCATCGTCTTCGTCTTCTTTTTCATCTTTTTCTCAAAAGCTTGCTTTATTTTCCTTTCCATCTGAGCTATGATAGACGAGATGGCTGAAGAGGGGCTCAAGTCACTGTCCTCATCCTCAGAAGAGGATTCAGAAGAGGAAGAAGTGGGAGTATGGGGTTCAGAAATTTGGGGGAGAGGGACTGGTGAGCTCATCTGGATATCCTCCAGGAATGAATAGGAAGTTATGTCTATCTCTGGTGGAGGTGTGGTTTGTGTTGGAGAAGTGGAAGGTTGAGTTACAGATGGTGGTATGGAAGATGAGGTAGGCTGTTCAATTTGTGGGATTATGATGGGGGTGGGGGTGGTTTCAGGTTGGGTTGAGGTTGATTCAGGTTGGGTTTGGACTATAGGAGTTGGACTGATAGTTTGGGGCAACTGTGGCTGTTGTAGAGGCTCGGAGGTGCCAGCCGGGCACACCTCTTCATTGCCAGGTGGGGATTGAGTAAGAGAGAGAGAAGAGTTGGTACCTTCTTCCTGGATGGGAGAGAGTGCAGCTTCCTTGGCTGGAGAGGAAGGAACATCCAGCTTTGTAACCTCAGCTGCAATCTCCAGTACTGGAACCTCTTCAGGAAGCAAGGTTGAGGTTTCCATCTATTGGGCTGAGCTGCCTGAGGATTCAGATGTCCTGGAGGACCTCCTCTGAAGAATGAATTGATTGTCTTCATCAGAATCCTCGTCTGACTGTTGGCTTGTAGCAGCTTCAGACGGCTCAGCAGATGCCTTTTTCTCTGAGGCTTTAACAAGCCTTCTCCTCGACCTCCTCCTCGGGGACCTTACTGCGGTTGCTGCCTCCTCAGCTGTTACTTCCACTACAGCTGGATCCTCGGCTGGTTGAGCTTCTGTTGCTGGCTCGGCAACCTCAGCTGCTGGAAGTTGGGGTTCAGCAGCTTGCCTCTGAGCCACCGCAGCTGCTTCTTGCTCTCTTTGCCTCCTAGCATCATCTGACTCATCATCCGAGTTAGGCACACCACCAATCCTTTCATTCTTCGTTAATAAGTCTTTCTGCTTAGAATACTTTTTCAATCCTTCCCTTGTCTCGAACCTCTTGTTCAGACCCTCCATCAACACTGTGATCTTGTTAAACAAGCTCACAGTTGAGGAAACTATCCAGTCTCCTCCATCTGGATTATACAGCAACCTCAGCTTCTCCTCCTTCAGTCTCCTAAATAACAAATCAACCCAATCTACCTGTACTCCATCAAAAATGGCTCTCATACAACACAAACGTTACTTTGTCACTCCATCATGGGAGCTTTGATCTCCTAGGATTGACTTGGTCACGATTGTCATGAGCAGCCTATACTTCCTCCTTAGCATATGCTTCTTCAAATCTCTCCTCACCCCTCTGTAGGTAATCCTTGCAAACAAGTCAAACGACTCCTCCCATTCATCCTCCTTATACGTCAAAGGATTCACCCCTTCCATCGAGGTATCTAGAATCCGTGCAACATTCTCCTTTGAGTACTCCAGTTGAGTACCTTCAACATTGGTTTTGAAACCATTCTCTGTAAATTCACTTCTGGCAAGGAACTCTGCTCCAATGAAATCTGCAGTTTTGTTCTGTGGAGATTTGAGTGAACAAAATCCTCGCAACCTTGACGCTTCCAATAATCCTAAGATTTCTCTGGATTCTAGGTTATCAGTTGTGTCAAAGTCTACAAACATCTCAGCTTTGAGTTTGTTTTTGACAGTTTCTGAAATCATTTTGAAATCCGATTTGGCGGAGGTTATATAAGAAGGGGGTTTTGGTGTTTGAGAAGAAGAAGAAGCCATTGAAAGATTTTTGAGAGATTGAAAATTTTCAGTAAAAAACTGATCAGGGGAATGTGAAAGTAAAATTTTAAAAAGATGAATGTAAGTTTTTAAACGAAGGGGAGAGATAGGGAAAGTTGGGAAGACGATACGTGGCACGATCTCAGAGTTTTAATTTTAAACCATTGATTTAAAAAGCGCGTGTAAAACATCGACGGTTTAGCGAGAAAATCGCTTCGAATTCAGGCGTGTGGCCTGTACGCGTCTTGAATTGCATAAAAAGTAACCGTTTAACCTACGGATTAGATGGTTAATAGACTTGCTTTATCAGAAGTAATTAGTATACCTGACGTAAGCAATGAGATGCCTTTCTTTGCAAATAGGTTATCTATTTCAAACTAGGTTAATACCAGACTTGGTCAAAATGACCTTGTCTTGTATTTTCGAAAAATTTCTCCTAGTCTGCTTTTGAAAAACACAATTTTTAAAACAATACTTAACACAGTATTTTGAGTTTAGTCACAAGTACAGATTATTTTGAAAAAGGCAGATTTATGAAAGATATTTGAAAACAAAAGTTTTGAGGAAAAACAAAGTTAAGGGTTTTCTGATTGAAGAGATTTAGATACAAAGCTGGTATACCTGTTCCTGCAAGCAAACTCATCAAAACTATTAGTAGCTGAGGTAGATCAGATAGGGTGCAGATAGTCATCTGTTTTCTAGAAATCAGGTGACTATTGTGCCCTAGTCTGATTTACCGAATGTCAGATGAATAATCATCAAGTCAGATAAGGTCAATATGACTAATCCTTGATTCTTGATTCCTAAAAAGGAAATCAATGATATCAGCTACCTGATTGTCCTTTGACTCATATCTAGTCTGATAATTCTTTCTAGACATTAATTTAAAGAAAAGAAATGAGCAGCAATAAGAAATACATTAAACAGATGCAAGCAATTTAGAAATCAGCTAAAGATGCATCAAGTTATCCTAATTCTAGGCATAATTCTTTAAACCTAGACTCAGCTAATGGTTTTGTAAGTATATACTCTTTGTAATTCAGTGGCTATCTTCTCAATCCTAATGTCATTTTTCTCCACATGATCTCTAATGAAGTGATGCCTAATGTCTATATGCTTACATCTAGAATGCAGAACAGGATTGTAAGTCATAGCTATTGCACTATTACTATCATAGTACATAGGAACAGTTGATGTTTTAATATTATAATCTCTAAGCTGTTGACAAATCCAGAAGAGTTGAGAGCAACAACTTCCAGCTGCCATGTATTCAGCTTCAGTTGTGGAGGTAGCAACAGATGTCTGTTTCTTAGATAACCAAGAAATTAATTTGTTGCCTAAGAATTGACAAGTTCCTGAAGTGGATTTCCTATCAATCCTACATCCCCCAAAGTCTGAATCTGAATAACCTTTCAGCTCAAAGTTGTCATCAGCTGGGTACCATAACCCTACTTGCAAGGTTCCTTTGAGATATTTAAGAATTTTCTTAGCAGTCTCCACATGAATTTTCTTGGGATTAGATTGAAATATTGCACATACCCCAACTGCAAAGGCTATGTCTGGCCTACTCGCAGTAAGATAGAGAAGAGATCCAATCAGTCCACGATACTCTGTTGCATCTGTGGGTATCCCTTGCTCATCTGAATCCATGGAGAAGTTAGTTGCCATAGGTATTTTAACTTCTCTACTAGTAGTCATCCCAAATTTCTCAATCAGATCCTTAGCATATTTAGACTGATGTATAAATATACCCTTACTCATCTGTTTAATCTGTAAGCCTAGAAAGTATGTTAATTCACCCATCATTGACATTTCAAACCTGTTTTTCATAAGAATACTAAACTCTTCACATAATTTCAAATTAGGTGAACCAAAGATTATGTCATCTACATAAATTTGAACTAATAAGATGTTACCATCTACTTCCTTCCTAAACAAAGTTCTATCAATCTTACCTTTTGAAAAACCATTTGATGTCAAGAAATCAGATAAGGTATCATACCAAGCCCTGGGAGCTTGTTTCAGTCCATATAGAGTTTTGTTGAGTTTATAGACCTTATTATTGATCTTAAACCCAGGAGGCTGCTCCACATAGACTTCCTCAAGCAACACACCATTAAGGAAGGCAGACTTAACATCCATTTGAAAGACTTTGAAAGATTTATATGCAGCAAATGCCAAGAACAGCTTTATTGCCTAGGTTTCATCATAGTCTATCCCCTCAGACTGTGAGTAACCTTGAGCTACCAATCTTGTCTTATTACGAACAATAATGTTGTTCTCATCTGTTTTGTTTTTAAACACCCATTTGGTGCCTATAATCTTTCTATGAAAGGGTCTTTCCACTAATTCCCAAACATTTTGCCTTTTAAATTGATGCAGTTCCTCCTGCATGGCAGTTATCCAGTTTGGATAAGATAGAGCTTCCTCAATAGACTTGGGTTCAAGAAGCGACACATAACAGCTGAACAGACTTTCAGAGTCCAGCATCATTCGTGTATGCACACTACTAGATGGATCTCCTATAATCTGATTAGATGGATGGTAGCTTCTCATCCTTTTGCCTATATGAGGAGAAGGATCCTCATCTTGAGTCTCAGTAGGCAACTCCTCTGACTCTACCTCAGCTGACGTTCCCCCTTCATCAGCTGACTCCTGCTGATCAGCTGATGTCAAGGGTGTCTGTTCTGATGGAGTCTGATCAGAAGTTGTCTTCTGATCATCAGATGGTGATTCTTCTTCATCTGATTCTAAATCAAGACTAGGTAGATAGACATTTCTATGTTTAGTCTTGGTTAGTTCAATCTTATCTAGATTTTCAGAAATTTGATTCACTTTATCTGAGAAGGAATACAACTCATCAAAAACAACATGAGGGGTTTCCTCCACACAAAGGGTTGTCTTGTTAAAAACTCTAAATGCCTTGGAAGTGTTGGAATATCCTAAGAATATTCCATCAGCTGCCTTAGCATAAAAAATTCTTAACTTAGATTTCCCATTGTTATGGATAAAACACTTACAACCAAAAGCTCTGAAATATGAGATTCTTGGAATCTTACCCTTCCAAATCTCATAGGGAGTCTTACCCTTGTCTTTAACAACCAAGCACCTGTTCTGGGTATAACAAGCTGTGTTGATGGCTTCAGCCCAGAACCTGTGAGGGGTTTCATACTCAGCTAACATGCTCCTGGCTGCTTCCTTCAAGGTTCTATTCCTTCTCTCAACCACTCCATTTTGTTGAGGAGTTCTTGCTGAAGATGTCTCATGAATAATTCTACACTCATTGAAAAAGTTAGATAAACAAGAATTCAAAATTTTTGTGCCCTTATCACTTCTTATTTTAATAATATTAACACCCTTTTCATTTTGAATCTGTCTGAACAGATCAGGGATCTTGTTTATAGTCTCATTTTTCTTGAAAAGAAATATAACCCAAGTGTATCTAGAAAAGTCATCTACTACAACAAGAGTATATTTCCTTCCACTAAAACTGAGAGGAGAAACAGGTCCAAACAGATCCAGATGAAGTAGTTGCAAAACTCTTTTAGATGAAGAGGTGTTAATACTCTTAAATGAGTGTCTAGGTTGTTTACCTTTTTTACAAGCATCACATTTAAGATCAGTGGATAAAAGCTTCTCAGGTAATCCCTTAACAAGATTCTTTTTAGCCATCTTACTAAGGGTTTTGAAATTCAGATGACTAAGCCTCTTGTGCCATAGCCAGCTAAGATCATTTCCACCCTTAGCTATCAGACAAGTATCTTTAGGACAACTATTAAAGTTGGCCACATAGACATTACCATGGCTGAAGCCAGTTAAAAGTACCTTGTCTGAGGAATTATCTAAGATATCACATTTATCCTTAGAAAATTTGACAAGAAAACCTTTATCACAAAGCTGGGAAACAGATAGCAGATTATATTTCAAACCTTCAACAAAATATACCTCAGATACCTGAATATCCTTGATAATCAGAGTACCTACTCCTTTAGTCTGACCACAATTATTGTCTCCAAATAATACTTTTGGACCATCAATGCTCTGGAAATTTGATAACAGCCTCTTGTTATTAGTCATGTGTTGTGAACAACCACTATCAATGTACCATATGGAGGCTAAAATCTCTTCCTTGAGAGATGATCCCTGTGAATCCTGAAAAACAGATTAGTTATAAGGTACCCTAGTGATCTTGGGTCCTTGAAGGTCAAGCATCACTTTAGGTAACCAGATAAAAATCTCATCTCCAAATAATAAATCAGACTTGGTCTTTCTACAGAATCTGTCTACAATTGTATCACTTTTAAATAATAATTTGTTGTATTCAGATTTAGTAATTTTCCTGAACTTAGGAAATGTGGGATAACATCTGCTTTTCCCATCAAAAGGATTATAATAAGAATTTCTTCTTATTATTTTGGTTCTTGGATTTCTCTTAGTCTTATAAGGAGATCTCAGCTGAATTTTTGTTTTCAAGCTGGAAGGTGCAGTCCTTACTTGACTAATTGGTTTCCAAGGACCAATTTTAATCTCTTTAGAGTGATCAGATGCTTTTACAAATTTCCTAGGTTTTTGTATATCTGATTTACTATTTCTATCATAACCAAGACCTGTTTTGTCATGGGATTTTTGAGATGTATTAAAGATGTGATCTATTGCTGATTGTGAATTATTAAGTTGACTAATTTTGAAGACTAGCTTCTCATTGTCTTTCTTAATTAATTCATTTTCAGCACAGATTGTTTCAAATTTGTCCTTTAATGTTTTCAATTCACTTTCTAATCTTTCAGGTAAGCTGGCTGATGTACTAGCCTCAGCCTGGGGAAAACATTCCCCCTTGAATGTTTCCTCAGTTTCTGGGTAATTCATCACCTGCTTTCCTTTAATTAGAATTTGAATTTGATCCTTTAAAGCCAAATTCTCTGTCTCTAGCTGTTTATAAGCAGCCAGAGATGTCTTTAAGTCTCTCAATAATTCATGAATAACAATTTGATCATTATCAGATGTAGACTGACAAGAATCATTATTAGAAGATGAATAATAGACTACCTCTTTAGTCATGAGACAAATTTCATCATCTGATCCGAAATCAGATGAGGATGATGATGATGATTTTCTTGACTCCTTTTCTTCAGCTAGAAGAGCCCTTTGATCTGCAAATCTCCTGTCTCTCTTTTTCCTTTTCTCTTCCATTTCTTTAGGAGTCAGTTGAGGACAATCATAGCTGAAGTGTCCTGGCTTGTTTCATGTGTAGCAAGTGTCACTCCTATCTGATTTAGGGCTGGAAGGATTTCTTTTGACAGGTGATCTGAATCTTCTTGTCTGGTTCCTATTCTTGTCATCATCTGTAGACTCATCTTCCTTTCTTCTTGATTTGGATCTTGATCTGTCCTTACCTGCAAATCTCAATTTATTTCATTTGTACTTCATTCTTAATCTGTCATACCTTTTGGTGAGCAGAGTGTTGGGTCCCTTTAGAACGAGTTTAAATACAAAAACAAGATACCCTCTAGTGATAATCTAGAAGGGGGGGGATGAATAGATTATCAAAACTTTTGCAAGTTTAGATGATCTATTAACTCCTAACTCAGATTTACAGCGGAAACAAATTTTGTTTAAACTCAATTCAATTAGGATCTAAAGCCTTTTCAGATATCAATTTGTTGTCAAGAAATAATCAGTGAAAACAAGTAAATAAGCAGTAAGAAGAAATAACACCAGATTTATAGTGGTTCGGATCAAACGATCCTACGTCCACTCTCCTTCTTCAAATCTTGAAGAAGGGCCTTCACTACTTACTTTCTTCTTTCTTGCTACCTTACTTACAATGATGAATCTTGACCTTACAATGAATCTCCCTAACTTCTGAATATCTATGGCTTGAAGATCTAATGGAAAAAAAAATGTTCTGTAAACACTAAGAACTGAAAAACGCATAAAACGTTCTTGAATGTGTGTAATTCTTTGTTGCTTGTGTATACAAAGTATGATGAAGAGTGCTAAGTGTCAAAGTTAATTCTAAATAGATTTCTATTCCTATTTATAGAGAACTTCTCTTAGCGATTGTAACTTCCTTGAATTCGATTTGTTGAAAGTTGTAAGCGATTAACTAATTCTTGAAACTGCTTCTTAATTGGTTGTAACTGATTCTTGAATTTAACTAACTCTTCTAGCTTGTCGATTCTTTGCCACTGTCTTGAATCTCCACCTTGTCGATTTTCTACTCTGTCTTGAATCTCCACCTTGTGCGATTTTCTACTCATGCGATTCTCTATCGATCTTCTACCTCGTCAGGTTCCATCATCGTCATTTTTGTTCTTGTCTTTATCGACTTCTTTCAAAAACAACCCTATCTTATTTCTATACTTAGTCTATAAAGTTTTTATTACATCGGTGACTATACATTGTCTTGGTTTGGTCATCTTACTTTACACTTTTAACACATCAAAACTAAATACAAATTTCTTTTCCTAACAATTTCCCCCTTTTTGATGATGTTAAAACTCAGCTCAAGAAAAGAAATGTTAGTAATTTTAAAAATGTAAAATAAGCAATTAAATCACATAATCAGATAACTAGAACAATTATTGTTATTAACAGATGATCAGAAAATCATGAATCAGATAATCAGAACAATTTGATTACATAATCAGATATTTAAGAGTTAGAAAATGAATCAATATACTTCAGAAATCAAGAGGTTAATCAGATTAGTTTTTAGAAAAACAACAAAGATTGAGAGTAGATCAAAAGTTTATTCACAGTCCATATCAGTTATCATGAAAACAGATAAGATGAAATAAGTAGAAGACTAGTCATACCATCTATTCTCCTCTGGAACCTTAAGCCAGTCAAAAACCCGCTTCTTTAGTGAAATAGTTTCACCTCCCTCTGCCAGATCAGCTGTGGCTTCCGCTTTGATTATCAGCTGCTTAATTTTCTCAAGGTCCAGATGACCATCAGCTGTTAGAGGGGGTTCCATCTGAGAATAGGCTGGTGCAATGACATCTGCGTTGAATTCATCATTTGCCAGGTTGATAAGATATTGATACATCTGGGGGTCCTTTTCTTCCAGCCAATTATGAAAAGCTTCGTCTTCATCGAGTCCCCACTTGATCACTTTGCAGACATGAAACTGGAAAATCCAGTCCACTTCGAATGGCCTCCACCTTGCCTGATCTGCCATCAATAATACTTCTTTGGGAACTACCTCGCTTCGATGATATGGCCTAAGGACTTCTTCCCCTTGCTCATCTGTTATCTTCTGAACCCATCGTCTAAGAGATCGATCATAGTATTTTCTGCTTTGCCTTCTCTGCTCTCTCTTCTTCTCTTAGCCTCCCTTCTCTTATACTTCTCCTTCTCATCTCTTTTTCTTTTTCTCTCTTTTCTTACGCATCTATCTCGGCTTGTGATTTCTTTGGAACTTGAGCTGTTCTAGATGATCCGAAGGGAGATGTAATTTGAGCTTGAGCTTGAGCGGGTTCTTGCACGGGAGCTTCTCTTGTGGGTTCAATTCTTGTCTTCCTTACAACCTTTTCTCTCTTCTCCTCAGATTTCTTCTCTTCTGCTTTTAACATTTCTTCAGACAACTCTTCAATTTTCATGCTCAAAGCCATGATCTTATCTTCTTGCTCGTCTACTCTTTTCTTGAGCGCACTATCTTCCCCCTTTTTAGCATCAGCAAATCTAGTATTGCGAGATAGTGGCTACTTGCTCAATTTGGCTTACAAGCTCTTCTCGTACATGCCCGTCTTATGATCAAGCTGGTCATATCTCTTCTTCATCCGACCTCAGCTTTTCTAAACTCATCATCCATGAATTGCTTAATGCTCGTCGTCTGCCTATCCTTTTCTAGAGCAAGCTGCATCTTTAGGACTTGATGAAATGATGCCTCTTTGGCTTTCCATGCTTCTTTTACTTGCTCCTCAACTGAATCTTTGATCTCAACAAAGGCAGAACGAACATCTTGTTTTACCCATTCATCTTGTGAGTTCATCTCTTTAGCAATTGTCGTCTTAAGCTGCAGCCATCTGTTCCTCATGTCTTATTCCGGAGTAGTGTAGATCAATCTTGGTTTTCTCGTGAATTGCGGCTTCTACATTCTCCTTGATTGATGATGAGATGACATTTGGAACTAGTTGAAAAGCATTCAGACAGGCAGTCTTCAAATTTTGAACTTCAGCTTTTAATGCATCTATCTCGGATACAGACACAGATGTGGAGGGCATGGTTTGTTCACCGAGAAATATTTATTTCTTCAAATTCGAGTTCGGGTTGCACCTCGGCGATGCCTTTCTGTTTGTGCCTCCTCAGTTGTATCCATCCCAGTGCTCTCATCGGCTCCACCTATCACTTCCTCCACCTTTTCCTCCTCCATACCAACATCTTCTTTCCTTTGCTCTTCCTCCTTCTCAGGTGATTTCATCTCCTCTGGAGTCTCATCTCCAAGATATACTCGTTGTAGAATGTAATCAACAAAGGCATTTTCAGTGAGTATATCTTGGAATGATTTCGACTTCGCTTTCTTGAGAACCTCCTTTTCCCCGGATGGCTAAATTGTTTCCTCCGGCCTCGGCTATGAGAATAGCTGTCTCCTCAAAAGATCCAAGCCTGAGTCTTCTCAACGAGATAGACATCAATAAGCTCTTTCAACGGCTCGGGCTCATCTTTGAGAGTGGACTCTTGTCTCGAGAAGGAACTTTTTCCCAAGAATTCGGAGTGAAGTCTCGGTTGGTCCCAATTCTCCGGATGGATTTGGTAGGTTTAGAAAAAGATTTGGTTCGGATGAGGTTGTGGGTAGGAAAGAAAATGGATCATATGAAGTTTGGGTGGGTGTTGGACTTATTGGAGTGGGCGTTTTAGAGGCTCGAAGCGGCGGCCTTGTCTGCTTCTTCATTGCCGAGGTTGGGAAGAAATGAATTTAGGAACTTCATCCTCGGATGAGGATGAAGATGATGAGGTGACTTAATTTCTTCTTCTTTTTTTACGTGTCATCTCCGGACGAGACTTCTCTTGTCTCCGTCGGCACGATATACCAACCTCCTCAGTGGGAACACTTCCCCCTTGGGAAGCTGTCCTTCCTCTTTCTTCTTCTTGCATTCTCCTCCTCCTCGGATGAGGATTCATCGGCTAAAACTGTCTCCACTTTCTTTTTCCTTTGGCCTTAGAAGCCTTCTTCCTTTATCTTGGAGATGGGGTGTCTCCTTCGAGTCTGTTGGACCGAAAGGTTTCTCATCCTTGACAAGCAAACCCTTCATTTTTGTGAACTTTTTCACCCCATGCGCCGATCAAAGCTTGTCCGTTCCAATCTTGTGTTCAAGTATGATGGTGATTCTTGCCATCATACTTGTTATCTTGGTCGGCGACCATCTTATCGGCTCGGTGATACCTCTGTCTCTTGACGAACTTTTTCCTCTCCTCCATCGACGGGAGTACAGCATGTGCGAGCCCAATTAATATCCGCTCCATCTATGATGGCCCTCGAACAACATATCCGTGGCTTAGTCAATCCGTCATGACTCTGCTGCTCTCCCGGTATACACTTCGTCAAAATGAGCATCAGCAGTCTATACTTTCTTAATAACATCCCCTTTTTCAGATTTGCGGTGTTATTCTTAGGGATTTTCTTGCCATCGGTTTGTAGCTCTCCAAATATTCTTGGCCTTGTACAAAAATGGGTTGCCTCCGGTGGTATTTAAACCAAAAATTTCACCAATATCGAGAGATTGAAACATGAATTTTTCTGGACTTTTCAAGAGTCCGAATTCGAGTTTCTAGTCCGATATCTCATTGATTTGGCTCTGGTTAGGAATTCAGCGGCAAGATCATCAAGAGTTTTGGGTTTTGTCGGTTTCATTGAGCGGTATTTCTTTAAACCTCTATCTTGTAACAGTTGAAGGATTTCTCTGGTTTTGGATCGGTTGAAATGTCCCATTCCACGTACATTTCGGATTTTGTACGTTCTCGATGGATGCGAGATCATATTCATATTTGATTACTGCTCTTTCCGGTGTCCGCCATTGATGAGTGTTTGAAGGTTTTTAGGAGGAAAAGAAGTTTTAAGAGAAGAAGGAATATATGTGTGCGTAAATGCAAATAATGCACACGAATGTCTATTTATATGGAAAATATAATAATAAACAATTATTAGAATAATAATTGCCTGAAAAAGTGTAAATATAGCCTTTCGAATCGCCATTAATGCAATTATGGCATTTATTTTGAAAAGTGTACGAGAATAATATTTAATATGTCGCGCGTGAGGTTGAGGCGATTCATATTTGAAACCGCCTCCACTTACGGCGCGTGAAGTATACTCGGTGTGTTTCAAAATTGAATTTGATAAAATTTCGGGTCCATAGTAACTTCTCTCTGACACGATTACTAATTTGAGAAATTACTTTTCGATTAATTGGAGAGATAAAATAAAATATTATTAGTTTTTAGAAAATAAAATTTGAACCCTTATTCTTTAATTTTGTAAAACAAAATATTTTATTTTACTTGAATAACTTCATTTTTAATGAGTGATAGAGTGAATTATGATATTAAATTCATATATTAATTATATGAACCCAATATTCATAATTAAAAGAATGTAAGAAAACTTCTGATTTTTCTCCTTATGCGGTTTGATAGCATCAGATCACATTTCCTTGTATCTTTTGAATAAATTGACATTGACTTGTATTTGAATCTTGTCACCTTTGTTCTTCTTTGAAATCACAGACACTTAGAAAAATTGTTAGTAACCGAGTAAGTCGGATAAGGTTCAATAGTCATCGATTGACTATTACATCCTTATCGATTTACTATGTCGAATAAGTAATTATCAAGTCGGATATGGTCAATATGACTAATCCTTGATTCTTGATTCCTATAAAAGGAGATCAATGATATCGGCTACGATTGTCCTTTGACACAATCTTGTCGATAATTCTTTCTAGACATACTATACTAAGATAAGGAAAACAAGGTTAATTCAAGAAGATTTGATCAACGGATGATTAAGGAACCATCTAATAATCCTAATTCATTGAAAGTTCCTTAAACCTTGTTTTTACGCAAGAGGCTTTGTCAAAATGTCGCTTTTTGAAAATCGGTAAAATTTTTCTAGCGATATTGCCTTTCTCCACATGATCTCGAATAAAATGATGACGAATGTCAACATGTTTGCATCTCACAGTATGTAAGGCCGGGTTACGGGTAATAGCTATGGCACTATTACTATCACAAAAGATTGGTACATCTTTGGTGATAATGTTATAGTCCCTTAGCTGTTGGTGATCCGAGATAAAGGCTGTGAACAACAACTTCCAGGTGCCATGTACTCGGCTTGATGGTAGTAGAAGTAGCTACGAGAGGTTTGTTTCTTAGACAACCATGAAATCGAGCTTACTTCCCGAGAAATTGGCAAGTTCCAGGATGTAGATTTCCTATCTATCTTACACCCACCAAAATCTGAATCGAGTATCCAGGACAACTCAAAGTTATCATCAATTTGGATACCACGTCCCTACATAGATTGTACCTTTCAAATATTTTAGAATCTTCTTTGCGACTTCAAGATGACTCTTCTTAGGTTTAGCTTGAAAACGTGCACATACACCCACTGCAAAAAGAAATGTCGGGTCTACTAGCGATTAAGTATAAAAGAGATCGATTAAACCTCTATCTGCGTTTGATCGGTGTCTTCTCCTTTCTCATCTGGATCCATTGAAAAATTTGTCATCATAGGTATTTTGGCTTCTCGGTTACCTTCCAAATCTTTCAATAAGATCTTTGGTATATTTTGCTTGATTTATGAAAATTCCTTTCTTTATCTGCTTAATTTGAAGTCCAAGAAAGTATGTCATCTCTCCCATCATGGACATTTCGAATCTTTCTTCATAAGATGACTAAATTCTTCACACAAGAATAGATTAGTTGATCCAAAAATAATATCATCAACATAAATTTGAACTAACAAAAGACCTTTATCAGATTCTTTCCTAAATAAAGTTCTATCTATTTTACCTTTTACAAAACCATTTTGAATTAAATACTCGGATAATGTATCATACCATGCTCTAGGAGCTGTTTAAGTCCATATAGAGCTTTCCTTAGCCTATAGACCTTGTCTCCTTTGACAAAACACGGAGGTTGTTCTACATAGACTTCTTGACTATGACTCCATTTAGAAATGCAGATTTCACATCCATTTGGAACACGAGTAAATCTTTTATAAGCGGCATAAGCTAAGAACAATCTTATGGCTTCAAGGCGAGCAAGCTGGTGCAAAGGTTTCATCATAATCAATTCCCTCAGTTGTGAATAACCTTGTGCAACCAATCTAGCCTTATTTCTTACCACAATATTGTTCTCATCTTTCTTATTTTTGAAAACCCATTTTGTTCCAATAACTTTTTGATGATGAGGTCTTTCAACAAGCTCCCATACATCTTGTCTTTGAAATTGATTTAATTCATCTTGCATTGCATTTATCCAATTGGAGTCGATTAGAGCTTGATAATAGTTTTAGGTTCAAGTAACGATACATAACAACTAAACAGAGGCAGGTCTTGGTTTATCTGTGTCCTTATGCGGACTCCAGTCTAAACTTCCAATTATCTGTTCAATTGGATGATAAGTCGATACTCGTTTACCTTTATCTTTTACTGGATATGAAGTCTTATCTGGAATATTTTCATCAATTAGTTACGTATTACCTTCGGGAATATCTCCTTGTCCATCGATAGTGTAGTTGTGCGATCGGATGACATGGAAGAACTCTCGGCTTCATTATCTATATCCTTGTGCAGTGTGTCTTCCTCATCGATTCGACTCTGGTAGGTAGAACTTGGTGATTTCTTAATGTTTAATCTGTTAAGATCTTGACTATCTTGGTGACATCATCTGTTCTTTCGGACTTGGAAATTTCATCAAAAACAACATGTGGTGTTTCTTCCACACAAATGTAATCTTGTTAAAAACTCTATATGCTTTAGATACGGATGAGTATCCTAAGAATATCCCTTCTGCAATCTTAGCATCAAAAGTTCTTAACTTTGATTTTCCATTATTATGAATAAAACACTTACAACCAAATATATGAAAATATGAAATTTTTGGTATTCTGCCTTTCCATATTTCATAAGGAGTTTTGCATTTATCTTTCACAATTAAACACCTATTTTGAACAAAACATGCGGTATTAATGGCTTACGCCCCAAAACTTTGTGTGGCGTGTCATATTCGAGATAACATAGTCCTTGCAGCTTCTTTCAAGGTTACTGTTTCTCCTTTCTACCACTCCATTTCTTTGGGGTGTTCTTGCAGATGATGTTTCATGTGCTATACCATTCTCGGTACAATAGTTAGTAACAAACGAGTTTAGGAACTCGGTACCTTTATCACTTCTAATCTTGACAATATTTAGTCCTTTTTCATTTTGAATTCTTTTGAGGAATTACTGAATTTTATTCTGATCTCATTCTTTTTGTACAAGAAAATAACCCAAGTGAATCTAGAAAAATCATCTATAATCACTAAAGTATACTTTCTTCCACTAAAACTTAGAGGTGTAAGCTGGACAAAAGATCCATGTGTAAAAGTTCGAGAATCCTTTCGAAAAGCAGGACCATTTATTGTTTTGAAAGAAGTTTTGGTCTGTTTTCCTTTTTGACAAGCATCACAAACATGATTTTTAGAAAATATTTTATCTGGAAGTCCTTTGACTAAAGATTTTCTTGCTATTTTGTTAAGAGTTTTGAAATTTAAATGACTAAGGCGTTTATGCCATAGCCAACTTAAATCTTCTGACTCTTAGCAATAAGACAAGTATCATTAGAGCAACTTTTGAAATTTGCAATATAGATATTACCTCGTCTGACTCCAGTAAGTAAAATATTCTCATTTAAACCATCCAAAATAAAACATGCATCATGAGTGAATTTAACAAAATATCCTTTGTCACAAAATTGAGATACAGACAGTAAATTATGTTTCAAACCTTCCACAAAATATACTTCATTAACCTGAATATCTCCAATCATCAAAGTTCCAACTCCTTTGGTTAGACCAAAATTGTTGTCACCGAACATTACTCGAGGTCCATCTATTGCCTGATAGTTAGAAAGAAGTCTTTTCTCATAAGTCATATGCTTAGAACATCCACTGTCTATATACCAGATGACTTCAAGAACATCTTGCTCAACTATCTCCTTATCTTTCTGCAATCACAAATTAATTCTTAGGTACCCTTTGTGTATTGGGTCCTTTTTAAATCAAGTTGATACTTAGGTATCCAAATAAAAACATCCAAATTTTTCAGAACCAATGATTTGATTTTGCAACCATATCTATCCACTAATATTAGACTATCTAGATCAATTTTGTTTAATTGATCTCTAGTGATTGTCTTATATCTTGGAAAGAATGGATAACACTTGCTTCTTCCATCAAAACCATTATACTTTGGAAACAACTTTAATTTAGTCTTTAGATTTCTCTTGGATACATTTCTCCTCATCTGTATTTTCTCCTTTGATATATCAGATGGGGTGACTTGCTCCTTTGATTTCTTTGGACTATTCTGTCTTTTCCATAGTCTTTGTGGCTTTGACAAAAACTCTAGGTTTGATAGGATCATTTTTCGTGTTCCTATCAAAACCCAATCTGTCTTATCACTAGGCTTAAGAAGTCTTGAAGATATTATCAATTGTAGTAGAGAATTATTAAGATATCCTAACTTGAGATTTAAATCTCTGTTAGTTCTTTTAAAATTCTCATTCTCCATATTGATATTTGAAAATTTAGCTTTTAAAGAACTCAATTCTTTTTCCAACTCATTGATTTTCTCAGATGAGGAACTAGTAGAAGTCTTTGATTGACATTCCCCCTTGAATGTACAATCTAGATTCTTCCTTGTCCTGTCGATATTCATTTGTTAGACTAAGAATTTGATCCTTTAAACTTAAATTTTCAGTCTCTATCTGTTTATAAGCGAGATAAAAAGCTGTCTTGAATCTTTTAGAAGTTTGTTAATAAGACATGAATCGATTCGAGACAAGTTATCATTATCATTGTCGAGGATGAGTAGTAGTTTACCTCCTTAGCCATTAGACAAATGTCATTGTCGATCCAAAAGCTGGATGAGGATGAGGATGATGATGTCTCTTGTGTTACCTCCTTTTCGGCCAAAAGAGCTCGTTGATCTGCATACCTCCTATCCCGTTTCTTCCTCTTTTCTTCTCTTTCTCTAGGAGTGAGTTGAGGACAATCATAGCTAAAATGACCGGGTTTTATTGCGGGTATAACGAGATATCTCCTCTTTCGACTTTGGACTACTCTCACCTCGTCGATTGGTGATTTGAATCTTTTCACTTGGATCCTTTTTGTCATTGTCTGAATACTTCTCTTCCTTGTCGATTTATAATTTTGACGATTAAACCTATCTCTCTTATTCCTTTTATACTTCATCTTGAGTCTCTCATATCGTCGATCAATAAAGCCATTTCCTCTTTTCTTGACAAATCGATGCTTTAGAAATCTTGTCGAGAATCTTCTTGATGAAGAAATGCCACAGTCTTTACTGAGAAATAGATGACTCTGCCGTCTTCTTCATCTTCAATTTGTATATCATATTCCAAGGCTTTCGGATGAGAAAATAGAGTATGATGTGAAATAGATGACCAGTTACGTGTAGCTTTGAGGATATTTGCTTTTTCTCTCCATCTTTTGCTTAATGATCGAGCACCTTATTATTAATTTCTTTCTCGAGAATAGATTTTTCCCAAATCGGCGACTTTGTTCACCAAATTGGTCAATCTTACATCCAATGATCCACGGTTTCTCCATCTTTCATCTTGAATGTATCAAATGCATGTAAAACTGATTGTAACTTGTTCTCCTTAACACCTGCTCGACCCTTCACAAACATTTGCAAGAGTCTTCCACATATCCTTAGCGATTTTACATCTCTTTACCTTTTCTATCCAGTCTTTGCTCAGCGTCTCTATAATTTACATCCTTGCTACACGATCCAAATTGTGAATCTTCCTTTCATCATTTGTCAAATCAGCACTTTTCTTTTCTCTGTTGACTTCTTGTAGTAGAAGATTCAGCTCCGATACTAACAACTCCATGGTAGAATTTTATCGGGCCTTCCTCAAGAACCTCTTCCATACGGTCATGAATGGCCTTTAAATGATTCTCCATTACGAACTTCCGATAAATCATATTCCTCTATAGAAAAATCGGTAAACTCCTGGATTTCTTACTTTTAACGAAGACATCGTAATTCAAGATGCTAAAAGACAACTTATCGAAATGTTAGTGACACGGCAATAAAGAGTCGATTTTAATGAAAACTCGGATATTTCAAAAACTCGGATATTTCAAGACCACAAATCTTTATCGAAACGACTTAACAACGCTCACGATACCACTTGTTGGGTCCCTTTAGAGCGAGTTTAAATACAAAAACAAGATACCCTCTAGTGATAATCTAGAAGGGGGGGATGAATAGATTATCAAAACTTTTGCAAGTTTAGATGATCTATTAACTCCTAACTTTCAGTTTACTGCGGAAACAAATTTTGTTTAAACTCAATTCAATTAGGATCTAAAGCCTTTTCAGATATCAATTTGTTGTCAAGAAATAATCAATGAAAACAAGTAAATAAGCGGTAAGAAGAAATAACACGGTTTATAGTGGTTCGGATCAAACGATCCTACGTCCACTCTCCTTCTTCAAATCTTGAAGAAGGGCCTTCACTTACTTACTTTCTTCTTTCTTGCTACCTTACTTACAATGATGAATCTTGACCTTTACAATGAATCTCCCTAACTTCACGAATATCTATGGCTTGAAGATCTAATGGAAAAAAAAATGTTACGTAAACACTAAGAATGAAAAACGCATAAAACGTTCTTGAATGTGTGTAATTCTTTGTTGCTTGTGTATACAAAGTATGATGAAGAGTGCTAAGTGTCAAAGTTAATTCTAAATAGATTTCTATTCCTATTTATAGAGAACTTCTCTTAGCGATTTGTAACTTCCTTGAATTCGATTTGTTGAAAGTTGTAATCGATTAACTAATTCTTGAAACTGCTTCTTAATTGGTTGTAACTGATTCTTGAATTTAACTAACTCTTCTAGCTTGTCTGATTCTTTGCCCTGTCTTGAATCTCCACCTTGTCTGATTTTCTACTCTGTCTTGAATCTCCACCTTGTCTGATTTTCTACTCTGTCTGATTCTCTATCTGATCTTCTACCTCGTCTGGTTCCATCATCGTCTGTTTTCTGTTCTTGTCTTTATCTGACTTCTTTCAAAAACAACCCTATCTTATTTCTATACTTAGTCTATAAAGTTTTTATTACATCAGCTGACTATACATTGTCTTCAGCTGGTCATCTTACTTTACACTTTTAACACATCAAAACTAAATACAAATTTCTTTTCCTTTGAATGTCATACTCTAGAGCTTTAAGATGAGAGAACTAGGTATGGTGAGTAATAGAAGATAAATTTTGAGTTGCTTTAAGGATATTGGATTTTTCCCTCCATCTCTTGGTTAGTGATCTCAGTATCTTATTATTAATCTCCTTCTCTGTATAGTTCTTTCCAAGGTCAGCTGCTTTGTTGAGGAGATTTGTCAACCTTACATCTAACTGATCCATAGATTCATTTTTCTTCATTTTGAATGTATCAAAGGCGTGTAAGACCGACTGCAGCTTATTCTCTTTTACTTGATCTGATCCCTCACAAACATTTGCCAGAGTCTGCTACATTTCTTTGGTTGTTTTGCATCTCTTAACCTTCTCAATCCAGTATTTACTTAGAGTCTCGATGATTTCAGTTCGAGCTACTTGATCTAGATTGTGGATTTTCCTTTCATCATTTGTCAATTCAGAACTCTTTTTCTCTTGTCTGGCTCTGGATTCAGCTGATTCAGTGCCATTGCTAGTGCCTCCATGATAAAATTTTATGGGTCCTTCTTCAAGAACCTCCTCCATCCTATCATGGATAGCCTTGAGATGATTCTCCATCCTGAATTTTCAATAATCATAATCTTCAATAGAAAATTCAGGTTAATTCCTGGATTTCTTGTTCTTGCCTGAAAACATGATGAGATAAAGAAACACAATACTTCCACAAACTTGTTAGTAGCACAGATAGTAATACAAAAAAATGAAGAAAATCAAGAAAATTTCAGAATCTTAGTTAAGACCTAAAATCAATATCAGAACAGCTTAACACTGCTCTGATACCACTTGTTGGTCCCGGTTTGTTGAGTTGATTTAAGAAACTTTGAGATAACCTTCTAGGACAAAATCTAGAAGGGGGGGGGGGGTTGAATAGATTTGTAGATTTTTCAAATCTTACAAAATTTATTCAAGGTACCAGATTAACACAGCGAAAATTCAATATTAATCTCAACTTTATTAAGATCAAAAGCAAACTGATATTCAGATTTTAACTTTGATTCTGAAATTAATCTTTGAACAATAAATTGTAAATTGAACAGATAAGTAGAGAAAAACAGTAATCAACACCAGATTTTATAGTGGTTCGGATTATAACAATCCTACATCCACTCTCCTTCTCCAACTTGAAGAAGGGACCTGCTTACTACTTTCTTACTTCACAGCTTACAACTTACAACTTAGAACTTTTCGTCAAATCTTCAAAGTACTCCTAACTCCTTCTTATGAATCTAAGAATTACAGTGAATAATGGGTTTTGAAGATTACAAGAGAAGTGTTCTATAAACACTTGAAACTTTTGAAAACTCTTTTGAAAACACTTTGTGAATTGAGATTGAAATCTGAATAGTGAATAGTATGAAAAAAAAAACAAATTTGCATCAGTGTGTTGAAAAATAAAACTAGACCTATTTATAAGTCTGAAAAGGCAGTTAGTTTGTTAGTCAGTTCTAACAAACTGAAAACTGCTTAACAAACTTAATCTTGAAAACTGCTCTTGACCTCAGCTGATTTCTTCTACTCGTCTGCAGCTGACTTGGTGAAGACTTGCTTTTCTTATTCTACTCAGCTTGTCTTGACCTCGTCTGAGCTCTTCGTATTTGTCTCCTGCAGATGTCTAGACTTGAGCTTGTCTCCAGACGACTTGCAGCTTCTGATCTCCAGCTGACTTAACCAGTCCTTGACCTAGGCTGATCAGCTTAATATGAGCAATTGATCTCAGCTTTTCTTCATAGTTGTCTGCTCATCTGGATTGATCTTTTAACTCATCAAAACTTTACTTGATCTAACATTCCTTTTTCGTATTTGGTTTTTTGATTTTTTGGTTTATCCGGAAATCGGTATGGATTTTTTTGCGAAAAAATGGGTATAATAACCACAGAATCCAAGAAAAAACTGTAATGTGGTGTTGAACACATATGTAATCTAGTTTGTTGATACCGAAGACGGTAGAGGAAGAAAAACTTAGGGTAGAAGTTAAAAATCCCCAATTTTTTCCAGAACCAGACACTGAACTACAGATTGTTGTTAGGCTTTATGAATAAACACGTAAATTTAGAGTGATTAATGATGTATATACTAATGGTATAGGTACTGTGAACTGGGCATATACAAAAGTAAGATGGGTAGACCAAAGTTGGAGAAAAAACGTACCCACCGATAAAGATGGCGGCGAGAAGAGGAAGAGGAAGACCAAGAAAAAGGCAAGAGGTACGATACGAGGCGTAATTAAGAAAAGAATTGAAATGATTAATATATGTCTATTGTCGATAATTACTAGAATGACTGCAGTAACATATTTTTACCTTTTTGGTTTGGCAGGAGAAAAATCAAATTATGAACAGGGGACCGCAAGGAGAAGCTATATAGAAGGTGTGGGTTGAACTGTTTACGGTCTTAGCAAGACTTTCATGGTTATTGCACAGTATGTACTAACTTGGTATTTGGTTTTCAGGGTCAACAAAGAGAAATTTGCGAAGTAGTTCAACACAAGAGGAAAAGAAGGTACTGAGGCAATTGTCATACACATCATCAAAAGGTAACAAGTATTAGAAAGTAATGTAGAAAGTAGTTCAATTAGTTTTAGTAAAGATACATGCAGTACGCAATATTTTAACATACTGTGTGAAAATAGATAACTCAGGCAAAAAAAAAACGATGTGAAACGTGAAGAAATAAAGAAGGGGAAACGAAAAATAATTGATGATGAGAATTCAGAAGAAGGTAAAAAGATACATATTGACATTACGAAAAAAAACATTACACATAAAAAACTGAATTCTTAAATGCATTGTTTTGGGAATGAAATCAGATACATCAGACCAGGGATACCACAATTACAGAAAAGAGAACTCCAGAAGAAGGGACAGAAGTGGTAAAAAAGGTATGAGAAGTGTGTGTATTTTATGAAACTGATTAAAAATTCATTAAAGCATAGAGAGAGGTTAATACGTGAATACAAATTATAGCAAAACTAAGGATAAGAACTGTTTTTTTACTATTATTCATGCATATAAAACAGGAAAATCAGATAAGAGTCATCATGTCAACAAATGGTTGACCTCAAGAGGACAGAGCACAAGATATAAGAAACGTATGTCCAGAATGTGGTTTTTTGAGGTGAAACATCAATGTTAAAATTAATACTATACTAACATGATAAAAACACAGATAAAGGTTTGATAAACGAGATGCTGGATGAGACTACATCCGAGGACAGCGAATCTGAAAGAAGACCAAGGAACTCATTCAGTAAGTAATTCAACATACATTAAATCCTATCACATACATAATGTCATACATGTTAATCAACTTTCGTTGCACCACAAAATACGTTAAAAAGGAGAAATAATTGCATGTTTGTTCGAACTACGTGTTACAACAGAAGAAATGGAAATTAAGGAGAGGACAACCTATTATCGTAGCAATTTGGTATCAGCAGTGAGGGATTTACAAGGACTAAAGTATAAGGAGGAGCACAAGAAAGAAATACAAAAGACACCATTTTGGATTCTATTTGAGACAATAATGAATGCGGACTATGAAAAATGCAAAACCAGGTGGCAGAAATATGAGGAGGATATTCGGAGTGTGCTATTACTTTTTGATAAGCCAACCAGGTCTTTTTTGTTGGGGGGCGAACAAATGAAAATAACAAACAGAGATGTTCATCTCCTATTTGGGGTTTCAGGTGGTAATATTCCGATCGATCTAAAATTAAATGATTACGTGCTACCTGAATGGATAAAACGTTGCTTTGGAAAAGACGTAAAAACAGGACGGGGTGGGAATATCCTGAATAAAAAGTATGTATATGACAAGTTAATGGAGGTCATTTTCAGAAATGACAGACATAGTGTGGGGGATGTTGCAAGGCTAAACCACCTATACTTACTAGTAACAGTACTAACACCAGGGATGAATGGTAGGGTACCATGGCATTACTCAATTTATCTGGCTAAGGTTGAAGATATATGAAAATATGATTGGTGCACACTGGTAGTTGACTTGCTGCACCAACAGATTTTAAGAAGCAAGAACACAAGCATTGGAGGATGCGCTCTATTGCTACCGGTAAGAAATACTTTAAACCTCTGTCTTACAGATAATTAGCTAAACTAATATAGTCGTGTAACCGTGATAACATGTTTAAGACCGGGGGAATGGGAATAGATGCTTGAAGCTTCCATTTTAATTGTGGTTTGATGAACTGATATAATTTTTAAATGTGCAGTTTTGGTTGTGTGAGCATACGACAATTGTTGAAAGAAGTGGAAGTGGAAAAATACCAAGAATACTGAAATGGGACCTCAGTAAATTGAACAAGACACTGAGTAAGTTGAACTGAAAGATTTGCGATGCAGCGGGGTAAGTGTAAAATAAATAAAATTGAAAAAAACAATAATATATCCTATAAAAAACAATGAAAGAAATCTAATAGTTAAACAATGTCTCTCGAGTACGGAGACTATACTAAAGCCAATCAAAGAGAAGAAGGCACCGGAAAATATGGTGAAATCTTGGATGACATTAGAGAGTGAAGAAGATGAAATAAACGAGACAAAGAGGATTCATTTGAATCAAGCGGTGAGGAAGAAAAGGATGAATTGAATCAAGAAACCAAACAAGATAAGATTCACGATGGAGACATGAATGAAGAGAACACCAAGGAAAAGATTGAGAAAATAGAAAATGCCAAATGCAATGACAATGGTGCAACTCAAATGTATCAAAATCATCTCGTGAATCCAACAACAGAGCAGTTGAATGATAATGTAGATAATTCATCTGATGAAATGGATGGAGACGAAACAGAAAGCAATGATGATAGTGGTGATGAGACAGATGATGACGAGCCCATACAGAAAGAAGGTGAAGACATGATGCAGAATGATGCACCTAATTTCAGCCTTAACATGACACATGAATGGGAGTTGGACAACAAAAGTCCGCAGTGCACGTTATGTCAACAAATACAATGAATTGGGAATATCTTGGAGAATTTCCTTATGAAAATCCAGTGGAAACTCTGGGTGTCTATATTGGGGGGAAGGTCAACTGGCAAATTCTGGACGGTAATAGAACAACGGGGATAGCTACTTTCTGCTGCAGAACAAATACATTCGGGAAGATTGACATGCCAGTAGGAATGGAAATTGTACACGTATATGGTGACATCGGGGCTATTGATGATGAGAGGCTGGTGTTGTTTTCTAGTGTTTGTCTTTCATTTGAAGGATACGAGATGTGGGTACTGGAGATATACGATGATCCAGGATCGTGGAGAAGAATAATATTCCCTAATGGAGGAGTGTTAAATGATGCAGAGCGAGCACTGGGAATTCAACCTCTACGATTAATGAAGCCCGATAATAAGGAACTATTGTTCCGCATCGAACCACTGGATCTCTTTGTGGCATACAACTTATAGTTAAGAACTTACAGATCCATCGATGCACCCGAGTTAGAGGAGACTTACTGCACGATATTCTCATTCTTGCAGAGCACAATGTCCAAGGAGGTCGACCGAGTAAGTGCATTAACGAGAAAGTTTCATAGTCAATTAGCGTTGGTATTAAGTGAACTACCTTTTGATATAAAATGTAGTAGACTACTGAACTATGTAGTAGAATGCAGAACTATGTAGTTATAAATGCTGAACTATGTAGTAGAAACTATATCAGTGTCATATGTATAATGAAATTATGGATAAAGAAAAAGTTGACTATTCGTTGATTTCTTGAATATAATCTAATTCAAATCTTACAAAATTTATTCAAGGTACCCATTAACACAAATAAAAATTCAATATTAATCTCAACTTTATTAAGATCAAAAGCAAACCGATATTCAGATTTTAACTTTGATTCTGAAATTAATCTTTGAACAATAAATTGTAAATTGAACAGATAAGTAGAGAAAAACAAGAATCAACACCGATTTTTATAGTGGTTCGGATTATAACAATCCTACATCCACTCTCCTTCTCCAACTTGAAGAAGGGACTACTACTTTCTTACTTCACAACTTACAACTTACAACTTAGAACTTTTCACAAATCTTCAAAGTACTCCTAACTCCTTCTTATGAATCTAAGAATTACAAAGAATAATGGGTTTTGAAGATTACAAGAGAAGTGTTCTATAAACACTTGAAACTTTTGAAAACTCTTTTGAAAACACTTTGTGAATTGAGATTGAAATCAATAGTGAATAGTATGAAAAAAACAAATTTGCATCGAGTGTGTTGAAAAATAAAACTAGACCTATTTATAAGTCTCGAAAAGGCAGTTAGTTTGTTAGTCGGGTTCTAACAAATCAAAACCGCTTAACAAACTTAATCTTGAAAATCTCTTGACCTCACTGATTTCTTCTACTCGTCTGCACTGACTTGGTGAAGACTTGCTTTTCTTATTCTACTCAGCTTGTCTTGACCTCGCCTGAGCTCTTCGTATTTGTCTCCTGCAGATGTCTAGACTTGAGCTTGTCTCCGACGACTTGCAGCCTTCCCGATCTCCAAATGACTTAACCAAATCCTTGACCTAGGGCCGATCGGCTTAATATGAGCAATTGATCTCACTTTTCTTCATAGTTGTCTCCGCTTTCCGGATTGATCTTTTAACTCATCAAAACTTTACTTGATCTAACATTCCTTTTTCGTATTTGGTTTTTTGATTTTTTGGTTTATCCGGAAATCGGTATGGATTTTTTTGCGAAAAAATGGGTATAATAACCACAGAATCCAAGAAAAAACTGTAATGTGGTGTTGAACACATATGTAATCTAGTTTGTTGATACCGAAGACGGTAGAGGAAGAAAAACTTAGGGTAGAAGTTAAAAATCCCCAATTTTTTCCAGAACCAGACACTGAACTACAGATTGTTGTTAGGCTTTATGAATAAACACGTAAATTTAGAGTGATTAATGATGTATATACTAATGGTATAGGTACTGTGAACTGGGCATATACAAAAGTAAGATGGGTAGACCAAAGTTGGAGAAAAAACGTACCACTGATAAAGATGGCAGCAGAAGAGGAAGAGGAAGACCAAGAAAAAAGGCAAGAGGTACGATACAGACGTAATTAAGAAAAGAATTGAAATGATTAATATATGTCTATTGTCGATAATTACTAGAATGACTGCAGTAACATATTTTTACCTTTTTGGTTTGGCAGGAGAAAAATCAAATTATGAACAGGGGACCGCAAGGAGAAGCTATATAGAAGGTGTGGGTTGAACTGTTTACGGTCTTAGCAAGACTTTCATGGTTATTGCACAGTATGTACTAACTTGGTATTTGGTTTTCAGGGTCAACAAAGAGAAATTTGCGAAGTAGTTCAACACAAGAGGAAAAGAAGGTACTGAGGCAATTGTCATACACATCATCAAAAGGTAACAAGTATTAGAAAGTAATGTAGAAAGTAGTTCAATTAGTTTTAGTAAAGATACATGCAGTACGCAATATTTTAACATACTGTGTGAAAATAGATAACTCAGGCAAAAAAAAAACGATGTGAAACGTGAAGAAATAAAGAAGGGGAAACGAAAAATAATTGATGATGAGAATTCAGAAGAAGGTAAAAAGATACATATTGACATTACGAAAAAAAACATTACACATAAAAAACTGAATTCTTAAATGCATTGTTTTGGGAATGAAATCAGATACATCAGACCAGGGATACCACAATTACAGAAAAGAGAACTCCAGAAGAAGGGACAGAAGTGGTAAAAAAGGTATGAGAAGTGTGTGTATTTTATGAAACTGATTAAAAATTCATTAAAGCATAGAGAGAGGTTAATACGTGAATACAAATTATAGCAAAACTAAGGATAAGAACTGTTTTTTTACTATTATTCATGCATATAAAACAGGAAAATCAGATAAGAGTCATCATGTCAACAAATGGTTGACCTCAAGAGGACAGAGCACAAGATATAAGAAACGTATGTCCAGAATGTGGTTTTTTGAGGTGAAACATCAATGTTAAAATTAATACTATACTAACATGATAAAAACACAGATAAAGGTTTGATAAACGAGATGCTGGATGAGACTACATCCGAGGACAGCGAATCTGAAAGAAGACCAAGGAACTCATTCAGTAAGTAATTCAACATACATTAAATCCTATCACATACATAATGTCATACATGTTAATCAACTTTCGTTGCACCACAAAATACGTTAAAAAGGAGAAATAATTGCATGTTTGTTCGAACTACGTGTTACAACAGAAGAAATGGAAATTAAGGAGAGGACAACCTATTATCGTAGCAATTTGGTATCAGCAGTGAGGGATTTACAAGGACTAAAGTATAAGGAGGAGCACAAGAAAGAAATACAAAAGACACCATTTTGGATTCTATTTGAGACAATAATGAATGCGGACTATGAAAATGCAAAACCAAAAAGGCGAAATATGAGGAGGATATTCGGAGTGTGCTATTACTTTTTGATAAGCCAACCAGTCTCTTTTTTGTTGGGGCTTAACAAATGAAAATAACAAACAGAGATGTTCATCTCCTATTTGGGGTTTCAGGTGGTAATATTCCGATCGATCTAAAATTAAATGATTACGTGCTACCTGAATGGATAAAACGTTGCTTTGGAAAAGACGTAAAAACAGGACGGGGTGGGAATATCCTGAATAAAAAGTATGTATATGACAAGTTAATGGAGGTCATTTTCAAGAAATGACAGACATAGTGTGGGGGATGTTGCAAGGCTAAACCACCTATACTTACTAGTAACAGTACTAACACCAGGGATGAATGGTAGGGTACCATGGCATTACTCAATTTATCTGGCTAAGGTTGAAGATATATGAAAATATGATTGGTGCACACTGGTAGTTGACTTGCTGCACCAACAGATTTTAAGAAGCAAGAACACAAGCATTGGAGGATGCGCTCTATTGCTACCGGTAAGAAATACTTTAAACCTCTGTCTTACAGATAATTAGCTAAACTAATATAGTCGTGTAACCGTGATAACATGTTTAAGACCGGGGGAATGGGAATAGATGCTTGAAGCTTCCATTTTAATTGTGGTTTGATGAACTGATATAATTTTTAAATGTGCAGTTTTGGTTGTGTGAGCATACGACAATTGTTGAAAGAAGTGGAAGTGGAAAAATACCAAGAATACTGAAATGGGACCTCAGTAAATTGAACAAGACACTGAGTAAGTTGAACCTGAAAGATTTGCGGTCTGGCAGGGTAAGTGTAAAATAAATAAAATTGAAAAAAAACAATAATATATCCTATAAAAAACAATGAAAGAAATCTAATAGTTAAACAATGTCTCTCAGGTACGGCAGACTATACTAAAGCCAACTGGGGAAGAGAAGAAGGCACTGGAAAATATGGTGAAATACTGGATGACATTAGAGAGTGAAGAAGATGAAATAAACGAGACAGAAGAGGATTCATTTGAATCAAGCAGTGAGGAAGAAAAGGATGAATTGAATCAAGAAACCAAACAAGATAAGATTCACGATGGAGACATGAATGAAGAGAACACCAAGGAAAAGATTGAGAAAATAGAAAATGCCAAATGCAATGACAATGGTGCAACTCAAATGTATCAAAATCATCTCGTGAATCCAACAACAGAGCAGTTGAATGATAATGTAGATAATTCATCTGATGAAATGGATGGAGACGAAACAGAAAGCAATGATGATAGTGGTGATGAGACAGATGATGACGAGCCCATACAGAAAGAAGGTGAAGACATGATGCAGAATGATGCACCTAATTTCAGCCTTAACATGACACATGAATGGGAGTTGGACAACAAAAGTCCGCAGTGCACGTTATGTCAACAAATACAATGAATTGGGAATATCTTGGAGAATTTCCTTATGAAAATCCAAAGGAAACTCGGGTGTCTATATTGGGGGAAGGTCAACTGGCAAATTCTGACGGTAATAGAACAACGGGGATAGCTACTTTACTTTTTGCAAACAAATACATTCGGGAAGATTGACATGCCAGTAGGAATGGAAATTGTACACGTATATGGTGACATCGGGGCTATTGATGATGAGAGGCTGGTGTTGTTTTCTAGTGTTTGTCTTTCATTTGAAGGATACGAGATGTGGGTACTGGAGATATACGATGATCCAGGATCGTGGAGAAGAATAATATTCCCTAATGGAGGAGTGTTAAATGATGCAGAGCGAGCACTGGGAATTCAACCTCTACGATTAATGAAGCCCGATAATAAGGAACTATTGTTCCGCATCGAACCACTGGATCTCTTTGTGGCATACAACTTATAGTTAAGAACTTACAGATCCATCGATGCACCCGAGTTAGAGGAGACTTACTGCACGATATTCTCATTCTTGCAGAGCACAATTTGTCCAAGGAGGCTGACTGAGTAAGTGCATTAACGAGAAAGTTTCATAGTCAATTAGCGTTGGTATTAAGTGAACTACCTTTTGATATAAAATGTAGTAGACTACTGAACTATGTAGTAGAATGCAGAACTATGTAGTTATAAATGCTGAACTATGTAGTAGAAACTATATCAGTGTCATATGTATAATGAAATTATGGATAAAGAAAAAGTTGACTATTCGTTGATTTACTGAATATAATCTAATTAACGGTGATGATTTGGTGTGTTTAATATGTACTTAAAATAATTACATATGAACGACTAGCTATAGATTGAATTACATAATTTTATAGCATCAGTGAACTGAGTAAGCTTGTACAGATAGTATAAAATGTAACATACATTAACTAAACCAATAATACAAGGAATATGTAGACAAGAATATACAATAAAAAATGAGCACAAAACATGGGACAATGGTATTAAAATGGATATAATTACACATAAACGAATGTTCATTAACTGAATGACAAAAGAACAAATGATGTTGGTCCCGATTAGTTGAGTTAATTAAGAAAATTTGAGTTAACCTTCTAGGACAAAATCTAGAAGGGGGGGGGGGTTTGAATAGATTTTGTAGATTTTGCAAATCTCTTTAAAATTTAACACAGCGGAAACTTAATTTAATCTCAACTTTATTAAGATCAAAAGCAAATTGATATTTTGGCTTTAACTTTGATTCTGAAATTAATCTTCAAATAAGCTGGAAATTGAAATGACAAGTAAGTGAAAGAAAACAATAAAGAACAACAGATTTATAGTGGTTCGGATTATAACAATCCTGCATCCACTCTCCTTCTTCAACTTGAAGAAGGGTCTCTACTATCTGCTTACTTACTTACTTTACAATTGTACAACTTACAAATTACAATCTGATCTTCAACTCTTCAAAATCTTAAACCAATCTGTGAAATCTAACTCTAAAATAAAGGAAGTGTATATGAAGATGTGCAAGGAAGTGTTCTATAAACACTTAGAAAAATCTATGAAGAAATCTTTGAAACAATTTTGTGCTTTTTGGAAACTTGTGAATTGAGAGAATATCTTGTTGAAATGATAACTCGTGTGTTCTATATGTTTTTAATGAAGTGCCTAGACCTATTTATAATTCTGAAAAGACAGTTAGTTTGTTAGTCAGTTCTAACAAACTGAAAACTGTTTTAACAAACTTAATCTTGAAAACTGCTCTAGACCTCAGCTGATTTTATTCTACTCGTCTGCAGCTGACTTGGTGAAGACTCGCCTTTCTTATTCTACTCAGCTTGTCTTGACCTCGTCTGAGCTCTTCATATTTATTTCCTGCAGATGACTAGACTCGAGCTCGTCTCAAGATGACTTGTAATCTTCCAGACCTCAGCTGACTAGTTTGGTTCTCGACCCCGTCTGATCAGCTTAGCATGAGAACTTAATCTCAGCTGTTCTTCAGGTCATCTGATCATCTGAGCTGCTTCTTTTAGCTCATCAAAACTTCTTGATCTAACAATTTTCCCCTTTTTGATGAAGTTAAAACCTACAAGGAAGAAACACACTCACAGCTGAAGTTAGTTCTAGAGTTAGTTAAGATAATCAGATAGGTATATCAGAGCACTTTTTTCATCACAACAGATTCATTCACATTAAAGCACTTAAAAAACAAGACCTTTAGACTCTTCAGAAATACTTTAAAAAAAATTTAAGTCTTAGGATTTAGATAAATTTTTAGAAAATTTTTAAGTCTGTGAGATAAATTTCTCAGATGATTTATACTTAGAAAAATTTTTAAGTTTTTCTTAAAGCGAGAAAAAAAACTTTAAGAAAATAAGACAAGTATTTCACAGAAGTCCAAGTATATTTATTCACAAATTTACAATTTACAGATAGGTGAACTGATAGAAAATAAAAGATAAGGAAAAGAAAATCCTGTCTATCAGATTCCCCATCGGCTTGCTTCTGGAATGCTCAGCCAGTTGAAAATCCTCGCTCTGAGTTGTTTGAGTTCATTCTCGTCTGTGAGCTCGGATTCTCTCTCAGCTTTGATTATGACTGATTTGACCCATTCCATGTCTGGAGATCCATCCTCTTTCAGCTTGGGGGTAACTTGCTCATAGGCTGGAGCGACCAGATCGCAGTTGAACACATTGTGCGCTTCATCGAGCAGTTTCCCATAAAGATCGGCATTCTCCTTCTCCATCCATTCATGCCACTGCATGTCTTCATCAGCTGCACCAGATGGAGATGCCTTCAAGATATACCAATAGTACATCCATCTGGCATCCAGAGCTTGTTTCTTGTATTCGCTGGTGTGCTGCCCAGAGACCATCTTGGGAGGAGCTGATGATCGGTGGACAGATCGGAAGTCTGCTTCATCGGCTACCTTAGATACCCACTTCCGAGTATCCCTGTCCCACTTCAGCTCCGCCTTCCCTTGCTTCTTCAGCCTCTTCTTCTCCTACTTCTCATATTTCTCCTTCTCAGCATGTATTCTTCTAATCTGCTCAGCTGAGAGGTTTGAGTAGTCAGGCTCTTTCCTTTTGCGCTCGGCTGTTGGTCTGGGGCTGATCAGCTGCTCAGCTGATGAAGACTTCTCAACTGCTACTACTGCCTTGCCTTTACCCTTGCCCTTGGCCTCGGGTTTTTCAGACTCTTTCATCTTGGCCAGTAGCTTCTCAGACTTCTCCTCCTCCTCCTTCCTCCTCTTCTCCTCATCCTCTCGGATGGCCTCCTCAATCTGGGTCACCCTCAGTTGCAAAGCAGCCAGCTCGTCTGATTTGATCTTGATTTCAGCTTTGGCTGCCTCCAACTTAGCTGAGTCTGCCTTTGAGTCTATCTTGTCTGTGAGTGACAAGACTCCAGCTGTGAGGGTGTTCATTCTTCCTTCAGCTCCTTCCCCCTTTTTGACTTCATCCTGCAGGGTCTGGAGCTATTTTTCTAAGGCAGAACAACGAACCCTGAAGTCTGTCTGATTAGAAGTAAGTGCGTTGACCAGGACTTCGTTGTCTGCCGCCACCTTCTGCTTGAGCACATTCACCTCCTCCTCCAGGTTACTCAGCCGGGTACCAACAGTAATGCCAAGGTTGGCTGATAGGTTGCGAGTGATATTGACCTCAGCAATCTGCATGTTGGCGAGCATTGTGTCGGTGACTGCTCGAATCACCTTCCTCATCTTGCTCTCCATCAGCCTTTGGACTTTGGTTATGATCTGCTTGTGTAAGTCCTCAAAGGCTGAGGAGATAGCAAAAATTGGACTGGTCTCTTCCTCTGAATCAGATGAGGAAGAGGGGGTGGGAGAAGTTGGACTTGGGGAGCTCATGTGGATATCTCCAAAGATGTTGGAGGTATCCACTGGTTGGGGTTCAGAAGGTTGGGAGGAAGTAGGGGCGTCTGATGGTGGAGGGGGGATTTCTGGTGGGGGTGAAGATGGAAGGGGTGGTATTTCAGATGAAGTGGGTGGTGGAGAAGGGGTTGGCTGAAGTATAGTAGGTTGGATTGGGCTGTGAGGAATTGTTGGAGAAGATGTGAGTAAGGCTGGTGGAGAGATGGTAGATATGGGGGTGGGGGAGTATACTGGTCCGGTGAGGAATGATAGCATCTCAGATGGGGAGGGTGGAGGGGATAAGGTTTGGGTTTGAGGAAGGGAAGATGAGGTTGTGGCTTGGACTGTTATGGGAGTAGGCTGTTTTACAGGCTCGGAGGTGTCAGCCTGGGTCACCTCTTCATCGCTAGAGTGGGCTGGAGAGGGGGAGGGGGAGAATTGTACCTGTCTGTGAGGGGGGAAGGGGTCATCTCAGAGCTTATTTCTTGTACCTCCTCTGATTGGACCACTTTGGCTGCTATCTCCAGCGTAAGTGCCTCTTCAGCCAGTAGGCTAGGCTGATCAGCAGAAGTTCCCCCCAGCTCTGAGGTTTTCACCAACCTCCCCCTTTTCTTGGCCTTCTCCTTCAGCTTCATTAGCTGTGAAGCCTCAGTTGAGCTCACCGTCGGCTGCTCCTCCCTTTCCTCTTCTTCTTCTTCAGCCTCCTCAGCTGATGTATCCTGAGCCCCGACCTCAGCTGCTCCTTCATCTGAGTCGGCTGGAGCCCCGAGCGGCTCATCCTTAGTCAGCAGCCCTTTTTGTTTTGTATAGGCTCTGACTCCATCAACCCAGTTAATCTCGGCTGTCAGCATATCCTCCAATATGACCGTCACCTTATTGAATAGGCTGGTGATTGACCTCGCCTGCCACTTTCCACCAACTACCTCCAATCTCTTCCTCTCCGTCTCAAACCTACCCAATAGCATCCCAGCCCAGTTGGCTTGAACTCCGTCAATAATCGCCCTCATGCAGCACAGCCTGGGTCTGGTCAGCCCATCATGGGAGTTCTGCTCCCCAAGAATGACCTTCGTCAATATCGTCATTAGAAGACGATATCTCCATCGGAGCATTTTCTTCTTTAGTTCCGATCGTCGATCCTTCATTGAATTTCGGGCAATCATCTCAAATGATTCTACCCGTCATCTGATTTGTATGCGAGGGGGTTTACGCCTTCACTGCTGGTGTCGAAAATCCGCGCCACCTCCGCCGAAGTTACTGTTAAAACCTCGCCGTAGACACGGGTTTTAAAGATCCCATTCTCAAACGTCCCATTGACGTAAAACTCAATGCCCCTCATATCCAGAGTTTTATTGAAGGTGGATTTCTTGGAACAGAACGTCCTCAATCCCGACCTCTCCAATAACCCAAGAATCTCCCTAGATTCACCATCAGTGGTGGTATCAAAGTCGACGTACATCTCCGACTTGATCTTCTTATTGTATGTTTCATTGTGTACTTCCACCATTGTTGATGTTACGCCTAATCGTTTTTGAGAAGTGCTCATGAAAGAAATTGACTAAGAGTTTTTGAAAAAATTTCAGAGTATAGGTATAATTTTCTGAAAGTGAAAAAGTTTGATTGAGGAAGAAGATGTATTTATAGGAGGGAAAATTGGAAAGAGAAACCGCTTTTTAGAAAATTTGATTTAATCTAAGCCGTTTATTTAAAAAAGTTTTATTGCGCTTGAATCAACGGTTAAAAATCTGGATAAACGATTGGGATTCAGCGCGTGGATACTACTTGCCTTTGGAATGCGTAAATAGTTACTTTATAAACTGTTGATTTGACAGATATAGGTTACTTTATGCAGAGAAGTAAGTATACCTGACGTCAGCCTAGGGTTACCTTACTTCGTATAAGGGTTTTCAAAAATAGATGGGTTTGTAAAGTCATCTGATAAAGTAACCTGTCTGATCTTAAAACAGCTTAGTTTTATCTTTTAGCAAACTTGAAAAAAATTCAAATAAACGGGCTCAGATTTAATTTTCTAAAGTTAGGTTTTCCAACCAATCAATCCAATAAGAGTTTAAAAAAAATGAAGTTTATTCAGAGGCAAAAGTATCTAGATAATAAGATGGATGAAAGATGAGGTAAAACAGTATGATCTGTGACCTATTCCTGCAAAGACATAGACTTGAAGAAAAACCATTAGTAACTTGAGGTAGATCAGATAGGGTGCAGATAGTCATCTGTTTCTCAGGAAATCAGCTGACTATTGTGCCCTCGTCTGATTTACCGAATGTCAGATAAGGTCAATATGACTAATCCTTGATTCTTGATTCCAAAATATGAAATCAATGATATCAGCTACCTGATTGTCCTTTGACTCATATCTAGTCTGATAACTCTTTCTAGACATTAATTTAAAGAACAGAAATAACCAGAAATAAGGAATACATTAATCAGATGCAAGCAATTTGAACTAAAAATCAGCTAATGATGCATCAAGTAATCCTAATTCTAAGCACAATTCTTTAAATCTAGACTCTGCTAATGGTTTTGTAAGAATGTCTGCTCTTTGTGATTCAGTGGCTATCTTCTCAATCCTAATGTCATTTTTATCCACATGATCTCTAATGAAATGATGCCTAATGTCTATATGCTTACATCTAGAATGCAGAACAGGATTGTAAGTCATAGCTATTGCACTATTACTATCACAGTAAATAGGAACAGATGATGTTTAAATGTTATAATCTCTAAGCTGTTGACTAATCCAGAGGAGTTGAGAGCAACAACTTCCAGCTGCCATGTATTCAGCCTTAGTTGTGGAGGTGGCAACAGATGTCTGTATCTTAGATAACCAAGAAATTAATTTGTTGCCTAAGAATTGACAAGTTCCTGAAGTGGATTTCCTATCAATCTTACATCCCCCAAAGTCTGAGTCTGAATACCCTGCCAGCTCAAAGTTGTCATCAGCTGGGTACCATAACCCTACTTGCAAGGTTCCTTTGAGATATTTAAGGATTTTCTTAGCAGTTTCCAGCTGAGTTTTCTTGGGATTAGATTGGAATCTTGCACATACCCCAACTGCAAATGCTATGTCTGGCCTACTTGCAGTAAGATAGAGAAGAGAACCAATCAGTCCACGATACTCCGTTGCATCTGTGGGTATCCCTTGCTCATCTGAATCCATAGAGAAGTTAGTTGCCATAGGTATTTTAACTTCTCTACTAGTAGTCATCCCAAATTTCTCAATAAGATCCTTAGCATATTTAGACTGATGTATAAAAATAACCTTACTCATCTGTTTAATCTGTAAGCCTAGAAAATATGTTAATTCACCCATCATTGACATTTCAAACCTGTTTTTCATGAGAATACTAAACTCTTCACATAATTTCAGATTAGGTGAACCAAAGATTATGTCATCTACATAAATTTGAACTAATAAGATGTTACCATCTACTTCCTTCCTAAACAAAGTCCTATCAATCTTACCTTTTGAAAAACCATTTGATATCAAGAAATCAGATAAGGTATCATACCAAGCCCTGGGAGCTTGTTTCAATCCATATAGAGCTTTGTTGAGTTTATAGACCTTGTTATTGATCTTAAACCCAGGCGGCTGCCCCACATAGACTTCCTCAAGTAACACACCATTAAGGAAAGCAGACTTAACATCCATTTGAAAGACTTTGAAAGATTTATAAGCAGCAAATGCCAAGAACAGCCTTATTGCTTCTAATCTGGCAACTGGAGCATAGGTTTTATCATAGTCTATCCCCTCAGATTGTGAGTAGCCTTGAGCTACCAATCTTGCCTTGTTACGAACAATAATGTTGTTCTCATCTGTTTTGTTTTTGAACACCCATTTGGTGCCTATAATCTTTCTATGTAAGGGTCTTTCCACTAATTCCCAAACACTTTGCCTTTCAAACTGATGTAGTTCCTCCTGCATGGCTATTATCCAGTTTGGATCAGATAGAGCTTCCTCAATAGACTTGGGTTCAAGAAGCGACACATAACAGCTGAACACACTTTCAGAATCCAGCATCATTCGTGTCTGCACACTACTAGATGGGTCTCCAATAATCTGATCAGATGGATGGTAGCTTCTCATCCTTTTGCATATATGAGTAGTAGGATCCTCATCTTGAGACTCAGTAGGCAACTCCTCTGACTCTACCTGAGCTGACGTTCCCCCATCATCAGCTGACCCCCGCTGATCAGCTGATGTCAAGGGTGCCTATTCTGATGGAGTTTGATCAGAAGTTGTCTTCTGATTATCAGATGGGGGTTCTTCTTCATCTGAGTCTGAATCAAGACTAGGTAGATAGACAGTTCTATGTTTAGTCTTGGTTAGTTTAATTTTATCTAGACTTTTAGAAATTTGATTCACTTTATCTGAGAAGGAATACAACTCATCAAAAACAACATGAGGGATTTCCTCCACTCAAAGGGTTGTCTTGTTGAAAACTCTAAATGCCTTGGAAGTGTTGGAATATCCCAAGAATATTCCATCAGCTGCCTTAGCATCAAAAGTTCTTAACTTAGATTTCCCATTGTTATGGATGAAACATTTACAACCAAAAGCTCTGAAATATGAGATTCTTGGAATCTTACCCTTCCAAATCTCATATAGAGTCTTACCCTTGTCTTTAACAACCAAGCACCTGTTCTGGGTATAACAAGCTGTATTGATGGCTTCAGCCCAGAACCTGTGTGGGGTTTCATACTCGGCTAACATGCTCCTGGCTGCTTCCTTCAAGGTTCTATTCCTTCTTTCAACTACTCCATTTTGTTGAGGAGATCTTGCTGATGATGTCTCATGAATAATTCCACACTCATTGAAAAAGTTAGATAAACAAGAATTCAAAAATTATGTGCCCTTATCACTTCTTATTTTAATAATATTAACACCCTTTTCATTTTGAATCTATCTGAACAGATCAGGGATCTTGTTTATAGTCTCATTTTTCTTGAAAAGAAATATAACCCAAGCGTATCTAGAAAAATCATCTACTACAACAAGAGTATATTTCCTTCCACTGAAACTGAGAGGAGAAACAGGTCCAAACAGATCAAGATGAAGTAATTGTAAAACTCTTTCAGATGAAGAGGTGTTAATACTCTTAAATGAGTGTCTAGGCTGTTTACCTTTTTGACAAGCATCACATTTAAGATCAGTAGATAAAAGTTTCTCAGGTAATCCCTTAACAAGGTTCTTTTTAGCCAGCTTACTAAGGGTCTTGAAATTCAGATGACTAAGCCTCTTGTGTCATAGCCAGTTGAGGTCATCTCCACCCTTAGCTATCAGACAAGTATCTTTAGGACAACTATTAAAGTTGGCCACATAGACATTATCATGTCTGAAGCCAGTTAAAAGTACCTTATCTGAAGAACTATCTAAGATGTCACATTTATCCTTAGAAAATTTGACAAGAAAACCCTTATCACAAAGTTGGGAAACAGATAGCAGATTATGTTTCAAACCTTCAACTAAATATACCTTAGATACCTGAATATCCTTGATAATCAGAGTACCTACTCCTTTAGTCTGTCCACAATTGTTGTCTCCAAATAAGACTCTTGGACCATCAATGTTCTGGAAATTTGATAGTAGCCTCTTGTTATAAGTCATGTGTTGTGAACAACCACTATCAATGTACCATATAGAAGCTAAGATCTCTTCCTTGAGTGATGATCCCTGTGAATCCTGAAAAACAGATTATTTATAAGGTGCCCTAGTGATCTTGGGTCCTTGAAGGTCAAGCATCACTTTAGGTAACCAAATAAAAATCTCATTTCCAAACAATAAATCAGACTCGGTCTTTTTACCAAATCTGTCTACAATTGTATCATTTTTAAATGATAACTTGTTGTATTCAGACTTTTTAATTTTCCTGAACTTAGGAAATGTGGGATAACATTTGCTTCTCCCATCAAAAGGATTGTAATAAGAATTTCTTCTTATTTTGGTTCTTGAAGTTCTTTTAGTCCTATAAGGAGTCCTCAGCTGAATTTTTGTTTTCAAGCTGGGAGATGCAATCCTTATTTGACTAATTGGTTTCCAAGGACCAATTCTAACCTCTTCTGAGTGATCAGATGCTTTTACAAATTTTCTAGGTCTCTGAACATCTGATTTACTATTTCTATCATAACCAAGACCTGTTTTGTCATGGGATTTTTGAGATGTATTAAAGATGTGATCTATTGCTGATTGTGAATTATTAAGTTGACTAATTTTGAAGACTAGCTTCTCATTGTCTTTCTTAATTAATTCATTTTCAGCACAGATTGTTTCGAATTTGTCTTTTAAAGATTTCAGTTCACTCTCTAATCTTTTAGGTAAGCTGGCTGATGTACTAGCCTCAGCCTGGGGAAAACATTCCCCCTTGAATGTTTCCTAAGTTTCTGGGTAATTCATCACCTGCTTTCCTTTAATTAGAATTTGAATTTGATTCTTTAAAGTCAAATTCTCTGTCTCTAGTTGTTTATAAGCAGCCAGAGACGTCTTTAAGTCTCTCAATAATTCATGAATAACAGTTTGATCATTATCAGAAACAGATTTACAGGAATCATTATCAGAAGATGAATAATAGACTATCAATTTAGCCATGAGACAAACTTCATCGTCTGATCCAAAATCAGATGAGGATGATGATGATGATGATGATGATTTTCTTGATTCCTTTTCTTCGGCTAGAAGAGCCCTTTGATCTGCAAATCTCCTGTCTCTCTTTTTCCTTTTTTCTTCCCTTTCTTTAGGAGTCAGCTGAGGACAATCATAGCTGAAGTGTCCTGGCTTGTTGCACGTGTAGCAAGTGTACTCCTATCTGATTTAGGGCTGGAAAGATTTCTTTTAACAGGGGATCTGAATCTTCTCGTCTGGCTCCTACTCTTGTCATCATCTGTAGAATCATCTTCCTTTCTTCTTGATTTGGATCTAGATCTATCCTTACCTACAAACCTCAATTTATTACATTTATACTTCATTCTTAATCTGTCATACCTTTTGGTGAGCAGAGCCATCTGCTCCTTCAGAGATAGGTCAGCTCCTACAGATTCAGTTGACATCTTGTCTTCTTTGCTGACAAAAGCAACAGACTTGGATGAGGTGCTTGACTCCATCTCATCTTCCCCATCTTCTATTTGAATGTCATACTCTAAAGCTTTAAGATGAGAGAATAAGGTACGATGAGTAATAGAAGATAAATTTTGAGTTGCTTTAAGGATATTGGACTTTTCTCTCCATCTCTTGGTTAAAGATCTCAATATCTTATTATTAATCTCCTTCTCTGTATAGTTCTTTCCCAGATCAGCTGCTTTGTTGAGGAGATTCGTCAATCTTACATCTAGCTGATCTACAGTTTCATTTTCCTTCATCTTGAAGGTATCAAAGGCGTGTAATACTGATTGCAGCTTATTCTCTTTTACTTGGTCTGATCCTTCACAGACATTTGCCAGAGTCTGCCACATCTCTTTGGCTGATTTGCATCTTTTAACCTTCTCAATCCAGTCTTTACTCAGAGTTTCAATGATTTCAGTCCGAGCTACTTGATCTAGGTTGTGGATTTTCCTTTCATCATTTGTCAGTTCAGAACTCTTTTTCTCTTGTCTGACTCTTGATTCAGCTGATTCAGTACCATTGCTAGTGCCTCCATGATAAAATTTTATAGGTCCTTCTTCAAGAACCTCCTCCATCCTATCATGGATAGCCTTAAGATGATTTTCCATCCTGAATTTCCAATAGTCATACTCTTCAATTGAAAATTCAGGTAGATTCCTGGATTTCTTGCTCTTGCCTGAAGACATGATGAGATAAGAAAACAAAACACTCCACAATCTGGTTAGTAGCAGATTTAGTAACAATAAAGAAGATGAAAAAAATCAAGAATATTTCAGAATCTTAGTTAAGACCTAAAATCAATATCAGAACAGCTTAACACCGCTCTGATACCACTTGTTGGTCCCGATTAGTTGAGTTGATTAAGAAAATTTGAGTTAACCTTCTAGGACAAAATCTAAAAGGGGGGGGGGAGGTTGAATAGATTTTGTAGATTTTGCAAATCTCTTTAAAATTTAACACAGCGGAAACTTAATTTAATCTCAACTTTATTAAGATCAAAAGCAAACTGATATTTTGGCTTTAACTTTGATTCTGAAATTAATCTTCAAATAAGCTAGAAATTGAAATAACAAGTAAGTGAAAGAAAACAATAAAGAACAACAGATTTATAGTCGTTCGGATTATAACAATCCTACATCCACTCTCCTTCTTCAACTTGAATAAGGGTCTCTACTATCTGCTTACTTACTTACTTTACAATCGTACAACTGATTGGAGTGTATAGGGTAAGAGTTATTAAGACCAATCAACAAAATATCGAACCCAAGGGAAAAAGTATGCACATGAGGTCCTAGAAATACAAGTTCTTAGTGACTAGAGTTGCATCAATGGTTTGGTACAAAAACAACAAAACACAAGCAAGAATACAATTAAACAACAAGCAAGCAATAGATCGAACACTTAAAATGCGAAGACAAAAACAACAATAAAAGGTGAGATAGGGGTGCTAGGATTAACATCCATCAATGAATCATCAATCAACAAGCTACAATTGAATCAAATTGCAAATCAACTAAGATAGAAAGCATAAACCATCATGAAATTAATCACTCCATTAAAATCACAATGCCTAATGTAAGTATCCTTAGTCTTTCCCATCTCTCAATGTAGAAATCCCCAATTCATACAATTATGCAAAATTGAAACTCGATTAACACCTAATCACGTTAGCTCAACTCTCGCCTATTGCTAGGGTGATCAACCATTAATCTAAAGAAGCAATTTTACACAAAGCACAATGAAGAATCACAATTAGGAAACAAACTAATGTGAGTATCCTTAGTGCAACTAATCTCTCGATTCCGAAGCACCCAATCCACACATTCATACACAATTATTACCCGATTAATACCGGATCACGTTAGCGCAACTCTCGTCTATAGCTAGGGTGATCAAACACTAATCTAAAGAGATAATTATGCATGAAGCACAAATGAGAATCACAATTAGTAAGCAATCTACTCAATTGATCTCCAATCATCAACAATTATAGCATCATCAATCAAATCATCATCAATTTCAATTAACCCAAGCACAATAGAGTTAGCCCATGGTGAAATCCATGGGAATAAGATATAATTGATCAAACACAAAGAAAATCACAACACTTAAGAAATTAAAGAGACAAGAGAGGAAAAACATCACCAAATGATCTTCAATTAACCAAAATAGGAATGCTTGAGTCTTCAACAACAATCTCCAAATGCAATACAAGCTTGAATTGAAAGGATTACAAGATCAAATGCTAATCTAATGCTAATCTAACAACAATTAATGGAAATCTACTCCTAATTCACACTTCTACTCTAATCTAAGGAAGGAATTTGGCTTGGGGCCTGAGAAATCGCCCCAAAACCGCTACTAACTGCTACTATGAAAGATTATTCTGCTCTCTCTGAACTGCCCTGCTTAAATACTAAATTTTGGAAAAACCTTCCCCTCGAGTCGAGGGTCAGGCCTCGACTCGAGGCCCCTGCAAAAATCCTCGCCCTCGACTCGAGGGTCATGTCTCGAGTCGAGGCTCATGCCATTTTCTGAATTTGGTCCTTTCTACACATCCCTCGACTCGAGGCTCTTGTCCCTCGACCAGAGCTCGAGTCCAGGGCACTTTTCTCACACGGGGCTTTGGCCCCGACCCCTATTTTCGTCCCGGATGTCCATCTCTTCATTCTAAGCCTAATGGTACTCTCGGTTTGGCAAAATTCCACCGAATTACCTGCAAAATGGACGAAAAACATCAAATTCTCACAAATAATACTTTTTAGGCAAAAGAGTGATACTTTTCACATTTAGGCACAAAAACTAACACTTTAGCTCACTTTTTGCACTAAAAATAGCCCTAAAAACATGCATCAATTCACTCCAATCATACCCCCAAACTTGAATTGTTGCTCGTCCTCGAGCAACGTAGAAACTAAGAACAAAGGAGTGAATTGATTGCAATTATGTCACATGGCACCATAGACGAAGTATAAGACAATCGAACTCATCAATGAACATTTGTATCAATGCAACTATCCACTAGCCATCAAGATGAATCATGCTCAAACAAATGCTCAATCAAACACTTAACACATTGCTCCTTCCATGGAGTGTTTCACTCTTCACTCAAGTGTATCAAGGTTTAAAGCACTTAATCATCAAATTCACAAATAAGTACACCATATGCTTGCCACAAGACTTAATCTCAATCAAAATCCTTTGTGATCAATCAAGAATCAAAGAGGTCTTTCTTCTAGGTTGTAATGTAGGCTCTTTGGAAAGGTGGAATGTTTTTGGATAAGAGTGACTAAGTAGTAGAGACTTGAATGTAAGCTAATCAATACAAATGCACAATCTCTTCACTTTCATCTAGCACACTCTTTCTTTTGAACTTCAATGATCATTCCCCATTAACTTGAGCCTTCTCTTTTTAAGCTCACAAATTGAATCATTTCATTTTTTCATTTCACTTTTCTTCACAATTCAATTTTTTCACAACCTTTCTTTTCTTTTATCTCTTAACACCTCATCTTCCACACTCTTAACAATCAAATCACCATTATTAGCCAACATTCAAGCTCAACTAAACATAGGACAAGAAAGGCTCATAAAAATAGGCTAAATGGTTTCAATTTCACTTTGCTTGCCAAAGAATATGGATCATAGGCTCAACATGGCTCACTAAGGAAATCAAATGTATTTGGTAGGAAAGTATTTGGCACAGTAACTCATCATATCAAACATGGCCTCTTATCACTTTCAAGACATCACACAAATATCAATATCAACAAGTCTAGTGGCAAGTTCTAGTATACAAATCATGAATGATGCACTCACAAAGAAATCATATCAACCGTATAAAATGTACGATTATTAAGGCACAAAAACTCACGGGCTTAACTTGAGCAATGAATCAAGTATCATCAATCACATTCATCCTTACACAATAAATCAAGAAACTAGCATCAAGCTACAAATCTACTAATGATCATATCAAAATCCAACTAGTCTTGCAAATCAACTCAAATGCTCATGTACATAACCCCAAACATACTCACTACCACATGAATGATACTCAAAAATATGTCAATGAATCCACTATTAAGCTCAAAATCAATAAGTCTCAAAAGCCTAAGAATAAGGAATCCATAGAAATCATCAAGGAATAATCATCAATAGACCATCAAACTCAATAAGATCAAGATAATAACAACCATCAATAAAATCATCCAAAAATCCAAAACCAATCATCAAGTCAAGAGTATAATCATCATCAAAAGTACAAAGGAAAACAAGAATATCAGAATCTAAAGATCAACAAGAGGGAATAAGGAATAGGGGATAGCCCTAGTAGTCGGACGGCGGTGGTGGAGGAGGGTAGTGTCCCTGCCCGAAGTTCCACGAGCTCATCTGCTGGAGGAGTGCATACATGTCATGCTGAGTCTTCAGAGACTCCTCCTGCATCCTCCGAGTCTTTTCATTAAATCTGCGGGACTCCTCAAGCATCCGGTACATCTCATCCTGCCGGGTCAGACTCTCTATATGCATCCTCTGACTGTCTGCCCACATCTCCTCAATCAAAACCCACGGCCTCTGAGATGAACTCCCCGCCTCAAACTCTCTACTCCTCATCTCGTCCTGCCAGTACATGTTAATCTCTGGCTGGTAATCCTCATCCATCTGTACTGGCGTCTCCTCTTGCTCCGGCTCCTCATCATCCTCGTCTTCAGAATCATAATCTCCAATCTCTACCTCTGCTCCCTCTGCAGCTCCATCACCCTGATCATCATCAGAACCCGACTGCTGAACCCCATCGTCATCATCAACCTCTCTAAGCACGTCCCCATGCTCTCTAGTGTAAGCGTCTATCGCTTCAGTATGACGCTGTGACCACATGCGCAAGTTGATAGTCACAAATGCTTGAGATCCAAAAACTGTCGTCAACCTCTTATTAGGAAGAGGAAATCGACCACCATGATGCTGCTGTAGGCACCACGTCCTACCGATGCGGTCTAGCGTCCTCATGCGCCGCATGGTATCAAGAGTAAGGTCAGGGCCCTCTACTGCTCTGAGGTTATGCGTCGGGATCCCAAGATGCTCAGCGATCAATGTAATCATGCCACCGAAATTAATCTTCTTGAACTTCGTGCTAGTGGCTCTCTCAAATAAGTAGCAAAGGTAGGCGGCAGCATTAAATCTGACTCCATGGAGAAAACACCAAATAACGTATAGCTCCTCGGATACCACAGCTCCTCCCTCCGATCTCGCGAATATGGTGCTCGCGAGAATCTTCTCAAGATATCGGATGACCGGGTTCCGGATATGTGTGCTCTTAGACTTCCCCGGAACAAAATCGGGCTGATTAGGAGCCCCAGAATCTAAAATCCTCCTCCAAAATTGCTTAGCATTATACTCCTTCCTGATGTTCAACAGTGATCGGTCGGGGTCTGTAGGTGCTCCAATAATCTCGTTGACCTCGTCCAGAGTCAACGAGTACTCGTGCCCCATGAGCTCAAATGTAATACTCCTCGGGAATTTGGCCCTCCTGGCCTTATCAACTCTCACCGTGCACAGGAACTCGAGAGTGAGTCCGATATATGTCCTAGGTCTCTTAGTCAAGAAGCCCCCCATCCCGACTTGCTCAAATAGGCGAGGAATATCTTCCTCGATCCCCATCGATATCATGCACTCGTGGTCAACTAATCTCGTCTTGACTACCCGGTTATAGAGCTCAGAATATAACTCAATATGTGTCCTCCACTGGTGATCATCCCACTGAATTTCGAGCTCAGCGGGCATCCTGTGTGCACGTCGAATGGCAGCTTCTTTCTCGCGAATCACCGCCTCAGAGAGGTTATGTCTGTCGGCCCCTCTAGACATTGTTCCTGCAAATCATTCCCAAGAGCAAAAATCAATACCAACAAATACAATACGAGCTCAGAAAAATATCAAGCATACCATGAACGAGTCAACGATCAATAATCATCTCAAATGAACAAAATCCCTAGTAACTAGCAACAAAGCCTCAACAATGGTCAATGAGTCAACTAAACACATATATCCAATAGAAGTGCTCAAAATAATCCTCAAACATGTATACTTACTAGAATGGCCCCACAATTAATTCACAAGTGGCTCAACAAATAATTATGCAATTAAGCTCAATAAAATCCCAAAAAAAATCATAGGCCAATTAGCAAGTATTTAAACAATTATGCATCAACAATTCATACACTTCTATCAACACCATAATTCAACTTGACCAAATGATCCAAACAATTATACTAGGAATTCCTACAAATGTCATAATTCACAATTCCAATCCAAATTCACAAATAAACGAGCACCATATCATTTTCAATCCTAAACATGCTCCTATTCTCATCAACGATCCAAATATACTCATACAAGGCTCCAAATCATCCACAATAATCATGCATCTCAAGTGTCTATAAAAATGCCCAAATGAAATATTCCAAATTCAAGAATTCAAGCACAACTCATAACACCCATGCAATAATCATAATATATCAACGAAATTAAAGCCAAGAAGAGTAGAAATTACGTACCTTGTTTGTGAATTTGGTCCAAAAACGGACTTGGAAAACACCCACTCTATTTCAACAAAAAATCCCCAAATTTGATTCCAAAACCCTCAAGAACTTATCTTTATGCTATGTATATGATAAAATGATGAAAGGATGATAATTTTACGGTGGAAATGACACAAAACCGTCGGAAATAAGGCTGGAAACGGAAGAACGGCGCTGCTGAAACAAACCCTCGAGTCGGGGTCTGCAACTGATCTTGCGTATTTTAAAAAAAATCCCGCGCCTCGAGTCGAGGGTCAGGCCTCGACTCGAGGGATCCACAAATTTTCATGCCTCGACTCGAGGTCTCACGCACGACTCGGGGGATATGCAAAAACCAACTCCTCGACTCGAGGTGGCACCCTCGACTCGAGGGATATGTCAAATTATGAAATTTTGCCTAAGTATAAATCCCTCGACCCGGGCTCGCTCAGTCGAACCGAACCTCGAATCCAAACCTCAGTTCAGTGCCTAATTTCTTCCATAGCACCCTTTTTTAGAATTAGAGCCATGCACACTCGACCCTGGGTCGAGTCCAGGGAATTTTTTACGATTCCCGGGCCCGACCCGACCCCCGAAACTCCTAAAAATGACCTTTATACCCCTAACGAACCCAAATATGCAAGAAATTACCATTTTGGTCCCTCGATTTAAGCCCGGTCGCTCATTCGATCGAGGAGACCGGGTTCTCTTCCTTTTTGCTCATTTTCACCAACTTTTAAGCTCTCATTTCCTTCTCGATTCCTCGATTCCTTTGCAAATTCGATCCTTTCCAATCCTCGTAGTGAGTATACCTACACACGGGCAAAACAATTCATCAAATAATCATCACTACGAGATGCATTTCTACCCTAAATGACACACACCCCCAAACTTGAATGAAGTCATGCATTCAAGTTTGGCTCAAAATATAGGCAACTCATAATGATATCAACAATTAAGCTCAACAATATATGAATCTCAAAGCATAGAGCATCATGTACTAAGCATAAGCAATTAAGTAGCAAACCAAATCTCCCTCAAACAAAATAAAAACACTAATCTACCAAAAGCACAAAAAGAACAAATAAAAAGGATGGGTTGCCTCCCATCGAGCGCTATTTTTATTGTCCTATGCCGGACTTATTCTTCACGTCCAACATCCTTCATCGGAATGGCCAAGGGTAGCGATCCTCCTTCCCATTGTATCTAGATCTTTGAGCTTCATAATCTAGGAGGTTCACCGAAAAGATAGGACAACCACCGATAGATATGCACAGTGTCCATGGTTGTTCCCCTTTTTCTCTTGCCATCCTTCTCGATTCTTCTTTCCTTTCAAGGATGCCCAAGCGTTTCTTTAATTCTTCCCTATAGTCAAAATTCACAAGAGGCATAATCAAATCATAAGAAGCATCATTTTCAATAAAATCACTATTTGAAGAGTTAGAGGGTATAGAAATGCTCAATTCGATCTTCAAAGCTTCATTCGATGCTCTTTGATTTTCTTCCTCATTAAAGTTCATGTCCATCAATGGACACTCCTCTTCCTCACTTTTGACAAGAGATTTCTTCCTTTCATCCTCATTGCTTGGACCCTTTTCTACATCTCTTCTTTCATTTTCTTCCTCCCCTTCTTCTTCTTGATTCTCCATGATGGTCATGTTCTTTACTTGGCGTAGGAAATCCTTGAGTTGACACTTGATAAACATGAAATGCACTCCGGTGATCTCCATGTTCCCCTCTATCCATGAATTGACCATTGCTTTGGTCTCATAGATTTTCTCATAAAAGGGAAGCATTTCATCACACCTAGTGTCATTTTCCTCAATTCTTTCCAAAAATAATTCAAGCATCTCTTGCAAGTTAGCTCTCACACCATGGAGTCCCCATTCTTCAAATTTAGGAGAAGCTTGTGGCATTGGATAATCATTCTCATAACTCCTCCTTTCATCATAGTAAGCTTCCTCTTCTGATGCCCCTTGAAATTCGAATCCCCAATCTTGATTGCATGCTTGATCATAAGGCTCATAGTATAGGAACATCTCTTGAGGTGGGGGAGAAATTTCTTCACTTATCCAATCTTCATAATTGGATGGAACTTGTTGCCATTGAGAATTATCTTCATAGTTCCTCCAATCATTGTAGCTCAATTCTTCAAAATGTGGAGAATACACCCTACTATCTTGATAATATTCTTGATTCCACAAGTATGAGTTGTATCCTTCCATCTAGACAAGATTTCAAAGTATCAAATTCAAACAAAAATAACAAAACAAACACAAACACAAAGGCAACAAATAGTCACTTCAAACAATTCCTAAGTCTCACTTAAGACGCAAAAACTAATTCCCCGGCAACGGCGCCATTTGATTGGAGTGTATAGGGTAAGAGTTATTAAGACCAATCAACAAAATATCGAACCCAAGGGAAAAAGTATGCACATGAGGTCCTAGAAATACAAGTTCTTAGTGACTAGAGTTGCATCAATGGTTTGGTACAAAAACAACAAAACACAAGCAAGAATACAATTAAACAACAAGCAAGCAATAGATCGAACACTTAAAATGCGAAGACAAAAACAACAATAAAAGGTGAGATAGGGGTGCTAGGATTAACATCCATCAATGAATCATCAATCAACAAGCTACAATTGAATCAAATTGCAAATCAACTAAGATAGAAAGCATAAACCATCATGAAATTAATCACTCCATTAAAATCACAATGCCTAATGTGAGTATCCTTAGTCTTTCCCATCTCTCAATGTAGAAATCCCCAATTCATACAATTATGCAAAATTGAAACTCGATTAACACCTAATCACGTTAGCTCAACTCTCGCCTATTGCTAGGGTGATCAACCATTAATCTAAAGAAGCAATTTTACACAAAGCACAATGAAGAATCACAATTAGGAAACAAACTAATGTGAGTATCCTTAGTGCAACTAATCTCTCGATTCCGAAGCACCCAATCCACACATTCATACACAATTATTACCCGATTAATACCGGATCATGTTAGCGCAACTCTCGTCTATAGCTAGGGTGATCAAACACTAATCTAAAGAGATAATTATGCATGAAGCACAAATGAGAATCACAATTAGTAAGCAATCTACTCAATTGATCTCCAATCATCAACAATTATAGCATCATCAATCAAATCATCATCAATTTCAATTAACCCAAGCACAAGAGAGTTAGCCCATGGTGAAATCCATGGGAATAAGATATAATTGATCAAACACAAAGAAAATCACAACACTTAAGAAATTAAAGAGACAAGAGAGGAAAAACATCACCAAATGATCTTCAATTAACCAAAATAGGAATACTTGAGTCTTCAACAACAATCTCCAAATGCAATACAAGCTTAAATTGAAAGGATTACAAGATCAAATGCTAATCTAATGCTAATCTAGTCGAGGCTCATGTCTCGAGTCGAGGCTCATGCCATTTTCTGAATTTGGTCCTTTCTACACATCCCTCGACTCGAGGCTCTTGTCCCTCGACCAGAGCTCGAGTCCAGGGCACTTTTCTCACACGGGGCTTTGGCCCCGACCCCTGTTTTCGTCCCGGATGTCCATCTCTTCATTCTAAGCCTAATGGTACTCTCGGTTTGGCAAAATTCCACCGAATTACCTGCAAAATGGACGAAAAACATCAAAATCTCACAAATAATACTTTTTAGGCAAAAGAGTGATACTTTTCACATTTAGGCACAAAAACTAACACTTTAGCTCACTTTTTGCACTAAAAATAGCCCTAAAAATATGCATCAATTCACTCCAATCAACAACTTACAAATTACAATCTGATCTTCAACTCTTCAAAATCCTTAACCAATCTGTGGAATCTAACTCTAAAATAAAGGAAGTGTATATAAAGATGTGCAAGGAAGTGTTCTATAAACACTTAGAAAAATCTATGAAGAAATCTTTGAAACAATTTTGTGCTTTTTGGAAATTTGTGAATTGAGAGAATATCTTGCTGAAATGATAACTCGTGTGTTCTATATGTTTTTAATGAAGTGCCTAGACCTATTTATAAGTCTGAAAAGATAGATTGTTTGTTAGTCAATTCTAACAAACTGAAAACTGCTTTAACACACTTAATCTTGAAAACTGCTCTAGACCTCAGCTGATTTTATTCTACTCGTCTGCAACTGACTTGGTGAAGACTCGTCTTTCTTATTCTACTCAGCTTGTCTTGACCTCGTCTGAGCTCTTCATATTTGTCTCCTGCAGATGACTAGACTCGAGCTCGTCTCCAGATGACTTGTAATCTTCCAGACCTCAGCTGACTAGTTTGGTTCTCGACCCCGTCTGATCAGCTTAGCATGAGAACTTAATCTCAGCTGTTCTTCAGGTCATCTGATCATCTGAGCTGCTTCTTTTAACTCATCAAAACTTCTTGATCTAACAATTTCCCCCTTTTTGATGAAGTTAAAACCTACAAGGAAGAAACACACTCACAGCTGAAGTTAATTCTAGAGTTAGTTAAGATAATCAGATAGGTATATCAGAGCACTTTTGTCATCACAACAGATTCATTCACATTAAAGCACTTAAAAAACAAGACCTTTAGACTCTTCAGAAATACTTAAAAAAAAGTTTGAGTTTTAGGACTTAGATAAATTTTTAGAAAATTTTTAAGTCTGAGAGATAAATTTCTCAGATGATTTATACTTAGAAAATTTTCTATGTTTTTCTTAAAGCGAGAAAAAAAACTTTAAGAAAATAAGACAAGTATTTCACATAAGTCCAAGTATATTTATTCACAAATTTACAATTTACAGATAGGTGAACTGATAGAAAATAAAAGATAAGGAAAAGAAAATCCTGTCTATCAGATTCCCCATCGGCTTGCTTCTGGAATGTTCAGTCAGTTGAAAATCCTCGCTCTGAGCTGTTTGAGTTCATTCTCGTCTGTGAGCTCAGATTCTCTCTCAGCTTTGATTATGACTGATTTGACCCATTCCATGTCTGGAGATCCATCCTCTTTCAGCTTGGGGGTAACTTGCTCATAGGCTGGAGCGACCAGATCGCAGTTGAACACATTGTGCGCCTCATCGAGCAGTTTCCCATAAAGATCGGCATTCTCCTTTTCCATCCATTCATGCCACTGTATGTCTTCATCAGCTGCACCACATGGAGATGCCTTCAAGATATACCAATAGTACATCCATCTAGCATCCAGAGCTTGTTTCTTGTATTCGCTGGTGTGCTGCCCATAGACCATCTTGGGAGGAGCTGATGAGTGGTAGACAGGTCGAAATGAAAAGTCAAAACTTAGAAGTTGTTAATTTATGTAGACAATTATAGGTACAAGTTATTATGAAAAAAAAAATTAAAGGGAAAATATATGTGTTAACTTGAATTTAAAGATTTTATAAAGAACACTAATACTAAGAAAACTTATTAAGATAGTGTATAATGTAGTCTACATTTACTGATCAAAAAAATAAAAATATTAATTAAGCAAGGGAAACCAAAATGTAAAATAAACACACGACATGAAATATTACCATTAAAAAATCAAATATATAATTCAGATAATATTATAGACTGACATAGGAAATGGCTAAGTATAAAAAATTCATGATAGACAGTAAATGAATAACATAAGAAAAAAAAAGAATAAAATAACAATGAAAAAAAAAAAGGAAATTACAGTAAGAAAAAGAAAAAATCTAGATTACAGAAAAAACATTCTAACACATAAGATTACATATTACAAGTAAACAAATTAGAAGAAAAAGCCCTGTGTCCCCTATGAAAGTAAATATGTAGTGCACAGTCATTATACAGCAGTTGGCGAATCACACAAGTGAATGTCGCATACATAAGACCGAAGACAGTATACATGCCAAACATATAGTTCTCATTCTACAAGCGAATCAAAAGCAAGAGTAATCATACAACACAAAATAAATATATATGTACAACATATGTAAAAAGGTAAAAAAATGCAATGTCTTACAACATTGGAAAAATAGAACATTTTAATAATAAATCGCCAAAACATATATATTGTTGAACATCTGCTATAGTAACTGAATAACATATTTCATGTAAATCAACTTATAGCGTAGTGTTGAACCTAAAAACAGATACATACAACCACTAAACAAAATAACAACACATAAACAAAATAAACAAAAAAAAAAAGCGAACACATAAGCAGGAAAACAACATATATATCAAACCCTAAAAATCCATACATATTACATATAAAAAACATAAGTATAAAAAAGCATTAAAGTGTCTTATAAAGCAGGGGAAAAAAATCTAATATAGTAATACTGAGTATTCAAGTCATGGGTACTTCTTAGTAAATCGCCTCAACTGGAGGAAAAACTGCACCTCCGCTTTCGCAGCTTCTAACTCGGCTTTCTGCACCTCAGTAACCACTTTATCACGCGTCTCTTTCGAAATAAACTGCAGAGCAGCAATCTCCTTCAACCATTTCACATTGTTCTTCAGAAATTGTACCATATCCCACTGGTTATCCAACTTCTGCTGCGTCAGTTCACGATACATCTGGGCAACCTAAACTAGCACATATATAAATAAAAAAATATCAGTTAAAAGATTAAACCTATTATAAAAAAATGATATTCAAGCAAAATAAAAAATTTCAAAAAAGGACGAACCTTTTCTTTATCATTGATATCAACACTGTCCATGAGTGTCCTGAACCGCGTCAAAAAATCGACGTGCTCCTCATTCCACTTATCGTGATACAAACGACAGTTGTTGAGCTCCAAATCCAACCTATCGAAGACGTCAGACATATTCTTGGTAAAGAAAATTCTGAAGAAGGAATGAACGAATGAAACAAACTCCTTGAATAACACCAATATTAGACAGGCTGTGAATCAACGGGGAAGCCTGCAATCACGAAATCGTTTGATTGATTTGAGAACTATTAAATGAATGAATAGTAACCGTCAGATACATGTCAATGCCCGGTGAGGAAAAGAAAATTTAAATAATATATAAATATAATTTTATTAGCAATCGATTCTTTTCCCCCCTACTTTTTTTTTCCTTCTATTTTATTGAATCTATACACATCACATTATAAAAAAAATGTATTATATTTTTTAATGTTAACAACTATTGCTACATCCAAAAATATCAATGAAAAAAATGGAAAAAAAACAAAAACGAACCAAAAGACTGTTGTAATGCGATGAAAATTGTAATTAATATGATCCAAAAAAACCGATCCAAAAATATTTTATTCCATGCAATATGTTTTATATACAGATTTTCAAAATATATTTAATAATTAATACTGGAATGAATTTTATTTTACCATATATGGAGTAATACGATGAAATATGTATTACTGTTGTCTGTGTTCCTTGTCATTAATATTATTCACGTATCTCTATCGTAATTCAGATAATTATGGTATATTTTGAAATTATATGAATTTTTTCATCACACATTGGATACCAGACATTTAAACTAAATAATCTATAATTTAGATAACGTACAGAAAATTACATAATCAGGTAGTTACACAGAAAATATACATTTAAACTTAATTTGAAAAACAAATAAATACTTATACAAGCAGTTATGCAAAAAAAGGGGGGGGGTATAAATAAAGAACAATAAAAAAAATTATTTGTCTTTACTAATAGAGTACAGATGTCATGTCAAGGTTACTAGAAATTTCATTTGATTAATCTCTATCCTACAACACATTTAATTATACCTTTACCAATTTATTCTAGTCTACTTTATTTAATTTTATTTTATTGTTTTATAAATGCATTTCACAGTTTAGTTGGTTTTTTGTTTTTTATTATTTTTCCGGATTCGAATGTTTTATGTTTTATTTTTTAATTGCAGAATAAAAACACACATGTTATTCATTAATTTTTTATGAAGATTATTATAACTCATTTATTTTAAAATGCGACAACGATTCACAAATTTTCAAATTAAATCAAATACATTCACTCAAAAACAAAATCTTTTTTAATTCTGACACCCGAGTCGACGCGTTGAACCACGATTCAGACCTATTTAAAGTAGTTCCTTTATTGAACCACGTACACTCCTCAACCTTCCCAGATCAGTTCATTCCTTCTAGGATACATTCTAACCCAACAATGGAAAAAGTAATCACCATAATGGACGACGAAATGAAGAACTATCGTGAATATCTGGATCGCAGAGCCCAGGAACACCATGCCTTTATCTCTAAATTTGATATAGATATGCAAACGATTGATCCAAGCGACAAGCAACAGGTTATTACTTAAATTAATATTATATAAGTCGGAATTCTGTATATAAAATATATATATTTTCATAGTTATTTGTTATTTATGTTTATTTTATGAATTACTATTTTCACCATTCATAGATTGTAAAAATGAATCGCCGACTAAAGAAGCAGAAACTGGACAATCAACTGGACAAAGTTGTACTCTTAAAAAACTATCTATTTTGGCTTAAAGAACTCGCTGCTGTAGTTGGGGTATCTGATTCAGTGTACGAGGATACCATTGCAGAAATAAATAGATCGGAGCAGGAGGTAGCGGATGAGGAGACCGCGTTCATTGAGCAGTTGAAGAACTATCATTCAACTTAAGGTCCCATTGTTTATATTTTTAATTTTCTAATACACAATATTTGTATGTGTTAATGTGTTCTTGTTTTGCCCACTTACCTATGCTATTACAATGATCATGTTGAATGTTTAAAACATATATAACTAAGTATATAATATATGTTAGTCTTTATTTGGTTATGATATGGTTTACACATTCATTTGTAAGTGTTAATTTAGGTTTTCAGTCTTCCCAACTTCATATTATTATTAAAATAGATTAATGAAATATATAGTGTATGCCCTCGATTATTTTCAAAAAAAAAAAAAAGAAGAAGAAGAAGGGTTAAAAATAGTTCCTTATTAACTAATTTGTTCAAAATTGGTAACATTTTTCCTTAAGATATCGTGGTATCCTTGATTCAGATGATAATTTAATCTACTAATGGCTTTATTTAATGATATTTCATATAACATATCTTATTGATTAAATTTTAATTTTTTTGATTTTTTACTCGAATGAGAAAGTTATTATTTTTAATTTTCTCCACCAACTACTATAGGATGTATGTTCGTAGAAGTATTATGTTATTGAATTAATATTCAATTAATCTTTGCTGCTCAATTACATTGCTTATATGCATCGGAAAACAAAAAACATTTAATACATTGAACAAGAAAAAAGAAAACAAAACCCATATAATATATATAAACATCTCAATGTAAGATATTTGCATTAATCGAGATTGGTCTAAATAATGTACTGCAAATGTCATGTCATGATTAATACAAAACTTATCTCAGCAATTGAATACCGTAGTGACATATCTTGTACTCACAAGTTACATAATACCACGTACTCCAACTTTGTTCTGAACTACAATAATAAAAAAAATATCATCTGAAAATTTAACATTTAACATCCATTCAACACTACAAAAAAAGAAGTTGCATTGTATAACTATTTTGTAAGTTATTCAATTAATTTCATTTTTTTTATCTAATCAAAACTAATTTCACATTATACATTTAATGCTCGGGTAATTTAATATTGTAGAATTTTTTAATAAAATTAGCAAAAATCTGATATGTTATACATATATCAATTATACAAAAGAAAAAAACAAACCAAAACAAGGTCGTCAAAAAAAAATTACACAAATCGAAGGCAAGGTCATCAAAATAATAACATATATACGAATATATTTTATGCAATCTTTATCTATATTCTCCGTAACTTTTAATTGAGCATTAATTGCGAAGTGACATTGCAGCATACCCAATGTATTCAAATCAATGAAAGTTATCTTCCATCCGAATAAGTTCTTATATGTTTAAAAATAATATATCTATCTATATATATATATATGAACATTGAACAGCAAATATTTAATAATGACAAAAAAAAATAATACAGTAGTCAGATGTTGACATTACAATATTTTGGAGTGCACGAATCGAAACAAACATCAGAATTTTGTATTCGAATTTAATTACTAATCAACTCGAACAGGATGTTTTAATTCAAATACGAATCACAAATTTTTGAATGCATACATCATAAAATCAAATCGAATACCAATCTCCCCTGTCTTAACTATGCAAGTACAAATATAATTAGTTCATATATTATAAACAAAGTTGGAACAATTTATTATTAATAAATATATTAAATCTTTTTGAATATTAGTATTAGTTAATGTAGTATATTCTAAAATTCCTATACATATTTAGTAATTCTACGAATATTGAATCAAATATTAAAATTGTGTATTAGTATTTGATTACTAATCGAACATAAACAAAAAAATTTCCCCGAATTCTACTTCATCAAAATTCGAATACGAATATCAGAAATATCGAATTGAATACGAAAACAAATCAAAAAAATTTGAACCGGCTGCAGACCTGTACTACATTAATACCCTTTAAAACGGTCTAATATATATATTATAAACTACATATGATGAATCAACAAAAGAGAACAATCAATTACGCAACACAATATGTTTAATAAATATTCAACAAAGAGGGAGAAAAATAATATGCATTTTTATATTTACTTGTACATTAAAATAATTTGCTTGATCTGTGAAATGTAGCTTCCTTTTCCAATGAGTTTATATACAATAGTCCAATTTATCAGAATGATGTGACACAGTTTGGCATTTAATATAAACGCAGTGAATCATTACCACGACAGTAAAACCCTGTTGCATGACCGTAATAATTAAAAATTCCATCTATATATATAACCGATAATTATAAATTGGACTGAAGTTTAAATTAAATGCATATACGACATGATAAATAATGTACGCAAAAAACTAAAAGAAAAACTGATTAAAAGAGGAATTAACTATTGCAATTTAATGCATAAAAAAAAACAATAATAAAAACATAGTTTCACAAAAAAATGAAAAAATTCAATTAATAGTATCTTTAATCTTTTAAATATAAAAATGGAATGAATGCACGTCAGTCACTTCCGAAAAATAACAAATTATATAATGTTTTCATAAAATACTATATTTTCGATCACTAAAAAAAAAAAATATGCCTTTGATTAAATTTTAATAATATTAAAGAATACACATAATAGAGGTTACCAACGCGTGTGACAGAACGCACTCAACAAATTCACCATACGAAAAAAGGGATACAACAAATTTTGATCAGTATAAAATAATTAACCAACCACGAAGGGAGAAAAAATTGAATACTTAGCCTAGTTACCGTTAGTAATATAATTTCAACAAACTTAAAATAATATATCCACAGCAAATAAAGTGGCAAAAATAGACCGTTAATATATAACCTTTATAAACAAAATGCATATATATATATAGGGTCAAACCAACCTACACACGGCAATATCGCCAATTGACAAAAAAAAAGTTAAACCACATCATGTCTTCATCAAACAACTACTCATCCACACAAAATTATCCCCAATACATAAAATCATTTTGTAAGAAATGCAGTGCGGTATGTTGGATACGGCTAAGTGAAACAACAAACAACCCAGGCCGATTGTACAACCACTGTCAAGATCATGGTTGGTCCCTTTGGTGCATGCCGATCAACTATCGGAGACGAAAGAATGAGGAGGAGGACATCACAAGTCCATTAGCATCAAGCAGTACAAGAAGAGTAAGAGACGGAAAAAACAGAACAAGACATTACGATATAACACTACAAATATTGGTTATAGAAAATATCCTAACATGTGTGATTATGATGGTATGTATAGGCGTATCATTCAACTCTTGAAAAACATATGTTATTCGTTGATAGGTCACCAATATGGAAACAAACTTCGGTTTTTATATCTTATTCGTCTAAAAACAAAGCCTGTTACCAATAGATATTGTTTGTGTTAAAAAACAAACAAAATCAGATACAAGATATATATACAATATAACAAATATGAAATCACCAACAAATAATGACATGACCACCTTTTGACAGCCCAGACATAAACACTAATTTAACAAGAAAAGTGAGTTGTGAATAATTTTACAGGGAAATGACTCGTGCGCACGTGCGACTTTTTTTTTTCAAATGCTTTAACACAGAGACAATGAACACTTCAAAACGTGACAAAAAGAACACATTACATTATATATAAAACTTAATAAAATACAACTCAAAATACAAGCCCACGGTTTGACCCAACAGGTCGCCATCTATGTACACAGCCACTCAAAACCCCGCAGGAGCTGTACAACTTGTCCAGTAGAGCCACAACGTCATAAATCATCAGATTCCTACAATGCATAAACTGAGTGAGATTTATAAATCTCATTAAGTAGAAATTATGCATGATGCGATGTTTAGTTCGAAAACCTCCCAATGCACAAAGCACTCTCTTTAAAATCATCAATTTATTTATGAAACACTCGATAGGGCCCCTGACTCACTACTATGCACCGGAACACGAGCACTAAGCTCAATTCATTTATATTTAAGTGGGACTATATGTATGACCTCGACGTGAGGCCCATCCTCTTGTGGCCATCGAAGGTCCCCCCCATCGCGCCCCTCATGACCACCAAGAAGTTATCCCTCCACGCCGACCCACACTGGTGAGGATCCTACCCTCTAACGGCCTAGCGAGGTCCATCACCAAACCTGACCCTCTGTCTGTTCAGAAGTCCCCTTTAAAAAATATGCACACAGCATAACATATGAGACGGTGGCCTACTCTAGGTAGCATACGTCAGGATCTGCATAGTCGCTTTAACTCCTAGGTCGCCCCTGCCGCCCTCGGTGCATAATGTGGTCAAACACACCATTTGATAAAACATTTTCATGTTAATGCATGATATGCATGATGCAATGTAGCATATACACACAGTAAAACCACATGCTCAAAACACCCTTTTCACTTCTGCAATATCATGGAATTCACAAATTCCTTTCACGATAATCTCTGAACTCACAGGTTCAATTCACAACAATCTCTGAACTCACAGGTTCAATTCACAATACTCACTGAACTCACAGGTTCAATTCGCAATACTCACTGAACTCACAGGTTCAATTCACAATACTCACTGAACTCACAAGTTAATTCCACTTCAGATATGGAGCTCACAGACTCCTTTCACAATAATAATTGAATATCAATCAAACATCACAATTAACACAATATTCACATATCACCAATTAAGTATAAATACTTCACAAAATATTATATTTATGCATTGTAGGTGCAAATGAATTTCTACTTACCTCAAGTCCGTAAAACATTGATAAATCAAATCCTAAAGCTTTTTTATCGCCTTTCACTATCAAATAAAAACAATTATTAATGATTTAAAAATAGGGTTTTGCTCTACTCATCACGAGCTTCAAAACGGTATAAAATTTGTCAATTGACAGAAGTCGAATACATACCAAAATACTTCAGGATCTCGTACGACACAATCGCCTCTCCCTCTCTCAAGCGTGTATATATGACTGACCCTAACTAATATCTCTCTCTCAAGCGTGTATACGCTAGCTTTCTAATTGCTTTCTATTTGATGTTGATGTGGGTGGAGATATGCATACATCTTCCACCGCTTCTGCCCACCGCCTTAAACTTCCTAGGTAAGTTTGTCTTTTTTTTTTTTTTTAATATTATTTTTCTTTTGTTTTCTCTTCTTTATCTTAACATACTTATATGTATTACACATTCGTAACACCTATATATATATATATATATATATATATATATATATATATATGCCCATATTAATATAATTAATAAAACCTAAATATTAAAACCCAATTTATAAAAATAATATCTAATTTATATATATCACCAATAATTAAATAAGTTGCATTAGTACTCAAATATTATTAAAACCCCAATCACTTATAAATTCATTTTCTCACCACTAAACATATAAAAGCATATGCAATTAATTTAGTAATTAAAAGCACAATAAAATAATGCAAGATAAGATAATTTAAAATCACAAGTAGCACATAATAAATTAAAAAAGGAACACTATGCATGTAATATATTAGTTAATGAGTAGTGAGAAGTTCAAGTACCACAATTATAATTAATTTTCACGTTAACACTAAAGGTAGTAACAATTGAGTAGTACAAAAAGAATTAAATAAAATCTTATAATAAAGTTAATTATTGTCTCACCACTAAGTAGGTAAGACATGTATTTAATACAATATTTAAAATAAGATAAAATAGTACGAGATTACAAGTAACACACAAATAAATAATTGTATGAAGTATATTGACTTTGAGTAGTTGACACTTAATTTATTTATATTACTTTAGATTTAACAATTTAGGTAGAAGTTTATGACTACTAATTCAATAAAATATCATATATTTAAAACTTAAGGAGTAAAATGAAAAGAATTATAAATAAATAATGTGTCACTCATATAAGTTAATAACAATGAGTAAATTTTATTGATAAATATCTAATGAGAGATACGGATATCGCATCCTTCCCTCCTTATAAAAATTTCGTCCTCGAAATTTAGTGTGATACAAAATCTTATTCTTGTCTATCTGATAAAGGAATAGTCCTTTTATCTTAATTACCTGAATGATTATTTAATTTTTATGTTTACATGTTTTAACCTTTAGAGATTTATATACTGCCAATATAATTTATTTATAACTTCTAAGGAGAAATTTATTTACTTCTACATAAAAAATTATCAAAATGGAGCAAGGATTAGATAATTATCTCTAAAAACTCACTCAATATTAGATCAGTGTGCAATACTTAACAATTTATTTGTCCATTCCACAAGAATTAATGAAACCAATATACAATGACAACATCACCATGTAAATCAACACTGAAATTTCTTATCAAGTCGAATTATATATTCCTATGATGTATCGTCCTCGTCTATAACTCTACAGTTCATTTATGCACATTATTTATTTTTATATGATCCTCATGTGACCTTAAACTATTTCTCTCATATATTTCATTTTCTAAGCTATCAAGTATTTCTGTTACATAACATGTCTCTTATGTAACATATGAATTTGAATAGTCTAGAAAATTTAATTTTGATGTGCCTACGCATTACATTGTCACTAACATATATTCTCTTCTCCAATACTTTATCAAAACACATTTTTCAGCAATCTTAATATATCTTCTTTCATTATATATTGCATGACAGACAAAGCATAATTCACTTTTGTAACAAATGATGTGAGCTAAGAAGATATCATATTGAAATAACAAACAAGATCATGATGCGGAAAATTATATATCAGACAATAGCGTTCTTTAGATAATACAAATATTTGCAAAAAGGACAAAGATCATGGACACATAAATTTCAAGTGACCTATAAATATTTTATGCTTTTGTTAGAATATAACTACAACACAAGTCATATATTATTGCAATAAGTTAGAAGTTAGTTCCCTTGTAAAAGAAACAAAACCCAAGAGTTATCCCTACACAAAACTATGCTAATTTTAGTAAGGCCTCTCATGTGGATTGTGCCCTAAAACAATTTAAAAAGTTCATTTCCTATTTTCATTTAAGCACTAGCTTTTAGAAATGACGATCAATTTGTTCTTAGTATTTATTCATCAAACCCTTATTTCTACATTCATTATTTTCATCTCAGGACTTTAAATATAATTGCTCATCTATATTGGCTCATCCTTTGAGATTGTTCTAGCTATGCCCCCACAAGATGACATCTAATTGTAATGCTGTAAGACAATTATCTCAAGATTGAATATGTATCTAGTGAGTTTATTTAGTTGTTATCCTCATATGTCTTACTCTAAACTCTTTGATAGATTCTAAAGGAGCAAATGTGGTGTAATGCCCTGTGTTGCCTCTTCATTTACATACTTATCGATATGTATAAAAAAAATAATAATATAATGATACATGTAAAATTAAACCAAATGACAACAACAAATTTTACTTTAGATCATGTAAAGATTTTCAATGTAGGTCATTTATGAGATAATAACACAATAAGATAGCAAATATATAGAATAACAAAAACTTAAAGCGATCGATTCTAAATAATAAAAAATGAATCACAATTGTTTTAGCGTAGTAAAGTAAAATAAATAAAAAATTTCATATTTACTTACTTTAATTCAACCATATTCTTTCTTTCAGGTCATCACGTAATTCACTTCAGTAGCACTAGTCTTTGTATCACTAAGGTGTTACCACAAATTAACTCTACCTATCACGTAACATATGCATGTGAAATATCTCATTTAACACAAACATAAACTCCTAAAACCATAACTACCACATACGTACTATGCACCGATACACATGCACGACCACACACGCTCACGAGCACACGCTGCTGCAGTCAGCGGCTCAGCGGCGGCGATCAAACAATAGCATCTTAGCCACAGTAACATTATGCAGGAGTAAGATAGTTGTTATATATTCTATTCAGTCAAACAAAGTCATAAATATAGTTCTCTATCTTTATTAACCTCCAAATATTTCATCATATGATCATTATTTCTCTTTTCTCATTATTTCTCTTTACTTTAGCAGGACACAAAATTGAACTCCAGGAGTTATTTTCATTTCTATGTTTGAAATGCAGAAGGCTTATCTCTGAAATAAGAAAATAAACAAAAGCAAACCAAAAGAATCAATTGAATGCACATATTATTGCAGTAATTCAGGATTGTAAATAACGTATTACCGAAAAAGGAACACAATGAAAAATACAAAAAAAAAAATCATACACTGGACAAGGGTAAAATAATTAAATAATCTGTACGAATATAATCAATCATATGTGTAATGGGAAGACCCCTACCATTCTTGATCCAATTATTGAATGATTCAGCAGCATTAGAAGTCATCTCACCATAACGTTTAATTTCAGGCGAAAATGCAATAGCCCATTTTTCAAAAGGCAACTCTGATAGCCATTCATCAGCTCTGGTACCACCAAACTCCCTGAATATAGCCAACTTATCTTCAAAAATGCGAACATTAGGTGCATATGCACAGTCCCTGAAAAGGTCCACAATTTTAATGCGCTTGGTGTTCTTACGAAAACCCGTAAACCATCCCTTCAAGTTCAACATTAAGTGAAAAAAGCAAAAAAAGTGAGCAGGCCTCTCATAAACAATAGGAAATGCAGCCATAAGTCCACAATTCCTATCAGAAAAAAAAATTATTTATTCATCATATCGACAGTAGTCACAAATGTTGGATAAAAACCACACCCAATTGTCAGTATTCTCAGTAGAAACAACCGCCATTGCAACTGGAAACAAACCTACATGTATTCAACCTCAATGTATAATTATCCAAGTTATACCAAACCAAAACACAAGTAAAAACAAAAAATGAATGAATATAAATATACCAAAAATACATAACAAAAATACAACTTCATTCAAATTATTACCATCGTTACCATCCTTTGCAGTTGCTATTAGAAGAGTGCCCTTAGCTCTACCAACCATGAATGTACCATCTATAAATAGTATCGGACGACAGTATCTAAAGCCATCAAGGCAAGTTTTAAATGCAAAAAAAAAACACGCTCAAAGTGTCTGGTGTCCTTATTGACCACAATCCCAAAAACACTGCCTACAAGAACAGAAAGTCAAATATCAACACAAACAGAGTAGTAATACAAATATTAGATAATAAAAAACATAAATCACCAATAAAAGAATTGAATTCAGTATACGACCAAGAAATGCAGAAAACATATAATATTTATAATGATATTTGAATTACATATCTTGCACTGGTAACTGAATACAAAAATATATAACAACACGATAAAAAATGTACGAAACCTGGATTCGTACGTTGAACCGCATCACAGTACCACCGTAACTGATCATATGATTCTGCATATGATCCATATAACTGATCTCTAGCACGTTCTATTGTACGCCAGGCTTTGTAATATGGAATACGGATGCCATAATGAATACGCATATGTTCAACAATATCCTTACCACGAATTTTATTATTTTCTTTAACTTCCTCCTCAACTAAATTAGTATAATCCTAGGACACAACCTTCTATTCTTGATAGAAGAAAATCTATTATTACAATTATGATTAAGGTCCAATTTATATATCTCAAAAAAATCAGATGCAACCATTCTCCTGGCCTTTACAAACCACTTACACCCACATCTGGTTTTTTCCGCACAAACAACATGAATATAGTCCCGATCATTACGAAAATAATTAAAATGAAATTGTTGAAAAGAAGCATATTTAATAAATTGACCCCTAAACTGTGATGCACCGCCAGTAAAAACACTACCCACACCACCAACAAAAATATCTCCCCAAGAATCAAAAAGCAATGGAGTTTTCTCAACAGATGGACAAATATCGTATGTCGAACAAGTCTGTCTGACACGACAGACCTGTTCCATAGAAGGGGGTGTTGAATAATTACAATAAGAAGAGTTCATCTCAGTTGGATAACAATATCTACTCTTCTTCACTTTGCTTATTGAGGTAACCTCAACAAACTCCTCAGACTCTTCAGTAGAAGAAACATGAACTACAACAAATCTCTCTACTATATGAGAGCATAATGAAATCAAATTCAAAAGATCAGCATTAGACCCTGGTACACAGTTAGACACACACCCTGCTGAATAACGATACCGAATTCGGTCAACAAACAGTTCCGGCCACAACTCGACTACTTGTTTAGAAATATCATCAAACGATGTTCGAGAATCAATTAGAATTATCTTACACTCTCCATTAAACTGAACTTTCATGATAATCTCCAAATCAGTACTCATTTTCATACGAAAAAGACAGAATACATGATACAAAGATTCATAAAATGAATAGGTAATACGCAAAACACTAAACATTATAGAACGTGAACGACCAATACGAATACAAAATTTCAAATTTTGAAATTTGAAATCAAAGGAGGGCGGAAAAAAAAAGGTAAAAATCGTAGAACGGAAATTTGGAGAAGAAAACCTACAGGGCATCCACAAAAGTCAAACTGATTTGATAGATACTATAAAATAATAAATCTTGCATGGGAAGTTTCAGAAGGGCGTTTCAGTCCAATTAAAAATGACGGTTGTATCCAAGTGTAATAAACTACAGTGATTGTATGGATGTGTAATATGTGTATGCTAATTTGTAGTATATAATAATAATAATAATAATAATAATAATAATAATAATAATAATAATAATAATAATAATAATAATAATAATAATAATAATAATAATAATAATAATAATAATAATAATAATAATATAGCCCATGAGCCAAAATTGACTCGACCTATATGGCCCAAATTATTCATGTGGCTGGTCGGATAGACACAATTTTTTTAGACCTATATATTTATATGGCCCAGGTTATTTCCACACACCAAAATTACGAGAACACACACTTATCCAAGTAAACACACAAAACTTACAAGTGCACAGCCCCAAAATCTCCCATATGCCCTTCCACTAACCACGATGCTCGCATGTGTAGTTAACTGAAAAATAACGGTACACACACTCAAAAGTTAAAACTCTCTCCCGCTCGTCTCCCGCTCCTCTCCGGCTCATCTTCCCCCCGCTCACCGCTCCGTCGTCGCGCCGCCGTCGTTGTTATTTGAAATGGCAAGGGTGTGTTTGTTGTTTTTGTCATTTGAAATGTTTATTTTTTGTTAAGCTATATGTATGTGATATGATAACAAGTTGTTTGTATGTGTATATGTGTAGATGATAACTTGTTTTTTTTGTATGTGTATATAGGTAGATGATAACTAGTTTTTTGTATGTGTAGATGATAACTAGTTTTTTTTTATAATTCATGTTCGGGTTTGATCGATTTTTATGTTTAGGGTTCTTAAATGTTAATTTTTCATTAAGTTTGTTGCCTAAATTTGATGGGTTGAGGTGTATAAAATTTGAATGAAATCGCGAATACCTGTGTTCGAATATGGTTTGTCGCACATTATGCTATTGTGCGAATAAATTATTCACACATTTATGTGTTGTTCGAAAAAATGTGTCGCACATATACATCCAAGTACACACACCGTTGTGCGAAATATAGGATCGCACATATACCCTATGCACGAAAGAAATACTCGCACAAGTGTGTTTCCAAGTACACACACCTAGTGTGCGAAAAAAAAATCCGCACAGCCTAAAAAAGTGCGAAGAACCAGGATCGAACAATTCAAACCCGTCACCTTCACAAAAAAACAGCGCAAACGTTCAAATACACATAATATGATAATATAAATGCATATTTTGACTACAAACTAATCAAAAAATCATTCTAGAGCAACAAAGATACAAACAATGCAACAAAACTCTAGGTATAAACCAAACAATAATTTTAACAAAAAAAAACTTACAATAGCATATTCATCATCACTTGAACTCCCCATGATATAATATTCAGTGTTTTGAGGTCAGTGGTAAGCGTTTCACCGATTCAAAGTAAAAAACTTCCATTTATGAACAAAAAAATAAAAACCGTGCACTGATCACTTACTTATCGCGCGCTGTGTATGTTTGTATGGGGTGTGTGTACTTGAAAAACGTCGATTATACCAAATTCACAGTAAGGTTAGGTTAGTAATTTTTGTTGTGGTTTGGTTAGTTTTATTTTTCAAATGTGTGTACTTGGAACTTTGGTGTGTGGCAATAACCTGGCTCTCTTTATATTTCGGCCCATACTTACCTTCGAGGTTAACATTTTGCTGGACTTGCCCATCGATTAAGCTCGAATTATCGGCTTTAGTATTATTAAGAGTTTTATTATGTATTTCCTTTTTCCTAGAGTAACACTTGTGTTTACGATTAACTCTATTTTTACTATCATTGTCATGCACATTCACTATCAATGTCATGCACATGCACTATCACTGTCATGCATATGCATTGTTATAAGTAAATATGACAATGATAGTGCATGTGCATGGCGATAGTACAAATAGAGTTTATCGTATACACCCAGTTCACACAAATTTTTGTATTTGTCCGATTTGATGTGGAGGTTTTCAACTTTCAAGTGTTTGGTTTTCATCTATTGATTAGTTTTCTAAAATGATCCTTGGGTTACATTTTCGTTTTTGAGTTGGGCAAAATGAAAGAATTACGTCCCATTTGGAACTAAAAAGACTTTGTGAGGTGGCTAGAAGATACTCAAGGTTTGAAAGTATCACAATAAGCAATATCTAAGACATTAAAGAGGTTAATCGATCATCAATTAGGAAAAATTTGGACAAAGGAGGGTCATTTATAACAAAGATAAAATTGGTCAATTTTATCATGCAAGTTGATAATTCTTTTCAACAAAGGAAAGAACTAAAATTTATTTTGTTGCAATGGAGATGGCTCGTATATTTCTAAATCCCAAATGTTTCAAGCTGTGGTGGATCTAAAATTTTAAATTTGGGGTACGAAAAATAATAAGTAAAATATTATAATAATTAAAATCGATCATGCAATTCGAAAAAAAAATGTGTGACATTCAAATTAAATTATAAATTACAACTGAATCCATCGAGTATTCATTTTTTGAAAGGATATATGAAATCTTCATCGGAAATTCGTTGTAACATATCCTTCTCATTATTTATTAGTTGATTACCCATACTATTTCGCAACTTATTTTTTACATAGGTCATTTCGAAAAGCACTCTTTCCACACTTGCAGTAGCTACTAGGAGAATCAACATCAACATGATGAATAAATAAATTGTTTGATAAGTTAGATGTTTTTTTGTTTCGACAAGATCAAAAGAGCACCAAGATCATGCAAATCTCGAAACTTGACATCTCTTTGCATATATTCATTGAATACGTCAAGTTGAAATTCAAGAGTAATCAAATCAACAATTTTAAACCCCACGGGATAAAATGTGACAAGTTTGAGTATTTTTTTCTTATCGAAAGAAGAGAAATCATCTTTGAAACTTAAACACAATATTCATATAAGTAACTCTGTATTGACCTCATCAAATTAATCATTGAGTTCTCTAAGTTGTGAATCAAGTGCTGCAATCAAAATGTCAATTTAAAAATGTTGAAGGTTCGTTCCTTGGTTAACACAGCATTCTGATCTTCCTCGTGGAATATAAGGAGCATCCATATTGGGAACAACAATATCATACTTAATGCAAAATGAAGTTATCTCATCCAAGAGAGGTGCTCATCCATTACCTCTTGTTTCTTGCACCAGACTCATTTGTTAACGAAACAAGAGATATAGCATTGACAATATAATGATCTCTTTTTCAAAGCTTGACACAAATCATTAGAGTAACCAAAGATAATTTCCAACAAGTGTGCCAAAAAAAATAAAATCAAATGTCTACATTGAGTACAAAATTGATGATCCTATCAAATGAAATAATAAGGAAATACTGAAAAATGATGACTTTTCTTTTCATTTCACAATTTTGAAAAATAATAAGAAACTACTTAGCATTACAAAATATCATAAGATAGGATTGATAGAAAATTAAAATATGGAGAAGAAAAATAATTGGTATACATCAAATGTACCGTATAACTCAAGTGTACTTTTGAACATTATCAATTGTGTTTACTTTTGCCTTCTATTCCATGGATTAATTATTGGCCTCCAATACTATGGTGGCCAACTAACCATACCTCGCAGACATTTTATTGGATACTTGAGCACCACAAAACACTGCCACAGTGAGATAACAAAGTCTACTCTAGTTTGTCTGTATCTATTGTATATGATACAATCAGTACAATTTCTAAACATATCAAATATTCAATTGCACCAAGTAGTCTAATTGCACAAGAATTTACCTTATCTCAAAATTATTACAGAAAGAGTATTATTATCGATGAAGAAACCAAAAGTGATATTCAGCATCCATTTAGGCGCATACATATAGTTAATTGATATTGTACCTGATAATAGCAACGTTAACAAAGAAAAGCTAGCTCTATTACTCTCTTCGCTCCATCCAAGGTGTTCTTCAGTAGCATTGCAACGGTCATCGGTCCTACACCACCCGGAACTGGAGTGATCCATCCAGCTACCTTGCATGCTTCCTCAAAGTCCACGTCCCCGACAAGCCTATAACCCGATTTCTTACTTGGATCATCAACTGCGTTCGTTCCCACATCAATTACAGCAGCGCCAGGTTTAATCCAGCTACCCTTGATCTGAAAATTGGATAATTCTACTGGTAAGGAACACTGTTGCAAAAAATGGCCTAGGTGGCCGCCTAGGCGCTAGGCGGTCGCCGGCCGCCCCGTTTTTGGCATGTTTGGCGGTTTTTAGGGTTAGGCGAGCCTAGACGGACCTAGGCGGCTAGGCGGAGGTTAGTCGGCTAGGCAGCGACACACAAAAAAATCGGCCGCCTAAATATTTTTTAATTAAAAAAAATTAAATTAAGTAACTAAATAAATGAAAACCCTGGAAATAATTGGATCGATCGAGAAGAAAACTCAGAAGTTAGAAAAAGAAGAGAAACCCTGCGCACCTCCCGCTGGTGCGGCCACTGTCGCGCCTCCGCCGTTACGCCCGCTGCCGTCGCGCCCCTGCTGCTGCTGTGCCGCCGTCGAGCCCCTGCCGCCGTCAAGTCCTTGCCGCCATCGAGCCCCTACCGTCGTCGAGCCCCTGCCGCCGTCGATCCTAGCAGAGAAACCGGTTTGTAACTTAAATTTATCAATTTATTTTTTATAAAATTATTATTCAGTGAAATGGAGGGAAAAGAGGAGCTATCTTGGATTCTTGATTGATTTATCAATTTATTATTTGGTTGTAATCTCAACTTCCAGTTGCAAAAGTGGAGGGGAAAAGAGGAGCTATCTTGGATTCTTGATTGATTTTAATGTCTTTTTTACCATTCGTAAAACTCGTTTGCTGCATCTTTTGAATTCGTTTCTGCTATGCTATCTATATCAAATATTGGAATTCTTGTATTATTCTTCTTTGTGTTGATTGTATTTCTTTTAAGTATTTTCCTTCTACAAATATATGTTCCCATTTAATTTGTATATTTTGTTGGAACATTATTCTTAGAGCATCTTCACTTTGTTTTAACTGCTTGTGGAGCACTATTTTGTTAAGTGATTACGTAAGTATGTAACAGAGGTTGTATTTTCTACCTTTTTTGTTTGTTTAATTTATAAGGTGGGATGGCTGCATCTTCAAATTCTGTGACGTCAGAGTCACTTAAACGGAAATCAGATGATGTAGGGTGGGAATATGCTGTGCTAATAGATCCCACAAATTTGGATAAAGTGCAATGCATACTTTGCAATAAGTCGATCAGTGGAGGAATTTACCGAATAAAGCAACACATTGCAGGTATCAAGGGCAATGTTGCTGCATGCAAACTCTCCAATAAAGAAGATCAAATTAAGTGCAAAAATGCATTAGATAATGCTAAGAAGAGAGCCGGAAAAAGACAAAGTGAAGAAGCTGTAAGATCTCAAGTTAACATTGATGATGACATTATTGATATGAATTTCACTGGGGAGGGATTTTCATTGAGAGAGTCCACGGGGTCTAAGTCTCAAGAAAATGGATCTATGGATAAATTTGTTAATCCAATCAACCCCGAAGCAACTTTGAACCTTAACAAGAAAATGCGAGATTAGAATATCAAAGAGGCAATTTGCAAAGAAAAACTTGATAGAGTGAAAGAGTATTTTTGCAGATGGGCATATGAAGCTGGAATTCCTTTTAATGCGTTCGAGTTAGATAGTTGCAAGATGATGTTCGAGGCTATTGGTCTTTATGGAGTAAGGTGCATGCCTCCGTCTAGATATGAGATGTGTGAGCCATTCTTGAAAAAAGAGGTTGAACGGACAAAAGCAGCACTAAAACCACAAGAAGAAGAATGGAAAATCAATGGATGTTCAATTATGACCGATGCTTGGAGTGATAGAAAGAGAAGAAGTATCATGAATTTGTGTGTCAATTCTAGATTAGGCACTGCTTTTATTTCCTCTAAGGACTTCTCGGACACTCCACATACAGGCCAAGTAATCTACGAGTATGTCGAAAAGTGCATTCAAGAGGTTGGTGTTTAATTTAATGATTTATTGTGTACTTGATTATTGTTTGATTTAATGATTTCTTCTAATTTTCTTTTTATTTTTTGGTAAATAGGTTGGTCCAGAAAATGTTGTTCAAGTAGTAACTGACAATACCTCGAACAACATGGCAGCTGCAAAGTTATTGAAGCAGAATAGACCTCAAATCTTTTGGTCCTCGTGTGCTGCCCACTCGATTAATCTTATGCTTGAAAGCATTGCAAATCTTCCAAAATTCAAGAAGTCAATTGATCAAGCCAAGACACTGACCATCTTTATCTATGCTCACCACAAGACATTGGCTATGATGAGGACGTACACAAAGAAGAGGGACATTGTGAGATCGGGGGTGACTAGATTTGCATCTTCATTTCTATCTCTGCAGAGTATATCCGAGAAGAGGGAACAGTTGAGGGCAATGTTTACAAGCAATGAATGGGAACAATGCAAATTTGCAAAGACCGTTAAAGGAAAAGCAGCTTACAATACCGTGGTTAGTTTGGGATTTTGGACTAGTATTTCCTCGTGCTTGCAAATTTTTGGTCCATTAGTGAAGGTGCTTCGACTTGTTGATGGGGACAAAAAACCATCAATGGGTTTTGTATATGGCGAGTTGATAAAGGCAAAAGATGAGATTAAAGCATCCTTGAACAACATTGCTAAGAACTACCAGCCTATCATTGACATTATTGATACAAAGAGAAAGATAGGCTTGATAGTTCACTTCATTTGATGACCTACTTTTTGAATCCCTTCTACCATTATCGGGATCCTCTTCTTCACTTGGATGAGAAAGTTGCAACTGGAATAATTGATTGTGTGGATGTTCTCTTTCCCGGCAATCTTGATATGCAAATTACACTTATGAATGTGGAGCTACCAAAGTACAAGAATAAGGAGTCTCTTTTTGGGAGAGAAATGGCAATTGTTGTTTGCACGAAGGAAACAAACATTGAAAAGTTTGATCCAGGTAACATTGAAAAGTTTGCTGAATTTTTTATTAAGCAAGTTTGGGTAACTAAGAAATCTTATGTTATTTTTTGTGTGTAGTAAATTGGTGGTCAACTTATGGTTCAATCACTCCTAATTTGCAAAGGCTTGCTATGAGGATTCTTTCTTTGACTACTAGCTCATCGGGTTGTGAAAGAAATTGGAGTGCATTTGAAGGGGTTAGTATTCTTTCTTTGTATGTGTTTATTATGAAATGTTTAATTAATGTTAAGTTCTAATTTTCTATGAATTGTTTTGTATTTATAATTTCTTTAGATACACACAAAGAAAAGAAATAAACTTCTAGCTGAACGGTTAAACAACCTTGTGTATGTCAATTTCAATGCAAAATTGATGAACAAACACAAGAAGTTGAAAGAGAAAGATATAGAAGTTTTATTAGCCAAAGACGATGCAACTTGTGCTCAGGATTGGATTGTTGATGGAGTTGGATCGGTTGATGATGATCTTATGGAGGGAGATGTTGGTTCGAATTCAAACATAGCTTCATTTGGACTTCGTGATGAGATGGAAGAAGATATTTCTCGAAAAGCTGCTCGACTAAGGGAACTTGATGAGGATGATTTCTCATCCGATGATGAGGAAGAAGCGGTTAATGTTGAGTTTGAGTCTGATGATGAAGATCGTGTTTATGGCGATGAACCACCTCCGACTTCTCTAGTTTCACCTTCAACCAATTGAACCACTTAATTTCACTATTTGAATGAATTTAATGAGAAGTTGTGAACTAATGAAGTGAAGTATGTATTTAATATTTTAGTTATGTTTATGTTCATTATGTTTAATTTTAATGTGATATATTGAGTTATTGATTATGTTATTTTATTGTAAAGTTGAAATTTATTCTCAACTTATTTAATTTTTATTAATTCGGACTATAAGACTATGTTCGTAATGATTTATGACATTAGGTGTAAAAAAAAATTAAAAATAAAAAAAAAACTAGGCGGCGCCTAGGCGGCCATAAAACGCCCGATTTCCGATTTCCAATTTTTACAACCTTGGTAAGGAACAACAACAATTATAAATTAAGGGGGTGTTTGGTTCAAAATTCCACCGTGGAAATGGTAATGAGAATGGACATGAGGTAATTGTGATGGTTAATGAGAAAAATAAATTTAAAAAAAAAAGATCAGTTCACTCTAATCAAACTTCATACCGAGTAATGAGATTCAAAATAAGTTAATCATTAACTCATCTGATTAGCTACCTCCCCTCCTATGATCATTCAACTAATCCTCAACCAACAATCATTTCATGTTTTCTTTATCTTTATCATTGGAACAATTCTCCTTCCAACATAACCTTTCATTATGGAGAGGCATGTTTGGGAAAATAAGTTCTCATTACCATTATCATTGAAGAATTTAAACCCAAGCACCCCATATAGCTATTTGGATCATACCTTACCGTCGTGTTTTGTAAAGATACATGTCTCATTGATTTTGGGGTAAATTACCTAAAAGGTTTGTCCAAGTTACCAAAACAACCTCTGGTTTGAATAAACATACCAAATACCATCTAAATTGACTAAAAAATCCGATTGACTGATGAATAATCAATTATTATGAAACAATTAATTGGTGCAAATATGATGGAAATACAAAAGTTGTAACACCCCATTTTTAGAAAACTTGCATTTCATATTTTAAGCGATTTAATTACTTTATTTATTATTAAATTTGTAAATTTTAATTCAAGCTCTTGAAGATTTATGATTTATAAAATTTAAGAACTAATATTTTCAATGAAGTTTAAAGAGTTTTGCAGGGTAGCCTACTGAGGAAATCGAGCTCAATCGTGACTCACTCGATACGAGTAAGCAAAAAAATATATATATATATATATATATAATAATAATTAAATAAAGGGATAAGTTAGATATGAAATAGTTTATAAAATACTTTACTAACAATCATATTATATAGATCAAGTGGTAATAGATAAATGTATAAGTTTTATTGAGTTTATGAGGTCCAAGGTTCAATTCCTAGGTATGACTTTTAATTAGATTTTATTTTTAACTTTTGAGATTATTATATATTTGAGTGAAGAATATCAACAGACTCTACATTTCTCTCTCCAAATACTCTGCGTACATTTCTTTCTCCAGAATACTCTGCGTACACTTCTCTACTCTCTTTCTAGTTTTCTCTCTCCCCCTTCTCCCACAAATAACTCTCCATTTCAACTCAAGATTGGAGATTCAAGAGTCTTCTAAGGTAAGAAAAATGCAACATTTTTTCACTCTTTTGCCTAAATGGGTTTTCAAATATATTGGTCATATTTTTGAAATAACTTTTTTTATCTTTTTCTCTCTTATTACCTACAATGTTCTAGTGAGTATATGTGATTAGACACATATGTTAGAAGCCCAAAGATGTTCTTTGGCATTTGGTTGAATGCTATGTTTGATTATATATGTTTAGCTTATGAATATGTAAACTATGTGATCATTTGATGCTATTTAGTGGATTGCATGTTGATTATATGGTTGCATGTGAGTTTTGATGCATTTTTTTAACTAATGATAAATTATTAGGGTTTTCCATAAAGGTTGTTGATGGTCTTTTGATATTTAAAATGAGTTGGGTGCCTCAATCATGCTTCAAAATGTATAAAATTTGTTGTTGGAAATTGCTATGTTATTGCATGTGACTTTTAAGTTATTTTTCCTACTGCATGTCTCTATTTCTTTGGTTTAAGAACTTATTTGGTGATTCTTTGGTGATCAAATCAAGTTGGGTGCCCCAACTATGCTTTGTATGTATAGATTTTGTTGCTGAAATTTATTATGTAATTGCATGTTACTTTCAAAAAGTGTTCTGACCTTTTCTGATCAAATTTTCTCAAACCCCTTTACCAAACTGAAGTTCTGGAAGTCTAGAATAAGTAGTAAAAATTTCAGATTTTTTGAAGCTATTTTCGATTTAATATGATTTTTCTACCAAAGTGCTGTACTGAAGAAAAACGCCCCTGTTTTTGGCGATTATTGCAAAATTTACTGTGAGCAGAAAAATTAATATTTGAAAGTAAATTTCGACTATGTTATTCTACTATGTCTTAGCTTTCATAACAATTTTACCTTAATACATTTGGAGTTATATTCAATTTTTAATGATTTTTCTAACAAACAGTGTCTTTCTAGTAAAAACGGGCAGTTTTAGAGCTCTAGAATGATGCATGATCAAGTAGGAAATGTGAAGATTTAAAATGTGATCTTTTTACTAGTGATACTACTGGTACTTAGGATATTATATATATTTTTACTTGATTTTATTTAATTCATATTCATGTGTTACAAAATTTTATAAAAAGATGGTGCATAACCTCATTTAGGAAATTGTTTTTATCTAACTTGAAAAATTCATAAGTAACAAAATTGAGATTATTTTCATGTGAAATTTTTATGGTATGTAGCTATATGTGTTATAAATCTACTGTATAAATTTAATAATTTTATGACATGTTTATATTTGTTTATAATTAATCTTCTACGAGCTGTCTTTTTAAAGAGTTTTACATAAAAGGTGAGTTTGTAAATTATTTTCTTTAGTCACCTAAGTAATTGAAAGTAGAGGTATTCCATAATGAATAAATTAGTTTTGTTGTGAGCATGTTATAACTCTTTTATAATTTCTTTTACTTATATGAAGAAATTTTATAATTTCTTTTTATGCGTACTTAACTAGTCTTAGTAAATAGAATTTCTTTTCTTTGAAATATGTTTAAGTTTACAAGTAGGTATATGTTATATATATATATATATATATATATATATATATATATATATGTATTAGATACTAATTAAAGTTAGTAAAAACACTTTAAGTGCATGGTTATAACTTAATGCTTATAAGACTAAAAGACGACTAAATGTATCGAGTGCAGTTCGAGACAGCTGGATTCCGGGAAGCTATCTTGAAACGTTCAAATACCAAGAAAGTGGGTAACCTTTAAATACCTTTTGCATTATTTAGAGTAATCTGTGTGTGTACGAGCAGGCAGATCTTCGGACTATGCTCTGTGTGAATTATAGCTAGTCGACGGACTATGCTCCGTGTGATAAAGCTAGTCGACGGACTATGCTCTGTGTGAATCAAGACAGTCTACGGACTAAATCAGTGTGAAATGAGTTGGGTCTACGTCCAGCGTGTACTCGGTTGACATGCTTATTAGTCTTTTTAATGCAATTGTATATTAAATGTTATCCCACTGGGCTTCTCCTCCTGGGAAGACTCATGATATTACTTTAAATTTTTCAGTCCTGTTGACGATGAGGTGGACGTGTGATCGGGTCATGTAGACTCCTCTAAATAAATTTACCACAAACTAAGTTTCGTAAGAATTGAAGCTAGTACTAGTAGGACTTATGTTATGGTTTAAGCTTTTAAATTTATGTATGGATTACTAGGTTCCGTGGTCGAGTCCCTTTCAAACTACTAGGGAGTTATGTTCGTTTGTTTTAATATGTTATGCATGCATGACTAGCATACGTCTATTATATTATATTTTATTATGTTAAACTAGTTATGACTTTTCTCACACGCTTGATGATCTATTTTTACAAATGTCTAATTAAGTAAGTGTTTGACTTAGAAATGTGGGTAAGACACGAGTTAGGCACAAGCACAATTAGACACTTAAATAATTTGATTTGTTTAAAAAAAAATTACTCGTGTTTTTATGATGTCATCTTCCGCTTGACCCCCTTTAAATTAAAATCTTTTGATCATTCTTGCCTAAATGTACTTTCATCAGGGTGGCGCCACCGGGGCGCTACAAAAGTGAAATTACTTTACATTTCTCGACCAATCAAACATTTTTTGGGTTTTTAAGGAGGTATTTGGTACTTATTTGAACCAAAGGGTTCATTTGATAGTTTGGACAAACCTCAAAGGGGATTTTTGGTAATTTGCCCTTAATTTTAAATTATAATAGACCTTTATAATAGTATTTTTTAGGCATTCCCATTCCCCTTATAATTTGAGTAAACAATTTTCTACTTTCAACTCGTTGTACTAAAGCATCGTAGGGCCTCCTATGCACGTGTTCAAATCATCTAAAACCATCTATTGAAAAGGCAGAAAAAATTGCAACACGAGAGTCAAAACAGAGTTATACAAAGACAAATGAATGGAACAGACACAATGCAAAGGCAATTATGATACTTATCTCATTACCATTTTTGCTTGGCCTGCAGCAGCGATAATTATGTCAGCATTGCGTATGAGGTTTTCAGGTTCTTTGGTATGTGAATGGACTATGGTAACAGTAGCATCTTCCTTCAGAAGCAGCATGGAAACTGGTAACCCAACTATGTTACTTCTGCCAACCACAACGGCATTCTTTCCCTTAATAGTAATGCCATTTCGTGATAGAAGCTCGAGGCAACCCTGTTAAGTAAAATAACAATCGTAAGGACAAGAATTTAGGGGGAGTTTGTTTGAAATTCTTCAATAGGAATGGTAATAAGAGCCTCTTTTTCCTCTATGCCCCGTAATGAAAAATATATGTTGGGGGAAAGGCTGTCCCAATTGTGGTTACATTGTTAGTGTTTTACTCTAATTTTGGAATAAATGAGATATAAATGATCGTTGATTGATGAATAGTGAATGAATGGGAGAAATGATCATAGGAGGGGAGGTAGTAAATCAAAATGGGGTAATAATTAACTTATTTTGAGTCTCATTAACCCCATAAAAAGTATGATGAGTGATTTAACCACAACAATTCCCTTACGTTCATTCTCATTGTCATTCTCAATGAGAAATTTAGAACAAAGCACCCCCTTACTCTATTATATCGACATACTGCACACGCACTGGTTTGTGACTTTTGTCCTTTTTAGTAGTTAAAGCTTCCGTTGTATAACGAGTGCACACAAGTATTTCTGTATTTCATAATATTTCGAAGATAACACGACGAATCAAAAAGAATTTAAACAGAATCTAGTGCGCTGCAAGCTAAGAGGTGGTTGTATATATTACCTTTGGAGTGCAAGGTACAAACAAAGGATCTCAGCCTTTCATTGATAATTTACCAATGTTCAGAGGATGAAATCCGTCAACATCCTTCCCAAGGGATATTTCACTCAAAATTTTCTCTTCATTTATATGTTTAGGCAACGGAAGTTGTACCAATATACCTGCAACAATCAAACAGGAAATATTCTCCATTTACAAATATGCCACTTTAAACTTTGTAGATACGGAATATCAGGTTCATTGTGAATACTATACAGGTCATAAGTTTTCCAAGGAGATTAAGGAAAATCATCACATATGACGGAATCTAGACATAGGGATTTGAGTGAATCGTAGACTTTGTTTGTGAAGAACAAAATATTCAACTTCTAAGTGGGAAATATTACCTAATTTATATACGAACATGAACAAACATACGTGCAATGGAAACAAATCAAATGGACAAAGAGTAAAGCAGAGAAATCCAATGGAATTAGATTCGTTAGCTCACCAACCATGAACATCAGGATTGGCATTCAGTTCATGGACTTTGCAAATCAAATCAGATTCAGATACTTCTTCCGGGATGTTCAAATCGAACGATTTGATTCCAACTTCTGCACAGGCCTTCCTTTTCATACTTACATAGCTCTGCGAATCCTTCCTATTCCCCACAATTACAACAGCTAGACCAGGCACCTGAAATCAATTCTAACCACAATTCAGAAAACCTATTCAATTACTGTAAATAAAGGATTCCTGCTATTATTATAAATTAGAGCAATTGGACGTATAACCCAAAATCCTACCACCGATTTGAAAAATAAAATCATCAATAACTTATAGCATAATACTGTGTAAATTCAGCAGCCAGACACACAATTTTTTTCTACTTGTATACAATTTATGTCAGTTTCCTATGTACACGGAACCATATTCCATTATCTCAATCTTGATGATCATTTAATTGCAGATTAATAATGAACTTCAAACACGCGCACAGGGAAGTTAGAGCGAAACCTTTTTGTATTTTTCGGAGAGGTGGTGGACTTCAGCGGCAATTTCCGATCGGATTGTTTGGGCTACTGCTTTGCCATCGATTACGGTGGCCTTATGATCCGACATCGTTGCAAAAGGCAAAATAGATGTTGCTGAAATGATTTGTTGGTGTATATTCTGTTTTCAAGTTCTTTGCGTTTCAAAAACCTGCTACTAAAATGTCAACTTTGTTTTCAAAAATCAGATAAATAAATTCATCTAAAACATTTTGGTCTATTAAGGTTAGGTGTGTAAAGGTTGTAAGATATTCCTTGCTATGCAGGAAGTGACTAAAACCAGCTTTCCAAATCTGTAAGAACAGTTATTTTTCATAATTTATAATTTGTAGTGAAATAATGTTGTCCCCATAGTTTTAAAAGGCGCACCCAAGGCGCGCGAGGCTATACGTAATGCGCCTTTTTAACTAAAGGTCGGGCGCAGAACATGAGGTGCGCGCCTTTATGCGCCTTTTTTAGGCGGCCAAGGCACGCCTAAGGCGCGCCTCAGGGTAAATCGCATTTCAGACTCTTTTTTTAAATATTACTAGCACTTCTAGGTTTTTTTTTATGATACAATGACACTTTTACAAAGTAAAAAATGTTTTTTAAAAGGTGGGGTTTTTAAACAATTACACTAAGTCAAATTAGGAAGAAACACACACAAAATAGAAACTAGGGTTTCCAAGTTTGAACCCAAAACCCACTGCTACACCCACACCCAGACGGCCAGACCACCACCACCGTGCTGCCGCCGCCGCCACCAGCAGCACCGGTAAGTTGTTTTTTTTCTTTTTTTCACTCTGTTTCAACGCTGGTTCTGTTTTCAGCTTTTTCTTTTTCTTTTTCTTTTTCTGTTTTTCATGGTTTTAAACTATTATTTTGCATATTATAAACCTTATTTAGTTGTTTATGCCTATTTTCAGTTTTTGTTATAAACCTTAGAGATGAAGATGAGGATGAAGATGAATTTGAATTTGAGGAGGATGAAGAGGAAGAAGAGTACATAGATGATGAACAATTTGAAGATGAGGAGGAGGAGGCCTTTGAGTTTGATGAGAGTGACGATGACTAGTTAACTTGAGCCTTAGAATAACTAATCGAAACTGAACTTGCTGGTTTTTAAACATTTGGTGATGATTATTGTGTGTGATTGAAGTTTAATTCACTGTTTTAGTACTTATTTGAGTTATTTCACATGTTTACATTATGTTACAAGCTTCTAGTGTTCATTTATTGACTTTTAGGTAGTATTATATGGTTTTATGTTGGAAAATCTGCATGAAATATATGTATAGGAATCATAAATTGTTGTTTTGGGAAAAAGGACGAGAGCAGGTTCCAAACCAAAAAATTATACAAACCAAGAAATTATCCGACCCAAATTAGACTCCGAAATTAGCGCCCGAAAAATCTTGGGAAGAGAGCTGCGGGAGATGTTTTACTGAACTATTTTAAACGAAATATACCTGAATTTCGGACGACGGCGGTTGCGCTACAAAGTGGCGGTGGAAAAAACTGAGGGCGCTGGAACGACAGCCACGGTGATGGGATAAGGAGGCGCTGGAGAAAAATGTGTTAAAGGGTTTCTTCTTGGGCAGGGAGAAAAGTGATTGTTTAGGTGGATAGGGAGAAAAGTAATTTGCACCCCATTTTTAGTAATTACATCTTAAAAAATTAAATAAAAAATAATAATTTATTAATAGAAAATATTACTCTTAAAATATTTCGTCGGCTAAATTTTCCAACAAGTCCACCTAGGGGTGTGCATTCGGTCGGTTCGGTCTGTTCGGGCCTGTTTCGGACCGAACCGAATAGACCGAATTTTTTTAAAATCTTCCCGAAAACCGAACCGAATATTTTACGGACCGAACCGAATAGACCGAACTAATTCGATTCGGTTATTTCGGGTAATTCGGGGCAAAATCCAAAATAAGTAATAAAATCATAAAATTGAGAGATACAAAAAGAAATAACATTCAAATAGCAATATTTAATGGATTACAATAACAAATTAAGTTTAAAAGTTCAACAAACACAATTAATCAAACACCAAAGTTCAAATTTTAAATAGACTAAAATTCAAATAACACCATCAACGATCAATGTTTAAATGGTCCAAATTCATCATGTCTTCATGGATCTGTGGAAGATTCAAATGTATATATAATCAAACTCGAAATTAATCAAAATGACAGAAAGTAAAACAACAAATTTCAAGAAAATGACAAAATTAGCCCATTGTTTTCTCTATGCTTAAATATGTAGGAATTATTTCTTTAACTTATATGAACCATTACAAATTTCATACAAACTCTATTAGAAATTTGGCAAGGTATACAGTCAACCATGAAATTGATTATTCTAATTTAGGCCTGCTTCTGCTTTTTAAAAGATTCGTAAACAACATATTATAAGCGTACACAAGCAATAAAGAAGAGGAAGACGCATATTTGATATCAAAGACTACTTACTTTTTATTCGATGAGGCTCAGCAGACAGCAACGACAAACGATGGCTAGGCTAGGCTCAGCGCAGCGGCGACGCGACGGCTAGGCTCAGCGCAGCGTCGAGGCGAAAGCGGCGAGGTAACACAGTTAGCGGCGATGAACGGCGCGGCGTTGCGTATTGTGATTTAGGGCAGTAGCGTATTGTGAATGAAGTAGATTTAGGGGCTAGGGCACTGGACAGTGTAAGATTAATAATTTAATATATATATATATATATATATATATATATATATAATATATAATATCTAATATATAAATATATAATATATTTCAGGTATTTCGGTCTATTCGGTTATTTTAGGGGTAAAACCAAATCGAACCCGAAAATCGAAATAATTTTTTTTCCTATCGAAAACCGAATTTTAACCCTCAAAACCGAACCGGATAGCCCAAATTTTATCGGTTCGGTTCGAAAATTCAATTTTTTCGCTATTCTGCTCACCCCTAGGTCCACCAACATCCATACATTATTGCAATGAATGATATAAAAAATTTGAAGGCATTTAATGTAGGATAGAATGGAAAATCAAACCATTACTAACCAAAACAAATAGATTATACTCAATCTTTTTTACCACTAAATAATCAATACTCCCTCCGTCCCACATTAATTTTCATACTAATTTGGGCACGCATTTTGAGAAAAAGTGTAATGAGTGGAGTATTGAAGGGTAATTTTGTAAACTTTAATTGTTAAAGTAAGGGAAGTGATTGGAATGAGTGTAAAAAATAATAGCATTTTGTGTAAATATATAAATATTGTGAGGGTGGAGTTTAAGGAGGGATTTCCTTTATTGGATTCTGAAAACTAATGTGGGATAAACAAAAAAGAAAAGTGTGAAAACTTATGTGAGACAGAGGGAGTACAAAATATTGTACCCAAAACAACGCAATTAGTAAACCCAATTTTTAACCAGTCTTTTCGAAAAAATTCGAACACTAATTTGATAAATTTGATCCATATAAATTTGCATAAAAATATTTGTGAGTAATTAAAAATTTCATTCTATGTTTTAGTTATAAAATCAAATAAATTTGATTTTTTTTATGGAGTCTAAAGACAAAATAAATAAAGCACACTTTTATAGTGTTGATATGATATATTATCTCAAAGATTCAAGCACTGTACATGAAAGACGGACAAATACACTACTTAAAAGCTATGATGCACGGATTCTTCTAAAAATACTACAATGCAGTATCGGATTCGCACCCGTCACCTAAAAGGGGTGAGATTCTCGAATCCGCGAGTCCATTGCGTATCCGATTGCCACGTGGCGAATTCATCACGAATCCGATTGCCACGTGGAAAATCGGTAATAAATTAACTAACGCACTCGCGAATCCGGCGGACGAATCCAACTTGATGATTAGATACAGACATTCAATTAAACATTAAATATATTATTTCAATTGAATTTTATTATGTAATGTAATTTTGTAATTTAAATTGACATTGTAACACTTATTTTAGATTGAATTCACTATTATGATTTACGTAATGGATGGACAAAATTGAATTGTTATTTTATTATTTATTTAATTTAAATTATTAATTATACGTTTAAGTTTTGAACGAGAGAAAATATGAATTACATACATTTGACTTACGAATTTTTAAAATATATTTTTTATATATATAATAAAATATAAATAAATAGACGTATCCTTTACGAATCGCACCCTACTTTTTTTTAAAAATTGTATCCCCGTACCCGTATCGTATCGCTTCCGCACTCGCACCCCCGTACCCGTGCAATATAGCTTAAAAGCAATACTCCCCTGTCTCATTGAAATTACTCATTTTTTTACACAAATATTAACATAAGGAAATCTAATATATATAAGTAAAAATAATGTGATGAAAAGAGAAAAAAAAAAAGAAATTTAAATAAAAGTAAAAGTAAATGAGTGACATATGTGTAAATAATATAAAAGTGTAGATATAAATTTAGAGAAAATTACAACCTAGTGCAAGGCCCAAGTGTTTATTACATCCTAGTGCAAACACCTTTTTAAAATTACAAGGAGGTACAATTGGACATGTGATTTTCCCCCAATATCCTTACTTGCAATTTTTGAATTTGCATAAAATTTGTGATCTTGGTCATTTTGAATTTGGGTTTGTTCAGATGAATTAGTCATTGCTGGTTATCTATGGGTGCCGATTTTTCGCCATTCTCGCGGTTTGAATTAGTCATTTTTTTTTATCAAGGTGAATTACTCCAGTCCTGTTTTATTTCATCTAATTATTGGTATTTGTGAATAAAAAAGCTATGTCTTTTTTTTGAAGAATTGAATGCCATATATATATTTATGCTCTTAAATTCTTTTATCTAGACTTTTTTTTGTGATAATTGAACCATTGGTCTTTTGTATTTTGAAATTAATGGAGATTCCGAATGAAAGAGACCAGAGGTTCAGAAAGATGATTTATGATTGATTTATGATTTATTTCTTATTTGGACATATGTATTTGTTATAGAGAATCATGTTCCTTTGATATTACCACAGTATCTGATCTTCTATACGCTTTACTTGTTCAAATCTTTTAACACAGTGGGGATGGCACTCTGTCTGTTTGCAATATACGAAACAACAAGGTATCTCTTTCTTTTTCATTTAGCATTTGATCAATTTATTTTTGTGCCAGGAACTCCGTTGGCAGCTAACTTTAGTTCATACTTGAATTTGTATTGTTTTACATACTGCAGGTTCAATGTCGATCAGAGTTCTCCGAGGATGAACTGCTTTCAGTTGTGATTATGAAGGTTGTACTTAAGTACCCCTTAAAAAGTGCAAAAACGATGTTTCCTAGATTGCTATTAAAGCATATAAGCCTATAGCCCAGAAGGCACATGCTGAGATTGCATTTTCGTTTATATTTATTTGGAATCAATGGTTATCACTTTTTTTGGAATCAATGGTTATCACTTTTCCGTGCCAATTGCCTTCGCATCTCGTGTGAGCCTTTAATTAAATTTTATTATTTTTTTATAAAAGTAAATCATTTTATTAGATAAAAATTTATATAAAATATTCTACAGATCTTAAGTGTATTACTATAGGGTCAATGTGTTACCGTACACATAAATATGTGTTACTATAAAAACAAGTGAACATAAGATAAAATAAGTCTTTTATATTTATTTTATCTAAATTTTTAATTTTTTTAAATTAATTTCAAATTAGTTAGATGAGATAATTTTATAGAACAATGTTTAATTTTAATTTCTTAGTTATATCATTAAATGATGGCAAAAAAATAATTAAATATTGCATTATTTATTCAACAATTGCAATTATTTTGATTCAAATTTAAAAATTGAATTGAATTATTTATTCAACAATTGCAATTATTTTGGTTCAAATCTGAAAAATTGAATTGCAATAGTTTGATAAGTATTGCAATATGGAACAAAAAATTACAATCTTATGAAAGTTATTTGCAAGCTACCTAAGATTATTGCAACATGGTATTATAATATGCAATAACGAATAAAAATATCCAAAAAAAATTCCTGAAAAAAAAACCAAAAATACAATATGAAAGATGAGATAAATAGAAATGTATTTGCAATCAAACATATTATTCCTACAAAAATTCTCAAACATAATAAAACATTTAATTAAAAAAATTCCCAAGTCTATTATAATGAACTTGAATCATTGCTTGAAATTTTTATCAGACTCAAACCAAGACCTTCTACTTTCCAATTGTACCAAGTCTTATAGATAAAATATCACATGCTGAGATTGCATTTTCGTTTATATTTTTTTGGAATCAATGGTTATCACTTTTTTTTGGAATCAATGGTTATCACTTTTCCGTGCCAATTGCCTTCGCTTCTCGTGTGAGCCTTTAATTAAATTTTATTATTTTTTTATAAAAATAAAGCATTTTATTAGATAAAAATTTATATAAAATATTCTACAGATCTTAAGTGTATTACTATAGGGTCAATGTGTTACCGTACACATAAATATGTGTTACTATAAAAACAAGTGAAAATAAGATAAAATAAGTCTTTTATATTTATTTTATCTAAATTTTTAATTTTTTTAAATTAATTTCAAATTAGTTAGATGAGATAATTTTATAGAACAATGTACAGTTTAATTTTAATTTCTTAGTTATATCATTAAATGATGGCAAAAAAATAATTAAATATTGCATTATTTATTCAACAATTGCAATTATTTTGATTCAAATCTGAAAAATTGAATTGCATTATTTATTCAACAATTGCAATTATTTTGGTTCAAATCTGAAAAATTGAATTGCAATAGTTTGATAAGTATTGCAATATGGAACAAAAAATTACAATCTTATGAAAGTTATTTGCAAGCTACTTAAGATTATTGCAACATGGTATTATAATATGCAATAACGAATAAAAATATCCAAAAAAAATTCCTGAAAAAAAAACCAAAAATACAATATGAAAGATGAGGTAAATAGAAATGTGTTTGCGAATCAAACATATTATTCCTACAAAAATTCTCAAACATAATAAAACATTTCATTAAAAAAATTCTCAAGTCTATTATAATGAACTTGAACCATTGCTTGAAACTTTTATCAGACTTAAACCAAGACCTTCTACTTTCCAATTGTACCAAGTTTTGTAGGTAAAATATAATGTAATTCCGTTTGAATCATTCCCAAGTCTTATAGGTAAAATATAATGTAATTCAAAACAAGCATTAAACACAAACATTTGCAAACAAGATCAAATACGGTGACACACAGTAACTAGCGATGAAGGCGGAGAATGGCGAACACGAACACCTCCAAAATTATAGATATCTATGTCAAGCTCGTCCCTTATGGACGTTTTGAAGCCACCTGTGGAAAAGTAAACACTCAGAAAAATAAATTAAAACATCACATTTTTTAAGCTTAAATACCTGTTTCTTCTATGATCTTAGACTATTTAACTCAATGATTGAAGTGAGTCCATATTGAATTGCAAAAAAAAATTAAAGATTGCAAAAAAAAAATTAAAGATTGCATTATTTTTTCAACAATTGCAATTGTTATTTGATAAGTAATTGCAATTTGAAAAAAAATCACAATTCTTTTGATAAATGTTGCAAATCTGAAAAATCGAATTGGAATAGTTTCGATAAGTATTGCAATATGAAACAAAAAATTACAATCGTTTGAAGGTTATTTGCATGCTACCTAAGATTATTGCAGCATGGTATTATAATATGCAATGACGAATAAAAACGTCCAAAAAATGTTCAATTACTTCTACACCCAAAATGAGACTACAATAGGAAAGATAAGGTGAACAAACCAAACATATAATTCCTGAAAAAATCCTCAAACATAATAAAATATTTCATCAAAAGATAGCACGCTTCGCCCAAAAAAAGAGCATCAAACACAACATCTGCAAACAAGATCAAAAACCTAAACAAAAAAGAGGGAAATAAATTCAATTACTTCTACACCCAATCTCTGTCGAATCAAACATCGCTAAGAAACTAGCAGTGAACAAACCAAACATATAATTCCTGAAAAAATCCTCACACATAATAAAATATTTCATCAAAAGATAGCACGCTTCGCCCAAAAAAAATAAGCATCAAACACAACATCTGCAAACAAGATCAAAAACCAATTTAGGGCGTTAAATTTTTTCCTGTTAACATTTTCCTGAGTTTTGAGAATGCAAAAATTCTACTGTAAATTCCACATAAAAGTATAAGTAATAAACTTCTAATCAGAAATGTCATTGTAAAAACCTTAGAAGGCGGCGCAAAGATTGAACCAAAAATCCCAGAAGATGAAGCAGTTGCAGCAGAATTCTTTGCCCCAAAAAGATCAGACGCAAGTGAAGAACCGGGTTTTTTTTCTCCTTCCATTTTCTCTCTCTAAAATCTATGGTTGGCTACAGAAGAAGGCCATGTAATATATACAACGCCCACCGTCAAAAGAAACGTAACCGTCGAGAATCTTATCTCTGAAACAAACAGAAACCTCAGAAGAAAAAGCGAAATCAAATGGGAAAAGGGGAATTAAAGAAACGCTAAAATTAAAAAAAAAGGGAGCAAGACACGTGAATGATCTCAGATATGTATATACACTTGTGTGTGTGCGTGAAATATAATGTGTGCAAGACAAAAGGGATTATTATTAAATAAATTAAAAGAAAAGGGCAAGAAAAAGAGCGGCGGACGGCGACTGAGCACGGCGGCGCTGCTCCAGCGAGCTCCTGTGATCGGCGGCTGCAACCAGCGTCAACCAGCCGGAAAACCAGCGTCAACCAGATAGCCGGAAAACGAAAGGGGGGAGGTTAGAGAGAGAGAGCGTGTGGAATGGTGAATATTAAAAAGTAATTTTGACATTGGGTTTGTCCAGTAACAATTATGTTTTGAAATAATTGTAATTTTCTTAAAATCAAATTAGTAAAAAGTTCATTGGGAAGTGTTGAGGAACAGTAACTAATTAATTGGGTTCCAATATTGCCGCTTATTTTCATGTGTGAGTGGGAAGGATAAAATTGGATTTTCACTTGGAGTTTTGCACCTCCTTGTAATAAGAAAAAAGGGTTGCACTAAATTGTAATAAGTTGTTATAATTTGTACCCCCTTGTAATCCACCCATAAATTTAATGTGTAGTTGTCAAATATAGAATGAGTAACTTATAATGGAACAAACCAAAATAAAATAAATGATACATATAGAATATTTTAAATTATGATACATGTTATATATTTATCTGATAGCTTTTTTCTGCCGTCTCTGAGCCAATGAGATTATTTTTAAAAAATATATTTTAGAATAGTTTATATATTAATTTCTTACAGAACATATTGTTTTTTTATAACATGACAATTATTATTTAATCGTATTATATATTAAGGGTTAAACCTATTATTAAATACAACATATTAAAATTAAAATTTAGAGATAACAAATCTTATATCAACATAGAAGAACAACAATTTATTAATAAATTATGTTGCTTTAAAAATTATGTCTAATAATAATGCATAATAATAAAATTTTGTTAGTATTTATTGTTTATTCTAATTTTGTATCGACATACACAGTATTATCTTTGAACACAGATAAATAGGCATAATTATAAAATTGTTTGATTGGAACAAATTTGATGCATGTGTTTCACTTACAAACTTTCCCATATTGATTATAATTATACTTATTGAAACTTATTGGGAAACTTAAATATGGTACTCCTCCGTGCTGAAAAAGTTTTCAAAGATAGGAAAGCACACACTTTAATAAAAAAGAGTAATGATTGAGGTTTTGAAGGGTAATTTTGTAAATTTTTATATATAAAGTAAAAAAAATTATTGGATTATTTGTATGTGAGAGTAAAATGTAATGACATTTGTGTAAATTAGTAAAAATTGCGAGGGTAAAGTTTATAAAGGGTTTTTTATTTTAATAGTGTGAAAATTACAATGGAATGAACGAAAAATGAAAGTGTGAAAACTTTTATGGGACGGAGATAATAACAATATAAATTTTGTACCGTTAGGGAGGAGGGATTTCTTAAAATAGTTATTGATAGAATCTTTGTTGGCACTTACCTATTCCACTAGAAAGGCTAACTAAGAAGGGTGTATTGGTTGTGGAGTCTGTAGGATTTTTTAAAATTTTTAAAATCTGAGGTATTCAATCTGTATTTACAGTCTCAAATGAAGTATGGAATGCGTACTTAGAGGTAAGCTTCTTAAGCATCATATTACAATAATATTATAGAATAATTTTATTTTGAGAATATAGTGAATTAATAATTTTTTTTCTTTATTTATGCTAGGCTCACTCAAAAGACGTGAACGTGCGTTATGGAGAATGTCCTGAATTTTTTTCTCGTGGATTGTGGATTTGCTAATCGACGTCAATTTTTAGTTCCATTACGTGGTGTTCGATATCATCTAAGGTTCCATTTGGATAGAGTGGATTTAAAATCAAGAGATTTGAGAATAATACATCATGCATTCACACAAACTAAAATGGAGAAAAGCTAAATGAATGAATTTGATTCACTCAAATATTAAGCATAAGTGGGAGAAGTGAGAGGATTTCAAATGTCTAGGTTTTGTTTGGTATTTGAAATCCTCCCACTTATAAGTAATATTTGTGTGAACCAAATTTATTCATTTAGTTTTTCTCCATTTTGATTTGTAAATGTATAGTGTATTATCCTCAAATCCCTTGATTTCAAATGACTCCATCCAAATAGAGCCTAAAAGATTTTGATGATCAAGGTCGTCACCCCAGAAATGCAAGTGAGTTATTCAATTTTCGTCATGCATCATTAAGAAATGTGATTGAGAGAAATTTTGGTATTTTCAAATCGCGATTCACAAATTTCAAAACCGCACCTCCGTTCCGATTCACAAATTTCAAAACTGCACCTTCGTTCCCATTTCAAACACAAGCAGAGATAGTATTGGCTTGTGCTGGATTACACAACTTTCTTCGGAAAGAATGCCGCTTTGATGAATTTCCAATCGAATTTGAAGAAGATCAAGATTCACCACATCTCGACATGGAAGAAGAAAAATTGGAATTGCTTTCTCAAAGCCAACTACAACAAGGAGAACAAGTATTGCTAATGCTATGCGGGAAATGAGGCCGAGGTATAACGGTAATGGAAAGGAAGATGATGGGAATGAAAATGAGAATAATAATGTATTTTTTTTGAACTAATGCGTTTTTGGTATTTTTTCTAAGCAATTTGGATAACTTTTTTTATATACAAGTGTGCTCCATATATATTTGCATCAATAGTTTCAGCGCCGAAATCTATAAAAATCCATGTAAATCAATAAAAAATGTCTGTCAAACTCTACATGGAGTCTAAGGATTTTCTAAATCCACAGACTTTTTAAAGTCCAAAAAATCCAATAAAATCTTAATTGAATACACCCCTCTAATTTTCATCTATACCAATTTTTCAACACGTGCGTTGCACGTTGCTTACAACTTGATGATTAAAATTGATTTTTTTTTTCATATAAATAACATTTTTGGAAGCGTAGTTTGTGAATAAACAAATCTTTCTAAAAAAAAAAAATTAAAGAGAGCTAATAATGCCAAAAAGTAAGATCTAAATGCTAGAGCCTTTCAATTTAGTTCCAATTTTTGCTCAATTCTTAATTATCTATAGGTTCAATAAAAACAGTTTAATTACAAATAAGTTCAAAAAAATTTAATAGAAGCACACAAAATATTTAAAAAGACGCACAAAAATATTTAAACATGAAACTATTTGTAATTTTGATTTTTTTTTTCTTGAACCTATTTGCATTTTTCCTTTCTAAAAAGTTTAAATTTTTCTATTTGTATTACAATTTTCTTGTATACATCATTTTTTTGTGAAACAAAGAGCAACAATTTCAAGTACATCAATTAAAAAGGTTTGAACAAATTCCGTCAAAAAAAAAAAAAAAAAAGGTTTGAACAAATATGGGCAAGAAGAGTTGATAAACGCAGCAAAAATTTGTCCAATGTTGTAGCTTTAACGATGTCATCGATATTTTTCAATGAATCAAGTATATTCCTGATATTGAATCATTACAGTTAGTAATACATATTTTTACTTTCTATATTGATTAAGGCCTCATTTGGTAGAGGTCACTTTGTCTGGCCAGACTTGCTAATTGTCTTAAATTATCAAGTATATTCCTGATATTGAATCATTAAAGTTAGCAATACATATTTTTTACTTTCTATATTGATTAAGGCATCATTTGTCTGGCCAGACTTGCTAATTGTCTTAAATTATCAAGTATATTCCTGATATTGAATCATTAAAGTTAGCAATACATATTTTTTACTTTCTATATTGATTAAGGCATCATTTGGTAGGGGTCACTTTGTCTGACCAGACTTGCTAATTATCGGCCAAGATTAGCCAACCTCCATTACATAAAGGCTGGTTTGGTATGCACATAGTTGAAGCGCGATTAATGAATTCATTGATCAGAATGAATGAATAGTAGTAATGTGGTTCAATTTACAAGTCTATCCTCTGATAAATATTTTATTCCAAAATTAATCTTACAAGATTCATTTTCTAAATTCAATATCGTCTTCAATACTTATATGAGATTTTGATCTCATTTTAAAATCCGATCTCGCATACAATACTTGCATCAGATCTCCTCGTAGCAAATTCTCTTTTACGATGATCTATTGTTGCAGCCTAGACATATTGCGGATCCGCTGCACACTTACACACTTACAATTACTTGAAAACCATTTGACTAACATATATTAAGCAAAGATCACAACTCATATCATCAACAGTTTATTAGCCATCAACCAGCTAAACAATTACAATATCATACTGTAACCTTAGCACTAAACCAATCACCAAGCCATTGATTCAACCCAAACAAAGTAATTAGTCCACAAAACCAATCACCAAGCCATTTATTCAACCCAAACATAGTAATTAGTCCAAATGTTAACACAATAATACGCAACACTTATATATAGACGGAAAAATATGAAATATTGCTGACAATATCGTCCTACTCACAGTGTTAATTAGCGATTAAGACACCGTATATGAAACTCCCATTGCATAATCACAACATAACTACAAATATGTCCTCAAGCACTACCATAACAGATGATCCAAACTAATACACGTGTGTTAAATATAAAATACTACATTAAACACCACTTCTATTTCGCCCTTTGGATCAATCCAAACTTTTTTCAGGAAGCATCTAAAGCATACATCTCAAGTACACAAAAATAGCATACATCTCAACAATACAGATCATATCAACATCTCCTGCCTAACATAAATCAACAACTAACATAAATCAAAGCTAATCATTCTGAAAAAGGCAAAGACGAGGCATGTCCTTATGACTTGATGATTAACCCATAGCCAAAGTAATTTAGATTTCATTTTACTACAAATTTAAAAAAAAAAAAATTGCAATCTTTCTGACACATGCATAAGATGCAAACAAGTCTGTTATAAAATGACACGGTATGGTATATTTTCGCATAAAAATTTAAACGGAACCTGACTCATCAACGACAATTGCGCAAAAAATTAGGGCAAACAAGATGGTATACCATACCAAAGGAAAAAATCAACAATAATTGAAATGGGCAAACACATAGTACGATGCGTGTAAACAATCAAAATAGAGAAATAGATGTCGATGAGGAGAGACGATAAACGATGGTGTAAAAATCAGCACATACAAATTATGGCGTACAAATTGAAGAGAACAAGCGAAGCCGTCGAGCGATTCAGTTGCGTGCTCTGATCTTGCATTTCCAGGTTCTCGACCTCGCAATCAGAAGTGGTGAGGGATGGAATTCTGAGAGAATTTGATGAATAATGGGTGTTGGGGTATATAAAGAACAGGGGTATTATTGACATTTCTGTGTCAAAACTAATACATTGTGCGAGTGAGATGAAGGATCACACCAAAATGGGCTGACAACTCTTACACAGAGAAACAGTATTTAAGATCGGGCCTCAAAGTTGTCTTGGGCTTGTAAGACAGCTATCAAAGCATGTTATTGGACCGATAACATCACTATCTCATGCTAATCTTGGTTACCAAAGGGGGCCTAAGCATCATATATTAAAAGGTTTAAAGAAACAAATGTCTACTCATCTGACACTGCCTCTAAAGTTAGAAAAGATGATAACCCAGAATTTATTTGGATCTTTCATTTCTGCACCAGAATTTTTGTGTCATAATAGTCTGCAGTTTGAATACAATCAATCAAGATACAAAGTTAATTCAAGTAAATCCCCATTTTTCTTGGATTTCATATAATATAGTGATACAAAATTATCAGCTGGACCTTGGTTTCCCTAAGTATATAACATTTTTAAAAAATTATAGGATGTATGCATTGAGAAATACATGACAACAACGCTCATATTTAAAGCAGGATGCTTTTTTTTCTTTTTTTATCATGGCCTGAGCATGTTGTGTGAAAGAAAAAGATCATAATACAACACACTGAAATGGTCAATTAGTAATTCCAGCGTTTTTGACATTTTGGGCCATGGGAAACAGTTTGCTATACTAGCAATCTATATTATATTTGGCATACTGGTACTACCATGATCAAAAGTCAGAAAATTTCCTTTTTTCCTCCCAACATTTTCATAATCATCTCCTTCACTAAATGAATCTAAGAATATGATGCAGGCGGAAACATGTAAACACAATAGAAAATACGAAATCACAAGATAAAATAGGAATCCACAAATAAAACAACGTTGAATCAAATGATTCTTCTTCTCAAAGGATTATATCCTTCCTTTTCATTCATTCATAATCATCCACCCTTCTAAAATGAGAGTGCAAGCCTTTAAATACAAAAACAAGTCTTAACCTAAATTCTAAAGCCCGTATATTCTAAAAGCCCAACCCAACTAATAATTAAACAAACTAAAACCTAAAACTATATAAAATGTAAATAATACGTAGCAATTAACTACAATCTATCTCCATCAGAACAATAGGAAAATTCAAAGCATTAACAATCTAAAATCTGAGTACCACTTAATCCTGATATTATTAACAGCAAAAGAAACAATACTTGGATGCATATGCAACTTTTCATATTTTTTTCATCACTGTTAATTTATTTGAAAGTTCCATATCTCACTAAAATCTTCTTCATAAGATTATAAATGGTGATAAACAGAGTCATACCCTTGTTTCAATTTTCAAATGCAGTTTTTTTTCAATGGCTTGAAAGCAGTTTCCTGCCATGGCATAGTGAAATAAGAGCTCCAAAACAACCTTCTATCTCTCCATACTTGTATGAGGAAGGCCCACTGGTGGCTCTTCGCAATTTCTTCTCCTTGAATTAAGAAAATCACAGGGACTCATCTGTAAAATACAAATTCCATCTTTAGAGCTGCTAGCCACATTTGCAATTTTGATTAGCAAAACTAAGAAATCAAATTAGGAAGCAATTATCAATGTTAATAAGGTGGGGAATAACATAGCATGCACAACAAGATTCTTATCACAATAGCCTGCCATTGTCCTTAGTGACATAAACCTGGAACTTTGCAAATTGAAAAGACAATCAGCCATAACTGTAAGATATTTTGATTACGAAAACTTTACCAGTGCTTGCCTTTAAATTTTGACATCGATACATAATTGCAGTTGATTTGCAAAGACAGGCAATTACCAATCATGGTTTTCCTCTTATCCTCCCTCTGCTTATCTACCAATCCTTGAAGAATTCATCAATGTCTTTAGAAAGAGTTGTGAAACCCCAAAATCAATCCATTGTAGAAACAACATGAAATTCGATGCCTGACCGATATCAAAAACCTCCCCTATCAGAATCGCCTTCTAGCGTAACACCATTCTAGTATTCCGGCCAACTTCAGTATTGGAAGAGATTCTTACCGGTCAGGGGTGGGGTATGTGAAGCAAGACGAGGTGTTGGGGAGACTAATTGATATGATCAGGGGAGGGAAATTGTTGTAACAGTTAAAATGGATGTAAAGGTAAAAACTGTATGAAACAAAATATGGTAGGGATATAAAGGTCCAAAAATGATTTACATAGGCAAGACACTTTTTTATATATTATAGATATAGATTATAGATTATAGATATATTACTCTACAGTTTTATTAAATTTTTGCGAACTTTTATCACTAGCCGGCACGTAAGAGAAACTCTTGTAGTAGTCCTGTGAATCACCCTCTCATCTCCATCGATCTTCAAGCCATCACGATTCAGACTATTGATAACATTTACAGCCTGCACAAGAACGAAACCAACAATTGCTAAGAGTGTAGAAACACTAAATACAGCCCAAGTGAGTTTTGTTGTTAGTATTGAAAGCATGTCCACGTTTCTCATCTTACCTCATCATATCGCTGATTCTCAGAGTCTTTTATGCCGTGCAAGTAGTCTGAAGTAAAAGAAGAATGTCCATATTTGAAGATGAACAGAGGGATAAAATATACACTAAGAAATACGAATAAATAAATACCAACCTGAGTATGCCATATCTTTAAACATCAACAAACTGCGAGGCATCAGTACCACAGAAAAGGGACGATATTTGCTTGAATGCTCGTCAGAACTCATCTCCAAATTAGGGTGGGGAACAAAGTCCATGACAACAGGTGAACTAAGAGATAGGATAGCCACAACTGGCATATAAGCAGGTCCATCCTGGTGTGGCTATGTACAAGAAATGAATTGTAGGTATTATTAGGAGTTGCACTATTTTCATCACCCCTTCCCTTCTGTACAACAGTAAAAGCAATCCCACCAGGACGCAATGGAGAAAAAAGAGCATTATAAATTTAAAGAAATAGACAACACGCTCGAGTTCAGTACCTACCATAATTCCTTGGTCTGGCAAATATTCATTGATAAGTACATGATTAATTGCTGATGGAAACAACCCTGATTCCTCATATATCCTATTTGTAACTTTTTTCAGCCAAGGTGGCACTGCAAAAATACAAAGAACTTAGTTGTTGATCTTCTGTAACCTACACTTATATCTAAGTATTATTTCAAGCATCCAACCATATAATCATCTTCACATCTTTAACCAGCACTAATTGTCTATGCACACACAGAGACACAACATAAACTAAAAGGACTCAAGTGCTAATCCTGTCGATTGCTAACCGCTACAAGCCTTTTCTAGAATCTTTTAGCAAAAATCGGAATAGAATTGCAATTACTAAAAAAGTTGGAAAACACCCTTTTGAATGACACCACTTGTGGATCTTGAAACATCCCAGGATTTTGCACCTTTCCTCAAAAAAAAAAAAAAAAGGTGTTTTCTGAATAATCATAAAACTAACTGATTTCTGAATTTTGGGTATCACAGAGAAACCTGATTTCACACTTGTATGCTTAAAAGAGAGCACAAAGACACATCCATCCGGGGAATATAATGGTATAAATCTTCACCCCTGAAAATCATTTCATCCAATTATGCATTATTAAACAGAAGACGTTGCATATTCCGAGTCAGTAAAGTCCTCAAATTAGTATTAGAAACACTCCTTTGATATAGATTCTCAAATAAAGTTTTTGATGAAGTTTTTACACCAAGAAAACAATACTCAAGAAATCCCAAAATAGGCAATGAACAATGAGAGATGAAAATCACAAGCAAAAGGTACGAAAATTATTAAAGGTGTTGGATTTTAGGGCACTTACAATCTTGGGCGAGAAGACCCTTTTCGTGCACAACTCCTCCTGCGAATTCAGGATAAATCATGATAGCAAAGCAGAGATTCCCAAAACAGTATACATTGAATTGAAGTAACGTACCCCAATTTTGTAGTCTCCTGTTCTTCAAAGACTTCCACTTGGAAATTGGAGCTTCATTAATCTGGAAATGGGAGAGTGAGGAATAATAGGAAATTAAGAATAAAAGATGTAAGCAATTGGATTAGGTGTTTACATTTTGCAAGAGCTGGTCTTCTTCAGCAGCGGCGATGTATTCAGGGATGTAGAAGACAGTTGGCACCGAACCAACAATGAATCGATCCAATGTTGATGCTGCTACAACCTTGTCTCTCCTCAACGATGATATTTCTTCCATTCCAAAAACACTCCAATTTGGCTCTTCGTCCACTTCGATCACGCTTGTGGCTGCGGGATTGTTCGATTTTTGTGTTAAAAGGGGACTGCATTGGCATTAAAAGGGTCTGGTTATACACCACAAATATTAATAGATACACCTTTTTAATAAAACAAATACTTCAGTGTCCACTTTGTACCGAGATACTAGTTGAGGGTCCAATCCCTACTCGTTTATTTTGAGGTATTAAATTTTGAGTGATAGTGAAACATGTAATATATTTGACTTTTTATGTGTGATATGTTTTACTAAATCATACAAATCAAATGTTTTGTTAATATATATTACAACATAGTTTAACATGAGTCGTAATATTTTCAAGTGTTTGTATTGAGAATTAATTCATGTGATAAGTTAAAATTTACAATTATACTCATTTACTATTTTTTTAAATAAAAAATTGATATTTTTGTCAATTAACTTGGTAATAAGTTGATGACTATTTTAATTCCTCATGAAAGAAGGAATCTATTTTCACTCAAAAATGAGAAAATGTATCTTAGGCTTTCATATTTTTGCGGGTCATATGCAATATAAATCAACAATAACAAACACTTGAATTTTAGGGAAAACAAACTATATCCCTATTAATCACTTAAAACAAACATATCCTCAATATACTTAGTTTAAGGTCCAATTTGTAAAACAAAAAATAGTTCATGGTCTAATTTGTATCCGATCCACTAGTTGAGGTCCAAATGACACCTTATCCCTTTCAATAAAGGGTCATTTACATATATATTAAAAAATTAGAATAATTACAAATAGGTTCAAAGATTTTGAACAGAAACACAAAAACTATTTGAACAGATGCACAAAAATATTTGAACATGAATCTAATTGTAATTTTCCCATCAATTAATAATGTAGATATTTGAAATATTTTGTAAACATAAATTATATATTTGAAACTTGACTTACTTAACAGTGTAAGTATTTTTCACATTTTGAACGCAAAATATCTTATGCACCTAATTCAAATGACAAAAAATGTTCACAAATTGCATTGAAAAAAAAGATGGTATTAGTATTTTAAAATAAAATTTGAAACGAGAAAATCAACCATAAGCACAAGGTACAAGAAATAATATATAAATTATTCATAAAATATTTCTTTCTACTTTATTTAAAAAAAAAAAAGAATAGACCATATTAAAAAAAAAAACGAATAAATCATATTAGTAGGTGTAGTGTTGATTTTTTAAAAGACAAAAACGTGTATGAGACGGTCTCTTGCATGAGAACGAGTCACTTTTTAATAAATTGTTATCACTTTTAAAAAAAGTGATACAAATTAGTATAAAAGTGATAACAAATTGAAAAGTGATAATAATTTATGAAAAATTGATAACAAATTATGAAAAAGTGATAACAATTTATTAAAAAACCACTCCGTCTCATGTCCGTCATGAGACGGTCTTACACAAGAGTGCCCTTTTTAAAATTGGATTCCAAAATCTCAAACAATAATTAATTTTAGATTTCAAAATCTCAAACCTGATTTTTTTTTTTAAATGGAGAAAACCGATTTTTAAAAACCAAAAAAATATCTCCATAAAGAAAAAATGAAAGGTTTTTCCACCAAATCAAATTCAATAAAATTGAATTACTTTTCAAATATATCTATATCTATCTATTACCTTATAAAGCTAAACCTAAAAAAGCTTTTGTGGTAAAACCACATCCTTCTATTTCAAAATCTCTCTCTTCTCATTCATTTAAGTTTTTAAAATTAAGTTATTTCAAAATCCCTCTCTTCTCATTCATTTAAGTTTTAAAAATTGATCTCAACCATTTATTTATAATTTTTAATCTTAACCATTGATCTCATCCCATATTATTTTATATAAATCTCTAAGCTCTAATTTGTTTCTCATTAAAAATCCTAAATTTTTTCTTCTCTCCTTTTATTTTATCATATTTATATTTTAATTCAGTAATTTTATTATTTAATAATGAATTGCTAATCTCTTCTTTCTTTTTTTTGATTGCAGAACATATATAACATGAGATGATCTTCATAGTATTTAATTTTTTTTTCGTTGTTTTATAATGAGTTGTTAGTCTTTTTCTTTGTGTTTTTTTAATTTTATTGCAGATACAAGTTGCAGATTATAGAAAAGATTTTCATCGTATTAGTTTTTTTAATATTTTGTTATTTTTGCAGATTTTGGATATCCGATTTGATGTTACTATACAAATAAAAGAATTTTGTATACTGGCTAATTATGATTAGTACTACAAACAAAAACAATTTCTGGTAAGTTTTTTCTTTCTTTTTGGTTAAAACTAGATTATGATTTTCTTTCTACATGTTCATATATTCGTTTATTGAAGTTTTGATCTATATATATATATATTTTTTTGTAGATTGCAAACTAATGATTGATTCGATCAGCTGGCCGATCGACAATTTAGAAGACTATGAAGAATGTTTTATTTTTATTTGTATCCATTAGAATTAAAAATTTTATTATTTTTTATAGGATTAATTAATTTATAGATTTTGTTTTGAGTGATTTTAAATTTGTGTATTGTAAATATTGATAATTATATATCAATCACTTTATTTATTTACAATTTTTTAGCAATATAAATCTATTTTATTTGCATTTAATTTGATATTTTACTTTTGTATATTGTTGTAAACTTCTTTTGTAATCAATTTTAAGGAATACAATTCATACAATATTCAGGAAGCATGCATATATTTAATTTACGTTTAAAATTTTAAAATTTTAAATCTGATTGTTCAATTTGTATTCAGATATTTGAAAAGTGTATATTTAATTTATTTGGTGATATATAGACTATATAAATATATTTAATTTATTTGGTGATATATACAAATTATATAATAGGTTGCAGAAAGCAAGCATATATTTAATTTACGTTTAAAATTTTGAAATTTTAAACCAGGTTGTTCAATTTGTATTCATATATTTGAAAAGTGTATATTTAATTTATTTAATGATATATACCGTTTATATAGATATATTTAATTAATTTATTTTGTGATATATACAAATTATATAATAGTCCGCAAAAAGTAAGCGTATATTTAAATTTATTGTGTAATGTAAATATGTAAAAACAAAAAATAAAATTTTTAAATATGATTTTATTTCAAAACCCGCGAATTTCGCGGGCCATATACTAGTAACCTTATAAAGCTAAACCTAGAAAAACTTATGTGGCAAAGCCATATTCTTCTATTTCAAAATCTCTCTCCTCTCATTCACTTAAGTTTTAAAATTGATCTCAACCATCTATTTTAAAATGTTTAATCTCAACCATTCATCTATTTACATATTAGTCTATAAATAATTGACATATCTCTCATTTGTTTCTCATCACAAACCCTAATATCTTTCTCTTGACTTTACATATTAGTTTTTTCTATGTAGATAAGCTGTTAATCTATTTATTACATATTGATATTTTGTTTTTTTCATCGCTTAACATAGGATGGCGTGCATCATTTTTTTTTTCTTATTTCAATTAACAATTTTGCAATAAATATTATTTATTACATATTGATATTTCATTTTTTTCATCGCTTAATCTTCAACATATGCATTTGTTTTACGGTTTTGTCTTTGATTATTTTTTATAATTACACGTTCTAATCGTTTTGTTCTTATTTTTTTATTTATTCATTGCAGTTTTTAAATGGGGCTATTACTAAGAGGTACAAATTAAGAAAGGAAATTGCAGCAGCATACGTTGAAAAAGAGAAAATGCAGTCAACTCCAATTGCCCTGGTGTAAAGTCGGTTATACCCTCAATTCAATAATCGAGTACTGTTACTTGAGTGATTGTGAAGCAACAGAAAAGGAACGCAAGCGTTAATGCAGAACGGCACACTGAACGAGGCGGGAAGGTTGGGCAACTGTTCATCTTCTGAGACCACAAAACAAATACATAATTCAAATATCAAACTAGAAAAATCAAAACAACACAGAAAGAATAGTGACTGCAAAACGAAACACGGATCAAAGGTTAGAGATAAAGAAGAAAATCGAAGCCACAGATCAAAGGTTAGCGAAAACCCCAATCTGTTTCGTTTTCCTTGTGTGTTTATTTATTTATTTTGTTATTAATACGAAAAATATGTACAAATTGTGAAAGTTGAATATAAATCTGATGCGGATAAAAATGTCGGGCCCAACTACACGTAGGGCCCAAATAAAAATGTCGATGTCATTAAATACCTAGATAGAGGGAGGAAAACCAACTACACGTAGGGCCCAAATATGACCAGCCCAATAGAAGAGCCCAATGATGTCATTAAATACCCTAGATAGAGGGGGCCTCGAGGCCCAAAACCCGAGATGGGCCGAGCATTTGACCAAGTCCATAGCGGTTATCTAGCCGAAAGATCGAGAAACAACGAGTAGTTGAGATAATTGAGGCCTAAACCTATATTCCATGTTGACAACCTCCGTTCAAGGGGGAATTCCAGATATAATGAAGGAATAAGTTATCCAAGACATCATGGCGAACGTGTGGGAAGTGGGAGACCATGAAGGCCCATGCCACCCAGTGATTAGCCACGAGGCCTATTAGGGTAAAATTGCATATGATTTGAGTGCTTAATTATCTTATTTTAATGGTGATTTATGGCTTAATTCATAATTAATTGCTCCAATTGCATTTAATTGTTGGATTTGGTGTTTTAAGTTGAAATTACAGGTTTTAGGCCAACTTTGAGTGCAAATTGAGGTCTGTTAACATTGTCAAATCAAATGAGAAATTATATGGTTGGAAAGTGGGTCGAGAGAGCTTCGCAACGCAAAAAGAATTGGCTCAATCGGAGGTCGGATGCTCAAGATATGGGGGAACGAAGTCGGAAAGAGAGAAATGAGAAACCAACTCGACCAGAGTTGGCCCAACTCGGCCCGAGTTGACCAACTCGACCCGAGTTGACCAACTCGGCCCGAGTTGACTGAGAAAAATCCTTCAGATTGCACTGTTGCCTTCAACTCGACCCGAGTTGACCAACTCGACCCGAGTTGACCTGCGTCTGCGCGTTTTTTGCTGAGTTATCTGATTTTTGAGGGACCAATGTGCAATTTTCGTTATTTTAACTTTGCCCTCACTATAAATACCCCCAATTTCAGCTGATTGAAGAAGATTACACACTTAGAGGTGTTCTTCCAATTTTGTTAGATTTCATTTACCCAAGTGTAATAGCTGCTAGAATTGATCATCCAAGTTGTAATAGACTCCATCAAGGTGAATTCTACCATTTATATCAAGTTTTGTTCATTTATTTCAGCATGTTCATGTTTTCCCTTTACTCAATGTTCATGGGTTACTTTCCATTAGCCATGATTGGCTAAATTTCTTATGTGCTTGGGTGCAATGATCCCTAGATAAGTTGATTTTGGTGAATTGATGATTGGGTGTTCATTTGTTGAGGTGATTAATTGTCTTAATGATGCTTTGTATGATTTAATTGCTTGGGTGAGCTTTGATCTTGTGTTTATTAATTTAATTGATGCAAGGATACTTGGTTGATTGAATTGATGCATAGGTGTTAGGTTTACTTGTGTGATTGAAGTGGATATTTGGTTAACACAAGGATACTTGGTTGATTAATTAGAACCTCATTAAGGCACATTGATTACTTGTTGTTGCTTGTAATTAGTGAGGGGGTGAGAGTGTCGTCTCTTACATTCCTACGTGCTCAATCGATCATTTCGAACCTAGGCTTATCAAGTACGGTTTTATTTGAATTAATTGTTGGCTATCCCTATGATCCCTTTTAAATGAACACTTGATTGTTGATGATCCGAATTTGACAAGTCTTTGGTGAATTGCACCCGAGCACTACTATCTCATCCGTGGTATTTCTTTGGTTGATTGCTTAGTTTAATTTCTTGTTGAATTTGTGTTGTACTGTTGTTGCTTTAATTTTGAAATCTTGACTAGCCACTATAATTCTATGGAAACGTATGTTTTCGAGGCTCCATCGTACTCCTAGTCCCTTGGGTTCGATATTTATTTGGTCTTAAATACTTGTTGCTAAAATATTACGATCAAAATGGCGCCGTTGCCGGGGACTAGTTGAGGACACTTAGGTGGAACTTGAATTCTTGTTGAGTAGTTTTACTAGTGGCATTTTTACTTGCTTTATTTTATTTTGTTTTTGTGAATTTGATACTTGCTCTCTTTCGTAGGTGACACTCACTTGTTCTTAGGGGGTTAAATTTCTTAATAGAAATCGAACCTCAAACTTAGCCACCGAAAGAATGCAAAGGTAGTGAAGAGCTCAATTGAGAAGATGGATGGATATAACCAATACCCATGGAATCATTGCTATAATCAGAATGGTATGGTTTATCCTCCACAACATGAAGAAATTGGGTACGATAATTGGAGGAACTTTGATTATGACTATCAAATGCAACAAGTTACCTCCTATTATCAATATTGGAGAAATGAGGACGCCTCACCCACTCTTCAAGAGACGTTCCCGAACTACATAGATGGGCATCATAGTCAAGAATTTGATCAACGAGATGGATTTCAATTTCAAGAAGTTTGGGAAGGAGTTTGTTACGATGATGGGAGGAGCTACGACTACAATTATCAAATGCAACAAGCTCCCCCTAATTATCAAAAGTGGGGAAACAATGAGGAAAAGTCAACAACAAATGACTTGTTACTCCTATTGTTGAGGAAAACGGAAGAGAAAGATGCTAAGCTCGAAGCAAGGTTTGATAAAATGGAAGCAAGGCTCGATAAAATGGAAGGATTATTTGGAGCTCAAATTTCTCAACAAGGAAGCCAACTCAAAACTCTTGAATTTCAACTGGAGCAATTGACCATCGTGGTGAAAAATCTAGAAGAAGAAGAAGAAGAAAAAGAAGAAGAAGAGGAAGGTGAAAAGAACCCAAGTGAGAAGAAGAGTCAAGGCATCGATTTTACGAGCAAGAGAGATGGAGAGGAATGTCCCTTGATGGACACGAGCTACAAGGAGCAAGAAAATCAAGAAGCATTAAACAACACATTGAAGAGTGAAATGAGCATTTCTAAACCTTTGAACTCTTCAATTTGTACTTTATTTGATATTGATGTTTCTATTGATTTTGTTTTGCCTCTTGAAAACTTTGATCAAAAGAAGGAGATAGAGAAGAGCTTGGGCATCCTTGGACAAAAAGAAAAAGAATGGAAAGAAATGAGGGTAAAAGAGGAATGGGAACGTCCAATGATGAAGATGTGCACGAAAGATGCGGGTGAATGGTCCACCTTCCATGAGAGCCTCATGGCTTTGGAAACTCAAAGGATGAAATATAGTGGGAAGGAGGACCGATATCCTTGGCCATTCCGATAGGGAAGTTGAACTCAATGAATAACGTCCGGCATAGGACATTAAAAATAGCGCTAGATGGGAGGCAACCCATCCTTTTCTTGCTTTCTTTGTTTTCGTGTTTGTTTATTGCTTTCAATAAGTGTGTTTCTTTTGTGTAGGTGATCGTGTTAGTGTGGAGGCCTAAGTTTGAAGTTCAAAGAGTCAAGTGCTAAGGTGCCGTTTTGAAAGGTATCACCTCGGCTCGAACTTAGACTTGCTTACAATGTCTAAGTTTGGGGGTTAGTGTAGATATTGCACCGGCGCACGACCATATTTTTTGAGTGAAATGTCGTTGAACTTATTTGTTGATATTACGTGTATATGATTTTGGGTGTTGAGCTTTCATTTCTTAGTAGGTAGTTGTGTGCAACTCAATTAGCTAACTACTTTACCAAACTTTTAATTGCTTGACAATGAAAAAGTTTGGGGGGGTGTGTTAGTTTAGCGATTTTCGTTGCACCAACTTGCCTCTCATTAGCATGAGAAAATTTTTGTGATTTTGGAGCTTATTTGTGGATTAATTGCATATATTTGAGTCTATCTTTCTTGAGAGTAGTTGTTTTGGAGAGTGGTATTATTTGTGTAGGGGGTATATGCTTGGAAGTATGTACATGGCATATATGCTTTGATTGATGATCATATTGAACTTTTGATGTGATATGAGTTGATGTGTTGCTTGAGGCTAGCATGAAAATTGTTTTGTGATGATGAGTGTGATGAATGATGCTTACTCTCTTTGCTCATTTTTAAGCCCGTGAGCTTTTGTGCCTTTTGAATCGTACATGTTAAACGGTTTATTTCCTTGTTGAGTGCATCATTTGTGACTTTGCATGCTAGAACTTGCCTCTAGACTAGTTGAAGTTGAATTTTGTGTTGATCTATGAAGATGATTAGAGGCCTTGTTTTATTTGAAAAGCTACTTAGCCAAATTCTGCCCAACCATTGACATTAATTTCCCTAGTGAGCCAATTTGAGCCTCAAATCCTTATTCTTTGGCAAGCTTGTGAGATTAAAGCCATTTTGCCTATCTTTACGAACCTTTTTGTCCATATGATTAGTAGAGCATGATTGTTGGCAAAAGAATGGTGAAGTTAAAAGAGAAAAGTGTGGTGGTATGATTGGATAAGTTTGTTGTGAGAAAGAAGAAAGAAAAGAAGGTTGAAAAAAGAAAAATTGAATAGTGAAAAAAATGAAAGAAATGATGAGAAGGTGAAATTCAATTTTGAGCTTGATTGAAAAAGAAAAACTCAAAGGAGTTGGTGGTGAATTACATGTGAAAAGAATGAAAAGAAAAGAAAGAGTGATGATTGTTGAGACTTGAGATGAAGTGTATTGAATTGCTTAATCAACTTTCATTTGCTCTACTAATTGTGAGTCACTTCTTCCCCAAATTCACCCACCTAATCCAAAGAGCCTACACTACAACCTTTTTGAAAAGTCCTTTTTGATTCATAGTTGACACACAAAATTGATGATTGAGATTGAGTCTATTGGCAAGCATATGGTGTGTATTGTTGTGAATGAATGATTGAGTGCTTACATTTCCCTTATACACTTGAGAGTCGAGTGAAATACTCCGTGGAAGGAGCATTGAGTGAGCATTTGAATTGCATTTGTCACGACATGACATTTTTGAGTGCTAGTGGAAAGTGACATTGAATACTTGTTTTCATTGATGAGGTTTAATTGTCCTATTTTCATTTATTGTGCCATGAGACATAATTGCAATCAATTTCGCCCTAATGTGCTTAATTGTCTTGTTGTTTGAGGACAAACAACGTCTTAAGTTTGGGGGAATTTGATTAGGGTAAAATTGCATATGATTTGAGTGCTTAATTATCTTATTTTAATGGTGATTTATGGCTTAATTCATAATTAATTGCTCCAATTGCATTTAATTGTTGGATTTGGTGTTTTAAGTTGAAATTACAGGTTTTAGGCCAACTTTGAGTGCAAATTGAGGTCTGTTAACATTGTCAAATCAAATGAGAAATTATATGGTTGGAAAGTGGGTCGAGAGAGCTTCGCAACGCAAAAAGAATTGGCTCAATCGGAGGTCGGATGCTCAAGATATGGGGGAACGAAGTCGGAAAGAGAGAAATGAGAAACCAACTCGACCAGAGTTGGCCCAACTCGGCCCGAGTTGACCAACTCGACCCGAGTTGACCAACTCGGCCCGAGTTGACTGAGAAAAATCCTTCAGATTGCACTGTTGCCTTCAACTCGACCCCGAGTGACCAACTCGACCCGAGCCGACTCCTGCGTCTGTGCGTTTTTTGCTGAGTTATCTGATTTTTGAGGGACCAATGTGCAATTTTCGTTATTTTAACTTTGCCCTCACTATAAATACCCCCAATTTCAGCTGATTGAAGAAGATTACACACTTAGAGCACATTCTATACTTAGATAAATTCCTTAGTTAAAATTTCAGCATTCCTTCACACACACAAACACATAGTGATAGGTGTTCTTCCAATTTTGTTAGATTTCATTTACCCAAGTGTAATAGCTGCTAGAATTGATCATCCAAGTTGTAATAGACTCCATCAAGGTGAATTCTACCATTTATATCAAGTTTTGTTCATTTATTTCAGCATGTTCATGTTTTCCCTTTACTCAATGTTCATGGGTTACTTTCCATTAGCCATGATTGGCTAAATTTCTTATGTGCTTGGGTGCAATGATCCCTAGATAAGTTGATTTTGGTGAATTGATGATTGGGTGTTCATTTGTTGAGGTGATTAATTGTCTTAATGATGCTTTGTATGATTTAATTGCTTGGGTGAGCTTTGATCTTGTGTTTATTAATTTAATTGATGCAAGGATACTTGGTTGATTGAATTGATGCATAGGTGTTAGGTTTACTTGTGTGATTGAAGTGGATATTTGGTTAACACAAGGATACTTGGTTGATTAATTAGAACCTCATTAAGGCACATTGATTACTTGTTGTTGCTTGTAATTAGTGAGGGGGTGAGAGTGTCGTCTCTTACATTCCTACGTGCTCAATCGATCATTTCGAACCTAGGCTTATCAAGTACGGTTTTATTTGAATTAATTGTTGGCTATCCCTATGATCCCTTTTAAATGAACACTTGATTGTTGATGATCCGAATTTGACAAGTCTTTGGTGAATTGCACCCGAGCACTACTATCTCATCCGTGGTATTTCTTTGGTTGATTGCTTAGTTTAATTTCTTGTTGAATTTGTGTTGTCTTGTTGTTGCTTTAATTTTGAAATCTTGACTAGCCACTATAATTCTATGGAAACGTATGTTTTCGAGGCTCCATCGTACTCCTAGTCCCTTGGGTTCGATATTTATTTGGTCTTAAATACTTGTTGCTAAAATATTACGATCAAAATGGCGCCGTTGTCGGGACTAGTTGAGGACACTTAGGTGGAACTTGAATTCTTGTTGAGTAGTTTTACTAGTGGCATTTTTACTTGCTTTATTTTATTTTGTTTTTGTGAATTTGATACTTGCTCTCTTTCGTAGGTGACACTCACTTGTTCTTAGGGGTTAAATTTCTTAATAGAAATCGAACCTCAAACTTAGCCACCGAAAGAATGCAAAGGTAGTGAAGAGCTCAATTGAGAAGATGGATGGATATAACCAATACCCATGGAATCATTGCTATAATCGAATGGTATGGTTTATCCTCCACAACATGAAGAAATTGGGTACGATAATTGGAGGAACTTTGATTATGACTATCAAATGCAACAAGTTACCTCCTATTATCAATATTGGAGAAATGAGGACGCCTCACCCACTCTTCAAGAGACGTTCCCGAACTACATAGATGGGCATCATAGTCAAGAATTTGATCAACGAGATGGATTTCAATTTCAAGAAGTTTGGGAAGGAGTTTGTTACGATGATGGGAGGAGCTACGACTACAATTATCAAATGCAACAAGCTCCCCCTAATTATCAAAAGTGGGGAAACAATGAGGAAAAGTCAACAACAAATGACTTGTTACTCCTATTGTTGAGGAAAACGGAAGAGAAAGATGCTAAGCTCGAAGCAAGGTTTGATAAAATGGAAGCAAGGCTCGATAAAATGGAAGGATTATTTGGAGCTCAAATTTCTCAACAAGGAAGCCAACTCAAAACTCTTGAATTTCAACTGGAGCAATTGACCATCGTGGTGAAAAATCTAGAAGAAGAAGAAGAAGAAAAAGAAGAAGAAGAGGAAGGTGAAAAGAACCCAAGTGAGAAGAAGAGTCAAGGCATCGATTTTACGAGCAAGAGAGATGGAGAGGAATGTCCCTTGATGGACACGAGCTACAAGGAGCAAGAAAATCAAGAAGCATTAAACAACACATTGAAGAGTGAAATGAGCATTTCTAAACCTTTGAACTCTTCAATTTGTACTTTATTTGATATTGATGTTTCTATTGATTTTGTTTTGCCTCTTGAAAACTTTGATCAAAAGAAGGAGATAGAGAAGAGCTTGGGCATCCTTGGACAAAAAGAAAAAGAATGGAAAGAAATGAGGGTAAAAGAGGAATGGGAACGTCCAATGATGAAGATGTGCACGAAAGATGCGGGTGAATGGTCCACCTTCCATGAGAGCCTCATGGCTTTGGAAACTCAAAGGATGAAATATAGTGGGAAGGAGGACCGATATCCTTGGCCATTCCGATAGGGAAGTTGAACTCAATGAATAACGTCCGGCATAGGACATTAAAAATAGCGCTAGATGGGAGGCAACCCATCCTTTTCTTGCTTTCTTTGTTTTCGTGTTTGTTTATTGCTTTCAATAAGTGTGTTTCTTTTGTGTAGGTGATCGTGTTAGTGTGGAGGCCTAAGTTTGAAGTTCAAAGAGTCAAGTGCTAAGGTGCCGTTTTGAAAGGTATCACCCCGGGCTCGAACTTAGACTTGCTTACAATGTCTAAGTTTGGGGGGGTTAGTGTAGATATTGCACCGGCGCACGACCATATTTTGAGTGAAATGTCGTTGAACTTATTTGTTGATATTACGTGTATATGATTTTGGGTGTTGAGCTTTCATTTCTTAGTAGGTAGTTGTGTGCAACTCAATTAGCTAACTACTTTACCAAACTTTTAATTGCAACCCAGAGCTACACTAACATTGTTTAACATGAAGCAAGGGGAGAATGAAAGCCTACGGGCCTTCATGAAGAGATTCAATCAGGCGGCACTAGAGGTTCCAACCGCCACCCCGGAGGTAAAAATTAATGCTTTTACTAGTAACCTCCGAGATGGAGACTTGTTTTCCTCCCTGGCTAAGAAGCCAGTCCAGACGTTCGATGAACTGCTAAGGAGGGCGGAGAAGTACGTCACACTGGAAGAGGTGAGAAAGGCAAAGAGAGCCGAGGTCAAACCAAGTGGACCTGAAAAGAAGAAGGAGTTACCGAAGAAAAGCTCAACAACATAACCTGAGAAAGCTGCAAAATCTGGACCTCGCTCCAGATTTGACAAGTATACCCCCCTGAAGCTTGAGCCAGCAGAGCTGGTGGAAGTGGCATCCGACCATCCTGAAATGAAGTTTCCTTGGACACGGTCCAGGGGGCCTCAAAAGCCTAAGTCAGATAAGTTTTGTCGTTTTCACAATGAATACGGGCATGACACTAATAATTGTTTTCACTTACGTGATGAGATTGAAAGGATGATCCAAGCTGGACATCTCAAAGAGTTTGTTTACAGAGATCGAGTTAGCTCCAGGGGGCAAAAAAGAAAAGAATCCAATGATAAAACTGAGGAGAAAGGAAGGATGGTCGAAGGGAGGCAGGAGGAGAGACCCTCCCAGAAGAGAGGACTTATCCAGATGATAGTCGGAGGACCGGTAGAGGGAGACTCCTTCCGTGCTAGAAAAGCTGGAGAGAGGACCCTCAGAAGAGAAGTAGGAGAAATGTCCAGAGAGGTGGATCACAGGGAAGCTGTCCATACACCTCGAATTCACTTTGGCCCGGAGGATGGAAGCCTAAGGAAGGAGGACCACAGTGATGCACTAGTCATCACAACAGATGTGGCAGGATATACGGTAGCACGGATCTTCGTAGACACGGGGAGCTCTGCGGACATCATCTTCTTGGAATGCTTCAAGAAGATAAATTTGAACATAGAAATGCAACCAGTGGATACGGCGTTGTACGGATTCACAGGAGGGGCAGTACACCCTCTGGGCCAGGTAACCCTCCAGGTGGGGCTAGGCGAAGCTCCACGAAGGAGGGTAGTTATGGCAAATTTTTTGATTGTTGATGTACCCTCATCCTACAACATGATTTTTGGTAGGCCAGTGTTGAACTTATTTCAGGTGGTTATATCAACTTATCACATGAAGCTCAAGTTTCCAGTGAATAATGAGGTGGGTGAAGTAGCTGGAGATCAGCTGCAATCCAGAAAATGCTACGTGGAGACAGTAAATATAGCCGACAAAGAGCTGCATCGTAGCTTGAAAAGAGACAAGGAGGTGGACCGAGAATCCAAGAGGTGCAAGATTTCCGAGGAAATCGATCCTCCAAAGATGGAAGCTGACGAAGAGCTGATGATGGTGGAGTTGTATCCCGAAAAGAAAGGATACACAACATAGATTGGAGCCCAGCTGGAGCCAGAGTTAGAAAAGGACCTGGTAGCAGCTCTACGAAGAAATGCAGATGTTTTTGCTTTTTCTTCTTCGGACATGACAGGTATTCCCGAGGAGGTGGCGATGCATCACTTGAACGTGGATCCTAAGGTTAAACCAGTGAAGCAGAAGCTAAGGGTCTTAGGACCAGAGAAAGACTTCATTACGAAGGTGGAAGCAGAGAAACTGCTGGAGGCAGGACATGTCAAGCGAATCTAATTTCCCACCTGGCTATCCAATGCGGTGTTGGTGGCAAAACCAGGGGGGAAATGGAGAATGTGCATAGATTTTCGAGATCTGAACAAGGCTTGCCCTAAGGATCATTATCCCTTGCCCAGGATTGATCAGATGGTCGACTCTACATCTGGATTTGAGCTACTAAGTATGATGGACGCCTATCAGGGTTACCATCAAATACAAATTTTCCCTCCAGATATTCCAAAGGTTAGTTTCATTATTGCTAGTGGAACTTTTTGCTATATTAGAATGCCCTTTGGATTGAAGAATGCAGGAGCAACCTATCAGAGAATGGTGGATAAAATGTTCCGAGACCAGCTAGGGAGGAACATGGAAGTCTACGTTGATGATATGCTTGTGAAAAGCATACAAGCTGGAAAACATGTGGCAGACCTGGAGGAAGCTTTCTCAGTGCTCAGGAGGAATGGCATGAAGCTGAATCCAGCAAAGTGTTCTTTTGGAGTGAAATCCGGGAAGTTCCTCGGATATATGGTGACCCAGCGGGGAATCGAGGTTAACCCTACTAAGGTGAAAGCTGTGCTTGATATGCAGCCCCCCACCAATATCAAGGAGCTGCAGAGACTGAATGGGAGAATTATAGCATTAAGCAGATTCATAGCCAGATCTGCAGAGAGGAGCCATCCCTTCTTTAAAATCTTGAGGAAGGGATCTAAGTTCGAGTGATGAGCAATGCCAGCAGGCGTTCGAGGAGCTTAAACAACACCTGGCCCAGTTGCCTACATTAACGAAGCCTATACCAGGGGAGACACTCTACCTCTACCTCTCTGTAGGTGGGGTCTCACTCAGCTCCGTGCTGGTGAGGGAGGAAGGGTCAACCCAGAAACCTGTTTACTACATTAGCAAGCTCATACAAGGAGCTGAAGTGAGATACTCGGAGATAGAGAAGGCAGCCCTGACTATAATGGTCACTGCACGGAGGTTACGACCTTATTTTTTGTCACATAAGGTCATTGTTCGGACTAACTACCTTTTGAAACAGGTGATAAGGAGAGTTGATCTTTCAGGGAGGATGGTCAAGTGGGCCGTCGAACTGGGAGAATATGATGTGGATTTCGAGCCACGGAGGACCATTAAAGCACATGCCCTCTCTGACTTCATCCAGGAGGGTACACGTGTACTGGAGGAAAGAGAATGGAAAGTATATGTTGACGGCTCTGTGTCTATGCAGGGTTGTGGAGCTGGGATCGTGATCATTGATCCAGAGGGCCAGGAAACGCAGGTGGCAGTGAGGTTTGAATTCATCACCTCCAACAATGGAGCTGAGTACGAGGCCCTGATTCGAGGAATGGAGATGGCCGCAGAACTGGGAGCAGGTCGGGTGGTCATTTATTCAGATTCACAACTTGTAACCCAGCAAGTTACAGGGGGGGTATGAGGCCAAAGATGAGAAGATGATAGCCTACCTTCAGCGAGTAGCAGAGCTGCAGGGAAGGTTCGGTTCCTTTGAGGTCAGGCAGATACCTCGAGAGGAAAACTCCAGAGCGGATAGCCTTTCAAAGCTGGCGAGTTCCGCAACACTGCAGGGAGGGGGGAAGATCACCCTCGTGACTGCAGAAGCCGAAGCCACGGTTCCCTTGGTAGGGATCATTGGAGCTGAAGATGATTGGAGAACCAACATATACCGAGTGTTGCAGAACCCGGAGAGCTGCCCAGATAAAAGGAAAGCTTAGAATTGGAGAATCCGATACACGATGATCGGGGACAGGATGTACCGGCGGTCCTTCACGCAGCCTTACTTGAGGTGTTTATCCCCTCAAGAAGGGAGGCACGTAATTAAAGATATACACGAAGGTTGTTGTACTGACCATGCAGGAGCTTGAGCAATAGTCCGGAAGGCTTTGAGGGCCGGATACTTTTGGCCTACCATGACTCAGGATGCTAAAGACTGGGTGAAGAGATGCGAGAAATGTCAAAAGCATGGCCGCCTCATCCACCTCCCTGCAGAGGAGATAGGGACCATGCACTCTCCATGTCCCTTCGCGAAGTGGGGGATGGACTTAGTGGGCCCATTCCCGATTGCAGTGGACCAGCGGAAGTTTCTATTGGTGGCAGTGGACTACTTCAGCAAGTGGGTCGAAGCTGTACCTCTAGCGAGGATAGAAGAAGGTAACATAATCAAATTCTTATGGAGATATATTTGCTGCAGGTTTGGTATACCTAGAATCCTGGTATCAGATAATGGGACCCAGTTTATGGGAAACATGGTACGGGAATGGTGTGATAACCTGAAGATTGTCCAGAGGTTCACATCGGTGGCACACCCCCAGGCCAACGGCCAAGTGGAGGTCACCAACAGAACTAATGTGAACGGAATACGTGCCCGGCTTGACAAAGCTGGAGGGAGGTGGGTCGATGAGCTGGAGTCAGTTTTATGGGCTTATCGGACCACCCCCAGGGAGCCAACGGAGGAATCCCCCTTCCACCTGGTGTATGGGGCAGCCGCAGTTATACCTTCAGAGGTGGGGATGGAGACACATCGTTTAGCCCACTTCCAGGAAGGAAGAAATGAAGAACTGATGAGGGAGAACCTAGACATGTTAGAGGAGGAGCGCGAGATCGCCCACCTAAAAATGAGAAGTATAAAAGCCGCATAAAGGCTGCTTATGACCCAAAAGTCGTAAGCCGGAGATTTGAAGAAGGAGATCTAGTCTTGAGGCAAGCTGACGCATTGAAAAACATTGGATAGCTCGATCCCAAGTGGGAGGGGCCGTACAAGGTGACCAAGGTCCTCCGAGGAGGTGCTTATGAGCTACAAGACATGGAAGGGAATCAACTGGCCAGACCTTGGAATGTCTGCCACTTGAAGAGGTTCTATATCTGAAGAGAGTACCCGCCTCTCTGCAAGTAGGTGGTTCTTTTGTTTTGCAAGAGTTGTTTTATTTATGGTATTTGGTGTTTGAATAAAGTGTAATTTCGCTCCACTGGTACTCTTTTTTCTCCTCCTTGCGGGTTTCCCATTGGGTTTTACCGCAGGGAGGTTTTTTAAAGAGGCCGGCCAAGTTTATCCTTAACTTGCGTTGATTGATTATGGTCAATGGGGCAGATTTGTTTATCAATTAATGAAAGCGATTTTTCATTACTTATGAGTTTATGAATTCATTCTTTCGTTGAGTACGATTGAAATGATATGATTGCATGATATTCGATACAATTGCATCACAACACACGAGTGATTACATGAGAAGTAATAACTTGCAAAAAAGTTAAACAACAAATAAAATGCACGCGAATCATTCCATGAGAAATACGATGAGCATTCACGAAATGAATTCACATCAAACAGAAAGAAGCTAAGAGATAGCTTCGAAACACTAAAGTTAAACCTACAGAGAGGGTTTAACCCACCTAAACCCAGAGAGGGTTTACGAGAAAGAAGCTAAGAGATAGCTTCGAAACACTAAAGTTAAACCTACAGAGAGGGTTTAACCCACCTAAACCTAGAGAGGGGTTACGAGAAAGAAGCTAAGAGATAGCTTCGAAACACTAAAGTTAAACCTACAGAGAGGGTTTAACCCACCTAAACCCAGAGAGGGGTTACGAGAAAGAAGCTAAGAGATAGCTTCGAAACACTAAAGTTATACCTACAGAGAGGGTTTAACCCACCTAAACCCAGAGAGGGGTTACGAGAAAGAAGCTAAGAGATAGCTTCGAAACACTAAAGTTAAACCTACAGAGAGGGTTTAACCCACCTAAACCCAGAGAGGGGTTACGAGAAAGAAGCTAAGAGATAGCTTGAAATACTAAAGTTAAACCTACGAGAGAGGTTTAACCCACCTAAACCCAGAGAGGGGTTACGAGAAAGAAGCTAAGAGATAGCTTCGAAACACTAAAGTTAAACCTACAGAGAGGGTTTAACCCACCTAAACCCAGAGAGGGGTTACGAGAAAGAAGCTAAGAGATAGCTTCGAAACACTAAAGTTAAACCTACAGAGAGGGTTTAACCCACCTAAACCCAGAGAGGGGTTACGAGAAAGAAGTTAAGAGATAGCTTCGAAACACTAAAGTTAAACCTACAGAGAGGGTTTAACCCGCCTAGACCCAGAGAAGGGTTACGAGAAAGAAGCTAAGAGATAGCTTCGAAACAAACCTACAGAGATGGTTTTACTTACCTAAGTTCATAAAAAGGCCGTGAAAGGAGTTAAAAGACAACTTCTAAAGACTGAATTTAAACCCGAGGAAAGGGGTAACCTATTGAGACCCAAAGAAGGGTGTAAGAGTGGAAGCTGAAAGATAGCTTTGAAAAACCCAGCTAAACCTACAGTAAGGATTTAGCTAACTAAGGGTCTAACATGAGGTAGGGCTCTTAGGGAAGCCTTGATCGAACCTACGAGAAGGGCTCAATTGAACCCGCACCTAGGAGGGGTTTCGGGATTTGAAACTGCCAAAGTTTCGAAATTATTAGGTTAAACTTATAAAGTTTAGCCAAAGTCATGTCCAGTAAGGGCGATTAGACGTAAGGCTTTGCTAGCCTTGAAGCTGTCAAGTCGGACTTATAAGTGTCTAAATAAGGTGGTCCCAAGAAAGGGATTACGAGGCAGAAAACTAAGGTATACTTGGCTATGGGTAAAACTGGATCTATGACAAAGGTTTAACCCTCGCAAGCCTAAGAAAATCTAAAAGCAGAAACTAAGAAATAGTTTCGAAACACCCCGCTAAACCTGAGGAAAGGGTTTTTATGAGAAGAAATCTGAGCCTAGGGAGGGCATATAGCTTACTTACTCCTCAGAAGGAGGGACAAATAGTGAAAACCGACAATTGGCTTCACACCAGCTAAATTGAGCAGGCACAGGGGATTCAACTAGCTTGAAACCTAGAATGTTTAAGAAAACGGGGACTAATAGAAAGTTTCCTAGGACCAACTTGACTCTATCGCGAGAGCCCAATTGACGAAGGGAAAAGTCTAAGATATAATGGCAAGCCTGCAAAAAGGGCTTAGCTAGATACGCACCTAAGAAGGGTGACAAGGATCGGGGCTGCGAAAAGTTGCGAAAGGATTGAGAATAAACATGCAAGGTTGGATTAGGCATATATCCGGGAAGGAGTATGTAAGCTAGGCAGGTCAAAGTCTAACTAATCCACACCTAGGAGGCCACATATGGAGCCAAACTAAGAGATAGCCTGAGGGAATTCAGGCTGAACCAATGGAGAAAGTGTTTTGTCGCACTAAACCTAGAGGGAGGCTTCAGGAGCAAGAAGCTAAGAAAGCCTTTTGAAATACTAGGGTTAACCTACCAAGCAAGGCTCTAACCTACGCAAGCATGAGGAAAACTATCTGGAGAAATCCTTAGACTATGAAGTCAAGGGAAACTCGAAAAACCTAAACCATGAAATCCTAGAGGGGGAAAAGGGGGTTTTTCAAGCAGCAGGGAAAGGATACATTTATGACATATGAAGAGTCCTTGGACTAGGTTATGCATGCAGACTAACAGCTTAGAAGCTAAACAGTTTGTAAGCAAGCAACAAAAAGTGAATACGAGAAGCATGGATAAAAAGCATACAACTCCCGGCAAGGGAGGACACAAGCATGCACGTGACAACAAGCTCCCGGCAAGGGACAACAAACATCAATTATGAGAGACAATTCCCGGCAAGGGAAAGTACACAAGTTAAGTGAAAATTAACTCCCATCGAGGGAGGATCACATACATTCATAGCAAAAAGCCCCCAACGAGGGGGCAACATTGTTTGAAAGAGCAAAATAAACTCCCAAAGGGAGGGAAAGCAGAATTCGATGCTAAACCAGCACAATGGACAAGAAAAAGGAAAAAAGAGAGAGTGAATTGTTTAGTACAACATATGAGATTGTCTTAAGAAGAAGAGTTACTGGGGGGAATCTTGGGGACCTTCGGTTTCAGCAGCAGCATCCCGGTTCGCCTCCATCTCCATAGCCCGTTGGAGACATGCCTCCTCCCTAGAAAGGGGATCGCTTAAAGCAAGAGGGTACAAGGGGTGCGCCATGGAGGCGGGAGTGGCAGACGTCACCTCAGCTTTCAGGAAGTCAGAGACGGCCCGGCTCATTACTGGGAGCCACCACTCCTCCTCGATAAGGCGGGTGGCATCCCCCTTGAAATACGGTAGCGTGGGCATGGCCTGAAGAGGTCCGGTCTTGTTGAACTCGCCAGAGAAAGAAGGATCGGCTTGCTGCTGCACTGCGGCATTGAAGCCGTATTCATAGAAGTACCTGATGTAGGGGCCCATGTCTCCCAGGAAACTGGGATGCTGCAGATAGGTGTCCCTCAGGTTTGTCCACAAGGAATGCAAGAATCTTTGACCGGGTTCAGAGGTGAAGAGATGATCACGGAAGGATTTCGCTCCCTCCAGCAAAGCAGTTGCATGTATCCGGGACTCTTGCAGGGCGTGATGAACGGCCAGGTCATTAGTCTCTTTCTCTGCAGCCTCCCGGGCTGCCTCGGCCTTCGCCAGCTCGGCCTCGACCTTCTTGACGCGAAGGGAAGCGAGAGTGACCTTCTTCTTCTCCGCAAGGAGGGACTCCTCTAATTCTTTACATTGCGGTGAGGGGAGGAGGTTAGAAGGGCTCCACAAGCTGGACAGGAGAATACCCAGCTGAAAAACGAATACACGGGTTATGTTAGTAACTAACTGGGAAGAGGATATTGATAATGCCCATGAAACACAAAGTACCTGGGCAAAGTGGCCCGCAGCCTGATGCTGTTGCTACTCAGGAGGGAGACTGACTAGTCTTTCACAATCTTGGGCTGAGATTAATTCGCTGAAGAATTTGCTGGCAGAGGTACCTGAGGAGTATGAGTCGACATCAATCGGGGCAGAGGAGAGGCCCTGGCTACGCCGAGTGGGATACTTGCGCCTGAAAGTATCCTTCGAATGTAATGAGCCTTGGCTAGCTGTAGCCTTGCCTTTGGCGGCCTTTGCCTTCTTTGGAGGAGGGGCATCAGCCCCGGGATCTTCTGAGGGAGTGTGAAGGGGAGATAACGGGGGTGCATCAGGAGCATCAGTCTGAAGGGCTGGAGGGGGTAGCGCCGAATCAGAAGAATCAGCGGGATCCTCCAGTACCTTGGAAAGCCACAACATATCTGAAAAGAAAAATGAAACGGAAATTAGAGGCAATCCTGCTACGTGTGAGACATAATATGTCTAAAGGAAAGCCATTACCATCACTTGGTTCAAGAGGGATTCTCACTGAGCTAAATTTGAAATGAGAAAGGAGGCGAGGGTTGGAGCACAACTCGGGTAAATTAAAATACCCATGAGCGTTTACGTGGGCATTCAACGCCCGAATGATCCGACGATTAGTGGAAGAAAAAATCTGAGTATAAGGAGCAGGAGGGGAGGGGTTCTTATAAATCCATTTTTGGGTTTTAAAGGGCCAAGGATGATCGGGGGTGACGAAAAGATAGTGATCACTCCATTCCTTGTTGATATTTGGGACTTTCCCGAGGAACAGACATTTTCCCTTTACTCTACTACTCACGTAGTAGAAGGGACCAGAGGTTTTGCAATTATATTGGGAGAAAAACAGCTCCGCTGATGGTTTCCCCCCATTCCCCTTAAGGAGAACGTAGAAGGAAATCATCATACGGAGGGCGTTTGGGGTAAATTGATTGAGTGGAACCCCGTAAAGGTCTGAGATTTGGCAAAGAAACTTGGGAGGAGGAAGTCTCAACCCCGCTTCGAACTGGGCGTGCCAGAAAGCAAGGGTTGGGGGCGTAGTCAGATTAGGACGATCACTGGGACCGGGCATTGATAAATGGAAGCCGGAAGAAACAATGTCATCTGCAAAATAGGTACCTAGGGCTTTTTTGAGTTTGGAAGAGCCCGCGAAAGAATCCCAAAAGCGACTCCTATCCACCTCCGGGGAGGAGGAGGATACCGGTGAAGTATCCCCTCGGGCGGGGGGAATAGGAGAATGATGGGAACTTTGCGAGGAGTTCCGAGTGGGAGATGGAGTTCTTGACGAACTGGAAGAAGGCATGAGTCAAAACCCTATTCTACACGAAATAAACTAGAAAAGGAGAGGAAGAGTTTACCTGGAGACGAAGGGGAAAGCGGAGTGTGGAGGAAAGGGTTTTTTGACGAGAAATTTGTAGCAAGGCAGAACTGTGTGAACAGACTTATGAGAGGGAAGAGGAACAGTGATGCAAGCGATTCAAAATAAGAGAAGAGTTGATGGAAGCGTGCGTCAGTAACTAATGAGGAAGGGCGGATGCATGCTCAACAACTGTCTATAGTAGAAGCTGAAAAGTCGCAAAACGCCAACAGACTGGCGAGAGAGGATGTATCGGGGAAGCCGAAGCTGCAGGAAGGACATCCTAAAGCTAAAGCTGCAGGGAGGATGTCCCAAAGCTGAAGCTGCAGGGAGGATGTCCCGAAGCCAGATCTGTAGGGAGGACTGTGTAAACCTTTCTTACTCCAGTGAGCTCCAAGATCGCTCACCAGAGTAGGGGGGAGTGGTTGATGCGGATAAAAATGTCGGGCCCAACTACACGTAGGGCCCAAATATGACCAGCCCAATAGGGCCCAATGATGTCATTAAATACCCTAGATAGAGGGAGGAAAACCTGAGATGGGCCCGTGCCCAGATCAGCCGAAATCAGGCTACGAAGTCCTAAACCTACCTACAGGTGGGCCACGAAGCCCAAGCCTGTATGAAGAGGGGCCACAAGGCCCAAGCCCAGATACAGATTGGCCACGAGGCCTAAAACCAGATATGGGTCATGAGGCCCTAAACCCGACTGCAGGTGGGCCTCGAGGCCCAAACCGAGCTGCAGGTGGGCCGAGAGGCCCAAGCGAGATTTAGAGAAGGCGCGAGCATTTGACCAAGCCCATAGCGGTTATCTAGCTGATAAGATCGAGAAACAACGAGTAGTTGAGATAATTGAGGCCCAAGCCAAGGAATATTCCCTATATTCCATGTTGACTGGGTCCAACCTCCGTTCAGGGGGGGGGAATTCGTAGATATAATGCAGATTTCTTGAGGAATAAGTTATTCACGCATGACATCATGGCAGAACGTGCGGGATAGTGCCGGGAGACCATGATGACGGTTATTGCTCTTAACTTACGTATAAGTAACACACCCAGCAGGGAGGTAACGGTATCGAATCACTATCACTCTCACTTAGCTACCTTATATGTACTTTCTTGAGTGTTTTCCGGTGATCTGACTTGAGCGTCGGAGTGCCTACGCCGGAGAACCCTCCGGCGTGTTTTGCAGGTACGTTCGTTCGAGGGAAGCTAAGGGTCTTAGTGCGTAAAGGCTTTACCCACGTGAACCCAGGTGGGGAAACAGGCCCAGGTCAGTTTTTACGCATCAAAATCCCACAAATCAAGTTTGTTGAAAACACAATCTTCTAAGTTAACATACATTGTGGGGATAGATAATAAAAAAAAAATCCAGAATATCAGGAAGGCGAACAGATGAAAAATAGAGAGATCTTTGTTAGGGTTTATGATTAAAATGAATTAAATTATTCTATTAACATATTGAGTTATGATTAATCAAATATAGTTATTTTGTGGATTTTGTAGACATACATCATATGGGAAAATTGAAGGTAAGGAGACTGCGGCGTAGTGAGAATGAAACAAGTAGCAGGAAGAGAGGTAGACCCAGAAAGAGGACAAGACTAGGTATGAGCCATTATTTTTTCCGATGTTGGATAGGTTGAATAAATAACTTATGTCGTTCGGTTTATATATTGTCATATGATAAATGAGTTTTATGTGTGTGCTGTTTTTTGAAGAGAACAATTCAAAGTATGAGCAGGGGACCACAAGGGGAAACTCATATGAAGGTGTGCCCGTAAAAAATTATAATAGATGCATTTCAATTGGACTACTAGTCAACTATATACGTTAATATTCAATAGAATAGAGTGAAACTATTTTTACAGGTTCAACAAAGAGAAGGTTGAGAAGTAATTCAGCCCACTACAAAAAGAAAACAAAAAGACAGCTTTCGTACACGTCATCCGAAGGTAGTATTAGTAAGATATTTTAAAAATTAGAATTTGTTTGACAATATGTTTAATTTGCATTGGAATATAATTTATATAACTTTATGTTCTAGATGAATCGTGCGAAAAAAGAATGTTAAAAAGACGAGAAAATAAAGAAGGGAAAAAAAAGTAAATGATGATGAGCTATCATCCAATGGTAAGGAGAACAACATGGAAGTATATAAAATGAATCATTTTTTACGTAAATACACTAACATTGAATTTCCATGAAAATTATATATATCTAGATACATCGGATGAAGAACACACCAGTCATACCATAATGCCATCGAGGAAGAACAAAAAAAGAGGTAGAAAAGGTATTCAACTGATAGAGATTCCTACGTATTGCACTTTTTTTTATCTGAGTCTATAATATTATATGCAACAAATATAGTACTACTTGTTTTCCGTACGAACATGCAGAAAACAAAGTGAAAGGGTTGATCAACGAGATGTTGGATGACACAACATCAGAGGACAGCGATTCTGGACTAAACCCACGGAACAGATTCAGTGAGTAATCCGAAGTTTTATTGGTTTGAATAACATATATTGTGATATAAAAATGTTAATCATTTTTCATTGCACACCCAAACTCGATGAAAGGGAATGTAATTGGATATTTGTTCGAAATACGTGTTGCCACAGCGAAAGTACACATCAAGGACAGGACAACTTATTATCGTAGCAACCTAGTGACGCCCGTAAGAGATTTACAGGGAATAAAGTTTAGGACTGAGCATAAAAAGGAAATAAAAAAGACACCATTTTGGGTGCTGTTTGAAGCAATCATGAATGCTGATTACGAGAAAATTAAGACAATGTGGCAGAAATATGAGGAGGATATTAGACGTGTCCTGTTGATTTTCGATAAGCCAACAAAGACATTTATGTTAGGCGGTGAACAATTGAAGGTGACAAATAGGGATGTGTATTTGTTGTTCGGAGTTTCAGGTGGGAATCTTCCAATTGAACTAAAGATGAATGATTATGAGTTACCTAAATGGATAAAACGTTGTTTTGGACGGGACGTAAAAACAGGCAGGGGAGGGAATACTCTAAACAAGAAATATGTGTATGATAAGTTGATTGAGATTGTTGCACAGGAAGATAGACAAAGTGTAGGTAATGTTGCAAGGCTTACCCACCTATATTTGCTGGTAACGTTTCTAACACCAGGCATGAACGGGAGAGTACCATGGCATTACTCAATTTATCTGAATAAGGTGGAAGATATATGGAAGTATGATTGGTGTACGTTGGTAGTAGATCTATTACATCAACAAATTTAGAGAAGCAAAAACACTAGTATTGGAGGATGTACGTTGCTGATACCAGGTAAGTAATATCTTAACTTTGCTCTTTACATATTAAACAATAAATGAATGCTGAAAAATAAAAAAAATCACACTGAAGAACACCAACCCATAATCAATAATCTATGTTAATGTCGTTATTTATATGTGCAGTTTTGGTTGTGTGAGCATACAACAATTATTGAGAAGAGTGGCAGCGGGAAACTACCAAGGATACTGAGATGGGATTTAAGTACATTGAACAAGGCATTAAACAATGTAAACCTGAGAAGACTACCACCTGATTGGGTAAGTAAAAATAACTTAAAATTTATAAAAATATATCGATTACAATACATTATGTAACATATCAAAACATGCATGGAGACACTAAATCATTCCAGCAAAAAAAATTCCAGATACGACAGACAAAGCTAAAGCCAACAAGCCAGGAGAAAAAAACACTTGAGAGTCTGGTTAACTACTGGGTAACATTAGAAAGTGGAACAAAAGAAACAGAGGACTCAAATGATGATTCGACAGACTCAACGAACAATGAAGAAGAAACAATTGATCAACGGACAGATAGAGATGAAATGGAGCCTGAGAATTTGAAAAAGGTGTGTGAGGGGACCCCAGCAAATGCCTGCACTAACAATCAACATGAGCAACCATGTGAGGAGCAAACAAATGCAAAAGAAGCAGATGATTTGATCACAGTCCATGGAAATATAGGAGAGCACGAAAGCGAGGATGATGAAAGCAACGACATGGAAGATGATGAATCCATGAACGATGATGATGAGGAAAACATACACAATGAAGCACCAAGTTTCAGCTTAAACATGACTCAGGAATTCGCAACTGAGCACACCAATGAAGACATTGTGATGAACATAGTAGGTGCGCTGAACAACAGTGAAACCCGAAAAGAGAAAAACTGCACATGTGATGGTGAATTACAGAAACTAATGGAGGAAAGATCAAGTTTGTAGAAAAAATTAGACACAACCATCAAAGCTTTGAAAGAAATGGAGCAGAAACATTCACGACTACTTGAGTTGCATAGCAGTGAAAGTACTTTATTGGAGAGAACCACGAGGGAACTGGTTTCAAAAAAAGATGAAGAGATTAAGGAATTAAAGGGGAAGGTAATATATCTGGAAGATAAGGTGGACTCACTAACGGTAAGTTGTGGAGCAGACGCACTTGGCAATGAGGAGACAATGGCACACTTGGACAAAATTGCAGAGCTTTCTATTGCACAAAAGGAGAATGAAAAATTAAAGCTAGAAAATGAAAAATTGAAGAGTACACTGATGACAATTGAGGCAGGAAACTCTCAGAAATCTGAAGCGAACATACACACAACACCACCGAATAAAGTGCAGAATAATAAGAGAATATCAAGCCCAAGCACAATTACACGGAGAGTTAAAGCCTGGACCGCAGAATGTACGAGGAAGTTAATCGATATTTCCCCACAACTATGCACAGACGAGTTGGAGAAAATCAATGAGGAAAGAAAACAATGCAAGAAGATGAGATGGGACGAATCATGCCCTGCAATACAGGAAACCAGCACACCAATTAAACAGTCAATTCAGAAAGCATGGAATGAGTCCATGGAAGAGTACGTACACATACAAGCCCACACTATTTCTTTCTTTTTTATTTTTTATGAATTATTTTAATATTTATATCAACTATAAACAGGTATGTGGAATGGAGTTCCCCAAATGGGATGTCAATCGTATACATGAATGACATACTTTCAATACTACATCACGAGCGAATCTCAACAGGGGTACGTTATATACGAACAAAAAAAATGAACGACTCAAATCTAGGTTGAATAACTACTTATATGAAGAACTTGAAACAGGTGGTCGATTCATGGAGTGAAATTCTTATTGAAAAGTACAATGGTTCAGTTGTCTTCGCTAAACAAGTCCACATTTTCTCATCCTCGTGCTTGGTATAACTACATAAACATTATAGTATTAGATTAAGAATACATGAAAAAATTCTACATCTTCCGAACTGCTGCTGTATCTGTTATCTCATTGTCCAGGATTTAATAAATGCAAATAAGAATGGGGATAATAGAAATCTTAGGAGACTTGTTGATGATCGCCTAGAGAATGTTGGGGGAAGCGATGTATTGTTGTTTCCATAGATAAGCAAGAGATGTTCAAGGAACCAGTTAATAGCAGGAGATCACTGGACACTTTTAAAGTTTGACATAAATGTTGGACAATGGAGTTTCTACAACTCACTGCGTCCGCGAACAAACAACACAAAGGACGTCCATTTAGAAAGAAGTGTTGTGCTGGTAAGACACTACTCACATTTGCAAAACTAATATAATCTTACAGCAAACATTAACAAGCAAGTAACGTAAAAAGAACTGCAATCTTATTTTACAGGTGGAATATGTTACAGAACGTTTGCATGAGATCTACGCCAAATCAAAGAATACAGTCATCCTAAAAACAAAGGAGAAGCAGAAACCGTTACAGGTTCCATGTATGGAACAAATTTCAGGATCTTTAGATTGTGGGGTTATAGTTTGCACCAACCTGGAGAATGAAATACTCCAAAAATATAACAATCCCAAAATCTTTACTCAACAAGCCGTCGCGCGGTATCGTACGAAAATGGTTGAGTGGTTTATGAAAGGAAATAACAATGAGGTGTAAATAGGTTAATTGTCAAGGCTGCGATGGGAGATGGTTGAGGATAGAACAAACTATTTCAGTGTTCGCATGTTTTAGACAACAAATAAAATTGGTATTTGTTGAACAACATTCAGTATTTGGTCATTGTGTCAGCAGATGTGAATGTTGATTTTTATTCGTTACGTAACAGTACATGTGTTGAATGTCTAGATTTATATATCACAAGTCCCTAAGAGAGAAACACACATGAATAAAAAATATTTTTAGAGTGTGCAAGTAATGTGGTACAACAACTTCTCCAAAGAATCGAGCAGTAGGGAAAATAATAGTGCCGCGAATTACATTAAAGACAACAATTCCAGCTAGTAATATATCTCATTTAAATTTATAGTAAATAAATATTTATAAACATATATATCTTTTTTACGGAATAAAAATACCAACATTTATCGCAAAATTGGCACCAAAAAAATAGTCTGTTGAAGTAGCAACCCCAACAATAGAGATAATAAATTACCTAAGTAGCATCAATATAGGTTACTTATGACACGTTAATAGATGGATGACAGTCATTCAATGACAAAAAAATAACACACAGTATAATTAAAATAGAGCTAAAAAATTTTTTGGATACATAAAAAGGTCATTTATGTCCAGATAAATGCGCGGATCTATAACAACACAAACAAGACTGTTTCCCGTTGTCTTTTTTTTTTCTTTTTTTTTTTAGATTCATAATTGAAAAAAAAATTATCAAGAATACAAAAATAAACATCATGAATATATATATATATATATATATATATATATATACATGCGTGTAACTCGAAATATGTATTAAAAAAAAATTACACCAACGAAGAAAGGCAAATCCTAAAGAATAGAAACTTGGAGGTAAAACAACTATTGCTATATAACATACAGCTTTATCAACTCTGACATGAACAATTTGACAGTCGAAAAGATCCCGCCTAAAACCTTCAGCACATGCCCCCATGCTAAAAAATCAATATTAAATATCAGGCACAGTGATTCTTCCTCACCCCTATAAATATAACACAGATAACACAACCTATTAGCAAGAAAAAATTATTGGTGCATAAAAAAAGGGGGGGAAGAAAGATGAAAAAATTTCCTGTGCCTCCGTCAACTGAAGTAGGTGGTACAGTATTCACACTTGATATAATGATTGACATACTCTCGAGATTACCAACAAAGTCTCTTATGCGGTTCAAATGTGTAAACCGTAAATGGGGATGGCTAATCACAGACAAATACTTCGTGTCAAAGCTGCACCTGCCACGGATGAAGAATGAAAACTAGGTTGGCTATATCCTACAAACACAGTATGGTTTTTACCCATTGGGGTATATACCATCTGAACCGGATTCAGCTGTTAATAGCAGGATTGTGTCGCAGTATGAGCCTTTCTTGTGTGTGATCGCAAGTTGCAACGGACTGTTACTGGAATGCAACACGTACGATGAGTTCATGCTCAAGAACCCGCTGTCAGGTATATCAATCCAAATCTTAACACCTAAAATAGTGTTTCCGGATAAGTGCACATATAGTGCAATATTTTTTGGAATGGGATACAACAAGGACAACGACGAGTACAAGGTTGTGCATGTCGTTGGTTTTCGAAATCCAGGGAAGTCATCGGCAGTGCACGTTTTGTCAACGAATACAATGAATTGAGAATATCTTGGCGAATTCCCGTATGAGAACCCAGTTGGAACACCAGGTATTTCAGTGGGAGGTCGAGTGAACTGACATATACTTGATGGAAATACAACAATTGGGATAGCTACATTTTGCTGCAAGACAAATGCTTTCGGAAAAATTGATATGCCTACTGGAATGGAAACCGTGCAGGTATACGGCGAAATCGGTTCCCTGGATGACGACAAATTGGTACTATTTTTCAGTGTATGTCTGTCTTTTGCAGGGTGTGAACTATGGATACTAGAACGATACGGTGATGCAAGCTCGTGGAGAAGGATAAATTTTCCACATGGAGGGGTAGTGAATGACGGAGAAAGGACACTAGCGATTCAACCACTTCGCTTAATGAAGCCAGATAACAAGGAATTTTTATTTCGAATCGAACCATTAGACGAATTCGTGATGTATAACTTGGACTCAAGGACGTACAGGCCCATTAATGCACCAATATTGGACGAAACCTACTGCACAATATTCCCATTCGTGCAGAGCACCGTGTGTCCACGCAGGTTAACAGAATAGGGGTGATGTACGAAGGAAAAAGGTAATTTCTTCTGTGTGAATCAGGCAAATATGGAAGAAGCTGATTATTATAGAATTACATACTATATTACAACTGCAGCTAGGTAAAAACATGATGCTCCCTTTTTTTGTTGACCAAATGAGTGAGATATGCATGATAATGGTGATAGTGGGCATATATTGATGTGTGGTATGTATATGTTAGTTGGATGAAAAAATATTTTGATGAGTATGGATCATAGTTAAAAAAATGTGTAATTCAATTAGGAATGCATGATACTTAAAGAACAAATTATTTAGTAAAAAGTTCATTTAGGGTAAAATACAACGAAAAAGAGGTTCTAACAAACTAAAAACCCTAATAAAACATGAATTGTTTACACATTTTCTCTTAGCGAATTACATAACAAAAAAAAAAGGGTGTACATTATATTTTTAGTGTACAAACATGCTGAATGTGGATACTATTGTTGAATATCAGATACACTAAATTAACCACAAACTGTATGTATAATTATAGTATACTGACTTCTGATGTAAAAGAGAAATACAAAACCAAGATCTAATTTTATCGGAAAAGCCAGAAAAGAAACAAAAAAAACAAGAAAGAATACACAATAAGCGGAAAAAGTGTTTAAATGTTGTAAATTACAAGGAATATAACGTACAACATAGATTGATTTGTTGTTTAATTAGTAAGATGAATATATAAGAGATATTGTATGAAAGAGAAATATCCACCAAAACAAAATAGTCAGACAGAATATGAAAAAAAAAAAAACTACACTAACTAGTAATTGAACAACAGCAAAATATACAAAACAACATAACAAAAAAAAAAAAAAAAAAAGAATACCCGAGCAGGAAATGCATGGGGACCAAAAATATAATGAACAACCTCCCCAAACAAAAACATGTATAAAATAAAAAAAAAGGACCAGTCAACGTCATGTAACAAAGAAACTAATACGCATTAGGCAAACATATCATTATCGCATAGGAAAAAAAGTTAAGTACACGATCGAGGCCAAAAAATTCATGTATTGCAGAAAATAAAACTAGACAAAATAAATACTTAGTTGAATACATATAATAATATCTGAGTAATGTAATTCATGGAAACTGTTATGTAATTCAACTGTATATCCAACATAAAATATACAAAAATTTACACGTATTAGACAAATTTCTATATCATAAACACCATACAAAAAATAAAGTTCACAATCCAATACTAACCTTTCATAAATTGCAAAGAAACAAAGTTAGTCAAAGAATTTACGTAATTACATATATATAATAAATATCTGACTACTGTGAATCATATAAAATATGTATTGTTATTCAATGTTCTAAACTACATATAAAAAAGAATAACTCCACCAATTCAGCAGTAACAACAGATTAGACACAACACTAGGAACCAGATTAAAATATGTGAATAAAAATAGGTATACAGCAATGAAACACATCAAAATATATATAACAAGATTAAGAAAATTGTAAAATTATATAAGAACCGTAAAACTTAACCGATATAAATAAACAACTATATATATATGATAAAGAAAACATAATAGCATTAATACTGGTGGAAAACATTAAAAAACGTCAATGGCGATAAGACATATTATACAGCATTGTAACTTCCATACTACCATTAAACATTATAAACCTATAGAGCAAAAGGATTAGAGCGATATATAATAGAGACTGTCTTAACAAAACAACACAAATATATGTATATATATATACCAGTTCATATATATATATAACTGGGGGAATCACGTTAAGAAGGCTGGTTTCTAGGAGAATGATATTGCTTCAAGTGGACGATGTACTTCACCTCCGCCTTGGTCGCGTCCATGTAAGCCTTCTCCAGATCTTGCACAATTTCGTCGTGCAAATCTTTACCCAAGAACTCCAACGCAGCAAGTTCCTTGAGCCACTGAACATTCTGCTTAAGAAAGCAGAATTTGTCTAAAAGATTGTCCAACTTCTGCTTGTCAAGCATGCGGTACATCTCCGCAACCTACCAACATAAGTCGGGAAAAAAATTAAAAATTTAGAAAATACACGTAGTTGGAAGCACACAATGAAAAAAAAAAGAACAAGAAACCCTAAAAACTATTTGGAACGCTAAAAAACCTTTTCCTTATCATTTATGTCGAGGGTATCCATCAAGCCCCCAAACCGCACCATGAATTCTTCATGCTCCTTCATCCGTCGTTCATGGTATTCACGGTAATTGTTCATCTCCTCATCCATCTTGTTGAAAATCCTAAACATGTTGACTAATGGGAAGTGCTGAATAAATGGTATAAAGGATAACTAGGAAGAAACTGATAACTTGATAAAAATCCTCTTGAACAATGTCAATAAATAGAGCGAGGGTCAATCAACGCAACGCATCGTAATTTGTGGAACTGCAATGACGAATAGTCTGATACAATGAATATCTATTAAAATAAGAGTAAGGCTAGTACCCCCTAAATAAAGCCTATAAACTTGTTACCGAAGCATCGCTAATAAATAAAAAATATATATAATATCAAATAGAATGTAACATTCAAAGAATAAAATAAAAAAAAAGAAAAAAAATGCACCACACATAGATTGACACAAAAACTATCGCGTTCAACCAGTGATTTGGTCACACAACATTGTGATTGAATAATATAATACCATACTTACACTAAAAAATATAAAATAAAAAAAAATGTGTTGGAGAATTAAAAATTGTTCTTACAAAATAAATATTTTACTACATTATAATACGGTACAACGTTAAACATATCAATTCAAGTTCAATCTAATGAATATTTATTAAATATTAATATAATATTGATATATAAGTTTATTAAAATTAAACATATTTTGGAATACAAAAACATAAAAAACAAATAATATACATATTAAAACGTATGTAAACCTTTAGATTAACCTAAACATGGCTGATCTCGATATTAATAATAGTAAAATAACATTAATACACATATATATTATAAAATACAAAGTCATTCATATAAAGTGAACAACAGATTCAATTTAATTTAACACTCTCACCGCCATAATTCAATGAATTAAACAAATGGATATACTACATCATCAACAGCTTCGAAGAAAATAATTATTTAATATATAATGATGGCATTTCTTCAAAAAAGTCTGTAAGGTAAATAGTTTGTAAACCAACCACAGTAAACAAATTGCATATTTCCAATACACGTACAAAGTTTTTCATTAATTACAACGTGACACTTGACCGGTACTAGTCTAATCAAGATGCAGGAAGATAAGTATAGATTGATGTAAATGTCTTAAAAATACAAAAAATATGAAATACAAAAAAAAATAAAAAATAACAACAATGTAAAAAATAAGACTAAGAGAAATAATAAATAAAATACAAATTCAATAGAAAAAGAACAACAACGTGCACATTTTAAATCTTTAAATTAAAAATTTACAAGAAGTTATAAATTAGGTACGGAAAAAAGTAATGACATTCTTAGATGCATAAGAGAAAAAAAATATTAAATTTTGCCCTGTCTCCCTATATATGTACAATATAACTTAGACTCTCACAAAAAAATAAAAAAATAAAAAACAGAACATAACCTGCACATATTAGTACAAATGTTAACACGATATGTTACAGTTGAATTACAAAATAATATTTAAAATATTACTTATGCGTTAAATAAAAAAATAGACCGAAAACATAAATGACTTTTTGATTAACTTTTTTCCTATTTTATTTTATTTTAATTTTTTTTTTGTTTGCACTGACATTTTTTTATTTAGTAATATAGTTACTTATAAAATAATAATAAAAAAAAAATTTACTTTCGAGTCAACAGATTTAAAATTCATCTGACGGTTACTATTCATTCAATAAGAATTCTGCAAAACAATCACACGATTTCATGATTTGCAGATTTTCCCGATTTACGAAGCATTGCGTTGCTTCACAATTTGTCTATTTATTTATCTTGTTCAAGGCTTTTATTTCATACATTCATTCCATCTTATTCCAAGAAGTTTGTTTCATACGTTCAACCTCAATAGAATGGTTGATATCTTCGAAAAGTTAGATCTGGAGATGAACAGCTATCGTGTATACCACGATAAGAGGAACAAGGATCACCTTGAATTCATGGAGCGATTCAAGGCCTTTATGGAGACTGTTGATATAAATGACAAAGAAAAGGTACTTCAAATTTTTCAAATTGTTTAAGTTTCTCTTTATTTTTTTTTATCTGTTAACTCGTAAATCTCTTAACTGTCCATTTTTAATTTACTTGTGTGATGTGTTAGGTTGCGCAGATGTATCGTGACCTGGATCAACAAAAGTTAGATAACCAGTGGGGTTCAGTACAATTTCTCAAAAATAATGTTTCCTGGCTAAAGGAAATTGCTGCACTACAATATATTTCGCAAGATGTGCGAGACAATTTGTGATTTAATTGAAATTGATGCTTCTAATGATTTGATTTTACCTCTTGAGAACTTTGATTATAGGAAAGAATTAAAGAAGTGCTTGGGCATCCTTGGAGAAAAGAAAGGGAGAAGGATGTTGGTGAGAAAGCAAGGAGGACAACCATCATCAAAGTGCAAGGATGTGGATGATGGGTCTATCCTACATATGAACCTCAAAAATTTCGAAGCTCAAAGGTTGAGATACAATGGCAAGGAGGATCGCTATCCTTGGCCATTTCGATGAAGGAAGATGGAAGTGAAAGAATAAGTCCGGCAAAGGACACTAAAAATAGCGCTCGATGGGAGGCAACCCATCCTTTTTATTTTCTTTCTTGTGTTTTTGGTAGATTAGTGTTTTTTGTTTTTTTAGGAGATTTGGCTTGCTACTTAATTGCTTATTCTTGGTACATGATGCTCTATGCTTTGAGATTCATATATTGTTGTGCTTAATTGTTGATATCATTATGAGTTGCCTATATTTGAGCCAAACTTTGAACTCATGCTATCATTCAAGTTTGGGGGTGTTGGTCGTTATTTGGTTCTTGCATCTCTTAGTGGTAATGTTTTGATGATTCTTATGCCCATTTGTAGGTACACTTTCTAGATGAATTGGAAAGCCATTGGAGTTGCAAGGAAATGCAAGAGCAAGAGGGAAGTGCATAAAAGCATGATGAGCCCTACATGTTTAAAGAGAGATGGAGTTTAAAGGCTTATTGGTACAACACTTCCTTTCAAACTTAGACTTGTCTAAGTTTGGGGGAGGTGTTTTTCTTACCTTAGCTTATCTTCCTTGCACTTGTATATTTTTTTGGGCTAGAATTTATCTTGAGCTTAGTAGTGGATTCATTGACATATTTTTTAGTATCATCTTGATATAGTGAGTATGCTTGAGGTTATGTACATGAGCATTTGTGCTTGAGTTGTAAGACTAGTTGGATTTTTATATAATCATGAGTAGATGTGTAGCTTGATGCTAGTTGCTTGATTAATTATGTGAAGATGAATGTGATTGAAAATTCTTGATTCATTGCTCAATTTAAGCCCGTGAGCTTTTGTGCCTTAATAATCGTACATCTTATACGGTTGATTAATCCTTTGTGAGTGCATCATTCATGATTTGTATGCTAGAACTTGCCACTTGACTTGTTGATAGTGATCTTTGTGTGATTTCATTAAAATGATAAGAGGCCATGTTGATATGATGAGTTACTTTGCCAAATACTTTCCTACCAAATACATTTGATTTCCTTAGTGAGCCATGTTGAGCCTTATGATCCTTATTCTTTGGCAAGCCAAGTGAAATTGAAACCATTTAGCCTATTTTGTATGAGCCTTTCTTGTCCTATGATTAGTTGAGCTTGAATGTTGGCTAATGATGGTGAGTTGATTGCTAAGTGTGGGAAGATGATGAGCAAAGTGATGAATGAAGCATAAAAGAAAAGAAAGGTTGTGAGAGATTGAATTGTAAAGAAAATGCATGAAAAGAAAGATTCAATTTGTGAGCTTTAAAAAGAGAAAGCTCAAGTGAATGGTGGATAGATCCTTGAAGTTCAATAGAAAGAGTGTGCTTGATGAAAGTGAAGAGATGTGTATTGTGTATGATTAGCTTTCATTCAAGTCTCTACTACTTAGTCACTCTTATCCATAAATATCCCACCTTTCCAAAGAGCCAACATTACAACCTAGAAGAAAGACCTCTTTGATTCTTGATTGATTACAAATGATTTTGATTGAGATTAAGTCTTGTGGCAAGCATATGGTGTACTTATTTGTGAATTTGATGATTGAGTGCTTTAAACCTTGATACACTTGAGTGAAGAGTGAAACACTCCATGGAAGGAGCAATGTGTTGAGTATTTGATTGAGCATTTGTTTGAGCATGATTTGTCTTGATTGCTAGTGGATAGTTGCATTGATACAAGTGATCATTGATGAGTTCAATTGTCTTATTTTTCGTCTATGATGCCATGTGACATAATTGCAATCAATTCACTCCTTTGTTCTTAGTTTCTACGTTGCTCGAGGACGAGCAACAATTCAAGTTTGGGGGTATGATTGGAGTGAATTGATACATGTTTTTAGGGCTATATTTAGTGCAAAAAGTGAGCTTAAGTGTTAGTTTTTGTGCCTAAATGTGAAAAGTATCACTCTTTTGCCTAAAAAGTATTATTTGTGAGATTTTGATGTTTTCCGTCCATTTTGCAGGTAATTCGGTGGATTTTTGCCAAACCAAGAGTACCATTAGGCTTAGAATGAAGAGACGGACATCCGGGACGAAAACAGGGGTCGGGGCCGAAGCCCCGTGTGAGAAAAATGCCCTGGACTCGAGCTCTGATCGAGGAGCAAGAGCCTCGAGTCGAGGGCTATACAGAAAAGGATCAAAATTGGAAAATGGCATGAGCCTCGACTCGAGACATGACCCTCGAGTCGAGGGCGAGGAATTTTGCAGGGGCCTCGAGTCGAGGCCTGACCCTCGACTCGAGGGGAAGGTTTTTCCAAAATTCGTATTTAAAGCAGAGCATTTCAGAGTTTTGGGAGAGGAGTTGATAGTAGCAGTTAGTAGCGGTTTTGGGGCGATTTCTCAGGCCCCAAGCCAATTTCCTTCTTAGATTAGAGTAGAAGTTAGATTTAGGATTAGATTTCCATTGATTGTTGGTAGATTAGACATAGATTAGCATTTGATCATTGTTATCCTTTCAATTCAAGCTTGTAATTCCTTTGGAGATTGGTGTTGAAGACTCAAGCATTCCTATTTTTGTTGATTGAAGATCATTTGGTGATGTTTTTCCTCTCTTGTCTCTTTATTTTCTTAATTGTTGTGAATTGCTTTATGTTTGTTCAATTCTATCTTCTCCCCATGGGTATTGTTTGTGGTACCATGGGCTAAATCTCTCTTGTGCTTGGGTTAATTGAAATTTATGATGAATTGATTGATGATGCTATAATTGTTGATGATTGGAGATTAATTGAGTAGATTGCTTACTAATTGTGATTCTCATTTGTGCTTCATGCATAATTATCTCTTTAGATTAGTATTCGATCACCCTAGCTATAGACGAGAGTTGCGCTAACGTGATCCTAGATTAATCGGGTGATAATTGTGTATGAATGTGTGGATTGGGTGCTTCGGAATCAAGAGATTAGTTGCACTAAGGATACTCACATTAGTTTTCTACCTAATTGTGATTCTTAATTGTGCTTTGTGTGAAATTGTCTCTTTTGATTAATGGTTGATCACCCTAGCAATAGGCGAGAGTTGAGCTAACGTGATTAGGTGTTAATCGAGTTTCAATTTTGCATGATTGTATGAATTGGGGACTTCTACATTGAGAGATGGGAAGAACTAAGGATACTCACATTAGGCATTGAGATATTAATGGAGTGATTAATTCATGATGGTTTTTGCTTTCTATCTTAATTGATTGGCAATTTGATTCAATTGTAGCTTGTTAATTGATGATTCATTGATGGATGTTAATCCTAGCACCTCTATCCCACCATTTAGTGTTGTTTTTGTTATCGCATTCTAAGTGTTCGATCTATTGCTTGCTCCTTGTTGTTTGTATTTTTGCTTGTGTTTTTGTTGTTTTTGTTCCAAACCATTGTTGCAACTCTAGTCACTAAGAACTTGTATTTCTAGGACCTCATGTGCATACTTTTTCCCTTGGGTTCGATATTTTGTTGATTGGTCTTAATAACTCTTACACTATACACTCCAATCATACCCCCCGTGTACACACACAATCAAAAACCATATATACATTAAAAAAACCGTATAATCGAGAATAATAATGGAATAAAAAATATTATGTATCCTAATTACATTACAATGCAACATCAAAGATTAAGTACATTAACTCTACCACGAGAAAAAAAAAATTGCATGCATAACCTGAAAAAAAACAGTAAATAAAAAATAGTTGAATAATATATAAGTTTGTACAGTGAAAAATATGAGTACAGTCAAACTACAATATAAAAAAAAGATAACCCCAGAAATAATGTTAAATGAGTTAAATAATAAAATATTACATCATCAACAAAACTTATAAACTGATCACAATGAAGATGCATACTTTCCAATGAACGAGAAACCTTTTCATTAAATACGACGTGACAAATGGGCCGGCGCAAAATCCATTCACAAAAAAAAAAAAAAAAAACGTAAAAAAAGTTGACATCTACATCTTAAAAGTATAAAAAATACTAAACACAATTGTTTCCATTGAATGACAGAAATATATTTAAAAATTATTCCGATTTACAAAAGTTAGATTAATGAATAATAGAACTATATAAAAAAACTACAGTCCGCAGAACATTCACACAAACACAATTATAAAACAATACTTATCTATTAAATAACCGTTATAACCACAAGTAAGAAAACTAGAAAAAAAATGTCCACACAAGCAACATTGGAGCAAAACTAACCGTTATCATAAAATAATCGTTAAACTAGACTTGTATAACGTTCATATTTCCTTCACAAACACTACCCATATAAATAGCACATATACGTGGGAGAATTCAGCCAACACCCACATAAAAAAGGCCAAAAAAAGGGAAAAAAAAATTAACACCCCCCCATAGCAACACAAAATCACAAATAAACAGAACACTCCAAACATGTCTTCGTCAAGCAACTACTTGTCCACCTTAAATTATCTACGTTACAAAAAATCCTTCTGTAAACGATGTGGAAGTGTGTGTTTGATAAAGCTAAGTGAAACAAATAGCAATCCAGGGCGGTTGTATTACCACTGCAAAGAGCATGGTTGGTCGCACTGACACAATGCAGAAGAAATCAACAGCCCATCAACACAAGAGAACGATGTTCAACAAGGATCTACAAGAAGAGGTACACATCTCTACGAGATAAGGCTTCAAACACTGGTATTGGGTAACATTCTGACCATATGTGTAGTAATGATGATATGTAACAGCATAATAATATCATTCAAATATTGATATTCCCCCTGATACGACTAGAGATATACTATAACGAGAAAAGCAAGAAAACAATTCCAGAACATATCAGTTGACAACAAACCTATTATAATATTAATTTCAAACTATACCACAAGTTGTCCAGAACAAAATATGGCAAAAGAGCATGATCTTATTTTTTGGAATACTCACCAAAAGACTTGTTCCTGCTATTCTTGGGCCTTCCAGGTCTTCGTTTCAATTGCGGGGGGAGTATTCTCTCAGACATACACACTTTCATATTCAATCTCTCAGTACCAGGGATGGGATGAATCTCATACATGTATGATTGGCGATATATAACTAACAAGAAGAATTTATCAACGTAATCAGATATATCTAAACCAAGATGGTGAACAACACCAGCAGCATGGAAACACGGGAACCCATTAATCTGTCAACACGAACACGTGCATGTTTTCTCATCGAGCCGAACACACACAGATGGATAGGATTCGACCTCAAATTCAACAATACTAAACTGCTTAATCTTCAACGACCTACACAAATCAACACCATATGACCATTGACCATCTTTGACAGGACACAAAATGGAACTCCAACGTTTGCTCTCTGTCCTTCGCTTGAAATGTAACACACTTATCTTTAAAAAAAAAACTATCAGCAAACATACTCTAATTAATCAAATTTCACCTAAAAACAAAATTGCATATACATAAAAAACGCTGACAGCATATATTTTTCAAATAACCTGTACGTATATAATCAATCATGTGCGTGATTGGCAAACCCTCGCATTCTTGATCCAATTATTAAACGATTCTGCTGCATTAGAAGTCATCTCACCGTATCGTTTTACATCCGGAGAGAATGCAATAGCCCATTTTTCAAAGGGTAATTCAGATAGTCATTCATCCACCCGAGTGCCGCTAAACTCCCTAAATATGGCCAGTTTATCTTGGAAAATACGCATGTTGGGTGCATACGCACAATCCCTAAAAAGATCTACAATTTAAATCCTCTTAGTGTTTTTGCGAAAACCAGGAAACCTACCTTTCAAGTTCAACATTAAGTGGAATAAACAAAAAACATGAACATGCCTATCAAATACAATAGGAAATGCAGACATGAGTCCACAATTCCTATCCGAAATAAAAATTAGTTGTTCATCATGTCGGCAATGATCACGTATCTTTGACAAAAACCAGGACCAATTCTCAGTGTTTTCCACTGAAACCACGGCCATTGCAACCGGAAACAAACCTACAAACAAAAAAAAATAAAAAAAAATTGTATCACAGAACAAAACAAGGACCCCAACAAGACAAAACCAGCTATGCAATTATAAAACAAACTGCAAAACTATTACCATCATTACCATCCTTTGCAGTCGCTGTTAGAAGTGTACCTTTAGATCATGAACGTACCATCTATAAACAGCAATGGGCGACAGTATCTAAACCCATCAAGGCAAGATTTAAATGCGAAAAACACACGTTCAAAATGTTTTGTTTCCTTATTAACATCAATCTCAGCAATACTGCCTACAAAACATAAAACAGAAAATTCATTACTGCAAGCAAAACATATAATTTACAAAACAAATAATGCATAACCTGCAATTTTAAATCAAAGTTGATCAACAAAAAAACAAAAGAAAAAAATAGAACACCAAATACAATATGAACCTGGATTCGTTCGTTGAACTGCAGCACAGTAGCAACGTAGTTGATCATACGACTCTGAATAACATCCATACAGCTGATCCCTAGCACGTTCTATTGTACGCCAAGCTTTGTAATATGGAATACGGATTCCATAATGAATACGCATATGTTCAACAATATCCTTCACCCGAATTTTGTTGTTTCCTTTGACTTCCTCTTCAACTAGTTTACCTAAAATTTTAGGCACAACCTCCTATTCTTGCTAGCCAAAAACTTGCTGCTACACTTATGAGAGACATTTAATTTATATATCTCAAATGATTCAGCTACAACTGACCTCTTAACCTTCACAAACCAATTGCAGTCACAATTATTTCTCTCTGCACAAACAGCGTGGATATATTCACGGTCGTTCCGAACATACTTAAAATCAAACCGTTGGCATAAGACATATTTTATAAGCTGACCCCTAAAATGTTCTGCACCACCAGAAAAAACAGAACCCACACCGCCATCAAATATATCTCCCCACCAATCAGAGAGCAAAGGGGTTTTCTCAACCGCTGGACAAATATCATATGTTGGACTACAGAACGTAACAGAGCATTCTGTCTCTGTACAACCATGCATTGAATGACGGTGATCAGACGGATTGGTATCAACTGCCGGATATGAAGGCAGTGGACAAAAATTAGAATTGTGATCAACAGTTTCAACAAAGGTTGAATACCAGTTACCGCTACTCATCGAATTAGTTTTGTGCGACGCATCAACACTACCACGTTCATTTTGCTTTAAAGACACATCAACTACTACCAATCTTTCACAAATGTGAGAACACAGTGATAACAAATTCAACATATCAGAATCAGATCCTAGCACACAGTTAGATATGGATCCTACAGAATATCGAAAGTGAAACCTACCAACACACAACTCTGGCCACATATCAATCACTTGATCAGATAAATCATCAAACGACATACGAGAATCAGCCAAGATTATCTTACACTCTCCATTAAACTGAACTGTCAGTATAACATTACAACCAGAACTCATTATACATGCGGGACAAGAAAATAATTCCTTCAAAGATAAACGAACAATTACAGATACAACAAATCAGGTGAACATAAATAGAGAATGAAGAATACATTATGATTTCAAAATTTAAAATTTAAAATTTGAAATTTGAAACAAGAAAAAAAAAAGAAAATTAAAACAACGAATTACCGGCGCTGAACAGTAATCGTGCTGGAGAAGCTACGCCAAACAGTGTATGACCAGTAGTCGTGATGGAGAAGTTAAACCAAATGTCCGTTGCTTCATCGAAAAGGGGATTATAGCAGATTGTCAGACGAGGGTTATTAAAGTCAGATCACTCCTAACTTTTGTATGTGGCTGTAATTAGGTACAGTATTTGTATGAATTTACTATTCTCTTAGTTAATTTGTACTACACTGTAATAATTTCTTTTTAAATTAAAGATTGATTTGATCGATCGGATATCCGATCGTCACCATATCTAGGTTTGAATTTTTTTTCATCATTTATATATATATATATATATATATATATATTCAGATATGAAACTTTGAATGCTCGAGGTATTAAGGAAAGATCTCCTTCAATATTCAGTTTGAAAATTCCCGATATTATGACATTTAATTTGACATTTTACTTTTGTATATTGTTGTAAACTTCTTTTGTAATCAATTTTAAGGAATACAATTCATACAATATTCAGAAAGCATGCATATATTTAATTTACGTTCAAAATTTTGAAATTTTAAATCTGATTGTTCAATTTGTATTCAGATATTTTGAAAGTGTATATTTAAGTTATTTGATTATATATACAGATGAGGTAATTATGTTTTATGTGTTATATATACATTAACTGAATTTTAATTATCTTATAATATATAAAAGCAGCTCACATTCCACATTTAATTAGGTTTTGGCGTCATTTCACCTGGTCCGTTGATCGAATATTTTCTGATTCATCATAGTCATCCACATGGTCAAACATTTAATTTAGGTAGCAGACATGCACAATTAATAGGACGTATATCTTTCTAATTTATCCCTCATTTTCAGCCTCACCCTCCACTATAAATTATTGAGTTTTTTTTGTTCATTTTCATCACAATTACACCACCACCATCATCCATATGTTACGTTGCTCCGGCGAGAAAAGTGGAGGAGCCACTCGAACCGAAGTTACGAGCACTAATTAAATGAAGAATGCATTCACGGAATCGGAAGAAAAACAGTGGTGGTTGATCAACGACTATTCATTTGTAATTTTTTTATTTTATTGCTTCGATAGTGATCTAATGTAAATTATTGAGATTTTTGAATGGTCATATTTTTTGTAGTTGTACATTAAACAAAGAGTGTTGGATTACCCTTTTTTTTAAAAAAAATAAACTCTTAGGTATGTATTTAACCGTATCAGATACCAAGTACATGAGTCCAACCAAAATACTTATATATGACCTTGACACACATGAATAGTTTCTCAAGAGGTAATACAAAATCAAGATCAATTTTTCAATTCAATATGTATGAACTCTCGAATTCATTAATCATTTAAATTTTATTAAATTCCTTTTTTTATCATAGTTATAAATTAATTACTATTCACTTATTATTAACAAAAATTAAGAAATTAATTTGACAATTGTGTATTACTATAAATCTCTTGTTTTGACTTTTGATTTGACTTTTTTCTACTCTTACTTACTACGTAATTTATTTCTGGTTTTATGCAAATGAAATATTAAATATTGGAAGAGAATCAATTGAGGAGGGAAGAACATCCTCAATGGAAGCGCAATCTAATTATGAGAAACAGTGTGAGGAAATTAATTTGATAATTGTGTGTTACTATAAATAATTAAACATTATACTTATAATTTGACAATATTCAATTAATAGGAATTGATTTAATTAGTATTATTAAATAAAATTTAATGTCATATTTAAATTTTGAGAAAATTTTATCATATATTATGTATGATTAATTTATGAATATTTGGGTTATGATTATAAATGAAAGAACTGTGACTGCATTGCCACGATTAAAATTTACAATATACATAATTAGTATTATTTTTTTATATGTTACATGAATAGAGGTATGTATACTATATTTTATGAGAAAAGGACTGCAACTTATATTTAATATGTTACATGAATAGAGGTATGTATACTATATTTTATGAGAAAAGGACTGCAGCTTATATTTAAAACACAAAGATGAAATTTTCAAATATTTTAATAAGTATAATACAATAATTTTTCTTGCTACAACGATTCAAGTGTATTTTACAGCAAATAACTTTTAAGTTTTAACAATTATATGTAACAATGTCTCACTACTCAATCTTTATGAATAAGGTTTATAACTTTTCAATTCACCATTAAAAAATGGTTCTAATGAAAATTGATTAATTTCATACATTAACAATACACAAAATTAGTATTATATTTAAATATTACATTATTAGAAATATGTATATTATATTTTTTGAAAAAAAAGACTATAACTTATATTTGAACATAGAAAAATTAATTAATTTTTGCAAATAGAAACAACTATGTGAAAAATATCAAGGCTAAAATAATTTAATAATATAAAAATTGAGAAACATAATACACTAATATATTAATATATTACTAACACAATTAAAAGTCATTATGGTTAATGAAAATCATTAATATATCTTAATAAATTTTTGAAACAACACTAATTCATCAATATGGTATACTTTATCAAATTTAAAATAAGAAATTTTGACCTTACTCTATGAATTAACTTAAATGAATCATATATATGCCTTGATATTTGTTTTGAAATATGCATATGTGATATCATTGTTAATTATTTTGAGTGATTTGGGCATACTTAATCAATTGCTTTGACCATAATTTTTCAATAGTAACATCCCGTGTCTAATTATAATTTTCACTTAATTAATTGATTTTTTTTTCAAGAGTAGCATCCCATAATTAATTGTATTTTACCTGTTTTTTTAGTCTATTATCCTTTTGAAAAAGTAATTGATAGAATTTTATTTAAAAGGAAAAATAAATCAAAATCAAATCTCATAATTATGTAAATTTACGATTTATCTTCACTTTTGTGATATCATTTTTAGAAAGAGAATCAATTATAAGAAAAAATATACCCAGACATAAATTATGTGTAATTTACTTCTTAACATAAAGTCATGGACAAACAGTATGGCTCTAAATTGGTAAATCAACTAATTGATAGAAGAATTTTTTATTCTGATTAATTGGAATATTTATAGTAGTATATGTATGATTATCTCAAAATGTAGTATCATTCTTAATTATTAAACTCTTAATTGTTCATTTGTCTAAATATTAAGTTTATCTAATGACTATAAATAGTATAACACAAGAACTTATTTCAATACAATCATATCTTACTTCAATATCTAAGTTTTCATAATGATAACAAAGAAGGAAACAAATATTAATACACTAATTTTCGGTACTAAATTTATTGTCCCATAACTTTGATGGTTGATTTCCTATTTGAAATCTTTGACCAAAAATAAAGTATTTAAATTTAGAATGGAATATTAATGTATTCAATATAAATAAATTATATAATTCAAGTCGAGCTAACTTGAAAATTAAGGCACCGTTCCAATAAAAAAAAATAATTAAGAAAATTATGATATTGAAATTTGGTTCTATTTCTTTTTTATGAAATCCTGCATTATCATATTGTTATTTATAATACTTATGTTTGAGATATATTGATTTACTACAAGAACGTAAAGTTCGCTAGGTCTCTCATTCTTCTGTTACTTTTACATGTGAGTTTCTTATTTTGTTTTTATTGTATAATATTATTATAGGTTCATTTGCTTATTATATTTTTGATGAAAACGTAGAGTTTTAGAAAAATCATGTATGTCCCCTAATTTATGTAGAGTTTTATGAAGTAATTATGCATAGATTAATGCTACGAACTGTTGAATTTTTTTCGGTTCTAAGTTAATGTCTTTTTTCCAAATATATATAGTTTGTTGAATTTCTTTAACCCTCTTTATGAATATTATATTTTATTGTATCATGAAAGACTTAAGATTAAGGATTTCTTTTTTCTCTTTTTCTGATGTAGAAGTTATAGTACTTCTTTTACACCCTTGGTAAAATATTTTTTTTTCGTTAAAATTGAACTTCCGTATCTAAAACTAATAAATGCACACATTCTTTAACGATTTTTCTTATTATTAATTGCACATATTCTTTTAAGATTTTTCTTAGATAATTGTATGCATATTAGAATTGTTTTTCTTTGATTTGATTAGAAAGACACTGTCCTTTTTTTATCGATATATGCATGTTAGTAATAAGTTTGTGTTTAAATTTTTGCATGCCTTTTTTGGCAATATTTATGACATTCTCAATCATTTATGTATAAACTTTAAATTTAAGGAATAATAAATTGAGTGATATTTTAATTTGAATGTGGTTTGTAATATGATGAACTTTATTTATGTAAAATAGTAAATTATATACATTACTATTTTTATATTAATTTTTTTAATAGGTTGTTTATTATTGGATTTGTTGTACAATAGTAGAACAGGTAGCAGTGCTGGTGAATTGGTTTTGATACCAAGGCTATCATTAACTCCTTCGGATGCAAGGCTGCCCTTTAAATTTCAGTGCATATAGTTTCCATTAATTATACCATATGCTATGTCAATCAATAAAAGTTAAGGACAAACATTCTGTCACGTCGGATTATTTTTTAAGAAATCGGTGTTCAGTCATGGTCAACTGTATGTTGCAATTTCGAGAGTTACTAATCGAGGTGGTTTGAAGATTTTATTGTGTAACAGTAATGATAATAGTTTTAATAAGAGAAAGAATATCGTATTCAGTGAGGTTTTTAGAAACCTTTAACTTTTGGGATATTTGTTAAATAAAAATTTTATTATCCACAAAATTTATGTTTGTTTTATGATTTATTGATTTTTCACACACTAATTATTGTATTATTGATTAAAATTTATAATAAAATATTAATACTATTGAAAATACAAAACAAATTATTCATTAGACAACCGTGCGAAGCACGGTTACGGGACAATACTAGTGAATCATATATATGCCTTGAGATTTATTTTGATATATGTATATGTGATATAATTGTTAATTATTTTGAGTGATTTGAATATACTTCATCAATTGCTCTGGCCACAATTTTTCAATAGTAGCATCCCGTGTCTAATGATAATTTTTACTTAGTTAATTGATTTTTTTCAAGAGTAGCTGTTAGATCAGAAGGAGTTTTGATGAGTTAAAAGTATATAGATTAGAGTCAACTCATGTAAGTAAGATGACTAACTGAACATGTATAGAACAGCTGGTGTAATGAATTCTAGTGCTAGGCTGTTCAGACTAGGTAGAGCTAGAATAGTCAACTGAGGTTATGAAGGAAGAGGTCGTTTGAAGACAATCTTGATAAAGTCATCTGCTGGAGACGATAATCATGACGAGGTTGAGACCAGCTGAGTAGAATAATAAAGGCGAGTCTTCACCAAGTCAGCTGCAGACAACTAGACCAAGATCATCTGAAGTCAAGACAGTTTTCAAGAATAAGTTTGTTGAACGGTTTTTAGTTTGTTACAACAAACTAACCGTTTCTCAGGCCTATAAATAAGTTTAGGCACCGTTCTAAATATAATAATCAACACTCTTACTCACAATACTCACGAATTTTTCAAGAGCACTCAAAAAGTTTTCAAAGTAATTCTTCATAAGTTTCTAAGTGTTTGTAGAACACTTAATTGTATCTTCAAAGTTTATGCACTGTAATCTTCAAGTTTCTAGAGAGTTAGGCAGATTGAAGATAGGATTGAAGAGAAGCATCTTCATATCTCTATAATTGTAACTTTGTAAGTAAGCAAGGTAGTAAGTAAGTCGAGGCCCTTCTTCAAGTTGAATAAGGAGAGTGGATGTAGGATCTGTTTGATCCGAACCACTATAATTCCTGGTGTTCTTTACTTCTTGTTTTACTTACTTATTATTCATCAACTATTCAAACAAATTCATTTCAGATTCTTATTCAGATTGCTTTTTGATCCTTAAAAGATTGAGTTAAAACTTGTTTCCGCTGCTTGGCTTTGATTCTTTGAATAGGTAATCTGGTCTTCAAAAAGATTTGAAAATCTATTCAAACCCCCCCCCCCCTCTAGATTTTCACTAGAAGGTGATCTAAGCTCTTCTTAATCACTCAATCCGTGGGCCAACAGTAGCATCCCGTAATTAATTGTATTTTACTAGTTTTTTTAGTCTACTATCCATTTGAAAAAGTAATTGATAGAATTTTATTTAAAAGGAAAAACAAATCAAAATTAAATCTCATAATTATCTAAATTTACGATTTAGCTTGACTTTTTGTGATACCATTTTTAGAAAGAAAATCAATTGTAAGAAAAAATATACCCAGACAGAAATTATGTGTAATTTCACTACAAGAAAAACACTGAAAGACATCGGCTTTTAACCGTTGTCTTTCCAGAAAAAAAGACGTTGTAGTAGCCAACGTTGTAAAAAGTGGGCGCTGAAAGACAACGGTTTTAAACCGTTGTCTTTCCAATTCTTTTACAACGGTTACAGACGTTGTCTTTACTTCAAAAAACCGTTGTAGTAGGCAACAAAATTATCTAATTCCGCTGATAGACTGACACGACCACCTTTTTGAAAACCCAACTAGAAATACTAATTTCACAAGAAGAGTGAGTTGTGAATAATTTTACAAGAAATGACTCGTGCGCACGTGCGACTTTTTTTTTTTTATGCCTTAACAGAAAGACAATGAACACTTCTTAACGTGACAAAAAGGATTCTTAACATCATATACAAAATTTTATAAAATGCGCGCCCACGGTTTGACCCAACAGGTCGTCATCTATGTACACAGCCACTCAAACCCCGCAGGAGCTGCATAGCTTCTCCAGTAGAACCACAACGTCACAAATCATCAAATTACCTACAATGCATAAATTGAGTGAGATATAAATCTCAGTAAGCAGAAATTATGCATGATGCGATGTTTAGTTCGAAAATCTCCCAATGCACAAAGCACTCTCATTAAAATCATCAATTTATTTATTTATTAAAACACTCGATAGGGCTACTGACTCACTACTATGAACCGACATGAGCTCAATATAAACATATCATATGAGACGGTGGCCCACTCTAGGTAGCATACGCCAGGTTCTCCCTGGTCGCCTTAACTCCAAGGTCGCCCCTTCCGCTGACGGTGGCCCACACTAGGTAGCATACGCCAGTTTCCCTCTGGTCGCCTGAACTCCTAGGTCGCCCCTTCCGTTGTCACGCATCATCATACACGACGGTGGCCTACTCTAGGTAGCATACGCCAGGTTCTCCCTGCTCGCCTTAACTCCTAGGTCGCCCCTTCCGCTGACGGTGGCCCACACTAGGTAGCATACGCTAGTTTCCCTCTGGTCGCCTTAACTCCTAGGTCGCCCCTTCCGTTCTCACTTTGAAATCCCCTAATTCATTTCTAATCACATACCTAATTCATTTCTAATCGTTCTCGCCTAATTCATTTCTAATCACCCACCTAATTCATTTCTACTTGCTTAATTCATTTCTACTCACAACTCACCAATTCAATCACCCTATTCATTTCTATAATAATCACAGAACTCAGGAGTTCGTTTCACAATAATCATGGAACTCACAGGTTCATTCAGCAATAATTGAACTCACAGGTTCAATCCAACAACAACTTCACTCGTAGGTTCAATTCAATAATAATTGAACTCACAGGTTCATTTCAACAACAATTGCACTCACAGGTTCAATTCAACAATAATTGAACTCACCGGTCCAATTCATGAAAATCACTGAACTCACGGATTCAGTCCACATCAATTATTGACCTCACAGGCTCTTTTCACGATAAATAACAATATCAAATATCAAAATTCGTATAATATCCACATATCACCGATTAAACGTAAACAAATTCACAAATTACTCCATTTATGCATTGTAGTCACAAATAAATTTCTACTTACCTTAAGTCCGCAAACCGTTAATAAATCAAACCCTAAACCTTTTTTATCGTCTTTCACTATGAAATAAGAACAATTATTAATAATTTGAGGATAGAGTTTTGTTATACTCATCACGAGCTTCAAAATGATATAAAATTTATCGATTGACGGAAGTCGAATACTTACCAAATTAATACTTCTCTCTCTCTCTCCCTCCCTCTCTCCCTTTACTCTCTCTCTCTCGCGTGTATATGGCGATGAGGCTGACCCTTTCTAATTGAAATGGGTTAATAAGTCACCTCCCACCGCCTTACCTTCCTTAATGGGTAAGTTTCATATTTTTTTATTATTATTATTATTATTTATCTTTATCTACACCTATTTATTTATGAAGGTGTGCGCTAACATCAAACAACATATTTTACACTTAAGTCACGCACCCATACATATATATATACAAACTACAATTTTATTATATATATAATTAATAGAAACAATTAGTATTATAATTAATTCAATTAATACCACTAATAATTATATAATTTGTATTAGTACTCAAAAACCATTAAAACCCCAATCACTCATAAATTAATTTTCTCACCACTAAATATATAAAGACATATATAATTAATTAATTCAATATTTAAAAGCACAATAAAATAATGCAAGATAAAATAATTCAAAATCACAAGTAGCATGTAATTAATAAAATGCACTCAATGCATGAAATATATTGATTAATGAGTAATGAGAAGCTCGAGTATCACAATTATAATTAATTTTCACGTTAACGCTAGAGGTAGTAACAATTGAGTAGTACAAAAAGAACTAAATAAAATCTTATAATAAAGTTAATTACTATCTCACCACTAAATGATTAAAAATATATATTTAATACAATATTTAAAACAAGATAAAATAGTATCAGATTACAAGTAGCACACAAATAAATAATTGTATGAAGTATATTGACTTATGAGTAGTTGACACTTAATTTATTTATATTACTTTAGGCTCAACAATTTAGGTAGAAGTTTATTACTACTACTTCAATAAAATATCATATATTTAAAACTTAAGGAGTAAAATGAAAAGAATTATAAATAAATAATGTGTCACTCATATAAGTTAATAAAATGAGTAAATTTTATTGGTAAATAACTAATGAGAGATACGGATATCACATCCTTCCCTCCTTATAAAAATTTCGTCCTCGAAATTTAATGTGATACAAAACCTTATTCTTGTCTATTTGATAAAAGAATAGTCCTTTTATCTTAATTACCTGAATGACTATTTAATTTTTATGTTTACATGTTTTAACCTTTAGAGATTTATATCTTGCCAATATAATTTATTTATAACTTCTAAAGAGAAATTTATTTACTTCTACACAAAAGAGTATCAAAATGGAATAAAGATTATATAATTATCTCTAAAAACTCACTCAACATTAGACCAGTGTGCAATACATAATATTTTATTTGTCCATTCCACAAGAATAAATGAAACCAATATACAGTGACAACATCACCATGCAAATCAACATTTATGTTTCTTATCAAGCCAAATTATATATTCCTATGGTGTATCGTCCTCATCAATATCTCTACAGTTCATTTATGCACATTATTTATTTTTATATGAGCATCATGTGACCTTAAACTATTTCTCTCATATATTTCATTTTCTAAGCTATCAAGTATTTTCGTTACATAACATGTCTCTTATGTAACATATAAATTTTGAATAGTCTAGAAAATTTAATTTTGATGTATCTACGCATTACATTGTCAGTAACATATATTCCCTTCTCCAATATTTTATCAAAACACATTTCAACAATCTTGATTTATCTTCTTTCTTTATATAATGCATGACAGACAAAACATAATTCATTTTTGTAACAAATGATGTGAGCTAAGAAGATATCATATTGAAATAACAAACAAGATCATGATACGGAAAATTATATACCAGACAATAGCGTTCTTCAGATAATACAAATATTTGCAAAAAGGACAAAGATCATGGACACAAAAATTTCAAGTGACCTATAAATATTTTATGCTGAACACATGTCATATATTATTACAATAAATTAGAAGTTTAGTTCCCTTATAAAAGAAACAAAACCCAAAAGAGTTATTCATACACAAAACTGTGCTCATTTTAGTAAGGCCTGTCATGTGGATTGTGCCCTAAAACAATTTAAAAAGTTCATCTCCTATTTTTATTTAAGCATCTTTAGAAATGGTGATCAACTAGTTCTTAGTATTTATTCATCATACCCTTATTTCTACACTCATTATTTTCATTTCAGGACTTTAAATATATAATTTCTCATCTATATTGGCTCATCCTTTGAGATTGTTCTAGGTATGCCCTCACAGGATGACATCTCATTGTAATGTTGTAAGATAAGTATCTCAAGATTGAATATGTCTACATCTCACGAGTTTATTTAGTTGTTATCTTCACATGTCTTACTCTAAACTCTTTGGTAGATTCTAGAGGAGCAAATGTGGTGTAATACCCTGTGTTGCCTCTTCATTTACATACTTGTCGATATATAAAAAAATGAACAATGTAATGATACATGTAAAATTAAACCAAATGACAACAACAAATTTAACTTTAGATCATACAAATATTTTCAACATAGATCATTTATGAGGTAATAACACAATAACATAGCAAATACATAGAATAGCATAAACATAAAGCGATCGATTCTAAATAACAAAAAAAACGAATCACAATTGTTTTAACGCAGTAACGTAAAATAAATAAAAAAAAATTCATATTTACTTACTTTAATTCAATCATATTTTTTTTTCTTTTCAGGTCATCATGTAATTCACTTCAGTATCACTAGTCTTTGTATCATCAGGGTGTTACTGCAAATTAACTCTACCTATCATGTAACATATGCATGTGAAATAACTCATCTAACGGAAACCTAAACTCCCAAAACCATAACTACTACACACGTACTGTGCACCGATACACATGCACGATCACACATGCTCACGAGCACACGCTGCTGCAGTCAGCGGCTCAGCGGCGGCGATCGAACAATAGCATCTTAGCCACAATAACATTATGCAGGAGTAAGATAGTTGGAGTCAATCTATAATATTTCTTATGTATTCTGTTCAGTCGAACAAAGTCATATATATAGTTCTCTATCTATAATTAATCTCAAATTTCATCATATGATCATTATTTCTCTTTTCTATTCTGGATGCAAAATAAAATATTTCAGTGACTTGTCAATATTAAATGTGTTATGAACGAAAGTAGAGCTTCTTCTAATAGTCCAGAAAAGTTTCTAAGACATCTTTTTATAATCCATAAGACATTCGAAATTACATAATCTAAAGATTAGTAATCATTTCATTATGCATTTTTTTTTCATGTATTGATCCTATACCATTAAATTCTAATGTTACTAAATACTATCCCGTCCGAGGGTAAACTAAACAACATCATTATTTTTATTACCTAAAATCACGAGTCTTCCAAACACTAGTGTCTCATATCTACTAAAATATCATTCACTTAATCTAACAATAACATTGTTATGCTAACAGCAAAAATAACACATGAGAATTTAAACATCATTTAATTCATATAATGAGAATATACATTGCTTCACATAACATACAACTTACTGGCATAGCTGGGCTCCCCAAGTTTAGAGTTCGTGTACATAGACAGTCTACAGGACTCAAACCGTGCTCTGATACCACTCTGACACGACCACCTTTTTGACAACCCAACTAGAAATACTAATTTCACAAGAAGAGTGAGATGTGAATAATTTTACAAGAAATGACTCGTGCGCACGTGCGACTTTTTTTTTTTTATGCCTTAACAGAAAGACAATGAACACTTCTTAACGTGACAAAAAGGATTCTTAACATCATATACAAAATTTTATAAAATGCGCGCCCACGGTTTGACCCAACAAGTCATCATCTATGTACACAACCACTCAAACCCCGCAGGAGCTGCACAGCTTCTCCAGTAGAACCATAACGTCACAAATCATCAAATTACCTACAATGCATAAACTGAGTGAGATATAAATCTCAGTAAGCAGAAATTATGCATGATGCGATGTTTAGTTCGAAAATCTCCCAATGCACAAAGCACTCTCATTAAAATCATCAATTTATTTATTTATTAAAACACTCGATAGGGCTACTGACTCACTACTATGCACCGACATGAGCTCAATATAAACATATCATATGAGACAGTGGCCCGCTCTAGGTAGCATACGCCAGGTTCTCCCTGGTCGCCTTAACTCCTAGGTCGCCCCTTCCGCTGACGGTGACCCACACTAGGTAGCATACGCTAGTTTCCCTCTGGTCGCCTGAACTCCTAGGTCGCCCCTTCCGTTGTCACGCATCATCATACACGACGGTGGCCTACTCTAGGTAGCATACGCCAGGTTCTCCCTGGTCGCCTTAACTCCTAGGTCGCCCCTTCCGCTGACGGTGGCCCACACTAGGTAGCATACGCCAGTTTCCCTCTGGTCGCCTTAACTCCTAGGTCGCCCCTTCCGTTCTCACTTTGAAATCCCCTAATTCATTTCTAATCACATACCTAATTCATTTCTAATCGTTCTCGCCTAATTCATTTCTAATCACCCACCTAATTTATTTCTACTTGCTTAATTCATTTCTACTCACAACTCACCAATTCAATCACCCTATTCATTTCTATAATAATCACAGAACTCAGGAGTTCGTTTCACAATAATCATGGAACTCACAGGTTCATTCAGCAATAATTGAACTCACAGGTTCAATCCAACAACAACTGCACTCGTAGGTTCAATTCAATAATAATTGAACTCACAGGTTCAATTCAACAACAATTGCACTCACAGGTTCAATTCAACAATAATTGAACTCACCGGTCCAATTCATGAAAATCACTGTACTCACGGATTCAGTCCACATCAATTATTGAGCTCACAGGCTCTTTTCACGATAAATAACAATATCAAATATCAAAATTCGTATAATATCCACATATCACCGATTAAACGTAAACAAATTCACAAATTACTCCATTTATGCATTGTAGTCACAAATAAATTTCTACTTACCTCAAGTCCGCAAACCGTTGATAAATCAAACCCTAAACCCTTTTTATCGTCTTTCACTACCAAATAAGAACAATTATTAATAATTTGAGGATAGAGTTTTGTTATACTCATCACGAGCTTCAAAATGATATACAATTTATCGATTGACGGAAGTCGAATACTTACCAAATTAATACTTCTCCCTCTCTCTCCCTCCCTCTCTCCCCTTTCTCTCTCTCTCTCTCGCGTGTATATGGCGATGAGGCTGACCCTTTCTAATTGAAATGGGTTAATAAGTCACCTCCCACCGCCTTACCTTCCTTAATGGGTAAGTTTCATTTTTTATTATTATTATTATTATTATTATTATTATTATTTATCTTTATCTACACCTATTTTTTTATGAAGGTGTGCGCTAACATCAAACAACATATTTTACACTTAAGTCACGCACCCATACATATATATGTATACACACTACAATTTTATTATATATATAATTAATAGAAACAATTAGTATTATAATTAATTCAATTAATACCACTAATAATTATATAATTTGTATTAGTACTCAAACACCATTAAAACCCCAATCACTCATAAATTAATTTTCTCACCACTAAATATATAAAGACTGTAGCGCCCCGGTGGCGCCACCTTGAAGAAAGTACATTTAGGCAAGAATGATCAAAAGATTTTAATTTAAAGGGGGTCAAGCGGAAGATGACATCATAAAAACACGAGTAATTTTTTTTTAAACAAATCAAATTATTTAAGTGTCTAATTGTGCTTGTGCCTAACTCGTGTCTTACCCACATTTCTAAGTCAAACACTTACTTAATTAGATATTTGTAAAAATAGATCATCAAGCGTGTGAGAAAAGTCATAACTAGTTTAACATAATAAAATATAATATAATAGACGTACGCTAGTCATGAATGCATAACATATTAAAACAAACGAACATAACTCCCTAGTAGTTTGAAAGGGGCTCGACCACGGAACCTAGTAATCCATACATAAATTTAAAAGCTTAAACCATAACATAAGTCCTACTAGTACTAGCTTCAATTCTTACGAAACTTAGTTTGTGGTAAATTTATTTAGAGAGAGTCTACACAGCCGATCACACGTCCACCTCATCGTCAACAGGACCTGAAAAATTTAAAGTAATATCATGAGTCTTCCCCCGGAGGAGAAGCCCAGTGGGATAACATTTAATATACAATTGCATTAAAAAGACTAATAAGCATGTCAACCGAGTACACGTCAGGCCCGTAGACCCAACTCATTTCACATGATTTAGTCCGTAGACTGTCTTGATTCACACAAAGCATAGTCCGTCGACTAGCTTTATCACACGCAGAGCATAGTCCGTCGACTAGCTATAATTCACACAGAGCATAATCCGAAGATCTGCCTGCTCGTACACACACAGATTACTCTAAATAATGCAAAAGGTATTTAAAGGTTACCCACTTTCTTGGTATTTGAACGTTTCAAGATAGCTTCCCGTAATCCAGCTGTCTCGAACTGCACTCGATACATTTAGTCGTCTTTTAGTCTTATAAGCATTAAGTTATAACCATGCACTTAAAGTGTTTTTACTAACTTTAATTAGTATCTAATACATATATATATATATATATATATATATATATATATATATATATATATAACATATACCTACTTGTAAACTTAAACATATTTCAAAGAAAAGAAATTCTATTTACTAAGACTAGTTAAGTACGCATAAAAAGAAATTATAAAATTTCTTCATATAAGTAAAAGAAATTATAAAAGAGTTATAAAATGCTCACAACAAAACTAATTTATTCATTATGGAATACCTCTACTTTCAATTACTTAGGTGACTAAAGATAATAATTTACAAACTCACTTTTTATGTAAAACTCTTTAAAAGACAGCTCGTAGAAGATTATTTATAAACAATTATAAACACGTCATAAAATTATTAAATTTATACAGTAGATTTACAACACATATAGCTACATACCATACAAATTTCACATGAAAATAATCTCAATTTTGTTACTTAAGAATTTTTCAAGTTAGATAAAAACAATTTCCTAAATGAGGTTATGCACCATCTTTTTATAAAATTTTGTAACACATGAATATGAATTAAATAAAATCAAGTAAAAATATATATATTATCCTAAGTACCAGTAGTATCACTAGTAAAAAGATCACATTTTAAATCTTCACATTTCCTACTTGATCATGCATCATTCTAGAGCTCTAAAACTGCCCATTTTTACTAGAAAGACACTGTTTGTTAGAAAAATCATTAAAAATTGAATATAACTCCAAATGTATTAAGGTAAAATTCTTATGAAAGCTAAGACATAGTAGAATAACATAGTCGAAATTTACTTTCAAATATTAATTTTTCTGCTCACAGTAAATTTTGCAATAATCGCCAAAAACAGGGGCGTTTTTCTTCAGTACAACACTTTGGTAGAAAAATCATATTAAATCGAAAATAGCTTCAAAAAATCTGAAATTTTTACTACTTATTCTAGACTTCCAGAACTTCAGTTTGGTAAAGGGGTTTGAGAAAATTTGATCAGAAAAGGTCAGAACACTTTTGAAAGTAACATGCAATTACATAATAAATTTCAGCAACAAAATCTATACATACAAAGCATAGTTGGGGCATCCAACTTGATTTGATCACCAAAGAAATCACCAAATAAGTTCTTACACCAAAGAAATAGAGACATGCAGTAGGAAAAATAACTTAAAAGTCACATGCAATAACATAGCAATTTCCAACAACAAATTTTATACATTTTGAAGCATGGTTGAGGCACCCAACTCATTTTAAATATCAAAAGACCATCAACAACCTTTATGGAAAACCCTAATAATTTATCATTAGTTAAAAAAATGCATCAAAATTCGCATGCAACCATATAATCAACATGCAATCCACTAAATAGCATCAAATGATCACATAGTTTACATATTCATAAGCTAAACATATATAATCAAACATATCATTCAACCAAATGCCAAAGAACATCTTTGGGCTTCTAACATATGTATCTAATCACATATACTCACTAGAACATTGTAGGTAATAAGAGAGAAAAAGATAAAAAAAAAAGTTATTTAAAAAATATGACCAATATATTTGAGAACCCATTTAGGCAAAAGAGTGAAAAAATGTTGCATTTTTCTTACCTTAGAAGACTCTTGAATCTCCAATCTTGAGTTGAGTGTACGCAGAGTATGTACGCAGAGTATTTGGAGAGAGAGATGTAGAGTCTATTGATATTCTTCACTCAAATATATAATAATCTCAAAAATTAAAATAAAATCTAATTAAATGTCATACCTAGGAATTGAACCTTGGACCTCATAAACTCAATAAAATTTATACATTTATATATTACCACTTGATCTATATAATATGATTGTTAGTAAAGTATTTTATAAACTATTTCATATCTAACTTATCCCTTTATTTAATTATTATATATATATATATATATATATATATATATATATATATATATTTTGCTTACTCGTGTCGAGTGAGTCACGATTGAGCTCGATTTCCTCAGTAGGCTACCCTGCAAAACTCTTTAAAACTTCATTGAAAATATTAGTTCTTAAATTTTATAAATCATAAATTTTCAAGAGCTTGAATTAAAATTTACAAATTTAATAATAAATAAAGTAATTAAATCGCTTAAAATATGAAATGCAAGTTTTCTAAAAATAGGGTGTTACAAAGACATATATAATTAATTAATTCAATATTTAAAAGCACAATAAAATAATGCAAGATAAAATAATTCAAAATCACAAGTAGCATGTAATTAATAAAATGCACTCAATGCATGAAATATATTGATTAATGAGTAATGAGAAGCTCGAGTATCACAATTATTATTAATTTTCACGTTAACGCTAGAGGTAGTAACAATTGAGTAGTACAAAAAGAACTAAATAAAATCTTATAATAAAGTTAATTACTATCTCACCACTAAATGATTAAAAATATATATTTAATACAATATTTAAAACAAGATAAAATAGTATCAGATTACAAGTAGCACACAAATAAACAATTGTATGAAGTATATTGACTTATGAGTAGTTGACACTTAATTTATTTATATTACTTTAGGCTCAACAATTTAGGTAGAAGTTTATTACTACTACTTCAATAAAATATCATATATTTAAAACTTAAGGAGTAAAATGAAAAGAATTATAAATAAATAATGTGTCACTCATATAAGTTAATAAAATGAGTAAATTTTATTGGTAAATAACTAATGAGAGATATGGATATCACATAGACAACGGTTTTTAACTGTTGTCTTTCCATATAATATACAACGTTTTATAACCGTTGTCTTTACCTAAAAAACTGTTGTGTATTCCAACATAACACTGTAGACAACGGTTAATAACCGTTGTCTTTATAAAGAATATACAACGGTTTATAACCGTTGTCTTTACCCAAAAAACCGTTGTTTATTCCAACAAAACATTGAAAGACAACGGTTGAAAACCGTTGCCTTTACACCGAATATACAACGATTTATAACTGTTGTATTTTACCCTAAAAACCGTTGTTTATCCCTAACAAAACGCTGATAGACAACGGTTGAGAACCGTTGTTGTTATAATTGTATTACAACGTTTTGGATCCGTTGTCTTTCCATACATAAAATCGTTGTTTATCACATGTATCTACAACGGTTTAGAACCGTTGTTGTTTCTATTCTATTACAATGTTTTTTACCCATGGTCTTTTTATTAAATAAGCGTTGCGTTAACTTCATTATAGACAACAGTTTTGAAACGTTGTCTTTTTAAATTTTTTATTTATTTCCTAATAAAATTTATTAATAATAATATCAATAGAAAAATAAATAATTCAAAATAAATCCATAAACATTCAACTATCAATTCATCAACAAAATGAAGTTTACAAAAATATTCTTCCCATTCAACTACAACCAACAATAATTTCATAAAGTTCTGAATACCACCAACAAATCATTTACAATAATTTTTGAATATCATTGAAAAAATGTTTGTCTACTATTTACCAATATCCATGCAAAAAATAGACAAGCTAGCCAGATTCTTCCACTAACATTTGTGCACCATCTCTCTCAACACTATATTACAAAGAAAAAGCATAAGTAACAAATAAAATCACACATGTATAGTCCAACAATGGAAAAATAATTAAAAAAATAAGTAAATAAACCTCGATCTATTCATACATATGTTCCAGAATGCATTCAGCCCATTCAGTCCTCATTTGATTGATTTCATAAGTGTTTTTCTTAAACTATGAAATATAAATGAATTATGAATCAATATAAATAAAAAATGATTGTAAAGAAGTTATTATCACTACGAATGAATTATGCAATATGAAAAAATATTACCAATGACTGCAACGAAACTATTGTCACTTGCGAACAAATTTAGAAAACAAATAAAAAAAACACAAATTCAGAAAAGTTGGGTGGGAAGCTATTGTCACTTACGAATGAATTATGCAATATGAAATAATATTACCAATGAAAAAAATTTAACTCACTCATGTGGTTTATAAACTCTCTGGAATTCAGAAAGGGTGGGTGGGAAGTAATCTGCGATGTAGTCACGGTGTCGTCCATGCCTGTAAAAGTTGGCACAGATTAAGATCGAGAGAAAACTGACACCCTCTTCCTGCATGTAAATGAATAACCCAATCAACATAAGAACTAAACTTAAGGATGTAATGTAATAGATATTTCGGGGAGGGCGGGGGGCTCCACCTACCAGGAAGAGGGCATCAAATACACGGATCTGACAATTTGGAAGCACCTTACTAAGTCTCTCAGCTTCATCTCTACTTGGAAGTAACTGATCTTGTCCACTGCAAAGTGAAAAACGGGTATTTATGGGACGAAGTAAATTGTAAGTGGCAATGTCAGTAGTAACTGGATTTTTATCCTTCGCACTAGAAAGTTGCATGGTCTTTGCAACTAAGCTAACTCCTGAGTTTTGAGTAGCTCGTATACTATCACGCTCTTTCGTATTATAAGTAACCCCATTGATAGAGTAACTTTGGTACTTAAACACCTTGCTGCTGGGCCCTTGCGCAAACCTCATTGTCTTTTCTGATATTTGATCATAAAATAAGCATATTATCATTTCCACCAAAATTAATATAATTATTAGACAGTGTCTATATTCTGTCACATAATAATTCATGATAAATCACGAAATATGTTAATGGTTTAAACTTTACTTATTAGGAAAACTAAACCGGTAAGGAAAATAATAATGTTGTTAATAGGAAAAATAATACGAAGATCACCAAAAACTTAAGATAAAGGAAGATTTAACAACAGATAGCACCAAGCAGTTGCCATTATTGGCGATCAAACGCAAAGGTTAAGGAGACAGTAGAATTACGACTAAATAATCTCAAGCAAGATAGTAATTAATTTATACTAAGATACATGTTAATGAATAACACAAACAGACGTTGACCTTCACAAGAAATCATATTTAGATATTGCAACTATTAAGTTCCATGTTTTCATGATTCTGTTCAGGTTGGTTTTTATGTTTTCATGATTGAGTGTTAAGGTTGGAGGCAATTCCATTAAAAATGACAGGCTCCATAATGCCAGAATATAATTTTTTTTTTTCAATAAATTGACCTCATAAAGAATTCAAATTCAAGAAAGAACAAAAATTGCAAATACACTTTGAGGTACTATGAATACCTGCTTAAACGTCATTTTTGTATTAAAAATACATAAATTTGCAAAGCAGAAAAGATGACAACGGATACACAATAATCCAAGCGAGCAACTACTGATTTATCATTAACATATTTCGTAAAACTTGGAAGGAGTGTGAAAAGATGCCTGAAAATATTTCATAAACACAGAATAAAACAGTCTTTGAATTCCTTTGCACTACTGATTGACATTGCAAAAGAATTAATCACTCCTTCACAAAAAGCAGCAAATCTACTCTTTTTACATGTACACGGGCCACAACCTTAACATCATCTATCTATCTAAATCTTACCATTCAAAGCAACACACAACCGCTCAGTTAAAGCTGTTGTTGGCCATGAAAATACAGCACCAGCTGCAGCCATTGGGATCTCAAAATGCTCATATTGTGAAGCTCTTCCAAAATACCAATATAAAATGTTTGGTTTAAGTAAATTTCTTATTGTTTTGTGTTCTATAATAGAAGCCACATCTCTAGACAGGTAAATCTAAGTCAAATGCAAATGTTTATAAGTTACTAGGAAAAATAATATAAATAACTTAATAATGATTAAAAATAGCAAATCTGGGTAGCATGTAGCTTAATGCCATAAAACAACAGAGAGTCAAGACAAGTATAGATCAGTCCAACTTACATTTGTACAAAAATCTTGTGAGACATCAAGTAGCCGATAGAACTGAGCGTTCGTACACAACATCAAATATTTATTACAATAAACTATACCACATGCCAATCCTCTGAAAAGTCTTATTCAAACATCAAATTCTGCACATATTTTTTTATTGTGCCTTCAAATTATTATCCCTATTATTTATTGTTGGATCGAAGTCGTTTTCCTAACTTTGTAACCGAATTATTGCAATTGAATCGTAGGGTGTCTCAATTCATTATACAAGGAGAATTATTTTACACCCTCAATAATGCAAAGTGAAATAGAGAGGGGAATACAACAATAGGAGCACAACAATATCAGAAATAAGAGCACAACAGAGAGGGGAAATACGTGGGGAAGAGAAAGGGGGAAATACGTGGGGAAGAGAAAGGAGAAAATACGTCGCGAACTAAAAAAAATAGCAGAGCAACTAAAACTTACAGAGAAAGGGGAAACAACTTGCAACGCAACTAAGGCATTTGAATAATACGAACGAGACGGCGGCGCTAGCGCACGAACGAGACGGCGGCGCTAGGGCATGAAGGAGGCAGCGATGGCGGAGCTAGGGTACGAACGGGGCGATGACGGCGTTAGGAAAGCGATCCATGGCGAATTTCTTCAGCGAGATTCATCGACGGCGGATTGATGGCGGGTTGATGACGATCTGCTCTTTTGAATTGGAGAAGGCAGATTAGTGTGTTTGTTATTATTTTAAAATTGTTATTTGAATTCTTTTAAGTGTTATTAAAATATAGTGATATAATTATTTTTTTCTAAGTGTAATAAAAGTGGTAATTTAATTTAATAAATATGTTCATTCAAATAGTTAAATGTATTATTAATTTTTTAAGTATATTAAAAGAGTTGATTAAATTTAATAAAGGTGTTATTGAAATAGTTTAAAGTGCTATTTGATTTTTTAAAGTATATTAAAATTGTTAATTTATTTAATAAAGATATTATTCAAGTATTTAAAAGTGTTATTTAACTTTTTTTTTAAGTGTATTAAAAGTGTTGATTAGATTTAATAAAGGTATTATTGAAATAGTTAAAATTGTTATTTGATTTTTTATGTATTAAAAGTGTTCATTTAATTTAATAAAGGTATTATTCAAGTATTTAAAATTGTTATATGATTTTTAAAGTGCATTCAAATGTTGAATATATAAAGGTATTATTCAAATAGTTAAAAGTGTTATTTGATTTTTTTTTTTAAAAAAATTGTATTAAAAGTGTTTATTTAATTTGATAAAAGTGTTATTCAAATAGTTCAATTTTATTTTTTAAATTTTTTTAAAGAAAAATTATTTTCTAAATTTATTAAAAGTACTAATTTAATAAAAATGTTATTCAAATAGTAAAAAAAATTCTAAGTGCATTAAAAGTGCTAACTTAATTCATTAAATTAAAAGTGTTATTTAAAAGAGTTAAAAGTGCTAATTTAAATGTTTATATATAAGAGTGTTAATTCAAATACATAAAAGTGCTAATTCAAATAAATAAAAGTGCTATTTAAACGAATTGAAATGTGAGAATGATTAGACAATGGTCATGAGGCGTTGTATTTTCTGAATTTTGGCAACACAAAACTACAACGGTTTATAACCGTTGTCTATCAGCGTATAAGCTATTTCAATTGAGAACGTTTAGACAACGGTCATGAGGCATTGTATTTTCTGAATTTTGGCAACACAAAACTACAACGGTTTTGAACCGTTGTCTATCAGCGCCTAAATGTGAATCTACAATGGTTTAAAAAACCGTTGTCTTTCGGCGTCTTTCACTCTGATTTCGCAATGCCTTACTACAACGGTTTGCTAAAACTGTTGTCTATCAGCGCAAGCCTGCTCTGATAGACAACGGTTCGACTTTAGACAACAGTTTCTGTACTTTAGACAATGGTTTTTTTTAAAACCGTTGTCTTTCAAGCGTTGTAAAATCCAATTTTTCTTGTAGTGTTTATTTTTTAACATAAAGTCATGGGCAAACAATATGGTTCTAAATTGGTAAATCAACTAATTGATATAAGAATTTTTCATACTGATTAATTGGAATTTTTATAGTAGTATGTGTGATTATCTCAAATGTAGTATCATTCTTAATTTTTAAACTCTTAATTGTTCATTTGTCTAAACATTAAGTTTATCTAATGACTATAAATAGTATAACACAAGAACTTATTTCAATACAATCATATCTTACTTCAATATCTAAGTTTTCATAATGATAACAAAGATGGAAACAAATATTAATACATTACTTCTCAGTCCTAAATTTATTGTTCCATAACATTGATGGTTAATTTCTTATTTGAAATCTTTGACAAAAAAATTAGGTATTTAAAAAAAATATTATTTATTACAAAAGATTTTCAAATTAATTTAGAGTGGGAATATTAATGTATTCCAATATAAATAAATTATATAATTCAAGTCGAGCTAACTTGAAAATTAAGGCACCGTCCCAATAAAAAAAATAATTAAGGAAATTATGATATTGGAATTTGGTTCTATTTCCTTTTTATGAAAATCCTACATTATCATATTGTTATTTATAATACTTATGTTTGAGATATATTGATTTACTACAAGAACTTAAAGTTCTCTAGGTATCTCATTCTTCTGTTACTTTTACATGTGAGTTTCTTATTTTATTTCTATTGTATAATATTATTATGCGTAAGTTCATTTGCTTATTATAATTTTGATGAAAAGATAGAGCTTTAGAAAAATCATGTATGTCCCCTAATTTATGTAGAGCTTAATGAAGTAATTATGCATAGATTAATGCTACAGATTGTTGATTTTTTTTATTTCGCTTATAAGTTAATGTCCTTTTTTCCAAAAATATAATATAGTTTGCTGAATTTCTTTAACCCTCTTTATGAAATATTAGATTTTATTGTATCATGAAGGCTTTAGATTAAGGTTTTTTTTTTTCCTCTTTTTGATGTAGAAGTTATAGTACTTCTTTTACATCCTTGGTAAAATATTTTTTTCCGTTAAATTGAACTTCCGTATCTAAAACTAATAAATGCACACATTCTTTAAAGATTTTTCTTATTATTAATTGCACAAATTCTTTTAAGATTTTTCTTAGACAACTGTATACATATTAGAATTGTTTATGATTGTTTCTTTGATTTGATTAGAAAGTCACTGTCCTTTTTTTATCGATATATGTATGTTAGTAATGAGTTTGTGTTTAAATTTTTCATGTCTTTTTTGGCAATATTTATGACATTCTTAATCATTATGTATAAACTTTAAATTTAAGGAATAATAAATTGAGTGATATTTTAATTTGAATGTGGTTTGTAATATAATTAACTTTATTTATGTAAAATAATACGCTGTAAACATTACTATTTTTATATAATTTTTTTAATAGATTGTTTATTATTGAATTTTTTGTACAATAGTAGAACTGATATTTGGTATATGCATCTTTGCAATGAGTTTGTGTTTAAGTTTTTGAATGATTTTTTTTTGGCAATATTTATGATATATATACTCAATCATTTACATACAAACTTTGATAAACTTCGATCCTTTCGATGAACAAAAAATTATTATTCATTTTATACAGTCGAAATTGCTCTTATTTTTTATGAAAAAAATTTGTTATTGTACAGGTTGATAATAGAAAAAACTCTCATTCAAATTAAGATATGGAAATTTGTCTTGGGTGTTATTTTACGCAAACTATTTTTTTGGATTCTTATATACAAGATTGGAAACTATGGATCAGTTATTGTTCCATTATATTGTTCAGTTGTTCATTTCTATAGAGATGGGGAAGAACAAATTAAAATTCAAGAAAATTTTGGGACTACCGAACTAGAGGCTGAAAATGATGTTGTTTTTCGTGCCGTCAATCATCTTATGAAAAAATACAATATCTCTGTAAATGATATTAGTTAATTGTAAAATTAACATCACCATGAAAATTTTACCATATAAATTTGTTAGAACAAGTAGAGTTTTGATGAGTTAAAAGGAACAATCCAGATGAGCAGACAACGTTGATAAACAGCTCAGATCAGAGTTCGGTGCTAAGCTGATCAGACTGGGTCAAGAGCTGATTAAGTTAGCTGGAGATCAAAGTTTACAAGTCATCTGGAGACAAGCTCAAATCTAGTCATCTGCAGGAGACGATCATAAAAAGCTCAGACGAGGTTAAGACAAGCTGAGTAGAATAAGAAAGGCGAGTCTTCATCAAGTCAGCTGCAGACGAGTAGAAGAAATCAGCTAAGGTCAAGAGCAGTTCTCAAGATTAAGTTTGTTGAGCAGTTTCCAGTTTGTTAGAACTGACTAACAAACTAACTGTCTTTTCAGACTTATAAATAGGACTAGATTTTTTTTTATACACTTATGCAAATCTGATTTTTCACACTATTCACTATTGATTTCACAGAGTATTTTCAAAAGTAGTTTCAAATATCTTTTTAAGTGTTTACAGAACACTTCACTTCACATCTCTAAAAACACTTCTTATTCTAGAGTTAGATTTTAGAAGGTTGGTTAGCATTGTTGAAGAGTTGAAGATCAAGTTGTAAGTTGTAAAGATTGTAAGTAAGTAAGCAGCTAGTGAAGACCCTTCTTCAAAGTTTGGAGAAGGAGAGTGGATGTAGGATTGTTATAATCCGAACCACTATAAAACCTGGTGTTATTTACTGCTTTCTTTTAATTTCTGTTCAAGTTACAATTTGTTAATTCAAGATTAAATTTCAGAATCTTAGCTAAAATCTAAATATCAGCTTTGCTTTTGATCTTGTTAAAAGTTGAGTTTAAAAATTGTTTTCCGCTGTGCTTAATCTGATACTTTGAATTGATTTTGAAAAGATATTAAAAAATCTACAAAATCTATTCAAACCCCCCCCCTTTCTAGGTTTTGTTCTAGAAGGCTATCTCAAGGTTTTAATCAACTCAACATTCAGGGACCAACAAGTGGTATCAGAGCAGTGTTAAGCTGTTCTGATATTGATTTTAGGTCTTGAATAAGATTCTGAAATTATCTTGATTTTCTTCATTTTCTTCTTTACTACTAACAGTGCTACTAATTAGTTTGTGGAGTATTTTGTTCCTTTGTTTCATCATGTCTTCAGTGAAAAGCAAGAAATCCAGGAGTTTGCCTGATTTTTCCATAGAGGAGTATGATTACTGGAAGTTTAGAATGAAGAACCATCTTAAAGCAATTCATGACAGAATGGAGGAGGTTCTTGAGGAAGGACCTATCAAGTTTTATCATGGTGACACAAGTGATGGTACTACTTCAGCTGAAGCAAGAATTAGGAAGGAAAAGAAGAGTTCAGAACTCACTAATGATGAAAGGAAGATACACAATTTAGATCAAGTTGCAAGAACTGAAATTATTGAAACATTGAGCAAAGATTGGATTGAAAAAGTTAAGAGATGCAAGACTGCCAAAAAAATGTGGGAGACTCTTGCTGGAATTTGTGAAGGATCTGAACAGGTCAAAGAAAATAAGCTTCAGTCTGTTCTACATGCATTTGACACGTTCAAAATGAAGGATGGTGAAACTGTAGATCAATTGGACGTGAGACTAACTAATCTTGTGAACAAGGCAGCTGATTTGGGTAAGACTTACACTGAGAAAGAAATTAACAACAAGATACTCAGATCTTTGAGCAAAAGATGGAGAGAGAAAGCTTATATTCTCAAGGCAACACAGAATTTGTCATCAATATCATATCACACTCTTTTCTCTCATCTTAAAGTACTGGAATATGATATTCACATTGAAGATGAAGAAGATGAGGTAGAGTCATCTACATCTGGAAAAACAGTAGCATTTGTTCATCAAGATGAATCTAAAAAGATCTCTAAAGCATCTGATTTGTCCATAAAAGAAGAAATGGCTCTTTTGTTGAAAAGGTATGAAAGACTGAAGATGAAGTACAAAAGAAACAAAAGAGACAGATTAGGTCAACGGAACTATAGATCAGACAGGGATGAAAAGAGCTCAGATAATGATAAAAAGAAGGATCAGTCAAGAAGTCATAAGTCACCTATCAGACGAGGAGATAGTAGTCCAAAAATAGATAGAGGAGATATATGCTATACATGCAGCAAACCTGGTCACTACAGCTATGATTGTCCTCAGCTCACTCCCAGAGAGAGAGAAGAAAAGAGGAAGAAAAGAGATAGAAGGTATGCTGACCAGAGAGCTCTTCTAGCTGAGAAAGAAGAAGCTCGTGAGACATCATCATCCTCATCCTCATCTGATTTTGGGACAGATGATGACATATGTCTAATGGCTAAAGAGGTACATTACTATTCATCATCAGATAATGACTGTGATACCTTATCTGAAACTGATCCCAGTCTTATTGATAAACTTTTGAAAGATTTGGAGACTGCTCTATCTGCTTATAAACAGATAGAGACTGAAAATCTTAATTTAAAGGATCAAATTTCTGATCTAACTAAGGTTAATCAGACTAAGGAAAGTGAGAAATTAGACTGTACATTCAAGGGGGAATGTCAGACTGAGATGATCACCAGTACCTTGTCTGATAAGAAAGATAAGTTAGAACAGGAATTGAGTTCTTTAAAAGTAAAATTTTCAAATATCTATTCTGAGAATGAGAATTATAAGAGGACTAACAGAGAATTAAATCTCAAGTTAGGACTTATGAATAATTCTCAAACCACAATAGATAAAATTGTCAATTCTTCACAAAAGTCTAGTGATAAAACTGGATTAGGCTTTGATAGGAGTAAAAAGAATGATCCAATAAAACCTAGAGTTTTTGTTAAAGCATCTAAACCTAAGGTAGAAACTTTATTCAGTCCCTGGAAACCAAAGGAATTAATTACCTCATCTGATACTTCTGAAAAGAAAAACCAGACGAGGAAAGTAACTCCTAAGGCTAAACCTAAGACTAAATCAAAGATCTATCCTAGGTATAATAGCTTTGATGGAAGAAGCAAATCTTATCCATTCTTACCAAGATTCAAGACAATTTCAAAAGATCAATTAAATAAGATTGATCTTGAAAGTCTTATCTTAGTAGATAGATATGGATGCAAGCTTCAATCAATGGTTTTAAGGAACATTGATATTTTTATCTGGATTCCTGATTGGAGTGAATTGATGCATGTTTTTAGGGCCTATTTTAGTGCAAAAAGTGAGCTAAAGTGTTAGTTTTTGTGCCTAAATGTGAAAAGTATCACTCTTTTACCTAAAAAGTATTATTTGTGAGATTTTGATGTTTTTCGTCCATTTTGCAAGTAATTCGGTGGATTATTGCCAAACCGAGAGTACCATTAGGCTTAGAATGAAGAGACGGACATCCGGGACGAAAACGAGGGTCGGGGCCGAAGCCCCGTGCGAGAAAAGTGCCCTGGACTCGAGCTCTGGTCGAGGGACAAGAGTCTCGAGTCGAGGGATGTGTAGAAAGGACCAAATTCAGAAAATGGCATGAGCCTCGACTCGAGACATGACCCTCGAGTCGAGGGCGAGGATTTTTGCAGGGGCCTCGAGTCGAGGCCTGTCCCTTGACTCGAGGGGAAGGTTTTTCCAAAATTTCGTATTTAAGTAGGGCAGTTCAGAGAGAGCAAAGAGACGAGTTCATAGTAGCAGTTAGTAGCGGTTTTGGGGCGATTTCTCAAGCCCCAAGCCAATTTCTTCATTAGATTAGAGTAGAAGTTAGATTTAGGATTAGATTTCCATTCATTGTTGGTAGATTAGCCATAGATTAGCTTTAGATCCTTGTAATCCTTTCAATTCAAGCTTGTAATTCATTTGGAGATTGTTGTTGAAGACTCAAGCATTCCTATTTTTGTTAATTGAAGATCATTTGGTGATGTTTTTCCTCTCTTGTCTCTTTAATTTCTTAATTGTTGTGATTTGCTTTGTGTTTGATCCATTCTATCTTCTTCCCATTGGTATTGTTTGTGGTACCATGGGCTAAATCTCTCTTATGCTTGGGTTAATTGAAATTTATGATGAATTGATTGATGATGCTATAATTGTTGATGATTGGAGATCAATTGAGTAGATTGCTTCCTAATTGTGATTCTTCATTGTGCTTTGTGTAAAAATTGTCTCTTTAGATTAATGGTTGATCACCCTAGCAATAGGCGAGAGTTGAGCTAACGTGATTAGGTGTTAATCAAGTTTCAATTTTGCATGATTGTATGAATTGGGGATTTCTACATTGAGAGATGGGAAAGACTAAGGATACTCACATTAGGCATTGTGATTTTAATGGAGTGATTAATTTCATGATGGTTTATGCTTTCTATCTTAGTTGATTTGCAATTTGATTCAATTGTAGCTTGTTGATTGATGATTCATTGATGGATGTTAATCCTAGCACCTTTATCCTACCATTTATTGTTGTTTTGTCTTCGCATTTTAAGTGTTCGATCAATTGCTTGCTCCTTGTTGTTTTGTATTTTTGCTTGTGTTTTTGTTGTTTTTGTACCAAACCATTGTTGCAACTCTAGTCACTAAGAACTTGTATTTCTAGGACCTCATGTGCATACTTTTTTCCCTTGGGTTCGATATTTTGTTGATTGGTCTTAATAACTCTTACCCTATACACTCCAATCAAATGGCGCCGTTGCCGGGGAATTAGTTTTTGCGCCTTAAGTGAGACCTAGGAATTGTTTGAAGTGACTACTTGTTGCCTTTGTGTTTGTTTTGTTATTTTTGATTGAATTTGATACTTTGAAATCTTGTCTAGATGGAAGGATACAACTCATACTTGTGGAATCAAGAATATTATCAAGATAGTAGGGTGTATTCTCCACATTTTGAAGAATTGAGCTACAATGATTGGAGGAACTATGAAGATAATTCTCAATGGCAACAAGTTCCATCCAATTATGAAGATTGGATAAGTGAAGAAATTTCTCCCCCACCTCAAGAGATGTTCCCGTACTATGAGCCTTATGATCAAGCATGCAATCAATATTGTGGATTCGAATTTCAAGGGGAATCGGAAGAGGAAGCTTACTATGATGAAAGGAGTAGCTATGAGAATGATTATCCAATGCCACAAGCTTCTCCTCAAATTGAAGAATGGGGACTCTATGATATAAGAGCTATATTGCAAGAGATGCTTGGATTTGTGTTGGAAAAATTTGAGGAAGATGATGCTAGATGTGATCAAATGCTTCCCTTGTATGAAGAAATGTATGAGACCAAAGAAAAGGTCAATTTATGGATAGAGGGGAACATGGAGATCACCGGAGTGCATTTCATGTTTATCAAGAGTCAACTCAAAGATTTCCTACGCCAAGTAAAGAACATGACTATCATGGAGAATCAAGAAAAAGAAGGGGAGGAAGAAAGTGAAAGAAGAGCTGTAGAAAAGGGTCCAAGCGAAGAGGTAAAAGTAGAAGACTTCCTTGTCAAAAGTGAGGAAGAGGAGTGTCCATTGATGGACATGAGCTTTAATGAAGAAGAAAATCAAAGAGCATCGAATAAAGCTTTGAAGATCGAAATGAGCATTTCTATACCCTCTAACTCTTCAAATTTTGATTTAATTGATAATGATGCTTCTTATGATTTAATTTTGCCTCTTGTGAATTTTGAATATAGGGAAGAATTAAAGAAACGCTTGGGCATCCTTGAAAGGAAAGAAGAATCGAGAAGGATGGCAAGAGAAAAAGGGGAACAACCATGGACACTTTGCATATCTATCGGTGGTTGTCCTATTTATTCGGTGAACCTCCTAGATTATGAAGCTCAACGATCTAGATACAATGGGAAGGAGGATCGCTACCCTTGGCCATTCCGATGAAGGAAGATGGAAGTGAAGAATAAGTCCGGCATAGGACAATAAAAATAGCGCTTGATGGGAGGCAACCCATCCGTTTTATTTTCTTTTCTTGTGTTTTTGGTAGATTAGTGTTTTTGTTTTTTTTAGGAGGTTTGGCTTGTTGCTACTTAATTGCTTATGCTTAGTAAATGATGCTCTATGCTTTGAGATTCATATATTGTTGAGCTTAATTGTTGATATCATTATGAGTTGCATGTATTTGGAGCCAAACTTGAATGCATGTCTTCATTCAAGTTTGGGGGTGTGTGTCATTTAGGGTAGAAATGCTTCTCGTAGTGATGATTTTGATGAATTGTTTTGCCCGTGTGTAGGTATACTCACTATGAGGATTGGAAAGGATCAAATTTGTAAAGGAATCGAGGAATCGAGAAGGAAATGAGAGCTTAAAAGTTGGTGAAAATGAGCAAAAAGGAAGAGAACCCGGTCTCCTCGATCGAATGAGCGACCGGGCTTAAATCGAGGGACCAACACGGTAATTTCTTGCATATTTGGGTTCGTTAGGGGTATAAAGGTCATTTTTAGGAGTTTCGGGGGTCGGGTCGGGCCCGGGAATCGTCAAAAATTCCCTGGACTCGACCCTGGGTCGAGCTTGCACAGCCCCCGGGTCGAGGGATTTACACTTAGGCAAAATTTCATAATTTGACACATCCCTCGAGTCGAGGGTGCCACCTCGAGTCGAGGAGCTGGATTTTGCATTTTCCTCGAGTCGTGCGTGAGACCTCGAGTCGAGGCCTGACCCTCGACTCGAGGCGCGTGTTTTTTTAAATACGCAGCAGTCAGAACAGAACCCCGAGTCGAGGGTTTAGCAGCGCCGTTTCCAGCCCCGTTCCCAGCCATTTCCGTCAGTTTGCGTCGATTTCACCATACAATCATCATCATTTCATCATTTTATCATTTACCTTGAATAAAGATTGATTCTTGAGGGTTTTTGGAAGCAAATTTGGGGATTTTTGGGTATAATTGATTGGGTGTCGTCCAAATCCGTTTTTGGCCAATTCTTCAAACAAGGTACGTAATTTCTACTCTTCTTGGCTTTAATTTCGTTGTTATATTGTGATTATTGCATGGGTGGTATGATTTGTGATAAAATTCTTGAATTTGGAACATTGCTTTTGGGCATTTTGATAAACACTTGAGATGCATGATTATTATGGATGATTTGGAGCCTTGTATGAGTATATTTGGATTGTTTGATGAGACTAGGAGCATGATTAGGATTGAATTTGATATTGTGATCGTTTATTTGTGAATTTGGATTGGAATTGTGAATTATGGCATTTGTAGGAATTCCTAGTATAATTGTTTGGATCAATTGGTCGAGTTGAGTTATTCTTAGGATAGAAGTGTATGAATTGATGATGCATATTTTTTTAATTACTTGCTAATTGGCCTATGATGTTTTGAGATTTTATTGAGCTTAATTGCATGATGATTTTTTAGCTTGCTTGTGAATTAATTGTTGAGGCCATGTTAGTAAGTATACGTATGATTGAGGATTTTTTTAGCACTTCTATTGGATATATGTGTTTAGTTGACTCATTGACCATTGTTGAGGCTTTGTTGCTAGTTACTAGGGATTTTGTTCGTTTGAGATGATTCTTGACTATTGACTCGTTCAGGGTATGCTTGATATTTTTCTGAGCTTGTATTGCATTTTTGAAATTTGATTTTTGCTGTTGGGAATGTTTTGCAGGAACAATGTCGAGAGGGGCCGACAGACATAACCTATCTGAGGCTGAGATGCGTGAGAAAGAAGCTGTTATCCGACGTGCACACAGGACACCCGCTGAGCTCGGAATTCAGTGGGATGATCACCAGTGGAGGACACATATTGAGTTATATTCTGAGCTCTATAACCGGGTGGTCAAGACGAGATTAGTTGACCACGAGTGCATGATATCGATGGGGATCGAGGAGGATATCCCTCGCCTGTTTGAGCAAGTTGGGATGGGGGTTTCTTGATGAAGAGGCCTCGGACATATATCGGACTCACTCTCGAGTTCCTGTGCACGGTGAGAGTTGATAAGGCTAGGAGGGCCAAATTCCCGAGGAGTATTACATTTGAGCTCATGGGGCATGAGTACTCGTTGACTCTGGACGAGATCGACGAGATTATTGGAGCACCTACAGACCCCGACCGATCATTGTTGAACATCAGGAAGGAGTATAATGCTAAGCAATTTTGGAGGAGGATTTCAGATTCTGGGGCTCCTAATCAGCCCAATTTTGTTCCGGGGAAGTCTAAGAGCACACATATCCGGAACCCGGTCATCCGATATCTTGAGAAGATTCTCGCGAGTACCATATTCGCGAGATCAGAGGGAGGAGCCATGGTTTCCGAGGAGCTGTATGTCATTTGGTGCTTTCTCCATGGAGTCAGATTTAATGCTGCCGCCTACCTTTGCTATTTATTTGAGAGAGCCACTAGCACGAAGTTCAAGAAGATTAATTTCGGTGGCATGATTACATTGATCGCGGAGCATATTGGGATCCCGATGCAAAACCTCAGAGCAGTGGAGGGCCCTGACCTTACTCTTGATACCATGCGGCGCATGAGGACGCTAGACCGCATCGGTAGGACGTGGTGCCTACAGCAGCATCATGGTGGCCGATTCCCTCTACCTAATAAGAGGTTGACGACAGTTTTCGGATCTCAGGCCTTTGTGACTATCAACTTGCGCATGTGGTCACGGCGTCATACTGAGGCTATTGATGCCTACACTAGAGAGCATGGGGAGGTGCTTAGAGAGGTTGATGATGATCAGGCAGGTCAGCAGTCAGGGTCAGATTCCGATTCTTCTTCTGATGATGATGGAGATGCAGATAGAGCGGAGGTTGCTGAGGAGGTTGAGTCTGAGGACGAGGATGACGAGGAGCCGGAGCCAGAAGAGCAGCCTGTCCAGATGGAGAGGAGTATCAGCCAGAGATTAATATGTACTGGCAGGATGAGATGAGGAGTAGAGAGTACGAGGCAGGGAGTTCATCTCACAGACCATGGGTTTTAACAGAGGAGATGTGGGCAGACAGTCAGAGGATGCACATTGAGAGTCTGACCCGGCAGGATGAGATGTACCGGATGATGGAGGAGTCACGTAGGTTCAATGAAGAGACGAGGAGGATGCAAGAAGAATCAATGAAGACGCAAAGTGATATGTATTCCCTCCTTCAACAAATGAGCTCGTGGAATTTCGGGCCGAGTTATCCTCCTCCACCGCCATCTTCCGACTACTAGGGCTATCCCTTATCCCTCATTCCCTCTTCTTAGAGTTAGATGCTTATGATTTGGGTGGATTATACTCTTATTTTGATTATGGTGTGTGTTGATTGACTTTTGGATGATTTGTGATGATTTGATGTTTTGGATGGATGATTTAATTGATGCTATGATTTTCTTGATCTATTTTTGAGCTTATTGTCTATTGGTGATTGTGACTTGATGATCCTTTGGATTTCTTTATTTCCCATGATTCCATGTTCTTTATCTTGAGCTTAATAGTGGATTCATTGACATATTTTTGAGTATCATTCATGTGGTAGTGAGTATGCTTGGACTTATGTACATGAGCACTTGAGTTTGAATTGCAAGACTAGTTGGATTTTGATATGATCATTAGTAGATTTGTAGCTTGATGCTAGTTTCTTGATTTATTGTGTAAGGATAGATGTGATTGATGATACTTGATTCGTTGCTCAAGTTAAGCCCGTGAGTTTTTGTGCCTTAATAATCGTACATCTTATACGGTTGATAGTAATCCTTTGAGAGTACATCATTCATGATTTGTATGCTAGAACTTGCCACTAGACTTGTTGATATTGATCTCTGTGTGATGTTTTGAAAGTGATAAGAGGCCATGTTTGATATGATGAGTTACTTTGCCAAATACTTTCCTACCAAATACATTTGATTTCCTTAGTAAGCCATGTTGAGCTTATGATCCTTATTCTTTGGCAAGCCAAGTGAAATTGAAACCATTTAGCTATTTTGATGAGTCTTTCTTGTCCTATATTTAGTAGAGTTTGAATGTTGGCTAATGATGATGATTTGATTGCTAAGTGTGGGAAGTTGATGAGCAAAGTAATGAATGAAGCATGAAAGAAAATAAAGGTTGTGAAAGATTGAATTGTGAAAAAAAAAATGCATGAAAAAAAAAATTCAATTTGTGAGCTTTAAAAGAGAAAGCTCAAGTGAATGGTGGAATGATCATTGAAGTTTTAAAGAAAGAGTGTTGCTTGATGAAAAGTGAAGAGATGTGCATTGTATGGATTAGCTTTCATTCAAGTCTCTACTACTTAGTCACGTTTATCCAAAAACATCCCACCTTTCCAAAGAGCCTACATTACAACCTAGAAGAAAGACCTCTTTGATTCTTGATTGATCATAATTGATTTTGATTGAGATTAAGTCTTGTGGCAAGCATATGGTGTACTTGTTCATGCAATTGATGATTGAGAGCTTTATACCTTTATACACTTGAGTGAAGAGTGAAACACTCCATGGAAGGAGCAATGTGTTAAGTGTTTGATTGAGCATTTGTTGAGCATGATTCATCTTGATGGCTAGTGGATAGTTGCATTGATACAAGTGATCATTGATGAGTTCGATTGTCTTATTTTTCGTCTATGGTGCCATGTGACATAATTGCAATCAATTCACTCCTTTGTTCTTAGTTTCTACGTTGCTCGAGGACGAGCAACAATTCAAGTTTGGGGGTATGATTGGAGTGAATTGATGCATGTTTTTAGGGCCTATTTTAGTGCAAAAAGTGAGCTAAAGTGTTAGTTTTTGTGCCTAAATGTGAAAAGTATCACTCTTTTGCCTAAAAAGTATTATTTGTGAGATTTTGATGTTTTTCGTCCATTTTGCAGGTAATTCGGTGGATTATTGCCAAACCGAGAGTACCATTAGGCTTAGAATGAAGAGACGGACATCCGGGACGAAAACGAGGGTCGGGGCCGAAGCCCCGTGCGAGAAAAGTGCCCTGGACTCGAGCTCTGGTCGAGCGACAAGAGTCTCGAGTCGAGGGATGTGTAGAAAGGACCAAATTCAGAAAATGGCATGAGCCTCGACTCGAGACATGACCCTCGAGTCGAGGGCGAGGATTTTTGCAGGGGCCTCGAGTCGAGGCCTGTCCCTCGACTCGAGGGGAAGGTTTTTCCAAAATTTCGTATTTAAGCAGGGCAGTTCAGAGAGAGCAAAGAGACGAGTTCATAGTAGCAGTTAGTAGCGGTTTTAGGGCGATTTCTCAAGCCCCAAGCCAATTTCTTCATTAGATTAGAGTAGAAGTTAGATTTAGGATTAGATTTCCATTCATTGTTGGTAGATTAGCCATAGATTAGCTTTAGATCCTTGTAATCCTTTCAATTCAAGCTTGTAATTCATTTGGAGATTGTTGTTGAAGACTCAAGCATTCCTATTTTATTTAATTGAAGATCATTTGGTGATGTTTTTCCTCTCTTGTCTCTTTAATTTCTTAATTGTTGTGATTTGCTTTGTGTTTGATCCATTCTATCTTCTTCCCATTGGTATTGTTTGTGGTACCATGGACTAAATCTCTCTTGTGCTTGGGTTAATTGAAATTTATGATGAATTGATTGATGATGCTATAATTGTTGATGATTGGAGATAAATTGTGTAGATTGCTTCCTAATTGTGATTCTTCATTGTGCTTTGTGTAAAAATTGTCTCTTTAGATTAATGGTTGATCACCCTAGCAATAGGCGAGAGTTGAGCGAACGTGATTAGGTGTTAATCGAGTTTCAATTTTACATGATTGTATGAATTGGGGATTTCTACATTGAGAGATGGGAAAGACTAAGGATACTCACATTAGGCATTGTGATTTTAATGGAGTGATTAATTTCATGATGGTTTATGCTTTCTATCTTAGTTGATTTGCAATTTGATTCAATTGTAGCTTGTTGATTGATGATTCATTGATGTATGTTAATCCTAGCACCTTTATCCTACCATTTATTGTTGTTTTGTCTTCGCATTTTAAGTGTTCGATCAATTGCTTGCTCCTTGTTGTTTTGTATTTTTGCTTGTGTTTTTGTTGTTTTTGTACCAAACCATTGTTGCAACTCTAGTCACTAAGAACTTGTATTTCTAGGACCTCATGTGCATACTTTTTCCCTTGGGTTCGATATTTTGTTGATTGGTCTTAATAACTCTTACCCTATACACTCCAATCAATTCCTAAGAATCAACTTAACATGAAAGGACCCAAAATACAAAGGGTACCTAAGCAATAAATTTGTGATTGCAGGAAGATAAGAAGATAGTTGATAGAAGAGACATTCTTGAGGTCATCTGGTACATTGATAGTGGCTGTTCCAAGCACATGACCTATGAAAGACAACTTCTCTCTAACTATCAAACCATTGATGGACCTAGAGTGATGTTTGGTGATAACAACTATGGACTTACTAAAGGTGTAGGAACACTAATGATTGGAGATGTTCAAGTTCAAGAAGTTTACTACGTGGAAGGATTGAAGCACAACCTACTATCTGTTTCACAATTTTGTGATAAAGGGTTTTGTGTCAAATTTACTCATAATGCATGCTATATATTAGATAGTTTAAATGAAAATATTCTATTGGCTGGAGTTAGACAAGGTAACATTTATGTTGCTAATTTCAAAAGCTGTCCTAAAGATACTTGTCTTGTTGCTAAGAGTTCAGATGACTTAAGTTGGCTGTGGCACAGACGACTTGGTCACTTAAACTTCAAAACTCTTAACAAGATTGCAAGGAAATCTTTAGTTAAAGGACTCCCTGATAAAGTATTTTCAAAGAACCATGTATGTGTTTCTTGTCAAAAAGGAAAACAGACCAAAGCTTCTTTTAAAACAATAAGTAGTCCTTCTTCTGAAAGGATTCTGGAACTTCTTCATATGGATCTGTTTGGTCCAGTAACTCCTCTCAGCTTTAGTGGAAGAAAATACACCTTAGTAATTGTTGATGACTTTTCAAGATTTACTTGGGTTATTTTCTTATACAAAAAGAATGAGACTATGACTAAGATTCCAGAATTTCTTAAAAAGATTCAAAATGAAAAGGGATTAAATATTGTTAAAATTAGAAGTGATAAAGTTACTGAATTTCTAAATAAGTTGATTTCTAACTACTGCATTGAAAATGGCATAGCTCAGGAAACATCTGCAGCAAGGACTCCACAATAAAATGGAGTTGTTGAGAGAAGAAACAGGACCTTGAAAGAGGCAGCTAGAACAATGTTATCTAAATTCAACACTCCTCATAGGTTTTGGGCAGAAGCAGTGAATACAGCCTGCTATGTTCAAAATAGAAGTCTGATTGTCAAGGTTAAGTGTAAAACTTCCTATGAAATTTGGAAGGGAAGATCTCCCAAAATTTCATATTTTCATATATTTGGTTGTAAATATTTCATACACAACAATGGGAAATCTCAATTAAAAACCTTTGATGCCAAGATAGCAGATGGGATATTCTTAGGATACTCATCTATATCAAAGGCATATAGAGTTTTTAATAAGACAACCTTGTGTGTAGAAGAAACACCCCATGTGGTATTTGATGAATCTTCTTTTGAGTTTGATAAGACAGGGACATCACAAAGATATCGATGATCCGGATCGATGACTATCAAAGGATCAACCATAAAATTCTACAATCAAGAATCGATTCGGATGAAGAGAAAGAATCGACAAAGGAAAGGAACCTGAAAGAACTTCCTCAACAAATGATCTACCAACCGATCGAGACGATCAACGACACATCACCGATCGATTTACCAACAACACATCACCGATCGGGTAGAATTATCGAAGGTAACATAGAATCATCTCAAATAAATAGTTCGAGACAAAACACCATCTACTTGTAAAAGATAAAGGTAAGAAAGTAATGTCATATCACCCACCGAAAGCAGATAATTGAAGATTTGGACTCTGGTGTCCAGACGAGGACCCAACTAAATCAAGATTGTATGTTCGGTTGCTATGTGTCATTACTTGAACCTAAATCAATTACGAAGCTCTAATCGATTCCAACCGGATTAATGCCATGCAAGAAGAACTAAATCAGTTTCAAAGACAAGATGTGTGGGAGCTTGTTGAAAGACCTCATCATCAAAAAGTCATTGGAACTAAATGGGTCTTTAAAAACAAGAGGGATGAAAACAATATTATGGTTAGAAATAAGGCCAGACTAGTTGCTCAAGGTTATTCACAATCAGAGGGTATTGATTATGATGAAACCTTTGCACCAGTAGCTCGTCTGGAAGCCATAAGATTGTTTTTAGCCTATGCTGCTTTTAAAAGATTCATAGTTTTTCAAATGGATATTAAGTCAGCTTTCTTGAATGGAATCCTAGCTGAGGAAGTTTATGTAGAGCAACCCCCTGGCTTTGTCAAAGGAGACAAGGTTTATAAACTAAGGAAAGCTCTATATGGACTTAAACAAGCACCAAGAGCTTGGTATGACACCTTGTCTGATTATTTAATTCAAAATGGATTTGTTAAAGGTGGAATTGATAGAACTCTCTTTAGAAAAGAGTTTGGTTGTGATCTTTTGTTAGTTCAAATTTATGTTGATGATATAATTTTTGGATCAACTAACATATCTTTATGTGAAGAATTTAGTAGTCTTATGAAAAGCGATTTTGAAATGTCCATGATGGGAGAAATGACATATTTTCTTGGACTTCAAGTCAAGCAGATAAAGAAGGGAATATTCATCAACCAAGCCAAATATACAAAGATCTTATTGAAAAATATGGAATAGGTACCAGCCGAGAAGCTAAGATACCTATGATGACAAATTTTTCAATGGATCCAGATTTAGAAGGGAGAAGACACCGATCAAACCGAGTATCGAGGTCTTATTGGTTCTTTATTATATTTAATCGCTAGTAGACCTGATATTTCATTTGCGGTTGGAGTTTGTGCTCGATTTCAAGTTAATCCTAAGAAAAGCCATCTTGAAGCAAAGAAAGAAAATCCTCAAGTATTTGAAAGGAATCAGAAATGTTGGATTGTGGTATCCAAACATGACAACTTTGAGTATCTGGATACTCGATTCGGATTTTGGTGGGTGTAAGATAGATAGAAAATCTACATCTGGTACTTGCCAATTTCTTGGAAGTAAGCTGATTTCATGGTTGTCTAAGAAACAAACCTCTGTAGCTACTTCCACAACTAAAGCTGAGTATATGGCAGCTGGAAGTTGTTGTTCTCAGCTGATCTGGATAAGTCAACAGCTAAGGGACTATAATATTATCACCAAAGATGTACCTATCTTTTGTGATAGTAATAGTGCCATAGCCATTACTCAAAACCCAGTCCTTCATACAAGATTCAAGAATGTAGATATCAGACACCACTTCATCCGAGATCATGTAGAAAAAGGAGATATCAGACTTGAGAAGATCTTGACCGACTTTCAAAGAGCAGACATCTTGACAAAACCATTGGCAGAGACGAGGTTTAAAGAATTATCTGTAGAATTAGGTTTATTAGATGCTTCGTTAGTAAATCTCTAATTCTGTTTTTTAATTCTTGTCTCTCTTAATTTAGTTTATTATGTCTAGAAAGAATTATCAGACTAGATCTGAGTCAAAGGACAATCAGGTAGCTGATATCAGTGATCTCCTGTTTAGGAATCAAGAATCAAGGATTAGTCATATTGACCTTATCTGACATGATAATTCCTTATCTGACATATGGTAAATCAGACTAGGGCACAATAGTCAGCTGATTTTCTGAAAAACAGATGACTATCTGCACCCTATCTGATCTACCTCAGCTACTAATAAGTTTTGATGAGTTTGTTTGCAGGAACAGGTATATCAGATTAGTCCCATAAATCTCTTCATTCAGAAAACTTTCATCTTCGTTTTCCCTCAAAATCTTTGTTTTCAAATAAAGTCCTTAAGTTTGTGTATCTCAAGCAATCTGTACTTTGTAACTAAACTGAAAATAATGTATTAAGTTTTAAACATTTGTGGTTTTCAAAAATCAGACTAGGAGAAAGTTTTTAAAAAATTTCAGATAAGATCAAATTTGACCAAGTCTGATTTTACCAAGTCTGAAATAAAATACCTGAGTGTTAAGTAAGGCACCTCATTGCTTACGTCAGGTATACTAATTACTTCTGATAAAGTAAGTCTATTAGCCGTCTAATCCGTAGGATAAACAGTTACTTTTTACACAATTCAAGACACGTGAAGGTCACGTGCCTGAATTTCAATCGTTTTTCTCGCTAAACCGTCGATGTTTTACACGCGCCTCTTAAAATCAACGGTTTAAAATTAAAACTCTGAGATCGTGCCACGTTTTGCATTCCTAAACTTTCCCTCTCTCTCCTCTAAGTTTAAAATCTTACCTTCTTCATTAAAATTTTTCACTTTCACATTTCACTTATCAAAATCCTCTGTAAAAATCCCTTTCTTACAAAACCGTTTTCAAATGGCTTCTTCTTCATCCCAACCCTCTAAACCTCCCACATATATAACTGCATCCGTCTCAAATTTCAAAATGAACACAGAAGCAGTTAAGAATAAACTCAAAGCCGAGATGTATGTCGACTTTGAAACCACTCAGGACAGGGAATCCAACGAAATATTAAGGCTTTTGGAAGCATCAAGACTGCGAGGGTTCTGTTTATTCAAATCCGCAGAAAACAGAACAATGGACTTCATTGGCGCATAATTTCTGGCAAATAGTGAGTTTTCTGATAACGGATTTAGTACTACTGTGGAGGGTACTAGGTTGGAGTATACTAAAGAAAATATAGCTCGGATTTTGGATACATCGGCTGAGGGTGTAAATCCATTAGTAATAAGGAAGAGGAATGGGAACAATCTTTTGAGTTGTTCGCCAGGATTACGTATAGGGGAACAAGGAGAGATTTGAAAAAGCACATGTTGAGAAGGAAATATAGGCTGTTGATGACTATAGTGACTAAGTCAATTATGGGTGATCAGAGTTCATATGACGGAGTCACTAAGTCTAGGCTGTGTTGTATGAGGGCTATATTTGATGGTATAAGGGTTGATTGGGTAGAACTGCTGTTTAAGAGGTTGAAGGAAGAAAAGGCGAGGTTGGTATTTAACCCTACTGTTGGAGATTGGGTTCCTCAGTCTACTGTGAGTCTGTTTAATAAGATCACAGTACTGATGGATAGACTGAATAAGAGGGTCCAGACGAGGGAAGGCAAGAAGAAATTTTCTAAGCAAAAGGGTTTGCTTACAAAAAATGAGAGGTTGGGTGGATTGCCGGATTCAGACGATGAATCAGATGAGGCACAGGCCCAGAGACTCGAGTTGGCAGCAGCTGGGGTGCAGAGGCAGCTAGCTGAGGTACCAGAAGTAGAGGTACCCGAAGCTGAGATCCCAGCAGCTGAGGTAGAGGCACCAGCTGCACAGCCAGCTGAGGAAGCAGTTGGGGTGGAAACAGAAGTGGCTCAACCACTTAGAAGGAGGACCAGAAGAAGGCTGGTCAAGGCTGCTGATACAGTTGGGGAGTCTTCCTCAACTCCTGCTAGTCTGCTACCAGAAGAGGCTGCAACACTTCAGATAGCAGCAGCGGTACAGGCTGAGACTGAGGTGCTGGAAGATCCCAGCTCTGAGCGAACCGTATCTGCCGAGAGGCAAGCCTCTCCAGGTACATCTTCCAACATCTCATCATCTGATAAATCCCCCACACACCTAGGCGATGAAGAAGTATCCAAGGCTGGTACTTCTGAGCCTCTGAAACAGCCTACTCCCGATATTATCCAAATACAAACACCTCCCACCTCATCTCCCTTACCCGAAATACCTCCCACCTTATCTCCCACACCTGATATTCCTCCCACCTCTACTCAACCTTTCGATTTTCTTGATTTTCCCTCCATCAAATATCCCACTCCCTCACCCCAAATCAGTCCAATACACACTCCCAGACCAGATGGATCTGTAGGAAGCTTCGAGCTCTCCCTACGATCGGATGCCAAAAGAAGATTAGCTGAGTTAATTCCTGAACTTCAGTTTAACCCTGAAGTAATGAAGGAATTCATTGAGATCTGGCTGGTCCATCATCTGCGGACTGGTGATCTGGAGGAGATGAGTCTATTTACTGATGAAGTAGGCTGGGACAATTTCATCACCTGGGAGAAGGTTATTTTGGAGTCTGCCGGAATCTCATCCTTATCAGTCATCCTATCAGAGGAGCAGCTCCTGAATTTCCTATGAAGCCGCCTTGACTTGTCTGAAACCTTACCAGCCGTCCCTCCCAGCAGCCCAGGATCCACCTTCTCTACATTCTTAATCAGTTGGAGAAGAGGGTAGAGGATAAGTTCACTCAGATGCTCACAATGAAGACTGCAGACATCGTAGATTCTGTCAGTGTAACTATGGAAGACATGCTAAAAGCATCTGAGGTAAACCTTCTATCTTCTATTTCAAATACTGTTAAAATGGTTGTCAAAGAAGAGCTGGACGAAGTGAAGAAGGAGGTTGGAGAGCTGAGAATCCAGACCCAAGCTGACAATCAACTGCTGGCCGATGAGATCCTCCTTAATCAATCCTCAGCTTCCACCTATTTTACTGTTATCAAGGAGCAGCTCGCTATGCTACTTGATGATGTTAAAAAGGGGGAAGATGTGGAGATCGTGAAAGCCGAGCTTAACCAGATCAAACTTTCAGCAGTCAGCCAATCAGATGAGCTCACTGCCTTAAAACTTAGAATTGATCAGATTGAGGAAGCAATCAGGGCAGATGAGCTGGCCAGGAAGAAAGAAGTTGAGCTGAAATCTGAAAGATACATGGCTAAGATCAGAGAGAGGAAGGAGGAGGCTAGAGCCAAAGCTGAAGCTGAGAAGGGAAAAGGGAAGGAGCTGATGGTGGTGGAGAAAGAGAAGGAAAAGGAGACAGAGAAGGTCGTGTCGCCTATCAGGCAGAGCCTGATGTCCAAAGCTGCTGGAAAGAGACCACTGGAAAAATCAGCTGAGCAGCTTAGGATAGAGGCAGAAAGAGACCGACGGATCAAGGCTGAAAAGGTGTATTATGGCCGGAGGGAAGCCAGAAGGAAGATTAAGTCGGCAAAGGAGGCTGGCCGCATTTTTGATAAGTTCCAGAAGAAGTGGGTTGTCCCATCAGCCGGAGGAGGAGCAGAGGCAGCTTGGATCAGACCTGCAGAAAGGACTGATGCTCCCCCAAAAATAATTGCACATCCATCGTTGGCAGCTGAGTACATGAAGTACGAAGCCAAGTGGACCTTCTTCTGGTACATATGCAAAGGAGTCGGAGCATCATCAGACAATGAGACGATCGCTTGGCATGATTGGATGGAGAAGGAAAATCCAAGTTTATACCAGAAACTTCTTGATGAAGGAGATGAATGGTACAACGTGGATTTGGTTGCTCCAGACTACTCATCCATTCCGATAAAGCTGAAAGATGATGGCTCGATAGACAAGGAGTGGATCAGGTCAACTATCATCTATGGTATAAATCAAATGATGTTCACTGATCCGAAGGAAATTGCTGAGCTGAGAACGCGAATATTTGATTGGATGCAGCTTCCAGAGAAAGACAAATGGACATATTAGATAAGCTTAAATTTTCTTATCTTTTATCTTCTTATCTGTTCCATATGTAAATTTGTAAATGAGCTGAATATGAATGAGATGACTGGTTCTTATATGTTTTACTTGTGTGTTTTAAAAGTTTTCTTTACTGTTTTAAGAAACTTTAAAATTTCTTTTAAGTATAAACCATCTGAGAAAATTTATCATCTCAGACTCAATATTTGCAAAATTTTTCTTAAGTCTAAAATTTTTTTTAAGACTTAAATTTTTCCTTTTGAAAAATTTCTTATGACTAAAGAATTTTTTACTTCAAAACTTTATAAGTGTGTATTAGAATGCTTTAATCTGAATTGATAGTGTGAATGTATTCTAACTTGCTTATCTGATTGTCTTGAATAACTTTGACTAACATCAGTTGTGAGTATGTTTCTTTTATAGTTTTAACATCATCAAAAAGGGGGAAATTGTTAGAACAAGTAGAGTTTTGATGAGTTAAAAGGAACAATCCAGATGAGCAGACAACGTTGATAAACAGCTCAGATCAGAGTTCGGTGCTAAGCTGATCAGACTGGGTCAAGAGCTGATTAAGTTAGCTGGAGATCAAAGTTTACAAGTCATCTGGAGACAAGCTCAAATCTAGTCATCTGCAGGAGACGATCATAAAAAGCTCAGACGAGGTCAAGACAAGCTGAGTAGAATAAGAAAGGCGAGTCTTCATCAAGTCAGCTGCAGACGAGTAGAAGAAATCAGCTAAGGTCAAGAGCAGTTCTCAAGATTAAGTTTGTTGAGCAGTTTCCAGTTTGTTAGAACTGACTAACAAACTAACTGTCTTTTCAGACTTATAAATAGGACTAGATTTTTTTTATACACTTATGCAAATCTGATTTTTCACACTATTCACTATTGATTTCACAAAGTATTTTCAAAAGTAGTTTCAAATATCTTTTTAAGTGTTTACAGAACACTTCACTTCACATCTTTAAAAACACTTCTTATTCTAGAGTTAGATTTTAGAAGGTTGGTTAGCATTGTTGAAGAGTTGAAGATCAAGTTGTAAGTTGTAAAGATTGTAAGTAAGTAAGCAGCTAGTGAAGACCCTTCTTCAAAGTTTGGAGAAGGAGAGTGGATGTAGGATTGTTATAATCCGAACCACTATAAAACCTGGTGTTATTTACTGCTTTCTTTTAATTTCTGTTCAAGTTACAATTTGTTAATTCAAGATTAAATTTCAGAATCTTAGCTAAAATCTAAATATCAGCTTTGCTTTTGATCTTGTTAAAAGTTGAGTTTAAAAATTGTTTTCCGTTGTGTTTAATCTGATACTTTGAATTGATTTTGAAAAGATATTAAAAAATCTACAAAATCTATTCAAACCCCCTTTTCTAGATTTTGTTCTAGAAGGCTATCTCAAGGTTTTAATCAACTCAACATTCAGGGACCAACAAAATTTAAGGAATAATAAATTGAGTGATATTTAATTTGAATATGGTTTGTAATATAATGAACTTTATTTATGAGACTTTTTTTTTATCGGTTATGTTAGTTGTTAGTAGTTAGTTCACCAAGCGCTCAAACACTCCTAGAATTCTCCAAGCCACTTTACAGCTCAATTAATTCGTTCCCAAAAGGAATCGAACTTGGGTTACCCACTGACACTTATACTAATAACATAAATTTCAATTCACTATTAAACAATGAATCTAATAACAAAAGGTTAGTCTCACATATTTACAATATACTTAATTAATATTATTTTTTATATGTTACATGAATAGAGGTATGTATACTATATTTTATAAAAAAAGGACTGTGACTAATATTTGAAACACAAAAATAAAATTTTCAAATACTTCAATAAGTATAATACAATAATTTTTCTTGCTACAACAATTCAAGTGTATTTTATAGTAAACATATTATTATTTTTAACAATTATATGTAACAATGTCCATACTTCAGACTTTTTAAACATTCTAAAATGTTCTGGCGTACTCGATCATAAAACCAGTTTAAAAATTGGTACACCAGTAATATTGTTGAGGAACATTGATCATTCAAAGGGGTTACGTAATGGAACAAGGTAAATTTTTTTTATTAATGTTATTTATTTATTTATAGTTTTGTTAAGATTTATAATTATATTTGTTAACAATAATATATTTAATATTGTTGTCAATTGTTAATTTTTTGTTTTAATATTAGGTTGGTGATTACACAATATAGGTTGGTGATTTTGATTGGTAGCAGTGCTGGTGAAGTGGTTTTGATAGCAAAACTATCATTAACTTTTTCGGATGCAAGATTTCCTCTTTAAATTTCTTTTTTTTTTTTTTTGAAAAAATTTCCTCTTTAAATTTCAGCGCATATAGTTTCCATTAATTATATCATATGCTATGTCAATCAATAAAAGTTAAGGACAATCATTCTGTCACGTCAGATTATTTTTGAAGAAACTGGTGTTCAGTCATTATCAACTATATGTTACAACTTCAAGGATTACTAATCAAGGTGGTTTGAAGATCTTATTGTGTAACATTAATGATAACAAGTATAATAAGAGAATGAATGTCGTATTCCGTGAGGTTTTTAGAAACCTTTAACTTTGGGATATTTGTTAAATAAAAATTTTATTATCTACAAAATTTATGTTTGTTTTATGATTTATTAATTTTTCACACACTAATTATTGTATTATTGATTAAATTTTATAATAAAATATTAATATTATTGAAAATACAAAATAAATTATTCATTAAAGAACCGTGCGAAACACGATTACGGGACAATACTAGTATTCTATAATTCATCTTTAATGAAAAGTTTTGATGAATATATTTTTAAAAAAATGCAGAAAAATTTGACGCTCTTCCATAATAATTCTCAAAGCTATGTTTCAGCTTCTATCCAATTCTAATAATTGAAGTTTAACCATGTGAAAATTCTAAATTAATTCATGAGAAATGATCATTTAACATAAAAATGTCTAATTGAACATAATTAAAAAATTTAGATTATATATATAATTTGAAATTTAATTTTGTGAAATGTTTAATTTAATTTAATTTTGTGTATATGTTGTAACATATTTTACGAGAAAGTTTAATTATATGAAAATCATATATGATTTTCTTGATAATTTATTTTGAGAGAGAATAATAATTTAAATAAAAATTATTAAATTACTAAAAGCAAACAAATTTGTTGTTAAAAAATTAATATGGAGCGTGAAGATATGCTGCCAACTTTTTTATGCAAATAATTTTCATTAATATAACTTCACATAATTAAACTTCAATTAACATGTATATATTAATATGATTATCCACATTTACAAATATTTTTTTTATCGGGCAAACGGTGAGTCGAACCCATAACCTTTGGGTCATAGGTAGTGGAGCTCTAACCACTTGAGTTATACCACTTCGTCTCCACATTTACAGATAATATTATGCAATAATATCAATTTTCAGAGGTAAATTATGTTGCGACTTTTTTCTAATAATATTACATCATTGAATTAAATATTCTACATAACATTTCATAAAAAAATATGTGGTATTGGTTTAAGATCGTTTTAATTTATTTGGTGATATATATAAATTATATAAATTATTCGTATTCAATTGTATTAGCATCTTATATATTATAAGAAAATAATTATACTCACAAAAATTATGAATAACGTTGTATATCATATTTATAAAAATAAAATTTACAAGATACAATCTGATATAATTTAGTCTCAAGAAATTTTTTATACATATAAAGCACAGTTCTAAAAATCTGACGTGTTGCTCTCTCCTTTATTCATTTCAAAATGCGCACTTCTCATTCATTTTTAATAAAATATTTAATAAATTTTCTCTCCCCCATTATATTTCCCCTCTCTCTTTGCGGCTTCCTCTCCTGTCTAACGACCAGAGAAACCGCAGAATAAGATCGAACTGCTCCTCATAACTGTCAATAATACTTCCATAATTGTCTACGACAAAATTATCATCTGTCTTTCAATTCTAATTTTCAAAAATATATTATGGCCTCTCAGTTCTCTCTATTAGATGTGATAACTCCAGACAACGAAACATGAAAAGTGAAAGTAAAGGTTGCACGTTGTTGGATAGTGATTTCAAGAGATGGAAACAACGAAAAAAGATTCTTCGAAGTGGTATTAGTTGATGAACAGGTAAGTATAATTATGTACATTTGAAACATCAACACTAATACATTTCATATTGTCTTTCATGAATATGTTATGCTCTTAAAAATCATTGCATTCTCTAGATCTTTAAACCATATTCAAATACATTTAACTATAATGAATTCAGTGATGCGTATTTTAAAGATTACATATACTGATTATCTAATATTACTTTTCTTTACAGGGTAATAAAATGCAAGCGACAGTGCGCAAATACCTAATAAAAAGATTTGAAATGATTATCAAAGAAGGACTCACATGAATTATATAATTTTGGTGTGGGAATACCAGATGGACCAACATTACTCACTAAGCATCCCTACAAAATAATTTTTCACCGCCACACAAAAATGAGGAGGTGCTCTCCAATTGATGTTTTAAAACCACAGTTTGAGTTTAGCGCTTTTTATGATTTATTAAATCAATCTGAAGATGAAGACAAAATTCTAAGAGGTACAGTTAAAACATTATGTTTATGTATTTAATAAGATTAAATGATAGTAATCAATTATGTGTAATACTTTACGTGTCTCTTATATTATTGTGCTGCCAGATATAATGGCATTAGATGTGGATATTGTTGATGTCGCATGTGATGTTATCACATATTCTGCTTGTAACGCCCCGAACCCGGATAATTCCACTTACTTATCCAAATTCGAGTCGTCACTTAGTGAAAGAGAAAAAGTAAGACAAAGATATATTTTTTTTTTAAAGAAAAGGAATCGATAAAGGAGAATATAAAAGAAAACAATGAGATGATCCTTAACTTAAAGTATTCAGCATCAAATTAAAATCCTAATCATTAAAACAGGAGCATAATTAACCGTAGCAGCGGAGAAAGTATTGTGAGTCTAAGTTTTAGCAAAAGCAGATAGAGGGTCTAAAATTTACAGATAGGAAAATAAAAGCATTTAAGCATTCAAATATTATATGGTGGGGGAAGGCCGAGTCTACTGCTGCTCCCAGTACTCCATCGGCTCACCTGAAAAAAATATTTAAAAAGGGGGCATGAGAATTTGAATTTCTCAGTGTGGGTAGCCCGCACGCTATCATGCATACAGTTTAATATAATACAGACCAATCATATTATTTCAGAAAATAGTAAACACTGAGACGGACCACCTCCGCTCATAAAACAACCGAGACGATACCAACATCGCTCGTAAATCGAGACAGACCACCTCCGCTCGTAAAACATCCGAGACAATACCAACATCGCTCGTAAAAACATCCGAGACGATACCAACATCGCTCGTAAAAGCATCCGAGACGATACCAACATTGCTCGTAAATACATCCGAGACGATACCAACATCGCTCGTAAAAAACATCCGAGACGATACCAACATCGCTCGTAAAGACATCCGAGACGATACCAACATCGCTCGTAAAAACATCCGAGATGATACCAACATCGCTCGTAAACCAAATATGATTTAGCAATGATATTTCAACTATGACATAAATTAAGGCAATACGGTTAGTGCCACCCACCTTAAAAAGAAGTTCGAAAGTATGACTTGAAAGGGGAAAACTTCCGAGCAAATCACCGACCGGTCGTACTCGTTCCTAAAGAAAACTTTTGGGTTTTAGTTTCTTATCGAGGAATAAATACAGTGCGTTGGTCCAAAGGACTTTTGATTACTTATACGTCTTTTGTCTTTTAGTCGTAAATTATTAGAACTCTAATTTTTCGACACAAGAATATATATGTATATATATAAGACTCTTACTAACATGCTCCTAAGTATGACACGAAAAAAATGGAAAACACCTTTTCAAAAGTAGTAATTCAAGCATTATGACAACTTCCGACTGCCCACTCTCGACTTTGGGGCATTTTCTAAAATATAAATAAATCATCTAAAAATTTGGCAAAAGCACAGTAGACACTCTCTTGAAGTTTATATCACACATAAAATATGGTCTCATTAAAAAGGTATACGAAAATTGGGTTTTTGAATTTATTTTCTAGGTCGAAACAGTGTTCCAGAAAGTTTTCAGTGTTGAGACACCATCGAAATAATTTTCTTAATAATATTAAAACACTTCCGAAAATTATGAAATTTTTACAGTAGATACCTTATGAAGTCACCAACATTTCCTTAGTTTTGACTTTAGGCAAGATACGAAGGGAAAAGGGTGTTTTTGGCTCGTTTTTGGAAAAGGGACAGAAATATTTCTGCCTTCCCAGTCACGTACCAACTAGAGAAATAATTTTTGTAAAACTATTTAGACTACTCCTAAATTCGTGGAAAAATCCAGAAACGAAGCTAACATCATGTAGTATTTTATTTTGATTTTTATAAAAATAATAACTGAAGTGAGGAATGCCAGAAAAAATCGAAGAGTCACAAAAACGTCACAGATTGTCACACTAACTTCAAAAATTCATAGATTATTGAATATAACTCCAAAATGCATGAGACCAGTGGAAAATAGAAGCTATTTCGTCCTACTTTCTAAATATGCAGCCAAAAATGCCAAAGTAGTAAGTTACGAAAACGTATCAGTTTAAACTTCTGACGGGAAAACAGGTAGTTCATCTATTCACATGCTATGGACACTTAAAAAACTTATTCTCACCTTCAAAACCATGAAACCTTCAACTCTTTCATAAATAAAATATCATGCTACCAAGAAATAAATAAGACCTCAAGAAAACACATGCCATTTTCTCCATTAAGAGTTTTAAGGAAGATAGTTAAGGTTTGAGGTGTGGTCACCTTTGTAGTCTTTCTTTAAAAAGGCTAGGGCCAAATGCCTTCTTCAAGCTCTTCCTAGGAATGGCTCTACTCCTTTGCACCTTGAAGGAAGATGAAATGGCTTGAGGTGAGGGTTGGATGTGTGTATGTGGGTTGGGAGAAGAAGAAGGTTTTCCTCCTCCCTTGTGAAGATGGCCTAAAATGGGGGTGAAGGGGAAGAGGGAATGCTTCCTTTCTTTTGGTGACCTGAATGAGGGGGAGAAGTGGTGCCCAAGTAATTTAAAAAAACATGTGGGAGAAAGTGGAGGGTCAAGATTGAAGCAAGTGGATGGTGGGATGGAAGGGAGGACAAAAGAATTAATTAAAAGGAGGGGGTACAAGTACTATGGGTCAACACACTTTGTCTTGGTGTGTTGGCCCTTAAAGATGGCTGCAAAAACCCCCCTTGGATGTCCAAAATGTGGGCCCCACAAGCCTTTGGCTTGTGGTGGCCCTTCGGTTCAGGGCGTGCGGTTCGGTACTGAAAAACGGGGCTCCGTTTGGAATTTCGGGGCTCCGGAAGTTACGTTTTGTTCGTTTAATCACTAAATAATTTTATAATCTTAAAAGTTTATAATTAAGGAGGCTTTTAACTTATTTTATTAATTCGGTTCTCGGTTGGTTCGATTTTTGTTCGGTAGATTCGAAATTCGGCATTTTTAGGGTTTTTCGCCCAATTTTGGCGACTATATTAAAACTCTCGAGTTATTAGTACAAACGGATTATTCACTTCTTTTAGACTTGAATTTTATCCACCTTTCGACTATCGAGTACCGGTTCGATTAGTATTAGGTTTCTAGAGTACTGTCAGTTCGGTTCTGCTCGTCCGTTACCCAAAATCGAAAATTTTGAATAACAAAGATTCATCTTAGAACAATCAGTATACACCAAAGCTGAATCCATCTAGTCGTATAACCAAAAATCATCCACAGAGACAGATCATTGGTGATGCTTCAGTTGGTGTGCAAACTAGAAGGAAAGTAAGTTCAAAAGAGCATGCAGATTTGGTAAGATCAATATGTATGTCTTCTCTTTGTAATATTGTTAATGCAGAGTGCTACTATTCTGAAATTGAACCTAAAAATGTTACTGAAGCATTAAAAGATGAAAATTGGATTAATGCTATGCATGAGGAACTTAATCAGTTTGAAAAGAACGATGTTTGGACACTAGTTCCAAGGCCTGATGATGTCAATGTCATTGGAACTAAGTGGATTTTTAGAAATAAAACTGATGAGTCCGTAACATTGTTAGAAACAAAGCTAGGTTAGTTGCACAAGGATATATATACAAGTTGAAGGTATTGATTTTGATGAAACATTTGCACCTGTTGCTAGGATAGAATCTATTGGATTATTACTAGCAATTGCATGTTTTATTGATATTAAACTTCACCAAATGGATGTTAAAGCTGCATTTTTAAATGGCATTTTGTTAGAAGAAGCATATGTTGAACAACCTAAGGGATTTGAAAACCCACAATATCCTGATCATGTTTATAAGCTAAAGAAAGCATTGTATGGTCTAAAACAAGCTCCTAGAGCATGGTATGGTAGACTTACTGACTTTCTGTTGCAATTTGGTTTTATTAGAGGAATTGCTGATAATACCTTATTCATCAAACAAAATGGAGAAGATTTACTAATTGCTCAAATATATGTTGATGATATAGTCTTTGGTTCAACTTGTGATAAAATGCTAAACAGTTTTGTTGAAGCAATGATTGCAACATTTGAGATGAGTAAGGTTGGGGATCTAAATTACTTTTTAGGTCTTCAAATTAAGCAAGAAAAAGATGGTATTTTCTTCTCACAAAGCAAATATGCTAAAAACTTGGTGAAAAGGTTTGGTTTGGAAAATTCTAAGGTAATGAAAACACCTATGGGATCTACACAGAAATTGTGTAAAGACAACGCTGGACAAGAAATTGATCCAACACTGTATAGATCCATGATAGGTAGTCTTCTTTACTTAACCTCTAGTAGACCAGATATCATGTATAGTGTTTGTGTTTGTGCCAGGTACCAAGCATGTCCAAAGGAATCACACCTGAATGCGGTTAAGAGAATCATAAGATATGTTACAGGTACAAGCGATCTAGGTGTTTGGTATACCAAGGACACAAATAGCACACTTGTGGGATATAGTGATGCTGATTGGGCTGGAGACATAGATGACAGAAAGAGTACGAGTGGTGGCTGTTTCTACATGGGAAACAACCTGATTTCATGGCACAAGAGAAAGTGAATTGTGTATCACAATCCACCTGCAGTCCCGAATACATCGCGGCGGGAAGTTCTTTGTACACAACTTCTATGGTTGAGTAAGATGTTTCATGATTATGGTATTAAAAGTGATATTTTAACTGTGTATTGTGATAACACTAGTGCTATTAATATTTCGAAAAATCTGTACAACATTCACTCACTAAGCACATTAGTATAAGACATCATTTTATAAGGGATTTAGTAGAGAAAAATATTGTTAAGTTAGAGTATCTACCCACCGAAAAAATCAGTTTCTTGATATTTTCACTAAAGCTCTTGACCATGAGAGATTCTCATTTTTAGGAAATCTCTTGGTATGTGCACTATCTAAATAAAGTTAGATAGATGTTGTTATAAATGTTGTAACATATGTGACAACATCACGGGTCTGATGTATAATTTGGTTAATTTTTGAACTTTTCTTGATTAACTAATTCCTCTGAAAAATGAATTTGAAACATAATTGATGTTGTATAGATATAAAGAGGTCTCACACTTCTCAAATGCAATTGAAAAGAAAATTAGAAAGAAAAAGCACTCAAGATGTACTAATTCACTGAGTAACTATGGAGCACGGAGTTCGCTACTACGATGTCTTCTTTTTTCAAAGGTGATTAGTGTTACATCAATATGCTCACAAATCCATTGAGTAACTATGGGGCACGGAGTTCGCGACTACGATGCACTCTTTTGAAAAGATGGATCAAGGTGTGATTAAAAGTGCTAGAAAAACTGAAAATGATTTGTTTGCAACATTGAAAAATTTTTCTAAGGAAAAACCAGTGTTGAAGTGTGTGTTCCAATTTTGAGTACAACATCAGGTAAGTTTCGAATTTATTTTAATTTGTGTAATTAATTAATTATGTTTAAGTTCTTAATTTGACTAGGTCATACACTAAACCCACTACTACCTTATTTAGATAATGTCGTGTAGTTTTAATTAATTGGTCTAATTAATTTGAATTTTTCTGGAAGTTTTTACCCATGATTTCATTCCCTAAATTTTAGGAGATCATGAATTTAATGTATTAAACCACCTAGGTTCTAATTAATTCCAGATTTTTCTTTGTGGGTCCATACAAATAACTGCTACTCTATTTTCTCTATATAAATCTCGAAATTATGTTGCTCCATATACTAAAGCATAGAAGTGATCATTGTTCATTATTTTCGAAATATTGCATAAGTGTTCAGCTATTTTCTTCATTTGTCAACTTAAATTGAATATTTTAATACTCTATTTAAGTGGAAATGGCAGGAAACCCAAAAGACTCACACATTCAAACTTCTCCCTCAAACGAAACCTCACCAAACTCACAATCAAACCTCAATCTGCTCGCTGAAATGGCTACAAACCCTAATGCTGCAACTGTTGCTGAATCATCAACTACCACATCACCTCCTATGCCACTGATCGATGCTTACCCTCTGAACATTCACATACCCACTGAAGCATCGAGCGCACAGGCTGAAACTATCGCTCAAAACCTTGCTCAAAACCTGAAAGGGGCACCCAACATTCCTGAGCTCACAATCGGCTCTATTACGGTTGATGTGTCTCAATACCTCGCCACTCAAACTAACCCTACTCCTACACCTACTGCCGTTCCTGAAAACCCTCAATCATCCATTGTAGAAGTCGATGTTACTGCAATTGCTGCAGAATATGCTGAAGCAGGGGACACAACAATGGAGGAAGCACCCACGATTGAAACCAGCAAAGGGAAGAGTCCACTTGCTGAGGAGGAAAACGTTTCTGATCACACTGACTCTTCAATGTCAGAGGACTCAGAACCGATGGAGCTTGCTGCTACTGTTAAGGCTGCAAAGGGGAAAAGGAAGAGAAGCCCTCCATCTGCTGTTCCACAACCAAGGAGGAGATCGGGATGTGTCTTTACTAGGGTTGATTACTCAGAATCATCAAGGAAAAAGAAGCCTACTACGGGTTCAGTTGCAGATGAACCAATAAAGGTATTCTCTGACTCGGATTCTGAAAATTCTGACAAGCAAAGTGGTGAACAGGCTGTTGATACTGATGATGGTGATTCTGACGAGAATGTACCACTGATTGAACTGAAAATGAAGCAAGAAAGGCGATCTAAGAAGAAACAGGACAGTGTTGTACCCGATGTTGGAACAAGTGCAGCAGCACCTAATCTAGATGACAACAGTGATGACTCGGAGGAGAAATCAAGCGAAGAATCTGATCATTCTGAGAAAGGTACTGATTCTGAACTTCCTGTTGGTGATGAGAATGATAGTGAACTTGAGGATTCTAGTGATGATTCGGATAGTGAAACTTTTGATCAAAAAGTAACTAAGTTGAGTAATAGGAAACTGTTGATAGAAAGAAAGATTGATGTTGCTGAGTTTGAGTCTAAGGGGTTGGTTAGATACTTAGAAGAAAGAAGTTTGATGCATGCTGTTACTTTTGTTGATTCTTTTGTGACTAATTGGGTGTATGAGTTCTATGCAAGTCTGAAAAAGGGACATGGAAGAAGAAACTCTCATTGGTATGGGTCTGTAAACTTTAGGGGGAGAGATGTTCCATTCACACCTGAGCTGATCAATTCCTTCCTCCATATTGATCACATGGATGAAGAGGATGTACCTCCTATGGATGAGGTAATTCAAACCTTGACTGGTGGTAGAATAGTTAGATGGCAGAAACATATGCTTGCTGCTCACTTGACATCTCTATATTCGGTTATTCATAAGTTAATTGTGTATAACTGGATTCCTTCTACAAATTCGACCAAAGTGACTAAGGACCAAGCTGTTTTGATGTTTAGGATTGGTGTTATGAGGAGATTTAACTTAGGGCTGGTAATTTTCCATCATTTGATGAAGTTTGCTGGAAATATTTCTGAAAAAGGGAACCTTCCTTATCCGAATTTGATTTATGGCTACTTGAAGAGTCATGGTTTTCAACCTAGCCGAAATGAATTGTTGAGGGGGAGGGTTACTTTGATGAATATCTCACCTGTTTTGCTGAGTGGAAACAGGGTAATTGATTTGCCTATACCAGATCCTGATGCTGAAGAGAATGTTGCTTCTGATGCTGCTCATAAATGTTGTTCCTGATCCTGTTTCTGATGCTGTTCCACATGCTGCTCCACATGCTGTTCCACATGCTGCTCCACAAAACCCTAATTATCCTGCTGGTTTTATGAACTTTAATGAAAATTTTATTCGCAGGCAATTGGACGTTTTGCAGGAATCAATCAATGAACTTCAATTTTTGAAAGATTATTGGTTGCGATTACTTTCTGCTACCACAGGGGGAGTACCAGCTGCTGCTCGCGCTCGTGGTGTTGTAATCGAGGAAATTCCTGTTGCTGATGCAAATCCAGGTGGAGTTGGTGCAAATCCTGGTGGAGAAGGTGATGCAGCTGGACCTGATGCTGATGTTGCTGCAGATGTTACTGCAAACTTTGCAACAGTGGAACTTGCTGATGATGAAGAAGTTGCTGAGCTTTATGGTGATTTACCAGATCAGATGACCTGATGATGATAAGCTGTTTTCAGGGGGAGATTCGTGATAGTTCCCTTGTAAATCAGTTTGATACATTTACTTAAGTAGACTCTAATTGTGTATCTAATGCTCTGACACTGCTCTATAGCTCTCTATAGCTCTGATACTGTTTTGTTTACTTAGGTTCGACTCTGATACTAGGTTATTTTTGAAGCATTACTCTAATACTGATTTTATGTTAATGCTCTGCTCTGGTACTGATATTTTGATTAGATGTTGATACTAATATGTTTTTGTTGCTTTGTTTAAACCTTAATGGTTTATTATGTTTGAGTAAGTTAACTTTGAGTTACTTATTCTGGTTTTACTAGTTTGACTAGTTTGCTACGACAGGTTATGGCTTGCTGAGTGTATGCTACAGATGAGATTCTTTGTCATACATACATTACTGATTTATATATACTTTGATATATGTATACATCAGGTGTGTTGTAGCAGAAAGGTCAAATTGGGGGAGATTGTTGATGTCGCATGTGATGTTATCACATATTCTGCTACATCAGAATTTGACCCTTTCTTTCTTCATATAACTAACTTTTATTCTCTAACAGTTCAATGTTGTAGTAGATGTTGTGACATTGCTGGTTGAAGATCTAGAACGTTCTACAAGGATCTGGAATGAAGACTGAGTCAAATGCTGCCGAGGATGTTGTAACATTGAGAGCAACATTGAGGACGGATTCCAGAATCTTCCACAAGGATCCAGAATTCAAGACTAATTCCAGAGAGATTTAGAAGGACCTAGATCATGCGGTTGCAGGAGTTAACCACGAAATCAACTAGCTATATGGACGGTTAATTGAGAGAATTAAGGGGAAGTTATTTTGGAGTCTTTCTAGATCCATCTACAAGGATCTATGGTTGAAGACCGAGGACATCTATAAATAGAAGACCGAGGACTTCAGCAATGGCAAGGAATATCCAAATATCAATTGTTGAGTGCGTTAGTGCATCCAAGAGATAGGGCCGTTATTCCCCCTTTACGTTGGTACTTGTGTATGTTACCTCGTTTACCAACATAGGTTTATTGAAGTGTCATTAAGCGTAGATGTCTTAGATACTTTGATTTACTTTTGACGGTGTAATATTTTGTAATACTACACTTAGCCGTTTAAGAGTCAATAGGTGATATTGAGTCTTTATTTTCCGTTGTAAAGGTTCTATCTTGGAAACTCTTTACACAAACTTTTGTATTCACTCTCGAATTAGTGAAACGTTTCGCCGACAGGCATCATATACTTTAATTAACAAGTCTATGAAAAATTTACTCCTTTGCATTGTAGTGTTAGTCTTCTGCTGTGTTTCACATTCTGATATTTAGATGTTGTAGTGCATGCCATAATATTAAGTACAACATCATTCTGTTTTACACTACACGCACACTTTCAGATATTTTTCACGTAAACGACGTTGATATGAGCGCAAGAATGACAAATAAATTGGAAATCGAGCTTCAGGATAAATGATATAAACTTAAACCTTCTAATTTATAAACAACTACAAAGTCATTTAATTTTATGTATTAAATGATGTTACATTATGGTAGGCGAACGAGAATGAGATGCACATTATGGGAAGGCTATTATGAATAACTCCTCAATTTAAAAAATGATCACCCTAATGATCATACTGTAATTGTGTTAGACTATGCCAAAGTCGTAAAACGTCATACAAGTTCTTAATTTTAACATTATTTTTTATTCATATACAATTACATTATTTATAATTTTTTTTTAACATAAGTAAAAACTTTGTCTAACTCTATGTATGCGAGTTGCATGATGATCAACGCTGACATAGCAGAAGTCCACGAATTCATGAAAAGGTATATTTGAAAAAAAAATCTCACTCTAAATAAAATATTAAACATGTTGTGTAATTATTTAATTTTTATTAACATACAGTTTACAGTTGGATTTCAAGAATATTCCTGCACCAAGTACTTCTACTGTAACCCGACGTAGTAGATCATCACCTTATGATTCATTCAACGAGGGAATGGATGTGCAATGCATTGCCGATATTGACGAAATATTTTTTGGTAAAACTCAAACACGCACAATATGTTTAAAATATAATCTCAAGTTTAATCATTTTATCTTTTTAGGAGTGCTACTGTGTTGTTGTAGCAACTGTTCACAAAATTCAAACTACCTACGGTTGGTACTACAAGGGTTGTCCTAAGTGTAACAAAAAAATTTATGAATGCGGTGAGAAATTGGAATGCAGAAAATGTGGCGTTGAACTAAAAACTTTTAACATATGATAGTTAGTTATGATAATTATATGCAATCTTAAATTATCGTCTACATTTTAAAAAACATTGAACTAATATTTCTATAGTGTATTTGAATTAGGTACAAGTTATTGATACGTGTTGTTGATGATACTGGATCAACATCGTTGTCTCTGTTTGATAAAGAACTTATTCCACTCATTGGTAAAATGGCAAAGGAAATTTTAAATGATTTGGAAAAGGTAATGACACATGATTACGAATAATCTTTTACGCATAATTCTACGGTTTAAACAAATTATTATTCACATGAGATATACATAATATTTCTTTTGTTTGTGTGTACTGTAGGGAGGTTTAAATGACATACTGCCGTTAGAGATTGAGTCATTGGTTGGTCAAAAATTTATTTTCCGTTTCTATATTTCGGAACAACACATGGACAAAGGTTAGAATACATATACTGTTGTCAAGCTTTCGGATGACAAGCTATCTAAGGCATAACTACTACTCTACTTATTTCATTACAGATTATATTACATAAAAATCTTTTGATTCTTTAATTTTACATTACATAAATATATATTTAATTATTTTTATTTTTTTATGGCTTAAAGGACTTCTCATATGATGACCCAAGCATGGTTACTAGAGATGTAAAAAAAAGTCCACAAAATGAGAAGGTAAATATTTTTTAACACTTAATATTTTCTAATTTTTTTAAGCATATATATCACATTAATATCTTCATATTGCATCATCGTCGATTCGTGATAATCAAAGTAATTTGGAACCATCACAGGAAACACCGTATAGTAACAAGAGAAAATTGCCTTTGGAAGACGATGATGGAAAAGAAGCTAACCATGACAAATCTCAAATGTCAGCGACAAAGCAAGACTCTGCTGCAAAAGGAGAAAAGCACAACAAATCTCATATGTCTAAGACAAAACAACCGGTGAAACCCAAAATTGAAAAAATTTGATTTGCAGATCTTCTTTTACAATTTTTAAATTATATTCATCATTCTTAGGGGACTTTCTTTCTTTAATGTTTTTTTAATTTTACTGTGTTTATATTAGTCTGTTTATTTAGTGTCAAATATTAATGAATTTAACTGTATAGGATTAATTACGATTTTTTAAAATAAAATAAACTATTAAAATTATTTCAGTTTTATTATTGAATCTTTTAAATAAAATAAAAATTAATCATGTGTGATGTGTTGATTTCTCAAACTTTTAAAACTTTTAATATTTTTTTTCAATAAATGTATAAGAATAAATATATATTACTGTAATTTAGTTATTATCTAAATGATTCATATAAAATTTTAGTGATTAACTAACATATCTCATATATGATTTTACTGATTATGATTAAATTTAATTATTTATTTGTCTTTTATAATATATTTGGAGATACAATTAGTTATTTATCTTAAAAACCATGTAAAATTCTCTAGAATAATAAATGTAAATGTAAAGTATTTTAAAATGATTTTAGAAAATAATATGTAGAAAATTATTGAGTGTTTTAGAGATTTTTTATTAGTTGTTAGATTAAATAATCTATATTAACAGTTGATAGCTTTTCGAAAAGAAATAATGACAACCTGGTTCATATGACAAGCCTGAATTACATAGAGGTGCATTATTTTTTAAATGGTGTGTAATTTGTCCAAAATACCCTTAATGAATTCAAATATTTCAGCTGTGAGTTTTCTCTCTCCTCTATCACTTCAATATCCGTAAATCTCTCTCCCTCTTTGACTTTTTCGGATATTTTTTTCAAATTCAATTCAAATATGTGTTCATTATCCTTAAATTTGTATTCATCAAATATGTATTCAAATACGAGTCGAAGCAGTTCAAAAAAAGAATACGAGTCCAACGGCAGTGGCGTGTGATGTTGAGCGACGGCGGCGCGCTGGGCTGCGTCGGTGATGGAGAAACGACGGTGATAGAATCGGCGCTGTTGGTGTGTGAAGTTGGGATGGCGACGATGGTTGTAGTCATCAGCGATAAGGGCTGTTGCGGATCTGGAACGGCGGCGCCGATTCTGTTGCTGTGCACGACGAATCGCGACGGCGGCGATCTGGGTCTATGGCGCGGAGAAGCGCGCTGTGGCGATGTTGAGATGGGCGGCGATGTTGAGAAGGGCGGCGCGGTGGCGGGTTGGGCGGCTTGATGGTGGTTGGGGCTTCGTCGGCGATGGGCACCGGCGATGGTGGTGATGGGTTGGTGTATTGAATTGTTGCAGGTGAAATTGGGGATGCGCTATGGATCTGCAATGTGTTGAAGATGATGGGGGTGTACTTATCAAAATCGTGGGTGTAATGTGTGTTGGCTGGTGGGTGTATTCTCTAGTCTGATGGGTGTATGCGACTTTTGTGTATTTCGCCGTCCCAACTTCGTTCGACCGTATCTCCTTCATACGAACTCCGAATGACCTGATTCTTTTTGCATTGTGAAGCTCTCTCGGCCCTCTTTCTACTCATGTAATTGCTCGTTTGATTTGAAAGCAGATTTTATCTACACATCTCCCTGGCTTTTCCGAAGAAAGGTGAATACATCCAGCAGCCATGGCGGATGTGATGTCAATGGAAGATATACGCGCCACTGCCGATCGCTTTAACATGAACTTAGACACCCTCGATCTCGATTCGATTTGCCTACCCCAGGGCCCAGGCGTAGATTTCGGCGGCCTCAGGTAGTAAATCACGAGAGGTATTTTATTAATTGTTTCTGCACTTATTTTATTAATATTTTCTGATATTGTGCACATATTTTCTGTCGTTGTGCAAATATTTTTTGGTTATTGTGCAAATATTTTTCTGTCATTGTTCAAATTTTTTCTGTTATTGTGCAAATATTTTTCTATCATTGTTCAAATTTTTTCTGTTATTGTGCAAATATTTTTCCGCCCTTGTTCAAATTTATTCTGTTATGGTGCTCAATTTTTTTCTGTTATTGTTCAAATTTTTTCTGTCATTGTGTAAGTGTTATTGTGCAAATATATTTCAAAATTTTGAGTGATAATTTGTTTTGATTTAGATTTTATTATTGTTCAATTTTTTTCTGTAATTGTGCAATTATTTTTCTGGTGTTGTGCACACATTTTCTGTCATAGCAAGAACCAGAGATTTGAAGAAAAAAATATGTGATTTGAAGAAGAAGAAGAAGAAGAACCGGAGATTTCGTGGAGTGATTTTAGAAATTTAAAATTTGAATTTTTAGGTAGATTTTTATTTTTAGTGTGATGGGATTGATGTATTTGAATTTTGAAATTTTGAAATGTAATTTGGAATCTTGAATTTTAAAATAAAGGGTATTAAAGTCCTTTTGACACCTTTTTTTGAATCTTTTTGAAAGATTTTACTGTGCATGTACCTCTATGTAAATAGAGGTTGTCAAATGAACTTACATGTTACCAACTCTTTCGAAAAAAAAAAATTAACAGTTGACGGAGTAAGTATAAATAGGAGAAGATATATGTTGATCTCAACTGTGTTACTTTAGGTCGCTATTTTCAAATTTGTTAAACAATATATATATTTTTTTCATATTTTGAGAGCAAAGCATTTTATTCTCTTTATTTGAAAAGAATTTTTTTTTTCAAACATTAAATATCAAAACAAAATAAAAAATTGTAACGAGTGTGATATACATTATATTAATTTTATATTTAATACTTTTAAAATATCTTATATTTATTATTTTAATATACATTATTTTCTAAATGTTGTATACGTAATTTTATGTGTAGTAAGATTTATGTTATTTATTTTATTATAAATTTTAAATATCAAATACTTTCGAATGCAATGTCTTTGCAATTGTATATTGTGTAATTTAAGAAATAATATCTATTATTACATTGTAATAAAGGTTTTTAAATATAAATATATGTAATTATTTATTATGAATTTAATAGTTATTATATTTTCAACAAACTACCCAACAAAATTAAATGCAAAATCTGTCAACAAAAATACTCCCGCAAAATCACACTTCAAGTGACTGATGAAAACAATTTAATTTTTTTTCTAGCGCATCTTCACAAGGTACGTCCCTGTCTGTCTCTTTCTATGATCAATATTTAAATTCTCATCAGAAATCAGGAAATACGTAAATTTTGTCTCAATTTTTTAGGCATAAAAAAACTGAAACTATTCGTAAAGAAGATTTCAAGAAATACTGATGAATTTTTGGGTGTAAGAATTTAATTTTATGCAATGAATTTTATGTTCTGTTGTATTGGCTATATAAAAATATTGTTATGCATCTTAAAGAAATGAAACAAATAAAACTAAAACTATTCGTAAAAAAGATTTCAATAAATACTGATGAATGATGAATTTTTGGGTGTAAGAATTTAATTTTATGCAATGAATTTTTTGTTCTGTTGTATTGACTATATAAAAATATTGTTATGCATCTTAACGAAATGAAACAAATAAACAAGTTAATTATTTTTTTTAACATATAAGAAGTGTTTTTTTTTGGAGCTTATGTGTTTTCTCATTTCTCATTCCACGTTTCACTGTTATTCTCAACTTATATGGTTTATTGCCTTTACTGAATGCAACAATTCTTTACTAGATTTAGAAAATATACATAAATAGGATTAAAAGGTTTTTTCTCTCCTTTTCTTACTGTTGTATTTTAAATTTTTATGTATTTATTTTCAAAGTTTTTACTGTAGCATATAATTCTTGGATTTCTAGAATACTACATCTTGAATTTAGACATGTCCTCATTGTGCTTATTTCTGTAGGGATATTCATTTTTTTACAATAAACCTTATATTTGAAATGAATTCTATCATTTATTTAAAACATGTGATGATATATTTTATTTGAAGTGGAAAAAAAAATGTTCACTTCTGTAAGAAAAATAATGACTGCAAAACTACTTATATTATTAATTTTTATTAAAAAAAAATGAATAATTGTGTCTCCTGTTTTCTTTATGTGAATGAGAAGACATTTCTCCTACAACTGCAGGGATGATCAGAAAACCAATTATCTCAAGAAAGCGTTCTGGAATACCACCAATTGGTAAGTACATGTTGTGCTTAGTCTTCAACAGTATAGTTGTTTATTACTATCTAAATCTTTTTTAAAAAAAAAACAGCTATATTTCATTTTTTCAGTTTATAATATAATTTTATTTTGTATTTTAAACAGATGAACATCCAACTATCAGGGAAACAATGACTAAATCTGCAAGATATACACGAAGGGAAATTTTGGCCAGTAAAAGAAATAAAAAATTAATACATAAGTCAATAAAGCTACACTTTTTATTTACATAACAAATATCACATTATGGTATTAAAACACCTACTACACCTATTGGTGGATTATATACATCTGTTTAGTTATCATAATTTATGTTATTGATAAAGTATAATTGTATTGTATTACATTGTCTACATGATGGTTAATTAACTCTTTAAATTAATAATTCCAGTTACTCCATCTTCAAATTGTGGAATTGCAAAACTTGCTACACCTACAGGTGACTTCATAAAATATGTATCATTAAGCTATATGTACACAAAAAGCTTAAATTGTACCATTCCAATATCATCGAAATCAATCACAATTAAATTATACATCTACAAAAAGATTGTACAACATCAATAATAGGTACATATGCAATTTTTTTATCATTAATTTAAGTTTGATTCAGTAATAAAAAATATTCTAACTCTGTTATGGATCTTATATATTCATTTTTCAATTACATATTTCATATTATATACTAACTATAAATTATACATGTTTTAGAATATGCCGATTTTGGAGACCCTACAAACATTTGTACACATTGCAATGCTTTAATGTGGTATGAAGAAAGGAGCGGTAAAAAGAAGAAGAATGGTCCCCTACATTTCCCAAATTGTTGCCTTAATGGTAAGGTGGAAATACCTAAATTGAATGAAGCACATCAACTATTAAAGAACCTTTTGTTTACCGGAGATGCGAGGAGTAAAAATTACCTAAAAAATATTAGAGCGTACAACATGATATTTTGCTTCACGTCAATAAGTGGGACGCAGGACAATTCCATCAACAAAGGGGGTGCACCCTATGTATACAAAATACAGGGTGCAAATTACCATAAAATTGGAAGTTTATTGCCTGAAGAGGGAAAACAACCAAAATTTGCTCAGTTATATATTTGCGACATAGAGAATGAAATCAAAAATAGGATATCTTCAATCAGGTTAGTTTACAGGTATATACACTATATGATTCAATTTTGAATGATAGTTAAAAAAAGCTTGCAAGTTAATATGTGTACTAAAAATAAAAAAATTATTTCTAATAATTTAATATTTCAACTAAAAAGAATCATTGTTCATTGACAGTGGTAATGCATTTACTACATTAGACAGTGGAATTGTAGAGGATTTAACGAGGATGATGGATGAAATGAATCCTTTTGCCATTCAATTTAGAACAGCAAAGGAGCGCTTTCAAATAGCAAATGGAGAATCTGTCAGATTGAATTTGATGGAGACACGGACGAAGGATGGTAGAACATATAACCTTCCAACAGCACCAGAAGTTGCTGTACTCATTGTTGGAGACATAGACCTTAATATGCAACCAATGGATGTGGTTCTTCAAACACGTAACGGGGATCTTCAATTCATAAGTGAACTTTGATAGGCTTAAACGCCAACACTCACCCTTCAAGTGTAAAGGGATCGTGTAGCTAATAAGTCACCCGGTTAAATTATCGATCCAAGGGAATCAAGTGTGAGATAGCCCTAAATTTACTAATTTAATCATAATTGTAGCACAAGTCATTTAATAAGATTAAGGTGGTTCAAATAACAATTAGCAAAAATAATTAACTAAATTAACTAGCACTAAATGCAATCAATAAGAAAAAGGTGCTAGGGTGCTTATCAACAAATGGGGATCAAATATGCAACGAATTCAAATGAGCATTTATTAAGTCAATCAATTAATAAGAGCAATCTTTAAACGAGCAATAATCTCGTACTTGGTAAGCCTAGGAATTACGCTACAAATTAAACACGAAAGATTGAGAGGACTAAGTCACCCTTTCCTCCCGGGGCAAGAACATGAGTCAATAGGTTCCCCTAGCGTGTCTCCCCTTCGATACTAAGGACCTTACCTATGCTCTCCTCACTAATCACCCGACTACTAATCTAAGTAATTAATGTGAATTGATGCAATTCTAATAGCAATAACCAAGTCTCCTTGTATTAAGCTAATATTCACTCTAATTATCTAATTAATTCCCTCACCCAAATGAGTTATCTAAATACCCAAGTCTCCTTGTGATAGTTAAACAACTATGCATAGAATTAGAAATTAATCAAACACATAGATCATTCAATACCCATCAATCCAATTAATTAATCAACAATCAAAATAACCCATAAGAATTCCTCACAATACTCAATCACCCATAAGCATCAAAACACCCTAACACTAGAAATTTAGCCAAGCATAATGAAAGTAAATAAACCCATGAGATTAATTAAATAAATAAAAGTCATAACACGAGATTGAACCGATAAAAATGAAATTAAAGGTAGAATATCACCTAAATAGCCTTCAAGCATAAAGAAATCAGCCTTCAAACATAAAGAAATTATTCGTAGAACATCAAAATTGAAGAATAATTTCAAATCCTCACTATGTGTGTGTGAAAAATGTGTAAAAGTATGTGTAGGAATTAAGCCCTAATTTTCCTCTCTAATTTCTCTCAATTCTTCCGCTGAAATGTAAAAAAAATCCAAAAATGTAAATCCCTCAAAAATTATAATATGCTGCCAAAAATATCTTCTCCATTTACGCAGCTTTTTTTCCTCAAAATGACAAAATCTGCCTTCTATTCCTTTTTTAATTCCCGCTGCTATTTTTATCTTTAATCTGATGGGGAATTGATTTATAAGGTATAAGCCCATTTCTTCCACGTGGCCTGCTCCCATTGGCTGCTGAAGAAGAAATATAAAAATTCACGCAATAAAAACGTGGGCGTGCTTTTCTGCAGCAGGCGCCGCTCGACTCGGACCGAGGGGAAAATTTTGGCCGAGTCGAGGTGAGATGGGTGGATAATGTTGAAACTTTCTGTAAGATTTGGGTTGCCTCGACTCGGTTGTAGTCGTGACTCGGGTCGAGGGATGAACACATGACTCGGATCGAGGGAGGTCTGGATCGAGGTGTGAATGGTGGTGAGGGCTGGACGCGGTGGAGAGGAGCTGCTATTGGCGGCGACGGCGATTGTAAAGAGGGGCTGGGCGGCACTGCAGATACGACGGCGGTGCTGGTGGCAGCGTTGCGCGACTGTGGAAGATGAAGGTGGGCTGCGACGAAGAGGGGACGGCCACGGCGGATCTAGAATGGCTATGGCGGTGGTGAATAGGTGATGGGTGATTGTTGTCGGCGGCTGGGTGTCGCGCCGCGACGCGGCGGTTGTTGATTGAGGTGGTGGTTGGTGTTGGTCAGTGAACGGCGCCGGCGATGGGTTGCCGGATTTGTCGGATTGAAGCTGTGAAGGCCGTTGGTGATTTGGGATAGCGACAATAAAGGGGGAAATTGGGTAAGATGATGGTGGGTGAGCTTGTCAAAATTGTGGGTGTGCTGGCTGCATAGGATGTGGGTGTATTCACCTATCTGATGGGTGTATGCTTGAGTTGGGTTTTTCGCCGTCTCAACTTCGTTCGACCGTAACTTCTCCATACAAACTCCGAATGACCTGATTCCTTTTGCATTACGACCGTCTCTCAGCCCTCTTTCCATCCATGCAATTGCTCCGTTGAATTGAATAAAATAACTGACCTCAATTTGCACTCAAAGTTGGCCTCAAATCTGCTATGTAAACTCATAATATCAAATCTAACAATTAAGTGCAATTGGGACCCAATAATAGTGAATTAATATGAAAATCATATCAATTTGAGATAATTAAGCACACAATTAACATGCAATAATTCACCTTAATCAACTCCTTTAAACTTAAGGTGTTGCTCGTCTCGAGCAACGAAACAAATAAACACAAAGGGTGAATTGATTGCAACTATGTCACATGGCAAAAAGAATGAAATTTGAACAATCAAACTCATTAGTGAACATAAGTTTTCAATGCCACTTTCAACTAACACTAAAAAATGTCATGCTTTGACAAGATGTAATCCAAATGCTTTCTCAATGCTCCTTCCAAGAAGTGTATCTCTCATCACACAAGTGTATAAGGGCAATTAAATACTCAATCATCAAATCACAACCATACACACCATAGGCTTGTCACAAGACTCAATCTCAATCGTCATTTTGTGTATCAACTATGAATCAAAAAGGTCTTTTCAAGAGGTTGTAATGAAGGCTCTTTGGATGAGGTGGGTGAATTTGGAAGTAGTAACTCAATGTTAGTAGAGCAATGAATGTTGATCAAATAATACAATGCAACGTTCAACTCATCTCAACAAACACCTCTCTTTCTTTCAATAAACCTTTTCACATAACATTCATCACCAAACTCCTTTTGAGACTTTCTTTTGCATTCAAGCTCAAATTGAATTTTTCTCATCATTTTTTTCACTTCTTTTCTCAATTCAATTTTTTTCTTTCTTCCTCTTTCTTTTCATCTCATCACACTTATTTCAATCATATCACCACACTTTTTCAATTTCCTTTCACCATTCATTTGCCAACAATCATTCTCTACTAACCATATGGGAACAAAGACTCATAAAGATAGGCAAAATGGCTTAATTTTACAAGCTTGCCAAAGAATAAGGCTTTAAGACACAAATTGGCTTACTAGAAAAATCAATGACATTGGTGGGATAAAATTTGGCTAAGTGGCTTATCAAACCAAACATGACCTCAAATCATCTTCCTAGATCCACACAAAACTCAACTTCAACGAGTCTATAGGCAAGTTCTAACATGCACAATCGCAAATGATGCACTCAACAAGGAATCAAACCATTTTTTTCATGCACGATTTAAAAGGCTCAAAAGCTCACGGGCGTAAAATTAGCAAAGAGAAAGCATCCTTCATCACACTCATCATCACAAGACAACTTCTCATGCTAGAATCAAGCAACAAATCAACTCATCAACACATCACAAGTTTATCATGTCCATCAATCAAAACAAATATGCCACGTACATACCTCCAAGCATAACACCTCATCAAATTCACATAAAATAGACTCAAAGATAAGAGTGAAATCCACACTTAAGCTCAAATTTTCACAAAAATTTTCACACAATTTTCTCATTACGAATGAGAGGCAAGTTGGTGCAACAAACATTGCTAACTAACACACACCCCCCCAAACTTTTTCATTGCAAAGCAATTAAAAGTTTGGCAAATGTAGTTAGCTAGGTGAAGTTGCACACAACTACCCACTACGAAATTCAAAACTATACCAACAAAAATGCATATTCACAAGTAGGCTCATAACGTGGTTGTTTCTGATGATGAAAAGAACTTTTATCTTATGTGAAATTTAGGAAAACCCGAAATGCCGGTGATCTTAGAAGACAGCTGTCGGTATCTGTGAGGTGCACCGGTGCAAATAAAAAAAAAAGGAAAAGAGGCACACCTCCCCTAAACTTAGACAAGTCTAAGTCTAGAGAAAGTGTGGTACCGTAAGGTCTTCAAAATTCCTCTCGTCTTCAATCTTGTATCTCACCAAGCCTCACTTGCACAACTCGACCTCCTACAAGGGACAAAAAATAAATCACACACACTTATTGAAATCAATAAACAAAGCAAAAGCAAAAGCAAAGAAAGCAAGAAAAACGATGGGTTGCCTCCCATCTAGCGCTAGTTTTAACGTCCTATGCCGGACGGAGCTTGAGACGCTCAACTTTCCTCAAGAAATAGCATCTCCATCACCCCAACTTGAGATGGCACAAAGTAGTGCTTCACTCTATGCCCATTCACTATAAATCTTTCATCCTTCTCATTTGTCAACTCAAGGTATCCACTAGGAAATACCTTAGCAACTCGAAATGGGCCACTCCATCTTGACTTCAACTTCCCCGGAAAAAGTTTCAATCTTGAATTAAAAAGTAGGACTTGATCACCTTCTTGAAACTCCTTCTTCTTGAGCTTTTGGCCATGCCATTTCTTTGTTTTCTCCTTGAAAATCCTAGAGCTCTTATAGGCATTTGAACGAAATTCGTCCAACTCATGGAGTTGGAGAATTCTCTTCTCCCCCATAGCTTCTTCATCAAGATTGAGCTTCCGAATAGCCCAATAAGCACGATGCTCTAATTCAACCGACAAGTGACATGACTTTTCATAGGCGAGTTGGTAAGGAGACATCTTCAAAGGAGTCTTATAAGCCGTCCTATAAGCCCACAAAGCATTATCCAAGCAAATTGCCCAATCCTTCCTATTCACCTTAACCGACTTCTCAAGAATTTGCTTTATTTGCCTATTTGAGACTTCCGTCAATCCATTAGTTTGAGGGTGATAGGCCGTGGAAATCTTGTGCTTTACTCCATTCTTCTCGAGCAACTTCTCCATGAGTTTGTTCACAAAATGTGAACCTCCATCACTAATCAATGCTCTCGGCACACCAAATCTTGAGAAGATGTTCTTCTTCAAAAATTGAAGCACAACTTGGGCATTATTCTTCTTGGTTGGGATGGCCTCAATCCACTTGGACACATAGTCAACTCCCACCAATATATAGAGATAACCGAAGGATTGTGGAAACGGTCTCATAAAATCGATGCCCCATACATCAAATATCTCCACTTCCATGAAAATTGTCATGGGCATTTCATCTCTCTTTGTGATTGACCCCATTCGTTGACAACGATCACATCTCTCAACAAAAGCCTTGTTATCCTTGAAAATCACTGGCCAATATATTCCGGATTAAAGAACCTTCATCCCCGTCTTTGATCCACCAAAATGGCCTCCACTTGGCATAGAGTGACAATGCCTTAAGATCTCTTCTATCTCTCCTTCGGGTACACATCTTCTAATAATCGAATCCAACCCCCTTTTGAAAAGGAAATGATCCTCCCATATGAAGCTTTTCACATCCTTCAAGAACTTCTTCTTGGCATAAGAGGGCATCTCACTATGGAACCTTCCACAAGCTAGGTAGTTGGCAAAATCCGCATACCATGGAATATACCCCTTTGCTCCCTTAATTGGATCATGCTCTACCACACTCAACTCTTCAATCATGAATAGCTTTTCGTCCGGGAATTCTTCCTTGACCTCACCATCTTCTTTTATAGATTCTTTCCCCCTCTCAAGTCTCGACAAGTGGTCGGCTATGACATTCTCACTACCCTTCTTGTCCCAAATTTCTATATTGAACTCTTGCAACAATAACACCCACCGAATTAAGTGTGGTCCTTCTTTATCATGAGGTAGCGAATGGTTGCATGATCCGTGTAGATGATTGTTTTCCCCCTATCAAATAGGGACGAAACTTATCTACAGCATAGACGATGGCCAAGAGCTCCTTCTCTGTGGTAGTGTAGTTGGCTTGAGCGGAATTGAAGGTTTTGGAGGCATAGTAGATGGCTCGGAACACTCTCTCTCTCACTTGGCCCAAAACTACCCCCATCGCAAAGTCACTAGCATCGCACATGAGCACAAATGGCTCCTTCCAATCTGGGCTCACAAGGATAGGTGAGGAGATCAAAGCGTCCTTAAGAGACCTGAAAGACAACAAACACTCTTCATTAAAATTAAAGGGAACATCCTTTTCAAGCAATTTAGAAAGAGGTTTAGAGAGTTTAGAAAAATCCTTTATAAAGCGGCGGTAGAACCCCGCATGACCAAGGAAAGATCGAATTCCCTTCTCACTGGATGGAGGTGTAAGCCTTTCAATTGCTACCACCTTTGCTTTGTCCACTTGTAGGCCTTTCGATGAAATGTGATGTCCAAGCACGATCCCTTCATTCACCATAAAGTGACACTTCTCCCAATTTAAAACCAAATTAGTGCCCTCACACCTTTGCAAAACAATCTCAAGGTTATGTAAACAAGTATGAAAAGAATTACCAAAAACCGAGAAATCATTCATAAACACCTCCATAATATTCTCAATAAGACCATGGAAAATGGACATCATGCAACGTTGGAAGGTGGCCGGGGCATTACAAAGCTCAAACGGCATCCTCCTCCATGCAAAAATGTCATAAGAAGATGTAAATGACGTCTTTTCTTGGTCCTCGGGTGCAATCATTATTTGGTTGTACCCAGAGTACCCGTCCAAGAAACAATAGTGTGAGAACCCACTAAGACGATCTAGCATTTGATCCATAAAAGGCAAGGGAAAATGATCTTTACATGTGGCTTTGTTCATTTCCCTATAATCAACACAAACTCTCCACCCGGTAGCAAGCCTAGTAGCTTCAAGCTCATCATTCTCACTCTTAACCACGGTCATACCCCCCCTTCTTAGAAACCACATGAAAAGGTGACACCCATTCACTATCCGAAATAGGAAAAATCATACCAACATCTAAGAATTTAATAATCACTTTCCTAATAACCTCTTGAATCACGGGGTTCACACGACGTTGGGGTTGCACTATAGGCTTCCTATCTTTCTCAAGGCGAATGCGATGCATGCAAATAGATGGATTAATGCCCTTAATATCATGAATAGACCAACCTAATGCACTCTTATGCTTCCTAAGGACCTCTAGCAATGCACATAATTCATCATCATTCAAAGAAGAAGCAACTATAACCGGATACTTGTTACCTTCCTCAAGGTAGGCATACTTTAAATGCTCCGGGAGTGGCTTAAGGCCTTTTTTCTTTTTCTCGGGCACAACTCCTGGCACCGGTTCACGAAGTGGTAGAATTTGAGCTTTCCTTTCCCATAGAAGCTTTGCCTCTTCCTCTCTTGTGGAGTTCCTATCATCAAAACAAGCAACATCATCATTAATAACATCTAAATCAAATAGAGGATTATAAAAGTCACTAGAAAAGTAAGGGTCAAGAGATTTCTCAATGTTTTCGTTGACACACTCATCCACGATGTCAATGCTCTTGCACTCCCCTTCTTCCTTTGGATACTTCATCACCTTATAGATTTCAAATGTGAGCTCCTCCTTATCCATCTTCAAAGTGATCTTGCCCGAGAACATATCCACTACCGCCCTTGTGGTTGCTAGGAATGGTCGCCCTAAGATCAAAGGCACCTTTTCGTCCTCCTCCATATCTAACACAACAAAATCGGCCGGAAAGACAAATTTATCTATCTTTACTAGCACATCTTCCACTATCCCACTTGGATAAGTGTAGGATTTATCTGCGAGTTGAAGTGTCATGGAAGTGGGCTTCATCTCTCCAATCTCTAACCGGTTGAAAATAGATAAAGGCATGAGGTTGATGCTTGCACCCAAGTCACATAATGCCTTTCTCTTTTCTTTGTTGCTCAACTCACACATGAGAGTGAAACTCCCCGGGTCTTTCTTCTTTTGAGGTAGCTTCCTTTGCAAAAGTGCACTACACTCCATTGATAGGCTCACCATCTCCACTTCATCAACTTTTCTTCTCTTTGAGACTAAGTCCTTCAAAAACTTTGCATATGTAGGCATCTCCTCAAGTGCCTCCAACAAAGGCACATTTATGGTCACCTTTTTGAAAATCTCAAGGAACTTAGAGAACTTTTCATCAAGCTTTTGCTTCATAAATCGTTGAGGAAATAGTGGAGGGACATAGGTTTTGGGAACCCCCCATCCATCACACTCAACATTTGCTCCTTCTAGCTCCTTTTGTTCCTTCTTCTTCCTTAGCTCTCTAGCCTTCTTCCACTTGGGCACTTTTTCTTCACTCTTTTCTCCTTCTAGAGTCTCTTGAGCATCCACTCTCTCAAACTCTCCTCCTTCTTTGTCTTCGTCACCCCCATTCTCTTTCTCCTCTTCCTCAATCGGCATTGGTGGCTCCTCATATTGTGTTCCACTCCTCAATTTGATTGCCTTGCAATGCTCTTTCGAGTTCACCTCCGTTGTTGATGGGAACTTTCCTCTTTGATTTCCTCCACTTGAGGATGCTACTTGCCCAATTTGAAACTCTAGGTTCTTCACTTGGTTGGACAAAGAACTCACAATATTCTCCAACTTTTCCATCTTTTGATTTTGAGAACCCATAAAACTTGTGAGCAAATCCTCAAGCCTTGACTTTCCTTCATTATTTGGCGCAAGAGCACCCGGATCAAGTCCCGGAGGTAGAGTAATGGCCGCCTTTTGGTTGGCATATGAGAATTTCTCATGCCTCTTGAAATTGGGGTTGTAGGGAGGGTTGTTTGCTTGGTAGGGAAATGGGTGAGATGCTTGATTTTGGAAATTAGGTGGAGCATTGTGTGGATAACGGTTTGGGTGATTTTGGTGGTGAGATTGATTGGGAGATGAATGGTTACCTTGGAAATTTTGTTGGAATGGTGGTCTTCCCATGTAGTTTGCTTCCTCCACTTGATCAACCATTTGTGGAACTTCATTACCACCCCCCATTCCACTTCTCATGCCACCTTCTACTATCCCTTCCACCTTAGTAGCCAACTTTTGCACCACCTCGGCTAGCACCTTCAACGTCTCATTCTCCTCTACCTTAGCAATCTTGAAGTGACCCCTTCTCTCGGTTGGCCAACTTGTGGTCTTGCAAGTTATATTCTCAATCAACTCTTTAGCTTCTCTTCCGGACTTGTCAAAGAGCAATCCACCCGCACTTGAGTCTAGAATTCTCTGAGATGGCGGATCAAGTCCATAATAAAAGAAGATCACAATTTGCTCGTCAACAAAACCGTGTTGAGGACACTTTCTCAATAGACTATTAAATCTCTCCCACGCTTCATGCATATTTTTGTCCTCCAATTGACGGAATTGGGCAATCAACGTCTTGCATTGTAATGTCATGGAAGGTGGGAATAATTTCAACAAGAACTTCTTACTCAATGCATCCCAAGAGTCAAGGCTATCACGGGGTAGAGAGGTTATCCAATCCTTAGCTCGGTCTCTAAGAGTGAATGTAAAAAGTCGAGCCCTCCATGCATCCTCGGTCACACCGTTCATCTTGACCATGTCGGCATACTCCAAGAATTGAGCAATGTGACGATTCGGGTCCTCCTTTGGGTCTCCTCTAAATTGCTTACTTTGGAGAATATGGAGTAAGACAGGCTTGATCTCAAAATTGTTAGCCTGCAACGGTGGACGAGCTATCCCATCGTAATGGAGTTGGACGGGAGGCTCAAAATACTCCCAAATAGGCCTTTCTCTTGGATTTTTTCTTCTTTCGACCACCTCTTGGTCATTGTTGTTCTCCATCTCGCGTTCTCTTTCTCTTGCTCGAGCTTGAGCCCTTCGACGATTTTGGTTTCTCCTTCTAGCGGTTGCTTCGATCTCCAAGTCAATAGGTATCGGTTCAACACCACGTTGTCTTGTGTTCATGCACACCTAGAAAATTCCAAGTATCAAAATCCTCTAGAGACAAGCTAAAACAACATAAAACAAAAACAAAAATAAAAGACACTATCAACTACTTTCAATTTTCAATCTAAGTTATCTCAAAAACCGATTCCCCGGCAATGGCGCCAAAAACATGATAGGCTTAAAAGCCAACACTCACCCTTCAAGTGTAATGGGATCGTGTAGCTAATAGTCACCCGGTTAAATTATCAATCCAAGGGAATCATGTGTGAGATAGCCCTAAATTTACTAATTTAATCATAATTGTAGCACAAGTCATTCAATAAGATTAAGGTGGTTCAAATAACAATTAGCAAAAATAATTAACTAAACTAACTAGCGCTAAATGCAATCAATAAGAAAAAGGTGCTAGGGTGTGCTTATCAACAAATGGGGATCAAATATGCAACGAATTCAAATGAGCATTTGTCAAGTCAATCAATTAATAAGAGCAATCTTTAAACGAGCAATTATCCCGTACTTGGTAAACCTAGGAATTACGCTACAAATTAAGCACGAAAGATTGAGAGGACTAAGTCACCCTTTCCTCCCGGGGCAAGAACACGAGTCAATAGGTTCCCCTAGTGTGTCTCCCCTTCGATACTAAGGCACCTTACCTATGCTCTCCTCACTAATCACCCGACTACTAATCTAAGTAATTAATGTGAATTGATGCAATTCTAATAGCAATAACCAAGTCTCCTTGTATTAAGCTAATATTCACTCTAATTATCTAATTAATTCCCTCACCCAAATGAGTTATCTAAATACCCAAGTCTCCTTGTGATAATTAAACAACTATGCATAGAATTAGAAATTAATCAAACACATAGATCATTCAATACCCATCAATCCAATTAATTAATCAACAATCAAAATAACCCATAAGAATTCTTCACAATACTCAATCACCCATAAGCATCAAAACACCCTAACACTAGGAATTTAGCCAAGCATAATGAAAGTAAATAAACCCATGAGATTAATAAAATAAACAAAAGTCATAACACGAGATTGAACCGATAAAAATGAAATTAAAGGTAGAATATCATCTAAATAGCCTTCAAGCATAAAGAAATCATCCGTAGAACATCAAAATTGAAGAATAATTTCAAATCCTCACTATGTGTGTGTGAAAAATGTGTAAAAGTATGTGTAGGAATTAAGCCCTAATTTTCCTCTCTAATTTCTCTCAATTCTTCCGTTGAAATGTAAAAAAAATCCAAAAATGTAAATCCCTCAAAAATTATAATATGCTGCCAAAAATATCTTCTCCATTTACGCAGCTTGTTTTCCTCAAAATTACAAAATCTGCCTTCTGTTCCTTTTTTAATTCCCGCTGCTATTTTTATCTTTAATCTGATGGGGAATTGATTTATAAGGTATAAGCCCATTTCTTCCACGTGGCCTGCTCCTATTGGCTGCTGAAGAAGAAATAAAAAAATTCATTCAGTAAAAATGTAGGCGCGCTTTTCTGCGGCAGGCGCCGCTCGACTCTGACTGAGGGGAAAATTGTGGCCGAGTTGAGGTGAGATGGGTGGATAATGTTGAAACTTTCTGTAAGATTTGGGTTGCTTCGACTCGGTTGTAGTCGTGACTCGGGTCGAGGGATGAACACATGACTCGGATCGAGGGAGGTCTGGATCGAGGTGTGAATGGTGGTGAGGGCTGGATGTGGTGGAGAGGAGCTGCTATTGGCGGCGACGGCGATTGTAAAGAGGGGCTGGGCGGCGCTACAGATACGATGGCGGCGCTGTTGGCGGCATTACGCGACTGTGGAAGATGAAGGTGGGCTGCGACGAAGAGGGGACGGCGATGGCGGATCTAGAATGGCTATGGCGGTGGTGAATAGGTGATGGGTGTTTGTCCTCGGCGGCTAGGTGTCGCGCCGCGACGCGGCGGTTTTTGATTGTGGTGGTGGTTGGTGTTGGTCAGTGAACGGCGCCGGCGATGGGTTGCTAGATTTATCGGATTGAAGCTGTGAAGGCCGTTGGTGATTTGGGATAGCGACAGTAAAGGGGGAAATTGGGGAAGATGATGGTGGGTGAATTTATCAAAATTATGGGTGTGCTAGCTGCATAGGTTGTGGTTGTATTCGCCTATCTGATGGGTGTATTCGCCTATCTGATGGGTGTATGCTTGAGTTGGGTTTTTCGCCGTCTCAACTTAGTTCGACCGTAACTTCTCCATACGAACTCTGAATGATCTGATTCCTTTTGCATTACGACCGTCTCTCAGCCCTCTTTCCATCCATGCAATTGCTCAGTTTAATTGAATACAATAACTGACCTCAATTTGCACTCAAAGTTGGCCTCAAATCTGCTATGTAACTCATAATATCATATCGAACAATTAAGTGCAATTGGACCAAATAATAGTGAATTAACATGAAAATTATATCAATTTGAGATAATTAAGCACACAATTAACATGTAATAATTCACCCTAATCAAACTTCACCCATCATACCTGCCATTGCAATACCCTTTATTATTCCCGTATGGTGAAGATGGTTACTGATGCGTAAAAACTGACCTGGGCCCGTTTTCCCTCCTGTGTTCCACGTGGGTAAAGCCTTTACGTAGTGCAATCCTTAGCTTCTCTCACATGAACGTACCTGTAAAACATGCCGGAGGATTCTCCGGCGTAGGCACTCCGACGCTCAAGTCAGATCACCGAAAAACACTCAAGAAAGTACGTAAAAAGTAGCTAAGTAAGAGTGATAGTTATTCGATACCGTTACCTCTCTTCTAGGTGTATTATTTATACGTACTTTAGGAATCATAACCGCTATTACGGTTTCCTGGCATTATCCCGCATGTTCCCTCATGATATCGTGCATGGATATCTTCTCTCTCAAGAAAATTGATTGTGCCTACGATTTCCCTCCCTGGACAGAGGTTGGACCCAATCAATGATGAATATGAGGAATATTCCTTGACTTGGGCCTTAATCTTCTCAACTGATTGTTACTTCTCGCGTTTCTCGATCTTATCAGGTAATTCGCCCATATGGGTTTAGCTAATACTCGCTTAAGGGCTTTAAATCTCAATTGGGCCTCGCGGCCCACCTGCAGTTAGGTTCGAGCCTCGCAGCCCACCTGCAGTTAGGTCCGGGCCTCGCGGCCCTCCTGTAATTAGGCTTGGGTTTCGCAGCCCGCCTATAGTTGGGTCTGGGCCTTGTGGCCCATCTGTAATTAGGTATGGGCCTCGCGGCCCATCTGTATCCAGGCCTAGGCCTCGTGGCCTGCCTGTACTCGGGTTTAGGCTTTGCAGCCCCTCTGAGATTAGTCTGGGCTTAGGCCCACCTCGGGGTTTCCTCCCTCTATTGAGGGTACTCGGTTATGCTATCGGGCCTTATTGGGCTGAATGTCTTTGGGCCCTACGTGTAGTTGGGCCTGTCATTTCTATCCGCATCAGTTACCGACTTGGAATCTTACATAGAGATGCTTCATCAACCTCTAGAAAAAGAGTTAGACTCGCAATGCGTGAGTTCTTTGCATATAGAATGCATGAACAACAAAATGAAGCTAATACTCTATTTCATTCAAGAAGGTTATTTCAACAGTTTCTGGTGGATGCTTATACCATGATTGAATTCGAGAGAATCTCATACATTAGAAATAATCAAGTTAAGTTGAGGGTTGGTAAATATGGCAATCTAGCAGATGCTGTTAATAGGGTTGTTACAGGGCCTTTGTCTTCAGGGAAAAGAATAATGCCCTCAACATTCACTGGCGGACCTCGATATATTATTAAAAATTTTAAAGATGCCATGGCGATTTGCAGGTGGTTTTTGTACCCTGATTTATTCATCTCATTCACCTGCAATCCTAAATGGCCTGAAATAACAAGATTTTTTAATCAGAGAGGACTTAGATTAAGATAACCAGACATTCTTTGTCAGATTTTCAAAATTAAACTTGATCATTTAATAGAATACTTCAAAGAAGACCAAATATTTGGAGAAGTTGAAGCAAGTAAGTATTCTCAAATCAACTTCGTTTGTATTAATTTGTAAACAAATGTATATATTTTTGTGTAAGACAGAATATAATGATTGTTAACTTCATTTCAACATATCTTATGTACAATGATATATACTGTTGAGTTTCAAAATAGGGTTTTACCACATGCACACATTTTGTTGTTCCTACATGCTAACAACATGATTCCTACAGCAAATAAGGTTGATCAAATAATTTCAGCTGAAATGCCAGATAAAGATGAAAATAAGAAATTGCATGATCTGGTAAAGAAATACATGATGCATGTTCCATGTGGAAATGCTAACCGGAAATCTCCTTGCATGGATAAAAACAAATGCTCAAAATATTTTCCTAAACCCTACAAGGAGAAAACTACTGTGGATGAGGATGTTTACCCACTCTACAGAAGAAGGAATGATGGAGTGACGGTCAACAAAGCTGATGTTGATTTGGATAATGGTTTTGTTGTACCATACAATTCAACTTTATTGTGCAAATACCAAGCACATATAAATGTTGAGTGGTGCAATAAAAATAAATCCATCAAATACCTTTTTAAATATATAAACAAGGGTCCAGATAGAGTAACAACAAATATTTCTCATAACAACCAGGGCCAATCGAGTGACATATGTAACGACGAGATACATAAATTCATTACATGTCGATACATATCTCTATGTGAAGTTGTTTGGAGAACAATGCAACATGACATACACTATAGGTTCCCAACAGTAAAAAGGTTGAGTTTTCATCTCCCAGATGAACAGGGTGTAATTTTTAATGATGACAATTGTATTGATGATGTGCTGGATAAATCAACTACTCAACAATCGATGTTTCTAGCGTGGATGAAGTACAACAGGAAACATGAATCAGGGAGAAACCTTACATATTTGGAATTTCCTTCGAAATTTGTGTGGGATAGTAAGAAACGTGAATGACACCCTAGAAGTCAAGGGTTCTCACTGGGAAGATTGCATCACATTCCTCCAAGTGCAGGAGAATACCACTACTTAGGATTACTAATTCCACATAGTAAAGGTGCTACATGTTATGAGGACATACACAAAATTAATGGAATTCAATACCCTACTTTCAAGGATGCTTGCTACTCCTTAGGATTGTTGAATGATGATAGGGAATATGTGGACGGAATAACTGAAGCAAGTTATTGGGCATCAACACATTATTTGCGAAATTTATTTGGTATACTTCTTATGTCGTCCAGCATGTCGTCTCCTGAAGATGTCTTTAATAGAACGTGGGAATGTCTGTCTGATGATATATTACAAAGGCAGAGAAATTTTTTAAACATGCCAGGCAAGTACTACATACTAATTTCTTTATTATTAATATAACAGTTCCATTTTTTTAATTATTGAATGTCTAATAGTTAAACATATAGCCATATTCTACTTTTTAGCATTTATTAGTGAAAAAAAATAACAATTCATAACAAATTTATTTTAGAATTGCAACTATCTGATATGCAGTTGAAGAATTATGCTTTAATTGAAATTGAATTACTGCTACAACAAAATGGAAGCACTCTAAGAAGGTTTGAGACAATGCCTTATCCAGATCTTACAGGAAACTCAGAAGGTCATAATACTCTTATTCAAGAAGAATTAAATTATGATCAATCAGAGATGGAGGCAGAGCATGAAACATTACTCTAACCTAACTTCTGAATAAAAAGATGTATATCAACAGATACTTGATGCAGTTTGGTCAGATGTGGGAGGAATGTTCTTTCTTTATGGTTTTGGTGGTACAGGGAAAACATACATTTGATCTACATTGTCTGCAGCAATACGATCACTTGGACACATCGTAATAAATGTTGCTTCAAGTGGAATAACATCTCTACTGCTACCTGGAGGACGTACGACTCATTCCAGATTCTTAATTCCTATCAACATGTCATGTACATCCAGGAACAGACTTAGCAGAGCTCATTTCAAAAGCAAAACTAATAATATGGGATGAGGCACGAATGATCAATCGATATTGTTTTGAAGTATTGGATAGATCTTCTTCTAATTTGCCTTTTGGTGGGAAGACAATTGCTTTAGGCAGAGATTTCCGACAAATACTTCCAGTCATACCCAAGGGTAGCAGAGAGGATATTGTGTACTCCACAATTAACTCTTCTTTTCTATGGGAATTTTGCAAGGTGTTAAAGTTATCCAGAAATATGAGGTTACAAAATCAAAATTTTAAGACAGACATGACTCCTGAAGATATTGCTGATTTCTCAAATTGGATTTTGAAAGTTGGAGATGACAAAATTGGTGATTCTGATGATGGTTTTCCAGAAATTGAAATCCCGGAAGATATTCTAATTTTTGCTTTACATGATCCCATAGTTGCTATTATGAATTGTATTTACCCATCAATAACTGAACAATTTCATGATGATGGGTATTTCGAAGACAGAGCCATACTCACAACAACATACAAGGTCGTACAATCGATTAATGACAACGTGTTAAAATTGATACGAAGAAGTTGAGTACCTCAGTTCTAATACGGTTTCCAGAGGGGATACTAGGCTTGGCAGTAATGAGGAAATGTACTCAGTTGATTATTTGAATTCTATTAAGTGTTCCAATTACCAGATCACCGATTAGTTTTGAAGCTAGGAGTTCCAATAATGCTTTTAAGAAACATTGATCAGAAGTCTGGACTGTGCAATGGAACAAGATTGATTACAACAAAGCTTGGAAAACATATTATTGAGGCTAAAATCATAACTGGAAGAAACATTGGTACCAAGGTTTATATTCCACGAATGATTTTAACTAATTCCAACCAGATGTCACCTGTAATGTTTCACAGAAGACAATTTCCAACCCTACTCTGCTTCGCTATGACAATTAATAAAAGTCAGGGGCAATCGCTGTCAAATGTGGGTGTATATCTTCCAAACCTGTCTTTACACATGGCCAACTATATATCGCCATCTCCAGAGTGAAAAACAAGAAAGGGTTGAAAATACTTTGTCTAAATGATAAAGGAAAATCCTATGCACATACAACAAATGTTGTTTATAAGGAAGTATTTAGAAATATATAGATTTATAACTTTGTCATATTTGTTGAAATTAATTTAGTTGTGTTAAATAATTATTGTAATCCCCGCGTTGTACGCGGGCATTGCACTAGTATTCATATATTTTTATGTTATCATAAATCATATATTCATATAATTGGGAAAAACAGAATCAAATGTTAGTATAATTAAATAAATATATAGAATATATTTTTTCATAATAATTTAAATTTAATATAAAAAAGATTGTAAATTATGTTTCTCAAATCTAATGGAAAACTATGCAAGTATATTATAATTGTTGTCAATGATTTTTTTTTTCAAAATTTGTAACTGCAATTGTAAACCTTGTGTTTGAATAATAAAATGGTGAATTCATTTGTGTTTTAAACCCTTATTAATTAATAAAAAATAAATTTTTATTTTTGTGCATGTTAAATTTTTATTTCAATTTAAAATTATTGTGTAATGTAAATATGTAAAAAAAAAATTTAAATATGATTTTATTTCAAATCCCGCGAATTTCACGGGACATATACTGGTATATTTAATAAACCCTAAATTAAGGGTCTTCTTGGTTGGAGGTATTAGAAGTAGGTAATGGGAATGACTCATTAATCATTCCCATTGATGATGCTTGATAATATTTACAATTTGTAATTAATTTAAAAATAAAATAATCGCTAATTAATATCCAGGCCGCCTCCTCCCGCCGGCCTCGGCCATCTTGTTACCGCCGACGGCCTCCGCTCTCTCCTGTGAGTATTAAATCATGTCATTTCTTGTAGAGAGTTAGTATGTAGCCTTATTAATGTGAAATTAGGGACATAAAATTTTTTGTTTTGTAGCATTATACTATGTAAGAGATTGTGGTTTTTATAGGGTTAGTTTGGTGTAGTGATATATGTTTTAACATTTTTTGAAGAATGTATTAGGTGAATTTTTTTGGATGTATTTTAATGAAAAAATGATCATTTTGTGATGAAGTAGTTGAGAGAAAATTGCACTTTTGGTCCCATAGGACACAGCCCCTCACGGTTTTAGTCCCATTGTTTTCACTTTTGGTCCCGTTCGTAAAAAATCATGCCAAAATCGTCCCGCCGTTAACTTTTCCGTTAGGGTTAGTTGCAGTTTCGGTCCCATAGGATTAATACACCCCTTAACACCCTTTTTCAGCATTTTGGAGGTAAACCCTCAACATTTACCGCCATTTTTAGGCAGTTCCAGTATATATATACCTCCCCATCGACTAACCCCTAAAAATTTCATTCATATCCCACACAAAAAACACAAAAAACACAAAAATGAGCAAAGAAGCAACAACCTCCTCCTCAACACAAAGATGCCAACATCAACTTGTCTGCTATTGTGGTAAATCTGCTGCCACATATGTTTCTCAAAGGGCAAGAAGTAAAGGTAGGTTATTCCATACCTGTAATGAATCAATTAGTGGCGGTGGTTGCAATTTCTTTGTTTGGGCAGACATTTGCACGAAATAGCCGGGCAAGGCATGTTCCCGGGCATGATGAGGAGGATCGACTCCTTAGTCTCTGAGAACTTGGAACTAGCTCAGAAGCTGAAGGATGCAGTACAAGGGGAGAAAGAAGCTATAGAAATGACCGAAGTATTGAAGAACGAGATGATGCATGTGGTAGATGAAGTTTCATACTTGAAACAGCTAAAATTGATCCTTTTCATTGTAATAATTGTGTCTTGGGCACCAACTATCTTCAAGTTGATGGATTCAATCTAGAATTAAGAGTCTAGGGCAGTATTACTAGTTTATGCTAATGTTTTCCTAAATTTCCAACAGTGTTCTCTGTTGGATTATATATATATATATATATATATATATATATATATATATATATATATATGTATTAAATGTATGCAATTCAACCTTTTGAACTACTGTTATATTTTTCTGGTATGTATACAATTCAACTGTTTGCACTACTATATGCAATTCAATAATGGCAATCAAAAACAAATGGGCTTAAACAAACAGAGTCAAACTGAAAACAGAATATATATTGCATAACAAAATCCATGTCAAACTGAAAACAGAATATATAGTGCATAACAAAATCCATGTCAAACTGAAAACAAAATACATAGTGCATAAAACAGAATCCATAGTGCAATATCTTTCTCAGCACAACAACAGAATCCATAGTGCATAAAACAGAATCCTCAGCACAACAACACAAGCTAAAATAAAATAAAACAAGCCAGAGTTTAACTAGCCACCAGCCCAAGTTTAACTAAAACAAAATCAAACAATTCAAATGGTTCCAACTCATTTTTTCTTCTTCTTGCCTTTCAAATCAGCAGCTGAAGTTAGACTAGATAAAGTCACAAATTTCTTACCTCCTTGAGAAATCACTCTCATGCCATCTCTGTTAGTGTTTACACCACCAATGTTGACATTGCAACCAACATATGTGTTTGGACTAAAATTCATGTTGGCAGTTGGTGGCATTGAACTGGATGCGCCAACATGAATGTGACCTCCAATCAGGTTGTGAGGGTGAAATGCCATTGGTGGAGGTTCCCTTATTACAACTCCTCTTGGTCTTTGAACATCTACTGGAGGTGTAGTCTGCAAATAAGCATGTAATCAGATTTTGCACCAATTTTGTAATAATGAGATTGCTAAACTTGAATTTATACCTCATTTTGAACCTGCTCTTCATTTTGAGTCTTTTTTGTAGTACTAGCAGAACTTAATGCAGATCTTTTCTTTGCCTGCACTCAATTAAAAAATATTAAAAAACTACAAAAGCATAGATTAAAAATTTTTAATTCCATAAGTACAATACCATATCTTTCCTCCCTTGTCTAGTAGTTGGCTTTCTTTTTACTCCTTTATTCATTTCAACCTGTGAATTTTCAAATTCATTAATAAAAGAATATTTTGAAGCCATTAATATTTCAAATCACATAAGACTTACAGTTTCAGTTGGCTCATCATCATCTTGGGTCATTGGTGGGCAATCATTAGCCTGGGTCATCTCAACAGGTTCCTGTCCATCTTCATTCATTTCTTCATCTTGCACGAAGTCTTCAGCCAATCTCTTCCATTCACACCCTTTCTGATTGTGCCCCTCTGAACCACAAAACTTGCGAATCACCTTGTAATTTTGTCTTGTCTTTTGCAATCCTCTTTTTTTTCCCCCCTCTTCATCTGCACCAATTCTTCTTCTAGATTCAGGCCTCCCCTTCTTTCTCTTCCCAAAATTTAGTGGAAGTGGAGGTATGTAACCTGTCTTTTTCCACAACTCTTGTCCATTCATTGGTGCAATACTGTGTTCATAAACATTCTGGTACGTATCCACAGCATAACACTTGTGCACAAACTTTTCCACATCCAACCCTTGTGCAAATATTGCACTCGCAGCATGCTTGCACGGTATACCTGATAACTCCCATTGTCTGCAATCACAAGTACACTCCTTCAAATCAATGGCATATCGTGATCCATCAAAACATGAAACTTCATACTTCCAGTCATTTGACTTGACTGGCAGACAATCCTTTGATCCATCAATGCTCTTTATCAGAATGCTTCTTATTTTCCCACATATCAGTCTTCCCTCCCATTTTCTTTCACATTTTTCCCTGTTCTTCTGCAGCCTTGTCATTACGTACTCTCTAATCCACTCCAACATAGTAAGAATAGGGGATGATCTAGCTTCCAAAATCACAGAATTGAAGATCTCACACATGTTGTTGACAAGAGTGTCACACTTTGAAAACGTACTGAAATGTGACCTTGACCATTGTGATGCAGGCTTATCTTGAAGCCAAGCAAGACATCTAGGATCAATATCCTCAATCTTCTTCATTGCCCCATTAAAGGCTGGTACAGTAGTGGCTTTAGCAGCGGCCCACAGTGCTTTCTTGAATGCATCTCCTTTGAAACCGACTCTCTTCATGTTACCATGGAGATGTCTAACACAAAATCTGTTCTCAACTCCTGGTATAATGGCATCAAATGCTGGTATTAAACCTTTCTGCTTATTTGACATGAAGGTGTATACATCTTCCCTCCCTTGGATGAAATCTTCCTTTAGGAGCAGCAAAAACCATTCCCAAGCTTTCTTTGATTCATTCCCTACCACTGCCCAAGCCAAAGGATAAGGGTCATTGTTTGGATCTATAGCTACAGCAGATAACAGTACACCAGCAGATGAACCTTTCAAATGACATCCATCTACACCAATCCATGGTCTGCATCCAGCTTTGAAACCCTTTTTTAGTGCAGCCAAGCAAATGTATATCTTGCTGAATCTTGTTCCTGTAGGTGTATTCTCCAACTTCATAATCACAGTAGATCCAGGGTTGTTCTCCAGTAGTGCTTGAGTGTAGTCCCACAGCTTGGTATATTGATCTGTAGCATCTCCTTCAATTAACTTCATAGCCTTCTGTTTTGCTCTATAGGCTTGATGGTGAGAAATGTGGCAACCCAACTCCTGGATTTTTAAATTCTTGAAACCTCTCACTGTGGTCTTTGGAGCAGCCCTGAAATAATTTTCATATTTCCTTGCCAACCACCCTGATTTCACATTTTCCACATGATATTGTCTTGCACAATTATGATCTTCATTGTACTCTCTTATCTGGAAACACTCTTGACCTATTACCTTCAGTGCATTAATATGCCAATCACATCCTTCTTGCTTGCATCTAGCATAGATCCTTCTACCATCATTCTTAGTAAATTTTATACTTCTCCCTGTCCTCACACTATGCATATTCACAGCATCTTTGAACAATTGTTTTGAAGTGAAGATTTGTTCAATGAAGAATACTGGATTTTCAACTTAAGAAGGCTTAAAGGTCAAATATGATTCTCTCTCATCCTCATTAGCATCATCATCATCTGATGCAACACTATGAAAATCAGATTCATTGTCTGCTATTTGATCTTCATCCTGACTTGAATCACTGTCCTCATCATTCTTCTCTTTATCAAGTCCTTGCCACTCAGCATCATTGCATTTTCCTCAAAAATGATGTCATCTAAAGTTTCATCACCACTGGATACACAACAATCCCAATCTGAGTCCTCACTCTCATCTTCTGGTAATGCCTCGGGTTCAGGTTCAGGTTCAGGATATGCCTCAGGTTCAGGATCAATCATTGGCTCAGGTTCAGGTTCAGGATATGCCTCAGGTTCAGGTTCAGGCTCAGGCTCAATCATTGGCTCAGGTTCAAGCTCTAGAGTTGGTTGTGGTTGTGGTTCAGGCTCTGGTAGTGATTGTGGTTGTGGTTGTGGTTCAGGCTCTGGTAGTGATTGTGGTTGTGGTTTAGCCCCAGATATTAATATAATTTCCTTCCCCTTACTTCCACCAATCAACCCCTCAATTTCACTGTCATTGTAGTACTCCACCTCTCCTTCTACAGCTGTCTCAAAATCACAACCAATGTCATCTCTTATTCCATCCAAATACAAATGAGCCACTCTGTATTTTGCATTATTGAAAAGACTTTCAATTGCAAAATAACCATCTACAACTTCCAATTTTCCAAACTTATTAATCATATAGTATACCTTATATTCAGAATATCCTAGCTGCTTAGATAACCCATCTAAATAGCTCATATCTACCCTAACTGTGTCAACAAAATCAAAAGCACTGACTGTCCCCCTTATATATTCAAAATCTCCATCATCCTTCTCATGCAAGGTTCCCCCATGGTGCATTTTAATGGTATAAAGGGTCTTGCATTTTCCTATAATACAACCATATAAAAAATTTCAGAAATTTCAGAAATTCACAAAAAAAAAAATTCAGAAATTTCAGAAATCCACACCAAAAAAAAAAAAAAATTCAGAAATTTCAGAAATTACAGAAATTACAGAAACACTAAGTTCAATTTCACCAATTACACAAATTTCACAAGCAATGATATTCACCCTTTCAGAAACCGTAAGTTCAATGTAGTATCAAATTTGTCTACAGAAGCATAGAAACACTCCAAATATCAGAAACGCACCAATAATTAATTAAAAATCTAAACTAACCGTAATTTGGTGCTCCAAATCGAACAAGGTGTTTTCTTCGCAGTTGAGCTCCAACATCAAGCCTGGGTTTCGGCTTAGATGGTTTTCGCATAGAAGACATGATGGGCTTCCTTCAATTTGATGATTTGGGGGATGAATTAGGGTTCTTTTCCTTCGACGATTTGGGGGAAATCTGATTTTTTGTTTTATTTTAATGTCTGCAAATCAAACTAACGGAGCACGTGCTCCTCACATGACCAAGACCGTTAATATTAGACGGCAATTGCATTTTTGGGACGATTTTGGCATGATTTTTGACGAACGGGACCAAAAGTGAAAACAATGGGACTAAAACCGTGAGGGGCTGTGTCCTATGGGACCAAAAGTGCAATTTTCTCAAGTAGTTGAAATAATCACTTATTTGTTTGCGTATTTGAATTTTATACCTCGTTAACTTTTTTTTTTATTTTTTATACTGTATTTATTCTGTAGCCCGCCTTGTTTTTAATCCTGGCTCCGCCATTGGTCTGAGTTGCTGATTAACGAAGTATGATTGCAACAACTAGCGGTACAAAGGAGGGAGATAATCTCTCTTTCACTTCTGCACGATACTGTCGTCGATTTTCTCTGGCTGAGATCCGATTAGCCACCGAAGATTTTTCACATTTTCTTGGAAAGGACGCGTTCGGAGAAGTTTACAAAGGCCAAATCGATGATGGGCAACAGACTGTGGCGATTAAGCGGCTTGCACCAAAATCAAAGCAAGGTGAAGGCCAGTTTTTAGCAGAAATTAAGACGCTCAGTAAGCTTCATCATATCAATGTAGTCTCTTTGATTGGCTACTGCAAGGAGAATGAAAATATGTTTCTTGTTTACGATTACATGCCCCATGGATCGCTGGGCGACCACATTTACATTCATTCGAGCACGTCTCTTACATGGGATGAACGCCTTAAAATATGCATTGGAGCAGGACTAGGTATTCAGTACCTTCAGAGTGGCACCACTATCATACATCGCGACATAAAGCCTGCTAATATCCTTCTTGATGAAAATTTAATCGCTAAGGTTTCGGATTTTGGCCTGGCAAAACATTTAAGCACAAGCAGCTCAGACAGCAATGACAGCTCAATTAAGGGTACTTTTGGTTTTCTTGCTCCGGAATATGGCACCACTGGTGAATTAACTAAGAATTCCGACACATATGCCTTTGGTGTTGTTTTATTGGAAGTATTGAGTGGGAGATTAGCGACGGATCTTACACTGGATGAGAGGGGCATTGTTATGTGGGTTCAAGAAAAAATAAGTAAAGGAATAGCTCACGAGATTGTTGCTCCAAATTTGAAAATATCGCCTGATTGACTGAAAACGTATGTGAAGATTGCTATAAAATGTGTGGATCGTGATCCGGAGAACAGGCCAACAATGACTCAGGTTGTGGCCCAGCTCGAGGTTGCCCTTAAAAAGCAGGAGAGAAAAGCAATATCACGGTGTCTGCGTTTACGAAACAAGCTTATGCTATTAGGTAATTTAAATTGTTATTTCATGCATACAAAACTATATGGCAAAATTGCAATTCAAAATGTTCTCCTATTACGTTTTGATTATTTATTTAAAATTTGTTCATGCTGCAGGATCAACACAAAAGGTTCACGCGCGGGCTGATCTTACCTTTCCTGCCACTCAGGAAGCAGTAGAAGACGAGCGTATGGTTAGTATGCTTCCGGTAACTGTGCCTGCCATTGCCATAGATGAATTGGCGGACCAACTGACTGTTGATGTTGGGACAATTGTTCTACCAGCCATTCCAATAATTGAATTGAAAGAAATTACTAACAATTTTAGTCCTCAGCATTTAATTTGTAGGCAATTCAGTCAAAATGTATATCATGGAACCCTGCAAAGTGGACAGCTCGCAGCAATCAAAAGATTAAAAAATGATGGGCAGCCAGAACCGAAGTTTATAGCACAGGTTAGGCCAAACCGCCATATCGGTTGATATGGCTGAATAGTTTAATTATGGAAAGAGGGGTGTTCTAATATTTGATTTTGTAGGTTTTAATTCTATCCAACCTAAAGCACGAAAACGTGGTTCGGTCACTAGGTTACTGTGTGGATGGTGGTCGGCAGTTCTTGGCATGAGTTTGCTCAAAATGGGTCCTTACATGACTGTCTTTACGGTGATGCCATTATCTTCATATATTGTTTAGGATCTTTGGCTGGCCTGGTGGAATTTTTCTAAAATGTTTTGGATTTAGTTTTTGACCTTTTTATCCTGAGATTGTTTGTTCTTGATTCTTGAATTGATTTTTGCTGAATAGGAGGAGTATTATGTTGTTAGGCTCAGTTTCTTGAACTGGTAGAATTTTCATAAAATGTTATGGCTCGAAACATTAGTTTTTGACCTTTTTATACTGAGATTTTTTGTTCTTTATTCTTGAACTGATTTTTGCTGAATAGGAAGAGTATTATGTTGTTAGGTTCAGTTTCTAAGACGTTCGCATGTAAAAATCTTAACTCAGGTGGGTACTTGGTTCAAGTTCTTTAATGAGAATGAAAATGAAAATCTTTTTTCCGTCTTAACAAATGCGGAATCAGGGAGTGATTGAGGAGAATTGCTTGTAGGAGGAAAGAAAGTTAATCAAATGGGTAGTGATCATTGATCATATTTTGTTCTAATTAATCACCATGATTACCTTATACTCATTCTCATTTATTTATTTTTTTTTTCTTTTTTTTGATCGGGCAAATGGTGGCTCGAACTCATAACTAGGGATGGCAATGGGACGGGTCAAAACCCGGACCCGCTACAAACCCAGCCCATACAGGGCGGGTAAAAACCCGGTCAAATGGGTCCCGGGGCGGGTCTGGACCCAGTCAAACGGGTCTTTGCCGGGTCTGGGACGGGTCCTGGTATTATATAGACCCGACCCGGACCCACATATATATATATATATATATATAAATATATATACTAATTATTTAATTATTTTATGTTCTAGGTTATATTTTATTTAAAATAAAATATTAAAAGTTTCATATTTTAATTATTTTATTTAAAAGTTATATATATTAAAAGTTTTATATTTTATTTAACGTGTGATTAAATTTAAATATTTGTATTTGATTTGTCATTTGTTGCATGGTTAAGACAATAATGATATTTTAATTTTTATTTGTTACAGTTTCAATGTTTCACGTGAATATGTTATATTTTGAAAATAATGTTCATGACTTTTTTATATTTGTACAGAGTAGAGACTTAGAAATATGAAAAAAAAAAAAAAAAACAGGGCGGGGCGGGTTTTATCCGCCGGGTTTGCGGGTCCAAGCGGGGCGGGGCGGATAACGGGTCCAAAAAAATTCTGGCGGGGCGGGTCCTGGGACAGGCTAAACCCGTCCCAGACCCACCCCGTTGCATCTCTACTCATAACCTTTGGGTCATAGGTAATGGAACTCATTCTCATTTATATTCCCATTGAATAATTTTCAACCAAGCGTCACCTTATTGTAGCTTCAGATATTCGGATACTGATAATGGAATTATTTTTTGCGTGGAATAGGACAAGGCATCAATGGCTCAAATCCAGTTCTGGCTCTGTCATGGGGCCAACGAGTTAATATTGCTATGTGCACTGCAAAAGGATTGGAGTACATTCATGAGAAGTCACAGATTCATTGTAACATCAAATCCAGCAACATTTTACTTTATGATGATTACCAAGTTGCTAAATTAGTTGATTTTGGTCTGTCAACTCAAGTTACTCATGATTACCTAGTTGATGGTTATTAGCATCCGCTCGGTTTATCCTTGCGTCGTGGTTATCATCCCCCTGAGTATGTTCTGAATCTATCCTAGAGATGTACAGGACTAGTAGTTTGAACTTGTTCTAATTGCTATGTGCTACATCTACTTCATTTTTTGGATGTAGATACGACAGAGGTTCTGGTAAACTAAGCTCCAAGAGTGATGTCTATAGTTTCGGTGTGGTCCTCCTCCAACTCCTGACAGGAGGTTATTTAATTGATCCTACACGGCCAACAGGGCAGCATCATATTGTGGATTGGGTATGCTCTTTTACTCAGTATGTGGATAGTGTTGAGGACATCTATTTCCTGGTTGATATAAGCAGTGACTCAATAACCAACAAAATTGTAGGCTAACACATGGCTCACCAGCTGGGGAAAGTAGCCTGTGGATGCTAGCTTGAGAGGTGACTACCCACCACAGGCCGTTGCAAAGGTGAAATCAGTTGCACTGATATCCTCGATTAAACTCTTTCTTTAACTTGCAATAGTGTCCATATACATGCTTTTCTGTTATGAGAATCTCGTCTCATTAGATTTTTCCTCAAACGCAGATGTTTAGAGTCGCTGCCTGCTGTGTGGAATACAATTCTGATTCTCGTCCCGGCAGTAAGAGCTATCAACAATCTGGCAGAGCAACCCGCTCATTAAGCGGCTTGATTGCACACAAAGCACTTCAAGTTGCTCCTACATAAAGGGGAATTTTAAATAGTATGTTCTCAACAACCCTGTTTTTTTTCCATGTCCCACTTCATTAGCAAAAACTGGTGTGAGACGGTCACAGTAAGATGATTCTCAACTAGTACAAATTAACATCCATCTCTTTCAAAGTGTTATAAACATTGTTATAAAAATTGTGTTCTAATGAGACCGTTTCACGCAAGACCTACCCACTTCATTTGCATTGCCCATGATTAAATTGCTCACTTTATTTTCTCATTCACCTGGCTTTGAGAACATAAAACAAACTCATCTACTGGAGCATGGATTTTATATATTTGCAACTCGTTTCTAAGAAGTAGTTATCATAGAAAGTATAATACCCTGGTGATTTTCTCTCCTGCTTTTTTCTTGTTCCATTAGAAAAAAAAAAGCGTATTTGCTGATTTTATTACTTGATTTTAATTTCTCTATTGATCGTGATTATTCATGAATTAAGATACGTACTACTCCCTCCGTCCCATAAAAGCTTTCACACTTTCTTTTTTCGTCCGTCCCATTATAAGTTTCACACCCTTAAAATGGAAAACTCTTTATAAACTCCACCCTCACAATTTTTACTAATTTACACAAATGTCATTACTTTTTACTCTCACATACACAACCCAATAAAGTTTTTTTACTTTATACATAAAAGTTTACAAAATTACCCTCTAAAACCTCAATCATTACTTTTTTTTCTTAAAGTGTGTGCCCTTCTACATATGAAAGCTTTTCCGGGACGGAGAGAGTATTTTTTATTGAGGACAATTTTCACCTCAAATGATTTTATTTGAAATAACTGAATAATTTGGATGTAGATTTCTCATATAAATTGTAGTGAAGCTAATAGAATATGATGAATCTTCAAAGCTTATGGAGACAAACTCTTCATTTTCAAAGCTTGTGTCTGAATATTGGCCAAAACTCCAAGGGAATTAGCTGTGTTTTTATGTAGTTCAAATATAACATCCTTTCAACCTGATGCCACCTATTATATATAGTTGTGTTTTATTAAACTAGATGTCATGCATCGCGTGTTACATGATATCATCTCTAGTCATGTATGTATCGAAAAGAAGATCCGAAATTACTGATTACTCGAAAATGTATTCTTTGGGTGTGTTTACTTTGAATGTTAACCTTGGATAACCCTTTATATATAAGAGAGGTGTAACCCATGTTTACATTTTGAGTTAAGTTACTAAAGTTATCCATCCGACCCGAGTTTATGACCCGTTTGACTCCCCTTAACCCATGATTACATTTTTGAGTAATCAGTAATTTCGGATCTTCTTTTCGATACATACACACTAGTACAAAAATGGGCTTAGAGAGCGGTTATAAATGAGCTTAGATAGCGGTTATAACCGCTCTCTAAGAAAGAGCTATATAAGTGGCGAAGGGGCTTAGATAGCGGTTAAAAACCGCTATCTAAGAGGGGGGCTTAGACAGCGGTTATTAACCGCTATCTAAGAGGAGGGCTTAGACAGCGGTTAATAACCGCTATCTAGGGGGGGGACCTAAGACAGCGGTTGGGAACCACTATTTAAGTGGAACGCTAAGACAGCGGTTCAGAACTGCTATGTAAGACGAGACTTAAGACAGCGGTTGCTAACCGCTATGTAAGATGGAGCCTAAGACAGCGGTTGATAACCGCTATCTAAGTGAATACTTAGATAGCGGTTATTAGCCGCTATCTAAGTTTTTTTTTTTTTTCGTTTATTTATTTAAAAACCTGTTTTAAATATTAATTTGTAATCCCACTAATATTAATTTTAATTGGTTTTTCAAATAAATAAATATAATATAAATATACAAAAAAGGTAACATCAAATAAATAAATATAATTAAATATACAAAAAATATGAAATATTTATATATCATAAAAAATATAAGTTACATGTTACCAAAATTTACGTACAAGAATAATATTATTACAAGAATCGATTGTATATGTAATATCCCAAAATCCTTATATGAAATATTAATGCATGTTATTAATTTTAATAAATTAAGTATTATAATTTGATAATTTTTCTAATTGAAATAGAAAATTTAAATATTTTATAGTGTTTAATAATGTGTATTTATATACAAATATATTTGTAAGAGGTATTAAATAGGATATATATATATATATTATAAGATAACTGAATAAGATTAGTAAACTTATAATTTAGCAGATAAAGTAAAATACTTATAAGTTAAATTGAAAAGTTGGTTGACGTCCATAATCTTATCTGTTTTCTTTCCTTCCGTCTTCCGCCGTCGTAAGCCAGGTAAGTGAATTAACGCCGCCTTATTCCGTCGTCGATGGTTTTCTCCGGTATTATCATATTATATATGGAAATGCTCGTAGCGATTCGTAGATTGTAGAAATAAGATCAGCTTGTTGTTTCGATTCCTGTAACGTCCAATAATTTAGTGCGAAGCTTCGGAAATTATTGTTTAAATGTGCTTTTTCATTCAATCACCACCGTCGTTTCGGCAAACGATAGGTGGCGAGGCTTATACCGTTGTGAAGTCTGTTGTGCGTAGAGTAGAATTCTATTCTCCATTATTAGAATCGGTGTATGAAATTAGTAGAAAAATAAGCCGAAAGTGACGCGTAGAAACGGGTTTCAACGTTTAGAATTAAACTTTATTTTTGTGGATTCTTACGTTTCGAGTCATTATGGGATGTAGTAAAGGTCATAGGCCTAATTGTGAGTAGGAAACGATGAAAATGGAGTATCAAAAGCTTGAAATGGACGTTAATGGCGTAAGTGAAAAATTCGTCGTTCTCTGCCAAAATGGCCGTCACCTTTCTGGTGACCGTTTGAGGCGAGACTTGGGTGAAATAGGAAGCCGAGATTGTAAGGATTCCAACGGTATTTTCGGTTTTCCAATCGGAGGTGTAGAATGACCGTAGGGACCTTTTGTACAAAAGCTTGAAAGTAGAGGGGAGGCCAAAGAGAATTAGATTAACTTCAGGGACTAAAATGTAAATTCTCATTCTGGTCAGTTGACCAGTCAACGGTCAACGGTCAACGTTGACTTTCCATTTAATTACAATTTTGCCCCTCATTTTCAAACGCTTGTAGAATCTTCGTTTTTCATCCGATTTGATCCAAACCAGCGTCAAATTGTTCCAAATTCAAAGATCTACATTTTAATTCTAAAATCACGGGACGAACAGCATTATAAAATGACCGTTTTACCCCTGAACGGCTGTACGCCGTAAACTCCCGTTTTTAATCCAAATTCTTTGTTTCAAGTCCGTTTTATCCCAACGAGTTTCTACACGCTCTAAATAGGATTATATTATTAATAAACTAGCTAGTTTGTCTTTTGACCATTAAACACATTAATCGAACTTTAAAATCCTTAGGAAAAGACTGGTTTGCCCTTTAACCTCTAGACCAAATCCAGTGGTCCTATAACTCTAGGAAACTCTTATTATAGTTATTATAAGTTAATTATCATATCTATTACAATGTTCTGAGCGCACGATATCATTTGTAGGGCCAGAAGAACCTGAAGCATAAAAGCAGTTCTGCTCCAAAACAGTGCTCATATCTAATCAGGTGGGATAATTTCCACTCTTAATTGAGGTTAACATTCCATGTTATGATTGCTATGTTAAGGTGCAATATGTGAGTAATATATGTCATGATTATGCAACAATTGTGATATTATGTTCAAGCCGGGTAATGGCCCGTACTATGTGTATTATGTTCAAGCCGGGTAATGGCCCGTACAATGTTCAAGCCGGGTAATGGCCCGTACTATGTGTATTATGTTCAAGCCGGGTAATGGCCCGTACTATGTGTATTATGTTCAAGCCGGGTAATGGCCCGTACTATGTGTATTATGTTCAAGCCGGGTAATGGCCCGTACAATGTTCAAGCCGGGTAATGGCCCGTACAATGTTCAAGCCGGGTAATGGCCCGTACAATGTGCACATGAGTTATGTTTTCATGTTATGTGTTATTTGCATATACATTTTATCAGTGCAATCATTGAGATTATTCCACTGGGTGTATTTGAAACACTCACCCCTCATATCCATTGTTACAGATCTTGAGTTTGATGTGGAGGGACGATGAGGATGCAGCACTGTACCTTTTGGTTTGATTGTGTAATTATTGTATATATTATGAGTTATGCTACTAGAGTGAAAAATAATGGTTCTTTTGTTTGACTAGTATAAATATACTAGTTGAAACGTGTAACAAAACATATTTTGTCCTTCTTCTTTTGATGTGTAATTATCGCATGTGAGCGAGGTTTGTTAAATTCTTCTTTCTCAAGTACGTATCACTGATTTCTGGTTGCTTTGGGGTATTATTTTTAATTTGGTTATCGCTTCCGCTTATAAAGATAATAATTTTATTATCGTATCTCTGGAAATGAGTTTGAAATGGTATTTTAGTAGCGCCTCAGCCCCAAAGTGATATTATTTTAAAAAAAAAGAGAACTTGGGGCTCTACAGTATAAATACCCAAGCATATCCATTTTCCATTTCTCCATTCTATCATTGTTGTAAAAATTGATCCGAGGCGTATGCACAAACTGCAAATTACATTGAAAATTTAATTAAATAATATGAATTTTTATTTAATCAATAATAATTTAAATAAATCGATAAATCGACTTACTTCGAATGGAATGGTCGTCTCATAAGTCTGGATTATATCTTCAATGAAGCAACACACAAAATATCCACAGTGAATGTCATATTGCTGCTTCGGAACCTATTGATTAACAATTAAAGTCACGTACTACAACTATGATTATTAATTTCTATTGATTTGATAATTTTCTAAAGTAAGTTTACCTTAATATTTTTCCACATCACTTTACTGATAGATTGTGAGTTTTGCCCTGGAAGGCTACTCCGACACATTCTCATCACACTATATTATTATATTTAAAAAATAAAAATAGATTAGATATGCATAAGTTTTAAAGTAAAATAAATCATAATATGAAAATATTAAAGATTAACTTACCCCTCCATAAATCTAACGAGATCAGGATGATGTGTATACACCCCACCCTTAGCCGGATCCATATAATACACAATAAGTGTAGTCGTGTGTATGGCCACCAGCACCCAATGCTCACTACATTATATTAACAATTTAAAACTAACCGTTTATTTATATAAATATAAAATTTTATGATATATTTATTGTACTCACCCCACATTTGTTGGCCAAAAAATGAGATGGTCTCTCCCAGAAAATTTCATAATATGATGAACGACGTCCCTCATTAACTGCTCCGTGTGACCAAACATGCAACAGACTTGGGGGGAGATAAATGAATACTTTCTACCTGCGTCGATATCTCTGGAGAGATATACCTCGCCCAGATATCTTTAACCAACACATGCAAATTAATATTTTATAAGAAAATTAAAAAATATATATATATATATATATATATATATATATGAAGTAAATGTTGAAAATTATTAATAAACACGTACCTGAGGTAAAAAGTCATCGTAGTTGCACTCAACCATTTATCGTAGAGGACTTCATGCACATGATCCTGTTGGATCAATTCCTCATACCCAGTTTGATGAAAGTGAGCATGAATGGGAACTGCAGCTGGACTGAAAGTGGCGGAGTCTACCATCAAGCACACTGCATTTTGTACGGTGATGTCGTGGTCTAAGTCTCCGGGCATGGGATAACCCAATCGCCGTCTACGCACACCAACAGTGGGTTCCCTCGGTCTCTCTCTCTCACTATATGCGACGTCCCTTGATTTTTGTGCGCTCTTTTTTGGAGTCGGCAATTTCTACAATCAATTTATATAATATTATTTAGAACAAATAAGATAATAAAGTTTAATATAGACATGTATTTTACCTTCTTGTTGAGAGAGACCAAGTGGTGCGGCCATTCGAGAAAGTGTCCGACCGCCTCTCCAACTGTGGTAGCCTCTGCTTCTGGTTTTGGCAACGGTGAATCCTCTTGTCCGATTTCAGGAACATCGAGGGTGACTCTCACAAAACCAGGAGTGAGGGGACGACCATGGATCATTCCACTGGAGCTGTCATACAACATTCCAGTGGCCACCAACCGAGTTGGATGATCCAAATAGAGGTAACAAAGAGTCGCTGGCTGTTCAAAGAGGATATTCAGTTAGAAAATTTTAATATACTAGTCTTTAATTAAAATAAATACGTGACACATCTAATACCTGGGTGATGTTAACGAGAGGATCAAGGAAGTCATTTCTAACATCAGCGAAAAACATAGATGGAGCACTGTTATCACAGCTAGCACCACTCGATGACGTCCCTTGTCTCATTTGTCTCTGATTCATCAGCTCCACTTGTTTAGTCAAGTTAGCAACTTGCACCGAAAGGGACTCCACCATAGACATCGCTGCAATACCGGGTGCCATCGAAAGTAATGTCTTCGTGATGCCATATCCAGTACCCCGCATGTGCCCGGGATGCTTCTAACGATCTATTGCCCGTTCAAACAGATCATAAGGGCCGATCGTGCGGAGGTCGTTGGGCGTCATGCTCTGAGATATGCGCTCCTGAATTGAAAGAATTTATTATTAAGCAATTTCAAATGAAATAATAGTTTGTAATTCTAAGATAAAATAATGGATGAATTACCGCTTCTTCAATGATACGCTGTGCTCTCTGATCGGGAATATTCCCATCTCGGCTCTTTCTTGTCTGATGAAATAATTCATAACGAGATACAACAGGCGCACACTCTCCCGCTTTTCTTTTTTCTTCTTTCTACGATAATGATAAACATGTCCCCTTATTAGATATATTAAAAGTGAATATATAAAAAAAATTAAAATGTAGGATTTTGATTTCACCATATCTTCCCTAATGCGTGCATATCCTCTAGAAGATCCACGATATCGCGCCTCCATATTCTTAGCTTGTTCGCGATTTCTGGCATTTTTTTTCTACAGTGTAATATAAATACATAAACAATGGAAAAACTTAGTGCATTAATTAATAGGAATGGATGAAATGACATTGATCAACTTTACCTTGAAATCCTCAGCTAGAGATCTACGCACAAACTCGTCCCAGATGCTCATAGTCCTTAGGCGGCGTAGGTGAGTACAGACCAGTGTCTGGGTCTCGAGAAGCTCTCCTCAGTGCAGCCCAAAAATTCTTGGCCATATTTCCAGCTTGCATAAGTATTTGCTTCTTGTTTGTGTGGTCAAGGCCGCTGAATGTATTTTGCATTCACATATTATATGACAATTTAAAGTTAATAATTTCACAAGCTCATAATATATAAATATATATATATATTATGCAACGATTTTAATATGAATATATATTTAACATACCACGAGCTCATCCCATATCGCTTCCTTGTAAGGAGTCAGCTCACTCTTACGCCAGTCATCACATGGCAGCACGATAGGGACAACTCTCCTGACTGCAGCCCCTAGGTAGTAAGCTAACTTCTCACTCTCTTTTTCTATCGCTTGCCCATACTCATTGAATGATATCTGCAATTCAATGATATTGTTAGGTCCACGATCAATTAATTAATATAATAAAAAATTCAACTGTTCAATTGTAATAAAATTACCTTAAGTAATTTTCCCTTGCTACGATCTTTTTTCAAAGATGTCATCGTGACTATACCCCTCTTGCGCTTCTCCCCAGAGCTACTAGTGGTGGGAGCATCAGTGTTATCCTGTCTCAAGTCATCCTCCTCCTGGATGTCATCTGCGTATGGATGAACATGATAATCTCCATCATCTCCATCGTCTCCACCATAGGGCACATAATCCATGATCCTGTAACATAGAAAAAAATATATTAAATAAACAAAAAGAAACAACATTTAATAAAACAGAAAAAACAACATTTAATAAAACAGATTGAAAAAAGCATTCAATAAAGTCGTACATTTATTTTTAGCAATGGTTTTTCTTTTTCGTTTTTTGGTTGACTTTTCTCGTTCATGACCATGAATGTTAATGAGATCCGGATTGATATATTCATCCTCATTCCTAAGTTTTCTATGGTACGGGCGCGTATTTGCAAGATCATCGAAAGAGGGTACATAAACAGTGAAATTCAGAAAAGGATCATCGATTATGTCAACACCTTCATCGACGTGGTCGCTAATCTGGTAACTATTGTTATGCTTGTTTGACAGAAGCACAATGGACCATTTCTTATTAACTGGGTCGGGGACATAGAAAATTTGTTGAGCTTGACTGGCCATTATGTACGTGTTATCTCTGTATCCCACATTCTTCAAATCTACACGTACAAATCCAGAACTTTCAACTTGGACCCCGTTAGGGATCCTCACCCAACTACAATCGAAGATTGGTTCACGGTGACCAACATAGTCGAGTTCCCAAATGTTGACAATCTGTCCAAAGTAAGTAGTATTCGACTGATTCCATGCAGTTGCAGTAATGGACGCCCCACTATTCTGCATTGTACTCGTGGCATCATGATCTCTGGTATAAAATGTGTATCCGTTAATAAGATAACACTTATATGAATACACATGTCTATCAGGCAATCTGGATAACCACTTAACTATTTCTTTCACTGATTCTTTATTCTGTGACAACATATTTGCAACATAACCATTGAACCACTCAACAAACGTGCGGTTGTGCTCACCTTCAATCCATGATCTATCTCTGGTGGAAAATGACTTAGAAAGTGCTTGCATGTGCCTAATTGCATGGTTACAAAACTCTTTCACCCCATGCCTATACTCCTCTGATAATCTATCTGCTCGAACCCACTTTCGATCCATATAGAACTACAAATGCCTACATAGATTAAACTGAAAAGCACACGAGTTGAGTCTATATAACCTCTAGCTAGAGCATGTTATAGATCAGAGCCTAAGTCTTAATGTACTTATGATATTAATTACTATGTATTCTATCTATTCTATTTTAACTCACTTTAAAAGATAAATTCACTTTAAAAAATTCTCATATTAACATTCTATTTTATTAAAATATATTAGTTTGATAGTATTAATTATTTCATTAAAAAAATATTAATATAATCTTTTTACTATAAATCATAATTGCAAACTAGAGTATTATAATTGCAAAATATTAATATATTTTTAATTATTTCATTAATCATTTTTTACATAAAAAAAATTAAATTTTAAACTATAAAGTAATAGAATATCAAATTTTAATAAAATTTTGTGAATTGAGGAAATAATATTAATTACAATAAAATAAAATTGCAAAATTTTAGAAAATTAGTATCATTACAAGAATTTTAATATTTTCATTTATATTAGAAATTTAATATAAACATGACATATAGAAAAACAAATTAAATTATATAAAAATTATATAAACTCATCAATTAATGCAATAAATAATGAAAACTTTAGCAATCACATTATCTAAACTAAATTAACCATAAACCCTCCTCCTCATAACATATCCCTCAACTTGAAACAAAATTTCATATTATCTAAACTAAATTAATCATAAACACAAAATTTCATATTATCTAAACTAAATTAACCACAAACCATCCTCCTCATAACATATATCCCTCAACTTGAAACAAAATTTCATATTATCTAAACTAAATTAACCATAAACACAAAATTTCATATTATCTAAACTAAATTAATCATAAACCCTCCTCCTCATAACATATCCCTCAACTTCAAACAAAATTTCATCTCTTTTATCGCAACTTCATCATTTCATCATAGCAAATTTGAAAACAATATATAATAGCAAACTAATAACTTTAATTTAAATGTGAATTAATCAAGAACAACCAATTCCATAAAAAATTAAAATTGAAAATTTCTAACAGACATTTTATCGAACACGTTACATGCAAAGAAAATAAACATAACATTTTGGTGAATATATATCCATTTCCTTGAGCAACTTATCATCCATGCATACTGAGAAATGGCAAATTAATAACAGACTCAATTTTAATAGAACAGAGGAATCGGTGCGGCACAAATTGATGCATTTGTACAGAAATTTTCCTATCATAACATACACTTAAATAATTTTAACATTCCTAAGTGCATAGATTAACATATTGCTGCATACATTAACATTCTTAAACATTCCTGAAGGTTCAGTCCATGAAAAAAAGGGAAAATTTGTGTTCAAATTAAAAGGATTGTTTTAAACCTTGAGATATATTGCGTCGGCAGCGGTGGGCTGGGGCGGCGGCGGGCTAGGTGCGGCGGCGAGGATTATATTGAGAGGGATCGAGGCCGGCACTAGCTGCTGTGTGTGTGTGCTGTAAATCGCGATTGAAATGGTGCGGTGGGCTGGGGCGGCGGCGGGCTAGGTGCGGCGGGGAGGGATCGAGGCCGACGCTAGCTGTGTGTGTGGGCTTTGAATCGCAATTGAAATGGTGGGAGTGAAATGGTGGGAGGCAGTCGCGATTGAATTAAATTGGGAAGAAGGGATTTGAACCCTTAGACAGCGGTTCTTAACCGCTATCTAAGAGGGGGGCTTAGATAGCGGTTTTGAACCGCTGTCTTATCTCTATTCTCTTACATAGCGGTTATGTAACCGCTGTCCTATCTCGTTTAGCTTAAATAGCGGTTTTAAACCTCTCTCCAAGAGGTAATTTTACATAGCGGTTATAAACCGCTGTCTAAAGTCTTTTTTTTTTTTTTTTTAATATATTTTAGTAAAACCGCTCTCTAAGCTACTACTTAGAGAGCGATTTTTTTAAATGCTATCTAAGTATAGCTGTCTAAGTCGAAATGTGTAGTAGTGACATGACTAGAGATGATATCATGTAACACGCGATGCGTGACATCTAGTATAATAAAACACAACTATATATAATAGGTGGCATCAGGTTGAAAGGATGTTATATTGTTGGTGGCATTTCTTTGGACTTTTGTGATTGAATTTTGTAGCAATTTCCAACTTAATTGTGTTTGTTTGTTCCATATGCATGATTTTCTGTTCTGAGAATCCACTAATTTGATTTTTGATTCTTTTGCTTAAATGCAGATGGCTGCAATGCTGTCTTATGTGTGCTATTTTTGGTCAGTGACGAAAATATTGCCGATATATCAGAATTTTTAGGTGTTCGACACGGATATGCAGTGTAAAAAAATATCCTTCAAGATATCAGTCAAATATCAATAAATATCGGTAAAATATCGTTATAATATCGATATCGAGTGGGCGACATTTTATTACGAAAAGTCGCGATATATCATCCACTACAACAAAAACTACATATTGCGACACTTTTTTTGGGTCATTTTTTATAAGTGTCTCTAACAATTATTTTTGGGACACTTAATTAAATTTGCTCATTATATTTAATTATTGAGACACTTAAAAATGTAGTATATAGACTTAAAAAGTGCCCCTAACTCTATTGGGACACTACACTTGGAGGCACATATGAACTGCCTCAAAACTTATAAGTGCCCCAACAGAGTATATATTGGGGCACTTTTCAATGTCTGGAAAGCCCTTTTTTGTTGTAGTGATCGATATCGATATTTTCTTCCTCATAGAGAACCCACCTCCCCCTGGTTGTGTAAACCTAAACCACAACCCTCCTTAAAAATTCCAAATTAACCCTCTTGTTTCTTTCGTCTCCGACCGGATTTTTTTTCTTTTCCAGAAAAGAGAGTTGGTTTTTCACCCTTCTTCGTCCTCACCTTTCCGTCTCCAACCACCTAACCTTAGCCTCTTCAAGGGAAGCTCTACCGCCAGTTCTTCATTCCATTCAAGGGCAAAACCCGACTGCAATTTTAATCATCGCAATTGATTTTCCAAGAATTTTCCGGTGACGAGGTAATCTTTTCTGACGTCTGGAAACAAAATCTGCTCATTTCTACTTTCAATTTTATTTGCTTTTGATTCGCTGAAGAAAACTGCTTCCCTGAATCTCTGATTGATAACTAAAGAATCGAAACATATATGACAAAACCACATTCTTCTATTTCAAAATCTCTCTCCTCTCATTAATTTAAGTTTTAAAATTTGTTCTCAACCATCTATTTTATAATTTTTAATCTCAATCATTCATCTATTTACATATTAGTCTATAAATAATTGATATTTCTCATTTATTTTTTCATCACAAACCCTAATTTCTTTCTTTTCTCTTTAGTTTATTCTTGGTAGCCCTAATTTCTTTCTTTTCTCTTTTTTAGTTTTTTTCTATGTAGATAATTTGTTGTTAATATCTTTATTACATATTGATATTTCATTTGTTTTATCGATTAACATAGGATGATGTGCATCATTTTTTTACGATTTTTTTTTCAGTAAATGTGTTAACCTTTTTTTTTTTGTGTGTGTGTGTTTTTTTTGTAGATGCAAATTTTATATTTACATGCATATTTTATATTTACAGAGAATAAAGGTATCGTTTCAACATATGTATTTATTTTATGATTTTATTTGATTATTTTTTATAATTATATGTCTTAATAATTTTTATTTTTATTCATTACAGTTTTTAAATTAAAAGTTGATTTGATCAACTGGATGATCGGCGTTGGGCTTCCCTTTCTCCCATTCATTCAACCGTGTCTTTCGGACTTGATGAATGGGTGGCTCAACCACTTGCAATATTAGGTGGTTAAAGGAATTAAAACTTTTTTTTCTTTTTTGTTCTGACTTTACTAATTCTATTGCCTTGATTCAGTTTATTAAGGAAACCATATATATTAGATTTTGTTCAATTATAATAAACACATATGTGTGACTTTTTTTGTTCAATTATCAATTCCCGTTAAACTTCAATTAATAGAATTAGATTTTTTTAATTAATTTACGTGAACTGTTGTAAATTATAATTTATTTTGGAACAAAGCCACATTTATTTTAAAGAAATTTCTGAAAGTCGAACTACTTCAACATGTATTTGTTCACATATTAGTTAATTTTGAATATTTTTATGATTAGAATAAATATTATTTATCTACATGTTACAACTTTTTTTTTTTGTATCATTATAAATTTTAATCTCTTTTCCGTGTAATTTTATTTTTTTAATTGCAGGTTACAGAATAATTTTTCATATTTTTGCAGATTATGCTATTGATAGAGATCAACCTCTCCTTTAAAGCCATCAAATTTGTTTATTTTATCCGATTCAGAAGTTGTTTCAATTTGTTATAAGATTAATATATTTTATTAGTTTTGTTATAGGAATTAATGTATTGATTGTATTTATTTTTTCATTGATTATAAATTTGTAAATTTTATATTGTATTTCATTCAAAATTTCGTACAAGTATGAGAGAATTTTGATTTATATATTCATTAAGCTCTTTATACGAAATCTACCTTTGAAATTTTAAATCATCTTAAAATTTGTGTTCAAATATTCAATTCATTAAGAAAGATTACATAGACCTAATCTTTCATATTAAATTAGATATTCAACCAAATAATTAGTTTTAATTTTATTATCATTATCGAATATATAATCGAGTCAACCATAAAAAATAAATAATATAATTTTTAATAACACTGAATACCATATCTAATTTTTTATACTAAATTAAATTATTATTAATTTGATTTACTATAAATTAACAAAAAAATGTAAAATCAATTAATCGAGTTAAATTAATATAATTATGGTAAACTGTATATATTTTGCTATAATAAATTTAATTTAATATAATTATTCATTATTTCAATTTCTATAGTAAGATTCGTCAAAATATTTGGATTCATCATATACAGATATACAAATTCGTTAAGTGAACATACAAAATCTACGTTTAAAATTTTAAATTAAGTTGTTCAATTTGTATTCAAATATTTAGAAAGTGTATTTTTAATTTATTTGATGATATATACATATTATATAAAATGTATAATAAAAAAATGTAGATATAGATATTTTGAAAAAAAAAACATATATATTTGATTTAGATTCATCATATATAGATAGACAAATTCATTAAGTGAACATATGACAAGTCGATGTGCGTTTTGAAAGTTTGAAATTTTGAAGATATCACCCAACTAATTTTGAGATATTTGATTGGAGTGAATTGATACATGTTTTTAGGGCTATTTTTAGTGCAAAAAGTGAGCTAAAGTGTTAGTTTTTGTGCCTAAATGTGAAAAGTATCACTCTTTTGCCTAAAAAGTATTATTTGTGAGATTTTGATATTTTCCGTCCATTTTGCAGGTAATTCGGTGGATTTTTGCCAAACCAAGAGTACCATTAGGCTTAGAATGAAGAGACGGACATCCGGGATGAAAACAGGGGTCGGGGCCGAAGCCCCGTGCGAGAAAAATGCCCTGGACTCGAGCTCGATCGAGGAGCAAGAGCCTCGAGTCGAGGGCTATGCGAAAAAGGATAAAAACGGAAAATGGCAGCGGTCTCGACTCGAGGCATGACCCTCGAGTCGAGGGAGGTGAAAAGGCAGGGACCTCGAGTCGAGGCCTGACCCTCGACTCGAGGGGGCGATTTTCAGAAATTCGGTATTTAAAGAGTTAAAGCAGGGCAATTCAGGAGAGGAGTTGATAGTAGCAGTTAGTAGCGGTTTTGGGGCGATTTCTCAAGCCCCAAGCCAATTTCCATCTTAGATTAGTGTAGAAGTTAGAATTAGATTTAGATTTCCATTGTTGTTGGTAGATTAGACATAGATTAGAATTTGATCCTTGTTATCCTTTCAATTCAAGCTTGTAATTCATTTGGAGATTGGTGTTGAAGACTCAAGCATTCCTATTTTTGTTGATTGAAGATCATTTGGTGATGTTTTTCCTCTTTTGTCTCTTTAATTTCTTAATTGTTGTGATTTGCTTTGTGTTTGATCAATTCTATCTTCTTCCCATGGATTTCACCATGGGCTAACTCTCTTGTGCTTGGGTTAATTGAAATTGATGATGAATTGATTGATGATGCTATAATTGTTGATGATTGGAGATTAATTAAGTAGATTGCTTACTAATTGTGATTCTTAATTGTGCTTCATGCATAATTATCTCTTTAGATTAGTGTTTGATCACCCTAGCTATAGACGAGAGTTGCGCTAACGTGATCCGGTATTAATCGGGTGATAATTGTGTATGAATGTGTGGATTGGGTGCTTCGAATCGAGAGATTAGTTGCACTAAGGATACTCACATTAGTTTGCTTCCTAATTGTGATTCTTCATTGTGCTTTGTGTAAAATTGCTTCTTTAGATTAACGGTTGATCACCCTAGCAATAGGCGAGAGTTGAGCTAACGTGATTAGGTGTTGATCGAGTTTCAATTTTGCATGATTGTATGAATTGGGGATTTCTACATTGAGAGATGGGAAAGACTAAGGATACTCACATTAGGCATTGTGATTTTAATGGAGTGATTAATTTCATGATGGTTTGTGCTTTCTATCTTAGTTGATTTGAAATTTGATTCAATTGTAGCTTGTTGATTGATGATTCATTGATGGATGTTAATCCTAGCACCTCTATCCCACCATTTAGTGTTGTTTTTGTTCTCGCATTCTAAGTGTTCGATCTATTGCTTGCTCCTTGTTGTTTTGTATTCTTGCTTGTGTTTTGTTGTTTTTGTACCAAACCATTGTTGCAACTCTAGTCACTAATAACATGTATTTCTAGGACTCCATGTGCATACTTTTTCCCTTGGGTTCGATATTTTGTTGATTGGTCTTAATAACTCTTACCCTATACACTCCAATCAAATGGCGCCGTTGCCGGGGAATTAGTTTTTGCGCCTTAAGTGAGACTTAGGAATTGTTTGAAGTGACTACTTGTTGCCTTTGTGTTTGTTTTGTTATTTTTGTTGGAATTTGATACTTTGAAATCTTGTCTAGATGGAAGGATACAACTCATACTTGTGGAATCAAGAATATTATCAAGATAGTAGGGTTTATTCTCCACATTTTGAAGAATTGAGCTACAATGATTGGAGGAACTATGAAGATAATTCTCAATGGCAACAAGTTCCATCCAATTATGAAGATTGGATAAGTGAAGAAATTTCTCCCCCACCTCAAGAGATGTTCCCATATTATGAGCCTTATGATCAAGCATGCAATCAAGATTGGGGATTCGAATTTCAAGGGGCATCGGAAGAGGAAGATTATTATGATGATAGGAGGAGCTATGAGAATGACTATCCAATGCCACAAGCTTCTCCTAAAATTGAAGAATGGGGACTCTATGATATGAGAGCTATATTGCAAGAGATGCTTGGAGTATTATTGGAAAGAATTGAGGAAAATGACACTAGGTGTGATGAAATACTTCCCTTGTATGAGGAAATCTATGAGACCAAAGCAATGGTCAATTCATGGATCGAGGGGACTATGGAGATCACCGGAGTGCATTTCACGTTTATTAAGTGTCAACTCAAAGATTTCCAACGCCAAGTAAAGAACTTGAATATCATGGAAAGTCAAGAAGAAGAAGGGGAGGAAGAAAATGAAAGAAGAAATGTAGTAGAGGGTCCAAGCAATGAGGATGAAAAGGAAGATTTCCTTATCAAGAGTGATGAAGAGGAATGTCCATTGATGGACATGAGCAATAATGAACAAACAAATCTAGAAGCACCAAATAAGGAATTGAAGATTGAAATGAGCATTTCTATACCTTCTAACTCTTCAATTTGTGATTTAATTGAAATTGATGCTTCTAATGATTTGATTTTACCTCTTGAGAACTTTGATTATAGGAAAGAATTAAAGAAGTGCTTGGGCATCCTTGGAGAAAAGAAAGGGAGAAGGATGTTGGTGAGAAAGCAAGGAGGACAACCATCATCAAAGTGCAAGGATGTGGATGATGGGTCTATCCTACATATGAACCTCCAAAATTTCAAGCTCGGAGGTTGAGATACAATGGCAAGGAGGATCGCTATCCTTGGCCATTTCGATGAAGGAAGATGGAAGTGAAAGAATAAGTCCGGCATAGGACAATAAAAATAGCGCTTGATGGGAGGCAACCCATCCTTTTTATTTCTTTTCTTGTGTTCTTTTGGTAGTTTAGTGTTTTTGTTTTATTTTTGGGAGATTTGGCTAGCTACTTAATTGCTCATGCTTAGGAGTGTGCTCTATACTTTGGGATTCATATAGTTTTGAGCTTGATTGTTAATATCATTTAGAGTTGCATATTTTTATCACTCTCATTCTAAACCTTGAATTCATGCTATCATTCAAGTTTGGGGGTGTTGGTCGTTATTTGTTTCTTGCATCTCTTAGTGGTAATTATTTGATGTGTCTTATGCCCAATTGTAGGTACACGCACTACATTTGTTTGGGGAGTGATTGAAATTGCAAGGAAATGCAAGAGCAAGAGGGAAGTGCATAAAAGCATGATGAGCCCTACATGTTAAAGAGAGATGGAGTTTAAAGGCTTATTGGTACAACACTTCCTTTCAAACTTAGACTTGTCTAAGTTTGGGGGAGGTGTTTTTCTTACCTTAGCTTATCTTCCTTGCACTTGTATATTTTTTGGGCTAGAATTTATCTTGAGCTTAATAGTGGATCCATTGACATATTTTTGAGTATCATCTTGATATAGTGAGTGTGCTTGAGATTATGTACATGAGCACTTGTGTTTGAGTTGTAAGACTAGTTGGAATTTGATATGATCATGAGTAGATGTGTAGCTTGATGCTAGTTGCTTGATTAATTATGTGAAGATGAATGTGATTGAAAATTCTTGATTCATTGCTCAAGTTAAGCCCGTGAGTTTTGTGCCTTCATAATCGTACATCTTATACGGTTGATAGTAATCCTTTGTGAGTGCATCATTCATGATTTGTATGCTAGAACTTGCCACTAGACTTGTTGATATTGATCTTTGTGTAATGTTTTGAAAATGATAAGAGGCCATGTTTGGAATGATGAGTCACTTTGCCAAATACTTTCCTACCAAATACATTTGATTTCCTTAGTGAGCCATTTTGAGCCTATTATTCTTATTCTTTGGCAAGCTAAGTGAAATTGAAGCCATTAGCCTATTTTTATGAGCCTTCTTGTCCTATGCTTAGTAGAGTTTGATTGTTGGTTATAGATGGTGATTTACATTGTTAAGTGTGGGAGAAAGAAGAGCTAAGTGATGATGTGTTAAGAGATAGAAGAAAAGAAAGGTTGTGAAGAAAGATTGAATTGTGAAGAAAATGCATGAAAAGAAATGATTCAATTTGTGAGCTTTAAAAAAGAGAAAGCTCAAGTGAATGGTGGATTGATCATTGAAGTTCAAAAGTAAGAGTGTTGTTAGATGAAAGTGAAGAGATTGTGCAATTGTATGTATTAGTTTACATTCAAGTCTCTACTACTTAGTCACTCTTATCCATAAATATCCCACCTTTCCAAAGAGCCAACATTACAACCTAGAAGAAAGACCTCTTGGATTCTTGATTGATCACAAATGATTTTGATTGAGATTAAGTCTTGTGGCAAGCATATGGTGTACTTATTTGTGAATTGATGATTGAGTGCTTTAAACCTTGATACACTTGAGTGAAGAGTGAAACACTCCATGGAAGGAGCAATGTGTCGAGAATTTGATTGAGCATTTGTTTGAGCATGATTTGTCTTGATGGCTAGTGGATAGTTGCATTGATACAAGTGATCATTGATGAGTTCGATTGTCTTATTTTTCGTCTATGATGCCATGTGACATAATTGCAATCAATTCACTCCTTTGTTCTTAGTTTCTACGTTGCTCGAGGACGAGCAACAATTCAAGTTTGGGGGTATGATTGGAGTGAATTGATACATGTTTTTAGGGCTATTTTTAGTGCAAAAAGTGAGCTAAAGTGTTAGTTTTTGTGCCTAAATGTGAAAAGTATCACTCTTTTGCCTAAAAAGTATTATTTGTGAGATTTTGATGTTTTCCGTCCATTTTGCAGGTAATTCGGTGGATTTTTGCCAAACCAAGAGTACCATTAGGCTTAGAATGAAGAGACGGACATCCGGGATGAAAACAGGGGTCGGGGCCGAAGCCCCGTGCGAGAAAAATGCCCTGGACTCGAGCTCTGATCGAGGAGCAAGAGCCTCGAGTCGAGGGCTATGCAGAAAAGGATAAAAAACGGAAAATGGCAGCAGTCTCGACTCGAGGCATGACCCTCGAGTCGAGGGAGGTGAAAAAGGCAGGGACCTCGAGTCGAGGCCTGACCCTCGACTCGAGGGGGCAGTTTTTCAGAAATTCGGTATTTAAAGAGTTAAAGCAGGGCAATTCAGGAGAGGAGTTGATAGTAGCAGTTAGTAGCGGTTTTGGGGCGATTTCTCAAGCCCCAAGCCAATTTCCATCTTAGATTAGTGTAGAAGTTAGAATTAGATTTAGATTTCCATTGTTGTTGGTAGATTAGACATAGATTAGAATTTGATCCTTGTTATCCTTTCAATTCAAGCTTGTAATTCATTTGGAGATTGGTGTTGAAGACTCAAGCATTCCTATTTTTGTTGATTGAAGATCATTTGGTGATGTTTTTCCTCTTTTGTCTCTTTAATTTCTTAATTGTTGTGATTTGCTTTGTGTTTGATCAATTCTATCTTCTTCCCATGGATTTCACCATGGGCTAACTCTCTTGTGCTTGGGTTAATTGAAATTGATGATGAATTGATTGATGATGCTATAATTGTTGATGATTGGAGATTAATTAAGTAGATTGCTTACTAATTGTGATTCTTAATTGTGCTTCATGCATAATTATCTCTTTAGATTAGTGTTTGATCACCCTAGCTATAGACGAGAGTTGCGCTAACGTGATCCGGTATTAATCGGGTGATAATTGTGTATGAATGTGTGGATTGGGTGCTTCGGAATCGAGAGATTAGTTGCACTAAGGATACTCACATTAGTTTGCTTCCTAATTGTGATTCTTCATTGTGCTTTGTGTAAAATTGCTTCTTTAGATTAACGGTTGATCACCCTAGCAATAGGCGAGAGTTGAGCTAACGTGATTAGTTGTTGATCGAGTTTCAATTTTGCATGATTGTATGAATTGGGGATTTCTACATTGATAGATGGGAAAGACTAAGGATACTCACATTAGGCATTGTGATTTTAATGGAGTGATTAATTTCATGATGGTTTGTGCTTTCTATCTTAGTTGATTTGAAATTTGATTCAATTGTAGCTTGTTGATTGATGATTCATTGATTGATGTTAATCCTAGCACCTCTATCCCACCATTTAGTGTTGTTTTTGTTCTCGCATTCTAAGTGTTCGATCTATTGCTTGCTCCTTGTTGTTTTGTATTCTTGCTTGTGTTTTGTTGTTTTTGTACCAAACCATTGTTGCAACTCTAGTCACTAATAACATGTATTTCTAGGACCCCATGTGCATACTTTTTCCCTTGGGTTCGATATTTTGTTGATTGGTCTTAATAACTCTTACCCTATACACTCCAATCAATATTCGGGGCTCAACTTTTAGTTAAAACGCAGTAAAATAATATTTTTCTTAAAAAAAATCTCATACTGTACATATGTATTTTTATTTTAATTTTTTAAAAAGGAGTCAATTACATGTAAGTGCACTTCACAACCTCTAATTACATAAAGGTGCATGCACAGTAAAATCTTTCGAAGAGGTTCAAAAAAAGATGTCAAAAAGACTTCAATGTCCTTTATTTCAAAATTCAAGATTCCAAATTACATTTCAAAATTTTAAAATCTCAAAATTCAAATACATCAATTCCATCACACTAAAAACAAAAATCCTCCCTAAAAATTCAAAATTCAAATTTCTAAAATCACTACACTAAAATCTGGGGTCCTTCTCTTTTTTTTTTTTTCTTCTTCTTCTTCTCCAAATCTCAGATTTTTTCTTCAAATCTCCGGTTCTTGCTATTTTTTTTTTTCAAATCTCCGATTCTTGCTGTTTTTTCTTCAAATCTCCACGATTATTGTAAAAGTAACACTTGCACAACTTTAAAAAATATTTGCACAATAACAAGAAAAAAAATAAAAAATAATAAAATCTCAATCAAAAACAAATTATCACTCAAAATTTTAAAATATATTTGCACAATAACAGAAAAATATCTGCACAATGACAGAAAATGTATGCACAACACCAGAAAATATTTGCACAACACCAGAAAAATATCTGCACAATAACAGAAAATGTGTGCACAACACCAGAAAATATTTGTTATTTCAAAGTGAAACATTTCCACAAAATTTGCTAAGTATGACAAAACTCACAATATTGAGTGTCATTTTTGCATATAAAATTTTGAAATATATTTGCACAATGGGGAAAAAAATTTGAACAATGACAGAAAAATATTGTGATGGAAATATATTTGAGTGTCATTTGCACAATAATGCTTGAACAATAGTGAAAAACTATTTGAACGATAGTAGAAAATTATTTGCACAATGACAGAAAAATATTTATAACTCCATTGAAGGTTTATAATAGTACAATGAACAATTCATTGAAAATTGTCAATAAATCAAATAACAGGAAGACATATATATGATTAAAAAATAGAAAAGAAAATAAAATTAAAGAAATAAACCTGAGGCTGAGGAAGGATACTCAACCAGTTTTTTCCGCTGCTCCCGGCTGTTTTTCTGGCCGAGCAGAGTCGACTGTTTTCCATGATTTTATGGTTGAACTAGAAGCCCTGATACACGTGCGGAAAAAAATGTCACTCGTTGTAGAAAGAACTGCAAAATCGAAAGAGAGGGGGAGGAGGAGGAGAATTTCAGAAAGAGTTGCGTGAGAGAGGGAAAAAAATGCAGAAACAGAGGGGGAGGGGAGAAAGGATATGGTCGGATCCAGTTACAACAGATCGGCAGCAGACTTCAGTTCCATGAACGGACGACAGCGGTGCACTGAACAGACCAGTACAAGAAACGTGCGATGATGGCCGAGAGCAGATCATCAATCATTGGTTTTAAGAGATGGGAGAGTGGATGAGGTAGAAGATGGCGATATGATATTGATCTGCAGCTATTTTTGAATATTTAGAGAGAGAACGAAAAGAAAGATGTCTAACAAATAATTCATTTCAAAATTCAAATTTTAAAAAAAATAATAAGGGAAGAGAGAGAAATATGCTAGCGAGCTGAGAGTATTTGACTAAATAGAATAGGGGTATTTTTGCCAAAACACAGCCGGCTCCGTAATTAGATGCCCAAACTTGAACCTCCATGTCATTAATCCTTTTAAATAATAATAATAATAATAATAATAATTAATTATAATAATAATAATAATTATAATAATAATAATAATTTAGACATTTTATAACTATGGAGATTGAATTTTACCAGTGTTGCAAGTTCAGATAATTTGGAGTATTTTAAATATTTAGGTGTTTATTAGTAGTATTCAAAGAGCATACAAAATTTAAGATATATTTATTTTATATATGTCACAAATATTTATTTATATTTATTATGACTATTTAATAAATATATATTTATATATATCCTTATGGTTTTAGTTTATATGTAATTTTTATTTAAAATTATATTTTTAATCGTTCCAATATTTTTTCTTTCATCTAATTGACAATTTTCTACCCCTAACGTGTCTTAATACAAAATCTCCTTCTTCAATTTCTAATTTTCTCATAATTTTGAATTTTTAAAATTTCAAATTATTTTTTTTTTAAAAATAAAAGATTTTTATAAGAGTTTAATTTGAGAGGATAAAATTGTTCTTTTTTATGTGTTAGGTATAGAAATATAAAGGGGGAATTACATTTAGGTGTAAATTCTAGGTGCAAATTCAATTAGGTGTAAATTTTTTTAGCTGGGGCCCACCAATGTTACAAATTCCCTGAATTACCCTTATTTTCTCTTTTCTACCTCACGGGTTTTCTCTCTCTCCATTTTCAGGTTTGACACTCTCTCTCTTCTGCATCTCTCTCAACTTGTTTCGCACTTTCTCTCTCCTCCCTCAATGCCGTTCTTCTCCATCCCATCACGCAATTCTGATCCACCAGCGATCTGGAATGGAGGAACCGATTAGAGGTTTTGATTTTGCAATTTGTTGCACCCAAGGTTGCCGCTGCCTGAGTCGCGAAGCGCCGCCCCTTTGCCTTCGCCGTCAACTTAGGGGAGCAAGTATTTTTAATTTTGAAATTTTGGGGGAGCAAGTATTTGATAGCAGAGGAAGAACCGAAGAAGTCATTCATTCCACCGCCTGACTCCTATTCATCTTCTTGAGAATCTTTAGATCGGCCCGATTTGGGTTCAAGGCGGAGGGGAAAGTTCTCCGGTGACGGTCGACGAAAAAATTCTAATCGCCGGAGGCGATTATCAATCTAAGGTATATTTGGTATTGTCGTTTATTTTGGATACAATATTAACATGGATTCTGATAAATACGTCTGTGTTTGCGTGTGTTCTTAATTTTCTGGGAATTTCTCGGTTTTTAAATATGTCTGGGTTTGATTCGTTGTTGGTTTGGATTGCATCTCTGTTATAGATTATATACGTAATTTTCTGGGAATTTCTCGATTTTTAAATAGAAATATGTCTGGGTTTATTATGCTCATGGTTCTAAATTTATCTGAGATTATGCTCATGGTTCTGGTGTTATTCTGGGATCTATTGTAGTTTTCTGATAGATTATACTGATGTTTTTCACAGGTTATCTTGCTGGGTTTGACTTTATGGAAGTGCAATTTTTGCTGAGCTCTGTTCAAATTAATGTGTGCAATTATTTTTTACTCTTGTTCAAATAAGTTTTTACGCTATAGTGCAAATATTATTCACTACCGTGCAAATATTTTTTTCGCTATCACGTGCAATTGTGCAAATATTTTTGCTATCGTGCAACTATGTTGTATAAATAGTATAAGTAATTTACTTATCAATATTTTTCTGAATACCGTGCAAATATTTTTTTCGCTATCACGTGCAATTGTGCAAATATTTTTGCTATCGTGCAACTATGTTGTATAAATAGTATAAGTAATTTACTTATCAATATTTTTCTGAATGTGCAAAATAAGATAAACATTCGTGCAATTTTCTAAGCAGCAGTTTACGCTATTGTGCAACTATATATTTTCTACTCTTGTTCAAATATTTTTTCGCTATAGTGCAAATATTATTCACTATCGTGCAAAATTTTTTTCCGCTATCGCTTGCAATTGTGCAAATATTTTTGCTATTGTGAAAATATTTTTTTTCCCTATTGTGCAACTATGTTGTATAAATAGTATAAGTAATTTACTTATCAATATTTTCGTGATTCGTGCAATTTTCTAAGCAGCAGTAAAATATCAGTATTTTAACCATATTACAAAAATGACCTATATATTTATTCATCAACTGTAAAAATATTATTGCACTAACAGAAAAAAAATTGCACAATAGCAGAAAAAATAATTACACAAATAGCAAAGGTACATCTAAAATGACAAATACAAGTAATTCATTGGTTGTGATACATCTAAGTTGCTTATGAAATAAGCAGATTCTGCAAAATTTTGTTGGCTGAGTCTCCGATACCTTTTCAGCTCTTGATCCATCAATTCACTGCAGAAATAGGTGCAAAAATTCGGTCAACACCGTCCCTAATCCTCTTTATGCATAGGTGCACAAAAAAATTATGCACACACCCAAAATTTATGTTCAATCGACTCTGCATAAATTGCACATTATGATAAATATTTTGATACACAGTTGAATATATTTGCACACAGTGCAAAATAATTATAAATTTCTGTTCAATTAACCCTGCATAAATTGCACATTGGGATAAACATTTTGACACAGATGAATATATTTGCACACAGTGCAAAATAATTATGCACAGGTGTAAAAATTTAATATGCACACACCACACACCAGAAAGTATTGGATATCAATTATTTCCATTGGGATTACTATAATCAAGCTAAATTTTTTCCTTTCATAAATATAATAAAAAATAAAAAAATATGTCATCTTCATCTAAACACTGATATATTACCGATATGTCCACCGAAATATTCTCATATTCAGAAAATTTTGAACTACAACTCACCAATATCGATATCAATATATCCCGATATTTTATCGATATTTTTGAAGAAATAATTCCAGTAGATATCGATATCGAGAGTCCCAAAAAATAGATATATCGAGGATATATCGAGAAAATATCGGGATATTTACTTCCTTGGTACTAAGCAAAACAAGAAAAATATCTGCCACTCTTACGGCAAAGTAAGAAATAAAAGAGACTTGAAACAAGATAAACTTCACAACAAGCACTGCAATTTTATTTATCATATACATGAACAAACAGAATATGCAATCAAAGGCCAGAGGCTCCTATCCACCATTGAGAAACAAATTTCTTAAAATGTTTTTGGTCCGTTAATTCAACATCTTGCAGAACACAAAAATTGCACAATTGCACTGTAACAGGAAAAAAAATGCACAATAGCAAAAAAATAATTTGCACAGTTGCAACCAAAATTGCACAATCAAAGAAATATTTGAACCATAGTAGAAAATATTTGCACAGTAATAAAAAAAATATTTGAGCAGTAGCAGAAACATTACCATGAGCATAATCCATCATGAAACTACATGCAATGATCCCAAAATAACAGCCGAAACCATGAGGATAATTCCAATAAATATAAAACTATCTGAAAATCATCTCAACAATCAAAGAAATGGCCGATAATGATTCAACACTCATAGATGCATTTTGTCGAGCATGTCGTGGGCATAAATTGCCCCTCCAAATGTATATCCTCTATAACATAGATGCAATCCCAACCAATAGTGAATCAAACCCAGACATATTTAAAAGCCGAGAAATTCCCAGAAAACTAAGAACAAACACAAACCCAAATGTATTTAAAACTCGAATCTTGCCGGAATACCTGGCTGATGTCGGATACAGCGTTTCCTGGATTTCCTTCTATATTTGTCATGTGCATCTCTTTTGTAAACCACCGTCTTCTTCGTGCGAGCCATAATCAACTGGTTAAAACAAAAAAAATTACTCAGTTACAATCGCTTTTGAAAATACACGAAATAATTTCGAATTCCACTATTTACCTTGCTGAGTTGTTCGTTTCAATAGATCGACAAATTGTTTCTTGTTCGAACAAAGGATCAATTTTCAAGAACCAGATTTTGAAAATTTTGCTCTCAAAACTACAGTAAAAAAGAATTCAAAATCGAAACCGAAATGAAGCGAAAATGAATCCCTGAACTATAATATGGCTGAAATCTCTCTCCTCCGCCTCGGAAAAAACGCAGGGGTCCAATCCACGCTTTTTGTCTGCAAAATTGAATAAATAAAATGGGTAAAATGACCTGGGGTATTACAGACTTTTCTACATGTTTTTTTACACCTGCTTGCAATATTTCAGGGCTGCTTTTTGGGCTTACACCTCATTGTAAAAGGCCTTGTCTCTTTCCACCTATATGTAATGAGCCCAAATATAAATTATAATGACAGAAGTATATATTATATATTACATTTATTTAAAATTTTACATTTTAATGATGCTAGATGCATGTTATTTTCCATTTAAAGACAATTTATGTTGATCATACAAAACTAATTCAAATTAAATAATTATATACTTACATTATTTTTAAAACATTATTACATTTTAAATAATTAAATAATTTTTTTAATATATTTTTTAAAAAAATATAAAATTCTCTTCAGCCCCGCGTATACGCGGGTTTTGTGCTAGTATATATATATATATATATATATATATATATATATATATATATATATATATATATATATATATATATATGAGCATATTTATCTTTATCTTCTCTGTTTGAAAAAAAATATGAGCAAGAAAAAAATTCAAAATTACAATAGGTTCATGTTCAAATAATTTTGTGTGTCTGTTCAAATTTTTTGAACATGCTTGTAATAAGATTTTTTTTTAAACCTATATATAAATCTAACTTGAATTTCTAATATCAACTATTTTTTCTCCTGAAATGTTTTGCTGCCGTCAAAATCATTTGATGAGATAATTTTCCACTCTCCATTTTTTTCACTTTTTTCTTTGATTTCTGCACTGATCTAATCTCTATATTTTTTTCCCTCAAAGATTAACAATTTTCAATTATATCGTCTTCTCACTCTATTGATCTCTCTCGTCTTTTTTTTTTAATTGGGCAAAGAAGGACTCGAACTTATAACCTTTGGGCCATAGGTGGTGGAGCTCTAACCACTTGAGCTATATGCTTATACCACTTCGTCCTCTCTTGGTTTTTTGAATTCAAATTTTACGTGGCTCAACCTATTTTTAATTGAAGAGCAGTTTCTCTGCCATTTCTGTTGCCTATTCTTTTACTCCATCGTCATGGCAGTAGACTCTGTGGATTCAATTTCAGAAGTATCAGTGATATTAAGTTCTAGTACTATTTGACCGAAGACTTGTGGAGGTGTGTTTAAGTCGTGAACCGGGTTAATGTCTCAAACCGGTGCTTTAAGTGATGAACCGGTTGGTTAAGTAAAGAAAGTGAGCTTAACTACTTTCTTAACTAACTTTCGCTCCTCAACGCAGAATTGGTTTTCATCTGATGGCTTGATCATTTATCTGAATTAATCGACGGTCAAGACGTATTGGGCTTTAATCGGTTTTTGATACTGAAGATTGTGATACAGTTTTCCCCAATAGTTAGTTACGAATTCACTGACATTGTGAGAATTAGGGTTCTTACGGATTGTTGAGAGAATCTGAAATTCTTGAGCAATTGGAGTGTGTAATCTGTAATTGATTGATGATATAGTGAAGTTGAGTGTTCCTGATCCCGTGGATGTAGGTGTTTTATCACTGAACCACGTAAATCTCTGCGTTTGATTTTCTCTGTTCTTCATCTTGCGCAGTTTATGTTTGAGTTTCTGGTTTATTTATTGTGTTAGATTAGTTCACCCACCTTCGTGATTAACAATTGGCGCCGTCTGTGGGAATCTAATGATGGCTAATACAATGAAGTTTGATGTGGAGAAATTTACTGGTAAAAATGATTTTGGTCTATGGAGAATAAAAATGAGGGCATTGTTAGTTCAACATGGTTTGGATGAGGCATTAGAGGAACTTGCTGCTGAATCATCATCTGGAAACAAAGAAAAACAGAAGGAGATTCAGAATAAAGCGCATAGTGCTATCATTTTATGCTTAGGAGATCGTGTTCTCAGAGAAATTGCAAAAGAGAAAACTGCTCTTGGTGTCTGGAAGAAGCTGGAGGAGCTATATCTTACTAAATCTGTTTCAAATCGATTATTGATGAAACAGAAACTGCACTCATTCAAAATGGTAGATGGGAAAGATTTGCTGGAGTAGCTTGATGAATTTAATAGAGCTGTTGATGACCTTGAAAATCTTGAAGTGAAGATTGAGGATGATGACAAGACATTGATCCTGTTGAATTCTTTACCAAAATCATTGAAGAGTTTCAGAGATACATTGATCTATGGAAGGCAAACTCAGTTGACCTATGAAGAGATTCAAACTGCAATCAAGACAAAATATCTTGAATGTGATGAAGATAAGAGGAATCAAAATCAAGGGGAAAGTCTGCATGTGAAATTCAAGAAGGGAAAGAAGGATTTCAAGAATAAGAAGAAGGAGTCTGATAAATCAAATAAATCAGATCAAAAGGCTAACTCTAATTTTGTGGAGAGGAGGAAATATTTTTCATGTCATAAAATAGGACATTTAAAGAAAAATTGTCCTGATAAGAAGAAAAATCAAAATCCTCAAGGAGATAAATCTGGAGATGCTGCTGTAGCTGAGGAGGGTTATGACAGTGCAGAGGTACTCATGGTAAGCAAGAATAAGCTTCACCAGGAATGGGTACTTGATTCAGGGTGTACTTTTCATATGTGTCCAGAGGAGAGCTGGTTTATTGATTTGAAAAAGTCAGATGGTGGTCTTGTATTGCTAGGGAATGATGAAAGCTGTAGAGTAAAGGGATCAGGTTCTATTAAATTGAAGATGTTTGATGGTATGGAAAGGATCTTATCAAATGTAAGATTTGTACCAGAATTGAAGAGGAATCTCATATCTCTTGGATCTCTGAATGCAAATGGCTTTGAGTTCTATACTGAAAAAGGTTCACTGTTTGTCACCAAAAATGATAAAACAGTGATGAAAGGAGAAAAGGTGAATGTCCTGTATTCACTCATAGGGGAAACCATTGTTGGATCCACAGACAATGTTATGAGTGAATCTGATACAGTTCTTTGGCATAGAAGGCTGGCACATGTTGGTGAAAAGGGTCTCATTGAGCTGTCCAAAAGTGGTGCTATTCCAGGAGGGAGTTTAAAGAAACTTAAATTCTGTGAAACCTGTATTCTTGGAAAAACCAAGAAATCCTTCAAGAAGGGAATTCATACAACCACTGAAGCTATGGACTATATTCATTCAGATGTTTGGGGTCCAGCAAAGGTGGAAACACATGGAGGGGGAAGGTATTTTCTGACTCTCATTGATGATTTCACTAGGAAAGTGTGGGTGTATATTCTCAAACACAAAAATGAGGTGTTTTCAAGGTTCAAAGAATGGTTGGCCGAATTAGAAAATAAGAGAAGCAGAAGCATAAAACACTTGAGGACAGATAATGGGCTTGAATACTTATCTGAAGAGTTTCAAGATTTCTGTAAAATGAAAGGCATCACCAGGCATAGAACAGTACCAGGAAATCCACAGCAAAATGGACTTGCAGAGAGGATGAACAGGACTATACTTGATAAAGTAAGGTGTATGATGTCTGATGCTCATCTTCCAAAGGCTTTCTGGGGAGAAGCTGTAAGTACAGCTTGTTATATGATAAACAAAACTCCTTGTTCAGCTATTAATTTCAAAACTCCTGATGAATTGTGGCATGGAAAGATTTCAGATTACACAAAGCTTAAGGTTTTTGGTTGTCAAGCTTATATTCACATTAAGCAAGACAAATTAGATCAAAGAGCTCTTAAATGCATATTCATTGGATATCCAAAGGGAGTTAAAGGATATAAATTGTGGTATTTAGAACCTGGGCATAAGAGGTGTATGGTAAGCAGGGATGTTGTTTTCAATGAGCAAGTTATGGGGTATGATAATGCTCAAAGCTCTCAAAGATCAGATGGAAGACACACTGGAGAATCTACAGAATTTGAGGTGGAGATACAGGATCAGCTTACTGAACATACTGATGACCATCATGATACAAATCAGAATGCTGCTCAGCAACATGAAGATGATGCTGAAAATCAAGATCAGCCAGATAATACTGATGATGAGGATGCTGACACTCTAAATGAAGAAGAACAGATTCAGAATCTGAGGGATTACAGTCTCACAAGAGATAGAGAGAGAAGACAAATACATCCACCTATAAGATTTGGTCATGCTGATTTAGTCTCTTATGCACTTGTTACTGCTGAAGAAGTTGAACACTATGAGCCAAGGTCCTACAGAGAAGCTATATCAGGATCTGAAAAAGAGCACTAGATTGTTGCTATGAGTGAAGAGATGCAGTCTCTTGAAAAGAATCAAACATGGATTCTGGTGGAAAAACTTAAAAATCAGAAAACTGTAAGCTGTAAGTGGATTTTCAAAAAGAAAATTGAAGCTGGAATGACTAATCAGATCAGATTCAAGGCTAGACTAGTAGCAAGGGGATTCACTCAAAGGGAAGGTGTTGATTACACTGAAGTTTTTTCACCTATGGTAAAGCATTGCTCAATCAGATTATTGCTTTCAAGGGTTGCTCAGGATGATTTAGAGTTGCATCAGTTAGATGTTAAAACAGCTTTTCTTCATGGAGACTTGGTGGAGAAGATTTATATGAAACAGCCAGAGGGTTTCATAGCACCTGGAAATGAGAATAAAGTATGTTTGCTGAAGAAATCACTATATGGACTTAAGCAAAGTCCAAGGCAATGGTATAGAAAATTTGATCATTTCATGCTTTCCATTGGCTTCATGAGGTGCAAGTATGACAGTTGTGTATACCTTGAGAAACAAGGGAAAGAGGTGCATACATATCTTCTATTGTATGTGGATGATATGCTTATTGCAAGCAAGAGCATAATCAGGATTCAAAGTTTGAAAAAGAAGCTAAGTGACACCTTTGAAATGAAAGATCTTGGAGAAGCTAAAATGATACTGGGAATGGAGATTTTGAGAGATAAAATTGCTGGTAAGCTTTTCTTATCTCAAACTGGATACATCAATAAAGTTCTCAAAAGGTTTAAAATGCATGAGTCAAGAGTCATTTATCACACCACTGGGACAACACTTCAAGCTATCTAAAGATCAGTGTCCAAAGTCAGAAGCTGAAAGAGGGAAAATGACTAAAGTGCCTTATGCTAGTGGAGTTGGGAGCTTAATGTATGCTATGGTCTCATACAAGACCCGATTTAGCATATTCGATTAGCATGGTAAGCGGTATATGTCGGACCACAGGAAGACTCATTGGGAAGCATTGAAGTGGATTCTTAGATATCTAAGAGGATCATCAAATCTGGGATTGATGTTTGAAAGATCAGTGAGAAGTAGAAGTCCTTTACAAGGGTATGTTGACTCTGATTATGCAGCAAGTCTAGATACAAGAAGATCTTTGTCAGGATATGTCTTTACTCTTTATGGCACTGCAATTAGCTGGAGATCAGTGCTACAATCTGTTGTTGCATTATCTACTACAGAGGCAGAATACATTGCCATGACTGAAGCTGTGAAAGAAGCAATGTGGCTTAAAGGTATAGTGAAAGATTTTGGGGTGCATCAGAAAGCTATAACTGTTCATTGTGATAATCAGAGTGCAGTCCACTTGGTGAAACATCAAGTCTTTCATGAGAGATCAAAACATATTGATGTCAAGCTACATTTTGTTCGAGACATCATTGACAGAGGAATTATTCAAGTTCAGAAGATATCAACACATGACAATGCTGCTGATATGTTAACTAAGGCTCTGCCAAGTTTGAAGTTCGGAATTTTTTCAGACAAGGTGAAGCTGTGTTCATGGGATGTGCATTGATAATGCTGGATGGAATTGGAGATGATGGATCACTCTTATACTTCATGAATTGAGGTGGAGAATTGTGGATTCAATTTCAGAAGTATCAGTGATATTAAGTTCTAGTACTATTTGACCGAAGACTTGTGGAGGTGTGTTTAAGTCGTGAACCGGGTTAATGTCTCAAACCGGTGCTTTAAGTGATGAACCGGTTAGTTAAGTAAAGAAAGTGAGCTTAACTACTTTCTTAACTAACTTTCGCTCCTCAACGCAGAATTGGTTTTCATCTGATGGCTTGATCATTTATCTGAATTAATCGACGGTCAAGACGTATTGGGCTTTAATCGGTTTTTGATACTGAAGATTGTGATACAGTTTTCCCCAATAGTTAGTTACGAATTCACTGGCATTGTGAGAATTAGGGTTCTTACGGATTGTTGAGAGAATCTGAAATTCTTGAGCAATTGGAGTGTGTAATCTGTAATTGATTGATGATATAGTGAAGTTGAGTGTTCCTGATCCCGTGGATGTAGGTGTTTTATCATTGAACCACGTAAATCTCTGTGTTTGATTTTCTCTGTTCTTCATCTTGCGCAGTTTATGTTTGAGTTTCTGATTTATTCATTGTGTTAGATTAGTTCACCCACCTTCATGATTAACAGACTCGCAATTATTTATCCTACGCTGCAAAATGATTCACACCATGTTTGGCTCAAAATGATTCGTTTTTCTTCTCTCATCTCATTTTACAATTTTCTGATTTCATGAACTTGAAATTTTTTCTCAAAATGATTCACACCAAGTCACCAAGTTTGGCACCTCGATTATTTTTATCGTTCCCCTTACTTATGGGATGAATTTTCAATTTTTCTTCTTTTTTTTTTACTTATGGGCTGAATACTCAACTTTCTCCTTTTGAAGAGGAGACCAAATGAGTAGACAGTTTAATATGAATGAAGTTGCTTTGCACGAGAATCGAATCCAAGATTTGGGTGTGAGCCTCTGATACCATAAAAGAATTTCGTCTCTAATAAAAGTACAATAAGTTTTATTTCCACTCAAATAAATCTAATTTGATTTTTCAATTAATCATTTGATCCATTGTAGCAATCATTTTATTTAGCAAAAGGGTTTGTTTATTTCGAAGTTTTGGGAAAAACGAGAAGCTTTATGGATTATCTTTTAGTTTTTTCGATTAAATTTTGGGATGTTTGGTTTTTTAAAAGTTATCTTGTCCAAAATCCCAAAGAAAACGTCGTCTCTGTTTTAAAATCATATGCAAGAAGAGTGATAGCAGTAGCAGCAAAGGAGAAGCCATTTGCTTTATCCCTCTCTCTCTGTCTCTTTCTAAATGAATTTAGGAAAAGGATTAACGAGAGTGAGGGTATCACTATGATGTTTGAGGGAGGGGGAAGACGGGGCCAGAGAATCATCGCTGGTTTTGAAGAGGATGAGGCCGCTGGTCTGCATATTTCGATGTTCACTGTGGAGGAGGAGGCGGCAAAGGGGAGGATGTGGTGGTTTCTTGGTCTTTAGGATAATATGTGTGCGTGTTTCCAAAGCATGAATCTATTTCTTGTTTACGGTTAATGGGGGATACTCGATACTCAAATTGCTCTCATTGACACCATTTACGAGAAAGTGAAGTCGTCTTTCTTTCCAGCCGCTCAACTGTTCGAGCAGTTGGGTAATATAGGTTTTGGTCTTCAGTGTTTGTTTATAAGTTGAACTTCTAAAACAATTGTTGCTTGATTCAAAGACTGTGGAGGCGCTTGTTTCAAGCTTAAGAGAATGAGAATGAAATCGTATTTCTCAATGTCCTTAGATATATTGGAGGAAGGAATGTCTCCATGGTGGTTATCATTAGTGTTGTGCTTCAATTTTAGAAAAATGAGACAAAATATGCTTGTATGAGACAAAATATGCTTGTTGGTAGTGGTGGGGGAATGATTGAGGAGAAATGATTGTAGGAGGAGAATATGTTAATCAAAATGGGTAGTGATTACCTTATTTAAGAAGGAAAAATGGTGTCATGATCATTTTTTGTTCTTATTAACTACCATAATTGCATTATACTAATTTTCATTCTCATCTCCATTAAAGAATTTGCAGCCAAACGCTTTTTCGTCTTTTCTGGAAAGGAGATGCTTTCATCAGAGAGTGAGTAGTTTCATTTTTAAGAGTTACTCTTCGCATATGTAAGTGAAATTTAAATCTTGTGTGATTTAAACAAATCTGGAACTTATGCAAGAATATAAAAAAGGTGTTGATTTTTAAAAAGGTGAGGCAACTTGCCGAGGTGATTTAGTAGCTATTGGATTTTTACATAAATAAATGTTTCCTTTTTCTAGCTATTGGATTACCACTTGAATCTAGTAGCTAGTTTCATTGAAAGAAGAGCAAGTCTCTATGTGGTGCAATATTAGTTAAAATCAGAGAGATTTAAAATTCGCGGGTCATTTATACGGATCTGGATCAAGATAAGAAAACATGCAGATTTGCGCGAATTAGGTCAGAAATTGCGATGACAACCACTAGCGCAGAGACGACGACAATTAGGAAGCGATTCAACAGAGAATTCCAATGAAAACAACAGTGAAGATCAACGAAAATATCAAATTGAAAAGAAACACGCAAAGATACAAAAAGAAAAAGGAGAAGATATGGATGATTTTTTTTAAAAAAATTGTAAAATAATTGCTACAGATCTTATCAAAACAATAATAAAGTTTATCAATAACATCAAATTGAAGTGTGTTGCTGTCTGAATCATCTTTGTTATCAGTTGCATGTTTTTCTAAAAAACTCTAATTAATTCGTAACTTTTACCCTATTTCTAATTTTTTCATGTAGTAACACGTATTTCTCAATATGGTAACTCGTTTGTGTTCATATAGTAATTTTTTTTTAATATAGTAACACAACTTTTTTTATACAACAACATGTTTGTGTTCATATAGAAACACATTTTTTTCATATAGTAACACATCTTTCTATGTACAGTAACATGTTTGTGTTCATATAGTTATTGAAGTATTAGTCAGACCATTGTTATTAATGCTTGTATCTATATTGATGTTTAGAATCACTCCCATTAGAATCAAGGATGTTAGCTGTAACAGAATCTGTTACACAGATTGTTAGGCGGTTAGTAAGTTGCAGCTGCCATATCATTGTATATATACTTTCTCATCAGCTCATTTTGAGCTTAAGCTATGAAATACAATTTTCTTAACATGGTATCCTGAGTCGTTTCTCCTTGATTCTATGAGAATGGTTCTGTAAGTTTTTGTGTTCTTCATTTTCTTTGAATCTTCATACTGTTCTTGATCTTTGTTGTTTCATATTCTTTGTGTTTCTTCCAGTCCTATTTCTATTTCTTGTTGCCTATCATGACTATGGTTACTCCTAAGAAAAAACTCCCTACCTTCATTACTCTTCATATTCGTTTGGATCGCAATAACTATACATACTGGCGATCTCAAATTCTTGCTACCGTTCGTGCACACAGTTTTGATGATATTCTGTTGTGTTCTTCTGTTCCTACTGATGAGATGAGCTTTGGCGGTTCATCTAGTGGTAGTGATGTTATCACTGACTGGCACAAACGTGATCAGTTTCTGCTAAGTTGGATTCTCAGTTCGATTTCTGAGAATATGCTTGGGCATGTCAACCGATGTGTTCATTCGTATCAAGTCTGGAAGGTGTTTGAAGATTTGTTTCAGTCACAATCCAAGGCAAGGGCGATGAACTTAAGGTTCCAACTACAAACACTGAAGAAAGGTTCACTTTCCATTGATGAATTCATCCTGCAAATGCGAACTATTGCGGATGGTCTCTTGACTGCTGGTCAACCAATTACGGATGATGATCTTGTGTTACACATCCTTGGTGGCCTTGGTGTGGAATATGATGCAGTTGTTGTGGCTCTCACAACACGTGGTAGTATGCCTTCTCTGTCCCAAGTGCAAGAGATACTTCAATCCTATGAAATGAGATTGCTCCACACGTCTACTACAACTAGTAATACTTCTACACCTACTGCTAATGTTGCTTCAAAAGAGCCTAAGAACAACACAAATGGCAAATTCAAGGGAAAGTCTCGCTTTAACTCCAAGCCGAAAATTGTTTGTCAGCTATGTGGAAAGAATTATCATACAGCAGCAAAGTGTTACAAAAGGTTTGATGCAAGTTTTGTTGGTGTAGATCAGAGCTCTCAGCCATCGACTTCTACTTCTGGAAATCAGCCTGTTCAGCAGCAGACAACTGGTCAGTCTGCTCAAGCAAATGTTGTTCAGCACAGGCCAAATCCCTTCACTGATCATAGCTACAACTCTGGATCTCATGAATGGTATGTGGATAGTGGAGCCACGCACCATGCGACATCTCAACTTGCCAATCTCAGCATGCAATCACCTTACCAAGGTAATTCTCATCTTAAAGTTGGTGATGGATCTGGTATTCCTATAAAGCATGTTGGGTGTTTAACTTTACCTACCTCACAGCCTGGTCATCATGTGTATTTAAAACATGTTTTACACGTCCCTGATATTACAAAAAATCTTCTCAGCATTTCTCAGTTCTTACGTGATAATGATGCAATGATAGAGTTTTATTCTAATGAATGCTTTGTTAAGGACTTGAGAACCAAACGGATTTTGCTGAGAGGAGTTCTTAGTCAGGGCCTGTACCAGTTGGATCTCAGCAAGTTAAAGGGCAACACTTCATCTCAGAAGGTTACTGACATATCTTGTAATAATGTGAATAAGTCAGGATCTCAGAATAATATCATGATGTGGCATAACAGATTAGGTCAGCCTTGCATGTCTAGTCTCACACATGTAATGCATACTTTGCATATTCCTATGAATAAATCTGTTGTTCAGTTTTGTGATGATTGCAAGTTGGGAAAAATGCATCAACAACACTTCAAGTCTGTTTTACATAATACTACTGCTCCTTTTGAAATTGTTCACACTGATGTTTGGGGTCCAAGTTCTGTGAGTTCTGTAGAAGGATACAAGTATTACCTCTCTGTTGTTGATGATTTTTCTAGGTTCACCTGGATATTTCCTATGACTGCTAAATCTGAAGTGTCAAATATTTTTCTTCAGTTTATGAAAGTTATTGAAAGGCAGTTTCAGTGTGTTATTAAATGCATTCAATGTGATAATGGAGGTGAATTCATTGCATTGTCTAGACATCTTAAGCAGGTTGGGGTTCAGTTCAGGTTCTCTTGTCCTTATAGTCATCAACAGAATGGTTTGGTTGAAAGGAAACATCAACACATAGCTGAGATGGGGTTGTCTCTCTTAGCTCATAGTTCTCTTCCCATGGAGTATTGGTGGCATGCTTTTCAAACAGCAACTCACCTTATAAACCTTCTTCCCACTCCTACTCTTAATAAACTCTCTCCCTCTCACATATTACTCCACAAAGAACCTGATTACAACTCCCTGAAAGTGTTTGGTTGTGCTTGTTTTCCCTTCCTTAGACCATATAATTCATCTAAACTTCAGTTTAGGAGTACAAAATGTATTTTTCTGGGGTATTGTCCTTCTCATAAAGGGTTTTACTGTCTCCATCCCTCGGGCAAAATATACATTTCACCTACTGTTGAGTTCAATGAACTTGAATTCCCTTACAAAGAATTATTTTCTGTTTCAAACTCTCATGCTCATGATCAGGTTACTCCCTTGCCCACTCACACTGAGATACCTATCCTATCTAACCCCATTAACCCAAGTAGTCATTATCCTGCTTCCCCTCAACAATTTCCAGCTACATACTCTCCACTGCACTCTTCTGATTATACAACGAATGAAACTCATCCCAGTATTACATCTACTTCTGATTCCTATTCCACACACAAATCTATAAAGCCTGATACTATCCCGCAGTCCACAAATACTCATGGGATGATAACAAGGTCCAAGGCAGGTATTGTGAAACCAAGACTCTTCCAAGTGGCTACTATTTCTGAACCTGATACAGTGGCTGAAGCACTTCAAATACCTGAATGGAAGTTGGCCATGAAAGATGAGTTTGATGCATTAATTAGGAATGAGACGTGGGATCTGGTTCCTCAAACCGATGACATGAATATCATCAGCACAAAGTGGTTATTTCGGGTGAAATATAACAAAGATGGTAGTGTAGAGAGGTTTAAAGCTCGCCTTGTTGCTCGTGGTTTTCAGCAAAATGCAGGAATTGATTACTTACATACTTTTAGTCCGGTGATTAAACCTCAAACGTTGAGACTTATATTGAGCATTGCAGTTACTAAAGGGTGGAAAATCCAACAGGTAGATATCAATAATGCTTTCCTAAATGGAAACCTGAAGGAGACAGTCTACATCAAACAACCAGAGGGTTTCATTGATCCAGATAAAACTTCTCATGTCTGCAAGTTGAAGAAAGCCTTATACGGTCTTAAACAAGCTCCAAAGGCATGGTATGATACCCTTAAGCAGTTTTTGGTCTCGTCTGGTTTTCAACATTCAGCAGCTGATCATTGTTTGTTTCACAAAAGGGATCACAATGGCAAGCAACTTTTGATACTTGTCTATGTGGATGACATCTTACTCACTGGTGATGATACTGTTCAGGTTGCTCATCTTATCTCATCCCTAAATTCCAGATTTTCTCTCAAACATTTAGGAGAAATTAACTATTTCTTGGGACTGGAAGCTCTTGTTACTTCTGATTACATAAAGCTCACTCAAACAAAGTATATCAAAGATCTTCTTTCCAGAACGAATCTGCTTCGTAGCAAGCCGTGTCCTACTCCATCTTGTCCTAGCCAAAAGCTTTCTTTAAAAGATAGTCCCCCTTTCACTGATCCAACTCTCTTCCGAAGTATTGTGGGTGCTTTACAGTATCTAACTCTCACTAGACCCGATATTGCCTACTCTGTGAACAAGCTCTCGCAATACTTACATGAACCAACTCAGAATCACTGGAAAATGTGTAAAATGGTGCTACGTTATCTTAACGGAACTTTGTATTTTGGCTTGTATTTTTTTCCCGTTACAGATTACAGGTTATATGGTTTTGCCGATGCGGATTACGCAGCTAATCTTGATGACAGAAGGAGTACCAGTGGTCTTTGTATCAAACTCGGTCCAAATCTAATCACATGGAGTTCCCGCAAACAGCAAGTTGTGGCTCGGAGCAGCACTGAGGCTGAGTATCGAGCCTTAGCATCAGCAACAACAGATCTTCTTTGGATCCAGACATTATGCAGAGAATTTCAACTTCCGCTCAACTCTCCAGCTATTTTATGGTGTGATAATCAGGGAGCGATCAAGCTAGCTTTCAGTCCGGCGTTTCATAGTCGCACCAAACATATAGAAGTAGATGTTCACTTTCTCAGAGAAAAGGTTCAAGACCAAATTCTGGATGTTCGGTTCATTCCAACCGAAGATCAGATTGCAGATCTATTGACAAAAGCGATTCCTCCCGCACGGTTTCAAAAGTTGTGTCTACAACTTGGTGTCACTTCTGATTAGTAAATCGTTTTTTGGAGCATATTGAAGTATTAGTCAGACCATTGTTATTAATGCTTGTATCTATATTGATGTTTAGAATCACTCCCATTAGAATCAAGGATGTTAGCTGTAACAGAATCTGTTACACAGATTGTTAGGCGGTTAGTAAGTTGCAGCTGCCATATCATTGTATATATACTTTCTCATCAGCTCATTTTGAGCTTAAGCTATGAAATACAATTTTCTTAACAATAGTAACACTCGCGCAAAGGCAAAAATAAAATCTCGTTCTCAGGTGTGTTACTATAAGATCAAACATGTGTTACTGTAAGCTCAAAGTACGTGTTAAGTCCTTAAAAGAATAAAATATTTATCCATGTGTTGTACTGGTTTTGTTCATTAGTAACACATTTTCTTCTTACAACAACTCATGTTTGACCTTATAGTAAAACACCTGAAATTGAGTTTTAATTTTTACTTTTGCACGAGTTTAATACACATATTTGCCCTTACAATAACACATATTTACCTCAAATCTTATACGTGGGATCAAATAGACCCATGAATTTTTTCTTAATACATTTAATTCATTTCTCTTTAATATTGAGATCAAATAAGCCCTCGTCGTCTTAATAAAATCACATTTTATTAATAAAAATAAAATTGTCGAAGATTAGAGACTTATTTTATCCACACATATAAGATTAGAGATTTATTTGACCTTTTTTTTTTTTTATTTTGCATTTGAACGATTATTTTTTAGATAAATACACATTATTTATTTTACAGTAACACATATTTATCGTTAACGTAAAATATGTTTAACCTAATAGTAACACCCCTGGGAGCACGTGGGGGCGAATTTTATTTTTTTGGATTTTTATCAATACAAGTCCCGAAAGATATGTTAATTATCAATTCGGGGCCTAAAAGATAAAATTTATCAATCCGGGACCTGAAATATATTTATATTAAGGGATTTTATCAATTCAAGACCTTAAAGATAGGATAATTATCAATTCGGAGCCTTAATTTCAGGTCTTGGATTGATAAAATCTCTTAATATAAACATCTTTCAAGTCGCAAATTGATAAATTTTATCTTTCAGGCCCCGAATTGATAATTAATATATCTTCCAGGACTTGGACTGATAAAAATCATTTTTTTGTCTCTGCGCGAAATTTTTTGAAAATATCCATTGAACCCGACCCGATCCGACTAAGATCCGCGAATTTCATTAAATAAGTTATTTAACAGATACAATATTTCATATAAGAATTTGTCTATGAAAGAATGTAATTTTTGCCAGAATGGTAAGCATAATTCTCTAAATGATGATAAAATCCTCGAGTGATGGAAGTTCTCTATAGTCATAGTTACACTGATAGAGGATCATGACTTCGCTGTTCTATGTGTTTTTAAGTCATAGTTGCTTACTTTATCCGTTATGACTTAAATTGCTTAAAACTAAATGATACAAATTTTAATACATGTGATGTTTATTAGTATTAAAAAATGTAAAGTGAAGGGTAAAGAAATCCTTTCAACTTTATTGGAGTGAGTAATTGAGTGGAGATATTTAATTATATTGGGGAGTTACCAATAGGTGTAATTTGAAAACTCACTTTACCAATAGGTGTAAAAAATAAAAGCTATTACCAATAGGTGTAAAATGAAATATGCTTTGACAATATGTAATAAACCGATCATCACCACATGAGAAACTCATATTTTTGTAAATTATCTAAGTATATTTGAAGAAAATGATTGAGAAATAGATAGAGATTGAGAGAATTGAGAGAGAGATAGAGAGAAAATTAAGAGAGAGAGAAATTGCCGAGAAGGAAGATAGATTGGAATAATTTCTGCTTGTTTCATTTCTTCATTCATTTGATATTTAAACCCTAAACAAATCTAATGGGCTTCACAAGATAAAGCCCAACATTAATTAAAAGTCCAACAATAAATAACAATTCAAATGGGCTAGTCCCTTAATTAAAATAGCAGTTAAAATAAGCTCAACTCTAAAAATGGTCTCCAATATGCTCATGACAATACTCCCCTGTTTTTGAGGTCCTTGTCCCCAAGGACCTAAATCGAGAATTCTTTTATCCAAAATTTGATATCCATCCGTGCTGGTCACTGGAATTGAAACAACCATGGCAAGAGGACCGTGATTTATTTTTGATATTACTAGCCATGATAGCATGTCAGGCTTCAAAAAGTTCTTTAATATCTCAAGCCAAGTTGCATGTGTATGAGGTGCAGAATTAGTAGCATTGTAGCCGAAAATGGTCCAAAGTCCCTCTTGCTTAGGGTTCCGTTCTCCGTTTGCCTTGAGATCTTGATGCCTCTCCGGTGGGCCTGTGTGTCCCCATGGGTTTTGACTTAGTGGGGGTCCTGTTTCTCCTTTGCTTTTGTTGATCGTTTCCCTCTCTTGCTTTTTCCTTTCCACTGTGACCCTCTCCCCTTTCCCCTTCTCTCTCTTCGCCTTCTTTTTTTCTCTCTCCCTTACCCCTGGCCCCGGGATCTGGGTTTGTTTGCGCTTATTTTTTGGTCTCTGTTTTTTCTTCACCTTTGTTGTTTTTGTGCTGTGTTTTTGTTTTCTCAGGTGTTCTCCGTCGTCGTTTTGCTCTGTGCTGTAGCTCCTGAACCCCGTGCATATCCTTTTGCCCCAACGGTGCAAAGTTGTGTCTGTAATGGAGTTGGGGGATGTGCTTTCGCTGGTGGATATAAGAGGCTCGATCTCTCATACCTCGACCCTCTGTCTCGCTGGAAAGGTTCACACCGGAAAACCGTTCAATGCTTTCGGCTTTCTTGAAGCTATGAAAAGGGCAATGCGCCCTTCGAGGGGCTTCTCAGCAAGAGAGGTGGGGGCAAATCTGTTTACCTTCCAGTTTAACTCCGAGTCGGACGTGAATGAGGTCCTGAACAGAGAACCTTGGCTTTTTGACAAAAACCTGTTGTTGCTAAAAGAACTCAAGATGGGTGAACAACCATCTCAAGTCCGGTTTACATCCACTAATCTATGGATGAGGGTTTACGACTTGCCAGCGGGAGCTAGGTCAACACAGGTCATCTCTGCAATTGCAAAAATCAGTGGGGAAGTGCTGGAAATTGATAAAACGACAATGGTGGGTATGGCTAGATGTATTCGAGTTAAAGTTAGAGTTAACATTGAGAAACCTCTGGAAAAGGGCATGACATTGGAAGTGGGTGACAATACCTCAGTCTGGATACCTTTTAAGTATGAGCGACTCCCGTCTTTCTGTTTTGTTTGTGGCACTCTGGGACACATGAGGAGGGAATGCGACCTCTTGGAGGACTCCTTGGAGATTAGGGAACTCCCTGAGGAAAAATTACCTTATGGGGAATGGAAGAGAGCCTCACCGATGAAGAAAGCGGCCATTGAAACAACAGAACATAAGGGTGATCATGCATTCCTCCTAAGACGTTCACTATTCGAGAAGTTCAAAAAATCACTGGCTAAAGAAGAGATGGAGGAGAAGGGTGAAGAGTGGGCGAACTCCTCACGTGTTGAATCGGAGCTGGTGGAGAATTTAGGAGAAAAGTTCAAAAAAGTTCTTGGCCCTAAACTGGAAAATACAACAACACAGAAGGAGAATAACACCTTAGATGGAGACAAAGGAATTGAACAAAAAAGGGGCAGGGAGGTTGAAATTGCAGAGACAAAAATGAAATTTGAAGAAATGAGAGCCTCTAGTGATGTTGGGAAAGGTGTTTTAAATGCGGTGGTTGGGACACCCAGCACCAACCACCTATTCTTCAATGCCAGGATGCAATCCCCAACTACCAACATAAACCCACAAACCCGCTCTTTCGACTACACTCCGACAGCAAAGCTGGCATTGTTATGCCAACTCACCCCTTAGTCCCCCATCATAAACAAACCAACTCTCACAACCCCCAATATCTCCAGTTGCGAAATGGAATCCCCCTCCCCCACAACCAAACAAACTTCAAAAGAAACTGAGAAACGAGCCTACTCTTTCAAAGCCACAGCCCAGACCACTCAACACGATAATACCCCACGCCCTAAAATACCTCTCACAAATACGAAGTCCCAACCCACACATACAACCCCTACCCTTTCCGATACCACAGGAATCACAGCAACCCAAGACAACCGACCTCTGCATACCATCCAACCAGAAATCCTAAACACAAACATCAATAGCCATCCCCCAAACACAAACACCAATAGCCATCCCCCAAATACCCGCCGAAGCTCACCGAAACTAAAGCTTAGAGACATAAAGAGAGAAGCGGTGGTGGGCACAAGATGACCCCAAATTGCGAGAAAAAGGAAAGAAGATCAGGATACAACCCAAATGCCAAAAGACAAGAAAGGGAGAATTGATGATTTGGAAATAACGGCGGCGGCTGTCAAACAGCCCCGCCGATCTCAATGATCCTCTTATCCTGGAACTGTCGCGGGCTTGGGAACTGAGCGACGGTTAGGGCATTGAAGAAGATCCTACATGAGGAGAATCCGAGTATAGTTTTCCTCATGGAAACCAAAATGCTATGTACTCAAATCGTTAACCTCAATTCGGAATCCCTTAAATATCCAAATTGTTTTCCCGTTGACTGTCGAGGCTCTGGAAATACTAGCAGTGAGGGTCTTTGCTTGCTCTGGAACAACGACATTGATGCCTCCCTTGTCTCTTTTTCGTTCAACCACATCTCGGTCATAATCAAAGAGGATAGTGTGGATAAGAGCTGGCAACTCACTGGGATATATGGGTACCCTGAACAACCACAGAAATTCAGAACATGGGAACTACTCCGTAGAATTGAACTGCCAACGGACACCCCATGGCTTTGTGTTGGAGATTTTAACGAGATTATTTGGTCGTCGGAGAAAAAAGGAGGAAATATGAGATTCACTAGGAATATGGAAAGCTATCGGAAAATAATGATGGACCTTCATCTACAAGATTTGGGCTATCGGGGCTTCAAATACACGTGGACAAATGGGAGGGGAGGCGTGGCAAATATTCAATGCAGGCTCGATAGGGCATGGGCAAACTCTCGCTGGAAAGGTCTGTTTCCACACCACCCAGTTTACCATAGACCGCGTCAAAAGTCCGATCACGCACACCTGGTTCTCTATGGTACTAATTCGGTCACGACACAAAGAAAGAAGTGGAAAAGAAAGAAAGTCTTCAGATTCGAGAAACTGTGGCTTGAAAGTAATGAGTGCATCGAAGTCGTGAGAAGGAGTTGGGATCCGAAGAACTCGACTAGACAGTTTGGGGATAGAACATCCAATTGTGTTTTAGCTCTTGATCAGTGGGGGGACAAGACTTTCGGAGACCTGAGGAAAAAGATTGACGAAGTGAGAATTTATATCAAGGAGCTGCAAGAGGGAGACCCAACTGAGATTACCATCCAGAAATTGAAAGAACAAGAGAGCAAAATGGACACCCTACTGAAAGAGGAGGAAATTTACTGGGGTCAACGTTCGAGAGCTCTATGGCTTAAGGATGGCGACCGAAACACATCATTTTTTCACAACAAAGCCTCAAACAGAAAGCAAAGAAACTCTATACTGAGGATAAAAAACAAAGATGGGTTGTGGGTTGACGAAGAGGAAGAGGTAGCAGGGGTTCTCACTGACTACTTTAAGGACCTTTTCTCATCGGACGGGATTTGTGATATGCATGGGGTTCTGGACGCGGTCGAAGCAAAGGTAACGGGGGACATGAATGAGTCGCTAACACAGCCATACTTAAAGGAGGAGGTCAAACGAGCACTTATGCAAATGCATCCAACCAAATCCCCGGGACCGGACGGTATGCCTCCTTTATTCTTTCAAAAATTCTGGAACATCATTGAATCCTCTTTTGTCAATACTTGCTTAGACATCCTTAACAATGGCATGAATCCCTCTATCCTTAACCTTACATATATTGTTCTCATTCCCAAAACTAAAACTCCCGAGACCCCTAAAGACTTTAGGCCCATTAGTTTGTGTAATGTTATCCTTATGGTCATTACTAAAACCATTGCTAATAGATTGAAACATATCCTGGACCTTATTATCTCACCCACCTAAAGCGCTTTTATCCCCGGGAGATCAATTGTTGATAATTCTATGATTGCTTTTGAAATTTTCCATTTTATGAAAAAAAAGAAATCTGGAAAACATGGCTGCTTAGCTCTAAAATTGGATATGTCAAAAGCCTATGATCGTGTGGAATGTAATTTTTTACATGCTATGTGTCTCCAACTGGGTTTTGACCGTTCTTGGATTGATTTGATCATGCGATGTGTTACTACTGTAAAATACTCTATCCTCCTTAATGGTCAACCTACGGAATCTTTCTTCCCCCGGAGAGGACTCCGCCAGGGAGACCCCCTGTCCCCTTATCTGTTTCTACTATGTGCAGAGGGTTTTTTAGCTCTTATCCGCAAAGCCGAAAGTCGAGGTAGCCTGACTGGTGTCCGTGTTGCGAGAACGGCCCCGCTTATCTCACACCTCTTCTTTGCCGATGATAGCGTTCTCTTTTTCAAGTCCTCTCGAGAAGAAGTTGATATGGTTAAAGGAATTATTGCAACATATGAGGGAGCTTCGGGTCAAAAGATCAACATGGATAAATCGGAACTCTTTGCAAGTTGGAACTTGGATTTGGACACAAAGAATGATAGGGGTAGACAGTTGGGGGCTAGAACGGTGGAGGGATACTCAAAATACTTGGGGCTCCCGACGTTGATTGGAAGATCGAAGAGGAGGGTTTTCCAGGTGGTGGCAGAGAGGGTCTTTCAGCGTCTTAAGGGCTGGAAGGAGAGAAGCCTAACAAAGGCAGGTCGGGAAGTTCTCATTAAATCGGTGATCCAAGCAATACCGACATATGCTATGAGTTGCTTCTTGTTCCCACACTCGTTATGCGAAGAGATTGAGAAGGCCTTCACTCGTTATGCGGATGGTGAACGAAAGGTGCATTGGGCTAGCTGGGATAGAATTTCAAGGGCTAAAGTGGAGGGCGGAATGGGATTTCGGGAGATTTTTTTCTTCAACTTGGCCATGGTGGCATAACAGTATTGGAAGATTCTCAAAAATCCCGACACCCTGGTTGCAAAAATACGTAAAGTAAGATACTTCCCTTGCTCTAACATTGAGGGAGCCGTCCTCGGTTATCAACCTAGCTACCTATGGAGGAGCATTTTCAATGCAAGGGCTTTGGTTGAAGCGGGGACAACTTGGCAAATAAGGAATGGAAAATCGGTTCATTGCTATGAGGCCCGTTGGATCGGAACAAAACATGCCACCAAACCTGAAATTCTCCCGAACCGCGACTCTTCCTGTACAAGGGTGGCTGATTTCATTGACTAGGACATTAACCATTGGAATTTGGAAAAGATTTCCAGCTGTTTCGTGGAGAGCGACGTCAAGAAAATCCTATAAATCCCCATCATTAGCCAAACGGAGCAAGATACAGCTATTTGGGCAGCCTCGAAGCTGGGCACCTTCTCGGTTAAAACGGCTTATAAAGTGGCGGTGGAAAGATTCTCTAAATGTGGAAGGAAGCTTGCTTCGACAAGTAAACGTGATGAGCTCTGGAAGAAAATTTGGGGATGTAAAGTGGCTCCAAAGGTGAATCATTTCATGTGGAGAGTGTGTATGGACAATGTGCCAACAAAATGCAACCTTTTGCATAGAGGAATTCAGGTCGACCTGATCTGCTCAATTTGTGGGGAGGAAGAAGAGTCTATCTCCCATTGTCTCTTTCGATGCCCTTTCGCGATTCATGTTTAGAGAAGAAGCCCGCTTCGGATCCCTGACCATCCCTCGATGTCGGCCAAATCTGTTGTTGGTAATATGCTGTTGACGGTCCCTATGGAGGCACAAATGCTGTTTTGCATCACCTCTTGGCAGCTTTGGAAGCACAGGAATGCAGTTCTTTTTGAAGATGCCCGAAGCACTCTACATGACACGTTCTCCCTGGCGTGGCGAACGATGGAGGAATGGCAGTTTAAACTTGGCCCGAGTCGAAAACGTGCCAAAGAGAGAACGCTGGGTGCCCGATGGAGACCCCCCTCGCCTGGCCACCTTAAATTAAATTCTGATGCAGCTCTTTTCTCGGACGATACTGTTGGTCTGGGTTTTGTGATTCGTAACGACCGAGGGGAGGTGATGGCTGCGGGGTCTAGAAGATATTAGGGTGGAGGTAGCTCGACCCTTGTTGAAGCCTTGGCCCTCCGCTTTGGCATTGGCGTTGCTTTGGACTGTGGGCTTAATTGCATTGATTTGGAGTCGGACTCAGAGTGCCTCATCAAGGCACTAAATGGAGAAACCATCGACGAGCCTTATGTTATGGCTCTTGTGCAGGATATCAAACGACTTGCTAAGCAAGTCAATAGCAGTTCTTTTGGTTTTGCTAGGCGTGAAGCTAACACCGTGGCGCATTTTTTGGCGCACTTTTGTAAATCTTCTAATACCGAACATATTTGGATAGAAGAGATACCGAGTTCATGCACCGTTTTGATTCATGAGGATGTAACTTTTGTAAGGCATTTGCCTAACTATGATCCTTAATGAAGTTTATTTACCTGTCAAAAAAAGTAGCATTGTAGCCTATCATCAAAGGGTTGTCAAGACAGGAGTTTGCCCTCAACTAGGAACAGAGCCCTATCAATAGTTTTCATTACTTCTGCAACTTTTTTTAATTCCATCACTACATAACTTTGCAAGTAATGCATCAGTCCCTTGTATATGTTGACACTGTGTCCATTCAGGATTCTCTTTTGATGAGTTGCGTAGTCTCCATGAGTCATATTAAGAACAACATTCATTCCAGTGTCTATCAGCTTCCATATCTTATTCTCAATTTTAAAAACAAATTCACCCGTAAATATAATCTCAACATTCTCATATTCCTTTTTAGAACTATCATCCTTGTTTATACTCCCTTCCACTTTGCCAAGTAATTCAAAAGAAGAAAAGACACTGCCAACACTCTTCTTGTTCTTTAAAGGCTTCTTCTTACTAGAAATTGTTAGTGCCGACGCATCTAGTTCTTCATTTGTAATGGAAGAATTGATTAATAACACTGGGGAAGAATAGTTCAGAGCATTGGGATCTCTGTGCTTCAGCCAATGTACAAAACAATGTTTCAATCTTGTATTATAGCTATATCCTGAATAATCATTCAATATCCCAAACACAATTAACTTTCTTGTAGGAGCACTAGACATCACTTTATCCGACATCCTATCCAAAGAGGTCGAACTACTCAATCCTTGAATTTTCTTGGTGCTATTCTCCACCTTATAATCCCTTAAAATGTCAACTGTCATAGATTAACAAACATGGGCTACTAAGTCTGAAAACTCTTTAGTCCTAGCTAGTTTTGACAAGTGCGTCAAACTCTTGGAAATTTCATCAAAATCATAATTTATAAACTCCTTCAAATCCCTTGAGACTATCATTATCGTAGAAACTAATTCAATCATTGAGGCTAGAGATTGAAACAACTTCAAGTTTCTCCCTATTTTTCCGAACCAATTCAAGGCATTATGAAACATGTCTTCTTCAATAATAACAACTTTTGAATTTTCTGCCAAAGCACTAACAATGCGCTTAGAAAATCTATTATATACGCACAACTCAATTTTCACTTTTTTTACCTTGAATGTTTATGGAATATGATGAGTGTTCAATCTCGAAGGACTCATCAATTTTTCCACCCTTCTCAAATGCTCCACCCGGATCATATCCTCCAATTACATGGAATACCAATAAATATATCATCTTCCTAATTCCATCACAAACCATCAACTTACCAAAATTATTGGTTAAACAACTAACAAGCTTCGAACAAACAGAAACGTAAGAGAATTCAGAGAGCCTATTTCCATATTTTCCAATCTTTTTCACATAATCTGAGTAAGAATCACTAAGCCTTAATTTATAAAATTTAATATTAATTTCCACTTCCTTCAACTCCTCAAATCTAAGAGATTCTATTTCCAGAGTTTGTTGCCCATCAAAAGGAGGAAAATCAATTTTAGGTAAAGGATTAACAACGTGTATACCTTGAGCAGAGACGTCCTCCAGATTAATCGGGTCATCGCAACATGTTTTTTGATCTTGACTGGGCTTTGGGTCCACCACGACATCTGCTTTGTCTTTCTCAATGTCACCACAGATCGACTCCAGATGCGCTGACTCTTCTTCCAACATTATTTTCCCCTTGTTAACATTTAGCCACTGTAACTGCATATTAGCCAAGGTGTTGGTTATGCGCTCCATTTGTTCAGCAATTTCATTCATTTTCCCTTGCAATCCATTACTAAAATCAGAAATTTGTTGTTGTAATTTGATTTCCCTAACCATTCTTTTTTGTGATTCTATGTGGAATATCTCTTCCAATCTTTTCTGGGCATCTTCAAGGTCTGTGAAACAAATTCCCTCAGGCCGAGTATCGTTGGCTCTGATACCAATTGTAATGAACCGATCATCACCACATGAGAAACTCATATTTTTGTAAATTATCTAAGTATATTTGAAGAAGATGATTGAGAAATAGAGAGAGATTGAGAGAATTGAAAGAGAGATAGAGAGAAATTTGAGAGAGAGAGAAAGTGCCGAGAAGGAAGACAAATTGGAATAATTTTTGCTTGTTTCATTTCTTCATTCATTTGATATTTAAACCCTAAACAAATCTAATGGGCTTCACAAAAAAGCCCAACATTAATTATAAGTCCAACAATAAATAACAATTCAAATGGGCTAGTCCCTTAATTAAAATAGCAGTTAAAATAAGCTCAACTCTAAAAATGGTCTCCAATATGCTCATGACACAATAATACCCTTTCTTTTACTTTTTGGTTAATTTTGAATCAAATTTCCCCCCAATACTTTCAGGCCCTATTTACTACTTTGGGCCCTCAATTTTTCGGGCCCTTTTATGTTTTTTCGGGCTTTTCTCGGGCCTTCTTGTTTTCTTAGGCCCTTAATATGGATCTCCGGGCCTATGTTATTTGGACACTTTTTATTTTTTCGGAGCCTTTGTAATTTTTTCGAGTACATGCATTTTCGGGCCTTTCTTATTCTTTCGGGCCCATTTTTTGGGGCAATGTCGTTTTTTTTTTAATTTGGGTCCTCCCACACATATATGCACACGTCCACTTCAATATGCATATGTACATATCAACGTGCACATGTCCACGCCAATATGCACACAAGTGCATATATATATATATATGCACATGTGCACACATCCACATCAATGTGCACAATGACAAACGAAAAATGCATATACACACCAGAAAATGCACATGTACAACATAAAATGCACATGCACTAAAAATACATATACACTAAAGACACTGCATAGGTAAACTTCACTTGCCTTGTGTACACAATCAGAACAAATATTTTACAAAATTAATTGCATTTACACAATTGAGATGAACAATTCCACCAATTATACTCTTTTGTCTCAATTCCACACCTTGTGCCCCCAAAATAAGCTGACCAATCACAACTAATACACTCGTTAACAAAAGCATAAAAATTGGTCTGAACATCATGATGCCCCTAATATAACCGAACCCCAGTACAGAAAATCCTATATACGACAAGATTACTAAAATTGTTGCTGCAACAGAACAACACAGACGAATATTCTCTGAACCTGCAATTGCAGAATATATCTGACCGTGTGTGGGTGAGTTATGATGGCCCCGTGACCTTTGTTGGTGGACCTGTGCAGGACTTTGCATGGATGACGAGATATGAAAGTTTCTTCCTTGGTATCATTTAACGCTACCGCTTTAGGCGTAATGCTTCCTCCGCCTTTGTTGTTGTTGTGTGGCAAAGGTTCTATGACCTCATCAAAGACATGTTGCTCGCTGTTAGATTCTTGATTTGGAAATTATGATATAAGAGCTACATCTTCATGCTCAGCAGATTTTGCAATTTCATTCTAGTAGTTCAGGTTTCAAGTATATGCAAAATATGCCTCACAAACATCAACCCGTGTAATTCAGGTTTCAAGTATAGCAAAATAAATTCACTAGTTTATTTCTCATTTCTCTTCGAATACACGTACGACAACATGTCACACACTGACATATCAAAAGAGGCATGGAGCCCTCATGCCTTCACTCTTGCCTGGAACATTATCATCTAACCAGCCACTCTAATCCCTCTAGAACATATTTACACTTCGTCCACCAAATAAACAAAAAAATGCAACTAAATTAATAAATTAAACAAATTAAACACTTCTTGATAAATCTATGTTGAAATTAATCAAACAAAAATATTAAGAGAATATCGCCAAGAGCGAGCTCTGAAAGATATGCAACTGAATTAACAAATTTCATTACAGGATGGTTTATAAAACCACAAACTCGAAAAAAAAAATCAGCAGCATTGCACAATACATGTTCATATAACTAACAAAATTTCCTTATTCTCACTAATATGCCAGTATCATTGACTCAGTTGCATCTAATTGGATTAAACTACATTCACATATCAGAAAGCCTAAATCACGAACAACTAGTTGCCCTTTATTTCAAAATACAAACTCCTAAAAATCAAACAAATAAAAGAACTCTATCAACAGAAACAACCACTTTGTATTCCTTGTCAGCTAAAAACTACCTCCATTACTCGAACAAAAACTCAGCTAAATAAATAAGGTTACAAAAAATAAAAGAGCAGATATTTACCAGTAGGGGTTTGAACATGGTTGAATGGGAGGAATGGGATTGGGTGAGGTGAGGTCTGGGCTCGGGAAGCAGAGATTTATTACGGCCTCGGATGGAAAGTTAATAACTATTGTGAGCGTCGAAACCCTAGATCTGTAGAAAAAAAAACCTCCATTGTTGTCGCGGTGAGAGTCGAGCACAACTATCTAATCTGGTGCGGACGCCGCAGTCCGTAGTCCTAGTAGAGAGCCACCTCTATTGATCGGGAACCAAAGCCACCGGGGTGGTCGGGATTTTTAGAGAGAGGGGGAGGGAGAGAGAAAGAGCCAGAGAGAGAAAGAGCGGCATTTTTCTAAAATGAAAAAAATTACTTTAATTTACAAAGGTGAAAGTTAAGGGTATAGTATTTTGGTTGTAATTTTCAACCTATTAGTAATATTTTAAAAAGTTTACACCTAAGAGTAATAAGTTCTTAGAAATTCTAACGTCTATTTTTGGATCTTGAGCAATCTAAATTGAAATGGAGGGAGTATTATTTTTTCTTTCAAGTAATTTTTTAATTACACCTAGCCGTTTAATACGTGCATTGCATGTTATACATAAGTTGTTAGCTAAATCTTTACTCGTTTCTTTCGAAAACCTTGGTCGTACAAGTTTTTCTGCTTATAACTTCAAATTGGAAGTCATTCTTGAACTTATAAACCTAATAAAGTTTTAAATAGTGATTAACCTTATTATCATCATCTAAATATTACTATTTTAACGAATTGAAATGAAGCCAAGATCTTGTCACACAATTAATTTTCTCAACAAAATATTAAAGAAAATACCAAATTCCAACACCCTAAAGTTAACTCTTCAAATTGTATTTTAGGGTATCGATTAATTGACCAATTTTGTAATATTGTAAATAGTATAGTAATAGTTTAAATAAATTTCTCCAAAAAGGTGTACGAACAAAAGATATTAAATTGACATGATAATTATCTACTCACCCTAGTGTAATTGTTAAATCAAAGATATCATGTTTATAAGTTTCACGAAAGAAAAATTGATTGCTTTTGTAAAAAACCTACCATATCAAACAATGTTGTTCCCTACCCACATCAAGAAACTTTACAAATCAGCACTGAACGAAGACATAGTAACATCAAATACATTTTACAACATTAACCAGATCAAATGAAGTTTAGATAATAATAAGTCAACACAATATAAAATAAAATATATTTATGATGCTATTCAGGATTTTAAGAAAGCATACCTTCTCAACCTTCATGCTTGACCGCATCGGTACTAAGGGAGAAACTCTGATCTGTAGCGGTAAAAAAAATTTTAGGGTAGAAATTTTGCGGTGTTTTAGAATATGAAAAAAAAATATCTATAAATTAAAAGAATAATAACTACTCCCTCTGTCCCAAGTGAATTTGCACCCTAAGGGTTGCACAATTTTTTTAAAAAAATAAGTATTTTGCTTTATTGTTGTCTTTTCAAAGGACAAAATTGTAAACTGAAAGCTAAAGCAAAAATGATTAACAAAATTTGTTTAACCTACTGATGAACAGTAATAGAGGGTGAACAGTAAAATGAAATAAAAAAAATGCAAAAATTACATCTATTTTTTCCTCCAAGTTTTTCCCACCCAAAATTACATCAGTACAACCATCTAATCAACACTAAATGCTGATTGATAAAAAATTACAAACACAAATTTCCCTCTTAAAAATTCAAGCACAAGTACTCTATTAAAGGCCCTAATAAATTCTTTACAACCACCAAATGAAGAATTCAAAAGTTCTGAAAAAATAAGAAAATGACAAACACAAGGAGGGCACCAGATTTTTCTCCATCAGACAGAATATTAATTGCCCAGTTTCAAATGATCAACAACACAGATGACATTGTGCATAAGGGCAAGGTCAAAGAGGCTGCTGCATCATTTGGAGTAAGTAGGAGGACTATTCAATACACTTGGGCAGCTGCAAAAGAAAAAATGTTAGATGGGGCACCAGTATTATTGATTTCAAAGAAGCTAGACATCTCAAAAAGGGTAAAAGAGTTAAACGTGGATACAATGAGGGCCATACCTTTTGAGAAAAGGACCACAATTAGGAGATTAGCCAAAAAGTTAAAGGTCAGTAAATCTAATGTTGGCAGGTGGATCAAAAAGGGGGTCATTAAGCCTCACACTAATTCCATAAAGCCAGAACTCACTGAACTAAATAAGCTGCAAAGGCTAAGATTCATCCTTAGTTCATTGAACATAGATATGCAAGGGCATCACATCAAATTTCAGAGCATGCACAATGTAATACACATTGATGAGAAGTGGTTTTTCATGACAAGAACAAGTGAAAGGTACTACATCCTCCCAGGGGAAGATGAGCCCCACAGATTAAGCAAAAGTAAGAGATATATTCCCAAAGTCATGTTCATGTATGCAGTTTCAAGGCCACAATATTCAAATGAGGGGCAACTTATCTTTGATGGAAAGATTGACATCTTTCTATTCACACAAAGGCTACCAGCCAAAAAAAATAGTAAGAACAGACAAAGAGGCACATTGGTTACTACACCAATTGAATCAATAACCAAAGATGTAACCACAGGGTGTCTTGTGCATCAAGTAAGTTTTACACTATCAGATTTTCAATAATTTTTATCATCATTTAGTGTAATTTCGATGCAAGTCTCTTAAATATGTTGTGCTAGTTGAAATCAACTAACACATCACACTGGTGACATTGTTTTATCCATTGTTTATCCATCACACTAGTAACACAATATTTCAAACAGATCATACCAGCAATCAAAATAAAGTGGCCACAAGGTGCAAGTAGAAATATACAAATCCAACAAGATAATGCAAAACCCCACATTAGTAACAATGATCCTGTGTTTAGGTCTATTGCATCATCAGATGGATTCAAAATCCAACTGATTTGCTAGGCACCTAATTCACTAGACACTAATGTGAATGATTTAGGTTGGTTCAGGGCAATTCAGTCTTTGCAAGTAGACACAACAAGGTTACAATGTTGATCAGTTGGTAAAAAATGTTCTCCTATCACATGAAAGACTAGAGCATGAAACACTTAACAATGTTATTTTGAGCTTACATAATTGCATAACTGAAATCATAAAAGTCATGGGGGGAATCAACTACAAGGTTCCACACATGGGAAAGGCTGCCTTAATCAGACAAGGAATACTACTAGAAACACTTGAAATTGATGAAAATATTGTAAGAGAGGGCATACAACATTTGATTGAGCACAGTCAAACACAAGGAGAATCATATGGCATTAGTAAGTTTATGAATGATTTAGGATATCAGTAAAGTGTAGGGTTATTCATTTTGTATTTATGAATGAATATGTTTACAACATAAACATATATGTTTACTTTTTGCTTAAGCTGTAAACAACTCAGATGGATATATCAATATATTTTGACTGATTTATGCATCATATTATAAGCATATTATAAGCACATCATAACCCCTCAAAATAATAAACATTTAAATCATTGGGGTACACCAACAACTAATAATCATATTTAGAGAAAGTCTCCTAAACTTTGTTATGAAACAGAGTTGTGACTTTGACATCTAAGTATGATTATTAGGGCAATTACTTAATCACACAAACCTACAGATTAATCTACTAGAACCCATCAGAATAATAAATATTTTAATCATAGAGGCTAAATATACCAACAGATCATAAGAGCATCAAATACCAACAAATAATTCACCATAAAATATATCATAAGAGCATCAAATACCAATAAATAATCCACCAGAAAACAGATCATAAGAGCATCAGATACCAACAAATAATCCACCAGAACCCTTTAGAATAATAAACATTAAAATCATAGGGGCCATCAGATATACCAACAAATCATAATACCATCAGATACCAACAGATTAATCCATACATAACATATCATAAGAGCATCAAATACTAACAGATAATCCACCAGAAAACAAATCATAAGAGAATTAGGTACAACCGTCGACCACGTTCATCGTCCACAAGAAATCCATAATCATTCGACATCATAGAAAGAGAGGTGGGTTTCGATATAAAGTTTTAAGAGGTGGAGTTGCTAGCAAAATTAAGATGGACTCAAAGTCTTAATAGAAGCCTGGAAACAACAACAACAAAAACACACACAAAAAAAAAAAACTTAGAATTAAAAAAAAACTGTAGAAAATTAAAGTAAGCAGAATTTAAATAAAATATTAGGTTGCCTCCCAATAATATATATATATATATATTTTTAACGTCGTTGGCTCGACGAAATACTTCCCTTCACGTGATAGGAGTAGGATAATTCTCTCTAGCCAGTGACATTTCCTTCGAGAAACAATGTTCTCTCCCATTAAAGTCTTTTCATTCCAAGATAGCCATTGTTTATCGGTGCAAAGCTCGTTCAATGGTTTGACATATCTCGGTATTTGCTTTACTGGCTCATCAACTAATGGTATGTTGATCTCAACCCTTGGAAAGACATTAAGTGTTTGATTTTCCTTAATATTTTTATCAATCTTTTTGAGCTTGGAGGGAAAGAGAATTATATTAGTAATAATAAGAATTGATTCATAAGAGTTTGTCGTACTTATCTATTTTGGTACAATGACCCTGAGGGGTACAGTGTTAGTACAATCTGCATCCAGATTTTTTCTATGAATTTTTCAGTGACAATCGACTCATTTCGTGCCTCAATCTGATCAGCAGACTCCTCAGAGTGTTCCTCCATCTTTATTTCAGTCTCCCAATCTCAATTAGGCTCTACAATATCTCCCACTTGAATTTCCCTCAATTGTGCTTGTAATTGGCTTACAACAGTCATCATTTGACTAATTTGAACCTACAAATTTTCAAGTCTGCATAGGGTTGCCTGCTGAACATTTAATGTATTCAACGTCAAAGTTTTCTCCAAATCTTCCAATTAGGGTTCAGAATTTCGCTCATAGTTGACCCGTCCACCATTGTCATAACTCCTCTCATGATTTCTGAATAGTTAAGGCATTTGATCATGGTATTGATGTTAATATTTGTCACCTGAGTAAATGTTTTGATGGACCCTAAATTGATGGTTAGGTCCATCGCTTGCAATTTGCTCAAGTTGATTGGATACTTTTTCCAACATATTACCAACTTATCCTGCAAGGACCATGAAAGATCATACATAGCTAAAAAATAAAATTAGAGCCAATAAGCCTGCATTATCTTACAATTCCTTGAACCTGAATAGAACACTGATGGGATCAGTGTTAATTCGTCCCTTCATAACAAAACATAAAACAGGACAGAAAACTGAGGGTATCACTGTTAGTATAATCCTGTAAAGCAAAGTTGAAAATTCCAGAACGTACAACAACGTTTTTTTAAAGATATTTTCAACAATTATTAAAAACACGAAAAATTCAATTAAATTTAACAAGTCCCCGACAACGGCGTCAAAATTTGGTATGCTGTCATCGGCACCCAAAATTAAATTAATTCCCAAACCAACCTACTAATGTAGCAGAGCAAGTAAGGAGTCAAACCCATATGAACTAGTTAATTTATATCAAATAAATTCGTGTAAAATAACAAATAAAATAGGGGGATTGAATATTTTATTAAACACGAAACTCATGCAAAATAGTAAAATGAACGCAACACAATGAATTTGACAATCAATAAGAAAGTTAATTTAACCCAAGAATGATCTCCCCTATAATGATTCTTCTTAATAGAAACAAATAACTCTATCATATCTCGAATCTCTCCCCTAAACCAGTGGTACGACCAAACTAGCTCGAATTAGTCCTTAAGTTTAATTAATTAGTGAGTACGACCCCTAGTTAATTTATCCTATGAATAACTCTAAAATATGTTGTAAACACAATTTTTCGTATTTAAATAAATAAATAACAAAAATTAGAATTACAAAAATAATTAAATTGAATCAAGCGATTGTTAGGGTACAATCTCTAGAAACTCCTCTGATTCTCTCTTCGTGGTTGACTTTGACTTGACTTTCGAGTTTGTCGGGGTTGAAAACCGTTGTTGACGAATTTTGGAGGAGAAAACATCGATCGGAGGGGCTTAGCACCTTGATCTCGGATCAAACGTCGTCTTTGACGAAGAACTTGAAGAATTCTGCAGGAGAAACGCCAATCGGAGGGGTTTAGCACCTTGATCTCGGATTGGGCGTCGTTCTTGATGAAGAACCCAAAGAACTCCTTGAATCGCCGGACTTGATCTCCAAAGCTCGAAATCCAGTGTGTTTCGATGCTCTCTGTATGCTTCAGTGTGTTCTGAAATGGCTGAAATGAGACCCTATTTATAAATGATGGAAACCCTAGGTTTAATGGGTCTGGCCTGTTGAACCAGGGAATAATCCCGGCATCTACAGGAATATTCCTTTTTTTCAATTTCATTTGTTGGGCTTTAGAAACCTAACATGATTTATTGGGCTTTAGAAGCCCAACTCAATTAATTGGACTTTAAAGGCCCAAATTTATTTATTGGACTTTAGAGGCCCAAATTGATTCATTGGACTTTAAAGGCCCAAATTTATTTATTGGACTTTAGAGACCCAAATTGATTTATTGGACTTTAGAGGCCCAAATTGATTTATTGGACTTTAGAGGCACAACTTGATTTAGTAGGCTTTAGAGGCCCAACTTGATTTATTGGGCTTTAGAGGCCCAACTTGATTTATTAGGCTTTAGAGGCCTGATATGATTTATTGGACTTTAGAGGCCCAATTTAGTTTATTAGGCTTTAGAGGCCCAATTCTATTTAATGGACTTAGAAGCCCAAATTGTTTTATTAGGACTCTATACTTGGATTTGACCTAATCAATTTAATGGATCAACTACATTATCAATTATTTATTATATTAGAAATTAAATGTATTTAAATTCCTAATAAATAATAAATTTAATTGATATTTAATATGTAATCTCCACGTGTCATTTCTTGATTCAACAATTAAATTTTGATTGCTTACAAATGCCCCCTTGCACTTCGTTCACGAACAATCTTATCTTCGATGTGGACGAATTGCGAAATATATTTTTTCGTGCTTGTATAAATGATTCACCTCAATATTTCAACTTCTTGGGCCATGCCAATTTCTTGGGCCAACAAGTATATAAGTCCAAACTTATCGAACTTCTGTACTTGTATTAATTTAAAATTTTAAAATTTCGAATTTTACATATAATATCAAATAAGATTTTCTTATCTGCATTAATTTGAAATTTTGAAATTTCGAATTTCCATATAATATCAAATAAAATTCTGATATCAATAGAATCGTATCTATCATCAAGATTCATAATATCAAATTTATCTCTATATAAAGGACCCTTGCGCATGCTCTTTTCCATCATAAACGACACGTGGGGGAATTGAAAGAAAGCGGGTGCGTTTTCTTTTTTCTTTTCCTTTTCCTTTTTTTCCCTTCTATTCTTTTTCTTCTTTTTTCACGTCACTTCCTCTTTCTTTTTTTTTTCCTCGAAAATTCATCATTCTTCTTTACATTTGCAAATCACTTTTTCTACAGAGACACATCAACAAGGAATTCAACGGTAAAATTTATTATGCCTTTACGCTCACTTTTTTTTCCTTTTTTTCATAGGATTTTATTTTTGTATGCGTATTCATACAACTACACTACCGTATTCATCCGCTACTACAACAACACAACCATGCTCATTGCCACTACAACTACACAATCATGCTCATTTGCCGTTCATATTTCGACAACCATAACGTTTAATTTGTGCCCATATGACACGTCTATGGGTATTTCATCGGACGGGTTGTTTGTATGAACAAATACGTATGCCATGTTCACTGCCTCTACAACTACACAGTCATTGCTCATTTGCCGTTCATATTTCGACAACCATAACGTTTGATTCATGCCCATATGATACGTCTATGGACATTTCATCGAACTGGTTGTTTGTATGAACAAATACGTATGCCATGTTCACTGCCTCTACTACAACTACACAGCCATTGCTCATTTGCCGTTCATATTTCGACAACCATAACGTTTGATTCGTGTCCATATGATACGTCTATGAGCATTTCATCGAACGGGTTGTTTGTATGAACAAATACGTACTTGACCAAACACGTTGAAAGTGATGGCGATGCGTCGGATTCAAACAACAGCCCATTAGTGGTTGTTTCATTTGAGATCCGGCGGCGGCGTGGTGGCGGATCAACGCCGGCTGCTCTCGCGGTGGTTCGCTGACGGCGGCGGTTTCAAGCGGCGCGTTGGAGTGCTGAACGTTGGACCTGAGCGTCGATCGTTGGCCACTGGCGGCGGTTCACGGCGAAGCTGTTGATCACTATTACCGGCATCCATGGCAGCGGCAGCTAGCGGCGATGGCTGCTTCCGGCGTCCATGGCAGCTGCGGTGCTCGATGGCAGTCATCGGACGGAATCGTTAACGATGATCTGAGGCAACGGGATTTACACTAACAAATTGGGGAAGAAAGGGGCTGAACATATATTCAGATAATTTGGGTTTTTTTGGGTGCAGATAACGTGGGCCTTTTTTTTTTCAGCGTGAATTTTGGAAGAAAATAGAATTGAGTCAATTGACTGGGATTTTTATTCTTTCAGCTTCAGCGTGCTTATCTGCCTTTTTTTCTTTTTTTTTTTCCGCAGCAGTGAATTTTGGGAGAAAGCACGGGATTCTTTTTCCTTCTGCTATAGCGTGAAATTAAATCTGCCAAAATAACCATTGGGCTTAATTTCAAATTGGGCTATGGGCTTTTCTCCTTTTTCTCTCTTTTAATTTTTTTTATCCATGATGAATTTTAATAAGCCCATCAGATTTAATATACTTGGATTAATTTTCATCCAGCTTTTTAATTAATTAATTAATCAATGATTCAATTGACAATAAAATTTAGAATTTTATTAATTATCAATTTCTCGTAACTTAATTAATTAATTATTTTTTCTCTTTCTTTTTTTTTCAGCACACCATGGTTTTCTTCAAAAGTACCAGTGCATCTGAGGGAAAACGTCACTTGATCATTCTCAATGATGAATCTCAACCTTTGAATGAAGGCACTCATTTACCTACTGAGAAACCCGTCATCAGCAAATATGTTGAGCCTGTGAAAGACGTTCCGCATGAATTTCGTATGGACGAATGGACTCGTGAAATTTCACCAAATAAGACATCCAAAGTGTGGACTCTAAAGGCGGCCAATCATAACAAGCCTGCTCCCAGGGTGGTGGATTGTTCCACTTTTTATCAACACACAAATTCAATTCCCGCAAGCGTACGATTTTCAAATTATAGTGCGATAAGTAAGAGTTTCGATCCATAAGGAGGGGGACTAGCGTAAGAGTAATGCAAAGCGATTTAATCAAGTCTAGAGAATCAATTAAAAATGGTGTTGCCAATTTTAAGACTAAACTTATCTAACTTCTACCAAGTGTCACCAATAAGAAAATTAGAAAGAAAAGCCACAACAAAAAGCACTAGATTAAAACGAGCAATCGAGGGAACACAAACGAAATTAACAATTAAAGGAATAGTCCTAGGGGTATGCTTCACTCAAATCTCCATCTATGGTAGCAAATTCAAATCTAAAGGGTAATGTGATGATTATGCAAAGTGAATCACTCAACAAGAATTGAAAGATAGTTTCTATCCAATCAATCCCAAGGAAAATCAATATAAACAAGTATCTCTACCCTATTAATATGATCAACCCAATAAACACCTTAGATTCCTAAAACTTTCCCACTACTTAATCCCTTTCTCAAGTGATAATCAAATGGGTCATGTATTGGAGGTCAATTGATGGATTTTAATTTCTCAATCTTAAACCCAAGCAATAATAATTAGAGCAATCATCATGGCCAATAACAATAAACTCTTAAAACATGATAAATCCAACACATGAATCATAATCAACAACAAATACCAAATAAACAGGAATTTAAACCATAGATTTCAAAATAAGATCCACAAATCCCTAGAATAAGGTGTTTCTAGCCAACAATCATCATCATCCAAGCTATTACAAAATTAAAGGATAAAAACTGAAATAAAAGAGAAAGAGAAAGAAGCTTAGTCTATTGGGGATGACAATCTATTACAATCCAAGCTCAAATGATCAATCCTTGCTTCAAGGTGGAAGAACTTGAGGAAGAAGAAACCAAACACCTCCAAGTGTGTGCAAATGTATATGGGTGAGTTGAATTGGGAGTTCCTCCTCTAAAAATTTGAATTTAGGGGTATATATAGTGGGGTATTAGGTTAAGTTTTAAAATATTGCAAATAGATCCCTGAATTTTTGATTTTTCACAGCTTTTTCCGCGAACAGAACCAACTCGGTCCGAGTTAAATGTCATCCGAGTCGAGTTGGCACTCATCCGAGTCGAGTTGGAGTTCATCCGAGTCGAGTTGAGCAACATAACCTTCGAATCCATGATTCATGCCTCGACTCGGTTCATCATCTTCAACTCGGTCCGAGTTGAGTTCATACCCGAGTCGAGTTGGGCCTCTACCCAGCCGAGTTGAACTTCTCAACCTTCATCTCCTCAAACCATGCCTCGACTCGGTTTGGCTGGAGACTCGGTCCGAGTTGGCTCCTTCGGCTCGACCCGAGTTGTCCCATCGAGTATGATGTTCCCAACTTCGATCCTTCCTAACTCGAGCTCCCGAACTCCGATTTGAGTGATTCTTTTTGTTACGCAACCCTCTCTTCAGTGTCTTTTTGATTCTTCACTTGGATCTTATCTTCACTGAGATATGAGCACGGAGTGGGCTCATTTCTTGGACCATCAACTCACTTCGAACTCGATTTTTGGCGGAAGGCTTGTCTTTTGCATAAAATACGATTAAAAGCCTATAAAACAAGCATAATACCTTCCACAACCGTTAAGCTCACAATCATACTAAATAGGGTGATATTGCTCTTAAAATAGATCAAAAAAATGCAATTAAACCACAATAAAAATCGTGCAAAAATCACCCGAATCAAACCCCCAAACTTAAAGTGTTGTTTATCCCCAAACAACGAGAAAATAAAACATGAGGGTGATCTGATTGCATCAAAGTTCATCGGACATAAGACATCATAGGGACATCAAGTTCTCTTTATAACAACAAATCTCATAGTGTTGCAATCAACCAACAATCAAACATGTTATGCTTCGAGAGATGCAAAACTCAAGTACTTCATCCAATGTTCCTCTCAAGGAGTGTTTCTCTCTACACACAAGATAATTAGGACGTGTTTACTCTCAAAAGTCAAAACACACAAGTGTACTACCATATACTTGCCAAGCATCTACATTCTTACCATGCATTCATGCTCAATTCAAGAATCAAAGAGGGCTTTCCATTTGGTTGTAATGTTGGCTCTTTGGTCAAGGTGAGACAATTTGGATTGAGTGACTAACAAGCTAGTGGAGCAACAATTTAGGATAAATGATCCATTTGCAATTCCAAAACTCCAACAATCATTCTCCACTCTATCAAACACATTCTTTCTCATCCTCTATTGAGCACTTTTGAAAATCAAGCTCTATCAAAATCTTTGCACACCAAGAGAGTTTCTTCTCATTTTTCTTTTCTTTTTTCACAACAACTCAATCTTTTCTTGTGCATTCATATTTCATCTTTTTTCTCATTCTTTTTACACACTTTTCACTTATAAACCAAGTAATCCCACCAACTTCACAATTAAGCTCAATTAACCTTCTTATCCATATTAAAGCTCAACTAGTTCATATGGACAATTTAAGCTCATTAAAAAGGACAATTGGGTTAATACATGCAGGTTGCCAAAGAGATCGGATAATAAGCTCAAGTTGGCTAACTACGGAAAAAAAAAATTCCATTGGGTAGGAAAACTTTGGCCAAGTGACTATTAGACAAAGATGGCCTCTTATCCTCTTCAAAAATCTCACATAAACAATTAGCTCAAGTAAGACACTTGGCAAGTTCTAGAGCACACAAGCATGCAAGACACTCACATGAAGAGATTAGACCCAAAATATGTGCATGACTAATAGGCTCTAAAGCTCACGGGCTCAATGAACATGGACAAAGCACCATCATAAGCATCAATCATCACACAGCTAGCTATCATGTAAGCATCAAACTTCACCAATCAATTCATCATTATAGCAAAAACTCAACAATCCACCAATCTAAGCACAAGTATCCAATGAAAAAAATTTGCAACTCAACCATAATAACACTATCACACAACACAACCTAAAATCTAGCACCACAGGTGCGTGCGCCGGTGCAAAAATGTGACTCCTAGTAGAATGGTGCGCCGGTGCAAAACTAGCAAGAGTAGCAATAAAAGGCAAACAAACAAATAACCCCCCCCAAACTTAGAATTTCACGATGGGTGAGAATTCTAAGTTTGGGGCATTGACAAGCTACCTCTCTCCTTGCACATCCTATGCATCTTCATCGGAGATCACAATTGCAACATTTTTCTTCATCTCATGATGCTCTTTCTCTTCCTTCAAATCCACTAGAGCTCCCATATGAATCATCCACCTACAAAAATGCTAAGCAACATCAAACAACTAACACTACTAAAAAGCAATAAAGAAAGCAATAAAAACCTTGGGCTGCCTCCCAAGAAGCGCTATTTTTAACGTCCTATGCCGGACGGACTTCCCTTTTATCTAGGCTTCATCCAAGTAAAGTATCTCAATTATCCGGACTTTATCATTTCCATAGTAGTGCTTCACTCTTTGGGGATTTACCACAAAAGTGTCTCCATCGTGCCCTATGAGTTCCACATTTCCCATGGGTGTGACATTCTTGATCATGAACGGTCCCGACCACTTGGTCTTGAGCTTCCCCGGAAATAGCCTTAGCCTTGAGTTATATAGAAACACATGCTCTCCAACCTTGAACTCTCTCTCCTTAATCATCTTATCGTGATATCTTTTTGCTCTTTCCTTGAACAACTTAGAGTTCTCATAGGTTTCACTTCGAAATTCATCAAGCTCATTCAACATCCTCTTCCTCCTTTCTCTGGCGGCCTTGAGATCAAGATTTAGCTCCTTGATAGCCCAATAGGCTTGATGCTCCACCTCCACGGGCAAATGACACGACTTACCATAAACAAGTTGGTACGGAGATGTACCCAATGGAGTCTTGTACGCGGTCCTATAGGCCCAAAGAACGTCATCAAGCTTGATGGCCCAATCCTTTCTTCTCACTCCCACGGTCTTCTCCAAAATTTGTTTCACTTCCCTATTTGCAAGCTCCGTTTGACCATTTGCTTGAGGATGATAAGGAGTCGTCACCCTATGCTTCACTCCATACTTCACTTGGAGTTGATCCAACCATCTATTGCAAAAATGGGATCCTCCATCACTCACTAAGGCTCGAGGGGTACCAAATCTAGTGAAGATGTTCTTTCTTAGAAATTTTAGAACAACCTTAGCATCATTAGTGGCTGTTGGGATGGCCTCAATCCACCTTGAGACATAGTCAATGGCTAAGAGAATGTAGAAATTCCCCTGAGAGATTGGGAAGGGTCCCATAAAGTCAATACCCCAAACGTCAAAGAGCTCCACTTCAATCACATTCTTCATTGGCATCTCTTGCTTCTTGGAGATGTTCCCCATTCGTTGGCATCTATCACACTTCTTCACAAAGTCTTGACAATCCCTAAAGATAGAGGGCCAATAAAATCCACTTTGAAGAATTTTGTGAGCCGTACGGTTGGCACCAAAGTGGCCTCCATATGGTGAAGAGTGACAATCTTCCATGACTTTCTCCCATTCACTTTCCAGTAAGCACCTCCGAATGGCCATATCCGAGCATCTTCTAAAAAGATATGGATCATCCCAAATATAGAACTTCACATCATGATAGAACTTCTTCCTTTGATGGGAGGTGAGATTTGATGGTGATGTCCCGGTGGCAAGAAAATTGACCAAATCGGCGAACCATGGGCACCCATCCTTGATGACTAAGAGTTGTTCATCGGGAAAACTCTCTTTAATTGGAACTTGCATATCCTTCTCTTCAATGTTCTCGATTCTTGAGGGGTGGTCGGCTACCACATTTTCGCATTCCTTTCTATCCTGAATCTCTACATCAAATTCTTGCAATAAAAGTATCCACCGAATGAGGCGTGGCTTGGCATCTTTCTTGTCGAACAAATACTTGATGGCCGCATGATCCGTAAACAATATGGTCTTGGCTCCAACTAAGTATGCTCAAAACTTGTCAAAACTGTAGGCAACCGCCAACATCTCTTTTTCGGTTGTAGTATAATTCCTTTGTGTGGAATTCAAAGTCTTGCTTGCATAGTAAATAACTCTAAAGAGCTTGTCCCTCTTTTGCCCCAAAGCTACTCCAACGGCATGGTCGCTAGCATCGCACATGATCTCAAATGGTTGACTCCAATCGGGCTTTATCAACACGGGAGCTTTGATCAATGCATCCTTCAAAATCTCAAATGCCCTCACACATTCATCACTAAAGTGAAATTCGGCATCCTTCTCCAACAAGGCACACATAGGCTTAGCTATCTTAGAAAAATCCTTGATGAACCTCCGATAAAATCCGGCATGCCCCAAAAAACTTCTAATGGCCTTTTCATTGGAAGGTGGAGGCAATCTTTCTATGGCCGTAATTTTTGCTCTATCAACTTCGAGTCCTCTTGAAGACACCTTGTGTCCTAGCACAATTCCCTCTCGTACCAAAAAATGGCACTTCTCCCAATTTAACACCAAGTTGGTGTCAATGCAACGCTGCAAAACACAAGAGAGATTATATAGACAATGATCAAATGAAGAGCCAAAAACTAAAAAATCATCCATGAAGACTTCCATTATCTTTTCTATCATGCCATGAAAGATAGCCATCATGCACCTTTGAAAGGTGGCAGGTGCATTGCACAATCCGAATGGCATCCTTCGAAATGCAAAAGTGCCATAAGGAGTTGTGAATGTAGACTTCTCTTGGTCTTTAGGATCAATCAAGATTTTATTGTATCCCGAATAACCATCGAGAAAGCAATAAAACTCAAATCCCGCCAACCTATCAAGCATTTGATCAATAAAAGGGAGGGGAAAATAGTCTTTCCTAGTAGCCGCATTCAACAAACGATAATCAATGCAAACTCTTCATCCTACAATAGTTCTAGTAGCAAGCACCTCTAAGCTATCGGTGGTCACAATAGTCATACCCCCTTTTTTAGGAACCACTTGAGTTGGACTCACCCACTCACTATCACTAATAGGAAAGATTATTGCATTGTCTAACCATTTAAGCACTTCTTTTCTCACAACCTCTTGCATAATCGGATTTAGCCTTCTTTGACCTTGAACCTTAGGTTTGGCCGACTCTTCTAAACAAATTTTATGCATGCATATGGAAGGTGGAATACCCTTCAAATCAGAAATATCCCATCCTATGGCCGACTTATACTCCCTAAAAACTCTAAGCAATTTATCAAGCTCACACTCACTCAAATAAGAAGAACCTATAACCGGAAAGAGGTCACCTGATTCGAGGAAAGCGTATTTTAAATGATCGGGAAGTGGTTTCAAGTCCAATTTCTTCCCTTTTTCTTGCATGCTCTCTTCTTGTTTGATCTCATCTTTCTTTGTCTCCACCTCAAAGCATGAGGGCCACTCCTCAATATTGGTGTGTGGAAATCTCAAGTGCTCCTCAAGAAGCACCCCCCAAACTTTGTTTCTTTGTGTAACTCTAAGAACTTCTCATCCTCTTTAACCGGTAAAACCTGCAAAACATCAAGAGAACGAATATAGTCAAACAACTCAACATCATCTAAATCTTCAAAATTAAATTCAAATGGGAGAGTAGAAGGTGAAGAGATAGAGTTTCTTATGCAAAGGTCAAGTGCGTCTCCCAAGTTCCTCCTCTCTACTTGCTCTTCCACACAAGCTTTCACAATGTCCACCATACGACACTCATATTGGTCTTCCTCAATATCATGACATTTGATTGCTTTGTAGATGTCAAACATCACGTGCTCGTCATTGACATTTAAATCTATCTCTCCTTTCTTCACATCAATCACGGCCCCACCGGTTGCTAAAAATGGCCTTCCCAAGATCAAAGAGATTGCCCTATCCTCCACCATATCGAGCACCATGAAATCCACGGGGAAAATGAACTTGTCAACTTTCACCAACACATCTTCAATAATCCCACTTGGATATGCCATGGATCTATCCGCTAATTGGAGATTGATGGTGGTAGGCTTCAATTCTCCCAAACCAAGTGTCTTGAAGATAGATAGGGGCATAAGATTTATGCTCGCCCCTAAATCACACAAAGCTCTAAATGTGCCTCCATTGCCAATCTTACATGGGAGTGTGAATGAACCGGGATCCTTCAACTTTTGAGGAAGCTTGCATTGGATGATGGGACTACACCCCTCGGTGAGGTTAACGGTCTCATAATCGGTCATCCTTCTCTTGTTAGACATGATGTCTTTTAAGAACTTGGTGTAGTGAGGCATTTGCTCCAATGCTTCCGCAAAAGGTATGTTGATGTGAATCTTCTTGAATACCTCCAAGAACTTGGCAAACTTGACATCCAAGTTCTTTTTCTTTAGCCTTTGTGGATAAGGGATGGATGTTGCTTGCTTCCCTTTGTCATTGAGAGGAATAGGAATGTCCACTTCTTGCTCACCCTTCTCTTCACTTGGCTTTTCCACTCCTTCTCTTTCAACTACACTTTCTTCTTGATCTTTCTGTTCTTGCACTATCTCTTCTTCAACAATCTCGGTGCTCTCTTTTCTTTCTTCTTCAACCGGCATCTTTGGCCCCTCATAGCTTGTGTCACTTCTCAACTTTATAGCCTTATAATGTTCTTTGGGGTTCAATTCCGTGTTAGATGGAAATTGACCCGGTTTATGTTGACTCCCCAACATGTTGGCAATTTGACCAACTTGCACCTCAATGGCCTTCATGTTGTCCTTGATCCCTCCAATTTCATGAGAGATGTGATCAAACTTCTCATCGTGTTGTGCAAATTTTGCTTTGTCTCTTGCATGAAATTTTTGGTTACTCCCATAAATGATGTGAACATCTCCTCCATGGATAAACCCTTTGAAGGTTCTTCGATCACCCCATTATTCACCTTGAAATCCGCCGGCGGTTGAAGAGCATTCCTTGGATTGGCATAGGAAAAGTTCTCATGGTTTCTTAACCTCGGATGGTAGTGGTTTGGGTTGTGGTGAGGAGGGTTCCCTCGGTATTGCCTTTCTCCATAATTACGGTCTCTTGGATAGCCCATGTAATGAACCTCTTCATGTTGAACTTCCGCTAAAGGCTCTTTGAGAGTTTGCTTGGTCACCATCGAAGTTAGATTATCAACCTTTGATGCTAGCTTGGCTAAGAGCTCCGAATCTTGAGTCGAGGTGACTCTTCTATGTTGTCTCCTTTCCGATGGCCATTGATTGTCATTCTTTGTCATTTCTTCAAGCAATTCATACCCTTCTTTGGTTGTTCTTCCCAACAAGGATCCTCCGGCCGAGGCATCCACCATGCCTCTCGTGCGATGGTCCATCCCATTGTAGAAATAGCAAATCCTTTGGTCTCTAGAAAAATCATGTTGTGGACAACTTCGGATTAAGTCCTTAAATCGATCCCATGCTTCGGCCAACGATTCGTCTTCTCCTTGCATAAAAGAAGATATTTCCCCCCTAATTTGAATGGTTTTGCTTGGAGGAAAATACTTCATCAAAAATGCATCCACTAAATCATTCCATGTAGTGATGGTATTCTTATCAAGAGAGATATACCATTGCTTTGCTCGATCCCTAAGAGAGAATGGGAACAATTGCCTCCGGATGTAATCTTGAGGTACCCGATTTATCTTTACCGTCCCACTTATCTCAAGGAATTGAGATAGATATAAATTGGGGTCCTCTCTTGCTGAGCCTCCGAATTGATTGTTTTGCACCATCAAGATGAGTGCCGGTTTGAGCTCAAAGTTGTGAGCATCCACGGGCTCCATTCCGGCTCCTCCATATGGCCTTGGTATTGGACGAAAGTGATCTTTCAGTACTCTTTGTTGTGCTCTTTTATCATTCGGAGCATTCTCTTGTGGTGCCATAACATGTGGATCAACATCGTTTCCGTCTTGAGGATCAAATGGGACTCCTCCCCCATCATCTACTACCGGGTTATCACCGTTCATCTCTTCTACTACTCTCCTTCTTCTTCTTTCCGCATTTTGGTGTCTACAAATAGCCTCAATTTCCAACTCCAAAGGATGGAGATCTTGCCTATTTCCTCTTACTCTAGTGTTCATGCACCAATCTAAAACAAATACCAACACTTAGAAGAGTAGCAAAATAAACCAACAAAAGCAATAACTCAATATTTTTGTGATTTTCCACAACTAAAAGAAAGCAAGTAAAATCTAGTGCAAAATGTAACCACTTATCACTCCTAGAACTAATAAACGCCCCTCCCCGGTAACGGCGCCATTAACTTGTTCCACTTTTTATCAACACACAAATTCAATTCCCGTAAGCGTACAGTTTTCAAATTATAGTGCGATAAGTAAGAGTATCGATCCACAAGGAGGGGGACTAGCGTAAGAGTAATGCAAAGCGATTTAATCAAGTCTAGAGAATCAATTAAAAAGGGTGTTGCCAATTTTAAGACTAAACTTATCTAACTTCTACCAAGTGTCACCAATAAGAAAATTAGAAAGAAAAGCCACAACAAAAAGCACTAGATTAAAACGAGCAATCGAGGGAACACAAACGAAATCAACTATTAAAGGAATAGTCCTAGGGGTATGCTTCACTTAAATCTCCATCTATGGTAGCAAATTCAAATCTAAAGGGTAATGTGATGATTATGCAAAGTGAATCACTCAACAAGAATTGAAAGATAGTTTATATCCAATCAACCCCAAGGAAAATCAATATTAACAAGTATCTCTACCCTATTAATATGATCAACCCAATAAACACCTTAGATTCCTAAAACTTTCCCACTACTTAATCCCTTTTTCAAGTGATAATCAAATGGGTCATGTATTGGAGGTCAATTGATGGATTTTAATTTCTCAATCTTAAACCCAAGAAATAATAATTAGAGCAATCATCATGGCCAATAACAATAAACTCTTAAAACATGATAAATCCAACACATGAATCATAATCAACAATAAATACCAAATAAACAGGAATTTAAACCATAGATTTCAAAATAAGATCCACAAATCCCTAGAACAAGGTGCTTCTAGCCAACAATCATCATCATCCAAGCTATTACAAAATTAAAGGATAAAAACTAAAATAAAAGAGAAAGAGAAAGAAGCTTAGTCTATTGGGGATGACAATCTATTACAATCCAAGCTCAAATGATCAATCCTTGCTTCAAGGTGGAAGAACTTGAGGAAGAAGAAACCAAACACCTCCAAGTGTGTGCAAATGTGTGTGGGTGAGTTGAATTGGGTGTTCCTCCTCTAAAAAACCGAATTTAGGGGTATATATAGTGGGGTAATAGGTTAAGTTTTAAAATATTGCAAATAGATCCCTGAATTTCTAATTTTTCACAGCTTTTTCCGCAAACAGAACCAACTCGGTCCGAGTTGAATGTCATCCGAGTCGAGTTGGCACTCATCCGAGTCGAGTTGGAGTTCATCCGAGTTGAGTTGAGCAACATAACCTTCGAATCCATGATTCATGCCTCGACTCGGTTCATCATCTTCAACTCGGTCCGAGTTGAGTTCATACCCGAGTCGAGTTGGGCCTCTACCCAGCCGAGTTGAACTTCTTAACCTTCGTCTCCTCAAACCATGCCTCGACTCGGTTTGGCTGGAGACTCGGTCCGATTTGGCTCCTTCAGCTCGACCCGAGTTGTCCCTTCGAGTATGATGTTCCCAACTTCGATCCTTCCTAACTCGAGCTCCTGAACTCCGATTTGAGTGATTCTTTTTGCTACGCAGCCCTCTCTTCAGTGTCTTTTTGATTCTTCACTTGGATCTTATCTTCATTGAGATATGAGCACGGAGTGGGCTCGTTTCTTGGACCATCAACTCACATCGAACTCGATTTTTGGCGGAAGGCTTGTCTTTTGCATAAAATACAATTAAAAGCCTACAAAACAAGCATAATACCTTCCACAACCGTTAAGCTCACAATCATACTAAATAGGGTGATATTGCTCTTAAAAATAGATCAAAAAAATGCAATTAAACCACAATAAAAATCGTGCAAAAATCACTCGAATCATGGATCACTTGCCAATTTTGGGGCGAAATATTGTCATGGATCGAGCAGGGTGGAACGGTCCTATAAAATTTTCGGGCGAATTTCATTATACCCGGGGATACTGGGAGTGGACCGAGGATATTCTAAGTCGGTGCAAGAAAACTCTTAGGAATATAAGGGTCTATGATGCTGTCTTTGCATCACTTTTCACTTACTACTGCAATTCAAAAATTATCAAAGCCTTTTGTGAAGCATGGTGTTCATCTACCAACACTTTGCTTACTAGTTATGGTGAAATGTCCATTTCTTTGTGGGACATATATAATTGGACGGGGCTTCCTTTGACAGGTCTTAACATTTTACTTACTAATTGTGGTAAAATGTCTATTTTTTTTATAAGACATATATAATTGAACTGAACTTCCTTTGACAGGTCTTATTTTATACGAAGTAGTGCCCGATGAATTAGAGCTTTTTGACAAGACCGGGGACGTATGTCTTCCGCAAAGTTGTAAGCATTTGTTTCATGCTTATCACTTGCTTTGTGGAAAAGCATACGAAGCCAAAGTATCCGTCGAGCAATGGGTGGAATTTTGATCGATCAAGAAGTTGAAGTACAAGCCACCGCCGGCCCGTAGCGAGAAAAAGAAGAATTCCCGTCCCAAGACAACTTATAACCCATCCGGCATTTTGGAAAAGCACAAGCAATGGACTTCCGCCAAAATTGCACAATGAAGAGGAGACGTATTTAGCTGCCCACTTAGCTTGTTGGCTGTGCACATTTGCCCTTCCTAATGACAAAGTGAACTTGATCAGGCCGAGTGTCTTTAAAATGGCATGTTTAATGGCCAAGGGTCATGAAGTTAGTCTTTTCGTTCCTGTTTTAGCTAACATTTACAGAGGTTTGAACAGGATTGTGACGCGATCAAACCCATTTGAGGACCGAGCGACATTCCCGGTTCATTTCATTTATGCTTGGCTGGCACAATACTTCAAAACTCATTTTCCCTCTAGTCATGAATTAAGTAGGCCTGCGATGGTGTTCTACTCCGGTAAAAATGGAGCAAGGTATTACGACCCCAAAGAAGCTCGCAAGCGAATTCTCAAAGTGGGAACAAATGTTTCGTGGACTTGTAACGCCAAAAATGAGCGAACTTTGTACGTGGACAATGGAGAAGGACAGTGGGGCACATGGAGTTATTTCGTAGCCCTTCGTTCTAACATTCTTTCTTTGCGACAAGGCGAAAAGTTCGTTGTTGAGCCCTACAGTCCCCATCGATTCAGCCGCCAATTTGGCTTTTATTAAGAGGTTTCGGGAATGTCGAAGATGGGTGATATACGCGAAGATTCTTTGGAGAATGGATTCCTCTACTGGAAGTGGTGCACTTTGCGCGGGACTTTTTCTAAGGCTCATCTTCCATCTGCTGCTCAGAATGTTACTAAGTTTTCTTCATCTGATTATAAAAGATGGTGGAACCAGGTCCATGGAATTTACTTAGAAGTCCATATTGATGATTTGATTAGGTTGAAGCCTAGTAAAGCGCCACGTGAGGAAGTGATGGTCGTTAATAGTCCTGATTTACCTAATGGCCAAGAGGTTTCTTCGGCTTTGGTGGTTCTTTCTGCGGTGCTCGTTGCTGTGCCACCCGCTGAAACGAGCAAGAGGAAAAGTGTTTCCTTATCTTTAATGAAAAGTCGGAGTGAGCAAGAAGACCGTCATTAGAAGAGAGCCAAGCGAGTTGACAACCCTGTCGAACCCGTGAAAGATGCTGACTTATCACTTTCAAAGAAGGTTTTATCTCCTTTCTTGTTATTCATGTGATTTGTTTTCTTTCTTACGTCGTTGACTTACCCCTTTTTTACAGGCAATACTTGAGGTTTTTGGTAGCGAGAACGATAAATCAGAGTCGGAGGACTCAGTTTCCACCGCCACGGGTTCACGTATACCCCCACACCTTCGAAATTATAATAAGGAAGCGGCAATTTCGGTGTTCGTCGCGGAGAAGTTCATCAAAAATCATCAGCGAGAGTATGTATTGTCCTTATGGAAAGATTTCCTTAGCAGAATCTTGAGCACCCCAATTGATTCCTTGTCTTCCATAAAGGTTCAATTGCCTTTTGTAATACAAGAGATGAAGAAGTTTGACAGAATTGATTCTTCTGCCGTAGAAAAGATTTTGGCGGCTTTGTTTGATAAAGCTGACGATTATGATGCGGCGAGATCCAAGTCTATTGATGGAGTAACAAAAGATGTTCTTGCTTTACGGTTAGCCGAAGCAACGGAAATTCTTCGTGCTTGCGAAGCGGATGAAGGAAAAGAGTCCGGAAAGCTCGAAAGTACCCAAGAAAAATTGAAGAAGGTGGAGGATCAATTGGATGAATTGAAGAAAAAGAAGAAGACCATTTCTGAAGCATTGCAACGACATCAAAAATCTCTTCAAGACATCAAAGTTAGGACTCAAGCCGCTAAGGAGAACATCCTTGCTATTGACAATACTCCGGTTTTGGAAGACAATGTGGATGAGATCTTGAAGACGTCAAAGTTAATTTTGGAAGCCGCTTTGGAAGAGTTGAAGGACTTAGACCTTATTGCTTAGTTTCTTTAGGATCTTTTCTTTTATTTTCCTATTTTGTTTGCTTTTCACTTTATGCTACCGACTTTTATGATTCGTCAATAACATTGATTTATCTTTTCTTCATATTACTTTCGCGCTTCATTATTTCATTAAGTATATGAACTTAAACAAAATAATTGAAGCATGTCTACACTTTTTATCCACCCTTCTTGTAAATTACCCCTTTTTTACTTCAATATTCCACTAAGTGTACGAACTTAAATGAAATAATTGAATAATGACTTTTGTACTTCAATAATCTCACTAAGTATATGAACTTAAATGAAATAATTGAATTATGACTTTTGTACTTCAATAATCTCACTAAGTATATGAACTTAAATGAAATAATTGAATTATGACTGCACTTAGAGGATTTCTAAGTTGCCTACGTACCTCTTTGAAGAGGATCAAGCCATAATGTAGTTCAAGGGAAAACATGGTTTGGTTTTTGGGGGGGCCGTACACAATTTTACCTCATGCGGGCCAGGAGGGACTTTTTTGTAACCACTATAGTCAAAGTGGGGTATTTAATATTTAACCACTAAATACCTTTAGTGGATTGGGGCGCCGTACACAGTTTAACCTCATGCGGGCCAGGAAAGACTTTTTTGTAACCACTATAGTCAAAGTGGGGTATTTAATATTTAACCACTAAATACCTTTAGTGGGTTAGGATTCCATACACAGTTTTACCTCATGCGGGCCAGGAGAGGTATTAATATTTAACCACTAAATACCTTTAGTGGATTGGGGTGTCGTACACAGTTTTACCTCATGCGGGCCAGGAGGGATAAACAGTTTAGGCTCATGTATCATGGAGTTTTCTTGATTTACGCGTAGTAGCGTTTCAAGAACTTCCCATTTATGGGACCAATGTTTACACCATCTTCAGATTTCAACTCATATGCACCATTTGTGTAAACTTCCTTCACCACATGTGGACCGTCCCACTTAGACAAGAATTTATTCCCGACTCGGTGAGTAACCACAATGGGTCGCCTTACTGCAAGCACCAAGTCTCCAACTTGGAAAGAACGTGTCTTCACTTTCTTGTTAAAAGTTCTTGAAAGACGAGCTTGATAGCATTCAAGTCATTGTTGTGCTTCCAGTCTCTTCTCATCTAAGGCTTCTAACTCTTCAAGCCACAGTCATGCATTCTCTTCTTCAGTTAGCCCTTCTTGTATAGCTATTCTCAAAGACGGAATTTGCTTTTCCAAGGGAACGACTGCCTCGACACCATATACCAAAGAATAAGGAGTGGCTTGCGTGGGTGTCCTATAAGTGGTTCGGTATGCCCATAGAGCTTCACTCATCTTCTCGTGCCAATCTCGCTTCGACTTGGATACCACTTTCTTCAACAAGCTGCATAAAGTTTTGTTGAAGGCTTCCGCGAGTCCATTAGCAGCTGCATTGTACATGGACGATTTTCTTTGCTTGAAGTGAAACTTCTCACAAAGCTTATCGATATGACTATTGCTGAATGATCTTCCATTATCAGTGATGATGTAGCGAGGCACTCCATATCTATAAATAATGTTGACACGAATGAAATCGGTAACAGTTTCTTTCTTTACCTCCCTCAATGGTATAGCTTTGGCCCACTTAGAAAAGTAATTTGTTGCAGCCAAAATATATTGGTGACCACCAGAAGACTTTGTTAAGGGTCCTACTACATCTAAGCCCCAAGCATCGAATGGCCAAGTAGCGACAGTTGGATGCAACAGTTCAGGAGGCTGATGTATCAAGAATTTGCATGAAACTGGCATGCTTGACATCTCCTAGCATAATCCATGCAATCTTTCACCATTGTCGGCCAATAGTAGCTCATTCTCTTTATTCGGAAATGTAACTTAGGTCCCGATTGATGGGCACCGCAAATCCCAGAGTGAGCGTCCTCCATTGCTTGAGCAGCCTCTTCATCTCCTAGATACCTTAAGAAGATCCTGTCAAATGATCGTCTATATGAATCGAGGGGCATGACATCTGATATCTACCCTTTGTCTCGAATCATTTGGCAACTTGTCATATTTTAAATAATCCACAAATGGTTGACGCCAATCTTATTTTTCGATTTCCCACACCTCAACCACATGACTCTCTTCTCCCTCATTGGTGTTATCCTCGAGAATAGGTGGTACAACCCAACTTTAACATATTGGGATACGAAAATCCTTCTCTGGCAGAGAAATTGCAGAAGCAAGTTTCGCCAAGGCGTCAGCTTGCTTGTTATCTTTTCTCGAAACATGCTCGATCTCCACATCTCCTAGATAACTCATGAGTTGTTGTGCGTACTTATGGTAGGGGAGCAGCTTGGGCTTCTTGACTTCGTATAGTCCAAGCAACTGATTCACAATCAACTTTGAATCTCCATACACCTTGAGGTGTAGCTGCTTTATATCGACTGCAATCTCCAACCCAAGTATGAGTGCTTGGTACTTGGCAACATTGTTAGAGCATTTCTCGATCAAAGTGAAGGAGTAAGACAGAACTTCTCCACTTGACGTCACAAACACCATTCCGGCACCGGCCCCTTCTCTATGAGCGGATCCATCGAAATACATCTTCTAAGGGGGACATATTTCAACAGTCAAAACATCCTCGTCAGGGAGATCATCACATAACTCCCACTCGGCAGGCATTGGGTGATCAGCCAGTAAATCAGCTAAGATTTGCCCTTTTACAGCTTTCTGAGGGACATATATGATCTCGAACTGTTGCAGCTGGAGATACCACCTTGCAAGTCGGTCTGAGAGAACCGATTTTGACATAACATACTTTAGCGGATTGGCTTTTGACACAAGATGTATAGTGTGAGCCTGAAAATAATGTTTCAGCTTCTGAATCACAAATATCAAAGCCAAACACAACTTCTCGATGGGAGAATAATTTAACTCATTTGGGGTCATTCTTCTGCTCAAGTAATATAATGCATTTTCTTTCCCGGCTTCATTTACTTATGCAAGTAAAGCTCCTACAGAACTTTCTTGAGCGGCAATGTAGAGAGTCAATGGCCATCCATGCACTGGAGCAATCAATACAGGTGGCTTCATCAAGTAAGACTTGATGCTTTTAAAGGCATTAGTGCACGATTCATCCCACTTGAACGGTGTTCCTTTCTTCATGAGACGAATAAATGGTGAACATCGTCCGGCTAGATTTGAGATAAACCTTCTGAGATAGGCCAACTTTCCTTGCAGGCTTTTAAGCTCATGAATGTTTCTAGGTTCCGGGATCTTTAAAATCGCATCAATCTTTACTTGCTCGATTTCAATCCCTTGCTAGCGAACCACAAATCCAAGAAATTTTCCTGATTTAACCCCAAAGGCACATTTCAATGGATTCATCTTAAGCTGGATCGTCATAGATGTTCGAAGACTTGTCTTAAATCATGCAGATGGTCTTCTCTTTTCTTCGACTTTACCACCAAGTCATCCAAATAACATTCCACATTCTTGTGGAGCATGTCATCAAAAATCTTTTGCATCGCTCTTTGGTATGTAGCACCGGCGTTCTTTAGACCAAATGGCATTACTTTATAACAGTAAATTCCCTTTGGAGTACGAAACGCAGTCAACTCTTCATCCTCTGGTGACATGCGAATTTGATTATACCCTGATGACCCATCCATGAAGGTTAAAGCTTCATGACCCGTTGTTGCATCGATCATAAGTTCGGTGATGGATAATGGAAAATCATCCTTGGGGCATGCGACATTTAAATCTCTAAAGTCGACACAAACACGAATCTGACCATTCTTCTTCCTTACTGGGACAATACTTGAGATCCATGTAGGGTACTTCACTTCTCGGATAAAACCGACCTGAATAAGCTTGTTCACTTCAGCTTCAATCAGTGGTACTAAATCTGGTCGAAATCGATGTTGAGTCTGTTTGACTGGTCGAGCTCCTTCCTTCACTGAAAGGTGGTGTACCGTGACCTTCGGATCTAAACCGGGCATTTTCTTTGTAAGACCACGCAAACACATCCTTGAACTCTTGCAATAGTTCAACATATGCATTTTTCTCATCACTTGACAATAGGGCGCTTATATAAGTTGGCCGGGGGTCACTAGCATCGCCTAAGTTAATTTCTTTTAGCTCGTTAACGGTTGCCTTAACACCCTCCTCGAGTTCTTGAGGAGCCTCCTCGGCATCTTCCTCCTTGGGATGAATGTCTTCACTAATGGTGATATGGTTTACGATAGCGACTTCTTCATTGTCTTCTCTCGCGTTTGCAAAGCCCACGCATGCCCTCATTCGGCCATCCCTTCCTCTAATCATCACTATCTGTACAGTGCTGACATCAACAATGATCCTATTTCTGATCATTGAGGCTATTCTCCTTTGTAGAATCATGTCTATAACTTGAGGAGTTGCTTGTTGAGGATTGCAAATGTCGACGAAATTAGACGAGGCCACATCTTCTCCATCGTCTTCTTCACATTTCGGGTGGATGATCGTTTTTATTTTCGTGGTCAGGCCATCTCCATATGATGCAATCAAAGTGGTTTGTCGCTTCATGTGAGATGGAACTAAGCTTCGAATCTTTTGGGAATCTGCAGGTTCGAAATTCTCCAACTCCTTATGGTTATTTGCTTTTTGTGGCCCCAATCTTTTAAAGACAGTTCCCGGCATTCGATGGTTATTCCTTCCGCGGGGTCCTAATCTTTTAAATACAGCTCCCAACATTCGGTGGCCATTCTTTTCAGATTGCTCTAACCTTTCAAAGGCAGAGACTCGTTTCACTACCTCTGAATCTTTATCTTCCATCGCCAAGACTTCTCCTTCTGTGAGATAATTTATGCTTGCTCTTTTAATAGCAATGCGGATTGGAGTTTGAAAAGTGTATCCCAAGCCAACCCTGTTGCTCTTGGTGGTATACTCACTTTTCTTGTAACTATATATAGGTTTCTTAGGAGCTGCACGAGGTGACTCATTCGGTACCGAGCTCCTTTGTGGATTGTATCCGGCCTTAACGATAAGGTTAAAGGCTTGAGGACCGTACGACCCCATTCTTACAACTTATGATATGCCCCCATGTTCGATCCTAGCTCCTCGGACAGGACGAGTAAACCCTTCAAGTGGCTATGAAGTCAGCCTTACTACATCGAGTTTTGTTAAAGGAATAGTTAATTCTTCCAGTGCCTCAACGTCTCCACAAGGTTGTTTACCTTTGTCAGTATGAGATGAAGAAGAATCTTTCTCATCATCTTGAACTTGTCCATCTTTGTCCACTTCTTTTGGAGGATCCTTTTGAACTTGAGTTGTCCTTGGGCTGTTGAAGAAGTACTTGGCATCGGCAAAATATGACTCGACCTCAGTGAAGGGCTTATCGTTGCCGAACACCATTTTTATATTATGACCTTCACGATATTTGAAGCATTGATGCAATATTGAAGGTATCACACCATATTCATGCAACCATGGACGCCCTAGCAGCATGTTGTATGATGTTTTTGCATCTATGTCATGGAATAATGTTGCTGTAGTCATCTCATTAATCAGCAGATACAACATTATTGTATCTAGAGCTCTTTGTCCTTCCAAGTTGAAGCCTTGGATCATTAAGGGTATGTTTGGTTAAGGATGGAGCCATCCGGATGTGAATGGCCCATCCCCCATCCCATTCTATTTTGGATTGGCCCCATCCAAATCTCCATCCAAATACCCATTCAACCCTATAATACATCTACACACCTATTTTCACATATCTCAATACAATCACATCAACTCTATTTTTCACATTAAATATATTATATTATATTTATTTCTCTCTCTCTCTCTCTCTCTCTTTCATCATCAATCATTACGTCACTAACTAATAATATAATAAAATATTATATCATCTTCTATCATAATCATTCAATTATTACCTCAACCTACTAACAATATTAAAATAATACAACATTACCTTTGATTTGACATAAAGCTCCATCCACCCCTATTTCTCCATCCCTAACCAAACACAGATTTATTATTCACAGGATTACCCCCATCCCCATTTTCCATCTCCATTCTCCATCCCATCCACCACCATCTCTAGCCAAACATAACCTAAGCGACTACTTGCGAGGTCGTCTGTTGATATCCCCAAGCTTTTCATCATCCTTAAGGGCAGGATGTTCACTCCCGAACCTCCATCGATTAGGATTCGATTCACCTTTTGCTTTAGAGTATAACCAGTGACAAACAACGGTCGATTGTGAAATTATGAACCAAGTAGCAAGTCCTCATCTGTAAAGGCTATAACTACCAAACAATCTTCACTTTTATCACTAGGTTCATGACCAGACTAATTTACTTCGCTATTTTCCTCATCAACCGTATAACATTAGACATTATCGTCTTCAATGGTGAGAAAATTTGCAGTTGCCTCAGTCTTTTCTAACACGATCATCCCTCGCTCGGCCAACCGCATGATTTTCTCTTTAAGTATAAAGCAGTCTTGAATTGGATGCCCCACTGGCCGATGATATTTGTAGTATTTAGGATCGTCAGTTCGCCCGGCTTCTTCTGGCCGCTTCATTTCTGGATGTTCAATGAGATTTGCTTTGATCAGATCATCAAATATGCCTGGAACATCCGAATCGAGGAAATGATATTGCCTTTATTGCATGTCTCTTAGGGTCTTTTTCCTTTGCTCATTGTCTTGCAAGACATTCGCCCCTTTGTCACTTGTGTTATTTTCATTCTTATGAACTTTAACAGCTGTAGCAGTTACTGCCATGGATTCTTTGTTTGATGCTTTAAAGAAAGGCTTGCCCCCCTTCTTGACTTCTTGTTTATCCTTGGACCTACGGAATTCCTGAACAGGCGCCCCTTCGACTCCACTCGAATACATGCTTAGTTCCATATCATGGACTTTAGTAGCCAATTCTTCGAATGACCTTGGCTGAATGGCTTGGAGAATGTACCGGAGGCTCCATTGCATCCCTTGAATGCACATCTCGATTACTGAAGTTTCAGACAATCTATCTTTGCAACTTAGGCTCAGATTTCTCCATCGATTTATATAATCAATTACCGACTCTTCCTTCCACTGACGAGTGTTTGTCAATTCAATCATGCTAACCATTCTTCGCGTACTGTAGAAACGGTTAAGAAACTCTTGCTCCATTTGCTCCCAGCTATCGATTGAATTAGCATTCAGATCGATGTACCAGTCAAATGCATTTCCTTTTAGTGAGTGCACAAACTACTTCACTAAGTGATATCCATAAGTACCAGCATCATTGCAAGTCTCCACGAAATGAGCGACATGTTGCTTTGGGTTACCCTTGCCATCGAATTGTTAGAACTTAGGAGGTTGATAGCCTGTCGGCATCTTCAGGTTGTCAATCCTCTTTGTGTAAGGCTTGGTGTAGGTGAAGGATAACTTTGAGCTTTCCTCAAATTTGTCTATCTCCCTTATCTGATCAATGTGGATTAAACCATCGGAAGAACCATGCTTTGTGATTGGCTCTTCCTCCATTGGCTGCTGTCCACCAGATGTTTCGGCCACATCGTGCTCTTCCACTTGCTTTCCTTTGGCACGACTTACCTCGCCCCTATCAACATTGCTCGTGAGCTTAACAATCTGAGCATCTTGTTCTTGGACGTGCCTGGAAAGTCCTTCAATGGCCTTAGTTAGGCTTGCTAACTGTTCCTCAATAGTTGTAGCATTGGTCGTCATTGCTGCTGCAACGCTAGAAGCTGATGACGAGCTTGAAGTAGAACGGGGAGTGGAACTCGCAGAGTTGTTCTCCTCGTTTGCAATGTCTTGGGACACCTCCTCCTCTGCGGCAACATTGGGAGAAGAAGTGAGTGATTGTGAATCTCTTGACATACTCCTGGTGACGGCATTCACAGTTTCAGAATCCATAACCGAAGGTCCAGCAGCAGTCCTACCGAGCTTAATCTTAAGGGGCGTCATTTCAGTAACTTGAATCTTTCGAAGAGGAGAGATGAGAGGTAGAGATGGTCCCACCGGGCGTGCCAAAATTTGTAAACACAAATTTTCGTATTTAAATAAATAAATAACGAAAACTGGAATTACAAAAATAATTAAATTGAATCAAGCGATTGTTAGGGTACAATCTCTAGAAACTCCTCTTATTCTCTCTTCGTGGTTGACTTTGACTTGACTTCTGGGTTTGTCGGGGTTGAAAACCGTTGTTGACGAACTTCGGAGGAGAAAACGTCGATCGGAGGGGCTTAGCACCTTGATCTCAGATCAAACGTCGTCTTTGACGAAGAACTTGAAGAATTTTACGGGAGAAACGCCAATCGGAGGAGTTTAGCACCTTGATCTCGGATTGGGCGTCGTTCTTGATGAAGAACCCGAAGAACTCCTTGAATCGTCGGACTTGATCTCCAAAGCTCGAAATCCAGTGTGTTTCGATGCTCTCCGTATGCTTCTGTGTGTTCTGAAATGGCTGAAATGAGACCCTATTTATAGATGATGGAAACCCTAGGTTTAACGGGCCTGGCCTGTTGAACCAGGGAATATTCCCGGCATCTACAGGAATATTCCTTTTTTTTCAATTTGATTTGTTGGGCTTTAGAAACCTAACATGATTTATTGAGCTCTCAACTCAATTAATTGGACTTTAAAGGCCCAAATTTATTTAATGGACTTTAGAGGTCCAAATTGATTCATTGGACTTTAAAGGCCCAATTCAATTAATTGGACTTTAAAGGCCCAAATTGATTTATTGGACTTTAGAGGCCCAAATTGATTTATTGGGCTTTAGAGGTCCAACTTGATTTATTAGACTTTAGAGGCCTGGTATGATTTATTGGACTTTAGAGGCCCAATTTAGTTTATTAGGCTTTAGAGGCCCAATTCTATTTAATGAACTTAGAAGCCCAAATTGATTTATTAGGACTCAATACTTGGATTGGACCTAATCAATAATGGATCAATTGCATTATCAATTATTTATTATATTAGAAATTAAATGTATTTAAATTCCTAATAAATAATAAATTTAATTGATATTTAATATGTAATCTCCACGTGTCATTTCTTGATTCGGCAATTAAATTTTGATTGCTTACACATGTATTTAAGATTCAATTTATATGACGTATTAACAAGCCAGACTAATAGGGCGAATTAGACTATGAAAACGAAACGTTTGAATCATATAATATATATCTCGTTATCCTTAAAGTTACAAACTCTATTTGCTACTACGATTATACAAATATAATAATACGCTCACAATATCATTTAAATTTAAAAAATGTCACTCTTATTCCACTCTACATTATTCTCTCTCTTACTTTTTATCATTAAATCACCCAAAATACCCTTACACTTTACTTTCTCTCTCTTAACCTTTATTCTTATAAAAGTCAACAAAATTAATTTTTATTAATTTTCGTGTCCCAAGAACTGTGCATAACTTTTTGGGATGAAGGGAGTATTACTTATATTTAAATGAATTAATATTATTATTTGTAAAAGTATAAAAAAGTATAGTGTTAATATATACATTTTTCTATAGATTCTTTGAAAGAAAAAGATCCTTTCAATTATTTGCACAAAGTACAAACCATATCAAACAGATTATCCATAAAAGCTGAAGGCTCAGACTTAAGTATGAGTATTTTCATAATATATTGCAAAGGAATGTGCGGTTTGACATATTTCGATAATTTTAAAGAAAAAGCATGTATATTATTTCCTAAATGATCATGTGCCTCTTTAAAATCTCAATACATAAATATATTAAGGCCCAGGTTATATGCACATATATTTTTATTTAGAACACCGACATTGTGAAAATCAAAAAGTAAAATAAATATAGAATGACAAAAGTGCTCTTATCAAAAAGTGTAAATATTTTCGGTAATTTTTTTTCGAAAATACATCAAAATTTCGACATTTTTTTCTGAAATTTAAAGTTTGAATTTTTTTTTTTCGGAAAATCTTGTTCTCACATTTTGACCGAAATTTCTCCAAATTTTTTGAAATATTTTTCGAAAAAAGAACACATTTTCGGATAACTTTTTTGAATTTTGAGGTTAGATTTTTTTTTTTTCGAAAAATCTATTGTTCTCATATTTTGGCCGAGATTTCTCCAAATTTTCGGAAATATTTTCCGAAAAAAGAACACATTTTAGGATAATTTTTTCGAATTTTGAGGAAAAATTTTATTCGCAAAAGCGTATTTTTTAGTGAGTTATTGGGGGGTGTACTCAATAAACGGTGTGTGTTTTCATAATGTGGGTGTTCGAAATAAAAATGTGATTGCAGATAACCTGGGCCATATATTAAAAAAAAAAAAAAAAATTAACGTGTCAATGGGTCGACTAAGCATGATGGGACAATTGGGCCCAAGCTCTAATTCCAGCTTTGATCCTGACCAATTAGGCCCAATTTTTTTGGGTTTGATATATTTTTAGCCCAGTATATAAATAATATTACTTGTTGATCTATATAGTATAATGTTAAAAAAGTAATACTTTTATTTATAAAATAATATTATTTAGCATAGTAATACAATTACAAATAGTCTTTTAATACAGTTTTTAAAGCAATATTGTTTAACATAAAATATATTCCCTCCGTCCCGTGATAATTTTCAAAGTAGACTGGACACACATATTAAGAAAAATTATTTTTTGGTTGAAATAGTGTAGAAGAGAGAATATAGTGTAATAAGAGTATTTTGGGTGGTTGAATGAGATAAAGTATATAGGAGAAAGAATAAAATAGAGTAAAATAAGAGTGACATTTTTTAAATTAAAGTGATGTTACGAGAGTGTTAATATTGTGTTGATTTTTCTTATTTGTCTGTAAAGATTATGTTGGGACGTCCAAATAAAGAAAGTGTGAACATTATCATGGGACGGAGGAAGTATATGTTTTATAGATAACGGTAATATAATATTACTCTTTTATGAAATAATATTATATTTTACGTTGAATAATATTATCATTTAGGATTCAATATTCCTCCTCATTACATGTGTTTAATTCCATCATGTGGTGGAATAATTTTCAGAAATTAAAAGATCAATTGGTATGAATCATCTACTTTATTTCTCTAAATTCCCATGTTTTTCTCTCTTTTCAAATGTACATACAAGTTTATATGCAAAATTAGACACATTCACATAGAGGTAGAGATACATACACTACAAGAAATTAGACTTTTCATGACGAATTTTTTTACGACGACACAAAATTCGTCACAATTTGTTACTCTAAGGTGACGAATTTTATTTTTGTCACTGAAAACCTTGAATTTGTGACAAAATAAAATTTTGTCACAATTAAATAAAAAAATCGTCGCTAATTTATAAATTTCATAACGTTGACAAGAAATTTGTCACAATAAACTTTGATGACGATATTCATAATAATTGTGAACGATATTCATCGTCATAAAAATAATATATTTATGACGATTCAATAATTTATTATTCATTATTCAAAATAATTAGTGACACACTTATTTTGTCATGATATTAATTGATGATGATGTCCATTGTAATTTGTGATGATAATATTCGTCGTATAAAAAAATATTATCGTGATGATGCAATATTTTGTCATTAATTATTCGAAATAATTAGTGACACATTTATTTTGTCACAATATTATTTGGTGACAATGTCCTTTATAATTGATGATGATAATATTCGTCGTATAATATAATATTTTCACGACGATGCAATATTTTATCACTAATTATTCAAAATAATTAGTTACGCACGTATTTTGTCACAATATTATTTGGTGACAATAATATTTGTCATATAATTTAATATTTTCGCGACGATGCAATATTTTGTCATTAATTATTAAAAATAATTGATGACACATATATTTTGTCATTAAAGTCTATTTTTTGGTGACAAAATGTGTTGTCATTATACATTATATATAATGACGATAAAACTTTGGTCACTTTAGTGTAATTTCTTTCATGACAAAAAAAATTAAAATATGACAAAATATATATTGTCACTATATATAAACTTTTAGTGATGATTTTTATTTTCGTCATCATTTTCAAATCATTTAGTGATAATAAAAATTTTGTTACTAAATTACATTCATTGGTGACAAATTATGTTGTCATTATATATGTACATATACAACAACAATACAAAATTTGTCACCAAATCACACTCATTGGTGACAAATTATTTCGTTGTTATATTTGCCCATATATAACAACGATAAAAATTTATCATTAAATCACACTTATTTATGACAAATATTGTCGTCATTATACATGTACATATATAACAAAGATCAACATTTCGTTATTAAATAGCAACTCTATGGTGATGAATTTTACAAAAGATGACGAAATAGTTAAACTAATTGTGACAAAAAATAACGTCATTAAAATTTGACCAGTTCAGTAAAATATGGATAATCGTCACAAAAAAGTTAGTTTTTAGTAACAATAATTCAAATCGTCGTGTAAAATTAAACTTTTAGTGACGACACACTATATTAAGTGACGAAATTGTGATGTCTAATGTGGTGATTTATATGTCACTATAGATAAAAAGATATAGTGACGATGACCTTTATCGTCACCAAATGATAACTTTTCATGACAAATTATAATAGTGTCGCATTTACATAATACCACGCACTTACAACGACGATCTTTGCAACAAAATATTTCGTCACCAAATATTTATTGTGACGAAAAATGATATTTTAAAGACGAATTTTTTCGTTGTGATTTCTCAAATTTCTTGTAGTGATACAATGAAGTTGGGGATGTAAATCAGTCAAGCCATTTGCGAATTGTTCGGGGTTCGGCCAAATTCAAACTCGTTTATTTTATTGAGTTGAGCTCGAGTTTATGGGTATTTGGTTCGAAAGCTCGCGAACAAGCTCATACACAAGGCTCGCGAGCCTGCTTGCGAACAAGCTCGCGAACAGGCTTGTTTACAAGGCTCACAAGCCTATTCGTGAACAGGCTCGTTTACAAAGCTCGCGAACAAGCTCGTTTATAAAGCTCGCGAATAGGCTCGTTTATAAAGCTTGCGAACAAACTCGTTTACAAAGCTCGCAAATAGGCTTGCGAATATTCTCGTGAACAGGCTTGCGAATTGGCGCGGCTTATTATGTATATATACATATACATATATATATATATATTTATTAAAAAACTAACTTATCAATTATATTAAAGAATTAAATATAAACTAACTTATATTATATATATATATATATATATATATGTCTAATTAGTTGTTATATTAAAAAAAATCTAGAAAGTCATAAGATCATAGGTCGATTTAGAGGCAAGAGACCCCCCTAAAAACCTTGTTAGGGTAAAATCCTCCTTAAGGAAACCCCTAATCAAAGAAAAGGGAAAACTCATCTAAAAATGTAAACAACACGAAAGTATTCAAGATATCTATTCTTCTTATATTGTATATATATGTAATGTGTATTATATATATATATATATATATATATAATATTATTTTTTGTATTAAATTTAAAAACTGACTTATAATTATATTAAAAGAATTAAATAAAGAAAAGATTTGAACAACCAGGTGGCTTAGCCCACCTAGCCACTAGATTTCTCACTTTAGTGGGAGACCCGGGTTTGATTCCCTTTGGGAATGAATTACCTTTACCGAAAAAAAAAAAAGATTTGAACACAGGACCTTTTATATGAATAATTCAATTATCAAGCAGTAAACTATAATTTTATATACATTTATTTTTCTATAATATTATTTAACTTCTGAAATATTAAATAAAAAACTTCAATTTCAGTTAAAACTGACTATTATGTGTATTAGTGTGTATAGTTAATCTTTTTACCTTACAATACATGTTGATATCATATAATATATATAATAAATTTTTATATACACTATTTGCATTGTTCATTCTTTTTAATAATATTACTTATATTACTAAATAATATTACTTGTTTTATGTGAGATGGCATCCACCACCGGAAGGGTTCGTCAAAATTAACACGGACGGTAGCGAGGTGAATGGTGAGATTCTAGGCGAGGCCATTTTTAGAGACTCAAGGGGTTTTTTAATCAGGGCTTTTGCACGGAGGATGGGGAGAGAATGTGCGTATGAAGCTGAGATTCTTGCAGCTACGGAGGGAGTTTCGTCTGCTTATTTGAAAGGATGGTTTTTAGAATTGGATTCCACATATGTTGTATCTTTCTTTCAGGATGAGAACATAGTTATTCCATGAAAATTTAAGGCAGCATGGGCTTGGATGAAGGACAAGATGGAGGACATGGAATTCAGAGTTGCTCACATTTATAGAGAAGGAAATACCATGGCGGATTCTCTGTCAACTAGGGAGGGATTCGAAAATTATATTTGGTGGGATGAAGCACCCGAATCTGTTCTGCAGCTTGTTTTGAAGGATAGACATGCTGAATATTTTAGACTTGTTTGATCTTTTGTTTTTGGTCCTTTTTAGAGGAGTTTTCCCTTTTCCTCGGTTAGTGGTTTCCCTAAGGAGGTTTTTACACTAGCAAGGTTTTTAGCAGGGGCTCCGACCTCTGGATCGGCTTGTGATCTTATGGCTTTTAGGTTTCTTTTTTATAATACATCTAATTAGACTTGTTTTGTGTGAGAAGTGTCTTACATGTTATATTATGCAATTATTATATATAATATATAGTTAATTAATTATGATCTTCTATATTTGTATCATTGTATGTCAAAGGTGTGTTTGGGGATTCAAGAGGTTCAACTACCTTTAATGATTTTATGAACCTGAGTTAAGGAAGGTTGATCTTTTCTATCTTTCTCTATTTGTAATGTACTACATATATAAGTAAATAAATTGTATAGGATGTTAAGTTGGTAACTTATACTTTTGTTGGTGTCAATGTTATATTTCAGATTCCAATTTGACATGATCAAGACTCAAGAGTTCAAGACAATGGATGTTTTTCATTGATTTGGATACATTTGGAGTTGGATTCAATGACTAGTGTGATATTTTGATATTGGTGTAATATTAACTTATTAATTAGGATAAATTTTTACATTTAAAAAAAAAATTAAGATAAATTTTTATTTTGTAGTCATGGTGTAATACTGACTCATTAACGAGCTTTTTCGGGCTCGAACTATGATTAATTTGTAAACGAGCTTTTTTTCGAGTTGAGCTCCAACTAGGCTCGATTAACTCATTAATAGCCGAGCTTGAACTATGTTTGATTAATTTGTTAACAAGTTTTTTTTTTAGCCGAGATCGAACTAGACTCGATTATTTTGTTAATAAACTTTTGGCGAGCCGAACCTGAACTATTTGCAAGCCAAATAATTTACATTCGAGCCCAAAAAAATTCAAACGAGGCTCGCCGAGCCGAATGGCTCTGCTCGACTCGTTCACATCCCTAAATGAAGTATAGACACAAAAAAAATGTGTCATAATTTTAATAATTATTTATTAAATATATTTAAAAAATTATTAATTAGCCACGAAGAAAAACAAAAAGAAGACCGGGTTTCTTGATTCTAATTGTAAACATATAATTCTTTTAGAAAAAAAAAATTAATTTTATTTTGTCACCAAGAACAAATTTTCATATCCTCAAGGCCTTCTTTTACATTCTTATTTTGAAATTTTGAATCATCTACCTATGACATCCAACCATGCTTATCATAAGATTATCAAATATCACACAACATAATGAAAATGGACAAATAACAAAAGCTTTCATTCTCTCGTTTTCATTTCCTCCGCCGTTGCGCCGCCGTCCGTGGCCTTAGACTCATCCTCCTCCGCTGCCGCCTTGAGGAACGGCACAGCGGTGATTGACTGAGACACCGCCGCACCCTCCTTAACAACACCACCAAACACATCATCCGTTGCCTTATACTTATACCACATTGCCCAAAATAGGTAGTGGAAAAAGTTGAGCACACTCAAGATAGCCAAAAGCCAATAAAACAGATTCAAATTATTCTCATTCAAATCAATCCCATGCAACCACCCTTGTTTACTGGGGACCACCCTCCTGCTCACTGACTCCACCACCTCGACCAGAACACTACTGAAGAAATACCCTAACGAGAGCGAAATCCATGTAAAAGAAGTCGAAAGCGACTTCATCCCTTCGGGCGCTTCCCGATAGAAAAATTCCAACAACCCCACCATAGTAAACATATCAGCAATTCCAAAAATTCCATACTGAAGAGACAGCCAAAAAAGACTAATTGGGTTCAACGGGTCGACCAAAGATCGATGCTTCCTCTTGACTTCCACTAGAGCCGCAACGGCCATGGAGATGGCCGAAAGCACGAGCCCGACGCCTACGCGTTGCAGCTGAGTGATGCCCGATGGATTCTTCGTCAACTTACGAGCAAAGGGTACAAAAAGCCCTTGATAGATTGGGATCAAAATGACCATAAAAAGCAGGGGAATGACAGGGATGGATGCAGGGGGCACTTTGTAGGACCCTAGGCTAGGGTCCATGATATACCCTTGTTCAACTGAGAAGGTTTGAAGCTGTGCTAAGCACGTGTTCATTATCACAGTGCTACCTATTATTGGAAGCATTCTTATTAGGACCTTTACTTCTTCAACTTGTGTCACTGTGCAAACTTTCCATGGGATTGGCTCTGCATTTGGTGGAAGAATTGCTGCCTTGTCTAGAAACCTGGTTCAAGTTATTGATCACATTAATTCATTAGTGAGAAAAATGAAAACCTACAAATTCTCTCCATTTATTTTTTTTTAATTTCAGAGAGCAATAAACAAAATGCTTAGAACCCACTCGTTTATATTTTCTCTCATTATTTTATCTGGAATAAATTTTTTTAAGGACAATAACTTTGAGATGGCAGAATGAAGATCGTAATTCTCCGGTTGTCATAAGGACAATAACTTTTAAAAGTAGTGTATCAACCCAAATTGGGCTAATTGATCCGATTTGGACTGATTGACCCGATTTGACCTGAATTTGGGCCTGATTCGTGTTGTCTCATACTGATTTGGCTTATTCGTGACTTTTACAAGTTATTGTCCTTTTGTCAGTTAAGAGAGTTACAATCCTCATTTTGTCAGCCCAAATAGTTACAGTCCTTATTTTGTCACCCCCTAAATTATGGTCCTTAAAAAAAATTATTCTCTTATTTTATCACGTGTTTATCTTTCTTCAAAATTTATACCAGGAAAATGTAAGTATCCATTTCGGTATAGTACCTAAACTGTTCGGTGTGAGCGATTGTTGTTGTTGTTGGTTCGGAATCTTTCTTGTTAATCTCGTACAAGTCGCTCGGGCCGTCTGGATGTTGCAAGCCACGATTTTTTACGGCGACGACTATAACCTGATGAGTGCAAGGACAAGAAGTTGTAATGTACAAACCAATTATGTTATAACGATGCATGCAATTTTAGTACATTCATTATTTGGTTAAATGTGCATAAAAGTGGAAGTATTTCTCAAATGACTTTATATTTTCTAAAAATGGTCTTATATTAAAAATTTCTATGAACTTGGTTCATTGAAGTTTTATGATGAACTCGCTAATACTGTGTAATATATTAAGTAATATTATGAATAGTGATTTTGAGAAGAATAACACATGATATCAAGTATTTTTAAAACGTAACACATCGCATGCTAAATAGTATCACTTTGCATACTCAATAATATTACTTTGAAGAAGAGGATTCATGTGAACCTGATTTATAGAAGACCTATTATGTCAAATGTTATATCTTTCATTTTAAACTTGTTTTCATCTCATCTTTATTCTAAAATGAATAAATATTATAGATTTTCATATAAATTCAAGATAAAAAATTAGAAAAAAAAAAAGGCTTAAAAAAAAAGTTACCTCGTCCCACAATTACTTTCACATTTATTTTTTTTTCGTTCTAAAATAACTTTCACATTTTTAAATTGAAAAACCCTTCGTAAACTTCAATCCCACAATATACCCAATTTCACACAAAACGTCAATCCTATTGTACCCGCACATGCCCACAATTGAACTCATTTCTTTATTTTTATACATAAAATTTACGAAACTATCCATCATTCTCTACTCATTACTTCACTTTGTTCGAAAGAAACCACGGGACGGGGGAGTATAACCTTTAAAAAAACATAAGAGCACTTCTAAGATACAAAATGATTTGAGGGGTGCATGCATTTATCAATTTTAGAAGTGCAAAATAACAATTTACCTGTGCAATTCTAACAAGTGGGCTCTCCTTGGGTAGTTGAAGGCAATAGAAATCCTTCCCAATTCCAAGAATTACAAAGCCAAGAAAGGAGGCTATAGTGGTGATGAGAAACCCCTTCCACCAATTGTGGTTATTCTTGTTGGTGGCAACACCAACAATGAGAGTAACTCCTACTGCTGCACCACAAACTATGCTTAGCAAAAGCCAGTTGAAATAGCTTGCAAGACTCTTTGCTCCCTTCGGAGTCTTTGCATCAAACTGATCGGCACCAAGCGCGGGCATGGCCCCCCGTACCCCGCCCGCGCCCAGTGCAAGAAAACATAGGGAAGTGTAGAAGTAGACGGCTTTCTCGCCCACTATGCAACTAGACTTCCCTATGCATGGCAACGGCAGCAGACTGTCGTCGTGCGCTTGGATTGTCATCATCGCCAAAGCCTAAGGATTGTACTATAATTAGTTTCATCTGCCGAGTATCAGATCCTTTGTCGGGTTAATCGCAGAAGTGGTCCCGTAAGAATAAGGTCATTGCAGAAGTGGTTCATTTTTTTACCAATAATTGTCATTAGTGTAAAAAAGGCAATGAGAAATTACTGTAAGGACCACGTTTGCGATAAATCTTCCTTTATTGCATAAAGGATTTTTTTTTTGATCGGTAAATGTTAGTTGTTAGTGGTTAGAAGTTAGCTCACCAAATCTCCTTACAATTCCAAACACTCCAAGCCCTCCTTATACCTCCCACTCTAATTCGTTCCCAAAGGGAATCGAACCCAGGTCTCCCACTTAAGTGAGGAGCCCGGTGGCCAAGTGGGCTAAGCCCCCTTGGTTCTTTATTGCATAAAGGATTAATTGAAAGTGATTGTGCTTTTGAAGAAATCATTTAATTTGATTTATGAGTGAAAATAAAATGTGGGCCGTTTTTTAAAAAAAAATTGTGATATCAAAATTTAAAAAATTGTTAAAAAATCAAAGTTTTGACTAGGATTCTGATTTTTTTTTCCTGATGATTCAAGTATCCAGTCTAACGACCGACTAATACATGTCAATCTCACCATCCACTAGCGAGGGCCCCAATTGAAACAAGAGCTAAGCTCTGTACGAACTGACTCATCTCAGAAATTATTCGCACCTTCTGAATTTCGAACCTAAGACATATAAACTAGGAACCTGATTTTAATCTAATAATGCTTCTGGCTTGAGGTGTGTTTTTAAACTCTACAAAACAGCTTTTAAAATCATTTTTTACTAAAAGTTGTGATCGCTAGATTTGAAAAAAAAAATGATTCTGAAAACTGTTTTTTAAACTTGAAAACACAATACCCTTAAAAGTGATTATCTAATCAATTAAAAAAATAACTCAAAATCACTTCATTTTGAGTGCTTTAAACTTGCAATTGAGATTATAAAGATTCAAGATAGGAAAAGGAATGAAAGCAAAATAATTTAATTAATTATTACCAAGACTTCAAGGGCGCCAAAAATGAGACAGGTTTGAAACCTGTTGATGTAAGTGTCGGAAATGAAGGCACCCACAACGGTGAGCAAGAATGTCGATCCCATCAAGTTGGTCAAAGTGTTTGCTGCCGCGGGCAGGTCAAAATACAGCTTATGGGTGAAGTAGAGAACCAAGCTCACCATGTTCGCCACGAACCCCATATTCTCCACGGCCGCCAACGCTACACATCGATATTAATTCACTGACAAACTCTTGTGTGATACTTATTCACCAAGTAAATTGTATTTTTGGTCCCAAGAGAATGAGTGGTTTGCATAATGGTCCTTTTTTTGACGTTTTTGGTCCCGTAGTTTTTTTTGATATTTTTAGTCCCAAAAATATTACAGTTTTGGTCCCAAGAGAATGATAAATTGCAGTTTTGATCCCGAGTGAATGAGATAAAATTGCAGTTTTGGTCCTAAAAAATAATAGTTGCGACTATTTTTGCAAAAAAAAAAAAAGGACAAAAAAAGAACGTGAGACTAACATTGTCGTTGAAAAATTCTGATGGGACCAAAACTACAATTTTTCTCTTATTCACCGTATGAAATTAGAGATGGACTCTTAACTCTTCTTTTCTTTTCTTTTTTTTTTTGTAAGAAATCAAAGTCGGTCAACCATGTACATTATAAACTTGATATCATATTTACGGGGTGTTGGTGATTTTAATTCTACGCTAGTTAATTTTTTCAATTAAATCTCGTAATTTTTTCAATTAAATCTCGTAATTTTTAAAATAATATAATTTTAGTCCTGTATTGACAAAGTTGTAGAATTTTTGTGCCAGAATTTCATGTGGCAGTTGGAATTATGGCTTGATGATGCTTACGTGGCAAAATGGGACCTCAAATTAAAAAATAATCACAAATTAATTAGAACCCTGAAATAAAAAAATTATTAGTATAAGACTGAAATTGCATCATTTTAAAAGTTACGAGACTTAATTGAAAAAAATAATTTGATATGAGACTAAAATCGCTGGCCAACTCGGGATAAATATGAGACCAATTTTAAAATTTACTCGTTATAGTACTTCCCATCATCAATCTTTTCTCGTCTCAATTAGAGTCAATCTCATATGTACATAGATGAACGTGACACCGATTTTGACTGAAACTTAATATTATATTTGACTGAAAATGTGAAAAAAAAAAAAAACATAACACCAATTTTAAGTGAAACGTTTGCGGACCGTAAATGAAAGATGTAGCAATGAAGCCTCCTTTCCCCTTCTTCTCAGATAGCCTCATCATGTACGAACCTGACTCCGTGCTTACTCCCTGCTTAAATTGCATGCCATTAAAAAATTATTTAATCATCAAAATATTATTTAGAGGAAATTTAAGATTATATATAAATTTACACGCTACTCACCATGGCTGGAAGTTGGAGTTGGTAAGTAGAGTTAATTAATTTAATTTGTTATATATATGTGAAAAGGGGAGTGATATACATATATATATAGGCATCATATTAATGGCTTTCTTTGTATACGACGTCAATTTCCATGTGATTGATCGCCTTCTTGTTTTCTTAAATATATTCCCTAAGTCATCTCTCTCACAGATTTCACATTCGGACACCAGCTATCACAAGGCTCGATATTGGATATATATAAGCAGTGCCTATCAAGGAATATATATATATATATATATATATATATATATATATATATATATACAAAAATATTTTTTTAGGACCGTAACTTTTGGGGTTGGCAAAATAACAACCGCAACTTTTCGGGCTGGTAAATTAAGAACAATAAGTTTAAAAAGTGGCGAATTGAGGTCAAATCTTCATAAGACTAATTGACCCGATTTGAGTTGAAATTCGGCCCAATTTGACTTGAACTCGGGCTGAAATTTGGGCCTAGTTTGGGTTGATTCGGGCTGATTTGACCTCAATTTGCTATTTTTAAAAGCTTTGGTCCTTAAATTGCCAACTCTAAAGAGTTACGGTCCTCATTTAGCCACCTCGAAAAGTTACAGTCTTCATTTTGCTAGCCCGAAAAGTTAGAGTCCTTATTTTGACACCCCCATTAAGTTACGGTCCTTAAAAAATAAAATTCTCATATATATACACACATTAGGATAATTGCAAACTATTATATGAACATTGTGTACGGTATTAATATTCGTGAATAAATATCCATTTTAATAATATTTAGATCAAATATGTTGTATTTATTATTCACAATATTAATAAATCATATATCTAAAGATATAAATAATTGTTGACCGTGAACAAATATTCACATGCTACGAACCCTGGGATAATAGGATTCTTTGAATATTTTGTTGCATGCCTCTTCTAAAGGTAGGACTTAGGAGTATTTTATACTCTCTCCCTCCTATTTTTTAATTAGTCAAGCCAAAATAACATAAAATAAAAAATTATTTATTAGTATTAATAAATATAAAAATATAAAATTAAGAATAAATAAATTATTTTAACTTTATTAAAGGGATTGTACTTTAGTTTAAAAAAGTATAGCGGGTTGTAAATATATAAAAATAATATGACTTTATATGAATAGTTCTACGGGTACTACATTCATACAATATATTATATGAGTGTTTGTTCATTTACTAAAAGTGATACTAAATGGACTTAAATTAAACGAGTTTTTATATAAAAATAGTTATAGTTAAATCCCGCATTAGTGCCAAGAGAATCCACAGTAGGATAGCATTGTTATAAAATAAAGAACAAGAAAAACAAGAATTTATTTACCCAGTTCGTCAAGAATGACTACGTCTGGGGGCGAACCACGCCAGGAGATATTTCACTACATTTTTTATTGTACATAACGATACAATAATGCAGATGTATAAATAGAAAGAGAATTGAGATGTAACCCTAAAAGCTCATTAGACATCTTGGCCCATTAAATATATTCCCCAACAAGTAATGTCCATAATTATAATATATTTACAACACTCCCCCTTGGACATTACGTCGTGAGATTCATGTCTCGCAATCCTCGACAGAGTAATTTAGAGGGAGAATATGAGTACAATCATTGATCTTCGGGATCCAATCTTCAGGATTGTTCTTAAGTTGTTACTCCCCCTGAAGAGAACAATCTTCCAAGCCTACGCATCCCAATAGCATGAACATATTTTTTAAAAGTAGATGTAGGAAGTGATTTAGTAAACAAATCTGTCAGATTGTCACTAGAGCGTACCTTTTGTATGATAATTTCACCACTCTTCTGGAGAGTTCATACAGATAAAATAATTTTGGGGAAATGTATTTTGTTAAGTTTCATTTAACATATCAATTACTTATCCATGCAATACAAGCTGCATTGTCCTCATAAGGACAGTAGGGATATATCATTTTTTAGAATGTCACACGAATTACAAATGTATTTTACCAATGACTTTAACCAAGCACATTCTCGTGAGACCTCATATAAAGTAATAATATCTGAATGGTTTGAGGAGGTGGTAACCATAGATTGCTTAACAGACCTCCATAAAATTGCGGTACCACCGCAGAGAAAAACATAACCAGTCTGAGATCTAGCAGTATGGGGATCAGATATATAATCAACATCTGCATAGCCCACCAATGTTTTGTTTTGATTTCTTGTATAAAATAAACCAAGATCATGTGAACCTTGAAGATATTGTAAAATATGTTTAACATCATTCCAATGTCTCCTCGTAGGAGAAGCACTAAACTTTGCAAGCAAATTTATTGGAAATGCAATATCCGGTTTGGTGCAGTTTGCAAGATAAAGTAATGCACCAATTGTGCTTAGGTAAGAAACTTCTGGTCCTAGTATACCTTCTGTATCTTCTTTAGGTCTAAATGAGTTCTTATCCACTTCAAGGGAGCGAACAACCATTGGTGTGTTTAGCGGATGAGATTTATCCATATAGAATCTCTCCAACACCTTCTTCAAGTAGGTTGACTGGTATACAAGAATTCCTTCAGGGAGATGCTCGATCTGCAGGCCGAGACAATACTTGGTTTTACCCAAGGTTGTTATTTCAAATTCAGTAAGGTTGATTTAGTTTCTTCAATCTCCTTACATGTTCCAATTATATTTAGATCATCAACATAAACTGAGATGATACAAAAACCATTTAATAATTTCTTTATAAATACGCAAGGAAATGCTTCATTGTTTATATATTCCTTTTTCAGGAGGAACTCATTGAGTCGATTGTACCAGATACGATCCGACTGTTTTAGGCCATATAATGACCTGTGCAGTTTTATACTATACATACTGTGATTTTCATCATTCCTCTTCTGGGGAATCTTAAGTCCATCAGGGATTTTCATATAAATATTGGCATCCAATGATCCATATAAATATGCGGTTACAACATTCATTAACTGCATTTCTAAATTTAATTTTACTGCCAGGGATATCAAATAACAGAACGTTATTCCATTCATAACAGAAGAATATGTTTGATCAAAATCAATACTGGGTCTTTGTGAAAATCCTTGAGCTACTGATCTCGCTTTGTATCTCACCACCTTGTTATTCTCATTTTATTTTCGTACAAATACTCATTTATATCCAACAGGGATAGTATTTTCGGGTGTACGTACGATAGTACCAAACATTTTTTTTTTGTTTAGCGAGTCTAGATCTGCCTCAATTGGTTCGTTCCATTTTACCAAGTCTGAGCACTTCCGACACTTAGCTATTGACTTGGGTTCTGGATCCAATTCATTATTTGTAATGGAAAGAACAATTATGGCGGCAAATTCGTTGTCGACAACAATAATACTTCTATTATAAGTTTCTCCTGTATTTATAAAATTCACAGTAATTTCTATGTTTACATCAACCAGATCTTCATCATTTCCCAAAATATTTTGGTCTGGTCGTTCCGCAATCCTAGTATTTTAATTTTGTGCACATATATCATTACTAAGATTTTCGTCTTCAGGACGAATCTCTTCAAGAGATTTCAGGGGTGACTGAATATTTTTTTATAGCTTTAGTTTTTCGCGGATTTATTTTCTTTGTGTTAAGAGGTCATTTACGCTTCTGGCGTATGGGGCATCAATATGTATACTTGATTTTATTGGGACCTCTATCCACAAAGGTGCATTTACAGCAGGTATATGCAATTTAATCACTCCTTTATGGTCAGTAAATGCATCTGGTAGATTATTTGCTAAATATTGCAAGTTAATTATCCTTTGAACTTCTAGTTCAGTTTGACTAGTGCGTGGATCTAAATACTTAAGATCTTTTTTATTCCATGAAATTTCTCGACATTCATTTAATTTTGGATTTTTATCTCCCCCTAATGCCGAAAATGATCTTCGTCAAATGTGCACTCAGTGAACCAGGCCGTAAATTGATCACCTGTCAAAGGTTCTAGGTATTTCATAATAGATGGAGATTCAAAACCGATGTATATACCTAGTTTCCTTTGTGGGCCCATTGAGGTACGCTTTGGTGGTGATATGAGAACATATACTCCACAACCAAATATACGTAGGGAAATGTTAGGTTCTTTCCCACACACTAGCTGTAAAGGGAAGTAGTCATTATATGCAGTAGGTCGGATTTGAATTAGAGATGCAACATGTAAAATTGCATGCCCTCAACATGAAATAGGTAAGTTGGAATTTTGCAATAATGGTTTAGCAATTTATCCTTTGCACATGCATCGCAAATAAATTCACTAATGGAAGGGATTCAGTTATTTGGCATACTATGACCAATGAAATTAGATAAAATCCGACATATCATATTTTATCTTGGATGACCTAACCACTCATGCCTTAATTTGAAAAATTTTGGATCATTAAATTTTAAGCTCATGGCAATATGGAGATTAGAAAGTCGAATGTATGTGTAATACAATCTGAATGAGAAAAGAGAAAATTTTTCAACAACATATTTTTGACATCCTAGTGATTGTGTCATCAAAAGATATGCACTATTGTTCTCAGTGTCAGTTTCAATATGATAATCATTTGATCTGATGTTTTTAAAACTGAGAAGGGTACGTTTAGATTGTGGATATAACAATGCATTATTAATGATTAATTCATTACCTATAGAGAGAATCACTAAAGCTCTACCAGAGCCTATTATTAAGATATTTTCATTAGCAATTGTTGTGATACTCCCCCTTTTTTTCCACAAAATTTTGAAAAATTTTTCTATCTTTCAGGATAGTATGTGTGGTAGTACTATCTACCAAACATAAAATATTATATTTCTCCATAAACCAAGATAATTGATGAGTCACAATCAAAAATAACTTTTTAACAAGCTTTGGGAATTTAAATAATATGATAAATATTTAAAAGAATCAAGTGTTTTGATCACTCGTCATCTCTAAAATCTTTGAGTTCAACACTCAATAGGTCAAAGTCTGCTTCAGGCAAATTAGCATGATGAGATTTTTTACTTTCCAGAAGCATAGTATCTTAAATCAACTACATGTATAATCAATAAGATATAAAATATTCTAATATTTGAAGATGTGGTTTGTTAAATGTTTCTAAAACCATAAGCTCTCCAAAATAATAAATATAGAATATTCTAAAGTAATTTTTAGAAAAATTTAAGAAATGTAGATAATTATTGACTGTTATATTATACCCGTTGGATAAAAAATATATCAATCACTCATTTGTGAAGTGAGTTAGACATCAAGAGCAAACTCAGTAAATTCTCTCTTAGTAATATAGACATTTTTCCACTATAATTATTAGGAATTAAATATTATGTCTATTAAAGAGGCAACAAAAATATTCCATTGTTTTCAAATATATCGTAAACCGTTTTTGTATCATCATAATCAGTAGAGATCTATCAATCAATCAATTATAATAATCATAAAATTCAGCAAGCAAATCAAACACTTTTCTCTTTCCCTCTCTCTCAATTGCTTAAATTTATCAATATAGAGATTTCACATTCATACACTATCAAGGGATCACAGTGGATTTCACATTCGTACATATTTCACTAAGTGAAAGTTGCTAGGCGTCACATATACTATCTATAAAACTATATACATATTTCAATTATTGATGGAAGGATAATTAAAGAAAAAATAAATAACTCAGTACCTCAATTAAAGAAGGAGGCCCATGATGCTGAGAGCCTGAAGGAATTTGTTTGAGAGCCGAAATTTGTAAGGGATTATTTGAGAGCCAGAAGGAATTCCTAATTGATAGAACACTCGTGTTGATAACGTGTTATAAAAAAAAAGAACGAGAAAGAACAAGAATTTGTTTGGGGGCGAACCAAGCCAGGAAATATTTCACTATATTTCTTGTTGTACAAATGCACATGTATAAATAGAAAGAGAATTGAAATATAACCTAAAAGCCCATTAGACATCTTGGTCCATTAAATATCTTTCCCAACAAGTAATTATAATATATTTACAATAAGCATCAGCATATATAAAAAAATTGGTATTGTGGAAACTAATTTGCAATAAAATTAATTTACAATAAATACCTTTTAATAAAACAAGTAATACTATTTAATAAAATAATTAATCTTAAATTAATTTTTTTATAAAACTAATACCCTTCGAATAAATTACATAATAAACCTTATTCACGCAAGACTCTGTCAATATACAATATGCATTGTTACGCATCGGCTCGACTTTCTCAAACATCTCACAACTTATCTATTTAAATAAAACTACATTTTATTTTATTTAAACCCTAAAACAAACTAGAAAATGCCTTGAGAATCACAATAAAACTACATTGAGAAGTCATCTCAGTTGAAAATATCACAAAAGAAGATCAAATCCTGTCTTTTTTCTTGCCAACAAATATTCAACACATTTTCAATCCCACTAATCAAAACTTATTCAAGAATGGTTTTCAATATAACAACACAGCCCACCCAATTTTAGGGCTTGAGCCTAGTATTTGGAGGCCTGAAGAAAAAAAAAATGGGCCTAAAGCCCTATTCGCCGGGCTTTTCCATAAGCCCACCACAATTTTTTTTTTTACACTGTACCATGTACATACGTAACACAAGTATGTTTAAATGTTAATATAAATTAATAATATCAATCAGAATTAAGTATACTAATTAATAAGGAAAGTTAAAAAAAAAATTAATAAATATCATCCGAATTAATTATGTTAATAATAAGAAAATTAAAAAAAAAAAACAAAAGGAAACTAAAGCCCGATGTCTTTGAATTATTATTTATTCTCTTTGAATTGTTGAATTGATTTAATTTGTTATGAAATGTTGAATTTATTATGGACTAATTAATTTATTATCAACTTATTTTAATTTGTTTAATTCTTGTTTTTACTTTGTTATGAATAATTGTACTTATTATGGATTGTTAAATTGTTTGCTTAAACTTATTATGAATTGTTGAACTTATTGTAGATTATTAAAATTATTATTTGAAGTTATTATAAATTATTTTAGTATTTTAACTTATAATATTAAAAAAGAATTTTAAAAAAATCGGGCCTAATCCAGCCCATCCGCCACACATGAATGGCACCAATGGACCACACCGGCCGTCCCGGCCCAACCCATTGCCACCTCTAAACACAACTAACTCCAAAAATTGAGCCACATGAATTGCAAGGTTTTGTTGCTTGTCTTACACTACATATCTAGTTTTCAAATAGTTTAATGTACTTCCTCTATTACAGTTTAGATTGTTCAAACTTTAAAAATGGACGTTACAATTTTATTTTTTGAAATTATTACTATTAGATACCATCTTACACATTTTATTGCTACTAGATACAACAATAAAGTCAAAATACAATCCAATACAAGTCAACAATACCTATACCCATTTTACCCTCAAGGCACGTATTTTGAGGCTGGAACGCAGGTAATAGGCTTCATTTCTCATTTTTATCTCTCTCTCTCTGACAAATTCTCTTTTCTCTCTCTGACCCTCTCTCTCACTACACTCTTTCACCACCGATCTGAGAAGGAAACCACAGATCTGAGAAGACGAAGCACCGACGAGGACGGTGACGACGGTGACGCACGCAGACGACGGCGATGCACCGACGACGCACAGAACTGTGAGCCGCTCCTCTACGCTGCAAGTCGCCGCCGCGAACAACCAGCAGCAGCCGCAACCGCCGCGACCAGCTCACGCCGCCGTCGCCCAGGTCACCGTCCTCCACCGCCCACACTCGCGAGCCATCCCCGCGACGCCCATCCTTTTGCCCGTTGCGTCGCGCTGCCGTTGCGAAACCACCACCGCCGCCAAAATTCCAACACACCATCAACCACAAAAAATTGATGCCTGCATCGATGTATAGGTTACACGATTGAAGTCCCTGGACTTCAAAATCATAGATTCTTAGATCTGATTGCATTCGAGTTCATATATAAGCGTGTCTGTTTTTGTGCTTCAATCTCCTTTCAGTATAGAAAATTTTGGTCGGAATTTTGAGATCGGTGATTTCACTGCACATTTATAAATATAATTGCACATTTATAAATATAATTGCACATTTGTAACTATATTTGCACATGTGCAGATTTTTTTCTTTACATGTGCAATTTTTTCTGCACATGTGCCGAATTTTTTTATCTTAGATACCTTGCATATATATGTTTTATGTACAGAAATATGTATAAAAATTTGTTGAAGTAATAGATACAAAAATTTGCATAATATTATCGGTAAATTGGGAAAGAGAAAAATGTTGGAGAGAGAAAAATTGACAGCAAATTGAATATCATCATAAATTGGAAAGAGAAAAATTAAAAATTGGAAAGATAAAAATTTGCAGTAATTGGAAAGAGAAAAATTAAAAATTGGAAAGATAAAAATTTGCAGTAAATTGGAAAGATTGGCAGCAAGTCACATCAGCAGCAAAATTGGTTCGTACGATGTGTAATAGGGAAGCAGACAAAGGAGATTAGATGTAAGGGTAGTTTTGAAAACTCATCACAAAATATTGTATCTCAGAGCAATTAACTAAAAAGTTGTATCTAAGAGTAATGGGTATCTTAGAATTGTACCTAATAGTTACCCACTCTTATTTTTTATACCCAAAACAACAAAAAATCAATTCCACCCAACCAGGTGGTTTAGCCCACCTGGACACTGAATTCCTCACTTTAGTGAGTGACCCAACTAACAAAAAATTAACATTTACCAATCAAAAAAAAAAAAAATAATTCCAGTCTCTCAAACTAAAACAAACATCTCTTACCTCATGTCACTCAATTACTCTCTCCAATAAAGTTGAAAAGACATTTTTACCTTTCACTTAACACCTTTTAATACTAATAAATATTTTTATTAAAAATGTGTCATCTAATTTTGAACACTCTAAATTGTAACAGAGGGAGTAGTATTTGCAAACTCAAGTAACAGGAGAAGAACCTTTTTACCTTTCACTTAACACCTTTTAACAGAGGGAGTAGTATTTGCAAACTCAAGTAACAGGAGAAGAACCTTTTTACCTTTCACTTAACCTTTTTACCTTTTTACCTTTCACTTAACACCTTTTAATACTAATAAATATTTTTATTAAAAATGTGTCATCTGATTTTGAACACTCTAAATTGTAACAGAGGGAGTAGTATTTGCAAACTCAAGTAACAGGAGAAGAACCCTGTCAAAAAAAAAAAAAAAAAAGTAACAGGAGAAGAACCATCTACTTTTATTAAAAATGTGTCATCTGATTTTGAACTCTAAATTGTAATAGAGGGATAGTATTTGCAAACTCAAGTAACAGGAGAAGAACCATCTACATTCAAAAGTTCTCTTCACAGCTTTTGAAAATAATCGAGTGTAATTCTACCACGTTCGAGCTAAAATTTGTCATTCCAAAGAGTGTTATTAGCACATCAAACATTAGTGCATCATGCCAAACACCAATACAACATTTTTTTTGATAAGAGTAAAGTTTTATGAAGGCAGATAGGACAGTACTAAGATATGAGTCATGATGAACTCATTTCACACTGAAGAATGCAATTCCAATCTCTTAACTACATGCCTACATCTGAAACAAGAAAAACCCTAAACTCTCTATGATTAGAAACCCACCAAGCAAAATCCTACACTTCCACTTCCTCAAAAAAAGATTATATTTTTCCCAAACCAAATAGACCAGCTTTAGAATTCACGAAACAGCAGTCGAATCCTTCGCACGGGCATCCCGTACATCTCCGTGAACAAGAAATGAGGATATCGTGATTCCTACTTACCGAGGTGTCAAATGACAGAGTCACACTTGCACGCACCAGTTGCAATTGTGACCCAATTTTAACTTTTTTTAACCCATTTGCTAAACAGGACGGACAGATTAATTAGTTGGCCAACCTAATTAATTAGGTTAGGCGAATACTTGTGTGCACCAGTTACATCCGTGCAGTTGCATCCTATAGAACCGGGTCATATATATCTACTTGTTAAAATAAAATTGGGCTTATTTATTTACTTTTTTGTTGTTTCTTCTTCTCCTGCTCAACGTCATCTCTTTCTCTGGGGTTTCTCGTTCGTTTCTTCTCCGATTTCAGGTATTTTCTCTTCATTTTCTTCGGTTTCAGTTTATTTTCTTATTCGCCTTGTTTTTTCCCCTCGGAGATGGAACTTCCGCACTGCTCTAACTGCAAAAGTGATGAAAGCAGAACAACAACGAGCGAAAAATACATTAACAGACAGGAATAAACAAGGCAAATAAGAAAATAAACTGAAATTGGAGAAAAAGGAAGAGAAAATACCTGAAATGGAGAAGAAATGAACGAAAAAACCCCAGAGAAAGAGAGGAATGTGAACAGGGGAAAAACAAACGACACAAAAGTGAAGAAATAAGCCCAAAAAACTTAAAATAAACAGATATATATGACCTCATGATTCTAAGATACAATAAATTGATATAATGTCAAAAACTTGTGTGAGACTCGTTTTCAATAAGTTAGCTAACACACCCTTTCGATGAGACGATTCATAAACTAGCACAAATGAACACTCAACTCTTCCAAAAGTAAAATAAACAGATATATATATATATATATATATATATATATATATATGACCTGATTCTCAAATTATGCTCTATTTCACGGTGAGACCGTCTCACACAAAACCTACTCATATATAACACTCCTCCGTCTATTTTTAGATTACTCAAAATCCCAATATTGATGTCTTCTTTTTGTTTTCTCATATCCAAAAAGACAATGTTTTAAAGAAGTCAGTACAGCATCAATATCCATTTTTTTAATATGCAGAAATACATAGCATAGCAATTAGCATAAAACTCATGGCAGCAAATTGACCTGGACAAAATCAAGGATGCAAGCATAAACTGATGACATTAATTTGAGCACTTAAATTTCATAAAAACACTGCAGAAAAGAAAACCCAATTGACAAAAGTAGGATTGTATCACTATCAAAGATTCTTAATTATCCAATAAGCAGCTCAAAGATAAATAAGTGAATCACCCATCGTCTACCTCGGACTCATCCTCCGGCCGTTGATTGACCACCAAATGGCTCGCCCTCTCAATAGCTTCGCTGGCCTTTTGTCTCGCCAGAAGAGCTGCTTTCACTTTCCGCTCGGCATCGGCTTTAGCAATGACCGACGCCCTGTGCATAAACAGCGCGGCGATTTTGGCAGCACACAGCAATTTCTTGGCGAAATCGTTGGCAAATTCAATCGTATCAGAAGTGGAATCGGAGCAGTGGGGGCAGAGGTAGCGGAAGGTGGAGGATGAGCGGGTGGGGGGGAGGCAAGTGAGATGGGTCATGGCGGGGCAGCGGTGGCACATTATGCGGTTGTCGTGGGGGGAATCGTCGTAGACGGCGAAGCAGATGGGGCAGAAGCTGGCGGGGTGGCGGCGGAGGACGCAGGGTGTGCAGAGGAAGGCGAAGTCGCCGCCATGAGGGGTGGTGTGAACGAATATGGGGTCGATGGACCTGCAAACTTGGCAGTGGCGGGCTTCCATGGGAGGGGGTTTGGAGATGATTATCAGGGCAAATTGAATTCAGTTTGACTGTCAGGGGGAAGGTGGTGTGTTACATAGAGGGTAAATTGGGAAATTTGTCTGCGACATTTTTCTTTAAATTTTGTCCCTCCAATCTAATAAAATCTTTCTATGACATTCATACCCTATTAATATACACAGTGCAGTATTAAATTTTGAGTGATAGTTAAATATATGACACAATAGATTTTTTATGTATAATATATTTTACTAAATCATATAAATAAAATATTTGTTAATATATATTACAACATAGGTTAACATGAGTCATAATATTTTCAAGTGTTTGTATTGAGATTTAATTCATGTGATAAGTTAAAATTTTACAACTATGCCACCATTTACTTTTTTTTTTAAAAAAAATAAAAGAGATATTTTTGTCAATTAACTTGGTAATAAGTGGATGATAATTTTAATACTTACAAGGGGATGGATTCATTTTCACTTAAAAATGAGAAAACATATGTTAGGCTTTCATATTTTTGCGGGTTATAGGTAATACAAATAAATAATAACAAACACTTGAATTTTAGGGAAAACAAACTATATTGCTAGTAATCACTCAAAACAAACATGCTCGTACCCCTTCAGTTGAAAAGGAGGAAAAAAGACCTCATCTCTCGTGGACTCCGTTTAAATTTTAACCAACATTGATATATGTGACAAAAGAGTTATTTTTTTTTTGATCGGGCAAATAGTGACTCGAACACATGACCTTTGGGCCATAGGTAGTGGAGCTCTAACCACTTGAGCTGTACCACTTCGTCATGTGACAGAAGAGTTATTAAATACTAGAAAAACAACTAAATAAGGAGATAGGAATAAATCATACCGAAAATAATGAAATCAAAGATCATATCTAAACTAAGGAAATATTAAATATTATTTTTCATTGATTTTGAAGCAACGAACCTGGTCATACTCGACCAAAAAAGCTATCGCAATCTCATCTCCATCAATAACGCCTTGGACAATGCAATACGATACCTAAAACTTGGGCAACATATTGTACATAAGACTTAAGCAACAAACACAAGGGAGAGACTCACGTAAGACTGCCCTTAGAGGTAGTACATAGGACTTGATCAACAGACATATGTAAGGGAGGGACTCACGTAAGACTAGACATGAAAGTTGTGGATAAGCCTAAAACAACATGTTGTGAAAAGAAACTTGCATTAGACTGAGCTTGGAAGGAGTACATAAGACTAAGACTAAGACGCAGTTAAAGTGGCCAAATCAACGGGGTTATTTGTTTGAAAGGAAATTGTAGAGACATCGGGTCAACCAAGTTCTCACTTGTTATAGGAAGATCATGAGGTTAGAGTCAGAAATGTGTTAAAGAAACTGATAAAAGGGAAAGTAATATGATTTATGATCGTTATTATTAGGGATGGGAAGAAAATTTCAAGTTTTGGGTACTTGATTTGACTCGACCAGATAACATCTGTTGGTCCCAGTCGATCAAGTTTACACAAAGCGAAAATCTCGAAAGGGGGGGATTGAATAGATTTCCAAAACTACTCAATTTTTCCTTTCAACAATTTAGAAATAATCTAGATTAATATCAGATTATGCAAATATTAGATTGTACAACAGAAGTGTTTTTATACTTGATTCGATTGATAATTCGTTAAACAAGTGTTTGATTATTCAAGATTAAATAATAACAAGTAAGTAAAACGATAAAATACAAAAAGTAGGAACACAACGATTTATAGTGGTTCGGATTATGAAAATCCTACGTCCACTCTCCTTTCACAATCTTGTGAAAGGGACTCCACTGCTTACTCACTTCCTTACTGCCTTACTTACAGATTACAATGATGATATTCAGCCTTTACAATCAACTCTTCCTACCTTCTGGAATTTAATGGCTTGAAGATATATAAGAAAGTGTTATATAAACACTATAAAACTAACGTTTTTGTGCTTAAGAGTATGCTTTTGGATGTGCGTTTGAATGTGATACATGATTCGTGTAAATTGTGAATTGCAAAAGTTAAAACTAATTCTAGTATAGGATCTATTTATAAAAAAATGATTCTGGTAGTTGCAACTGCCTTGTTGACTCTTTAGAGTTTGTTGAAACTGACTTACTGAATCTTGTAACCGGTTCTTGGTTAGTTATAACTATTCTTGTTTTTGTTATAACTTCCTGATTTCTTTAACTTCTAGCCGTCTGCTCCTCTTGACTTCAGATACTCTTCACCTCGTCTGATCATCTCATGTCTTCGCATGTTTTGATCTTTCAAGTATGTAGTCGTCTGCTTCTCTTATCTTCATCTTGCTTGTCTTTGTCTGTCTTTCTATCTTACTTTCATCTTATCTAAGTTAGGTGACATACTAACTAAAGAAATTAGGATACATCAATTCTGTAAAGTAAAGAAAGAAGTAAGGTCACGACGAGAGTTCTTGATTTCCACAGTGAACTTACTGAACTTTGCTTAATGAGAAGGTGAATCTCCTAGGATCATCGACGTCCCTGGTGTTTGGCACACCACTAGACCAATCAATAAAAATTAGCCAAGGCCAATGTATTCCATAATGAACAGTAAGAAATAGCATTCTTATTGAGACTAGAACTCATAGGGAAAAAATTCGATTTATGGATTGAATCAAACATGCAGTATTTACAGACAAAAGTATTCGGTTATTGGGAAAAAATCAATATACTTCTAATGTCGAATCACTTTTCTTTCCAAGTTCCCGGTCAAGGCTAAGAAGGAGTTTTTGCCGAAAAGAAACTGGAAGAGCGTATGATCCCTAACCCAAGATTTGTGACGTAACCCCAGGATTGGTGAGGAGATGCCGTAACCGAATCAATGTCGTAAGCAACTATAACCCTCCCCCCGTAGCTGATCGGAAAACCATGAGATTAAGGAGGCCCTGCCACGATGGATGGAATGGTAAGCGATGATAACCAGGAGAAAGAGGAAAATGTGGAATTGACTTTGATCGATGAAAAGCAATTAGGTTCGAGATACTTAGTCTATTACAAGATTTTATCAACTACTTCAGCTGACTATACAGTAATTCAGTTGTTCATTTTATTTTATATACTCATCTTAACTTCATTAAAACTAACATTTTTCTCCTAACAATTTCCTCCTTTTTGATGATGTTAAAACTTACTCAAGAAAAGAAATGAGTTAGTAAAATAAGAATATGAAGAAAATAAAAAAAATACAGTTAAAACACTTAGTCAGATAGACAAATAAGCTTAGTTCATCAGACAATTAAGTTAGTCAAGTTTTGCAGATGAATTAGTGTTAATAGATTTAAATCAATTAAAGCTTCTTAGATTAATCAGTTTTAAGATTAAGTCTAGTTATAGATTAAGTCAAACAAGTTAGCTAATTCCCAGACAATCTCATATGATAGAATCAAGATATATTCACATTCATTTTTCCACAGGATTACACATTCATCAGATTACAAAAATTTCAGATAAGGATCAGGTATAAGATAAGGATCTAGTCATACCACCGTTCTTCTTCTGGAATACTCATCCAGTCGAAGACTCTTTTCTTTAAGCTCACTGTCACCCCTCCTTCACCCAAGTCGGCTACAGTTTCTACTTGGATCAACAACTATTTGATCTTCTCTCAGTCCAGATGATCATCTTGAGTTAGGGGAGGAGACATCTGTGCATAAGATGGTGCAACTATATCTAAATTGAACTCTTCATCAGCATAGTCGATCAGGTATTGGTAGAAGTCAGGATCCTTTGCCTCCAACCACTCATGAAATACAATATTCTCATCTGTACCCCAGGTGACCTTTTATAGACATGGAAAAGGAAGACCCATTCTGCCTCAAACGATCTCCACTTTTCTTGTTAATTCATCGGAAGGATCTCCTTGGGCACTCTTCAGTCCGGTGGAAGGGGCGAAAGGTGACTTCTCCTCGATCATTTCTTGTCATCTAAACCCATTTTCTCATCTTTCAGTCATAGGACTTGCCAGCTGCTTTCTCCTGCTCTCTTATTTTCTTAGCATCCCTTCGCTTGTTTCTCGTCACTTCTTCCCTCTTCCGCTTTCTGATCTTTTCTTCTTCTTCTTCTACCTCAACTAGGGTCTTTTGAGGCTGGCTTGATTTAGCTTTCCCAACTGATTTTCTTGAAGAAGAGGGTTGAAGGGTCTGAATAGGAGCAGGATCTTGCACAGGCAGTTCTTGAACAGATCCACACTCAATGGGCTCAACTGCCCTCTCGACTTCTATTGATTCTGATCCTCGTCTTAGTTTTCTCAAGACACGCTGAGACTTGTCCTCAGCTGCTTTCTTTCTCACATCCTCTGCTTGTAACAGCTCTTCAGCTAGCTCATCAATCTTAAGATTCAGGGTCAGGATCTTGTCATCTTGGGAGTCAATTCTTTTCTTGAGCTCACTATCTTCCCCCTTTTAAGCATCAGCAAAACGAGTGTTGTAAATGGTGGCAACTTGCTTGATTTGATCGATGACCTCATGTCTGACAAGACCGGTCTTCTGATCTAGCATATCGAACATCTTTTTCTGAGCTGCTTCAATTCCTCTTAGCTCATAGCTCAGCTTATTTGAGAGGGATGCTTTTTCCATAGCTAAGGTCATGTTTAAGATTTGTTGAAATGAAGCTTCCTTAGCAGCCCAAGCTTCCTTTGTTTGCTCATTGACTGAGTCTTTGATCTCCAGATGAGCTGCATTGACATAGTCTTTCACCCATTGCTCTTGTTTGGACTCTTCTTCAGCAATCTTCAGATTAACTGTAGCCATTTGTTCTTGATGTCTTAGCCCGGAGAAGTAGAGATCAATCTTTGTCTTCTCTAACACAACAGCCTCTACATTCTCCTTTATGGATGAGGTGACAAACACTGGTAGCATCTGAAATGCAAATAGACATGCATTTTTCAAGCTTGCTACCTCGGCTTTTAGGGCTTTGACCTCGGATGCAGATGCAGACGTGGAGGTTTGAGCAACGTCTACTTCGGATGGAGAAGATAATGTTAAGTATATCTCCTCCACTTCTTTATGCTGGCTCATCTCCGCTGGGGAATCTGCCCAATGAGGCTGTTGAACTGGCACGTCTGATTCCACTGTAGCTGGAGTTTGCTCCTCCACTTGCTCTGTTTGGGCTTCCCCTGCTGTATCCATCTCAGCAGTTTCATCAGCCGCCTCCACCATTTCTTCTTTCTCATCTTCCTTCTCTTCAACCTCAGCTCCCTTCTCTACCTCCTTTCCACCCTCAGCTTCTTCTAGCTGCTCCTCAGTCGGTTCCTTGGCAGGGGATCCCAGATATACTCTTCTTAGAAGATAATCAACAAAGTTATCTTCAGTGAGTATCTCTTCAAAAGATTTTAGTCCAGCTTTTCTTAGGACTGTCTTCTCCCAGATGGAGAGATTGTTTTCCCCTGCCTCCTCGATAAGGATGGCTGTCTCTTTGAAGAATCATGTCCTTAGTTTCCTTAGTAGCCAAATATCCACCATTTCTTTAAGCAACTCCGGCTCTTCAGCTAAGTCAGACTCTTTCTTGAGGATATACCTCCTTTCAAGGACCCATAGAGAATGTTTAGTTGGACCTATTATTCCAGATGGGTTTGGAAGGTTTAGGTAAAGAGCAGGTTCGGTTGTGGTTGGGGTTGAAAGGAAGGAGAATGGATCAGCTGGTGTTTGGGTGGGTGGGGGTGTTGGACTTTCTGGAGTGGGTCATTTTAGAGGCTCGGAAGCAGCGACCACGTCTGCTTCTTCATTGCCAGGTTGGATGTGGTTGGTTCTTTGTCTGATACTTCCTCAGACGAGGAAGATGAAGATGATGATACAACTTTCTCTGATTCTTCCCTTGAAGAAACCTCAACCCTTTCCTCTGCTAGGGCCTCCTCTTGCCCTGAGGTTCCTGCAACCTCGGCTGAGACACTTCCCCCTTGGGAAGCTGCCTTTTCCACCTCTACCTCTTCCTCCCTGCCTTCCTCATCTGATTCCTCCTCTGATGAAGATTCATCCACCAGAAGAGTCTCAGCTTTCTTGGACTTGGACTTTGAGGGCTTCTTCTTTGGTGCAGCTGGGGCAGCTGGAGCAACCTCATCTCCTTCAGAGTTAGAAGGGCAAAAAATCTTCTCGTCTTTTGTTAACAAACCCTTCTGCTTTGTATATTTCTTTACTCCAACCTCCCAGTTCAGGTTGTCTGTCCCAATCTTTGCCTCTAGGATCAGAGTGATCCTATTCATCATGCTTGCAATAGACATTAAAGACCATTTGAACTTGTTTTCAGAAATTTGTTCCATCTGAAATATCTTAAATTCCTCCACCAGCCTTGTGAAAAGCAGTCTAGCCCAGTTCACTTGGACTCCATCAATTATTGCCCTTAAAGAACAAATTCTGGGCCTTGTCAATCCGTCGTGACTCTGCTGTTCACCCAGAATGCATTTCGTAAGAATAAGCATAAGGAGTTTATATTTTCTTCTTAGCATTGGCCTCTTCAGATTTGTCGTTGTGCTTTGATGAGAAACCATGGCCATCAGTTTAAAGCTCTCCAAGTATTCCTCACCTTTATAGCGAAATGGATCTACACTCTCAGTGCTTAATCCAAAAATTTGTCCCAACTCCTTAACTGAAACCATAACATCAACCCTTCTTCCATCAGTTCTTACCTTCGATTCGATGGAGTTTTTCTTAAAGGTAGCTCTGGTCAGAAATTCCACTGCTAGGTCATCCAGAATTTTCCCTTTATCAGATTTCATCGTGTAGAAATGCTTTAACCCTCTGGATTCTAGAAGTTGAAGAATCTCCATGGATTCTGGATCGGATGTAGTTTCCCAGTCAACATACATCTCCGATTTAGTCTTCTTTCTGATGTTTTCTAGATCATATACGAACTTAATTTTGGATTGATCTGCCATTGAAGAAGTTTAAGTTTAGGAGGGAAAGAAAATCTGAGAGAGAAAGAATATGAATGCAGGTTATATATGCGTAAATGATACTCCTTTATGCACACGAACTTCTATTTATATGGAAAGATAAAGAGTAATATAATATAAATTCTAATTATTGACTGAAAAGTAAAACTGGGTTTACGTGACTATTAAAAGGCAATCATGGCTATATTTCTGAAAAAGTGTGTTAATTAAATAATAGCCAATGTTTAAAATGTCGCGCGTATAATGTTGACGTTTCAAATTGCTGAATCGCCTCCAAAACCTGCGCATGAATGTCACTTAGGTTTTTCAAAACTAATTTTAATGAAATTTTCGGGTCCGAAGTAACTTCCCTAACAAAGAAGTAACTTCTTACTTTTTACTTTTTAGAAATTTGAAAAGATAAGAACCATTTTTTAATAAAATACTATAAAAATAATAATTTTTCAGAAAATCAATTTTAGAAGAACTACTAAGTGAATTCATTATATAATAAATAAAAACAACTGTTGGTCTCGAGATTGAGTAATGAAAGAAAACACGCAGACCTTCCAGAGATAATCTAGAAAGGGGGGTTGATAGATTATCTAAATCTTTTTGTAAAAATTCAGATTATCAATTCAAATGACTAAAACAAATCCCCGGAATCTAAGTTGAACAGCGGAAACAATTTTAAACTCAATCTACGAATTAGGATCTAAAAGCAACCTGAAACAAGTTTGTTCAAACAACAGATTATCAATAGAAATAAATGCAGGAAGTAAATGACACACGATTTATAGTGGTTCAGATCAAAAGATCCTGCATCCACTCTCCTTCTCCAACTTAAAGAAGGACCTCTACTTAGTTACTTACTTACTGACTTACTGTCGATTACAATTACAAATTTAGACTATCTCCGTCTTCAATTCACCTTCAATCTAGCAATCTAACTGGCTAATATAGAGATTATAGTGCAGATTGTGTTTTGAAGATGTACAAAAAAGTGTTCTTTAAACACTTAGAAAATATTGTGAAAACCTTTGAAGATTTTGAGTGCTTTTCGAGAATGTGAATTTCAGAATGATGAGTGTTAAGTGTTCTTCTAAGAACTGTGCTTACTCTTATTTATAAGCATGTAAAACAGTTAGTTTGTTGTAACAAACTTAAAAACCGCTTAACAAACTTTTCTTTAAAACTGCCCTGACCTCAGCTGATCTTGAGTTAGTTGTCTGTTGTTGACATGGTGAAAACCTGTCTTTCTTATTCTACTCAGCTGGTCTTGACCTTGTCTTGAGCTCTTCATTATTCTCTCCAACAGATGACTTCTTCAAGACTGTCTTCAGATGACCTTGTACTTCCTGATCTCAGCTGACTTCATTTATGGGATTTAGATTATTTTCGTCCTCTAACTTTTCACCTTTATTGAAATGGTCCTCTAATTATCTACTTTATCAATTTAGTCCACTATGTTTACATATTTTGCTAATTTAGTCCACTATGTTTACATATTTTGCCAATTTAGTCCAAATTAGTTATTTTATATTATTTTACATAGTGGGCTAATTTGGACTAAATTGAAAAATATGTAAACATAGTGGACTAAATTGGTAAAGAATGTAAACATAGTGTACTAAATTGATAAAGTAGATAATTAGAGAACTATTTCAATAAAGGTGAAAAGTTAGAGGACGAAAATAATCTAAATCCCCTTCATTTACCTTGCCTAGTCGGATCAGCCTAGTACAAAGCTTACTACTTCAGCTGGCCATCCTATTTACATGAGCTTGTCTAGTATATACATTTTAACTCATCAAAACTAAAAACCTGTTCTAACAATTTCCCCCTTTTTGATGATGTTAAAACTATAGGAAAGAAACAAACTCACAACTGATGTTAGTCAAGGTTATTCAGGATAATCAGATAAGCATACTAAGCACGTAAGCATCTTTTAATCAGATAGGTTTACATAGGAGCACTTATTCACACTTAAGAAGATATTTATACTTAGAGAATTTCCATACTTGAAAAAAAAATTTATACTTAAGGAATTTAAGAAATTTTTGTTTTTAAGGAATGAAATTTTATCAGACGATTAACACTTAGAAAAATTTCTTGAGAAGACTTTTCAATCTTATAAAAAATTAAAGTATGAACTGAAAGAAAATATGAAACACTGTAATTCAGATAGGGTTGAAACTTTTCATTCAAGTATAGCACAATTACATTTACAAATAGATCAGACATGATATGAAGAAAAAGAAAATGAAGCTTATCTAGATTGTCCATCTATCCTTCTCTGGAAGCTGCATCCAGTCAAAGATTTGGTTCCTTAGCTCTGTAATGTCTTTTGGATCAGTCAACTTCATCTGATTTTGACCATAGTTGATAGTAGATCTGATCCAGTCTTTGTCGATTGAGCCATCGTCTGTGACCTTGATTGGAATGGTTGAGAAGGCTGGAGCTACCAGATCGACATTAAACAACTCATCTCCTTCTGTGATCAACTTCTGATATAGCTCAGGATTCCCCTTCTCCATCCAATCATGCCAAGCTATCGTCTCATCTTCAGACGTGGCACCAACCCCTTGCAGATGTACCAAAAGAACGTCCACTTTGCCTCATACTTCATGTATTCTCCAGCCCATGAAGGATGCGCGATCATCTTAGGAGGAGCATCTGACCTATGCTACGGCCTTATCCATGCCTGGGATAACCCATCTCTTTGAGGCTCTGTGAAATATCCTCCCGGCCTCCTTTGCAGACTTGATCTTCCTTCTTACCTCCCTCCGGCCATAGAAAACTTTCTCCGCCTTGATTCTCCTATCTCTTTCTTCCTTTATTCTGATTTGCTCAGCTGATTTTTCCAAGGGTCTCTTGCCAGCTGCCTTTGATAATATGCTCTGTCTGACTGGAGACAAGACTAGCTCAAGACCCTTTCGTTTTTCTTCTTTTTCCTTCTCAGCTGAAGCTTTTGACTTTGCCTCCTCTTTCCTTTCCCTTATCTTAGCCATTAATTTTTTTGATTTGAGCTCAGCTTCCTTCTTCCTGGCCTGTTCATCTGCCCTGATCGCCACCTCAATTTACTCTATGCGAACCCTCAGGGCAGTGAGTTTGTCTGATTTATTATTGGCTGAGAGCTTGATACGATCCAGATCAGCTTGGACCCTGACCAAATCTTCCCCCTTTTTAACATCATCAAGAAGTGTTTGGATTTGCTCCTTGACAACAGTAATATGGGTGGAAGCTGAGGTCTGGTTCCTCATGATCTCATCAGCTAGAATCTGATTGTCCGCTTGCACTTGCACTTTCAAGTCATCAACTTCCTTTCTCACCTTGGCTACCTCCTCCTTCACAGATGATTTAACAGAATCTGAAAGCTTAGCCAAGTAGTTTATCTCAGATGCCTTGAGCATGTCTTCCATCGTGATGCTCACGGAGTCCACGATGGCAGCTGTTTTATTCTGGAGTATCTGAGAAAACCTTTCTTCCATCTTCTTCTCCCACTGGCCAAGTATGGCTGTGAAGGCAGAACCTGGGCTGCTGGGACAGACTTCAATTGGGGCTGATGGCAAGCCAAGTCGACTCTGGGTATGGTCTAGGAGCTACTCTTCTGTGAGAATAGATTAGATCGATGATATACCAGCAGACTGCATAACCACTTTCTCCCAGTTCAGCAAGTTGTCCCAGCCAACTTCTTCAGATAGAAGGTTCAACTCCTCCAGGTCTCCTGACCTCAGATGATGTAGCAGCCAAACCTCCACTGATTCCTTCATTACTTCAGGATTGTGCTGAAGTTCAGGAATTTGTTCAGCCAATCTCCTCCTCCCATCCGTCCTTAGAGATATTTCAAAGTTGCCCATAGAACCATCAGGTATGGGGGTGTGGATTGGACTGATTTGAGGAGAGGGGGTAGGGTATTTGGCGGATAAGAAATCTAGGAAATCAAAGGTTTGAGGGATAGGTTGAGGGGTGATTTCAGAAGTGGTTTGATATGGAGTATTTGAGTAGATGAGGTTGGTGGAGTAGGGATTATTTGTGGTGGAGGGATTAGAGTTTGGACTTCTATGGGAGTAGGCTGAGCAAGAAGCTCCGAGGTACCAGCCATGAGTATCTTTTCATCGCCAGAGTGGGTTGGAGAGGCAGCAGATAAGGAGAGGTTAGAGGATGTACCTATTGAAATTGGCCTTCAAGCAGATGCGGTTCTCTCAGAGCTGGGCTCCTCAAACACCTTAGCCTCCGCCATTGCAGCAGCTGCTACCTCCAGAGAGATTGTATCTTCTGGTAGCAGACTCGAAGCAGCAGTAGATGACTCCCTTGATGCCTTCTTGTCTGAGGCTTTCACCAGCCTTCTCCTGGGCCTTCTCTGGAGAGGTACCACAGCTTCGACTTCTACTGCTGCTGGGGCTACCTCAGCAGGGACTTCTCCTTCCTCAGGGGCAGCCTCTGGCTCAGCAGCTGGCCTCTCAGTCTCCTCAGTTGCTGCTACAGCTCTTTGATCCCTTGCCTCATCAGACTCGTCGTCTGAATTTGGCAATCCACCCAGTCTCTCGTCCTTTGTCAACAACCCCTTCTGCTTCAAATATTTCTTTGTTCCCTCCTTCCAATCCACCACCTTATTCATACCTTCAATAAGAACTGTAATCTTGTTGAACAAGCTTACAGTTGTGAGAGTAGACCACTCTCCGGTGATTGGGTCGTAGGTAAGCCTTTGCTTCTCTTCCTTCAGCCTTCGAATCAACAACTCCACCCAGTCTACCCTGACACCATCCAGAATCGCCCTCATACAACAAAGTCTATGCTTTGATAGACCATCGTGAGAGCTTTGGTCTCCCAAAATCGACTTGGTGACGATGGTCATCAAAAGCCTATACTTTCTCCTCAATAGGGTTTTCTTTAAATCCCTTCGTACTCCCCTGTGAGTCACCCTCGCCACCCTCTCAAACGACTGTTCCCATTCCTCCTCCTTATAAGCCAATGGATTAACCCCTTCAGTAGAAGTGTTGAAAACCCTGGCAATCGCATCTTTGAAGAAAGATAATTGGGTTCCATCCACCTCAGTATCAAACCCATCATCAGAAAACTTGTAATTTGCCAAGAACTCTGCACCAATCGGATCAAGCGTCTTGTTCTGCTTTGACTTCAACGAGCAGAATCTTTTTAATTAAGAAGCCTCCAATAATCCAAGAATTTCTCTGGATTCTCAATCTCTCGAAGTATCAAAGTCTACGTACATCTCTAGCCTTTAACTTGCTCTTGAAAATGTCTGTGTTCATTTTGAAGTAGATATAAAGGTGGGTTTGGGGGATTTGGAAGATGAAGCCATTTTTAGAAAACAGAATGGTAAAAATTTTGAGAGAGAAGTTGCAGTAATTTTAGGGTTCAAGATTTGTAAAAGTGAATTTCGAATTGAAGAAGGTAAGTTTTTAAATGGAAAGAGAGAGAGGGAAATCCGGAGTGGACAACTACGTGGCAAGATCAGATTTAATCTAGACCATTGATTTGTATGTGGCGCATGGAGTATATCAACGGCTATATATAATAGTCGCTTCAACTCCGGCGCGTGGCATTAACTCAGCTTTGAAACCGTAAAAAGTTGTTAGCCCACGGATTGAGTGATTAAGAAGAGCTTAGATCACCTTCTAGTGAAAATCTGGGGGGGGGGGGTTGAATAGATTTTCAAATCTTTTTGAAGATCAGATTACCTATTCAAAGAATCAAAGCCAAGCAGCGGAAACAAGTTTTAACTCAATCTTTTAAGGATCAAAAAGCAATCTGAATAAGAATCTGAAATGAATTTGTTTGAATAGTAAAACAATAAGTAAAGAACACCAGGAATTATAGTGGTTCGGATCAAACAGATCCTACATCCACTCTCCTTCTTCAACTTAAAGAAGGGCCTCAACTTACTTACTACCTTACTTACTTACAAAGTTACAATTACAGAGATATGAAGATGTTTCTCTTTAATCCTATCTTCAATCTGCCTAACTCTCTAGAAACTTGAAGATTACAGTGCAGAAACTTTGAAGATACAAGTAAGTGTTTTACAAACACTTAGAAACTTATGAAGAATTACTTTGAAAACTTTTGAGTGCTCTTGAAAAATTCGTGAGTATTGTGAGTGAGAGTGTTGATTATTATTTTTAGAGCTGTGCCTAAACTTATTTATAGGCCTGAGAAATGGTTAGTTTGTTGTAACAAACTAAAAACCGTTCAACAAACTTATTCTTGAAAACTGTCTTGACTTCAGCTGATCTTGGTCTAGTCGTCTGCAGCTGACTTGGTGAAGACTCGTCTTTCTTATTCTACTCAGCTGGTCTCGACCTCATCTTGAGCTCTTCATTATCATCTCCAACAGATGACTTTCATAAGAGCACTTAATTCACACTTAGAAAAATTTTAGAGTTTTTAGAAAAGAATAAGTCTTAAAGACTTTACCAGATGATTAGTACAAGTTTTAAGTCTTAGGACTTAGAAAATTTTCAGAAAAATTTTAATCTTAGATGGAAGTTTCCTCAGATGATTAACACTTAGAAAATTTTTTAAGTTTTCTTAGAAAGCAGTAAAGAAAGCTTAAAACATAAGACAAGATAATTCAGATAAGTTCAAGTATATTCACAAATGATTTACAAATTTACAAGTTGGTGCAGATAAGAAAGAAAATAAGGAAACAAAATTATGTCTTATCAGACACCCCATCGATCTACTTTTGGGACCTCCAGCCAAGTAAAGACTCTTTTTCTGATCTGCTTCAACTCCTCTTCATCTGTGAGTCCAGACTCGACCTCAGCTTTGGTGATGACAGTCTTCACCCAGTTAAGATCAATGGTCCCATCTGCATTCAGCTTTGGCTTGGCATGTTCGTAGGCAGGGGCAATCAGATCGCAGTTGAACACATCACTTGCCTCATCGAGCAGCCTTCCATAGAGGTCCAGGTCTTCCTTCTCCATCCACTCTTGCCATCGGAGATCTTCATCTTCAGCTCCAGCCGTAGATGCCTTCAAGATGTTCCAATAGTACATCCATCTGGTATCCATATTCTTGTCTCGATACTCCTTGGTGAGCTGACCCGTGACCATCTTTAGTGGGGCAGATGAGTGGTGGAAGGGGCGGAAGTCTGCTTCATCTGCGCCTTTGGATACCCACTTCCTGATGCCCCTATCCCACTTCATCTCTACCCCTTTGCCAAGCTTTTTCTGTCTCTTCTTCTCTCTTTCTTTGAACCACTCCTTCTCTGCTTTTATTCTTCTTATCTGCTCCTCAGACAGATTGGAGTAGTCCGGCTCTCTCTTCTTCTTCTCAGCCTTCGATGATTTAGAAATGATAGCTTCAACTGGCTCCTTCTCAAACGCTTTCCCTTTCCCTTTGCCTCTGGCCTCAGATGACTTCTCTGCTTCCTTAAGTCTAGCCATCAGCTTTTCTGACTTCTCTTCTTCCTCTTTCTTCCTCCTCTCTTCATCTTCCCTAATGGCATCTTCAATCTGAGTTACCCTCAGCTGAAGAGCGGCAAGCTCATCTACTTTTTCCTTCACCTCTGCCTTCGCCGCCTCCAGCTCAACTGTGTCTGCCTTGATTTAGAGCTTGTTAGCATTGGCTTTGACATCAGCTGTGAGGGCCTCCAATCTTTCCTGCCCAGCTACTTCCCCCTTTTTAACTTCATCAGATAGGGTTCGTAGCTGAGTTTCTAGGGAGGAGCAACACACTCGGAAATCAGATTTGTCGTTGGTCAGAGCGTCCACCACGACTGTGTTGTCCTCAGCCATCTTCACTTTCATCAGCTTGACCTCCTCCTCTAAGCTGCTCAGACGATCAGCCAACACCGAACCGGATTTGTCAGATAAATTCCTGGTGATGTTTACCTCGGCTATGCGCATGTTTGCTAACATTGTCTCTGTCACCGCCCTTACGATGCACTTTGTCTTCTTAGCCACTAGTCTCTCTACCTTCTGAGTTATTTTTTGTTGAAGGTTCTGGAAAGCAGATGAGATGGCTGACAGAGGGCTGTCTAAGTCTTCATCCTTGGAGGAGTCGGATGAAGAGGAAGATGAGGGGGTTTTGGGAGAAGAGGAGCTCATCCGAATATCTCCAAAGATATTGTGAGAGATATCCGGTATTTGGACTTGAGGAGTGGATTGGGTTGTTGGCTGTGGGATTTTTGAGGGTGGTGGTGGAGAAGATGATGGCTGTGATGAGGAGGGTGCAGCCTCGGCTGTTTGTGGGGGAGGAGATGAGGTGGTAGGTAAGGTGGTGGGAGGGGAGATTGTGGTTAGAGGTGTAGATGGGGATGATGGGTAAGGGTAAGGATTCAGCTGGAGTTAGGAAAGGTGTAGTTTGAGTTTGGGGTAAGAAGGTAGATGGGGTTTCAATTTGGACAACTTGGGAGGTAGATTGTTGTAGAGGCTCCGAGGTGCCAGCCTTGGACACCTCTTCATCGCCATGGTAAGCAGATGAGGGGGAGGATTTTGAGGAAGACAGACTAGAAGTGGTTCCAAAAGAGAGTACCTTTTCAGCTTTCTCTGTCTTCTTCGGAGAGGGAGTTCTCTCAGAGCTTATCTCCTTAATCTCCTGGGCTTGTTCCACGGCTGCTGCAGCCACCTCCAGAGTTTGGACTTCTTCGGACAGCAGACTGGGTGGTGCAGCAGACGATCCTCCCTCCTTCTCTGAGGCTTTCACCAGCCTCCCTCACTTCGGTGCCTTCTCCTTCAGCTTCATCGGCCTTGAGGCCTCAGCTGAGCTCACGGTCGGCTCAGTCGGCTGTTTCTCCTCAGCTGAGGGTTCGGCTACCCTCTCCTCAGCTACTTCCCCGTCTGAGTCTACTGGCCCTCTGATTAATTCATTCTTGGTGAGGAGCCCTTTCTGCTTAGTGTAGCTCCTCACACCGTCTGTCCAATTGAGGTCATCAGCCAGCAGATCCTCCAATAGGACGGTGATCTTGTTTAATAGGCTTGTGATAGATTTGGCAGTTCATTCCCCATCAACACAGATCAGTTTGCCCTTCTCCGTCTTCAGCCTCGTCAGTAACAACTTAACCCAGTTCACTTGCACACCATCCAAAATCGCCCTTAAACAATTTAATCTGGCCTCGTCAAACCATCATGGGAGTTCTGCTCCTCTAAAATAGACTTAGTCAGTATCGTCATCAGCAGACGATACTTTCTCCTAAGCATATTTTTCTTCAACTCCTTCCTCCGATCCTTGCACGAAGATCGGCCAATCATCTCAAATGATTCCACCCAATCTTCGTCTTTGTATGTCAGGGGGTTCACACCTTCAGCATTGGTGTCAAAAATTCTGGCTACTTCTTCCCTTGTAACAACCACCTCCTCATCGTCGACCTTGGACTTAAACACTCCATTCTCTTATACTCCGTTAATGTAGAACTCAATCCCTCTCATGTCGAGGGTCTTGTTCTTTTTAGATTTCTTCGAGCAAAAACTCATCAGTCTCGATCTTTCTAACAACCCCAGAATTTCTAAAGATTCCGCATCAGAGGTTATATCGAAATCGACGTACATCTCCGATTTAATCTTCTTGTTGTAAGCATCCTTGTTGAAGTTCACCATTGTGGATGTGAGACCGATGAATTTACGGTTCATAAAAGGATTTTACAGAGGTTTGGGAAGTTGGGAATTTTTACGGAATGTAAATCGGATTTCTGAAAGTGAAAAGGGGTAAATGAAGAAGAAGATGATTTTATAGGAGGGAAAGTTGGAGAGAGAGTCCACGTGTAAAGTGGATTTTAATCTGGATCGTTAATTCAAAATGATTTACTGTTCCAGATCAACGGTTAAAAAGTAGATAAACGTTTGGGGTCCGGCACGTGGGAATAACTCGACTTTTAAATGCGTAAAAAGTAACTGTTTAGTCTATGGATTTGACGGCTAGTAGGGTTACTTTATGCAGAGAAGTAAGTATACCTGACGTAAGCCTAGGTTTACCTTTCTTTGCACAATGGTTTTCTAGAACAGACAAGGGTTTTGTTGACTTAATCTGAGAAACGACCTTGTCTAGGTTATTCAATAATACAACCTAGCCTGATCCTTTTTAAAACAAAATTTAAGATGAGTTAACCAGTGCCTTTTATTTTAAATATATTAAGTCTTATATCCAAATATAACTAGTATATAAGAATATCAAACTCAGCTGGATTTTCAAAGACCAACTCATCTGTAAAAACTTTGAAATAGATGAGTTGTGAGAATAATTTTTGAAAACAAGTTTTGAGAAAACATAGAAGGGGTGTGAACAGATGAGAAGGTTTATCAGTTTAGAAGATTCATGCTGATCTAACAATGTTGATCTATTACCTGTTCCTGCTGATACACAAACTAAAGAAACCATTAGTAGCTAAAGTAAGTCAGATAGGATGCAATTAGTCATCTGTTTTGAAGAGATCAGCTAACTATTGTGTCCTTGTCTGATTTACTTGATGTCAGATAAACAATTGTCAAGTTAGATAAGGTCAATATGACTAATCCTTGATTCTTGATTCCTAAGAAGGAGATCAATGATATCAGCTCTGTGATTGTCCTTTGACACATATCAAGTCTGACAATTCTTTCTAGACAAGATTTAAAGAAAGAAAAGGAAGAAAGAGAATACAAGATACAAACAATAGAAATTATAAATCAGCTAAGGAAGCATCAAGTAATCCTAACTCTAAACACAATTCCTTAAATCTAGATTCAGCTAAGGGTTTTGTAAGTATATCTGCTCTCTGAGACTCAGTTGCTACCTTTTCTATTCTAATGTCATTCTTCTCAACATGATCTCCAATGTAATGATGCCTTATGTCTATATGCTTACATCTTGAATGCAAGACAGGGTTGTATGTTATGGCTATTGCACTATTATTATCACAGTAAATAGGCACAGATGATGTGAGAATGTTATAATCCCTAAGCTGCTGACTAATCCAGAGAAGCTGAAAGCAACAACTACCAGCTGCCATATATTCAGCTTCAGTTGTGGAGGTTACAACAGATGTCTGTTTCATAGATAACCAAGAAATTAACTTGTTGCCTAAAAATTGACAAGTTTCAGATGTGGACTTCCTATCAATTTTACAGCCTCCAAAATCTGAGTCTGAATAACCTGAAAGTTCGAATTTGTCATCAGACGGGTACCACAACCCAACCTGCAAAGTCCCTTTAAGATATTTAAGGATTTTCTTAGCCGTCTCCAGATGAGTTTTCTTGGGATTTGATTGGAATCTTGCACATACCCCAACTGCAAAGGCTATGTCTGGCCTACTTGCAGTGAGATATAACAGGGATCCAATCAATCCACGATACTCCGTTGCATCCGTGGGTATCCCCTTCTCATCTGAATCCATAGAGAAGTTAGTTGCCGTAGGTATTTTAACTTCCCTACTAGTAGTCATCCCAAATTTATCTATGAGGTCCTTAGCATACTTAGTCTGATGTATAAATGTATCTCTACTCGTCTGTTTAATTTGCAAGCCTAGAAAGTATGTTAATTCTCCCATCATAGACATCTCAAACCTGTTTTTCATGAGAACACTGAACTCTTCACATAAAGTCAGATTAGGTGAACCAAATATGATATCATCTACATAAATTTGAACCAATAAGATGTTACCATTTATTTCTTTTCTAAACAAAGTTCTGTCTATCTTACCTTTTGAGAATCCACTTGATATCAAGAATTCAGACAGGGTATCATACCAAGCTCTGAGTGCTTGCTTTAGTGCATATAGAGCCTTGTGGAGCTTATAGACCTAATTACTGGTCCTAAACCCTGGGGGCTGTTCTACATAGACTTCTTCAAGTAACACATCATTTAGGAAGGTAGACTTGACATCCATCTGAAAGACCTTGAAACATTTATATGCAGCAAATGCTAAAAATAGCCTTATTGCTTCTAATCTGGCAACTGGAGCATAGGTTTCATCATAGTCTATTCCCTTAGACTGTGAATATCCCTGTGCTACCAATCTTGCCTTATTACGAATAATAATGTTGTTTTTATCAGTCTTATTCTTAAACACCCATTTGGTGCCTATAATCTTTCTATGTAAGGGTCTGTCCACCAGTTCCCAAATATTTTGCCTTTTAAACTGATGTAGTTCTTCCCGCATGGCTGTTACCTAGCTTGGGTCAGATAAAGCCTCCTCAAAAGACTTAGGCTCGAGAAGTGAAACATAGCAGCTTAACATACTTTGAGAATCTAACATTGTTCGTGTCTGAACACTACTAGATGGATCCCCAATGATCTGATCAGCTGGATGATAACTCCTCATCATTTTGCCTACTTGAGTTGAAGTACCCTCATCTGTAGACTCAGTAGGTAACTCAACTGATTCTTCCTGAGCAGACATTCCCCCTTCATCTACTGACCCTGGCTGATCAAATGATGTCAAAGGAGTCTCCTCAGATGGAACTTGAAGAGGAGTTGCTTTCTGATTCTCAGATGGGGATTCTTCATCATCTGAATCTGAATCAAAATTAGGCAGATAAGTTGTCCTCTGTTTAGTTTTATTTAGTTCAATTTTATCTAGATCATTGGTAATTTGATTCATTTTATCTGAAAAAGAATGCAATTCATCAAATACCACATGTGGAATTTCTTCCACACAAAGAGTTGTCTTATTGAAGACTTAGAAAGCTTTGCAAGTGATGGAATATCCCAAGAATATTCCATCAGCTGCCTTAGCATCAAATGTCCTTAGCTTAGACTTCCCATTGTTATGGATGAAGCATTTACACCCAAAAGCACGAAAATATGAGATTCTTGGAACCTTACCTTTCCAAAGCTCATAAGGTGTCTTACCCTTGTTCTTGACTGATAAGCATCTGTTCTGAGTGTAGCAAGCTGTGTTGATAGCCTCAGTCCAGAACCTATGAGGTGTTTCATACTCAGCTAGCATACTTCTGGCTGCTTCTTTAAGAGTCCTATTCCTTCTCTCTACAACTCCATTCTGCTGTGGTGTTCTAGCTGAAGAAGTCTCATGAACTATACCATTCTCATTCAGATAGTTAGATAAACAAGAATTCAAGAATTCGGTTCCCTTGTCACTCCTAATTTTAATAATATTAACACCCTTCTCATTTTGAATTTGTCTGAACAGATCAGGGATCCTGTTCACTGTCTCATTCTTTTTGAAAAGAAATATAACCCAAGTATATCTTGAGAAATCATCAACAACTACAAGGGTATACTTCCTTCCACTAAAGCTGAGTGGTGAAACTGGTCCAAACAAATCAAGATGAAATAGTTGTAAAATTCTTTCAGATGAGGATGTGTTAATACTTTTAAAAGAGTTCCTGGGTTGTTTACCTTTTTGACAAACATCACATATCAGATCAGTTGAACAAAGCTTCTCAGGTAGTCCTTTAACAAGATTCCTCTTATCTAATTTGCTAGGGGTTTTGAAATTCAGATGACGAAACCTTTTATGCCATAGCCAACTGAGATCATCTCCACCTTTAGCTACAAGACATGTGTCTTTGGGGCAACTATTAAAATTAGCCACGTAGACATTACCATGTCTGAAGCCAGTTAAGAGTATCTTGTCTGAGGAACTATCTAAGATATCACACTTACCTTTAGAAAATCTAACATGAAAACCTTTATCACAGAGTTGGGAAACAGATAACAAATTATGCTTTAAACCTTCTACAAAATAAACCTCAGATACCTGAACATCCCTTATAATTAATGTACCAATCCCTTAGTCTGTCCACAGTTGTTATCTCCAAACAAGACTCTAGGACCATCAATATTCTGAAAATTTGATAATAGCTTCTTTTCACAAGTCATGTGCTGTGAACAAACACTGTCTATATACCAAATGGAAGCTAGAATCTCCTCTTTTAGTGATAGTCCCTGGGATTCCTGCAAGACAGATTAAGTATGAGGTACCCTAGTGATTTTGGGTCCTTTTAGGTCAATTATCACTTTAAGTATCCAAGCAAACATCTCTTGACTCAATAATAAATCAGATTAAAGTTGTCTACCAAATCTGTCCACAAATACATCACATTTAAATGAGAATTTATTGAAGTCAGATTTGGTGACTTTCTTGTACTTTAGAAATAAGGGATAGCACCTGCTCCTCCCATCAAAAGAGCTATAATAAGAAATCCTCTTAGTCTTGGTTCTTGGAACCCTCTTTGTCAGATTTGGATTTCTCATCTGAATTTTATTTTTCAGATTAGGAGATGCAGTCCTTATCTGACTCTGTGGTTTCCAAGGTCCAATTTTGATTCTTTTGATGTTTCAGCAGCTTTCACAAATTTCCTTGGTTTTGAAACTTCTGATTTATTATTCTTATCATAACCAAGTCCAGTTTTATCATGAGATTTTTGAGAAGTTCTAAAAATATGGTCTATGGCTGATTGTGAGTTATTAAGCTAGCTCATTTTGAGGACAAACTTCTCATTGGCCTTCTTAATTGACTTATTTTTATTACAGACCATATCAAATTTAGCTTTTAAAGATTTTAATTCATTCTCTAATCTTTCAGGCAGACTAGCTAAAGTACTAGCCTCAGCCTGGGGTAAACATTCCCCCTTGAATGTTTCCTTAGACTCAGAGTAGGTTACAACTTGTTTGCCTTTAATTAGAGTTTGAACTTGATCTTTCAAAGTTAAATTTTCAGTCTCTAATTGTTTATAAGCACTTAGAGACATCTTTAAATCTTTCAAAAGTCCCTTGATTACAGTTTGGTCATTGTCTGAGACTGATTTGTAAGATTCATTATCAGTTGAGGAATAGTAGTCTACCTCTTTGGCCATTAAACACACTTCATCGTCTGATTCAAAATCAGATGAAGATGATGATGGTGATGATGATTTTCTTGATTCTTTCTCCTCAGCAAGAAGAGCTCTCTGATCTGCAAAGCGCCTATCTCTCTTCTTCCTTTTCTCCTCTCTTTCTTTAGGAGTCAGCTGGGGACAGTCATAGCTGAAGTGCCCTGGCTTGTTACAAGTGTAACAAGTGTCTCCCCGGTCTGATCTAGGACTGATAGGATTCTTCTTTACAGAAGATTTATACCTTCTTGTCTGATTTCTTCTTTTGTCATCATCTATTGATTCATCATCTTTTCTCTTGGATCTGGATCTGGATTTGTCCTTCTCTACAAATTTTAACTTGTTACGCTTATATTTCATCCTTAATCGATCATACCTTTTTGTTAGCAAAGTCATCTGTTCCTTCAAGGATAGATCAACTCCTTTAGGCTCAGCTACAGTCTTGTCTTCTTTGTTGACAAAGGCAACAGTCTTAGATGAAGTGCTTGACTCCATCTCATCTTTCTCATCTTCTACCTGAATGTCAAACTCATAACCTTTCAAGTGAGAAAATAAAGTGTAATGTGTCATAGTAGAGAGATCTTTTGTAGCTTTAATCAAGTTTCCTTTTTCCCTCCAACGCTTGGTTAGAGATCTGAGGATTTTATTATTGATTTCTTTTTCAGTGTAAATCTTTCCAAGATCAGTGGCTCTATTGATCAGATTGGTCATTCGCATATCCAGCTGATCAATAGTTTCACCCCCTTTCATTTTAAAGACATCAAAAAGATGGATATTAACTTGGAGCTTGTTCTCCTTCACCTGATCTGTGCCTTCGCACATGTTGGGTAGGGTGTCCCACATTTCTTTGGTTGTTTTACACTTCTTAATCTTCTCGTACCATTCCCTGCTAAGTGTGACAATAATCTCGTTTCTTGCCACCTGATCCAGGTTGTACACTTTCCTCTCATCGTTGGTTAATTCAGATACTTTCTTCACTGTCTGAGTTCGTGATTCCGAGCTGCTCGCTCCATCACTAACTCCACCATGATAGAATTATATCGGCCCATCAGACAAGACATCTTCCATTCGAGGATGGATCGATTTTAGATGATTCTCCATGTGAAATTTCCAATAGTCATAATCCTCTATGTCAAATTCAGGAAGGTTTTTAACCTTTCTTTCACCACTTAAAGACATGGTTAGTAATCAACAAGAAAATCAGTAGAATATATTCAAGAACAAATTAATTTCCAGATTTGAAAAATTCAAAGATTACTTTGACCAAAAGAAATATTCAGAACAGCTTTAACACTGCTCTGATACCACTTGTTGGCCCACGGATTGAGTGATTAAGAAGAGCTTAGATCACCTTCTAGTGAAAATCTAGAAGGGGGGGGGGGGTTGAATAGATTTTTAAATCTTTTTGAAGATCAGATTACCCATTCAAAGAATCAAAGGCAAGCAGCGGAAACAAGTTTTAACTCAATCTTTTAAGGATCAAAAAGCAATCTGAATAAGAATCTGAAATGAATTTGTTTGAATAGTTGATGAATAACAAGTAAGTAAAACAATAAGTAAAGAACACCAGGAATTATAGTGGTTCGGATCAAATAGATCCTACATCCACTCTCCTTCTTCAACTTGAAGAAGGGCCTCGACTTACTTACTACCTTACTTACTTACAAAGTTACAATTACAGAGATATGAAGATGCTTCTCTTCAATCCTATCTTCAATATGCCTAACTCTCTAGAAACTTGAAGATTAAAGTGCAGAAACTTTGAAGATACAAGTAAGTGTTCTACAAACACTTAGAAACTTATGAAGAATTATTTTGAAAACTTTTTGAGTGCTTTTGAAAAATTCGTGAGTATTGTGAGTGAGAGTGTTGATTATTGTATTTAGAACTGTGCCTAAACTTATTTATAGGCCTGAGAAACGGTTAGTTTGTTGTAACAAACTAAAAACCGTTCAACAAACTTATTCTTGAAAACTGCCTTGACTTCAGCTGATCTTGGTCTAGTCGTCTGCAGCTGACTTGGTGAAGACTCGCCTTTCTTATTCTACTCAGCTGGTCTCGACCTCGTCTTGAGCTCTTCATTATCGTCTCCAGCAGATGACTTTATCAAGATCGTCTTTAGACGACCTCTTCCTTCATAACCTCACCTGACTATTCTAGCTCTACCTAGTCTGAACAGTTTATCACTAGAATTCATTACATCAGCTATTCTATACATGTTCAGCTGGTCATCTTACTTACATGAGCTGACTCTAATCTATATACTTTTAACTCATCAAAACTCATTCTGATCTAACAAAAGTAACCGCCCAAGCTATGGATTAGACGGCTAATAGGGGTTACTTTATGCAGAGGTAGTAAGTATACTTGACATAAGCCGAAATATACCTTTCTTCGCATAAAGGTTTCCCTATTTCAGACTGGGTTTTACCAGAAAATGACCTTGTCTTAAATTTTGAAAAATTTCTCCAAGTCTGATTATTTTAAGACTGGGTTAATTTTATGCCATTATTTAAATAAACTAAGTCTTATATCCAAATATAACTAGTATATAAGAATATTTAACTCAGCTGAGGTTTTCGAAAAGACAACTTATCTGAAAATTTTTGAAATAGATGAGCCGTGAGTAGTTTTTGAAAATAATTTTTGAGAAGAAAACAAGGATAGGTTTTGTTCAGATGAGGAAGTCATTTAGATAAGAAGGTTTATACTGATCTAACAATGTTTTTTATAACCTGTTCCTGCAGATACACAAACTTGGGAAACCATTAGTAGCTAGAGTAAGTCAGACAAGTTACATATGCTCATCTGATTCTTGACAAAATCAGTTGATTCTAATGTCCTTGTCTGATTTACTTAATGTCAGATAAGAAATTATCAAGTTAGATAAGGTCAATACGACTAACCCTTGATTCTTAATTCCTTTGAAAGGGGATCAATGATATCAGCTCTGTGGTTGCCCTTTGACACATACCAAGCCTGATAATTCTTTCTTGACATGTTTTTAAAGAAAGAGAAATAGAGAGAATATACAAGATACATTCAATAGAAGTCATAAATTAGCTAAGGATGCATCAAGTAATCCTAATTCTAAACATAAGTCCTTAAATCTAGACTCAGCTAAAGGTTTAGTAAGTATATCAGCTCTCTGTAACTCGGTTGCTATCTTTTCTAGTCTAATATCATTTTTCTCAACATGATCCCTAATAAAATGATGCCTAATATCAACATGCTTACACCTGAAATGCAAAACAGGATTGTATGTCATGACTATTGCACTACTACTATCACAGAAAATAGTCACAGATGATGTGAGAATATTATAGTCCCTAAGCTGCTGACTAATCTAGAGAAGCTGAGAGCAACAACTACCAGCTGCCATGTATTCAGTTTCAGTTGTGGAGGTAGCAACTGAAGTTTGTTTCTTAGATAACAAAGAAATTAACTTGTTACCTAAAGATTGACAAGTTCCAGACGTGGACTTCCTGTCAATTTTACAGCCTCCAAAATCTAAATCTGTGTTTGTCCCGATTAGTTGAGTAGATTAGATGAGAAGTGTATCAGCCTTCTAGCAAAAATCTAGAAGGAGGAGGATTGAATAGATTTTTGAGATTTTTCAAATCTATCAAAAATTTATTCAAAGTACCAAAGTACACAGCGGAATTCAAGATTAATCTCAACTTTTAATAATATCAAAAGCAACACTGATATTCAGATCTTAACTTTAATTCTGAAATTAAACTTTGAACAACAAATTGTAACTTGAACAGAAATATAAATGAAAGCAGTAAAGAACACCAGATTTTATAGTGGTTCGGATTATAACAATCCTACATCCACTCTCCTTCTCCAAACTTTGAAGAAGGGTCTCCACTAGCTGCTTACTCACTTACTTTACAATCTTTACAACTTACAACTTGATCTTCAATTCTTCAAGAATGCTAATCAAACTTCTAAAATCTAACTCTAAGAATAAGAAGTGTTTTTGAAGATGTGTAGTGAAGTGTTCTACAAACACTTGGAAAATATTTGAAAACTCTTTTAAAAATACTTTGTGAATTGAATAGTGAATAGTGTAAAAAATCAGATTTGCATAAGTATCTTGAAAAATAAAATCTAGACCTATTTATAAGTCTAAAAAGACAGTTAGTTTGTTAACCAGTTCTAACAAACTGGAAACTGCTCAACAAACTTAACCTTGGAAACTGCTCTTGACCTCAGCTGATTTTTCCTACTCGTCTGCAGCTGACTTGGTGAAGACTCGCCTTTCTTATTCTACTCAGCTTGTCTTGACCTCGTCTGAGCTCTTCATGATCGTCTCCTGTAGATGACTAGATTTGAGCTTGTCTCCAGATGACTTGCAACTTTAGATCTCCAGACTACCTAATCAGCCTTGACCCAGTCTGATCAGCTTAGTACCGAACTCTGAACTGAGCTGTTCATCAACGTTGTCTGCTTATCTGGATTGATCTTTTAACTCATCAAAACTCTACTTGGTTTAACAATTTCCCCCTTTTTGATGAAGTTAAAACCTACAAGAAAGAGACACACTCACAGCTGAAGTTAGTTTAGAGATAATCAAGATTTATAGGTACATCAGAACACATTTACACTATAATTAGACTCACAAAGCACCAAAAAAAATCTTCTAATCTTTAAAAAAACTTTTAAGTCTTAAGAAAAATTAGACTTAGAAAAATTTTGAGAACATTAAGTCTAAGAAAATAAATTTTTCAGATGACTTGTACTTAGAAAAATTTTAAGTTTTTCTTAAAGCAGAAAAAAACTTTAAGAAAATAAGACAAGTATTTCACAAACGTTCAGATATATTCATTCATAGATTTACAGATTTACAATAATCAAAAGATAAAAAGATAAGGAAAAGAAAATGATCATTTATCAGATTCCCCACTGATTGGCTTCAGGAATAGCCAACCAGGTAAAGACTCTCTTCCTCAGCTTCTTGAGCTCCTCTTCGTCTTTCAACCCAGACTCCACCTCAGCTTTGGCAATGATGCCTTTGATCCAGTTCATGTCGATTGAGCCGTCTGGATTGGTCTTGGGCCTCCCCTTCTCATAGGCCGGAGCACAAAGATCTGCATTGAAAAACTTGTCTGCTTCCACTAACAGCCTTTGATATAGATCTTTGTCCTTCTTCTCTATCCACTCATGCCACTTTAGGTCCTCGTCCGGCTCTACTGAATCAGACCCCTTCAGGATGTACCAGTAGTACATCCATCTGGCGTCCAAATTCTTTTCCTTGTATTCCTTGAAGAGTTTACTAGCGACGACTTTGGGTGGATTGAGTGTCCTGTGATAGGGCCTGAAATCTGCCTCATATGCCTCCTTCATCTCCCATTTCCTTACATCTCTGCTCCATCTCATCTCCAGTCCCTTGCTCTTCTTCTTCAGCTTTTTCCTTTCTCTTTCTCCATAGAAAGCCTGCTCTCTCATGATCCTGCTGATCTGTTCTTCAGGCAGGTTAGAGTAGTCAGGCTCCCTCTTCCTTTTCTCAGAAGCTGTGAGCTTAGGACTTAGAACTTTTGCTGGAGCAGACTCCTCAATCAGCTTCCCCTTCTCTTTCCCTTTCACCTCAGCTGCTTTTGTCTCAGATTCTTTTAATTTTGTCAGGAGCTGAGCAGTCCTCTCTTCTTCTTCTTTCCTCCTCCTCTCCTCATCTTCCTTCAACGCTTCCTCAAGTTGGCTGACCCTCAGCTGAAGTGCAGCCAGCTCATCGGATTTAATGCGAGCTTCCTCCTTGGCTGCCTCCAACTCAGCTGTGCTAGCTTTCGTGTCGACCTTGCTCTTCGTCTCATCCAACACAGCTGTGAGTGCCAACTCTCTTTCCTTCACCTCCTTTTCCCCCTTTTTGACTTCATCAGCCAAGGTAGTCAGCTTCATCTCCAGATCGTTGCATTTAGCCCTGAAGTCTGACTTGTCCAAGGCCAATGAGTCCACCACTATGGAGTTGTATTCAGATACTTGAGTTTTCAGCCCTTTTACTTCCTCCTCCATAGCTGTCACCTTATCGGCAAGAACAGATTTAGTTATAGAAGTAATCTTTTCAGTTAGATTTACCTCTACTTCCCGCATGTTCGTGATCATTGCCTCAGTGACAGCTTTCACCATTTTCTTTGTTCGCCTCTGCAGCTTCTTTTCAAACGCTTGCTTCATCTTCCTCTCCATTTGGGCGATAATAGAAGTGATAGCAGAGGTGGGGCTCAAGTCACTTTCCTCATCCTCAGATGAGGATTCGGATGAAGAAGAGGTGGGAGTGTGAAGTTCAGAAATTTGGGGGTGAGGAACAGGTGAGCTCATTTGGATGTCTTCTAAGAAGGGATATGAGGTGATGTCTATTTCGGGTGGAGGTGTGAAGTGTTGAGTTTCAGATGGGGTGGGGGTGGATGTAGTGGGTGGCTCAATTTGTGGAGAGATGGTGGGGGTGAGGGTAGTTTCAGGTTGGGTGGAAGTGGGGATGGTTTCAGATTGAGTGGCAGTGGGGATGGTTTCAGATGTGGTTTGGACTGTATGGGACAACTGTGGCTATTTCAGAGGCTCGGAGGTGCCAGCCGGGCACACCTCTTCATTGCCAGGTGAAGATTTAGAAGGAGAGAGAGATGAAGTAGTACCTTCCTCTTGAATGGGAGAAAGTACAGCTTCCTTGGCTGGAGAGGATGGGACATCCAGCTGTGCAACCTCGGCTGCAATTTCCAGCACAGGAACTTCTTCTGACAGGAGGGTAGTGGCTTCCATCTGACGACCAGAGCTGCCAGAAGACTCAGACGTCCTGGAGGACCTCCTCTGAAGAATAAAGTGATTATCTTCATCAGAGTCCTCATCTGTCTGTTGGCTGGTAGTTGGCTCAGCTACTGGTACCCTATCTGCGGCTCTGACCAGCCTCCTCCTTGACCTCCTCCGTGTTGGGGACCTTACAGAAGTTGCTGCCTCCTCAGCTGTTACTTCTACAACAGCTGGATCCTCGGCTGTTTGAGCTTCTGTGGCTGGCTCGGCCACCCCAGCTGCTGGAGTTTGGGGTTCTGCTACTGGCCTCTGTACTACTGCGGCTGCTAGCTGCTCCCTCTGCCTCTGTGCATCATCTGACTCATCATCCGAGTCAGGCAGCCCTCCAATCCTTTCATCCTTTGTCAGCAATCCTTTTTGCTTTGAATATTTCTTTAAACCTTCCCTCGTCTCAAATCTTTTGTTCAACCCTTCCATCAACACTGTGATTTTATTAAATAAACTCACAGTTGAGGTGACTGTCCAATCTCCATCAGTTGGGTTGAATAACAACCTCTGCTTCTCCTCCTTCAGCCTCCTAAACAACAAATCTACCCAATCCACCTGAACTCCATCAAAAATAGCTCTCATGCAACACAACCGTAACTTCGTCACTCCATCATGGGAGCTTTGATCTCCTAGGATTGACTTGGTTACGATTGTCATGAGCAGCCTAAATCTTCTCCTCAACATATGTTTTTTCAAGTCTCTCCTAACTCCCCTGTAGGTAATCCTAGCAAACAAATCGAACGATTCTTCCCAATCGATTTCCTTATACAATAGAGGATTAACTCCTTCCATAGAAGTATCCAGAATCCTTGCCACATTTTCCTTCGAGTACTCCAGTTGAGTACCTTCGACAGTCGTTTTGAATCCATTTTCTGTAAACTCGCTTTGTGCAAGAAATTCTGCCCCAATGAAATCAGCGGTTTTGTTTTGTGGAGATTTAAACGAGCAAAATCCCCGTAATCTTGAGGCTTCCAACAGTCTGATAATCTCTCTGGATTCTCTGTCATTTGTAGTCTCAAAATCTACAAACATTTCAGCTTTCAGTTTATTTTTGACTGAATCAGAAAGCATTTTGAAATTAGAGTTTGAAGCGGATATATATGTAGGAGGTTTTGGTGTTTGAGAAGAAGAGGATGCCATTGTTAAGTTTTTTGAGAGTAAGAAAATTTCAGTAAATTTCGAGAACAGGGAATTGTGAAAGTAAAATTTTAAAAACTGAAGAAGATAAGTTTTTAAACGAGGGGGAGAGAGAGGGAAAGTTGGGAAATCGAAACGTTGCATGATCTCAGAGTTTTGATTTTGAACTGTTGATTGAAAAAGCGCGTGTAAAACATCGACGGTTTTGCGAGAAAATCGCTTCGCATTCAGGCGCGTAGCCTTCACGCGTCTTGAATTGCGTAAAAAGTAACCATTTATCCTACGAATTAGACGGCTAAAAGACTTACTTTATTAGAAGTAATTAGTATACCTGACGTAAGCAATGAGATGTCTTACTTAGTACTCAGGTATTCTATTTCAGACTTGGTAAAATGTCAGACTTGGTCAAGATGACCTTGTCTTATATTTTTCAAAAGCTTTCTCTTAGTCTGATTTTTGAAAACCACAAATGTTTAAGGCTTAACACAGTATTTTCAGTTTAGTTACACAGTACAAAATACTTGAGATAAACAGGCTTAAGAATTTTATTTAAAAACAAAGATTTTGAGGAAAAACAAAGATGAAAGTTTCTGAATGAAGAGATTTATGAGACTAATCTGGTATACCTGTTCCTGTAAACAAACTCATCAAAACTGTTAGTAGCTGAGGTAGATCAGATAGGGTGCAGATAGTCATCTGTTTTCTGGAAATCAGGTGACTATTGTGCCCTAATCTGATTTACCGAATGTCAGATAAGTAATCATCAAGTCAGATAAGGTCAATATGACTAATCCTTGATTCTTGATTCCTAAAAGGAGATCAATGATATCAGCTACCTGATTGTCCTTTGACACATATCTAGTCTGATAATTCTTTCTAGACATTAATTCAAAGAAAAGACCAGAAAGAAGAAATACTATTAACAGATGCAAACATTTTAGTAATCCTAATTCTAAGCACAATTCTTTAAACCTAGACTCAGCTAATGGTTTTGTAAGAATGTCAGCTCTTTGTGATTCAGTGGCTATTTTCTCAATTCTAATGTCATTTTTCTCAACATGATCTCTAATGAAATGATGCCTAATATCTATATGCTTACATCTAGAATGCAGAATAGGATTGTAAGTCATTGCTATTGCACTATTACTATCACAGTAAATAGGAACAGCTGATGTTTGAATATTATAATCTCTAAGCTGTTGACTAATCCAGAGGAGTTGTGAGCAACAACTTCCAGCTGCCATGTATTCATCTTCAGTCGTGGAGGTGGCAACAGATGTCTGTTTCTTAGATAACCAAGAAATTAGTTTGTTGCCTAAAAATTGACAAGTTCCTGAAGTGGACTTCCTATCAATTTTACATCCTCCAAAGTCTGAATCTGAATAACCTGTCAGCTCAAGGTTGTCATCAGCTGGGTACCATAACCCTACTTGCAAGGTTCCTTTGAGATATTTAAGAATTTTCTTAGCCGTCTCCAGATGAGTTTTCTTGGGATTAGACTGAAATCTTGCACATACCCCAACTGCAAAGGCTATGTCTGACCTACTTGCAGTGAGATATAGAAGAGATCCAATCAGTCCACGATACTCCGTTGCAACAGTGGGTATCCCCTGCTCATCTGAATCCATAGAGAAGTTAGTTGCCATAGGTATTTTAACCTCTCTGCTAGTAGTCATTCCAAATTTCTCAATCAGATCCTTAGCATATTTAGACTGATGGATAAATATACCCTTACTCATCTGTTTAATCTGTAAGCCTATAAAGTATGTTAATTCGCCCATCATTGACATTTCAAACCTGTTTTTCATGAGAATGCTAAACTCTTCACACAATTTCAGATTAGGTGAACCAAAGATTATGTCATCTACATAAATTTGAACTAATAAGATGTTTTCATCTACTTCCTTTCTAAACAAAGTTCTATCAATCCTGCCTTTTGAAAATCCATTTGATGTCAAGAACTCAGATAAGGTATCATACCAAGCTCTGGGAGCTTGTTTCAGTCCATATAGAGCTTTGTTGAGTTTATAGACCTTGTTATTGATCTTAAACCCAGGAGGCTGCTCCACATAGACTTCCTCAAGCAACACACCATTAAGAAAGGCAGACTTAACATCCATTTGAAAGACTTTGAAAGACTTATATGCAGCAAATGCTAAGAACAACCTTATTGCCTCTAATCTGACAACTGGAGCATAGGTTTCATCATAGTCTATTCCCTCAGACTGTGAGTAACCTTGTGCAACCAATCTTGTCTTATTTCGAACAATAATGTTGTTCTCATCTGTTTTGTTTTTAAACACCCATTTGGTGCCTATAATCTTCCTGTGTAAGGGTCTTTCCACTAGATCCCATATATTTTGCCTTTCAAACTGATTCAGTTCCTCTTGCATGGCAGTTATCCAGTTTGGATCTGATAGAGCTTCCTCAATAGACTTGGGTTCAAGAAGCGATACATAACAGCTGAAAAGACTTTCAGAGTCTAACATCATTCGTGTCTACACACTACTAGATGGGTCTCCTATAATCTGATCAGATGGATGATATCTTCTCATCCTTTTGCCTATATGAGGAGAAGGATCCTCATCTTGAGTCTCAGTAGGCAACTCCTCTGACTCAACCTCAGCTGACGTTCCCCCTTCATCAGCTGACTCCCGCTGATCAGCTGATGTCAAGGGTGTCTGTTCTGATGGAGTCTGATCAGAAGTTGTCTTCTGATTATCAGATGGGGATTCTTCTTCATCTGAGTCTGAATCAAGACTAGGTAGATAGACAGTTCTATGTTTAGTCTTGGTTAGTTCAATTTTATCTAGACTTACAGAAATTTGATTCACTTTGTCTGAGAAAGAATACAACTAATCAAAAACAACATGAGGGGTTTCCTCCACACAAAGGGTTGTCTTGTTAAAAACTCTAAATGCCTTGGAAGTGTTAGAATATCCCAAGAATATTCCATCATCTGCCTTAGCATCAAAAGTTCTTAACTTAGATTTCCCATTGTTATGGATAAAACACTTACAACCAAAAGCTTTGAAATATGAGATTCTTGGAATCTTACCCTTCCAAATCTCATATGGAGTCTTACCCTTGTCTTTGACAACTAAACACCTGTTCTGGATATAGCAAGCTGTGTTGATGGCTTCAGCCCATAACCTGTGTGGGGTTTCTTACTCAGCTAACATGCTCCTGGCTGCTTCCTTCAAAGTTCTATTCTTTCTTTCAACCACTCCATTTTGTTGAGGAGTTCTTGCTGAAGATGTCTCATGAATAATTCCACACTCATTGAAAATGTTAGATAAGCAAGAATTCAAAAATTATGTGCCCTTATCACTCCTTATTTTTATAATATTAACTGTTAGGATGTATACTATAAGCCTAGCTTTTGTATGAACATCTTTCTTGAGTATGAACATCTTTTTTCATATGAGATTCATTATGATCAAAATACTTATTGTTTATGATTGTTATATATATCATTATTATGTTCAGATTAATCTATACTGTAGATAACATGGTGTGTGGTGTCACACAGAAGATCATGTTATCAGTGCCTTATAGATTGTAAATAATAGCTCACAACCAAAATGGATTTGGACAAATCATTGGAACGGTTGTAGTGTAATTTGGTATTAGTCTATCTTGACTATAAAGTTACACTAGTACATTTTGTATGTATTGAGCAGGACCATATGAGGTTGTTCAATTTGTACTGACTATATAAAAGAACAAGACCTCTGTTGTTATGGATGTACGTCTTCTTAATCCCTATATAATAATGGGCACGTGTACTCAATGTATGTTTCTTTGATTTACCAATGGGTGAGATTTATTAAATCAATAGGCTCGGTGAATTGGGAGATAGCATTGTTTATATGGTGTGTTGTTGATTATAGAAGGAATCCGTGTCCTAATTATTTAGGATGATGATGTCCCCTTGAGGAGCTCATAAAGATTATTATGTAAACCCCGCAGTGGATTTAATCCGACATAATAATAAAGATGAGTGGTACTACTCTTGGAATTAGATATAAATTAATTAAGTTGTCAGTAATTTAATTAATTTATGGACATTCGATATCTTAAACACGGGGGAAATAAACGTACACATAATAAAGGAGCCCATATAATAATATGGGATTAGGACGGTAATTCAATTATAACTCTTTAGTGGACTGAGTTATAATTGATGGGCTTAAGTAAAGTGTTCGGACTGAACACAGGATATTTAGGCCCATTAGGAGGCCCAACCCTAATTCCTCCTTAGGGTCCCTGTTGTAGCCTATAAATAAACCCTAACATCAGAGTCTCCAGCGTGTGAAAAAACGTGAGATCAGAGGGAGGCGGATTCTGATTCCTTGGAGGATCGTCGACCACTCGACGTCCAAGGGAAAGGGATAGGAATACGGCAGAAGACCGTGAGGTTCGAGGCTCATCCTTTGATCGCAGTTCTGACCTTAGAACTGGTTTGTCTTCACCTATTACGGTGAATAAAGGTACAATTCTTTCCGCTGTGTTTGTGTGATTATGATCCCGAGTCTGATAGTTTCGTAGAGTCGGCGATAGGTGGTTCCAACATTAACACCCTTTTCATTCTGAATCTGTCTGAACAGATTAGGGATCTTGTTCATAGTCTCATTTTTCTTGAAAAGAAATATAACCCAAGTGTATCTAGAAAAGTCATCTACTACAACAAGAGTGTATTTCCTTCCACTGAAACTGAGAGGAGAAACAGGTCCAAACAGATCCAGATGAAGAAGTTGTAAAACTCTTTCAGATGAAGAGGAGTTAATACTTTTAAATGAGTGTCTAGACTGTTTACCTTTCTGACAGGCATCACATTTAAGATCAGTGGATAAAAGTTTTTCAGGTAATCCTTTGACAAGGTTCTTTTTAGCCAACTTACTAAGGGTCTTGAAATTCAGATGACTAAGCCTCTTGTGCCATAGCCAGCTAAGATCTTCTCCACCCTTAGCTATCAGACAGGTATCTTTGGGACAACTATTAAAGTTGGCCACATAGACATTACCATGTCTGAAGCCAGTTAAAAGTACCTTATCTGAAGAATTATCTAAAATATCACATTTATCCCTTGAAAATTTGACAAGAAAACCTTTATCACACAGCTGAGAAACAGATAACAGATTATGTTTCAAACCTTCAACAAAATATACCTCAGATACCTGAATATCCTTGATAATCAGAGTACATACACCTTTAGTCTGTCCACAATTATTGTCAGCAAATAAGACTCTTGGACCATCAATGCTTTGGAAATTTGACAACAGCCTCTTGTTATGGGTCATGTGTTGTGAACAGCCACTATCAATGTACCATATTGAAGCTAAGATCTCTTCCTTGAGTGATGATCCCTGTGTATCCTGAAAAACAGATCAGTTGTAAGGTACCCTAGTGATCTTGGGTCCTTGAAGGTCAAGTATCACTTTAGGTAACCAAATAAACATCTCATCTTTAAATAATAAATCAGACTCGGTTTTTCTACCAAATTTGTCTACAATTGTATCACTTTTGAATGATAACTTGTTGTATTCAGATTGAGTAATTTTCCTAAACTTAGGAAATGTGGGATAGCATCTGCTCCTTCCATCAAAAGAATTATAAAAAGAACTTCTTCTTATTTTGGTTCTTGAGTTTCTCCTAGTCTGATAAGGAGTCCTCAGCTGAATTTTTGTTTTCAGGCTGGGAGATGCAGTCCTTATCTGATTAGTTGGTTTCCAAGGACCAATTTTAACCTCTTTTGATTGATCAGATGCTTTTACAAATTTCCTAGGTTTTTGTACATCTGATTTATTATTCCTATCATAACCAAGACCTGTTTTGTCATGGGATTTCTGAGAGGTATTAAAGATATGGTCTATTGCTGACTGTGAATTATTAAGTTGACTGATTTTGAAGACAAACTTCTCATTGTCTTTCTTAATTGATTCATTTTCAGCACAAACTACTTGAAATTTGTCTTTTAAAGTTTTCAATTCATTTTCTAACCTTTCAGGTAAGCTGGCTGAAGCCTCAGCCTGGGGAAAACATTCCCCCTTGAATGTTTCCTCAGTTTCTGAACAGTACATTACCTGCTTGCCTTTATTTAGAATTTGAATTTGATCCTTTAAAGCCAAATTCTCTGTCTCTAGCTGTTTATAAGTAGCCAGAGATGTCTTTAAATCTCTCAATAACTCATGGATAACAGTTTGGTCATGATCAGATACAGACTGACAAGAATCATTATCTGAAGATGAATAGTAGATTACCTCATTAGCCATGAGACAGATTTCATCATCTGATCCGAAATCAGATGAGGATGATGATGATGATGATGATTTCGATTTCTTTGGCTCCTTTTCTTCTGCCAACAAAGCCCTTTGATCTGCAAACCTCCTGTCTCTCTTCTTCCTCTTTTCTTCCCTTTCCTTTGGAGTCAGTTGAGGACAATCATAGCTGAAGTGTCCTGGCTTGTTGCATGTGTAACAAGTATCACTCCTGTCTGATCTAGGGCTGGAAGGATTTCTTCTGACAGATGATCTGTATCTTCTTGTCTGGCTTCTGCTTTTGTCATCATCTGTTGACTCATCTTCCTTTCTACCTGATCTGGATCTTGATTTATCCTTTCCTACAAATCTCAGTTTATTTCTTTTATACTTCATTCTCAATTTATCATACCTTTTAGTGAGCAGAGCCATCTGCTCCTTCAAAGATAGATCAGCTCCTACAGACTCTGTTGAAACCTTGTCTTCTTTACTGACAAAGGCAACAGACTTGGATGAGGTACTCGATTCCATCTCATCCTCCTCGTCTTCTATTTGAATATCATATTCTAGAGCTTTAAGATGTGAAAACAAAGTATGGTGAGTAATAGAAGATAAATCTTGAGTAGCCTTAAGGATATTGGATTTCTCCCTCCATCTCTTGGTTAATGATCTCAGAATCTTGTTATTAATCTCCTTTTCTGTATAATTCTTTCCAAGGTCAGCTGCTTTGTTGAGAAGATTGGCCAACCTTACATCTAACTGATCCACAGACTCATTTTCCTTCATTTTGAATGTCTCAAATGCATGCAAGACTGACTGCAGCTTGTTCTCTTTAACTTGTTCAGATCCTTCACAAACATTGGCTAGAGTCTGCCACATTTCTTTAGCAGTTTTGCATCTCTTAACCTTTTCTATCCAATCTTTACTTAGAGTCTCAATGATTTCAGTTCGAGCTACTTGGTCAAGATTGTGGACCTTTCTTTCATCATTTGTCAATTCAGAACTCTTCTTTTCTTGTCTGGTCCTGGATTCAGCTGACTCAGCTCCAGTGCTGGTGCCTCCATGATAAAATTTTATAGGTCCCTCTTCAAGAACCTCTTCCATCCTATCATGAATGGCCTTTAGATGATTCTCCATCCTAAATTTCCAGTAATCATAATCTTCAATAGAGAATTCAGGAAGATTCCTAGACTTCTTGTTTTTCCCTGATGACATGATGAAACAAAGAAACAAAATACTCCACAAACTAAGTAGTAGCACTCACTTACTTTACAATCTTTACAACTTACAACTTGATCTTCAATTCTTCAAGAATGCTAATCAAACTTCTAAAATCTAACTCTAAGAATAAGAAGTGTTTTTGAAGATGTGTAGTGAAGTGTTCTACAAACACTTAGAAAATATTTGAAAACTCTTTTAAAAATACTTTGTGAATTGAATAGTGAATAGTGTGAAAAATCAGATTTGCATAAGTATCTTGAAAAATAAAATCTAGACCTATTTATAAGTCTGAAAAGACAGTTAGTTTGTTAGTCAGTTCTAACAAACTGGAAACTGCTCAACAAACTTAACCTTGGAAACTGCTCTTGACCTCAGCTGATTTTTCCTACTCGTCTGCAGCTGACTTGGTGAAGACTCGTCTTTCTTATTCTACTCAGCTTGTCTTGACCTCGTCTGAGCTCTTCATGATCGTCTCTTGCAGATGACTAAATTTGAGCTTGTCTCCAGATGACTTGCAACTTTAGATCTCCAGACCACCTAATCAGCCTTGACCCAGTCTGATCAGCTTAGTACCGAACTCTGAACTGAGCTGTTCATCAACGTTGTCTGCTTATCTGGATTGATCTTTTAACTCATCAAAACTCTACTTGGTTTAACAATCTGAATAACCAGAAAGCTCGAAGTTGTCATCAGATGGGTACCACAACCCAACCTGTAGAGTACCTTTAAAATACTTTAGGATTTTCTTAGCTATTTCCAGATGAGTTTTCTTGGGATTTGATTGAAACCTTGCACATACCCCAAATGCAAAGGCTATATCAGGCCTACTTGCAGTGAGATATAACAAGGGTCCGATCAATCCACGAGACTCTGTTGCATCAGTGGGTATCCCATTCTCATCTGAATCCATAGAGAAGTTAGTTGCCATAGGTATTTTAACCTCTCTACTAGTAATTATCCCAAACTTATCTATGAGTTCATTTGCATACTTAGTCTGATGTATAAAGATCCCTCTACTTGTCTGTTTAATCTGCAAATCTAGAAAATATGTTAGTTCTCCTATCATAGACATTTCAAATCTGTTTTTCATAAGAACACTAAATTCTTCACACAGTGTCAGATTAGGTGAGCCAAAAATGATATCATCTACATAGATTTGAACTAATAAGATATCATCATCTACTTCTTTTCTAAACAATGTTCTATCTATCTTACCTTTAAAAAATTCACTTAATATCAGAAATTTAGATAGAGTATCGTACCAAGCTCGGGGTGCTTGCTTCAGTCCATATAATGTCTTGTTGAGTTTATAGACTTTGTTATTTGTCTAAAACCTTGGAGGCTGTTCTATATAGACTTCTTCAAGTAACACTCCATTCAGAAAGGCAGACTTGACATCCATCTGAAAGACTTTGAAACATTTATAGGCAGCAAAGGCTAAAAACAACCTTATTACTTCTAATCTGGCGACTGGAGCATAGGTTTCATCATAGTCTATCCCTTCAGACTGTGAATAACCCTGTGCTACTAGTCTGGCCTTATTACAAATAATAATGTTGTTTTCGTCTGTTTTATTTTTAAACACCCATTTGGTGCCTATAATCTTTCTATGAATAGGTCTATCCACTAGCTCCTACATATTTTGTCTTTCAAATTGATGCAGTTCTTCCTGCATGGCTGTTACCCAGCTTCGGACAGATAGAGCCTCCTCAATAGACTTAGGCTCAGGGAGTGAAACATAGCAGCTGAACATACTCTGGGAATCCAACTTCGTTCGTGTCTGAACATTACTTGAGGGGTCCCCAATAATCTGATCAGCTGGATGATAACTCCTCATCCTTTTGCCTATTTGAGTTGAAGTATCCTTATCTGTTGTCTCAGTAGGTAACTCATCTTGTTCAGCCTAAATAGACGTTCCCCCTTCATCTACTGACCTTGGCTGATCAGATGATGTCAGAGGAGTCTCCTCAGATGGAACAAATAGAGGAGTTCCCTTCTGATTCTCAGATGAAGATTCTTCATTATCTGAATCTGAATCAAAACTAAGCAGATAAGTTTTCCTCTGTTTAGTTTTGTTAAGTTCAATTCTATCTAGATCATTAGTAATTTGGTTTACCTTATCTGAAAAAGTATGAAGTTCATCAAACACTACATGTGAAGTTTCTTCCACACAAAGAGTTGTCTTATTGAAGACTCTGAAACCTTGGAGGTGCTGGAATATCCTAAGAATATTCCATCAGCTGCCTTGGCATCAAATGTCATCAACTTAGACTTCCCATTGTTGTGAATGAAACACTTACACCCAAAAGCACGAAAATAAGAGATTCTTGGAACCTTACCTTTCCAAAGTTCATAAGGAGTATTACCCTTATCTTTTACAGGTAAACATCTGTTCTGAGTGTAGCAGGCTGTATTAATTGCCTCAGCCCAAAACCTTTGGGGTGTTCCATATTCAGCTAACATGCTTCTGACTGCTTTTTTAAGTGGTCTATTCCTTCTTTCCACGACTCCATTTTGTTGTGGTGTTCTGGCTGATGATGTCTCATGTACTATTCCATTCTCAGTAAGATAGTTAAATAGACAAGAATTCAAGAACTCAGTACCCTTGTCACTCCTTATTTTAATAATATTAACACCTTTTTTATTTCGTATTTGTTTGAACAGATCTGGGATCTTGTTCACTGTCTCATTTTTCTTGAGAAGAAATATCACCCAAGTGTATCTTAAATAGTCATCAACAACTACTAGGGTGTACTTCCTTCCACTAAAGCTGAGGGGTGAAACTGGTCCAAACAAATCCAAATGAAGGAGTTCTAAAACCCTTTCAGATAAAGTTGTGTTAATACTTTTGAAGGAGTTCCTGAGCTGTTTACCTTTTTGGCATGCATCACATTTAAGATTTATTGAGAACCTTTAGCAACTAGACATGTGTCTTTGGGACAACTATTAAAGTTAACCACATAGACGTTACCATGTCTGAAACCAGTTAAGAGTACCTTGTCTGAGGAACTGTCTAAAATATCACACTTATCCTTTGAAAACCTAACATTAAAACCTCTATCACAGAGTTGAGAAACAGATAACAAATTATGTTTCAAACCTTCTACATAATAGACTTCAAACACCTGGCCATCACCTATAATTAAGGTGCTAACTCAATTGGTCTGTCCGCAGTTATTGTCACCAAATAAAACTCTAGGACCATCTATATTCTAGAAATTTGAGAGTAGCTTCCTTTCACAAGTCATGTGCTGAGAGCAGCCACTGTCAATGTACCAAATGGATGCTAGAATTTCCTCCTTTAAGATAGCCCTTGAGATTCCTGTAAAACAGACTAGGTAAGAGGTACTCTAGTGCTCTTGGGTCCTTTAAGGTCAATAATCACTTTGGGTATCCAGACAAACATTTCATTGTTCAATAATAGGTCAGATTCAAGTTGTCTGCCAAATCTGTCAACAAATATATCAAATTTGTATGCAAGTTTGTTGAAATCAGATTTAGTGACCTTCTTGATCTTTTGAAACAAAGGATAGCATCTGCTTTTCCCATCAAAAGAACTATAAGAAAGATTCCTTTTAGTCTTGGTTCTTGGAACCCTTTTTATCAGATTAGGATTTCTCATCTGATTTTTACTATTCAGATTAGGAGAAGTGATCCTCATCTGACTTTGTGGTTTCCAAGGTCCAATTTTAATTCCTTTTGATGTTTCAACAGCTTTTACAAACTTTCTTGGTTTCAAAGTTTCTAACTTATTATTTTTATCATAACCAAGACCTGTCTTATCATGAGACTTTTGTGAAGTTCTAAATATATGGTCTATAACTGATTGTGAGTTATTAAGTTGACTCATTTTGAAGACAAGCTTCTCATTAGTCTTCTTTATTGACTCATTCTCATTACATACCATTTCAAATTTATCTTTTAAAGATTTTAATTCTTCTTCTAATCTTTTAGAAAGACTAGCTGATGTACTAGCCTCAGCCTGGGGTAAACATTCCCCCTTGAATGTTTCCACAGACTCAGAGTAGTTCATTACTTGTTTTCCTTTGATTAGAGTCTGAATTTGATCTTTTAAAGTTAAATTTTCAGTCTCTAGTTGTTTATAAGCACTTAGAGACATTTGTTAGATCTTTCAAAAGTCCCTTGATAACAGTTTGATCATTATCTGAAACTGACTTATAAGACTCATTATCAGACGAAGAGTAGTAATTTACCTCTTTTACCATCAGAAAAATTTCATCATCTGATCTAAAATCAGACGATGATGATGATGAAGATGATTTTCTTGACTCTCTTTCTTCAGCAAGAAGGGCTCTTTGATCTTTAAAGCGTATATCTCTTTTCTTTCTTTTCTCCTCTCTTTCTTTAGAAGTCAGCTGGGGACAATCATAGCTAAAATGTCCTGGCTTGTTACAGGTGTAACAAGTATCTCCCCGATCTGATCTGGGACTAATGAGATTCTTCTTCGCAGGTGATTTGTACCTTCTTGTCTGATTTTTCCTTCTATCATCATCTGTAGATTCTACATCATCTTTCCTTCTGGATCTTTCCACAGTTGCCCCAAATCACCAATCCAACTCCCATAGTCCAAACTGAATCCACCACAACTCCATCTGAAACCATCCCTTCTTCCACCCAACCTGAAACCAGCCCCACTCCTGCCATCATCCCACAAACTGAACAACCAACCTCATCTACCATACCCCTATCTGAAACTCAACCTTCCACCTCTCCACATACACAAACCACACCTCCACCTAAAATAGAGATTTCTTCCTACTCTTTCCTGGAAGATATCCAGATGAGCTCACCAGTCCCTCTCCCTCAAATTTCTGAACCCCATACTCCCACTTCCTCCTCATCCGAATCCTCTTCTGAGGATGAGGACAGTGATCTTAGCCCCACTTCAGCCATCACTTCCATCGTAGCTCAAATGGAGAAGAAGATAAAATAAACTTTTGCGAAAAAGATGAAGAAGAAGACGAGGAAGATGGTGAAGGCAGTCACTGAAGCAATGATTTCCAACATGAGGGAAGTAGAGGTAAATCTCATTCAAAAGATTACTTCTATTACTAACTCTGTTCTTGCTGAGAAGGTGAAAGCCTTGGAGAAGGAGGTACAAGGGCTGAAAAATCAGGTCACAGACTACAACGCCATTGTAGTAGACTCATTGGCTTTGGATAAATCAGACTTTAGAGTCAAATGCAAAGATCTTGAGACGAAGCTGACTATCCTAGCTGATGAAGTGAAAAAGGGGGAACATGAGGTAAAAGAAAGAGAGCAGACCCTCACAGCTGTTGTGAATGAGACAAGAAAAGAAGTTGGCACTAAGGCCAGCACAGCTGAGCTGGAGGCAGCCAGGGAAGAAGCTCGCATCAAATCTGATGAGCTGGCTGCACTACAGCTGAGGGTTAGCCAACTAGAGGAAGCTCTGAGGGAAGACGAGGTGAGAAGAAAGAAGGAAGAGGAGGATAGGTCTGCCCAGCTGCTTGCAAAAATAAAAGTGTCAGAAAAATCAGCAGCTGAGGTAAAAGGAAAAGGCAAAGGGAAGCTCATTGAAGAACCAACTCCAGTCAAAGTACTGAGTCCCAAGCCCACCCTGACTGAAAAAAGGAAAAGGGAGCCCGACTATTCAAATCTTCCTGAGGAACATATCAGCAGGATAAGGAAGGAGCAGGCTTGGTATGGAGAAAGGGAGAGAAAGCGCCTGAAAAAGAAGAATAAGGGGTTAGAGATGAGGTGGAGCAAAGAGGTCAGGAAATGGGAAATGAAAGGGGCAGATGAAGCCGACTTCAGACCATATCATAGGACACTCAACCCTCCGAAGGTCGTCGCTGGCAAATTGTTTAAAGAATATAAGGAAAAGAATCTAGATGCCAGATGGATGTATCATTGGTACATCTTGAAGGGGTCTGATTCTGCAGCTCAGGATGAGGACCTTAGGTGGCATGAGTGGATTGAAAAAGAAGATGCAAATCTTTACTAGAGGCTGATTGTCGAAGCAGACAAGTTCTTCAATGCTGATCTATGTGCCCCAGCCTATGAGACAGGCAGACCCAAAACTAATCCTGATGGCTCTATTGACATGAACTGGATCAAAGGCATCATTGCCAAAGCAGAAGTAGAGTCAGGATTGAAGGAAGAAGAAGAACTGAAGAAGCTGAGGAAGAGGGTGTTCACTTGGTTGGCCATTCCAGAAGCTTATCAGTGGGGAGTTTGACCAAAGGACCATTTTCTTTCCTTATCTTTTTATTCTCTAATCTTTTTGTAATATGTAAATTTGATGTGAATAAACATATGGTTGTCTGATGAGTTTTACTTGTCTTATTTCTTAAAGTTTTTTTTCTGCTTTAAGAAATCTTAATTTTTTAAAATCATCTGAGAAATTTATCATCTCAGACTTAAAATTTTTCAAAATTTTTCTAAGTCTAAAATTTTCTAAAGTCCTAAGACTTAAAAGTTTTTATTTTGAAAAAGTCTAAAAGACTTAAAAAATTTTTAAGTGCTTTATATTGAATGAATCTGTTTAAAGTGAAAATGTGTTCTGATATACCTATCTGATAAATCTTGATTAACTCTAAACTAACTTCAGCTGTGAGTGTGTCTCTTTCTTGTAGGTTTTAACTTCATCAAAAAGGGGGAAATTGTTAGATCAAGTAAAGTTTTGATGAGTTAAAAGAAGCCGCAGCTCAGATAACCAGACAACCTTGAAGAACAGCTGAGATCAGGTGCCTATACTAAGCTGATCAGACTAGGTCAAGGACTGATTAAGTCGGCTGAGGATTAGAGGTTGCAAGTCATCTGGAGATAAGCTCAAGCCTAGTCATCTGCAGGAGACAATTATGAAGAGCTCAGACGAGGTCAAGACAAGCTGAGTAGAATAAGAAAAGCAAGTCTTCACCAAGTCAGCTGCAGACGAGTTGGGTAAAATCAGCTGAGGAGCAAGTAGTTTTCAAGATTAAGTTTGTTAAAGCAGTTTCCAGTTTGTTAGAACTGACTAACAAACTAATTGTCTTCTCAGACTTATAAATAGGTCTAGTTTTATTTTTCAATACACTTATGAAAATTTGATTTACACACTATTCACTACTCAGATTTCGATCACAATCAATTCGCAAATATTTCAAGAGAGTTTTCACAAAGTTCAAGTGTTTATAGAACACTTCTCTTGTAATCTTCAAAATCCAATATTCACTGTAATTGTTAGATTCACGAGAAGGAGTTAGGAGTATTTTGAAGATTTGAAAAAAGTTGTAAGTTGTAAGCTGTAAGTTGTGAGTAAGAAAGTAGTAAGCTGGTCCCTTCTTCAAGTTGGAGAAGGAGAGTGGATGTAGGATTATTCATAATCCGAACCACTATAAATCCGGTGTTCTTTATTGCTTTTGTTTACTTGCTTAATTTCAAGTTTTTCAATTAAAGAATAATTTCAAAATCAAAGTTAAAACCAACATATCAGTTTGCTTTTGATCTTAATAAAGTTGAGGTTAAATTGAATTTCCGCTGTATTACTCTGGTGCTTTGAATAAATTTTGTAAGATTTGTAAAAATCTGAAAAATCTATTCAACCCCCCTTCTAGATTTTTCCTAGAAGGCTGATATAAGTTTTGCCTAGTCTGCTCAACTAATCGGGACCAACAAAGCAATCTGACACAAGTTTGTTCAAACAACAGATTATCAACAGAAATAAATGCAGGAAGTAAATGACACACGATTTATAGTGGTTCAGATCAAAAGATCCTACATCCACTCTCCTCCAACTTGAAGAAGGGCCTCTACTTACTAACTTACTGCCGATTGCAATTACAAATTTAGAATATCTTTGTCTTCAATTCACCTTCAATCTAGCAATCTAACTGGCAGATTACAGTGCAGATTGTGTTTTGAAGGTGTTGGTCCCGGAATGTTGAGTTGAATAAAACCTCGAGTTAGCCTTCTAGAACAAAATCTAGAAAGGGGGGGTTTGAATAGATTTTGTAGATTTTTTTATCTCCCAAAATCAACTCAAAGAATCAGATTATCACAGCGGAATATAATTGAGAACTCAACTTTTAACAAGATCAAAAGCAAGGCTGATATTCAGATTTTAGTTAAGATTCTGAAATTTAATCTTGAATTAACAAAATTGTAACTTGAACAAAAATTAAAGAAAGCAAGAAATAACACCAGGATTTATAGTGGTTCGGATTATAACAATCCTACATCCACTCTCCTTCTCCAAACCTTGAAGAAGGGTCTTCACTAGCTGCTTACTTACTTACTGTACAAACTTTACAAATTATAACTTGATCTTCAATTCTTCAAAAATCTAATCAACTTTCTGAAATCTAACTCTAAGAATAAGATGTGTTTTTGAAGATGTGAAGTGAAGTGTTCTATAAACACTTAGAAAATATTTGAAATCTCTCTTGACGATACTTTGTGAAATCAATAGTGAATAATGTGAAAAATCAAATTCGCATAAGTGTCTAGAAAAATAAAATCTAGTCCTATTTATAAGTCTGAAAAGACAGTTAGTTTGTTAGTTAGTTCTAACAAACTGAAAACTGCTTAACAAACCTATTCTTGAAAACTGCTCTTGACCTCAGCTGATTCTCCCCACTCGTCTGCAGCTGACTTGGTGAAGACTCGCCTTTCTTATTCTACTCAGCTTGTCTTGACCTCGTCTGAGCTTTTCATGATCGTCTCCTGCAGATGACTAGATCTCAGCTGATTGAATTGGTTCTAGACCTTGTCTGATCTGTTTAGCTTAACCTCAGCTGGTCTTCAGATCGTCTGATCAACTGAGCTGCTTCTTTTTAACTCATCAAAACTTCTTGATTCAACAATTTCCCCCTTTTTGATGAAGTTAAAACCTATAAGGAAGAAACACACTCACAACTGAAGTTAGTACTAGAATTAGTTAAAACAATCAGATAGGTATATCAGAGCACTTAATCATTTCACAACAAATTCATTCACTTTCAAATAAAAAAAATCTTTTTAGACTCTTTTAGAGATACTTAAAAAAATTTGGGTCTTAAGACTTAGACAAATTTTTTAGGAAAAAAAATTTTAAATCTGAGATATAAAATTCTCAGATGATTTATACTTAGAAAAATTTTTAAGACTTTCTTAAAACAAAAAAACTTTTAAGAAACTGATATACGAAATTCACATAAGTCCAAATATATTCATTCACAAATTTACAAATTTACAAATAGAAGAACTGATAGAAAATAAAAGATAAGGAAAGAAAATCCTATTCTATCAGATTCCCCATCGGCTAGCCTCTGGAATGTTCAGCCAGTTGAAAATCCTTGCTCTTAGCTGTTTGAGCTCTTCTTCATCTGTGAGCCCGGTTTCCCGTTCTGCTTTGGCTATGACCGTCTTGACCCATTCCAGATCAGGAGACCCGTCTTCTTTCAGCTTGGGGGTAACTTGCTCATAGGCTGGTGCAACTAAGTCGCAGTTGAACACATTGTGTGCCTCATCAAGCAGCTTCCCATACAGATCGGCATCCTCCTTTTCCATCCACTCGTGCCAGCTTTTGTCCTCATCGGCTGCTCCAGATGGCGATGCCTTCAAGATGTACCAGTAATACATCCATCTAGCATCCAGGGCTAGCTTCTTGTATTCGCTTGTGTATTTCCCTGAAACCATCTTTGGAGGGGCTGAAGTGCGGTGGACAGGGCGGAAGTCCGCTTCATCTGGTGCTTTGGATAACCACTTCCGGGAATCCCTGTCCCACTTCACTCACTTTCCCGGCTTCTTGACCTCTTCTTCTCCTCCTTTTTCTCATACTTTTCCTTCTCAACATGGATTCTTCTGATCTGCTCAGCTGATAGGTTTGAGAAGTCAGGCTCCTTTCTTTTTCGCTCCACTCTGGGGCTGATCAGCTGCTCAGCTGATGAAGACTTCTCTGCTGCTTTGCCTTTACCCTTGCCCTTGGCCTCGGGGTTTTCTGCTTCTTTCATCTTGGCCAGCAGAGCTTCTGACTTCTCCTCCTCCTCCTTCCTCCTCTTCTCCTCATCCTCTCGGATGGCCTCCTCTATTTGGGTCACCCTTAGTTGCAAGGCTGCCAGCTCATCTGATTTAACTTTCAATTCAGCCTTGGCTGCCTCCAACTCAGCTGTGTCTGCCTTAGAGTCCACCTTGTCTGTGAGTGACAAGACTCCAGCTGTGAGGGTGTCCATCCTTCCTTCTGCTCCTTCCCCCTTTTTAACTTCATTCTGGAGGGTCTGGAGCTGTCTTTCCAGAGGTGAGCAACGGACCCTGAAGTCGTTCTGATCAGACGTGAGAGTGTTGACCAGATCTCGTTGTCACCGCCATCTTTTGCTTCATGCCTTAACCTCCTCCTCCGTGTCACTTAGCCGAGATCCAACAAAGCGTCTTGAGATTGGCTGATAGGTTCCTTGACATGTTGACCTCAAAGAATCATGCATGTTGGCGAGCATCGTATCGGTGATCGCTCGTATCACCTTCCTTGTCTTCTTTTCCATCATCCTTTGAACTTGAGATATTATTTTCTTGTGCATATCTTCAAAGGCCGATGAAATGGCAAGAATTGGGTCGCCTCCTCCTCGATTCGGATGAGGAAGAGGTGGTGGGAGAGGTTGGACTGGGGGAGCTCATGTGGATATCTCCAAAGATATTGGAGGTATCCACTGGGTGGGGTTCGGATGGGAGAGATGAAGTGGGGGCGTCTGATGGGGGAGGGGGATTTACAGTGGAGGGGATGATGGTGGGGGTGGAATATGTGAAGTAGTGGGTGGGGGAGATGAGGTTGTTTGGGGTAATATGGGTTGAGTTTGGGAGGATATGGGTAAGGCTGGTGGGGAGATGGATATGGGAGTTGGGGCGAATACTGGTCCTGTAAGAAAGGACAGCATCTGAGATGGAGATGGTGGAGGGGATGAAGTTTGGGTTTGGGGGAGGGTAGATGAGGTTGGGATTTGGACTATTTCGGAAGTAGGCTGTTTTAGAGGCTCTGAGGTGCCAGCCTGGGACACCTCTTCATCGCCAGAGTGGCCTGGAGAGGGGGAGGGGGAAAATTGTACCTGTCTGTTGATTGGAGTGAATTGATGCATGTTTTTAGGGCTATTTTTAGTGCAAAAAGTGAGCTAAAGTGTTAGTTTTTGTGCCTAAATGTGAAAAGTATCACTCTTTTGCCTAAAAAGTATTATTTGTGAGATTTTGATGTTTTCCGTCCATTTTGCAGGTAATTCGGTGGAATTTTGCCAAACCGAGAGTACCATTAGGCTTAGAATGAAGAGACGGACATCCGGGATGAAAACAGGGGTCGGGGCCGAAGCCCCGTGTGAGAAAAATGCCCTGGACTCGAGCTCTGGTCGAGGACCACGAGCCTCGAATCGAGGGCTATGCAGAAAAGGACTAAATTGGAAAAAAGGCAGAAGTCTCGACTCGAGGCATGACCCTCGAGTCGAGGGCGAGGTATTTTGCAGAGGCCTCGAGTCGAGGCCTGACCCTCGACTCGAGGGGGGCGCTTTTCAAAATTCGGTATTTAAAGAGTTAAAGCGAGAGCAATCCAAAAAAATCTTTGATAGTAGCAGTTAGTAGCGGTTTTGGGGCGATTTCTCAGCCCCAAGCCAATTTCTTCATTAGATTAGAGTAGAAGTTAGATTTAGGATTAGATTTCAATTGATTGTTGCTAGATTAGCCTTAGATTAGCATTTGATTCTTGTAATCCTTTCAATTCAAGCTTGTAGTTCCTTTGGAGATTGGTGTTGAAGACTCAAGCATTCCTATTTTTGTTGATTGAAGATCATTTGGTGATGTTTTTCCTCTTTTGTCTCTTTAATTTCTTAATTGTTGTGATTTGCTTTATGTTTGTTCAATTCTATCTTCTCCCCATGGGTATTGTTTGTGGTACCATGGGCTAAATCTCTCTTGTGCTTGGGTTAATTGAAATTGATGATGAATTGATTGATGATGCTATAATTGTTGATGATTGGAGATCAATCGAGTAGATTGCTTACTAATTGTGATTCTCATTTGTGCTTCATGCATAATTATCTCTTTAGATTAGTGTTTGATCACCCTAGCTATAGACGAGAGTTGCGCTAACGTGATCCGGGATTAATCGGGTGATAATTGTGTATGAATGTGTGGATTGGGTGCTTCGAATCGAGAGATTAGTTGCACTAAGGATACTCACATTAGTTTGTTTCCTAATTGTGATTCTTAATTGTGCTTTGTGTAAAATTGTCTCTTTAGATTAATGGTTAATCACCCTAGCAATAGGCGAGAGTTGAACAAACGTGATTAGGTGTTGATCGGGATTCAATTTTGCATGATTGTATGAATTGGGGATTTCTACATTGAGAGATGGGAAAGACTAAGGATACTCACATTAGGCATTGTGATTTTAATGGAGTGATTAATTTCATGATGGTTTATGCTTTCTATCTTAGTTGATTTGCAATTTGATTCAATTGTAGCTTGTTGATTGATGATTCATTGATGGATGTTAATCCTAGCACCTCTATCCACCATTTAGTGTTGATTTGGTTATCGCATTCTAAGTGTTTGATCTATTGCTTGCTCCTTGTTGTTTTGTATTTTTGCTTGTGTTTGTGTTGTTTTTGTACCAAACCATTGTTGCAACTATAGTCACTAATAACTTGTATTCCTAGGACCTCATGTGCATACTTTTTCCCTTGGGTTCGATATTTTTGTTGATTGGTCTTAATAACTCTTACCCTATACACTCCAATCAAATGGCGCCGTTGCCGGGGAATTAGTTTTTGCGCCTTAAGTGAGACTTAGGAATTGTTTGAAGTGACTATTTGTTGCCTTTGTGTTTGTGTTTGTTTTGTTATTTTTGTTGGAATTTGATACTTTGATATCTTGTCTAGATGGAAGGATACAACTCATACTTGTGGAATCAAGAATATTATCAAGATAGTAGGGTGTATTCTCCACATTTTGAAGAATTGAGCTACAATGATTGGAGGAACTATGAAGATAATTCTCAATGGCAACAAGTTCCATCCAATTATGAAGATTGGATAAGTGAAGAAATTTCTCCCCCACCTCAAGAGATGTTTCCATACTATGAGCCTTATGATCAAACATTTGATCCATGTATTGGATTTGAGTGTCAAGGAGCATTGGAAGGAGGTGATAGCTATGATGATAGGAGGAGCTATGAGAATGACTATCCAATGCCACAAGCTTCTCCTAAAATTGAAGAATGGGGACTCTATGATATGAGAGCTATATTGCAAGAGATGCTTGGATTTGTGTTGGAAAAATTTGAGGAAGATGATGCTCGATGTGATCAAATGCTTCCCTTGTATGAAGAAATGTATGAGACCAAAGAAAAGGTAAATTCATGGATAGAGGGGAACATGGAGATCACCGGAGTGCATTTCACGTTTATTAAGTGTCAACTCAAAGATTTCCTACGCCAAGTAAAGAACTTGAATATCATGGAAAGTCAAGAAGAAGAAGGGGAGGAAGAAAATGAAAGAAGAAATGTAGTAGAGGGTCCAAGCAATGAGGATGAAAGGAAGAAATCTCTTGTCAAAAGTGAGGAAGAGGAGTGTCCATTGATGGACATGAGCTATAATGAGGAAGAAAATCTAAGAGCGTCGAATGAAACCTTGAAGATTGAAATGAGCATTTCTATACCCTCTAACTCTTCAAATAGTGATTTAATTGAAAATGATGCTTCTTATGATTTAATTTTGCCTCTTGTGAATTTTGACTATAGGGAAGAATTAAAGAAACGCTTGGGCATCCTTGAAAGGAAAGAAGAATCGAGAAGGATGGCAAAAGAAAAAGGGGAACAACCATGGACACTTTGTATTTCTATAGGTGGTTGTCCTATCTATTCGGTGAACCTCCTAGACCTTGAAGCACAAAGATCAAGATACAATGGGAAGGAGGATCGCTACCCTTGGCCATTCCGATGAAGGATGTTGGACGTGAAGAATAAGTCCGGCATAGGACAATAAAAATAGCGCTTGATGGGAGGCAACCCATCTTTTCTTGCTTTCGTGTGTTTGTTTTATTTTGTTGCTTTGAATAATTGGGTCTTTTGATCCTTGTAGGTTGTGAGGTTCGCTTGGAACTTGAGGAGCTCTATGCATGTTTGAAGAAAAAAAGGGAGTTTAAAAGGCTTATTGGTACAACATTTCCTTTCAAACTTAGACTTGTCTAAGTTTGGGGGAGGTGTTTCTCTTCCCTTCTCTAATTCTTTTGTGCTCTTCTATGATTTTGGGGTTGTATGAGCTTATTGCTTAATGATGATTTAAGTGGTGTTTTGACTACCTTGATATATTGTGTTTGAGCTTCATTTGTCTTGAGCTTAGTAGTGGATTAATTGACATATTTTTGAGTTCATCTTGATATAGTGAGTGTGCTTGAGATTATGTACATGAGCATTTGTGCTTAAGTTGTAAGACTAGTTGGATTTTGATATGATTATTAGTAGATGTGTAGCTTGATGCTAGTGGCTTGATTAATTATGTGAAGATGAATGTGATTGAAAATTCTTGATTCATTGCTCAAGTGAAGCCCGTGAGTTTTGTGCCTTAATAATCGTACATCTTATACGGTTGATTAATCCTTTGTGAGTGCATCATTCATAGATTTGTATGCTAGAACTTGCCACTAGACTTGTTGATATTGATCTTTGTGTGATTTCATTAATATGATAAGAGGCCATGTTTTGAATGATGAGTCACTTTGCCAAATACTATCCTACCAAATACATTTGATTTCCTTAGTGAGCCATGTTGAGCCTTATGATCCTTATTCTTTGGCAAGCCAAGTGAAATTGAAACCATTTAGCCTATTTTGATTAGCCTTTCTTGTCCTATGATTAGTTGAGCTTGAATGTTGGCTAATGATGGTGATTTGATTGCTAAGTGTGGGAAGATGATGAGCAAAGTGATGAATGAAGCATAAAAGAAAAGAAAGGTTGTGAAAGATTGAATTGTAAAGAAAATGCATGAAAAGAAAGATTCAATTTGTGAGCTTAAAAAGAGAAAGCTCAAGTGAATGGTGGATTGATCATTGAAGTTCAATAGTAAGAGTGTGTTAGATGAAAGTGAAGAGATGTGTATTGTATTGATTAGCTTTCATTCAAGTCTCTACTAAGTAGTCACTCTTATCCATAAATATCCCACCTTTCCAAAGAGCCAACATTACAATCTAGAAGAAAGACCTATTTGATTCTTAATTGATCACAAATGATTTTGATTGAGATTAAGTCTTGTGGCAAGCATATGGTGTACTTATTTGTGAATTGATGATTGAGTGCTTTAAACCTTGATACACTTGAGTGAAGAGTGAAACACTCCATGGAAGGAGCAATGTGTTGAGTATTTGATTGAGCATTTGTTTGAGCATGATTTGTCTTGATGGCTAGTGGATAGTTGCATTGATACAAGTGATCATTGATGAGTTCGATTGTCTTAAATTTCGTCTAGGATGCCATGTGACATAATTGCAATCAATTCACTCCCTTGTTCTTAGTTTCTACGTTGCTCGAGGACGAGCAACAATTCAAGTTTGGGGGTATGATTGGAGTGAATTGATGCATGTTTTTAGGGCTATTTTTAGTGCAAAAAGTGAGCTAAAGTGTTAGTTTTTGTGCCTAAATGTGAAAAGTATCACTCTTTTGCCTAAAAAGTATTATTTGTGAGATTTTGATGTTTTCCGTCCATTTTGCAGGTAATTCGGTGGAATTTTGCCAAACCGAGAGTACCATTAGGCTTAGAATGAAGAGACGGACATCCGGGATGAAAACAGGGGTCGGGGCCGAAGCCCCGTGTGAGAAAAATGCCCTGGACTCGAGCTCTGGTCGAGGACCACGAGCCTCGAATCGAGGGCTATGCAGAAAAGGACTAAATTGGAAAAAAGGCAGAAGTCTCGACTCGAGGCATGACCCTCGAGTCGAGGGCGAGGTATTTTGCAGAGGCCTCGAGTCGAGGCCTGACCCTCGACTCGAGGGGGCAGTTTTTCAGAAATTCGGTATTTAAAGAGTTAAAGCAGAGCAATCCAAAAAATCTTTGATAGTAGCAGTTAGTAGCGGTTTTGGGGCGATTTCTCAGGCCCCAAGCCAATTTCTTCATTAGATTAGAGTAGAAGTTAGATTTAGGATTAGATTTCAATTGATTGTTGCTAGATTAGCCTTAGATTAGCATTTGATTCTTGTAATCCTTTCAATTCAAGCTTGTAGTTCCTTTGGAGATTGGTGTTGAAGACTCAAGCATTCCTATTTTTGTTGATTGAAGATCATTTGGTGATGTTTTTCCTCTTTTGTCTCTTTAATTTCTTAATTGTTGTGATTTGCTTTATGTTTGTTCAATTCTATCTTCTCCCCATGGGTATTGTTTGTGGTACCATGGGCTAAATCTCTCTTGTGCTTGGGTTAATTGAAATTGATGATGAATTGATTGATGATGCTATAATTGTTGATGATTGGAGATCAATCGAGTAGATTGCTTACTAATTGTGATTCTCATTTGTGCTTCATGCATAATTATCTCTTTAGATTAGTGTTTGATCACCCTAGCTATAGACGAGAGTTACGCTAACGTGATCCGGGATTAATCGGGTGATAATTGTGTATGAATGTGTGGATTGGGTGCTTCGAATCGAGAGATTAGTTGCACTAAGGATACTCACATTAGTTTGTTTCCTAATTGTGATTCTTAATTGTGCTTTGTGTAAAATTGTCTCTTTAGATTAATGGTTAATCACCCTAGCAATAGGCGAGAGTTGAGCAAACGTGATTAGGTGTTGATCGGGATTCAATTTTGCATGATTGTATGAATTGGGGATTTCTACATTGAGAGATGGGAAAGACTAAGGATACTCACATTAGGCATTGTGATTTTAATGGAGTGATTAATTTCATGATGGTTTATGCTTTCTATCTTAGTTGATTTGCAATTTGATTCAATTGTAGCTTGTTGATTGATGATTCATTGATGGATGTTAATCCTAGCACCTCTATCCACCATTTAGTGTTGATTTGGTTATCGCATTCTAAGTGTTTGATCTATTGCTTGCTCCTTGTTGTTTTGTATTTTTGCTTGTGTTTGTGTTGTTTTTGTACCAAACCATTGTTGCAACTATAGTCACTAATAACTTGTATTCCTAGGACCTCATGTGCATACTTTTTCCCTTGGGTTCGATATTTTTGTTGATTGGTCTTAATAACTCTTACCCTATACACTCCAATCATCTGTGGGTGGGGGAGGGGGTCCTCTCCGAGCTTATCTCCTGAACCTCCTCTGAATGAACCACCTGCGATGCGATCTGCAGAGTGTTTACCTCTTCGGGTAGAAGACTTGGCTGGTCAGCAAACGTCCCACCCTGCTCAGAGGTCTTAACCAACCTCCTCCTCCTTGGTGCCTTCTCCTTCAGCTTCATTGGCTGGGCAGCCTCAGCTGAGCTCACTGTCGGCAGCTCTTCCTCTCTCTCCTCTTCTTCCTCCTCCTCAGCTTCTTCAGCAGCTGGTGCCTGAGCTCCTACCTCAGCTCCACCTTCGTCTGAATCAGCTGGAGCCCCAAGAGGTTCATCCTTCGTCAGAATCCCCTTTTATTTTGTGTAGGGTCTGACTCCGTCTGACCAATTGATCTCAGCTGACAGCAGGTCCTCCATGATCACCGTCACCTTATTGAATAGGCTGGTGATCGACCTCGCCTGCCACTTTCCTCCAACAACCTCCAACCTTTTCCTTTCCGTCTCTAGCTTTTCCAAAAGCATCCCAGCCCAGTTAGCTTGGACCCCATCAAGTATTGTCCTCATGACACATAGTCTGGGTCTGGTCAGCCCGTCATGAGAACTTTGTTCTCCCAAGATGACCTTTGTAACGATGGTCATCAGAAGTCGATACCTCCGTCGGAGCATCTTCTTCTTCAACTCCGATCGCCGGTCCCTCATGGAATTTCGGGCAATCATCTCGAATGATTCTACCCATTCATCAGACTTGTAGGTGAGGGGGTTCACTCCTTCACTACTTGTATAAAAAATCCTGGCCACCTCCGCCGGAGTAACGGTTAAAACCTCTCCATATACTCTGGTTTTAAAGACTCCGTTCTCGAACGTCCCGTTGACGTAGAACTCGATTCCCCGCATATCCAGTGTTTTATTGGAGGGGGATTTCTTGGAACAGAATGTCCTCAATCCAGCCCTCTCCAATAACTCCAAAACCTCCCTTGATTCACCATCAGAAGTTGTGTCGAAATCCACATACATCTCTGATTTGATCTTCTTATTATACGTCTCATTGTGAACATCCACCATGGTTGAAGTAATTCCTATTTGTTTTTTAGAAGTGCTCATGAAATGATCAAATACGGGTTTTGAAAATTTTGCAGAGAGTTTATAAGAATTTCTGAGAGTGAAAAAGTTTGTTTAAGGAAGAAGATGTATTTATATGGGGGAAGATTGGAAAGAGAAACCGCCATTTTAGAAAATTTAAATTAATCTGAGCCATTTATTCAAAAAGTTTTTACTGCGCATAAATCAACGGTTAAAAATGAAGATAAGCGATTAGGATTCAGCGCGTGGATGTTAATCGCCTTTGGAATGCGTAAATAGTTACTTTATAGACTGTTGATTTGACAGATGTAGGTTACTTTATGCAGGGAAGTAAGCATACCTGACGTCAGCCTAGGGTTACCTTACTTCGACTAAGGGTTTGCAAATCAGATGAGTTTGAAAACAGATGAGTTGAAAAAGTCATCTGATAAAGTAACCTGTCTGATTTTTAAAAACAGCTTAAGTTCAAAATTTTTAGCAATCTTAAAAACAATTTTTAAATAAACAGACTCAGACTTAATTTTCTAAAAATAGAATTTTCAATCAATCATTCCAAAAAAAAAATTTATAAAAATATGAAGTCTATTTTTTTTAAAAAAAAAATAATGTTTTTTTAAAAAAAATTGAGAACCAGATGAGGTGAAACAGTATGATCTGTGATCTATTCCTGCAAAGACATAGACTCATGGAAAACCATTAGTAGCTTGAGGTAGATCAGATAGGGTGCAGATAGTCATCCGGTTTTCGAAAAATCGATTGACTATTGTGCCCTTGTCGATTTACCATATGTCGATAAGTAATTATCATGTCGAGATAAGGTCAATATGACTAATCCTTGATTCTTGATTCCTAAGAAGGAAATCAATGATATCAGCTACCTGATTGTCCTTTGACTCAGATCTAGTCTGATAATTCTTTCTAGACATAATAAAACTAAATTGAGAAAGACAAGAGTAAAAAAAACAGAATTAGAGATTTACTAAAGAAGCATCTAATAAACCTAATTCTACAGATAATTCTTTAAACCTCGTCTCTACCAGTGGTTTTGTCAAGATGTCTGCTCTTTGAAAGTCGGTCAAGATCTTCTCAAGTCTGATATCTCCTTTCTCTACATGGTCTCGGATGAAGTGGTGTCTGATATCTACATGCTTGCATCTTGTATGAAGAATCGGGTTACGAGTAATAGCTATGGCACTATTACTATCACAAAAGATAGGTACATCTTTAGTGATAATATTATAATCCCTTAGCCGTTGACTTATCCGGATCATTTGTGAACAACAACTTCCAAATGCCATATACTCAGCTTCAGTTGTGGAAGTAGCTACAGAGGTTTGTTTCTTAGACAACCATGAAATCAGCTTACTTCCAAGAAATTGGCAAGTACCGATGTAGATTTTCTATCTATCTTACACCCACCAAAATCTGAATCGAGGATCCGATGACTCAAAGTTGTCATCACCGGGTACCACAATCCAACATTTACTTGTTCCTTTCAAATACTTGAGGATTTTCTTTCTTTGCTTCAAGATGGCTTTTCTTAGGATTAGCTTGAAATCGAGCACAAACTCCAACCGTAAATGAAATATCAGTCTACTAGCGATTAAATATAATAAAGAACCAATAAGACCTCGATACTCGGTTTGATCGAGTGTCTTCTCCCTTCTCGTGCGGATCCATTGAAAAATTTGTCATCATAAGTATCTTAGCTTCTCGGCTGGTACCTATTCCATATTTTTCAATAAAATCTTTTGTATATTTGGCTTGGTTGATGAATATTCCCTTCTTTGTCTCGCTTGACTTGAAGTCCAAGAAAATATGTCATTTCTCCCATCATGGACATTTCAAATCTGCTTTTCATAAGACTACTAAATTCTTCACATAAAGATATGTTAGTTGATCCAAAAATTATATCATCAACATAAATTTGAACTAACAAAAGATCACAACCAAACTCTTTTCTAAAGAGAGTTCTATCAATTCTACCTTTAACAAAACCATTTTGAATTAAATAATCGAGACAAGGTGTCATACCAAGCTCTTGGTGCTTGTTTAAGTCCATATAGAGCTTTCCTTAGTTTATAAACCTTGTCTCCTTTGACAAAGCCAGGGGTTGCTCTACATAAACTTCTTGACTAGGATTCCATTTAAGAAAGCTGATTTAACATCCATTTGAAAAACTATGAATCTTTTAAAAGCTGCATAGGCTAAAAACAATCTTATGGCTTCCCGACGAGCTCTTGGTGCAAAGGTTTCATCATAATCAATACCTTCGATTGTGAATAACCTTGAGCAACTAGTCTGGCCTTATTTCTAACCACAATATTGTTTTCATCCCTTTTGTTTTTAAAGACCCATTTAGTTCCAATGACTTTTTTGATGATGAGGCCTTTCAACAAGTTCCCACACATCTTGTCTTTGAAACGATTTAGTTCTTCTTGCATGGCATTAATCCATTGGAATCGGTTTGAGCTTCGTAATTGATTTAGGTTCAAGTAATGACACATAGCAACTCGAACATACAATCTTGATTTAGTTGGGTCCTCGTCTGGACACCGAGTCTAAATCTCCAATTATCTCTCTCACTGGGTGATATGACATTACTTTCTTACCTTTATCTTTTACAAGAGATGATATCTTGTCTGAATTATTTATTTCGAGATGATTCTATGTTACCTTCTCGATAATTCTACCCGATCACCGATGTGTTGTTGGTCGTCCGATCACCGATGTGTCATTGGTCGTCGATCGGTTGGTAGATCACCTTGTTGAGGAAGTTCTTTCGGGTTCTTTTCCTTTGTCTCGATTCTTCCTCTTCATCTGAATCTGATTCTTGATTGTAGAATTTTATGGTTGATCCTTTGATAGTCATCTGATTCAGATTATCTGATATCTTTGTGATGTCCCTTGTCTTATCAAACTCAAAAGAAGATTCATCAAATACCACATGGGGTGTTTTTTCTACACACAAGGTTGTCTTATTAAAAACTCTATATGCCTTTGATATAGATGAGTATCCTAAGAATATCCCATCTGCTATCTTAGCATCAAAGGTTTTTAATTGAGATTTACCATTATTGTGTATGAAACATTTACAACCAAATATATGAAAATATGAAATTTTGGGAGATCTTCCCTTCCAAATTTCATAGGGAGTTTTACACTTATCCTTGACAATCAGACTCCTATTTTGAACATGGCAGGTTGTATTCACTGCTTCTGCCCAAAACCTATGGGGAGTGTTGAATTCAGATAGCATTGTTCTAGCTGCCTCTTTCAAGGTCCTGTTTCTTCTTTCAACAACTCCATTTTGCTGTGGAGCCCTTGCTGCAGATGTTTCCTGAGCTATGTCATTCTCAATGCAATAATTAGAAATCAATTTATTTAGAAATTCAGTACCTTTATCACTTCTAATTTTAACAATATTTAATCCCTTTTCATTTTGAATCTTCTTAAGAAATTCTGGAATCTTAGTCATAGTCTCATTCTTTTTGTACAAGAAAATAACCCAAGTAAATCTTGAAAAATCATCAACAATTACTAAGGTGTATTTTCTTCCACTAAAGCTGAGAGGAGTTACTGGACCAAACAGATCCATATGAAGAAGTTCCAGAATTCTTTCTGAAGAAGGACTACTTATTGTTTTAAAAGAAGCTTTGGTCTGTTTTCCTTTTTGACAAGAAACACATACATGGTTCTTTGAAAATACTTTATCAGGAAGTCCTTTAACTAAATATTTCCTTGCTATTTTGTTAAGAGTTTTGAAGTTTAAGTGACCAAGTCGTCTGTGCCACAGCTAGCTTAAGTCATCTGAACTCTTAGCAACAAGACAAGTATCTTTAGGACAGCTTTTGAAGTTGGCAACATAAATGTTACCTTGTCTTACTCCAGCCAATAGAATATTTTCATTGATACCATCTAAAACATAGCATGCATTATGAATAAATTTGACACAAAACCCTTTATCACAAAATTGTGAAACAGATAGTAGGTTGTGCTTCAATCCTTCCACGTAGTAAACTTCTTGAACATGAACATCTCCAATCATTAGTATTCCTACACCTTTAGTAAGTCCATAGTTGTTGTCTCCAAACATCACTCTTGGTCCATCAATGGTTTGGTAGTTAGAGAGAAGTCGTCTTTCATAGGTCATGTGCTTGGAACAACCACTATCAATATACCAGATGACCTCAAGAATATCTCCTCTATCACCTATCTTCTTGTCTTCCTGCAATCACAAATTTATTGCTTAGGTACCCTTTGTATTTTGGGTCCTTTCATGTTAAGTTGACTCTTAGGAATCCAGATAAAAATATCAATGTTCTTTAAAACCATAGATTGAAGCTTGCATCCATATCTATCTACTAAGATAAGACTTTCAAGATCAATCTGATTCAAATGATCTTTTGAAATTGTCTTGAATCTTGGTAATAATGGATAAGATCTGCTTCTTCCATCAAAGCTATTATACCTAGGATAGATCTTTGATTTAGTCTTAGGTTTAGCCTTAGGAGTTACTTTCTTCGTCTGATTTTTCTTTTCAGAAGTATCAGATGAGGTAATTAATTCCTTTGGTTTCCAGGGACTGAATAAAGTCTCTACCTTAGGTTTAGTTGCTTTGACAAAGACTCTAGGTTTTATAGGATCATTTTTCTTATTCCTATCAAAACCTAATCCAGTTTTATCACTAGACTTTTGAGATGAATTGAAGATTTTATCTATTGTGGTTTGAGAATTATTCATAAGTCCTAACTTGAAATTTAATTCCCTGTTAGTCCTTTTATAATTCTCATTCTCAGAATAGATATTTGAAAATTTTATTTTTAAAGAACTCAGTTCCTGTTCTAACTTATCTGTCTTATCAGTCAAAGTACTGGTGATCATCTCAGTCTGACATTCTCCCTTAAATGTACAGTCTGGTTTCTCATTTTTCTTAGTCTGATTGACCTTAGTTAGATCAGAAATTTGATCTTTTAAATTAAGATTTTCAGTGTCTATCTGTTTATAAGAAGATAGAGCAGTCTCCAAATCTTTCAAAAGTTTATCAATAAGACTGGGATCATTTTCAGATAAGGTGTCACAGTCATTATCTGATGATGAATAGTAATGTACCTCTTTAGCCATTAGACATATGTCATCATCTGACCCAAAATCAGATGAGGATGAGGATGATGATGTCTCACGAGCTTCTTCTTTCTCAGCTAGGAGAGCTCTCTGGTCAGCATACCTTCTATCTCTTTTCTTCCTCTTTTCTTCTCTCTCTCTGGGAGTAAGTTGAGGACAATCATAGCTGTAGTGACCAGGTTTGCTGCACGTATAGCATATATCTCCTCTGTCTGTTTTTGGACTACTATCTCCTCGTCTGATAGGTGACCTATGACTTCTTGACTGATCCTTCTTTTTATCATTATCTGAACTCTTTTCATCCCTATCTGATCTATAGTTCCTATGACCTAACCTGTCTCTTTTGTTTCTTCTGTACTTCATCTTCAATCTTTCATACCTTTTCAACAAAAGAGCCATTTCTTCTTTTACAGACAAATCAGATGCTTTAGAAATCTTTTCAGATTCATCCTGATGAACAAATGCTACTGTTTTTCCAGATGTGGATGACTCTGCCTCATCTTCTTCATCTTCAATGTGAATGTCATATTCTAGTGCTTTAAGATGAGAGAAGAGAGTGTGATGTGATATTGATGACAAATTCTATGTTGCCTTGAGAATATTAGCTTTCTCTCTCCATCTTTTGCTCAAAGATCTGAGTACTTTGTTGTTAATTTCTTTCTCAGTGTAAGTCTTACCCAAATCGGCTGCTTTGTTCACAAGATTAGTCAATCTCACGTCCAGTTGATCTACAGTTTCACCATCCTTCATTTTGAATGTGTCAAATGCATGTAGAACAGACTGAAGCTTATTTTCTTTGACTTTGTTCGAGATCCTTCACAAATTCCAAAGCAAGAGTCTCCCACATTTCTTTGGCGATCTTGCATCTTTTAACCTTTTCAATCCAATCCTTACTTAGAGTCTCAATGATCTCGGTTCGAGCTACTTGATCAAGATTATGGACCTTTCTTTCATCATTTGTTAACTCGTAGCTCTTCTTTTCTTGTCTCGGTCCTGGATTCACCGACTCGGCTCGATCTTTGTTTCCTCCATGATAGAATTTTATAGGTCCCTCTTCAAGAACCTCTTCCATCCTATCGTGAATGGCTTTTAGGTGATTCTCCATCCTAAATTTCCAGTAATCATAATCTTCAATAGAGAATTCAGGAAGATTTCTTGACTTCTTGTTTTTCCCTAATGACATGATGAAACAAAAGAACAAAATACTCCACAGACTAATTAGTAGCACTGTTAGGAAAAGAAGAAAATGAAGAAAATCAAGATAATTTCAGTATCTTATTCAAGACCTAAAATCAATATCAGAACAACTTAACCTGGCTTTGATACCACTTGTTGGTCCCAGAATGTTGAGTTGAATAAAACCTCGAGTTAGCCTTCTAGAACAAAATCTAGAAAGGGGGGGTTTGAATAGATTTTGTAGATTTTTTTATCTCCCAAAATCAACTCAAAGAATCGAGATATCACAAATGAATATAATTGAGAACTCAACTTTTAACAAGATCAAAAGCAAGGCTGATATTCAGATTTTAGTTAAGATTCTGAAATTTAATCTTGAATTAACAAAATTGTAACTTGAACAGAAATTAAAGAAAGCAAGAAATAACACCAGGATTTATAGTGGTTCGGATTATAACAATCCTACATCCACTCTCCTTCTCCAAACCTTGAAGAAGGGTCTTCACTAGCTGCTTACTTACTTACTGTACAAACTTTACAAATTACAACTTGATCTTCAATTCTTCAAAAATCTAATCAACTTTCTGAAATCTAACTCTAAGAATAAGATGTGTTTTTGAAGATGTGAAGTGAAGTGTTCTATAAACACTTAGAAAATATTTGAAATCTCTCTTGACGATACTTTGTGAAATCAATAGTGAATAATGTGAAAAATCAAATTCGCATAAGTGTCTAGAAAAATAAAATCTAGTCCTATTTATAAGTCTGAAAAGACAGTTAGTTTGTTAGTTAGTTCTAACAAACTGAAAACTGCTTAACAAACCTATTCTTGAAAACTGCTCTTGACCTCAGCTGATTCTCCCCACTCGTCTGCAGCTGACTTGGTGAAGACTCGCCTTTCTTATTCTACTCAGCTTGTCTTGACCTCGTCTGAGCTTTTCATGATCGTCTCCTGCAGATGACTAGATCTCAGCTGACTGAATTGGTTCTAGACCTTGTCTGATCTGTTTAGTTTAACCTCAGCTGGTCTTCAAATCGTCTGATCAACTGAGCTGCTTCTTTTTAACTCATCAAAACTTCTTGATTCAACAGAAGGTGTACAGAAAAGTGTTCTTTAAACACTTAGAAAATATTGTGAAAACCTTTGAAGATTTTGAGTGCTTTTCGAGAATGTGAATTTCAGAATAATGAGTGTTAAGTGTTCTTCTAAGAACTGTGCTTACTCTTATTTATAAGCCTATAAAACGGTTAGTTTGTTGTAACAAATTTAAAAACCGCTTAACAAACTTTTCTTTAAAACTGCCCTGACCTCAGCTGATCTTGAATTAGTTGTCTGTTGTTGACTTGGTGAAAACCTGCATTTCTTATTCTACTCAGTTAGTCTTGACCTTGTCTTGAGCTCTTCATTATTCTCTCCAACAGATGACTTCTTCAAGACTGTCTTTAGATGACCTTGTACTTCCTGATCTCAGCTGACTTCATTTACCTTGCCTAGTCTGATCAGCCTAGTACAAAGCTTACTACTTCAACTGGTCTATACAATCTCAGCTGGTCATCCTATTTACATGAGCTTGTCTAGTATATACATTTTAACTCATCAAAACTAAAAACTTGATCTAACAACAACTATGATATTATATATACACATTAATTATGTGAACTAATATTCATAATTTTCACAAATAATAAAATGCAAGGGTTGAAAATACTTCCTGTTTCCATCTCATAATCTGGATGAGTTTGTTTATTCGTCTAAGTACAAACATCAGATGAGTGATACTTGTTTGTTACCATGAGTGTTGTAATATTAACTAGATTGAAGTTTTCCTGAAAACAAAGATACTTAGATAAACCATTAGTAACATTTTAAGTAAATCAGACAAGGTATACATACTCGTCTGCTTTTAGCAAACAGATGACTAATGTATATTTGTTTGAATTACTTGATGTCAGATAAGAAAATATCAAGTTAGTTAAGGTCAATAGACTAATCCTTGTTTCTTTATTCATTAAAGAAGATCAAATATATCAGCTCTGTGATTGCCCATATGATCCTTTACAAGTCTGATATTTCTTTCTAGACATAGTAAAGAAGATGATAGAGAATTAGAAGTGCATAGATAGTAGATCATAGTCTAACTAAAGATGCATCAAGTAACTCTAACTCTACAGACAACTCTTTAAACCTAGTCTCTGCTAATAGTTTTGTCAAAATATTAGCTCTTTGAAAATCAGTTAATATATTTGCTAGTCTGATATCACCTTTTTCAACATGATCACGTATAAAATGATGTCTGTTGGTCCCAGACGAGATGTGCAAGGAGGTGGAAAGTCTAGAAGGGGGGGGGGGGTTGAATAGACTTTCCCACACTCAAAACTTTTTACAACTTTTCGTGAGCTGAGTGTGAGGTTAGAAGACTTTGAAATCTTCTGCAGCAAGGTACTCAGAGTGTGCTAAGTGAGATCAGCAGACTTTGGAAACTCGAAGTCTTCTGATGGTGCGGAAGCTAATCTCGTGTGTGTATTTGAAAAACCCTTTTTGAATAAAAACCTTTGAGAAGAATATTAAGCAAGTTTAATGCAGTTTTGTTAAAACGATGATGAATGAGCAGTTATAATTATGAATGCAGAAAGCAAATAAAGACACAGAGATTTTTATAGTGGTTCGGATATAACGATCCTACGTCCACTCTCCCTGATTCCACAGGGGCCTTACTATCCACCAAACTCGGTCTTGTCTCCTCTAATCTCCTTGAGGATTCGACCACAGGAAGTTTAACAAGTTCCTGCCCTTGGTACAATCGATTCGATCTTTGAGTGTTTAACTCTTAGATCTAAAACAATCAACCTTTTCTCGTATTGAGATAATGAAAGGTGATTTACACTTCCTTGACCAAAAATAAATCTCTTAGAAAATTCAACGTGTACGATCAATTTCTGGTATGAAGAGTTAAGCGTGAATTACAATAAGTGAAGGAGTTTTCTTGATGTTTCTCGCGCGTGTATATTTTAAAAATCCTTCACTTCAGTTTTTATGATTCTGAATTTGACTAGCCGTTAGGCTAATTAGTCAATCAGATCTTCAAAGAAATGGTAAGTGATCGTTGGAAGATTTGTTTGACTTTGGATAATTGATTTTCTGATACCAATCAATTATGTCGTGATTGATCTTGATTGATAATCAAATCTTCACTTGACTGACTTCGAGTATCTTAGAGTTATCTTTCTGACTTTTGTTATCCCTGATGAATTTCTTGAAGTCAACTCTAGCAACTTTAAACATTGCTCCAGCACATCTAAAGCTTGCTGTAGCATGGATTCCAACCTTGCTATCTTCACTTGAACCTTTCTTGACAATACTTCTTTTTGCGTAACTCTTATCATCTCTTCATGATCTTCATGACGCCCTTCTAAATGACTTCGAACGAAATCTCTCTTAGATCTTTAAGTCTTCTTATCGGCGACCTTTTAGTTCTCAACCAATGAACGATACGAGAAGGTTAAGCCTAGCAAGTTTATCTCGTACTAAGACATAAACCCTATCTAGATCATCAGCTGACTAACAGGTTCAGCTGGTCCTATTACACATAGGTTTTAAGAACATCATCAAAACATACAAATTCAAATCCTAACAAATTCCCCCTTTTTGATGATGTTAAAACTTTCTTGAGAACTGCCTGAAACAAGGAAAAGCGAAAGAAAGACAAAAAGATCTTAAAAAAAGATCTCAATCAAAACCAAATGACAACGAGAAGTTGTCTTGGCGCAAAACATTCACTTCTTATTCATATATATATCGATCAGTACAAATTTCAGAAGTGAAAAGCAAAAAGAACAAGAGATAACAAAGAAATGCATAAAAAGATAAATACGACATCGCCAGACTTCTCGGCAGTCTAGCTTTCCAACCAAAGAACCTTCATGTCTTCCTCGGTCATACCTTGAAACCTGTTGAACGTTTAGCCACTCATACACTCTATCATAGAGTTCTCTCGTTATTTGTTCCAATAGGTGGGTTGACCTCGGCCAAGCGGATTATGAGCGTCCTGCGAACACTCACCGGGTCAAACTTCCCATCTCGCTGTGGACTGGAGTAGGAATCTTTTCAAATTCTGGCGCTTGAAGGTTTAGGTTGAATTCCACAGAAGCTCTCAGAATATCTGCCCAAAGATTACTGTGCTTTTCCTCCATCCAAGCAAAGAATGTTTCATTCGCTGTGGCCCCAACGCCAATACTTTTGCAGACATAGTATGAGCAGATGAAATCCCTCTTTGTTGCTTTCCAGTCCTCAAATCTCTCCGGAGGACAGCAATCATCCACAAATCCATCAGAATTGTGGGGGAGGATAAAGTCTTCCTCAGCCTCTGCTCCAGCAGGCTTTTTTCCTTTCTTACCCTGCTTCTTCCTTGACACCGCAGGTTTTGCAGTAGCTTTCTTTGATATAAACTGCTTTTTCTGTTTACTCTCCAACACATCCACCTCTTTCCCTTGCTTCCCTAGTAGCTTGATCATCTTGTGACTATCCTTCTCCTCCATCCTTCTAGTTTCTAAGTTAGCAAGAAAAGCTTCCTCATGCAAAGCCTCCAACTCTTCTTCAGCAGACTTTCCTTGAACTTTTTCAGACATCTTAACCAACCTTCTCCTTTTCAGTGGTTGGGAACTTTGACCTTCATCTTCATCCATTCCAGCAGACTCTCGCAATGCCCTTTTCAGCTCTGCTTTTTCTTTCCGTTCCAACAGAAAATTTTCAACAGCCTCCAGCCTATCTTTCAAATCCTTCAATTCTTTATCCTTAGCCTCATCTCTCTCAACCATCTCAGTTCTCAACTGGCTTTCCCCCTTTTTAACATCATTCAAAAGAGGGGTCCAGCGACCTTCCATTTCAGTCATCTTGGCAAGAATATCCCGTCCCGTCAGGGCGATAAACTTTTCCGTGAACTTCTTGATTCGGCATACTCAGCTGCTATTGGAGAAGCAATCTTCTCATCGATTTTAAGCATATCTTTGACAAAGAATAAAGATGTCGTCACGATGATAGCCGTGAGCCGTCTCCGTCAATTTAGCATTTGCCTCTTGGGCCGATCGCAATTTGCTTTCCCATGTCCAAAGATAGATAATTGGATAGCCGCATTCGATCAATTCCTTCTTGTAATCAGTGCTTCCATGGCACTGAGTCTCGTTAATCGATCCTCCATCTTTGTCTCAAATCTGTCCCCAACCGCCTCTCTTTTTCAAAGAACACCTTCCCGAGAGTAGCTTCGGCTTTCTCACCTTCAGCCTTTACACTTTCAACGTGCTTTCTCACCTCATTTATGTTGTTCAACATTATGCCGAGAAAGAGTTTCGATGATAGTCTCCTGTTGCTCGAAAAACATATCGGCGGCAGCAGTTTGACGGATCAAAGAGGGGGCCGTCTCAATGGCGGCCTCGATGTAGGACTTGGGCGACTCAATAGACTCAGCAAGAGGAGTGTATTTAGCAGCCAATACAGAAAAACATTGAAGCATACTGTTGTGTTAACTCAAAGAAACTTTGAAGAGTAAGAGTTATACAGATCCTCATGAACAATAACAGGCATAAAGTTGGGCAAGCGAACAGATGTAAAATCAGGAAGAGGAGGAGGGATAGAAGAAACACCTTTCTTGATCTCTTCAGGAACTGTAAGAAGAGGAGCTGAACCACCTTCAGCAGGTTCTGGTTCATCCATCAGTCGAGCGACTAGGCATGCAATTTGATGATCTGTGGTTAGGTCAAATGCTTTGGCAACTCCAGCCTTGTTCTGTAGTTCGAACTCCCATAGAGAGAACTCATTATGGCCAATCTCATTTGCCAGAAGAATAAGATCATCTATTGCTCCCAGCCTTGCATTTCTCCATACTAGGATGTCTATCAGCAAGCTACGCTCCTCTGACATATCCTGTAATCTAGGAAACTTGCTGTCCACCCAAGTAGAAACCTCAGTAATCAAACACTTCTCAAATGGGCCACGAATTCTATCAGCAAGGTTAACCATCTGCACTGGGACATCTCCAACCACACCTCCACTGTGATCACCCTCAGCAACCTGGGTGGTAGGCTCCGAAGCGGCACCCATGCCCGCCACATCATCGCCAATTTCCATCGGTGCAGCAAGCTTTGAAGAAGAAGGAATCTCAGAAAGAGAAGGAAACGAAATTGGTACCTGTTCCTCCTCACTGGCGGATTCATGAGAGACCATCTCTTCAGCATCCGAAATCGGAGAATCTTCAACCTCCATTGCATCCACCACCGACGATCCTTTCTTTCCAGGAGATACCTTAGGAGGCATCTGTGCTCCTCTGGTACGACTGCTCACCGAATCTTTCCAGGTTGCCACAGTGAACCTCTTTGCCTTTCTCTGTTGTAATTGAGAAATCGGAATTTGATCTTCGCTGCTAGAAGACTTCCGAGTCTTCTCTCCTGTACTAGCAGCCTTGGAACTTGCTGGTGCCTGATTACTAATACTCTTGGAAGAATTTTCCGAATCTTTTACAGTCTCATCCTTCCCACCAATAACCGTCACTGGGACAATTCCTCTGATGGGTGACACATCCGCAGGTTCCCCCTCAATCTCAGCCTGGTCTTCTTCATCATCAGAATCAGGAGGACCACTGAGCTCCTCATCCTTATTCAGCATAAACTTTGCCTTGGTATATGGCTTCGTCCACTTTGGGTCCCACGCTGTGTTGGGCATCACCCTCTCCAGCAACACTGTGATCTTGTTCGACATGGAAACGTACTGTTCCACAGCCCATACCTTAACTTCTGGATGTCCAACCACCTCTGTCCGAAAGAACCTGTTCTTTTCCTTCTGCAGAATCTCAAAGAATTTACTGACCCAATCACACTCGGCTCCATCCACAATCGCCTTTAAAGCACACAAACGCCTCTGACTTACTGAGTCCATACTCTGGCGTTCACCAAACATCACTTTCACCATGATGTCAAACAACAGTCTATACTTCCTTTTGAGATATGCTTTCTTCAAATCCGACACATGATGCCGACATGAAGTTTTCGCTAGAGAACGAAAAGCTTCGAGATGATTTTCTGACATATAAGATTCTGGGTCAATACCTTGCAGTGATAACCCTAAATGTTGATGAACATCCTCTCGACTGATGGTCAGACTCTGGCCATACACTGTCGTTTTGATCCTGTTCTTACCAATTTCACCACGAACCAGAAACTGTACCACATAAGCATCAAGAGTTCGTCGTTCAGAAGAGTGAGCCGAACAGTACTGATACAAACCCCGATCAGATAGGAGATTCAGAATCTCCACTACTTCTCGCTGTCCAGTTGTTCTAAAATCTACGGATAATTCACTCCGTACTTTCTCTGATAGGACCAGAGGATCTAGAGTCTTGTGTTTCCCTGCGACTGTTTTCGAAGAAGATTGTTTTGGAGCCATTGATATTAACTCAAAGAAAATGAACAAAGTTCAGAAGAAGGAAAGAGATGAACAATAATATGAAGTAATGAGGAAGAGAGAGAAAAGAACATCAATTTATAAGAAAGAAGAAGGAAACCGCTAAATTTTAAAATACAAAATAAGATTTGAACGTTGATTGGCATATTGCACGATCAGATCGAACGGTTATGAATTAAACGGTTCGAATTCCGAAAAGTGCGTGTCCTCAGCTCTGGATTTGAAAAAGGTAATTTTCCAAAATTGAGAGATTTTCGGGTCCGCAGAAATAGAATAGGAAATAATATTTTAAAGGAAAATTATCCCATACCCCATGGTTGAAAAGATTTGATTTGACAATTCACAGCGTTAAATTTCAAAGCTAAGGATAAGTAAGGAAATAAAATATTCCGAAAATTATTTTAGCTACAAGAGACAAGGAATATTTTATATCAAGAATATTTCTTAAGCGAATAAACAGAGGTAAATCGAGAGAGTAAAAGAGAGAGAGTAAGAGTAACATATCAATCGAGTTGATATTGTAATCAATCGATACCACTTAATCTTGTAGTGGCAAGGTTTTGGACCCTTCTCCGGCGGTTTGAAGGTTCACTGCGGCGAGCTTTATACTTTCTTCAAGCTCTATACTCTTCTTGAGCAAGCTTTATACTCTTCTTGACAAGCTTTATACTCTTCTTCAAAGAACTGCTTTTCATGGATCTAATAGACCTAGTTCCAGCGATAGATCTCTAAACCGTGCTTCGCCAAAGGTTTTGTAAAATGTCTGCTCTCTGTCGATCTGTATGAATCTTTTCCATTCGAATGTTTCTCTTTTCGACATGATCTCTAATGAAGTGATGACGTATATCCACATGCTTGCATCTTGTGTGAAATCTTGGATTACGAGTAATAGCAATTGCACTGTTGCTATCACGGAAGATAGGAATTTCTTTAGTGACAATGTGATAATCTTGTAATTGTTGACTTATCCACAGTAATTGTGAGCAACAACTTCCGGCGGCCATATACTCTGCTTCCGTGGTTGATGTAGCCACTGAAGTTTGCTTCTTAGAGAACCAAGAGACCAGCTTACTTCCAAGAAATTGACATGTACTGTGGTTGATTTTCTATCGATTCTACAACCACCATAGTCACGAATCGAATATCCACCGAGTTCAGTTGTCATCAGCGGGATACCAAAGACCCAAGTTTGCGGTACCCTTGAGATATTTTAAGATCTTCTTTGCTGCATCCAAATGACTTTTCTTTGGGTGGCTTGAAATCTTGCGCATACTCCAAGCTGCGAAAGAAATGTCGAGTGCTTGCTGTTAGATACGACAAAGAACCTATTAGTCCTCGGTACATAGTCGATCAACACTTTCACCATCCTCATCTGGATCCATCTTGTAATTTGTCACCATGGGAATTTTTGCATCCTTGCTTGTTATCATTCCAAATTTTTCTAGCATATTTTTGGTATACTTTGCTTGGTTTATGAATATTCCTTTTGAAGTTTGCTTGACTTGAAGTCCTAAGAAATAATTCATTTCTCCCATCATAGACATTTCAAACTTACTTTGCATCAATTTACTAAATTTTTCACAAAGCTTCTTGTTTGGTGATCCAAAGATTATGTCGTCCACATAAATACTGTACTAAGAGAATATCATGATCTTCTTCAATTCGAACAAAGTTCGATCAATCTTCCCTTTACTAAATCCATGATCAAGTAGAAGCGTGATAATGTGTCATACCAAGCTCGAGGAGCTTGTTTTAGTCCATATAAAGCTTTCTTCGGTCGATATACTTGATTTCCTTGTACAAAACACGGAGGTTGTTCAACGTATACTTCTTACTGCAAGAACTCCATTTAGAAATGCTGATTTTACGTCCATTTGATATACTCACGAATTTCATATATGCTTTGCGTATGCAAGGAATAATCTTATAGCTTCTAATCTTGCTCTGGAGCAAACGTCTCATCATAGTCAATTCCTTCCGATTTGTGAGTAACCTTGCGCAACGAGCCTTGCTTTATTTCGATTACCTCATCTTTCTCATTTTTCTTGTTCTTGAAAACCCACTTCGTTCCAATCACTTTTTGATGTTTTGGTCTATCAACGAGTATCCAAACATCTTGTCGTGTGAATTGATTTAGTTCATCTTGCATAGCTTCTATCCAGTTTGTGTCCACGGTGCTTCTTCAATATTCTTTGGTTCTTGAAGAGAGACATAGCGACTAAATAAACCATCTAGATTTATCCTTCTTCTTGTTTTGACTCCATCTTGAGGATTACCTAAGATTAAATCATCGGGATGATCTCGTCATCCAATTCCTTCTATTGGATGCGTTCAACTCTTGAAGGCATTATTGGAACATCATCTTGCGTCATTCCCCCTTGATTTGATAGATTTATATACGGAGTTACGGGTGAGTCATCGGCAGGTCTTGAGGTTACTTCGAGACTTTGTTTTGCTTGAGTCTTCTCTTGTCTCAAGAATACCTTTTCCTTTTACGCCAACTTTGAGATTTCTTTGATCATCTTGAGAATCGGAATCTAGACGAGGTAAATGAACCTTGACGTAATTTGTCTTATCCTTGAGTTCAAGTTTCTCAAACCCTTACGCGGTGACTCTTCTCTTCCTTTGTCCTTAGACTCAACGGTAGATTCATTAAAAACCACATGAGGTGTTTCTTCCACAACAAGGGTTTTCCTATTAAAAACTCGATAAGCCTTGCTTGTCTTTGGAATATCCTAAAAATATCCCATCAAAGCAACCTTGGCATCAAAGGTTTTTAACTTGGATTTTCCGTTGTCATGAATGAAACACCCGCAACCAAAAACACGAAAGAAAGAAACACGAGGAATTCTACCTTTCCATAACTCATACGGTGTCTTTCCATATTCTTTGGTCGCAAGCTTCGATTCTGAGTATAACATGCTGTATTCATAGCCTCTGCCCAAAACCTCGAGGAACATTGTATTACGCTAGCATTATTACAGCGACTTCCTTGAGTGTTCTGTTTCTCCTCTCAGCAGAACACCATTTTGCTTTGTGGAGTACGGGCATGAGCGTTTCATGTTGAATTCCAGCTTCTTTGCAATACGTCGCTATGTGAGAGTTTAAGAATTCTGTTCCTTTGTCACTTCTAATCCTTACAACACTTTCTCCTTTCTCGTTTTGTAATCTCTTCTAGTTCCGGTAACCTTGTGATGGTTTCATTCTTCTTGAACATAAATATCACCCATGTGAATCTTGAATAGTCATCTACCACCACCAAAGTGTATTTTCTACCACTTGAAGCTCAATGGGGATACGAGGGCCAAATAAATCCATGTGAAGTAAGCTGTAGTACCCTACTTGACGTTGGTACAGACACTTCCTTGAATGAGGCCTTAGTTTGCTTTCCTTTCGACACGAGTCACAAATCGATCTTTTGAGAAAACTTCATTTGGCAAGCCTTCTACAAGAGACCTTCTGGCTATCTTGTTTAGTGTTTTGAAATTTATGTGACTCAATCTCTTGTGCCATAACCAACTAGTTTCAAGTACTTTTGCTACAAGGCATGTATTGCTTGGACATTTAAATTGCAACATAAACATTGCCCTTTCTCAAGCCGATTAAAAGTACCCGATCATTTAAGCCACTCAAAACAACACACAAAGAACTAGAAAACTTAATCGAGTATCCCTTATCACAGAATTGTGAGACTGAAAGCAAGTTATGCTTTAATCCTTCCACGTAGAAAACTTCCTCCACACGTACATCTCCAATGTATAGAGTCCCAACACCTTTGGTAATACCAAAGTTATTGTCTCCAAATACCACCCGTGGGCCATTTTGTGATTTTATTGAGCTCAAGAGTTGCTTGTTTCAGTCATATGCTTCGAGCACCCACCGTCGATGTACTGCAGTATTCCCAAAGCAACCTCTCTTTCATGTCCCACGGCGTCCTGCACGTTTAGTTAAGTTTTAGGTACCCTTTAGGTTTGGGTCCTTGAGAGTTAGCACAATCTTTAGGAATCCATAGGAATAGATTCTTCTTATGTTGTTCAGAAGATCTTATCCTTCTTCCATACATATCAACATAGACAACCTCATCCTTTGGTGCCTTCTTGAATGTTTGTCTATGGGTGTCGACTGTGTTCCTTCCGGAAGACTTCGACCCTTCCGAGGTCCTCTAGATGGAGTGATCAGCCGTTGTGCAATGGTTCGAGGGTTTTGATGATAAGGGTACGTTCTACTTGAGCCATCAAAAGATTCATATCTCACAGTGCACAGATGACTTAGTAGATCGGTTAGCAAGCTTTGAAGTTTGCTTAAATTGTGTAGTCTTCACCAAATGTCTCCTCGGAGATGATTTGGCTGAAGTCTACTTTTACGACCTTGCTGAGGTTTCTTAAATTGGGATTCCCCCTTCTTTTGATACCTCATCGGTTGTTTAGGTTGTTGAGTATAACTACTCTTCTTCCCATTCGACCGATTTCTTTGGGTCGACAACCTTTTTACCCTTATCGGTAGGTTTAGGTTTGGAACCCTCTCCTACCAAATCATTACCCTTAACATGTGTACTCTTCTTAAGTACACTTGTTTGAACCTCGTGAGGATTGGGCAATGGTAAAACCAATTCCCTTCTTTACGTTAGGTGTTTGAGACGATTCAACTATTGTTTGAATCCGCATGAGAAGCTTTGTTCGGTTGATCCAACCTCAAACTTAAACGTTCCTCACTTGATTTTATACGCTCATGCTGATGAAAAAGTTCATCGAATTTTGCTTGTAGAATCTTCAATCGATCAGCTTTCTCAAGATTCTCAAAGAAGCAACCTTTCTACCAAAGAAACCCTGTTCAAGATACTTCATTTTAAGAGTATTTAACTCTTCAAGTTATCCGATTAGAATCTGTTAGTGTCTCGAGATATCTTGCTAATAGATTCTTGTGTAAATCGATCAATTTCTTCTTTCAAGCTCACATTCTCCTTTTCCACACAGTTGTAAGCATTTATAGCAGCTTTTGAGATCTTCCATTAACTTATCAACAAAGTTATGGTCAAACTCTTACGCAAAAGACACACGAGAAGCGCATAAGAGCGGGAATCGAAAGTACCTCATCTCCTTTTGCCATAAGACACAAATCATTGTCTCAAGAGAAGTCTCAAGATGATGTTGAATCACTTGAAAGAGTATCCTCCTCTTCAGCCACTAAAGCTCGCTTTGTCTCGCAAACTTTACGCTTCCTCATCAATCTCTTTTCTTCTCTTTCTCTTGGAGTTAGATCTCGACAATCATAACCGAAATGTCCCGATTTATGACAATTATAGCAAGCATCACTTCTTGAAGATTTTCTTGGGCTAGAATCCCTTTTTGGAGAAAAATCTCTTCTTTTTGGGCTATCTTCTCTTCTTCTTTGGAGTCTTGAACCTCCTATCCTCCTTGGAATCTTCGATCTCTTATCTCAAGATTTGTTTCCTGACACGAAACCAGTTTTCTTTGAATTCTTCCAATGTCTTCTATATTTCCCAAATTTCGAATTCATTTTATCAAACTTTCTCGTCACAAGGCCATTTGTTCTTTCAAGCTTAAATCCTCTCCAATAGGTTCTTTTGATGGTGATTCAAGTGACCTTGAAAGCAACTTCCTTTCCAGAGAGTTTGAATTTCCTTCGTCCTCGTCTTCTTCTTGTTTCAAATCATATTCATGAGCTTTCAAATGTGAAAATAACTCATGATGACTTATCCCGCTCGGTTCTTTTGTATCTTTGATCACGGTGATCTTGACTCTCCATTTACTAGTTAGAGATCTCAATATTTTGTTGTTGATCTCCTTCTCGATAAGACTTTCCTAATGAACTTGCTTTATTGATGATATTTGTCGATCTTAGATACAACTGATCTATTGTCTCATCGGGCTTCATCTTAAATGTGTCAAACGAATGTAGAATAGATCGCAACTTATTTTCTTTAATTTGCTCCGAACCTTCACACATGAGTGCTAGGGTTTCCCACATCTCTTTTGCGGTCTTACATGTCTTGACTTTCTGTAAGCTCTCTGGTTAGAGTCTCTATGATCTCTGTCCGAGCAATTTGATCAAGATTAAATAGTTTCCTTTCATCATTTGACATTTCACTCCTTTTCTTTTCAATCTTCTCGCCGAGTAGATGTTTCGCTCCACCGCTTCGAGAACTTACTTGGTTCAAAGTAAAACTTTATTGGTCCATCTTCAAGTGTTTCAAGCATCCTATCATGAATTGCACCAAGATGATTTTCCATGCGAAATTTCCGGTAGTCATAGTCTTCAATAGAGAACTCTGGTAGCTTTCTTTTCTTTGCTCTTATGAGAACTCATTATTAGTAATAAAAACGATTATGCAATGAATGCAATGAGTTTTATGAAAACGGTTTTTCAAAAAGATCTGTTCAGTGACCACAACAGTCTTTCCTTAAAGACTATTGGTAACCAAAGCCGGTGGTCGGTTGAACCACCGCTTCGATACCACTTGTTGGTCCCGGACGAGATGTGCAAGGAGGTGGAAAGTCTAGAAGGGGGTTGAATAGACTTTCCCACACTCAAAACTTTTACAACTTTTCGTGAGCTGAGTGTGAGGTTAGAAGACTTTGAAATCTTGCAGCAAGGTACTCAGAGTGTGCTAAGTGAGATCGCAGACTTTGGAAACTCGAAGTCTTGATGGTGCGGAAGCTAATCTCGTGTGTGTATTTGAAAAACCCTTTTTGAATAAAAACCTTTGAGAAGAATATTAAGCAAGTTTAATGCGCTTTTGTTAAAACGATGATGAATGAGCAGTTATAATTATGAATGCAGAAAGCAAATAAAGACACGAGAGATTTTTATAGTGGTTCGGATATAACGATCCTACGTCCACTCTCCCCGATTCCACAGGGGCCTTACTATCCACCAAACTCGGTCTTGTCTCCTCTAATCTCCTTGAGGATTCGACCACGTGAAGTTTAACAAGTTCCCGCCTTGGTACAATCGATTCGATCTTTGAGTGTTTAACTCTTAGATCTAAAACAATCAACCTTTTCTCGCATCGAGATAATGAAAGGTGATTTACACTTCCTTGACCAAAAATAAATCTCTTAGAAAATTCAACGTGTACGATCAATTTCGGTATGAAGAGTTAAGCGTGAATTACAATAAGTGAAGGAGTTTTCTTGATGTTTCTCGCGTGTATATTTTAAAAATCCTTCACTTCAGCTTTTATGATTCTCAATTTGACTAGCCGTTAGGCTAATTAGTCAATCAGATCTTCAAAGAAATGGTAAGTGATCGTTGGAAGATTTGTTTGACTTTGGATAATTGATTTTGATACCAATCAATTATGTCGTGATTGATCTTGATTGATAATCAAATCTTCACTTGATCGACTTCGAGTATCTTAGAGTTATCTTTCGACTTTTGTTATCCCCCGATGAATTTCTTGAAGTCAACTCTAGCAACTTTAAACATTGCTCCAAAGACATCTAAAGCTTGCCGTAGCATGGATTCCAACCTTGCTATCTTCACTTGAACCTTTCTTGACAATATTTCTTTTGCGTAACTCTTATCATCTCTTCATGATCTTCATGACGCCCTTCTAAATGACTTCGAACGAAATCTCTCTTAGATCTTTAAGTCTTCTTATCGCCTTTAGTTCTCAACCAACTGATACGTAAGGTTAAGCCTAGCAAGTTTATCTCGTACTAAGACATAAACCCTATCTAGATCATCACCGACTAACAGTTCAAATTGGTCCTATTACACATAGGTTTTAAGAACATCATCAAAACATACAAATTCAAATCCTAACAATGTCTTATATCAACATGTTTACAAATAGTATGTAAGACTGGGTTGTAATACCCGTAATTTTTCAGTATTATTTATTATCTTTATTAATTTCTAAAATATCGAGTTTTATTAAAATTAAATATTTTTCATATCGTAAGTAGTTTTAATAAATAATATCTTTCATTTTCATTGTTTTCTAGAGAATCTTTTATTTAAAAAAATCAAATCTTGAGTTTTCCATGAGATACAAATGCCTAATTTTTCTCACTAAAAAAATATATTTTATTCCCTATTATTTTTAAATTCCTAAATCTTTTGAATAAGGATTTTAAAATTTTTTAATATTTAAATATGAGTCCTTATCACACCAAGTTCAAGCCCAAGTCCAAGCCCATGTCCTATATTTATTTATATAATTTCTTACCCTAAATAGACAAATTCTCGGTTCTTACCAAATTATATTATCATTATCTCTTCTCTTCCAATATGTTTACAAGACGTGACACGACCACCTTTTGACAACTCAATTAAAAACACTGATTTCACAAGAAGAATGAGTTTCGAATAATTTTATAAGACATGACTCGTATGCGCACGTGCGACTTTTTTTTAAATGCTTTAACAGAAAGATGATGGACAGGTTCCAAACATGATAAAAATGACTCATAATATCATATACAAAATATTAGAAAATACAACTCAAAATACACGCCTACGGTTTGACCCATCAGTCGTCATCTATGTACACAACCACTCAAACCGGGCAGAGCCGCAGCCTTGTCCAAGAGAATCACAACCTCACAGATCATCGATTACTCGCAATGCATAAACTATGTGAGATTTATAAATCTCAAGAAGCGTAAATTATGCATGATGCGGTGTTTAGTTCGAAAACCTCCCAATGTACAATGCACTCTCTTTAAAATCATCAATTTATTTATGAAACACTCGTTAGGGCCCCCGACTCACTACTATGCACCGGAACACGAGCACTAAGCTCAAATTTTTTTGTTTATATTTAAGTGGCCACTATATGTATGACCTCGACGTGAGGCCCATCCTCTTGTGGCCACCAAGGGTCCCCCATCGCGCCCCTCATGACCACCAAGAAGTTATCGCTCCACGCCGACTCCATACCGTTAAGGATCCCACCTCTAACGGCCTAGCGAGGTCCATTACCAAACCCGACCCCTTCGTCCGTTCGTAAGTCCCCTCTGTAAAATATGCACACACCATAGCATATGAGACGGTGGCCTACGCTAGGTAGCATACGCCAGGATCTCGCTGGTCGCTTAAATCCTAGGTCGCCTGCCGCCTCGGTGCATAATGTGGTCAAACACACCATTTGATAAAATATTTTCATGTTAATGCATGATATGCATGATGCAATGTAGCATATACACACAATAGAATTACATTCTCATAACACCATTTCCACTTCGCAATAATCATATAATTCACAAATTCAGTTCACGATGATCATTGAACTCACAGTTCATTCCCGCAACAATTGAACTCGGTGGCCCACTCTAGGTAGCATATGCCGATTCTCTCTAGTCGCCTTAACTCCTAGGTCGCCCCTTCCATTTTCACTTTGAAACCCCTAATTCATTTCTTATCGCGTACCTAATTCATTTCTAATCGCTCTTGCCTAATTTATTTCTAATCGCTCTCGCCTAATTCATTTATAATCGCTCTCGCCTCGATTCATTTCTAATCACCCACCTAATTCATTTCTACTTGCCTAATTCATTTCTACTCATTTGCCGGGGTCCCAGACTTACCGATATATGTCACCTACGCTCAATACAAAGGCCACCACGTGGCCGATATAAATACTCTCTTTTGAAAATCACCTAATTCATTTCTAATCACTCGCCTAATTCATTTCTACTCACAACTCACCAATTCAATCACCCTATCCATTTCTATAATAATCACAACTCAGGAGTTCATTTCACAATAATCATGGAACTCACAGTTCATTTCACGATAATCACCGAACTCACATATTTAATACACATAAAATATTGAGCTCACAGGATCTTTCACAATAACCATTGGATATCAATCAAATATCACAATTAACGTAATATTCACATATCACCAATTAAGCATAAACAATTCACAACATACTATATTTATGCATTGTAGGTGCAAATGAATTCCTACTTACCTCAAATCTGCAAACGTCGATAAATCAAACCCTTAAACACTTCTATCACTTTTCACTATCAAATAAAAATAATTATTAATAATTTGAGGGTAGGGTTTTGTTCTACTCGCCACGAGCTTCAAAAATGATATAAAATTTATCAACCGACGTAAGTCGAATACTTACCAAAATATTTCGGGATATCTCTCTCTCCCCTATCTTCCTCTCTCTCGCATATGGGTGAATTTCTCTCTCTCGTGCATATGGGTGAATATGTTGATTATGTAATTTTGATATGGTGAGTATATCACCTCCCACCGCCTTAAACTTAGCTTAATGGGTAAGCTTCTTTCTTTTCTTTTTTTTTTTTTTTTGTTTTTGTTTTATCATCTTATTTATCTAATCTACTAATACAATACGCACATATATATACACTACAATTATATTATATTTATTTATTTTCCGTTATCTAATATTCACGCCCATATATACATATTATATATACATATATACATATATATATTAATAGAAATTATTAGTATAATAATTAATTCAATTAATACCACTAATAATTAACTAAGTTGTATTATTACTCAAACACCATTGAAATTCCAATCACTTATAAATTAATTTTCTCACCACTAAACATATAAAGACATATATTAATTAATTCAATATTTAAAAGCACAATAAAATAATGCAAGATAAGATAATTCAAAATTACAAGTAGCACATAATTAATTAAAATGCACTCAATGCATGAAATATATTGATCAATGAGTAGTGAGAAGCTCAAGTATCACAATTATAATTAATTTTCACGTTAACACTAAAGGTAGTAACAATTGAGTAGTACAAAAAGAATTAAATAAAATTTTATAATAAAGTTAATTATTGTCTCACCACTAAGTAGGTAAAAATATATATTTAATACAATATTTAAAATATGATAAATTAGTACGAGATTACCAGTAGCACACAAATAAATAATTGTATGAAGTATATTGACTTATGAGAAATTGACACTTAATTTATTTATATTACTTTAGATTAATTAACAATTTAGGTAGAAGTTTATGACTACTAATTCAATAAAATATCATATATATAAAACTTAAGTAGTAAAATGAAAAGAATTATAAATAAATAACGTGTCACTCATATAAGTAAATAAAAATGAGTAAATTTTATTGGTAAATAACTAATGAGAGATTCGGGTATCACAGTACGCTCACTATTACTTATCAATTTTTAATTTCTCATCTATAATTCTTAGTATTATACACTCAAATTATGAGTCCATCCCCTTTATTTCATGCACGCATATATTTTTATGTAAAGTGGTGGCTATTTGTGTGGGAAGTTAATAAGAATAGGAATTTAGTAACCTAATTAATGAAATTAAAAGTTAATGCGTGAGATGAGCATGTGGGTTTTGGAAATTGATTTGTAGGTGATAATGAAAAGGTTATGATTTTGATAATAGGAATTGAGTCGACTAATTAATGAGATTAGAAATTAAGTGGCACACTATCCATATTTAGATTAATTGGGTGGTTTTGTGAATTATGATTAAAGGTGTTAGTTTTCAGGATTAATTGAATGGTTTTGTAAATTATGATTCAAGGTGTTGGAGTTTTTTTTGAGATTATTGTGTTTGGTAATATTTAGGACTTTGATTAATAGGAGACCAGAAAGATTATTTTGGAAATTCTAAGTTTACATATTTAATTTGAGGATTTATTTCTATTATTATTTATGGTAGTTGACGGTGACTGCGAGGAGTAGGATTTGAGGCAATGCATTCATTACATCCATGACATAATTTTCAGGTGGGATTTCTTATTTATGTATTTACTTTGTCACCTTTAAATGTTCATGTGAATTTAATTGTTACTTGCCACATCATACGTTATGATTTTACTATGATTTTTCATTAATGCATGTTATGACTTTTCTAGTCATTCGTTAACACATATTTATTTGCGGGAAACTGTGCATCCTTGGTTTAGCTAGCACATCCTTGGTTTAGTCAAGGAACAAGTATTGAGTATGAATGTTATGTAAGTTAATGGTTTTATTTATGTGTGATATTTAACTGTGACAAATGGGACCCCACTGAGCTAGTTGTTTTGCTCACCCCCAATCTTACTAACATTTTCAGATTTATAAGGAGTGCGGTGGAGGGCAGGTGGATGTGTCACAAGTAATATTTCATGTTTAGAATTAATTCTTTTTATTTAAAGTTCAAACTTTAGGATTTTAAATATTTATTTTCAAAAGAGTCGCGTCTCATTTGTTTTATTAAACCTTGTTCATATTTGAAAATGAATTACATTAACTTCTATTGATTATGTTCCAATTTGGAACTTACTAATGTTTTCACTATTTACTTCCGCTGCAAGTTTTATAAAAAATTGTTTGGTTTTTAATTCCTTTTATATAGTATATGAGTCTTTGTGGTAAATCTTTTTATCTACGTTATTCTTCAAAATTTTTGTGTAAAGTTTCAACTGCACTTATCCTCAAAATATTCTAGTTTATTTACTACAAAAATTGGTTTTTGAATAAAATGTTAATTACGTTTCTTCACAAAAGCCTTCAAAAGTCGTGATGTGACATGGGTTATGGGTAATAGCTATGACACTATTATTATCACAAAAGATTGATACGTCTCTAGTGATAATGTTATAGTCCCTTAACTGTTGACTAATCTAGATTAGCTGAGAACAACAACTTCCAGCTGTCATATACTCAACTTCAGTAGTAGAAGTAGTTACAAAGGTTTGATTCTTGGATAGCTACCATAGTCCTACATTGATCGTACCTTTCAAGAACTTAAGAATCTTCTTGGCTGCTTTAAGATGACTCTTCTTTGGACTAGACACCTACTGCAAATGAAATATCAGGTCTACTGGCAGTTAAGTATAATAAAGAACCTATTAAGCCCCTGTATTCAGTCGGATTAGTGTCTTCCCCCTTCTTGTCTGGATCCATGGAGAAGTTTGTCATCATAGGTATCTTAGCCTCTCGGCTGGTACCTATTCCAAACTTTTCTATAAGATCTCTTGTATATTTTGCTTGATTGATGAATATTCCCTTCTTTGTCTGTTTGACTTGTAATCCAAGGAAATATGTCATTTCTCCCATCATGGAAATTTCGAATCTGTTCTTCATAAGATGACTAAACTCTTCACACAAAGATAGATTAGTAGATCCAAAAATAATATCATCTACATATATTTGAACTAATAAAAGATCATTATCATATTCTTTTCGAAAAAGAGTTCTATCAATTTTTCCTTTAACAAAATCGTTTTAAATCAGATAATCAGACAAGGTGTCGTACCAAGCTCTTGGAGCCTGTTTAAGTCCATATAGAGCTTTTTTCAGCCTATAGACCTTGTCTCCTTTGACAATGCCTGGAGGTTGTTCTACATAATCTTCTTCAGCTAAGATTCCATTTAAAAATGCTGATTAAACATCCATCTAAAAAATTGTGAATCTCTTAAAAACAGCATAGGCTAAGAACAATCTAATGGCTTCCAAACGAGCTACAGGTGTAAAAGTTTCATCATAATCAATCCCTCCTGATTGCGAATAACCCTGAGCAACTAGTCTGACTTTATTTCTAACCACAATATTGTTCTCATCCCATTTGTTTTTAAAGACCCACTTAGTTCCAATGACTTTTTGATGATGAGACCTTTCAACAAGCTCCCACACATCTTATCTCTGAAACTGATTTAGTTCTTCTTGCATGGCATTAATCCAATTGGAATCAGTTAGAGTTTCAGTAACCAACTTGGGTTTAAGTAATGATATATAGCAACTGAACATACAATCTAGATTTAGTTGTGTCCTAGTCTGGATTCCAGAGTCTAAGTCTCTTATTCTTTGTTCAGTTGGATGATAATTCATTACCTTTTTACCTTTATTTTTTACCAAGGATGAAGTCTTGTCTGAAATATCCTTTTCAATTGGTTCTGTGTTACCTTCTGATTGAATTTCTTCTTGATCATCTAGAAGGGTAGTTGTCTGATCAGCTGACTTGGAAGAACTCTCAGGATTTGTTTTTTTACTTAAAACAGGTTCTTTTCATTATCTGTGTTGGTCCCAGGATTGAGTGATTAAAATAATCTCATACAGATAATCTAGAAGGGGGGTTGAATAGATTATCTAAATTTCTTGCAAAATTCAGACTCAACTTCCAAATTATTCAAAGTACTCAGCAAAAACAGTTTATACTCAATCCTTAAATTGGATTTAAAAGTAATTGATTGAATTATAAAAACAGATTATAAAGAACACCAGATTTATAGTGGTTCGGATTTGAAAATCCTACATCCACTCTCCTTCTTCAATCCTGAAGAAGGGTCTCTTCTTACTTCCTTACTTACTCACTGCTTCGATTACAAGTTACAAAGATGATGATCTGCTTCTTCAGATCTTCTTCTATCTTCTTCTAATCTAATCTTCTATCTTCTAAAAATTATAGTGCAACGTGTAGATGAGAAGATTACAGAAAAGTGTTCCTTAAACACTAAGAAAGTATCACGAATCAATTTTGAATGTTATGAGTGCTCTGAGTAAGTGTGTTCCAGAATAAGTGCAAAAGTTCTTCTAAGAAATGTGCTTAGATCTATTTATAGACTCTTAAGATGGTTAGTTTGTTATAACAAACTCTTAACCACTTAACTAACTAATCTTGAAAACCACCTCAACTTCAGCTGACTTTCTTGAGTACGTCGTCTGACTGACTTGGTTGAAATCTGTCTTTCTTATTCTACTCAGCTGACTTCAACCTCGTCTCGTCTTGAGCTCTTCATTGTTCTCTCTATCAGATGACCTCTTCAAGATTGTCTTCAGATGACCTTCAAATTGTTGACCTCAGCTGAGTAACTTATCTCACCTAGTCTGAAAATCTAACTTAGTGAAACAAATTCATCAGATGATCTATACATTCTTCAGCTAGTCATCCTACTTTACATAAGCTCATCTAATCTATATATTTTAACTCATCAAAACTAAACCTGATCTAACAATCTGACTCAGATTCTGGTACATAGAACTTCACAGTTGATCTTTTAAAAGTCATCTTTTGTAGATCGTTTGTAATCTTTGTGATGTCACCTATTTCCTTAGCCTCAAAAGTGGATTCATCAAATACAACATGTAGTGTTTCTTCCACAAACAAGATTCTCATGTTGAAAACTCTATAAGCTTTAGATACAGTGGAATACCCTAAGAAATCCCATCTGCTATCTTGGCATCAAAAGTTTTCAGCTGAGACTTTCCATTATTGTGAATAAAACACTTGCAACCAATGATATGAAAATATAAAATTTTGGGTGATCTTCCTTTCCATATCTCATAGGGGGTTTTACACTTATTTTTAACAATTAAGCATCTATTTTGAATAAAGCAGGCTGTATTAATGGCTTCTGCCCAAAACGTGTGTAGAGTGTTGAATTCAGATAACATTGTCCTTACAACTTCTTTTAGAGTTCTGTTTCTTCTTTCAGCAACTCCATTCTGTTGAGGTGTCCTTGCAGATGATGTTTCGTGAGCTATATCATTCTCAGTACAATAGTTAGCAACAAGTGAATTAAGGAATTTGGTACCTTTTATCAATTCTTATTTTGATAATACTTAATCCTTTTTCATTCTGAATTCTTTTAAGGAACTCAGGTATTTTGGTCATTGTCTCATTTTTTTTGTACAAGAAAATAACCCAGGTAAATCTAGAATAATCATCTACGATTACCAAAGTATATTTTCTCCCACTAAAACTGAGAGGAGTGACTGGACCAAATAAATCCATATGAAGTAGTTCCAGAATTCTGTCTGAAGAAGGACTATTTATTGTCTTAAAAGAAGCTTTGGTCTGCTTACCTTTTTGACATGCATTACAAACGTGACTCTTTGAAAATACTTTATATGAGAGTCCTTTCCTTGCTTATTTGTTAAGAGTTTTGAAGTTTAAGTGACCAAGATGTTTATACCACAACCAACTCAAATCGTCTGAACTCTTAGCAACTAAATAAGTATCTTTAGGACAACTTTTGATGTTAGCAATGTAAATATTGTCTTGTCTGACTCCAGCTAATATAATATTATCTTTATGACCACTTAAAACATAGCATGCATTACAAGTAAACTTTACACAAAAACCCTTGTCACAGAACTGAGATAAAAGATTATGTTTTAACCCTTCAACATAGTAAACCTCATTTACTTGAATATCACCATTCATCAAGGTTCCAACTCCTTTGGTTTGCCCAAAATTGTTGTCTCCAAACGTGACTCACGGTCCAACAATTGTCTGATAGTTTGAAAGTAAATGTTTCTCGTATGTCATATGTTTTGAACATCCGCTATCAATATACCAGATGACCTTGAGCACGTTTTCTCTTTCAACTATACTTATATCTTCCTGCAATCAAAGATTAATTTTTAGGTACCCTTTATAAGTTGGGTCCTTTTTGTTAAGATGATATTTTGGAATCCAAATAAACACATCTATATTCCTTAAAACAAGATATTGAAGTTTACAACCATATCTATCTACTAATATAAGACTATCAAAATCAATTTTGTTTAGCTGATCCTTAGACATTGTCTTATATTTAGGTAAAAATGGATATGATTTACTTCTTCCATCAAAACTATTATACTTCAGATGAGGTTTTGACCTGATCTTTGGTTTGTCCTTTAGAACATTTTTCTTTATCTGGACTTTCTTTTCAGAAGCATCAGATGAGTTAATTTGTTCCTTAGGTTTCCAAGGACCAGTTCTAATCTCTTCTTCAGTATTAGTAGCTTTGACAAAAATCCTTGGTTTAATAGGATCATCCTTCTTGTTTCTGTCGAAACCTAAACCCATCTTATCGCTAGCTTTCTGAGAGTTGCTGAAGATTCTATCTATAGTTGATTGAGTGTTACTAAGAAGCCCCAACTTGAGATTTAATTCTCTGTTGGTCTTTTTAAAACTCTCACTTTAAATATAGACATTTGATAATTTATGTTTTAAAGTATCTAATTCTTTTTCTAACTCATTATTCTTTTCAGGCGTGGAATTAGTGGTAATCTTAGGCTTGCATTCCCCCTTGAATGAGCCGTCAGATTTCTCACTACTCCTAGTCTGACTTTCTTTAGTTAGATTCAGAATTTGATCTTTTAAACTTAGATTTTCAATCTCTATCTGTTTGTAAGTAGATAAAACAGTCTCCAGATCTTTCAAAAGTCTATTAATAGGACTCTGATCAGATTCAGACAGATTTTCACAATCATTTTCAAAAGATGAGTAATAGTTTACCTCTTTTGCCATGAGGCATACTTCATCATCTGACCCAAATCCAGACGAGGATGAAGATGACGAAGTTTCATGAACTTCTTCCTTCTCTGCTAGAAGCGCTCTCTAGTCTGCATATCTCCTGTCACGTTTTTTTCTCTTTTTCTCACGTTCTCTAGGTGTTAGCTGAGGACAATCGTAGCTATAGTGACCAGGTTTATTGCATGTGTAGCAGATATCTCCTCTATCAGATCTCGTACTACTATCCCCTCGTCTGACTGGTGACTTGAATCTCCTAATCTGATTCTTTTTCTTTTCTCCATCTGAACCCTTGTCTTCTCTTTCAGACTTGTAGCTTTTCCGACTTGATCTGTCCCGTTTATTGCTTTTATACTTCATCTTGAGTCTTTCATAGCTCTTTATCAATAATGTCATTTCTTTATTTATTGATAAATCAGACGCATTAGATACTTTCTCTGGTTCTTCTTGATGAAGGAAAACAACTGTCTTCCCGGAAGTGGATGATTCTACCTCGTCTTCCTCATCTTCTATCTGAATATCATACCCTAATGCCTTGAGATGAGAGAATAGTGTATGATGTGAAACTGATGATAGATTTTGGGTAGCTTTCAGGATGTTAGCTTTTTCTCTCCATCTCTTGCTTAAAGCTCTAAGGATCTTATTGTTGATTTCTTTTTCAGTATATGACTTCCCTAGGTCAGAAGCTTTGTTGAGAAGGTTGGTCATCCTTATATCCATTTGGTCAATTGATTCTCCATCTTTCATTTTAAACGTGTCAAAAACATGTAATACTGATTGCAGCTTATTTTTCTTGACTTGGTCAGAACCCTCACACATGTTTGCTAGAGTTTCCCATATTTCTTTCGCAGTTTTGCAGCATTTAACCTTCTCTACCCAATCCTTGCTTAAAGTTTCAATTATTTCAGTTCTGGCAACTTAATCTAAGATATGGATTTTTCTTTCATCATTCGTCTGATCAGCGCTCTTCTTTTCATGCCTAACTCTTGCCTCAGAAGACTCAGCTCCATAACTCACAACTCCACGATAGAACTTAATTGGACCTTCTTCCAGGATTTCTTCCGTACGGTCATGAATGGCTTTAAGATAATTTTCCATTCTGAATTTCCAATAGTTATAATCCTCGATGGAAAAATCTGGCAAACTTCTGGTCTTCTTACTTTTAATCGTAGACATGATAATAAAAAATACTCAACATAAACTTTGGTAGCAGAATTAGTAACCAAGAATGAAAATAATCACAAGAACACAATGCAAGAATTATCAAGACCTAAGATATATCAGAAACAGATTAACACTGCTCTGATACCACTTGTTGGTCCCAGTCAATCAAGTTTACACAAGGCGGAAATCTAGAAAGGGAAGGATTGAATAGATTTTCAAAACTACTTAATTTTTCCTTTCAACAATTTAGAAATATTCTAGATTAATATTAGATTATGCAAATATCAGATTGAACAGCGGAAGTGTTTTTATACTTGATTCGATTGACAATTCATTAAATAAGTGTTTGATTATTCAAGATTGAATAATAACAAGTAAAACGATCAAATACAGAAAGTAAGAACACAACGATTTATAGTGGTTCGGATTATGAAAATCCTACGTCCACTCTCCTTTCACAACCTTGTGAAAGGGACTCCACTACTTACTCACTTTCTTACTGTCTTACTTACAGATTACAATGATGATCTTCAGCCTTTACAATCAACTCTTCCTATCTTCTGGAATTTAATGGCTTGAAGATATATGAGAAAGTGTCTATAAACACTATAAAACTATGAATGTTTTAGAACGTTCTTGTGCTTAAGAGTATGCTTTTGGATGCGCATTTGAATGTGATACAGGATTCGTGTAAATTGTGAATTGCAAAAGTTAAAACTAATTCTAATATAGGATCTATTTATAAGAAATTGATTCTGGTAGTTGCAACTGCCTTGTTGACTCTTCAGAGTTTGTTGAAACTGACTAACTGAATCTTGTAACCGCTTCTTGGTTAGTTATAATTGTTCTTATTTTTGTTATAACTTCCTGATTTCTTTAACTTTTAGTCATCTGCTCCTCTTCACTTCAGACACTCTTCACCTCGTCTAATCATCTCATGTCTTCGCATGTTTTGATCTTTCAAGTATGTAGTCGTCTGCTCCTCTTGTCTTCATCTTGCTTGTCTTTGTCTGTCTTTCTATCTTGCTTTCATCTTATCTAAGTACTTAGACTATTACAAGATTTTATCCAATACTTCAGCTGACTATACAGTAATTCAGCTAGTCATCTTATTTTACATACTCATTTTAACTTCATCAAAACTAACATTTTTCTCCTAATAATATCCGATTGGATCGGATATTTTATATATATTTGGGTATCAGGTACCTAGTTCCAACCTTGTTCGGATTTCAGATCTTTAAATGAATCCAACATATTCAATCGAGTATCTGATTATTTTTTAATTTCAATTCATTTCCAAATTTTTAGGGCTTTCTTTTACAAAATTACAGTCTTACAAACTTAAGTTACTCAATGTCGGCACAGTCGCACAACCGACGATGGGCCGACGGTAAGGAAAGAGAGCAATGCACGATGGAAGGAGAGAGAGAGAGAGCAGTGATGCAACGCACGACAGGTCGACGCCTCGATGGCACAAAACTGTAGTGTGCGATGTCACGAGAGAGGGAGAGGGAGAGAGAGAGAGAGAGAGAGAGAACGCACGGCGGCACAAGAGAGAGAAAGATAGCATGTAAGATTTGATTTCTGCTCTAAAATTTGATGTTCTTCAAATATTGTTGTAGAAGATGATTACAGGGTATGTTGGATCAATTTATGTACCCATTTTGCTCGTTGGATTCAATTGAGTTTTGGGTATGTTAAGTACTTTTAGATCAATAAATTTGAGTTTTGGGTAAGTTTTAAGTTCTTCTTGCTTTATTCTTGATGTAAGGAATTTGTGTTAATTAATGCTTCTCTGTTATTCATTTTATGTTTTAATGAATTGATTAAGGATTTGATTTACGTTTCTCTGTTATTATTTTTGTTTGGTCACTTGATGTTTAATATGCAGTGACCTGATGAATAACTAATGTTTGTCCTTCTCTTATTCATTTTTTTCAATAATCTAATGTTCAATTATTCATCCATGAAACCAACATGAAGTCCAATATTTATGCAGTATTTTGTTGGTATTATGTTGTTCAATAACACAAATTGATGATTAATTTGAGTTTTCAGTTTGTCGGGTAACTACAAATTATTCATTTAATGTATAATGAAACATACATACATGTACAATTCTTGAGATTAGTAATGAGAATTCTTGTGCTTATATTTCTTTATTCTTCTATTTCGTAGAATTGAAGATGTCTACTTTTACAAGATAATTGTGTGATAATGATGCTTGAGGATCAAGAAGAAGAAGTAAATACTTTTGCCAAGGAAGTAGATACTATGATGGGGTAATACAGAGGTACAAAGAGAAGAGGTATAATTGGGGCAGAAGAAGTAGGTGGTGAGTCCACCGAAAATTGGGATTGTTAGTCCCGGAATGTTGAGTTGAATAAAACCTTGAACTAACCTTCTAGAGCAAAATCTAGAAAGGGGGGTTTGAATAGATTTTGTAGATTTTTCGAATCTCACAAAACCAACTCAAAGAATCAGATTATCACAGCGGAATATAATTGAGAACTCAACTTTTAACAAGATCAAAAGCAAGGCTGATATTCAGATTTTAGTCGAGATTCTGAATTTTAATCTTGAATTAACAAAATTGTAACTTGAACAGAAATTAAAGAAAGCAAGAAATAACACCAGGATTTATAGTGGTTCGGATTATAACAATCCTACATCCACTCTCCTTCTCCAAACTTTGAAGAAGGGTCTTCACTAGCTGCTTACTTACTTACTGTACAAACTTTACAAATTACAACTCGATCTTCAACTCTTCAAAAATCTAATCAACTTTCTGAAATCTAACTCTAAGAATAAGATGTGTTTTTGAAGATGTGAAGTGAAGTGTTCTATAAACACTTAGAAAATCTTTTAAATCTCTCTCGAAAACTACTTTGTGAAATAGTGAATAGTGTGTAGAATCAAATTTGCATAAGTGTATAGAAAAATAAAATCTAGTCCTATTTATAAGTCTGAAAAGACAGTTAGTTTGTTAGTTAGTTCTAACAAACTGAAAACTGCTTAACAAACCTATTCTTGAAAACTACTCTTAACCTCAGTTGATTTTTCCTACTCGTCTGCAGCTGACTTGGAGAAGACTCGCCTTTCTTATTCTACTCAGCTTGTCTTGACCTCGTCTGAGCTCTTCATGATCATCTCCTGCAGATGGTAAGATTTGAGCTTGTCTCCAGATGACCTGTAAACTCTGAGCTCCAGTTAACTAAATCAGCTCTCGACCTAGTCTGATCAGCTTAGCATCGAACTCTGATCTGAGCTGTTTATCAACGTGGTCTGCTCCTCTGGATTGTTCCTTTTAACTCATCAAAACTCTACTTGATCTAACAATTTCCCCCTTTTTGATGATGTTGAAACTATAAAAGAAACATGCTCACAGCTGATGTTAGTCAAAGTTATTCAAGTCAATTAGATACGCAAGTTAGAATTCATTCACACTATTAATTCAGATTAAAGCATTTTAATTCACACTTAGAAAGTTTTGAAATAAAAAATTCTTTAGTCAAAAGAATTTTCAAAAGAAACCAAATCTAGGTCTTAGAAAATTTTAGACTTTTAAAAAATTTTCAAATATTGAGTCTGAGATGATAAATTTTCTCAGATGGTTTATACTTAGAAAAATTTTAAAGTTTCTTAAAATAGTAAAGAAAACCTTTAAAAATACAAGTAAAACAAATAAGAACCAGTCATCTCATTCATATTTAGATCATATACAAATTTACATATGGAACAGATAAGAAGATAAAGGATAAGAAAATTTAAGCTTATCTAATCTGTCCATCTGTCTGCTTCTGGAAGCTGCATCCAATCAAATATTCTCGTTCTTAGCTCAGCAATTTCCTTTGGATCAGTCAACTTCATCTGATTTATGCCATAGTTGATAGTTGATCTGATCCATTCCTTGTCTATCGAGCCATCATCTTTCAGCTTTATCGGAATGGATGAGTAGTCTAGAGCAACCAAATCTACGTTGTACCATTCATCTCCTTCATCAAGAAGTTTTTGGTACAAACTCGGATTTTCCTTCTCCATCCAATCATGCCAAGCGATCGTTTCATTGTCTGATGACGCTCCAACTCCTTTGCAAATATACCAAAAGAAGGTCCACTTGGCTTCGTACTTCATGTACTCAGCTGCCCATGACGGATGTGCAATCATTTTTGGGGGGGCATCAGTCCTTTCAGCAGGTCTGATCCAAGCTGCCTCTGCTCCTCCTCCAGCAGATGGGACTACCCACTTCTTCTGGAATTTGTCAAAAATGCGGCTAGCCTTCTTTGCCGACTTAATCTTTCTCCTTGCTTCCCTTCGGCCATAGTACACCTTTTCAGCCTTGATACGTCGGTCCCTTTCTGCCTCTATCCTAAGCTGCTCAGCTGATTTTTCTAGTGGCCTCTTTCCAGCAGCTTTGGACATCAGGCTCTGCCTGATAGGCGACACGACCTTCTCTATCTCCTTTTCTTTCTCTTTCTCTACTATCACCAGCTCCTTCCCCTTTCCCTTCTCAGCTTCCGCTTTGGCTCTAGCCTCCTCCTTCCTCTCTCTGATCTTAGCCATATATCTTTCAGATTTCAGCTCAGCTTCTTTCTTTCTAGCCAGCTCATCTGCCCTGATTGCTTCCTTAATCTGATCGATTCTAATTTTTAAGGCAGTGAGCTCATCTGATTGGCTAGCTGCTGAAAGTTTGATCTGGTTAAGCTCGACTTTCACAATCTCCACATCTTCCCCCTTTTTAACATCATCAAGTAGCATAGCAAGCTGCTCCTTGATAACAGTAAAATAGGTGGAAGCTGAGGATTGATTAAGGAGGATCTCATCGGCCAGCAGTTGATTGTCAGCCTGGGTCTGGATTCTCAGCTCTCCAACCTCCTTCTTCACTCTTTCCAGCTCTTCTTTGACAGCCAATTTTACAAAATTTGAAATAGAAGATAGAAGATTTACCTCAGATGCCTTTAGCATGTCTTCCATAGTTACACCGATGTGTAATCCACGATGTCTCAGGTCTTCATTGTGAGCATCCGAGTAAACTTATCCTCTACCCTCTTCTCCAGCTGATTTAGAATTGAAGAAAAGGTGGATCCTGGGCTGCTGGGAGGGACGGCTGGTAGTGTTTCAGATAAGCCAAGGCGGCTTCGAAGGAAATTCAAGAGCTGCGCCTCTGATAGGATGACAGATAAGGATGCGACTCCAGCAGACTCCAAAACAACCTTTTCCCAGGAGATGAAGTTGTCCCAGCCTACTTCATCAGTGAAGAGGCTCATCTCCTCCAGATCTCCAGTTCTCAGATGGTGAACCAGCCAAATCTCAATGAATTCCTTCATTACTTCGAGGGTTAAAGCGAAGTTCAGAATTAACTCGGCTAATCTCCGTTTGGCATCGATCGTAGGGACAGCTCAAAGCTTCCTACGGATCCATCTGGTCGTGGAGTGTGTATTGGACTGATTTGGGGTGAGGGAGTGGGATATTTTGTGGAGAGAAAATCAAGAAAATCAAAGGGTTGAGTAGAGGTGGGAGGGATATCAAGTGTGGGAGATGAGGTGGGAGGTATTTCGGGTACGGGAGATGAGGTGGGAGGTGTTTGTATTTGGATAATTTCGGGGTAGTAGGTGTTTGCAGGCTCGGAAGTACCAGCCTTGGATACTTCTTCATCGCCTAGGTTGATGGGGGATTTATCGGAGGATGAGATGTTGGAGGATGTACCTGGAGAGGCTTGCCTCTCGGCAGATGCGGTTCGCTCGAGCTGGGATCTTCCAAAGACCTCCGTCTCGGCTGTACCGCTGAAGCTATTTGCGGTGTTCTGACCTCCTCCCAGTAACAGACTAGCGGGGAGTTGAGGAAGACTCCCCAACTATATCGGCAGCCTTGACCAGCCTCCCCCCGGTCCTCCTTCCGAGTGGTTGAGCCACTTCAATTTCCACCCTGCCGCTTCTTGGTGGGCAGAGCAGCTGGTGCCTCTTCCTCGGCTGCTGGGACCTCAGCTTCTGGTACCTCTACTTCTGGTACCTCAGCTGGCTGCCTCTGCACCCCAGCTGCTGCCAACTCGAGTCGCTAAGCCTGTGCCTCATCTGACTCATCGTTTGAATCTGGCAATCCACCCAATCTTTCATTCTTCGTAAGCAAACCCTTTTGCTTAGAAAATTTCTTCTTTCCTTCCCTCGTACGGACCCTCTTATTCAATCCATCCATCAGTACTGTGATCTTATTAAACAGACTCACAGTAGACTGAGGAACCCAATCTCCAACAGTTGGGTTAAATACTAACCTCGCCTTTTCTTCCTTCAACCTCTTAAACAACAGTTCTACCCAATCAACCCTTACACCATCAGATATAGCCCTCATACAACATAGCCTAGACTTAGTGACTCTGTCATGTGAACTTTGATCACCCAGAATTGACTTAGTCACTATAGTCATTAACAACCTATACTTCCTCCTTAACATGTGCTTTTTCAAATCCCTTCTTGTTCCCCTATACGTCATCCTGGCGAACAAATCAAACGATTGTTCCCACTCCTCTTCCTTATACACCAATGGATTCACACCCTCAGCTGATGTATCTAAAATCCTAGCTACATTCTCTTTCGTATACTCCAACCTAGTACCCTCTACAGTAGTACTAAAACCAATATCAGAAAACTCACTATTTGCCAGAAATTCTGCGCCAATGAAGTCCATTGTTCTGTTTTCTGCAGATTTAAGTGAACAGAACCCTCGTAATCTTGATGCTTCCAACAGCCTTAGAATTTCGCTGGATTCTCTGTCCTGAGTGGTTTCAAAGTCGACGTACATCTCGGCTTTGAGTTTATTTTTAACAGCTTCAGTATTCATTTTGAAATTTGATACTGATGCGGTTATATAAGTGGGAAGTTTAGGGGGTTGGGATGAAGAAGAAGCCATTTTGAATAAGTTTTTTGTAAGAGAGGATTTTTACAGAGGATTTTGATAAGTGAAATGTGAAAGTGAAAAGTTTTAATGAAGAAGGTAAGATTTTAAACTTAGAGGAGAAAGAGGGAAAGTTTGGGAATGCAAAACGTGGCACGATCTCAGAGTTTTTATTTTAAACCGTTGATTTTAGAAGGCGCGTGTAAAACATCGACGGTTTAGCGAGAAAAATGATTGAAATTCAGGCGCGTGGCCTTCACGTGTCTTGAATTGTGTAAAAAGTAACCGTTTATCCTACGGATTAGACGGCTAATAGACTTACTTTATCAGAAGTAATTAGTATACCTGACGTAAGTAATGAGGTGCTTTACTTAATGCTCAGGTAATTTATTTCAGACTGGGTGAAATCAGACTTGAAAAAAAAATCTTATCTGATTTTTTTTTTTCGAAAACTCTTTTCTAGTCTGATTTTTTTAAAAAAAAAATAAAAAATAAAAAATAAAAAAAAAACAAAGTATTTTCAGCTTGGTTACAAAGTTCAGATTACTTGAAATACACACTTAAGGTCTTTATTTGAAAACAACGATTTTGAGAAGAACAAAGATGAAAGTTTTCTGAATGAAGAGATTTATGAGTCTAATCTGATATACCTGTTCCTGCAAACAACTCATCAAAACTCATTAGTAGCTGAGGTAGATCAGATAAGGTGCAGATAGTCATCTGTTCTTCAGAAAATTAGCTGACTATTGTTCCCTAGTCTGATTTACCATATGTCAGATAAACAATTATCATGTCAGATAAGGTCAATATGACTAATCCTTGATTCTTGATTCCTAAGCAGAAGATCAATGATATCAGCTACCTGATTGTCCTTTGACTCAGATCTAGTCTGATAATTCTTTCTAGACATAATAAACTAAATTGAGAGAGACAAGAATTAAAAAACAGAATTAGTGATTTACCAACGAAACATCTAACAAACCTAATTCTACAGATAATTCTTTAAACCTCGTCTCTGCTAGTGGTTTTGTCAAGATGTCTGCTCTTTGAAAGTCAGTCAAGATCTTCTCAAGTCTGATATCTCCTTTTTCTACATGGTCTCGGATGAAGTGGTGACTGATATCTACATGTTTGCATCTTGTATGAAGGACTGGGTTCTGGGTAATAGCTATGGCACTATTACTATCACAAAAGATTGGTACTTCTTTGGTGATAATGTTATAGTCCCTTAGCTGCTGACTTATCCAGATCAGCTGTGAACAACAACTTCCAGCTGCCATATACTCAGCTTCAGTTGTGGAAGTAGCTACAGAGGTTTGTTTCTTAGACAACCATGAAATCAGCTTACTTCCAAGAAATTGGCAAGTACCAGATGTAGATTTTCTATCTATCTTACACCCACCAAAATCAAATCGAGTATCCAGACAGCTCAAAGTTGTCATCAGCTGGATACCACAATCCAACATTTATTGTTCCTTTCAAATACTTGAGGATTTTCTTTGCTGCTTCAAGATGGCTTTTCTTAGGATTAGCTTGAAATCGAGCACAGACTCCAACTGCAAAAGAAATATCAGGTCTACTAGCAGTTAAATATAATAAAGAACCAATAAGACCTCGATACTCAGTCTGATCAGTGTCTTCTCCCTTCTCATCTGGATCCATTGAAAAATTTGTCATCATAGGTATCTTAGCTTCTCGGCTGGTACCTATTTCATATTTTTCAATAAGATCTTTTGTATATTTGGCTTGGTTGATGAATATTCCCTTCTTTTGTGCGCTTGACTTGAAGTCCAAGAAAATATGTCATTTCTCCCATCATGGACAATTCAAATCTGCTTTTCATAAGACTACTAAATTCTTCACATAAAGATATGTTAGTTGATCCAAAAATTATATCATCAACATAAATTTGAACTAACAAAAGATCACAACCAAACTTTTTTTTAAATAGAGTTCTATCAATTCTACCTTTAACAAAACCATTTTGAATTAAATAATCGACAAGGTGTCATACCAAGCTCTTGGTGCTTGTTTAAGTCCATATAGAGCTTTCCTTAGTTTATAAACCTTGTCTCCTTTGACAAAACCAGGGGTTGCTCTACATAAACTTCTTGACTAGGATTCCATTTAAGAATGCCTGACTTAACATCCATCGAAAAACTATGAATCTTTTAAAAGTCTGCATAGGCTAAAAATAATCTTATGGCTTCCAGACGAGCTCTCGGTGCAAAGGTTTCATCATAATCAATACCCTCGATTGTGAATAACCTTGAGCAACTAGTCTGGCCTTATTTCTAACCACAATATTATTTTCATCCCTTTTATTTTTAAAGACCCATTTAGTTCCAATGACTTTTTGATGATGAGGCCTTTCAACAAGCTCCCACACATCTTGTCTTTGAAATCGATTTAGTTCTTCTTGCATGGCATTAATCCGGTTGGAATCGAGTTAAAGCTTCGTAATTGATTTAGGTTCAAGTAATGACACATAGCAACCGAACATACAATCTTGATTTAGTTGGGTCCTCGTCCCGGACACCGCAGTCTAAATCTCCAATTTATCGCTTTCGGTGGGTGATATGACATTACTTTCTTACCTTTATCTTTTACAGTGGATGATGTCTTGTCTGAATTATTTATTTCTAATAATTCTATGTTACCTTCTGATAACTCTACCTGATCAGCTGATGTGTCGTTGGTCGTCTGATCAGCTGGTATGTTGTTGGTCGTCTGATCATTTAGTAGATCAGCTGTTGAGGAAGTTCTTTCAGGTTCCTTTCCTTTGTCTGGTTCTTCCTCTTCATCTGAATCTGATTCTTGATTGTAGAATTTTATGGTTGATCTTTTGATAGTCATCTGATCCAGATCATCTGATATCTTTGTGATGTCCCTTGTCTTATCAAACTCAAAAGAAGATTCATCAAACACAACTTGGGGTGTTTCTTCTACACACAAGGTTGTCTTATTAAAAACTCTATATGCCTTTGATATAGATGAGTATCCTAAAAATATCCCATCTGCTATCTTGGCATCAAAAGTTTTTAATTGAGATTTCCCATTATTGTGTATGAAACATTTACAACCAAATATATGAAAATATGAAATTTTGGGAGATCTTCCTTTCTAAATTTCATAGGGAGTTTTACACTTATCCTTGACAATCAGACTCCTATTTTGAATATAGCAGGCTGTATTCACTGCTTCTGCCCAAAATCTATGAGGAGTGTTGAATTCAGATAGCATTGTTCTAGTTGCCTCTTTCAAGGTCCTGTTTCTTCTTTCAACAACTCCATTTTGTTGTGGAGTCCTTGCTGCAGATGTTTCCTGAGCTATGCCATTCTCAATGCAATAGTTAGAAATCAATTTATTTAGGAATTCAGTACCTTTATCACTTCTAATTTTAACAATATTTAATCCCTTTTCATTTTGAATCTTTTTAAGAAATTCTGGAATCTTAGTCATAGTGTCATTCTTTTTGTACAAGAAAATAACCCAAGTAAATCTTGAATAGTCATCAACAATTACTAAGGTATATTTTCTTCCACTAAAGCTGAGAGGAGTTACTGGACCAAACAGATCCATATGAAGAAGTTCCAGAATCCTTTCTGAAGAAGGACTACTTATTGTTTTAAAAGAAGCTTTGGTCTGTTTTCCTTTTTGACAAGAAACACATACATGGTTCTTTGAGAATACTTTATCAGGGAGTCCTTTAACTAAAGATTTCCTTGCTATCTTGTTAAGAGTTTTGAAGTTTAAGTGACCAAGTCGTCTGTGCCACAGCCAACTTAAGTCATCTGAACTCTTAGCAACAAGACAAGTATCTTTAGGACAACTTTTGAAGTTGGCAACATAAATGTTACCTTGTCTTACTCCAGCCAATAGAATATTTTCATTGATACCATCTAACACATAACATGCATTATGAGTAAATTTGACACAAAACCCTTTATCACAAAATTGTGAAACAGATAGAAGGTTGTGCTTCAATCCTTCCACGTAGTAGACTTCTTGAACTTGAACATCTCCAATCATTAGTGTTCCAACACCTTTAGTAAGTCCAAAGTTGTTATCTCCAAACATCACTCTAGGTCCATCAATGGTTTGATAGTTAGAGAGAAGTCGTCTTTCATAGGTCATGTGCTTGGAACAGCCACTATCAATATACCAGATGACCTCAAGAATGTCTCCTCTATCAACTATCTTCTTATCTTCCTGCAATCACAAATTTATTGCTTAGGTACCCTTTGTATTTTGGGTCCTTTCATGTTAAGTTGACTCTTAGGAATCCAGATAAAAATATCAATGTTCCTTAAAACCATAGATTGAAGCTTGCATCCATATCTATCTACTAAGATAAGACTTTCAAGATCAATCTGATTTAGTTGATCTTTTGAAATTGTCTTGAATCTTGGTAAGAATGGATAAGATCTGCTTCTTCCATCAAAGCTATTATACCTAGGATAGATCTTTGATTTAGTCTTAGGTTTAGCCTTAGGAGTTACTTTCCTCGTCGATTTTTCTTTTGAAGTATCGGATGAGGTAATTAATTCCTTTGGTTTCCAGGACTGAATAAAGTTTCTACCTTAGGTTTAGTTGCTTTCACAAAGACTCTAGGTTTTATAGGATCATTTTTCTTTTTCCTATCAAAACCTAATCCAGTTTTATCACTAGACTTCTGAGATGAATTGAAGATTTTATCTATTGTTGTTTGAGAATTATTCATAAGTCCTAACTTGAGATTTAATTCTCTGTTAGTTCTTTTATAATTCTCATTCTCAGAATAGATGTTTGAAAATTTTATTTTTAAAGAACTCGGTTCTGTTTAAACTTATCTGTCTTATCGGACAAGGTATCGGGTGATCATCTCGGTCGACATTCCCCCTTGAAATGTACAGTCGATTTCTCACTTTTCTTAGTCGATTGACCTTAGTTAGATCAGTAATTTGATCTTTTAAATTAAGATTTTCAGTCTCTATCTGTTTATAAGCAGATAGAGCAGTCTCCAAATCTTTCAAAAGTTTATCAATAAGACTGGGATCAGTTTCAGATAAGGTGTCACAGTCATTATCTGATGATGAATAGTAATGTACCTCTTTAGCCATTAGACATATGTCATCATCTCGACCCAAAATCAGATGAGGATGAGGATGATGATGTCTCACGAGCTTCTTCTTTCTCGCCTAGGAGAGCTCTCTCAGTCAAAGCATATCTTCTATCTCTTTTCTTCCTCTTTTCTTCTCTCTCTCTGGGAGTGAGTTGAGGACAATCATAGCTATAGTGACCAGGTTTGCTGCATGTATAGCATATATCTCCTCTGTCTGTTTTTGGACTACTATCTCCTCGTCTGATAGGTGACCTATGACTTCTTGGTCGATCTTTCTTTTTATCATTATCTCGAACTCTTTTCATCCCTCGTCTCGATCTATAGTTCCTTCGATCTAATCTGTCTCTTTTGTTTCTTCGTACTTCATCTTGATCTTTCATACCTTTTCAACAAAAGAGCCATTTCTTCTTTTCTGAGACAAATCGAGATGCTTTAGAAATCTTTTCGAGATTCATCCCGATGAACAAATGCTACAGTTTTTCCAGATGTAGATGACTCTGCCTCATCTTCTTCATCTTCAATGTGAATGTCATATTCTGGTGCTTTAAGATGAGAGAAGAGAGTGTGATGTGATATTGATGACAAATTTTGTGTTGCCTTGAGAATATTAGCTTTCTCTCTCCATCTTTTGCTCAAAGATCTGAGTATCTTGTTGTTAATTTCTTTCTCAGTGTAAGTCTTACCCAAATCGGCTACTTTGTTCACAAGATTAGTCAATCTCACATCCAGTTGATCTACAGTCTCACTATCCTTCATTTTGAATGTGTCAAAAGCATGTAGAACAGACTGAAGCTTATTTTCTTTGACCTGTTCAGATCCTTCACAAATTCAGCAAAAGAGTCTCCCACATTTCTTTGGCGAGTCTTGCATCTTTTAACCTTTTCAATCCAATCCTTACTTAGAGTCTCAATGATCTCAGTTCGAGCTACTTGATCAAGATTATGGACCTTTCTTTCATCATTTGTTAACTCAGAGCTCTTCTTTTCTTGTCTGGTCCTGGATTCAGCTGACTCAGCTCCAGTGCTGGTTCCTCCATGATAAAATTTTATAGGCCCTCTCTGAGTCAAGTAGGTCAAGCTGAGTCAAGTCAGAGAAAACCCTATAAGAAAAAAAGAAAAATCCGCGCAACCAGAGTCCCCCTTACTATACAAGGGGGGCGGAGCGCTAAGAAAGAGAAAGCGTTATCACTATACGAAATGAAGCAGCGGCTAGCACGCTAAGATCAACCAATGTTCGAACGTGGAACCTTTCTTTCTCGGTCACCCGACTATCGGCTTACCGATTACTCTTAGAGTGTAGAGTGACTCTTCTCCGGAAGCCCCATAAAAGAAAAGAATCAAGCATGGCACAACTCCTGTATAATACCTAACTCCTAGAAGCAGGAGCAGGTAGAACCTCTTCCATCCTATCATGAATGGCTTTTAGGTGATTCTCCATCCTAAATTTCCAGTAATCATAGTCTTCAATAGAAAATTCAGGAAGATTCCTAGACTTTTTGTTTTTCCCTGATGACATGATGAAACAAAGAACAAAATACTCCACAAACTAATTAGTAAAGATTGTTAGTAAAAGAAGAAAATGAAGAAAAATCAAGATAATTTCAGAATCTTATTCAAGACCTAAAATCAATATCAGAACAGCTTAACACTGCTCTGATACCACTTGTTGGTCCCGGAATGTTGAGTTGAATAAAACCTTGAACTAACCTTCTAGAGCAAAATCTAGAAAGGGGGGTTTGAATAGATTTTGTAGATTTTTCGAATCTCACAAAACCAACTCAAAGAATCAGATTATCACAGCGGAATATTATTGAGAACTCAACTTTTAACAAGATCAAAAGCAAGGCTGATATTCAGATTTTAGTCGAGATTCTGAATTTTAATCTTGAATTAACAAAATTGTAACTTGAACAGAAATTAAAGAAAGCAAGAAATAACACCAGGATTTATAGTGGTTTGGATTATAACAATCCTACATCCACTCTCCTTCTCCAAACTTTGAAGAAGGGTCTTCACTAGCTGCTTACTTACTTACTGTACAAACTTTACAAATTACAACTCGATCTTCAACTCTTCAAAAATCTAATCAACTTTCTGAAATCTAACTCTAAGAATAAGATGTGTTTTTGAAGATGTGAAGTGAAGTGTTCTATAAACACTTAGAAAATCTTTTAAATCTCTCTCGAAAACTACTTTGTGAAATAGTGAATAGTGTGTAGAATCAAATTTGCATAAGTGTATAGAAAAATAAAATCTAGTCCTATTTATAAGTCTGAAAAGACATTAGTTTGTTAGTTAGTTCTAACAAACTGAAAACTGCTTAACAAACCTATTCTTGAAAACTACTCTTAACCTCAGTTGATTTTTCCTACTCGTCTGCAGCTGACTTGGAGAAGACTCGCCTTTCTTATTCTACTCAGCTTGTCTTGACCTCGTCTGAGCTCTTCATGATCATCTCCTGCAGATGGTAAGATTTGAGCTTGTCTCCAGATGACCTGTAAACTCTGAGCTCCAGTTAACTAAATCAGCTCTCGACCTAGTCTGATCAGCTTAGCATCGAACTCTGATCTGAGCTGTTTGTCAACGTGGTCTGCTCCTCTGGATTGTTCCTTTTAACTCATCAAAACTCTACTTGATCTAACAGGGATGATGTTGGTAATGAGACAAGTGAGAACGAGGGGGGGTAGTGGAACTAAATCTAGGAAAAGAAAAAAGAACTAAAGGGAATGTTACTTTCTCAACAAGATCTGCATTGGACACATTATAAGAAGTTATTTTTTTTTTATTTTATTGCAATGTTGACAAGATTCAAAAGACAAATGCAAATATTGCGGGGTAATTGTTAGAGCTGATCCTCAATAGCATGGAACTGGACCATTGGCAAAATACTTTCGTGGTTGTACAAAGAATCCCTGTGATAAGTTGGTGAGGCAAACATCTGGTGATAGCTCAAAAGAACCACAACCTGTGGCATGGAAATTCGACCACAATAAGATAAGAGAAGTAATTTGTTATATGATTCTAGTAGATGAGCTACCTTTGAGAACAATAGATACATTTGGGTTGTAGATATTTAATGTCAATTGCATGCCTAATGTTTAAAATGTCATCTCATTGGGCTATGACTAGAGATATAGACGGGTTCTATTGTGTTGAAAAGAAAAGACTGGTGTCTTTAATTAAGAAGCACAATGATAGAATTTTCATCACAACTGACACATGGACATCTATTCAGAGAATTAATTATATGTGTCTTATTGCACATTTCATCAATGATGGATGAAAATTGCAAAAGAGAATTTTTAACTTTTGTCCAATCTTGGGACATAAAAGTGAAGAGGTGGGGAAAGACATTGAAAAATATTTAATTTGTTAGATTGGGGGATAAATAAAATAATCACTGTCACTGTTGACAACGCTTCATCAAATGACGATGCAGTTGCTTACTTGAAAAAGAAATTCGAGAACTGGGGGACAAATCTTTTGGTTGGAAAGTATGTGCATATGAGATGTATTGCACATATTGTGAATCTTACAATGCAAGATTAACTAAAGAATAAGAAGGAGCATGCTATAACTCGCATCAGAGGGGCCATAAGGTACATATTCTCTTGTTGGGTACAAAAAGTTCATAGAGTGTGTTGAATTTAAAAAATTAGACACAAATAAACTGTTGAGTTTAGATGTACCTATTAGGTGAAATTTCACCCACATGATGTTGGAGTCTTATGAGTATGTGGATCCTAGTTATAGAACCGAAATCTCGGAGCCACCATATGATGGTGTTCCTGGCAATTATGATTGGGAGAGAGCCGAGTTACTAGTGAAGTTCTTAGAGCATTTTTATAAGCTTGCACTGAGCATCTATGGATCTTTAATGGTCACATCTAATAATGTGTTTCACGAGATAAGTGCCTTAGAAATGCTTCATAAGGAGTGGTTGTGAAGTGTTGATTTTGAACTGATGATTATGGTAACAAGTAGGGGTGGGCACAAAACCGAAAAATCAAATTTTCGAACCGAATTGAATTTTTTTTTGTTAAATCGGTTCGGTTTAAAAATTAAAAACTGATTTTTTTTTCAGTTCGGTTCGGTTTTGTAAAGCCTAAAAATTGAAAAAACTAAAAAAACCGAAATATTTATTTATATAATTTTAAAATATATATATATATATATATAATAATTTAAAATAAATATTTAGTTTGGATAGTAAATTAAAAATCAATTTTATTCGGTTTAACCGAAAAAATTGCAATAACCGAAAATATTTCAGTTTTTATAAAATTTGGTTCGATTTCGATTTTTATTTTATAACTTTCGGTTACTTCGGTTCGGTTTATTTTGATTTTTAAAATGTTCGGTTCGGTTTCGATTAATTTTTTAAGAAATTCAGTTATTTCGATTCGGTCGAAAGATACCCCCAAACCGACCGAATCGACCGAATGTCCACCCCTGGCATTAAGTATGAAGGAGAAAGTCGATAAATATTGGAGTTCAATTGAGAAAATGAACATAATTTTGTACTTTGCTGTGATCCACGTCACAAGTTGGAGAGTATGGAGTTCTCTTTTGATAGGTTGTATGATGATGTTTCAAAGTGTTTTTTGATGAAACACAAAGAGAAGAATGACATGCAAGAGTTGTTTAAAATGTACAAAAAAATGTACGGGGCTCCCAAAAGTCCAGCTATAGATATATCGGGTTCATCATCTTTGGGCACCTCAAATTTCAGCAAACTTATTATTGAAAGATCAATTTAAACAGTTCAAAAGTGGAACAAGAAATGAACATGTAAGAACGGAGTTGATAAATATCTTAGCGAGGATTATGAGTATGATGATGAAGCGAATGTGTTAGGGTGGTGAAAACTTAATTCTCACATATTTTCAATTCTCTCCAACATAGCCTGGGATGTACTTGTTGTTCACGTCTCCACAATTGCTTTGGAGTCCACTTTTAGTACCGGCGAGAGGGTTCTTGACGCATGTCAGAGTTCATTGTCAATTAAAATCGTCCAAGCCCTTATTTGTGCTCAGAATTGGCTTCGTTCGGGCTCCATTTTTATAAGTTCGGAGGAGGACTTGGGTGAACTTGAAATTGTTGAAAAAGGTATATATATTATTCCCTTTTAATTACTTATTGTTATTGTTTCGTAACATTAGTTTATATAGTAGGACATGATGTTGGTTTTTCTCTTTCTTATTTTATAGAGTTTACTAATATGGGGATTGATCCTACAATCGTTGATGTTTGATTGAGTTACACTACAATTGCAAAGTTATTATTCTTTATAATGACTTATTAAGTTGTTATATTATGATAATACTCTTTGTAGATGATATTTTCATACTTGTGTGAATGATTATCAGTACGAATTGAATTGCATATTAACTAGTTGAAGTGGTACTTATAGGCTGAATGAGATGTCGATAATGCAGTAGCAGCTTGAAAAGTGTTGAAGACAGATCAAGAGAAATTGAGAAAACAAGCTACACAAGCAATTAATGTCATTTATGTAGAGAGGAGAGTTTAAAACAAGACTAAAAGTATAGAGATTGTGACTTTAATTATACTCCCTCTGTCCACTAAAAGTATGCTCATTTGGTTTTGACAGATTTTAAGAAAATATGGATAAAGTAGATAAAGTAAGGGTATTTTAAGGTATTGTATGGTCCATTTATGAGTTAAGTGGTTGTTTATGAGTATAAAGTCAATAGCATGTGAAAAAAATTAAGTGATGGTTGAATGCTGAAGCAAAATAAATAATTGAAAAATAAACAGTGTGAGCATAATTTTGGTGAACAGATGGAGTATTAGTTATGTTAGATTGTTAGGATTTGATGTCATTTGACTCATTTCGTTATTGATTTCTTTTATCGTTCTTAAATCTTAATTTTTATTTTTTGGAGTAGGTTATGTTATGTTTTGCTAAAAACTCTGAAATATGAAAGAAGAGATATTTTCTATTAAATTATAGTGTAAACAGTCAAAATGCCATGAAACTTCGGACCCACAATACCCGAAATTTTGGGTATCCGATTTTTTGGATCGGATTCAGATCTTTACAATGAATACTAAAAAATCTAGGTATCCAAAATCAACATACCAGATCCGAAACCCAACCCTAGTTATTATATAAAGGAATTGATTTGTACCTGTTAAAGTTGTTTCATATTCCGTAATTTTATTATCAATGATTTTTTTGATCGGGCAAATGGTGACTCGAACCCATAACCTTATTATCAATGATATTTTATGAAAGTTATTTATTGGACGAAGTTCTCATGATGTAAATGCATGACATCTTCTAATTAAAAAAATAATAAAGGAATGAAGTCATAATACGGGATGTTGTTATTAGTTAAAGACTAGATGTGTTCTCGCGTACTACGCGAAATATTCGTTAAATTTAACTTTACAATATAATATAATATATATACAATTTTTCATCAAATAATAATATATTTTTTATAAAATAAGTATTACTTATTAAATAATATATATATATATATATATTAAGTAATGGTAATTAGAATCATAAATAACATATTTGTGTATACTTTAATTTTAAATTAATTTATTATAATTTATATCATAATGCATGCTAGATATATATATTAGAATTATTATATGCATGGAAAAATCTATCATACGATTTGTTTTAAATTTATTCTATAATTGATAAATTTAATAGAAGAAGTCTTATATAATTGATGTATATGTAAACACAAATTTTTGTATTTAATAAATAAATAACGAAAATAAAATTACAAAAATAATTTAACTATTTATCAAATAATTGTTTGGGTACAATCTCTAGTTATTCCTCTGATTCTCTCTTTGTGGTTTGACTTTTCCCAAGATTTCTGGAGTTGAAGCGGTTGTCGGAATTTATTGTTGTTGATGAACTTTGGAGGAGAAAATGCCGATAGGAGGGGCTTAGCACCTTGATCTCGGATCAAACGTTGTCTTTGACGAAAAACTTGAAGAATTCTGCAGGAAAAACCCCGATTGGAGGGGTTTAGCACCTTGATCTCAGATCAAATGTCATTCTTGATGAAGAACATGAAAAACTCCTGCAGAGCTCAAAATCCAGTGTGTTCAATGTTTTTTGTGTCTCTGTGTGTGTTTGGAATGACCGAAATGAGACCCTATTTATAGATGGTGAAAACTCTAGGTTTAGCACCTTGATCTCGGATCAAACACCATTCTTGATGAAGAACCTGGTTCAATGCTTTTTGTGTCTCTCTGTGTGTTTGGAATGACCAGAATGAGATCCTACTTCTAGATGGTGAAAACCCCAGGTTTGACGGGTCTGGCCTGTTAGAACCGGGGAATATTCCTAGATCTATTTTGATATGTTTTCTTAATTTGATTTGATGGGCTTTGGAAGCCTGATTATCGGGGTTTAGAGGCCTGGTATGATTTATCGGGCTTTAGAGGCCTGATATGTCTTAATGGGCTTTAGAAGCCCAAATTGATTTATTGAACTTTAGAGGTCCAATTTAATTATTAGGTTTTAGAGGCCCGATTTTATTTAATGGACTTTAGAGGTCCAGATTGATTTATTGACTTTAGAGGCCCAATTCGATTTATTGGACTTTAGAGGGCCAACTTGATTTGTGATTGTAGTATTTCGTGAAAGTGTTTTTAAAACCAAACAAAATTTATCGAACTCAAGAGATATAATATGCAATGAGGCCCTAGGATACAAGTTTTCGATGACTATTGATGCAAGCTTGATTTATCTAATCAATCTACCAAAGAAGAATGAAAAACAAGCAATTAAGCTATAAAAAAAACTACGAAGCAAGCCAAATCAAACAGCAAGCTAGATTAACTATCAACGAAATACAAGAGGGAAAGAATCTCCACCAAGGAATCAATGATCACAACTATAATTGCATCAAATTACCATTCAATCAAGATAAAAAGTATGAACATCATGCAATAATGTCTCCTTTCATCACACAATGCCTAAATGTGAGTATTCTTAATGCAATGTGTTAGATCAGAATTAGTTTGATGAGTTAAAATGAATAGATTAGGTTGAGCTCATGTAAATAAGATGACCAGCTGAGTATGTTTAGAACATCTGATGTAATGAACGATAGTGCTAGGCTGATCAAACTAGGTAGAACTAGTATAGTCAGCTGAGGTTAAGAAAGAGAAGGTCATCTGAAGACGATCTTGAAGAAAGTCATCTGTTGGAGCGAATAATGAAGAGCTCAAGACGAGGTCGAGACTAGCTGAGTAGAATAAGAAAGACAAGTCTTCACCAAGTCAGCTGTAGACGACTAGTTCAAGATCAGCTGAAGTCAAGACGGTTTTCAAGAATAAGTTTGTTAAACGGTTTTTAGTTTGTTACAACAAACTAACCGTCTCATAGGCTTATAAATAGGAGTAAGCACAGTTCTGAAAAGAACTACTAGCACTCATTCCAATACTCACGATTTTTCAAAAGCACTCATAAAGCTTTCAAAAGAATTTTCATAAGTTTCTAAGTGTTTACAGAACACTCTTGTATATCTTCAAACTTCCTGCACTATATCTTACTAGTTTTCTAGATAGTTTGATAGATTGAAGATAGGTTGAAAAGAAGGATCTTCATATCAGTGTAATTGTAATCTCAATAAGTAAGTAAGCAAGTAAGTGAGTCGAGGCACTTCTTCAAGTTGAAGAAGGAGAGTGGATGTAGGATCTGTTTGATCCGAATCACTATAAATCCCTGTGTTCTTTACTTCCTGTTTTTACTTATCTGTTGATAATCAATTTCTCAAGCAAATTAATTTCAGATTAATTTCAGATTGCTTTTTGAGCCTACAAGATTGAGTCTAAGTTTGTTTCCGCTGTTTAGCTTTGATATCTTGAATAGATAATCTGATTTTTGAAAAATTAGATAATCTATTCAACCCTCCCTTCTAGATTATCTCTGGGAGGCGTTCTAAGTTGTTTTTAATAACTCAATCTCGGGACCAACAAGTGGTATCAGAGTTGTGTTAAAGCTGTTCTGAATATTTCTTTTGGTCTAGGTGGTCTTCGGTTTTCTAAAAATCTTGAAATAAATTTGTTCTTGAATTTTCTCTGTTGATTTTCTTGTTAATTACTAACCATGTCTCTGAGTAATGATAGAAAGGTTAAGAACCTTCCAGACTTTGATATTGAGGACTATGACTATTGGATGTTCCGCATGGAGAATCATCTTAAATCAATCCATCCTCGAATGGAAGACGTTTTATCTGATGGGTCAATCAAATTCTACCATGGTGGTGTAAGTGATGGAGCGAGCAGCTCAGAATCACGGACTCAGACGGTGAAGAAAGTGTCAGAATTAACCAATGATGAGAGGAAAGTGTATAATCTGGATCAGGTGGCCAGAAATTAAATTATTGTCACACTCAGCAGGAAGTGGTACGAGAAGATCAAGAAGTGTAAAAAAGCCAAAGAGATGTGGGACACCCTAGGTAATATGTGCGAAGGCACAGATTAGGTGAAGGAGAACAAGCTTCAAGCTGTTCTCCATCTATTTGATGTTTTTAAGATGAAAGAGGGTGAATCTATTGATCAGCTGGATATGAGAATGACCAATCTGATCAATAGAGCCACTGACTTAGGAAAGGTTTACACTGAAAAAGAAATCAATAATAAAATTCTTAGATCTCTAACCAAGCGTTGGAGGGAAAAAGGAAATCTGATTAAAGCCACTAAGGATCTCTCTACTATGACTCATTACACTTTGTTTTCTCACTTGAAAGGTTATGAGTTTGACATACAGGTAGAAGATGAGGAAGATGAGATGGAGTCAAGCATCCCATCTAAGACTGTAGCCATTGTCAACAAAGAAGACAAACCTATAACTGAGCCCAAAGGAGCTGATCTATCCTTGAAAGAATAGATGGCGTTGTTAACCAAGAGGTATGATCGTTTAAGGATGAAATATAAGTGTAACAAGTTAAAATTTGCAGAGAAGGACATATCCAGATCAAGATTCAAAAGAAAGGATGATGGTGAATCATTAGATGATGATAGAAGAAGAAATCAGGCAAGAAGGTATAAATCACCTGTAAAGAAGAACCCTATCAGTCCTAAAGCAGACCGGGGAGACACTTGTTACACCTGTAACAAGCCAGGGCACTTTAGCTATAACTATCCCCAGCTGACTCCTAAAGAAAGATAGGAGAAAAGGAAGAAGAGAGATATGCGCTTTGCAGATCAGAGGACCCTTCTTGCTGAGGAAAAAGAATCAAGAAAAATCATCATCATCATCCTCATCTGATTTTAGATCAGACGATGAAATGTGTCTGATGGCAAAAGAGGTAGATTATTATTCCTCAACTGATAATGAATCGTATAAATCAGTCTCAGACAATGATCAAACTGTAATCAAGGGTCTTTTAAAAGATCTAAAAATGTCTCTAAGTGCTTACAAACAATTGGAGACTGAGAATTTAACTTTGAAAGATCAAATTCAAACTCTAATCAAAGGCAAACATGTTGTAACTTACTCTGAGTCTGAGGAAACATTCAAGGGGGAATGTTTACCCCAGGCTGAGGCTAGTACTTCAGCTAGTCTGCCTGAAATATTAGAAGAGGAATTGAAATCTTTAAAAGCTAAATTTGAAGTAGTTTGCAATGAGAATGAGTCAATTAAGAAGACAAATGAGAAGCTTGTCTTCAAAATGAGTCAGCTTAATAACTCACAATCAGCCATAGACCATATTTTTAGAACTTCACAAAAATCCCACGATAAAACAGGTCTTGGTTATGATAGGAATAATAAATCAGAAACTTTGAAACCAAGGAAATTTGTGAAGGCTACTGAAACATAAAAAAAAAATCAAAATTGGACCTTGAAAACCACAGAGTCAGATAAGGACTGCATCTCCTAATCTGAAAAATAAAAATCAGATGAGGAAACCTAATCTGATAAAGAGGATTCCAAGAACCAAGACTAAGAGAAACTCTTATTATAGTTCTTTTGATGGGAGAAGCAGATGTTATCCCTTATTTCCAAAGTACAAGAAAGTCACAAAATCTGACTTTAATAAATTCTCATTTAAGTGTGATATATTTGTGGACAAATTTGGTAGACAACTTCAATCTGATTTGTTATTGAATAATGAGATGTTTGTTTGGATACCCAAAGTGATTGTTGACCTTAAAGGACCCAAGATCACTAGGGTACCTCATGCCTAATTTGTTTTGCAGGAATCCCAAGGACTATCACTAAAAGAGGAAATTCTAGCTTCCATCTGGTACATAGATAGTGGCTGCTCTCAGCATATGACTTGTGAGAAGAAGCTATTATCAAATTTTCAGAATATTGATGGTCCTAGAGTCTTGTTTGGTGACAATAACTGCGGACAGACTAAGGGAGTTGGCACCTTAATTATAGGGGATGTCCAGGTATCTGAGGTTTACTATGTAGAAGGTTTGAAGCATAATTTGTTATCTGTTTCCCAACTTTGCGATAAAGGTTTTCATGTTAGCTTTTCTAAAGATAAGTGTGATATCCTAGATAATTCCTCAGACAAGGTACTCTTAACTGGCTTCAGACATGGTAATGTCTATGTGGCTAATTTCAATAGTTGCCCCAAAGATACATGTCTTGTAGCTAAAGGTGGAGATGACCTCAGTTGGCTATGACATAAAAGGCTTAGTCATCTGAATTTCAAAACCCTTAGCAAAATAGCTAAGAGGAATCTTGTCAAGGGACTACCTGAGAAGCTTTGTTCAACTGATCTGAAATGTGATGTTTGTCAAAAAGGTAAACAACCCAAGAACTCTTTTATAAGTATTAACACATCCTCATCTGGAAGAGTTTTACAACTCCTTCATCTGGATTTGTTTGGACCTGTTTCACCACTCAGCTTTAGTGGAAGGAAATATACCCTAGTAGTTGTTGATGAATTTTCAAGATACACTTGGGTAATTTTTCTTTTAAAAAAGAATGAGACAGTGAACAAGATCCCAGATCTGTTCAGACAAATTCAAAATGAAAAGGGTGTTAATATTATTAAAATAAGGAGTGACAAGGGAACTGAATTCTTGAATTCTTGTTTATCTAACTATCTGAATGAGAATGGTATAGTTCATGAGACTTCTTCAGCTAGAACACCACAACAGAATGGAGTAGTGGAAAGAAGAAATAGAACTCTCAAAGAAGCAGCCAGAAGCATGTTAGCTGAGTATGGAACACCTCATAGGTTCTGGGCTGAGGCTATCAACACAGCCTGCTACACTCAAAACAGATGCTTACCAGTCAAGAACAAGGGTAAGACACCTTATGAGCTTTGGAATGGTAAGGTTCCAAGAATCTCATATTTTCATGATTTTGGGTGTAAATGCTTCATCCATAACAATGGGAAGTCTAAGCTGAGGACATTTGATGCTAAGGCAGCTGATGGAATATTCTTAGGATATTCTAACACTTTCAAAGCTTTCAGAGTCTTCAATAAGACAACTCTTTGTGTGGAAGAAACACCACATGTGGTATTTGATGAATTGCATACTTTTTCAGACAAGGTAAATCAAATTACCAATGATCTAGATAAAATTGAACTAAATAAAACTAAACAAAGGGAAAATTGTGTGCCTAGTTTTGATTCAGATTCAGATGATGAAGAATCCTCATCTGAGAATCAGAAGGCAACTCCTCTTCAGGTTCCATCTGAGGAGACTCCTCTAACATCATCTGATCAACCAGGGTCAGTAGATGAAGGGGGAACGTCTGCTCAGGAAGAACAAGTTGTTACCCACTGAGTCTATAGATGAGGATACTTCAACTCAAATAGGCAAAAGGACGAGGAGTTATCATCCAGCTGATCAGATCATTGGGGATCCATCTAGTATTGTTCAGACACGAACGATGTTAGATTCTCAAAGTATGTTCAGCTGCTATGTTTCACTCCTCGAGCCTAAGTCTATTGAGGAGGCTCTATCTGACGCAAGCTGGGTAACAGCCATGCAGGAAGAACTGCATTAGTTTGAAAGACAAAATGTTTGGGAACTGGTGGACAAACCCTTACATAGAAAGATTATAGGCACCAAATGGGTGTTTAAAAATAAAACTGATGAAAACAACGTTATCGTTCGTATAAGGCCAGACTGGTAGCACAGGGATATTCACAGTCTGAGGGAATAGATTATGATGAACCTATGCTCCAGTTGCCAGATTAGAAGCAATAATGCTATTTTTAGAATTTGATGCCTATAAATGTTTCAAAGTCTTTCAGATGGATGTCAAGTCTACCTTCCTAAATGGAGTGTTACTTGAAGAAGTCTATGTAGAACAGCCTCCAGGTTTAGGACTAATAATAAGGTCTATAAACTTCACAAGGCACTATATGGACTAGAGCAAGCACCCCGAGCTTGGTACGATACCCTGTCTGAATTCTTTATATCAAGTGGTTTCTCAAAAGGTAAGATAGATTGAACTTTATTTAGAAAAGAAGTAGATGGTAACATCTTATTAGTTCAAATTTATGTAGATGATATTATATTTGGTTCACCTAATCTGACTTTATGTGAAGAGTTTAGTGTTCTCATGAGGAACAGGTTTGAGATGTCTATGATGGGGGAATTAACATACTTTCTAGGCTTGCAAATTAAACAGACAAGTAGAGGTATTTTTATACATCAGACTAAGTATGCGAAGGACCTTATATATAAATTTGGGATGACTACTAGTAGGGAAGTTAAAATACCTATGGCAACTAATTTCTCTATGGATTCAGATGAGAAGGGGATACCCACGGATGCAACTGAGTATCGTGGATTGATTGGATCCCTGTTATATCTCACTGCAAGTAGACCAGACATAGCCTTTGCAGTTGGGGTATGTGCAAGATTCCAATCAAATCCCAAGAAAACTCATCTGGAGACAGCTAAGAAAATCCTTAAATATCTTAAAGGAACTTTGCAGGTTGGGTTGTGGTACCCGTCTGATGACAACTTCGAGCTTTCAAGTTATTCAGACTCAGACTTTAGAGGCTGTAAAATTGATAGGAAGTCCACGTCTGGAACTTGTCAAGTTTTAGGCAACAAGCTAATTTCTTGGCTATTTAAGAAACAAACTTTTATTGCAACCTCCACAACTGAAGCTGAATACATGACAGCTGGTAGTTGTTGCTCTCAGCTTCTCTGAATTAGTCAGCAGCTTAGGGATTATAACATTCTCACATCATCTGTGCCTATTTTCTGTGATAGTAATAGTGCAATAGCCATGACATACAATTCTGTCTTGCGTTCTAGGTGTAAGCATATAGGCATAAGGCATCATTTCATTAGAGATCATGTTGAGAAGAATGACATTAGAATAGAAATGTTGGTCCCGGAAAGTTGAGTTGATTAAAGCCTTGGGTAAGCTTTCTAGAACAAAATCTAGAAAGGGGGTTTGAATAGATTTTGTTGATTTTTCAAATCTTTCAAAACCAATTCAAAATATCAGATTAAACACAGCGGATTATGAATGAATTCTCAACTTTTTATAAGATCAAAAGCAAGGTTGATATTCTGATTTTAGTTAAGATTCTGAATTTAAATCTTGATGAAACACAATTTGTAAATCAAACAGAAACTAAAGAAAGCAAGAAATAACACCAGGATTTATAGTGGTTCGGATTTAAAAAATCCTACATCCACTCTCCTTCTTCAATTTGAAGAAAGGACTCTGCTTACTGCTTACTTTCTTACTTCCAGCTTACAACTTACAACTTGTACAATTCTTCAAATCTTCAATCTCCTAGACTCTTCTTCTAGAAATCTAACTGTTACAGTGTGTATTGGATTTTGAAGATTACAGGAAAAGTGTTCTAAAAACACTTAAAACTTTTTAGAAACTCTCTAGAAATACTTGTGAAAAGATTGTGAATGAGATCTGAGTAGTGAATAGTGTAATTCGAATATGTATAAGTGTTTTCTATATGAAAAAATGAAAAACCTAGGCCTATATATAAGTCTGGAAAGTCAGTTAGTTTGTTAGTTAGTTCTAACAAACTTGAAACTGCTTAACAAACTTAATCTTGAAAACTGCTTAAGACCTCGGCTGATTCTTCCTACTCGTCTGCAGCTGACTTGGTGAAGATTAGCCTTTCTTATTCTACTCAGCTTATCTTGACCTTGTCTGAGCTCTTTATACTTGTCTCCTGCAGATGATTAGGATTGAGGTTGTCTTCCAGATGACTTGTCATTCCTCGTCTCCAGCTGACTTGAACTAATCTTGACCTAGTCTGATCAGCTTTGTACTAGAACTTAGTCTTCAGTTCTTTATCATAGTCTGCTCATCTGGAACAGTCTTTTAACTCATCAAAACAATCTTGATCTAACAATTTCCCCCTTTTTGATGAAGTTAAAACCTACAAGAATAGACACACTCACAAAGTGAAGTTAGTTCGAGTTTATCAAGATCAATAGATAGGTATATCAAAGCACATTCTTCACATTACAACAGATTTATTCACATATAAAGACTTTAGATCTTTTAGACTCCCTTTTTAAGAAAACTTAGAAAACCAAATGAGTCTCAAGACTTAGATTAAAAAAAAAAAAAAAAAAATTTAAGTCTGAGAGATAAAATTCTCAGATGACTTATATTTAAGAAAATTTTAAGTTTTTCTTAAAGCAGAAAAAAACTTTAAGAAATTAAGACAAATAAAATGAATCAAACACAGTATATTCACATTGAATTTACAAAGATTACAGATGAGAAGATAATAGAAAAGTAGAAATAAGGAAAAGAAAAATCTTGTTTCTATCAGTCTTCCCACTGGTCTTCATCTGGAATCATCAGCCAATTGAATATCCGCCTCCTAAGCTGCTTTAGATCCTCCTCTTGAGTGAGTCCAGATTCAGCCTCTGCCTTCTTCAAAATACCCTTGACCCAGTCTAGGTCCAGGGATCCATCTGATTTCCTGGCAGGGATGGCATACTCAAAAGCTAGAGAGATCCGGTTGACGTTGAACTCTACATCGGCTTCTTCCAGCAGACGATGATAGAACTCCGCATCTACCTTCTCCATCCACTCATGCCAAGCTAAATCTGGATCTTGCTGAAATGCTCCGGGGCCCTTGAGAATATACCAGAAGTATATCCACATACCCTCCAGATTTTTGTCCTTGTACTCAGCAGCATATTTTCCACAGGCCAGCTTAGGAGGTGCAGATGTGTTGTGAAATGGTCTGAATTTCCCACTGCCTTGATCTTTGATTAACCATTTCCGCTCAGCAGTGCTCCAGAAGACGTTGGAGTCTTTCTTTTTTCTCTGCTTCTTCTTTTCTTTCTTGCCAAAATATTCCATCTCTCTCTTAATCCTCTTTATCTGCTCTTCTGAGAGATTGGAATAATCAGCTTCCCTATTTCCTTTTCCTTTAGCAGCAATCCTGGTAATGAGTTCAGCTGATCTGGGCTCAGCGACTGCTACTTCCTTTCCTTTCCCCTTGGCACCTTCAGATTCGGATTCTTTTAGCTGAGCCAAGAGCTTCTCTGTTCTTTCCTCCTCATCTTTCCTCCTCTTCTCCTCATCTTCTTTTAAGGCTTCCTCCAGTTGACTCACCCTCAGCTGGAGAACAGCCAGCTCATCAGATTTGATCCGAGCTTCCTCCCTGGCTGCCTCCAGATCAGCTGTGTTGGCCTTCATGCCCACTTCTTTTCTGGTCTCCTCGACCACAGCTGTGAGGACTAGTCTCTTCTCCGACTCAGCTTTTTCCCCCTTTTTAACTTCAGCAGCCAAGTCTGAAAGTTTTGCATCCAGAGCGTCGCACTTGACCCTGAAGTCTGAGTGGTCTACAGCCAACTCATTCACCACCAGCTGATTGTACCCCATAACCTCCTCCTTTAATGCCCTCAGCTCCTCCTCCATCGATTTCACTTTACCAGTCAGCACAGAGTTAGTGATATCTATAATTTTATCAGACAAAGTTACCTCAACTTCTCTCATGCTGGCTAGCATTGTGTCTGTTACAGCTTTGACCATCCTCCTTGTCTTTCTTTCCATTTTCCTTCGGAATGTAGCATTGACTTTCTTCTCGACAAGGGACAATATAGATGAGAAGGCAGTGGTTGGGCTTAGGTCAGTGTCGTCATCCTCAGTTGAGGAGTCAGACGAGGAGATTATTTATTCTGGTTGAGGGGATGGGAGAGGAATAGATTGAGTTTGGATAGTTGGAAGAGAAAAGTAAGATATTATTGGTATTGGAGAGGTTTGGACTGTGGGGAGAGGTATTTGGTCAGATGGGGGTGGGAGAGATGTTTGAAGTTGGGTAGAAGGAATGGATGGGGTAGATTCTGTAAGTGGGGTTTGGATTTGGACTGTAGGAGAGGTAGGCTGTTGAAGAGGCTCTGGGATACCAGCCTGGGATATCCCTTCATTGCCAATTTGGATTTGTGGGGCTTCAGGCTGAGGCACAGGCTCAGAAATGCCAGCCAGGGGCATTTCTTCACTGCCAAGTACGGGAGATAAGGTAGGAGATGGGGAAAGACTTGTACCTGCCTCTGGAATAGGGGAAAGAGCAGCTTCCTTGGTTGGGGAGAGTGGAACCTCCAGCTGACCAACCTCGGCTGCAATCTGAAGGACTGGGACCTCCTCTGGTAGCAGGGTTGATAGATCTATCTGCTGTTCGGAGCTACCAGATTTGGTGGATCCTTCAGAGCTCTGGGCTGCTCGTCTTGGCCTCCTCACCAAGGGGATTTCTGCTTCCTCTTCTTCCTCATCATCTGAGGCAACCTTGGCAGGAGCAGCAGATGAGCTTTCCCCCTTCTTCTTCTCTGAGGCTTTCACCAACCTCCTCTTCCTCCTCTGAAACATCCTTGGGACCACAGCAGCTGTTTCAGCAGGTTGTACTTGAGGTGCGACCTCAGCTGCTGCTGTTTCATGTCCCTCTGTTTCGACCTCCACTGGGGCCGCCTCAACTTGTTCAGCTGCTGGACCCTGACTCTCTACAGCTGCAGCCGCCAGCCTCTGGGCCCTGGCTGCATCAGACTCATCATCCGAGTCTGGGTTTCCTCCAAGCCTGTCATCCTTTGTGAGGATTCCCTTCTGCTTGGAGTACTTTTTAGTACCTATTCTCCAATCAGCCTCCCTATTTAGCCCTTCAATCAAAACAGTGATTTTATTGAAGAGACTGACTGTAGAAGTAGGAACCCAGCCCTCTGCAGATGACTTGAAGGTGAGGCGCTTCTTCTCCTCCCTGAGCTTATGAAGTAACAGCTCTACCCAGTTTACTTGTACCCCATCAACAATGGCTCGCATCACACACAATCTGGGTTTGGTTAACCCATCATGTGAGCTCTGCTCACCCAGCACCGCCTTAGTAACCACCGTCATCAGCAACCTAAACCTCCTTCTTAACAGGTTCTTCTTTAAATCCCTGCGAGTTCCCCTGTAAGTGACCCTCGCCATCATATCAAAGGATTCTTCCCACTCATCTTCTTTGTACGTCAATGGATTAACTCCCTCCATTGACGTATCAAAAATCCTGGCAATATTCTCCCGAGAATAGCTCAGAGTAGTTCCGTCGACAGAAGTATCAAATCCGTCCTGAGTGTCCTCCATTCTCGCCAAAAATTCTGCACCCAGTAAATCTGCTGTTCTGTTTTGAGGAGACTTCAGTGATAGAAATCCTCTGAGTCATGAAGCTTCGAGGAGACGAAGGATTTCTGCAGATTCTGGGTCATTTGTGGTTTCGAAATCAACATACATTTCCGCTTTCAAACGGTTTTTGAAATATTCCTCATTCATTTTGAAATGAGAAATATTTGTGGAAATGTATTTGGGTTTATAAGTTTTGGTAGTTTTTGAAGAGGATGCCATTGGAAGGTTTTGCGAATTTGAAACGGGTTTGACAATATAAGCAAATTATCTGAGAATGGAAAGAAAAAGAATTCTGGGAAGAAGAAGATGTATTTAAAGGGGGGAAGATTGGAAAGAGAAACCGCCATTTTTGAAAATATGAATTAATCTCAGCCATTTATTCAAAAAGTTTTTACTGAGTATTAATCAACGGTTAAAAACAAAGATAAACGATTAGGATTCAGCGCGTGAATTGTAATCGCCTTCGGAATGCGTAAATAGTTACTTTATAGACTGTTGATTTGACAGATGTAGGTTACTTTATTCAGAGAAGTAAGTATACGGCGTCGTCACCATGTGGTATCTTACTTCAACTAAAGGTTTCCGAAACAGATGAGTTTGAAAAACAGATCAGCTTAAAAAACAGATGGGTTTTAGAAAGGCATCTGATAGAGTAACCTGTCTGATCCTGAAAACCAACAGTTTAGATGTAACTTTTTAGCAATTTTCAAATCAAGTTTAAACAAAAACAGACTCAGATTTACTTTTCTAAAACAAATTTTTAAGAAACAAAACAGACTCAGATTAAGAATAAAGGAGTTTGAATAAAGGAATGAAACAGTGTTATTTATCACCTGTTCCTGCAAAGACATAAACTCAAAAGAAACCATCAGAAGCTTAAGGTAAATCGAGATAGAATGTTAATAGTCATCTGCTTTTTTCTTGAAGTTGGTGACTATTATCTTCTTGTCGATTTACTCAATGTCGACAAGTAATTATCAATTGAGATAAGGTCAATATGACTAATCCTTGATTCTTGATTCCTAAAAGGAGATCAATGATATCAGCTACCTGATTGCCCTTTGACACATATCTAGTCTGATAATTCTTTCTAGACATTAATTTAAAGAAAGGAAAAAATAAGGAAACAAATGCACACAAATTAGAAGCCAGCTAAAGATGCATCAAGTAATCCTAATTCTAAACACATTTCTTTAAACCTAGATTCAGCTAATGGTTTTGTAAGAATGTCAGCTTTTTGTGATTCAGTGCCAATTTTTTCAATTCTAATGTCATTCTTTTCAACATGATCCCTAATGAAATGATGTCTAATATCTATATGCTTACATCTAGAATGTAAAAACAGATTGTAAGTCATTGCTATTGCACTATTACTATCACAAAGTAAATAGGAAGCAGTGATGTTTGAATATTATAGTCTCTAAGTTGTTGACTAATCCAGAGGAGTTGAGAACAACAACTTCCGGTGCCATGTATTGACTTTGATTGTGGAGGAGGTGGCAATGATATGTCTGTTTCTTAGATAACCAAGAAATTAATTTGTTGCCTAAGAATTGACAAGTTCGAAGTGGATTTTCTATCAATCTTACATCCTCCAAAATCAATACGAATAACCTGTCACTCAAAGTTGTCATCACCGGGTACCATAACCCTACTTGCAAGGTTCCTTTGAGATATTTAAGAATTTTCTTAGCGAGTCTCAGATGAGTTTTCTTGGGATTAGACTGGAATCTTGCACATACCCCAACCGCAAAGGCTATGTCTCCGGTCTACTTGCGGTGAGATAGAGAAGAGATCCAATCAGTCCACGATACTCCGTTGCATCAGTGGGTATCCCCTGCTCATCTGAATCCATTGAGAAGTTAGTTGACATAGGTATTTTGACTTCTCTGCTAGTAGTCATTCCAAATTTCTCAATCAGATCCTTAGCATACTTAGACTGATGTATAAATATACCCTTACTCATCTGTTTAATTTGTAAGCCTAGAAAGTATGTCAATTCTCCCATCATTGACATTTCAAACCTGTTTTTCATGAGAATGCTAAACTCTTCACATAATTTCAGATTAGGTGAACCAAAAATTATGTCATCTACATAAATTTGAACTAGTAAGATGTTGCCATCTACTTCCTTTCTAAACAAAGTTCTATCAATCTTACCTTTAGAAAAACCATTTGATGTCAAGAAATCGAGATAGAGTATCATACCAAGCTCGGGAGCTTGTTTGATCCATATAGAGCTTTGTTGAGTTTATAGACTTTGTTATTGGTCTTAAACCCGGGAGGCTGCTCTACATAGACCTCCTCAAGTAACACACCATTAAGAAAAGCAGACTTAACATCCATTTGAAAGACTTTGAAAGACTTATAAGCAGCAAATGCCAAGAACAATCTTATTGCCTCTAATCTGCAATCTGGAGCATAGGTTTCATCATAGTCTATTCCCTCTCACCGTGAATAACCTTGTGCAACCAGTCTTGCCTTATTTCTAACAATAATATTGTTCTCATCATTTTATTTTTAAACACCCATTTGGTGCCTATAATCTTTCTGTGTAAAGGTCTTTCTACTAGATCCCATACATTTTGTCTTTCAAATCGATGCGATTCTTCTGCATGGTCTGTTATCGATTTGGGGTCCGATAGAGCTTCCTCAATAGACTTGGGTTCAAGAAGCGACACATAACAAGCGAAAAGACTTTCGAGTCTAACATCATTCGTGTCTCCGCACACTACTAGATGGATCTCCTATAATCTGATCGGATGGATGATAACTTCTCATCCTTTTGCCTATATGAGGAGAAGAATCCTCATCTTGAGTCTCGGTTGGCAACTCATCCGACTCAACCTCGGTGACATTCCCCCTTCATCGGTGACTCGTCTTTGATCGGTGATGTCAAAGGTGTCTGCACACAAAGGGTTGTCTTGTTAAAAACTCTAAATGCCTTTGAAGTATTAGAATATCCTAAGAATATTCCATCATTTGCTTTAGCATCAAAAGTTCTTAACTTAGATTTCCCATTGTTATGAATGAAACACTTACAACCAAAAGCTTTGAAGTATGAGATCCTTGGAATCTTACCCTTCCAAATCTCATAAGAGTCTTACCCTTGTCTTTGACAACTAAGCACTATTCAGGGTATAGTTTGTGTTGATAGCTTGACCCAGAACCTATGAGGGGTATTATACTCGGCTAACATGCTCCTCGGCTGCTTCCTTCAAAGTTCTATTCCTTCTTTCAACCACTCCATTTTGTTGAGGAGTTCTTGCTGAAGATGTCTCATATATAATTCCATACTCATTGAAGAAATTAGATAAACAAGAATTCAAAAATTCTGTACCACTTTATCACTCCCGATTTTAATAATATTAACTCCCTTCTCATTCTGAATTTGTGCGAGCAGATCGGGAATCTTGTTCATAGTCTCATTTTTCTTGAAAAGAAATATGACCCAAGTGTATCTAGAAAAGTCATCTACTACAACAAGAGTATATTTCCTTCCACCGAAACCGAGAGGAGTAACAGTCCAAACAAATCCCGGATGAAGGAGTTGCAACACTCTTTCAGAGATGAGGAGGAGTTAATACTCTTAAATGAGTGTCTAGGCTGTTTTACCTTTTTGACAAGCATCACATTTAAGATCAGTTGATAAAAGTTTTTCAGGTAATCCCTTAACAAGGTTCTTCTTAGCTTGACTTACTAAGGGTCTTGAAATTCGAGATGACTAAGCCTTTTATGCCATAGCCAGGTGATATCTTCTCTACCCTTAGCCATCGACAAGTATCTTGGGGACAACTATTAAAATTGGCCACATAGACATTACCATGTCCGAAGCCGATTAATAGTACCTTATCTCGAGGAATTATCCAAAATATCACATTTATCCCTTGAAAATTTTACAAGAAAACCTTTATCACAAAGCCGAGAAACAGATAAGCAGATTATGTTTCAACCCTTCAACAAAATATACCTCGAGATACCTGAATATCCTTGATAATCAAAGTACCTACACCTTTAGTCGACCACAATTATTATCACCAAATAAAACTCTTGGACCATCAATGCTTTGAAAATTTGATAATGACTTCTTGTTATGAGTCATATGTTGTGAACGACCCCTTTGTCAATGTACCATATTGAAGCTAAGATCTCTTCCTTAAGTGATGATCCTGTGAAATCTGTAAAAGCAGATTAGTTTTGAGGTACCCTAGTGATCTTGGGTCCTTTTGGGTCAAGAATCACTTTAGGAATCCAAACAAACATCTCATCTGCAGACAATAAGTCAGACTCAGATTTTCTACCAAATCTGTCTACAATTATATCATTTTTAAATGACAACTTGTTGTATTCAGATTGAGTAATTTTCCTAAACTTAGGAAATGTAGGATAGCATTTGCTCCTTCCATCAAAAGAATTATAATAAGAAAATCTTCTTATTTTGGTTCTTGGATTCCTTCTAGTCGATAGGGATTCTTCATTTGAATTCTTGGTTTCAGATGGAAGTTGTAGTCCTTATATCGACTAGTTGGTTTCCATGGACCAATTTTAATATCCTTTGATTGAAAAAATGCTTTCACAAATTTCCTAGGTTTTGAACATCGATTTATTGTTCCTATCATAACCAAGTCCTGTCTTATCATGAGATTTCGGGAAGTATTAAAAATATGATCTATTACTCGATTGTGAATTATTAAGTGACTAATTTTGAAGACAAGCTTCTCATTGTCTTTCTTAATTAATTCATTTTCAAGACAGACTACTTCAAATTTATCTTTTAAAGTTTTGAGTTCATTTTCTAACCTTTCGGGTAGTTTGGGTGATGTACTAGCTTGATCGATGAAAACATTCCCCCTTGAATGTTTCCTCGGTCTCGAGCTGTTCATCACACCGCTTGCCTTTATTTAGAATTTGAATCGATCCTTTAAAATTAAATTCTCTATCTCCACTGTTTATAAGCGGCTAAAGATGTCTTTAAATCTCTCAATAATTCATGTATAACAGTTTGGTCATGATCAGATGCGCATCGACAAGAATCATTATCTCGAAGATGAATAGTAGATTACCTCATTAGCCATGAGACAGATCTCGTCATCGATCCAAATCGAGATGAGGATGATGAAGATGATGATGATTTCTTTGGCTCTTTTTCTTCAGCCAACAAAGCTCTTTGATCTCGCAAATCTCTGTCTCTTTTCTTCCTCTTTTTTTCTTCCCTTTCTTTAGGAGTCGATTGAGGACAGTCATCATTTGAAATGTCGGCTTGTTGCAAGTATAGCAAATGTCACTCCTATCTCGATCTCGGGACTGGAAGGATTTCTTCGGCAGGTGATTTGTATCTTCTTGTCTGGCTCTTGTTTTTGTCATCATCTGAAGATTTATCCATCTTCCTATTTGATCTGGATCTTTGTCTATCTCTACCTGCAAATCTCAATTTATTTCTCTTATACTTCATTCTCAATTTATCATACCTTTTTGTAAGTAAAGCCATCTGCTCTTTCAAAGATAGATCAGCTCCTACAGACTCTGTTGACACCTTGTCTTCTTTACTAACAAAGGCAACAGACTTGGATGAGGTTCTTGACTCCATCTCATCTTCCTCATCTTCTATCTGGATATCATACTCTAAAGCTTTAAGATGAGAAAATAAAGTATGGTGAGTAATAGAGGATAAATCTTGAGTTGCTTTAAGGATATTGGATTTTTCCCTCCATCTTTTGGTTAATGATCTCAGAATCTTGTTATTAATCTCCTTCTCTGAATAATTCTTTCCAAGGTCAGCTGCTTTGTTGAGAAGATTAGTCAACCTCATATCAAACTGATCCACAGACTCATTTTCTTTCATCTTGAATGTTTCAAATGTATGCAATACTGACTGTAGCTTGTTTTCCTTAACGTGATCAGATCCTTCACAAACATTTGCTAAGGTTTGCCACATTTCTTTGGCTGTTTTACATCTCTTAACCTTTTCTATCCAATCTTTACTTAGAGTCTCTATGATTTCTGTTCTAGCTACTTGGTCAAGATTGTGGACCTTCCTTTCATCATTAGTCAATTCAGAACTCTTCTTCTCTTGCCTAGTTCTTGATTCAGCTGATTCTGCTCCAGTGCTGGTGCCTCCATGGAAAAACTTTATAGGGCCTTCCTCAAGAACTTCTTCCATTCTATCATGAATGGCTTTTAGATGATTTTCCATCCTAAATTTCCAATAATCATACTCTTCAATTGAAAATTCAGGCAGATTCCTAGACTTATTACTTTTACCTGATGACATGATGAAACAAGGACAAAATACTCCACAAAAACTTATTAGTAGCACTGTTAGAAATGAAAGAAAATGAAGAAAATCAAGAGAAGTCCAGAATCTTGTTCAAGACCTAAAATCAATATCAGAACAGCTTAACACCGCTCTGATACCACTTGTTGGTCCCAGAAAGTTGAGTTGATTAAAGCCTTGGGTAAGCTTTCTAGAACAAAATCTAGAAAGGGGGGGTTTGAATAGATTTTGTTGATTTTTCAAATCTTTTAAAACCAATTCAAAATATCAGATTAAACACAGCGGATTATGAATGAATTCTCAACTTTTTATAAGATCAAAAGCAAGGTTGATATTCTGATTTTAGTTAAGATTCTGAATTTAAATCTTGATGAAACACAATTTGTAAATCAAACAGAAACTAAAGAAAGCAAGAAATAACACCAGGATTTATAGTGGTTCGGATTTAAAAAATCCTACATCCACTCTCCTTCTTCAATTTGAAGAAAGGACTCTGCTTACTGCTTACTTTCTTACTTCCGACTTACAACTTACAACTTGTACAATTCTTCAAATCTTCAATCTCCTAGACTCTTCTTCTAGAAATCTAGCATTACGAGTGTGTATTGGATTTTGAAGATTACGGGGAAAAGTGTTCTAAAAACACTTAAAACTTTTTAGAAACTCTCTAGAAATACTTGTGAAAAGATTGTGAATGAGATCCGAGTAGTGAATAGTGTAATTCGAATATGTATAAGTGTTTTCTATATGAAAAAATGAAAAACCTAGGCCTATATATAAGTCTGGAAAGTCAGTTAGTTTGTTAGTTAGTTCTAACAAACTTGAAAGCGCTTAACAAACTTAATCTTGAAAACCGCTTAAGACCTCGGGTGATTCTTCCTACTAAATGCTGCGGTGACTTGGTGAAGATTAGCCTTTCTTATTCTACTCGGCTTATCTTGACCTTGTCTGGAGCTCTTTATACTTGTCTCCTGCAGATGATTAGGATTGAGGTTGTCTTCCAGATGACTTGTCATTCCTCGTCTCCAGCTGACTTGAACTAATCTTGACCTAGTCTGATCAGCTTTGTACTAGAACTTAGTCTTCAGTTCTTTATCATAGTCTGCTCATCTGGAACAGTCTTTTAACTCATCAAAACAATCTTGATCTAACAAGAAAAGATAGCAACTGAGTCTCAGAGAGCAGCAGATATACTTACAAAACCCTTAGCTGAGTCTAGATTTAAGGAATTGTGCTTAGAATTAGGATTACTTGATGCATCCTTAGCCGATTTATAATTTCTATAGTTTGTATCTAGTATTTCCTTTCTTTCTTTCCTTTCTTTAAATCTTGTCTAGAAAAAATTGTCAGACATGATATGTGTCAAAGGACAATCACAGAGCTGATATCATTAATCTCCTTTTAGGAATCAAGAATCAAGGATTAGTCATATTGACCATTCTGACTTGATAATTACTTTTCTGGCAACAAGTAAATCAGACAAGAACATAATCAGCTGATTTCTTTAAGAATCAGATGAGCTTATGTAACTTATCTGACTTACTTTGGCTACTAATGGTTTCTTAAGTTTGTGTATTTGCAGGAGCAGGTTGTGAATTGACATTGTTAGTTCAGCATGAACCTTATTATCTGATAAATCTTCTAATCTGTTCAAAACCCTTCTTTGTTTTCTTTTCAAAACCTGTTTTCAAAACTACTCTCGCAGCTCATCTATTTCAAAACTTTTCAGATGAGTTGTTCTTTTGGAAACCCAGCTGAGTCTGATATTCTTATATACTAGTTATATTTGGATATAAGACTTAGTTTATTTAAAATAAAGGCACAGGTTAACTAGTCTTAAAATTTTTTTTTAAATTTCAGGCTAGGTTGTGTCTTGAAAAATCCAAACAAGGTCATTTTCAGACTAAGTCAACCTAACCCTTGTCTGATTTAGAAAACCTTTGTGCAAAGAAAGGTAGGCTTACGTCAGGTATACTTACTTCGTTGCATAAAGTGACCCCTACTAGCCGTCAAATCCGTAGCCTGAACAGTTACTTTTTACGCATTTCAAAGTCGGGTTAATCTCATGCGCTGGACACCAAACATTTATCTCTTATCTAACCGTTGATCTGAAACAGTGAATCATTTTGAATTAACGATACAGATTAAAAACCACTTTACACGTGGATTCTCTCTCCAATTTTCCCTCCTATAAAACTTCATCTTCCTCATTTACCCATTTCACTTTCAGAAATCCTGTTTTACTCTCTGTAAAAATTCCCAAATTTTAAAACCTTCGATAAACCATTTCATGTACCAGAAATATATTGGGATTACTCCGACAATGGTGAACTTTAACAAAGATGCCTTCAATAAGAAGATCAAGTCCGAAATGTATGTGGACTTTGATACGACTACTAATGCGAAATCGCTGGAAATTCTACGACTACTTGAACGGTCGAGACTTCGGGTCTTTTGCTCAAAGAAATCTGATAAGAACAAAACCCTCGATATGAGAGGGATTGAGTTCTATATCAATGGCGAATCTGAAGATGGACTCTTCAAGTCCAAGGTAGATGATGTGGAGGTGTTGGTGACGAGAGCGGAGATTGCGAGGATCTTCGAAACAAATGCTGAAGGTATGAATCCCTTCACATATAAGGATAAAGACTGGCTAGAATCATTTGATATTATTACCCGTTCTTCGTGTAAGGATAGGAGGAAGGAGTTAAAGAAGAATATGCTTAGGAGGAAGTATCGTCTACTGATGATGATACTGACTAAGTCTATCCTTGAGGAGCAGAACTCCCACGATGGACTTACAAGGCCACGTCTAAACTGCATTAGGGCTATTCTGGATGGAATCCAGGTGAATTGGGCTGACATACTGCTGGCAAGGCTGAAGACAGAGAAGGAGAGGTTGGAATGTGTGAACGGTGAATGGACTGCAAAATCCATCACCAGCCTCTTCAACAAGATAATTGTCCTTCTGGAGGATCTGCTGGCAGACGACATCAACTGGACTGATGGTGTAAGGAGCTACACCAAGCAGAAAGGGCTCCTCACCAAAGACGAGTTGATCGGGGGGCCAGTAGACTCAGATGGCGGAGCAGCTGAGGAGGAACACCAGGCCGAGCCGACAGTGAGCTCAGCTGAGGCCTCAAGGCCGATGAAGCTGAAGGAGAAGGCGACCAAGTGGAGGAGCCTGGTGAAAGCCTCTGAGAAGAAATCGGAGGGAGGTTCATCTGCTGCTCTACCGAGCCTGCTGTCTGAAGAGGTTCAAACCTTGGAGGTGGTTGCAGCAGCCGTAGCAAAAGCCGAGGTACTGGAGGAGCCAAGCTCGGAGAGGACTCCAACTGCCGAAAAGGTAATATCATTCGAAACCTCTTCTAGTTTATCTTCTTCTGAATCCTCCCCCTCCCCCTCATCTACCCATCCTGGCAATGAAGAGGTGTGCAAGGCTGGCACCTCAGAGCCTCTACAGCAGTCCACCTCCCAAACAGTCAAATCTGAAACTCTCACCACCTCTATCCCTCCACCAACCACAGCTGAATCCACCCCTTTAACCAATCGTCCCCATCTACACCCCTACACCCCTAACCACAATCACCCCCATCATCACTTTACCCATCACCTCATCTCCTCCCCCAACAACAGCCGAAGCTGCAACTTCCTCATCCCACCCACCATCTTCACCACCACCCTCTGATATTCCCCAGCCTCAAACCCAATCTTCTCCCCAAGTCCAAATTCCGGATATCTCCCATAACATTTTTGGGGATATTCGGATGAACTCCCCCTCTCCCAAAACTCTCTCATCTTCCTCTTCATCTGAATCCTCCTCAAAGGATGAAGACTCAGACAGCCCGCTATCAGGCATCTCTTCTGCCTTTTCGAACCTTCAGAAGAAAATAAATTTCAAGGTAGAGAGGCTGGTGGCAAAGAGGACGAAACACATTGTCAGGGCAGTCACTGAGACAATGTTAGCCAACATGCGAATAGCTGAGGTGAACATCACCAGGAACGCATCTGATAAATCTGGCTCGGTGTTGGCTGATCGTCTGAGCAGCCTGGAGAAGGAGGTGAAGCTGTTGAAAACAAAGTGGCTGAGGACAACGCAGTGGTTGTGGATGCTCTGACCAATGACAAGACTGACTTCAGAGTGTGTTGTTCCTCACTGGAGACTCAGCTACAAACCCTTACAGATGAAGTCAAAAAGGGGGAAGCAGCTGGGCAAGAAAGATGGGAGGCCCTCACAGCTGGTGTCAAGGCCAATACTAATAAGTTAAAGATCAAGGCAGACATAGCTGAGTTGAAGGCGGCTAGGGCGGAGATGAAGATTAAAGCAGATGAGCTTGCCGCCCTTCAGCTGAGGGTAGCCCAGATTGAGGATGCAATCCGAGAGGATGAAGAGAGGAGGAAGAAGGAGGAGGAGGAGAAGTCTGAGAAGCTGATGGCCAGAATTAAAGAAGCTGAAAAGACTCCAGAAGCAAAGGGAAGGGGAAGGTGACTGAAGAGAAGTCGGCCGAAGCCGTAGTTGTTAAATCCACTAAGGCTGAGAAGAGAAAGAGGGAGCCGGACTACTCCAACTTATCTGAGGAGCAGATAAGGAGGATTAGGCAGGAGAAGGAATGGTTCGGAGAAAGGGAGAGGAGAAGGCTGAAGAAGAAGAGCAAAAGGCTCGAGATGAAGTGGAGTAAGGACATTAGGAAGTGAGTCATCAAAGAAGCCAACGAATCTGACGTCCGTCCTTACCACCGCTCATCTGCCCCGCCGAGGATGGTCTCAGGTCAGCTCACCAAGGAGTATCGAGAGAAGAACTTAGATGCTCGATGGATGTACTACTGGTATATCCTGAAGGCATCTGAGACAGCTGCTGAAGATGAGGATCTCCGCTGGCATGAGTGGATGGAGAAGGAAGACTCGGACCTGTATCATAGGCTTCTCGATGAGGCAGACAAGATCTTCAATGCTGACCTCACAGCCCCAGCCTACGAGAATGTCAGACCAAAGATGAACCCTGATGGAACCATCGACCTCGGTTGGATTAAAGGAATCATCACCAAAGCTGAAGTCGAGTCTGGACTCAAAAACGAAGAAGAGTTGAAGCTGCTAAGAAAATGAGTCTTTACTTGGCTGATGGTTCCAAAAGCGGATCAATGGGGTGTTTAGATAAGATTAAGATTTCTCTTCCTATTTCTTTATCTTATCTGCACCAAAATGTAAATGTGTAATCATCTGTGAATATAATGGAACTTATCTGAACTATCTTCTCTTCTGTTTTAAGTTTCTTTACTGCTTTCTAAGAAAACAAAAAAAATTTTCTAAGTGTTAATCATCTGAGGAAATTTCTATCTCAGATTAAAATTTTCCTAAAATTTTCTAAGTCCTAAGACTTAAATTTTCCTAAGTACTAATAATCTAATATAGTCTTTAAGACTTAACCTTTTCTTAAAATTCTTTTTGAAATTTTACTAAGTATGAATTAAGTGCTCTTATGTGAACATATCTGAAATAAAATGCTTATGTGCTTGAATGTGCTTATCTGATTATCTTGAATAATCTTGACTAACACCAGCTGTGAGCTTGTTTCTTTCTTGCAGTTTTAACTTCATCAAAAAGGGGGAAATTGTTAGATCAGAATTAGTTTTGATGAGTTAAAATGAATAGATTAGGTTGAGCTCATGTAAATAAGATGACCAGCTGAGTATGTTTAGAACAGCTGATGTAATGAACGATAGTGCTAGGCTGATCAGACTAGGTAGAACTAGTATAGTCAGCTGAGGTTAAGAAAGAGAAGGTCATCTGAAGACAATCTTGAAGAAAGTCATCTGTTGGAGCGAATAATGAAGAGCTTAAGACGAAGTCCAGAGCAGCTTAGTAGAATAAGAAAGACAAGTCTTCACCAAGTCAACTGCAGATGACTAGTTCAAGATCAGCTGAAGTCAAGACGGTTTTCAAGAATAAGTTTGTTAAACGGCTTTTAGTTTGTTACAACAAACTAACCGTCTCACAGGCTTATAAATAGGAGTAAGCACAGTTCTGAAAAGACCCACTAACACTCATTCCAATACTCAAAATTTTTCAAAAGCACTCACAAAGCTTTCAAAAGAATTTTCATAAGTTTCTAAGTGTTTATAAAACACTCTCTTGTATATCTTCAAACTTCCTGCACTGTATCTTACTAGTTTTCTAGATAGTTTGATAGATTGAAGATAGGTTGAAGAGAAGGATCTTCACATCAGTGTAATTATAATCTCAGTAAGTAAGTGAGTCGAGGCCTTTTTCAAGTTGAAGAAGGAGAGTGGATGTAGGATCTGTTTGATCCGAACCACTATAAATCTCAGTGTTCTTTACTTCCTGTTTTTACTTATCTGTTGATAATCAATTTCTCAAGCAAATTAATTTCAGATTAATTTCAGATTGCTTTTTGATCCTACAAGATTAAGTCTAAGTTTGTTTCCGTTGTTTAGCTTTGATATCTTGAATAGATAATCTGATTTTTCTAGATTATCTCTAGGAGGCGTTCTAAGCTATTTTTAATAACTCAATCTCGGGACCAACACAATGAATCTCTCAATTACAAAGCATTTAATTCATACATTCATACACATTTATGACTTGATTAATCTCTAATCACGTTAGCTCAACTCTCGTTTGTTGCTTGGGTGATCAAACACCAATCTAAAGAGATAAAAATGATTGAAGCACAATAAGCATCAACAATTAGAAAACTATCTATCTCAATTAAACCACAATCATCAACAATTATAGCAAGAACAATCTAATCATCCTCAATTTCAAGCCCATGGAGCTAAGTGCAAAATCCATGGGTGGAAAATCAAAGAGCATGATTAACATAGCAATTAACAAAGCAATTATGAAATAGGAATCAAGAGATAGAAATAACATCACCAATTTGGCCAATTGCAATAGGAATTGAATGTTTGAATCCACAAATGTAAACTTCTCTTCTTCAATGAAATTACAACTTTGAATCACTAATCTAAGATATAATTCACTAATCTAATCAACAATTAATGGAGATCTATCTAAAAACTTGAATCTAAGTAGCTAGGAAGTGGAATTGAGCTAAGAACTGCAAAAATCGCCCTAAAAACGAGTGGTAACTTCTCTAAACTAACTTATGCTCTGTTTTTCATCAAATAGTGTTTAAATGGAGGAAAATCTGATTTTGGGATGCCTTGAGTCGAGCTTGGGGGCCTCGACTCAAGCTCGAGAAGCGTTAGCATGATTTTGCAAAATTACACAGAGCTCTGGTCGAGTGATGAGAACCGCAAATTAGGCTCGATAATTTCGATGCCCCAACTCAGGTTGGCAAGCAACGAAATTCGATTCGAAGCTCTAGCTCGGGCTAGCAAGCTTTCGAATCAATCCACAAAGCAAGAATTTGCTTCAAGAACTATTTTGCTATTATTTTCATATATCTCAAATGAGCTTGTACAATTAGTTATATAGTCATCAATTCTACCTAACCAACTAACTAACACCTAACAACTTCAACTAACAACTCATAGAAAAATACAATTCTTGCAAAATAGCCCTTATTTGACAATAGAAAAGTTAAAGGACTAAATGCAAAATTTATGGCAACTCAATTGCTATGCTTGTTGGTTAAGTTCTCATCATTCCCGGCCCCATAAAGAACATCCTTGTCTTCAAGGATAAGCTCCGGATCGGTCTTCTTATTTCTTGGAACGTCAAGAGAAGAAGACATCATTTTTCCTCTATCGAAAACAAAAAATCGGTCATCCAAAATTGAACAAAATCGTGTGAAACATTTCCACTTCGGCCATCACAATTTTTTTTTCTTCTCTTTTTCATTCTTGAAAACATCTTTCTTCATTCTTGGCCAAGAAAAGACTCCCACCTGCCTTTTGTTGAAAAAGTCGTGCTTAAATTTTATTCTTTTGGTATCATCACGTTGAGCTCCAGGTCTATATACATTGAAAAGAACAAATTGATCATGATTAGTTATGATACAACCTCCTTCACCATCAATTTTTAGAAGCTCATCTGAGGAAAATTCTTCTAGCCCTTCCACTATTAATGAATATTCACTTTTTCTAGACAATAAATCTGAGGAAATCTCAAGAACACCAGTGAAGCCCTCCTCTTCTGAAACTAGCAAAGACACTTCATAACTCAAAAAAGCCGACTTGACAGGACAAAATATTGCAGCACCAGAATATTCGGTTCGGCCTTTTGGAGTAGTGCTAGTGCAAGAGAAAAATGACTCATAACCCTCCTCAGAATCAACTTTAGAGTCAACTTCTTCTTCACTGCTCGATTCCTTCTTCTCAGGAATAAACTCAACCTTCTTTGCCCCTACCTTCTGCTCCTTCTTGCTCACTTTCTTATCAATTGGTTCTGCCCTGCATTTCTTCAAGGACTTGGGGCTGGGTTTCGCAACAACAACAGTTGAATCGATCTTGGGACTAGATTTCCTTGATTTTCCTATCGTAGATTTATTTTTATTCATTTGTTTCCGTTGCAACACCTTCTCCAACCTCTTGATGATTTTCGTCATCCTATTCTCCATGACTTCGAATCGATTTTCCAAGATCTCAAGTCTTTCTCCGAATGTGCATGCACCAGTCATTGTTCTTCGAAAATGATTGACTAACTCTCGCGATTCTCGAGAACGACGCTCTCAATGAAAGCACCAATTGATGAGAACCATGAATTAGGCGCGATGATTTCGATGCCACAACTCAGGTTGACAAGCAACAAAATCCGATTCGAAGCTCTAGCTCGGGCTAGCAAGCTTTCGAATCAATCCACAAAGCAAGAATTTGCTTCAAGAACTATTTTGCTATATTTTTCATATATCTCAAATGAGCTTGTACAACTAGTTATATAGTCATCAATTCTACCTAACCAACTAACGAACACCTAACAACTTCAACTAACAACTCATAGAAAAATATAATTCTTGCAAAATAGCCCTTATTTGACAATAGAAAAGTTAAAGGACTAAATGCAAAATTTGTGGCAACTCAATTGCTAGGCTTGTTGGCTAAGTTCTCATTTTCAAGCTTGAACACTTCGGGTTGAGCTTGGCGTTCGCCCTGGGTCGAGCTTGCTGACACTTAGCAAAATTTTGCCAGTTTTTTTCATTTTGACTCCAGGCTCGAGTCGAGTCATCTCATTTTTGCCCCACGTGTTTGTCTTGTAGCCATATAAATCCGGTCCGGTACTCTCGGTTCGGTCTAATTCCTCCGAAAACCCTGAAAATGAGACGAAACACCTTGCAAAACTATTAGTTTCCACATAGTAATACCTTAATTGCAAAAGAGTGATACTCTACACTTTAAAGCACAAATACTAACACTTTTCATCACTTTTTGCAATTAATTACCTCAATAATCATGCATCAATTCACTCTCATCAATTTATCAGGCTTTAGAGGCCTAGTTTTATTTAATGGGCTTTAGTGGCACAAATTAACTTATTAGACCTCATCAACACTTGGACTGAACCTAATTAATTCGATGGGTCAATTAAATTATCAATTATTTATTATATTAAAAATTAAATGTATTTAAATTCCTAAATAACAAATTTAATTGATATTTAATATATAATTTTCACATGTTATTTCTTGATTCAGCAATTAAATTTTGTTTGCTTACAATATAAATATTAGAATAATATATATCATATATTTATAAATAAATATCATATATGAAATAAATTAAATTGATTGTCGGCTATTCTCTTTTTAATAATTTGAATATTAATATTGTATATGAGACTAATTACACATTAAACTAATCATCATTACTAATATATCAAACTTTTTATATACTTGGCATCTAAACACATACATAATTTTATCTTCTCAGTTAATGACATATCATCAGAACTTACAAAAAATTGACACATAAACATTATAAACTCCCTATTAATATATATGAGATTCACTTGTTTAAAATAGTCACAAATTAATATTTCATAAATATTGGAGTTTCTAAAATATAATAAGATAAAATATAAATTGATACAGTCATAAAAAAAAAATTAATACACTTTTATGGGTTGAAGTTAAATAAAATAGTTTTACAAAATATAAAAATATTTATAGATTGGTTTAGTGGTAAACATCTTAAAACCAAGATAAAAGGTTTAAGGTTCAAATCCTTACTATTGCTTTTATACCACCCCATATCGGATTAAATGTCCTTGTAGCGATTTATATAAAGAAAACTTAAAATTTAGATATTTTTATCCTTAGTCAATTAAAGAAAATAGTAATTTATGGTATATGAAAGATGTTCAGATTAAATGTCCTTTTAGCGATTTATATATATACATATATAAAAAAAAAACAAAAACCTAAAATTTAGATATTTTTACCCTTAGTCAATTAAAGAAAATAGTAATTTATGGTATATGAAAGATGTTCTGATTAAATGTCCTTGTAGCGATTTATATAAAAAAAAAAAACATAAAATTTAGACATTTTTATCCTTAGTCAATTAAAGAAAATAGTAATTTATGGTATATGAAAGATGTTCGGATGAAATGTCCTTGTAGCGATTTATATTAAAAAAAAAACTTAAAATTTAGGCATTTTTACCCTTAGTCAATTAAAGAAAATAATAATTTATGGTATATGAAAGATGTTCGGATTAAATGTCCTTGAAGCGATTTATATTAAAAAAAAAACTTAAAATTTAGACATTCAATTAAAGAAAATAGTAATTTATGGTATATGAAAGATGTTTGAATTAAATGTCCTTGATTTATATAAAAAAAAAAACTTTAAAATTTAGACATGTTTACCTTTAGACATTTTTAAAAAAGATGTGTGATTAGATAATTGAAGAATTAAAAGTATGAGATGAAGAATGAAGTATTTTTTTTAATTAAAAAAAAATATACTAAGAGATCTTTCAGGTGTGGGTAAATTGAGAAAAAAATTAGGAAAAATAGTTAAAAAGATGAATATACAAACAAACTTTAGAGTTTAAATTAATCTAATGAAAGTAGTATTTTATATGTAAAATAAAAAAAGGGTGACTTACTATCCACTATAATATTAAGACCTTTAATGACTATCCACTACAATGTAAAAGGTAATTACTTTTAGATACAATATTATAGGTCAAACTTCCAAAACTACCCTTCCTTTCCACTTTTTTCCAATTTTTCAACTTTATGCAGTTTTGTTGCTATTGATTTGACGGTTTGGGGTTCCCAATTTTTACTTTCCATCCATTCTCATTTGTCAATTCCGGTTCACAAATTTTATTATTCCCTTTTGTTTCATTAAATTTATTCGCTTTTCAGTGTCATGGATATTGCATTGAAGTGAAATTAATTTTTTGATAAAGCATTACCTTATATGAGGATTACAAACTGGACAGGCCATGGTACATAACAACTCACAAATTTATTGAATACAGAACTGATATAGATATACAAATTGTTTACATAATCAAGTGCAAATTTGAATAATCTGAAGAAAATTGATCTTCAGACTCTTCATTGCAAGCTCAAAAGAAATCATTAAAGATAAAAAACAGAAAAATAACAAAAACAAACAAAAAAACTCAATCTACAGTATAAACCATGACCGGTGCTTGAGAACTCAATTCTGATCTCTTTTGTTCACTCAATTCATCTACATCATTATTTTCTTCTTCTGTTTTGCATTTTCATGCTGATCCTCTTCAGTTTTCTACACATGTGCAAATTTATTGCACATTTGTAGTTCACTGCACATGTGTAGAAACAAGTTAAGAAAAACTAAATAAAAAATCAAACCATATCGAAACCATCATTTCACAACAGCAAAATTAAAAAATCAAACCACATTTAGAATAGATCTACATATTTGCTAGGTCTCACTCCCATTCACAGACCCAATCACACAAATTACCTCATTCAAACCGCCAAATTTGTGCTTAATCGATAGGCACTTATTTTCTCACTTACACATAATTTGTCGGAATTCGTCTTGATCCCACCGACCCCCAAAAGCATTAATCGGACTTCTGAAAATAGAAAAGAAGCTTTCCCTAAACGCTGATAACTCAACTTTACCAAACTTTTCTTATGGGTCACAGAAATTTGAAGTCTTCGCAGTTGCGACTGAGAGTGAGAAGAGGATCCGTCCCGGTGGGTGCGCCGTTGGGGGAGAGAAGGAGCCATCGCGGTGGGGCCGCCCGCCTTTGTCTTCGTGCGGTGGTTGCGCCCTTCGCCTCCGTCGGAGGGGATTTGAGAGAGAGATGAGAGAGAGAAGAGGAGAGAGAGCGAGTGGGATTTGAGAGAGAGAAGAGGAGAGAGAGCGAGTGGGATTTGAGAGAGAGATGAGATGAGAGAGAGCGAGCGGCTGAGAGAGTGGGAGAGAAGTGAGAAAAATTAGGGTTTTGATAATTAAATGTGGGAAAGGGTATTTTTGGTTTGAATTGTAGCTGGTAGTAATTTATTTAAAGTGTAATATCTAATAGTATTTTTGGCTCATATCTTGTATCTAGTAGTAATTATTCTATAAAAAAAATTTATGTGCAACCAGTTGCTCAATTTTATGCAAAGGAAAAATAATGATACCAAGTGGCATAAGGTCTAGAGAGGTGAATAGAGTTTCTCCATATAAATATTTTTCAGTCAAAATACTTGACCTTCGGAAAAAAATATTATGGTTAATGTTGTTTCAAGTGGAATTTATTCTAAAGCCGTTTATCGATTAAAAATAATAAAAAATTTGAATTACAGGACTCTTTTCAATTCTTCAAAATCAAACATGACTAAAACCAAAACAAAAAAAAAAATTAATAAAAAAAATTTCCAAAATATTATTTATATTAATTAATATTTATATATGCGTAATACTACTCAATGACGTAAATATCGCCAACCCCCGAAATATCGCCGACATTTCGGAATTCTGGCCAGTTCGATACGGATACGCACCGGAATTTTTTTTTTACAGAATATCGGTAAAAATATCGGTATATGTTGGTAAATATCGATAAATTATCGGTATCAGTTGACTCTAGTTAAGATTTTACAAGATGTCGAAAATATCAGTCGAAATATCGGTAGAAAATATCGAATGTTGGTTAGAAAATATCGGTTCTTTTTTTTTTAATTTTTTTCAAAATGGGAATCAACTAATACTCAAATGACAGTAGAATAAAGGTGAATAAAGTTGCATAAATTTCGTCATTGCTTATCAGTCATCAAAAAGTGACATAAAGCCTGCATGCATGTGTAGTTGTGTATATGGCAATATTTTTTTTTTTTTTTGTCTTTTCTTGAACTCACATGCTGCTAAATTTATTGATTGAGAGCAACAAGTTTGCTCTTTATAAGATGGACCGTTACATTTACAATTTACCATGACATATCTAATCTACTTTCTGGAAAAACTAAGAATGCCTTCAAAGCCATTAGCCTTAGAATTTTTTTGGAGCAGTCCTTCTCTTATTTTTATATAAGTTTTTTCATTCACAGTTTTACTTTCGTTATTTATTGATAAATTTCTTCTACTCATTTTTCTATTCTTGCACCATTTTGATAGATTGAGAGGATTTAACAATTAAATCACCACTATATCAACTATCAACAAGCTTATTCCATACACACCATCAAGGTAATTTATTTTATGTATATGTATATTAAATTTTACTATTATACTAATTCTTAATGAAATTACTCTATTTTACATAAGCATTTATCATTCGCTGGTAGTTGAAAGCTATAGAGCATATATCCAAAGGGATTGAAAATCATCATAAAGGCTGAGATTGATTATAGCTTTAACTCACCTTTTATTTTTAGAGGGTATTTGAAATATATATGTTGTCTTGTGGATAAGATATTTTAGACATTTGTGCTTAAAGAAAAATATTTGAAATATGAAATTAGAAATGTTTCAAATAAGTTGTTCGATCGATACAACTTACGAACTTATTTCTCAATAAAGTATCTAACTGTTATATCTTTTCAACTTTGGTGTTATATCTTTTCTTAATTTTCTAGCATCCCACAGTTATATGCAAATTCAAATAAGTAAATCATTTATAAATTTCATATTTAGAATATTACATATTTACACAATTTTTTTTTTGTACATACTAGATTCAATCCAAATGTTATATTTTAATACAATATTTTATTTTTTTTAGTATAATATTAAAAAAATTCTTAAAAAATTATTTTTCATATAGAAAATTTTATAAGTGTCTTGAAAAAATCTTTTTTATAAATAAAATACAAATGTGTCTAAAGCCAATTTTTTTTGTAGTGAAACTTTCAGCTCCAATAAATAATGGCAAGCGAAGGTGGTGGTGCTAGAAGAACTGATCCTGCATGGGCATACTGTGATAAAATATCACGAAATAAATATGGAACCGTTTGTAAATTTTGTGGACTTATGTTTCAGAGTGGAGGTATTACTCGTTTCAAGTACCATCTGAGCCAAAGTGATCCAAAAAAGAATTCGCGTACATGTGAAAATGTGCCTCCCAAAGTTAAAAAGGAGATTTCTCATTTGCTCAAAGAGAAACAAGTGGAAAAAAAAAAAGCTGCTAGAATGGATTATATTAGAATAGATTTAGGGGAAGGTTTATATCGCAAAGAGGATGATGATAGTGATGATGGGGATGATTGCATAATGTATCCTTGTGACATTGATCCTTTTGAGCGAAAAGTATTTCGTGTTGCTGCTAAAGCTTCCAAAGCGACTGAGTGGGAAAAGAGAGCAGGTGCATAATTTTGTCACCAGTAGAAGAGGTGCTTCAACGAGTAAAGATATTAGTGGCACTTCATCCCAGTTTTGACGAACAAAAAGGGGCCGAGAATTAAATTATGATCGTACTGTGAAAGAAAAACTTGGACGATTGGTGAGTAAATTTTTTATTTACGACAATCTTGCACCCAACAAAGCATTCTCCCATCACTTCAAAATATGATCACTGGTGCACAACAAGTAGGCATGGGAGCCCCCTCCAACTACATACGAGATAAAAAATAAATATCTTGATATGGAGGAAAAAAAATGAAGGAGTATGTTGAGCACCAAAAGGAGAAATGGAGCACATATGGATGCATGATTATGGCAGATAGATGGACAGGACCAACAAAATTGTCAATAATTAATTTCATGGTCTACTGTAAAGGCAGGACTATTTTCCTTAAGTCTGTTGATGCATCTAACAAGATTAAGGATCACCAGTACATCTATGGGTTGCTGAGAGAAGTGGTGCTGGAGGTTGGGAAAGAAAATGTGGTACAAGTTGTCACTGATAATGGATCTGCTTATGTGAAAGCTGGAAAAAAACTTATGGAGAGGTATAAGTTGTATTGGACACCATGTGTTGCACACTGCATCGACCTGATATTTGAAGATATTGGTAAAAGACATAGCATTGCAGATGTGATTACTAAGGCTAGACAATTAACCAACTACATTTACAATCATGGTTGGTTACTTGCATTAAATACGAGAGGTATGCCAAGGAGACCTAATGCGACCAGGAGCTACACATTTTGCAATAAATATTGCACTGGATAGTCTTTTGAAGAAAAAGTCTAGCCTGAAACAATTATTTACCAATGATGAGTGGTCAGCAAACCGGTTAAGTCGATCAAACTTGGGCAAAACATTAGAAAAATAAGTCCTTGATCACTTATTCTGGGATAATGTACAACACGTGGTGTTTATTTATGAGTCGTTATACAATATTCTCCGAGTAGTGGATACTGAGGTGGTTCCAACTATGTCAATTTTGTATCATTTGTTCCATGTTATGAAAAAAAGATCCGATGCATAAGAGGAACACAGTGGGTGTTGGAGATTATTAAATCTAGGTGGGATCATACACTTTCTCATCCACTACACGTTGTAGGTACTAACTATTTTATTTTTTTATAATTCACATGATATTTTGAGTTCTTTATACATTGTATCAATATTATCGCATATTACTTGAATCCAAGATTCCATTATGAACAAGAACTTGGTGAAGACCCAAAATTAATTGAAGCTGTGCATCATATTTTTAATAAGTTGGATCCAAACTTTGATGGTCTAGCTCAATTTGGAAATGAGGTTATAATTTTTTTTATTCTTATTTATTAATTTTTCATTTAAATTTAATATGATTTACGTATAACATAATATTTCATATGTGAAGCTTACATATTTTCGTGATGGAAGAAAAGGATTTGCTAACCGTACTGCTGTTGCATCTCAAACTACAATGGTACCTGGTAAGTTGTTTATTGGTTAAATTAATTATATTAAAAAATTATTATATATATTATACACCTAACATATGTATCACATTTATCAAAGTTTATAGCTAAATGGTGGCATATATATGACACTTCTACTCCCACTTTAAGAAAGTTGGTCATACGAGTCTTGTCACAAACAACATCATCTTCAGCATGTGAGAGAAATTGGAACACTTTTGCGTTGATACACACCAAACAACAAAATCGTCTTGCATATCCAAAACTTCAACAACTTGTATTCCGCTACTATAACATGAACTTAAATATATGAGATATGGAAGCTGAAGATGATAAGATTGCTGAGACCGAATATTTAGACCTAATGGATATAACTGCTGAAACAAGTGAGGAGGAGGGAGACCCACTTTTCCAATGGATTCGTCCAGTACACTTAGATGATGATGTAGGATATCCTGATCTAAGAGTGGCTAATATGGCTCGTGAGTATGGCATTGACGTGAATGAAGTATTGCAACGAGAAGTTGGTATTGCAAGTGGTTCAGACTCTGCTGATACTGAAGACACCAGGACAAATGATGTAGGAAATGATGGTAGCGATGGTGGAAATTATTGTTATAATGAGAATTATACCTCAGGTCACGTGGCTTTGAGCCCATTTACAGGTGAGGCTGAATTCACCCATGCAACACAAGATGAAGACCATGGATCTAGAGTAGGAGGTCCAGGGATAGGTGCAATTGGTAAGGATTATGTGAGAAAACGTGCTTGGAACTGATTAGGGTGAATTGTTGCATGGGTTTGGAGGGATTTAATTGCTAAATTTGATATAAAGTGTTATTGTTTTGAGCTTTAAAGTATAGGGTATCACTTCTTCTGCTTAAAGGTATTACTACTTTGAATCTAATGAGTTTTGCTTGGTTTTTATCTCGTTTTCAGAGTTTCTGGCAAAATTTGACGAAACGAAAAGTACCGGGATTCATATGGCGATGAGACGAATGCGTAGGGTGAAAACGGGGGTCGGGAGGTCAAGTCGGGCCCACAAAATTCCCTGGACTCGACCTACAGTCGAGCTCTAGGCGACGATCAAGAAAATGGCCAAGGCATGACCAGCTCGAATCGAGCCAGCTGACCTCGAGTTGAGGCAATGCTCAAGCTTGAGTCGAGCCATATGGGCTCGGGTCGAGGCACCTGCAACAGCCAAAAAAATGCGCGCATGACCCATGAAGCTCGAGTTGAGCTTTCCAAGCTCGACTTGAGGCGCGACCTGAGCGAAGATTTAGCCCTTTTTCAAGCAAATAGAGCATGACACGTGGGAGGGAGTGATATCTATTCAGAAAACACAAATTATGAGCAGCAATTAGAGAGGATTAGATATAGGAAAATGGGAATAACCCCTACACATAGTGATACACCTTTTCCTACACACACATAGCTTGTTTCTTCATTTCTTCTTCAAATTGGATGATCAAAGGATGATTTCTTAATGTTTGGATGCTAATTAGGTGATATCTTACCTTTAATTTTAGTTTTGTTGGCTCAATCTCTTGTAATGACCTTTGCTTGTTTCATTAATATGAAGGATTTGATTACTTTCATTATGCTTGGTTAAATTCCTAGTGCTAGGGTGTTTTAATACTTATGGGAGATTGAATTTGTGTTGAATTCTTATGGGTAGTTTGGATTGTTGATCAATTGATTGGGTTGATGTGAATTGAATGATCTAATTGTTTAATTGATTTCTAATTTCATGCATAGTTGTTGAATTATTACAAGGAGACTTGGGTAGTTTGATAACTCATTTGGGAGAGGGAATTAATTAGTAATTAGAGTAAAAGATCCGGGAAGCTTCACTTTCACATGTGAGCTTAGCAACAAGGAGAAGAGGAGAGCCTAGTGTGATTTAGGGGCAAGCATAAATCTCATGCCCCTATCCATCTTTAATAGGCTAGAACTTGGTGATATGAAGCCTACATCCATGACTCTCCAACTTGTGGACAAATCATACACTTATCCAAGTGGTATTGTGGAGGATGTATTGGTGAAGATAGACAAGTTTGTCTTTCCGGCCGATTTTGTGGTTCTAGACATGGAAGATGATGTCAAAGTGTCATTGATCCTAGGGAGACCCTTCTAGTAACCGCAAGGGCGGTGGTGAATATATTTTCGGGGAAGATTACATTGAAGATGGATAAAAGGAGCTCACATTTGACATTTATGAGGCAATGAAGCACCCTAAGGAGGAAGGAGAGTGCAAGAGCATTGATATAGTGGAAGAATGTGTCATGGAAAAAATTGAAGAATCTTTTGACCCTTATTGCTCTAATGTCTTTTATAATCCCCTTTATGATGATTGTTATGAGTTTGATGATGCTTTCTCTTGCTTTAATGATAGGTGTTTGATGGAGAAGGAAGAGACTCACTCTTTATGGGATAGGAAAGCTCAACTCTTACCACTTCGTGAGCCGATTCATGGTGTCCCACAAGAGGAAAAGAAAGAAGGGTTAAAACCACTTCCCAATCACCTCAAGTATTCATACCTTGAAGATAGTAATGAATGTCCGGTAATCGTTTCATCATCTCTTAGTGAACTTGAATTGTGTGCTTTGTTGGATGTGCTTAGAAAGCATAAGAGTGGTCTAGGTTGGTCGATGCATGACATAAAAGGCATAAACCCATCTATATGCATGCATAGAATTCGTCTTGAAAAGGATAGAAAATAGACAAAGAGATCATTATATTCTTGGATGTTGGCATGATTTTTCCTATTTCCGATAGCGAGTGGGTTTCACCTTTGCATGCTGTTTCTAAGAAAGAGGGTATGACCGTGGTTAAGAGTGAAAATGACGAACTTGTAGCTACTAGGCTTGCTACCGGGTGGAGAGTTTGTGTTGATTATATGGAATTGAACAAAGCTACATGTAAAGATCATTTTCCCTTACCTTTTATGGATCAAATGCTAGACCGTCTTAGTGGTTTCTCACATTATTATTTCTTGGACGGGTACTTCGGGTACAATCAAATAATGATTGCACCCGAAAACCAAGAAAAGACATCCTTTACATCTTTTTATGACATTTTTGCATGGAGGAGGATGCTATTTGGGCTTTGTAATGCCCTGGCTACCTTTCAACGTTGTATGATGTCTATTTTTCATGGTCTTATTGAAAATATTATGGAGGTGTTTATGGATGATTTCTCAGTTTATGTTAATTATTTTCATGCTTGTTTACATAACCTTGAGATTGTGTTGCAAAGGTGTGAGGACATTAACCTTGTTTTAAATTGGGAGAAGTGCCACTATATGGTGAATGAGAAGATCGTGCTTGGACATCACATTTCATTGTAAGGCCTACAAGTGGTTGCCATTGAAAAGCTTCCACCTCCATCTAGTGAGAAGGGGATTCGATCATTCCTTGGCCACGCGGGATTCTACCGCCGTTTTATTAAGGATTTCTCTAAACTTTCTAAACTCTTATCTAGATTACTTGAGAAAGATGTGCCTTTCAATTTTGATGATGAATGCTTGTTGTCTTTCAGGTCCTTGAAGGAAGCCTTGATCTTCTCACCTATCCTTGTGAGCCCCGATTGGAGAGAGTCGTTTGTGCTCATGTGCGATGCTAGTGACTTTGCGATGGGGGTGGTTTTGGGGTAAATAAAGGAGAAGACATTTCGAGCTATCTATTATGCTTCGAAGACATTCAATGCCGCCCAAGCAAACTACACAACAATCGAAAATGAGCTCATAGCCGTTGTCTATGCCGTAGACAAATTTCACCCCTACTTAAATGGAGGAAAGACCATAGTGTACACGGACCACACGGTTGTCCGGTATTTGATGACCAAAAAGGATGCAAAGCCACGTCTCATCCGATGGATCCTCTTGTTGCAAGAATTTGACATTGAAATCCGAGACAAGAAGGGAAGCGAAAATGTGATAGCCGATCATTTGTCGAGGCTAGAGAGAGGGCAAGAGTTAATTGAAGAAGATGGGGAGATTCAAGAAGAGTTCCCGGACGAGAAGCTTTTTAAAGTAGAGGGATTGCATATTTTTAAGGATAACATAATGATGAAGAGAAGTGGGAGAGTGCCTTGGTTTGCGGATTTTGCCAACTTTTTGGCTTGTGGAAAACTTCCTAGTGATATGCCATCTTATACCAAGAAAAAGTTTTTGAGGGATGCAAAGAGTTTCATATGGGAAGATCCTCTACTCTTCAAGAGAGGGTTGGATTCTATAATTAGAAGGTGTGTTCCCGAGGAAGAAATGGAAAGAATCTTGGAGCATTGTCACTCAATACCTAGTGGTGGTCATTTTGGAGGAGCCAAAATGGGGATGAAGGTCCTTCAATCCGGGTTTTATTGGCCAACCATTTTCAAGGATAGCAAAACCTTTGTTGAGAGATGCGACAGTTGTCAATGAATGAGGTCAATCACAAAGAGAGATGAAATGTCTATGATAATTTTCATGGAAGTGGAGATATTTGATGTATGGGAAATTGATTTCATGGGACCATTACCACAATCATTTAGTTGCCTCTATATATTGGTGGATGTTGATTATGTGTCCAAATGGATTGAGGCCATTCAAACCAAGAAGAATGATGCCCAAGTTGTGCTTCAATTTTTGAAGAAGAACATCTTCTCACGATTTGGTGTGCCAAGAGCTTTGATTAGTGATGGAGGTTTACATTTTGTGAACAAACTCATGGAGAAGTTGCTAGGGAAGTATGGAGTAAAGCACACGATTTCCACAGCTTATCACCCTCAAACCAATGGATTGACGGAAGTCTCCAATAGGCAAATCAAGCAAATCCTTGAGAAGACGGTTAAAGTGAATAGGAATGATTGGGCCATTTGCCTTGATGATGCTTTGTAGGCTTATAGGACAGTTTTTTAGACTCCTTTGAAGATGTCTCCTTACCAACTCGTCTATGGAAAGTCTTGTCACTTGTCGGTTGAATTGGAGCATTGTGCTTATTGGGCTATTCGGAAGCTCAATCTTGATGAAAAAGCCATGGGGGAGAAGAGAATTCTCCAACTTCATGAGTTGGAAGAATTTCGTTCAAACGCCTATGAAGCTCTAGGATCTTCAAAGAAAAAACAAAGAAATGGCATGACCAAAAGCTCAACAAGAAAGAGTTCAAGGAAGATGATCAAGTGCTTCTCTTCAATTCTAGATTGAAGCTCTTTCCGGGCAAGTTGAAGTCAAGATGGAGTGGCCCCGTTTAGAGTTGCTAAGACATTTCCTAGTGGTTACCTTGAGTTGGCAAATGAGAAAGATGAAAGGTTCATAGTGAATGGTCATAGGGTGAAGCACTACTTTGTGCCATCTCAAGTTGGGGTGGTTGAGATGCTATTTCTAGAGGAGAGTTGAGTGTCTCAAGCTCCGTCCGACATAGGACGTTAAAATTAGAGCTAGATGGGAGACAACCCATCGTTTTTCTTGCTTTCTTTGCTTTTGTTTGTTTATTGCTTTCAATAAGTGTGTGATCTTTTTGTGACCCTTGTAGGAGGTTGAAGTGTGTAAGTGAGGCTTGGTGAGTTACAAGCTTGAAGTTGAGAGGAAGTTGAAGACCTTACGGTACCACACCTTCTCTAGACTTAGATTCGTCTAATTTGGGGGAGGTATGCCTCTTTTCACCCTTTTTTCATTTGCACTGTTGCACTTCACGTTTGAGGCTTATATGATATACTTACTTGTGCATGGATTTTGTGATGAGCTTACTTGTGAATATGCATACTTGTTGATAGTTTTGGATTTCATAGTGGGTAGTTGTGTGCAACTTCACCTAGCTAACTTCATTTGCCAAATTTTTAATTGCTTGCAATGAAAAAGTTTTTTTTGGGGGTGTGTGTGTGTGTTAGCAATGCTTGTTGCACCAACTTGCCTCTTATTTGTGATGAGAAAATTGTGTGAAAATTTTTGTGAATATTGAGCTTATGTGTGGATTTCACTCATATCTTTAAGTCTATTTAATGATAAATTGATGTGGTGTTTTTTTTGGAGGTATGTACTTGACATATTTGTTTTGATTGATGGACATGGTGAACTTGTGATGTGATAATGAGTTGATTTGTTGCTTGATTCTAGCATGAGGATTTGTCTTGTGATAACGAGTATGATGTAGATTGCTTGTTCACTTTGCTCATTTTTAAGCCCGTGAGCTTTTAAGCCTCTTGAATTGTGCATGAAAAATGGTTGATTCCTTGTTGAGTGCATCATTTACAATTATGCATGCTAGAACTTGCCTATAGACTTGTTGAAGTTGAGTTTTGTGTTGATCTATGAAGAGGATTTGAGGCCATGTTTGGTTTGATAAGCTACTTAGCCAAAATTTACCCCATCAATGTCATTAGTTTCCCTAGTAAGCCAATTTGTGCCTTTTAAGCCTTATTTTTTGGCAAACTTGTGAAATTAAGTCATTTTGCCTATCCTTATGAGCCTTTTTTTCCATATGATTAGTAGAACATTGATTGTTGGCAAAATAATGGTGAAGTGAAATTGAGAAAGCGTGGTGGTATGAATTGGATAAATGTGATGATATGAAAATAAGAAAGAAAAGAAAAGAGGTTGAAAAGAAAGAAAAAAATTGAATGGTGAAAAATGAAAGAATTGATGTGAAGAAAAATTCAATTTGAGCTTGAATGAAAAGAAAGTCTCAAAGGTGTTGGTGGTGAATGTTATGTGAAAGAATGTAAAAGAAAAGAAAGAGCGGTGTTTGTTGAAATTGAAGTGAAAATTTGATTGAATTGCTTAATCAACATTCATTGCTCTACTAACATTGAGTCACTACTTCCAAATTCACCCACCTAATCCAAAGAGCCTTCATTACAACCTCTTGAAAAGACCTCTTTGATTCATAGTTGATGCACAAAATGAATGATTGAGATTGAATCTTGTGGCAAGCATATGGTGTGTATGGTTGTGATTTGATGATTGAGTGCCTAATTAGTTGAAAGTGGCATTGATAACTTGTGTTCACTAATGAGTTCGATTATCCGAATTTCATTTTACCATGAAACATAGTTGCAATCAATTCACCCTTTGTGCTTATTTGTTTCGTTGCTCGGGAACGAGCAACACCTTAAGTTTGGGGGAGTTGATTAGGGTGAATTGTTGCATGAGTTTTGAGGGATTTAATTGCTAAATTTGATGAAAAGTGTTAGTGTTTTGAGCTTTAAAGTATAGGGTATCACTTCTTCTGCTTAAAGGTATTACTACTTTGAATCTAATGAGTTTGCTTGGTTTTTGTCTCGTTTTCAGAGTTTCCAGCAGAATTTGACAAAATAAAAAATACTGGAATTCATATAGCGACGAGACGAACACATAGGGCAAAAATGGGGGTTGGGAGGTCAAGTCAGGCCCACAAAATTCCCTGGACTCGACCTACAGTCGAGCCAGGGCAAGCTCGAGTCGAGCTCTAGGCGACGATCAAGAAAATGGCCAAGGCATGACCGGCTCGAGTCGAGCTAGCTGACCTCGAGTCGAGTCATATGGGCTCGGGTCGAGGCACCTGCAACAGCCAAAAAACGTACGCACGACTCATGAAGCTCGAGTCGAGCTTCCAGAGCTCGACTCGAGACGCGACCTGAGCGAAAATTTAGCCCTTTTTCAAGCAAACTGAGCATGACATGTGGGAGGGAGTGATATCTATTCAGAAAACACAAATTTTGAGCAGCAATTAGAGAGAATTAGATATAGGAAAAGGGGAATAACCCCTACACATAGTGATACACCTTATCCTACACACACATAGCTTGTTTCTTCATTTCTTCTTCAAAATGGATGATCAAAGGATGATTTCTTAATGTTTGGATGCTAATTAGGTGATATCTTACCTTTAATTTTAGTTTTGTTGGCTCAATCTCTTGTAATGACCTTTGCTTATTTCATTAATATGATGGATTTAATTACTTTCATTATGTTTGGCTAAATTCCTAGTGCTAGGGTGTTTTGATACTTTTGGGAGATTGAATTTGTGTTGAATTCTTATGGGTTTTTTGGATTGTTGATCAATTGATTGGGTTGATGTGAATTGCATGATCTAATTGTTTAATTGATTTCTTATTTCATGCATAGTTGTTGAATTATTACAAGGAGACTTGGGTAGTTTGATAACTCATTTGGGAGAGGGAATTAATTAGTAATTAGAGTGAATATTAGCTTAATACAAGGAGACTTGGTTATTGCTATTAGAATTACATCAATTCCACATTAGTTGCCTAGACTAGTAATCGGGTAATTAGTGAAGAGATTAAAGGTAAGTAACCTTTGTATCAAAGGGGAAACACGCTAGGGGAACCTATTGACTCGTGTTTTAGCCCCGGGTGGAAAGGGTGACTTAGTCCTCTCGATTTTTCGTGCGTATTTGTAGCATAATTCCCAGGCTTACCAAGTACGAGATTATTGCTTGCTTTAAAGATTGCTCTTATTGATTGATTTTAAAGATTGCTCTTATTGATTGATTGGCATGATAAATGCTCCTTTAAATTCGTTGCATGTTTGATCCCCATTTGTTGATAAGCACCCGAGCACCTTTTTATCATTGATTGTGTTTCCTTGCTTGTTAATTTCGTTGCTTGCTTTAATTAATTGTTGCTTGAACTATTGATCTCGTTGAATGACTTGTGCTACAATTATGACGAAACTAGTAAATTTAGGGCTATCTCCCACTTGATTCCCTTGGATCGATATTTAACCGGGTAACTTACTAGCTACACGATCCCTTTACACTTGAAGGGTGAGTGTCGGCCTTTAAGCTTATCAGGAACCAAGATAGGAGCTCAAGTACTGACATAGAATCACTTGGTATGAGTCTCGACGCAATGAGCATGGACACTGATCACAGTGATCAAGAATCGTATGGACAATGGAGTACTCATAACAACTTTGATCACTCTTATTCTCAGATGTCATATGGAGGTCAAATCATGTCTCAACAACATGGTGATTGGCTAAATTCACACTATCCAATTCATGGTCGAACAATTTGACAAGATAGAGCAACATACTACTAGCATGTCCAGAACTATGTTCAAAATTGCTCTAATTTGATGAGTTGATATCAGTACTGTTTAGATCAAGATGTCATTTTTTCTTTTACACTTGAGCCTCATAGGTCATCCTTTTGGTATTAGTTGTCTTGTATTAACTAAGTATGAACAATTATTGTATCGCTTTAGACTGCTTATGTATTTTATTGTTGATATGTTTGTCATAAACAATTTAATTTGTTGAGAATGCATGATTAATTTATGTATTAAAGTTAGTCGGAACATTCTCTAAAATTTCATGCTAAATTTCCATTATTTTATTAAGATTTCCATCAATTTTCTAATTTTTACCGATAACGATATTCGACATCGACATTTCCACTGATATATCCGTAAATTTAGGTACCGATATTTTCTTTCTTGATACTACTATATTTTAATAGAGATGTTAAAAGGGCCGCGGGCTGGCGGACCAGCCTGTTTAACCCTAAAAAATGCAGGGTTAGGGAGGGTTCAATGGCCGTTTAAAACTGGGTCTTTTTGGCCCGGAACGTTTAGCCCGCGGGCTAAACGGGCTAGCTCGCCGGTTTTCAGGGATGGCCCGTCAGCCAGTTTCCTTTTTTTTTTTAATATTTTTTATAATTATGTACATACTGATACAGTCATACAAATACAATAAATAAACTAATAAAAATAATAATTAACGGTCATTATTTGTAGTCTGTATGTTTTAATTGGTGGAATTAAATATGAATATGTTGAAACTTTAATAATTTAAATTTGTAGTCGGTAAGTTTTAATTGATAGGTTTTAACTTTTAAGTTTTAAGAGTTTTACGTATAGTATGTATGTATTAATGTATTATGTATGTGATGTAAATTGATTCTTTCTTTTACGGGATGTGATGTATAATGAAATTAAGTGTTATACTTATTTTGAATTTATGAACAATATTTATGTTTTATTTTTATATTGTGTTATATTATAATTTATTATTTTATATTAATTTTTTTTTTCTTGGAGCCCGTTGTAAGATCCGAAATTGTTTAACTTGGTGACCCTATAAAACTGTGGCCCTAATGGGTTAGTCCAGCCAGTTTAAATCTATATTCCAAATACTCGAGCAAAAAATAGAAGATATGTGTTCATGTCTCATATAAAGGCACTCTAAAAGAGGCGCGAAAGTATCAGAACCCTACTTCCCCTCTTCCACTTCTCAGGTTCTCCCTAACTGTTAATTCACAGCGATTTCTCCAATTTTCTGCAAATCCGATGGGTATAAAGGTGTCTACTTCATGCATCATTCACCCCGATGTGGTATGATTACGAATGTGCATATTCTCACCAGTTGTATTTTGCGAAATTTCTAGGGTTTAACGAAGTTATTGGCGGACAATGCGCCGAAGTCGATGAAAGAGCAAAAATTCGAAAGCTATTTTGGCCGAAAGATCGCTATTGATGCCAGCATGAGCATATATCAATTCCTTGTGCGTACGCTCCCTTTTCTGTGTATAATGGTTTCTGAACAAAAGGATCTTTGTATATGGAGAAATGATATTGGAATTCTCTTGAAAGTGTTTTACCAGTTCAGTCCATTGATTATAATTTATATCTAGTTTTGGATGGGCTTCTTTCTTTTCTGATTTCTTGAAGATATCTGCAGCAGTTTTGGTAGTTTTATGTATGTTGAATGGGTTTGTTGTTTGAAAAATCATGGATATACTGGTTTCACAGTGTGCACTTAAGTATTGATGCAAATAATAAAGTTATGGTTGAATATAATAGAAAAATCATGCCCTACTCATAGAATTTAACACCTAGATAATGTTGCTGTGATTGATAATTGCAGATTGTTGTTGGAAGAAGTGGTACTGAAATGCTCACCAATGAAGCTGGTGATGTGACTAGGTACTCAACCTCTACTTGTAAGCTGTTCACTCAGGAACTTGCTGTAGATAGTAGTTAAAGATTTAAGTTAACAAAGTGTATCTTTCGTTCTACTATGAAAATAAGGTCCGGGTTTCATTTAATGTATTAAAGCTTCAAAATTTTCAATATTTGCCAGTTTCTGCATCTATGGCACTGATGAAGCAAATCACAGTGCTTAGTTTTTTTTTTATTCGTTAGAGAACCTCTTTTTTTTTCCCCATGAATTTGAATTAGTTACTCTTGGCGACTTGAGAAGTATGCTGGATAAGCAAGTTTATTTCTACTTTCCTTCTTAGTTATTGCACTAAAACAAACATCAACGCATGCATATAGCAGCTGATATGCACAACTATGAATTTGTCAGTTGCTAGTAAATTTTGAAAGAGGCGGTAGCTTGATTAATTTATATCCGTGATAAGTGCAATTTGCTATTGCAATCTCCATCTGATACTATTGTATTGTATTTATATCTGTTGTTTGCCTTTCTGTTTTTCAGTCATTTGCAAGGGATGTTCTCAAGGACAATCAGACTATTGGAAGCTGGAATTAAACCAGTGTAATTTTCTTCTCTCCTAGCTCTGGTACCTCTTATCATTTTTTACTCTTATTTGAGTTGTTTTTGAGGTGTTCACCTTTGCTATGTAGCTATGTGTTTGATGGGAAACCTCCTGATCTGAAGAAACAAGAACTCGCGAAGCGGTATTTAATGCTCTATTTCTGCTCATTGTCAGTGAATTTTAAATTATGGGTCTTGGATGGTTGATTAGTGTTGAATTTTTTTTTTAATGCAGATACTCAAAGAGGGCTGATGCTATGGAGGACCTAAATGATGCTCTGGAGGTTGATTTGTAACTTGATGAAAAATTTGAACTTATATATCTATCTCCTTTTGGATAGCCAATTTCTCCCTGTTGAAATCCTTATTAACTTTTTTCTTAGCATTCCCTGTTATACAAATGATTCTCATAGAGTAATGCTTTTGTCGTTGCAGTCTGGGAACAAGGAGGATATCGAAAAATTCAGTAAAAGAACAGTAAAGGTACATTCAACTTGCAGTCTCCTTGCTTCTTGTATAAGTCATAGTATACTTAGGTCTTCTAAGTAATGGGTACCTGTTGGAGGTAATTTTGTTGGGAAGTTACACATAGGTATGCTTGAGTTGATTTCTGCTGTAAAACTATATATATTCATACGTATATATATTTTTTTGTGGTGGCAATAAAAGTTTCTAAGGTACACTTTCACGGGGACTGAAGGATTGGAAATTTACTGGGGGATTGCAGTTAGTAAAATAGCTGATAATTAAAAAGCTTGAGTTGAAATTTTTCATCAACTTTTCATTCAACTGTGTTTTCCCCATAAGGATTTGAACCAATTTCTTCAATTTAAAGAAAGAGTAACTTTTCCTATGGAGGCATGACATAAATGATGTGTAGAACTTTGGGATATGTTAAATCATATAGTCCTTTTAGTCTTATATGGAATACTCATTTGTTACTAAACAATAACTGCATGAGTTGATCTGGTAGATGGCAGCAATGAAGTAAATGGAATCCAAGAGCTCAGCTTGACAATAACTTCGAAATTTTCCCTGTCTACATGTCTGAGTACCTGAGTACCATGTGGAGTTGCATAACGTGATACGTTTTAAGTTATTTATCTTCTTTGCTATGCTTCTCAATTCCCCTTGGTTGTATTAATTGCATAGTATACGGAGCTACATATTTTGTAACAACTTGGCATATTCACTCTTTAGTTACACAGGTTACGAAGCAACACAATGATGACTGCAAAAAGCTTCTTAGACTTATGGGAGTACCAGTGATAGAGGTGATGCATTGAAATAAATTCGGTTATTAAATTTGTGTGCTTTCACTTTGTTCATACTTCTTCTATTGTAATTTGTATTCTTACCTGGAAAATTCCTGTAGGAGAGACTAATTTGGTATGATAACTATTTGTTTTCTTACACGTTAGGCTCCTTCTGAAGCAGAGGCGCAATGTGCTTCACTTTGCAAATCAGATAAGGTATGATTTTTATTGCCTTGATTGTCTGATAAGACAGTGCCACAATTATCATTGGAAACTACAAATGCATATTATTTCATTCGTATTGCCGTATAACTTTTTACAGGACATGCTGCTATACATACCCGTTTTTGCAAAATAACTTTAGGCTTTTCTTTGATTAAGAGAATATTTATGTCTACACCAGGCATCCAAAGGTTCATGAGTTCAGACTCTTCTAGAAATGTGGTTCAACTTAATTGATAGGATAATGATTTAAATGCTCTAAGTAAATGTACTGTAAAAATATTTCTGAAGTTTATTTCTGCACCAGGTTTATGCTGTGGCATCTGAGGACATGGATTCCCTCACATTTGGAGCTCCAAGGTTTCTGCGCCATTTAATGGATCCTAGTTCTAAGAAAATCCCAGTGATGGAATTTGAAGTCTCAAAGGTAGTAAAAGTTATTGATTAATTTTAAAAAAATTGTGTTGCTCCCTGTACTTAATTTTCTACTTTTTCCCCCACTACTTAATTTTCTACTTTAATTCTCCTGTACTTTAATTTTCTTTTTCACCCTCAGAGTAAAAAATAAGGTGATGTTTGTTTTGGGTTTTAAGTGACTTATAAAAGCCGATTTTAAAATCTAGCAATTTTTGAAATTAGGAAAATAGAAAAGTGTGTTTTTTAGGTTTTTGAGTAGAGTGAAATTTAACTTTATGTCAAATCAATGTGTAAGATTGAATGAAGTTGTATTATAATATTATTGTTGACCGTAATTGTAATGATTAAATGATACTCCCTCCGTTCCATGATTTCTTTCATAGGAAGGAGGGCACACTTATTAAGAAAACTCAAATTAGTGTAGGAGAGAGAATAATGTGTAAGAGTATTTTGGGTGGTTGAATGAGATAAAGTGTAGGAGAGAGAATAAAGTAGAATAAAACAAGAGTGATATTTTTGAAACTTAAATGGTATTGTGAGGGTATTCCATTTTAACGGTGTGAAAGTAATTGTGGGATGGACGAAAAAGGAAAGTGTGAAAGTAATCGCGGGACGGAGGGAGTATAAATTATGATTTAAATATATTAAAGTGTAAGGATAGAAAATTGATTGTATTGAAATATGTGATAGTAGGTTTATAAACCGGATTTCAAAACCCAAACTAGAACCAGTCAATCAGTTTTAAACTTCAAAACCCAAATCCTGGTTTTAAAACCCAAAACAAACATCACCTAAAGGTTTAAGTCTAAGAGGCAAAAGTTGAAAAATAGAAGTGCAAGGAAAAACTGTTCAAATGGGAGTACAGGGAGCAAAAGTTAAAAAAAAAAAAAAGAAAAAAAGAAAATACGTTGAGATAATAAGAACAATGAAAGTACAAGGCGCAAAAACTAGAAAATAAAGTACTAAGGCGAATGATGTGTTTTTCCATTAATTAAAATTGTCGTCTGATTCAGTTATATGTTACAGGTTTTGGAGGAACTGAACCTCACAATGGATCAATTTATAGACCTTTGCATCCTATCTGGCTGCGATTACTGTGACAGCATTAGAGGTAATATTATTCTGTGTATATTGATCTGATGTGGTAGGAAATAATAAAAAAGTACATTGAAGGACGCCTGTGAAATAACAATAAGCCTGCTGGTAGTGAATTTGATGAAATGCGCATGTAGTGGTGAATTCTAAACGATAAAGAATATTCTGTTTTATTTTGAAATTTTGGTGGAAAAAAGCTCCCAATAAGTGAAAGGATTGGCAACTTCCCATTTTTTCCGCCACCATTTGGCGTGTAAGATGCATGCGCTCGTATAGCGCATGAGATCTCATGCACTTATATATATATATATATATGTATATATATATTTATATTTATATATATATAGACAAGTTTCCTTTGTTGGCATGGTCCGAGTCGTTTGGCCGGACACATTTTTATGTAATATTTAACTGGATATATTTTCCCAGTCACATATAGCATATACATTTTTTGTTCCTATTCAACCTTTCTTTGCATTGATGTTACGTGACATTAATGTAAGCTGTACTTCTCAGGTATTGGAGGATTGACTGCTTTGAAGTTGATTCGCCAACATGGCTCGATTGAGAAAATCCTGGAGAACATTAATAAAGAAAGGTGCTCCATTGATCTTATCAAGTGCTGATTTTTTTTTTCAATTAGTTGTTAATATATATATTTATATTATATTTCTAAGATAAATAATCTCCCTTTTCAATAAGAGTTATATATGTTAATTTGCAATTCAAGGATGTTTATGTTTCAATCTTTAACGTTTTGCTTGATGAGAAAAATATAAAGCTAAATAATCCGGAGAACTCTTAGTGAAGTAGTTGAATAAACACTATAAGGGAGTGCACAACTGTTTCAACTATTTAATAGATCATATTTTATTTCCCTGTGGCTTCATTATGAATTGTTGCCCCTTGGCTATTCATGACAAAGAATTGAATGCTCTTTCCACAGAAATCCCCTGTTGTATGCTTGTATCTTGATGAACAATGTGAGTTGGTTCTTACTATATAGATTTTTTTTCCCTATCTATGTATGTTATGTTGAAGGTCTTACTTTCTTGTCTTTTCGTGTTTGTATGTCTAATGTCTGCATGCTGCACAGACTACTTATAAAATTATTGAACAGAAGTGGATTCATAAAATGGGTGCTTTCTTCCAAAATTATTCTCTCTCACCCTATCCCTCTTCCTCTCCCAGTGCTCTCTATAATTGTGCTTTCTTGCATCTTATAACTTTTCACTCTATAGACTGCCGACTCCATTATCCAGAAAAATTGAATGTTGGGTCTTGAAAATCATTGAGGATTATTTAGTTTAGTGCACTCTCTGAGAGACAGTCAAACTGCATACATTGTGAATCTTTTTCTGACTACCTAGTTGATAGAACAGGATCAGAGGAAAGAAGGGATGCATTTTGAAATAAACCTTTATTTCAAAGTATAGCATATGCACATGGGTATGCCAGTTGAATACTTCACATTAGCTGATAAATTCTATATTGTATTCTTGCAGATACCAAATACCAGATGACTGGCCATACCAAGAGGCTCGAAGGCTCTTTAAAGAACCGTCAGTTTTCACTGATGATGATCAACTTGAACTTAAGTGGTCACCTCCAGATGAAGATGTGATGATCATCTGTAGATTGTTTTGTATTTTTGTGTATGTCAATTTGATGGTCTGTAACTCATTATATTGTTTCTGTTTTAGGGATTGTTAAAATTTTTGGTAACTGAAAATGGATTCAACAGTGACAGAATATCCAAGGCAAGTCTCTTTTTTCCTTTATATTACTAGCTTCTTTCCTACTCCTCCCCATACTGCTAAAAATAGAAACTAATCCGTGTTGTGTAGGCGATTGAAAAAATCAAGTCAGCTAAAAACAAATCAGCGCAGGGCCGGTAAGAATGTGTTGTTGAGTAATAGATCTAATTAGCAATTGACCTTGCTAGCTATAGCTCACTTTCTTACTATTTTTCCATGAATAGGTTAGAATCATTCTTTAAACCGGTTGCTAATACATCAGTACCTGCTAAACGGAAGGTACTTCTCTTTCCTTTGCATTAATACTCTTATCTGCTGGTTGATTAATTGTCTGATTGAGCAGTTGATTGTTTAGCTGAGATTTGCAACAGTTAACCTTTAATGTTGTGATGTTTCAGTAATAATACTTGTGTTTTCATCTCCAACTCTCAGTACGTATTTTTATTCCGTGTATATCTTATATGTGGTGCAACTGAATGACAGGAGACAAGTCAGAAAATTGAGAAGGAATCATCTAACAAAAAGAGCAAGTCTGGGGTTGGTAAGAAGAAAAAATAGTTGTATTTCAAGTAGGAGTATTTATCTTATCTACCATCACTTTTTTCTAACTCTTATGGAACTATTTATCTATGTTAGATTTTTTTTTTTTTTTTCAATAGTTTATTATGTCACATTTGTTTTTTTTTTTTTTTTTAATTGGCTGTGAGAGTATGCTGGCAATTCGGTTAGTTTTGGCCTATTTTTCAACTTGACTGATGAATTAATCGAATTGCTACTAAATTTAACTGAATCCTGAACCTGTATATATAGCAGTTGAAATTAATTGAACTGAATTAACCTATTAACAGTGTGTTTTCAAATTTTATGAAACATTGTTTTAAAAATAATCTGTTAGAGACAGTTTTTTTTTTTTTAAAAAGAGTGATTTTAAAAGTATTTTATGGTGATTGAAAATAAGGCTGAAAGTACACATCCTCTATAATCTTCTGGCAGGTATTCTTTTGTAATCAGTGTAATTTGTATATATCTTTTTCTTATATGTTTTGTTGTAATTTGTATTTATACCGGTTTTGACCCTTAATAGAATATAGTTTACCATAATTTCATAACCTCTATATAATATCAATTTTGTTTTCGAGATTAGGATAACCCATATTTTAAGTTTGACTCCAAAAATCCAATGATCAATGAGATAGTCCTGTTTCGAGACGTATCTTCAAGGTATTGAGTCGAACTTTGATTAACACGATTGTTATTTCCTATTTCCTAGTAATATAAGTCATATTTTTTTAGTTATCACAACTGATACTTTATAAGACATACTTTGGAATAATCACGACATATATCTTTTAGTAAAATAGATCCAATTTCACTATGAAATTTGTTCACAAGACTTTGACTTTGTACAAACATTATTGAACAAAGTTTAAATAGTTCTAAGACAAAAACTTGTGTGAACCGGGTGCATACGATGAACTCTATTTTACTATCACTGTCATGCACATTCGTTGTCACTGTCATGTACATATATTGTCACTGTCATATTTACTTATAATAATGTATATGCATGACGGTGATAGTGCATGTGCGCATGATGACAAAATGACAATGAATGAATGTGCATGACAGTGATAATAAAAATAGAGTTCATCGTATGCACCCGGTTCACACAAGTGTTACTCTAGTTCTAAATCAACATCCAATTTAATTTAATTTTTCTTTCATCCCATTAATTTTGCGGGCCTACGTCTAGTAAAATAATATATATATATATATATATATATATATATATATATATATATATATATAAATAATGGTAAAAATGTGTGTGAAATGATCTCACAATTTATAAATTAGAATAAAATAACACACATTCCTTTTTTTTTTTTTTGAGGGACACACATTCCTTTTAAAATGTACGTTATTATTAAATTATGTTCAGTGTTACCTACTCATAATTAATTAATGTGTTCATATACACTACTACACATTTATTTATTATTTTATAAGATGGCCTTTCGCTTGTCATTGCGGACAAAATGCATAAATGTTTAGTCGTATATACGAATAATTAATATACACCACTTGTAATTTAATTATATTAATTAGGGCTTATTCATAAATTAATAAATATAAAAATATGTAATAATGCCGTCATGCCGACACACCATGACAATGTCATGTGTTTACATATTTCTTTTGTCATCGAAAGACATGATTATGTTCTCGAATTGACTTCATTTTATATATTCTATTATTTCATGTATATTCTAACTGCCACTTGGACATGATTTCACATTGACAGCAAGTAGTTGATTTTTCTGACTATTTCTATGATCATCATTTTATTCAACAAATTGTACAAAATTATCCGTGAGGGAGGAAGTGTTTTATACATTCGTTGCACTATTCAAATGATGCAAACTTAATAATTGCTCCGTTCCTAAAAAAATATACTCAAAGAGTTAAACACAAATTTTAATAAAAAATATATAAAGTAAATAATATAAAAAGTATTGTATGGTATTGCGAGATCAATTTATAAAAAAAATTTATTATTTATGAGTAAATTACAATAATAATTTGAGTAATTAAGTTATAATTGAAAGCTGAAGGTTAAATGATTGTGTCCATAAAGAGAATGAACATACTTTTGAAGGATAGACAAATAAGATAAGTAACATACTTTTGACTTTTGAGGGACATGGTGAGTACTATTTATTGAAAACAATTGATACAGACAAATAACATTGTTCAATGAAAATAATTTAATATTTTTTTTTATCGGTAAATAATTCGTTCCCAAAGGAAATCGAACCCGAATTTCCCACTAAAGTGAGAAACCCGGTGGCCAGGTGGGCTAAGTCACCTGGTTGAAAATAATTTAATATTAATTAACTAATATTGTTCAAAGAAAAGGATATAGTTTAATTATAGTGAGGAATTGAGTCACATATGGTGTAAATAAGAGAAATTTGTAAGGGTTTAGTTAGAGGTAGAGTTATTTTTTTGTTATTTAGATATGAAAAAAATAAAATTATAACGTTCATTTTACTATTGTTTAATAAAAAAAAATTATATTGTTTAATGAAATAATTAATATTGTTCACTGTAAAAAATTAATATTGATCGAGTAATATTATTCAATGAAAACGATTAATATTATTCAAAATTATATTCAATTTTTATATTCAATAATAATTAACAGTAGAGCAGTTCATAGTTGGGGACACCTGTTTAATGCTTTTTTTTTTTAAATCGTAATTAATTAATTTATATTATTAATTAATCAAGATCTGCAGTGATGTTTATAATTTCAATACCATGGGAGTGGGATAACTAGAGAGAGAGAGATTTGAGATCTCAGAGATGGCGGCTTATGCAGCTGCTGCTTCTCTCAATCACACTTTTTTTGCACATTTTAAAAAATTTTGATGCTATCATGAATCCCCTCACTCTAAAAACGGTAGAATTTGGATGTATGAAATTGAAATCCTTTTAAAAATTTGTGGAAAGATTGGATATTCGGAGAAGGAAGAGGGTGAGTGCATCGCTTGGACGAATTGTGAAGGAAATACATAAATTAAAAGAACATTTTACTTCTGATGAATTGACATTTTAAGATTTTAGTGGAGGAATTGATTCCTTAGTGGAGCAGCTGAAGAAGGTGGAGGAAGAGTATTACTCCTTGCTAGAAGAGGAAGAGGAGGAAGACATTGTTTCAAAGTCAAAGATAGTTGGCTTATGTGATCAACGGAAACAACTCAAAGACGATATTATGGCTCCATTCAAGGAGAAGCCCGTCTACTCAATAGCTGAGATGGCAGGGATTGGTAAGACCACTATTGCACAAGAATTTTTTAATGATTTAGATGTTTCCGAATGGTTTGATTGTCGTGCTTGGATCACAATACGCATTGAGTGTAAACCAGAAGAAATCATTCAAATCATTCTAGCTCAAGTGGATCTTGAGGGGCACAAGATGATCATGGGCGGAGATAAGAATGAAATACGTGAAAGGTTAAAAGAATATTTGGAGGATAAACGTGTAGCGCCCCAAGTTCTCTTTATATTAAATATAATGTTACTTTGGGGCTGAGGCGCTACTAAATACAATTTAGAACTCATTTCCAGAGATACGATAATAAAATTATTATCCTTATAAGCGGAAGCTATAGCCAAATTAAAAATATTAACCCCAAAGCAACCAGAAATCAGTGATACGTACTTAAGAAAAGAGAATTTAACAAACCTTGCTCACAGGCGATAATTATACATCGAAAACAGTAAGAGCAAAATATATTTTTGTTACAGACGTTTCACCAAAACACCATTATCTTTCACTCCAGTTGCAAAACTTATAATATATATAATAATTACACAACTTATCCAAAAAGTACAGTGCTGCATCCTCATCGTCCCTTCACCTCAAACTCAAGATCTGTAACAATGGATATGAGGGGTGAGTGTTTCAAATACACCCAGTGGAATAATCTCAATGATTGCACTGATAAAATGCATATGCAAATAACACATAACATGAAAATATAACTCTTGTGCACATTGTACGGGCCATTACCCGGCTTGAACATTGTACGGGCCATTACCCGGCTTGAACATAGTACGGGCCATTACCCGGCTTGAATATTGTACGGGCCATTACCCGGCCTGAACATAATACACATAATACGGGCCATTACCCGGCTTGAACATAATTTCACAATTGTTGCATAATCATGACATATATTACTCACATATCACACCTTAACATAGCAACCATAACATAGAATGTTAAACTCAATGAAGAGTGGAAACTATCCCACCTGGTTTGATATGAGCACTATTTTGGAGCAGAACTGCTTTTATGCTTCAGGTTCTTCTGGCCCTACAAATGATATCGTGCGCTCAGAACATTGTAATAGATATGATAATTAACTTATAATAACTATAATAAGAGATTCCTAGAGTTATAGGACCACTGGATTTGGTCTAGAGGTTAAAGGGCAAACCAGTCTTTTCCTAAGGATTCTAAAGTTTGATTAATGTATTTGATTTCTAAAAGATAAATTAGCTAGTTTATTAATAAGATAATCTTATTTAGAGTGCGTAGAAACTTGTTGGGATAAAAACGGACTTAAAACGAAGAATTTGGATTGAAAACGGAAGTTTACGGCTTACAGCCGTTCAGGGGTAAAACGGTCATTTTATAATGTTGTTCATCCCGTGATTTTAGAATTAAAATGTAGATCTTTGGATTTGGAACAATTTGACGCTGGTTTGGATCAAATCGGATGAAAAACGAAGATTCTACAAGCGTTTGAAAATGAGGGGCAAAATTGTAATTAAAGAAAAAGTCAAACATTGACCTGTTGACTGGTCAACGGACCAGAATTCAAAATTTACAATTTAGTCCCTGAAGTTAATCTAATTCTCTTTGGCCTCCCCTCTACTTCAAGCTATTGTACAAAAGGTCCCTACCGTCATTCTACACTTCCGATTAGAAAACCGAAAATATCGATGGAATCCTCACAGTCTCGGGGTTCTATTCCACCCCAGCCCCGCCTCAAACGGCCACCAGAAAAGCGACGGCCGTTTTAGCAGAGGGCGACGACATTTCAACTTACGCCATTAACGTCCATTTCAAGCTTTTGATACTCCATTTTCATCGTTTCCTACTCACAATTAGGCCTATGACCTTTACTACATCCCATAATGACTCGAAACGTAAGAATCCACAAAAATAAAGTTTAATTCTAAACGTTGAAACCCGTTTCTACGCGTCACTTTCGGCTTATTTTTCTACTAATTTCGTACACCGATTCTATCAATGGAGAATAGAATTCTACTCTACGCACAACAGACTTCACAACGGTATAAGCCTCGCCACCTATCGTTTGCTGAAACGACGGTGGTGATTGAATGAAAAAGCACATTTAAACACTAATTTTCGAAGTTTCGCATTAAATTATCGGACGCTACAGGAATCGAAACAACAAGCTGATCTTATTTCTACAATCTACGAATCGCTACGAGCATTTCCATATATAATATGATAATACCGGAGAAAACTGCCGGCGACGGAATAAGGCGGCGTTATTACGACGGAAGAAGATAAAAAAAAGAACGTACCTTACCTCAGGAAGAAAGGAAAAGTGACGATGATAATACTGACCCTTTTTACTTATCTATAACCTTTACCTTATCTGTAAACTTACTTTTATATATTAATTAAATTAACTTATAATATATATATATATATATTTCTATTTAATACCTCTTATAAATATATTTGTATACAAATACACATTATTAAATACTATTAAATATTTAATTTTCTATTTCAATTAGAAAAATTATCAAATTATAATACTTAATTTATTAAAATTAATAACATGCATTAATAATTCATATAAAGATTTTGGGGTATTACAACCTATCTACCCTTAAAAAAAATTTCGTCCTCGAAATTACACTTACCAAGCCAAGGCAGATTAGGATACTTCTCTCGAATTTCATCTTCTCGTTCCCAGGTTGCCTCTTCTTGACCATGTCTACTCCATTGGATTTTAACTAAGGTAATTCCTTTATTCCTCAATTTGTGAATTTTTCGATCGAGAATAGCTACTGGAAATTCCTCATATGATAGATTGTTGTCAACCTCGATCACTTCACGGTTGACTATATGGCTTGGGTCAAACACATATTTTCTCAGCATAGAAACGTGAAATACATTATGTACTCCGGCCAGATTGGGTGGTAGCGCCAATTTATAAGCTAGGTTTCCTACGCGTTTCAGAATTTCATAAGGTCCAATAAATCTTGGTTTCAGTTTTCCCTTCTTGCCAAAACGAATAACTCCTTTCATGGGGGTAACCTTCAGAAATACTTTATCTCCTGGCTGAAATTCCAAATCTTTGCGTCGTTTATCAGCATATGACTTTTGTCTATCTTGAGCCGCCTGGATTCTTTCTTTGATCTTTTCAATTGCCGTCACCGTCTTTTCTATTATCTCTGGCCCTAGAACTTTCTTTTCTCCTACTTCGTCCCAATATAGGGGCGATCTACACTTTCTTCCGTAAAGAACTTCATAAGGAGCCATATTTATTGTGGCCTGATAACTGTTATTGTAGGCGAATTCTACTAATGGTAAATAGCTCTCCCATCCTCCTTTAAAATCCAGACGCAAGCTCTCAAAGATGTCTTCTAATGTTTGGATAGTCCTTTCAGATTGTCCATCGTCCGAGGATGAAAAAGTCTTTGCTGAAATTTAACTTCGTACCCATGGCATTTTGCAGGCTGTACCAAAATTTAGAAGTAAATCTTGGATCTCTATCACTGACTATGGAAACTGGCACTCCATGTAGTCGACAATTTCTTCCAGATATATATCTGTGCAAGTTTATCTAATCCGTGTGTCATCTTCATTGGTAGAAAGTGCGCTGATTTGGTCGGTCGATCGACGACAATGACCCAGATGGCTTGATTTCCTCGCACAGATTTTGGTAAGCCGACCACAAAATCCATCGTAATATGTTCCCATTTCCATTCTGGAATTTCCAATGGCTTCAAAAGTCCCGCTGGTCGTTGATGTTCAGCTTTCACTTGCTGACATGTCATGCACTTTTGAATAAAAGATCCTATACTCCTCTTCATATTTCTCCACCAAAACATCTTTTTCAAGTCTTGATACATTTTTGTGCCTCCTGGATGTGCATTGTATGGAGCACAATGGGCCTCCTCCAATATCCTCTTTCTGAGTTCTTCATCCTTAGGGACACACAACCTTCCTTCATAAACAAGTGCCCCTTCATCGGTTAATGCAAAACCCCTTGTCTTTCCCGTTCCAACGTGATCTTTAATCTTTTTCAAAAGTTCATCTTTCTCCTGAGCTTCAATGATTTCTTCTTTTAAGGTTGGCTTCACCACCATGGCAGCTATCATCATTTCGATCTTCTTTGGGGGTATCACCACTTCTAATCTTAATCGTGTGAATTCGGTTATCAATTGCTTTTGACTTGTTAGTGCACAAGTCATTTCCCCTTTTCCCTTTCGACTTAGGGCATCTGCTACCACGTTCGCTTTCCCAGGGTGATATAGAATTGTGCAGTCATAGTCTTTTACTAATTCTAACCACCTTCTTTGCCTCATGTTCAACTCCTTCTGTTCAAAGAAATACTTTAAACTTTTATGGTCCGTGTAGATTTGACACTTCCCTCCATATAAATAATGTCGCCAAATCTTCAAAGCGTACACTACTGCCGCTAATTCTAAATCATGAGTTGGATAATTTTGTTCATGAGGCTTTAATTGCCTAGAAGCATAGGCAATCACCTTTCCATGTTGCATCAAAACACAACCCAATCCTTGCTTTGACGCGTCGCTATAGATGACAAATTCTTCTGACCCATCTGGAAGGGTTAGAACAGGTGCTGAGACCAATTTCTGTTTCAATTCACGAAAACTATTATCACACTCATCTGTCCACTGGAATTTGACTTCCTTCCTGGTCAATTTTGTTAAGGGTCCTGCAATCTTCGAGAAACCTTCGATGAATCTTCTATAATATCCAGCTAAACCCATAAAGCTTCGTACTTCACTCACACTCGTAGGTGTCTTCCACTTATTCATAGCTTCGACTTTTGCTGGATCTACTTCGATTCCTCGAATTGAAACAATGTGGCCAAGAAAAATCACTCTATCAAGCCAAAATTCACATTTCTTAAATTTAGCGTACAATTTCTCCCTCCTTAGCGTCTCTAAAGTGATCCTTAGATGTTCTTCGTGTTGTTCCCAATTTTTCGAATACACAAGGATATCATCAATAAACACAATCACAAATCTATCAAGGTAAGGATGAAAAACACGATTCATCAGATCCATAAAAATGGCTGGTGCATTACTAAGCCCAAATGGCATCATTATGAACTCATAGTGTCCATAACGTGTTCTGAAAGCTGTCTTCAAGATATCATCCTCTCTAATCCTCACCTGATGATATCCTGACCTTAGATCAATCTTAGAGAATACTGTTGCCCCATTTAATTGATCAAACAAATCATCTATCCTTGGTAGAGGGTACTTATTCTTGATGGTAAGTTTATTTAATTCTCGATAATCTATACACATCCTAAACGAACCATCCTTCTTCTTCACAAAAATAAGACGGGCGCTCCCCATGGTGAAACACTAGGTCGTATAAAACCCATATCTAAAAGCTCCTGAAGTTGGACTTTTAGTTCTTGCAATTCTTTCGGCGCCATCCTATAAGGTGCTTTCGACATCGGGTGCAGCTCTCCCGGTACTAGATCGATCGTAAACTCTACTTGTCGATCGGTGGCAAACTGGAAGGTCTTCTAGAAACACGCCCCGGTAATCTCGCACGATAGGAATATCATCTATTTTTGGTCCTTTTTCTCGGAATTTATAATGTTCACTAGATATGCTTGACAGGTTTCTTTTCCTCAACATTCTCCTTGCTTTCATCATAGTCACTATTCGTGGTAACATTCCAACCTTTGTTCCACAAAATGTGAATTTTTCTTCCTCGGGGGTTGAAATATCACTTCTTTCTCATGACACCGAATAACAGCGTGATTCGCTCTAAGCCAATCCATACCCAAGATTAGATCAAAATCTTTCATCTTAAGTACATGCAAATTTGCCATCAAGATTTTGTTATCAATTCCTCTTTGGTACACCCCCGACACAATTTTTCGGTTTGTATTACTCTACCAGATGGTATACTAACCTCAAGTATGTCATTGTATATCGTCTCAACTTTATTGCCTAGCACTTCAAACATTCGAGTAGAAATAAAAGAATTGGTAGCTCCAGTATCAAAAAGTACGAGTGCAGGGACATTAAAAATTGATAACATACCGGTCATCGTCTCTGGCTCATTCACTGCTTCTTGTTCAGTCATAACAAAAGCTCGAGCTGGTCTTGCATTTGGCTTCCCTTTATTGTTACGTAACGGGCAATTTATCATATTATGTCCCGGCATTTTACAACGATAACATACCCCGGCCCTATATAAACACTCTCCTTGGTGATTCTTCCCACACTTGGGACAGGATGGAGTATTTCTCTGTGTTGCTGACGTTGAGCCTCCCCCAATCCTAGCTTGCTTCCCTTGAAAGTTAGTATTTTCTCTTCCAATGTACGGACTTCCAAATTTCCTTTTTATCGGAGCGTTCATCATTCCCCTATTAGTATTTTCGTTCTTCATACGAGACTCGATTTCTTGAGCTCTACCAAAGGCTTCAGCAAAAGTCATGCAACCTTGTCCCGCCAAGATGGTACTAATTTCTGAACGCAAACCCTTCTCAAATCGTCTTGCCTTTTTCTCTTCGGTATCCACAAGATGTGTGGCATACCTAGAAAGTTGGTTAAACTGTCGCTCATACTTTAACACGGACATTGATCCTTGTTTCAGAAAAAGAAATTCGTTTTCCTTGCGATCTCGATATGATTGTGGCATGTAGTTCTGGATAACGATTTCCTTAAAGTTGAGCCAAGTCATAGCGGCTCTTTGTTCGGGGGTTTGAGTGCGACAGTAAGCCTCCCACCAATAGTCAGCCTCGTCCGTAAATTGGAAAACCGCACATGAAATCTTCTGCACATCAGTACACTCGAAATGAGCAAAGATCTTTTCCAAGGATCTCAACCATGTTTCTGCTTCTGCGGGGTCCTCCTTCCCGTTAAAGATAGGAGGTTTGAAACGTCTAAACTGTTCAATCACCGGTATGGATCCCATTTGAGGTACAACTGGTGGCGGTGGAGCAGGTGGTACAGGGTTTACGCTAAATTGTTGCGCTATTCCTCGAAGAACGGTCAGAAGGTCATCATCAGGGTTTTCATCAACATCTCCAGGTATCGGTGGAGCCTCTGCTAATGCTTGTTTACGTGGTCTACCACGTGACATGATCTGTCCCACGAACCAAATTCCAACAAGAATAAATTTAATAAATCACCAAAAAATTACTAAAATTGTTCATGCAAAAATAACTGTCTAACTATTTAATATCACATATAACAAAAATGCCACTTCGGCTTCGCACTTATATAATTAACATCGCTGGTACATCCAACTATATGTACACATATATACATCAAGTTCGCATCCAAAAGAACCCATCGAATAAGGAACTACGGCACCTAGGTTGCTATATACAATATATGACAACAAAAGAAGGCTCTGTTCTAGCACAGAGCGTGCCATCTATCCTAGTCAAAATATCAATGGGTTATAATTTTCTCCTAACTACTAGCTATCAAACATATCTACAACCTCCCCATCTCCTAACATCTCTTCTTCTTCTTCAACCGGCTCTTCCTCCTCTTCCGGGTCTTCTTCAGGATCCTCCTCTTGCACTTGCAGTCCTTCTGGGTGGGCCGGAACCATAACAGGGTTAGGTGGGGCATCACTCCACACCCACTCCCTGTATAGTGCTACCGAGAAGTTGCGATAGCTGATCACCGGATCAGCACCTCCCCCTGGGAAATGCACCATCGCATTATAGAGGTCAGCAGCCCGGTGTCTCCACTCATCAGGAAGAGAGAAGATAAGAGCTTCACAGTGCATATATTCAGCCCTGTTGATGCCTAGTGCTCGTGCCTCCCGCCATAAAATGGTCATCTCTGCGATGTGTGCTCCAACATCCATTTCTTCACTACGGGCATATTGGGCACATCTTTCCAATCTCCATTGATTTAGATCCTGTGCCATCTGTCACACGAAATAATTTACCCTCAAGTCTCTAACTTATTTATTCAATACTTAAACATTCACGTGACCTAAAATATTTCACCTTAGGTCTAGTAGTTGCTCCAAAACACATATTACAATGCATTCATATTAATCACATTGTTTGTCAAAGAATATGCATCACATAATCAAATTATGCCACATCAAGTCAAAGAGGGCACATAGTACACATCAAAGCACTTACCAGAGTCTAATGAGGTCGAACATCTATCGGATGCAGACACTGGTATAATCTTATAAATTAATAATTTTGACTTAATAAAATGCATGAGCAAAACATTCAGAGCAAATCTACCTGATACAGACCTTTGCTCTGATACCACACTGTAGCGCCCCAAGTTCTCTTTATATTAAATATAATATTACTTTGGGGCTGAGGCGCTACTAAATACAATTTAGAACTCATTTCCAGAGATACGATAATAAAATTATTATCCTTATAAGCGGAAGCTATAGCCAAATTAAAAATATTAACCCCAAAGCAACCAGAAATCAGTGATACGTACTTAAGAAAAGAGAATTTAACAAACCTTGCTCACAGGCGATAATTATACATCGAAAACAGTAAGAGCAAAATATATTTTTGTTACAGACGTTTCACCAAAACACCATTATCTTTCACTCCAGTTGCAAAACTTATAATATATATAATAATTACACAACTTATCCAAAAAGTACAAGTCTTTGCATCCTCATCGTCCCTTCACCTCAAACTCAAGATCTGTAACAATGGATATGAGGGGTGAGTGTTTCAAATACACCTAGTGGAATAATCTCAATGATTGCACTGATAAAATGCATATACAAATAACACATAACATGAAAACATAACTCTTGTGCACATTGTACGGGCCATTACCCGGCTTGAACATTGTACGGGCCATTACCCGGCTTGAACATAGTACGGGCCATTACCCGGCTTGAACATTGTACGGGCCATTACCCGGCTTGAACATAATACACATAATACGGGCCATTACCCGGCTTGAATATAATTTCACAATTGTTGCATAATCATGACATATATTACTCACATATCACACCTTAACATAGCAACCATAACATAGAATGTTAAACTCAATGAAGAGTGGAAATTATCCCATCTGGTTTGATATGAGCACTATTTTGGAGCAGAACTGCTTTTATGCTTCAGGTTCTTCTGGCCCTACAAATGATATCGTGCGCTCAGAACATTGTAATAGATATGATAATTAACTTATAATAACTATAATAAGAGATTCCTAGAGTTATAGGACCACTGGATTTGGTCTAGAGGTTAAAGGGCAAACCAGTCTTTTCCTAAGGATTCTAAAGTTTGATTAATGTATTTGATTGCTAAAATATAAATTAGCTAGTTTATTAATAAGATAATCTTATTTAGAGTGCGTAGAAACTTGTTGGGATAAAAACGGACTTAAAACGAAGAATTTGGATTGAAAACGGAAGTTTACGGCTTACAGCCGTTCAGGGGTAAAACGGTCATTTTATATTGTTGTTCATCCCGTGATTTTAGAATTAAAATGTAGATCTTTGGATTTGGAACAATTTGACGCTGGTTTGGATCAAATCGGATGAAAAACGAAGATTCTACAAGCGTTTGAAAATGAGGGGCAAAATTGTAATTAAAGAAAAAGTCAAACATTGACCTGTTGACTGGTCAACGGACCAGAATTCAAAATTTACAATTTAGTCCCTGAAGTTAATCTAATTCTCTTTGGCCTCCCCTCTACTTCAAGCTATTGTACAAAAGGTCCCTACCGTCATTCTACACTTCCGATTAGAAAACCGAAAATATCGTTGGAATCCTCACAGTCTCGGGGTTCTATTCCACCCCAGCCCCGCCTCAAACGGCCACCAGAAAAGCGACGACCGTTTTAGCAGAGGGCGACGACATTTCAACTTACGCCATTAACGTCCATTTCAAGCTTTTGATACTCCATTTTCATCGTTTCCTACTCACAATTAGGCCTATGACCTTTACTACATCCCATAATGACTCGAAACGTAAGAATCCACAAAAATAAAGTTTAATTCTAAACGTTGAAACCCGTTTTCGCGTCACTTTCGACTTATTTTTCTACTAATTTCGTACACCGATTCTATCAATGGAGAATAGAATTCTACTCTACGCACAACAGACTTCACAACGGTATAAGCCTCGCCACCTATCGTTTGCTGAAACGACGGTGGTGATTGAATGAAAAAGCACATTTAAACACTAATTTTCGAAGTTTCGCATTAAATTATCGGACGCTACAGGAATCGAAACAACAAGCTGATCTTATTTCTACAATCTACGAATCGCTACGAGCATTTCCATATATAATATGATAATACCGGAGAAAACTGCCGGCGACGGAATAAGGCGGCGTTATTACGACGGAAGAAGATAAAAAAAAAGAACGTACCTTACCTCAGGAAGAAAGGAAAAGTGACTATGATAATACTGACCCTTTTTACTTATCTATAACCTTTACCTTATCTGTAAACTTACTTTTATATATTAATTAAATTAACTTATAATATATATATATATATATATATATTTTTTTTTTCTATTTAATACCTCTTATAAATATATTTGTATACAAATACACATTATTAAATACTATTAAATATTTAATTTTCTATTTCAATTAGAAAAATTATCAAATTATAATACTTAATTTATTAAAATTAATAACATGCATTAATAATTCATATAAAGATTTTGGGGTATTACAAAACGATTCCTCATTGTGCTGGACAATGTATGGAACACAAACATCTATGACTACTTGCAAAGTTCATCACCCGACAACCAAAATGGAAGTTAGGTGTTACTTACAACAAGGTTGAACTATGTAGCCCCAAATAATGATTTTTACGAGCATATTAATATGCGGTTGTTGGATAAAGAAGAAAGTTGGAATCTTCTACGTGAGAAGGTGTTTGCAGGAGACTCTTGCCCTCCTCAACTCCACGACTTTGGAAAAATAATTGCCAAAAAGTATGATGGTCTTCCTCTTATGATCATCACCGTTGCTGACCTCCTATCAAAGGCCGAGGAACCCCGCGAGTCGCTCTGGGTTGACATAGCAACAAAGAAGAAACATCAACTCTTCACTGATGCATATGATCAAATATCAGAGGTACTATATCCGAGCTATAACATATTAGATGATGATCATAAATTGTGCTTTCTTTATATAGGAGCTTTCCCACTAAAGTATGAGATACCAAAATCCAAGCTCATTACTTTGTGGATTGTTGAGGACTTTTTTAAACCAAGTATGTACGAAACACTAGAGTTTTCTGCGATAAAAATCTTGGATTTTCTTGATTTGAGTTGTATTATTATGGTCTACCAGAGAAGCAGTACATTACATCCAATTACATTTATTGAAAGTGTAAAAACTTGTGGCCTCCATTCTGTCTGGTGGCATTTTTGCCAAATAGAAGCTATGAAGACAAACTGTTTTTATTTCCTGGATTGTTACAATAAAGTTGATTTAGAAAAATCTATAAAAGGCCATTTTAGGTTGAGCATCCATTATAATGTTTTTTTAGCCCTCAAAGATGTGCATAACGCTATTGAGAAAATTTGTGCGCTCTCTGCACTTTCTCTCTTGTGCTTGGTCCATATAGTCAATATATGGTACCAGTATATTTCGGTTTAAGGTCTCTCTTGAGACTCGATGCTCTTAACATTCGATTTTATGATTTTCCATTGCAAGTATTGGAACTGGCTATGTTAAGATACCTTGCACTCACATGCAATGAAAAGCTTCCGCCTTCCGTATCCAGACTTCAGAAACTTCAATACTTGATTGCTCATCCTCATTTGAGCATCAAAGCACCTAAAGATCATTCCCATATGCCTGTGGAGATATGAGATTTAGAAGAACTGAAGCATCTTGAGGTCATGGGATGTGACCTACCAGATTTTGGTGACAGTTCTTTGCTAAATCTTTTAACTCTTTCAGGTGTGACAAAAGGGAGTTGCATCATTCTGAAAAGAGTCTCTAATGTAAAGAAGCTAGGAATTAGAATTAAATTGGTACCAGATGTCGCAGAGACCTTGTCTTGCTTTGATCATATTTCTCATCTAACAAAACTGGAATCACTTAAATGCATCATCGTGAATCCTGAATGCAAGCACGAGGTTGCCCCATTTCCATGCCTCTCAATTTCCTTGAAAAAATTGAGTTTGAGTGGGATGGGGTATCCTTGGGAAGAAATGAGGAAGGTTGCTTCATTGCCAAATCTACCAGTGCTCAAACTGAAATTCAATGCCTTTCAAGGTCCAAAGTGGAAAGTGGAAGAGGATGAGTTTCCAAATCTTTACAGTCTTCTAATTGAAGACATTGATCTTCTAAAATTGAAGTGGGCACGTGGAAGCTTAAAAAAACTTGGCCTCCTAAGAATGAAACACTGCTAAAAATTTGAAAAGTTGAAGTTGGGGGATCTCTCAAATATACGTAAGATTGAAGTAGTTGATTGCAACCCTTCGGTTGAATGGGCTGCACAATATTTTTTACTAAAACGTGGACGAACCTTCCTTCAATTATTGGTGCATTCTTCATGGAAATCATGAGTGGCAACTTGGTTCACAAGGTTAGTAATTTAGTTGTATTAGATTTGCGTATATATTATTGAATATAAAAATCTTATGATTGCGTGCATGAGAGGCTATAGATAGATTCTTTCTTTTTATCTCACATGTTGCATTCCCTGCAGGGAGGAGGAAATGTTGAATTGTTTGCACGATATGATATCCCATGTAAACGTTTTATTTTCCGGCCAGCTTTTTTGGATTAGATTTTGGTCCCCCGTGTATCTTGGGGTTCAGTTTAAACGTTCTTCAGGTTACGATGGGAGGGTACTCTTTTTCTTGCACTCAGTTTTTACCTTTGGATATTATAAGTGTAGGTTTTAATGAGGCTTTCTCCGCGTCTTAGGTGTTTTAGTTGGTGGATTCTCTTTGTTTTCTTTGAACTAACTTTAATTTGCACAACATGGTTTTGATTTTATACAATGTGAAGACTTGTCAACGTTTATATATGTTTCTCCATTAATAGTGGCTTGTAATAATGGGAGAACGACAATAAAAAATAGAGTGTATCTCCTGGTGAAACTTGATTTGCATTGAAAAAATAAATTCAATTTACCTTTCAGTTATCATGACTAATACTATTTAGTAATATAAGTCATACCCTTCAATTATCATGAATAATACCCTTTGTAATGTTGTCCTATTGTAATATAGATAATATCCTTCAATTATCACAACTGATATCCTTTAGTAATATGAAACATATTTTTTAGTTATCACGACTGATACCCTTTAGTAATATAGGTAATACCCTTCGATTATTACAACTGATACCCTTTAGTAAATGAATTAAGTTTTACCATAAACTCTTGTTCAATGTAGAGTTTGCCTAAAAAAATAAAGTTATTATGATAGACAAAAGAAAAAAAATAAACTAGAACTTAATTACATACTTTCTTGCACATACTTTGGCAATTATAAGTTGCAGTTTTAGCAATAAATTCCCTTCAACTCAACTTCACGGGTCCAGGGTTTGAGAACTGATAGGGTGTTGTCATCTAATTTAGTTAAAACCCCTCAATTAATATTTTTTTGACATTTTATTATTATTATTATAAATATATATTTATATATTTAAGTGTGATAATTTTTAACTAATTATAATTCTTTCATGTGTGATAATATTTAATTTATCTTCACACTTTGAAGTGTGATAATATCTTCTTATCTCTATCCATACACGAGAATAGATCACACATAAAGTTAATGTGATATTAGATAAATTATGATAATATGTGATGCGTAAAAAATGTACCTTTATTTTTCCTGCCTGAAATTGACAGGGGTAATTCGAGCAGTACGATTTAATCCGTCTTCTTCTTGAGCGAAAAAGACCTGCAAAATACGCCGGAGAGTTCTCCGGCGTAGGCACTACGCTCAAGTCAGATACCGAAAAAACCCAAAAATCGTATTATGATAAGTACGTAAGTTTGAGTGTGAGAGTAATGTGTACCTTTTCTTGAATAATGTATGATATTTATAATTGATACTTACGGTCACTTCTTTATCTTGCATGACGTCACGTATCATGCCATTTTCTTCTTGGCCGTTGGTTATTTCTTCACTTACCGCCAAGGACGGCTTCATCGTGGAGGAGAGGGCTGAAACTTGTCCCTCGATTCTCTAGTTTCAGTTAGGATTAGAGGAATAAAAAATATTCCTTGGTTCCTTTGTAGGTGGGCTTTATTCCTCGCAGGCCCATAGCTTTTTCTCCACATTATTTCATTAGGCCATACGACCAGGCCTTTATTGAGCTAACTTTGGACTTTATTTATCAGCAGCCCACTGGATTTGCTACGCCTTATTTACTGGGCTGGAGCCCTGAGGAAAGGATTGGGCCTATTTGGGCCATACTTATTTGGGCCACTATAAAATACCGCATCAACCACTCCCCACTACTCTAGCAAGTCATATCCCGACTAGCTAGAGTAGAGAAATTTTTTTTCTTTTAAGTGGGTAACCGCCCCTTGCTTTTCTTTTAAATTCTTGAAAACTGCAGCGCCCCCTCGTATCCCGGACCCATCAAATCATTACTTACTTTATGAGTATCTCTCCATATTCCCTGTTGAACATACCTCTTCCCCCATGCTCGCCCTCGCCTGGAATTCTCTGAGAAGTTATCTTGAAATCGCCGCAACATCATCCTCTTTCCGCCGGTTTGTCTCTAGATTCTTGATTCCCTCTACTTTGCTCTCTTCGAATCTTCAGGTAAGCATCTCTTTCCCCAACTTTCTCTCATTTTCTTTAGAAAATCCGCGGGTTATGCCTTCTTCAGATCTTTCCCGAACTCTTTCGGCGATTCCTAATTCACCTCAAAGTTCTTTTCACTCTTCAAATAATAACTCTCCGATTCACTCCGCTCCTTCTAGTATTCCCTCTCCCTCTAGGGACAAAACCCTTTTCTGGGACAACTTTTACGGTCCCTCAAGACTTCTCTGAGAGGACCTGTTAACTTATCATAAGGAGGGATTGATCCCTACTTCTTATCGCCTTTCTCTTCCTAGCTCCACCGATCGCCCGAATTTACCATCTCCCTCTGGCCTTACTTTCTGGCACGCTCAATTTGATGCGGGTTTAAGGTTTCCGATACCCAATTTCTGTGTCAAGCTCTAATCTTTATGAGATTTCCCTTAATCAGTTTACCCCTAACGCAATTCGTATGATGATTTTGTTTTACGCCCTAGTTAAGGGGAATGGTTGGAAGCCCACCGCTAACTTGTTTTTCTCCCAATTTAGTTGTAAATCTTCTAGACCCTTTTTCTATATGTGTAGTCACGTCAAAGGTCACTGCACTTTTCTGGGAAGTATTCCTAATATTAACAAAGAATGGCCACACTATTACTTCTTCGTGTCTCCACCCAGTTCATGGCCACTTGAACACCAAAACTGGGTTTACAAGAATCCCTTACCTCCTGCTCCTTCACCCCGTATTAAGTCCTCTGTGAACCGACGAGTGATAAGAAATTTGAACTCTCATGTTCAAGCCTTTGGCTACTTTTATCTCCCTGACCTTTGCTCCAACCCTCGACTCTTGTCCTTCTTCAAATTTAGTTCCACAAAAATCCCTCTGGAACCAGGCGATGGTAATAATTCGTCTTCTTTGCCTAACCTCAATTTCGTTGTAGTATGATTTGCTAATCAACATTTGTATGCTTGTGAGCTTGTGTACAAAGATGTCTTGGCTGACTATGGTGATGGTTAACCCGACTGAGTCCACCAACTCTGCTCCCCCGACTACCTCTAATGATCCTATGGAGCTATCCCACTATCTTCCACTTCTCCGAATGATGCTGAAAAAGATACTGTCCCGCCTCCTTCGAAGAAGACTCGAGCCGGGAAGGGCAAGGCCCCAATCAGTCAGGAATCAGCACCTCCAGAGGAAGCTACTCGCCGTAAGTACCTGACTCGCCGGAGCCAGAGCGTCACCCTTTAGCCTATCAATGTAGATTCCCATCCTCCACAATTTTCTACCTCCAAGTTCTTCAGTGAGTTTGTCTCTTCCCAAGAGTGTGACCAACTGTTGCAACTCCCCCTAGATCAACAGAAGTGCCTGGCAGCCAAACACTTTGCCCAGGTATCTCTACCATTTTCAGCATGTATTTTTTATATATATTTTTCGCATTAAGTAATAAGCTTACTTGGCTGCCCTACCAGCTGGGCGTACTATTTTCAGTTTTATGGAACTCTGCCTACCTACTTCCTGCTCCCGAAATCCAAGAATTTGAGGCGTCTTTGGCCTCGGAGAAGAAGAAAACCGCCTTATCCTGGGCTCACATCAAGAGGTTGGGGTCCGAGATGGATTCCTTGAGGAAAGAGCTCTACACAGAAAAATCAGCCCGCGTGTTAGCCGAAAAGGAAATGAATGACCTGTCAGTTCATTACTCGCTTCAGGAGTCCAGAATTCATCAGGAAGCCCTTCTTAAAGGAGCCAGACTATGCCTTGACAATCTTTTTATTGCTGAGAATGGGCAGTCCTTCCTGCATTCCCTCCGCCTCTCTCTGCACAAGACTTATCTTCAGCACTCCAGCTTTCTAGGCAACATGGGCCCCCACATTTTCCACTTCTATGAATATGGGTTTAATGCCGCCGTCCAGCAACAGTCCGACCCATCTTTCACAGGTGTTTATGACAGGAAAAGTCCTCTTGCTACTCTTCCTCCTCCAGATTTTCGTGGGGATCCTACGCGGCCAATTGAGATAGCTTGGTGGCTTCCTGTTTTTAGACAAGCCATCTCAACCTTACTAAAGTCAGATCTGACCCTGACCTTGCTTGATCCGATGAAAGACCCCCTGTACCCCGACATTGTTGATCGCCCAACCTCCCAGGAAGAGGCCTGCCTTGCTTGAGCCTTAGGAGAAGATGCTGCTAAGGCCGGAGCGACAGACCCTCCCCGTTCTTCACCTTCCTAATCTCACTGTACTTTCCATTTTCTAGAACAATCTTTTATTTTCTTGCACCAGACAATCTTTAATTTTAGTTTTATGTGCAAGTGCTATGCACTAAACTTGATGAACCTTTGCCTTCCCCATCTGGTTTGGGAAATTGATGATGAATGTTTTATTATGCTCTATACTCTCTGCACTTTTATGCTTTCTATTTCTCCCTCTCTTGCCGGGAATTAAATGATGCATGCTCTAGGATGCTTGTATGTATGTCCAATACTAGTTCTTAAAAAGGCATTTCTCTGAGTAATATCAGCAACCGCTACATATTTACATGTTTCCCTAGCTTTTTTCGAGACCTCTATGGCCCTTCCTTTCTATAAGTAGGGTTCGCCACTGTCTACTAGGGCCTCGTTTCTCCAAATGCCCTCTGGGTAATCAGTTGAACTAATTTGTTTAATTAATTCTTATATAAAAAGGAAGAAAACTGAAAACCAAATGATTACAAGTCGATCAAGAGGCTGGGATCCCAATAAAACCTTGCTAAGGTAAAACCTCCTAAGGGAAGCCCCTCTAAAACAGCTTAATGAACTCGAAAGTACTCCATATATCTATCTTTTTCGGCCAAATCTAAAAAAAAGGTGGAGCTAAATCCCACTAAATAAAGTCCACAAAATCTTGACAACTAGACAAAGCATCTGCTATAGTATTCCTCATGAGTATTTCAAGAATCATTGAGTCACTCAATCCATTCCATGCTTCAAACTCAATCCATTCCGTGCTTTTTTGAATTATCTTCGTCATCACAAAGGTCAGCCCAACTCCTGATTGCAGCCGCTCTCATGGAATCGAGAGCATCAGACTCAACGTTCGATGTAAGCACAAACATATTCTTTTGAATAGGCGATGATGCGATCCCGGGTTTGCTTCGTAGATTATACATCTTAGTGACCGTAGTTTTTGCTCGTGAAATGCCCTTCATATTTGCTCTCGTAGGCAAGGTGCCATGAACAAGCTTTGAACTTCCAGATCAGTACCAGAAGCAACTGATTTTCCGCCAGTGCGGGAACCACTGTTTTCAGAACCGGACCGGCAGGTTCCCGGGAATCCGGTCCGAAACTCCCTTAAAAACTATTTTAATGGTTGAACCGGTCAAAATCGGTAAAACCGGCCGAACCGGCAAAAATCGGAAAAATCGGAAACCGATTTTCTTTTTTTTTTAAATTTATTATTTATTTTAATTTCTGAATTAAAAATTAAATTTAAAATATTAAATATTAACTTGAATGAACATCCCTCATTTTATAACTTAATAATTATGTTCATTTTTCGTTCCCATCGATATGGGATAAAACTTGAGTTAGTGAGAGTGAGAAACCACTCTTCATTTTATATAGCAATAGCTATATTTATTTTTCCTTCTCATTCGATGTGGGATAAAGTTTGTAGTGAGTAAGAGTGAAGAAATACTCCTCATTTTATACTTCAATAACTTTGTTCATTTATCTTTCCTACTCAATGTGGGATAAAGCTAGTGTGCTCATTATCAAATTCATGTCAAAATTTTATTTTGCATATTAAATTGCATTACTTTACAAATCCTCACAAAAATAAATAATAATAATAATAATAATAATAATAATAATAATAATAATAATAATAATAATAATAATAATAATAATAATAATATAATAGAAAAAAAATCTTACCAAACTCATTTCTAATATCTAATTTATAACTAATAAATTGTACAAAAAAGTGTGAAATGTGTCTTTTTATTTAGTTGACTTTTTATTATTTTGGGTCGCCTATGATTCTATTGTGTTTATTTTAGTATGATTATAATAAGTTATAATTTTAATTTTTTATAAGTACATATTTTTTAATGTAATATAGGAAAATAAAATATTAAAAAAATAGGTACGGATTAATTTTAACAGTTGGACCGCCGGTCTAACCGGTCCGACCGGTTGAACCGTGAACCGGTATCCAATTCGGTTTAGTCACCAGTCCGGTTATGAAAACACTAGCGGGAACCTTCAAGGGCCAGAGTCCCTTTGGGAATACTTTGACGTCCCACGACATCTTCAACGTCTGCCACCTTGTGAACCGGGGTGGGCGAAGATGAGGCATTCATCTGCTCCCTGGGTTCATCAAGACCCTCAAGTGCCGCAAATCCGTTTTCAGAAATCAGGCCATTATTTTTCTCTATCACAGTATCCATAACCTGCTTACGACCTTTAACCTCCCATTCACCCTCATTTGAGTTTGGCTTTGTTGGCTTAGTCGGTATCTTTGGAGCACGTTCTTCCTCCTCTTTACGCCCTTTAGAGGCTCGACAAGAGTCAAGTGAGTGGCCAATAAACCCACAATGATTACAGAAAGAAGGTAGTTGCTCATACTTGAGAGATGCAAACCTCACCTGCTCTTCCGATTCAAACATAATGAATTCCTCGCAATCCTTTGTCATGTCAATTTCTAGCAGCACACGTGCATAGTGTCACATAGTGCCATTCCTATTTCTATCGTCCAATTTGATAACTGTACCCAGGACCGAAATCAGAGCGTGAATGATTTGCGGCTGAAAAAACTCCATAGGTATCTCATAAATTCGGACCCAAACCTGCGCCAGATTTGTAACCTTATAGGGGTTAAAACCCTTGACCCATCTTTGGATACGCATAGTACCTGACTTAACACTCCATGTTCTCCGATCTAACACTCTATTCCTATCATCAATATTTGGAATTTGGATATTGAAGTACCCTCTGCCTAGTGGAACCAGATTTCAGGCGCCCGTGATGTTCCATATTTGACCTAACTTTTGCGACAATTCCCCAATGGAATACGGTTTATCCCCCAGAGCAAGGGATAACCTTCCAATTAATGAATTTTGTAATTTAGATACTCTATCCTTGACAAGGTTTTCATCCATAGTGACCGAGAAATACTCCCCCTTTCGTTGGACCACCATATTATGAGATTCCTCCATCCCAGGCAAAGGGGCCACCTGTCCTGAAAGTGCCTCACGAAAAGAAGGTCGAATCAACGGATATGCAACCTTCTCTGGGTAGTCAGTTAAACTAATTGTGTTTAACTTGGTATATTTTTTTGAAATTATTTCTTAACTTCGTTTCTCAAAAACTATCTCTGGGTAGTCAGCTAAACTAATCGTGTTTAACTGGGTATGTTTTTTTGAAGTTATTTCTTAAATTCGTTTCTAAAAAACCCTCTCTGGGTAGTCAGTTAAACTAATCGTGTTTAACTTGGTATATATATATTTTTTAAATTATTTCTTAACTTCGCTTCTCAAAAACCCTCTCTAGGTAGTCAGTTAAACTAATCGTGTTTAACTTGGTATATTTTTTGAACTTATTTCTTAACTTCGTTTCTCAAAAAGCCTCTCTGGGTAGTCAGTTAAACTAATCGTGTTTAACTTGGTATATTTTTTTTAAGTTATTTCTAATCTTCATTTCTTTTTCTCATTTGAATTTCTAGACTTGATTGGATTTCTTAACCTCAGGCTTTCTGTGAAATACTCACATTCTCAAGAAATAATATGACTTTTCGAAAAGTCTTTTAATCCTGTGCTTAATAAACTTGTTAACGAAAGAAGAATCATCAGGAATAATAAAAAAATCATTTTCTTTAAGTGATAAACAACGAGGTGTCCCATTGATTATAATCAATCAACGTAAGTGACAACTAACTTACACCGACCTCTTTAAAAAACCTCCTGACGGTAAAATCCAGTGGGAAACCCGCAGGCAAGGAAAAAAGAGTACTAGTAGGACCAAATTACATCATGATACTGAAAGCAACGAAACAATCAAAAACCCAAAACAAGGGAGAAAACCCGTCTACTTGTAGAGATCGTGCTAGCTAGAGGTAGGGTGTTTCTTCAAACGTAAACTTTCTTCAATCGACACACATTCCACGATCGTGCCAGCTGATTTCCTTCCATATCCTAGAGCTCATATGCTCCTCCTCCCAGAACCTTAGCTACCTTGTAAGGTCCTTCCCATTTAGGATCCAACTTTCCCACATTCTTCAAGGCACCCACCTGGCGAAGTACTAAGTCTCGTGGCTCAAACTTTCTGCTAATCACCCTCTTGTCATAGACTACCTTCACCCTGCTTTTGAATTTCTCAGCTTTCAAATGTGCGATTCTCGCTCCTCTTCCAGCATATCTAAATTATCTTGCATCAATGCCTCATTCCGACCCTCCTGGAAGTGAGCCAGTCGGTGAGTCTCCATTCCTATTTCTGCTGGGATAATAGCTGCCGCCCCGTATACTAGGTGAAATGGGGATTCTTCCGTAGCCTCCCTGGGTGTTGTCCGGTAAGCCCACAAGACGAACTCTAGTTCCTTCACCTACCTTCCTCCAGCTCGGTCCAGTCGGGCGCGTATCCTATTTACGATCGTTCTATTTGTTATCTCCACCTGGCCATTTTCCTGGGGATGAGCAACTGAAGCAAATCTCTAGATAATCTTCAAGTTGTTGCACCAAGCATAGATTGATGCCCCCATGAATTAAGTCCCATTATATGATACCAAAATCCGAGGTATCCCAAACCTGCAACACATGTTTTTCCATAGAAAACTGATAATGTTACCTTCATCGATCTTGGCCAGTGGCATGGCTTCAACCCACTTGCTGAAATAGTCCACTACAACCACCAAAAACTTACTTTGACTTGTTTCCATCGGGAAAGGTCCCACTAGATCAATTCCCCATTTTGCGAACGGGCAGGGCGAGTACATAACTCCCATCTCCTCTACAGGGAGGTGGATCAACGGTCCGTGTTTCTGGCACTTCTCACACCTTTTTACCCATTCTTTAGCATCCCTACTCATCGTAGGTCAGAAGTAGCCGGCTCTTAGAGATTTTGAACAATTGCCCTAAAACCTGCATGGTCAGCGCAACACCCTTCATGAATATCTTTGAGAATATACCTGCCTTCCATGCTAGACAGACACCTTAAGTAGGGTTGTGTGAATGCTCGCTTATATAGCCTGTCTCCGATCATTGTGAACTGGGTCCTCCACCTTTGTGTCCCTCCCATCTGAGCATGAGTCGGGATCTCGTAATGCCCTAACAATCTCAGTTCTCTAGTCATCCGCAGCCCAATGGCTCCTATTGATGGTGTCGTGGCATCTTGCTCCGCTGATACCATGGTAATCTTCCCTCCTGCCTCCAGTGAGGTGGAACTTGCTAGCTTGGATAAACTGTCTGCCTTTGAATTTTTTTCTCGTGGTATCTGCCTCACTTCGAAAGAAGTGAATCGGGCTTGTAATTCTGTTACCCGTTGAAGGTAGGTAGGCTATCATCTTTTCATCCTTGGCTATATATCCGCCATTAATATGTTGCATCACTAGCTGGGAGTCCGAGAACAAGATTTCTTGTTGTGCTCCCAGCTCAGCTACCATCTCTGCCCCTCTGATTAAAGCTTCATATTTTGCACCATTATTAGAGGTGAGAAATTCAAATCTTACCGCAAATTGGATCTCCTGCCCAGCTGGATCAATGATCACTATCCCAGCTCCGCATCCTTGGATTGTCACTGATCCATCCACGTACACCTTCCACTCTTCTTTCTGCCTTTCTTGAGTCAGGCGGGTTCCTTCCTGGATGAAGTCAGACAAGGCTTGTGCCTTATTGGCCTTCCTGGGTTCGAAGTCCACATCGTACTCCCCCAACTCAACCGCCCACTTGACCATCCTACCCGAGAGGTCAGCTCTAACAATTACCTGTTTCAAGAGATAATTAGTCCTAACAATAACTTTGTGTGAGAGAAAATAGGGTTGTAACCCCCTAGCTATAACCATTATGGCAAGGGTCACCTTCTCAATTTCGGAATATCCTTCTTCAGCTCATTGGATGAGCTTGCTAATGTAATAGACAGAATTTTGCATCGACCCCTCCTCCCTTACCAGCACGGAACTGAGTGAGACCTCTCCTACAAAGAGGTATAGGTAGAGAGTCTCTACTGGTATCGGCCTAGTCAACATAGGCAGTTATGCTAGGTGTTGTTTGAGTGCCTGATTAGTGTGAAAATTAATTGAAATTCATGTGATTAATTTGCTTACTTTAATAGAATTTCTTGCATTATTTACACTAAATTGACTAATTGCACTTGAGATGAGAAGGGTATTATTTTGCTATGTTTTGTAGGGATATGAGAATATTTGGAGCAAAATACATGCCTATTATTTTATGAGGTCAATTGAAGGAGCACTTAAAAGACGAGCAAGAAACGAGAAGAAATTAAAATTGGGCTCAAAGAAAAAAAAATTGAGGCCCAAAATGGGCCCATTTGTAATTGATGGCCCAACAATTAAAAAAAGAAAAGAAGAAAGGCAGCAGCAACTGAAGTCACGCATGTGACCAAGGAAAGAAACACGCCTCTTATTCTGGGAAAAAAAAAGAGAGAAGAAGCTACGTTTCTTGGGAAAAAATGCGACTTATGAAATGAATAAAAAAAAAAAGCGTGAATAGCAGCAGGGTGTGAAGGATAGCAGGAGTTTTAGAATTTTTCTAGGGCTTCTTCCCCTATTTTCTCTACACACACTCACACACATAGAATTAGGTGTTTTTCAATTTCTTGAAATCATAGAAGGTAGATAGCTACAATCAAGTGTATTTCACATTTACAAGGTGACATTTCTCCTTATTTCATTTATCTATTGGTTAATTTCATTTTAATTATGTTTTCCCTAATTTTTATGTTCATGGGTTTATTGTTTAAATTCATGTTTGGCTAGATTTCTTTTTGTGTTTGGGTGTGATGACCCTTGGATGAATTAATTTTTGATGATCATGTGATTAAGTGTTTCATTTATTGAGGTGATTAATTATTCTAATGTGATTTTCATGATTTAATTGTTAGATTGAGCTTTGATCCTTTGTTAATTGATTTAATTTGCTCAAAGAGATTTGGTTTATTGAATAGATGCTTAGGTGTTAGGCTTGGTTTTGTGATTGAAGTTAATATTGGATTAACTCAAGGAGACTTGGTTAATTTTCATTAGAACCTACATTAGGATACATTAATTGCTCTATTTTATTTCTAGTGATTAAGTGAGGAGACTTAGGGTGCCGTCTCTAAACTATCTTACGTGCTTATTTGATGTATTAAACCTAGGCTTATCAAGTATGGTTGATATGTAATTTTTTGCTAGATAGCTCCTATTATCCCTCATTAATTGGAATCCCGATCATGTGTGATTCATAATTAATGATTCCTTGGTGATTTGCACCCGAGCACATTTTTCTCATATTTGTTATCTTTTGGTAATTGCTTGTTGCTTCTTCTTAGTTGATTAACTGTTATTTAATTTTGCAAATCCGAACCCGACTCTATAATACCATGACAACTCTTAGCTTTAGGGATCCTTGCTCTATTAGTTCCTTTGGGTTCGATAACTTGGTTGTGTCTTAAAAATACTTGCTACGAAAAAGCTACAATCAAAATGGCACCGTTGCCGGGGAACTAATTAGAGTGCTAATAGGGACTTAGAGTTTGTTGAGTGGTGTTAGTAGTGTCATTTTATTTGCTTTATTTTTTTTTTGTTTTGATTTATTTCTTGAGAATTTGATACTCGTCTCTTTCGTAGGTGCATGAACACAAGGTCTCGTGGTATTCAACCCGAACCTGTCAACCTCGAAATTGTGGCTACCGCAAGAAGGAATCAAGGACGTAATCGTAGAGAAGCAAGAGAGAGACAAGAAATGGAGGCTAGGTATGATATGGAAAATGAAGGGGGAGGCGGTGATCCTCCGATTCAAGAAGGGAATGGCCATCCAAATCCAAATGGAAATGAAAATGAAAATGGCAATGGTAACGGGGGAAACAATGTGTTAGAGAACCAAGGGGGTAATGGAAACCGACCACAAAATGCTCAAGTTGGCCCATTCCCTCATGGGTATCCACCAAACCAATTCCCATATCCACAACAACCATACCCCTACCCTTAACAAGCCCCACAATTCCCATACTATCCACCCCCACAATACTTCCCACAATATCCCCAAATGCCTTATCCTCAAGAACCACCTCATCAACCACAAGCTCAAAATCAACTCGTTCAAGAGCCTCAACCCCAAGGCCATCCACTTCGTGAGTATTTTGAGCCACAATTGAGAGAGTTCTATGATGGGATTGCTAGACCTCGTATTGAGGCTAACAATTTTGAGATTAGCCCGCCCTTGCTAAGGATGCTTAGAGAAAAGCAATTCGAGGGGAAGGATGAGAATGAAGATCCCCATAATCACATGGCCCAATTCTTAGAGATCTCCGACACCATAAAATACAATGGTGTTCCGGAGGATGCAAAGAAGCTTCGTCTCTTCTCATTCACTCTTACGGGGAGAGCGAAAGCTTGGCTCAATTCAATTCCACCGGGGACCGTGAGAACATGGGAGGATCTAAGCAAGAGGTTTTTGATGAAGTTCTACCCTCCATCCAAGACCTTACAAGCCAAAGAAGCAATCTCACAATTCTGACAAAAAAGTAGAGAGTCGATTACTACGGCGTGGGAGAGATTCGGGAACCTTTTGATAGCATGTCCTCAACATGGGTTTTTCGATGAGCAAACGATCATGTACTTCTACACCGGACTTAATGACTCCGATCGAGCCTTTATAAATACTTTTGCAAGTGGATCTATTTGGTCAAAGTCCGTGATCGAGATGAATCAAATCATGGAGAATATCGCTCAAGATTCATTTCAAGCTCAAGTGAGTCGGGGAAATCATCATAGGGTGTCTCAAATTGAAGAAATTGAATCTATGAAAGCTATGATGATGTCCATGATGGATAGATTTGGAGCTCTAACATCTCAACAAGGTGAAAATCTTCAACCACTTGTCCAAGGTGATATGTGTCAAGGTTTAAATCCAATGGAAGAAGTGAACTACATGGGAAGGCCACAATACCAAGGAAATCAAGTCCAAGAAGGGTATCAAGGGAATTACCAAAGTGGGAGGCCGTATCAAGTACCTTTTCAAAATCGAGCTCAAGGGAATTTCTCTTCACAACCTTAAGTACCATTCATGTCTCAACAAGGAGGTCAAGCTCCAAACAACAACTGGAGGAGACATGAAAACTTCTCCTATGCTAATCCAAGAGCGGCGGTTCAATTTCCGCCCGGTTTCGATCCGGGAGCAAAACCTCCCAACAATGAAGGGAAACCAAATTTGGAGGATATTTTGGCAAAATTCATGGGATGCACTCAAGAAAGGTTTAAAAAGATAGAAAATACGGTGAGCTCATTGTCAAGCCAAATGAAACAAGTGGAGTTTCAAATGGGTCAACTTGCAAACACATTGAGCCAACTTCATACAAAAGGCAAGTATCCATCTACAACCGAAGTAAATCCCAAAGAACAATGTAAAGCCATCAAGCTAAGAAGTGATACAAGTTATGAAGGGCCTTCTATGCCTACTAATGAAGGAGATAAGAAAGAAGTTGAGGAAGATGATAAAGAAGAGGAGATAGAGGTGCCTAGTGAAGATGAGAAAGATAAAAGAATGAGGTTTGGAAGTGAGCAAAGAAGAATTGAAAAGGGCAAAGAAAATGAGCAAGATGGTGAGAAAGTCGAGAAAGTGCACAAGCCTAAGTGGAAGAAAGCGAAAGAGGTAAGAAAAGAAAGAAAAGAAGTTGAGAGAGACTCATGGGGAGTTCCAAAAACCGTTGAGCCTATTCCTTTACCTCAACATTTCATGAAGAAGAAGATGGACGAGAAGTTTGCCAAATTCCTTGAAGTGTTTAAGAAGCTCTTCATCAATATACCATTTTCGGAAGCTCTTGAACAAATGCCTAACTATGCAAAGTTTCTCAAGGATTTAAAAATTGCTAAGAGAAGGAGAATCGAAGAGCCCGAAACCGTGAAATTGACAATGGAGTGTAGTGCCTTGCTCAAAAGAGATTTGCCACAAAAATTGAAAGACCCCGGAAGCTTCACAATCTTGTGTGATCTTGGCAATGGAGTTGTGAAAAATGCCTTATGTGATCTTGGTGCAAGCATCAATTTGATGCCTATGTTCAAGAGGCTAGATCAAGGTGATTTGTGCTCCACTTCTATCACACTTCAATTGGCCGATGGATCCACAACAATCCCAAAAGGGGTAGTGGAGGATGTACTCGTGAAAGTGGAGAAATTTTTCTTTTCAGCGGACTTCATTGTGCCTAAGATGGATGAAGACAAAGAAGTTCCTCTAATTCTTGGAAGACCATTCCTAGCCACTTCAAGAGCGGTGATAGATGTCACAAAAGGGAAGCTTACTTTGAAGCTTAATGATGAGGAGATCAATTTCTCCATCAAAGACTCAATGAAGCATCCAAAGGAGAAGGAAGAGTGTGACTCAATTGATATTGTTGATTTAAACCTTCAAAAGGCTAAAGATGAATTTTTTTCTACTCTCTTAACTTATGATCATACTATATCTTCTTGTGGATCAAATACTAATGAGTCTTGTGTTTCACTTTTTGATCTTAGGAAGGAGAAGACTTCTCAAGAACTCTTGCTTGAACACGGAGATGAAAAGAAGGAAGAAGTGAAAGATGTGACCAAACTTGAGCAAGTCTCAAGTTTGGGGGTGTGGAGAAAGGAAAGTTGCCACAAGAGAGAAAGAAAGGGAAAAGTTTTGTGATTGGAGATGAAATGGTATGGAACGAGTCGAATTGGAGTCGATTGCTAGGAGTGGAGAGACTCAAGAACAAAGAAGTGTTGATGGTGAAAGAAGTCAAAGATGAAGGAAAGTTTGTGCTAGAAGATAGATGGGGATGTTGTCTCTTGACAAAGGAGACCTTAGTGAAGCATAGGGATTCTCCTATTCCAAAGGAGGTGCCCAACATTGACATTAAAAGGGGAGTATGAACTCATTGAGTTCCGTCCGGCATAGGATGTTAAAACTATCGCTAGATGGGAGACAACCTATCCTTTACTTGCTTTCTTTAATTTTCGTGCTTGTTTATTGCTATCAATAAGTGTGTTTGTGTTGTTTGTTAGGAAGTCGAGGTTGTGCAAGTGAGGCTTGGTGAGGTTTACAAGCTTGAAGAAGAGAGGGTACTTGAAGACCTTTAAGTACAACACCTTCTCTAGATTTGAACTTGTCTAAGTTTGGGGGAGGTGTGCCTCTTTTTGTGCTTTTCCATTTGCACCGGCGCACTTAGTTTTTGGGCGTACATGATATATGATACTTGTAAATAATTTTGGTGATGTGCTTTCATTTCTTAGTAGTAGGTAGTTGTGTGCAACTCAATTAGCTAACTATCTTACCAAACTTTTAATTGCTTGGCAATGAAAAAGTTTGGTGGGGTATGTTAGTTTAGCGATTTTCGTTGCACCAATTTGCCTCTCGTTAGCATGAGAATTTTTTTTGAATTTGGAGCTTATTAGTAGATTAATTGCATATATTTGAGTCTATCTTTCTCGAGAGTAGTTGTTTTGGAGAAGTGTTGTTATGTGTAGGGTTATATGATTGAGATTATGTTCATAAGCATGTGTGCTTGATTGGTGGACTTATTGGACTTTTGATTTAATCATGAGTTGATTTGTAGCTTGATGCTAGCTTGATGAATTGTTGTGTGATGATGGATGTGGGTGAGAATGCTTGATTCCTTGCTCATTTTTAAGCCCGTGAGCTTTTGTGCCTTTTAAATCGTACATTTTATATGGTTCAATTCCTTATTGAGTGCATCGTTCATGAATTTGCATGCTAGAACTTGCCTAGAGACTTGTCAAAATTGAGTTTGTGTGGATTTTGTGAAGATGATAAGAGGCCTTGTTTGTTATGAAAGTCAATTAGCCAAATTTGACCCCACCAAAAACATTGATTTCCCTAGTGAGCCAATTTGAGCCTAAAATCCTTATTTCTTTGGCAAGCTTGTGAAATTGAAGCCATTTTGTCTATCCTTATTTCTTTGGCAAGATTGTTGACAAAAGAATGGTGAAGTGAAAAGAAAAGTGTGGTGGTTTGATTTGCTAAGATTGAGAAGAGAAAAAGAAAAAAGGGTTGAAAAGAAAAAATTGAATTGTGGAAAAGATGAGAAAAATGATAGTGAAAAAAAAAAAATCAATTGAGTGCTTGAAAATGAAAGAAAAGTCTCAAAGGAGTTTGGTGGTGAATTATAATTGAGAAAGAGAAGAAAAAAAAAAAAGAGTGATGATTGTTGAGATTTGAGTTGAATTGTATTGTATTGCTTGATCAACTTTCATTTGCTCTACTAATTGTTGAGTTACTTGTCCTAAAATTCACTCACCTTGTCCAAAGAGCCTACATTACAACCTTTGAAAAAACCCTCTTTGATTCATGTTTGAAGCACAAAAAGATATGATTGAGATTGAGTCTTTTGGTTTGAAATTCATGTGATTAATTTGCTTAATTTAATAGAATTTCTTGCATTATTTACACTAAATTGACTAATTGCACTTGAGATGAGAAGGGTATTATTTTGCTATATTTTGTAGGGATATGAGAATATTTGGAGCAAAAAATATATGCCTATTATTTTATGAGGTCAATTGAAGGAGCACTTAAAAAGACGAGCAAGAAACGAGAAGAAATTAAAATTGGGCTCAAAAAAAAAAAAAAAAAAAATTGAGGCCCAAAATGGGCCCATTTTTAATTGATGGCCCAACAATTAAAAAAAAAAAAAGAAAAAAAAAGAAAGGCAAGAAGAATCAAGTCACGCATGTGACCAAGGAAAGAAACACGCCTCTTAGATGGAAAAAAAAGAGAGAAGAAGCTACGTTTCTTGGGAAAAAAATGCGACTTATGGAAATGAATAAAAAAAAAAAAGCGTGAATAGCAGCAGGGGTGTGAAGGTTTTAGAGTTTTAGAATTTTTTAGGGCTTCTTCCCCCAAATTTCTCTACACACACTCACACACATAGTATTACATATTCTTCAATTTCTTGCAACTTAGTGATAGATATACAATCAAGTGAATTTCACATTTACAAGGTGACATCTCTCCTTATTTCATTTATCTATTGGTTAATTTCATTTTAATTATGTTTTTCCTATTTTTTATGTTCATGGGTTTATTGTTTAAATTCATGTTTGGCTAGATTTCTTTTTGTGTTTGGGTGTGATGACCCTTGGATGAATTAATTTTTGATGATCATGTGATTGTGTGTTTCATTTATAGAGGTGATTGATTATTCTAATTTGATTTGCATGATTTAATTGCTAGCTTAGGTTTTGATCCTTTGTTAATTGATTTAATTTGCTCAAAGAGATTTGGTTTATTGAATTGATGCTTAGGTGTTAGGCTTGGTTTTGTGATTGAAGTTAATATTAGATTAACTCAAGGAGACTTGGTTAATTTTCATTAGAACCTACATTAGGATACGTTAATTGCTCGATTTTATTTCTAGTGATTAAGTGAGGAGACTTAGGGTGTCGTCTCTAAACTATCTTACGTGTTTATTTGATGTATTAAACCTAGGCTTATCAAGTACGGTTGATATGTGATTTTTTGCTAGATAGCTCCTATTATCCCTCGTTAAGTGAAACCCCGATCATGTGTGATTCGTAATTGGTGATTTGCACCTGAACACATTTTTCTCATATTTGTTATCTCTTGGTATTTGCTTGTTGCTTCGTCTTAGTTGATTAATTGCTATTTAAAGTTTGCAAAACCTGTGCCCGACTCTATAATACCATGCCAACTCTTAGCTTTAGGGATCCTTTACTCGACTTAGTTCCTTTGGGTTCGATAACTTGGTTGTGTCTTAATTATACTTACTCGAAAAAGCTACAATCAAAATGGCACCGTTTCCGGGGAACTAATTAGAGTGCTAATAGGGACTTAGAGTTTGTTGAGTGGTGTTAGTAGTGTCATTTTAGTTGCTTTATTTTTATTTTTGTTTTGGTTTATTTCTTGAGAAATTGATACTCGTCTCTTTCGTAGGTGCATGAACACAAGGTCTCGTGGTATTCAACCCGAACCTATCAACCTCAAAATTGAGGCTACCGCAAGAAGGAATCGAGGACGTAATCGTAGAGAAGCAAGAGAGAGACAAGAAATGGAGCTAGGAATGATCTGGAAAATGAAGGGGGAGGCGGTGATCCTCCGATTCAAGAAGGGAATGGCCATCCAAATCCAAATAGAAATGGAAATGAAAATGGCAATGGTAACGGAGAAAACAATGTGTTCGAGAACCAAGGAGGTAATGGAAACCGACCACAAAATGCCCATTCCCTCAAGGGTATCCACCAAACCAATTCCCATATCCACAACAACCATACCCCTACCCTCAACAAGCCCCACAATTCCCATACTATCCACCCCCACAATACTTCCCACAATATCCCCAAATGCATTATCCTCAAGAACCACCTCATCAACCACAAGCTCAAAATCAACCCGTTCAAGAGCCTCAACCCCAAGGCTGTCCACTTCGTGAGTATTTTGAACCACAATTGAGAGAGTTCTATGATGGGATTACTAGACCCCGCATTGAGGCTAACAATTTTGAGATTAGCCCGGCCTTTCTAAGGATGCTTAGAGAAAAGCAATTCGAGGGGAAGGATGAAAATGAAGATCCCCATAGTCACATGGCCCAATTCTTAGAGATCTCCGACACCACAAAATACAATGGTGTTCCGGAGGATGGAAAGAAGTTTCGTCTCTTCTCATTCACTCTTACGAGGAGAGTGAAAGCTTGGCTCAATTCAATTCCACCGGGGACCGTGAGAACATGGGAGGATCTAAGCAAGAGGTTTTTGATGAAGTTCTACCCTCCATCCAAGACCTTACAAGCCAAAGAAGCAATCTCACAATTCCGACAAAAAAGTGGAGAGTCGATTACTGCGGTGTGGGAGAGATTCAGGAACCTTTTGATAGCATGTCCTCAACATGGCTTTCCCAATGAGCAAACGATCATGTACTTCTATACTGGACTCAATGACTCCGATCGAGCTTTTCTCAATGCTTGTGCAAGTGGATCTATTTGGTCAAAGTCCGTGATCAAGATGAATCAAATCATGGAGAATATCGCTCAAGATTCATTTCAAGCTCAAGTGAGTCGGGGAAATCATCATAGGGTGTCTCAAATTGAAGAAATTGAATCTATGAAAGCTATGATGATGTCCATGATGGATAGATTTGGAGCTCTAACATCTCAACAAGGTGGAAATCTTCCACCACTTGTCCAAGGTGACATGTGTCAAGGTGCAAATTCTATGGAAGTAGTGAACTATATGGGACAACCACAATATCAAGGGAATTACCAAAGTGGGAGGCCGTATCAAGCACCTTTTCAAAATTGAGCTCAAGGGAATTCCTCTTCACAACCTCAAGCACCATTCATGCCTCAACAAGGAGGTCAAGCTCCAAACAACAACTGGAGGAGACATGAAAACTTCTCCTATGCTAATCCAAGAGCGGCAGTTCAATTTCCACCCGGTTTCGATCCGGGAGCAAACCCTCCCAACAATGAAGGGAAACCAAATTTGGAGGATATTATGGCAAAATTCATGGGATGCATTCAAGAAAGGTTTGAAAAGATGGAAAATATGGTGAGCTCATTGTCAAGCCAAATGAAACAAGTGGAGTTTCAAATGGGTCAACTTGCAAACACATTGAGCCAACTTCATACAAAAGGCAAGTATCCGTCTACAACCGAAGTAAATCCCAAAGAATAATGTAAAGCCATCAAACTAAGAAGTGGTACAAGTTATGAAGGACCTCCTATGCCTACTAATGAAGGAGATAAGAAAGAAGTTGAGGAAGATGATGAAGAAGAGGAGATAGAGGTGCCTAGTGAAGATGAGAAAGATAAAAGAATGAGGTTTGAAAGTGAGCAAAGAAGAATTAAAAAGGGCAAAGAAAATGAGCAAGATGGTGAGAAAGTCGAGAAAGGGCACAAGCCTAAGTGGAAGAAAGCCAAAGAGACAAGAGAAGAAAGAAAAGAAGTTGAGAGAGACTCATGGGGAGTTCCTAAAACCATTGATCCTATTCCTTTTCCTCAACGTTTCATGAAGAAGAAAATGGATGAGAAATTTGCCAAATTCCTTGAAGTGTTTAAGAAGCTCTACATCAATATCCCATTTTCGGAAGCTCTTGAGCAAATGCCCAACTATGCAAGATTTCTCAAAGATTTAATTGCCAAGAGAAGGAGAATCGAAGAGCCCGAAACCGTGAAATTGACAATGGAGTGTAGTGCCTTGCTCAAAAGAGATTTGCCACAAAAATTGAAAGACCCCGGAAGCTTCACAATCTTGTGTGATCTTGGCAATGGAGTTGTGAAAAATGCCTTATGTGATCTTGGTGCAAGCATCAATTTGATGCCTATGTCTATGTTCAAGAGTCTTGATCAAGGTGATTTGTGCTCCACTTCTATCACACTTCAATTGGCCGATGGATCCACAACAATCCCAAAAGGGGTAGTGGAGGATGTACTCGTGAAAGTGGAGAAATTTGTCTTTTCAGCGGACTTCATTGTGCCTAAGATGGATGAAGACAAAGAAGTTCCTCTAATTCTTGGAAGACCATTCCTAGCCACTTCAAGAGCGGTGATAGATGTCACAAAAGGGAAGCTTACTTTGAAGCTTAATGATGAGGAGATCAATTTCTCCATCAAAGACTCAATGAAGCATCCAAAGGAGAAGGAAGAGTGTGACTCAATTGATATTGTTGATTTAAACCTTCAAAAGGCTAAAGATGAATTTTTTTCTACTCTCTTAACTTATGATCATACTATATCTTCTTGTGGATCAAATACTAATGAGTCTTGTGTTTCACTTTTTGATCTTAGGAAGGAGAAGACTTCTCAAGAACTCTTGCTTGAACCTGGAGATGAAAAGAAGGAAGAAGTGAAAGATGTGACCAAACTTGAGCAAGTCTCAAGTTTGGGGGTGTTGGAGAAAGGAAAGTTGCCACAAGAGAGAAAGAAAGGGAAAAGTTTTGTGATTGGAGATGAAATGGTATGGAACGAGTTGAATTGGAGTCGATTGCTAGGAGTGGAGAGACTCAAGAACAAAGAAGTGTTGATGGTGAAAGAAGTCAAAGATGAAGGAAAGTTTGTGCTAGAAGATAGATGGGGATGTTGTCTCTTGACAAAGGAGACCTTAGTGAAGCATAGGGATTCTCCTATTCCAAAGGAGGTGCCCAACATTGACATTAAAAGGGGAGTATGAACTCATTGAGTTCCGTCCGGCATAGGATGTTAAAACTATCGCTAGATGGGAGACAACCTATCCTTTACTTGCTTTCTTTAATTTTCGTGCTTGTTTATTGCTATCAATAAGTGTGTTTGTGTTGTTTGTTAGGAAGTCGAGGTTGTGCAAGTGAGGCTTGATGGGGTTTACAAGCTTGAAGAAGAGAGGATACTTGAAGACCCTTAGGTACAACACCTTCTCTAGACTTGGACTTGTCTAAATTTGGGGGAGGTGTGCCTCTTTTCATGCTTTTCCATTTGCACAAACGCACTTAGTTTTTGGGCGTACATGATATATAATACTTGTAAATGATTTTGGTGATGTGCTTTTAGTTCTTAGTAGTAGGTAGTTGTGTGCAACTCAATTAGCTAACTATCTTACCAAACTTTTAATTGCTTGGCAATGAAAAAGTTTGGGGTGTGTGTTAGTTTAGCGATTTTCGTTGCACCAATTTGCCTCTCGTTAGCATGAGAATTTTTTTTGAATTTGGAGCTTATTAGTAGATTAATTGCATATATTTGAGTCTATCTTTCTCGAGAGTAGTTGTTTTGGAGAAGTGTTGTTATGTGTAGGGTTATATGATTGAGATTATGTTCATAAGCATGTGTGCTTGATTGGTGGACTTATTGGACTTTTGATTTAATCATGAGTTGATTTGTAGCTTGATGCTAGCTTGATGAATTGTTGTGTGATGATGGATGTGGGTGAGAATGCTTGATTCCTTGCTCATTTTTAAGCCCGTGAGCTTTTGTGCCTTTTAAATCGTACATTTTATATGGTTCAATTCCTTATTGAGTGCATCGTTCATGAATTTGCATGCTAGAACTTGCCTAGAGACTTGTCAAAATTGAGTTTGTGTGGATTTTGTGAAGATGATAAGAGGCCTTGTTTGTTATGAAAGTCAATTAGCCAAATTTGACCCCACCAAAAACATTGATTTCCCTAGTGAGCCAATTTGAGCCTAAAATCCTTATTTCTTTGGCAAGCTTGTGAAATTGAAGCCATTTTGTCTATCCTTATTTCTTTGGCAAGATTGTTGACAAAAGAATGGTGAAGTGAAAAGAAAAGTGTGGTGGTTTGATTTGCTAAGATTGAGAAGAGAAAAAGAAAAAAGGGTTGAAAAGAAAAAATTGAATTGTGGAAAAGATGAGAAAAATGATAGTGAAAAAAAAAAAATCAATTGAGTGCTTGAAAATGAAAGAAAAGTCTCAAAGGAGTTTGGTGGTGAATTATAATTGAGAAAGAGAAAAAAAAAAAAAAAAGAGTGATGATTGTTGAGATTTGAGTTGAATTGTATTGTATTGCTTGATCAACTTTCATTTGCTCTACTAATTGTTGAGTTACTTGTCCTAAAATTCACTCACCTTGTCCAAAGAGCCTACATTACAACCTTTGAAAAAACCCTCTTTGATTCATGTTTGAAGCACAAAAAGATATGATTGAGATTGAGTCTTTTGGTAAGCCTATGGTGTACATTTTTTGTGGATTGATGAGTGAGTGCATACATGTACTTATACACTAGAGTGATGAGTGAAACACTCCTTGGAAGGAGCATTGAGTTGAGCATTTGAGTTTGCATTTGCCAAAGCATGACATTTTTGAGTGCTAGTGGAAAGTTGGCATTGATTCTTATTTTCATTGGAAGAGGTTTGATTGTCCTATTTCGTTCTTGTGCTCGTTGAACATAATTGCAATCAATTTTTTCTAATGTGCTTATTTTTCTTGTTGTTTGAGGACAAACAATATTTTAAGTATGGGGGAATTTGATTAGTGTGAAAATTGATTGAAATTCATGTGATTAATTTGCTTAATTTAATAGAATTTCTTGCATTATTTACACTAAATTGACTAATTGCACTTGAGATGAGAAGGGTATTATTTTGCTATATTTTGTAGGGATATGAGAATATTTGGAGCAAAATATATGCCTATAATTTTATGAGGTCAATTGAAGGAGCACTTAAAAGACGAGCAAGAAACGAGAAGAAATTAAAATTGGGCTCAAAGAAAAAAAAAAGAAAAAAAAATTGAGGCCCAAAATGGGCCCATTTTTAATTGATGGCCCAACAATTAAAAAAAGAAAAGAAGAAAGGCAGCATCAACTGAAGTCACGCATGCGACCAAAGAAAGAAACACGCCTCTTATTCTGGGAAAAAAAAAGAGAGAAGAAGCTACGTTTCTTGGGAAAATAATGCGACTTATGGAATGAATTAAAAAAAAGCGTGAATAGCAGCAGGGCGTGAAGGATAGCAGGAGTTTTAGAATTTTTCTAGGGCTTCTTCCCCTATTTTCTCTACACACACTCACACACATAGAATTACGTGTTTTTCAATTTTTTTAAAATCATAGAAGGTAGATAGGTACAATCAAGTGTATTTCACATTTACAAGGTGATATTTCTCCTTATTTCATTTATCTATTGGTTAATTTCATTTTAATTTATATTTTTCCTAATTTTTATGTTCATGGGTTTATTGTTTAAATTCATGTTTGACTAGATTTCTTTTTGTGTTTGGGTGTGATGACCCTTTGATGAATTAATTTTTGATGATCATGTGATTGAGTGTTTCATTTATTGAGGTGATTAATTATTTTAATGTGATTTTCATGATTTAATTGCTAGATTGAGCTTTGATCCTTTGTTAATTGATTTAATTTGCTCAAAGAGATTTGGTTTATTGAATTGATGCTTAGGTGTTAGGCTTGATTTTGTGATTGAAGTTAATATTGGATTAACTCAAGGAGACTTGGTTAATTTTCATTAAAACCTACATTAAGATACGTTAATTGCTCGATTTTGTTTCTAGTGATTAAGTGAGGATACTTAGGGTGTCGTCTCTAAACTATCTTACGTGCTTATTTGATGTATTAAACCTAGGCTTATCAAGTACGGTTGATATGTGATTTTTTGCTAGATAGCTCCTATTATCCCTCATTAATTGGAACCTCGATCATGTGTGATTCGTAATTAATGATTCCTTGGTGATTTGCACCCGAGCATATTTTTCTCATATTTGTTATCTCTTGGTAATTGCTTGTTGCTTATTCTTAGTTGATTAATTGTTATTTAATTTTGCAAATCCGAGCCCGACTCTATAATACCATGACAACTCTTAGCTTTAGGGATCCTTGCTCTATTAGTTCCTTTGGGTTCGATAAGTTGGTTGTGTCTTAAAAATACTTGCTACGAAAAAGCTACAATCAGTGCCTGAAAGACTTGCTGACACTGGCTCCCCCACTCGAAGTGAGTTCCTTTCCTCAAAATTTTGAAGAAAGGATAACTTTTTTCTGCCGACCTGGCTGTAAACCGGCTCAAAGCCACGATCCTCCCATTCAATCTCTGCAGTTCCTTAATGTTTGTAGGGGGCTGCATGTCCAGTACCGCCTTTACCTTTGCTGGATTCACCTCAATTCCTCGCTGGGTAACCATATACCACAAGAACTTTCCCGCCTTGACTCCAAAGGAGCATTTCGCCGGATTCAACTTCATTCCGTTCATTCGGATCACCTGAAAGGCTTCCTCTAGGTCAGCCACGTGCCCTTCTGCTTTTATGCTCTTTACCAGCATGTCATCTACGTACACCTCCATATTCTTTCCTAGCTGGTTTCGGAATATTTTATCAACCATGCATTGATAGGTGGCTCCTGCATTTTTTAGTCCGAAAGGCATTCTAATATAGCAAAATGTTCCAAAAGCAACAATAAAGCTTACTTTTGGAATATTTGCAGGGAGGATTTGTATTTGATGGTAGCCTTGATACGCGTCATCATGCACAACAACTAAAATCCTGAAGTGGAATCTACCAACTGGTCGATCCGAGGTAATGGGTAGTGATCCTTTGGATAAGCTTTGTTTATGTCCCTGAAGTCCACACACATCCTACCATTCCCGCCTGGCTTCGCTACCAGGACAGTATTTGCCATCCAGGCGGAAAATTGTATCCGCCTGATATGTCCTGCCTCCAGCAGCTTCTGGACCTCCTCCCTAGTTATCGCGTCCTTTTCTGGTCCAAACACTCTAAGCTTTGGCTTGACTGGTTTGGCCTTTGGATCCACGTCAAGGTAGTGTATTGCTACTTCTATCGGGATCCCGGTCATATCCTTGGGAGAAAAGGCAAACACGTCCGCATTCCTCCTTAGTGCAGATATCAAGTCCTCTGTCAGGCGGGGTCCCAGCTGGGCCCCGACTCTGGTTGCAAAACCTGTCTTCTCAGGGAATAGCTCCACCATCATGAGCTCCCCGTCTGCCTCTATCTTTGTACCTTCAGCTTCTGTTGATATCTTATATTTTTTGGCCTAAGGTTCTCCCTCCTTAGTCCTAGTCAAGCCACGGTGGAATTCCTTATCTGCCATTCTGCCTGCTTCCACGTACCACTTCCTCGATTGCAGGTGGTCTGCCACCAACTCGCCCACCTCATCATGTACTGGGAATTTTTTCATATGAAAAGTGGAAATGACAACCTGGAACATATTTAGTATAGGTCTTCTAAAAATTATATTGTAAGATGAAGGTGCATCCATAACTAAGAAATCAACCATCATTACCCGCCTCCTGGGTGCTTCACCAAGCCCCACCTGGAGGGTTACCTGGCCTAGAGGGTGAATAGCCCCTCCTATAAATTTGTATAAGACTGTATCTACCGGCTTCAGCTGTGCGTTCAAGTTCATCTCCCTGAAGCAATCCAACAATATGATATCTGCTGAACTTCTCGTCTCCACAAATATTCGGGCCACTGATTGTCGTCATTTTATAGAAGCAAATATTTGTGACCAATCAGTATATCGAACCCTAGGAAATTAGGAGAGCGAGGATCCCTAGTACTACAAGCTTCGTGGAATTATCGAGTCAAACACGGGATTATGCTATAAACTTAGATCAACAAATAAAACCAACAAACAAGCAAGATCAATTAACTAAAGAACAAGCAACTATAAAAGCAATTAAACTAGAAAGCGAATAACACGAGATAAATACCAAGGAGAAACGAGTGCTCGGGTGCAATTCACCAAAGAATCATCAATTACGGATCAAATAAGATTGGAAAATCCACATGCAAGAGAATGATAAAGTCAATCACGTATGAAGCACTCAACCGTACTGGATAAGCCTAGGAAGAGCACACAATAAGCACGTAGATTGTCTTAGAGACGACACTCTAAGCCCCCTCACTAATTACCCAATTAACAATCAAGTAATTACGTACCCTTATGCCAGTTCTAATGAAATTAACCAAGTCTCCTTGAGTTAACCCAATAATGATATTGATCACACCTCTAATCATAACACCTAAGCACCGATCTAATTACCCACGTCTCCATGCGATAATTAATCAAGCAACAAAGGATCAAATCATAGAAGAACAATCAATACATACAAATCCCATAAGAATAATCAATCTCTCACAAAAGGAAAATCCAATCAAATCATCACCATAATCAAGTCATCAATGGATCCTCACACCCAAGCACCAAAGGACCAATCATCATCAATTCAACAAAACCCATGGCAATCAAGAGTGAAATTAAGAAATCCATAAGAATTGCAATAAAATAAAAGAGAGATGAAAGGGAATACACCTTGAATTCTTCAATAATTGAAATAAAATTGCAATTCTTACAAAATCCTCCAATCCTTGCTTGAAATTGAAATTACAATGAAGAAAACTAAAGAACTAAGCTAGATAACTATTGGGCAATGAAAATTAAACTCTAATCTAAGGAAATTTAAAGACAATCAGCTAAATCTAAGCTAAGTGTGTGTGAAAAGTGTGAGGAGTGTGTGTGGGAAACCTTAAGAATGAAATTGCCAATCTATTCTAAGTGTTGAAGTGTGGAATGATGGAATCAAATCTGAATTGGGAGCTATTTATACGGAGGATTTTGAGTGCAAAAATATTCTTTGCAATTAGATCCCTGAAAGTATAACTTTCTGTAAAAATTCCCGCGAACAGGCCCAACTCGGTCCGAGTTGGCACTGACTCGGTCCGAGTTCTTGTTCAACCGAGTCAAGTTAAGCAACATCCGAGTCGAGTTAAGCAACATAACCTTCGATTCCATGATTCATGCCTCGACTCGGTTTATCATCTTCAACTCGATCCGAGTTGCATTTACATCCGAGTCGAGTTGAATATCCACCCAGTCGAGTTGAACTTCTCAACTTTCATCTCCTCAAACAATGCCTCGACTCGGTTTAGCTGGAGACTCGGTCCGAGTTGGCTCCCTCGGCTCGACCCGAGTTGTCCCTTCGAGTTATGATGTTCCCAACTTCGATCCTTCCTAACTCGAGCTCCCGAACTCTGATTTGAGTGATTCTTCTTGCTGCGTAACCCTCTCTTCCTTATCTTTCCAGATCTTTAGCCCCCGGAGTCGGTTTCTTTCCCTATTCTTGTATGGAACTCATTTTTGCTCGAAATAAGCAATAGAAACCTACAAAACAAGCTAAAAGTCCCTTCTCGACTTATTAGCACCATATAAAAGGATTAGGTGAAGAAATGCAATCAAAATATGCAAAATTAAGCAGTTAAATCATAGTTAAAACATGCAATTATTCACCTAATCAGCCACCGTGTACCCGACTACATCAGTACTGATAACTAGTGCATCACTACGAGGGTTTCCCGTCAACCTCTGCGAGGAGTGATCCCCACCTGGCCTACCTCCCTCTGGCCAGCCTTCTGCTGCGTTTCTTCTATCTCCCTCTTTGTTGGTCCCGATTAGTTGAGTAGATTAGGTAAAAAGTGTATCAACCTTCTAGGAAAAATCTAGAAGGGGGGTTGAATAGATTTTTCAGACTTTTCAAATCTTTCAAAATTTAATCAAAGTACCAGATGTATACAGCGGAAATGCAAGATTAGACTCAACTTTAATAAGATCAAAAGCAAAACTGATATTCAGATTTTAACTTTGATTCCGAAATTAATCAATGAGCAGTAACTTGAAAATTGAACAAATAAGTAAATGAAAGCAGTAAAGAACACCAGATTTTATAGTGGTTCGGATTATAACAATCCTACATCCACTCTCCTCCTCCAACTTGAAGAAGGGACCTGTTTACTACTTACTTACTTCTCAGCTTACAACTTACAACTTACAACTTTCTTCAAATCTTCAAAGTACTCCTAACTCCTTCTGATGAATCTAAGAATTACAGTGAATAAAGAATTTTGAAGATTACAAGAGATGTGTTTTATAAACACTTGGAATTTTTGAAAACTCTTTTGAAAATACTTTGAGAACTGAATAGTGAAAAGTGTGGAAAATCAAATTTGCATAAGTATGTTGAAAAATAAAACCTAGACCTATTTATAAGTCTGAAAAGGCAGTTAATTTGTTAGTCAGTTCTAACAAACTGGAAACTGCTTTAACAAACTTAATCTTGAAAACTGCTCTTGACCTCAGCTGATTTCTTCTACTCGTCTGCAGCTGACTTGGTGAAGACTCGCTTTTCTTATTCTACTCAACTTGTCTTGACCTCGTCTGAGCTCTTCATGATCGTCTCCTGCAGATGACTAGACTTGAGCTTGTCTCCAGATGACTTACAACTTCTGATCTCCAGCTGACTTAATCAGTCCTTGACCTAGTCTGAACAGCTTAGTACTGAACTCTGATCTTAGCTGTTCTTCAACATTGTCTGCTCATCTGGATTGATCTTTTAACTCATCAAAACTTTACTTGATCTAACAATTTCCCCCTTTTTGATGATGTTAAAACTATAAGAGAAACATACTCGCAGCTGATGTTAGTCAAAGTTATTCAAGATAGTCAGATAGGCATATCATAACACATTCACACTATAAATTCAGATTTATTTCAAGTTAGAGCACATTAATCCACACTTAGAAAATTTGAAGTAAAAATTCTTGAGTCTTAAGAACTTTTTTCAAATGATTTAAAAAAATTAAGTCTTAGGACTTAAAAAAACATTTTAGACTTAGAAAGATTTGAAAATTTTAAGTCTAAGATGATAAATTTCTCAGATGATTTATACTTAGAAAAATTTTAAAGTTTCTTAAAACAGTAAAGAAGACTTAAAAAAACAAGTAAATCAGATAAGAACCAGTCATCTCATTCATATAGAGCACATTTACATTTTTACATATGGAACAGATAAGAAGATAAAAGATAAGAAGATTTTGGCTTATCTAATCTGTCCATCTATCTTTCTCCGGGAGCTGCATCCAGTCAAATATCCTCGTCCTCAGCTCGGCAATCTCCTTCGGATCAGTCAACTTCATCTGATTTATGCCATAGTTGATAGTTGACCTGATCCACTCCTTGTCAATCGAGCCATCATCATTCAGCTTAATTGGAATGGATGAGTAGTCTGGAGCAACCAAATCCACGTTGTACCATTCATCTCCTTCATCAAGAAGTTTCTGGTACAAGCTTGGATTTTCCTTCTCCATCCAGTCATGCCAAGCTATGGTTTCATTGTCTGATGATGCTCCAACTCCTTTACAGATGTACAAGAAGGAGGTCCATTTAGCCTCGTACTTCATGTACTCAGCTGCCCATGCTGGATGCGCAATCATCTTTGGAGGAGCATCGGTTCTTTCTTCAGGTCTGATCCATGTTGTATCTGCTTCTCCTCCGACCGATGGGACCACCCACTTCTTCTGGAATCTGTCAAAGATTCTGCCAGCTTCCTTCGCAGACTTTATCTTTCTTCTGGCTTCCCTTCGGCCATAGTAGACCTTCTCTGCCTTAATCCGTCGGTCCCTTTCTGCCTCTATCCTAAGCTGCTCAGCTGATTTCTCAAGTGGTCTCTTTCCAGCAGCTTTAGACATCAGGCTCTGTCTGATAGGCGACACGACTTTCTCCAGCTCCTTCTCTTTCCCTTTCTCCGTTATCACCAGCTCTTTCCCCTTGCCCTGCTCAGCCTCAGCTTTGGCTTTGGCTTCCTCCTTTCTTTCTCTAATCTTTGCCATAAATCTTTCAGACTTCAGCTCAGCTTCCTTCTTTCTGGCCAGCTCATCTGCCCTTATCGCCTCCTCGATCTGCTCAATTCTTATTTTTAGGGCAGTGAGCTCATCTGATTGGCTGGCTGCTGAAAGTTTAATCTGGTTGAGCTCGGCCTTAACGATCTCCACATCTTCCCCCTTTTTAACATCATCAAGTAGCATATCAAGTTGCTCCTTGATAACAGTAAAATAGGTGGAAGCTGAGGATTGATTGAGTAAGATCTCATCAGCCAGAATCTGATTATCAGCTCGGGTTTGGCTCTTCAGCTCTCCAACTTCCTTCTTAACTTCAGCCAACTCTTCTTTGACAGTCAATTTAACAGAATCAGAAATAGAAGATAAGAGATTTACCTCAGATGCTTTTAGCATATCCTCCATTGTCACACTGACAGAATCTACAATATCTGCAGTTTTCATCATGAGCATCTGGGTGAATTCATCCTCTACTCTCTTCTCCAGCTGATTTAGTATAGAAGAGAAGGTGGATCCTGGGCTGCTGGGAGGGGCGGCAGGGGAGGTTTCGGGCAAGCCCAGACGACTTCTCAGGAGGTTCAGGAGCTGCTCTTCTGACAGGATGGTTGAAATTGAAGTGATTCCTGCAAACTCCAGAACGACTTTCTCCCAGGAGATGAAGTTTTCCCAGCCAACTTTATCTGTGAACAGGCTCATATCCTCCAAATCTCCAGTCCTTAAATGATGGACCAGCCATACTTCAATGAATTCCTTCATCACTTCAGGGTTGAACTGAAGTTCGGGAATAAGCTCTGCCAGCCTCTTTTGAGCGTCTGATTGTAGGGAGAGCTCAAAGCTTCCTACAGATCCGTCAGGTTTGGGGGTGTGTATTGGACTTATTTGGGGTGAGGGAGTGGGATATTTAGTGGAGAGGAAGTCGAGAAAATCGAATGGTTGAGTGGAGGTGAGAGGGATTTCAGGGATAGGGGATGAGGTGGGAGGTAGAGTGGTTTGGATTTGGACTATGTCGGGAGTAGGCTGTTTAAGAGGCTCAGAAGTACCAGCCTGGGATACTTCTTCATCGCCAAGGTGGGTGGGGGATTTGTCAGATGAAGAGATGTTTGATGATGTACCTGGAGAGGCCTGCCTCTCGGCAGATGTTGTTCGCTCTGAGCTGGGATCCTCCAGCACTTCAGTCTCTGCCTCTACTGCTGCTGCTATTTGAAGTGTTGCAGTTTCTTCTGGCAGCAGACTTGAGGGAGTTGCAGAAGACTCTCCTCTGACAAGTACATCCGCAGCTTTGATTAGCCTCCTTCTGGACAACATCAGGTCTGGGTTCTTCAGGTTGGGTGACCTCTAGTTCCACTCCAGCTGCTTCCTCAGCTGGCTGTGCTGCTGGTACATCCACTTCAGCTGCTGGTATCTCAGCCTCGGGTACCTCAGCTTCTGGTACCCCGGCTGCCTGTCTCTGTACTCCAGCTGCTGGTGCTTCATTTCTCTGGGCCCTCGCCTCATCTGTTTCATCATCTGAATCTGGCAATCTGCCCAGTCTCTCGTTCTTTGTTAGCAGCCCCTTCTGCTTGGAGTATTTTTTCCTCCCCTCTCTTGTTTGGACCCTTTTGTTCAGCCCATCCATCAGTACTGTGATCTTATTGAACAGACTCACAGTTGACTGAGGAACCCAATCAGCATCAACAGGGTTATACACCAGTCTAGCCTTTTCCTCCTTTAATCTCCTGAACAGCAGCTCAACCCAATCTACCCTGATTCCGTCATAGATGGCTCGCATACAGCATAATCTAGATTTCGTCACACCATCATGTGAACTCTGATCTCCCAGAATGGACTTGGTCACAATAGTCATCAATAATCTATACTTTCTTCTCAGCATATGCTTCTTTAAGTCTCTCCTTGTTCCTCTATACGTAACCCTTGCAAACATGTCAAAAGACTGTTCCCATTCCTCCTCCTTGTAAACCAATGGATTTACTCCGTCAGCCGTTGTATCCAGAATCCGAGCCACATTCTCCTTGGTAAATTCCAATCGAGTCCCTTCTACAGTAGTACTGAAACCATTTTCAGTGAACTCGCTATTTACCACAAACTCTGCCCCTATGAAATCCATAGTTCTGTTTTCTGCCGATTTCATTGAGCAATATCCTCGCAGTCTCGATGCTTCCAGTAAGCCTAGAATCTCGCTGGATTCTCTATCTTGAGTGGTTTCAAAATCGACGTACATTTCGGCTTTGAGTTTGTTTCTAACTGCCTCTGTGTTCATCTTAAAACCTGAAATAGATGCAGTTATATAGGTGGGAGCTCTAGGGGGTTGGGAAGAAGTAGAAGCCATTTGGATAACTTTTGTAAGAAAAGGTTATTTTTACAGAGGGTTTTGATACGAGAAATGTGAAAGTGAAAATTTTGAATGAAGAAGGTAAGAATTTAAACCCAGAGGAGAGAGAGGGAAAGTTGGGAAGACGATACGTGACACGATCTCAGAGTTTTAATTTTAAACCGTTGATTTAAAAAGCGCGTGTAAAACATCGACGGTTTAGCGAGAAAATCGCTTCGAATTCAGGCGCGTGGCCTCTACGCGTCTTGAATTGTGTAAAAAGTAACCGTTTATCCTACAGATTAAACGGCAAATAGGTTTGCTTTATCAGAGGTAATTAGTACCCTGACGTAAGCTAAAAGATACCTTTCTTTGCAAATAGGTCTTCTATTTCAGACTTGGTAAATAACAGACTTGGTCAAACTGACCTTGTCTTATATTTTTCAAAAACTTTCTCCTAGTCTGATTTTGAAAAACACAAATTTTTAAACAAAACTTAATGAAGGATTTTCAGTTTAGTCACTAACACAGATTAATTTGAAATACACAGACTTAAGAACTTTATTTGAAAACAAAGGTTTTGAGGAGAGACAAAGGTGAAGATTTTCTAATTGAAGAGATTTAAAAGACAAGTCTGGTATACCTGTTCCTGCAAGCAAACTCATCAAAACTATTAGTAGCTGGGGTAGATCAGATAGGGTGCAGATAGACATCTATTTTCTAGAAATCAGGTGACTATTGTTCCCTAGTCTAATTTACCGAATGTCAGATAAGTAATTATCAAGTCAGATAAGGTCAATATGACTAATCCTTGATTCTTGATTCCTAAAAATGAAATCAGTGATATCAGCTACCTGATTGTCCTTTGACTCATATCTAGTCTGATAATTATTTCTAGACATTGATTTAAAGAAAAAAAATACCCAGAAAAAAAATATACTAAACAGATGCAAACAATTTAGAAATCAGCTAAGGATGCATCAAGTAACCCTAATTCTAAGCATAATTCTTTAAACCTAGACTCAGCTAATGGTTTTGTAAGAATGTCTGCTCTTTGTGACTCAGTGGCTATCTTCTCAATTCTAATGTCATTCTTCTCAACATGATCTCTAATGAAATTATGCCTAATGTCTATATGCTTACATCTAGAATGCAGAACAGGATTGTAAGTCATTGCTATTGCACTATTACTATCACAGTAAATAGGAACATCTGATGTTTGAATATTATAATCTCTAAGTTGTTGACTAATCCAGAGGAGTTGAGAGCAACAACTTCCAGCTGCCATGTATTCAGCTTCAGTTGTGGAGGTGGCAACAGATGTCTGTTTCTTAGATAACCACGAAATTAATTTGTTGCCTAAGAATTGACAAGTTCCTGAAGTGGATTTTCTATCAATCTTACATCTTCCAAAGTCTGAATCTGAATAACCTGTCAGCTCAAGGTTGTCTTCAGCTGGGTACCATAACCCTACTTGCAAGGTTCCTTTGAGATATTTAAGAATTTTCTTAGCCGTCTCCAGATGAATTTTCTTGGGATTAGACTGGAATCTTGTACATACCCCAACTGCAAAGGCTATGTCTGGCCTACTTGCAGTGAGATAGAGAAGAGATCCAATCAGTCCACGATACTCTGTTGCATCTGTGGGTATCCCCTGCTCATCTGAATCCATAGAGAAGTTAGTTGCAATAGGTATTTTAACTTCTCTGCTAGTAGTTATTCAAAATCTCTCAATCAGATCCTTAGCATATTTAGACTGATGTATAAATATACCCTTACTCATCTGTTTAATCTGTAAGCCTAGAAAGTATGTTAATTCGCCCATCATTGACATTTCAAACCTGTTTTTCATGAGAATGTTAAACTCTTCACATAATTTCAGATTAGGTAAACCAAAGATTATGTCATCTACATATATTTGAACTAATAAGATGTTACCATCTACTTCCTTTCTAAACAAAGTTCTATCAATCTTACCTTTTGAAAAACCATTTGATGTCAAGAAATCAGATAAGGTATCATACCAAGCTCTGGGAGCTTGTTTCAGTCCATATAGAGCTTTGTTGAGTTTATAGACTTTGTTATTGATCTTAAACCCAGGAGGCTGCTCCACATAGACTTCTTCAAGCAACACACCATTAAGGAAGGCAGACTTAACATCCATTTTAAAGACTTTGAAAGATTTATATGCAGCAAATGCCAAGAACAACCTTATTGCTTCTAATTTGGCAACTGGAGCATAGGTTTCATCATAGTCTATCCCCTCAGACTGTGAGTAACCTTGTGCAACCAATCTTGCCTTATTTCGAACAATAATGTTGTTCTCATCTGTTTTATTTTTTAAACACCCATTTGGTGCCTATAATCTTTCTGTGTAAGGGTCTTTCAACTAATTCCCAAACATTTTGTCTTTCAAACTGATGCAGTTCCTCCTGCATGGCAGTTATCCAGTTTGGATCTGATAGAGCTTCTTCAATAGACTTGGGTTCAAGAAGCGACACATAACAGCTGGAAAGACTTTCAGAATCCAGCATCGTGTCTGCACACTACTAGATAGGTCTCCTATAATCTGATCAGATGGATGGTAGCTTCTCATCCTTTCGCCTATGTGAGGAGAATACAACTCATCAAAAACAAAATGAGGGGTTTCATACTCAGCTAACATGCTTCTCTGACTCTATATCAGCTGATGTTCCCCCTTCATCAGCTGACCCCCGCTGATCAGCTGACGTCAAGGGTGTCTGTTCTGATGGAATCTGATCAGAATTTGTCTTCTGATTATCAGATGAGGATTCTTCTTCATCTGATTCTGAATCAAGACTAGGTAGATAGACAGTTCTATGTTTAGTCTTGGTCAGTTCAATTTTATCTAGACTTTCAGAAATTTGATTCACTGAATCTGAGGAAGAATACAACTCATCAAAAACAACATGAGGGGTTTCCTCCACACAAAGGGTTGTCTTGTTAAAAACTCTAAATGCCTTGGAAGTGTTAGAATATCCCAAGAATATTCCATCAGCTGCCTTAGCATCAAAAGTTCTTAACTTGGATTTCCTATTGTTATGGATAAAACACTTACAACCAAAAGCTCTGAGATATGAGATTCTTGGAATCTTACCCTTCCAAATCTCATACGGAGTCTTACCCTTGTCTTTAACAACCAGGCACCTGTTCTAGGTATAACAAGCTGTGTTGATGGCCTCAGCCCAGAACCTGTGAGGGGTTTCATACTCAGCTAACATGCTCCTGGCTGCTTCCTTCAAAGTTCTATTCCTTCTTTCAACTACTCCATTTTGTTGAGGAGTTCTTGCTGAAGATGTCTCATGAATAATTCCACACTCATTGAAAAAGTTAGATAAACAAGAATTCAAAAATTCTGTGCCCTTATCACTCCTTATTTTAATAATATTAACACCTTTTTCATTCTGAATCTGTCTGAACAGATCAGGGATCTTGTTTACAGTCTTATTTTTCTTGAAAAGAAATATAACCCAAGTGTATCTAGAATAGTCATCTACTACAACAAGAGTATATTTCCTTCCACTGAAACTGAGAGGAGAAACAGGTCCAAACAGATCCAAATGAAGTAGTTGTAAAACTCTTTCAGATGAAGAGGAGTTAATACTCTTAAATGAGTATCTAGGCTGTTTACCTTTCTGACAAGCATCACATTTAAGCTCAGTGGATAAAAGTTTCTCAGGTAATCCCTTGACAAGGTTCTTTTTAGCCAGCTTACTAAGGGTCTTGAAATTCAGATGACTAAGCCTCTTGTGCCACAGCCAGCTGAGATCTTCTCCACCCTTAGCTATCAGACAAGTATCTTTGGGACAACTATTAAAGTTGGCCACATAGACATTACCATGTCTGAAGCCAGTTAAAAGTACCTTATCTGAAGAATTATCTAAGATATCACATTTATCCTTTGAAAATTTGACAAGAAAACCTTTATCACAAAGCTGGGAAACAGATAGCAGATTATGTTTCAAACCTTCAACAAAATATACCTCAGATACCTAAATATCTTTGATAATCAGAGTACCTACTCCTTTAGTCTGACCACAATTATTGTCTCCAAATAATACTCTTGGACCATCAATGCTTTGGAAATTTGATAACAGCCTCTTGTTATGGGTCATGTGTTGTGAACAACCACTATCAATGTACCATATGGAAGCTAAAATCTCTTCCTTGAGTGATGATCCCTGTGAATCCTGAAAAACAGATTAGTTATAAGGTACCCTAGTGATCTTGGGTCCTTGAAGGTCAAGCATCACTTTAGGTAACCAGATAAAAATCTCATCTCCAAATAATAAATCAGACTTGGTCTCTCTACCGAATCTGTCTACAATTGTATCACTTTTAAATGGTAACTTGTTGTATTCAGGTTTAGGAATTTTCCTAAACTTAGGAAATGTTGGATAACATCTGCTTCTTCCATCAAAAGGATTATAATAAGAATTTCTTCTTACTTTGGTTCTTGGATTTCTCTTAGTCTGATAAGGAGTCCTCAGCTGAATTTTTGTTTTCAAGCTGGGAGATGCAATCCTTACTTGACTAATTGGTTTCCAAGGACCAATTTTAACCTCTTTTGATTGATCAGATGCTTTTACAACTTTTCTAAGTTTCTGGACATCTGATTTATTATTTCTGTCATAACCAAGACCTGTTTTGTCATGGGATTTTTGAGATGTATTAAAGATATGATCTATTGCTGATTGTGAATTATTAAGTTGACTAATTTTGAAGACTAGCTTCTCATTGTCTTTCTTAATTAATTCATTTTCAGCACAGATTACTTCAAATTTGTCTTTTAAAGATTTCAATTCACTTTCTAATCTTTCAGGTAAGCTGGCTGATGTACTAGCCTCAGCCTGGGGAAAACATTCCCCCTTGAATGTTTCCTCAGTTTCTGAATAGTTCATCACCTGCTTTCCTTTAATTAGAATTTGAATTTGATCCTTTAAAGCCAAATTTTCTGTCTCTAGCTGTTTATAAGCAGCCAGAGATGTCTTTAAATCTCTCAATAATTCATGAACTTGATTTGATCATAATCGATGCAGATCGATTGTAAATCATTATCAGAAGATAAATAATAGACTACCTCTTTAGCCATGAGACAAATTTCATCATCTGATCCAAAATCAGATGAGGATGTGATGATGATGATTTTCTTGACTCCTTTTCTTCAGCCAACAGAGCCCTTTGATCTGCAAATCTCATGTCTCTCTTTTTCCTTTTCTCTTCCCTTTCTTTAGGAGTCAGTTGAGGACAATCATAGCTGAAGTGTCCTAGCTTGTTGCATGTGTAGCAAGTGTCACTCCTGTCTGATTTAGGGCTGGAAGGATTTCTTTTGACAGTGATCTCGAATCTTCTCGCCTCGCTCTCGCTTTTGTCATCATCTCTGTAGACTCATCTTCCTTTCTTCTTGATTTGGATCTTGATCTATCCTTACCTGCAAATCTCAATTTATTTCGTTTATACTTCATTCTTAATCTGTCATACCTTTTGGTGAGCAGATCCATCTGCTCCTTCAGAGATAGGTCAGCTCCTACAGATTCAGTTGACATCTTGTCTTCTTTGCTGACAAAGGCAACAAACTTGGATGAGGTGCTCGACTCCATCTCATCCTCCTCATCTTCTATTTGAATGTCATACTCTAGAGCTTTAAGATGAGAGAACAAAGTATGGTGAGTAATAGTAGATAAATTTTGAGTAGCTTTAAGGATATTGGATTTCTCTCTCCATCTCTTGGTTAATGATCTCAATATCTTGTTATTAATCTCCTTCTCTGTATAGTTCTTTCCAAGGTCAGCTGCTTTGTTGAGGAGATTCGTCAACCTTACATCTAATTGATCAACAGATTCATTTTCCTTCATTTTGAATGTATCAAATGCGTGTAAGACCGACTGCAGCTTATTCTCTTTTACTTGATCTGATCCTTCACAAACATTTACCAGAGTCTGCCACATTTCTTTGGCAGTTTTGCATCTCTTAACCTTCTCAATCCAATCTTTACTTAAAGTCTCAATGATTTCAGTTCGAGCTACTTGGTCTAGATTGTGGATTTTTCTTTCATCATTTGTCAATTCAAAACTCTTTTTCTCTTTTCTGGTCCTAGATTCAGCTGATTCAGCTCCAGTGCTAGTGCCTCCATGATAAAATTTTATAGGTCCTTCTTCAAGAACCTCCTCCATCCTATCATGAATGGCCTTGAGGTGATTCTCCATCCTGAATTTCCAGTAATCATAATCTTCAATAGAAAATTCAGGTAGATTCCTAGACTTCTTGCTTTTTCCTGATGACATGATGAAATAAAGAAACAAAATACTCCACAAAACTTATTAGTAGCAGTGTTAGTAACAATAAAGAGAATGAAGAAAATCAAGAAAATTTCAGAATCTTAGTTAAGACCTAAAATCAATATCAGAACAGCTTAACACTGCTCTGATACCACTTGTTGGTCCCGATTAGTTGAGTATATTAGGTAAAAAGTGTATCAACCTTCTAGGAAAAATCTAGAAGGGGGGTTGAATAGATTTTTCAGACTTTTCAAATCTTCCAAAATTTAATCAAAGTACCAGATGTATACAGCGGAAATTCAAGATTAGACTCAACTTTAATAAGATCAAAAGCAAAACTGATATTCAGATTTTAACTTTGATTCTGAAATTAATCAATGAGCAGTAACTTGAAAATTGAACAAATAAGTAAATGAAAGCAAAAAAGAACACCAGATTTTATAGTGGTTCGGATTATAACAATCCTACATCCACTCTCCTTCTCCAACTTGAAGAAGGGACCTGCTTACTACTTACTTACTTCTCAGCTTACAACTTACAACTTACAACTTTCTTCAAATCTTCAAAGTACTCCTAACTCCTTCTGATTAATCTAAGAATTACAGTGAATAAAGAATTTTGAAGATTACAAGAGATGTGTTCCATAAACACTTGGAATTTTTGAAAACTCTTTTGAAAATACTTTGAGAACTGAATAGTGAAAAGTGTGGAAAATCAAATTTGCATAAGTATGTTGAAAAATAAAACCTAGACCTATTTATAAGTCTGAAAAGGCAGTTAATTTGTTAGTCAGTTCTAACAAACTGAAAACTGCTTTAACAAACTTAATCTTGAAAACTGCTCTTGACCTCAGCTGATTTCTTCTACTCGTCTACAGCTGACTTGGTGAAGACTCGCTTTTCTTATCCTACTCAGCTTGTCTTGACCTCGTCTGAGCTCTTCATGATCGTCTCCTGCAGATGACTAGACTTGAGCTTGTCTCCAGATGACTTACAACTTCTGATCTCCAGCTGACTTAATCAGTCCTTGACCTAGTCTGAACAGCTTAGTACTGAACTCTGATCTTAGCTGTTCTTCAACATTGTCTGCTCATCTGGATTGATCTTTTAAGTCATCAAAACTTTACTTGATCTAACACTCTTCAAGGTCCTTTCTCCTGCTATTCGAGCTCGGAATGAGTCTCCCTCGGTCGATCCTCCTACTATCATCTGGATCAGCCCCCTCTTCTGAGGGGGTCGGTCTTCCTGCCTATTCTCGGGTGCCTTCCCTTTATCCTCTGTCTTCATCTCTGAATCTTTTCTGTTTTTCCCCCTTGAGCCACTAGGTCGGTCACGATTGATGAATTCTTTCAAATAACCCGCCTGAATTATTCGTTCAATTTCGTCCCTCAAGTGGAATCAGTTATTAGTATCGTGACCATATTCATTATGAAGTCTACAAAACTTATCTGATTTTGGCTTCATAGGGCCTCGCGTTCGTGACCATGGAAATTTCATGTCTGGATGGTTCGCCGCCACCTCCAACAACTCTATCATCTCTAATTTGAGCGGGGCATATTTCTCAAACCTCGGTCTTGGTCCTGCTCTGCTGGGTCTATCTGCTTCTGGTGGTGCATCCTTCCCGGCTGGTTCCTTTTTCTTTTCTGAGTCGGATGCCTTCATCTCCACCCTCTTGGCCTTCCTGACCTCCTCCAACATTACATACTTTTCCGCTCGATGCAATAGTTCATCAAAGGTCCTTACTGACTTTGTAATCAGGGCGGAAAAAAGATTCCCGTCTCGGAGATTACTGGTAAGTGCATCGATTTTGACTTCGGGGGTGGCAGTGGGTACCTCCAACGCCGCCTGGATGAACCTTTTCATAAAGGCTCGAAGACTCTCACTTTCTCTCTGTTTCATGTTGAAGAGCGTTAATATGGCTCTCGGCTATCGTCTAGCACTGGCGAACTGGTGGAGAAAAAGGTCACTGAACTCCTCAAAGGATCTGATTGAGTTGGGTTCAAGCTGGCTGAACTACTGCTGGGCGGCTTTAGACAAGGTAGTTAAGAAAACCCTGCACTTCACACCCTCCTCATATCGATGGAGGAGGGCAGAATTCTCAAAATTAACTAAATGATCATATGGGTCAGTGGTGCCATCATACTCATAATTCAATGGCATAAAGTTATTAGGTAATTTATCCTGTAAAATGTTTTCAGAAAACTACTAACCTGTTACCGGTCGAAACACACTAACCCTGTTGTTTATCTGCTGCTTAATCAAGTCCACCTATCTCCTGAGAGACTTCATCTTTCATGTCTTCAGAATGGGTATCTCCCGCTCCTTCCTCCACATCCTCAACTTTGCTCCCTCCTCGCTGTTGGTGGGCAGCTTCCCCTCTCCCGCCTGGTCTCTCTTCATTTACGGGCCTCGCCCTTGATGTTTCTAGTCACCTTTCATGTCCATCTGGTCCGGGGACATCCTCCTGATTTCTGGACTCGTATTCCCGTCTCTTCTCCTCATGATGCACTGATTGGAGTGTATAGGGTAAGAGTTATTAAGACCAATCAACAAAATATCGAACCCAAGGGAAAAAGTATGCACATGAAGTCCTAGAAATACAAGTTCTTAGTGACTAGAGTTGCAACAATGGTTTGGTACAAAAACAACAAAAACACAAGCAAGAATACAATTAAACAACAAGCAAGCAATAGATCGAACACTTAGAATGCGATAACCAAAACAACACTAAATGGTGGGATAGGAGTGCTAGGGCTAACATCCATCAAGGAATCATCAATTAACAAGCTACAATTGAATCAAATTGCAAATCAACTAAGATAGAAAGCATAACCCATCATGAAATTAATCACTTCATTAAAATCACAATGCCTAATGTGAGTATCCTTAGTCTTTCCCATCTCTCAATGTAGAAATCCCCAATTCATACAATCATGCAAAATTGAAACTCGATTAACACCTAATCACGTTAGCTCAACTCTCGCCTATTGCTAGGGTGATTAACCATTAATCAAAAGAGACAATTTCACACAAAGCACAATTAAGAATCACAATTAGGTAGAAAACTAATGTGAGTATCCTTAGTGCAACTAATCTCTCGATTCCGAAGCACCCAATCCACACATTCATACACAACTATCACCCGATTAATCCCGGATCACGTTAGCGCAACTCTCGTCTATAGCTAGGGTGATCAAACACTAATCTAAAGAGATAATTATGCATGAAGCACAAATGAGAATCACAATTAGTAAGCAATCTACTCAATTGATCTCCAATCATCAACAATTATAGCATCATCAATCAATTCATCATCAATTTCAATTAACCCAAGCACAAGAGAGTTAGCCCATGGTGAAATCCATGGGAAGAAGATAGAATTGAACAAACACAAAGCAAATCACAACAATTAAGAAATTAAAGAGACAAGAGAGGAAAAACATCACCAAATGATCTTCAATCAACAAAAATAGGAATGCTTGAGTCTTCAACACCAATCTCCAAAGGAATTACAAGTTTGAATTGAAAGGATTACAATGATCAAATGCTAATCTATGACTAATCTAACAACAACTAATGGAAATCTAATCCTAATTCTAACTTCTACACTAATCTAAGGAAGGAATTGGCTTGGGGCTTGAGAATTCGCCCTAAAACCGCTACTAACTGCTACTCTGAACTTCTCCTCTGACATGCTCTGCTTCAGCCTTTAAATAGGCGAAATTCAGAAAATCTTCCCCCTCGAGTCGAGGGTCATGCCTCGACTCGAGGTCCCTGCAAAATTCTCCTCCCTCGACTCGAGGGTCATGTCTCGAGTCGAGGCTGCTGCCTTTGTCTCATCCCTCGACTCGAGGGCCATGCCTCGAGTCGAGACTCTTGCTTTTCCTTCAATTTTGGTCCTTTCTGCACATCCCTCGACTCGAGGCTCATGGTCCTCGACCAGAGCTCGAGCCCAGGGCACTTTTCTCGCGCGGGGCTTCGGCCCCGACCCCTGTTTTCGTCCCGGATGTCCGTCTCTTCATTCTAAGCCTAATGGTACTCTCGGTTTGGCAAAAATCCACCGAATTACCTGCAAAATGGACGGAAAACATCAAAACCTCACAAATAATACTTTTTAGGCAAAAGAGTGATACTTTTCACATTTAGGCACAAAAACTAACACTTTAGCTCACTTTTTGCACTAAAAATAGCCCTAAAAACGTGTATCAATTCACTCCAATCATGCACCTCCTGCTTGCTCCCGCCTGGCTGAGACTGGGTGCGTGCAGTTCCAGCTCTTTCAGCCTCTCTGGTAGGTGGGACACTCCCCACTCCTGCCATGGCTCTCTCCACGACTCAGGCCACTTTCTCGTCCAATTGTTCCCTGGTTAAAGCAATAGTGGCAGCGGGTGATGGTGCTACGTTGGTAAGACCAGCAGGTGGGACCGCCACGGATACATTCTCAGGTCCAATATTCCTAGCTAATTTAGTTAGAGGGATTCCATCAGGAATCCGTGGGGGAGGTGGCGGTAAATTGGCCCCTCCTCCATTGGCTGAAGTTCCCGTTCCAACGTTAGGCTTTATAGGAGCCAGGTTTTCATTCCCACCTGAACTGATGGGAACTGGTGTCTCAGCACTCGGTGGAACCAATGATAATGCAGGGACAGGAGTTACTTCCCTTTGACGTGGAGCTGGGGAAGCAGACCTTCCTTGCCTTGGTACTAGAGCGATTGGTCTCATTGGTGTTCGTTCACCTCCCATGATGATCACATTCCAGAAATTGGAAAAAAAGCAGAAACTCACGTCTCAACTCTCTTTTTCCCACAGACGGCGCCAAATGATGCGTAAAAAACGTACCTTTATTTTTTCCACCTGGAATTGATGCAGGTAATTTGAGCAGTACGATTTAATCCACCTTCTTCTTGAGCGAAAAAGACTTGCAAAACACGCCGGAGGGTTCTTCAGCGTAGGCACTCCGACGCTCAAGTCAGATATCGAAAAAACCCAAAAATCGTATTATGATAAGTACGTAAGTTTGAGTGTGAGAGTAATGTGTATCTTTTCTTGAATAATGTATGATATTTATAATTAATACTTACGATTACTTCTTTATCTTGCATGACGTCACATATCATGCCATTTTCTTCTTTGTCGTCAGTTATTTTTTCACTTACCGCCGAGGACGACTTCATCGTGGAGGAGAGGGCTAAAACTTGTCCCTCAATTCTCTAGTTTCGGTTAGGATTAGAGGAATAAAGAATATTCCTTGGTTCCTTTGTATGTGGGCTTTATTCCTCGCAGGCCCATAACTTTTTCTCCACATTATTTCATTAGGCCGTATGACCAGGCCTTTATTGAGCTAACTTTGGGCTTAATTTATCAGCAGCCCACTGGATTTGCTACGCCTTATTTACTGGGCTTGAGCCCTGAGGAAAGGATTGGACCTATTTGGGCCGTACTTATTTAGGCCGCTATAAAATACTGCATCAATATGTATTCTATTAGAACACTTTTACATGTCTTTAAAAAAAATTTTTTTGTAGTGAATTAAGTGTTGTTAAGTATTATATGTATTTTGATAAGGATATTTTGTCACTAAATAAAATTCGATTGAGGTAGTCTTGCATCACACCGTATCAAAAATCTCATTTCATGGGACACATATATACTTGTCGCGTATAAGGTCAAAACCAATCCAAAACTCATTTAGTTTCTTTCAATATTGGTTAAATGAAGCTCCTTCCATGAGACGGTTCCACACAAGTCCTTTTCAATTCTATTGTATTACTTCTTATTGATTGGGGGCTAATTTTAATTTCCATAAAATACTTTGAGGAATTCTTGCATGAGTTTGTCTAACGGTCTCATTTCGTGAGATGAAAAATTGAATAATGTATCACTTTAATAGCAATATGAATTCCCTCAATTCCACAATAACCATAATGTCGAAAGTTAAATTGCATTTTTGGTCCCAAGAAAATAAGTGGTCTGTAAATTTGTCTTTTTTTTTACACTTTTGGTCCTTCAGTTTTTTTCGAAATTTTTTGTCTCAAGAAAATTATAATTTTGGTCCCAAGAGAACGATAAATTATAATTTTAGTCCTAAAAAATAATGGCTGGAACTATTCTTTAAAAAAAAGGACAAAAAAAGAACGTGCGATCAAAATTGTCGTTGAAAAATTCTAATGGTACCAAAACTGCAATTTTCTCAATGCCGAAAACATGCCCACTTTCCATACGGACCAGATCTGAGGGCTGAAATGAATGTCCATTGCTTGCAAAACCAGATGCAAAGCCTATAATCCAAATGAAGATGAACATTAAAAATACGGAATACTTGTTGGAAAACGTTTCGGCTCAAAGGGCAAAAGTTGAAAATACGATCCAGATCCTCATTGTGACTTTTACAGAACATGCAAATCGACGGGCCCTGGAAGCCAGGAGATCTCAGTTTCCCATGAATTGCCCTCCAAACAAAAATCGAACGCTTTATCAGAATGAAAGATTCTCATAGCCATTTTGCCCCAGCTAACAATAGGGAACTACAAAAAAAAGTGTTTTTAGTGGGAATTTTTTTTGTCATTATATTCTTATATTTTGTCACTGAAAATAGTTAGTGACAATTTTAGAGGTTGTCGATAGCTTGTGACTATAAATTGTGCCGCTATAAGATTAGTGACGAAAATATCTTAATTGTCACTATAAATTAAATTTCAGTCGCACTCATCTTTTTTAGTCAAATATATTTTTTGTCACTGTTACTCAATTTTTTAGTGAAATATTTTTGTGGTCACTATTGTTCAAAGTTTTAGTCACACATTTTTGTTGTTACTGTTATTTAATGTTTTAGTCACACATTTTTTTTTTTTTTGTAACTGTTTCTGATTGTTTTAGTCACAAATATTTGTTGTAACTATTACTCAATGTTTTAGTCACGTTTGATTATTTTCTCTATAATTAAGTCCTATAGTCATGATTGGTTATTGTCACTAAAATATGATATTTTTATCGCAAATTATTAGTTGTAACTGTAATTTCATACAAGTAGTCACTATTACTGTGTCACTAATAAAAAATTACTTATCACTAAAGACTACAAAATTTCATCAAAATATATTAATATTTAAAATAAAATTAATAAAAACAATAATATTATAATATTGTGAATGTACTTATCACTAAAACCTAAAATTCTCGAGAAAATTTTGTAAATATTAATATTAAAATAATTAAAATAACATGTGATGCGTAAAAAATGTACCTTGCTTTTTCCCGCCTGGAAAATAACGCGGGTAATTTGAATGGCACAATTTAATTCCTTCTTCTTGAACGAAAGAACCTGCAAAACACGCCGGAGGGTTCTCCAGCGTAGGCACTCCGATGCTCAAGTCAGATCCCAAGAAAACCCAAAGAGTTATAATATGATAAGTACGTAAGTTTGAGTGTGTAAAATATTGTCTACCTTTTCTTGAATAAGATGTGATATTTATAATTGATACTTACGGTTATTTCACTAATCTGCATGATGTCACGTATCATGCTACCTCTCTCTTGGTCGTCGGTTATTTCTCCTCCTACTCCCGATAGTGACTTCATCGTGGGGGAAAAAGTAAATAAATTGCCCCCCAATCCTCTCTTTTCGGTTGAGCTAGAGGAATAAGAATATTCCTTAGTTCCATTTGTAACTGGGCTTTGTTGCATACAGGCCTACTGGACCTTTTCCCCTATTATTTTCTTGGCCATATGACCATGCATTACTCTTGCTAGCTTTGGGCCTTATTTATCAATGGCCCATCAAGCTTTACTCCCTCTTATTCGCCGGGTTCGAGCCCTAAGAAAAAGATTGGGCCTACTTGGGCCATATTCATTTTGGGCTGCTACAAAATACCGCATCAACCACTTCCCCCACTCTTTCAAGTCATATCGCGACTGGCTAGAGTAGAGAAAAGACTACCCGCCTACCTCTAAGTCAGCCGGGGTGAGTTTTCTTTCTCTCCCTTCAATCCGATAACCGCCCCTTGCTTTTCTTTTGAATTCTTGAAAACCGCAACGCCTCTTCGTATCTCGGACCCGTCAAATCATTACTTTCTTTGTTCTTATTTTCCCACATTCCTTATTGAATGTATCTCCATAATCTCTCTCTCTCTCTCTCTCTCTCTCTCTCTCTCTCTCTCTCTCTCTCTCTCTCTTTTCTGGGTCTAACCACGACATCACCTTGAGATCACATTCCGACGTCATCTCCCTTCCGCCGATTCGTTTTCACATCCCTGATCCCCATATTTTGATTTCTTCAAGTTTCAAGGTAAGTACCTCTCTCCCCCATTTTTTCCTTTTCCTCATTTTTGCTGGTTTAAAAAGTCTCCCAGATATGTCTTCTTTCAATCTTTCCCGAACCCCTTCCCTAATTCCTAACTCACCTCAAAGTTCCTTTCACTCTACTCCAAGTAACTCTACACTTCAATCCCCTCATGCCAGTTCCTCATCTTCTTCGGAGGATAAAACCCTCTTCTGGGATAAATTTTACGGTCCTTCTTGACTTCGTCCCGAGGATCTGTCGATTTATCACAAGGAAGGATGGATTCCTTCTTCTTATCGCCTCTCCCCTTCTATTTTTACCGATCGTCCGAACCTGCCACCTCCTCCTAGCCTTGCATTTTGGCACGCTCAATTTGACGCTGGGTTGAGGTTTCCCATACCCAAATTCCTATGTCAGGTCTCCAATCTGTATAAGGTCCCTCTTAACCAGTTCACTCCTAATGCGATTCGAATGATGATCTCATTTAATGCCTTAATCAAAGGGAATGGGGGAAAGCCCACTGCTGCCCTATTTTTCTCTCAATTCGGTTGCAAATCTTCTGGACCTTTCTTCTATGTATGCAGTCGTGTCAAGGGGTCACTGTACTTTCCTGGGAGTGTCCCTAATATCAACAAAGAATGGCCAAACTACGATTTCTTCGCGACTCCCCCCACTTCGTGGCCCCTTGATCATCAAAAGTGGGTTTACAAAAATTCCCTACCTCCTGCTCCTCCAGCATGTATCCAATCTCTTGTGAATCGCCATGTAGTGGAAAAGCTGAACTCTCATGTCCATGCTTTCAGTTATTTTTATCTTGCTGATCTCTATTCCAACCCCCGATTTCTGTTCTTCTTCAAATTTAGTCCCACAAAAATTTCTCTTGAGCCGGGTGATGGTAACGATTTATCTTCTTTGCATGATCTTGATTTAGCTGTAGTATAATTTCCTAATAGCATACACATTTGCGATTTTGTAGAGATGTCCTGGCTAGCGAAGGTAAAGACACACCCCACTGAGTCCACCAACTCCGTTCCTCCGACCACTGTTGGTAATCCAACAGATGCCATCCCTCTTTCTTCCACCTCTCCCGATGATGCTGACAAAGACACTGCCCCGTCTGCCTGCAAAAAGACCCGAGCCGGGAAAGGCAAAGCTCAAATCAGCCAGGAGTCAACCCCACTTGAGGAAACTACTCGCCGGAAGTACCCGACCCGCAGGAGCCAGAGTGCCACCCCGCAGGCGATTGATGTGGATTCTCATACTCCCAGGTTTTCTACCTCCAAGTTTTTTAGTGAATTTGTTTCTTCTCAAGAATGCGACCAAATGTTACAATTACCCCCAGATCAGTAGAAGCATCAGGCAGCCAATCATTTCGCCAAGGTATTCTACTATCCTTAGCACAAGTTTTCTCATACGTAGCCTTTATGCTTTTAAATAATGAACTTACTTGGCCACCCCATCAGCTGGGCGTATTACTTTCAGGCCTGTGGAATTCATTCCACCTCCTTCCTGCTCCCGAGATGCAAGAACTGGAAGCTTCCCTGACTTCAGAGAAAAATAAGAATGCACTAGCTTGGGTTCGTATCAAAACACTGGAGTCTGAGGCGGACTCCTTAAGAAAAGAGCTTTTTTCGGAAAAGACAGCTCGTGTTTTAGCCGAAAAGGAGGTAAACAATCTGTCGGTTCACTATTTTTTCCAGGAATCCAAGATTCACTAAGACGCCCTTCTGAAGGGTGCCAGGTTATGCGTCGACAATCTTTTCATGGCGGAAATGGGCCACTTTCTTTCACTTGCTCCGCACCTCCCTTCAGGACACCTATCTCCAACATTCCAATTTCCTGGGTGACATGGGCCCTCACATCCGCCATTTTTATGAGTATGACTTTGATGCGGCCGTGAAACAACAATCTGACCCCTCTTTCCCCGGAGTTTATGACAAGGAAGACCCTATCGCTGACCTGCCCCCGCCTCCAGCTTTTCAAGGAGACTCCACTCGTCCTATTGAGGAAGCTTGGTGGCTTCCTGTTTTCAAACAGACCATTTCCTCCCTGCTGAAGTCGAACCTGACCCTAGCTGCACTATATCCGATGAAGGATCCCTTGTATCCCGCAATCATCGATCATCCTACCTCCCAAGAGGAGGCCTGTCTTGCTCGTGCCCTTGATGGTGAGGTTACTGGGAGTGGAAAAGATGAATTCCCCCACTCTTCCCCTGTTTAATCATATTTTCTGAACACTCTTAATTTTCAGCAGTAAACACTTTTATGCTTTCGGTATTTTGTGCAAGTGTTGTGCACTAAATTTTTACCCCTACTTCTGATGAGGGTCTTTTGATGATGAATATTTCTTTTCACTGCTTGTATCTCATGTCTTATTTATGCCTGCCAACTGTTGTTTATACTTTAAGTTTTTCCTTCCCTTGCTGGGAATTAACTGATGCATGCTTTAGGATTTCTTCATGCTTTCTGGTTTCGCAGGTTTTTCTGTAATTTGGGCAGGATTCGTCCTTAGTTTACTAGGACTCCTTTTGAGTAGACTTAGGATCTTTGGCCTATAACCTTTGAAAACCCCTTCTGGGCTTTCAGCCGGGCTCATACCCCTTTTTTTCTGACGTCTTCTTTTTCTCAAAATCTCATCTAAGTATTCAGCTGGACTCATCGAGTCTAGCTAAATTGTTATTGAGTTTCTTAATTTCATTTTGTCTTAAACCTTTTCTGGGTGTTCAAACCAATCGAGTTTAACTTAATTTTGTTTGAAGTTATCGCTTAACTTGTTTTTTTCTCTCAGACCCTTTCTGGGCGTCTAGCTGGGTTTTATCGAATCCAGCTTAATTTTTACGAAGTTACCTCTTAACTTTGATCTTTATCTCAAATCCTTTCTGGGTATTTAGTTAAACTAATCGTGTTTAACTCAGTTTTGTTTGAAGTTATCGCTTAACTTGCTTTTTCCTCTCAGACCCTTTCTGGGCGTCTAGCTGGGTTTTATCAAATCCAGCTTAATTTTTACGAAGTTACCTCTTAACTTCGATCTTTATCTCAAGTCCTTTCTGGATATTTTAGTTAAACTAATCGCGTTTAACACAGTTTTGTTTGAAGTTATCTCTTGACTTGCTTTCTCCTCTCAGACCCTTTCTGGGCGTCTAGCTGGGTTTCATCGAATCCAGCTTAATTTTTACGAAGTTACCTCTTAACTTCGATCTTTATCTCAAATCATTTATGGTATTTAGTTAAACTAATCGCGTTTAACTCAGTTTTGTTTGAAGTTATCTCTTAACTTGCTTTTTCCTCTCAGACCCTTTCTGGGCATCTAGCTGGGTTTTATCGAATCCAGCTAAATTTTTACGAAGTTACCTCTTAACTTCGATCTTTATCTCAAATCCTCTCTGGGTCATTTAGTCAAACCTGCTCGCATTGAACTTAATCTTTTCGAAGTTATCTTAGAATCTCCAAACTTAGTTTAATATCTTAGTATTAGTTTACTATAGAATACTCCAATTCTCAAGAAGTAAAGCAACTTTTTGAAAAGTCTTTTAATCATGTGCTCAATAATAAGAAAAGAATCATCGTAAATAATGAAAAAACTGTTTTCATTAAGTGATAAACAATGAAGTGTCCTATTAATTATAATCAACCAACGTAAGTCACAGCCAACTTACGCTGACCTCTTTAAAAAACCTCCCTGCGGTAAAACCCAGTGGGAAATCCGCATGCAGGAAAAAAAGAGTACCGGTAGGACCAAATTACATCATGATACTAAAAGCAAAGAAACAATCAAAAATAAAAACAAAGAAGAAAACCCGCCTACTTGTAGAGAGGTGGGGTATTCTTTCAAACGTAGAATTTTTTCAAGCGGCACACATTCCATGGTCGTGCCAGTTGATTTCCTTCCATATCCTGAAGCTCATATGCTCCTCCTCCTAGAACCTTAGCTATCTTGTAAGGTTCTTCCCATTTAGGATCCAGCTTTCCCACATTCTTCAAGGCACCCGCCTGGCGGACTACCAGATCTCCTGGCTCGAACCTTCTGCTAATCATCTTCCTGTCGTAGGCTGCCTTTTTATCTTGCTTTTGTAATATTCAGCCTTCAAATGTGCAATTTCTCGCTCTTCTTCTAGAATGTCCAAATTTTCTCGCAACAATTCCTCATTTTGGCCCTCCTGGAAATGAGCCAGTCGGTGAGTCTCCATTCCTATCTCAGCTGGGATGACAGCTGCCACCCCGTATACCAGGTGAAACGGGAATTCCTCCATGGCCTCCCTGGGTGTTGTCCGGTAAGCACACAAGACGGACTCTAGCTCCTCCACCCACCTTCCTCCAGCCTAGTCCAGCCGGGCGTGTATCCCATTTACAATCATTCTATTCGTTACCTCCACCTGGCCATTCGCCTGGGGATGAGCGACTGAAGCAAGCCTCTAGGTAATCTTCATATTGTTGCACCAAGCATCGATCGATGCTCCCATAAATTGAGTACCATTATCTGATACAAGAATCTGAGGTATCCCAAACCTGCAACATATGTTTTTCCATAAAAAACTGATAATGTTACCTTCATCGACTAGTGGCATAGCGGCTCACTTGCTGAAATAATCCACCGCAACCACCTGAAACTTTCTTCGACCTGTTGCCATTAGGAAGGGTCCTACCAGATCAATTCCCCACTTTGCAAACGGGCAAGACGAGTACATGGCTCCCATCCCCTCTACAGGGAGGTGGATCAACGGTCCGTGCTTTTGGCACTTCTCACACTTATTTATCCATTCTTTAGCATCCCTGCTCATCGTAGGCCAGAAGTAGCCGGCCCTTAGGGCTTTTCGAACAATTGCCCTAAAACCTGCATGGTCAGCGCAACATCCTTCATGAATCTCTTTGAGAACATACCAGCCTTCCATGTTAGACAGACACCTTAGGTAGGGTTGTGTAAATGATCGCTTGTACAGCCTGTTTCCAATTATTGTGAACTGGGTCCTCCACCTTTGTGCTTTACTCCTATCTGAGCATGAGTCGGGATCTCGCAACACTTTAACAATCTCAGTTCTCCAATCATCCGCATCACCTATTGCTCCTACTGATGGTGTTATGGAATCTTGCTCTGCAGTTACCACGGTGATCTTCCCTCCTGCCTCCAGCGTGGTGGAACTGGCCAACTTAGATAAATTGTTCGCCTTTGAATTTTCTTCTCGTGGTATCTGCCTCACTTCGAAAGAAGCGAATCGGGCTTGTAATTCTACTATTCGTTGAAGATAGGCTATCACCTTTTCATCCTTGGCTATATATCCGCTATTAATCTGCTGCGCCACCAGCTGGGAGTCCGAGAACAGGATCACTTGCTGTGCTCCCAGCTCAGCTACCATCTCTGCCCCTCTGATTAAAGCTTATGAGAAATTCAAATCTTACTGCAAATTGGCTCTCCTGCCCCTCTGGATCAATGATCACTATCGCCGCTCCGCATCCTTGGATTGTCACTGACCCGTCCACATATACCTTTCACGCTTCTTCCCGCCTTTCTTGAGTCAGGCGGGTTCCTTCCTGGATGAAATCGGACAAGGCTTGTGCCTTAATTGCCTTCCTGGGTTCTAAGTCCACATTGTACTCCCCCAGCTCAACCGCCCACTTGACCATCCTACCTGAGAGGTCAGCTGTACCAATTACCTGCTTCAAGAGATAATTAGTCCGAATGATGATTTTATGCGAGAGAAAATAGGGTCGTAACCTCCTGGCCGTAACCATTATGGTAAGGGTCGTCTTCTCAATTTTGGAGTATCTTTCTTCAGCTCCTTGGATGAGCTTGCTGATGTAATAGACGGACTTCTGCATCGACCCCTCCTCCCTTACTAGCACGGAACTGAGTGAGACCTCTCCTACAAAGAGGTATAGGTAGAGAGTTTCCCCTGGTATTGGTTTAGTCAACATAGGCAGTTGCGTTAGGTGCTCCTTGAGTGCTTTAAAGGCTTGCTGGCACTGGCTTCCCCTCTCGAAGTGGGTTCCCTTCCTCAAAATTCTAAAGAAATGATAACTTTACTGCCGACCTGGATATAAACCGGCTTAAAGACACTATCCTCCCATTCAAGCTTTGGGGTTCCTTAATATTTATAGGGGGCTGCATGTCTAGTACCGCCTTTACCTTTGCTGGATTCACCTCGATCCCACGCTGGGTAACCGTGTACCCCAATAACTTTCCCGCCTTGACTCCAAAGGAGCACTTCGCCGGATTCTACTTCATTCCATTCATGCGGATCACCTGAAAGGTTTCCTCCAGGTCAGCCACGTGCCCTTCTACTTTACCAGCATGTCATCAACGTACACCTCCATATTCCTTCCTAGCTGATTTCAAAATATTTTATCCACCATGCGTTGATAGGTAGCTCCTGCATTCTTTAGTCCGAAAGGCATTCTAACATAGCAAAATGTTCCACAAGAAATAATAAAGCTTACTTTGGGAATATCTGCAGGGAGAATTTGTATTTGATGGTAGCCTTGATACGCATCCATCATGCTTAACAATTTGAATTCGGAAGTGGAATCCACTAACTGATCGATCTGAGGTAATGGGTAGTGATCCTTCGGACAAGCTTTGTTTAAGTCCCTGAAGTCCACACACATTCTCCATTTCCCGTCTGGCCTCACTAACAGGACGGTATTTACCAGCCAGGCGAAAAATTGTATTCGCCTGATATGTCTTGCATCCAACAGCTTCTGGACCTCCTCCCAAGTTATTGCGTCCTTTTCTGGTCCGAACACCTTAAACTTTTGCTTGACTGGTCTGGCTTTTGGATCCACATTGAGGTGGTGTATTGCTACTTCTGTCGGGATCCCTGTCATGTCTTTGGGGGATAAAGCGAACACGTCTGTGTTCCTCCTCAATGCAGCTATCAAGTCTTCTATCAGGCGGGGTCCCAGCCGGGCCCCGATTCTAGTTGTAAAACCTATCTTTTCGGGAAACAGCTCTACCATCATGAGCTCCCCGTCTGCATCTATCTTTGTACCTTCAGCTTCTGCTGATATCTTGCATTTTTTGGCCTCTGGATCTCCCTCCTTAGTCCTAACCAGGCCACGATGGAACTCCTTGTCCGACATTCTAACAGCCTCGACATAGCACTTTCTTAACTGCAAGTGGTTTGCCACCATCTCACCCACCTCATCATTTACTGAGAATTTCATTTTCATATGAAAAGTGAAAATAACAGCTTGGAACATATTTACTATTGGTCTCCCAAAAATCATATTGTAAGATGAAGGTGCATCTACAACTAAGAAATCAACCATCATTACCCGCCTCCTGGGTGTTTCACCAAACCCCACCTGGAGGGTTACTTGGCCAAGGGGATGAATAGCCCCTCTTGTAAATCCGTATAAGGCTGTATCTACCGGCTTCAGCTGGGCGTTCAAGTTCATCTTCCTAAAGCAATCCAACAGTATGATATCTGGTGAACTTCCTGTGTCCATAAATATTTGGGCCACTGTGTACCCGGCTACATCAGTAGTGATAACTAGTGCATCACTGCAAGGGTTTCCCGTCAGCCCCCCATCTTCAGGTTCAAAGTGGATGCGGGGAGTGATCCCCACCTGGCCTACCTCCCTCTGACTAGCTTTCTGCTGTATTTCTTCTATCTCCCTCTTCAAGGTCCTTTCTCCCGCCTTTCGAGCTTGGAATGAGTCTCCCTCAGCCGGTCCTCCTACTATCATCTAGATCAGCCCCCTCTTCTAAGGGGGTCGGTCTTCCTGCCTGTTCTCAGGTGCTTCCCTTTATCCTCCGTCTTCATTTTCAAATCTTTCCTCTTTTGCCCTCTTAAGCCATTAGGTCGGTCACTATAGATCAATTCTTTCAAATGACCCGCCTGAATCATTCGTTCAATTTCGTCCCTCAAGTGGAAATAATTATTAGTATCGTGGCCATATTCATTATGAAATCTACAAAACTTATCTGATTTTGGCTTCATAGGTCCCCGGCTTCGTGACCATGGAAATTTCATACCTGGATGGTCCGCCGCGACCTCCAACAATTCTGCTGGCTCCAATTTGAGTGGGGTATATTTCTCGAACCTCGGTCTTGGTCCGGCCCTGCTGGGTCTGTCTGCTTCTGGTGCTACATCCTTCCTGACTAGTTCCTTTTTCTTTTCTAACCCAGACAGCTTCACCTCCACCCTCTTTGCCTTCCTGACCTCCTCCAACGTTAGATACTTCTCCGCTCGGTGTAGCAATTCATCGAAGGTCTTACTGGCTTTTTAGCCAGGGAGGAGAAAAGATCCCCGTCTCGGAGATTGCTGGTAAATGCATTGATTTTAACCTCAGGGGTGGTGGTGGGTACCTCCAATGCCCCCTAGTTGAACCTTTTCATAAAGGCTCGAAGGCTCTCACTTTCTCCCTGCTTCATGTTGAAGAGCGTCAAGGTGGCTCTCGACTGTCGTCTAGCACTGGCAAACTGATGGAGAAAAAGCTAACTGAACTCCTCGAAGCACATGATTTAAGGGCTCGAGCTGGCCGAACCACTGTTGGGCGGCTTTGGACAAGGTGGTTAAGAAAACCCTGCACTTCACACCCTCCCCATATCGATGGAGGAGGGCAGAATTCTCAAATCTGACTAAATGGTCATATGGGTCAGTAGTGCCATCATACTCATAATTCAATGGCTTAAAGTTAGTAGGTAAGTCATCCTGTAAAATATTTTCAGAAAACTGACAACCTGTTATCGGTCGAAATGTGCTAACCCGGTTGTTCATTTGCTACTTCATCGAGTCCATCTGTCTCCTAAGAGACTTCATCTGTTTGTTCATGTCTTCGGAATGGGTATCTTCCGTTCCTTCTTCCACATCCTCAACTTTGCTCCCTCCTCGCTATTGGCGGGCAGCTTTCCCTCTCCCACCTGGTCTCTCTTCATCTACGGGCCTCACCCTGGATGCTTCTAGTCTCCTCTCTCGTCTATCCGATCCGGGAACATCTTCTTGGTTCCTGGACTCGTATTCCCGTCTCCTCTCATCGTGATGTTCCTCCTGCTTGCTCCCGCTTGGCTGGAATTGGGTGCGTACAGTCCCGACTCTCTCAGCTTCCCTTGCAGGTGGGATATTTTCTCCTGTCATTGCTCTCTCCACGGCTCTGGCTACTATCTCGTCCAATTGTTCCCTGGTCAAAGCAATAGTGGCAGCGGGTGTTGGTGCTACATTGGTAAGACCAGCAGAGGGGACTGTCACAGATACATTCTCACATCCAACATTCCTAGCTACTTCAATCAGAGGGATTCCATCAGGAATCCAAGGAGGAGGTGGTGGTAAGTCAGACCCTACTCCTTGGGCTGCGGTACCCGTTCCAGCACTAGGCTCCTCAGGAGCCGGGTTTTCATTCCCACTTGAGGTGATAGGCACAGGTGTCTCATCACTTGGCGGGACTGATGATGATGCAGGGACAGGAGCTACTTCCCTTTGTCGTGGAGCTGGGGAAGCAGACCTTCCTTGTACTAGAGCGATTAGCCTCATCGATGTTCTTTCACCTCCCATGGTGATCACGTTCCAGAAATTAGAAAAAGAAGTAGAAACTCACATCTCAACTCTCCTGGCGCCAAATGATGAGTAAAAAATGTACTTTGTTTTTTTCCGCCTGGAAAATGATGCGGGTAATTTGAATGGCACGATTTAATACCATGCGGGTAAAATAACAATTAATAAGAGATAACATACATATCAACAACTGCTTCCCATTTTTCATCGTTAAGACGTGATAAAGAGCATCAACCAAGTAAACCTCCTCTGTATGTGGATTTATGAGCAGAAAATGACGCTAAATCAAGTATGGCCAACAATAAATTATTCATGTAACTTGCAATTGTAGGATAATTATCCTGAAAATAAAACAGGATACAGAAGCATCCATCTACATATAAATAAATAAAGAGTAAAACTATTTTATTCCTTAAGTCCAAACAATAACAACTTCTTAACAACCAAAAAATCACAAAGACTTTGACACCTCTTTAATTTTTGAAGGATGGATACAAGAATCGCAAACTTTTTCCCTTAGGCTCCATTTGGATGGAGTGGATTTGAAATCAAGGGATTTGAGGATAACATACATGCATTCACACAAGCTAAAATAGAGAAAAACTAAATGAATGGATTTGAGTCACTCAAATCTTAAGCACAAATATGAGTGGTGAGAGGATTTCAAATGACTAGGTTTTGCTGAGTATTTGAAATCCTCCCACTTATAAGTAATATTTGTGTATCTAAAATCCATTCATTTAGTTTTTCTCTATTTTGATTTGTAAATGTATGTTGTATTATCCTCAAATCCATTGATTTCAAATTACTCCATCCAAATGGAGCCTTAGTTATTTTCCTTCCTTTTTTGTGTTTGAGCTTAGAAAGAGACACCATATCATGTAGTTTAGTAATAAAAGATCCAGATAACATAGCATCCCAAAAGCAGGTATTCAAACTTGGATTCTTCACACCTGAAAACTTAGGAACAATGTTCCTCTTTCTCTCTCAAAACCCTTCCCCAACAGCTTCGTGATATGGTTGAATCACCTGGATGTTGACCCCCTCCCTCACTCATTAATTCCGCCCACTCATGCATAAATGCCTCATATTACGGCTCATTCACAATTTTTTAAATGTGTATAATCATCCATAAAAATAATATAAATTAATTTGAAAATTCACATCATGTCTAAGTTTAAACTTTTATCAATATTTATATAATATTAAAATTTGATATATAAAATGGACACGGATAGAAGTAATACCCAAACCCACCTTAACCTATAAATCAATATATGTAGGAAATTAAAAAATAATTATTAATTCAACGCTAATTACCTACATTATGTAGGAGTATTGAAGACATAAAAAGGTTTAGTTGTGGGAATACCCTCAAGGTGAGGTTTGAGACACAAGGTCCCACAAAATCAGTCGGCCTTATTAGATAAAATCTTCCTGCAATAATTACAATTGTGGCTGGTGACAATGACGAAAACGCCACTTCCCAAGCATCTTGTAAACTCTGGCACATGTCATCAAATTTATAGAATTAAGATCCAAAAGTACTTGTGGGTATTTATTACAATGAAGGAATATATAAGAAACTTACAATAATTTCCAAAAGTCTGTTGTGATTATCGCCAAAGTTTGACTTGTATAAAACATATAATTGGTCAAAGAATCTGCATCAAGATAACCCCCAGGCTAAATTAACAAACTGGAAATCTATGCATCAAAACAACAACTACAAAATGCTATGCAGGAAAAAAACTATTAAATTTTCTGCAAAATATCAGCAACCTCAATGACATACTAAATCTATCAGTAATTCAGAATACATTAATTTAAAAGCAAGATCCAAATTATGAAAAACAACTTATCATTATAATTAGCATAACCTTTGTATCTTCAGTGATTGCATCATCTTGAGCACCAAAATCATCAATGTTGAGAACAAAATTCGAGAAGCTTCTAGAAGTGTTGATGGGAAGTCCATAAGAAAGCCTATGATTATCAAAACATGCATTTGCAGAGCAGAGCAAACAAATGGTGCTCAAGGACACACATTGGCATCCTACCTAAATCATGCATGGGAGAAATTAGATATGACGAAGAAGATCTCAGCTCATTTTTCTTTTTTTGAAATTAGATATGACGAAGATCTCAGCTCATTTATTCACATTATCTATGCTCTTCAATGTCGGATGAAATGGAGTTTCGCCTAAACTAGTCAGGAAGCAAGTCATATATTATAATTGACTCATGGAAGTGCAGAACGCTTCTATCTGATACTGATATACATACATCATATGTGTGATACAAGTCAAGGTATTAACACTACATTTGCTTCATCTAAATAAGGATCAAAGTACAACATTAACCTCTATAATCTCCATTCCATTTGCTTTACCTTTTTGATTGTCTAAATAAGGATCAAAGTACAACATTAACCTCTATAATCTATCACCGTGTTCTTAGATGAACAGTTAAAAAACCAAATAATTATAAACAGATATGCAGAATCCATGCATGTCCAATTCCTTTCTCAGAAATAAAGAGCCTAAATGCTAAAATAAAAAGCCTACATATCTATTAACTTTGTTCAGTATCGAAAAACAGCAATGCATATGAATTCCTCAACAAATCAAGAGAAGAACTAAAGGTAACAGAACAGTCGGAAAAACCGACCTTCACAAGCCGAATGGCCTCCTTGAGATCATAAACCACCTTCTCTTTCTTCTTACTGTTATCATCAGTACCCTACCCTACCTTAATCGGCTTTGGGAAGAGCAAACTCTCTTCCTCCTCCACCACTCTGCCAGACAAATGAGCCTATGAGACAGACATTTGAACAAGAAGAAGAAGAATATCTCAGCTCATTTTTATTTTTTGAACTTTTGGGAGAAGATATGTCTATATATACAGAAAAAGGAACACATTGGCATCCTACCTAAATCATGGCACATAAATATTAGCGATCAATTATATCAAGAAGGGGAAATTAGAGACACAATAATCGTATACAAAGAACGTCCAAATTCTTCATTCAAGCAACAATAACATACAACATATTGAGAAACCACGCAATCAAAACTCGATAAATTACCCAAGATTTTGCATAAATAAAAACTTCAAAGCAGCATAATGTAATTCATTGTTACGCAATTATTCACTAACTTCGGTACAGTATAATATTCATATGATTGAGAACATTGAAGGTAAGTGCAGAGAAGAATCTTAATAGTAAATCCAGATGCAAATTTTCAAATTTCTAAAACACAATTCCCATCTTATTTCAATATACACCTCACAAAAAATATTTATTAGATCAAAGAAATTACGAATTTGAGAAATAGAGAAAACATTCAAAAATTGAGAAAAAAAGGAATTACCTCTGAAACAAAAATGGTTCAACGTGCGGCGATTAAGGCAGCGGTGAACTGTCGGTGCACGGCAGAGGCAAAACTACTGAGACATCGCGCGGCGGGCGGTAGACTGTGGCGACGGTGGGGAGCGCGACAAAATGTCGTCGACCGTCGAGCTGTAATCGGGAAAGTGGAGTTGTGACGACTCAGCCCATCGAAGGCTGAGAGAGGAGGCGTGCGCGTACAATGATTGGACAGAGTGGGCAACGTGCGACGATCGGCGGTAAAGGCGGAGGTGCCGGTGGCATAGGGCTGAGGGTTCTCTGTGATGAAAGATTAGGGATTTGATGAATGAATGTAAAATGTAACGATGAAATGTTAAAATGAAAACTAAGTCCTGATCATGTCTGATGGAATTTAATTCATGAATAATAAAATAAAGATAACCGATATAAAATATCTGTTAAATCTAATTAAAATAATTATTAAATTTTAATATAAAATAAATTAAAATAATTAGATAACAAAACACAGATAACAGATATATAAATTAGAGCATATTTGTTATCCCTGATTAATATTTTAATATAAAAATAAATTAAAATGCTTAGATAACAAATCATAGATAACAACAATGAAAAATCCGTTATCTATGAACGCATTCTTAATTTTTTCACCAACAGAGATAACATATATATATTAGATAACGGATTTACAAATCTTAGATAACAGATATAAAAATATCCGTTATCTAGAAACAGTTATCTATGAGAGAAAATGTAATAGTGATTGCATTTCATGCGGGGAGGAGGAAATGTTGAAGATGGTTTACACGTCATCATATTACATATCATTTTAGTTCATTGCCCGATTGATCAAAAAACATGAATCATTTTTCTATATTCCTTTTGTATTTCATTTTCATATTGCATATCACATGTAACGTTTTATCTCTGGCCAACTTTTTTAGATTTGATTTTTGGTTCCCCGAATCATCTCTTATTAATGCTATGCATTTCTAATTAAATACTTAAATTCGATTAGCTTTATTTTTTTCAGTTTGTGTGATTTTATTTGAGGTGCATGTATTTGGTTCCTGATGTAAGGGTGAAAAAACCCTTTGTACTCCTTTTATAACATACTATCTCTGCCCAATATTAGTATGCATAAAATATTTTACATGAGTTTTATGAAATATTAATAGTTTATGTGTAAAGTAAATATGTTGGAGGGTATTATGAGGTATTTTGTGGTTCATTTATGACTAAAGTGATTGTTTGTGAATAAAGTCAATGACAATTCACTACAAAAAAACACAATTTGGCGAGGGGTTTAAAGAGGGAATTGGCGAAGGCAAGGGGGTTGGCTGGCCGCGGGCTGGGCAAGCAATTTTATTTCGCGTGAGCGGGTTTCGAACCCGCGACCTCCGAGAGAATAGAAGAAGAGGGCTTAGGCGCTTTACCGTTTGGGCAAAGCTAATCATTCGATATGATTTTGCTTTTAAATATATTAATATCATATTATGTTCAATATTTATATATTTAATTTATAATTAAATTGTATACTATATATTTAATTAAATTGTATACTATATATTTAATTAAATTATTATGTGCTATATATATTTAATTAAATTATATCATTTTTTAATTTTTATTATTATTACATATATATTCAATTATATATTTACTATATATATTATCATTTTATAATTTTTATTATTATCACATATATTTTTAATTAAATTGTATATTATATATTCACTAATGTTATTATAATTTTCAATTAAATTGTATATTATCATAATTTTTATTATTTTCATTTATAAATGTTATTATTATTATAACATATATATTCAATTATTATAATTATCATGTCTATTAATATATATTATCATGTCTATAATTGTTATTATTATCACATATAACTATATTATCATGTTTATATATATACATACTCTTAAACAATTAAAATTAATACTTTAAATAATTAAAATTCATCATGTTAATTAATTAAAATTCATACTCGTAAACATTAAAATTCATAAATTCTTAATTAACATTCAGAAAAATTCATAGTTTTAAACAAACCTAATGAATTCAATGCCGCCTAGAACCCCGGGACCCTCGTGATGACTGATTAGAACCACTCTGACCACCTGGGGGAATACCACTACCAGGTAAGGAACCCTGCATCCCCTGCAACAGCTCCTGGATTTGACGTTGCATGTTCGCCGTCAACTCCTCTCTCAAAGCTGTGTCTCTTCGCTCTATCTCCGCCTGCATCCTATCACGCTCCTGTTGGAGCAGGCGGTTGACATCAGATTGGCTATAGCCAACAACAGGAGGAAGAGGAGTACTCGATGAGCAAGAGCTAAAGGGGATGCGTCTGGACTTACCCAGCTGACCAAGACCCCGAACCCTCCCGTGTTGTTTTCCAACGGAATTGACATAGATCTGGGATAAGTCGGGTTGGGGTTCGGAGCTCGACCCCTCAGAGGGCTGAGGCATCTGGGAGTGTACCTCTTGTACTTCTTGCTGTACAAATATTTCCACAATTAAAATTTTAGATTACAAAAATAGACATATATATAGTATATATATATATAAATTATTACATAATATAAAATGAAAATACTTACAAGTGTGTCACCCATAGCCCGGTAGGTGTACGACCCGTCACCATAGTAGTGGTAAGGCTCCACTATATCCCAGTCAGAGGAGGGCCGTCCTTGAGTCCTCTCCTGTATTTATTTAATTAGAACAACATGCATGCTTAATTAAAATATCGAACTAGCATTAAAAAATTACTTACAAAGTCATAGGCAAACTCGGCTGCTCCACGGGATTCGCCCCAATGGCGTGAGATGCCAGTACCCGGGCCTCCAGGCTTCGACATTCGATTCCTCCTACACTGCTCGCTCTTTGACTTCACCTCTTCTCTATCCCAATACTCGAGCAGTGCATCGAAAATGGCTCCATCCCATCCAGTTCTCTTCTTCTTGGTGACCCACAACGTTTTCACGTGGTTCAGCATATCAGTGTATCTTTCTGCTGCCCTACGAACAAACAGCTCATACACCTCCATTGAGTTCGTAACGGCAGGGTCCCACCTAGTCACTCTCTGCCAAACAAAATATTATTGTACTCAATAAGCGTTAAAGTTTATAAATTAATCAAAATTAAATAGCGAATAATAAAATATAATGTACCTGAAATGACTCCCAGTACGTTTGCAGCCTCTCAGGAGATATCATCCGGAAAGTGAATGCACCGAGCTCCATATGTCGATACATAATCTCCCGAATTGTCTTGGATACCGTATTCGATGGCATCAACCTGTAAAAAGGGTATAAACACGCGAAATTAATAGACATATAAATATGACACAGTTTATTATTCACAAGTATTTAACTTACGTGCCCCTGTAGATCCATATATTTAGGATCTCCCCCACATGAGCTGGAGCTGGAGCTGGATGGTCCTCATAAGACTCAGAGCCGACAGCCTCATCCTCTTCATCCTGCTGAATAATCTGTACCGGTACTGGTACCCCGGCATCTCGACCCCTGGACCCAGATGGCCCCCTGGACCCATTAGTGCACCGTTGACATCTGTCAATATGATTGAATCATCATCCATTTGCACAATATTAATTTGGGACTCAAGGTCGTCTTGAAAGGGGGGAAGCTCTTGTTCATTCGTTAGCACGGTTTCGACCAAGGATCTCGGTTTGATTTTACAAACGGCCAATTAATTTCTTGTAGAAGCATTTCACCTGTTCGGATGGGTGGTGGGTCATCTGTAACTACTACATTCTTCATGAATGCAGTCTTGTTCCTGCGATACGGATGTTCCCTAGGTAAGAACTTACGATGGTTATCAAACCACGACTGTTTGTGACTGAGTCTTAAAGTGAAAGCATCAGAGTATTCAGCACAATATGAACAAGCAGTCCTTCCAGCGGTGCTCCATCCAGACAACATTGAGTAAGCTGGAAAGTCGCTAATGATCCAGATTAATGCGGCTCGCATCATAAAATTCTGCTTTCTAGCAACATCATACGTTTCCACCCCATTTTCCCACAGCATGTTCAAATCATGAATTAATGGCTGTAAAAAGACATCTAAATTATCCTTTGGATTTTTAGGACCAGACACCAAAACCTTCAGAAACATGAATTGTTCTTTCATGCACAACCATGGAGGCAGATTGTACGGTGTCACTATCACTGGCCATGACGAATACTGTTTTCCGACTGCCCAAATGGCTGAAAACAATCAGTGCTCAAACCCAGCCTCACATTCCATATTTCAGCTGCAAAATCAGGATATGAATAGTCCAGGTGTTTCCAAGCCAACGAATTTGCAGGGTGACGCATAACACCAGACTCATCATTATAGCAACTAGCATGCCATATCATATCCTTAGCAGTAGTATTGGACTGATACAGTCTTTGCAATCGAGGAATGATAGGAAAATAGAACATCTCTTTGAAAGGACTGTTCTTTTTCCATCGACCATCCACACCACGTCTAGCAGATTTGAATCGTGACCGACCACAAACCTTACAAGATTCAAGTTCCCTGTCTGTACCCCAATATATCATACAATTATTTGCACAGCAATCAATCCTCTCTACAGGAAGACCCATCCCACCCATCAACTGTTTAGCATCAGAAAATATCTTGGGCACCAGATTTTCTGGAGGGAAAATCTCACTAATCAAGTCAACTACTTGATTGTAACCCTTTTCAGACAGTCTGTTCTCAGTTTTAATGTTTAAAAGACGGGCATTGAATGACAACCGAGAATGAGACTCGCAACCAGGATACAGATCCTGATCCGCTACACGAAGCATGTCAAAAAAAATGTGCAGCATGCTGATTAGGAGGTTCCTCACTAAGGGGCTCTTCTTCCACATTTTGGAAACTAATGTTAGGACCAGAAGTTAAGTCCATCATCATATTGTGGTACGAGCTAGATGCTGCAGTGTCGTCAACTCTATATGAAGTCGACGCCGGCTGATCATAGTTTCGGTGTGGTATATAATTCTAATTTTGCTCACCGTGCAAAATCCAATTGTGATAATTAGACATAAACCCATGCCTAAACAAATGTGATTTCACGTCAATGAGTTCTCTAAAACTCTGGTTCCTACATTTGAATTTCGAGCAAGGACACCTAATCTTTCCTCCACTCATCCATTCCGGGATACTAGTAGCTAATTCTATAAACGATTCAAGTCCACTAAGAAATTTGGGAGATATCATGCCATTAATCGTTCTTGGACCATACATTCAACTACGACTTGAATAATTCATAGGAATCTGTTTCAGATTAATGAAGATTCAAAATTTAATTAAATCATAATTAATTCTTCCAGTTAATATATTTTTTCCTAATATTAATATATATTTTCTAAAAATTTCGGCAAAGTTTTGTTTTATTTTATCGCATTCCCCAGTTAATATATCAAGTTAATTTCTAGTGCATCCATTTCCGACTTAATTAAAATTAATAAAGTCAGAACGCACATTCTACAGCAAACAATACCAAACAATTCATCAACCCTCAACTCCAACATCAACTTGAATCGAACATCGATTCAATTTTTAAAATTAATATAATTGAACTAACATGCAAAATTTGATCGAAAATCGATCATCATATATATAAATTATTATATCATGCATGCAAAATAATTTTAAATCAAATAATTATTACAATTAAATTAAAAGCATATCTTTAAATAATTAATTAAAAAAAGAATACTTACGGTGATAGTGGTTGCGCGTGTATATAGTTGCAATTTGCGTACCTACAAATATATAAATTATAACAATTAAATTAAAATTGTAATAATATTAAAAATAAATTTATATAATTGCATACATACTAATTATTCTAAATAAAATTAATAATTTTATACTACTAATTATATAATTGCATATATACATACTAACTCTAAATAATTAATAATATTATATATACTACTAATTATTTCTAAATAATTATTAATAATTAAAATATACATAACAATTACAAAAATTAACACTAAATAACTAATAAATCAATACCTATAACAAAAAAATTACACAAATACATGCATATGAAAAATTAAAAATACAAAATTTAACCACTACAATAACAACAAAATTAACCGATTAAATCTAAAAAAAATTACCGTAGAAATGTTCCCGGGAACGAGTACTACAAAGCCCGACTAAAAGTAGGGTCAATTTCCGGCGGGAGCGGCGGCGGCACAGTGAGTTCAATTTTTGAAAAAAATGGGCTGAAGCTCGACTGAGGAGGAAAAGGGGATCTGGGAAATATAAGTGGGCTTGGCGAGGGGCCCCTGCCCTCGGTGGGCTTGGCGAGGGGCCCACTGCCCTCGGTGGCTGGCGAGGGGCCTACTGCCCTCGGTGGCTAGCGACGGGCTGGCGAGGGCTCGCTCTCGTTAACTAGAGAGGGCCTATTTTCATCTCTAATTCCCTTGCTAATCTTGCCCTCGGCTTGCCCCTCGTTAATTTGCGAGGGTTTTCGCCCCCTCGTTAATTCCCCTCGTTAAAACCAGCATTTTTTGTAGTGATTTGAGTAATTAAATAGAAGTTATGAGGGTGAAGATAAAGTCTTATATTCCATTATAGAACATGTACAGTTAAATTGGACCGACAAAAAAGAAAAATATGCATACGAAAATTGGACGGAGGCAGTATTTTTTTTTTTTTTTTTGGCTTATTAAAAAAATAACAATAAGAGATAATACTATGTTTGGTGGTTTAATTTCCAGTATTGATCATATTTATATAATAACATCCTCAACACAAATTATTCACTGTGAATAAAACTTAATGAGACAATGAGAACACCATCAAGGCCACAATTAGTTTATCCTCAATAATTAAAGACGAGATCACAACACTGAGAAAATGAGATTCGAGAAATATCTTTCTACGGCCTTCATAACTACAGAAGAAAATAACTTCTATTGTTGGTTCAAGCTCAAGCTCCGTAGACTTCTCCTTCTCTGAAAACATAATACAAACATGTGTGCAGGCCAAGATTATAGCACTCTCATTCTCCAATTAAATCACAGTTGGAACAAAAAATTAAAGATACTTCATCATTATTCCCGTCTAACTGACCTTGAATCATATAAACGTGTCATCGTGAATCCTAAATTCCATGCCTCCTAAGTTGAGTTTGAGTGAATAAGTAAGATTGTTTCATTTTCAAATCTTCAAGTGGGAACTGGGAAGTAGAAGAGAATGGATTCTCATATCTAGGCTCTCGAAATCGAATTAAGTGTTGCATTTCCACACTGACATTTTGGAGATGAAGCACTTGACTCCAGTCCAGACCTTTATTTGAATGCACTGGAAGATTATTAACATAGCGCATCTATTTTTGCGAGATTTGATTCCTTTGGAAACGAATACCTTTACCAATAAAAAAAAAAATTGTCCGTTCATCAACGATAGAGAAGAAGGATGAAAAACAACAATTATAGTGTCCTCCATTTGAAGCCTACATCTCTGGGCAAGAAATCTTAAATTCACAAATATGTAGAGATAATTTTCAAACTACTAATCATTTTTCTTACCCTGGATGTTCCCCCACTTAATATTGTACTTCCAGATACAAGGAAGAACCATGCATGCATCATATTTCACAGGAGTTAAAAATCGATTTGGTCCCATAACTCTGGTTTTTTCCGAAAAAGGTTCCAAAATATTTAAAATTTTAGATTTTGTCCCGGAACTCTCCAAATAGTCCGATTTCAGTCTTACTTTCCTCGGGAGAAATGCAAATGACGTCGTTTTCTCTCACGTTTTTCGCACGTGGTGACGAAATTTGGGAAAAATTGACCAGTATGCTGACTTAGTAAATATGTGAATTTTTTTTAATTAAATATTCACAAATCACATGTCATATAATAAAAACCATTTAAACCACAACACAATTAAGAAAAAAATGTGAAATGTAAAAAGCAAAAAACGTGAATCACTGAATATTACTCCCAATTTAAAAAACAAAATCAATTAAAAAATGTTTTTAAAAAAACAACACAATAGAAAAACGTAAACACAATTAAAACAACAACTCTAAAACGGGATTAAAAAACACAAGTCTCAAAAATGGGAATTCAAATCGATAGGAACCCTAATCCCTAAATGCTGAATAACAAGAACCCTAAATTTCCAAGTTTGAGATCGACCCCGCCAAATATTGTGAAGTGTGACGAGGAAGTTCCCCCAAAAAAAAAATTATAGTATGCTTCTATAGCTTGAATTTGTCAATCTTGCATTTTGGAATTTTCTTTTTCTCATTCATCTGCATCTTCTTCTTCGCCCATATTCTCAGTCTCCAACCTAGTATTCACAACTTGCCAAATTCTATTAATTTCCTCCAACTTCTCATTTATTCTCCAAATTCCTATTCTCTACCCTCATTTCATTAAGCTCTCTTAGCAAATCTGAAATTATTTGTTTTGATCTCGCTCAAACTGGTCGATCAATCCATTTGAAAAACTTCTAGTGCCCATGATTCTATCAAATAAAAATTTTAGAACAAGTTAAAACAAACATATAAGTCAAAATAAAGACCAACACTTACCGGATATTTCTCGCATCCAAGAAATCGTTGGCCCACGTTCTCATCTTTCCACGTTTGATACGTAAAAAATGTACCTTTGTATTAGGCCGAATTCCCCACGTGGATCCTTACGTGTGAAAACCCAAGTAAGCTATGATAAGCTGACCTCCGTCCACATAAACAACATGCAAAAACACGCCGAAGGGTTCTCCGTCGTAGGCACTCCGACGCTCAAGTCAGAAACCAAGAAAACCCAAGAAAGTTCAGAGATTCAAATACCTCTTACTCTGTATCGAGTCATAATATATAGGTGGTAATTTACATACCATGTACGTCAGTGTTCTCCATGTTCCCGCCATGTTCTCATCGTGGAAGAACATGTTTTCTGTTTCTTGTGTAAAGCGGTTACCCACCTCCGGTACAGAGGGAGATTCTGGAATCTTTCCCTTCTTGGGGTACAAGTATCTCTTATTCGGTTAAGATCTTCTCCATTTGACTAAGTAATCTAATATCCTCATAAGGAGGTGGGCCGAGGTAGGCAAACCTCTTATTTCGGTTATCCACTCTAAGTGGGCTCAAGCCCATTCAATATTATCCATATCCATGGGTTAATCTCAGGATTGGGCCTGAGGCCCAACCCTCACTCCAGGTAGGTCCAAAATCAAAAGGATTTGGGCCGTGGGCCCTACCTCTCTTCTGAATTATCCCTAATCAAGGGAACTTGGGCTGAGGGCCCAATAATCAATTCGCCCCACACCCATTAATCAAATGGGCTGGGCTTGTGTGAAGTGGGCTATGCCACAAAATACCGTATCATCTGTCCCCTCTACTTAGGTGAGTATCTCTTAGCTCACCTGAGTAGAGGATCAGCTTCATTCTTCCCTCCTCGCTGGAGGTTAGTCATTCCGAAGTATCTGTCCATAATTTCAAATATCCGAAAAACTGGTCAGGGGAGTTGGATGACTCCTCGTCTTCCGCGCCCAAAACGTCAGTTCACTCATTTTAGTCTGATCACGCATCAGTCTTTACTTCTTCTGACTCACATTTATTTTCACTCCTCACTTCTCTGAATCTATTTTATTTTCTAAACTCAAGATTCGGGTGCTTCCCTCTTCCTCTTCCGTCGATCCTTCTCCGATCATTCCTCCAGGTAATACCTCTGTTCTTTTTCATCTTTTTCCATTTAGTTTCGCTTACTAGTGGGAGGATGTCCCGATCAGGGTCCTCAAAAACCCTTTCCTGAAACCCTACTTCTTCACAAAGTACTTTTTCTTCCATCGCCGGAGGTCAAAATTGCACCCCTCCCATATCTTAATCTTCTCCTGGTGGAGATAAACTCCGTTTCTGGGATGACCATTCTGGTCCTTCCCGTCTAGATAAAAGGAAACTCTCAGAGTATCGCGAGAAATGGGTTTTCCCTGACTCGTATCGTGTTTCGGTTCCCAGTAGGTGTTAGGATGTATACTATAAGCCTAGCTTTTGTATGAACATCTTTTTAATATAAGATTCATTATGATCAAAATACTTATTGTTTATGATTGTTATATATATCATTATTTTGTCCGGGTTAATCTATACTGTAGATAACATGGTGTGTGGTGTCACACAGAAGATTATGCTATTAGTTCCTTATAGATTATAAATAATAGCTCACAACCAAGATGGATTTGGACAAACCATTGGAACGGTTGTAGTGTAATTTGGTATTAGTCTATCTTGACTATAAAGTTACACTAGTACATTTTGTATGTATTGAGCAGGACCATATGAGGTTGTTCAATTTGTACTGACTATATAAAAGAACAAGACCTCTGTTGTTATGGATGTACGTCTTCTTAATCCCTATATAATAATGGGCACGTGTACTCAATGTATGTTTCTTTGATTTGCCAATGGGTGAGATTTATTAAATCAATAGGCTCGGTGAATTGGGAGACAACATTGTTTATATAGTGTGCTGTTGATTATAGAAGGAATCCGTGTCCTAATTATTTAGGATGATGATGTCCCCTTGAGAAGCTCATAAAGATTATTATGTAAACCCTGCAGGTGGATTTAATCCAACATAATAATAAAGATGAGTGGTACTACTCTTGGAATTAGATATAAATTAATTAAGTTGTCAGTAATTTAATTAGTTTATGGACATTCGATATCTTAAACACGGGGAAATAAACGTACATATAATAAAGGTGCCTATATTATAATATGGGATTAGGACGGTAATTCAATTATAACTCTTTAGTGGACTGAGTTATAATTGATGGGCTTAAGTAAAGTGTTCGGACTGAACACAGGATATTTAGGCCCATCAGGAGGCCCAACCCTAATTCCTCCTTAGGGTCCCTGTTGTAGCCTATAAATAAACCCTAACATCAGAGCCTACAGGGTGTGAAAAACGTGAGATCAGAGAGAGGCGGATTCTGATTCCTTGGAGGATCGTCGACCACTCGACGTCCAAGGGAAAGGTAAAGGAACACGGCAGGAGACCGTGAGGTTCGAGGCTCATCCTTAGATCGCAGTTCTGACCTTAGAACTGGTTTGTCTTCACCTATTAGGGTGAATAAAGGTACAATTCTATCCGCTGCGTTTATGTGCTTACGATTCCGAATCTGATAATTTCGTAGAGTCGGCGATCGGTGGTTCCAACAGTAGGAGTGATAGGCCTAACCTTACCACCAGCCCTGCCTTGACCTTCTGGCATGCCCAGATTGAGGCTGGGCTGCGTTTTTCTCCTTCCAAGTTTCTGTGTCGTCTTTCTGATCTTTACCAGGTCCCTCTGAACCAGTTCGTTCCCAATGCTATCCGAATGATGATCTCATTCTATATCCTTTTAAAAGGCAACAGGGATAAGCCTTCTGCCGAGCTTTTCTTTTCCCAGTTTAACTGTAAGGCCATGGGGCCTTTCTTCTATGTCTGTGCTTGAGTCAAGAGCAAGTGTTCATGTCTTGGCCGTGCCCCCAATATCAACAAGGATTGGGGTGATCAGTACTTTCTGGTAACTCCTCCCCATCCTTGGCCATTTTCTTGCCAAGAATGGGTTTGCCAGAATCCTCGTCCGTCTGCCTCCGATTCCCAGATCCATTCTACCACGAACCGTCGCGTGATAAGATCCCTAAATTCTCATGTCCATTCCCACGGTTATTTCTACCTTCCTGATATTTGCTCCAACTCCCGACTTTTGTCTCATTTCAAATTTAGCTCCGTAAGAATCCCGCTCGAACTGGGTGATGGTAATCGCCTAATCTTTAGGCTTTTCATACCTTTTTATCGCATATATTGTTATCATCTGTTTGTTCTTCTTATTCCAGAGATGATGTGGCTGTCGAAAGTGTTAGACGAGCCCACAAGTTCTAATGACTCCACCCCGCCCGATTCAAGACAAGCAAAGGATAATCCGAAGCAAGCTTCCCCCCCTCCTCCCTCTAACGAGGAGAAAGAGGACGACCTGCCCCCAGTGAAGAGGGCGAAGGCAGGGAAAGGCAAAGCTCATACCAATCAAACCTCTCAGCTCCCGGAGGAAACTATTCGAAGAAAGTACCCCACCCGTCGTAGCTAAGGCACTCCCTCTGCCCCTATCGATGTGGACTCACATCCTAGCGGCACTTCTAATCAAGGTTTTTTGGAGAATTAGTTTCTCCTCAAGAATGTAGTAAGCTTCTCAATCCGAAGCAAGGCAGGGAAACTATTCGAAGAAAGGCAAAGCTCATACCAGTCAAACCTCTCAGCTCCCGGAGGAAACTATTCGAAGGAAGTACCCCACCCGTCGCAGCCAAGACACTCCCTCTACCCCTATCGATGTGGACTCACATCCTAGCAGCCCTTCTGCATCAAGGTTTTTTGGAGAATTAGTTTCTCCTCAAGAATGTAGTAAGCTTCTCAATCTCCCCCCGGACCAACAGCAGCATCAAGCCGCCTCTCATTTTGCTCAGGTATTCGCATGAATTCTCTCACTTTCATATTCTAATCATTTCCTCTTTCTTTGAAGTAAGGTTGCTAACCTCCTTTATTTTCTTTTCAGCTGGGAGTCCTCCTCTCAGGTCTATGGAATCCATCAAATTTGTTGCCCCCTCCCCAGGTTCAGGAGATGGAGAAGTCTCTTCTCTATGAGAAGAAGAAGAACACCACCCTCTCTGGGCGTGTAAAAAAGTTGGAATCAGAGGTGGCCTCCTTAAAGGAGGCCTTAAAGTAAGAGCAGTCAGCCCGTCAACAAGCCGAGGATGAGATGAACGACTTGTCAGTCCACTATGCCTTTGAAGAAGCAAGATTCCGCCGCGAAGGTCTATTAGAGGGGATCCAGATATGCCGGGATTCCTTGTTCGAATCCGAACCAGGTTAGAAGTTTTTGCATTTTCTGCAAACTGCTATGAGGAAAACATACCTGCAGCATTCCAGCTTTCTAGGGGACAGGACCCCGTTTATCCGCTTTTATTATGAATATGGCTTCGACGCCACGGTCCAGCAGCATGCTGATCCCAGCTTCCCTGGGGCTTTCGACAAGGGAGGCTCACTTAAGAACCTGCCCCCACCTCCAGGATTTACCGGGGATCCCACCAGGTCCATTGAGGAGGCGTGGTGGCTCCCTGTTATGAGTGCAACTGTTTCTGATCTCCAAAAGACTGACCTTTGACTGGAAGTTCTAAGTCTGATGGCCAAGCCCTTATGGCCCCTGTCCCTGGATCGCCCCAGTTCGAAGGAGGAAGCGTGCATGGAACGAGCTCTAGAAGGTGACAACCCCCCTGCGGAAGCTGGAGAGCCAGTTAACTCTCCCACCCCCTAATCTCTTCTAATCAAACTCTGTATAATTTCTGTTTCTTTTGATGAATTCTATGGGTGTTTACCCAATACTTGTTTCTGTTGGCCGGGCTGTGTCCCGAGGAACACGTTTTGGCCTGGGCTGTGTCCAGATGAATTCTTGTTTTGGCCTGGGCTGTGTCCCAGATGACCTTTATGCTATCTATCTTCCTGCTAATTTGTTTATTAGCTCTCATTCTTGCATGCTTTCTGATGCTAAGTAGTTAGAAACTCTGATATCTGATACGCATGCCTATTTTTTGCTCCTTTATACTTTTAGGAACTTGTAAGAACATTCTATCTGTTGTATGCATTAATATTAACCCCCTCCATATCTTCCAGTATATAAGTTCCTCCTCTCAAAACCTGGCCACCTTATAGGGGCCCTCCCAGCTCGGGTCTAGTTTACCCAAGTTTTTGAATGTATCAGCTTGACGGAGCACAAGGTCTCCCTCTTCGAATTTTCTGCCTACCACTTTCTTGTCGTAGGCTGCCTTGATCCTCCCTTTGTACTTGATTGCTTTCAAGTGGGCGGTCTCACGTTCCTCCTCTAGCATGTCCAGATTTTCTCTGAGCAGTTCCTCATTCCGCCCTTCCTGGAAGTGGGTAATGCGGTGCGTCTGCATCCCTATCTCAGCGGTATTAACAGCCGCAGACCCATATACTAACTGGAAATGAGATTCTTCAGTAGCCTCCCTGGGGGTAGTTCGATAGGCCCACAACACTTACTCCAGCTCATCAACCCATCCTCCCCCAGCTCGATTAAGTCTAGCACGGAAACCATTAACAATGGTTCTGTTTGTTACTTGCACCCGCCCATTTGCTTGTGGGTGGGCTACGGATGCAAATTTCTGGACAATCTTCAGGTTGTCACACCAAGCCTTGACTAAGGCTCCAGTGAACTGGGTTCCATTATTGGATACCAGTATTCTGGGGATACCAAACCTGCAACAAATATTTTTCCACAAAAATTTGATAATGTTAATTTCATCAATTCGAGCAAGGGGTATCACCTCTACCCACTTGCTGAAATAATCTACAGCCACCAAAAGGAACTTTCTTTGTCCCGTGGCTATCGGAAATGGTCCCACCAGATCCATTCCCCACTTGGCAAAAGGACAGGGGGAATACATCGCCCCCATCTCCTCTGCAGGTAGGTGGATTAAGGGTCCATGTTTCTGGCATTTCTCGCATCGTTTAATAAACTCCTTGGCATCCCTGCTCATGGTAGGCCAGAAGTATCCTACCCTTAAGGCCTTTCAGACGATTGCCCTAAAACTTGCATGGCCAGCACATCATCCTTAAACATCTCAAGTATGGCTGGGTGAAAGCCTTCTTATACATCTAATCCCCGATCATCACGAACTGGGATCTCCATCTAAGCATCTTTTTCCTATCTTGGCATGAGCTGGGATCCTGCAATGTATTAAATATAGCAGTCCTCCAGTCATCCGCTGCTCCCATAACTCCAACTAAGGGGATTATCAGCTCCCTATCTGCGGTCACAATGGTGACTTTCCCACCTCCCTCTAGTGAGGCGGAACTTGCCAATTTGGAAAGGCTATCCGCCTTACCATTCTCCTCACGGGGTTCCTGTATCACTTCAAAGGAGTCGAATTTTTCTTGTAATCCGGCTACATGCTGCAAGTAGGCAATCATTCTTTCATCTTTTGCCTCGTATTCTCCTTTGATTTGCTGCACAATGAGCTAGGAATCTGAGTGTATGATTACTCTTTGTGCCCCCAACTCGGCCGCCATCTCTGCCCCTCTGATCAGGGCTTCATATTCTGCTCCATTGTTCGAGGTAAGAAATTCAAACCTCACAGCGAACTGGATCTCCTGTCCTGCTGGGTCCACTATCATGATCCCAGCTCCACATTCTTGTATGGTCACAGACCCGTCTACAAAGATCTTCCATTCCTCTCCTTCTTGTATAGTTCGAGTTCCTTCTTGGATGAAATCTGACAAGGCTTGAGCCTTGATAGACTTCCTAGGCTCGAATTCCACAGTATATTCTCCCAGCTCAACGTCCCATTTGACCATCCTACCTGAAAGATCAGCTCTACCAATTACCTATTTCAAAAGATAATTAGTTCAAACTATAACCCCATGTGAAAGGAAATAGGGCCGTAACCTCCTGGCTGTGACCATGATAGTTAGATCCGATTTCTCAATCTCGGAGTATCTCTCCTCGGCTCCTTGGATGAGCTTACTTACATAATAGATCGGTTTTTGAGTGATACCCTCCTCCCTCACTAGTACCGAGCTGAGTGAAACCCTACCTACAGAGAGGTACAAGTAAAGAGTTTCCCCAGGTACTGGCTTGGTCAAGGTGGGTAACTGAGCAAGGTGTTGCTTGATCGCCTCAAAAGCCTGCTGGCATTGATTGTCCCATCTGAACTCCGTCCCTTTCCTCAGTATCTTGAAGAAGGGGTGTATCTTTTCTGCGGATCATGCAATGAATCGGCTCAATGCAACAATCTTCCCATTTAATCTCTGCAATTCTTTGATGTTGGTGGGAGGCTGCATATCCAGCACTGCCTTTACCTTAGCGGGGTTCACCTCGATGCCTCGCTGGGTCACCATGTACCCCAAAAACTTTCCAGCTCGAACTCCGAATGAACACTTGGCCGGATTGAGCTTTATTCCATTTTGTCTTATCACCATGAAGGCTTCTTCTAGATCAGCTACATGCCCAACAACTTTTATGCTTTTAACAAGCATATCATCTACATAAACTTCCATGTTTCTTCCCATCTGATCTTTGAACATCTTATCAACCATCCGTTGATAAGTAGCTCCTGCATTCTTTAGTCCAAATGGCATTCTAATATAACAGAATGTGCCACAAGAAATGATAAAACTAACCTTCGGGATATCATCAGGAAAAAGTTATATTTGATGGTACCCTTGGTAGGCGTCCATCATGCTTAGTAATTCAAACCCTGAGGTAGAATCCACCATTTGATCAATCCTGGAAAGAGGGTAGTGGTCCCTTGGATAGGCCTTATTCAAGTCTCGAAAATCTATACACATTTGCCACTTCCCTCCAGGTTTAGCTACAAGGACTGCATTGGACAACCAGAGAGGAAATTGTATCCTCTTTACGTGTCCTGCCTCCAGCAGCTTCTGCACCTCCGCTCTAGTGATTGCATCTTTTTCAGGTCCAAACACGCGAAGCTTCTATTTAACGGGTTTGGCCTTCAGATCTATGTTGAGGTGGTGCATCGCCACATCAGGTGGGATACATGTCATATCATTAGAAGAAAAAGCAAATATGTCTGCATTTCTCCTTAAGGCTGCTATCAATTGTTCCTCCAGCTGTGATTCCAGCTGAGCTCCGATCCTGGTGGTAAAACCTATTTTCTCCAGAAACAGCTCCACCATCATCAGTTCCCCGTCTGCATCAATCTTAATGGTGTCGGCCTCTGTTGCCACTTTACACCTCTTGGCTTCAGGGTCTCCCTCCTTAGCTCTACCCAGGTTACGGTGGAGCTCTTTGTCAGCTATCTTGACTGCTTTAACATAACACTTCCTCGACTGAAGGTGGTCTCCCACCATCTCTCCAACATCACCCTGTACTGGGAACTTCAATTTCATGTGAAAGGTAGAGATAACTACCTGAAACAAGTTTACTATAGGTCTGCCAAAAATCATATTGCAAGATGAAGATATATCTACGACCAAGAAATTAGCCATCATTACCCTCCTTCCTGGAGCTTCGCCAAGCCCCACCTGGAGAGTTACCTGTCCCAGGGGGTGGATAGTGTTGGTCCCAAAAGGTTGAGTTGATTAAGAAAAACTTGAGTTAACCTTCTATGATAAAATCTAGAGGGGGGGGGGTTGAATAGATTTTATCGATTTTTTGCAAATCTTTTAAAACTTATTCTAAACTTCAAAGTAACACAGCGGAAAACAATTTTACTCTCAACTTTAACAAGATCGAAAGCAAACTGATATTTTAGTTCTAACTTTGATTCTGAAGTCAATCATTGATTTGTTAACTGGGATTTGTAAGAAATAAGTAAGTAAAACAAAGCAATAAAGAACACCAGATTTATAGTGGTTCGGATTATAACAATCCTACATCCACTCTCCTTCTTCAAAATTTGAAGAAAGGTCTCTTCTACCTGCTTACTTACTCACTTTACAATCGTACATCTTACAAATTACAACCTGATCTTCAAATCTTCAATCTTCTAAACTATTCTTGAAAAATCTAACTCTAGAGTGATAGAAGAGTGTTTGAAGATGTATAAGAAAACTGTTCTATAAACAATTAAAAAAAAATCTATGATGAAATCCTCGAAAATAGTTTTTGTGCTTTTTCGAAATCTTGTGAATTGTGAGAATCTATTGCTAAAAAAAATTTGTGTGATCTCTCTATATTTTTCTAATGAAGTGCCTAGACCTATTTATAAGTCTGAAAAGACAGTTAGTTTGTTAATTGGTTTTAACAAACTAGAAACTGCTTAACAAATTACAACCTGATCTTCAAATCTTCAATCTTCTAAACTATTCTTGAAAAATCTAACTCTAGAGTGATAGAAGAGTGTTTGAAGATGTATAAGAAAAGTGTTCTATAAACAATTAAAAAAAATCTATGATGAAATCCTCGAAAACAGTTTTTGTGCTTTTTCGAAATCTTGTGAATTATGAGAATCTGTTGCTAAAAAAATTTTGTGTGATCTCTCTATATTTTTCTAATGAAGTGCATAGACCTATTTACAAGTCTGAAAAGACAGTTAGTTTGTTAATTGGTTTTAACAAACTAGAAACTGCTCAACAAACTTATTCTTGGAAACTGCTCTAGACCTTAGCTGATTTTATTCTACTCGTCTGCAGTTGACTTGGTGAAGACTCGCCTTTCTTATTCTACTCAGCTTGTCTTGACCTCGTCTGAGCTCTTCATGATTGTCTCCTACAGATGACTAGTCTTGAGCTCGTCTTCAGATTACTTGTAATTTTCCAGTCTTCATCTGACTAGTTCGGTCTTCGACCTCGTCTGATCAGCTTAGTATAAAGACTTAATCTCAGCTGTTCTTCAGGTCGTCTGATCATCTGAACTGCTTCTTTTAACTCATCAAAACTTCTTGATCTAATAATTTTCCCCTTTTTGATGAAGTTAAAACCTACAAGGAAGAAACACACTCACAGCTGAAGTTAGTTCTAGAGTTAGTTAAGATAATCAGATAGGTATATCAGAGCACATTTTCACATTTAAAATAGATTCATCCAACTTAAAGCACTTAATTCATAACAGAAAATTTTTCAAGTCTTTTAGAGTTTTCAGAAATATTTAGAAAAAAATAAGTCTTAGGACTTAGAAAAATTTTAGAAAATTTTAAGTCTGAGAGATAAATTTCTCAGATGATTAATACTTAGAAAATTTTAAGTTTTCTTAAAGCAAAAAAACTTTAAGAAATAAGACAAGTAAGTCACATAAATCCAAGTATATTTATTCACATATTTACAATTTACAGATAGGTGAACTGATAGAAATAAAAGATAAGGAAAAGAAAATTATGTCTATCAAATTCCCCATCGGCTTGCTTCTGGAGTGTTCAGCCAGTTGAAAATCCGTGCTCTGAGCTGTTTGAGTTCATTCTCGTCTGTGAGCTCGGATTCTCTTTCAGCTTTGATGATGACCGATTTGACCCATTCCATGTCTGGAGATCTATCCTCGTTCAGCTTGGGAGAGACTTGCTCATAGGCTGGTGCGACAAGATCGCAGTTGAAAACCTGATGTGCCTCATTGAGCAGTCTTCCATATAGATCAACATCCTCTTTCTCCATCCACTCGTGTCTTTGCCTGTCTTCATCAGCTGCACCGGATTGAGATGCCTTCAAGGTGTACCAAAAGTACATCCATCTGGCATCCAGAGCTTTCTTTTTGTATTCACTGGTGAACTGACCAGACACCATCTTAGGAGGAGCTGATGAGCGGTGGACAGGTCGGAAGTCTGCTTCATCAGCTGCCTTCGATACCCACTTCCGAGAGTCCCTGTCCCACTTCAGCTCCGCCTTACCCAGCTTCTTCAGCCTCTTCTTTTCCTACTTCTCATACTTCTCCTTCTCAGCGTGGATTCTTCTGATTTGCTCAGCTGAGAGATTTGAGAAGTCAGGTTCTTTTCTCTTGCGCTCGGCGGTCTGGGGCTGGTCAGCTGCTCAGCTGATGTAGACTTCTCGACTGCTGCTGCTGCCTTTCCTTTACCCTTGCCCTTGGCCTCGGGTTTCTCAGCTTCTTTCATCTTGGCCAGCAGCTTCTCAGTCTTCTCTTCTTCCTCCTTTCTCCTCTTCTCCTCATCCACACGGATGACCTCCTCAATCTGGGTCACCCTCAGTTGCAAGGCAGCCAGTTCGTCTGATTTGATCTTGATTTCTGCCTTGGCTACCTCCAACTCAGCTGAGTCTGCCTTTGAGTCAAACTTGTCTGTGAGGGCAAGACTCCAGCTGTGAGGGTGTCCATTCTTCTTTCAGCTCCTTCCCCCTTTTTGACTTCATCTTGCAGGGTCTGAAGCTGTTTTTCCAAGGCAGAGCAACGAATCCTGAAGTCTGTCTGATCAGAAGTGAGAGCATTGACCAGGACTTCGTTGTCTGCGGCCACTTTTTGCTTGAGCACCTTCACCTCTTCCTCCAAGTTACTTAGCTGGGTACCAACAGCAGTGCCAAGGTTGGCTGATAGGTTGCGAGTGATGTTGACCTCGACAATCTGCATGTTGGCGAGCATTGTATCGGTGACTGCTCGAATCACCTTCCTCGTCTTCCTCTCCATCAGCCTTTGAACCTTGGTGATAATCTGCTTGTGTAAATCCTCAAAGGCTGAGGAGATGGAGAAAATTGGACTGGTTTCTTCCTCAGAATCAGATGAGGAAGATGGGGTGGGAGAAGTTGGACTTGGGGGAGCTCATGTGGATATCTCCAAAGATGTTGGAGGTATCCACGGGTTGGGGTTCAGAAGGTTGGGAGGAAGTGGGGGCGTCTGATGGTGGTGGAGGGGGAATCTCAGGTGGGGGTGAAGATGGAGGGGGTGGTATTTCGGATGAAGTGGGTGGTGGAGAAGGGGTTGGTTGTGGGATAGTAGGTTGGGGTGGGCTATGAGAGAGAGTTGGTGAAGATGGGAGTAAGGCTGGGGGTGAGATGGTGGTTATGGGGGTTGGGGAGTAGACTGTTCCAGCTAGGAAGTAAAAGAAATCAGATGGGGAGGGAGGAGGAGATGAGGTTTGGGTTTGAGGAACGGAAGATGAGGTTGTGGCTTGGACTATAGTGGGAGTAGGCTGTTTTAGAGGCTCAGAGGTGCCAGCCTGGGTCACCTCTTCATCGCCAGAGTGGGCTGGAGAGGGGGAGGGAGAGAATTGAACCTGTCTTGGTGAAGGGGAGGGGGTCCTTTCGGAGCTGATCTCCTGAACATCTTCCGATTGGACAACCTGAGCTGCTATGTCCAGTGTAAGTGCCTCTTCAGCCAGAAGGCTAGGCTGATCAGCAGAGGTTCCTCCCTTCTCTGAGGCTTTTATCAGCCTCCTTCTCTTCTTGGCCTTCTCCTTCAGCTTTATTGGCTGTGAAGCCTCAGCTGAGCTCACCGTCGGCTGCTCTTCCCTTTCTTCTTCTTCTTCTTCTTCTTCTTCTTCTTCTTCTTCTTCTTCTTCTTCTTCTTCTTCTTCTTCTTCTTCTTCTTCTTCTTCTTCTTCTTCTTCTTCTTCTTCTTCTTCTTCTTCTTCTTCTTCTTCTTCTTCTTCTTCAGCCTCCTCGGCTGATGGATCCTAAGCCCCGACCTCAGCTGCTCCTTCATCTGAGTCGGCTGGAGCCCCGAGCGGCTCATCCTTGGTCAGCAGCCCTTTTTGCTTTGTGTAGGCTCTGACTCGATCAGCCCAGTTAATCTGAGCTGTCAGCATATCCTCCAAGATGACTGTCACCTTATTGAACAGGCTGGTGATTGATTTCGCCTGCCATTTCCCACTAACTACCTCCAGTCTCTTCCTTTCCGTCTCAAACCTACCCAACAACATCCCAGCCCAGTTGGCTTGAACTCCATCAATGATGGCTCTCATACATCATAGCCTGGGTCTCGTCAGCCCATCTGGGAGTTCTGCTCCCCTAAAATAACCTTCGTCAATATCGTCATTAACAGACGATATCTCCGTCGGAGCATTTTCTTCTTTAATTCAGACCTCCGATCCTTCATTGAATTCGGGGCAATCATCTCGAATGATTCTACCCAGTCGTCTGATTTGTATGAGAGGGGGTTTACTCCTTCGCAGCTTGTATCAAAAATCCGCGCCACCTCCGCCGGAGTTACTGTCAACACCTCGCCGTAAACACGGGTTTTGAATATCCCGTTTTCAAATGTCCCATTGACGTAGAACTCGATACCTCTCATATCCAGAGTTTTACTGGGTTCCTTGTGTTCGTCTTTGGTGAACTGTGTTTGTTAATTATTATACAGCTGATTTGGAGGTTAAGAACTCCACTGATTTCGTGTTTAATATTTGATTTCTGTGTTTGCTATACCTGGAAGAAACTGATTTCCGGGATATGGGATTTGCGCTTGAAAAAAAATTAATTCTAGGTCCTAGATCGTGGTTAATTATTGGTGAATTCAATATGATCTAATGTGGAGAAGGTTCAATATAAAAATGTTGGTGGATAGGAAAAATAAAGACCCCTTTGGCGACATCTGTGTAATTCTTCTCATAAGTGTAAAGCTTGTTTCGACAACAGCTTGATTGGATATTTACTGGGGTTTTAGGATTTGTGAAATTCTAGCCAAGGCTAGAGCTTGTCAAGAGGAATGATAGAGACTCGTGAGAGTTACATTATCTCATGGAAATACTTAACGTTAATCAACTTATACTGAGTAAATGTGAAACTTTGGTAATTAATGCGTTGGTTATATTTTTACCAAGTCAATGTTTGGTAAGTTTAATACAGTTTATCATCTTCACTCACACACACAGTAGTTCCAATATCTTCTAATATCTGTTCCTGTTCCACAGAAATTAAGCATTCAATAAGTTAGGTATCCATCCTAATGTACAATTTAATTAGTTTTCTCTCCAACACTTAATAATTCCATTTCCTAAATTGTTATTTAATCCCCTTGTAATAGAAGATTTTTAATTCTTAATTCATACATCTTCATTTTTCATTCTTCAGGAGAAAAAGGTCTCTGCACTAAAACAGGGAAGCAGCTACATTACACTACACTACACTACAAAGGGACCTTTTTGATCATATTCTCAAAGACATCCTGTTTGGGTATGTTATACATGTTCTTTGTAATATAATTGAATGAGCTTATACTATCAATATGCTTAGGCCATATGTTTTGGGTTGTGCTTAAACGAGAAGTGGTATATGTCTGTTAGTCAGATATCCTATGGCAGGCTCTGCTAAATCAATTTTAGAATTTTAATTTTAGGTGTATCATGATTTTTTATATTGTAGTTCTCATAAATTTTTGTTACAGGAACTAAATACAAACAATCATATGTGTCATGGAATAAAGAGATGGATCGACAATTAGCAAATATTTTGGCTGAACAAATGGTTTTGGGGTACAAGTGTGATGGAGACACTTGGAAGCCCCAAGCTTTGCAAGCTGCTGTGACCCATTTAAATTCGACTTTGCACTTGAATTTGACAAAAGACAACATAAAAAATAGACTGAAATATTGGAAAAAGTACTTCAATGTTGTTTCTGATGTTCAAACTACTCAGAGTGGATTTACGTGGGATGAAGAAAGAAAAATGATTGTTGTCACAACTGATGAGTGGAGTTCTTGGGCTTCATATGTTGAGGTAATTAAGATATTGTAAAATATATTTTTTATACTAGTTGAAATTTTCTTGTATTTCATGTCTATTAGTGAGAAATTCTTTAATTTTAATATGTGTTGAGTTTTGATAATAAATATGTATCTTTGTTAGTGTGTTTCATTAATGTATTTAGATTGTTACATTTGTATGCAGTCACATCCGGAAGCTAAAGGCATGCAGAATAAGGTGATAGATAATTGGGATGAGATTGTTCTGTTGTGTGGAAAGGATAGAGCAACAGGCCAAAATGTTGAAACCCACGATGAAGTAAGTGAAGAAATGGGTGAGGATGATGATAATGAAGTGAGTTCTATTCCCATATCAGGAACAAAAGCACGAGCACGACCATCAAGCTCAATTGATTCTGTAATGGGGAAGACTAAGAAGCCTAAGCAAGATACCATGGTGGATGTTGTTGGAAAGATTGCTAGTTCATTTCAAGAGTTTTTAACTAGCAAGAAAAATGAAGAAAAACCAAGTGGCATTGAGATTCGTAATGTTGTCAAGATGATACCTGGACTTAGTGGGGAAAAAGTTTTTAAAGCTGTTCGTAAGCTGATGAGTGGTGATCCAGAGGAGTTCAAGCTTTTAAAAGCTCTCCCCGATGAAGAAAAAAGAGAGTGGATTGACTTTCTTATTGATTCCTAGTTTGTAGTTGAAAACATTAGATTTTATTTAGTTTTGTTAAGATGTTGATGAATTTTATTATTGGGAACAATTGCATTACTTTATTTTACTTGATTTTGCTTTGTTTAATAATATTGCCCTCTTTACTAGTATTATTATTTATTTTATTAAATATAATATTACTCATTTTATTAAAAAAATATTACTTGCTTTGCTAAATGGGAGAGAGAGAAAAGAAAAATTTTAAGCTCATTTAAATTTAGCCAAACAATGGATTTAAAATCCATGGATTTGAATTAAAAACTCATGTTTATCCAAACAATGGATTTCAAAAGAATGGATTTCAAATTGAAGGATTTATGAATCCATTCATTTCAAATGACTTGGAATTTGAAATCCATCAATCCATAGACAGTGAAGAAATCCATACCTCAAATTGAATGATGATGAGAGAGAGACGTGACGAAGAGAGAGAACGAGAGTGCGCCGAGAACGAGCGACGCGAGAGTGCGTCGAGAATGAGCACGCGAGACGGCGAGAGTGCGCCGAGAACGAGCACGCGAGACGGCGGATTTGAAATGACGCACTTTTCCTGTGGATTTAGAATCCTCCTAATTTAGTCTAAAAAATGAGTAGCCCAAATCAATGGATTTTAAATCAGCCCATTTATTATTTTGGATTTCAAATCCACTGATTTTAATTTGGATCCAAACATCTTAAATGGATTTGAATTGTGGATTTAAAATCCATTGGATCAAATCCTTCAATCCAAATGGACCCTTAAGATACTTTAGGATTTTCTTAGTAGTTTCCAGATGAGATTTCTTAGGATTTGATTGAAACCTTGCACATACCCCAACTGCAAAGGCTATATCAGGCCTACTTGCAGTGAGATATAACAAGGATCCAATCAGTCCACGATACTCCGTTGCATCCGTGGGTATCACGTTCTCATCTTAATCCATAGAGAATTTAGTTGTCATAGGTATTTTAACCTCTCTACTAGTACTCATCCCAAACCTATCTATGAGGTCCTTTGCATACTTAGTCGGATGTATAAAAATCCTTCTGCTTGTCTGTTTAATCTGCAAGCCTAGAAAATATGTTAGTTCTCCCATCATAGACATTTCAAACCTGTTCTTCATGAGATCACCAAATTCTTCACACAGTGTCAAATTAGGTGAACCAAAAATAACATCGTCTACATAGATTTGAACTAGTAAAATATTACCATTAACTTTTTTTCTAAATAGTGTTCTATTTATCTTTTCTTTAGAAAATCCACTTGATACCAAGAATTCGGATAGAGTATCATACCAAGCACGGGGTGCTTGTTTCAGCCCATATAGTGCCTTGTTGAGTTTATAGACTTTATTATTTATCCTAAACCCAAGAGGCTGTTCTACATAGACTTCCTCAAGCAACACACCATTCAAGAAGGTAGACTTGACATCCATCTGAAAGACCTTGAAACCCTTATAAGCAGCAAAAGCTAAAAACAATCTTATTGCTTCTAATCTGGCGACAGGAGCATAAGTCTCATCATAGTCTATCCCCTCAGAGTGTGAGTAACCTTGTGCTACTAGTCTAGCCTTATTATGAATAGTAACATTATTTTCATCAGTTTTATCATAGGGTACTTCTTGCATGACTGTTACCCAGCTTGGGTCAGATAAAGCCTCCTCAATAGACTTAGGCTCAAGGAGTGAAACAAAACAGCTGAACATACTTTGAGAATCCAACATTGTTTATGTCTGAACACTACATGAAGGATCCCCAATAATCTGATCAGCTGGATGATAACTCCTCATCCTTTTGCCTATTTGAGTTGAAGTACCCTTATCAGCTGTCTCAGTAGGTAACTCATCTTGTTCAGCCGGAGCAAACATTCCCCCTTCATCTACTGACCTTGTCCGATCAGAAGATATTAGAGGAGTCTTCTCAGATGGAACAGATAGAGGAGATCCCTTCTGATACTCAGATGAGAGTTCTTCATTATCTGAATCTGAATCAAAACTAGGAAGATAGGTTTTCCTCTGTTTAGTTTTGTTAAGTTCAATTCTATCTAGACCATTAGTAATTTGATTTACCTTATCTGAGAAAGTATGAATTTCATCAAACACCACATGAGGAGTTTCCTCCACACAAAGTGTTGTCTTATTAAAGACTTTAAATGCCTTGGAGGTGCTGGAATATCCTAAGAATATTCCATCAGCTGCCTTGGCATCAAATGTCTTTAATTTAGACTTCCCATTGTTGTGAATGAAACACTTACAACCAAAAGCACGAAAATAAGAGATTCTTGGAACTTTACCTTTCCATAGCTCATAAGGAGTCTTACCCTTATCTTTCATAGGCAAGCACATATTTTGGGTATAGCAAGCTGTATTGATTGCTTCTGCCCAGAACCTCTGTGGAGTTCCATACTCAGCTAACATGCTCCTAGCTGCTTCTTTAAGTGTTCTATTTCTTCTTTCCACGACTCCATTTTGTTGTGGTGTTCTGGCTGATGATGTCTCATGTGTTATTCCATTCTCAGTAAGATAGTTAGATAAACAAGAATTTAAGAACTTTTTGCCCTTATCACTCTTTATTTTAACAATATTAACACCCTTTTCATTTTGTATTTGTTTGAACAGATCTGGGATCTTGTGCATCATCTCATTTTTCTTGAAAAGAAATAGCACCCAAGTATATCTTGAATAGTCATCGATGACTACAAGGGTGTATTTCCTCCCGTTAAAGCTGAGAGGTGAAACTGGTCCAAATAAATCCAAATGAAGGAGTTGTAATACCCTTTCAGATGAAATTGTGTTAATAATTTTGAAGGAGTTCCTAGGTTGTTTACCTTTTTGGCATGCATCACATTTAAGATCAGTAGAACAAAGTCTTTCATGCAATCCTTTAACTAGATTCCTCTTAGCTATCTTGTTAAGGGTTTTGAAGTTCAGATGACTAAGCCTTTTGTGCCATAGTCAACTGAGGTCATCTCCACCCTTAGCAACCAGACAATTATCTTTAAGACAAATATTGAAGTTAGCCAAATAGACATTACCATGTCTAAAACCAGTTAAGAGAACCTTGTCTGAGGAATTGTCTAAAATATCACACTTATCCTTAGAAAATCTAACACTAAAACCTCTATCACAGAGTTGAGAAACAGATAACAAATTGTGTTTTAAACTATCAACATAATAGACTTCAGATACCTGAACATCACCTATAATTAAGGAACCAACACCTCTGGTCTGACCACAGTTGTTGTCACCGAATAGGACTCTTGGACCATCTATACATTAAAAGTTTGAGAGCAACCTTCTATCACAGGTCATGTGTTGAGAATAGCCACTGTCAATGTACCAAATAGTTGCTAGTATTTCTACCTTCGATGATGGTCCTTGAGATTCCTACAAAATAGATTAGGTAAGAGGTACCCTAGTGATCATGGGTCCTTTAAGGTCAACAATCACTTTAGGTAACCATACAAACATATCATTATTTAATAATAGGTCAGATTCAAGTTGTCTGCCAAATCTGTCAACATATATATTAGACTTGAATGCAAGTTTGTTGAAATCAGATTTGGTTATCTTCTTGATCTTTTGAAACAACGGATAACACCTGCTTCTACCATCAAAAGAACTATAAGAGAAACTCTTTTTAAGCTTGGTTCTTGGAATCCTTTTCTTTAGATTAGGATTCCTTATCTAATTCTTACTATTCAGATCAGAAGAGGTGGCCCTTATCTGACTTTGTGGTTTCTAAGGTCTAATTTTAATTACTTTTGAGGTTTCACTAGCCTTCACAAACTTCCTTGGTTTCAAAATTTCTGACTTATTATTTCTATTGTAGCCTAGACCTATCTTATCATGAGACTTTTGTTGTGTTAATAATTTTGAAGGAGTTCCTAGGTTGTTTACCTTTTTGGCATGCATCACATTTAAGATCAGTAGAGCAAAGTCTTTCAGGCAATCCTTTAACTAGATTCCTCTTAGCTATCTTGTTAAGGGTTTTGAAGTTCAGATGACTAAGCTTTTTGTGCCATAGCCAACTGAGGTCATCTCCACCCTTAGCAACCAGACAATTATCTTTAAGACAACTATTGAAGTTAGCCAAATAGACATTACCATGTCTAAAACCAGTTAAGAGAACCTTGTCTGAGGAATTGTCTAAAATATCACACTTATCCTTAGAAAATCTAACACTAAAACCTCTATCACAGAGTTGAGAAACAGATAACAAATTGTGTTTTAAACTATCAACATAATAGACTTCAGATACCTGAACATCACCTATAATTAAGGTACCAACACCTCTGGTCTGACCACAGTTGTTGTCACCGAATAGGACTCTTGGACCATCTATACATTGAAAGTTTGAGAGCAACCTTCTATCACAGGTCATGTGTTGAGAATAGCCACTGTCAATGTACCAAATAGTTGCTAGTATTTCTACCTTCGATGATGGTCCTTGAGATTCCTACAAAATATATTAGGTAAGAGGTACCCTAGTGATCTTGGGTCCTTTAAGGTCAACAATCACTTTAGGTAACCATACAAACATATCATTATTTAATAATAGGTCAGATTCAAGTTGTCTGCCAAATCTGTCAACATATATATTAGACTTGAATGCAAGTTTGTTGAAATCAGATTTGGTTATCTTCTTGATCTTTTGAAACAACGGATAACACCTGTTTCTACCATCAAAAGAACTATAAGAGAAACTCTTTTTAAGCTTGGTTCTTGGAATCCTTTTCTTCAGATTAGGATTCCTTATCTAATTCTTACTATTCAGATCAGAAGAGGTGGCCCTTATCTGACTTTGTGGTTTCTAAGGTCTAATTTTAATTAATTTTGAGGTTTCACTAGCCTTCACAAACTTCCTTGGTTTCAAAATTTCTGACTTATTATTTCTATTGTAGCCTAGACCTGTCTTATCATGAGACTTTTGTGATGTTCTGAAGATGTGGTCTATAATTGATTGTGAATTATTAAGTTGACTCATCTTGAAGACAAGCTTCTCATTGGTCTTCTTAATTGATTCATTCTCATTACATACCACTATGAATTTATCTTTTAAAGATTTTAATTCTTCTTCTAATCTTTCAGAAAGACTAGCTGATGTACTAGCCTCAGCCTGGGTTAAACATTCCCCCTTGATGTTTCCACAGACTCAGAATAGTTCACAACTTCCTTTCCTTTGATTAGAGTCTGAATTTGATCTTTCAAAGTCAAATTTTCAGTCTCTAGTTGCTTATAAGCACTTAGAGACATTTTTCAGATCTTTCAAAAGACTTTTGATGACAGTCTGATCACTATCTAAAACAGATTTATAAGATTCATTATCAGACGAAGAGTAGTAATTTACCTCTTTGACTATCAGATAAATTTCGTCATCTGATCCAAAGGCAGACGATGAGGATGATGAGGATGACTTTCTGGACTCTTTTTTCCTTAGCAAGAAGGGCTCTTTGATATGCAAAGCGTCTTCCTCTTTTCTTTCTTTTCTCCTCCCTTTCCTTGGGAGTCAGCTGGGGATAATCGTAGTTGTAATGCCCTGGCTTGTTACAGGTGTAACAAGTATCTCCTCGATCTGATCTGGGGCTGCTAGGATTCTTTTTTCCAGGTGACTTGTACCTTCTTGTCTGATTTTTCCTTCTATCATCATTTGTGGATTCTACATCATCTTTCCTTCTAGAACTTGATCTAGACCTGTCCTTCCCTGCAAATCTTAATTTGTTACGTTTGTACTTCATTCTAAGACGATCATACCCTTTAGTAAACAAGGCCATCTGTTCTTTCAAAGAGAGATCAGCTCCCTTTGATTCCGCTACAGGTTTGTCTTCTTTATTGTCAAAAGCTACTGTTTTAGATGAGGTACTGGATTTCATCTCATCTTCTTCATCCTCAACCTGGATGTCAAACTCATAACCTTTTAAGTGAGAGAATAAAATATAATGACTCATGGTGAAAAGATCCTTTGTGGCTTTTATTAAATTCCCTTTTTACCTCCAACGCTTGGTTAAAGATCTAAGAATTTTATTATTGATTTCTTTTTCAGTGTAAGCTTTACCTAAATCAGTGGCTCTATTGATCAGATTAGTCATTCTCATGTCCAGCTGATCAATAGACTCACCTTCTTTATTTTAAAGACATCAAACGAATGGAGAACAACCTGGAGCTTGTTCTCCTTTACCTGGTCTGTGCCTTCGCACATGTTGGCTAAGGTGTCCCACATCTCTTTTGCAGATTTACACTTTTTGATCTTTTCATACCACTCTCTGCTGAGTGTCATGATTATCTCATTCCTAGCCACCTGATCAAGGTTGTATACTTTCCTTTCATCATTTGTCAATTTAGAAACCTTTTTCTCTACCTGGACTCGAGACTCTGAGCTACTTGCTCCATCACTGACAACACCATGGAAGAATTTAATAGGTCCTTCAGATAGATTATCTTCCATACGAGGATGAATGGATTTGAGATGATTCTCCATTCGAAACTTCCAGTAGTCATAATCTTCAATTTCAAAATCTGGAAGATTCTTGACTTTTCTGTCACTTGAAGACATGATTAGTAGATAAAAAGAATAACAAGCAGGGAATATTCAGCAAAATATCTATTTCAAGAATTGAGCAGAAAATATTATTTTAACCAAAAGAAATATTCAGAACAGCTTTAACACTGCTCTGATACCACTTGTTGGTCCCTAGATTGAGTTATTTAAAAGAGATTAAGCAAACCTCCTAGAGATAATCTAGAAGGTGGGGTTGAATAGATTATCTAAATTTCTTTTCAAAAATTCATATTATTAATCCAAACTCAACTTCTTAACCAAAATCAAAGTAGACAGCGGAAACAAGTTTATACTCAATCTATAAAATTGGATCTAAAAGCAATCTGATGAGAATTTAACAAATCAAGATATAATCAATAGAAATTAAATGCAGAAAATAAAGAACACAAGATTTATAGTGGTTCAGATCAAAAGATCCTACATCCACTCTCCTTCTTCAATTTTGAAGAAGGGTCTCTTCTTTCTCACTTACTGTCTTACTTACTGACGATTACAAAGTACAATTGCAGACGCTCTTCGTCTTTGATTCTCCTTCAAACTATCAATCTATCTATCAGATCTATGTTTACAGTGCAGATTGTGATTTAAAGGATTTACGGAAAGTGTTCTTCAAACACTTAGAAAATATTATGAAAAAGCTTCTGGAAAAATAGTGAGTGCTCTTGATAATGTGAGTTTCAGAAAATGAGTGCAAAAGTTCTTCTAAGAGTCGTGCTTAGTCCTATTTATATAGCTGTAAGACTGTTAGTTTGTTGTAACAAACTTGTAACCGTTTAACAAACCTATCTTTAAAACTTTCTTGATTTCAGCTGATCTTGAGTTAGTCGTCTGTCTCTGACTTGGTGAAAACCTGATTTTCTTATTCTACTCAGTTGGCTTTGACCTCGTCTTGAGCACTTCATTAATATCTCAAACAGATGACTTCTTCAAGATTGTCTTCAGATGACCTCCAAGCTCTTCGACGTAAGCTGACTTATCCCATCTCACCTAGTCTGAACAGCTTACTAGTGAAATGCATTACTTCAGCTGATCTATACAAATTCAGCTAGTCATCCTACTTACATAAGCCCATCTAACCTATATGTTTTAACTTAATCAAAACTAAGAACCTGATCTAACAAATACAACCACAGATCCTGAGTCGATTGAAATTCTTCGACTACTAGAATCCAGAGGACTAAAACAGTACTACATAATGAAGTTGAAGAAGAACGAGACTCTGGATGATCTAGCTGTTGAGTTTCTTACCAGAGCAACTTTTAAGAAGAATTATATTGAATCAAAGGTTCGTTCTAATGGAAGAAAGGTAAACGTTGTAGTTTCAGTGGATGATCTTGGAGAGATCTTTGGATTGATCACTGAGGGTATAAACCCTTTCAACTACAAAAGCGAAGAGTATTTGGACAGTTTTATACTGATGGCGAGAAGATCTCATCAAAACACTATTGCAAATTTAAAGAGGCCAATGCTTAGACGAAAGTATAGGCTACTAATGTTGATTCTCACCAAATGTTTTTTGGGAGAACAACAGAGCCACGATGGATTAACTCGGCCAAGGGTTTGCTGTCTTCGGGCCATTATTGATGGAGTTGAGGTAGACTGGGCCAGATTGCTATTCACCAGACTGGTTGAGGAGAAAAAGAGATTTCTGAAGGAGTATATTTCCGAGAACAAGGTCAGATGGACTCTGGAGACGATGACAAGTATGATGAACAAGATCACTCTAATCTTAGAGGCGAAGGTAGGATCATACAACCTCAATTGGGAGGTTGGGGTGAAAAAGTACACAAAGCAGAAGGGCCTGCTTACTAAAGATGAGAAAATCTTTGGCCCTTCTGTCTCGAAAGGAGATGAGGTCGCCCCAGAAATCCCAGCTGCACAAAAGAAAAAGGTCTCTAAGGCCAAGACAAAGAAGGCTGAAACTTTGTTGGCAGATGAATCCTCTTCTGAGGAGGAGTCAGACGAGGAAGAAGCAAGGGTGGAGAAGACAGCTTCCCAAGGGGGAAGTGTCTCGGCTGAGGTTGCAGGGACATTAGGGCAGGAGGTGGAGAGAGTGAAAGTGTCCTCTAGAGATGAATCTGAGAAAATTGTTGCATCATCATCTTCATCATCTGAGGATGTAGCAGTAAAAAAACCATCCACGTCTCAACCTGGCAATGAAGAGGCAGATGTGGTCACTGCCTCCGAGTCTCCCAAACGACCCACTCTAGATAGTCCAACACCACCACTTATCCTAACCTCATCTGATCCATTGTTCTTTCCTATCCACACCATCCACAACTGAACCCACCCTATTCCTAAATCTCCCTAACCCATCTGGTATTATAGGTCCAACAGAACATTCCCTGAGGGTGCTTGGGAGGAGGTTTATCCTCAAGAAAGAATATATCTTAGCTGAAGAGTCGGAGCTGTTGAAAGAACTAGTAGATGTATGGCTGCTAAGGAGACTAAGGACTGGATATCTCGAGAAGACAACTATTCTTATTGGGGAGGCAGGGGGAAATAACCTAGCAAGCTGGGAAAAGACAGTCTTGAAGATGGCTGGTCTTAAGTCGTTCGAAGAGATATTTTCTGAGGATCTCTTCATCGACTACATCTTGAGGAGAGTTTATCTAGGTTCTCCAGCCAAGGACCTAGCTGAGCAGCCTGGAAGCGTGGAGGGTGAGAAGGAGACGGAGACAGAGGCAGTGGAGGCAGTGGAGGCAGTAGAAAAAGAAGCAGAGGAGAAGGGGGAAGTGGCTCAGGAAGGAATTGGTGGAGCTGCCGATGAGCCTGCTGAGATGGATATAGTAGGGGAGGCCCCAGCAAAGTAGACAACTGAGAAAGCACCAATGGTAGTGGAATCAGAAGTGCCAACACAAGGGATGCATTGGGCAGATTCCCCACCAGTTGTGACAAGTCAGCAGCAACAAATCGAGGAGATAGATTTAACTCTATCTTCTCTATCTGAAGTAGACTTGGGCAAAACCATCGTCATCTGCGTCTGCATCCGATGTTGAAGCTCTAATGATCGAGGTGGCAAGTCTAAAGACTACTTGTCTTAATGTTTTCCAGATGATTCTTGGATTTGTCACCTCATCGATCAAATAGGATGTAGAGGCTGTTATTCATGAGAAGACCAATATAGACCTCTACTTCTCCAGAATCAGACATGAGGAGCAACTGGCAGAAGTGAATCTGAAGATTGTTGAAGAAGAGAACAAGCAAGAAGCTTAGATCAAGAAATATATTCAGGATGCCTACCTAGAGGTTAGAGATATGGTAAATGACCAAGCTAAGGAGGCATGGGCTACAAAGGAAGCATCTTTCCAACAAATCCTGAACATGTCTCTTACTATGGAGAAAGCATCCCTCATAACTAAGCTGAAAAATGAACTAAGAGGAGTCGAGGCAGCTCAGAAGAAGATGTTTGACATGCTAGATCAAAAGACAGGTCTTGTTAGACATGAGCTTATGGGACAAATTGAGCAAGTAGCCACCATCTGCAATACACATTTTGCTGATCCTAAAAAGGGGGAAAGTGGTGAGCTCAAGGAAATATTAGATACCCAAGATAACTAGATTCTGGCTCTGAATCTTAAGATTGATGAGCTAGCTAAGGAGCAGCTACAAGCTGAAGATGCGAGAAAGAAGGCAGCTGAGGACAGGTCCCAGCGTGTCTTAAGAAGATTGAAACGAGGATCAGAGACGGCAGGAGTCGAGGCAGTTGAACCCACCACTGAATCTGAAGCTGAAGAGCTACCAGTGCAAGATCCTGCTCCCATCCGGACACTTCAAACCCCATCCTCATCTAGACCAGCTGGAAAAGCTAAAACTTCAAGCCAACCTAAGAAAACTCCAGCTGAGATTGAAGAGGAAGAGAAGATCAAAAAGAGGAAGAGGGAAGAAGTGGTTAAGTACAGAAGAAGAGATGCTAAGAGGAGAAGGGAACAGGAAAAGGCAGCTGGGAAATCATATGATAGAAAAACAAGGAAGTGGGTTCAGATGACAAAGAATGAAGATGGATTTGAGATCTTTCGCCCTTACCACCGAACAGATACTGTGCCCAAGCAGATTCTTCCTATGGATTAACAAGCTAGATGGAGAGCATATGAAGTAGAATGGATATTTCTTTTCCATGTCTGTAGGACGATAACTTGGCGCACCGACGAGAATATTGCTTTCCATGAATGGTTAGAGGCAAAGGACCCCGACTACTATCAGTATCTGATCGACTATACCGATATTCAGATCAATGTGGATCTAGTTGCACCTGCCTATTCAACAATGCCTGCTCCTCTTACACAAGATGATCGTCTGGACCGAGAAAAGGTCAAGCAGATGCTAATCCAAGCTGCAACCGCAGCTGACCTAGCTGAAGGAGGGGAGACAGTTAGCTTGAAGAATCGAGTCTTCGACTGGATGTGCATTCTAGAAGAAGACGGGTGCTATGACTAGATCTTATCTATAACTTGATCCTTGTCTGTATTTGTTGTGCTGATCTGTGTAAATCTTAAAGATGACGTGTGAATATACTTTGATTTGTTCATAAGAAATTGTTTGTTGTTTAACTAACTTGTTTGACTTAATCTTATAACTAACTGAATCTTAAAAACTGATTAACCTAAGAAGATTAACATGTTTATAATCTGTTAACACTAACTCATCTGCAAGTACTGATTGTCCTAATTGTCTGTTAAACTGAGGATATCTGACTATCTGACTGAGTGTCTTAACTATATATTCTTTGTAATATTTCCCTTATTGCTATTTGACTAACTCATTTCTTTTCTTGAGTAAAGTTTTAACATCATCAAAAGGGGGAAAATTGTTAGGAGAAAAATATTTTAGTTTTGATGAAGTTAAGATGAGTATGTAAAATAAGATGATCAGCTGAATTATTGTATAGCCAGCTGATGTAACGAGTGAAATCTTGTAATAAGACTGAGTACTTAGAATAAGATAAAGACTAGATAGTAAGTCAGATGAAGTTAGACTCAGATGAAGCAAGGAAGCAGACAACTAGACACTTTAAGATCAGAGTAATGTAAAGACATGTCGATGATCAGATGAGGTGATACACGTCTGAAGATGAGTTCAGACGACTTACAGTGTTTGAAGAATCAGGCAGTTATAATTGACTTAAAGAACAATTATAACTGATCAAGAAGCAGTTACAAGATTCAGTTAGTTGGTTACAACAGACTAACGATGAGTCAACAAAGAAGTTACAACTTCCAAGCATCAGTCTCCTATAAATAGATCATTTGTTTAGAATAGAATAACTTTTGAAATTCTGTAATTCACAACAACTTGTATCACAATCAGCACACTCTAAACTCATACTCACACACAAAAAGAACGCTTTAAATGTTCATAGTTTCCAGTGTTTATAGAACATTGTTATTCATATCTTCAAGCCATAGATTTCCAGAATTTAGGAAGATTTGATTGTAAGGCTGAAGATATCTCTTGTAAACTGTAAGTGAAGAAGGAAGAAAACAAGTAAGTGAAAACCCTTTCACAAAGTTTGTGAAAGGAGAGTGGACGTAGGATTTTTACAAATTTGAACCACTATAAATCGTATGTTCTTTACTTTCAGTATTTCTTTAATTCACTTCTCTGGTTACATTCAATCTCAATTTTCAAAATGCTTATTCAAGAGTTATCAATCTGATCAAGTATAAAAATTACTTCCGTTGTACGAATCTGATACTTAGATAAAAATTGAGTAGGTTGAAAATCTATTCAACCCCCCCTTTCTAGATTTTCTGTTTGTATATCACTTGATCGACTGGGACCAACATAGCGCTAGGTTTAACGTCATTTGCCGGACGGAACTCAAATAACTTCATACTTCCCTCTCAACATGGATGTTGGGCACCTCCTTTGGAATAGGAGGGTCCTTATGCTTCACAAATATCTCTTTTGTCAAGAGACGACATCCCCACTTATCTTCAAGTACAAGTTTTCCGTCAACTTGTACATCTTTCACAATTAACACCTCTTTCTTCTTGAGTCTCTCCACTCCTAGCAATCCACTCTATTTTGATTCACTCCACACAACTTCATCTCTAATCCCAAAGCCTTTCTCTTTCTTTCTCTCTTTTGATGATCTTCTTTTCTCCAACACCCCCAAACTTGCAACTTGCTCAAGTTTGGACACCTTTTTTACACCTTCTTTCTTCTTCCTTTTCTTATCTCCGGGATCAATCGACGGTGCTTGTAGAGACTTCTCTTCCCTAAGATCAACAAGTGAAAAATAAGACTTGTTAGCATTTTAATTACAAGATGAGATAAGATGATCATGAATTAAAGAAATAGAAGAATTAGATTATTCCTTATCCTCTTGATGGCACAAGTCAACAATCTCAAAGAAGTCACATTGAAGTCACATTTCTTCTTCTCCAAAGGTGTGGATGATTGGATCCAACCACATTCCTTATCACTTGAAGCCTCTTCCAACAATGGAGCCCTTGAAAATGTAAGCTCTTCTCCATTAAAGCTCAAATTGAGCTCACCTTTTTCCACATTGATCTTAGCCTTCCCGGTTGCAAGGAAAGGTCTACCAAGAATTAAGGGCACGTCACCTTCTTCCTTCGTATCAAGCACTACAAAATCTACCGGAAAGATGAATTTGCCAACTCTCACTAGCACATCTTCAATTATCCCTTTAGGATGAGTAATATATTGGTCCGCCAATTGAAGATTGATAGTAGTAGGGATCACCTCTCCTAGCTCCAACAGATTAAAAATGGAGAGAGACATCACATTAATACTTGCTCCCAAGTCACATAAGCCTTATATCTTGTCACTTTCACCGATTTCACAAGGAATGATGAAACTCTCAGGATCCTTGAGCTTTTTAGGAAGATGTCTTTCTAAAATAGCATTACACTTCTCAACCAAATTGATTATCCCCTTATCGACCCATTTCTTCTTCTTAGACATAATCTCCTTCAAGAACTTCATGTAATGAGGCATTTGCTCAAAGGCATCTAGGAGTGGAATATCAACATGCCATTTCTTGAAAACCTCCATGAATTTCCAAATTGCTCATCTAGCTTCTTCTTCATAAATCTTTGAGGGTATGGAACCGGGATAGGAGTCATAGGTACCCCCCACACATCCTGAGGGTACTCTTCTTTCTTCTTCTCTCGCAACTCCTTTGCTAGCTTCCATTTAGGGATTCTCTTTGGAATTTCCCTTTCTTCCATTTGCTCTTCTTCCTTTGCTTTATCCTCTTCACCCTTATCTTTCTCAACTTCCTCATACTCTTCCTCTTGACTCTCCTCCTCAATCACCTCTTTCTCCTCTTCTTTCTCACCTTCTTGGACTTCCTTTGACATTTTTGGTCCTTCATAACGGTTACCACTCCTCAATTGTATAGCACTACAAAACTCCCTCGGGTTAGCCTCGGTAGTGGATGGAAATTTATCCTTTTGATTGTTCCCACTTGAAGATGCCACTTGGCCTATTTGGAACTCCAAACTCTTCATTTGGCTCGATAAAGAAGTCACCGCACTCTCCATCTTTTCAAATTTCTTTTGTGTGCTTCCCATAAACTTGGCCAAAATATCTTCCAAATTAGCCTTGCCTTTATTATTTGGGGCTCTTGCACCCGGTTCAAAATCGGACAGGAATTGGACCGCTGCCCTAGGAATAACAACTGAAAAATTATCGCTCCTCCTCCAATTGTTACTAGGAGCTTGCCCTCCTTGTTGAGGAACATATGGTGCGTGAGGATTGAAGGAAGCTTGAGGTTGAGTAGGAAAATTACCTTGAGGACGGTTTTGATAAGGCCTTACACTTTGAAAATTGTCTTGGTAATTGTTTTGATAACCCCTTGATATGGAGGCCTCCCCATAAAATTCACTTCTTCAATAGGCACTTGGCCTTGACACACATCAATTTAACCCATTGGTGGAGGATTTACACCTTGTTGAGATTGAGATATTGTGAGAGCTCCAAATCGATTCATCATTGACATCATCATGACCTTCATTGATTCAATCTCCTCCACATGAAATACTCGATGATAAGCTCCTCTATTCACGGTCACTTGGAAAGAATCTTGAGCAATATTCTCCATAATCTCATTCATTTGCCCCACCATCTTTGACCATATAGAACCATTAGCACATGCATTGAGAAACGATCTATCTCCATCCTTGAGACCATTGCAAAAATACATGATTGTTTGCCCTTTCGGAAAGCCAAGTTGTGGACAAGCTATGAGCAAAGTCTCAAATCTCTCCCAAGCTTTGGGTACAGTCTCTCCATTCTTTTATCGGAAATAAAAAATGACTTCTTTTGCTTGAACCGTCTTGAATGGTGGATAAAACTTCATGAGAAATCTCTTGCTAAGGTCCTCTTAAGTACGAACAATTTAGGGAGGAATAGAATTGAGCCAAGCCTTGGCTCTTCCCTTGAGAGTGAAGGCAAAGAGTCTTAGCTTCTTAGCATCCTCAGAAACCCCATTGTACTTGGTAGTATCCAAAATCCCCAAATATTGTGCCATATCTTGGTGAGGATCTTCATTCTCATCCTTCCCCTCAAATTGCTTCTCTCTCAACATCCTCAATAATGCTGGGCTTATCTCAAAGTTATTGGTTTCTATCCTTGGCCTTGCAATGCCATCATAATACTCACATAATTGAGGTTCAAAGAATTGCCGAAGAGGCTCCCTTGTGGTGGAGGGTCTTTCATAGGTGGAGGTTGAGCTTGAGGTAGGTGTGGTGGTTTTTGTGGTGGAAGCATTTGATGAAATTATGGATAATATGGAGGATATTGTTGTAGATGAGGTGGACAGTATGGGAACTAGTTAACTTGTGGAGGGTAAGGGTATGGTAGTGCGTATGGGAATTGATTTGGTGACATCGCTTGAGGGAATAGGCCAACTTGAGCATTATAATGCTGATTGTTCCCGTTGCCCCCTCGGTTCTCTTGCATTCCCCCATTACCATTTCCATTTTGATGAATATTAACTTCCTCCACATGAGGTTCACCACCTCTCTCTTCATTATCCATAGCTTCCCCACCTTCCATCACTTCTCTTTCTATTGCTTCCCTCCGCTTTCGACCACAATTCCTTCTAATAGTAGCTTCAATTTCCGGATTGATTGGCTCGGTTGGAATCCCACGAGATCTCGTGATCATGCACCTATACCAACAATCAAAGTATCAACTTCAAACAACAAAAATAAACAAAACAAGAAACAAAATGCAACAAGTAGCCAATTTCAACCAATCCTAATTCTCAAATGAACGTATAATCACATCCCCAACAATGATGCTATTTTGATTGAGGTATTTTCGTGTAAGTATTATTACGACCCAACCAAGTTATCGAACCCACGAGAAGTGAATGCAATGAGGCCCTAGGATGCAAGTTGATCACGACTATTGAAGCTAATCCGGTTTCGATCTAATCAATCTACTAATGTAATCAATTGAAATCTAAAATGCAATCTAACTACTAGTATGCTATTAATGAGAAACAAATGATCTAACTTCAACCAAGTGCAAATGGAGGAGGAATGCTTCAGATAATCTCAATTAAGGAATCCTTGATCACAACTATAATTGCACCAAATGAAATTCAATCAAAATAGAGAGCATTGAACATCATACAATAATATCTCTATTAATCATACAATGCCTAATTGCAAAAGTTCTAAATGCTAGAATCTCTCAGTTGCAATGCATCAAATGCATACAATCATACACATATTTCCATCAATTAATCCCTAACAATGTTAACTCAGTTCTCAGATGTTGTTAGGATAGCTAAAGAAGAATCAAATGAAAATACATTCATAAAGCACAATAAGATCATCAATTAGGATACTCAACTATTTCAATCAAACATCAATTGGCCACAATTATAGCTAAAGCAATCAATTCATCCCTAATTTCAATTACCCAAGGCACAAATGAATTAGCCCATGGTGCAACAAGCAAAATCCATGGGGAAACAAGCAATCGACATGATCAATAAAGCAATGAAGAAATTGAAATAGAAAAAAAATATTGAATATCACCAAATTGTAGTAGAACAATTAACACTTGCTTGAATCTTCAAAGCTTGAAATCTTCTTCAATGGAAATACAATCTCAATCACTACTCTAATGGATTAAACTTTAATCTAATCAACAATTGAATGAAATCTATCTAAGAACTTGTAGAAATCAATGTTGGAAGTAAGAATTAGCTTGGAATTGAGAAAATCGCCCCTAAATTTGTCTTGAAACTACAAATAACTAATGATGCTCTGTTTTTCATCAAATAGTATTTAAACGGGGATAAAATTGATTTGAAAGTGCCTCGAGTTGAGCTTGGTGGCCTCAACTCGAGCTTGGAGAAGCGTGGTCGCGCTTTTGGCCAAAAACAATGTCGCTCAACTCGAGTGACCTGTCGACTCGAGTTAGGATTAATTTCATGTTTTTCTTTATTTATGTCATCAAGCTCGACCCGTGCACCTAGGGCTCAACCTATGGTCGAGTCCAGGGATTTTTTGACATTCGACCTTCGCTTCCGACCCCCGTTTTTACCCCACTCATTTGTCTCATTCCCGTGTACATGTCTATATTCTCGGTTTGATCAAATTCTTCTGAAAACCCTGAAAACGAGACAAAACACCTTGCAAAATCATTAATCTCCAACAATAATACTTTTAGTGAAAATGAGTAATACTTAAACCTTTAATCACAAACACTCATACTTTTCATCAAAATATGCAATTAATCATCTAAAAATTATGCAATAATTCACTCTAATCAATTGTTGACCGTAAAGGATCCAAAATCAAAAAGGTACCTCTTACCTAAATTTATTTTGTAGGAACACCAAGGTCCATCTACTAAAGAAGATATTCTTGCTACCATTTGGTACAATGATAGTGGTTGTTCTCAACATATGCCTTGTGAGAAAAGACTACTTTTAAACTTTCAGAGCATAGATAGCCCTAGAGTGTTATTTGGTGACAACAACTATGGTCAGACCATAGGCGTTAGGTGATGTTCAGGTATTTGAGGTTTATTTTGTGGAAGGTTTAAAACACAATTTGTTATCTATTTCTCAATTATGTGATAGGTTTTACTGTTAAATTTTGTCGTGATAAATGTGACAAATCAGATGGTCTACCTGATAAGATTCTTTTGACTAGATTCAGACACGGTAATATTTATGTGACTAACTTTAATAGTTGTCCTAAAGATACATGTCTGGTTGCCAAGGATGGAGAAGGCCTTAGTTGGCTGTGGCACAAAAGGCTCAGCCACCTAAACTTTAAAACCCTTAACAAGTTTGCTAGAAAGAATCCTGTCAAAGGATTACCTAATAAGTTAATCTCTAATAAATTAAAATGTGATGCATGCCAGAAGGGTAAGCAACCTAGGAACTCTTTCAAAAGTATTAAAACAATCTCATCTGAAAGAGTTTTACAACTCCTTCATCTGGATTTGTTTGGTCCTGTAACTCCACTTAGCTTTAGTGGAAGGAAATATACCTTGACAATTGTGGATGATTATTCCAGATGTACTTGGGTATTATTCCTTTTCAAGAAAAATGAGACGATGAACAGGATTCCTGAATTATTCAAACAAATTCAAAATGAGAAAGGTGTTAATATTATGAAGATAAGGAGTGACAAGGGAACTGAATTTTTAAATTCTTGTCTATCTAACTACTTTCTTGAGAATGGAATTATTCATGAGACGTCATCTGCTAGAACCCCTCAACAAAACGGTGTCGTTGAGAGGAGAAATCAAACACTTAATTAAAGAGGCAGTCAAGAGTATGTTAGCCGAATACGGAACCCCACAAAGGTTCTGGGCTAAAGCAGTCAACACAGCCTGCTACACTCAGAGTAGATGTCTTCCTGTGAAAGATAAGGGTAAGACCCCATATGAACTTTGGAAGAGTAAGGTTCCTAGAGTTTCTTATTTCCATGAATTTGACTATAAATATTTCATTCATAATAATGGAAAATCTAAATTAAAAATATTTGATGCCAAAGTTGTTGATGGAATATTCTTAGGATATCCAAAGTTGTTGATGGAATATATGAACTTTGTTGATTGATTCAAAAGCTTGCTAGCCCGAACATGAGCTTCAAATCAGGTTTTGTTGCTTGTCAATCTGATTTGGGACATCGAAATCATCGATCCTAATTTGCAGTTCTCATCATTTTTATTTTTTATTTATTTGTTTTATCAGTAAAAGAGACATATTATAAAATTAGAGTACAATGGATATGATGTGAACCGCAATCTCTACACCGTAAATTCATCTCTCCGACTCGGATCGGCAAGCATACGAAACTACAATTGAGGTCCTAGTTCAGGCTAGCAAGATTTTGAAAGATAAATTGACAATAATTTGTCAAAAGACTAGTCTATTTTCATTCATCTTTCATAATTCTCAAGAGTAAAGTATATATAATTTGAATAATAAATTTAAAGCCCATGGGCCAAATCCCTAATTAAGTTAGATATCTAATCTAATCAATTAAAAAAAATTAATCTATATTTTAATTAAATTAATCAAATAATCTAAATCAAATCAATCTAAATTAAATCAATCTAAATCAATTTCTAATATTTCCTAATCTATAATGGAATCTCATCATTGTCGCGGCCTTTGAAACAAGAGTGTGCCTACTGTGAACCATGTTTCACGGTGAAATTTGATCCATATTAAAAGAATAGACCAGTTTACTTTTCAGTTATCCCGACTAGTAAATGATCAAGTTTCATAGTGAAACCTTGTTCACAGTAGACTTTGCCTTGAAACAAACCTTATCCTCAAGGTTAAGATTTGAAAATCACGTCCACAGATTCTCAACTGATGCCCACGTCGCGTTATCTTGCCCAATAGCTTTACAACAAGCTAATGCTTTGCGTCCATCCTTTTCCTATTAATTCGAAAGGCGATTTCGAATTGATTTCAATCTCAGCTGCGATGATTTCTTAGAATTCGTCGGAGGTTTCTTCTTCCCATGATTTGAATTCGGTCATAATTTGAAAACAAGATTCTTGAAAATTGATCTCTTCATTCTTGTCGGCTTTTCATAATTTTATCTTTGATCGTAATCCGCCATTCTTGGTTTATCGCCGGAGCATTCGCTTCAGCATACGTTTAATTCGATCAATGGAAACATTCATTCGATCCATGAAGTTACCAATCACATTTGTATAATTGTGTTCATAACCCTCATATTTCAATCACGGTTCGAAATACTCTCAATGAAAGCACCAATGATGAGAATTGATTTAATTTAGTTTGATTTGATTTAGATAATTTGATTGATTTAATTAGGATATAGATTGATTTTTTTATTGATTAGATTAGATATCCCACTTAATTAGGGATTTGGTCCATGGGCTTTAGATTTATTATTCAAACTATATGTTATACTCTTGAGAATTATGAAGGAGGAATGAAAATAGACTAGTCTTTTAACAAATTATTGTCAATTTATCTTTCGAAATCTTGCTAGTCTGAGCTAGGGCCTCAATTGTGGTTTCGTATGCTTGCCGATCCAAGTCGGAGCGATGAATTTACAGTGTGGAAATCGCGATTCCCATCATTAGTCACACAACATCGATCCCTAGCTTGTAATTTAGAAATGGAGATGGCCAAAACTTCCTTATTATAGAAATTCTCTTTATGTTCTCAATTCCCTTTATCATGTCAACTCTGTCATCTTTATTAAATCCCCGTGTATCTTCCTCATCTGTGCTCAGGGGTTTTCTTCAATATTGAAGGGATACATCGACCAGGGATTGATCAAAGGATTGAAGATTGCTTCAAGAGGGCCGTCTATATCTCACCTCTTCTTTGCGAACGACAATCTGGTTTTCTTCAAGGCAGATGTCAACACATGCAAGAATGTCAAAGAATGCCTAGAGATATATGAAAAGGCGTCAGGTTAGGTTATAAATTTCAACAAGTCGACGCTCACATTTAGTCCAAGCACAAGAAAGATAAATCAAGAAAGGGTGAAGCATCATTTGAATATCAAAGAGAGTAGAAGCCATGAACTGTATTTGGGTGCGCCTTCATTTTTGTTAAGGAATAAAAGGGTGCAACTTGGATTTCTAAGGGAAAGGATGATAAAAAGAATTGATGGATGGTGTCATAAGCAATTCACGAGAGGAGGTAAAGAGATATTGATTAAAGCGGTATTACAAGCAATACCAACATATATGATGGCCTGGTTTAGAGTTCCAACTTCGTTATGCAAAGAGATGGATGCTATATGTGCCAGATTTTGGTGGGGAGGAACAAACGGCATAGTTGGAGTGAATTGGAAGTCATGGGAAGCGCTATGCAGAAACAAAGATGATGGAGGTTTGGGCCTTTCAACCAAGCACTTATAGCAAAGCAGGTATGGAGAATGATAATTCATCTTGATTTATTAGCAAGCCAAATTTTCAAAGCAAGGTATTTCAGAAGCTGTGATATTATGGATGCATAACTAGGAAACAGCCCTTCATTTGTTTGCAGATCACTATGTTGGGGAAGAGAATTATTAAAACAAGGGCTAATTTGGATGGTTGTTAATGGAAGAGAAATAGATGCAGGGAAGAGGATTTGGTTTGCAAATTGGGGGTTATCATTACCATCCTCTTGCATTGTTCAGGATCAAAAAGTGGCGGCCTACATCAATGGAAACAGAAGTTGAAATGAAGAGGCAATTAGAAGGGATTTCCTAACTCACGAAGCTGAGGAAATCATTAGAACGGAAATCACAAGGGAAGGGAATCGAGATAGAAGGTTTTGGAAATTTCATCCAAAAGGCAAGTATACAGTCAAAACAGGCTATAATCGATGTATGGAGATTATGGAAAGTAATTTAAGAATAAGAATTTCGGAAGGCTCAACGAAGAAGAAGAAGTAATGGGAGAATCTGTGGAAAATCAAAATACCGCCAAAAATTATTAATTTTTGGTGGCAAGTGTTTTGGGATATACTCCCGACTGAAGGAAATTTGGCAAGACGGCATGTACCTACGAGCTCGTCCCATGGATTATGTGGATTTGCGACTGCGACGACGCTCCAAACTTTGTTCCTTTGTTCAAAGGTGAGGAGGGTCTGGAAAGAATTGGCAATCAAGTTGTCGATTGGAGCGATGACGAGAAAGGCCTGCTAGAATTCTTAGATTGTCTCTTTCATCATAACAAAGATAAATCAATGGAGATTCTTACAGCAATTGCATGGGGAGCTTGGAAAAAAAGGTGTGAACTAATTCATCGTCAGGGTAATGCGCTTGGAATTAAAGGTAATATCTCATTTTCAGAAGTGAAATGGGTGATTGCAATGGTAGAAGAATTCAAAGCGATAACGAGCAGAATTACAACTAACAAAGGGCTACCCTGGATAAAAAAGGAATTGAAAGATTCAGATGAAGCACTAGTGGTGATGACAGATGCGAGTTTTGATCCGGATAAAGGAACTAGTGCATATGGTATGGTAGTCTTTGACAGAAAGGATAACCTACAACAATTGAGGAGAGAATCATTAGGAGTACTAGATTCCTCTTTGCAAGCAGAAATTGAGGCCATTGCACACTGTGAGGAGCTAGCAAAGGAGAAAGGGAAGACGGAAATTTTGATCCTCTCAGATTGCGTAGAAGCCATAACAGCTATCAAAGGGGATGAACGCTTTTGGAACCGGGGTGGGTACACCTTGGAGAGAATTCGAGAAAGTTTTCAAAAGCATTGCAATTGGTCGTTTGGGTACGTACCGAGGGAATTCAATGCAGCGGCGCATTGTCTAGCGAAGGCAGCGGATTCACCAGTTGACCCTCTTGATTGGTTCAACTCCACGGTGAAGGATAGGGTGCAAGAAATTTGGTCTTATGTTGTATAGCATATTTGATCTAATTCTTGTATTGACCAAAAAAAAAAAAGTGATGAAGCCAGGCTTCGTAAAGAATCCAATAATTAGCTAAATGCCTAGACTATCATTAATCTAAACTAAACGTTACCCAGCTCTTGATCATCATCCGCACTCGAGAACTACAATATAATTAACTAAGTGGTTATTTAATTTAGGGTCCATTACTATTAGATACAATTTTTAACACTTCATAACTACAAGATACAATATTTTTGCAAATTACTTGTAGATACAACTTTTTAGAGGAAAAGACCGATAATACCCCTGATTTTTAGTTCATGTGGCAGAAAAAATAGATACTCTCCATTGATTTGAATTTTTTTTTTAGTTTCCCAAGGCAGAGCAAGTCCTTTTCAGTTACTTTTATCATTAAAAATATTCAAAATTTCACTATGTTTCTTCTTCTTTCCCAAAATCATCGCAAAATAATCATAATTAATGTAGTCAGCTATTTGATTCAATCACTTTATATTTGTTTCAGATTCAAATCGTTCAAAATGTGATCCACGTACAATTATTTTTCAGATTCAATTATTTTACATATGTGCAATAATGCTGCACATGGGCAATAATACTGCACATGGGCAATAATTCTGCAGAAGGAAAAACAACCGATCCAATGTAGAAAATCATCAATCCAATGTAGAAAATCACCAAATTTCGACGATCAAATGTAAAAAACATAGTAATTATAAAATCATCAATTCATTGCACATGTGCATAAATTTTGCACATTATTGCCACACTGTATGCAAACATTTTTTATAAAAAGAAAATTAAGAAAAAACAAGAAACTAGAATCAAGAAAACAAACCAAACGTGACTCATTGATTTTCAAATCTAAAATCCACAACCAGTGAATCAGTGAGTCGATCTAGCCGATATACGACAGCAGCGGTGGCGCGCAGAGCATGACAGCAGTGGGCGGTGCGCGGAGCATGACAGCAGTGGGCGGTGCGCGGCGGGGGGTGGGCGACGGTAGTGGGCGATTACCGCAACAAACTGAAAACCACCGACGACATCATTTCAGCCTTCACTATATATCTCACACACGCGGATCTGCGCTAGGGCAGCGGTGGCGCCAGTCGATCTCCGACGCCGACTTCGGTTCTCAACAGAGGTCCACCGCCGAGCCTTTGTTCTTCGGTTGCCTTCATCATCCTTCGCAAGGCGTGCTCTGCTCAGGTGGGGCCGTGCACGGTGGAGTGCTTTGCCCAGGTGAGGGGCGGCGCGGCCGTATATTAGAGAGGGAGAGAGAGATATCAGAAATGAGGGTTTGGCAGAGAGAGAAGTGATTTGTAGTGTATGAGACACGTAAAGTCTGATAAAGTGTGGTGAGAGAGAGGGTCAGATCTATTTGAGGGTAAAATAGGAATTCAGAAAGTAGATTTGTATCTAATAGAGTTTTGGTTTTGATATTGTACCTAAGAGCAATAAAATCCAAAAAATAGTACCTAAGAGTGATAAATTCTTTAATTTATACATATTATATACGAGAAAAAACATACTCCCAGAATACATAGTTGAAGTTCTTAAATATATGATAAATGTTGTATTTATTATATTATCCAACTTTATAACATTATCACCTCCCCATAAACAACCCCATACCATAAAGCAGCCCCTGCATATCCTAATAACTAATGATTAACTAATGTTTAAGTGGTTTACCCTAAAATACAAAATCAGCAAAGTTCATTTTTCTCCGCAGATTTAGTTATAAAACCAAAAAATGCAGAAGGTGCCTCAAAAATTGATTTCATTCCATCAAGAAACCAAGAAACAGAGGCATACAAACAACTCATTCCAAAAAACAAAGGCATATAAAACCAAAAAAATCAAATTCATTCCGAAGCCTGAAATTCAATCAAAAATTGAATTAGGTCTACTTTTGAGACGTTGTAGAGAGACGAATGCTGAATGGGATTCAATATTATGTATGTATGAACTTTTCCATATTGATTTCATTAATTTCACAGTGAAAGTACTATAAAAGTTACTACAGTTATTTCTTAAAAATTTAATTCGAAGCCTGCAATCTTAGGCCTGCAAACATGATTAACTTCAAGGATTGTTGAATAAAACGTAAGTTAAACCCATTCGGCCCTGGGCCTTTCTCCATACCACACTGCCTGTTTGGGCTTGAGCCCATGGGTTTTGGCCCATGGCCCACTGAGCCAATTTATTCTAAACTAGGGGAGCCATTTTGAATTCTAAGTTTTCTTTTTCCTTTCTCAACTTGTGAGCGCCGCGCCATCATAGTGAGAAGAGAGAATTCTCAAGAAGTGAAAAACAGTACAACCTTGGTCCCCATCTTCCTCCGTTCGTAATCCGGCAAGCAAGTGGCCTGAGCCCGTTGGCTCGTTGAGATCGTGAGAACGGTGGATATACCCTACAGTGGTAAGAAGCTTTTTGCAGTCATCATTGTTGCTTTGTAACCTGTGTAACTAAAGAGTGAATATGCCAAGTTGTTACAAAATATATAGCTCCATAGAATATGCAATTAATACAACCAAGGGGAACTGGGAAGCTTAACAAAGAAGATAAATAACTTATACGCATAACATTATGCAACTACATATGGTACTCAGACATGTTAAACAAGTCAAATTAACTGCTCTCGCCTTTTCAGGTACTACTATATATGATGAAACTTATACTGTGAAATAGATATAAAAACAGATTTGATCTCATAATTCTGGCTTTTTCCACAAAAGGTCCCAAAATATTTAAAATTTTCAATTTTATCGCGTAACTCCCCAAATAGTCCGATTTTAGTCCTATTTTCGCCAGAGAATGCAATGACGTCGTTTTCTCTCACGTTTTTTGCACGTGGTGACGAAATTTGGGAAAAATCGGCCACTGTGTTGACTCACCAAATATGAGGAATTTTTTTAATTAAATGTCATGTCATAAAATAAAAAACATAAACCTTAACTTGAGAAAAAATGTGAAATTGAAAAATAGAGTTTTAAACACAACACATTCAATTAAAAATGTTTTATAAAGAAGAATACAGTCAATTAAAATGCCACTCTTCATCCCCAAATCATTGAAGAACTCTAAAAGATCGTCCCTCCAAATCGTGCTAAGAAATCTCCCAAAATCAATCGGCCGAATTGATACACGATTCGAGTTAGATGTTGTGGAAACACACAAAATGGTATTGCCTTAAAGGAGCTACAACCGCAACAGATGATACGGTACTTTGTGGCATAGCCCACTTCACACGAGCCCAGCCCATTTGATTAATGGGTGTGGGGCGAATTGATTATTGGGCCCTCGGCCCAAGTTCCCTTGATTAGGGATAATTCAGAAGAGAGGTAGGGCCCACGGCCCAAATTCTTTTGATTTCGGACTTACCTGGAGCGAGGGTTGGGCCTCAGGCCCAATCCCGAGATTAACCCTGATTGGAGTGTATAGGGTAAGAGTTATTAAGACCAATCAACAAAATATCGAACCCAAGGGAAAAAGTATGCACATGGGGTCCTAGAAATACATGTTATTAGTGACTAGAGTTGCAACAATGGTTTGGTACAAAAACAACAAAACACAAGCAAGAATACAAAACAACAAGGAGCAAGCAATAGATCGAACACTTAGAATGCGAGAACAAAAACAACCCTAAATGGTGGGATAGAGGTGCTAGGATTAACATCCATCAATGAATCATCAATCAACAAGCTACAATTGAATCAAATTTCAAATCAACTAAGATAGAAAGCACAAACCATCATGAAATTAATCACTCCATTAAAATCACAATGCCTAATGTGAGTATCCTTAGTCTTTCCCATCTCTCAATGTAGAAATCCCCAATTCATACAATCATGCAAAATTGAAACTCGATCAACACCTAATCACGTTAGCTCAACTCTCGCCTATTGCTAGGGTGATCAACCGTTAATCTAAAGAAGCAATTTTACACAAAGCACAATGAAGAATCACAATTAGGAAGCAAACTAATGTGAGTATCCTTAGTGCAACTAATCTCTCGATTCCAAAGCACCCAATCCACACATTCATACACAATTATCACCCGATTAATACCGGATCACGTTAGCGCAACTCTCGTCTATAGCTAGGGTGATCAAACACTAATCTAAAGAGATAATTATGCATGAAGCACAATTAAGAATCACAATTAGTAAGCAATCTACTTAATTAATCTCCAATCATCAACAATTATAGCATCATCAATCAATTCATCATCAATTTCAATTAACCCAAGCACAAGAGAGTTAGCCCATGGTGAAATCCATGGGAAGAAGATAGAATTGATCAAACACAAAGCAAATCACAACAATTAAGAAATTAAAGAGACAAAAGAGGAAAAACATCACCAAATGATCTTCAATCAACAAAAATAGGAATGCTTGAGTCTTCAACACCAATCTCCAAATGAATTACAAGCTTGAATTGAAAGGATAACAAGGATCAAATTCTAATCTATGTCTAATCTACCAACAACAATGGAAATCTAAATCTAATTCTAACTTCTACACTAATCTAAGATGGAAATTGGCTTGGGGCTTGAGAAATCGCCCCAAAACCGCTACTAACTGCTACTATCAACTCCTCTCCTGAATTGCCCTGCTTTAACTCTTTAAATACCGAATTTCTGAAAAACTGCCCCCTCGAGTCGAGGGTCAGGCCTCGACTCGAGGTCCCTGCCTTTCACCTCCCTCGACTCGAGGGTCATGCCTCGAGTCGAGACTGCTGCCATTTTCCGTTTTTTATCCTTTTCTGCATAGCCCTCGACTCGAGGCTCTTGCTCCTCGATCAGAGCTCGAGTCCAGGGCATTTTTCTCGCACGGGGCTTCGGCCCCGACCCCTGTTTTCATCCCGGATGTCCGTCTCTTCATTCTAAGCCTAATGGTACTCTTGGTTTGGCAAAAATCCACCGAATTACCTGCAAAATGGACGGAAAACATCAAAATCTCACAAATAATACTTTTTAGGCAAAAGAGTGATACTTTTCACATTTAGGCACAAAAACTAACACTTTAGCTCACTTTTTGCACTAAAAATAGCCCTAAAAACATGTATCAATTCACTCCAATCAAACCCATGGATATGGATAATATTGAATAGGCTTGAGCCCACTTAGAGTGGATAATCGAAATAAGAGGTTGGCCTACCTCGGCCCACCTCCTTATGAGGATATCAGATTACTTAGTCAAATGGAGAAGATCTTAACCGAAAAAAAGATACTTGTGCCCCAAGAAGGGGAAGATTCCAGAATCTCCCTCTGTAATGGAGGTGGGTAACTGTTTTACACAGGAAACAGAAAACATGTTCTTCCACGATGAGAACATGGCGGGAACATGGAGAAAACTAACGTACATGGTATGTAAATTACCATCTATATATTATGACTCGATACAGAGTAAGAGGTAACTGATTCTGATACTTCTGAATAACCCACCTCACTGAACTTTCTTGGGTTTTCTTGGTTTCTGACTTGAGCGTCGGAGTGCCTACGCCGGAGAACCCTCCGGCGTATTTTTGCAGGTTTTTTACGTGGACGGAGGTCAGCTTATCATAGCTTACTTGGGCTTTCACACGTAAGCATCTAGGTGGGAAATTTGGTCCAATACGAAGGTACATTTTTTACGAATCATCTGGCGCCGTCTGTGGGAAAAGAGAGTTAAGGCGTGAGTTTTACTTTCTTTTGACCGATTGAAAGAACCATTGGAGGTGATCAAACACCTATGCCACCCATTACTTTGGTTCCTGGCCAAGGGAGGTCTGCATCCCCTGTCCCGATTCCGAGATAGACTGCTACAGCTCCAGGGATGTCGTCCCCCGTACCCGGCGGAAGAGCAGCAGCCGCTGTAACTCCAACGGGGAGGGGAGGAGAGACTACTCATCACTATGTCGGAACCCCAGTCCCAGCTCAAGCAAGGATGGCTGGCGCATCACCATCCGTTGGCAGGAATCCTGATGGAACTCCATCAAACGAAGGAGGTGGGACACCTATTCCGGCCCCACCTCAAGCTTCACCAGCACCAAACGCAACCATTGCAATGACTCGAGAGCAACTTGATGAGATTGTTGCTAGAGTTGTAAAAAGAGCTATGGCTGGGGTCAACATGACTCCACCTCCGAGGTTGGGAGGAGAAGGGCCTGGAGCGGCCCGTGCCCAATCTCAGTTAGGAGGGAGTAGACATGAAGAACAACAGGATGAAAGAAGACAAGCGGATGAATCCCAAACTCTGGAGGGAAATCAGAGAATGGGAGGAGCACGTGAAAGAGGACCGGCGGTACCTGGAACTAGGGTTGCGGATGAAGAAGGAGCTGGAGGGAGGAAAGGAACAGCCCCCCCTCAGCGTGAGAGTAAGATGGAAGATGTGGAAGAAGGAACGGGTGATACTCACCCTCGAGGTATGAATGATCAGATTTTGTCCTTGAAAAAGCAAATGGACACCATGAAACAACAAATGAATAATCGGGTTAGTACAACTCGACCTGTTAATGGGTGTCAGTTTTCTGATAATATTTTACAAGATGAATTACCTACTAACTTTAAGCCATTAAATTATGAATATGATGGTACAACTGACCCTTATGATCATCTTGTGAGATTTGAGAATTCTGCCCTCCTACATCGATATGGGGAGGGTGTGAAGTAAAGGGTTTTTCTAACCACCTTGTCAAAGGCGGCTCAGCAATGGTTTAGCCAACTGGAGCCTAATTCTATCAGATCTTTCGAGGAGTTCAGCGAGTTGTTCCTACTGTTAGGATGTATACTATAAGCCTAGCTTTTGTATGAACATCTTTTTGAGTATGAACATCTTTTTAATATAAGATTCATTATGATCAAAATACTTATTGTTTATGATTGTTATATATATCATTATTTTGTCCGGGTTAATCTATACAGTAGATAACATGGTGTGTGGTGTCACACAGAAGATTATGCTATCAGTTCCTTATAGATTATAAATAATAACTCACAACCAAGATGGATTTGGACAAACCATTGGAACGGTTGTAATGTAATTTGGTATTAGTCTATCTTGACTATAAAGTTACACTAGTACATTTTGTATGTATTGAGCAGGACCATATGAGGTTGTTCAATTTGTACTGACTATATAAAAGAACAAGACCTCTGTTGTTATGGATGTACGTCTTCTTAATCCCTATATAATAATGGGCACGTGTACTCAATGTATGTTTCTTTGATTTGCCAATAGGTGAGATTTATTAAATCAATAGGCTCGGTGAATTGGGAGACAACATTGTTTATATGGTGTGCTGTTGATTATAGAAGGAATCCGTGTCCTAATTATTTAGGATGATGATGTCCCCTTGAGGAGCTCATAAAGATTATTATGTAAACCCTGCAGGTGGATTTAATCCGACATAATAATAAAGATGAGTGGTACAACTCTTGGAATTAGATATAAATTAATTAAGTTGTCAGTAATTTAATTAATTTATGGACATTCGATATCTTAAACACGGGGAAATAAACGTACACATAATAAAGGAGCCCATTTATAATATGGGATTAGGACGGTAATTCAATTATAACTCTTTAGTGGACTGAGTTATAATTGATGGGCTTAAGTAAAGTGTTCGGACTGAACATAGGATATTTAGGCCCATCAGGAGGCCCAACCCTAATTCCTCCTTAGGGTCCCTGTTGTAGCCTATAAATAAACCCTAACATCAGAGCCTCCAGCGTGTGAAAAACGTGAGATCAGAGAGAGGCGGATTCTGATTCCTTGGAGGATCGTCGACCACTCGACGTCCAAGGGAAAGGGATAGGAATACGGCAGAAGACCGTGAGGTTCGAGGCTCATCCTTAGATCGCAGTTCTGACCTTAGAACTGGTTTGTCTTCACCTATTACGGTGAATATAGGTACAATTCTATCCGCTGCGTTTATGTGCTTACGATCCCGAATCTGATAATTTCGTAGAGTCGGCGATCGGTGGTTCCAACAATTGGTATCAGAGCTGTGTTTTCTGACTCTATGCAATTGATTCGGTTATTCATAGATCTGATTTATTAGGATTGCATGATTATTGTAAATCTATTATAATAGGGTTTCTTGTTCTGTTATAATAGGGTTTCTTGATCTGTTATAATAGGGTTTCTTGATCTGTTATAATAGGGTTTCTTGATCAGTTATAATAGGGTTTTCTTGATCTGTTATTATAGAGGTTCATGATCTGATATTGAATAGGATTGCATGATATTTATAAATCTGTCATATTAGGGTTTGCATGATTATCATAAATCTGTTATATTAGGGATTCGATGTTAATCGTAGATTTTTTTTTTGGTATGCGAATATTCTGATATTTTTTGCAGGAACCCTAAATCCAACTATTATGGTCAGCATGTATGTTTATGTATGTATTAAACCCTCGGACCTGTCGAGGTTTTTGTTTTGGGTTGGTGAATGATTGTAATAGTTATAACCACGGCGGTCTGTCGTGTAGGTTTTATTTCGATCTAGATAATGTATAGGATCGTTGGAAAAAACTATAATAGGAACAGATTAGGTCGAACCCCGTATTGCATGGCGCTACCCCGCACCCCGCGACCTGACCGGGCAGGTCGATCCCCGCGACCTGAGCGGCCAGGTCGATCCCCGTTTGGCAGGGCGCTGCCCCGCACCCCGTTTGACGGCGAACATTCAAGAACATGGGAGCATGAAAGAGGCCATAATAGTTGGAATTTTATTTTCCATATTTATTCTTTCTCATATGTGTTATTGTGTTTAGCATGCTTTATGTGTTTCATATATCGTGCATATTAATATCCCTCATGTTAAATAACTAAGTGGGAGAGGGGTTATTTTTCAACAAATCCCATAGCCTCCATTTCTGGTTTGTAAGTGATGCATTCAAACATGAACGTTGGTTTTAAGTGCCTTCTTCCATATCGGATGTGTTTGTTTGCGGATCACTAGATCAAACTTCCTTATGGATAATTATAAGTAAGTTATTTAGGAGCGTGTTATCTTCTCCATCTGAAGAGGCACAAACCTAGGTAATTGACTTGGTATTAAGAAATGGTATACACTTAGATGCATATAACAGTATCCTCCCCATCGGAGTAAGTGCTGTTATTTGTATGGCTAAAGACAAACCAACTATTAATTTTTATTTTGTTTGACAAAATGATGAAATTAATGGGTAAAACCTCCTCTTGCAAATGATTGAATTAGTATACGTCCACACTATCGTGGCATACAAACTTCACGGTGTTTTGAGGTGTTGGTGAATTTAATTGTATTGTTTGAGGGAAACAATATTGACTTAAATTCTTAATTTTGATTATAATGCATTTACGTGTTTCTCAGGATTTATCATGGCTTTCAATCCACTTGCTATTATTCTTAAAGAAAACAAACTTACTGGTCCTAATTATATTGATTGGAAAAGAAACTTGGACATTGTCTTGACTGCTGAAGAGTACAAGTTTGTACTCACTGAGGTTTGTCCTGAAAAACCCGATGAAAACTCTAGTGAAGAGGAGAAAGAGGCTTATAAAAAGTGGGTCAAGGCAGATGAGATGGCGCGGTGTTACATTTTGGCTTCTATGTCAAATGTGCTGCAACATCAGCATCAGGCCATGACCTCTGCTTATGAGATGATGCTCAATCTCAAAGAACTCTTCGGACACCAGAGTCGGGCTGCCAGGCAAGAGGCCATGAGAAACTTAATGATGACCACCATGACTGAGGGGACACCCGTAAGGGATCATATCCTCAAGATGAAGGCTCATTTGAATGAGATGGAAGTCCTTGGAGCTGAAATCGATGGGGAAACCCAGGTCGATATCGTTCTCCAGACGCTGCCTAAGAGTTTTGAGCAGTTTCGCCTGAACTACAACATGAACAAAAGGTTGTATTCGATGGCGGAACTTCTGACAGAACTCCAAGCAGCAGAAGGGTTATTTCGTCAAGCTTCTCAAGCTTATATTGCTGAAAATGTTTCTACATCTAAGCCAAAAGGCAAAGTGATGAAGAAAAAGAAACAAGCTGGTTTGGCAAAGAAAGCGGGTGAACCAAAGAAAATTGGTCCACCAAATGGCGTGAAGAAGCCTAAGGGCAAATGCTTTTTGTGCAAGCAGCCAGGACATTGGAAGGTAGATTGCCCCCGTAAAAAGGAAAAAGAAGGTATATCTTATTCACTAACTATTGAAACATGTTTAGCGGTGTTATCTACCGGGCACGTGTGTGTAGATACGGGAGCCACCGATCATGTCGCAATTCTTTGCGGGGTTCCAGGAAACCAGGCGGCTTAGTGAGGGTGAGATTACCATCTACATGGGCGACGCTACGAGAGTAGCAGTATTGCGATGGGAGATGTTTATTTATTTTTAATAAGAATAAGACTTTGGTTTTGAGAAATTGTCTTTACGTACCTTGTTTTAGAAAGAACTTGATTTCAGTTTCTAAGTTATTTTTGGATGGATATTCTGTTTCTTTTGATAGCAAAGTGGTTGTCAAGAAAAATAGTGCTATTATCATTCGTACGTTGATTGGCAATTTATATACTCTTAATCCAATAACTCCCACAAAGCAACAAATGGAAATTAATAGTACATCTTCTAACTCAAATAAGCGAAAAGAACCTTCAAAAATGAACCAAACATATCTTTGGCATCTAAGATTAGGTCACATTAACTTGAGTAGGATTCAAAGGTTGATAGCCGATGGACCTTTGAGTTCGTTGGAAGTGGAAAACTATCCGACTGCGCGAGTCCCGCTTGGAAGGAAAAATGACCAAAAGGCCTTTTAAAGCCAAGGGGTATAGAGCCAAAGAAGTGTTGGAATTGGTTCATTCTGATTTATGTGGTCCTATGTCTACTCAAGCAAGGGGTGGTTTTGAATATTTTGTCTCTTTTATAGATGATTATTCGAGATATGGATATATTTATTTGATGCGACGCAAGTCCGAGTGCTTTGATAAATTCAAAGAGTACAAGGCTGATGTGGAGAAGCGTCATGGTAAATATATCAAAACACTACGATCCGATCGTGGTGGCGAGTACCTCTTAGGAGAGTTTAGGAATTACTTATCGAAGTCGGGATTCAATCCCAATTGTGCAGACTGGTACACCCCAACGAGAATGGTGTGGCGGAACGAAGGAATAGGACACTCTTGGAAATGGTTAGATCGATGATGAGCTATTCGGAATTGCGAGAGTTCGTTTTGGGGGTATGCCCCGAAACGGCAGCAGCGTACATTTTGAACTTGGTTCCTTCTAAGACAGTATCTTCTACTCCCACAGAATTGTGGAATGGGCGTAAGCCTAGTCTCAAACATATTCGGATATGGGGTAGTCCAAAGCACATGTCTTTGAAAGGAGATCTTGATAAGTTGGAATCTAAATACGAAGTTCGGCTGTTTGTGGGCTATCCTAGAGGAACGAAAGGTGGTTTGTTTTATAGTCCTAAAGATCGAGGGTAATTGTTAGCACAAATGCCCGATTTTTAGAAGAGGACTATGTAATGGACCACAAGCCCATGAGTAAAATTATTTTAGAAGAAATAAGGGGAGAAACTTCTACCTTAGTACCAAGAGTACAAGATGAGATACCACATGTGTCGGCACCATCTGCTACTAATGATACACTATTACCACAAGTGCCTCGTCAGTAGTGGGAGGGTTGTTAGACAACCTGATAGATTCATGTTTTTGGGAGAGTCTTCGGACTTAGTACACAGTGAACACGAATCGGATCCCCGGAGCTATGACGAAGCACTCCAAGATAAAGATCACGAGAATCTTGGGAAAAAGCAATGAAAATCGAATTAGAATCTATGGATTCTAATCAAGTCCTGGGAGCTAGTAGAACCACCAAATGGTGTAAAAGCCATTGGCAGTAAGTGGGTCTACAAAAGAAAAAGAGGATCGAGACGGAAAAGTAGAAACTTTCAAAGCAAGGCTTGTAGCGAAGGGGTACACTCAAAAAGAAGGAATCGATTATGAGGAAACCTTTTCGCGGTAGCCATGCTTAAGTCTATCCGGATTCTTTTGTCTATTGCTGCTCATATGAATTATGAGGTTTGGCAAATGGATGTCAAGACAGCTTTCCTTAATGGAAGTCTTGAAGAAAACATCTATATGAAGCAACCAGAAGGATTCATCGCAAAGGGCAAAGAGCATCTTGTGTGTAAGCTTAATCGGTCCATTTATGGGTTGAAACAAGCTTCGAGATCTTGGAACATCCATTTTGATGAGGTAATCCAGTCTTATGGATTTATTCAATGTCCGGATGAGTCATGTGTATACAAGAAGAGTGACGGAAACGTGGTGGTATTTCTTGTACTATACGTAGATGACATCTTGCTCATTGGCAACAATGTCAAGGTGTTGTCAGACGTAAAGGTATGGTTGTCAAGCGATTTGATATGAAGGACTTGGGACAAGTTGGACATATTCTTGGGATCAAAGTTATAAGGGATCGCAAGAAAAGAATGTTATGCTTATCTCAAGCTTCATACATTGATACTATCTTGGCTCGTTTTAACATGCAAAACTCTAAGAAAGGTTTTCTACCTTTTCGACATGGAGTACCTTTATCTAAAGAGATGTGTCCTAAGACACCAAAGGAGATAGAGGACATGGAGGCAGTTCCTTATGCTTCGGCTGTAGGAAGCCTAATGTATGCAATGCTATGTACGAGGCCCAGATATCCTGTTTTTTGCCGTGGGCATGGTTAGCGAGATATCAAAGTAACCCAGACAAGGACATTGGACTGCGGTAAAGCATATTTTAAAGTACGAAAAGGACTAGAAATTATATCTTTGGTTTACCAAGCGAATACTTTACTTCCCGAGGGTTACCACAGACTACGATTTCCGATCGATAGGGACAACAATAAATCTACCTCGGGTTATGTGTTTACCTTGGGAGGTGGAGCCATAGTATGGAGGAGTGTAAAGCGAAATGCGTTTCGGACTCCACCATGGAAGTCGAGTATGTAGCAGCCCTCGAGGCAGCCAAAGAAGTGTATGGCTCAAAAACTTCTTGATAGACTTAGAAGTGATTCCTAGTTTGCCTAAAGCTATCACAATTTATTGTGATAACATGGTGGTGCGATGGCAAACTCGAAGGAACCACGAGCCCACAAAGCAAGCAAACACATTGAGCGCAAGTACCACGATACGAGACATCGTAAAACGAGGAGAAGTTGTTGTCGCCAAGATTGCATCAGCGGATAACCGCAGATCCTTTCACAAAGGCTCTTCCAGTGAAAGCTTTTGATGGGCATGTTGAAGGGATGGGAATCAGATATATGGCAGCAATTATGGAAGCATAGTCTTTTAGTATAAGTGGGAGATTGTTAGGATGTATACTATAAGCCTAGCTTTTGTATGAACATCTTTCTTGAGTATGAACATCTTTTTTCATATGAGATTCATTATGATCAAAATACTTATTGTTTATGATTGTTATATATATCATTATTATGTTCAGATTAATCTATACTGTAGATAACATGGTGTGTGGTGTCACACAGAAGATCATGTTATCAGTGCCTTATAGATTGTAAATAATAGCTCACAACCAAAATGGATTTGGACAAATCATTGGAACGGTTGTAGTGTAATTTGGTATTAGTCTATCTTGACTATAAAGTTACACTAGTACATTTTGTATGTATTGAGCAGGACCATATGAGGTTGTTCAATTTTTGTGACGACTATATAAAAGAACAAGACCTCTGTTGTTATGGATGTACGTCTTCTTAATCCCTATATAATAATGGGCACGTGTACTCAATGTATGTTTCTTTGATTTACCAATGGGTGAGATTTATTAAATCAATAGGCTCTGTGAATTGGGAGATAACATTGTTTATATGGTGTCTTTGTTGATTATAGAAGGAATCCGTGTCCTAATTATTTAGGATGATGATGTCCCCTTGAGGAGCTCATAAAGATTATTATGTAAACCCTGCAGGTGGATTTAATCCGACATAATAATAAAGATGAGTGGTACTACTCTTGGAATTAGATATAAATTAATTAAGTTGTCGATAATTTAATTAATTTATGGACATTCGATATCTTAAACACGGGAAATAAACGTACACATAATAAAGGAGCCCATATAATAATATGGGATTAGGACGGTAATTCAATTATAACTCTTTAGTGGATCGAGTTATAATTGATGGGCTTAAGTAAAGTGTTCGGATCGAACACGGGATATTTAGGCCCCATCGGGAGGCCCAACCCTAATTCCTCCTTAGGGTCCCCTGTTGTAGCCTATAAATAAACCCTAACATCAGAGTCTCCAGGGTGTGAAAAAACGTGAGATCAGAGGGAGGCGGATTCTGATTCCTTGGAGGATCGTCGACCACTCGACGTCCAAGGGAAAGGGATAGGAATACAGCAGAAGACCGTGAGGTTCGAGGCTCATCCTTCGATCGCAGTTCTGACCTTAGAACTGGTTTGTCTTCACCTATTACGGTGAATAAAGGTACAATTCTTTCCGTTGCGTTTGTGTGATTATGATCCCGAGTCTGATAGTTTCGTAGAGTCGGCGATCGGTGGTTCCAACAGGAGGAGGTTCGAAAAGCAAAGCGAGGAGAGGTCAAAGCCTCAGGATCTGAGAAAAAAGAGGTAATCGGGAAAGGAGGAGCCACTGCGAGTCCCGACTCACTCAAGCCAGGCAGATCTACCTCCAGAACGAAGTTTGAAAAATATACCCCCTTGAAGCTGGAACCAGCGGAGGTATTGGATGTAGCAGCTGATCATCCATAGATAAAATTTCCGTGGTCTTGAAACAAAGGCCCATTCAAACCAAAATCAGATAAGTTCTGTAGATTCCATAATCAATATGGCCATGACACTAACTCCTGTTTTCATTTGCGTGATGAAATTGAACGGTTGATCCAAGCGGGTCATCTGAAAGAATTTATTTATCAAGATCGGACTACCCCTAGGGGGCAGAAGAAAAAGGATGCTGACACCAAGATAGGAGATAAAGAGAAAGCACCTGAAGAAAATCATGAGGAACGACCCTCGCAGAAGAGAGGGCTGATCCAGATGATTGTAGGAGGCCCAACCGAAGGGGACTCATTCTGGGCCCGCAAGGCAGGAGAGAGGGCTTTGAGAAGGGAGGTAGATATAATCCCGAAGAAAGCTGAACCGAGGGAGGTGGGCCACGTCGGATCTAACCCCCGTATTCATTTTGGTCCAGAAGATGGTGGACAGATGGGAGATCCTCACAGTGATGCCCTGGTCATCACCACTGACGTAGTTAGATATACTATGGCAAGGATATTTGTAGACACTGGGAGCTCAGCAGACATAATCTTCCTCAATTGTTTCAGGAAGATGAACCTGAATGTGTAGTTGCAGCTAGTGGACACGGCTTTATATGGATTTACTGGGGGAGCTATCTGTTAGATCAAGATGTTTTGATGATTTAAGAGAAGCAGTTCAGATGATCAGACGACCTGAAGAACAGCTGAGATTAAGTCTTTATACTAAGCTGATCAGACGAGGTCGAGGACCGAACTAGTCAGCTGAAGACTGGAAAATTACAAGTCAATTGAAGACGAGCTCAAGACTAGTCATCTGCAGGAGACAATCATGAAGAGCTCAGACGAGGTCAAGACAAGCTGAGTAGAATAAGAAAGGCGAGTCTTCACCAAGTCAGCTGCAGACGAGTAGAATAAAATCAGCTGAGGTCTAGAGCAGTTTCCAAGAATAAGTTTGTTGAGCAATTTCTAGTTTGTTAAAACCAATTAACAAACTAACTGTCTTTTCAGACTTATAAATAGGTCTAGGCACTTCATTAGAAAAATATAGAGAGATCACACAAATTTTTTTTAGCAACAGATTCTCACAATTCACAAGATTTCGAAAAAGCACAAAAACTGTTTTCGAGGATTTCATCATAGATTTTTTTTAAGTGTTTATAGAACACTTTTCTTATACATCTTCAAACACTCTTCTATCACTCTAGAGTTAGATTTTTCAAGAATAGTTTAGAAGATTGAAGATTTGAAGATCAGGTTGTAATTTGTAAGCTGTACGATTGTAAAGTGAGTAAGTAAGCAGGTAGAAGAGACCCTTCTTCAAAGTTTGAAGAAGGAGAGTGGATGTAGGATTGTTATAATCCGAACCACTATAAATCTGGTGTTCTTTATTGCTTTGTTTTACTTACTTGTTTCTTACAAATCCCAGTTAACAAATCAAAGATTGATTTCAGAATCAAAGTTAGAACTAAAATATCAGTTTGCTTTTGATCTTGTTAGAGTTGAGAGTAAAATAGTTTTCCGCTGTGTTACTTTGAAGTTTTGAATAAGTTTTAAAAGATTTGCAAAAAATTGATAAAATCTATTCAGCCCCCCTCCCTTCTAGATTTTATCATAGATGGTTAACTCAAGTTTTTCTTAATCAACTCAACCTTTTGGGACCAACAAGTGGTATCAGAGCAGTGTTAAGCTGTTCTGATATTGATTTTATGTCTTAACTAAGATTCTGAAATATTTTTGATTTTCTTCATCTTCTTTATTATTACTAACTGTGTTATTAACAAGATTGTAGAGTGTTTTGTTTTCCTATCTCATCATATCTTCAGGCAAGAGCAAGAAATCAAGGAATCTACCTGATTTCTCAATTGAAGAATATGATTATTGGAAATTCAGGATGGAAAATCATCTCAAGGCTATCCATGATAGGATGGAGGAGGTTCTTGAGGAAGGACCTATTAAATTTTATCATGGAGGCACTAGCAATGACACTGAATCAGCTGAAACAAGAGTGAGGCAAGAAAAGAAAAGCTCAGAACTCACAAGTGATGAAAGAAAGATTCATAATATGGATCAAGTTGCTAGAACAGAGATCATTGAAACATTGAGTAAGGATTGAATTGAAAAAGTGAAAAGATGCAAGACTGCCAAGGAAATGTGAGAAACTCTTGCTGGAATCTGTGAAGGATCAGATCAGGTCAAAGAAAACAAATTGCAGTCTGTTTTACATGTTTTTGACACTTTCAAAATGAAAGAAGGAGAGTCTGTTGATCAATTGGATGTTAGGCTGACTAATCTACTGAACAAGGCAGCTGATTTGGGAAAAACATACAGAGAAAGAAATCAATAATAAAGTGTTGAGGTCATTAAGCAAAAGATGGAGAGAGAAAGCTAATATTCTGAGAGCTACTCAAAATTTATCTTCAATTTCACACCACACTTTGTTTTCTCATCTGAAGGCATTAGAATATGACATTCAAATCGAAGATGAAGAAGATGAAGCAGAATCTTCAACATCTGGAAAGACTGTAGCATTTGTTCATCAAGATGAATCTGAAAAGATCTCCAAAGCATCTGATTTGTCTATTAAGGAGGAAATGGCTCTTTTGTTAAAAAGATATGATAGGCTGAGAATGAAGTATAAAAGAAACAAGAGAGACAGATTAGGTCAAAGGAACTACAGATCAGACAAAGAAGAAAAGAGTTCAGAAAATGATAGGAAAAAGGATCAGACAAGGAGGCTTAAGTCACCAATCAGATGAGGAGATAGTAGTCCGAAAACATACAGAGGAGTTATTTGTTATACATGCAACAAGCCTGGTCACTATAGTTATGATTGTCCTCAACTCACTCCCAGAGAGAGAGAAGAAAAGAGGAAAAAGAGAGATAGAAGGTATGCTGATCAGAGAGCTCTTCTGGCTGAGAAAGAAGAAGTTCATGAGACATCATCATCCTCATCCTCATCTGATTTTGGGTTAGATGACGACATCTGTTTAATGGCAAAAGAGGTACATTACTATTCATCCTCAGATAATGATTGTGATACCTTATCTGAAACTGATCCTAATCTTATTGATAAACTTTTGAAAGATTTGGAGACTGCTCTATCTGCTTATAAACAGATAGAGACTAAAAATTTTAATTTAAAGAATCAAATTACTGATCTAACTAAGGTCAATCAAACTAAGGACAGTGAGAAACCAGACTGTACATTCAAGGGGGAATGTCAGACTGAGATGATCACTAGTACTTTGTTTAATAAGGCAGATAAGTTAGAACAGGAATTGAATTCTTTGAAAATAAAATTTTCAAATATCTATTTTGAGAATGAGAGTTACAAGAAGACTAACAGAGAATTAAATCTCAAGTTAGGACTTCTGAATAACTCCTAAACCACAATAGATAAAATCTTCAATACTTCACAAAAGTCTAGTGATAAAACTGGATTAGGTTTTGATAGGAGTAAGAAAAATGATCCAATAAAACCTAGAGTTGTTGGGATAAAAATATGCTTAGTTTTGATGAGTTAAAGTGTAAAACTAGGATGACCAGCTGGAGACAATGTATAGTCAGCTGATGTAATAAGAACTTTAAATAAACTAAGTATAGGAAGAATAAGATAGGGATGATTCAAAGGAAGTCAGAAAGAGACAAGAACAGAAAACAGATGATGACATAACCAAACAAGGTAGAAGATCAGATAGAAGTTCAAAACAATGAGATAATCAGACAGGGTGAAGAATCAGACAGGGTGAAGAATCAGACAGGGTGAAAAATCAGACAGGGTAAAGATCAGACAAGCAAGAGTTGGTGAAAATCAAGAGTTAGTTTCAACTAATCAAGAAGCAGTTTTCAAGAAAGGATTAGACGGTTACAACCAACCAAACAGAAAACAAGGAAGTTACAACTGACATCAACAGAAGATCTATAAATAGGTTCAGAGAATCAGTATTTTGAAGTAGTTTTTTTTTTACATTAGCAATCAGAAAATTAGAAGCTCTCTTTCCACAATCACTTGTATACACATCACTCACGAACACACTTTGTGTTCATTCATTTTCTTGTGTTTATAGAACACCATACTCTTTGTAAATCTTCAAAAGCCGAATAGAGTTAGAATCATTCCTGTAAGGCTGAAGATAAACTCTGTAAACGAAGAAAGGAAGTAAGAAAGAAGAAAGGCAGTAAGTAGAGTCCCTTCTTCAAGTTTGAAGAAGGAGAGTGGACGTAGGATCGTTTGATCCGAACCACTATAAATCCTGTGTTGTTTCTTTTTACTGTTTTTAATTATTTTTGTTGATTATTTCTTGATCACAAACTTTAATATCTGATAAAGCTTTAGATCCTATCTAAATTGAGTAAGTCAACAATTGTTTCCGCTGTTAAAACTGTTTTTGGAGTTGATAGATTATCTAAGCTCGAAAAAGTTTTTGATAATCTATTCATCCCCCCCTTCTAGATTATCACTAGAGGGCATCTTATTTTCGTGATTAACTCATTCTAAAGGGACCCAACAAGTGGTATCAGAGCAGTGTTAAGCTGTTCTGATAAAAGATTTGTGGTCTTGAAATTTCTGAGTTCTTGTTGAAATCTGATTTCTAATTATTGATTCACTAACATTCCTGATAAGTTGTCTTTTAGCATCTTGAATTACGATGTCTTCTGTTAAAAGTAAGAATCCAGGAGTTTGCCAGAGTTTTCTATCGAAGAATATGATTATTGGAAGTTCAGAATGGAGAATCATTTGAAGGCCATTCATGACCGTATGGAAGAGGTTCTTGAGGAAGGTCCAATAAAATTCTATCATGGAGTTGTTAGCACTGGAGCAGAATCTTCTGCTACAAGAAGTCAACAAGAAAAGAAGAGTGCTGAGTTAACTACTGATGAAAGGAAAATTCACAATTTGGATCAGGTAGCAAGGACAAAAATTATAGAGACATTGAGCAAAGACTGGATAGAAAAGGTAAAGAGATGTAAAACTGCTAAGGATATGTGGGAGACTCTTGCAAATGTCTGGTGAAGGGTCGAACAAGTTAAAGAAAATAAGTCTGAAATCCGTTTTACATGCATTTGACACATTCAAGATGAAAGATGGAGAAACTGTGGATCAATTGGATGTGAGATTGACTAATCTAGTGAACAAAGCTGCTGATTTGGGTAAAACCTACACTGAGAAAGAAATTAATAATAAGGTACTCAGATCATTGAGCAAAAGATGGAGGGAAAAAGCAAATATTCTCAAAGCAACACGTAACCTGTCATCTATATCACATCATACTCTATTTTCTCATCCGAAAGCATTGGAATATGATATACACATTGAAGATGAAGAAGATGAGGCAGAGTCATCTACTGGAAAGATCGTGGCATTTCTTCATCAAGAAGATTCTGACAAGATTTCTAAGGCATCAGATTTGTCAGTAAAGGAGGAAATGACATTATTAATCAGACGATATGAGAGACTCAAGATGAAGTATAAAAGGAATAAGAGAGATAGGTTTAATCGCCAAAAGTATAAATCAGATAAGGAAGAGAAGTATTCAGATAATGACAAGAAGAAGGATTCAGTAAAAAGGTATAAATCACCAATCAGACGAGGAGATACTAGTCCTAAATCAGATAGAGGAGATATCTGTTATACCTGCAATAAACCCGGTCACTATAGTTATGATTGTCCTCAACTTACTCCAAGAGAGAGAGAAGAAAAGAGGAAGAAAAGGGATAGGAGGTATGCAGATCAACGAGCTCTTCTAGCAGAAAAAGAGGAAGTACATGAAACAACATCTTCCTCATCCTCATCTGGATTTGGAACAGATGATGACGTATGCCTAATGGCTAAAGAGGTAAACTATTACTCTTCCTCGGATAATGATTGTGATAACCTATCTGAATCTGATCCATGTCTTATTAACAAGCTTCTAAAAGATCTGAAGACAGCTTTATCTGCTTATAAACAGATAGAAACTGAAAATTTAAGTTTAAAGAATCAAATTCTTAATCTAACAAAGGAACATCAGACAGGGACAAGGAAGAATCTGGATTGTACATTCAAGGGGGAATGTCAATCTAAGACTTCTACTAGTTCATCGTCTGAGAAAACCAATAAGTTGGAAAAAGAATTGAGTACTTTGAAAATTAAATTTTCAAATATCAATATGGAGAATGAGAATTTTAAAACTAACAGAGAATTAAATCTCAAGTTAGGACATCTTAATAATTCTCAGTCAACAATTGATAACATCTTCAAGATTTCTTTAAGCCTTATGATAAATCTGGATTAGGTTTTGATAAAAATAAACTGAATGATCCTATAAAACCAAGGGTTTTTATCAAAGCTACTGAAACTATGGAAAAGACAAAGCTTAGTCCAATGGAATCTAAGGAGCAAATCACCTCATCTGACATTTCTGAGAAGAAAACACAGATAAGGAGAAATGCATCCAAAAGAAATCCAAAGACTAAGTCAAAACCTTTTTCAAAGTACAATGGTTTTGATGGAAGAAGCAAGTCATATCCATTCTTTCCAAAATATAAGACAATCACTAGAGATCAATTAAATAAAATTGATCTAGATAGTCTAATATTAGTAGACAGATATGGTTGCAAAATTCAATCATTGGTTCTGAAAAACTTGGATGTGTTCATCTGGATACCTAAGTATCAACTTAACGAGAAAGGACCCAATACACAAAGGGTACCTAAGAATTAATTTGTGATTGCAGGGAAATAAGGAGATAGCTGAACGAGAAGATGTTCTTGAAGTCATCTGGTATATAGACAGTGGATGTTCTAAGCATATGACTTATGAGAAAAGACTTCTTTCTAACTATCAGACGATAGATGGACCTCGGGTAATGTTCGGTGACAACAATTTTGGTCTAACCAAAGGAGTTGGAACTCTAATGATTGGAGATATCCAGGTTAATGAAGTTTATTTTGTGGAAGGATTGAAACATAATCTATTATCTGTCTCACAGTTTTGTGACAAAGGATATTGTGTAAAATTCACTCATGATGCATGTTATATTTTGGATGGTTTGAACGAAAATATTTTACTTGCTGGAGTCAGACAAGGTAATATCTATGTTGCAAATTTCAAGAGTTGCCCTAAGGATACTTGTCTTATTGCTAAGAGTTCAGAAGATTTAAGTTGGCTATGGCATAAACGTCTTAGTCATTTAAATTTCAAAACTCTTAACAAAATAGCAAGAAAATCTTTAGTCAAAGGACTTCCAGATAAAATATTTTCGAAAAATCATATTTGTGATGCTTGTCAAAAAGGAAAACAGAGACCAAAACTTCTTTCAAAACAATAATTGGTCCCGCTTCGTAAAGGATTTTGGAACTTTTACACATGGATCTTTTTGGTCCAGTTACACCTCTAAGTTTTAGTGGAAGAAAGTATACTTTAGTGATTGTAGATGATTTTTCTAGATTCACTTGGGTTATTTTCTTGTACAAAAGAATGAGATCAGAACAAAAATTCCAGAATTTCTCAAAAGAATTCAAAATGAAAAAGGACTAAATATTGTCAAGATTAGAAGTGATAAAGGTACTGAGTTTCTAAACTCGTTTGTTACTAACTATTGTACTGAGAATGGTATAGCACATGAAACATCATCTGCAAGAACACCCCAGCAAAATGGAGTTGTAGAAAGGAGAAACAGAACCTTGAAGGAAGCTGCAAGGACAATGTTATCTGAGTATGACACTCCACACAGGTTTTGGGCAGAAGCCATTAGTACTGCATGTTTTGTTCAAAATAGGTGTTTAATAGTGAAAGATAAATGCAAAACTCCTTATGAAATATGGAAGGGTAGAATACCAAAAATTTCATATTTCCATATATTTGGTTGTAAGTGTTTCATCCATAATAATGGAAAATCTAAATTAAGAACTTTTGATGCTAAGATTGCAGAAGGGATATTCTTAGGATACTCATCTGTATCCAAAGCATATAGAGTTTTTAATAAGATTACATTATGTGTGGAAAAAACACCCCATGTTGTTTTTGATGAAATTTCCAAGTCTGAAAGCACAGATGATGTCACCAAGATAGCTGAAGATCTCAATAGATTAAATATCAAGAAATCAGTCAAGTTCTACTTACCAGAGTCAGAATCAGATGAGGAGGACACATCAGACATGAATAAAGATAAGGAAGCTGAAAGTTCTTCCATATCATCTGATCAAACGACTACACTACCAAATGGACTAGAAGATATTCCTGAAGGTAATACAGAACCAATTGATGAAAATATCTCAGATAAGACTTCATACTCAGTAAAAGATAAAGGTAAACGAGTATTGACTTATCATCCAGCTGAACAGATAATCGGAAGTTTAGATTCTGGAGTCCAGACAAGGACACAGATAAACCAAGACTGTCTGTTTAGTTGTTATGTATCTTTGCTCGAACCTAAAACTATTACTGAAGCTCTAACGGACTCCAATTGGATAAATGCAATGCAAGAAGAATTAAATCAATTTCAAAGACAAGATGTATGGGAGCTTGTTGAAAGACCTCATCATCAAAAAGTTATTGGAACAAAATGGGTTTTTAAGAACAAAAGAGATGAGAACAACATTGTGGTAAGAAATAAGGCTAGATTGATTGCACAAGGTTATTCACAATCGAGGGAATTGATTATGATGAAACCTTTGCAACCAGTTGCTCGTCTTGAAGCCATAAGATTGTTCTTAGCTTATGCTGCTTATAAAAGATTTACTGTGTTCCAAATGGATGTGAAATCTGCATTTCTAAACGGAGTCATAGCCGAAGAGGTCTATGTAGAGCAACCTCCGTGCTTTGTCAAAGGAGACAAGGTCTACAGCCGAGGAAAGCCCTATATGGACTCAAACAGGCCCCTAGAGCATGGTATGATACATTATCTAAGTATTTAATTCAAAATGGTTTTGTAAAAGGTAAAATAAATAGAACTTTATTTAGGAAAGAATCTGATAAAGGTCTCTTGTTAGTACAAATCTATGTTGATGATATTATTTTTAGATCAACTAACCTAATCTTGTGTGAAGAATTTAGTCATCTTATGAAGAAAAGATTTGAAATGTCCATGATGGGAGAGATGACATACTTTCTTGGACTTCAAATTGCTGCATAAAGAAAGGAATTTTCATAAGTCAAGCAAAATACACCAAAGATCTTATTGAAAAATTTGGAATAGGTACTAGCCGAGAAGCCAAAATACCTATGATGACAAATTTTTCAATGGATCCAGATGAGAAAGGAGAAGACACCGATCGACTCAAAGATAGAGGTTTAATTGGCTCTCTTTTATACTTAATCGCTAGTAGACCTCGACATTTCTTTTGCGGTGGGTGTATGTGCACGTTTTCAAGCTAAACCTAAAAAGAGTCATCTTGAAGCTGCAAAGAAGATTCTAAAGTATTTGAAAAGTACAATCTATGTAGGGTCGTGGTATCGGTGACGACAACTTTGGTTGTTAGGATACTCGATTCAGATTTTGGTGGGTGTAAGATAGATAGAAAATCTACATCCGGAACTTGCCAATTTCTCGGGAAGTAAGCCGATTTCATGGTTTTCTAAGAAACAAACCTCTCGTAGCTACTTCTACCATCAAGCCGAGTACATGGGCACCGGAAGTTGTTGTTCTCGCCTAACTGATCACCAACAGCTAAGGGACTATAACATTATCACCAAAGATGTACCAATCTTTTGTGATAGTAATAGTGCCATAGCTATTACCCGTAACCCAGTCTTACATACCAGTGCAAACATGTTGATATTCGTCATCACTTCATTCGAGATCATGTGGAAAAAGGTAATATCGAGACTTGAGAAAATCCCCGATCGATTATCAAAGAGCAGACTTATTAACAAAACCTCTAGCGGAGACAAGGTTCAAAGATCTTTCTTTAAAATTAGAATTATTAGATGCTACCTCAGCTGATATATAATCCAGCTGTTATATTCCATTTTGTCTCTATCGCTTATGTTATTATGTTTGGAAAATAATATCAGATGTGTTAAAAATCATATGGATAATCATAGAGCTGATATCATTGATTTCCTCTAAGGAATCAAGAATCAAGAATCAAGAATTCATCTATTGATTTAAACTAACTTGATATTTATTTGTCTAAACATAGAGTAATTCAGACAAATACATCATAGTCAGCTGATCGATCACAAGACAGATGAGTATGAGTACCTTGTCTAAATTACTCTAGGAGATACTAATGTTTTGTTCAAGTGTTTGGTTTCAGGAAATTCTGAAGTCAGCTGATAATAACCTTAGTAGAATGAACAAAGCACACCTCATCTAAAATTTACAAGAAGAAACATACGACGTTCAAACCAGACAGTTAATTTTACAGGGAGTTTCTTAAACTCTTATTAAAAAAAATTAAATTATGTCTATTAAATCACATAATTAATATGTGAATTTAATTTCATAATTAGTTAATTATTCAAAAATTGAATTCACTCAGTAGTCCTTCTTGAAATTTGTTTTAAAATTTTATAGAGGGTTCGGTTTTAAAAGATATTCTTTTGAAAATAAAAAGAGATAATATTTCAGTTTATCTCTCCAATTAACTGAAAAGATTTTACAAATCAAGTTACTTCTTGTCAGAGAAGTTACTATCGGACCCGAAATTTTATCAAATAAAGCTTTGAAATACACTGAGTGACATTCACGCGCATAAATTGAAGGCGATTTCTGAAATATGAATCGTCAACATTTCACGCGCGACATATTTAATATTATTCGTGCACTTTTCAAAATAAATCAGCATAATTGCATTTAATGCTGGCACGAAAGCCAAAATCTATACTTTTGCAGTCATTATTAGTTCTGATTAGTTTATTATTAAATCTCTCCGTATAAATAGGAAAACGTGTGCATAATAACTTACGCACATAATTTCCTATTCATATTCTCTCAAAAATCCTTTTCCCTCTCAAAATCTTCCAAAACTGTTTCAATGGCGGACACTGGAAAAACCAAAATCAAGTACGAATACGATCATGCCTCTATCAGAGATCGAACAAAATCAGAGATGTATGTAGAGTGGGATATTTCCACTGATCCGTAAACAAGAGAAATTCTTCAACTTCTCGAAACCAGAGGCTTGAAGAAATATTGTTCGATGAAACCCACCAAACCCAAAACCCTTGACGATATTGCTGCAAAATTTTTAACCAGAGCAAAATCGACAGAAACTGGGTTAGAAACTCGAATTCGAACCCTGGAAAAGAGTAGAAAGGTTCATGTATCCATTGCTGATATTGGTGAGATTTTTGGTCTAAGCACCACCGGTGGCAATCCATTTCTGTATAAGGCGGAGGAGTATTTAGAAAGTTATAAAATGATGGCAAGAAGATCCCAGAAAAATAAAACCGCAAATTTGAAAAAGGGGATGCTGAGGAGAAAATATCGACTTCTGATGCTCATCTTGACGAAGTGCATACTGGGGGAGCAGCAGAGTCACGACGGATTGACTAAGCCGAGGATATGCTGTCTGAGGTCCATCATAGATGGAGCTGATATTAATTGGGCTCAGACAGTGTACTCCCGACTGATGGAGGAAAGGAAGAAGTTTGTGAAGACAGAGGTGTCAAAGGAGCTGATTAGATGGTCGCCGACCAAGATAACAAGTATGATGGCAAGGATCACTATCATACTTGAACACAAGATTGGGACAGCATAAACCGGATCGGGAGACAGGGGTGAAGAAGTTCACAAGCAAAGGGTCTCGCTCATCAAGGATGAGAAACCCTTTGGACCAACAGACTTAAGGAGACACTCCACCTCCATCACCTAAGAAGAAGGTTTCTAAAGCCAAGGGAAAGAAAAAATGGAGACAAGTGTTAGCCGATGAACCCTCATCCGAGGAGGAGGAAATTGAGACCGAGGGTGAAGAGGAAGAAAAGGAGGACAGACAGCCTTCCCAAGGGGGAAGTGTGTCGCCGGGAAGTCTCGAGACGGAAAATGGTGGAAGTCTCATCCGGAGAAGAGCCAGAAGAAGCCGAGCAAATCCAACCCTCCACATCATCTTCTTCCTCATCCGAGGTCAAGAGTCACCCACATCATCCCACCCTGGCGATGAAGGGGCAGACAAGGCCGCTGCCTCTGAGCCTCTAACACGGTCTACTCCCGAACGTCCAATCCAATCTCAACCCTCATCTGACCCATTTTCTTTCCTATCCACCTCACAAACAGAACCCCATCTATACTCCCTTCTTCCTAATCCTACTGGAGTCATGGGACCAACGGAGGAATCTCTTCGGGTGATTGGGAAGAAATTCCTCTTGAGAAAAGAGCACAACCTTCAAAACGAACCCAAGCTGTTGGAAGAGCTGGTTGATGTATGGCTCCTATGGAGGTTAAGGACAGGAGGCTTTGAGGAGACAGCTATCCTCATAGCTGAGGTTGGTGGGAACAACCTGTCTATATGGGAGAAGGAAGTGCTGAAGAGAGCCAAGCTTAAATCCTTTACAGATATCTTAACGGAGAGCATGTTCTTCGATTATATCCTTCATGGTGGTATACTTGAGACATGCCAGCCACCGAGGAGGCTCAGAAAAAGGCGGAGGAAGAGAGACAGGTGGAGCCGGAGACGGCTAGGGAAGGAATGGAGGCTGAGCCAGTTTTGGCCGGAGATGACACCGGAATGGAGCCGGAGATGGAACTTGATGGAGCTGCCGATGAGCCAGCTGAGATGGATACAGCTGGGGAGGCACACATAGAACAGATTGACAGAAGTCACCGCAAGTGAGGAGCCAACCATAATCGCATTGGGCTGATTCTCCTCCAACCTGTGGCTGAAACAGATATTGATGTTCCTATGGAAATGATAGATTTAACTCTATCTTCTCCATCGAAGAAGTCGCAGACCCTCAACGTATGTGTCTATATCCGAGTTTAACATGCTTAAGGAGGAGGTGTTAAGTCTAAAGAGAGCTAGTCTCGAATGCTCTGCCTTGTTCCGAGATGATAACTTCTTCAATCAAGGAAAATATAGAAGCCGCAATTCAAGAAAAAAACCAAGATTGATCTATATTTTTCTATGATCGATATGAGAAAAGATGGCTGCAGCTTAAGACGAAAGGGGCCAAGGAGATGAACTCGTGATGAATGGGTCAAACAAAGACGCTCGCTTCCGCCTATACCGAAATCAAGGATTCAGCTTGAGAATCAAGTACGAGAAGCCTGGAAAGCCAAGGAGGCATCATTTCATCAAGTACTCGAAAATGCATTGGCTATGGAGAAGGATAGCAGACGATGATCATTAAGAAGTTCATGGATGATGAGTTCGCACGAGCCGAGGTCGGAGAAGAAGCGATATGACCAGCTTGATCATAAGACAGGCATGTGAGAGAAGAACTCGTAGGACAAATTGAACAAGTAGCCACTATCTCGCAACACCCGCTTTTGCTGATGCTAAAAAGGGGGAAGATAGTGTGCTCAAGAAAGGGATAGACGAGCAAGATGACAAGATCATTGCCCTGAACATGAAGTTGGAGGAGCTGTCTGAAGAGCTACTGAAAGCAGAAGATGAGAGGAGGAAAGATGAGGACAAGGCAGAGGAGGTCGAAAGATAAGAGGAGCTGAACCCAAGACTCACACGCCCAAGGATTTTTTCGTGCAAGATCTCGCTCAGATGACATCTCCTTCGGATCATCTAGAACACTCAAACATCTAAAATTCCAAAGAAAACACAAGTTGAGATAGATGAAGAGGAGAAGATCCTAAGAGAAAAAGAGATGAAAAAGAAAAATACAAGCGACTTAGATGCAAAGAAAAGGAGGGAGCAGGAGAAGGCAGCAGGAAAATTCTACGATCGCTCTTTGAGAAGATGGGTTCGTAAATTAACAGACGAGCAAGGGGAAGAAGTTCTAAGGCCATTTCATCAAGTGAAGTAGTTCCCAAGGAAGTTCTACTAATGGCGATCGTGCAAAGTGGAGGCCATATGAAGTGGATCGGATCTTCCAGCCCATGTCCGCAAAGCCATTAAATGGGGACTCGATGAGAATGAAGCTTTTCATAATCGGGCTGGAAGAAAAGGACCCTCATATGTATCAATATCTAATCAACCTTGCTCACAAGGAATTCAACTCCGATGTAGTCGCACCAGCTTATTCTCAGATGGAACCCCCTCTAACAGCTGATGGTCATCTAGACCTAGAGAAGATCAAGCAGCTTATCATTAAAGTCGAATCCTTAGCTGATCTCGCAGAGGGTGGAGAAACCATATCTATAAAGAATCGAGTCTTTGACTGGCTCAAGGTTCCAGAAGAGAAACGGTGGTATGACTAAATCTTTTCTTTTCTTATCCTATCCGAATCTTGTCCGAACTTACATGAAGTCAAGTAATGGAATTCTCGTGAATAGAACTTTTGACCTATTCTCATAACTGCTGATAAATCTTTAAATTTCCTTGAAACTTATATGTGTAACTAATCAATTTCTTATAACATAACTTGACTAAGACTCTTACATAGTTAATCAAACTAAATAAAATAAACTAAAACTCCTATGTTGATCATCTGACTCTTACTCATAGTTCGGTTGAACAAAGCTCTTTGAATACCCGATCATCCTGTTTCTATGAACAAAGTGCTCTGGGTGTATGATTCATGTGTATTACTCTGATTATCTACTTCATGATCTTATCATCATCTGATAATAAAACTAAGTGCTTCAATAATCTGACTAAGTGTCTTAAGTGTATATCCATATCTTTGAAATTACTAACATTTCTCTTTTCTTGAGCTATGTTTTAACATCATCAAAAAGGGGGAAATTGTTGGGATAAAAATATGCTTAGTTTTGATGAGTTAAAGTGTAAAACTAGGATGACCAATTGGAGACAATGTATAGTCAATGATGTAATGTAATAAGAACTTTAAATAAACTAAGTATAGGAAGAATAAGATAGGGATGATTCAAAGGAAGTCGAAAGAGACAAGAACAAAAAATGATGATGACATAACCAAACAAGGTAGAAGATCGATAGAAGTTCAAAACAATGACATAATCGAGATAGGTGAAGAATCGACAGGTGAAGAATCAGACAGGGTGAAAAATCAGACAGGGTAAAGATCAGACAAGCAAGAGTTGGTGAAAATCAAGAGTTAGTTTCAACTAATCAAGAAGCAGTTTTCAAGAAAGGATTAGACGGTTACAACCAACCAAACAGAAAACAAGGAAGTTACAACTGACATCAACAGAAGATCTATAAATAGGTTCGTAGATTGAGTATTTTGAAGTAGTTTTTTTACATTAGCAATCAGAAAATTAGAAGCTCTCTTTCCACAATCACTTGTATACACATCACTCACGAACACACTTTGTGTTCATTCATTTTCTGGTGTTTATAGAACACCATACTCTTTGTAAATCTTCAAAAGCCGAATAGAGTTAGAATCATTCCCGTAAGGTCAAGATAAACTCGTAAACGAAGAAAGGAAGTAAGAAAGAAGAAAGGCAAGTAAGTAGAGTCCCTTCTTCAAGTTTGAAGAAGGAGAGTGGACGTAGGATCGTTTGATCCAACCACTATAAATCTGTGTTGTTTCTTTTTACTGTTTTTAATTGTTTTTATTGATTGTTTCTTGATCACAAACTTTAATATCGATAAAGCTTTAGATCCTATCTAAATTGAGTTAGTCAACAATTGTTTCCGCTGTTTTTTGTTAAAATCTGTTTTGGAGTTGATAGATTATCTAAGCTCGAAAAAGTTTTTGATAATCTATTCATCCCCCCTTCTAGATTATCACTAGAGGGCATCTCATTTTCGTGATTAACTCATTGAGCGGAATCTTGTTACAAGAAGTCAACAAGAAAAGAAGAGTCTTGAGTTAACTCTTGATGAAAGGAAAATTCACAATTTGGATCGGGTAGCAAGGACGAAATTATAGAGACATTGAACAAAATTTGGATAGAAAAGGTAAAGAGATGTAAAGCTGCTAAGGATATGTGGGAGACTCTTGCAAATGTCTGTGAAGAGAGTCGAGAACAAGTTAAAGAAAATAAAGCTGCGATCCGTTTTACATGCATTTGACACATTCAAGATGAAAGATGGGAAGCGTGGATCGGTGGATGTGAGATTGACTAATCTAGTGAACAAAGCTTCTGATTTGGGTAAAACCTACTTTGAGAAAGAAATTAATAATAAGGTACTCGAGATCATTGAGCAAAAGATGGAGGAAAAAGCAAATATTCTCAAAGCAACACGGAGAACTGTCATCTATATCACATCATACTCTATTTTCTCATACGAAAGCATTGGAATATGATATACACATTGAAGATGAAGAAGATGAGGCGAGTCATCTATACGGAAGAAGCTGTGGCATTTCTTCATCAAGAAGATTCGACAAGATTTCTAAGGCATCAGATTTGTCGGTAAAGGAGAAATGGCATTATTAATCGAGGCGATATGAGAGACTCAAGATGAAGTATAAAAGGAATAAGAGAGATAGGTTTAATCGCCAAAAGTATAAATCGAGATAAGGAAAGAAAGTATTCGGATAATGACAAGAAGAAGGATTCGGTAAAAGGTATAAATCACCAATCAGACGAGGAGATACTAGTCTAAATCGAGATAGAGGAGATATCATTGTTATACAAATAAACCCGGTCACTATAGTTATGATTGTCCTCAACTTACTCGAAAGAGAGAGAGAGAAGAAAAGAGGAAGAAAAGGGATAGGAGGTATGCGAGATCAACGAAGCTCTTCTAGCGCGAAAAAGAGGAAGTACATGAAACAACATCTTCCTCATCCTCCTCTGGATTTGGAGCAGGATGATGACGTATGCCTAATGGCTAAAGAGGTAAACTATTACTCTTCCTCGGATAATGATTGTGATAACTTATCGAATCGATCCATGTCTTATTAACAAGCTTCTAAAAGATGCGAAACGGCTTTATACGCTTATAAACAGATAGAAAGCTGAAAATTTAAGTTTAAAGAATCAAATTCTTAATCTAACAAAGGAACATCGAGACGAGGGACAAGGAAGAATGGATTGTACATTCGAGGGGAATGTCAATCTAAGACTTCTACTAGTTCCTCGTGCGAAAAAACCAATAAGTTGGAAAAGAATTGAGTACTTTGAAAATTAAATTTTCAAATATCAATATGGAGAATGAGAATTTTAAAACTAACAGAGAATTAAATCTCAAGTTAGGACATCTTAATAATTCTCAGTCAACAATTGATAACATCTTGATACTTCTCGAAGCCTTATGATAAATGGATTAGGTTTTGATAAAAATAAAGCTGAATGATCTATAAAACCAAGGGTTTTTATCAAAGCTACTGAAACTATGGAAAAGACAAAGCTTAGTCAATGGAATCTAAGGAGCAAATCACCTCATCGACATTTAGAAGAAAACACAGACAAGGAGAAATGCATCAAAAGAAATCCAAAGACTAAGTCAAAACCTTTTTCAAAGTACAATGGTTTTGATGGAAGAAGCAAGTCATATCCATTCTTTCCAAAATATAAGACAATCACTAGAGATCAATTAAATAAAATTGATCTAGATAGTCTAATATTAGTAGGCAGATATGGTTGCAAAAATTCAATCATTGGTTCTGAAAAACTTGGATGTGTTCATCTGGATACCTAAGTATCAACTTAACGAGAAAGGACCCGATACACAAAGGGTACCTAAGAATTAATTTGTGATTGCGGGGAAATAAGGAGATAGGTGAGCGAGAAGATGTTCTTGAAGTCATCGGTATATAGGCGGTGGATGTTCTAAGCATATGACTTATGAGAAAAAGACTTCTTTCTAACTATCGAGACGATAGATGGACCTCGGGTAATGTTCGGTGACAACAATTTTGGTCTAACCAAAGGAGTTGGAACTCTAATGATTGGAGATATCCGAGGTTAATGAAGTTTATTTTGTGGAAGGATTGAAACATAATCTATTATCATCTCACGGATTTTGTGACAAAAGGATATTGTGTAAAATTCACTCATGATGCATGTTATATTTTGGATGGTTTTGAGCGAAAATATTTTACTTCTTTGGAGTCGAGACAAGGTAATATCTATGTTGCAAATTTCAGAGTTGCCCTAAGGATACTTGTCTTATTGCTAAGAGTTGAAGATTTAAGTTGGCTATGGCATAAACGTCTTAGTCATTTAAATTTCAAAACTCTTAACAAAATAGCAAGAAAATCTTTAGTCAAAGGACTTTCGAGATAAAATATTTTCGAAAAATCATATTTGTGATGCTTGTCAAAAAGGAAAACAGACCAAAACTTCTTTCAAAACAATAATTGGTCTGCTTGAGAAAGGATTTTGGAACTTTTACACATGGATCTTTTGGTCGAGTTACACCTCTAAGTTTTAGTGGAAGAAAGTATACTTTAGTGATTGTAGATGATTTTCTAGATTCACTTGGGTTATTTTCTTGTACAAAAAAAGAATGAGGCTGTAACAAAAATTCGAGAATTTCTCAAAAGAATTCAAAATGAAAAAGGACTAAATATTGTCAATATTAGAAGTGATAAAGTCTTGAGTTTCTAAACTCGTTTGTTACTAACTATTGTCTTGAGAATGGTATAGCACATGAAACATCATGCAAGAACACCCGACAAAATGGAGTTGTAGAAAGGAGAAAGCGAGAACCTTGAAGGAAGGCTGCAAGGACAATGTTATCGAGTATGACACTCCCACGAGGTTTTTGGGCGAAGCCATTATCTTTGCATGTTTTGTTCAAAATAGGTGTTTAATAGTGAAAGATAAATGCAAAACTCCTTATGAAATATGGAAGGGTAGAATACCAAAAATTTCATATTTCCATATATTTGGTTGTAAGTGTTTCATCCATAATAATGGAAAATCTAAATTAAGAACTTTTGATGCTAAGATTGCGAAGGGATATTCTTAGGATACTCATCTGTATCCAAAGCATATAGAGTTTTTAATAAGATTACATTATGTGTGGAAGAAACACCCCATGTTGTTTTTGATGAAATTTCCAAGTCGAAAGCACGAGATGATGTCACCAAGATAGCTAAAGATCTCATGATTAAATATCAAGAAATCAGTCAAGTTCTACTTACAGTCGAGAATCGGATGAGGAGGACACATCGGACATGAATAAAGATAAGGAAGCTGAAAGTTCTTCCATATCATCGATCAAGCGACTACACTACCAAATGGACTAGAAGATATTCTGGAAGTATCTGAGAACCAATTGATGAAAATATCTCGAGATAAGACTTCATACTCGGTAAAAGATAAAGGTAAGCGAGTATTGACTTATCATCGGCTGAAGCAGAGATAATCGGAAGTTTAGATTAAGAGTCAGACAAGGACACGGATAAACCAAAGGTATGCATTTAGTTGTTATATATCTTTGCTCGAACCTAAAACTATTCTGAAGCTCTAACGGACTCAATTGGATAAATGCAATGCAAGAAGAATTAAATTAATTTCAAAGACAAGATGTATGGGAGCTTGTTGAAAGACCTCATCATCAAAAAGTTATTGGAACAAAATGGGTTTTTAAGAACAAAAGAGATGAGAACAACATTGTGGTAAGAAATAAGACTAGATTGGTTGCACAAGGTTATTCACAATCGGAGAAATTGATTATGATGAAACCTTTGCACCGGTTGCTCGTCTTGAAGCCATAAGATTGTTCTTAGCTTATCTTTGCTTATAAAAAAGATTTCTTGTGTTCCAAATGGATGTGAAATCTGCATTTCTAAAACGGAGTCATAGCCGAAGAGGTCTATGTAGAGCAACCTCCGAGGCTTTGTCAAAGGAGACAAGGTCTCTGGTGAGAAAGTCCTATATGGACTCAAGCGAGGCCCCTAGAGCATGGTATGATACATTATCTAAGTATTTAATTCAAAATGGTTTTGTAAAAGGTAAAATAGATAGAACTTTATTTAGGAAAGAATCGATAAAGGTCTCTTGTTAGTACAAATCTATGTTGATGATATTATTTTTGGATCAACTAACCTAATCTTGTGTGAAGAATTTAATCATCTTATGAAGAAACAGATTTGAAATGTCCATGATGGGAGAGATGACATACTTTCTTGGACTTCAAATTAAGCGAGACAAAGAAAGGAATTTTCATAAGTCAAGCAAAATACACCAAAGATCTTATTGAAAAATTTGGAATAGGTACCAGTAGAAGCCAAAATACCTATGATGACAAATTTTTCAATGGATCAGAGATGAGAAAGGAGAAGACACCGTCGGACTCGGTATAGAGGTTTAATTGGCTCTCTTTTATACTTAAGCGCTAGTAGACGACATTTCTTTTGCGGTGGGTGTATGTGCACGTTTTCAAGCTAAACCTAAAAAGAGTCATCTTGAAGCTGCAAAGAAATTTCTAAAGTATTTGAAAAGTACAATCTATGTAATTTGTGGTATCGGTGGCGACAACTTTGAGTTGTCGGGGATACTCAATTGATTTTGGTGGGTGTAAGATAGATAGGAAATCTACATACGGAACTTGCCGATTTACGGGAAGTATGGTGATTTCATGGTTGTCTAAGAAACAAACCTCTGTAGCTACTTCTACTCTACTGAAAAGTGAGTACATGGCGGTGGAAGTTGTTGTTCTCGGCTAATCTGGATCGATCAGCGACTAAGGGACTATAACATTATCACCAAAGATGTACCAATCTTTTTGTGATAGTAATAGTGCCATAGCTATTACGAAACCGATCTTACATGCAGTGCAAACATGTTGATATTTCGTCATCACTTCATTCGAGATCATGTGGAAAAAGGTAATATCGAGACTTGAGAAAATCGTGATTATCAAAAGCGAGACTTATTAACAAAACCTCTAGCGGAGACAAGGTTCAAAGATCTTTCTTTAAAATTAGAATTATTAGATGCTACCTCGGTGATATATAATCCATTGTTATATTCCATTTTGTCTCTATAAACATGTTATTATGTTTGGAAAATAATATCGGATGTGTTAAAAATCATATGGATAATCATAGAGCTGATATCATTGATTTCCTCTAAGGAATCAAGAATCAAGAATCAAGAATTCATCTATTGATTTAAACTAACTTGATATTTATTTGTCTAAACATAGAGTAATTGACAAATACATCATAGTCGGTGATCGATCACAAGGCAGGATGAGTATGAGTACCTTGTCTAAATTACTCTAGGAGATACTAATGTTTTGTTCAAGTGTTTGGTTTTGAAATTACGAAGTCGGTGATAATAACCTTAGTAGAATGAACAAAGCACACCTCATCTAAAATTTACAAGAAGAAACATACGACGTTCAAACCAGACAGTTAATTTTACAGGGAGTTTCTTAAACTCTTATTAAAAAAAATTAAATTATGTCTATTAAATCACATAATTAATATGTGAATTTAATTTCATAATTAGTTAATTATTCAAAAATTGAATTCACTCGGTAGTCCTTCTTGAAATTTGTTTTAAAATTTTATAGAGGTTCGGTTTTAAAAGATATTCTTTTGAAAATAAAAAGAGATAATATTTGAGTTTATCTCTCAATTAAGCTGAAAAGATTTTACAAATCAAGTTACTTCTTGTCGGAGAAGTTACTATCGGACGAAATTTTATCAAATAAAGCTTTGAAATACCTTTGAGTGACATTAGCGCATAAATTGAAGGCGATTTCGAAATATGAATCGTCGACATTTCTGTAGCGACATATTTAATATTATTCGTGCACTTTTCAAAATAAATCAGCATAATTGCATTTAATCTTTGCACGAAAGCCAAAATCTATACTTTTGCGGTCATTATTAGTTTGATTAGTTTATTATTAAATCTCTCAGTATAAATAGGAAAACGTGTGCATAATAACTTACGCACATAATTTCCTATTCATATTCTCTCAAAAATCCTTTTCCCTCTCAAAATCTTCCAAAAGCTGTTTCAATGGCGGACTTTGGAAAAACCGAGAATCAAATACGAATACGATCATGCCTCTATCGAGAGATCGAACAAAATCGAGAGATGTATGTAGAGTGGGATATTTCAGCGATCGAGAAACAAGAGAAATTCTTCAACTTCTCGAAACCAGAGGCTTGAAGAAATATTGTTGATGAAACCCACCAAACCCAAAACCCTTGGCGATATTCTTTGCAAAATTTTTAACGAGCAAAATCGCGAAGCTGAGTTAGAAACTCGAGTCGAACCTGGAAAAGAGTAGAAAGGTTCATGTATCCATTCTTTGATATTGGTGAGATTTTGGTCTAAGCACCACCGGTGGCAATCCATTTTGTATAAAGGCGGAGGAGTATTTAGAAAGTTATAAAATGATGGCAAGAAGATCCCCCGAGAAAAATAAAACCCCAAATTTGAAAAAGGGGATGTTGAGGAGAAAATATCGACTTGATGCTCATCTTGGCCGAAGTGCATGGGGGAGCAGCGAGTCACGCCGGAGTTGACTAAGCCGAGGATATCTTGTCGAGGTCCATCATAGATGGGCTGATATTAGTGGGCTCGAGACGAGTGTACTCCCCGTGATGGAGAAAGGAAGAAGTTTGTGAAGACGAGAGGTGTCAAAGGAGGCTGATTAGATGGTATTGACCAAGATAACAAGTATGATGGCAAGGATCACTATCATACTTGAACACAAGATTGGGACAGACAAAGCTGGGTAGGGAGACGAGGGTGAAGAAGTTCACCAAGCAAAAAGATACTGCTCATCAAGGATGAGAAACCCTTTGGACAACAGAACTCGAAGGAGACACTCCACCTCCATCACCTAAGAAGAAGGCTTCTAAAGCCAAGGAAAGAAAAAAATGGAGGCAGTGTTAGCGATGAACCCTCATCGAGGAGGAAGCGGGAGGCGAGGTGAAGAGGAAGAAAAAAGGAGGGCGGGACAGCTTCCCCGAGGGGAAAGTGTCGGCTCTTTGAGGAAATCACGAGACGGAAATGGTGGAAGTCTCATACGGAGAAGAGCCGAGGAAGAAGCCGAGCAAATCCAACCCTCCACATCATCTTCTTCCTCATCGAGAGTGAAGACTCACCCACATCATCCCACCACTGGCGATGAAGGGGCGAGACAAGGCAGCTGCCTCGAGCCTCCCAACACGGTCTACTCCCGAGCGTCTAATCCAATCTCAACCCTCATCGGCCCATTTTCTTTCCTATCCACCTCACAAACAGAACCCCATCTATACTCCCTTCTTCCTAATCCCTCTGGAGTCATAGGACCAACGGAGGAATCTCTTCGGGTGATTGGGAAGAAATTCCTCTTGAGAAAAGAGCACAACCTTCAAAGCGAACCCAAGGCTGTTGGAAGAGCTGGTTGATGTATGGCTCCTATGGAGGTTAAGGACGGGGAGGCTTTGAGGAGACAGCTATCCTCGCCATTTGAGGTTGGTGGGAACAACTTTGTCTATATGGGAGAAGGAAGTCTTGAAAGAGAGCCAAGCTTAAATCCTTTACGAGATATCTTAACGGAGAGCATGTTCTTGATTATATCCTTCCACGGGGGTATACTTCGTAGACTTGCCAGCTGCGAGAGGCTCGAAAAAGGCGGAGGAAGAGAGACGAGGTGGAGCGGAGGCAGCTAGGAAGGAATGGAAAGGTAGAGCGATTTTGGCGGGAGATGACACGGAATGGGGCGGAGATGGAACTTGATGGAGCTGCCCGATGAGGCAGTGAGATGGATCACAGTGGGAGGCACACATAGAAGCAGGGCAGCAGAGTCACTTTGCCGGTGGAGGAGCCCGACCATAAGCTTGCACATTGGGCTGATTCTCCTCGGCCGAGGGCTGAAAGCAGGATATTGATGTTCCTATGGAAATGATAGATTTAACTCTATCTTCTCCATCGAGAAGAAGTCGCGAGGACCCTCAGCGTACGTGTCTATATCCGAGTTTAACATGCTTAAGGAGGAGGTGTTAAGTCTAAAGAGAGCTAGTCGAATGCTCTGACTTGTTCGAGAGATGATAACTTCTTGATCAAGGAAAATATAGAAGTTGCAATTCAAGAAAAAACCAAGATTGATCTATATTTTTCTATGATCGGACATGAGAAGCAGATGGCTGCGATTAAGGCAGCGATGGCTTGAGAGATGAACTCTCGGGATGAATGGGTCAAGCGATCGTTCGCTCTGCCTATACGAAATCAAAGATTTGATTGAGAATCAAATACGAGAAGCACTTTGGAAAGCGAGGAGGCATCATTTCATCAATCTTGAAAATGCGGTTGGCTATGGAGAAGGATAGGCGGGCAGCGATCATTAAGAAGTTCATGGATGATGAGTTGAGGCGAGGTGAGGTCGGACGAGAAGAAGCGATATGACCAGCTTGATCATAAGGCGAGGGCATGTGAGAGAAGAACTTCGTAGGACAAATTGAACAAGTAGCCACTACTCTGCCCAACACTCGTTTTTCTTGATGCTAAAAAAGGAAGATAGTGTGCTCGAAAAGGATAGGCGAGCAAGATGACAAGATCATTGCCACTGAACATGAAGTTGGAGGAGGCTGTACATGAAGAAGCTCTTGAAGCGAGAAGATGAGAGGAGGAAAGATGAGGACAAAGGCGAGAGGAGGTCGAGAAAGATAAGAGGAGGCTGAACCCGAGTACCACGGCCAAGGATTTTTTACATGCAAGATCTGCTCGGATGACATCTCATACGGATCATCTAGAACAGCTCAAACATCTAAAATTCCAAAGAAAACACAAGTGAGATAGATGAAGAGGAGAAGATCGGAAGAGAAAAAGAGATGAAAAGAAAAATACAAGCGGCGAGATGCAAAGAAAAGCGAGGGGAGCGGAGAAGGCGGCGGGGAAAATTCTACGATCGCTCTTTGAGAAGATGGAGTTCGAGAAGTGAGGCGAGCGAGGGAAGAATTTCTAAGGCCATTTCATCGAAGTGAAGTAGTTCCCAAGGAAGTTCTACTAATGGCGAGATCGAGGCGAAGTGGAGGCCATATGAAGTGGGTGGATCTTCGGTTCCATGTACGCAAAGCCATTAAATGGGGACTCGATGAGAATGAAGCTTTTCATAATTGGCTGGAAGAAAAGGACCCTCATATGTATCAATATCTAATCAACCTTGCTCACAAGGAATTCAACTCCGATGTAGTCGCACCGGCTTATTCTCGGATGGAACCCCCTCTAACAGGTGATGGTCATCTAGACCTAGAGAAGATCAAGCGACTTATCATTAAAGTCGAATCCTTAGCTGATCTCGCGAGAGGTGGAGAAACCATATCTATAAAGAATCGAGTCTTTGGTGGCTCGAGGTTCGAGAAGAGAAAGCGGTGGTATGACTAAATCTTTTCTTTTCTTATCTATCGAATCTTATGCGAACTTACATGAAAGTGAAGTAATGGAATTACGTGAATAGAACTTTTGACCTATTCTCATAATCATTTGATAAATCTTTAAATTTCCTTGAAACTTATATGTGTAACTAATCAATTTCTTATAACATAACTTGACTAAGACTCTTACATAGTTAATCAAACTAAATAAAATAAACTAAAACTCTATGTTGATCATCGACTCTTACTCATAAAATTTGGTTGAACAAAGCTCTTTGAATACACGATCATACATTTCTATGAACAAAGTGCTCTGGGTGTATGATTCATGTGTATTACTACGATTATCTACTTCATGATCTTATCATCATCGATAATAAAACTAAGTGCTTCAATAATCGACTAAGTGTCTTAAGTGTATATCCATATCTTTGAAATTACTAACATTTCTCTTTTCTTGAGCTATGTTTTAACATCATCAAAAAAGGGAAATTGTTGGGATAAAAATATGCTTAGTTTTGATGAGTTAAAGTGTAAAACTAGGATGACCATTTGGAGACAATGTATAGTCGGTGATGTAATAAGAACTTTAAATAAACTAAGTATAGGAAGAATAAGATAGGGATGATTCAAAGGAAGTCGAGAAAGAGACAAGAAACGAGAAAGCAGAGATGATGACATAACCAAACAAGGTAGAAGATCGAGATAGAAGTTCAAAACAATGACATAATCGAGACGGGGTGAAGAATCGAGGCGGGGGTGAAGAATCGAGACGGGGTGAAAAATCGAGACGGGGTAAAGATCGAGACAAGCAAGAGTTGGTGAAAATCAAGAGTTAGTTTCAACTAATCAAGAAGCGATTTTCAAGAAAGGATTAGGCGGTTACAACCAACCAAAGCGAGAAAACAAGGAAGTTACAAGCTGACATCAACGAGAAGATCTATAAATAGGTTCGAGAGATTGAGTATTTTGAAGTAGTTTTTTTACATTAGCAATCAGAAAATTAGAAGCTCTCTTTCCACAATCACTTGTATACACATCACTCACGAACACACTTTGTGTTCATTCATTTCTTGTGTTTATAGAACACCATACTCTTTGTAAATCTTCAAAAGCCGAATAGAGTTAGAATCATTCTGTAAAAAGTGAAGATAAACTCATAAACGAAGAAAGGAAGTAAGAAAGAAGAAAGGCAGTAAGTAGAGTCCCTTCTTCAAGTTTGAAGAAGGAGAGTGGGACGTAGGATCGTTTGATCCGAACCACTATAAATCTGTGTTGTTTCTTTTTCTTGTTTTTAATTATTTTTGTTGATTGTTTCTTGATCACAAACTTTAATATCGATAAAGCTTTAGATCCTATCTAAATTGAGTTAGTCAACAATTGTTTCATTTGTTAAAAGCTGTTTTTGGAGTTGATAGATTATCTAAGCTCGAAAAAGTTTTTGATAATCTATTCATCCCCCTTCTAGATTATCACTAGAGGGCATCTTATTTTCGTGATTAACTCATTCTAAAGGGACCCAACAAGTGGTATCAGGCAGTGTTAAGTCACATTACGATAAAAGATTTGTGGTCTTGAAATTTACGAGTTCTTGTTGAAATCGATTTCTAATTATTGATTCACTAACATTCTGATAAGTTGTCTTTTAGCATCTTGAATTACGATGTCTTGTTAAAAGTAAGAATCCAGGAGTTTGCGAGTTTTCTATCGAAGAATATGATTATTGGAAGTTGAGAATGGAGAATCATTTGAAGGCCATTCATGGACCGTATGGAAGAGGTTCTTGAGGAAGGTCAATAAAATTCTATCATGGAGTTGTTAGCTTTGGAGCGAGAATCTTACTTTACAAGAAGTCAACAAGAAAAGAAGAGTGCTGAGTTAACTACTGATGAAAGGAAAATTCACAATTTGGATCAGGTAGCAAGGACAGAAATTATAGAGACATTGAGCAAAGACTGGATAGAAAAGGTAAAGAGATGTAAAACTGCTAAGGATATGTGGGAGACTCTTGCAAATGTCTGTGAAGGGTCAGAACAAGTTAAAGAAAATAAGCTGCAGTCCGTTTTACATGCATTTGACACATTCAAGATGAAAGATGGAGAAACTGTGGATCAATTGGATGTGAGATTGACTAATCTAGTGAACAAAGCTGCTGATTTGGGTAAAACCTACACTGAGAAAGAAATTAATAATAAGGTACTCAGATCATTGAGCAAAAGATGGAGGGAAAAAGCAAATATTCTCAAAGCAACACAGAACCTGTCATCTATATCACATCATACTCTATTTTCTCATCTGAAAGCATTGGAATATGATATACACATTGAAGATGAAGAAGATGAGGCGAGTCATCTACTTACGGAAAAGGCTGTGGCATTTCTTCATCAAGAAGATTCTGACAAGATTTCTAAGGCATCAGATTTGTCAGTAAAGGAGGAAATGACATTATTAATCAGACGATATGAGAGACTCAAGATGAAGTATAAAAGGAATAAGAGAGATAGGTTTAATCGCCAAAAGTATAAATCAGATAAGGAAGAGAAGTATTCAGATAATGACAAGAAGAAGGATTCAGTAAAAAGGTATAAATCACCAATCAGACGAGGAGATACTAGTCCTAAATCAGATAGAGGAGATATCTGTTATACCTGCAATAAACCCGGTCACTATAGTTATGATTGTCCTCAACTTACTCCAAGAGAGAGAGAAGAAAAGAGGAAGAAAAGGGATAGGAGGTATGCAGATCAACGAGCTCTTCTAGCAGAAAAAGAGGAAGTACATGAAACAACATCTTCCTCATCCTCATCTGGATTTGGAACAGATGATGACGTATGCCTAATGGCTAAAGAGGTAAACTATTACTCTTCCTCGGATAATGATTGTGATAACCTATCTGAATCTGATCCATGTCTTATTAACAAGCTTCTAAAAGATCGAAGACTGACTTTATCTGCTTATAAACAGATAGAAAGCGAAAATTTAAGTTTAAAGAATCAAATTCTTAATCTAACAAAGGAACATCGAGACGAGGGACAAGGAAGAATGGATTGTACATTCAAGGGGAATGTCAATCTAAGACTTCTACTAGTTCATCGTGCGAGAAAACCAATAAGTTGGAAAAAGAATTGAGTACTTTGAAAATTAAATTTTCAAATATCAATATGGAGAATGAGAATTTTAAAACTAACGAGAGAATTAAATCTCAAGTTAGGACATCTTAATAATTCTCAGTCAACAATTGATAACATCTTCAGTACTTCTCAGAAGCCTTATGATAAATCTGGATTAGGTTTTGATAAAAATAAACTGAATGATCCTATAAAACCAAGGGTTTTTATCAAAGCTCTTTGAAACTATGGAAAAGACAAAGCTTAGTCAATGGAATCTAAGGAGCAAATCACCTCATCGACATTTCGAGAAGAAAACACGAGATAAGGAGAAATGCATCCAAAAGAAATCCAAAGACTAAGTCAAAACCTTTTCAAAGTACAATGGTTTTGATGGAAGAAGCAAGTCATATCCATTCTTTCCAAAATATAAGACAATCACTAGAGATCAATTAAATAAAATTGATCTAGATAGTCTAATATTAGTAGACAGATATGGTTGCAAAATTCAATCATTGGTTCTGAAAAACTTGGATGTGTTCATCTGGATACCTAAGTATCAACTTAACGAGAAAGGACCCAATACACAAAGGGTACCTAAGAATTAATTTGTGATTGCAGGGAAATAAGGAGATAGCTGAACGAGAAGATGTTCTTGAAGTCATCTGGTATATAGACAGTGGATGTTCTAAGCATATGACTTATGAGAAAAGACTTCTTTCTAACTATCAGACGATAGATGGACCTCGGGTAATGTTCGGTGACAACAATTTTGGTCTAACCAAAGGAGTTGGAACTCTAATGATTGGAGATATCCAGGTTAATGAAGTTTATTTTGTGGAAGGATTGAAACATAATCTATTATCATCTCACATGATTTTGTGACAAAGGATATTGTGTAAAATTCACTCATGATGCATGTTATATTTTGGATGGTTTTGAGCGAAAATATTTTACTTCTTTGGAGTCGAGACAAGGTAATATCTATGTTGCAAATTTCAAGAGTTGCCCTAAGGATACTTGTCTTATTGCTAAGAGTTCAGAAGATTTAAGTTGGCTATGGCATAAACGTCTTAGTCATTTAAATTTCAAAACTCTTAACAAAATAGCAAGAAAATCTTTAGTCAAAGGACTTCCAGATAAAATATTTTGAAAAATCATATTTGTGATGCTTGTCAAAAAGGAAAAACAGACCAAAACTTCTTTCAAAACAATAATTGGTCTGCTTGAGAAAGGATTTTGGAACTTTTACACATGGATCTTTTTGGTCCAGTTACACCTCTAAGTTTTAGTGGAAGAAAGTATACTTTAGTGATTGTAGATGATTTTTCTAGATTCACTTGGGTTATTTTCTTGTACAAAAAGAATGAGGCTGTAACAAAAATTCGAGAATTTCTCAAAAGAATTCAAAATGAAAAAGGACTAAATATTGTCAAGATTAGAAGTGATAAAGGTCTTGAGTTTCTAAACTCGTTTTGTTACTAACTATTGTGCGAGAATGGTATAGCACATGAAACATCATCTGCAAGAACACCCCAGCAAAATGGAGTTGTAGAAAGGAGAAACAGAACCTTGAAGGAAGGCTGCAAGGACAATGTTATCTCGAGTATGACACTCCACGAGGTTTTTGGGCGAAGCCATTAATCTTGCATGTTTTGTTCAAAATAGGTGTTTAATAGTGAAAGATAAATGCAAAACTCCTTATGAAATATGGAAGGGTAGAATACCAAAAATTTCATATTTCCATATATTTGGTTGTAAGTGTTTCATCCATAATAATGGAAAATCTAAATTAAGAACTTTTGATGCTAAGATTTGCAGAAGGGATATTCTTAGGATACTCATCGTATCCAAAGCATATAGAGTTTTTAATAAGATTACATTATGTGTGGAAAAAACACCCCATGTTGTTTTTGATGAAATTTCCAAGTCCGAAAGCACGAGATGATGTCACCAAGATAGTCAAGATCTCAATAGATTAAATATCAAGAAATCAGTCAAGTTCTACTTAGTCGAGAATCGGATGAGGAGGACACATCGGACATGAATAAAGATAAGGAAGTGAAAGTTCTTCCATATCATCCGATCGACGACTACACTACCAAATGGACTAGAAGATATTCTGAAGGTAATCTGAGAACCAATTGATGAAAATATCTCGAGATAAGACTTCATACTCGGTAAAAGATAAAGGTAAAGCGAGTATTGACTTATCATCGGCTGAAGCAGAGATAATCGGAAGTTTAGATTCTGGAGTCAGACAAGGACACGAGATAAACCAAGACTATCATTTTAGTTGTTATGTATCTTTGCTCGAACCTAAAACTATTCTTTGAAGCTCTAACGGACTCCAATTGGATAAATGCAATGCAAGAAGAATTAAATCAATTTCAAAGACAAGATGTATGGGAGCTTGTTGAAAGACCTCATCATCAAAAAGTTATTGGAACAAAATGGGTTTTTAAGAACAAAAGAGATGAGAACAACATTGTGGTAAGAAATAAGGCTAGATTGATTGCACAAGGTTATTCACAATCAGAGGAATTGATTATGATGAAACCTTTGCACCGGTTGCTCGTCTTGAAGCCATAAGATTGTTCTTAGCTTCTTTGCTTATAAAAGATTTCTTGTGTTCCAAATGGATGTGAAATCTGCATTTCTAAACGGAGTCATAGCCGAAGAGGTCTATGTAGAGCAACCTCCGAGGCTTTGTCAAAGGAGACAAGGTCTACAGTGAGGAAAGCCCTATATGGACTCAAACAGAGCCCCTAGAGCATGGTATGATACATTATCTAAGTATTTAATTCAAAATGGTTTTGTAAAAGGTAAAATAAATAGAACTTTATTTAGGAAAGAATCTGATAAAGGTCTCTTGTTAGTACAAATCTATGTTGATGATATTATTTTTAGATCAACTAACCTAATCTTGTGTGAAGAATTTAGTCATCTTATGAAGAACAGATTTGAAATGTCCATGATGGGAGAGATGACATACTTTCTTGGACTTCAAATTAAGCAGACAAAGAAAGGAATTTTCATAAGTCAAGCAAAATACACCAAAGATCTTATTGAAAAATTTGGAATAGGTACCGGCCGAGAAGCCAAAATACCTATGATGACAAATTTTTCAATGGATCAGATGAGAAAGGAGAAGACACCGATCGGACTCGGTATAGAGGTTTAATTGGCTCTCTTTTATACTTAAGCGCTAGTAGACTGACATTTCTTTTGCGGTGGGTGTATGTGCACGTTTTCAAGCTAAACCTAAAAAGAGTCATCTTGAAGCTGCAAAGAAGATTCTAAAGTATTTGAAAAGTACAATCTATGTAGGGTGTGGTATCGGTGGCGACAACTTTGAGTTGTCGGGATACTTTATTGATTTTGGTGGGTGTAAGATAGATAGAAAATCTACATCCGGAACTTGCCAATTTCTCGGGGGAAGTAAGTGATTTCATGGTTTTCTAAGAAACAAACCTCTGTAGCTACTTCTACTCACGAAGAAGGCCGAGTACATGGCGGTGGAAGTTGTTGTTCTCAGCTAATCTGGATCAGTCAACAGCTAAGGGACTATAACATTATCACCAAAGATGTACCAATCTTTTGTGATAGTAATAGTGCCATAGCTATTACCGAGAACCCGATCTTACATACCAGTGCAAACATGTTGATATTCGTCATCACTTCATTCGAGATCATGTGGAAAAAGGTAATATCGAGACTTGAGAAAATCGATTGATTATCAAAGAGCAGAGACTTATTAACAAAACCTCTAGCGGAGACAAGGTTCAAAGATCTTTCTTTAAAATTAGGATTATTAGATGCTACCTCGGCTGATATATAATCCAGCTGTTATATTCCATTTTGTCTCTATCGCTTATGTTATTATGTTTGGAAAATAATATCAGATGTGTTAAAAATCATATGGATAATCATAGAGCTGATATCATTGATTTCCTCTAAGGAATCAAGAATCAAGGATTCATCTATTGATTTAAACTAACTTGATATTTATTTGTCTAAACATAGAGTAATTCAGACAAATACATCATAGTCAGCTGATCGATCACAAGACAGATGAGTATGAGTACCTTGTCTAAATTACTCTAGGAGATACTAATGTTTTGTTCAAGTGTTTGGTTTCAGGAAATTCTGAAGTCAGCTGATAATAACCTTAGTAGAATGAACAAAGCACACCTCATCTAAATTTTACAAGAAGAAAGCAGGGCGGCGTTCAAACCAGACGAGTTAATTTTTACAGGGAGTTTCTTAAACTCTTATTAAAAAAATTATGTCTATTAAATCACATAATTAATATGTGAATTTAATTTCATAATTAGTTAATTATTCAAAAATTGAATTCACTTAGTAGTCCTTCTTGAAATTTGTTTTAAAATTTTATAAAGGGTTCGGTTTTAAAAGATATTCTTTTGAAAATAAAAAGAGATAATATTTCAGTTTATCTCTCCAATTAACTGAAAAGATTTTACAAATCAAGTTACTTCTTGTCAGAGAAGTTACTATCGGACGAAATTTTATCAAATAAAGCTTTGAAATACCTTTGAGTGACATTCACGCGCATAAATTGAAGGCGATTTCTGAAATATGAATCGTCAACATTTCACGCGCGACATATTTAATATTATTCGTGCACTTTTCAAAATAAATCAGCATAATTGCATTTAATGCTGGCACGAAAGCCAAAATCTATACTTTTGCAGTCATTATTAGTTCTGATTAGTTTATTATTAAATCTCTCCGTATAAATAGGAAAACGTGTGCATAATAACTTACGCACATAATTTCCTATTCATATTCTCTCAAAAATCCTTTTCCCTCTCAAAATCTTCCAAAACTGTTTCAATGGCGGACCTTTGGAAAAACCAAAATCAAGTACGAATACGATCATGCCTCTATCAGAGATCGAACAAAATCAGAGATGTATGTAGAGTGGGATATTTCCACTGATCCAGAAACAAGAGAAATTCTTCAACTTCTCGAAACCAGAGGCTTGAAGAAATATTGTTCGATGAAACCCACCAAACCCAAAAACTGCAGCGATATTGCTGCAGAATTTTTAACCAGAGCAAAATCGGCGTAAAGCTGAGTTAGAAACTCGAGTCGAACCACGGAAAAGAGTAGAAAGGTTCATGTATCCATTCTTTGATATTGGTGAGATTTTTGGTCTAAGCACCACCGGTTGCAATCCATTTCTGTATAAGGCGGAGGAGTATTTAGAAAGTTATAAAATGATGGCAAGAAGATCCCAGAAAAATAAAACCGCAAATTTGAAAAAGGGGATGCTGAGGAGAAAATATCGACTTCTGATGCTCATCTTGACGAAGTGCATACTGGGGGAGCAGCAGAGTCACGACGGATTGACTAAGCCGAGGATATGCTGTCTGAGGTCCATCATAGATGGAGCTGATATTAATTGGGCTCAGACAGTGTACTCCCGACTGATGGAGGAAAGGAAGAAGTTTGAAGACAGAGGTGTCAAAAAGGAGCTGATTAGATGTCGGCTGACCAAGATAACAAGTATGATGGCAAGGATCTTTGTCATACTTGAACACAAGATTGGGACAGACAAACTGGACTGGGAGACAGGGGTGAAGAAGTTCACCAAGCAAAAGGGTCTGCTCATCAAGGATGAGAAACCCTTTGGACCAACAGACTCAGAAGGAGACACTCCACCTCCATCACCTAAGAAGAAGGTTTCTAAAGCCAAGGGAAAGAAAAAAATGGAGACAGTGTTAGCCGATGAACCCTCATCTGAGGAGGAGGAAATTGAGACTGAGGGTGAAGAGGAAGAAAAGGAGGACAGGACAGCTTCCCAAGGGGGAAGTGTCGCTGCTGGGAAGTCTGAGACGGAAACGGTGGAAGTCTCATCTGGAGAAGAGCCAGAAGAAGCCGAGCAAATCCAACCCTCCACATCATCTTCTTCCTCATCTAAGGCTGAAGAGTCACCCACATCATCCCACCCTGGCGATGAAGGGGCAGACAAGGCCGCTGCCTCTGAGCCTCTAACACGGTCTACTCCCGAACGTCCAATCCAATCTCAACCCTCATCTGACCCATTTTCTTTCCTATCCACCTCACAAACAGAATCCCATCTATACTCCCTTCTTCCTAATCCTACTGGAGTCATGGGACCAACGGAGGAATCTCTTCGGGTGATTGGGAAGAAATTCCTCTTGAGAAAAGAGCACAACCTTCAAAACGAACCCAAGCTGTTGGAAGAGCTGGTTGATGTATGGCTCCTATGGAGGTTAAGGACAGGAGGCTTTGAGGAGACAGCTATCCTCATAGCTGAGGTTGGTGGGAACAACCTGTCTATATGGGAGAAGGAAGTGCTGAAGAGAGCCAAGCTTAAATCCTTTACAGATATCTTAACGGAGAGCATGTTCTTCGATTATATCCTTCACAGGGTATACTTCGTAGACATGCCAGCTACTGAGGAGGCTCAGAAAAAGGCGGAGGAAGAGAGACAGGTGGAGCCGGAGACGGCTAGGGAAGGAATGGAGGCTGAGCCAGTTTTGGCCGGAGATGACACCGGAATGGAGCCGGAGATGGAACTTGATGGAGCTGCCGATGAGCCAGCTGAGATGGATACAGCTGGGGAGGCACACATAGAACAGACGACAGAGTCACTGCCAGTGGAGGAGCCAACCATAACTGCACATTGGGCTGATTCTCCTCCAGCCAGGGCTGAAACAGATATTGATGTTCCTATGGAAATGATAGATTTAACTCTATCTTCTCCATCAGAAGAAGTCACAGGACCCTCAACGTATGTGTCTATATCCGAGTTTAACATGCTTAAGGAGGAGGTGTTAAGTCTAAAGAGAGCTAGTCTGAATGCTCTACAGCTTGTTCCAGAGATGATAACTTCTTCAATCAAGGAAAATATAGAAGCTGCAATTCAAGAAAAAACCAAGATTGATCTATATTTTTCTATGATCAGACATGAGGAACAGATGGCTGCAGTTAAGACGACAGTGGCCAAGGAGATGAACTCTCAGGATGAATGGGTCAAACAGTACGTTCGCTCTGCCTATACCGAAATCAAGGATTCAGTTGAGAATCAAGTACGAGAAGCCTGGAAAGCCAAGGAGGCATCATTTCATCAAGTACTGAAAATGCAGTTGGCTATGGAGAAGGATAGGCAGACGACGATCATTAAGAAGTTCATGGATGATGAGTTCAGACGAGCTGAGGTCGGACAGAAGAAGCGATATGACCAGCTTGATCATAAGACAGGGCATGTGAGAGAAGAACTCGTAGGACAAATTGAACAAGTAGCCACTATCTGCAACACTCGTTTTGCTGATGCTAAAAAGGGGGAAGATAGTGTGCTCAAGAAAAGGATAGACGAGCAAGATGACAAGATCATTGCCCTGAACATGAAGTTGGAGGAGCTGTCTGAAGAGCTACTGAAAGCAGAAGACGAGAGGAGGAAAGATGAGGACAAGGCAGAGGAGGTCAGAAAGATAAGAGGAGCTGAACCCAGTACCACAGCCAAGGATTTTTCTGTGCAAGATCCTGCTCAGATGACATCTCCTTCTGGATCATCTAGAACAGCTCAAACAGCTAAAATTCCAAAGAAAACACAAGCTGAGATAGATGAAGAGGAGAAGATCCGGAAGAGAAAAAGAGATGAAAAAGAAAAATACAAGCGACGAGATGCAAAGAAAAGGAGGGAGCAGGAGAAGGCAGCAGGAAAATTCTACGATCGCTCTTTGAGAAGATGGGTTCAGAAATTAACAGACGAGCAAGGGGAAGAAGTTCTAAGGCCATTTCATCGAAGTGAAGTAGTTCCCAAGGAAGTTCTACTAATGGCAGATCAGGCAAAGTGGAGGCCATATGAAGTGGACTGGATCTTCCAGTTCCATGTCTGCAAAGCCATTAAATGGGGACTCGATGAGAATGAAGCTTTTCATAATTGGCTGGAAGAAAAGGACCCTCATATGTATCAATATCTAATCAACCTTGCTCACAAGGAATTCAACTCCGATGTAGTCGCACCAGCTTATTCTCAGATGGAACCCCCTCTAACAGCTGATGGTCATCTAGACCTAGAGAAGATCAAGCAGCTTATCATTAAAGCTGAATCCTTAGCTGATCTCGCAGAGGGTGGAGAAACCATATCTATAAAGAATCGAGTCTTTGACTGGCTCAAGGTTCCAGAAGAGAAACGGTGGTATGACTAAATCTTTTCTTTTCTTATCCTATCTGAATCTTGTCTGAACTTACATGAAGCTGAAGTAATGGAATTCTGTGAATAGAACTTTTGACCTATTCTCATAATCTGTTGATAAATCTTTAAATTTCCTTGAAACTTATATGTGTAACTAATCAATTTCTTATAACATAACTTGACTAAGACTCTTACATAGTTAATCAAACTAAATAAAATAAACTAAAACTCCTATGCTGATCATCTGACTCTTACTCATAAGCTGGTTGAACAAAGCTCTTTGAATACCTGATCATTTGTTTCTATGAACAAAGTGCTCTGGGTGTATGATTCATGTGTATTACTCTGATTATCTACTTCATGATCTTATCATCATCTGATAATAAAACTAAGTGCTTCAATAATCTGACTAAGTGTCTTAAGTGTATATCCATATCTTTGAAATTACTAACATTTCTCTTTTCTTGAGCTATGTTTTAACATCATCAAAAAGGGGGAAATTGTTGGGATAAAAATATGCTTAGTTTTGATGAGTTAAAGTGTAAAACTAGGATGACCAGCTGGAGACAATGTATAGTCAGCTGATGTAATAAGAACTTTAAATAAACTAAGTATAGGAAGAATAAGATAGGGATGATTCAAAGGAAGTCAGAAAGAGACAAGAACAGAAAACAGATGATGACATAACCAAACAAGGTAGAAGATCAGATAGAAGTTCAAAACAATGAGATAATCAGACAGGGTGAAGAATCAGACAGGGTGAAAAATCAGACAGGGTAAAGATCAGACAAGCAAGAGTTAGTGAAAATCAAGAGTTAGTTTCAACTAATCAAGAAGCAGTTTTCAAGAAAGGATTAGACGGTTACAACCAACCAAACAGAAAACAAGGAAGTTACAACTGACATCAACAAAAGATCTATAAATAGGTTCAGAGATTCAGTATTTTGAAGTAGTTTTTTTTTTTACATTAGCAATCAGAAAATTAGAAGCTCTCTTTCCACAATCACTTGTATACACATCACTCACGAACACACTTTGTGTTCATTCATTTTCTGGTGTTTATAGAACACCATACTCTTTGTAAATCTTCAAAAGCCGAATAGAGTTAGAATCATTCCTGTAAGGCTGAAGATAAACTCTGTAAACGAAGAAAGGAAGTAAGAAAGAAGAAAGGCAGTAAGTAGAGTCCCTTCTTCAAGTTTGAAGAAGGAGAGTGGACGTAGGATCGTTTGATCCGAACCACTATAAATCCTGTGTTGTTTCTTTTTACTGTTTTTAATTGTTTTTGTTGATTGTTTCTTGATCACAAACTTTAATATCTGATAAAGCTTTAGATCCTATCTAAATTGAGTTAGTCAACAATTGTTTCCGCTGTTAAAACTGTTTTTGGAGTTGATAGATTATCTAAGCTCGAAAAAGTTTTTGATAATCTATTCATCCCCCCCTTCTAGATTATCACTAGAGGGCATCTCATTTTCGTGATTAACTCATTCTAAAGGGACCCAACAAGAGTTTTTGTTAAAGCAACTAAACCAAAGATAGAAACTAGATTTAGTCCTTAGAAACCTAAGGAATTAATCACCTCATCTGATAATTCTGAAAAAAAAAACAGACGAGGAAAGTAACTCCTAAGGCTAAACCTAAGACTAAGTCAAAGTCCTATCCTAGGTATAATGGCTTTGATGGAAGAAGTAGAACATATCCATTTTTACCAAGATTTAAGACAATCTCAAAAGATCAGTTAAATAAGATTGATCTTGAAAGTCTTATCTTAGTAGATAGATATGGGTGTAAACTTCAATCTATGGTTTTAAGGAACATTGATATCTTTGTCTGGATTCCTAAAAATCAACTTAACATGAAAGGACCCAAAGTACAAAGGGTACCTAAGCAATAAATTTGTGATTGCAGGAAGATAAAAAGATAGTTGATAGAAGAGACATTCTTGAGGTCATCTGGTACATTGATAGTGGCTGTTCCAAGCACATGACCTATGAAAGACGACTTCTCTCTAACTATCAGACCATAGATGGACCAAGAGTGATGTTTGGAGACAACAATTATGGACTTACCAAAGGTGTAGGAACACTGATGATAGGAGATATTCAAGTACATGAAGTCTACTACGTGGAAGGATTGAAGCACAATTTACTTTCAGTTTCACAATTTTGTGATAAGGGGTTTTGTGTCAAATTTACTCATAACGCATGCTATGTATTAGATGGTATCAATGAAAATATTCTATTGGCTGGAGTCAGACAAGGTAACATTTATGTTGCTAATTTCAAAAGTTGTCCTAAAGATACTTGTCTTGTTGCTAAGAGTTCAGATGACTTAAGTTGGCTGTGGCACAAACGTCTTGGTCACTTAAACTTCAAAACTCTTAACAAAATAGCAAGGAAATCTTTAGTTAAAGGACTCCCTGATAAAGTATTTTCAAAGAACCATGTGTGTGATTCTTGTCAAAAAGGAAAACAAATTAAAGCTTCTTTTAAAACAATAAGTAGTCCTTTTTCAGAAAGGATTCTGGAACTTCTTCACATGGATCTGTTTGGTCCAGTAACACCTCTCAGCTTTAGTGGAAGAAAATATACCTTGGCAATTGTTGATGATTTTTCAATATTTACTTGGGTTATTTTCTTGTACAAAAAGAATGAGACTATGATTAAGATTCCAGAATTTCTTAAAAAGATTCAAAATGAAAAAGGATTAAATATTGTTAAAATCAGAAGTGATAAAGGTACTGAGTTCCTAAATAAGCTGATTACTAACTACTGCATTGAGAATGGCATAGCTCAGGAAACATCCGCAGCTAGGACTCCACAACAAAATGGAGTAGTTGAAAGGAGAAACAAAACCTTGAAAGAGGCAGCTAGATCAATGTTATCTGAGTACAATACTCCTCACAGGTTTTGGGCAGAAGCTGTTAATACAGCCTGCTATGTTCAAAATAGAAGCTTAATTGTTAAAAATAAGTGTAAAACTCCCTATGAAATTTGGAAGGGAAGATCTCCCAAAATTTCATACTTTCATATATTTGGTTGTAAATGTTTCATACACAACAATGGAAAATCTCAATTAAAAACTTTTGATGCCAAGATAGCAGATGGGATATTCTTGGGATACTCATCTGTATCAAAGGCATATAGAGTTTTTAATAAGACAACCTTGTGTGTAGAAGAAACACCCCATGTGGTATTTGATGAATCTTCTTTTGAGTTTGATAAGACAGGGGACATCACAAAGATATCAGATGATCTGAATCAGATAACTATCAAGAGATCAACCATAAAATTCTACAATCAAGAATCAGACTCAGATGAAGAGGAAGAATCAGACAAAGGAAAAGAACCTGAAAGATCTTCCTCAATAGCTGATCTACCAACTGATCAAACAACCAATACATCAGATAATCAGGTAGAGTCGTCAGAAGGTAACATAGACTCATCTGAACTAAATAATTCAGACAAAACATCATCCACTGTAAAAGACAAAGGTAAGAAAGTAATGTCATATCATCCAGCTGAGCAGATAATTGGAGATTTAGACTCTGGTGTTCAGACGAGGACCCAACTAAATCAAGATTGTATGTTTAGTTGCTATGTGTCATTACTTGAACCTAAATCTATTACAGAAGCTCTAACTGATTCCAACTGGATTAATGCCATGCAAGAAGAACTAAATCAGTTTCAAAGACAAGATGTGTGGGAACTTGTTAAAAGGCCTCATCATCAAAAAGTCATTGGAACTAAATGGGTCTTTAAAAACAAAAGGGATGAAAACAATATTGTGGTTAGAAATAAGGCCAGACTAGTTGTTCAAGGTTATTCACAATCAGAGGGGATTGATTATGATGAAACCTTTGCACCAGTAGCTCGTCTGGAAGCCATAAGATTGTTTTTAGCCTATGCTGCTTTTAAAAGATTCATAGTTTTTCAAATGGATGTTAAGTCAGCATTTCTTAATGGAATCCTAGCTGAGGAAGTTTATGTAGAGCAACCTCCTGGCTTTATCAAAGGAGACGAGGTTTATAAACTAAGGAAAGCTCTATATGGACTTAAACAAGCACCAAGAGCCTGGTATGACACCTTGTCTGATTATTTAATTCAAAATGGTTTTGTTAAAGGTAGAATTGATACAACTCTTTTTAGAAAAGAATATGGTTGTGATTTTTTGTTAGTTCAGATTTATGTTGATGATATAATCTTTGGATCAACTAACATATCTTTGTGTGAAGAATTTAGTCATCTTATGAAAAGCAGATTTGAAATGTCCATGATGGGAGAGATGACTTATTTTCTTGGACTCCAAGTCAAACAGACAAAGAAGGGAATCTTCATAAATCAAGCCAAATATACAAAAGATCTTATTGATAAATTTGGAATAGGTACCAGCCGAGAAGCTAAGATACCTATGATGACAAACTTTTCAATGGATCTAGACGAGAAGGGAGAAGACACTGATCAAACTGAGTATCAAGGTCTAATTGGTTCTTTATTATATTTAACTGCTAGTAGACCTGATATTTCATTTGCAGTTGGAGTCTATGCTCATTTTCAAGCTAATCCTAAGAAAAGCCATCTTGAAGCAGCAAAGAAAATTCTTAAATATCTGAAAGGAAGAGTAAATGTTGGATTGTGGTATCCAGCTGATGACAACTTTGAGCTGTCTGGATACCCAGACTCAGATTTTGGTGGGTGTAAGATAGATAGAAAATCTACATCTGGTACTTGCCAATTTCTTGGAAGTAAGCTGATTTCATGGTTGTCTAAGAAACAAACATCTGTAGCTACTTCCACAACTGAAGCTGAGTATATGGCAGCTGGAAGTTGTTGTTGTTGGTCCCGGAGAGTTGAGATGATTAATACCTTGAGTAAGCTTTCTAGAACAAAATCTAGAAAGGGGGTTTGAATAGATTTTGTTGATTTTTCAAATCTTTCAAAACTAATTCAAAGAATCGATTAAGCACAATGGATTAAGATTAACTTCTCAACTTCTTATAAGATCAAAAGCAAGGTTGAAATACTCGATTTTAGTTATGATTCTCAAATTAACTCTTGATAAAACCCAGTTGTAAAATAGATTTAAAATTAAAGAAAGCAAGAAATAACACCAGGATTTATAGTGGTTCGGATTTTAAAATCCTACATCCACTCTCCTCCTTCAATTTGAAGAAGGGACTCGCATCGCTTACTTTCTCACTTCCAGCTTACAACTTACAACTTGTACAAATCTTCAAATCTTCAATCTCCTAGACTCTTCTTCTAGAAATCTAACTATTACAGTGTGTATTGAATTTTGAAGATTACTGGAAAAGTGTTCTAAAAACACTTAGAACTCTTTGAAACTCTCTAGAAATTCTTGTGAAAAGATTGTGAAATCTGAGTAGTGACTTGTGTAAATCAAATATGCATAAGTGTTCTCTATATCTTTAAAAATGAAAAATCTAGACCTATATATAAGTCTGAAAAGTCAGTTAGTTTGTTAGTTAGTTCTAACAAACTTGAAACTGCTTAACAAACTTAATCTTGAAAACTGCTTAAAACCTCTACTGATCCTTCCTACTGTCTCATGCGGTGACTTGGTGAAGATTAGCCTTTCTTATTCTACTCAGCTTATCTTGACCTCGCCTCGAGCTCTTCATATTTGTCTCCCGCAGATGACTAGACTTGAGCTTGTCTCCGGATGACTTGTCATTCCTCGTCTTGGTGACTTGAATTAATCCCGACCTAGTCCGATCGCCCGTACTAGAACTTAGTCTTGAGTTCTACATCATAGTCTCCGCTCATCCGGGAAGAGCAGTCTTTTAATTCATCAAAACAATCTTGATCTAACAATTTCCCCCTTTTTGATGAAGTTAAAACCTACAAGAAAGAGACACACTCACAAAATTGAAGTTAGTTTAGAGTTTATCAAGATCAATAGATAGGTATCAAAACACATTTTTCACATTACAACAGATTTGTTCACATAAAAACTTTAGATCTTTTAGACTTTAAAAAACTTAGAAAACCAAATGAGTCTTCAAGACTTAGTTAAAAATTTTGAAAACATTTTTAAGTCTGAGAGATAAAATTCTCAGATGACTTTTACTTAAGAAAATTTTAAGTCTTTCTTAAAACAAAAAACTTTAAGAAATTAATATACATAAAATGAATCAAACAAGTATATTCACATTGAGTCTACAAAGATTACAGATGAGAAGATAATAGAAAAGTAGAAATAAGGAAAAGAAAAATCCTGTTTCTATTAATCTTCCCACTGATCTTCATCTGGTATCATCAGCCAATTGAATACCCGACTCCTAAGCCGCTTTATATCCTCCTCTTGAGTGAGTCCAGATTCAGCCTCCGCCTTCTTCAAAATACCCTTTACCCGGGCCTAGGTCCGTGGATCCATCCGATTTCTGGGCAGGATGGCATACTCAAAAGCTGGAGAGATCGGGTTGACGTTGAACTCTACATCGGCTTCTTCTTCTAGCAGACGATGATAGAACTCAGCATCTACCTTCTCCATCCACTCATGCCAAGCTAAGTCTCGGATCTCGCCGAGTTGCTCGGGGCCCTTGAGAATATACCAAGTATATCCACATACCCTCCAGATTCTTGTCTTTGTATTCAGTGCATATTTCCCACAAGCCAGCTTAGGAGGGGCAGATGTATTGTGAAATGGCCTCGAACTTTCCTTTGCCTTGATCTTTGATTAACCATTTGCGCTCAGTGCTCCAAAACACGTTGGAGTCTTTCTTCTTCCTCTGCTTCTTCTTTTCTTTCTTGCCAAAATATTCCATCTCTCTCTTAATCCTTTTGATCTCGCTCGAGAGATTGGAATAATCAGCTTCCCTCTTACCTTTCCCTTTAGCAGTTGCCACGGGATGATTTGGTGATCCGGGGCTCGGTGATTGCTACTTCCTTTCCCTTCCCCTTGGCTCCTTGATTCGGATCCTTTAAACCGAGCCAAGAGCTTCTCCGATCTTTCCTCCTCTTCTTTTCTCCTCTTCTCTTCATCCTCTTTCAACGCTTCCTCCAGTTGACTCACCCTCACTGGAGAGCAACCACTCATCGATTTGATCCGAGCTTCCTCCCCGGCTGCCTCCGGATCAGCTGTGTTGGCCTTCATGCCCACTTCTTTTCTCGGTCTCCTCGACCACACTGTGAGGGCTAGTCTCTTCTTTTCTTGACTTTTTCCCCTTTTTAACTTCAAAGAGCCAAGTCTGAAAGTTTTGCATCTAGAGTGTTGCACTTGACCCTCGAAGTCCGAGTGGTCTCTGACCCAACTCATTCACCACTAGCTGATTGAGTATCCCATAACCTCCTCCTTCAACGCCCTCGGCTCCTCCTCCATTGATTTCACTTTACCGGCCAAACGAGTTAGTGACATTTATGATTTTATCGACAATGTTACCTCAACTTCCTTCATGCTGGCTAGCATAGTGTCAGTTACAGCTTTGACCATCCTCCTTGTCTTTCTTTCCATTTTCCTTCGGAATGTAGCATTGACTTTCTTTTCGACAAGGGACAATATAGATGAGAAGGCAGTGGTTGGGCTTAGGTCAGTGTCTTCATCCTCAGTTGAGGAGTCAGACGAGGAGATTATTTGTTCTGGTGAAGAAGATGGGAGAGGAATAGATTGTGTTTGAATAGTTGGAAGAGAGGAGTAAGATATTATCGGGATTGGAGAGGTTTGGACTGTAGGGAGAGGTACTTGTTCAGATGAAGGTGGGGGTGGGATTTCAGGTGGTGGTGATGATGGTAGAGGTGGGATTTGAGTTTGGACTGTTGGGATTTGGATTGTAGGCTGTTGGAGAGGCTCTGAGGTACCAGCCTGGGATACCCCTTCATCGCCTATTTGAACTGGTGGGAGATCAGGCTGAGGCAAAGGCTCGTAAATGCCAGCCCGAGGCATTTCTTCATTGCCGGGAATGGAAGATAAGGAAGGAGATGTGGAAAGACTTGTACCGCCTCGGAATGGGGAAAGAAATGACTTCATCGGTTGGGGAGAAAGGAGCCTCCCGTTGACCAACCTCGGCTGCTATCTCAAGGACCGGAACCTCCTGCAGTAGCGGGGTAGATGGATCTATCTCGATGTTCGGAGCTACAGACTTGGTGGATCCTTGAGCTCTGGGGCTGCTCGTCTTGGTCTCCTCACCAAGGGAATTTCGCTTCCTCTTCTTCCTCTTCATCTGAAGCATCCTTGGCGGGGAGCAGCAGATGAGCTTTCCCCTTCTTCTTCTTTTCCGAGGCTTTCACCAGCCTCCTCTTCCTCCTCCTCAAACATCCTCGGGACCACAAAGCCACTGTTTTACAGAGGTTGGACTTGAGGTGCGACCTCAGCTGCCTGCCGCTTCATGTCCCTCTGTTTCAACCTCCACTGGGCCACCTCAACTTGTTCGGTGCTGCTGGACCTCGACCTTCGCAGCTGCAGCCGCGCCGGCCTCGAACCCCGGGCCGCCTCAGACTCATCATCCGAGTCTGGAACTCCTCCCAGTCTGTCATCCTTTGTGAGGATGCCCTTCTGCTTTGAATACTTTTTAGTGCCTATTCTCCAGTCAGCCTCCCTATTCAGCCCTTCAATTAAAACAGTGATTTTATTGAAGAGACTGACTGTAGAAGTAGGAACCCAGCCCTCTGCATTTGACTTAAAAGTCAGTCGCTTCTTCTCCTCCCTGAGCTTGAACAACAGCAACTCCACCCAATTCACTTCCACACCATCCAATATGGCTCGCATCACGCACAATCTGGGTTTGGTTAACCCATCATGTGAGCTCTGCTCACCCAGCACCGCCTTCGTAACCACCGTCATCAGCAACCTATATTTTCTTCTCAATAGGTTCTTCTTCAGATCCCTGCGAGTTCCCCTGTAACTAACCCTCGCCATCATATCGAAGGATTCTTCCCAACTATCCTCCTTATACGTCAATGGATTTACTCCCTCCATTGACGTGTCAAATATCCTGGCAATGTTTTGCCTGGAATAACTCAGTGTAGTCCCATCCACAGACGTATCAAACCCATCCTGGGTATCCTCCATTCTAGCCAAAAACTCTGCACCCAGTAAATCCGCAGTTCTGTTTTGAGGAGACTTCATTGAAAGAAAACCTCTGAGTTGTGAGGCTTCAAGAAGGCGAAGAATCTCTGCAGATTCTGGATCATTGGTGGTTTCAAAATCAACATACATTTCCGCTTTCAAACGGTTTTTGAAATATTCCTCATTCATTTTGAAGTGAGAAATATTTGTAGAAATGTATGTGGGTTTATAAGATTTGGTAGTTTTTGAAGAAGATGCCATTGGAAGTTTTATGAATTTGAAAAAGGGTTTGACAGAATATGCAGGTTTTCTGAGAAAGGAAAGAAAAAGTTTTAGGGAAGAAGAAGATGTATTTATAGGGGGGAAGATTGGAAAGAGAAACCGCCATTTTTGAAAACTTGAGTTAATCTCAGCCATTTATTCAAAAAGTTTTTACTGAGTATTAATCAACGGTTAAAAACTAAGATAAACGATTAGGAATCAGCGCGTGAATTGCAATCGCCTTTGGAATGCGTAAATAGTTACTTTATAGACTGTTGATTTGACCGATATAGGTTACTTTATTCAGAGAAGTAAGTATGTGTGACGTCAGCCACGTGATATCTTACTTCAACTGAAGGTTTCTTAAACAGATGGGTTTGAAAAACAGATCAGCTTAAAAACAGATAAGTTTTAGAAAGTCATCTGATAGAGTAACACATCGATCTCGAAAACCAACAATTTATATGTAACTTTTTAGCATTTTTCAAACCAGGTTTAAACAAAACACATTCAGAAATACTTTTCTAAAACATATTTTTGAGAAACAAAAATTGACTCAGGTTTAAGAATAAAGAAATTTGAATAAAAGAATGAAACAGTGTTATCTGAGACCTGTTCCTGCAAAGACATAAACTTACAAGAAACCATCAGAAGCTTAAGGTAAATCAGATAGAATGTTAATAGTCATCTGTTTTCTACAGAAGTTCAGGTGACTATTATGTCCTTGTCGATTTACTAAATGTCGGACAAGTAATTATCAATTCGGATAAGGTCAATATGACTAATCCTTGATTCTTGATTCCTAAAAGGAGATCAATGATATCAGCTACCTGATTGCCCTTTGACACATATCTAGTCTGATAATTCTTTCTAGACATTAATATAAAGAAAAGAAGTAAGGAACCAAATGCACATAATTAGAAATCAGCTAAAGATGCATCAAGTAATCCTAATTCAAAACACATTTCTTTGAACCTAGTCTCACCTAATGGTTTTGTAAGAATGTCACTTTTTGTGATTCGGTGGCAATTTTCTCAATCCTAATGTCATTCTTTTCAACATGATCCCTAATGAAATGATGCCTAATATCTATATGCTTGCATCTAGAATGTAAAAACAGATTGTAAGTCATTGCTATTGCACTATTACTATCACGGTAAATAGGAACAAGGTGATGTTTGAATATTGTAGTCTCTAAGTCGTTGACTAATCCAGAGGAGTTGAGAGCAACAACTTCCGGTGCCATATACTCGGCTTGATTGTGGAGGTGGCAACAGATGTCTGTTTCTTAGATAACCAAGAAATTAATTTGTTGCCTAAGAATTGACAAGTTCCGAAGTGGATTTCCTATCAATCTTACATCCTCCAAAGTCCGAATCTGAATATCCTGTTAGCTCAAAGTTGTCATCACCGGGTACCATAACCCTACTTGCAAGGTTCCTTTGAGATATCTAAGAATTTTCTTAGCGAGTCTCCGGATGAGTTTTCTTGGGATTAGATGGAATCTTGCACATACCCCAACCGCAAAGGCTAAATCTGGCCTACTTGCGGTGAGATAAAGAAGAGATCCAATCAGTCCACGATACTCCGTTGCATCGGTGGGTATCCCCGCTCATCCGAATCCATTGAGAAGTTAGTTGCCATAGGTATTTTGACTTCTCTGCTAGTAGTCATTCCAAATTTCTCAATCGGATCCTTAGCATACTTAGATCGATGTATAAATATACCCTTACTCATCTGTTTAATTTGTAAGCCTAGAAAATATGTCAATTCTCCCATCATTGACATTTCAAACCTGTTCTTCATGAGAATGCTAAACTCTTCACATAATTTCAGATTAGGTGAACCAAAAATTATGTCATCTACATAAACTTGAACTAGTAAGATGTTGCCATCTACTTCCTTTCTAAACAAAGTTCTATCAATCTTACCTTTGGAAAAACCATTTGATGTCAAGAAATCAGATAGAGTATCATACCAAGCTCGGGAGCTTGTTTGATCCATATAGAGCTTTGTTGAGTTTATAGACCTTGTTATTGATCTTAAACCCAGGTGGCTGCTCTACATAGACCTCTTCAAGTAACACACCATTAAGAAAAGCAGACTTAACATCCATTTGAAAAACTTTGAAAGACTTATATGCAAGAAATGCCAAGAACAATCTTATTGCCTCTAATCTGCAATCGGAGCATAGGTTTCATCATAGTCTATTCCCTCGATCGTGAATAACCTTGTGCAACCAGTCTTGCCTTATTTCGAACAATAATATTGTTCTCATCTGTTTTATTTTTAAACACCCATTTGGTGCCTATAGTCTTTCTCGTAAGGGTCTTTCCACTAGATCCCATACATTTTGTCTTTCAAACCGATGCGCTTCTTCCCGCATGGCTGTTATCCGATTTGGGTCTCGATAATGCTTCCTCAATAGACTTGGGTTCAAGAAGCGACACATAACAACCGAAAAGACTTTTTGAGTCTAACATCATTCGTGTCCGCACACTACTAGATGGGTCTCCTATAATCGATCAGATGGATGATAGCTTCTCATCCTTTTGCCTATATGAGAAGAAGTATCCTCATCTTGAGTCTCGGTTGGCAACTCATCGACTCAACCTCACCGACGTTCCCCCTTCATCACCGACTCGTGCCGATCGGTGATGTCAAAGGTGTCTCGATTCGAAGGAGTCCGATCGAAGTTGTCTTCCGATTATCGATGGGGATTCTTCTTCATCGATTCTCGAGTCAAGAGTAGGTAGATAAATAGTTCTATGTTTAGTCTTGGATAATTCAATTTTATCTAGATTTTCAGAAATTTGATTTACTTTATCTCGAGAAGGAATACAACTCATCAAAAACAACATGAGGAGTTTCCTCCACACAAAGGGTTGTCTTGTTAAAAACTCTAAATGCCTTTGAAGTATTAGAATATCCCAAGAATATTCCATCATTTGCTTTAGCATCAAAAGTTCTTAACTTAGATTTCCCATTGTTATGAATGAAACACTTACAACCAAAAGCTTTGAAGTATGAGATCCTCGGAATCTTACCCTTCCAAATCTCATAAGGAGTCTTACCCTTATCTTTGACAACTAAGCATCATTCGAGTATAGCAAGCCGTGTTGATAGCTTCATTGAGAACCTATGAGGGGTATTATACTCACCAACATGCTCCGGGCTGCTTCTTTCAAAGTTCTATTCCTTCTTTCAACCACTCCATTTTGTTGAGGAGTTCTTGCTGAAGATGTCTCATGTATAATTCCAAACTCATTGAAGAAGTTAGATAAACAAGAATTCAAAAATTCTACACCTTTATCACTTCGATTTTAATAATATTAACTCCCTTCTCATTCTCGAATTTGTCTCGAACAGATCGGGAATCTTGTTTATGATCTCATTTTTCTTGAAAAGAAATATAACCCAAGTGTATCTAGAGAAGTCATCTACTACAACAAGAGTATATTTCCTTCCACTTTGAAGCCGAGAGGTGTAACAGTCCAAACAAATCCAGATGAAGGAGTTGCAACACTCTTTCGAGATGAGGAGGAGTTAATACTCTTAAATGAGTGTCTAGGCTGTTTACCTTTTTGACAAGCATCACATTTAAGATCAGTTGATAAAAGTTTGTCGGTAATCCCTTAACAAGGTTCTTCTTAGCCAACTTACTAAGGGTCTTGAAATTGAGATGACTAAGCCTTTTATGCCATAGCCGGTGACATTTTCTCCACCCTTAGCCATCGAGACAAGTATCTTGAGAACAACTATTAAAGTTGGCCACATAGACATTACCCTGTCTCAAGCCGGTTAATAGTACCTTATCCGAGGAATTATCCAAAATATCACATTTATCCCTTAAAAATTTTACAAGAAAAACCTTTATCACAAAGTCGAGAAACAGATAATGATTATGTTTCAAACCTTCAACAAAATATACCTCGATACCCGAATATCCTTGATAATCAAAGTACCTACACCTTTAGTCTCGACCACAATTATTATCACCAAACACAACTCTTGGACCATCAATACTTTGAAAATTTGATAACAGACTTCTTGTTATGGGTCATATGTTGTGAACGACCCATTTGTCAATGTACCATATTGAAGCTAAGATCTCTTCCTTAAGTGATGATCCCCGTGAATCTGTGAAATGCATTAGTTTTGAGGTACCCTAGTGATCTTGGGTCCTTTTGGGTCAAGAATCACTTTAGGAATCCAAACAAACATCTCATCTGTGCAGACAACAAGTCGGACTCAGATTTTCTACCAAATCTGTCTACAATAATATCATTTTTAAATGACAACTTGTTGTATTCAGATTGGGTAATTTTCCTAAACTTAGGAAATGTAGGATAGCATTTGCTCCTTCCATCAAAAGAATTATAATAAGAAAATCTTCTTATTTTGATTCTTGGATTCCTTCTAGTCCGATAGGAATTCTTTGGCTGAATTCTTGGTTTTGAATGGAAGGAAGTCGTAGTCCTTATCTCGACTAGTTGGTTTCCATGGACCAATTTTAATATCCTTTGATTGAACAGATGCTTTCACAAATTTCCTAGGTTTTTGAACATCTGATTTATTGTTCCTATCATAACCAAGTCTGTCTTATCATGAGATTTCGGGAAGTATTAAAAATATGATCTATTATCGATTGTGAATTATTAAGTTGACTAATTTTGAAGACAAGCTTCTCATTGTCTTTCTTAATTAATTCATTTTCAAGACAGACTACTTCAAATTTATCTTTTAAAGTTTTCAGTTCATTTTCTAACCTTTCAGGTAAGCTGGTTGATGTACTAGCTTGATCGATGAAAACATTCCCCCTTGAATGTTTCCTCGGTCTCTCGAGCTGTTTATCACCTTCTTGCCTTTATTTAGAATTTGAATCGATCCTTTAAAATTAAATTTTCTGTTTCCACTGTTTATAAGCAGCTAAAGATGTTTTTAAATCTCTCAATAATTCATGTATAACAGTTTGGTCATGATCAGATGCAGACTGACAAGAATCATTATCTGAAGATGAATAGTAGATTACCTCATTAGCCATGAGACAGATCTCATCATCTCGATCCAAAATCGATGAGGATGATGAAGATGATGATGATTTCTTTGGCTCTTTTTCTTCAGCCAACAAAGCTCTTTGATCTCGCAAATCTCTCTCTTCTCTTTTCTTCCTCTTCTCTTCTCTTTCTTTAGGAGTTAGTTGAGGACAATCATAGCTGAAATGTCCTGGCTTGTTGCAAGTATAGCAAATGTCACTCCTATCTGATCTGGGACTAGAAGTATTTCTTCTGACAGGTGATCTGTATCTTCTTGTCTGGCTCTTGTTTTTGTCATCATCTGAAGATTTGTCTTCCTTCCTATCTGATCTGGATCTTTGTCTATCTCTACCTGCAAATCTCAATTTATTTCTCTTATACTTCATTCTCAATTTATCATACCTTTTTGTAAGTAAAGCCATCTGCTCTTTCAAGGATAGATCAGCTCCTCTGGCCTTTGTTGACACCTTGTCTTCTTTCTTGACAAAGGCAACAGATTTGGATGAGGTGCTTGACTCCATCTCATCTTCCTCATCTTCTATCTGAATATCATACTCTAAAGCTTTAAGATGAGAAAATAAAGTATGGTGAGTAATAGAGGATAAATCTTGAGTTGCTTTAAGGATATTGGATTTTTCCCTCCATCTCTTGGTTAATGATCTCAAAATCTTGTTGTTAATCTCCTTTTCTGAATAATTCTTTCCAAGATCAGCTGCTTTGTTAAGTAGATTGGTCAACCTCATATCAAACTGATCCACAGACTCATTTTCTTTCATCTTGAATGTTTCAAATGTATGCAATACTGACTGTAGCTTGTTCTCCTTAACTTGGTCAGAACCTTCACAAACATTAGCTAAGGTTTGCCACATTTCTTTAGCTGTTTTACATCTCTTAACCTTCTCTATCCAATCTTTACTCAGAGTCTCTATGATTTCTGTTCTAGCTACTTGGTCAAGATTGTGGACCTTCCTTTCATCATTAGTCAATTCAGAACTCTTCTTCTCTTGCCTAGTTCTTGACTCAGCTGCCTCTGCTCCAGTGCTGGTGCCTCCATGGAAAAACTTTATAGGACCTTCCTCAAGAACCTCTTCCATTCTATCATGAATGGCCTTTAGATGATTTTCCATCCTAAATTTCCAATAATCATACTCTTCAATTGAAAATTCAGGCAGATTCCTGGACTTATTACTTTTACCTGAAGACATGATGAAACAAAAACAAAATACTCCACAAAATCTTATTAGTAGCACTGTTAGAAATGAAAGAAAATGAAGAAAATCAAGATTATTTCAGAATCTTGTTCAAGACCTAAAATCAATATCAGAACAGCTTAACACTGCTCTGATACCACTTGTTGGTCCCGGAGAGTTGAGATGATTAATACCTTGAGTAAGCTTTCTAGAACAAAATCTAGAAAGGGGGGGTTTGAATAGATTTTGTTGATTTTTCAAATCTTTCAAAACTAATTCAAAGAATCAGATTAAGCACAGCGGATTAAGATTAACTTCTCAACTTCTTATAAGATCAAAAGCAAGGTTGAAATACTGATTTTAGTTATGATTCTGAAATTAACTCTTGATAAAACCCAGTTGTAAAATAGACAGAAAATTAAAGAAAGCAAGAAATAACACCAGGATTTATAGTGGTTCGGATTTTAAAATCCTACATCCACTCTCCTCCTTCAATTTGAAGAAGGGACTCTGCTTACTGCTTACTTTCTCACTTCCAGCTTACAACTTACAACTTGTACAAATCTTCAAATCTTCAATCTCCTAGACTCTTCTTCTAGAAATCTAACTATTACAGTGTGTATTGAATTTTGAAGATTACTGGAAAAGTGTTCTAAAAACACTTAGAACTCTTTGAAACTCTCTAGAAATTCTTGTGAAAAGATTGTGAAATCTGAGTAGTGACTTGTGTAAATCAAATATGCATAAGTGTTCTCTATATCTTTAAAAATGAAAAATCTAGACCTATATATAAGTCTGAAAAGTCAGTTAGTTTGTTAGTTAGTTCTAACAAACTTGAAACTGCTTAACAAACTTAATCTTGAAAACTGCTTAAAACCTCGGCTGATCCTTCCTACTCGTCTGCAGCTGACTTGGTGAAGATTAGCCTTTCTTATTCTACTCAGCTTATCTTGACCTCGTCTGAGCTCTTCATATTTGTCTCCCGCAGATGACTAGACTTGAGCTTGTCTCCAGATGACTTGTCATTCCTCGTCTTCAGCTGACTTGAATTAATCCTGACCTAGTCTGATCAGCTTCGTACTAGAACTTAGTCTTCAGTTCTACATCATAGTCTGCTCATCTGGAACAGTCTTTTAATTCATCAAAACAATCTTGATCTAACAGTTGTTCACAGTTGATCTGGATAAGTCAACAGCTAAGGGACTATAACATTATCACCAAAGATGTACCTATCTTTTGTGATAGTAATAGTGTCATAGCTATTACCCAGAACCCAGTCTTACATACAAGATGCAAGCATGTAGATATCAAACATCACTTCATCTGAGACCAAGTAGAGAAAGGTGACATCAGACTAGAGAAGATCTTGACTGATTTCCAAAGAGCAGACATCTTAACAAAGCCACTGGCAGAGACAAGGTTTAAAGAACTATCTGTAGAATTAGGATTATTAGATGCTTCTTTAGTTAATTTATAATTCTATGTTTTTCATTCTTTGTCTCTCTCAATTTAGTTTACTATGTCTAGAAAGAATTATCAGATTAGATATGAGTCAAAGGACAATCAGGTAGCTAATATCATTGATCTCCTATTTTGGAATCAAGAATCAAGGATTAGTCATATTGACCTTATCTGACATGATAATTACTTATCTGACATTCGGTAAATCAGACTAGGGCACAATAATCAGCTGATTTCTTGAGAAACAGATGACTATCTGCACCCTATCTGATCTACCTCAAGTTACTAATGTCTTTTTCAAGTCTATGTCTTTGCAGGAATAGGTCACAGATCATATTGATAACTCAGACTGTTTCACCTCATCTTTCATAAATCTTCTTATCCAGACACCTTTGCCTCTGAATAATCTCCATATATTGTGTTCTCTTATAAAACTCTTGTCGGATTGATTGGTTGGAAAACCTAACCTTAGAAAATTAAATCTGAGCCTGTTTATTTAAATATTTTTAAGTTTGCTAAAAGATAAAACTAAGCTGTTTTAAAATCAGACGAGTTACTTTATCAGATGACTTTACAAACCCATCTGTTTTTGAAAACCCTTATACGAAGTAAGGTAACCCTAGGCTGACGTCAGGTATACTTACTTCTCTGCATAAAGTAACCTACATCTGTCAAATCAATAGTCTATAAAGTAACTATTTGTTGATCTCACAGTTCCAGCAGATGTTTGTAGCAAATTTAGAAATAGGAAGGGTCGTATAAGTACCAACGTTCTAGGAGTATGTAATGCTAACATGAGATTTTTGTATGTATTACCTGTGTGGGAAGGATCTGCTTCAGATGCACGAGTACTACGTGATGCTTTACAAAGGACTAATGGTTTAAAAGTTACTCACGGTAGGTTAACTTTTGTTAGTAAAAATATAATTATCTCTTAATATTTGATTTTAGTATTTGATTAATTTTTTTTTTGCAAACTTTTTTAGACCAATATTATCTTGTGGATGCGGGTTACACAAATGGTCCGGGTTTTCTCGCTCCATACAGAGGGACTCGTTACCATTTGAATGAGTGGAGAGGAAATACTCCGAGAAATTACAAAGAGTTATTTAATCTTCGACATTCTTCTGCAAGAAATGCAATTGAAAGAACTTTTGGTTTGTTAAAGAAAAGATGGGCTATTCTGAGAACTGCAAGCTTCTATGACTTAAAAACTCAAATTAGAATAATCAATGCATGTTGTATTTTGCATAATTTTATGCGAGAAGATATGCCCATTGACCCTCTCTTATTCGAGGTTGACCATGAATTAGCCAACTCTTCTACAAGCGAAGACAATGATTCTCATCTTGAAGAACATATAAGAGTTGTTAGAACTACAAGTGAATGGACAACATTTCGAGATAATCTTGCTCAACAAATGTTTGAAGAGTATGAAGCTCGACGAGCTTAGTCTATTTAGATTTTATTAGAAACAATTGGTAGCATCCTTGTTTAAAAGCTGTGTAACTAAAATGTTATAATATGTTTGTTATGTTACTATGACCGTCTTTTCAATATGAAGGTGTACTTGTTTAATGATTTACCTTCATGTGATTGGATGAACTTTTGATTTCATAATTTATCACTAATTATTTATAATGTTATCATCTCATATATTTGTGAAATATTTATTGTGAAGAATGAATATGGCTAGCAACATAAAAAAAGGTGCAAAAGTTTCTGATAAGGCTAGAGTTATGAATCTTTCTGGTGGTGATACTTCATCAGGACACATTGAAGGTAATCAATTTTTAGAATTTTAATTTTAGGTGTATCATGATTTTTTATATTGTAGTTCTCATAAATTTTTGTTACAGGAACTAAATACAAACAATCATATGTGTCATGGAATAAAGAGATGGATCGACAATTAGCAAATATTTTGGCTGAACAAATGGTTTTGGGGTACAAGTGTGATGGAGACACTTGGAAGCCCCAAGCTTTGCAAGCTGCTGTGACCCATTTAAATTCGACTTTGCACTTGAATTTGACAAAAGACAACATAAAAAATAGACTGAAATATTGGAAAAAGTACTTCAATGTTGTTTCTGATGTTCAAACTACTCAGAGTGGATTTACGTGGGATGAAGAAAGAAAAATGATTGTTGTCACAACTGATGAGTGGAGTTCTTGGGCTTCATATGTTGAGGTAATTAAGATATTGTAAAATATATTTTTTTATACTAGTTGAAATTTTCTTGTATTTCATGTCTATTAGTGAGAAATTCTTTAATTTTAATATGTGTTGAGTTTTGATAATAAATATGTATCTTTGTTAGTGTGTTTCATTAATGTATTTAGATTGTTACATTTGTATGCAGTCACATCCGGAAGCTAAAGGCATGCAGAATAAGGTGATAGATAATTGGGATGAGATTGTTCTGTTGTGTGGAAAGGATAGAGCAACAGGCCAAAATGTTGAAACCCACGATGAAGTAAGTGAAGAAATGGGTGAGGATGATGATAATGAAGTGAGTTCTATTCCCATATCAGGAACAAAAGCACGAGCACGACCATCAAGCTCAATTGATTCTGTAATGGGGAAGACTAAGAAGCCTAAGCAAGATACCATGGTGGATGTTGTTGGAAAGATTGCTAGTTCATTTCAAGAGTTTTTAACTAGCAAGAAAAATGAAGAAAAACCAAGTGGCATTGAGATTCGTAATGTTGTCAAGATGATACCTGGACTTAGTGGGGAAAAAGTTTTTAAAGCTGTTCGTAAGCTGATGAGTGGTGATCCAGAGGAGTTCAAGCTTTTAAAAGCTCTCCCCGATGAAGAAAAAAGAGAGTGGATTGACTTTCTTATTGATTCCTAGTTTGTAGTTGAAAACATTAGATTTTATTTAGTTTTGTTAAGATGTTGATGAATTTTATTATTGGGAACAATTGCATTACTTTATTTTACTTGATTTTGCTTTGTTTAATAATATTGCCCTCTTTACTAGTATTATTATTTATTTTATTAAATATAATATTACTCATTTTATTAAAAAAATATTACTTGCTTTGCTAAATGGGAGAGAGAGAAAAGAAAAATTTAAAGCTCATTTAAATTTAGCCAAACAATGGATTTAAAATCCATGGATTTGAATTAAAAACTCATGTTTATCCAAACAATGGATTTCAAAAGAATGGATTTCAAATTGAAGGATTTATGAATCCATTCATTTCAAATGACTTGGAATTTGAAATCCATCAATCCAAATGGAACCTAAAGGAACTTTGCAGGTTGGGTTGTAGTACCTATCTGATGACAACTTCGAGCAATCTGGTTATTCAGACTCAGATTTTAGAGGTTGCAAAATTGATAGGAAGTCCACGTCTGGAACTTGTCAATTTTTAGGCAACAAGTTAATTTTTCTGGTTATCTAAGAAACAAACTTTTGTTGCTACCTCCACAACTGAGGCTGAATACACGGCAGCTAGTAGTTGTTGCTCTCAACTTCTCTGGATTAGCAAGCATCTTAGGGACTATAATATTCTCACATCATCTGTGCCTATTTTCTGTGATAGTAGTAGTGCCATTGCAATGACATATAATCCTGTTTTGCATTCTAGGTGTAAGCATGTAGATATTAGGCATCATTTTATTAGGGATCATGTTGAGAAAAATGACATTAGACTAGAAAAGATAGCAACCAAATTACAAAGAGCTTATATACTTACTAAATCTTTACCTGAGTCTAGGTTTAAAGAATTGTGTTTAGAGTTAGGTTTACTTGATGCATCTTTAGTTGATCTATAGCTCCTATTGTTTGTATCTTGTATTTTCTCTCTATCTCGCTTCTTTAAAATGTCTAGAAAGGATTATCAGACTTGATAATTATGTGTCAAAGGGCAATCACAGAGCTGATATCATTGATCTCATTTCTAAGGAATCAAGAATCAAGGATTAGTTATATTGACCTTATCCAGTAAATCAGACAAGGACATGATAATCAGCTGATATTATTAAAATCAGATGAGTATGTGTATCTTGTCTGACTTACTCTAGTTACTAATGGTTTCTCAAGTTTGTGTATCTGCAGGAACAGATTCAGACAACATTGTTAGATCAGTTTAAACCTTCACATCTAAAAGTCTTCTTCATCTGAACAAAACCAATTCTCGTTTTTCAAAAATTATTTTAAAAAATACTCTCACAATTCATCAATTTCAAAATTTTCAGATGAGTTGTTCTTTGAAAAACCTCAGCTGAGTTGAATATCTTTATATACTAGTTATATGAAGGTAGAAGACTTAGTTTATTTAAATATAATGGCACAAAATTAACCCAGACTTAAAATTCTTTCTTTTCAAAATGATCAGACTAGGAGATATTTTTAAATTTCATAAGACAAGGTAATTTTTGACCAAGTCTAATAAAATCCAGTCTGAAATAGGGAAACCTTTATGCAAAGAAAGGTATATTTCGGCTTACGTCAGGTATACTTACTACTCTGCATAAAGTGCCCTCTATAAACCGTCCAATCAGTAGATTGGGCGGTCACTTTTTACAATTTCAAAATTGAGTTAATGCCACGCGCCGGAGGTGAAAATCTATTATATTTAGCCGTTGATATACTCCACGCGTGACAAACAATCAATGGCCACGATTAATCTGATTGTGCCACGTATCCCATTCTCCAATTTTCCCTCTCTCTCTCTCCCCCCATTTAAAAACTTACCCTCATCACTTTCAAGTTCACTTTACTGCAAATCCCTAATTTTTACTGCAAATTACCCTCTCTAAAAATCCTTTGCTTACAAAATTTCACAAATGGCTTCATCATCCACCAAATTCAGTTTCAAAATTCACAATGACATATTCAAAAATAAATTGAAGGTTGAGATGTATGTCGACTTCGAGACGACAAGAGACAGAGAATCCAGAGAAATTCTCCGACTACTGGATGCATCACAACTCAAGGATTTATGTTCGAAGAAATCAAAACAAAACAAGACCTTGGACTACTTGGGTGCAGAATTTCTGGTGAACAATAAATACTCCGATGATGGCATCGATACAGAGGTCGATGGAACTCAACTCTCCATCTCTAAGGAGGCGATTGCCAGAATATTCAATACATCCTCTGAAGGAGTAAATCTATTGACATACAAGGAAGACGAATGGGAAGAATGATTTGACTTGGTTGCCAGGGTCACTCACAAAGGAACAAGGAGAGATTTAATGAAGAATTTGCTGAGAAGAAAATTTCGGTTATTGATGACTGTTGTGACCAAGAGCATACTTGGACATCAGAGTTCGCATAATGGGATGGTATTCAAGTTAATTGGGTAGATTTGCTGATCAGAAGACTGAAGGAAGAGAAGGGTAGATTCACCTATGACCCTGTAACTAGAGAATGGTCCAATCTCACCACTGTAAGTTTGTTCAATAAAATCACTATACTCATTGAAGGGATGAACAAACTGGTGGATTGGAAAGTTGGTATCAAGAAATTTTCCAAGCAAAAAGGTCTGTTGACAAAGGATGAGAAGTTAAGTGGTTGCCAGACTCGGATGATGAGTCAGACGATGCAAGGGACCAGAGGCTAGCAGCTGCAGAGGAAGCAGCCAGGAGGCCTGCTGCCGAGCCAGAAGCTGCCCCAGCAGCCAAAGAAGAAGCTGCAGCTGAGGCAGCCCCTGCAGAGGCTGATCCTGAAGAGCAAGTCTCTTCCCCGTCAGGTTCTCTTCAGAGAAGGACTCGAAGGAGATCATAGGCCCCAAGAGGCGGAGATCCAAGTCCTCTGGATCGTCCAATGAGGGGTCCTCGCAAGCCGAGGAATCAGAGCAGCAAGCTGAGGCTGCAACTCTGCTTCCGGAGGAGGCATCTGTCCTCCAGATAGTAGCAGAGGTCGCGCAGATGGAGGAGCCTACCTCACCTGAAAAAAAAAAAGCTGCTCTGACTCCCATCAGAGAAGAAGGTACTAACTCTTCATTATCTATTTCTTCACATTCTCAGACTGGCAATGAAGAGGTATACTCGGCTGGTACCTCGGAGCTTCTTCAACAGTCACAGTTGCCCCAAAAAGAGTCCAATCTCCCACAAGTCCAAACCTTGTCTGAACCCACTCCTACCCCTACCCCAACCCCATCTGAACAAACACCACCACCTACACAACTGGTTGCAGTAATCAAGTAAGCGATATTAACACAACCAAGTTTATTGAAACCAAGGGAAAAGTATGGCCGTGAGTCCCTAGAAATACAAGTTCTCTATGACTATTGTTGTAAATGCGGTTTTGATTGGAGTGTATAGGGTAAGAGTTATTAAGACCAATCAACAAAATATCGAACCCAAGGGAAAAAGTATGCACATGAGGTCCTAGAAATACAAGTTCTTAATGACTAGAGTTGCAACAATGGTTTGGAACAAAAACAACAAAACACAAGCAAAATTACAAAATAACAACAAGCAAACAAATGATCGAACACTTAGAATGCGATAACAAAAAAAACACTAAATGGTGGGATAGAGGTGCTAGGATTAACATCCATCAATGAATCATCAATTAACCAGCTACAATTGAATCAAATTGCAAATCAACTAAGATAGAAAGCATAAACCATCATGAAATTAATCACTCCATTAAAATCACAATGCCTAACGTGAGTATCCTCAGTCTTTCCCATCTCTCAATGTAGAAATCCCCAATTCATACAATCATGCAAAATTGAAACTCGATTAACACCTAATCACGTTAGCTCAACTCTCGCCTATTGCTAGGGTGATCAACTGTTAATCAAAAGAAATAATTTCACATGAAGCACAATGAAGAATCACAATTAGGAAACAAACTAATGTGAGCATCCTTAGTGCAACTAATCTCTCGATTCCGAAGCACCCAATCCACACATTCATACACAATTATCACCCGATTAATCCCGGATCACGTTAGCGCAACTCTCGTCTATAGCTAGGGTGATCAAACACTAATCTAAAGAGATAATTATGCATGAAGCACAAATGAGAATCACAATTAGTAAGCAATCTACTCAATTGATCTCCAATCATCAACAATCATAGCATCATCAATCAATTATTCATCAATTTCAATTAACCCAAGCACAAGAGAGATTTAGCCCATGGTACCACAAACAATACCAATGGGAAGAAGATAGAATGGATCAAACACAAAGCAAATCACAACAATTAAGAAATTAAAGAGACAAGAGAGGAAAAACATCACCAAATGATCTTCAATTAACCAAAATAGGAATGCTTGAGTCTTCAACAACAATCTCCAAATGAATTACAAGCTTGAATTGAATGAATTACAAGGATCAAATGCTAATCAATGGCTAATCTACCAACAATTAATGAAATCTACATTTAATTCTAACTTCTACTCTAATCTAAGGAAGAAATTGGCTTGGGGCTTGAGAAATCGCCCCAAAACCGCTACTAACTGCTACTATGAAGTCCTCTTTTCAGTGTCTCTGAAATGCCCTGCTTCTCCTCTTTAAATAACGAAATTTGGAAAATTCTCCCCCTCGAGTCGAGGGTCAGGCCTTGACTCGAGGCTTCTGCAAAATCCTCTCCCTCGACTCGAGGGTCATGCCTCGAGTCGAGGCTGCTGCCTTTTTCTAATTTTTGCCTTTCTCTGCACAGCCCTCGACTCGAGGCTCTTAGTCCTCGACCAGAGCTCGAGACCAGGGCATTTTTCTCACACGGGGCTTCGGCCCCGACCCCTGTTTTCGTCCCGGATGTCCGTCTCTTCATTCTAAGCCTAATGGTACTCTCGGTTTGGCAAAATTCCACCGAATTACCTGCAAAATGGACGGAAAACATCAAAATCTCACAAATAATACTTTTTAGGCAAAAGAGTGATACTTTTCACATTTAGGCACAAAAACTAACACTTTAGCTCACTTTTTGCACTAAAAATAGCCCTAAAAACATGTATCAATTCACTCCAATCATACCCCCAAACTTGAATTGTTGCTCGTCCTCGAGCAACGTAGAAACTAAGAACAAAGGAGTGAATTGATTGCAATTATGTCACATGGCACCATAGACGAAGTATAAGACAATCGAACTCATCAATGAACATTTGTATCAATGCAACTATCCACTAGCCATCAAGATGAATCATGCTCAAACAAATGCTCAATCAAACACTTAACACATTGCTCCTTCCATGGAGTGTTTCACTCTTCACTCAAGTGTATCAAGGTTTAAAGCTCTCAATCATCAATTTCATGAACAAGTACACCATATGCTTACCACAAGACTTAATCTCAATCAAAATCAATTATGATCAATCAAGAATCAAAGAGGTCTTTCTTTTAGGTTGTAATGTTGGCTCTTTGGAAAGGTGGGATATTTATGGATAAGAGTGACTAATTAGTAGAAACTTGAATGTAAGCTAATCAATACAAATGCACAATCTCTTCACTTTTCATCAAGCACACTCTTTCTATTGAACTTCAAGGATCAATCCACCATTCACTTGAGCTTTCTTTCTTGAAGCTCACAAATTGAATCATTTCATTTTCATGCATTTTCTTCACAATTCAATCTTTCACAACCTTTCTTTTCTTTCATGCTTCGTTCATTACTTTGCTCACCATCTTCCCACACTTAGCAATCAAATCACCATCATTAGCCAACATTCAAGCTCAACTCAACATAGGACAAGAAAGGCTCATCACAATAGGCTAAATGGTTTCAATTTCACTTGGCTTGCCAACGAATATGGATAATAAGGCTCAACATGGCTCACTAAGGAAATCAAATGTATTTGGTAGGAAAATATTTGGCAAAGTAACTCATCATATCAAACATGGCCTCTTATCACTTTAAAAACATCACACAAAGATCAATATCAACAAGTCTAGTGGCAAGTTCTAGTATACAAATCATGAATGATGCACTCCCAAAGGATTAATATCAACCGTATAAGATGTACGATTATTAAGGCACAAAAGCTCACGGGCTTAAATTGAGCAATGAATCAAGCATCTTCAATCACATTCATCTTCACATAATTAATCAAGCAACTAGCATCAAGCTACAAATCTACTAATGATCATATCAAAATCCAACTAGTCTTACAACTCAAGCACAAGTGCTCATGTACATAATCTCAAGCACACTCACTATATCAAGATGATACACAAAAATATATCAATAAATCCACAACGAAGCTCAAATCAATTCTAGCCCAAAACATATACAAGTGCAAGGAAGATAAGCTAAGGTAAGAAAAACACCTCCTCCAAACTTAGACAAGTCTAAGTTTGAAAGGAAGTGTTGTACCAATAAGCCTTTAAACTCCATCTCTCTTTAAACATGTAGGGCTCATCATGCTTTTATGCACTTCCCTCTTGCTCTTGCATTTCCTTGCAACTCCAATGGCTTTCCAATTCATCTAGAAAGTGTACCTACAAATGGGCATAAGAATCATCAAAACATTACCACTAAGAGATGCAAGAACCAAATAACGACCAACACCCCCAAACTTAAATGATAGCATGAGTTCAAAGTTTGGCTCAAAATATAGGCAACTCATAATGATATCAATAATAAGCTCAATATCCCAAATGTATCACTAAAGCAAAGAGCATTATTTCTAAAGCATGAGCAATTAAGTAGCAAGCCATATCTCCCTCAAACAAAATAAAAACACTAATCAACCAAAAGCACAAAAAGAACAAATAAAAAGGATGGGTTGCCTCCCATCAAGCGCTATTTTTATTGTCCTATGCCGGACTTATTCGTTCACATCCAATATCCTTCATCGGAATGGCCAAGGGTAGCGATCCTCCTTGCCATTGTATCTCAACCTTTGAGCTTCAAAATCTAGGAGGTTCACCGAATAGATAGGACAACCACCGATAGATATGCAAAGTGTCCATGGTTGTTCCCTTTTTTCTCTTGCCATCCTCCTCTTCCATTCTTTTTCTTCGAGGATGCCCAAGCGTTTCTTTAATTCTTCCCTATAGTCAAAATTCACAAGAGGCAAGATTAAATCATTAGAAGCATCAATTTCAATTAAATCACAAATTGAAGAGTTAGAAGGTATAGAAATGCTCATTTCAATCTTCAAGGTTTCATTCGATGCTCTTAGATTTTCTTCCTCATTATAGCTCATGTCCATCAATGGACACTCCTCTTCCTCACTTTTGACAAGAGATTTCTTCCTTTCATCCTCATTGCTTGGACCCTCTACTACATTTCTTCTTTCATTTTCTTCCTCCCCTTCTTCTTCTTGATTCTCCATGATGGTCATGTTCTTTACTTGGCGTAGGAAATTTTTGACTTGACACTTTATAAACGTGAAGTGGACTTCGGTGATCTCCATAGTCCCCTCGATCCATGAATTGACCATTGCTTTGGTCTCATAGATTTCCTCATACAAGGGAAGCATTTCATCACACCTAGTGTCATTTTCCTCAATTCTTTCCAACAATACTCCAAGCATCTCTTGCAAGTTAGCTCTCACACCATGGAGTCCCCATTCTTCAAATTTAGGAGAAGCTTGTGGCATTGGATAATCATTCTCATAACTCCTCCTTTCATCATAGTAAGCTTCCTCTTCCGATGCCCCTTGAAATTCGAATCCCCAATCTTGATTGCATGCTTGATCATAAGGCTCATAGTATGGGAACATCTCTTGAGGTGGGGGAGAAATTTCTTCACTTATCCAATCTTCATAATTGGATGGAACTTGTTGCCATTGAGAATTATCTTCATAGTTCCTCCAATCATTGTAGCTCAATTCTTCAAAATGTGGAGAATACACCCTACTATCTTGATAATATTCTTGATTCCACAAGTATGAGTTGTATCCTTCCATCTAGACAAGATTTCAAAGTATCAAATTCAAACAAAAATAACAAAACAAAACACAAACACAAAGGCAACAAATAGTCACTTCAAACAATTCTTAAGTCTCACTTAAGGCGCAAAAACTAATTCCCGGCAACGGCGCCATTTGATTGGAGTGTATAGGGTAAGAGTTATTAAGACCAATCAACAAAATATCGAACCCAAGGGAAAAAGTATGCACATGAGGTCCTAGAAATACAAGTTCTTAATGACTAGAGTTGCAACAATGGTTTGGAACAAAAACAACAAAACACAAGCAAAAATACAAAATAACAACAAGCAAACAAATGATCGAACACTTAGAATGCGATAACAAAAACAACACTAAATGGTGGGATAGAGGTGCTAGGATTAACATCCATCAATGAATCATCAATTAACAAGCTACAATTGAATCAAATTGCAAATCAACTAAGATAGAAAGCATAAACCATCATGAAATTAATCACTCCATTAAAATCACAATGCCTAACGTGAGTATCCTCAGTCTTTCCCATCTCTCAATGTAGAAATCCCCAATTCATACAATCATGCAAAATTGAAACTCGATTAACACCTAATCACGTTAGCTCAACTCTCGCCTATTGCTAGGGTGATCAACTATTAATCAAAAGAAACAATTTCACATGAAGCACAATGAAGAATCACAATTAGGAAACAAACTAATGTGAGCATCCTTAGTGCAACTAATCTCTCGATTCCAAAGCACCCAATCCACACATTCATACACAATTATCACCCGATTAATCCCGGATCACGTTAGCGCAACTCTCGTCTATAGCTAGGGTGATCAAACACTAATCTAAAGAGATAATTATGCATGAAGCACAAATGAGAATCACAATTAGTAAGCAATCTACTCAATTGATCTCCAATCATCAACAATCATAGCATCATCAATCAATTATTCATCAATTTCAATTAACCCAAGCACAAGAGAGATTTAGCCCATGGTACCACAAACAATACCAATGGGAAGAAGATAGAATGGATCAAACACAAAGCAAATCACAACAATTAAGAAATTAAAGAGACAAGAGAGGAAAAACATCACCAAATGATCTTCAATTAACCAAAATAGGAATGCTTGAGTCTTCAACAACAATCTCCAAATGAATTACAAGCTTGAATTGAATGAATTACAAGGATCAAATGCTAATCAATGGCTAATCTACCAACAATTAATGAAATCTACATCTAATTCTAACTTCTACTCTAATCTAAGGAAGAAATTGGCTTGGGGCTTGAGAAATCGCCCCAAAACCGCTACTAACTGCTACTATGAAGTCCTCTTTTCAGTGTCTCTGAAATGCCCTGCTTCTCCTCTTTAAATAACGAAATTTGGAAAATTCTCCCCCTCGAGTCGAGGGTCAGGCCTCGACTCGAGGCTTCTGCAAAATCCTCTCCCTCGACTCGAGGGTCATGCCTCGAGTCGAGGCTTCTGCCTTTTTCCAATTTTTGCCTTTCTCTGCACAGCCCTCGACTCGAGGCTCTTGGTCCTCGACCAGAGCTCGAGACCAGGGCATTTTTCTCACACGGGGCTTCGGCCCCGACCCCTGTTTTCGTCCCGGATGTCCGTCTCTTCATTCTAAGCCTAATGGTACTCTCGGTTTGGCAAAATTCCACCGAATTACCTGCAAAATGGACGGAAAACATCAAAATCTCACAAATAATACTTTTTAGGCAAAAGAGTGATACTTTTCACATTTAGGCACAAAAACTAACACTTTAGCTCACTTTTTGCACTAAAAATAGCCCTAAAAACATGTATCAATTCACTCCAATCAGGTTTTGGCTCCAAAAACACTATACAAATGCTAGAATTAAAATCAAACAAGTAAACAAGCAATTAATCAAACACTTGGTATGCTAGAACAAGTATAAAAAATCAATTGGGGATTGGGGTGCTAGGGATAATCTCCATCAAGGAATCAATGATCAACAAGCTATGATTGAATCAAATTGCTAATCAACTAAGATAGAAAGCATATAACCATCATGCAATTAAGTCTCCATTAATCACACAATGCCTAATGTGAGTATCCTTAGTGCAACTAATCTCTCAATTAAGAAGCACCCAATTCATACAATCATACACAATTATAACCCGATTAATCCCTAATCACGTTAGCTCAACTCTCGCCTATTGCTAGGGTGATCAAACATTAATCTAAAGAGATAAAAATGCATGAAACACAATTTGAATCACAATTAGGGTACAAACTATCTCAATTGATCAACAATCAACAACAATCATCAACAATCATAGCACAAGACAATCAAATCATCCTCAATTTCAATTATCCCAAGCACAAGAGGATTAGCCCATGGAGCAAAGTGCAAATCCATGGGTACAAAATCTAATTGCACAATCAAATGGCTAATCACAACAATTAAGGAATTGAAATGAGTAGAGTGGAAGAACATCACCAATTAAGTCAAAATGATCAATAATAGGAATGCTTGAATCTTCAAATGTATCTTCAAATGTAAACTCTTCTCCACTTGAATTACAACTTGGAATGAGAAAACTAATGGATCAAAATACAATCTAAGGTACAATTGATCAAAATCTATCTAAATCTAACAATCTAATCAACCTAAAATGAAAATTATGCTAAGAACTCAGAAAATCGCCCTAAAAACTATAAGTAACTGCTATGGGGAAGGTTATGCTCTGTTTTCCGCTCAAATGACTTTAAAAGCCAAATTCTCGATTTTCTACACCCTCGACTTGAGCTTGGGGCCCTCGAGTCGAGGCTCCTTAAATTGTGAATGCGATTCTTTAAAAATAACCCAGCCTCGACTCGAGCTTCAGCCCCTCGAGTCAAGCTTACCATTTTGTCCCGACCCTCGACTCGAGGCTCCAGCCCTTGAGTCGAGGCTTTTCTAAAATTTGGAATTTCATCTATTTGCCGGCACCCTCGTGTCGAGCTCCCTGGCCCTCGACTAGAGGTCGAGTCCAGGCAATTTTCTAGACCCGACTTCCGCCTCCGACCCCCATTTTCGCCCATCTCGTTCTTCTCTTTGCCCTATGAATGCATGTACTCTCGGTTTGGTCAAATTCCACCGATTTACCTGAAAATGGGATGAAAAATATCAAAAGTCCATCAAGTAATACTTTTTAGGCAAAGTAGTGATACCCTATAAATTTAGGCACAAAAACTAACACTTTGCACCACTTTTTGCACCAAAATACCCCCTCAAATCATGCATCAATTCACTCCAATCATAATACCCCCAAACTTAAAGTGTTGCTCGTCCTCGAGCAACGAAACAAATAAGCACAAAAGAGTGAATTGATTACAATTATGTCTCATGCCACCATAGAAGAAAATAGGACAATCGAACTCATCAATGAACTCAAGTATCAATGCAAACTCTCAACTAGCAATCAAGATGAATCCTGCTCAAACAAATGCAACATCAAATACTCAACCCATTGCTCCTTCCATGGAGTGTTTCTCTCATCTCTCTAGTGTATCAAGTTAAAATGCACTCAATCATCAAGTTCACAAACATGCACACCATAAGCTTGCCAAAGGACTCAATCTCAATCATGTTCTTTTGTGTTCAATCAAGAATCAAAGAGGTCTTTCATCAAGGTTGTAATCTAGGCTCTTTGGAATGGGTAGATGAATTTAGGTAAGAGTGACTCAAAAATTTGTAGAGAACTTGAAAGATAGCTAAACACTTCACTTCACTTCTCTTCCAATTCTTGAATCAATCCACACTCTTCTTCATGCTTTTCAAAGTTCATTCACCACCATTCTTTTGAGCTTTCTTTCATATCTAAGCTCACAATTGAATTTTTCTTTCTTTTCATTTTCACACTTTCTCCTCAATTCAATTTTTTTCATCTCAACCCTTCTTTATTTCAATCAACTTAGCTCATCATCTTTCCATCATACTTTACAAGCAATGCACCATCTATAGCCAACAATCAAGCTCTACTAAGCATTGAACAATAAGGCTCATAAGAATAAGCAAATGACTTCAATTTCACTTGGCTTGCCAAAGAATAAGGATACTAGGCTCAAAATGGCTCACTAAGGAAATCAATGTCTTTGGTGAGGAAAAATTTAGCTAGGTGACTTATCATATCAAACATGGCCTCTTATCATATTCATGACATCACACAAAGATTAATTTCAACAAGTCTAAAGGCAAGTTCTAGCATACATATCCATGAACGATGCACTCACAAAGAAACAAATTCAACCGTATAAGATGTACGATTATAAAGGCACAAAAGCTCACGGGCTTAAATTGAGCAATGAATCAAGCATTTTCAATCACATTCATCATCACACAATTATCAATCATGCTAACTTCAAGCTACAAATCAACTCATGATCAAATCAAAATTCAATTAATCTTGCAAATCAAGCACAAGTGCACATGTACATAATCTCAAGCACACTCACTATGTCAACAATGATCACTCAAATATATGCAATAAATCCACAATTAAGCTCAGTAATCAATTAATCCCCAAAAATCATATAAGAGCACAAAAGATCGGCAAGGAAAGAAGAACACCTCCCCAAAACTTAGACAAGTCTAAGTTTGAAAGGAAGTGTTGTACCATAAAGCCTTTAAACTCCATCTTCCTTCAAGCATGTATAGGGCTCATCAAGCTTCCTAGCAATTCTCACATCCTACAAGGATCAAAAGACCCAATTATTCAAAGCAACAAAACAAAACAACCACAAGAAAGCAAGAAAGGATGGGTTGCCTCCCATCAAGCGCTATTTTTAACGTCCTTTGCCGGACGGAACTCAAGGAGTTCATACTTCCCTTTCAATGTTGAGGCTAGGCACATCCTTAAGATCAAGAGCATCTACCACTTCCCTTTGTGATGGCATGTGATAATGCTTCAACCTATGACCGTTCACAATGAATCTTTCATCTTTTTCATTTGCCACCTCAAAGTACCCGTTTGGAAATGTCTTTGCAACTCGAAATGGTCCACTCCATCGTGACTTAAGCTTTCCCGGGAAGAGCTTCAACCTAGAATTGAATAGGAGCACTTGATCATCTTCCATGAATTCTTTCCTTCTAAGCTTCGAATCATACCACTTCTTGGTCTTTTCCTTGAAGATCTTCGAGTTCTCATAAGCATGCATCCTAAACTCCTCCAACTCATGCAATTGAAGGACTCTCTTCTCCCCCACTAGCTCTTCATCAAGGTTCAATCTTTTAATAGCCCAAAAAGCCTTGTACTCAAGCTCAACCGGGAGATAGCAAGACTTTCCATAAACCAATTGGTATGGGGACATATCAAGAGGGGTCTTGTAAGCGGTCCTATATGCCCATAATGCATCCTCAAGCTTGTTTGCCCAATCTTTTCGATTCGTTCTCACCGTCTTTTCTAAGATCCCCTTAATCAAACGATTAGAAACTTCAGCCAAGCCATTTGTTTGAGGATGGTAAGGAGTAGCAACTTTGTGTTTAACATCATACCATAGCAAGAGCTTTTCCATGGCTTTGTTAATGAAGTGACTTCCACCATCACTTACCAAAATTCTAGGAACTCCAAACCTTGTAAAAATTCTTCTCAAGAACTCTATGACCACCTTGGCATCATCGCTCTTAGTAGGAATAGCCTCTATCCATTTTGACACGTAGTCAACCCCAACAAGGATGTATTGATACCCCATTGATGGTGGAAATGGTCCCATAAAATCGATTCCCCATACGTCAAAAATCTCTACCTCAAGAATGTTACTCAAAGGCATTTCATCCTTATTTGTGAGATTTCCTACCCTTTGGCACTTATCACATTCCTTGATGAACTTCTCACAATCTTTGAACAAGGTTGGCCAATTGAACCCCGATAACAAGATTTTCCTCACGGTTTTGGAGGTGCTATGGTCGGCAATGCCTCATTATCTCCACTCCTTCTTTTCTAGTCACGCATCTCCTTAGAACCCCGTCAAGCCCAATTTTGAAAAGATAAGGATCATCCCATATGTAGTGCTTGACACGTTTGTAGAACACTTTCCTCTCATATGGATTCATCTCCGGTGGTAGCTCTCCACTTGCCAAAAAATTTGCAAAATCCGCAAACCATGGAGTTTCTCATTCTTTTACTACACACAACACCTCTTCGATGCTCAACAACCCTTCATCGGGGAAGGACTCTTCAACCTCTTATTCATCTTTCTTCATATCTTCCACTCCTTCAAGCCTCGAGAGGTGGTCCGCAATAACATTCGATCACTCCCTTTCTTGTCTACTATCTCCATGTCGAACTCTTGCAAGAGTAAGATCCACCTAATCAACCGGGGCTTCACATCCTTCTTTGTCATAAGGTATCGGATAGCCGCATGGTCGGTGTAAACAATAGTTATTCGACCCCACAAGATAGGGTCGAAACTTATCAAAAGCATACACCACCGCGAGCATCTCCTTTCGGTCGTGGTGTAGTTTACTTGCGCCGGATTGAAAGTCTTGGAAGCATAGTAGATGGCATGGAACCTCTTCTCTCTCAACTGCCCCAAAACCTTAGCATCACACATTAAAATGAACGGCTTTGTCCAATCCGGAGTGATTAAAATGGGGGCACTAGTCAAAGCATCCTTCAAGGCTCTGAAAGCAATCAAACACTCATCATTAAAATCAAATGGAACTTCTTTTTCTAAGAGATGAGATAAAGGTTTAGAGATCTGTGAGAAATTTTTAATGAATCGCCGGTAGAACCCGGCATGACCAAGGAAGGATCGAATTCCCTTCTCATCCTTAGGAGGGAGCAACTTCTCAATAGCCACAATCTTGGCCTTATCCACTTGCAAGCCTTTTGCGGACACATGATGTCCCAACACAATGCCTTCCTTTACCATGAAATGACACTTCTCCCAATTTAGCACCAAGTTTTTGTCTTCACACCTTTGCAAAACAATGTCAAGATTTGTTAGACAAGTATCAAATGACTCTCCAAAAATGGAGAAGTCATCGATAAACACCTCCATAATATTCTCAATTAAGCCATGAAAAAATGACATCATTCATCTTTGAAAAGTTGCGGGAGCATTGCAAAGACCAAATGACATTCTTTTCAAAGCAAACGGACCATACGTGCAAGTAAAAGTAGTTTTCTCTTGGTCTTCCGGAGCAATCATAATTTGATTGTAACCGGAATAACCATCTAAGAAGCAATAGTACTCGAATCCACTTAACCTATCAAGCATTTGATCTAGAGAAGGTAAAGGAAAGTGGCCCTTGCACGTGGCCTTATTGAGCTCTCTATAGTCTACACATACTCGCCACCCCGTAGCTACCCTAGTTGCAATAGACTCATCATTTTCACTCTTAATTACCGTTATCCCCCCTTTTTTAGCTACAACATGCAATGGAGATACCCATGGACTATCGGAAATAGGAAAGATCATATTAGCATCTAACAATTTAACCACTTCTTTCCTAATTACCTCTTGTATGTTAGGGTTCACTCTCCTATGAGGTTGCACTACGGGTTTATGGTCCTTCTCAAGCCTAATCCTATGCATAAAAATTGAGGGATTTATACCTTTCAAATCTTCAATTGACCAACCTATGGCCGATTTGTGCTTACGTAGCACATCAAGCAATTTTGTTACCTCTTTTGATGTAAGATATGATGACACGATTACCGGACTCCCTTCATTCTCCTCCAAGTAAGCATATTTGAGGTGCTCGGGGAGTGGCTTGAGTGCTCCTTTCACTTTCTCTTCAAGTGGCTTCCCTTCCGCATTGATCTTCCAAGGTTGGTTTGGAAATCCTTCAAAACTTATCTCCTTCACTTCGTCCACCTCCAATGCATCCCTATCAAGAACATGAGAATTACAATATTCATTAGGCACATTATCATAAGAAGCAATAACATAATCATTAAAAAGAAGGGTGTTGGTCCCGGAAAGTTGAGTTGATTAAAAACCTTGAGTTAGCTTCCTAGAACAAAATCTAGAAAGGGGGGGTTTGAATAGATTTTGTAGATTTTTCAAATCTTTCAAAATCAATTCAAAATATCAGATTAAACACAGCGGAATATAATTGAATTCTCAACTTTTTACAAGATCAAAAGCAAGGTTGATATTCAGATTTTAGTTAAGATTCTGAACTTTAATCTTGAATAGACAAAATTGTAAATTGAACAGAAACTAAAGAAAGCAAGAAATAACATCAGGATTTATAGTGGTTCGGATTTTAATAATCCTACATCCACTCTCCTTCTCCAATCTGAAGAAGGGACTCTGCTTACTACTTTCTTTCTTACTTTCAGCTTACAACTTACAACTCGTACAAATCTTCAAATCTTCAATCTCCTAACCTCTTCTTCTAAAATCTAACTATTACAGTGAGTATTGGATTTTGAAGATTACAAGAAAAGTGTTCTAAAAACACTTAGAACTTTTTGAGAACTCTCTTGAAATACTTGTGAAAAGATTGTGATTGAAATCTGAGTAGTGAATAGTGTGAAAAATCAAATATGCATAAGTATCTAGAAAAAATAAAAACTAATCCTATTTATAAGTCTGATAAGACAGTTAGTTTGTTAGTTAATTCTAACAAACTGAAAACTGCTTAACAAACCTATTCTTGATAACTGTTCTCGACCTCAGCTGATTCTTCCTACTCGTCTGCAGCTGATTTGGTGAAGACTTGCCTTTCTTATTCTACTCAGCTTGTCTTTACCTCATCTGAGCTCTCCATGATCGTCTCCTGCAGATGACTAGTTTTGAGCTTGTCTTCAGATGACTTGTAGACTTTGATCTCCAGCTAATCTTAATCAGCTCTTGACCCAGTCTGATCAGCTTAGAATTAAATCCTGATCTGAGCTGTTTATCAATGTTGTATACTCATCTGGATTTCTCCTTTTAACTCATCAAAACTCTTCTTGGTCTAACAATTTCCCCCTTTTTGATGAAGTTAAAACCTACAAGAAAGAGACTCACTCACAGCTGAAGTTAGTTTATAGTTAATCAAGATTATCAAATAGGTATTTCAGAGCACATATTTCACAACTCAAAGAATTCATTTCACAATTAGAGTAAACAAAATAAAGTCTTTTAGGCTCTTTTATAAGTACTTAGAAACAAAAACTGAGTCTTAAGACTTTAAAAAAAAACTTTTCAAAATTTCAAGTTTGAGAGATAAAATTCTCAGATGACTTTTACTAAAATAAAATTTAAGTTTTTCTTTTTAAAAAAAACTTCTTCCTTTTTTTTTAAAAAAAAAAACTAAGACAAATAAATCCCAAACGATCAAATATATTCATTCAAATATTTACACATTTACAATGATCAAAAGATAAAAAGATAAGGAAAAGAGAAAAGATCCTTTATCAGACTCCCCACTGATTGGATTCAGGAATATCCAACCAGGTAAAGACTCTCTTCCTTAGCTTTTTCAGCTCTTCCTCGTCTTTTAACCCGGACTCAACCTCGGCTTTGGCAATGATGCCTTTGATCCAGTTCATGTCGACTGAGCCGTCTGGATTGGTCTTGGGCCTTCCTTTTTCATAGGCTGGAGCACACAGATCAGCATTGAAGAATTTATCAGCTTCTACCAGCAGCCTCTGATAGAAATCCTTGTCCTCCTTTTCTATCCACTCATGCCACTTTAGATCTTCGTCTGGCTCAGCTGAATCAGATCCCTTCAGGATGTACCAATGATACATCCATCTGGCTTCCAAATTCTTTTCTTTATACTCTTTGAGGAGTCTGCCAGCTACGACCTTAGGTGGATTGAGTATCCTGTGATATGGCCTAAATTCAGACTCATCCGCCTCCTTCATCTCCCATTTTCTGACATCTCTGCTCCACCTCATCTCCAGTCCTTTGCTCTTCTTCTTCAGCTTCTTCCTTTCTCTTTCTCCATAGAAAGCCTGTTCCCTCATGATCCTGCTGATCTGTTCCTCAGGCAAGTTAGAGTAATCAGGCTCCCTCTTTCTTTTCTCAGAGATAGTGAGCTTAGGACTCAAGACTTTGACAGGAGCAGATTCTGCAATCATCTTTCCTTTCCCCTTCCCTTTCACCTCAGCTGCTTTTGTCTCAGATTCTTTTAGCTTTGTCAACAGCTGAGCAGTCCTTTCTTCTTCTTCTTTCTTTCTCCTCTCCTCATCTTCCTTCAATGCCTCCTCGAGTTGGCTGACCCTCAGCTGAAGTGCAGCCAGCTCATCTGATTTGATGCGAGCTTCCTCTCTGGCTGTCTCCAACTCAGCTGTGCTAGCCTTCGACTCAACTTTGCTTTTCGTCTCATCTAACACAGCTGTGTGTGCCAACTCTCTTTCCTTTACCTCCTTTTCCCCCTTTTTACTTCATCGCCCAAGGTAGTCGGCTTCGTCTCCGATTCAAAGTGCATTTAACCTCGAAGTCTCGACTTGTCCAAGGCCAACGAATCTACCACAATGGAGTTGTACTCAGAGACTTGTGATTTCATTCCTTTGACCTCCTCCTCCATCCATTTGTCACCTTTTCAAAGAAGAACAGTTGAGTTATAGATGTAATCTTTTCAGTAAGATTTACCTCTACTTCTCGCATATTTGTGATCATTGCTTTCGTGATGCTTTCACCATCTTCTTCTTCCTCCTCCTCGGAGCTTTTTCTCGAACGCCCGCTTCATCTTCCTCTCCATTTGAGTAATTATGGAAGTGATAGCTGATGTGGGACTTAGGGTACTTTCCTCCTCCTCAGATGAGGATTCGGAAGAAGAAGAGGTAGAGGGGTGAAGTTCAGAAATTTGAGGTTGAGGAATTGGGGAGCTCATCTGAATATCTTCAAGAAAAGAGTAAGAGGTGACGTCTATTTCTGGGGGAGTAAAGTGTTGGGTTTCAGATGGGGTGGGGGTGGATGTAGTGATTGGTTCTATTTGTGGAGAGATGGTTGGGGGAATAGTAAATTCAGGTTGGGTTGTAGTGGGGGTTTCAGTTTGGGTGGTGGTGGGAGTGGTTTCAGATGATGTTTGGACTGTTTGGAGCAACTGTGGCTGTTTCAGAGGCTCGGAGGTGCCAGCCGGGCACACCTCTTCATTGCCAGGAGGGGATTTTGAGGGTGAGAGAGATGAAGTAGTACCTTCCTCCTGGATGGGTGAAAGCACAACTTCCTTGACTGGAGAAGCTGGGACATCCAGCTGCTCCACCTTAGCTGCGATTTCTACCACCGGTATCTCTTCTGGTAGGAGAGTGGAGACTTCTGTCTGGCGACCAGAGCTGCCAGAAGATTCAGACGTCCTGGAGGACCTCCTCTGAAGAATAAATTGATTATCTTCATCGGAATCCTCATCTGTCTGCTGACTTGTGGCTGGCTCAGCTACTGGTGCCCTGTCTGCAGCCCTGACTAGCCTCCTCCTAGACCTCCTTCTTGTTGGGGACCTTATAGAAGTTGCTGCCTCCTCAGCTGTTACTTCTACAACAGCTGGATCCTCGGCTGGTTGAGCTTCTGCAGCTGGTTCAGCCACCCCAGCTGCTGGAGGTTGGGGTACTATTGCTGGCCTCTGTACTCTTTGCCTCTGAGCATCATCAGACTCATCATCAGAGTCAGGCAACCCTCCAATCCATTCATCTTTTGTCAGCAGCCCTTTCTGCTTTGAATATTTCTTTAAACCCTCCCTCGTTTCAAATCTTTTATTCAGTCCTTCCATCAACACTGTGATCTTATTAAAAAGACTCACATTCGAGGTGACTGTCCAGTCTCCATTGGTTGGGTTAAACAATAACCTCAGCTTTTCCTCTTTCGGTCTCCTAAACAATACATCTACCCAATCCACCTGTACTCCATCAACAATGGCTCTCATACAGCACAATCGTGACTTTGTCACTCCATCATGGGAGCTTTGATCTCCTAGGATTGACTTGGTGACGATTGTCATGAGCAGCCTGAACCTTCTTCTCAACATGTGTTTCTTTAATTCTCTCCTAACACCCCTGTATGTAACCCTCGCAAACATATCAAACGATTCTTCCCAATCGTTCTCCTTATACACCAAGGGATTGACCCCTTCCATAGAAGTATCCAGAATCCTTGCAACATTTTCTTTTGAGTATTCTAGCTGGGTACCTTCAACCATCGTTTTGAAGCCATCCTCTGTGAATTCACTCCTTGCCAGAAATTCTGCTCCAATGAAATCAGCAGTCTTGTTCAGTGGTGATTTAAGCGAGCAAAATCCTCGTAGTCTTGAAACTTCCAGGAGTCTGATGATTTCTCTGGATTCTCTGTCATTTGTAGTCTCGAAATCTACATACATCTCAGCTTTTAATTTGTTTTTGACAGAATCAGTAAGCATTTTGAAATCAGATCCTGAAGCGGATATATAAGAAGATGGTTTTGGGGTTTGGGAAGAAGAAGATGCCATTGATAAATTTTTGAGAGTAAGAAATTTTCAGAAAACTTTGATAACAGGTAATTGTGAAAGTAAAAAAATTAAAACTGTTGAAGGTAAGTTTTTAAACGAAGGGGGAGAGAGAGGGAAAGTTTAGGAAATCGAAACGTGGCACGATCTCAGGGTTCTGATTTTTAAACCGTCGATTAAAAAGGCGCGTGTAAAACATCAACGGTTTTGCAAGAAAATCGATTTGAATTCAGGCACGTGATCTACACGCATCTTGAATTGCGTAAAAAGTAATCGTTTATCCTACGGATTAGACGGCTAATAGACTTACTTTATCAGAAGTAATTAGTATACCTGACGTAAGCAATGAGATGTCTTGCTTAGTATTCAGGTATTCTATTTCAGACTTGGTAAAAGGTCAGACTAGGTCAAGAAAATCTTATCTGATATTTTTCCGAAAACTCTTTCCTAGTCTGATTTTTGAAATAAAAAATTAACAACAAAGTATTTTCAGCTTTGTTACAAAACAGATTACTTGAAATACATGCTTAAGAACTTTATTTAAAAACAACAATTTTGAGAAGAACAAAGATGAAGGTTTTCTGAATGAAGAGATTTATGAATCTAATCTGATATCCTTATTCCTGCAAACAAGCTCATCAAAACTTATTAGTAACTGAGGTAGATCAGATAGGGTATAGATAGTCATCTATTTTTCAGAAAATCAGCTAACTATTGTGCCCTAGTTTGATTTACCATATGTCAGATAAGCAATTATCATGTCAGATAAGGTCAATATGACTAATCCTTGATTCTTGATTCCTAAATAGGAGATCAATGATATCAGCTACCTGATTGTCCTTTGACACATATCTAGTCTGATAATTCTTTCTAGACATTTTAAAGAAAAGAAAAGATAAGGAATAAGGAAACAAATGCACAGAAATTAGAAACCAGCTAAAGATGCATCAAGTAATCCTAATTCTAAACACATTTCTTTAAACCTAGATTCAGCTAATGGTTTTGTAAGAATGTCAGCTCTTTGTGATTCAGTGTCAATTTTCTCAATCCTAATGTCATTCTTCTCCACATGATCCCTAATGAAATGATGCCTAATATCTATATGCTTACATCTAGAATGTAGTACAGGATTGTAAGTCATTACTATTGCACTATTACTATCACAGTAAATAGGAACAGCTGATGTTTGAATATTATAATCTCTAAGCTGTTGACTAATCCAGAGGAGTTGAGAGCAACAACTTCCAGCTGCCATGTATTCAGCTTCAGTTGTGGAGGTGGCAACAAATGTCTGTTTCTTAGATAACCAAGAAATTAATTTGTTGCCTAAGAATTGACAAGTTCCAGAAGTGGATTTTCTATCAATCTTACATCCTCCAAAGTCTGAATCTGAATAACCTGTCAGCTCTAAGTTGTCATCAGCTGGGTACCATAACCCTACTTGCAAGGTTCCTTTGAGACATCTAAGAATTTTCTTAGCCGTCTCCAGATGAGTTTTCTTGGGATTAGACTGAAATCTTGCACATACCCCAACTGCAAATGCTATGTCTTGTCTACTTGCAGTGAGATAGAGAAGAGATCCAATCAGTCCACGATACTCCGTTGCATCAGTGGGTATCCCCTGCTCATCTGAATCCATTGAGAAGTTAGTTGCCATAGGTATTTTAACTTCTCTGCTAGTTATCATTCCAAATTTCTCAATCAGATCCTTAGCATACTTAGACTGATGTATAAATATACCCTTACTCATCTGTTTAATCTGTAAGCCTAGAAAGTATGTTAATTCTCCCATCATTGACATTTCAAACCTGTTTTTCATGAGAATGCTAAAATCTTCACATAATTTCAGATTAGGTGAACCAAAAATTATGTCATCTACATAAATTTGAACTAGTAAGATGTTGCCATCTACTTCCTTTCTAAACAAAGTTCTATCAATCTTACCTTTAGTAAAGCCATTTGATGTCAAGAAATCAGATAGGGTATCATACCAGGCTCTGGGAGCTTGTTTCAGTCCATATAGAGCTTTGTTGAGTTTATAGACCTTGTTATTGATCTTAAACCCAGGAGGCTGCTCTACATAAACCTCCTCAAGTAACACACCATTAAGAAAAGCAGACTTAACATCCATTTGAAAGACTTTGAAAGATTTATATGCAGCAAATGCCAAAAACAATCTTATTGCCTCTAATCGCAATCGGAGCATAGATTTCATCATAGTCTATTCCTCGATCGTGAATAACCTTGTGCAACCAGTCTTGCCTTATTTCGAACAATAATATTGTTCTCATCTATTTTTGTTTTTAAACACCCATTTGGTGCCTATGATCTTCTTTTCGTGTAAGGGTCTTTCCACTAGATCCCATACATTTTGTCTTTCAAATCGATGCAGCTTCTTCTTCCGCATGGTTTGTTATCCATTTTGGGTCGATAGGGCTTCCTCAATAGACTTGGGTTCAAGAAGTGAAACATAACAATCGAAAAGACTTTTGAGTCTAACATCATTCGTGTTCGTACACTACTAGATGGGTCTCCGATAATCGATCGAGATGGATGATAGCTTCTCATCCTTTTGCCTATATGAGGAGAAGGATCCTCATCTTGAGTCTCATGAGGCAACTCCTCCGACTCAACCTCACCGACGTTCCCCCTTCATCGGTGACCCCATTGATCGGTGATGTCAAGGGTGTCTGCATTGCGATGGAGTCTCGATCAAAAGTTGTCTTCGATTATCGATGGGGATTCTTCTTCATCTCGATTCTGAATCAAGACTAGGTAGATAGACAGGTTCTATGTTTAGTCTTGGATAGTTCAATTTTATTTAGATTTTCAGTAAATTTGATTCACTTTATCCGAACAGAATACAACTCATCAAAAACAACATGAGGGGTTTCCTCCACACAAAGGGTTGTCTTGTTAAAAACTCTAAATGCCTTTGAAGTATTAGAATATCCCAAGAATATTCCATGTTTGCTTTAGCATCAAAAGTTCTTAACTTAGATTTCCCATTGTTATGGATGAAACACTTACAACCAAAAGCTTTGAAGTATGAGATCCTTGGAATCTTACCCTTCCAAATCTCATAAGGAGTCTTACCCTTGTCTTTGACAACTAAGCACCTGTTCTTGGTATAGCAAGCTGTGTTGATGGCTTCAGCCCAGAACCTATGAGGGGTATTATACTCAGCCAACATGCTCCTGGCTGCTTCCTTCAAAGTTCTATTCCTTCTTTCAACCACTACATTTTGTTGAGGAGTTCTTGCTGAAGATGTCTCATGAATAATTCCACACTCATTGAAAAAATTAGATAAACAAGAATTCAAAAATTATGTGCCCTTATCACTCCTTATTTTAATAATATTAACACCTTTTTCATTCTGAATCTGTCAGAACAGATCATGAATCTTGTTCATAGTCTCATTTTTCTTGAAAAGAAATATAACCCAAGTGTATCTAGAAAAATCATCTACTACAACAAGAGTATATTTTCTTCCACTGAAACTGAGAGGTGAAACAGGTCCAAACAGATCCAGATGAAGAAGTTGTAGCACTCTTTCAGATGAAGAGGAGTTAATACTCTTAAATGAGTGTCTAGGCTGTTTACCTTTTTGACAAGCATCACATTTAAGATCAGTGGATAAAAGTTTTCCAGGTAATCCTTTGACAAGATTTTTCTTAGCCAGCTTACTAAGGGTCTTGAAATTCAGATGACTAAGCCTTTTGTGCCATAGCCATCTGAGATCTTCTCCACCCTTAGCTATCAGACAGGTATCTTTGGGACAACTATTAAAGTTGGCCACATAGACATTACCATGTCTGAAGCCAGTTAATAGTACCTTATCTGAGGAATTATCTAAAATATCACATTTATCCCTTGAGAATTTTACAAGAAAACCTTTATCACAAAGTTGAGAAACAGACAGCAGATTATGTTTCAAACCTTCAACAAAATATACCTCAGATACCTGAATATCCTTGATAATCAGAGTACCTACACCTTTAGTCCGACCACAATTATTATCCCCAAATAAAACTCTTGGACCATCAATGCTTTGAAAATTTGATAAATGACTTCTTGTTATGGGTCATATGTTGTGAATGACCACTATCAATGTACCATATTGAAGCTAAGATCTCTTCCTTGAGTGATGATCCCCGTGAATCTGTAAAAATGCATTAGTTTTGAGGTACCCTAGTGATCTTGGGTCCTTTTGGGTCAAGAATCACTTTAGGAATCCAAATAAACATCTCATCTACGAGATAATAAATCGACTCAGATTTTCTACCAAATCTGTCTACAATTATATCATTTTTAAATGATAACTTGTTGTATTCAGATTGAGTAATTTTCCTAAACTTAGGAAATGTAGGATAGCATTTGCTCCTTCCATCAAAAGGATTAAAGTATCTTCTTATTTTGGTTCTTGGATTCCTTCTAGTCTCGATAGGGAGTTTTCAATTTGAATTCTTGGTTTTGATGGAAGATGTAGTCCTTATCTCGACTAGTTGGTTTCCATGGACCAATTTTAATATCCTTTGATTGAACAGATGCTTTCACAAATTTCCTAGGTTTTTGAACATCTCGATTTATTGTTCCTATCATAACCAAGTCTGTCTTATCATGAGATTTTTGAGAAGTATTAAAAATATGATCTATTACTCGATTGTGAATTATTAAGTTGACTAATTTTGAAGACAAGCTTCTCATTGTCTTTCTTAATTAATTCATTTTCAAGACAGACTACTTCAAATTTGTCTTTTAAGGTTTTCAATTCATTTTCTAACCTTTCGTAAGCTGGGTGATGTACTAGCTTGATCAAGAAAACATTCCCCCTTGAATGTTTCCTCGGTCTCGAGCGTTCATCATCACCGCTTGCCTTTATTTAGAATTTGAATCTCGATCCTTTAAAAACAAATTCTCTGTCTCTAGCTGTTTATAAGCAGCTAAAGATGTCTTTAAATCTCTCAATAACTCATGAATAACAGTTTGGTCATGATCGATGCAGATCGACAAGAATCATTATCTCAAGATGAATAGTAGATTACCTCATTAGCCATGAGATAGAGATCTCATCATCTCGATCCAAAATCGATGAGGATGATGAAGATGATGATGATTTCTTTGGCTCTTTTTCTTCAGCCAACAAAGCTCTTTGATCTCGCAAATCTCTGTCTCTTTTCTTCCTCTTTTCTTCCCTTTCTTTAGGAGTCGGTTGAGGACAGTCATAGCTGAAATGTCTGGCTTGTTGCATGTATAGCAAATGTCACTCTGTCTCGATCTCGGGATGGAAGTATATTTCTTCCGACAGGTGATCTCGTATCTTCTTGTCTCGGCTCTTGTTTTTGTCATCATCTCAAGATTTATCCACCTTCCTATCTCGATCTGGATCTTTGTCTATCCTTACCGCAAATCTCAATTTATTTCTCTTATACTTCATTCTCAATTTATCATACCTTTTTGTAAGTAAAGCCATCTGCTCTTTCAGAGATAGATCAGCTCCTACAGACTCTGTTGACACCTTGTCTTCTTTACTGACAAAGGCAACAGACTTGGATGAGGTACTTGACTCCATCTCATCTTCCTCATCTTCTATCTGGATATCGTACTCTAAAGCTTTAAGATGAGAAAATAAAGTATGGTGAGTAATAGAGGATAAATCTTGAGTTGCTTTTAGAATATTTGATTTTTCCCTCCATCTCTTGGTTAATGATCTTAGAATCTTGTTATTAATCTCTTTCTCTGAATAATTCTTTCCAAGGTCAGCTGCTTTGTTGAGAAGATTGGTCAACCTAACATCAAACTGATCCACAGACTCATTTTCTTTCATTTTGAATGTTTCAAATGTATGCAATACTGACTGTAGCTTGTTTTCCTTGACTTGATCAGATCCTTCACAAACATTGGCTAAAGTTTGCCACATCTCTTTGGCTGTTTTGCATCTCTTAACCTTCTCTATCCAATCTTTACTAAGAGTCTCGATGATTTCAGTTCTAGCTACTTGGTCAAGATTGTGGACCTTTCTTTCATCATTCGTCAATTCAGAACTCTTCTTTTCTTGTCTAATTCTTGACTTAGCTGTCTCTGCTCCAGTGCTGGTGCCTCCATGATAAAATTTTATAGGACCTTCCTCAAGGACCTCTTCCATTCTATCATGAATGGCCTTCAGATGATTTTCCATCCTAAATTTCCAATAATCATAATCTTCAATGGAAAATTCAGGAAGATTCCTAGACTTTTTATTTTTCCCTGATGACATGATGAAACAAAGAACAAAATACTCCACAAAAGCTTATTAGTAGCTCTGTTAGTAATGAAAGAAAATGAAGAAAATCAAGATAATTCCAGAATCTTGTTCAAGACCTAAAATCAATATCAGAACAGCTTAACACTGCTCTGATACCACTTGTTGGTCCCGGAAAATTGAGTTGATTAAAAACCTTGAGTTAGCTTCCTAGAACAAAATCTAGAAAGGGGGGGTTTGAATAGATTTTGTAGATTTTTCAAATCTTTCAAAATCAATTCAAAATATCAGATTAAACACAGCGGAATATAATTGAATTCTCAACTTTTTACAAGATCAAAAGCAAGGTTGATATTCAGATTTTAGTTAAGATTCTGAACTTTAATCTTGAATAGACAAAATTGTAAATTGAACAGAAACTAAAGAAAGCAAGAAATAACACCAGGATTTATAGTGGTTCGGATTTTAATAATCCTACATCCACTCTCCTTCTCCAATCTGAAGAAGGGACTCTGCTTACTACTTTCTTTCTTACTTTCAGCTTACAACTTACAACTCGTACAAATCTTCAAATCTTCAATCTCCTAACCTCTTCTTCTAAAATCTAACTATTACAGTGAGTATTGAATTTTGAAGATTACAAGAAAAGTGTTCTAAAAACACTTAGAACTTTTTGAGAACTCTCTTGAAATACTTGTGAAAAGATTGTGATTGAAATCTGAGTAGTGAATAGTGTGAAAAATCAAATATGCATAAGTATCTAGAAAAAATAAAAACTAATCCTATTTATAAGTCTGATAAGACAGTTAGTTTGTTAGTTAATTCTAACAAACTGAAAACTGCTTAACAAACCTATTCTTGATAACTATTCTCGACCTCAGCTGATTCTTCCTACTCGTCTGCAGCTGATTTGGTGAAGACTTGCCTTTCTTATTCTACTCAGCTTGTCTTTACCTCGTCTGAGCTCTCCATGATCGTCTCCTGCAGATGACTAGTTTTGAGCTTGTCTTCAGATGACTTGTAGACTTTGATCTCCAGCTAATCTTAATCAGCTCTTGACCCAGTCTGATCAGCTTAGAATTAAATCCTGATCTGAGCTGTTTATCAATGTTGTATGCTCATCTGGATTTCTCCTTTTAACTCATCAAAACTCTTCTTGGTCTAACAAAGGGTGTAAGAAGAGTTTTCCCAAGCCTCTTGAAGGCATGAATCAATCACATCCACTACATGACATTCCTCCTTCTACATAGGGTGCTTCATTGAGTCTTGCATTGAGAAACTAAGCTCTTCATCATTGAGCTTCAAAGTTAGCTTTCCCTCGTTCACATGAAACACCGCTCTTGCGGTAGCTAAAAAGGGCCTCCCAAGAATCAAAGGTACATCCTTGTCTTTCTCCATCTCTAGCACTATGAAGTCCGCCGAAAACACAAAATTCTCTACTTTTACCAAGACGTCCTCCATAATACCCCTAGGAATGGTAGTTGACTCATCGGCTAGTTGAAGAGTGATGGTAGTAGCCCCTAACTTCCCTTGATCAAGCCTCTTGAACATGGACATGGGCATCGAATTGATGCTTGCCCCCAAGTCGCACAGAGCATGCTTCTCCACTCCATTCCCTAGGTCACACAAAATAGTAATGCTTCCCGGATCCTTCAACTTTTGTGGGAGATTTTGTTGAAGCACGACACTACTCTCCGTAGTCAACTTCACTAACTCTGGCTCTTCAATTCTTCTCCTTTTGGCTAGCAAATCCTTGAGGAACTTAGCATAATTTGACATTTGCTCTAGGGCCTCCGAAAAAGGAATGTTGATATACAAGGTTTTGAACACTTCAAGAAACCTAACAAATTTCTCATCCAACGCTTTCTTCATATACCTTTGGAGATAAGGTACGGGAACAACCATTTTTGGGACCCCCAAAGCATCTTTCTCCACTAGCTTAGGCTTTTCCCTTTCATCACAACCCTCTTCATCCTTTTTTCTCTTCCTCTTCTTTCTCATCATTAGAAGGCATTTGTGGTCCTTCGTATTTTGCACCACTTCTTAGCTCAATGGCTGCTCTCGTGGGTTAGACTCGGTGGTAGGTGGATACTTCTCCTTATTTTGCAAATGATCCACCGTAGATGAAAGCTTTCCAATCATTGTGGCCAATTGCCCCACTTGATGCTCAATGGTCTTGAATCTTGTGTCAATTTGCTTCCCAATATCATCTAACCTCGAATCATTAGCCTCTAACCTCTTCACAATCATCCCAAGTAGCTCATCCGTAGTTGTCTTCCCTTCATTATTAGGTGCTTTGGCACCCGAATCAAATCTGGGAGGAAATTGAACGGCGGCTCTTGGATTAGCATATGAGAAATTTTCATGTCTCCTCCAATTGTTGGCATTAAATGGAGCTTGAGGTTGAGGTTGAAAATTACCTTGAGGCCTATTTTGATAAGGCACTTGATATGGCCTTGCACCTTGGAAATTGCCTTGATAATTGCTTTGATATCCTCCTTGGTATGGAGGCCTTCCCATGTAATTCACTTCTTCAATAGGCATAGGACTTGGACACAAATCAACTTGAGGAATAGATGGACTCACATTTTCTTGAGCTTGAGAAGTAGTAAGGGCTCCCAAACGGTCCATCATCGTCATCATCATCGTCTTCATAGACTCAATCTCCTCCACATGGGACACTCTATGATGAGCTCCTCGATTCACCGACACTTGGAAAGAATCTTGGGCAATATTTTCCATAATCTCATTCATTTGCCCCACCGTCTTTGACCAAATAGAACCATTAGCACATGCATTAAGAAAAGATCAATCACCATCCGTCAAACTATTACAAAAGTACATGACCGTTTGCTCCTCCGGAAAGCCATGTTGCGGATAATTAATGAGCAACATTCTATATCTCTCCCATGCTTCCAGAATAGTCTCTCCATTCTTTTGACAATAGTGTGAAATAGTCTCCTTGGCTTGCACTGTCTTTGATGGCGGATAAAACTTCATCAAGAGTCTTTGCTAAGGTCCTCTCACGTACGAATGGTTCCGGGAGGGATAAAATTGAGCCAAGCTTTGGCTCTCCCCTTAAAATTGAAGGTAAATAGCCTTAGCTTCTTCGCATCCTCGGACACTCCATTGTACTTTGTGGTGTCGGAAATCTCTTAAAATTGTGCCATGTGTAGATGAGGGCACTCTTCTTCATCTTTCCCTTCAAATTGTTTTTCTCTTAACATCCTCACAAGCGCGGGACTTATCTCAAAATTATTTGCTTCAATTCTCGGCCTTGCAATACCATCATAATGCTCACGAAGTTGAGGCTCAAAGAACTCCCTTAATGGCCTACCTTGAGGTGGAGGCTCTTGCATCGGTTGTGGTTGGGCTTGTGGAATATGAGGTGGCTCTTGATATCTAGGCTCATGGGGGTATGACATATGAGGATAATATGGTGGGAATTGTTGTGGATGAGGTGGATAATATGGATATTGGTGAGCTTGTGGAGGGTAGGGGTATGGATTTTGGTAAGGAAATTGATGTGGTGGCATCCCTTGAGGGAAAGGGCCAACTTGAGCATTGTATGGCAAATTGTGCCCATTACCTCCTCCATTCTCTTGCACTCTCCCTTCTCCATTGCAATTAACCTCCTCAACATGAGGTTCACCAACTCTCTCTTCATTCATCAACTCTTCACCTTCCATCATTTCTCTTCTTCTTCTCCCACGATTCCTACGAATTGTAACTTCAATTTCCGGATTTAGTGGCAAGGGTGGAATACCACTAGACCTTGTGTTGGTCCCGGAATGTTGAGTTGATTAAAAACCTTGAGTTAGCTTTCAAGAATAAAATCTAGAAACGGGGGGGTTGAATAGATTTTGTAGATTTTTCGAATCTTTCCAAAATCAATTCAAAGAATCAGATTAACACAGCGAAATATAATTGTGAAACTCAACTTCAACAAGATCAAAAGCAACTGATATTATAAGTTTAATTTTAATCCTGAAATTAATCTGTAAAAGATAAGCTAGGAATTGAAAAGGAACAAATAAGTAAATCAAAGCAATAAAGAACACAGGATTTATAGTGGTTCGGATTATAACAATCCTACATCCACTCTCCTTCTTCAACCTTGAAGAAGGGCCTTCACTTACTTACTTTCTTCCTTCTCACTGACTTACTTACAATAATGAATCTTCAGCCTTACAATGAATTCTTCCTAATTTCTGGATATCTAGGGCTTGAAGATCAACATATTGCAAAGTAACCAACTAAGTCACACAGATAATCAGAACAATGGATTCAATAATCAGATAATCAGAGTTATATATTTAATAGACAGATGATCAGAGTAATTTAGTTAATCACATTCTAAGTCAAATACTACGAGGACAACATAGACAAGATTTGAAGATTTCAGACGATTCAGTGTTATAGATTTATAAGACAATTACTTATACCAAGAGTTAGTTAATGAAATAATGAAAACAAGTTAGTTAAACAACCAAATTTTGTGAAAATAGTTCAAAAGATATATTTCACAGATAGTTCAAAAGACTTAATCGTACCACCTGTCTTCTTCTGGAATAGCCATCCAGTCGAAGACACGATTTTTCAGGCTCAATGTCTCTCCGCCTTCAGCTAGATCTGCCACTGTCTCAGCTTGGATCAGCATCTGCTTCACCTTTTCTCTATCCAAATGGCCATCTTGCGTAAGTGGAGCAGACATGGTTGCATAAGGTGGTGCGACTATGTCTACATTAAATTCTGAGTCCCCAAGATCGATTAAGTATTGATAGAAGTTCGGATCTTTTGCCTCCAGCCATTCGTGAAACGCAATGTTCTCGTCTGTGCCCCAAGAAATTTTCTTGCAGACATGAAATAGGATAATCCATTCCCCTTCATAAGCTCTCCATTTAGCCTGTTGATCAATGGGAAGGATTTCCTTGGGCACAGCCTCTGTTCGGTGGAATGGACGAAAGACCTCTTCTCCTTCTTTGTTTTTCGATCTTTGAACCCACTTCCTCGTCTTCCTGTCGTAAGTTTTCCCGGCTGCCTTCTCTTGCTCCCTCCTCCTCTTAGCTTCTCTCCTTTTGTACTTCTCCTTTTCTTCCCTTCTCCTCTTAAGTACTCTTGCCTCCTCTTCTGTCTCAGACTGGGTCTTTTGAACTTGGCTTGAAGCCTTAGATTTCCCAGCTGCTTTTGATGAGGTTGAGGGGGATTTGATTGTCAGGACTGGAGTAGGATCAGCAGTGGGTGGAAGTTCAGGTTCAGGCTCAGACTCGGTCGACTCAGCTGTTCTCCTTTTTAATCTCCTTAATGCTCTCTAGGACTTCTCTTCAGCCGCCTTCTTCTTTTCTTCCTCAGCTTTCAACAGCTCCTCAGACAACTCATCTATTCTTAGATTCAGGGCCATCAGCTGATCATCCTGCAGCTCAACTCTTTTCTTGAGCTCACTATCTTCCCCCTTTTTAGCATCAGCAAAACGGGTATTACAGATAGTGGCTACTTGATTTATTTGGCCAATGAGCTCTTCTCTGACAAGCCCTGTCTTCTGATCAAGCTGGTCATATCTCTTCTTTTGTCCAACCTCAGCTCGTCTGAATTCATCATCCATGAATTTGTTTAGGATGGTTGTCTGTCTGTCTTTTTCCATGGCAAGCTGCATTGATAGAATTTGTAGAAACGAAGCTTCCTTTGCTCTCCATGACTCTCTCACCTGGTCTTCAACACTGTCACTTATTTGACAGAATGCATCTCGTACATACTGTTTAACCCAGGCGTCTTGAGAGTTCATTTCTTCAGCCACCTTTTGCTTTACCTTGACCATATTCTCTTCATATCTGATTCCCGAGAAGTATAGATCAATCTTGGTCTTTTCATGAACTGCGGCTTCTATATTCTCCTTCAATGAAGAGGTTATGACATTTGGGACCATCTGGAAGGCATTTAGGCAGGCATTTTTCAGACTTTCTACTTCGGCCTTCAATGCTTCCAATTCGGATACAGACGCAGATGTGGTGGGCAAGCTCTGCTCTTCAGAGGGAGGAAATAGAGTTAGATCTATTTCCTCGATTTCAGCTTCAGTTTGCACAACAGCTGGAGGGGAATCTGCTAGATGAGTAGATGTAGTTGGCATATCAATTTCCACTTCAGCTGTTTGTTGCTCCACAATCTGCTCCGTTTGTGCCTCCTCAGCTGTATCCATCTCAGCTGGCTCATCGGCAGCTCCACCAGTTACCTCTTCCTCTAACCTTTCCTCCTCAACCACAACCTCTTCATCCTTTTTCTGTACCTCCTCCTTTCTCAGCTGCTTTTTCCACCTCTTCTGGGGTCTCATCTCCAAGATATACCCTTTGAAGAATATAATCAACAAATGTATTTTCGGTTAGGATATCTTGGAATGACTTAAGCTTTGCCTTCTTGAGGACTTCTTTCTCCCAGATGGCTAGGTTGTTGCCTCCTGCTTCCGCTATCAGAATAACCGTCTCTTCAAAGGAACCCAGCCTGAGTCTTCTTAACAAATAGACATCAATCAGCTCTTTTAATAGCTCAGGCTCGTCCTTAAGAGTGGATTCTTGTCTTAGGATAAATTTCTTCCCAAGAATCCGTAGAGAGGTTTCAGTTGGACCCATTTCCCCAGATGGGTTGGGTAGATTTAAGTAAAGGTCAGGTTCGGATGAGGTTGAGGGTAAGAAAGAGAATGGGTCGTATGAGGGTTGGGTTTGTGGACTTATGGGAGTGGACCGTTTTAGAGGCTCAGAGGCAGCGGTCCCATCTGCCCCTTCATTGCCAGGTTGGGAAGTGGAGGGTTTAGGTATTCCATCCTTAGATGAGGATGAAGAAGATGATGATGAACTGGCTTCCTCTCCTTTTGACTCTTCCTCAGACGAGACATCTACCGTCTCCGTCTGCCCTGATCCTTTCTCTGCCTCAGCTGCGACACTTCCCCCTTGGGAAGCTGTCCTCTCCTCATCCTCCCCAGCTTCCTCCGTCTCAGCAGACGAGGATTCATCTACCAAAACTGTCTTTGTCTCTTTTGTCTTGGCTTTAGAAGCCCTTTTCTTTGTAGCTGGAGGTGGAGCTGGAGCGTCTCCATCTCCTTCTGAGTCTGTAGGACCGTAAATCTTCTCATCTTTGATCAGGAGTCCTTTCTGTCTTGTATACTTTTTCACACCAACACTCCAATCAAGGTTATTTGTACCCACTCTATGCTCAAGTATGATGGTGATCCTTGCCATCATACTTGCAATTTTGGTCAGAGACCATCTCATTAGCTCGTCTGATATTGGGGTTTTTATGAACTTTTTCTTCTCCTCCATAATCCTTGAGTAAACCAATCTTGCCCAGTTAATCTCAGCCCCATCTAGGATAGCCCTTAGATAGCATATCCTTGGCTTGGTTAGCCCATCGTGGCTTTGTTGCTCTCCCAAGATACACTTGGTCAGGATTAGCATCAATAGTCTATACTTTCTCTTCAACATTGGCCTTTTCAAATTCGCCGACGTATTTTGATATGTTCTTCTCGCCATCAGTCGGAAACTCTCCAAATATTCCGATGATTTATAGGTGAACGGGTTGTCGCCGGTGGTGCTTAAATTAAAAATCGCACCAATCTCAGAAATTGATAAAACAATTCTTTTCTTCTTCTCTTTAGTTCTTATTTGTGATTCTAAACCTGTATCTGTTGCTTTTGCTCTTGTTAAAAACTCAACACACAGATCATCCACTGTCAAATTTTTCGAAGGTTTCATCGTACAGTATCGCTTTAGTCCCCTTGATTCCAGTAGATTTAACATTTCTCTTGTTTCCGAATCAGTTGCAACATCCCAATCCACGTACATCTCTGACTTTGTTTTATCTCTAATAGAAGTCAGATCATATTCGAACTTGATTTTCTTTTTGGAGTTCGCCATTGATGAATGCAGAAGGTTTTAGGAGGGAAAAGAGAGGTTTTGAGAAAATATGAAGAGTTTTATGTGTGCGTAAATGAAAATTATGCACACGAATGTCTATTTATATGGAAAATATAATAATAAACAATTATTAGAATAATAATTGCCTGCAAAAGTGTAAATGTAGGCTTTCGAATCGCCATTAATGCAATTATGACATTTATTTTGAAAAGTGTATAGAATATTATTTAATATGTCGCGCGTGAGATTGAGACGGTTCATTTTTCAGAAACCGCCTCCATTTCTGGCGCGTGAAGCATACTCAGCGTTTTTCAAAACTTAATTTGATAAAATTTCGGGTCCGTAGTAACTTCTCTCCTGACACAGTTACTTATTTAAGAAATTACTTTTCAGTTAATTGGAGAGATAAAATAGAATATTTTTTATTTTAGAAAGTAAATTTGAACCCTTATCCTTTTATTTTGTAAAACAAAATATTTTTAATAAACTGAGCAACTTCATTTTTGAATAAATGATAAAGAGAATTATGAAATTAAATTCATATATTAATTATATGAACTCAATATTCATAATTAAGAGTATTTAGGAGAAACTCCCTGGACTTTCACATCGTCTGGATTGATAGCATTACTGTCTGTTTCCTGAATACTTGGACCTTGTCTTGTATTTAGAGATGTGTACTAAACTTTATTCTTGCTGAAACCACAGACACTTAGACAAATCGTTAGTAACAAGAGTAAGTCAGATAAGGTGCAATAGTCATCTGATTCTGAGAAGTCAGTTGACTATTATGTCCTTATCTGATTTACCTATGTCAGACAAGTAACTATCAAGTCAGATATGGTCAATATGACTAATCCTTGATTCTTGATTCCAATAATAGGAGATCAATGATATCAGTTACCTGATTGACCTTTGACTCATATCTAGTCTGATAATTCTTTCTAGACATAGTAAATCAATTGAGAAAGACAAAGTAAAAACAAGGAATTATATTATAGATTAACTAAAGAAGCATCTAGTAATCCTAATTCTAACGATAGTTCTTTAAACCTTGTCTCTGCAAGAGGCTTTGTCAAGATGTCTGCTCTTTGAAAATCAGTAAGAATCTTCTCTAGTCTGATATCTCCTTTTTCAACATGGTCGAATGAAGTGATGTCTTATGTCTACATGTTTGCATCTTGTATGTAGGACTGGGTTCTGGGTAATAGTTATGGCACTATTACTATCACAAAAGATAGGTACTTCTTTGGTGATAATATTATAGTCCCTTAGCTGTTGACTAATCCAGATAAGCTGTGAACAACAACTTCCAGCTGCCATATACTCAGCTTCAGTTGTGGAAGTAGCTACAGAGGTTTGTTTCTTAGACAACCATAAAATCAGCTTACTACCAAGAAATTGGCAAGTACCAGATGTAGATTTTCTATCTATCTTACACCCACCAAAATCTGAATCTGAGTATCCAGACAGTTCAAAGTTATCATCAGCTGGATACCATAGTCCAACATTTATAGTTCCTTTCAAATACTTGAGAATTTTCTTTGCTGCTTCAAGATGACTTTTCTTAGGATTAGCTTGAAAACGAGCACATACTCCAACTGCAAAAGAAATATCAGGTCTACTAGCAGTTAAATATAATAAAGAACCAATAAGACCTCTATATTCAGTTTGATCAGTGTCTTCTCCCTTCTCTTCTGGATCCATTGAAAAATTTGTCATCATAGGTATCTTAGCTTCTCTGCTGGTACCTATTCCAAATTTATCAATAAGATCTTTTGTATATTTGGCTTGATTGATGAATATTCCCTTCTTTGTCTGTTTGACTTGAAGTCCAAGAAAATAAGTCATCTCACCCATCATGGACATTTCAAATCTGATTTTCATAAGAGAACTAAAATCTTCACACAAAGATATGTTAGTTGATCCAAATATTATATCATCAACATAAATTTGTACTAACAAAAGATCACAGTCAAACTCTTTTCTAAAAAGAGTTCTATCAATTTTACCTTTAACAAAACCATTCTGAATTAAATATTCAGACAAGGTGTCATACCAAGCTCTTGGTGCTTGTTTAAGTCCATATAGAGCTTTCCTTAGTTTATAAACCTTGTCTCCTTTGACAAAACCAGGGGGTTGCTCTACATAAACTTCCTCAGCTAGGATTCCATTTAAGAATGCTGACTTAACATCCATTTGAAAAACTATGAATCTTTTAAAAGCAAAGATAGGCTAAAAACAATCTTATGGCTTCCGACGACGAGCTCACCGGGTGCAAAGGTTTCATCATAATCAATGCCCTCGATTGTGAATAACCTTGAGCAACTAGTCGGCCTTATTTCTAACCACAATATTGTTTTCATCCCTTTTGTTTTTAAAGACCCATTTAGTTCCAATGACTTTTTGATGATGAGGCCTTTCAACAAGCTCCCATACATCTTGTCTTTGAAACTCGATTTAGTTCTTCTTGCATGGCATTAATCCGGTTGGAATCCGTTAGAGCTTCGTAATTGATTTAGGTTCAAGTAATGATACATAGCAAATCGAACATACAATCTTGATTTAGTTGAGAGTCCTTGTCTGGACACGAGAATCTAAATCTCCAATTATCTCGCTTTCGGTGGGTGATATGACATTACTCTCTTACCTTTATCTTTTACAGTGGATGGTGTCTTGTCTCGAACTATTTATTTTGAGATGATTCTATGTTACCTTCGATCCCCGAACATCGATGTACTAGTTGTCGATTAGTAGGCAAATCATTTGGTGAGGAAAAATTTCAGTGTTCTTTTCCTTTGTCCAATTCTTCCTCTTCATCCGAATCGATCCTTGATTGTAGAATTTTATGGTTGATTCTTTGATAGTCATCACATTCTGCATCGTCGATATCTTTGTGATGTTCCCTATCTTATCAAACTCAAAAGAAGTTTCATCAAATATCACATGAGGTGTTTCTTCTACACACAAGGTTGTCTTATTAAAAACTCTATATGCCTTTGATACAGATGAGTATCCCAAGAATATCCCGTCTGCTATCTTGGCATCAAAAGTTTTTAATTGAGACTTTCCATTGTTATGTATGAAACATTTACAACCAAATATATGAAAATATGAAATTTTAGGGGGTCGTTCCTTCCAAATTTCATAGGGAGTTTTACACTTATCCTTAACAATCAAACTTCTATTTTGAACATAACATGCTGTATTCACAGCTTCTGCCCAAAATCTATGTGGTGTGTTATACTCGGATAACATAGATCTAGCTGCCTCTTTCAAGGTTCTGTTTCTCCTTTCAACCACTCCATTTTGCTGTGGAGTCCTTGCTGCAGATGTTTCCTGAGCTATGTCATTCTCAATGCAATAGATAGAAATCAATTTATTTAGGAATTCAGTACCTTTATCACATCTAATTTTAACAATATTTAATCCCTTTTCATTTTGAATCTTTTTAAGGAATTCTGGAATCTTAGTCATAGTCTCATTCTTTTTGTACAAGAAAATAACCCAAGTAAATCTTGAAAAGTCATCAACAATTACTAAGGTGTATTTTCTTCCACTAAAGCTGAGAGGAGTTACTGGACCAAACAGATCCATATGAAGAAGTTCCAGAATCCTTTCTGAAGAAGGACTACTTATTATTTTAAAAGAAGCTTTGGTTTGTTTTCCTTTTTGACAAGAAACACATACATGGTTCTTTGAAAATACTTTATCAGGGAGTCCTTTAACTAAAGATTTCCTTGCAATTTTGTTAAGAGTTTTGAAGTTTAAGTGACCAAGTCGTCTGTGCCACAGCCAACTTAAGTCATCTGAACTCTTAGCAACAAGGCAAGTATCCTTAGGACAGCTTTTGAAGTTGGCAACATAAATGTTACCTTGCCTTATTCCAGCCAATAGAATATTTTCATTTAAACCATCTAATACATAGCATGCACTATAAGTAAATTTGACACAAAACCCTTTATCACAGAATTGTGAAACAGATAGTAGGTTGTGCTTCAATCCTTCCACGTAATAAACTTCATGAACTTGAACATCTCCAATCATTAGTGTTCCTACACCTTTAGTAAGTCCATAGTTGTTATCTCCAAACATCACTCTTGGTCCATCAATGGTTTGATAGTTAGAGAGAAGTCGTCTTTCATAGGTCATGTGCTTGGAACAACCACTATCAATGTACCAGATGACCTCAAGAATGTCTCCTCTATCAACTATCTTCTTATCTTCCTGCAATCACAAGTTTATTGCTTAGGTACCCTTTGTACTTTGGGTCCTTTCATGTTAAGTTGATTTTTAGGAATCCAGACAAATATATCAATGTTCCTTAAAACCATAGATTGAAGCTTACGTCCATATCTATCTACTAAGATAAGACTTTCAAGATCAATCTTATTTAACTGATCTTTTGAAATTGTCTTAAATCTTGGTAAAAATGGATATGTCTTGCTTCTTCCATCAAAACCATTATACCTAGGATAAGACTTTGATTTAGCCTTGGGTTTAACCTTTGGAGTTTCTTTCCTTGTCTGTTTCTTCTTTTTAGAATTATCAGATGAGGTAATCAATTCCTTGGGTTTCCATGGACTAAATCTAGTTTCTTTCTTTGGTTTAGTTGCTTTGACAAAGACTCTAGGTTTTATTGGATCATTTTTCTTGCTCCTATCAAAACCTAATCCAGTTTTATCACTAGACTTTTGTGAAGAATTGAAAATTTTATCTATTGTGGTTTGAGAGTTATTCAAAAATCCTAACTTGAGATTTAATTCTCTGTTAGTTTTCTTATAATTCTCATTCTCAGAATAGATATTTGAAAATTTTACTTTTAAAGAACTCAATTCTTGTTCTAGCTTCTCTGTCTTATCAGACAAGGTACTAGTGATCATTTCAGTCTGACATTCCCCCTTGAATGTACAGTCTGGTTTTTCACTTACCTTTGTTTGATTGACCTTAGTTAGATCAGTGATTTGATTCTTTAAATTAAAATTTTCTGCCTCTATCTGTTTATAAGCAGATAGAGCTGTTTCCAAGTCTTTCAAAAGTTTATCAATAAGACTGAGATCAGTTTCTAATAAAATATCACAATTATTATCTGAAGATGTATAGTAATGTACCTCTTTTGCCATAAGACAGATGTCATCATCTGATCCAAAATCAGATGAGAATGAGGATGAAGATGTCTCATGAACTTCTTCTTTCTCAGCTAGGAGAGCTCTCTGGTCAGCATACCTTCTATCTCTTTTCTTCCTCTTTTCTTCTCTCTCTCTGGGAGTGAGTTGAGGACAATCATAACTGTAGTGACCAGGTTTGCTGCATGTATAGCATATATCTCCTCTGTCTGTTTTTTGACTACTATCTCCTCGTCTGATAGGTGACTTATGACTTCTTGACTGATCCTTCTTTCTATCATTATCTGAATTCTTTTCATCCCTGTCTGATCTAAAGTTCCTTCAACCTAACCTGTCTCTCTTGTTTCTTTTGTACTTCATCTTCAATCTTTCATACCTTTTTAACAAAAGAGCCATTTCTTCTTTTACAGACAAATCAGATGCTTTAGAGATCTTTTCAGATTCATCTTGATGAACAAAAGCTACAGCCTTTCCAGATGTTGAAGATTCTGCTTCATCTTCTTCATCTTCAATTTGAATATCATATTCTAACGCCTTTAGATGGGAAAACAAAGTGTGGTGAGGAATTGAGGATAGATTTTGAGTAGCCTTCAATATGTTAGCTTTTTCTCTCCATCTTTTGCTCAATGACCTCAGCACTTTATTGTTGATTTCTTTTTCTGTGTACGTTTTTCCCAAGTCAGCTGCTTTGTTCAATAGATTGGTCAGCCTGATATCCAATTGATCAACAGACTCTCCTTCTTTCATTTTGAAAGTGTCAAAAGCGTGTAGAACTGACTGCAACTTGTTTTCTTTAACCTGTTCAGATCCTTCACAAATTCTAGCAAGAGTCTCCCACATTTCCTTGGCAGTCTTGCATCTTTTAACCTTTTCTATTCAATCCTTGCTCAAAGTTTCAATGATTTCAGTTCTTGCAACTTGATCTAAATTGTGAATCTTCCTTTCATCACTAGTGAGTTCTGAGCTTTTCTTTTCCTGTCTCACTCTTGTTTCAGCTGTTGTAGTACCATCGCTTGTGCCACCATGATAAAACTTGATAGGTCCTTCCTCAAGAACCTCCTCCATTCTGTCATGAATTGCTTTAAGATGGTTCTCCATTCTAAACTTCCAGTAATCATATTCTTCTATAGAAAAATCAGGCAAACTTCTGGATTTCTTGCTTTTCACAGAAGACATGGTGAAACAGAAAAATCACAATACTCACAAGATTTTGTTAGTAGAACTGTTAGTGAAACAAGGAGACTATAGATTATCAAGAACAAAATTCAGGATCTTAGTTAAGACCTAAAATTAATATCAGAATAGCTTAACACTGCTCTGATACCACTTGTTGGTCCCGGAATGTTGAGTTGATTAAAAACCTTGAGTTAGCCTTCTAGAACAAAATCTAGAAAGGGGGGGAGGTTTGAATAGATTTTGTAGATTTTTCGAATCTTTCCAAAATCAATTCAAAGAATCAGATTAACACAGCGGAATATAATTGTGAAACTCAACTTCAACAAGATCAAAAGCAACTGATATTATAAGTTTAACTTTAATCCTGAAATTAATCTGTAAAAGATAAGCTAGGAATTGAAAAGGAACAAATAAGTAAATCAAAGCAATAAAGAACACAGAATTTATAGTGGTTCGGATTATAACAATCCTACATCCACTCTCCTTCTTCAACCTTGAAGAAGGGCCTTCACTTACTTACTTTCTTCCTTCTCACTGACTTACTTACAATAATGAATCTTCAGCCTTACAATGAATTCTTCCTAATTTCTGGATATCTAGGGCTTGAAGATCTAATGAGAAAAGTGTTCTACAAATACTAAAATTGGAAAACGCATAAAACGTTTGTGAATGTGTACAATATTTGTGGCTCGTGAATACAATTTGTGTATATTGAAGAGTGCAAAGTATCAAAAGTAATTCTATACTAATTTCTTTCCCTATTTATAGAGATCTTCACTTGGTGGTTATAACTTCCTTGAATTCTGTTTTGATTAGTTATAACAATATAACTGAATCTTGTAACTTCCTCTTAGTTAGTTGAAACTGCTTCTTGAATCTTGTGTAACATTTCTCTAACACTTCATCGTCTGAAACTTGCTTCTTTTTGTCTCCATCTTCATTCCTTGTCTGGATGATTATTTATAGTATTGCATGTCAACAGTCTTCTACGTATTGTCCTTGTCTGATATCTTGACCTCGTCTGATTTCCTATCATCATCTGAGGTTTGTCCTTGTCTGATGTCTTGACCTAGTCTGACTACTTATACTTAGTTTTATTTACAAAAGTATACTTCAGCTGTCTATACAAGATACTCAGCTGGTCATCCTATTTTACACTTTTAACACATCAAAACTAAATACAATCTTTTCTTTACCTAACACCTTGTAATCATACACCTACAAACCACCAATCCAAGTATCAAAATCTAACAAAAACAAAGAACAAAACAAAACAAAAATAACAAGTAGCCACTTCAAACAAATTCCTAAGTCTCACTTTAGGTGCAAAAACTATTCCCCGGTAATGGCGCTATTTTGATTGCGGTAATCGGGTAAGCGATATTAAGACAACCAAGTTTATCGAACCCAAGGAAAAAGTATGGCCATGAGTCCCTAGAAATACAAGTTCTCTATGACTATTGTTGTAAATGCGGTTTTAGCTCCAAAAACACAATACAAATACTAGAATTAAAATCAAACAACTAAACAAGCAATTAATCAAACACTTGGTATGCTAGAACAAGTATAAAAAATCAATTGGGGATTGGGGGTGCTAGGGATAATCTCCATCAAGGAATAAATGATCAACAAGCTATGATTGAATCAAATTGCTAATCAACTAAGATAGAAAGCATGGAACCATCATGCAACTAAGTCTCCATTAATCACACAATGCCTAATGTGCGTATCCTTAGTGCAACTAATCTCTCAATTAAGAAGCACCCAATTCATACAATCATACACAATTATAACCCGATTAATCCCTAATCACGTTAGCTCAACTCTTGCCTATTGCTAGGGTGATCAAACATTAATCTAAAGAGATAAAAATGCATGAAAGACAATTTGAATCACAATTAGGGTACAAACTATCTCAATTGATCAACAATCATAGCACAAGACAATCAAATCATCCTCAATTTCAATTATCCCAAGCACAAGAGGATTAGCCCATGGAGCAAAGTGCAAAATCTATGGGTAAAAAATCTAATTGTACAATCAAATGACTAATCACAACAATTAAGGAATTGAAATGAGTAGAGAGGAAGAACATCACCAATTAAGCCAAAATGATCAATTATAGGAATGCTTGAATCTTCAAATGTATAAACTCTTCTCCACTTGAATTACAACGTGGAATGAGAAAACTAATGGATCAAAATACAATCTAAGGTACAATTGATCAAAATCTATCTAAATCTAACAATCTAATCAACCTAAAATGAAAATTATGCTAAGAACTCAGAAAATCACCCTAAAAACTGTAAGTAACTACTATGGGGAAGGTTATGCTCTGTTTTCCGCTCAAATGGCTTTAAAAGCTGAATTTTCGAATTTCTGCACCCTAGACTCGAGCTTGGGGCCTTCGAGTCGAGGCTCCTTAAATTGTGAATGCGATTCTTTAAATATAACCCAGCCTCAACTCAAGCTTCAGCCCCTCGAGTCAAGCTTGCCGTTTTTTCCTGACCCTCGACTCGACGCTCCAGCCCTCGAGTCGAGGCTTCCCTAAAGTTTGGAATTTCATCTCTTTGCTGGCACCCTCGGGTCGAGCTTCCTAGCCCTCGACCAGAGGTCAAGTCCAGGGAATTTTCTCGACCCAACTTCCGTCTTTGACCCCCATTTTTGCCCGTCTCGTTCGTCTCTTCACCCTATGAATGCCGGTACTCTCGATTTGGTCAAATTCCACCGATTTACCTGAAAACGGGACGAAAAACATCAAAAATCTATCAAGTAATATTTTTTAGGCAAAGTAGTGATACGCTACACATTTAGGCACAAAAACTAACACTTTGCACCACTTTTTGCACCAAAATTCCCCCTCAAATCATGCATCAATTCACTCCAATCAACAACCTACTGAACACACCAATCCATCTACCACTCAACCCACTGAACCATCCTCATCTACACCCCAACCCACCCCCACACCCACTCCACTCCCGCAAGTCCAAACTTCATCACTTCCAACCCCATCCTACTCCTTCCTTCAAAACATACAAATCCGATCCTCATCTCCTCCCCTACTCCCAAAAGAAACCCTAACCCCATCCTCATCTGATTCCTCATCTGAGGATGATGATAGCGACCTGAGCCTAACCTCTACCTTCTCTTCAATCTTTACTAAGCTAGAGAGCAAAATGAAAGCTGTATTTTCTAAGAGGCTGAAGAGGAAGACGACGAAGATAGTGGAGGCTTTAATTGAGATGATGATCACCAACATGCGGGAGGTCGAGGTAAATATTAAGAATAATATATCTACCTTGACTAACTTTGTGTTGGCTGATAAAGTCAAGGCGCTGGAGGAGGAGGAGGTGAAGAAATTAAAGTAGCAGATGAAGCAGAACAATGAGATGGTGGCGCTGGAGATAACATTAGATAAATCTGATTTCAGAATCCATTGTTCTGCATTGGAGACGAGGCTGAGAGAGTTAGGCGATGAAGTTAAAAAGGGGGAAGAGGTAGAGAAAGAAAGCAGGCAAGCCCTCACAGCTGATGTTGAAGCCATGAAAATGGAGCTAAATGTCAAAGCCAGCACAGCTGAGTCGGAGGCAGCTAAGGAAGAGCTAAGAGTAAAATTTGATGAGCTAGCTGCACTTCAACTGAGGGTAAGCTAGATTCAGATAGTCTGAAGGAAGATGAGGAGAGGGGGAAGAAGGAGGAGGAGGAGAAATCTGAAAGACTCTTGGCCAGATTCGAAGAATCAGAGAGAAAAATCAGAGGCCAAGAGCAAAGGGAAGAAGGTGGCAGCCGAGGAACCACTCAAAACTGATATCAGTTTGAAGGCTGTTACCAAAGGAAAAGGGAAACGTGAAGCTGGCTACTCCATCTTATCAAAAGATCAGATCAAAAGGATCAGGAGGGAGAAACAGTTTTATAGGGAGAAGGAGAGGAGGAGGCTGAGGCAGCTGAACAAGAGCCTTGACTTCACATCGAGCAAATCCACAAGGAAGTGGATGATGAAGGGTCAGGGCGATGATAAGTTCAGGCCCTATCATAAGACCTCAGCTCCTCCTAAGATGGTTGTAGGGAAGCATGATGAGCAGTACAAAGACAAGAACCTGGATGCGATGTCGATGTACTACTAGTACATTCTCAAAACTCCAGGAGCTACTCAGATGGACCCGGACTTGGCTTGGCACGAATGGATCGAGAAGATAGATGAAGACCTCTATCGGCGGCTGATCATAGAAGCTGATGAAGAGTTCAACGTCGATCTGATCGCTCCAGCCTATGAGTATGCTGTGCCCGCGTAGAAAGCTGATGGGACCATTGACCTAGACTGGGTCAAGGGGATCGTTCAAAGGGCAGAAGCGGAGTTTGGGTACAGAGTATTTGATTGGCTGGTGGTGCCTGAGTCTGAGCGATGGGGAACTTAGATAAGATTTTCTTTTCTAATCTTTTTACATCTAATGTGCCTCATCTGTAAATATAATTTTTGTGTGATGAATATATGAAGTATTTGAACTTATCTGATGGTTTATGTTTATGCATTTTTATAAGTTCAAAATTTTTCTAAGTCACAAAAACCTTATAAGTTTTTTAAGAAATTTTTCTAAGTGTTGGTAATCTGATAAAACTTAGTGCCTTGGAATATTTTCTTAAATTTTTTTCTAAGTATTAAAAATTTACTTAAGTATTGAGTTTACCTAAGTGTAAGTAAGTGCTCTTATGTGAATCTATCTGATTGAGAAGTTTCTTATGAACCTAATTTGATTGACTAGCTTATCTTGAATAATCTTGAGTAAGACCAGCTGTAAGTTTATTTCTTTCTTGTAGTTTTGATTTCCTCAAAAAGGGGAAAATTGTTAGATTAGTTTCTTAGTTTTGGTTAAGTTAAAACATATAGCTTAGATGAGCTTATGTAAGTACGTGGACCAGCTAAATTTGTATAGATCAGCTGAAGTAATACATTTCACTAGTAAGCTGTTCAGACTAGGTGAGATGGGATAAGTCAGCTTAGGTCAAAGAGCTTGGAGGTCATCTGAAGACAGTCTTGAAGAAGTCATCTGTTTGAGAGATTAATGAAGAGCTCAAGACGAGGTCAAAGCCAGCTGAGTAGAATAAGAAAAGTTGGTTTTCACCAAGTCAGAGACAGACGACTAACTCAAGATCAGCTGAAATCAAGAAAGTTTTAAAGATAGGTTTGTTAAGCGGTTACAAGTTTGTTACAACAAACTAACCGTCTTACAGCTTTATAAATAGGACTAAGCACGGCTCTTAGAAGAACTTTTGCACTCATTTTCTGAAACTCACATTATCTAGAGCACTCACTATTTTTCAAGAAGCTTTTTAATAATATTTTCTAAGTGTTTGAAGAACACTTTCTGTAAATCCTTCAAATCACAATATACAATGTAAACATAGATCTGATAGATAAATTGATAGTTTGAAGGAGAATCAAAGACGAAGAGCGTCTGAAATTGTACTTTGTAATCGTCAGTAAGTGAGAAGGAAGAGACCCTTCTTCAAGATTGATTATAAATCTTGTATTCTTTATTTTCTGCATTTAATTTCTGTTGATTATATCTTGATTTGTTAAATTCTCATCAGATTGCTTTTAAATCCAATTTTATAGATTGAGAATAAATTTTTTCCACTGTCTACTTTGATTTTGGTTTAAGAAGATGAGTTTGGATTAATAATCTGAATTTTCGAAAAGAAATTTAGATAATCTATTCAACCACCCCTTCTAGATTATCTCTAGGAGGTTTGCTTAATCTCTTTTAAATCACTCAATCTAGGGACCAACAATATTCCAGTCTACATACATCTCGGATTTTGTTTTATCTCTGATCTTTGTGAGGACCATATTCAAATTTAACCTTTGGCTTTGATTGTCCGTCATTGAAGAAGTTTTAAGCTTTTGGGAGGGAAATGAAATTTGAGAGAGAGAGTTATGAATACAGGTTTTATGTGTGTAAATGAGAGAATGCACATGAACTCTTATTTATATGGAAATATAATGAATAGAATAATATTGATTATAATTGTTAACTGATAAGTGCGAAAATGGGTTTATGTGCCTATATAAATGCAATCATGGCTATTTTTCTGAAAAAGTGTGATGAATAAAATAATAACCATGTTTAATATGTCGTGGTGTAAAGTTTGACGATTCAAATTTCAGAACCGCCTCCAAAACGAGCGCGTGAAAAACACTCAGCGTTTTCAAAAACTAATTTGATAAAATTTCGGGTCCGTAGTAACTATTCTGACAAGAAGTAACTTATTACTTTTTAACTTTTCAGTAAATTGGAAAGATAAGAATCCTTTTAATAATAAAATACTATAAAAGTAATTTTATCTCTTCAGGAATTAATTTTAAAAGAACTACTGAGTGAATTCATTATAGAATAATATAAACAATTAAAATATTATATCCACATATTAATTATGTGAACTAATATTCATAATTTTTATCAAATAATTAAAAATACTTGGGTTAAGAAATACTTCATGTTATTGTTTCATAGTCTGGATGAGTTTGTGTATTCATCTGACTTTAACTATCAGATGAGTAGAACTTGTCTGGTACTATGAAATTTGAAATATCAGCTAGATATGAGATTTCCTGAAATCAAAGACACTTAGACAAACTGTTGGTCCCACTTAGTTGAGTAGATTAGACAAAACTTGAACTAGCCTTCTAGGAAAAATCTAGAAGGGGGGGTTAAATAGATTTTTCAGATTTTTACAAATCTTAAAAAAAACTTATTCAAAACACACCAGTAGCACAGCGGAATTCAATTTTAAACTCAACTCTATTAAGATCAAAAGCACACTGATATTTTAGTTCTAACTCCAATTCTGAAATTAATCTTTGATTGATAAACTGAAAATTGAAAGATACAGATAAGTAAAGTAAAGCAATAAAGAACACAAAGATTTATAGTGATTCGGATTATGAATAATCCTACATCCACTCTCCTTCTTCAACTTGAAGAAGGGACTCTGCTTACCACTTACTTACTTTCAATCCAACTTACAGCTTACAACTCGTGAAGATCTTCAAATCTTCAATCTCCTAAATTCTTCGCTAAGATCTAACTATTACAGTGAATATTGAACTTTGAAGATTACAAGTAAAGTGTTCTATAAACACTTAGAACTTTTTGAAAACTCTTTTGAAAAATTTGTGAATTAACTGTGAAGATGAAAATCTGAATAGTGAAAAATGTGTAAATCGTGTTATGTGAAAAAGTATTTTAAAAAATGAAAATCTAGACCTATTTATAAGTCTGTAAAGACAGTTAGTTTGTTAGTCAGTTCTAACAAACTGAAAATTGCTCAACAAACTTAATCTTGAAAACTGCTTTGCTCCTCAGCTGAGTTATCCTCCTCGTCTGCAGCTGACTTAGTGAAGACTCGTCTTTCTTATTCTACTCAGCTTGTCTTGACCTCGTCTTAGCTCTTTATAATTGTCTCCTGCAGATGACTAGATTTGAGCTTGTCTCCAGATGACTTGCAACTTCCAGTCTTCAGCTGACTTGTTCAGTCCTCGACCTAGTCTGATCAGCTTAGTACTGAACTTTGATCTCAGCTGTTCTTCATAATCGTCTGATCATCTGAATTGCTTTTTAACTCATCAAAACCTTTCTTGATCTAACAATTTCCCCCTTTATGATGAAGTTAAAACCTACAAGGAAGAGACACACTCACAGCTGAAGTTAGTTAATAATTAATCAAGATTATCAGATAGGTATTTTAAAACACATTCACACTTAGAATCAGATTCATCCAAGTTAAAGCACTTAATTCACACTTAGAAAAATTTAAGAAAATATTCTTAAGTCTTAAGAATTTAGACTGGGTGAAAAGTTTTAAATCTTTAAAAAATTAAAGACTTTGAAAAATTTTAAGACTTAGAAAGTTTTTTTTTAGAAAACATTGAGATGAAAATTTTCTCAGATGATTAACACTTAGAAAATTTTTAAGTTTTCTTAAAACAGTAAAGAAGGCTTTAAGAAATAAAACAAGTAAATCACATAAGTCAAAGTATATTCATTCACATATATACATTTTATAGATAAGGAGAACTGATAGAAATAAAAGATAAGGAAAAGAAAATCCTGGTCTATCAGATTCCCCATTGGCTTGCTTCGGGAATATTCAGCCAATTGAAAACCCTTGCTCTGAGCTGTTTGAGTTCCTCTTCGTCTGTGAGCTTGGATTCTCTCTCGGCTTTGGCAATTATAGTCCTGACCCAAGCCAGGTCAGGAGTCCCATCTTCGTTCATCTTGGGTTTGGCATGCTCGAAGCCTGGTGCGATCAGATCGCAGTTGAAGACTCTGTTGGCCTCATCGAGCAGCTTCCTATACATATCTGCGTCCTCCTTCTCAATCCATGCATGCCATTGAAGGTCTTCATCAGCTGCCCCAGTAGGAGAATTCTTCAGAATGTACCAGTGGTACATCCACTTGGCATCTAAGGCTCTTTTCTTATACTCCTCTGTGTGCTTCCCAGCCACCATTTTGGGAGGAGCTGAGGTTCGGTGGTAAGGTCGGAAGTCAGCCTCGTCTTCGGTCTTGGAAACCCACTTCCTTGACTCCCGATCCCACTTGAGCTCAGCTCCCTTGCCCAGCTTCTTCAGCCTCTTCTTCTCCTGCTTCTCATACATCTCCTTTTCAGCATGAATCCTTCTGATCTGCTCGGCTGAAAGGTTAGAGTAGTCAGGCTCTTTTCTCTTGTGCTCGGCTGGTCTGGGGCTGGTCAGTTGCTCAGCTAATGATTCCTTCTCGACTGCAGCTGCCTTTTCTTTACCCTTGCCCTTGGCCTCGGGTTTTTCAGCTTCTTTCATCCTGGTAAGCAGCTTCTCAGTCTTTTCCTCCTCCTCCTTTTTTTTCTTCTCTTCATCCTCTCAGATGTCCTCCTCAATCTGGGTCACCCTCATTTGCAAAGCAGCCAGCTCATCTGATTTGATTTTGATCTCGGCCTTGGCTGCTTCCAACTCAGCTGAGTCTACCTTTGAATCGAGCTTGTCTGTGATTGACATAACTCCAGCTGTGAGGGTGTCCATTCTTCCTTCAGCTCCTTCCCCCTTTTTAACTTCAGTCTTAAGGGTCTGGAGTTGTTCTTCCAATGCAGCACAACGGATCCGAAAATCTAATTTATCAGCTGTGAGAGCATCAACCATGATCTCGTTGTCTGCGGCCACCTTTTGCTTGAGGAACCTCACCTCCTCCTCCAGGTTGCCCAGCCTATTACCAATTGCAGTGCCGAGGTTGGCTGATAGGTTACGAGATATGTTCATCTCGGCAATCTGCATATTGGCGAGCATCGTGTCAGTGACTACTCGAATCACCTTCTTCGTTTTTCTCTCCATCATCTTCTGGACTTTGCTGATGATTTGTGTATGAAGATCCGTAAATGCAGAAGATATGGCAGAGTTTGGACTGGTATCCTCCTCCGATGATTCAGATGAGGAGGAGGGGAAGGGTGAAGTTGGACTGGGGGAGCTCATCTGGATATCACCAAAGATATTGGAGACATCCAGAGCTGGAAGGTCAGTGGGTTGGGAAGAGGTGGGTGCGTCTGATGGTGGTGGAGGGGGGATTTCAGGTGGGGAAGAAGATGGAGGGGGTGGGATATCAGATGAGGTGGGTGGTGGAGATGAGGTTGGCTGTGGGATTGTAGGTTGAGGAGAAGATGTAGTTTCAGTTGTAGTTTGAGGTGGAGGTGGAGTTAAGGAAAGAAAGGCTGGAGGGGAGGTGGTAGTTATGGGGGTGGGGGAGTAGACGGGTCCAGCAAGGACGGCGAAGAAATCAGATGGGGATGGAGGGGGAGATGAGGTTTGGGTTTGTGGGAGTGTGGCTGATAAGGTTTCTGCTTGGACTTTTGTGGTAGTAGGCTGTTTTAGAGGCTCAGAGGTGCCAGCCTGGGTCACCTCTTCATCGCCAGAGTGGGTTAGAGAGGGGGAGGGGGAGAGACTTGCTGAAGTTCCGAAGAACTGTACCTTTTTAGGAGATGGAGACGGGGTCCTTTGTGAGCTTATTTCTTGTACATCCTCCGTCTGGACCACCTTTGCTGCTATCTCCAACGTTAGTGCCTCTTCAGCCAACAGGCTAGGCTGATCAACAACAAAGGAACCTCCCATCTCCGAGGTTTTCACCAACCTCCTCCTCTTCTTGGCCTTCTCCTTCAGCTTCATTGGCTGCGAAGCCTCAGCTGAGCTCACTGTTGGCTCTTCTATCCTTTCTTCTTCCTCGTCCTCCTCCTCCTCAGCTGAGGGGTCCTGAACCCTGACCTCATCTGCCTCCACATCTGAATCGACTGGCCCACTGATCACCTCATCTTTCGTGAGAAGACCTTTTTGTTTAATATAGGCCCTCACCCCATCCTTCCAGTTGAGCTGGGTGGTCAGCAGGGTTTCCAAGATCACCGTTATCTTGTTGAAGAGGCTGGTAATGGATTTGGCTGTCCACTTCCCATCCTTCATCTGCAGCCGATTTTTCTCAGTCTCGAACCGATTCAGCAACATCTCGGCCCAGTTGACCTGAACCCCATCAAGAATAGCTCTGAGGCAGCACAGCCGAGGTCGAGTCAACCCATCATGGGAGTTCTGCTCCCCTAGAATCGCCTTCGTCAATATCGTCATCAGCAGACGATATTTTCGGCAAAGCATGTTCTTCTTCAGCTCCGACCTCCGCTCCTTCATTGATGTACGAGCAATCATCTCAAATGATTCTACCCAATCCTCTGATTTGTATGTGAGGGGATTAACGCCCTCGTTGCTAACCTCGAAAATCCGAGCAATCTCCGTCTTTATCACTACTAACTCCTCCCCACAAACTCTGGTTCTGAACTCGCCGTTTTCGTATGTCCCATTGATATAGAATTCGAATCCTCTCATGTCAAGAGTCTTGTTTGTGTTGGACTTCTTGGAGTAAAAGGTCTTCAATCCTGACCTTTCCAACAGTTGAAGAACCTGCCTCGATTCTTCATCGGTGGTGGTTTCGAAATCAACATACATTTCTGATTTAATCTTTTTATTGAAAGTCTCTGTGTTGATTTCTATCATTGTTAAAGTCATTGTGATAGGTTTCTGAGATTGGCTCATAAAATTTGGCTAAGGGTTTTTGAGAAAAAAATTTGCAGAGTATAAATATGGTTTTCTGAAAGTGAAAAGGTTTGATCGAGGAAGAAGATGTATTTATAGGAGGGAAAATTGGAAAGAGAAACCGTTTTAGAAAATTGGGTTTTAATCTAAGCCGTTTATTTGAAATGATTTACTGTACTGAATCAACGGTTAAAAACTTGGATAAACGATTGGGATTCAGCGCGTGTAATGCACTAAACTTTGAATTGCGTAAAAAGTTACTTTGTAGACTATTGATTTGACCGAAGTAGGGTTACTTTATGCAGAGAAGTAAGTATACATGACGTCAGCCTAGGATTACCTTACTTCGTATAAGGGTTTCAAAAAACAGATAGGGTTATGAATTTGTCTGATAAAGTACCTCGTCTGATTTTTAAAACAGCCTAGTTTTATCTTTTGGCAAACTTAAAGACCAGTTAAGAAAACATTTTATTTTAAATAAGCAGGCTCAGATTAGATTTTATAAAATTAGTTTCTCCAGCCAATAAAAATAATTTGCGAAGAGTTTTATAAGAAAACACAGTGTATGGAGAGCATTTAGAGGAGTCCAGATGAGAAGGTTTATAATAGATAGGATGAATCAATCTGATCTAACAATTTGATCTGTGAACTGTTCCTGCAAAGACACAGCCTTAGAAAAATCATTAGTAACCAGGGTAAGTCAGATAGGATGCAATGATCACCTGATTTTATAAAATCAGCTGACTATTGTGTCCTTGTCTGATTTACCTAATGTCAGATAAGTAATCATTAAGTCAGATAAGGTCAATATGACTATTCCTTGATTCTTGATTCCTAAAAAGAAAATCAATGATATCAGCTACCTGATTGTCCTTTGACTCATATCTAGTCTGATGATTCTTTCTAGACATTTATTTAAAGAAAGGAAAGAAAGAAATAAGGAATACAATTAACAGATGCAAGCAATGATAATAAAAAATCAGCCAATGATGCATTACGTAATCCTAATTCTAAACACAATTCTTTAAATCTAGATTCAGCTAATGGTTTTGTAAGAATATCTGCTCTTTGTGATTCAGTGGCTATCTTTTCAATTCTAATATCATTCTTTTCCACATGATCTCTAATGAAATGATGTCTGATATCTATATGCTTACACCTAGAATGCAGAACAGGATTGTATGTCATAGCTATTGCACTATTACTATCACAGTAAATAGGAACAGATGATGTTTGAATGTTATAATCTCTAAGCTGCTGACTAATCCAGAGGAGTTGAGAGCAACAACTTCCAGCTGCCATGTATTCAGCTTTAGTTGTGGAGGTGGCAACAGATGTCTGTTTCTTGGATAACCAAGAAATTAATTTGTTGCCTAAGAATTGACAAGTTCCTGAAGTGGATTTCCTATCAATCTTGCAACCCCCAAAGTCTGAGTCTGAATATCCTGCCAGCTCAAAGTTGTCATCAGCTTGGTACCATAACCCTACTTGCAAAGTTCCTTTGAGATATTTAAGGATTTTCTTAGCAGTCTCCAGATGAGTTTTCTTGGGATTAGACTGGAATCTTGCACATACCCCAACTGCAAAAGCTATGTCTGGCCTACTTGCAGTGAGATAGAGAAGGGATCCAATCAGTCCACGATACTCCGTTGCATCTGTGGGTATCCATAGAGAAGTTAGTTGCCATAGGTATTTTAACTTCCCTACTAGTAGTCATCCAAAATTTCTCAATTAGGTCCTTAGCATATTTAGTCTGATGTATAAAAATACCCTTACTCATCTGCTTAATCTGCAAGCCTAGAAAATATGTTAATTCACCCATCATTAACATTTCAAACCTATTTTTCATGAGAACACTGAAGTCTTCACATAATTTCAGATTAGGTGAACCAAAAATAATGTCATCTACATAAATTTGAACTAACAAGATGTTACCATCTATTTCCTTTCTAAACGGAGTCCTATCTATCTTACCTTTTGAAAAAACCATTTGATATCAAAAATTCAGATAAGGTATCATACCATGCCCTGGGAGCTTGTTTCAGTCCATATAGGGCCTTATTGTGTTTATAGACCTTGTTATTGATTTTAAACCCAGGAGGCTGCTCCACATAGACTTCCTCAAGTAACACACCATTAAGGAAAGCAGACTTAAACATCCATTTGAAAGACTTTGAAAGATTTATAAGCAGCAAATTCCAAGAACAGCCTTATTGCTTCTAATCTGGCAACTGGAGCATAGGTTTCATCATAGTCTATTCCTTCAGACTGTGAGTAACATTGTGCTACCAATCTTGTCTTATTACGAACAATAATGTTGTTCTCATCTGTTTTGTTTTTAAACACCCATTTGGTGCCTATAATCTTTCTATGTAAAGGTCTTTCCACTAATTTCCAAACATTCTGTCTTTCAAACTGATGCAGTTCTTCCTGCATGGCTGTTATCCAGTTTGGATCTGATAGAACTTCCTCAATAGACTTAGGTTCGAGAAGTGATACATAACAGCAGAACAGACTCTCAGAGTCCAGCATCATTCGTGTCTGCACACTACTTGATGGGTCTCCTATAATCTGGTCAAATGGATGATAACTTCTCATCCTTTTGCCTATTTGAGTAGAAGGATCCTCATCTTGAGACTCAGCAGGCAACTCATCTGACTCTACCTGGGCTGACGTTCCCCCTTCATCTGCTGACCCCCGCTGATCAGCTGATGTCAAGGGTGTCTCCTCAGATGGAGTCTGATCAGAAGTTGTCTTCTGACTATCAGATGGGGATTCTTCTTCATCTGAATCTGAATCAAGACTAGGTAGATAGACTGTTCTATGTTTAGTTTTGGTTAGTTCAATCTTATCTAGCCCATTAAAAATTTGATTCACTTTATCTGAGAAGGAATATAATTCATCAAAAACCACATAAAGGGTTTCCTCCACACAAAGAGTTGTCTTGTTGAAGACTCTGAATGCCTTGGAAGTGTTGGAATATCCTAAGAATATTCCATCAGCTGCCTTAGCATCAAAAGTTCTCAGCTTAGACTTCCCATTGTTATGGATGAAACATTTACAACCAAAAGCTCTAAAATATGAGATTCTTGGAATCTTACCCTTCCAAATCTCATATGGAGTCTTACCCTTGTCTTTAACAACCAAGCACCTGTTCTGGGTATAACAAGCTGTATTGATGGCTTCACCCCAGAACCTGTGAGGGGTTTCATACTCAGCTAACATGCTCCTGGCTGCCTCTTTCAAAGTTCTATTCCTTTTTCAACCACTCCATTTTGTTGTGGAGCTCTTGCTGATGATGTCTCATGAATAGTTCTACACTCATTGAAAAAGTTAGATAAACAAAATTTAAAAATTCAGTGCCCTTATCACTCCTTATTTTAATAATATTAACACCCTTCTCATTTTGAATCTGTCTGAACAGATCAGGGATCTTGTTTATAGTCTCATTTTTTCTTGAAAAGAAATATAACCCAAGTGTATCTAGAAAAATCGTCTACCACAACAAGAGTATATTTCCTTCCACTGAAGCTGAGAGGTGAAACAGGTCTAAACAAATCAAGATGAAGTAGTTGTAAAACTCTTCCAGATGATGGGGTGTTAATACTCTTAAATGAGTGTCTAGGCTGTTTACCTTTTTGACAAGCATCACACTTCAGATCAGTAGAATAAAGTTTCTCAGGTAATCCCTTAACAAGATTCTTTCTAGCCAGCTTACTAAGGGTCTTGAAGTTCAGATGACTAAGCCTCTTATGCTATAGCCAACTGAGGTCATCTCCACCCTTAGCTATCAGACAAGTATCTTTGGGACAACTATTGAAGTTTGCCACATAGACATTACCATGTCTGAAGCCAGTAAGAAGTACCTTGTCTGAGGAACTCTCTAAGATATCACATTTATCTTTAGAAAATTTGACAAGAAAACCTTTATCACAAAGTTGGGAAACAGATAACAGATTATGTTTTAAACCCTCTACAAAATATACCTCAGATACTTGAACATCCTTGATAATCAAAGTACCTACTCCTTTAGTCTATCCACAATTGTTGTCTCTAAATAAAACTCTAGGACCATCAATATTCTGGAAATTTGATAGTAGCTTCTTGTTACAAGTCATATGATGTGAACAGCCACTGTCTATGTACCAGATAGAAGCTAAGATCTCCTCCTTGAGTGATGATCCCTGTGAATCCTGTAAAACAGATTAGTTATAATGTACCCTAGTGATCTTGGGTCCTCGAAGGTCAAACATCACTTTGGGTAACCAAACAAATATCTCATTCCCTAATAATAAATCAGACTTGAGTTGCCTACCATATCTGTTTACAATTATATCACTTGAAGATGACAATTTATTGTATTCAGATTTAGTGATTTTCTTGAACTTAGGAAAAGTGGGATAGCATATGCTTCTCTATAATAAGAATTTTTTCTTATCTTAGTTCTTGGAGCTCTCTTAGTCTGATATGGAATTCTCAGCCGAATTTTTGTTTTCAGACTGGGAGATGCAGTCCTTATCTGACTAAGTGGTTTCCAAGGACCAATTCTAATCTCTTTTGGGTTTTCAGACGCCTTCACAAATTTTCTAGGTTTCTGAACATCTGATTTACTATTCCTATCATAACCAAGACCTGTTTTGTCAAGGGATTTTTGAGAAGTATTAAAGATGTGATCTATTGCTGATTGTGAATTATTAAGTTGACTTATTTGAAGACAAGCTTCTCATTGTCTTTCTTAATTAATTCATTTTCAGCACAGATCGTCTCAAATTTGTCTTTTAAAGAGTTCAATTCATTTTCTAATCTTTCAGACAAGCTGGCTGATGTACTAGCCTCAGGCTGGGGTAAACATTCCCCCTTGAATGTTTCCTCAGATTCTGAATAGTTCACCACCTGCTTGCCTTTGGCTAGAATCTGAATTTGATCTTTTAAAGTCAAATTTTCTTTCTCTAGTTGTTTATAAGCAGCAAAGGACATCTTTAAGTCTTTCAATAATCCTTGAATAACAGTTTGATCATTATCTGAAACAAATTTATAAGAATCATTATCAGAAGAAGAATAATAATCTATCTCTTTGGCCATAAGACAAATTTCATCGTCTGATCCAAAATCAGATAAGGATGATGAAGATGATGATTTTCTTGATTCTTTTTCTTCAGCCAGAAGAGCCCTTTAATCTGCAAATCTCCTGTCTCTCTTTTTCCTTTTGTCTTCCTTTTCTTTAGGAGTCAACTGAGGACAATCATAGCTGAAGTGTCCTGCCTTGTTACAGGTGTAACAAGTGTCACTCCTATCTGATTTAGGGCTAGTAGGATTTCTTTTAGCAGGAGATCTGAACCTCCTTGTCTGGCTCCTACTCTTGTCATCATTTGTAGAATCATCTTCCTTTCTTCTTGACTTGGATCTAGATTTGTCCTTACCTGCAAACCTCAATTTGTTACGCTTATATTTCATTCTTAATCTGTCATACCTCATCTGCTCTTTCAGAGATAGATCAGCTCCTACAGATTCAGCTGTCATCTTGTCTTCTTTGTTGACAAAAGCAATAGATTTGGATGAGGTACTTGACTCCATCTCATCTTCCTCATCTTCTATCTGAATGTCATACTCTAAAGCTTTTGGGTTGCATTAAGGATATTAGACTTTTCTCTCCATCTCTTGGTCAAAGATCTCAGTATCTTATTATTGATCTCCTTCTCTGAATAGTTCTTTCCTAAATCAGCTGCTTTGTTGATAAGATTTGTTAATCTCACATCTAGCTGATCCATTGTTTCATTCTCCTTCATCTTGAAGGTATCAAAGGCATGTAATACAGACTGCAGCTTATTCTCTTTCACTTGGTAAGATACTTCACAAACATTTGCAAGTGTCTGCCACATCTCCTTAGCTGATTTGCATCTTTTGACTTTTTCAATCCAGTCTTTACTCAGAGTTTCAATGATTTCAGTCCTAGCTACCTGATCTAGGTTGTGGATTTTCCTCTCATCACTTGTCAGTTCTGAGTTCTTTTTCTCTTGTCTGACTCTCTTGATTCAGCTGACTCAGTGCCATTGTTGGGGCCTCCATGATAAAATTTAATAGGTCCCTCTTCAAGAACCTCCTCCATCCTATCATGGATTGCTTTGAGATGGTTTTTCATCCTGAATTTCCAATAGTCATATTCTTCAATTGCAAATTTAGGTAGACTCCTGGATTTCTTGTTCTTGGCAGATGACATGATGAGATAAGACAACAACAACACTTACACAGACTGAGTAGCAGAGTTAATGAAATAAAGAAGATGAAGATAATCAAGAACAAATTTCAGAATCTTGGTTAAGACCTAAAATCAATATCAGAACAGCTTAACACTGCTCTGATACCACTTGTTGGTCCCACTTAGTTGAGTAGATTAGACAAAACTTGAACTAGCCTTCTAGGAAAAATCTAGAAGGGGGGGTTGAATAGATTTTTCAGATTTTTACAAATCTTAAAAAAAAAACTTATTTAAAACACACCAGTAGCATAGCGGAATTCAATTTTAAACTCAACTCTATTAAGATTAAAAGCACACTGATATTTTAGTTCTAACTCCTATTCTGAAATTAATCTTTGATTGATAAACTGAAATTGAAAGATACAGATAAGTAAAGTAAAGCAATAAAGAACACAAAGATTTATAGTGGTTCAGATTATGAATAATCCTACATCCACTCTCCTTCTTCAACTTGAAGAAGGGACTCTGCTTACCACTTACTTACTTTCAATCCAACTTACAACTTACAACTCGTGAAGATCTTCAAATCTTCAATCTCCTAAATTCTTCGCTAAGATCTAACTATTACAGTGAATATTGAACTTTGAAGATTACAAGTAAAGTGTTCTATAAACACTTAGAACTTTTTGAAAACTCTTTTGAAAAATTTGTGAATTGATTGTGAAGATGAAAATCTGAATAGTGAAAAATGTGTAAATCGTGTTATGTGAAAAAATATTTTAAAAAATGAAAATCTAGACCAATTTATAAGTCTGTAAAGACAGTTAGTTAGTTAGTCAGTTCTAACAAACTAAAAACTGCTCAACAAACTTAATCTTGAAAACTGCTTTGCTCCTCAGCTGATTTATCCTCCTCGTCTGCAGCTGACTTGGTGAAGACTCGCCTTTCTTATTCTACTCAGCTTGTCTTGACCTCGTCTGAGCTCTTTATAATTGTCTCCTGCAGATGACTAGATTTGAGCTTGTCTCCAGATGACTTGCAACTTCCAGTCTTCAGCTGACTTGTTCAGTCCTCGACCTAGTCTGATCAGCTTAGTACTGGACTTTGATCTCAGCTGTTCTTCATAATTGTCTGATCATCTAAATTGCTTTTTAACTCATCAAAACCTTTCTTGATCTAACACAAACTATCAGTAACATTTTAAGTAAGACAGATAAGGTACGCATACTCATCTGCCTCATTTTAAGACAGACAACTAAAGTGTATTTGTCTGAATTACTTTATGTTTAGATAAGAAAACATCAAGTTAGTTAAGATCAATAGATTGTTACTTGATTCCTGATTCCTTAAAGGAGATCAATGATATCAGCTCTGTGAATGCCCATCTGATCTTTCACAAGTCTGATATTTCTTTCTAGACATAGTAAAGAAGGCGAGATAGAAAGAATATACAAGATACATCCTCTATAGACAATTCTTTAAACCTAGTCTCTGCTAATGGTTTTGTCAAAATATCAGCTCTTTGAAAATCAGTTAATATTTTCTCTAATCTGATATCACCTTTCTCTACATGATCATGAATAAAATGATGCTGGATATCAACATGCTTGTAACGAGTGTGTAAGACTGGGATTTGGGTAGTAGCTATGGCACTATTATTATCATAAAAGATTGGTACATCTCTGGTGATAATATTATAATCCCTTAACTGTTGACTGATCCAGATCAGCTGGGAACAACAACTTCCAGCTGCTACATACTCAACTTCAGTAGTGGAAGTAGCTACAGGGGTTTGTTTCTTAGACAACCATGAAATCAGCTTACTTCCCAAAAATTGGCAAGTTCTAGAAGTAGATTTCCTATCTATCTTACACCCACCAAAGTCTGAATCTGAGTATCCTGACAACTCAAAATTATCATCTGCTGGAAACCACAGTCCTACATTCATTGTACCTTTCTAGAATTTGAGAATCTTCTTGGCTGCTTCAGGATGACTCTTCTTTGGTTTAGCTTGGAAACGTGCACAGACACCTACTGCAAAAGAAATATCAGGTCTACTGGCAATTAAGTATAATAAATAACCTATTAATCCCCTGTATTATGTCTGATCAGTGTCTTTCCCTTTATCATCTGGATCCATGGAGATGTTTGTCATCATAGGTATCTTAGCCTCTCGGCTGGTACCTATTCCAAACTTTTCTATAAGATCCTTTGCATATTTTGCTTGATTGATAAAAATCTCTTTCTTATTCTGTCTGACTTGTAATCCAAGGAAGTATGTCATCTCTACCATCATGGACATTTCAAATCTACTTTTCATAAGATGACTGAATTTTTCACACAAAGACAGATTAGTAGATCCAAATATAATATCATCAACATATATTTGTGTTAATAAAAGATCATTATCAAATTCCATTCAAAATAAAGTTCTATCTATTTTACCCTTTACAAAACCGTTTCGAATCAAATAATCAGACAAGGTGTCATACTAGGATCTTGGGGCCTGTTTAAGTCCATATAGAGCTTTCCTCAGTCTATAGACTCTGTCACCTTTGACAAAGTCTGGAGGTTGCTCTACATAAATCTCTTCAGCTAAGATTCCATTTAGAAATGCTGATTTTACATCCATTTGAAAAACTGTGAATCTTTTTTTAAAGCAGCATATGATTGGAGTGTATATGGCAAGAGCTTTTAAGACCAATTATTGGTCCCTGACGAGATGTGCAAAGAGGTGGAAAGTCTAGAAGGGGGGGGGGGGGTTGAATAGACTTTCCCACACTCAAAACTTTTTACAACTTTTCGTGAGCTGAGTGTGAGGTTAGAAGACTTTGAAGTCTTCTGCAGCAAGATACTCAGAGTGTGCTAAGTGAGATCAGCAGACTTCGGAAACTCGAAGTCTTCTGATGGTGCGGAAGCTAATCTCGTGTGTATTTGAAAAACCCTTTTAAAGTAAACCTTCTTGAGATTAGAAAACTTTGAAGTCTTCTACAGCAGAATTGATGCAGGTTTATTAAAACGATGAATGAGCAGATATAAGTATGAATGCAGAAAGCTAGTAAAGACACAGAGATTTTTATAGTGGTTCGGATATAACGATCCTACGTCCACTCTCCCTGATCCCACAGGGGTCTTACTATCCACCGAAACTTGTCTTGTCTCCTCTAATCTCCTTGAGGATTCGACCACAGGAAGTTTAACAAGTTCCTGCCCTTGGTACAATCAAGATGATCCTCGAGTGTTAGCTCTTAGATCAAAACAATCAACCTTTTCTCGTACAGAGATAATGAAAGGTGATTTACACTTCCTTGACCAAAAATAAATCTCTTAGGAAATTCAACGTGATAGATTGATTTCTGGTATGAAGAATTCAGCGTGTATTGCAATGAGTGAAGGAGATGTTCTTGATGTTTCTCGTGCGCGTATATTTAAAAAATCCTTCACTTCAGTTTTTATGATTCTGAATTTGACTAACCGTTAGGCTAATTTGTCAATCAGGTCTTCAAAGAAATGGTAAGTGATCGTTGGAAGATTTGTTTGACTTTGGATAATTGATTGTCTGATACCAATCAATTATGCCGTGATTGATCTTGATTGATAATCAAATCTTCACTTGACTTACTTCGGATATCTTTGAAATATCTTTCTTTCTTTAGTTAACCCTGATGAACTTCTTGAAGTCAACTCTAGCAACCTTACACCTTGCTCCAGCACATCTTAAAGTTTGCTGTAGCATGGATATCAACCTTGCTATCTTTACTTGAACCTTTCTTGACAGAACTTCTTTTTGCATAACTCTTATCATCTCTTCTTGATCTTCGCGACGCCCTTCCAATTGACTTCGACTGAGATTTCTCTTAGATCTTTAAGTCTTCTTATCAGCAGCCTTCAGTTCTCAAACAATATGAAGCTTCAGGTTAGGCCTAGCAAGATTAACTATACAAAGACACAAACCCTATCTAGATCAACAGCTGACTAACAGATTCAGCTGGTCCTATTACACTTAGGTTTTGGGAACATCATCAAAACATACAAATTCAAATCCTAACACCAATCGCAAATTATCGAACCTAAGGGAGAAAGTATGCAAATGAGGCCCTAAGGATTTGAGTTCTAGGTAACTAGAGTTGCAACAAGTTTAGGACTAAAATCAATACAAAATTAGCAAGAATTTAAAAGGCTAAACTATGCAAGCAATATATCAAACACTTAATATGCACGATCAACCTCGTCGCCAACTTCCATCGGTGCAGCAAGCTTTGAAGAAGAAGGAATCTCATAAAGAGAAGGAAACGGAATTGGTACCTGTTCCTCCTCACTAGCGGATTCGTGAGAGACCATCTCTTCAGCATCCAAAATCGGAGAATCATCAACCTCCATTGCATCCACCACCGACGATCCTTTCTTTCCAGGAGAGACCTTAGGAGGCATCTGTGCTCCTCTGGTACGACTGCTCACAGAATCTTTTCGGGTTGCCACAGTGAACCTCTTCGCCTTTCTCTGTGGTAATTGAGAAATCGGAATCTGATCTTTGCTACCAGAAGACTTCAAAGTCTTCTCCCCTGAACTAGCAGCCTTGGAGCTTGCTGGGTTATCCGAGTCCTTTACCATCGCATCTTTCCCAATATCAATAGCCGCAGGGGCAACCGCCAAAATCGGTAACACCTCAGCAGGCTCTTCCTCATCTTCAGCTTGATCCTCATCATCATCAGAATCAGGAGGACCACTGAGCTCCTCATCCTTGTTCAGCATAAACTTTGCCTTAGTGTATGGTTTCGTCCACTTAGGATCCCACGCTGTGTTAGGCATCATCCTCTCCAGCAGCACTGTAATCTTATTCGACATAGAAACATACTTTTCCACAGCCCATACCTTAACCTCTGGATGTCCATCCACTTCTGTCCGAAAGAACCTATTCTTTTCTTTGCGAGAATCTCAAAGAATTCTTGACCCAATCACACTCTACTCCATCCACAATCACCTTTAAAGCACAAAGATGCCTCTGACTAACTGAGTCCATACTCTGGCGTTCACCAAACATCACCTTCACCATGATGTCAAATAACAATTTATATTTCCGCTTGAGATAAGCTTTCTTCAAATCCGACACATGATGACGACATGAAGTTTTCGCTAGAGAACGAAAAGCTTCGAGATGATTTTCCGCCATATATGATTCTGGATCAATGCCTTGAAGAGACAAACCCAAGTGTTCATGAATATCCGCCGTCGATGGTCAAACTTTGACCAAAACACTGTCGTTTTTATCTTTGTTCCGTCCGAAATCACCACGAACCAGAAACCGAACAACATAGGCATCTAGAGTCCGTCGTTCAAGAATGAGCCAAACAAGATCAAACAAACCCCTATCGGATAAGAGATTTAGAATCTCCTTGCTTCCCGTTGTCCCAAGAGTCCGAAAATCCACCGATAGTTCACTGCGCACTTTCTCAGAAAGGGCCAAAGGGTCTAGAGTCTTGTGTTTCCCTGCAACCTTTTTCGAAGATGAAGATTGTTTTGGAGCCATTGAAAATAGAACAGAGAAAGATCGAGTTTCAGAAGAAAGAAAAACAGAGAATGAAGATCGAGGAATAATGAGAGAAAGAGAGAGAGAGAGACGAGAAAAACAATTTATAAGAGAGAAGAAGGAAACCGCTAAATTTTAAATTATACAATAAAATAAGAACGTTGATTTGCATATTGCACGATCAGATCGAACGGTTACGGATTCAACGGTTCGAATTCCGAAAAGTGCGTGTCCTCAGCTTTGGATTTGAAAAAGGTATTTTCCAAAATTAAAAGATTTTCGGGTCCACAGAAATAGGATGTAAAATAATATTTTTAAACTTACCCCATAAATTGTGGTTGAAAAGATTTGATTTGACAATTCACATAATTACTTCCCAATGCTGAGGATAAACTCAGGAATAAAATATTCCGAAAATTTATTTAACCATACAGACTAAGGAATATTTTAGACCAAAATATTTGACAAACAAATAAACAAGAGCAAAACGAAAGAGAGAGAAACATATCTGTCAGTTGATATTGTAATCAACTGATACCACTGAGTACTGTAGTAGCAAGCTTTAGAACTTTCTGCAGCAAGTTTTAAAGTTTTCTTCAGCAAGCTTTATCTTCTCTTCAGCAAGTTTAATGCTTTCTTCAGCAAGCTTAATTTTCTCTTCAGCAGGTTTCATACTTCAGCAATATGTTTAACACGATTTTCCTGGATCCAGTAGACCTAATTCTACAGATAGATCTCTAAACCGTGCCTCTGCCAATGGTTTCGTCAGAATATCTGCTCTCTGTCGATCTGTATGAATCTTTTTCACTCGAATGTTCTTCTTTTCGACGTGATCTCTAATAAAATGATGACGTATATCCACATGCTTGCATCTTGTGTGAAGTACTGGATTCTGAGTAATAGCAATGGCACTGTTGCTATCACAGAATATAGGAATTTCTTTAGCGACAATGTGATAGTCTTGTAATTGTTGACTTATCCAAAGTAATTGTGAGCAACAACTCCCGACAGCCATATATTCTGCTTCTGTAGTTGACGTAGCTACTGAAGTTTGCTTCTTAGAAAACCAAGAAACCAGCTTACTTCCAAGAAATTGACATGTGCCCGTGGTTGATTTTCTATCAATTCTACAACCACCATAATCTGAATCAGAATATCCACTGAGTTCCAGATTGTCATCAGCAGGGTACCAAAGACCTACATTTGCTGTACCCTTGAGATACTTCAGAATTTTCTTTGCTGCATCCAAATGACTTTTCTTTGGATTGGCTTGAAATCTAGCGCATACTCCAACTACAAAAGAAATGTCAGGTCTGCTTGCTGTTAGATACAACAAGTAACCTATTAAACCTTTGTACATGGTCTGATCAATGCTTTCACCATCCTCATCTGGATCCATCTTGTAGTTTGTTACCATCCGAATCTTTGCATCCTTGCTTGTTAACATTCCAAACTTTTCTAGCATATTTTTGGTATACTTTGCTTGGTTTATGAATATTCCTTTAGAAGTTTGCTTGACTTGAAGACCTAGGAAATAATTCATTTCTCCCATCATAGACATTTCGAACTTACTTTGCATCAATTTACTGAATTTCTCACAAAGCTTCTTGTTTGGAGATCCAAATATGATGTCATCCACATATATCTGTACTAATAGAATATCTTGTTCTTCTTCAATTCTGAACAAGGTTCTATCTATCCTTCCTTTACTGAATCCATGATCAAGTAAAAATTGCGATAGTGTGTCATACCAAGCTCGAGGAGCTTGCTTTAGTCCATATAAAGCTTTCTTTAGACGGTAGACTTGATTTCCTTGAACAAAACCCGGAGGTTGTTCAACGTATACTTCTTCAGCAAGAACTCCATTTAAAAACGCAGACTTTACATCCATTTGATATACTCTGAATTTCATGTATGCAAGGAATAATCTTATAGCTTCTAATCGCTCACAGTGCAAATGTCTCGTCATAGTCAATTCCTTCGATTTGTGAGTAACCTTGTGCGACAAGCCTTGCTTTATTTCTGGTGACTTCATCTTTCTCATTTTTCTTGTTCTTGAAAACCCACTTCGTGCCAATCACTTTTTGATGTTTTGGTCTATCAACAAGTACCCACACATCTTGTCGTGTGAATTGATTCAGTTCATCTTGCATAGCTTCTATCCAGTTTGTGTCCAACAGTGCTTCTTCAATATTCATAGGTTCTTGTAGAGAGACATAACAGCTAAATAAACCATCTAGGTTTATTTTCCTTCTTGTCTTTACTCCATCTTGAGGATTTCCTAAGATTAAGTCACTAGGATGATCAGTCATCCAATTCCTTCTGTTAGATACGTGTAATTCTTCTGGAGATATTGTTGGAACATCATCTTGCGTCATTCCCCCTTGAGTTGACACATTCACATCAGGTGTTCTGGGTGAATCATCAGCAGCCTTAGAGGTTTCATCAGCAGACTTTTTCTTGTTTGAGTCTGCTGCCGTAGAAGTTTGCTGATCATCTTCAGAATCTGAGTCTAAAGTAGGCACTTGAACCTTGACATATCTTGTCTTATCCTTGAGTTCTAGTTTCCCAAATCCTTCTGCTAGAGGCTCTTCTTGTCCTTTGTCCTTAAACTCAACAATAGATTCATTAAAAACCACATGGGGTGTTTCTTCCACAACAAGGGTTTTCCTGTTAAAAACCCGATAGGATTTGCTTGTGCTGGAATATCCTAAAAATATTCCATCAGCAACCTTGGCATCAAAGGTTTTTAACTTGGATTTGCTATTGTCATGAATGAAACACCTACAACCAAAAACACGAAAGAAAGAAACACGAGGAATTCTACCTTTCCATAACTCATATGGTGTCTTTCCATGTTCTTTGGTCAGCAAGCTTCGATTCTGAGTGTAGCATGCTGTATTCACAGCTTCTGCCCAAAACCTCTGAGGAACATCATACTCTGCTAGCATTGTTCTGGCAGCTTCCTTGAGTGTTCTATTTCTCCTCTCAGCAACACCATTTTGCTGTGGAGTGCGAGCCGCAGACGTTTCATGTTGAATTCCAGCTTCTTTGCAATATGTTGCTATGTGAGAGTTTAGGAATTCTGTTCCTTTGTCACTTCTAATCTTTACAACACTTTCTCCTTTCTCGTTTTGTAATCTCTTCAGTAATTCAGGTAACCTTGTGATGGTTTCATTCTTCTTGAACATAAATATCACCCATGTGAATCTTGAATAGTCATCCACCACCACCAGAATATATTTTCTACCACTGAAGCTTAGCGGGGATACAGGACCAAAAAGATCCATATGGAGTAATTGTAATACTCTACTTGACGTTGGTACAGAAACTTCCTTGAAAGTGGCTCTAGTTTGTTTTCCTTTTTGACATGAGTCACATATCTGATCTTTTGAGAAAACTTCATTTGGTAAGCCTTCTACAAGAGACTTCCTGGCTATCTTGTTTAGCGTCTTGAAATTTATATGACTGAGTCTCTTGTGCCATAACCAGCTGGCCTCTGAAGTACTCTTTGCTACAAGGCATGTATTACTAGAACATTTCTGAAATTCTGCAACATAAACATTGCCATTTCTCAGGCCAGTTAAGAGCACCTGATCGTTTAAACCACTTAGAACAACACACAGAGAACTAGAAAACTTAATAGAGTATCCCTTATCACAGAATTGCGAAACTGAAAGCAAGTTATGTTTTAATCCTTCCACGTAGAAAACTTCCTCAACACGTACATCTCCAATGTATAGAGTCCCAACACCTTTGGTAATCCCAAAGTTATTGTCTCCAAATACCACACGTGGGCCATTTTGTGATTTTATTGAGCTCAAGAGTTGCTTGTTTCCAGTCATATGCTTCGAACACCCACTGTCGATGTACCAGACAGTATTTCCAGCAACCTCTCTTTCATGCCCCACGGCGTCCTACACATTTAGTTAAGTTTTGTTGGATCAAGAGGTTTTGATGAGTTAAAGAGCAGCTCAGACTGATCAGCCAACCTGAAGAACAGCAGAGGATAAGTTTATAAGATAAGCTGATCAGACGGGGTCAAGCATCAACCTAGTCAGCTGAGGTCTGATATCATGCTAGTCATCTGAAGATGAGCTTGAACCTAGTCATCTGCAGGAGACAAACATGAAGAGCTCAGACGAGGTCAAGATAAGCCGAGTAGAATAAGAAAGGCGAGTTTTCACCAAGTCAGCTGCAGATGAGTATGAAGAATCAGCTGAGGTCTCAAGCAGTTTACAAGATTAAGTTTATTAAGCAGTTTCAAGTTTGTTAGAACTAACTAACAAACTAACTGTCTTCTCAGACTTATAAATAGGACTAGATTTTATTCTTCAACTTACTTATGCCTATTCGATTTTTCACACTATTCACTACTCAGATTTCAATCACAATCTTTTCACAAGTATTTCAAGAGAGTTCTCAAAAAGTTCTAAGTGTTTTTAGAACACTTTTCTTGTAATCTTCAAAATCCAATACTCACTGTAATAGTTAGATTTTAGAAGAAGGGTTTAGGAGATTGAAGATTTGAAGATTTGTACAAGTTGTAAGTTGTAAAGTGAAAGTAAGAAAGAAAGTAGTAAGCAGAGTCCCTTCTTCAGATTGAAGAAGGAGAGTGGATGTAGGATTATTAAAATCCGAACCACTATAAATCCTGGTGTTATTTCTTGCTTTCTTTAATTTCTGTTCAATTTATAATTTTGTTAATTCAAGATTAAAGTTCAGAATCTTAACTAAAATCTGAATATCAACCTTGCTTTTGATCTTGTTAAAAGTTGAGTTTTCAATTATCTTCCGCTGTGTTTAATCTGATGTTTTGAATTAATTTTGAAAGATTTAAAAATCTACAAAATCTATTCAAACCCCCCCTTTCTAGATTTTGTTCTAGGAAGCTAACTCAAGGTTTTTAATCAACTCAAATTTCCGGGACCAACAAGTGGTATCAGAGCAGTGTTAAGCTGTTCTGATATTGATTTTAGGTCTTGAACAAGATTCTGAAATTATCTTGATTTTCTTCATTTTCTTCCTTTACTAACAGTGCTACTAATAAGTTTTTGTGGAGTATTTTGTTCTTTGTTTCATCATGTCATCAGGGAAAAATAAAAAGTCTAGGAGTCTTCCTGAATTTTCCATTGAAGATTATGATTATTGGAAATTTAGAATGGAAAATCATCTGAAGGCCATTCATGATAGAATGGAAGAGGTCCTTAAGGAAGGTCCTATAAAGTTTTATCATGGAGGCACCAGCACTGGGGAAGAGACAGCTGAATCAAGAACTAGACAAGAAAAGAAGAGTTCTGAATTGACGAATGATGAAAGAAAGGTTCATAATCTTGACCAAGTAGCTAGAACTGAAATCATCGAGACTCTTAGTAAAGACTGGATAGAGAAGGTTAAGAGATGCAAAACAGCCAAAGAGATGTGGCAAACTTTAGCCAATGTTTGTGAAGGATCTGATCAAGTCAAGGAAAACAAGCTACAGTCAGTATTGCATACATTTGAAACATTCAAAATGAAAGAAAATGAGTCTGTGGATCAGTTTGATGTTAGGTTGACCAATCTTCTCAACAAAGCAACTGATCTTGGAAAGAATTATTCAGAGAAAAAGATTAATAACAAGATTCTGAGATCATTAACCAAGAGATGGAGGAAAAAATCCAATATCCTTAAAGCAACTCAAGATTTATCCTCTATTACTCACCATACTTTATTTTCTCATCTTAAAGCTTTAGAGTACGATATCCAGATAGAAGATGAGGAAGATGAGATGGAATCAAGTACCTCATCCAAGTCTGTTGCCTTTGTCAGTAAAGAAGACAAGGTGTCAACAGAGTCTGTAGGAGCTGATCTATCTCTGAAAGAGCAGATGGCTTTACTTACAAAAAGGTATGATAAATTGAGAATGAAGTATAAGAGAAATAAATTAAGATTTGCAGGTAAGGATAGACAAAGATCCAGATCAGATAGGAATGTGGATAAATCTTTAGATGATGACAAAAACAAAAGCCAGACAAGAAGATACAGATCACCTGTCAGAAGAAGTCCTTCCAGTCCCAGATCAGACAGGAGTGACATTTGCTATACATGCAACAAGACAGGACATTTCAGCTATGACTGTCCTCAATTGACTCCTAAAGAAAGGGAAGAAAAGAGGAAGAAAAGAGACAGGAGATTTGCAGATCAAAGAGCTTTGTTGGCTGAAGAAAAAGAGCCAAAGAAATCATCATCATCATCATCATCCTCATCTGATTTCGGATCAGATGATGAGATATGTCTCATGGCTAATGAGGTAATCTACTATTCATCGTCAGATAATGATTCTTGTCAGTCTGCATCTGATCATGACCAAACTGTTATTCATGAGTTATTGAGAGATTTAAAGACATCTTTAGCTGCTTATAAACAGCTAGAGACAGAGAATTTGTTTTTAAAGGATCAGATTCAAATTCTAAATAAAGGCAAGCGGTGATGAATCGCTTTCAGAGGCGAGGAAACATTCAAGGGGGAATGTTTTCTTGATCAAGCTAGTACATCACCCAACCTTACCCGAAAGGTTAGAAAATGAATTGAAAACTTTAAAAGACAAATTTGAAGTAGTCTGTGCTGAAAATGAATTAATTAAGAAAGACAATGAGAAACTTGTCTTCAAAATTAGTCAGCTTAATAATTCACAATCAGTAATAGATCATATTTTTAATACTTCTCAAAAATCTCATGATAAGACAGGTCTTGGTTATGATAGGAACAATAAATCAGATGTTCAAAAACCTAGAAAATTTGTGAAAGCATCTGTTCAATCAAAGGATATTAAAATTGGTCCATGGAAACCAACTAGTCAGATAAGGACTACATCTTCCAGTCTGAAACCAAGAATTCAGCTGAGAACTCCCTATCAGACTAGAAGGAATCCAAGAACCAAAATAAGAAGATATTCTTATTATAATTCTTTTGATGGAAAGAGCAAATGCTATCCTACATTTCCTAAGTTTAGGAAAATTACTCAATCTGAATACAACAAGTTATCATTCAAAAATGATATAATTGTAGACAGATTTGGTAGAAAACTTGAGTCTGATTTATTGTCTGAAGATGAGATGTTTATTTGGATTCCTAAAGTGATTCTTGACCCAAAAGGACCCAAGATCACTAGGGTACCTCAAAACTAATCTGTTTTACAGGATTCACAGGGATCATCACTCAAGGAAGAGATCTTAGCTTCAATATGGTACATTGATAGTGGCTGTTCACAACATATGACCCATAACAAGAAGCTGTTATCAAATTTTCAAAGCATTGATGGTCCAAGAGTTTTATTTGGTGATAATAATTGTGGTCAGACTAAAGGTGTAGGTACTCTGATTATCAAGGATATTCAGGTATCTGAGGTATATTTTGTTGAAGGTTTAAAACATAATCTGTTGTCTGTTTCTCACCTTTGTGATAAAGGTTTTCTTGTAAAATTCTCAAGGGATAAATGTGATATTTTAGATAATTCCTCAGATAAGGTACTATTAACTGGCTTCAGACATGGTAATGTGTATGTGGCCAACTTTAATAGTTGTCCCAAAGATACTTGTCTGATAGCTAAGGGTGGAGAAGATCTCAGCTGGCTATGGCATAAGAGGTTTAGTCATCTGAATTTCAAGACCCTTAGTAAGCTGGCTAAAAAGAACCTTGTCAAAGGATTACCTGAAAAACTTTTATCCACTGATCTTAAATGTGATGCTTGTCAAAAAGGTAAACAGCCAAGACACTCATTTAAGAGTATTAACTCCTCTTCATCTGAAAGAGTGTTACAACTTCTTCATCTGGATCTGTTTGGACCTGTTTCACCTCTCGCCAAAGTGGAAGGAAATATACTCTTGTTGTAGTAGATGACTTTTCTAGATACACTTGGGTTATATTTCTTTTCAAGAAAAATGAGACTATGAACAAGATTCCCGATCATTTGAGATGCATTGAGAATGAAAAGGGTGTTAATATTATTAAAATAAGGAGTGATAAGGGCACAGAATTTATGAATTCTTGTTTATCTAATTTTTTCAATGAGTGTGGAATTATTCATGAGACATCTTCAGCAAGAACTCCTCAACAAAATGGAGTGGTTGAAAGAAGGAATAGAACTTTGAAGGAAGCAGCCAGGAGCATGTTGGCTGAGTATAATACCCCTCATAGGTTCTGGGCTGAAGCCATCAACACAACTTGCTATACCCAGAACAGGTGCTTAGTTGTCAAAGACAAGGGTAAGACTCCTTATGAGATTTGGAAGGGTAAGATTCCAAGGATCTCATACTTCAAAGCTTTTGGTTGTAAGTGTTTCATCCATAACAATGGAAAATCTAAGTTAAGAACTTTTGATGCTAAGGCAGCTGATGGAATATTCTTGGGATATTCTAATACTTCCAAAGCATTTAGAGTTTTTAACAAGACAACCCTTTGTGTGGAGGAAACCCCTCATGTTGTTTTTGATGAATTGTATTCCTTCTCAGATAAAGTGAATCAAATTTCTGAAAGTCTAGATAAAATTGAACTGTCCAAGACTAAACATAGAACTGTCTATCTACCTAGTCTTGATTCAGAATCAGATGAAGAAGAATCCCCATCTGATAATCAGAAGACAACTTCTGATCAGACTCCATCAGAACAGACACCCTTGACATCAGCTGATCAGCGGGGGTCAGCTGATGAAGGAGGAACGTCAGCTGAGGTTGAGTCAGAGGAGTTGCCTACTGAGACTCAAGATGAGGATCCTTCTCGTCACTTAGGCAAAAGGATGAGAAGCTATCATCCATCTGATCAGATTATAGGAGACCCATCTAGTAGTGTGCAGATACGAATGATGCTAGACTCTGAAAGTCTTTTCAGTTGTTATGAGTCGCTTCTTGAACCCAAGTCTATTGAGGAAGCTCTATCAGACCCAAACTGGATAACAGCCATGCAGGAAGAACTGCATCAGTTTGAAAGACAAAATGTATGGGATCTAGTAGAAAGACCTTTACACAGAAAGATTATAGGCACCAAATGGATGTTTAAAAATAAAACAGATGAGAACAATATTATTGTTCGAAATAAGGCAAGATTGGTTGCACAAGGTTACTCACAGTCTGAGGGAGTAGACTATGATGAAACCTATGCTCCAGTTGCCAGATTAGAGGCAATAAGGTTGTTCTTGGCATTTGCTGCATATAAATCTTTCAAAGTCTTTCAAATAGATGTTAAGTCTGCTTTTCTTAATGGTGTGTTACTTGAGGAGGTCTATGTAGAGCAGCCTCCTGGGTTTAAGATCAATAACAAGGTCTATAAACTCAACAAAGCTCTATATGGACTGAAACAAGCTCCCAGAGCCTGGTATGATACTCTATCTGATTTCTTGACATCAAATGGTTTTTCTAAAGGCAAGATTGATAGAACTTTGTTTAGAAAGGAAGTAGATGGCAACATCTTACTAGTTCAAATTTATGTAGATGACATAATCTTTGGTTCACCTAATCTGAAATTATGTGAAGAGTTTAGCATTCTCATGAAAAACAGGTTTGAAATGTCAATGATGGGAGAATTAACATACTTTCTAGGCTTCTGATTAAACAGATGAGTAAGGGTATATTTATACATCAGTCTAAGTATGCTAAGGATCTGATTGAGAAATTTGGAATGTCAACTAGCAGAGAAGTTAAAATACCTATGGCAACTAACTTCTTAATGGATCCAGATGAGCAGGGGATACCCACTGATGCAACGGAGTATCGTGGACTGATTGGATCTCTTCTTTATCTCACTGCAAGTAGACCAGACATATCCTTTGCAGTAGGGGTATGTGCAAGATTCCAGTCTAATCCCAAGAAAACTCATCTGGAGACGGCTAAGAAAATTCTTAGATATCTCAAAGGAACCTTGCAAATAGGGTTATGGTACCCGGTGATGACAACTTTGGTGACAGGTTATTGATTCAGACTTTGGAGGATGTAAGATTGATAGAAAATCCACTTCGGAACTTGTCAATTCTTAGGCAACAAATTAATTTCTTGGTTATCTAAAAAAACAGACACATGTTGCCACCTCCACAATGAAGTGAATACATGGCACTGGAAGTTATTGCTCGAACTCCTCTGGATTAGTCAATGACTTAGAGATTATAGTATTCAAACATCATTTGTTCCTATTTTCTTGTGATAGTAATAGTGCAATAGCAATGACTTACAATCCTGTTCTACATTCTAGATGTAAGCATATAGATATTAGGCATCATTTCATTAGGGATCATGTTGAGAAGAATGACATTAGAATTGAGAAAATTGCCACTGAATCACAAAGAGCTGACATTCTTACAAAACCATTAGCTGAATCTAGGTTTAAAGAAATGTGCTTAGAATTAGGATTACTTGATGCATCTTTAGCTGGTTTCTAATTTGTGTGCATCTGTTTCCTTATTTCTTTTCTTTTATTTTCTTTAAACTAATGTCTAGAAAGAATTATCAGACTAGATATGTGTCAAAGGATAATCAGGTAGCTGATATCATTGATCTCCTTTCAGGAATCAAGAATCAAGGATTAGTCATATTGACCTTATCTGAATTGATAATTACTTATCTGACATTGAGTAAATCAGACAAGGACACAATAGTCAGCTGATCTCCTAAAGAAAACAGATGACTATTTACATTCTATCTGATTTACCTTAAGCTTCTGATGGTTTCTTTTGAGTATATGTTTGTGCAGGAACAGGTCACAGATCATACTGTTTCATCTCTTCTTATTCAAACCTCTTTATTCTGATTATTTTTATTCTTAAATAATCTGCATTTTTCTTAAAATTGTTGAACAACCACGTTTTAGAAAAGTAAATCTGAGTCTGTTTTGTTTAAACTCGTTTTAAAAATTGCTAAAAAGTTACATCTAAGCTGTTGATTTGCAAAATCAGACAGGTTACTTTATCAGATGACTTTCTAAACCCATCTGTTTTTTTTAAAAACTAGTCTGTTTTTCAAACTCATCTGATTTGCAAACCCTTAGCCAAAGTAAGGTAACCCTAGGCTGACGTCAGGTATACTTACTTCTCTGCATAAAGTAACCTACATCTGTCAACTCAACAGTCTATAAAGTAACTATTTACGCATTCCAAAGGCGATTAACATCCACGCGCTGAATCCTAATCGCTTATCTTAGTTTTTAACCGTTGATTAATACTCAGTAAAAACTTTTTGAATAAATGGCTAAGATTAATTCAAGTTTTCAAAAATGGCGGTTTCTCTTTCCAATCTATTCCCCTATAAATACATCTTCTTCTCCAAAGTCATTCTTTTCACTTTCAGAAAATCTCAAAACTCTCTGCAAATTTTCCTAAATCCTTTCTAAATTTGTATATGAGCATTTCTGTAAGAGGAGTAACATCAACAATGGTGGATGTACATAATGAAACCTACGCTAAGAAGGTGAAGTCTGAGATGTATGTCGACTTCGACACCACCACCGACGGAGAATCCAGGGAGATATTGTCCTTATTGGAAAGGGCTGGATTGAGGACTTTTTGCTCCAAGAAATCCCCTTCCAATAAGACATTGGATATGAGAGGTTTATGTCAATGGGACATATGAACATGGAATTTTTCGAACCAAGGGTATATGGAGAGGTTTTGACCGTTTCTCCGGCGAAGGTGGCCAGAATCTTTGATACGAGCAGTGAGGGAGTGAACCCCCTCACCTACAAATCTGATGAATGGGTAGAATCATTTGAGATGATTGCCCGAAATTCTATGAAGGATCGCCATTCGGAGTTAAAGAAGAAGATGCTCCGACGACGATATCGCCTTCTGATGACCATTGTCACAAAGGTGATACTGGGAGAACAAAGCTCTCATGTTGGGCTGACCAGACCCAGACTCTGCGTGATGAGAACAATTTTGGATGGTGTACAAGCCAACTGGGCTGGTCTATTACTGGAGAAGCTGGAGACGGAAAGAAAGCGTCTGGAGGTGGTGAATGGAAAATGGCAGGCTAAGTCGATCACTAGTCTTTTTAACAAAGTGACTGTGATTATGGAGGACTTGCTGTCAGCCGAGATCAATTGGTCAGACGGGGTCCGAGCTTACACGAAGCAGAAGGGGATTCTGACTAAAGATGAGCCACTCAGGGCTCCAGCTGATTCTGATGAGGGTGGAGCTGAGGTTGGAGCTCAAGCTCCAGCTGAAGAAGAAGCTGAGGAGGAGGAGGAGGAAGATGTGGAGGCGGAGTTGCCAACTGTGAGCTCAGCTGAGGCTGAACAGCCGATGAAGCTGAAGGAGAAGGCACTAAGGAGACGAAGGTTGGTGAAAACCTCTGAGTTGGGAGGATCATCTGCAGATCAGCCATCTCTTCTTCCTGAGGAAGTATCCACGCTGCAAATTGCAGCTCAGGTGGTCCAGCTGGAGGAGGTCCAGGAAATCAGTTCTGAAGGGACCCCCTCCCCCAGCCGAGGTCAGGTACATTTCTCCCCCTCCCCATCTCCAACCCAAACTGGCAATGAAGAGGTGTCCCAGGCTGGCACCTCAGAGCCTCTGAAACAGCCTACTCCCGAAATTGTCCAAAGTCCAACCTCATCTTCTTTCCCCCAAACCCAACTCTCATCTCCTCCACCATCCCCATCTCATATACTGTCCTTCCTCTCTGGACCAGTATTCTCCCCAACCCCCATCTCCATATCTCCACCAGCCTTACCCACAACTTCTCAACCCCAACTCGTTTTACTCCAATCACTTCAATCTCCTCCACCTACCACTTCACAAATCCCACCTTTACCATCATCTCCCCCACCAGAAATCCCACCCCCACCATCAGACACCCCCACCTCATCTACCCCAGCCGAACCTCATGTGGATACCTCAAATATCTTTGGGGATATTCCCATGAGCTCCCCTAGTCCAACTTCTCCCACCACCTCTTCCTCGTCTGATTCAGAGGGAGAGGACAGACCAATTCTTGCCATCTCCTCTGCGTTTGAACAACTCCACAGCAAAATCATTTCCCAAGTTCAGAGGATGATGGAGAAGAAAACACGAAAGGTGATTCGAGCAGTCACAGATACTATGCTCGCCAACATGCAGATTGCTGAGGTCAACATGACCAGAAATTTATCAGCCAATCTCAGCACTGCTGTTGGATCCAGGCTGAGTGCGCTTGAGGAGGAGGTCAAGGCACTGAAAGAGAAGACAGCAGCTGACAACGAAATCGTGGTCTCAACACTCACATCTGATCAGAACGATTTCAGACGACGTTGTGCAGTGATAGAGGCCCAGCTTCAGTCTCTCAAAGATGAAGTTAAAAAGGGGAAAGGTGCTGAGAGCAGATTGGAAACCCTCACAGCTGGTGTCATGTCAATAACTGATAAGCTTGATACAAAGGCAGACACAGCTGAGTTGGAGGCAGCCAAGGTGGAGATTAAAATCAAATCAGACGAGTTGGCTGCCTTGCAACTGAGGGTAACCCAGATTGAAGAGGCCATCCGAGAGGATGAGGAGAAGAGAAAGAAGGAGGAAGAAGAGAAAACAGAGAAGCTGCTGGCTCGCATGAAAGAATCTGAGGAACCGGAGCCCAAGGGCAAAGGTAAAGGGAAAGCAGCAGCAGCAGCTGAGAAGTCTCCATCAGCCGAGCAGATGATCAGCCCCAGATCAGCCGAGCGCAAGAGAAAGGAACCAGACTTCTCCAACTTATCAGCTGAGCAGATCAGAAGAATCAGTGCTGAAAAGGAGATGTTTGAAAAGAGAGAGAAGAAGAGGCTGAAGAAGATGGGGAAGGTTGAGCTGAAGTGGGACATGGATACTCGGAAGTGGGTATCCAAAGCTGCAAATGAAGCGGACTTCCGCCCTGTCCATCGCACTACAGCTCCTCCAAAGATGGTATCAGGGAAATACACCAGTGAATATAAAAAGCAAGCCCTGGATGCTAAATGGATGTATTACTGGTACATCTTGAAGGCATCACCATCTGGAGCAGCCAATGAAGACATCAGCTGGCATGAATGGATGGAGAAGGAGGACGCAGATCTTTATGGGAAGCTGCTCGATGAGGCACATAATGTGTTCAACTGCGATATGATCGCACCAGCCTATGAGCAAGTCACCCCCAAGCTGAAAGAAGATGGTTCTCCTGATCTGGAATGGGTCAGAACAGTTGTGGCCAAAGCAGAAAGGGAATCCGAGCTCACAGATGAGAATGATCTCAAAACTTGACTTAGAGCAAGGATTTTCAGCTGGCTAAACATTCCAGAGGCTGACCGATGGGGAATCTGATAGAACAGGATTTTTCTTTTCTTATCTTTTATTCTCTATCAGTTCTCTTATTTTGTAATCTGTAAATTTCTGTGAATGAATATATTCGAACTTATGTGAATTATGTGTATGAGTTTTTTTTTTTAATTTTTTAAATTTTGTTTTTTAAAAAAAATATAATAAATCATCTAAGAAATTTTATATCTCAGAGTTAAAATTTTTTTTAAAATTTTTCTAAGTATAAATCATTTGAGAAATCTTATATCTTAGTGTTAAAATTTTTGTAAAAAAATTTTTTTTTGTATTTCTAAAAGAGTCTAAAAGACTCAATTTTTTTTATGTCTTGAATGTGACTGAATCTGTTGAAGTGTGAAAATGTGCTTTATCTATCTGATTGATTTAACTAAATCTAGTACTAACTTCAGCAGTGAGTATGTTTCTTTATTATAGGTTTTAACTTCATCAAAAAGGGGGAAATTGTTGGATCAAGAGGTTCTGATGAGTTAAAGAGCAGCTCAGACTGATCAGCCAACCTGAAGAACAGCAGAGGATAAGTTTATAAGATAAGCTGATCAGACGGGGTCAAGCATCAACCTAGTCAGCTGAGGTCTGATATCATGCAAGTCATCTGAAGACGAGCTTGAACCTAGTCATCTGCAGGAGACAAACATGAAGAGCTCAGACGAGGTCAAGATAAGCCGAGTAGAATAAGAAAGGCGAGTTTTCACCAAGTCAGCTGCAGATGAGTATGAAGAATCAGTGAGGTCTCAAGCAGTTTACAAGATTAAGTTTGTTGTTAAGCGAGTTTCAAGTTTGTTAGAACTAACTAACAAACTAACTGTCTTCTCAGACTTATAAATAGGACTAGATTTTATTCTTCAACTTACTTATGCCTATTCGATTTTTCACACTATTCACTACTCAGATTTCAATCACAATCTTTTCACAAGTATTTCAAGAGAGTTCTCAAAAAGTTCTAAGTGTTTTTAGAACACTTTTCTTGTAATCTTCAAAATCCAATACTCTTTTGTAATAGTTAGATTTTAGAAGAAGGGTTTAGGAGATTGAAGATTTGAAGATTTGTACAAGGTGTAAGTTGTAAAGTGAAAGTAAGAAAGAAAGTAGTAGCAGAGAGTCCCTTCTTCAGATTGAAGAAGGAGAGTGGATGTAGGATTATTAAAATCCGAACCACTATAAATCCTGGTGTTATTTCTTGCTTTCTTTAATTTCTGTTCAATTTATAATTTTGTTAATTTAAGATTAAAGTTCAGAATCTTAACTAAAATCTGAATATCAACCTTGCTTTTGATCTTGTTAAAAGTTGAGTTTTCAATTATCTTCCGCTGTATTTAATCTGATGTTTTGAATTAATTTTGAAAGATTTAAAAATCTACAAAATCTATTCAAACCCCCCCTTTCTAGATTTTGTTATAGGAAGCTAACTCAATGTTTTTAATCAACTCAACTTTCCGGGACCAACAAGTTTCAGGTACCCTTTAGATTTTGGTCCTTGAGAGTTAGCACAGTCTTTAGGAATCCATAGGAATAGATTCTTCTTATCATATTCAGAAGATCTTATCCTTCTTCCATACATATCAACATAGACAATCTCATCCTTTGGTGCCTTCTTGAATGTATGCCTATGGGTGTCGACTGTGTTCCTCCTAGAAGACTTCTGACCCTTCTGAGGTCTTCTGTATGGAGTGATCAGCCGCTGTGCAATGGTCCGAGGGTTTTGATGATAAGGGTACGTTCTACTTGAGCCATCAAAAGATTCATATCTCACAGGCACAGAAGACTTAGTAGATCGTTTAGCAAGCTTTGAAGTTTGCTTAGGTTGTGTAGTCTTCAGCTGAGACTGTCTCCTCAGAGATGATTTCGGCTGAAGTCTACTTTTCTGACCTTGCTGAGGTTTCTTAAGTTGGGATTCCCCCTTCTTTTGATACCTCATCAGTTGTTTAGGTTGTTGAGTATAACTATTCTTCTTCCCATTCGACTGATTTGCTGGGTCAGCAACCTTTTTACCCTTATCAGTAGGTTTAGGTTTGGAACCCTCTCCTACCAAATCATTACCCTTAACATGTGTACTCTTCTTAAGTACACTTGTTTGAGCCTGTGAGGATTGGGCAATGGTAAAACCAATTCCCTTCTTTACGTTAGGTGTTTGAGACGATTCAACTATTGTTTGAACTGCATGAGAAGCTTTGTTCAGTTGATCCAACCTCAAACTTAAACGTTCCTCACTTGATTTTATACGCTCATGCTGATGGAAAAGTTCATCGAATTTTACTTGTAGAATTTTCAACTGATCAGTTTTCTCAAGATTCTCAGCAAGCAACCTTTCTACCAGCAGACCCTGTTCAGTATACTTCATTTTAAGAGTGTTTAACTCTTCTGAAGTTATCTGATTAGAATCTGTTAGTGTCTCAGATGTCTTGCTAATAGATTCTTGTGTAAATAGATCAATTTTTTCTTTCAAGCTCACATTCTCCTTTTCCACACGATTTGTAAGCATTTATAGCAGTTTTGAGATCTTCCATTAACTTATCAACAAAGTTATGGTCAAACTCTTCTGCAAAAGAAACACGAGAAGCAGACGAAGAGCAGGAATCAGAAAGTACCTCATCTCCTTTTGCCATAAGACACAAATCATTGTCTCAAGAGAAGTCTCGAAGATGATGTTGAATCACTTGAAAGAGTATCCTCCTCTTCAGCCACTAAAGCACGTTTGTCGGCAGAAACTTTCTTTCCTCATCAATCTCTTTTCTTCTCTTTCTCTTGGAGTTAGATCTGGGACAATCATAACCGAAATGTCCCGATTTATGACAATTATAGCAAGCATCACTTCTTGAAGATTTTCTTGGACTAGAATCCCTTTTTGGAGAAAAATCTCTTCTTTTTGGACTATCTTCTCTTCTTCTTTCTCGGAGTCTTGAACCTTGTCTTCTTTGGAGTCTTCGATCTCTTGTCTCGAAGATTTGTTTCCGGATCTCGAAACCAGCTTTCTTTGTATTCTTCCAATATCTTCTATATTTCCCAAATTTTGAGTTCATTCTATCAAATTTTCTCGTCAAAGCAAAGCCATCTGTTCTTTTAAGCTTAAATCCTCTCCAATAGGCTCTTTAGATGACTGATTTGAAGTGACCTTGAAAGCAACTTCCTTTCCCGTGGAATTTGAATTCCCTTCATCCTCGTCTTCTTCTTGTTTCAGATCATATTCATGAGCTTTCAAATGCGAGAATAGCTCATGATGGTGATCTTGCTCAGTTCTTTTGTATCCTTAATCACCTTTGTAATCTTGACTCTCCATTTGCTAGTTAGAGATCTCAATATTTTGTTGTTGATCTCCTTCTCAGTGTATGATTTTCCCAAGGAGCTTGCTTTATTGATGATATTTGTCAGTCTTAAGTCCAATTGATCTATCGTCTCATCAGGCTTCATCTTGAAGGTATCAAATGAATGTAGAATGGACTGCAACTTGTTCTCTTTAATCTGCTCCGATCCTTCACACATGAGTGCTAAAGTTTCCCACATTTCTTTTTGAGTCTTACATGTCTTGACTTTCTCTGTAAGTTCTCTAGTTAATGTCTCTATGATCTCTGTCCGAGCAACTTGGTCAAGATTAAATAGTTTCCTTTCATCATTTGACATTTCACTCCTTTTCTTTTCAATCTTCTGTCGAGTAGATGCTTCTGCTCCACCACTCCCAGAACTTACTGGTTCAAAGTAAAACTTTATCGGTCCATCTTCTAGTGTCTCGAGCATCCTATCATGAATTGCACCAAGATGATTTTCCATGCGGAATTTCCAGTAGTCATAGTCTTCAATAGAGAACTCTGGTAGCTTTCTTTTACTGCTCTTAAGGGAACTCATGTTAGCAATAAAAACAATTATGCAATGAATGCAATGAGTTTTATGAAAACGGTTTTTCAAAAAAGGATCTGTTCAGATGACCACAACAGTCTTTCCTCAAAGACTATTGGTAACTAAAGCCAGTGGTCGGTTGAACCACTGCTCTGATACCACTTGTTGGTCCCTGACGAGATGTGCAAAGAGGTGGAAAGTCTAGAAGGGGGGGTTGAATAGACTTTCCCACACTCAAAACTTTTTACAACTTTTCGTGAGCTGAGTGTGAGGTTAGAAGACTTTGAAGTCTTCTGCAGCAAGATACTCAGAGTGTGCTAAGTGAGATCAGCAGACTTCGGAAACTCAAAGTCTTCTGATGGTGCGGAAGCTAATCTCGTGTGTATTTGAAAAACCCTTTTAAAGTAAACCTTCTTGAGATTAGAAAACTTTGAAGTCTTCTACAGCATAATTGATGCAGGTTTATTAAAACGATAAATGAGCAGATATAAGTATGAATGCAGAAAGCTAGTAAAGACACAGAGATTTTTATAGTGGTTCGGATATAACGATCCTACGTCCACTCTCCCTAATCCCACAGGGGTCTTACTATCCACCGAAACTGGTCTTGTCTCCTCTAATCTCCTTGAGGATTCGACCACAGGATGTTTAACAAGTTCCTGCACTTGGTACAATCAAGATGATCCTCGAGTGTTAGCTCTTAGATCAAAACAATCAACCTTTTCTCGTACAGAGATAATGAAAGGTGATTTACACTTCCTTGACCAAAAATAAATCTCTTAGGAAATTCAACGTGATAGATTGATTTCTGGTATGAAGAATTCAGCGTGTATTGCAATGAGTGAAGGAGATGTTCTTGATGTTTCTCGTGCGCGTATATTTAAAAAATCCTTCACTTCAGTTTTTATGATTCTGAATTTGACTAGCCGTTAGGCTAATTTGTCAATCAGGTCTTCAAAGAAATGGTAAGTGATCGTTGGAAGATTTGTTTGACTTTGGATAATTGATTGTCTGATACCAATCAATTATGCCGTGATTGATCTTGATTGATAATCAAATCTTCACTTGACTTACATCGGATATCTTTGAAATATCTTTCTTTCTTTAGTTAACCCTGATGAACTTCTTGAAGTCAACTCTAGCAACCTTACACCTTGCTCCAGCACATCTTAAAGTTTGCTGTAGCATGGATATCAACCTTGCTATCTTTACTTGAACCTTTCTTGACAGAACTTCTTTTTGCATAACTCTTATCATCTCTTCTTGATCTTCGCGACGCCCTTCCAATTGACTTCGACTGAGATTTCTCTTAGATCTTTAAGTCTTCTTATCAGCAGCCTTCAGTTCTCAAACAATATGAAGCTTCAGGTTAGGCCTAGCAAGATTAACTATACAAAGACACAAACCCTATCTAGATCAACAGCTGACTAACAGATTCAGCTGGTCCTATTACACTTAGGTTTTGGGAACATCATCAAAACATACAAATTCAAATCCTAACACCAATCGCAAATTATCGAACCTAAGGGAGAAAGTATGCAAATGAGGCCCTAAGGATTTGAGTTCTAGGTAACTAGAGTTGCAACAAGTTTAGGACTAAAATCAATACAAAATTAGCAAGAATTTAAAAGGCTAAACTATGCAAGCAATATATCAAACACTTAATATGCACGATCAAACAAGCTAAAATCAATGAGAGAATGGGGTGCAAGGGATAATCTCCATCAAGGAATCCATGATTAACAAGCTATAATTGTATCAAAATGCAAATCAATCAAATTAGAAAGCATAAACCATCATGAAATTAATCACTCCATTAAAATCACAATGCCTAATGTGAGCATTCTTAGCCTTTCCCATTTCTCAATGTAGAAATCCCCAATTCATATAATCATGCAAAATTGCAACCCGATTAACACCTAATCACGTTAGCTCAACTCTCGCCTATTGCTAGGGTGATCAACCATTAATCAAAAGAGACAATTTTCCATGAAGCACAATTAAGAATCACAATTAGGAAGCAATCTAATTCAATTGATCACAATCATCAACAATTATAGCATGAGGCAATCACTTCATCCCTAATTTCAATTATCCCAAACACAAAGCTATTAGCCCATGGTGCTACTAGCAAAAGCCATGGGTAGAAAATCTAAGTAAGCAATTAAATCACAAATCAACACAAATAATGAATTAAAGAGAGAAAAAAGGTAAGAACATCACCAATTGATCTTCAATATACAAAAATAGGAATGCTTGAGTCTTTTACAACACTTGAATTCTCCTTCTCCACTCTCAATTACAACTTGAATCTTCAATTTCAAATGATCAAAATGCTAATCTATGAAATACAAACTTGAATATATGCTAATTCTAACAATCTAGGGCAATTACAATGAAAATCAAGCTACAAACTAAGAAATTCGCCTAAGGAACCACCTGGAAACTGCTCTAAACTGCTAGGATGAATGTCTCCTCTGTTTTGGCTTCAAATGTCTTAAAAACTGAATTTTCTGATTTTTGGGGTCCCTCAACTCGAGCTTAAGGCCCTCGAGTCGCTAACACGCTTTCATAATTTTTCACCTGCCTCGAGTCGAGGCTCAGCCCTCAACTCGAGGATCTTACCTTTTCTCCATCCCTCGACTCGAGGTTCCTCCCTCGAGTCGAGACAGCCGTTTTTTCAAAATTATCTTCCCTCCAGCACTATCCTTGACTCGAGGTCCATACTGCCTCGACCAGAGCTCGAGACCAGGGCTCCTTTTTCGAGCGGGGCTTCGGCCCCGACCCCTGTTTTCATCCGATATGTTCGTCTCTTCATTCTAAGCACACCGGTACTCTCAGATTGGCAAAATTCCACTGAATTACCTACAAAATGGATGAAAAACATCAAAAACTCACCAAGTAATACTTTTTAGGCAAATAAGTGATACTCTACACATTAATACACAAAAAACAACACTTTGATCACCTTTTGCACTCAAATGAGCCCTAAAAACATGCATCAATTCACTCCAATCAGCATAGGCTAAGAACAATCTTATGGCTTCCAGACGAGCTATAGGTGCAAAGGTTTCATCGTAATAAATCCATTCTGATTGCGAGTAACCCTGAGCAACTAGTCTGATGTTGGTCCCGATAAGTTGAGCAGATTGGATAAAACTTGGATCAGCCTTCTAGGAAAAATCTAGAATGGGGGGTTGAATAGATTTTTCAGGTTTTTACAAATCTTACAATATTTATTCAAAGTACCAAAGTAACACAGTGGAAATTCAATTTTAATCTCAACTTTATTAAGATCAAAAGCAAACTGATATTTTGGTTTTAACTTTGATTCTGAAATCAATCATCAATTGATAAACTGGAAATTGAAATAACAAATAAGTAAAAGAAAGCAATAAAGAACAACAGATTTATAGTGGTTCGGATTATGAATAATCCTACATCCACTCTCCTTCTCCAACTTGAAGAAGGGACCAACTTACTACTTTCTTACTTACAGCTTACAACTTACAACTTTCTTCAATTCTTCAAAATACTCCTAACTCCTTCTCGTGAATCTAACAATTACAGTGAGTAGTGGATTTTTGAAGATTACAAGAAAAGTGTTCTATAAACACTTGAACTTTGTGAAAACTCTCTTGAAATATTTGTGAATTGATTTTTATCGAAATCTGAGTAGTGAATAGTGTGTAAATCAAATTTGTATAAGTGTGTTGAAAAATAAAACTAGACCTATTTATAAGTCTCAGAAGACAGTTAGTTTGTTAGTCAGTTCTAACAAACTGGAAACTGCTCAACAAACTTAATCTTGAAAATTGCTCTTGACCTCAGCTGATTTCTTCTACTCGTCTGCAGCTGACTTGGTGAAGACTTGCTTTTCTTATTCTACTCAGCTTGTCTTGACCTCGTCTGAGCTCTTCATATTTGTCTCCTGCAGATGACTAGGCTTGAGCTTATCTCCAGACGACTTGCAACCTCTAATCTCCAGCTGACTTAATCAGTCCCTGACCTAGTCTGATCAGCTTAGCATAAGCACCTGATCTCAGCTGTTCTTCAAGGTTTGTCTGGTCATCTGGATTGATCTTTTAACTCATCAAAACTTTACTTGATCTAACAATTTCCCCCTTTTTGATGAAGTTAAAACCTACAAGAAAGAGACACACTCACAGCTGAAGTTAGTTTAGAGTTAAACAAGATTTATCAGATAGGTATATCAGAACACATTTTCACTTTAATCAGATTCAACCAACATAAAGCACTTAAAAAATTTTAAGTCTTTTAGAATTTTTCAAAGAAATAAAACTTTTAAGTCTTAGGACTATAAAAAATTTAGACTTAGAAAAATTTTGAAAATTTTAAGTCTGATATGATAAATTTCTCAGATGATTTATACTTAGAAAATTTTTTATGTTTTCTTAAAGCAAGAAAAAAACTTTAAGAAAATAAAACAAGTAAAACTCATCAGTCAAACATATGTTTATTCACATCAAATTTACATCTTACAAAAAGATCAGAAAAGTAAGAAAATAAAGGAAAGAAAATGATCCTGTGATCAGACTCCCCATTGATAAGCTTCAGGAATGGCCAACCAGGTGAAGACCCTTTTCCTTAGCTTCTTAAGCTCTTCTTCATCCTTCAATCCAGACTCTACTTCTGCTTTGGCAATGATGCCTTTAATCCAGTTCCTGTCAATAGAGCCATCAGGATTGGTTTTGGGTCTGTATGTCTCATAAGCTGGGGCACACAGATCGGCATTGAAAAACTTGTCTGCTTCGACGATTAGCCTATGATAAAGATCTGCATCTTCTTTCTCAATCCATTCATGCCACCTCAGGTCCTCGTCTTGAGCTGCAGAATCAGACCCCTTCAGGATGTACCAATGATACATCCATCTGGCGTCTAGATTCTTTTCCTTGAATTCTTTAAAAAGTTTTTCAGCGACGATCTTTGGAGGATTGAGTGTCCGATGGTAAGGTCTGAAGTCGGCTTCATCTGCCCCTTTCATTTCCCATTTCCTTACCTCCTTGCCCCACCTCATCTCTAGCCCCTTATTCTTCTTTTTCAGCCGCTTCCTCTCCCTTTCTCCATACCATGCCTGCTCTCTCATGATCCTGCTGATCTGTTCCTCAGGAAAATTTGAATAGTCAGGCTCCCTTTTTCTTTTTTCAGTCAGAGTGGGCTTGGGACTTAGCACTTTGGCTGCAGCTGGCTCTTCAACAAGCTTCCCCTTGCCCTTTCCTTTCACCTCAGTTGCTGATTTTTCTGACTCTTTTATTTTTGCAAGCAGCTGGGCAGACCTATCTTCCTCTTCTTTCTTCCTTCTGGCCTCGTCTTCCCTTAGAGCTTCCTCCAGTTGGCTGACCCTTAGCTGAAGTGCAGCCAGTTCATCAGATTTGATGCGAGCTTCTTCCCTGGCTGCCTCCAGCTCAGCTGTGCTGGCCTTAGTGCCAATTTCTTTTCTTGTCTTATTCACAACAGCTGTGAGGGTCTGCTCTCTTTCTCTTACCTCCTGTTCCCCCTTTTTTACTTCATCAGCTAGGATAGTCAGCTTCGTCTCAAGATCTTTGCATTTGACTCTGAAGTCTGATTTATCCAAAGCCAATGAGTCCACTACAATTGCGTTGTAGTATGTGACCTGATTTTTCAGCCCTTGTACCTCCTCCTCCAAGGCTTTCACCTTCTCAGCAAGAACAGAGTTAGTAATAGAAGTAATCTTTTGAATGAGATTTACCTCTACTTCCCTCATGTTGGAGATCATTGCTTCAGTGTCTGCCTTCACCATCTTCCTCATCTTCTTCTTCATCTTTTTCTCAAAAGTTTGTTTTATCTTCTTTTCCATTTGAGCTACGATGGAAGTAATGGCTGAAGTGGGGCTCAGATCACTGTCCTCATCCTCAGAAGAGGATTCGGATGAGGAGGAAGTGGGAGTGTGGGGTTCAGAAATTTGGGGGAGAGGGACTGGCAAGCTCATCTGGATGTCTTCCAGGAAAGAGTAGGAAGGAATTTCAATTTCAGGTAGAGGTGTGGTTTGTGTTTGTGGAGAGGTGGAAGGTTGAGTTTCAGATGAGGGTATGGTAGATGAGGTTGGTTGTTCAGTTTGTGGGATGATGGTGGGAGTGAGGCTGGTTTCAGGTTGGGTGGAAGAAGGAATGGTTTTAGACGGTGTTGTGATGGGTTCAGTTTGGACTTGGACTGAGGGAGTTGGACTGATGATTTGGGGCAACTGTGGCTGTTGTAGAGGCTCTGAGGTGCCAGCCGGGCACACCTCTTCATTGCCAGGTGGGGATTGGGTTAAAGAGAGAGATGAGTTGGTACCTTCCTCCTGAATGGGAGAGAGGCTTCCTTGGCTGGTGAAGCAGGAACCTCCAACTGAGCAACCTCAACTGCAATCTCTAGAACTGGAACCTCTTCAGGAAGCAGGTTGAGGCTTCCATCTGACGGCCTGAGCTGCCTGAAGATTCAGACGTTTGAGATGTCCTGGAAGGTCTCCTCTGAAGCATAAACTGGTTATCCTCATCTGAGTCTTCATCTGATTGTTGGCTGGTAGCAGCTTCAGATGGCTCTGCAGATGGCTTCTTTTCAGAGGCTTTAACAAGCCTTCTCCTCGACCTCCTCCTTGGAGACCTTACCGCAGCTACTGCCTCCTCAGCTGTCACTTCGACCACAGCTGGATCCTTGGCAGGTGAACCTCCTGTTGCAGGCTCTGCAGCTTCAACTGCCGGAACATCAGCTGCTTGCCTTCGAGCCACCGCAGCTGCTGCCTGTTCTCTCTGTTTCTTCGCATCTTCTGACTCATCATTCGAGTCTGGCAGTCCACTTATCCTCTCATTTTTAGTCAATAAACCCTTCTGCTTAGAATATTTTTTCAGCCCTTCCCTCGTCTCAAACTTCTTAGTCAAACCCTCCATCAGCACTGTGATTTTATTAAAAAGACTCACAGTCGAAGACGCATTCCAGTCTCCTCCATCAGGATTATACAGTAGCTTCAGCTTCTCCTCCTTCAGCCTTCGAAACAACAAATCAACCCAGTCCACTCTAACACCATCGAATATGGCCCTCATACAGCATAAACACGACTTAGTCACTCCATCATGAGAGCTTTGATCTCCCAAGATTGACTTTGTCACGATTGTCATAAGCAGTCTGAATTTCCTCCTCAAAAGATGTTTCTTCAAATCTCTCCTCGTTCCTCTGTAGGTAACCCTCGCAAAAATGTCGAAAGACTCCTCCCATTTATCTTCCTTGTATGTCAGAGGGTTTACCCCTTCCATCGATGTATCAAGGATTCTTGCTACATTCTCCTTCGTATACTCCAGTTGAGTACCTTCTACAGTAGTTGTGAAGCTATTCTCTATGAATACGCTGTTGGCTAGGAACTCGGCTCCAAGGAAATTTGCCGTTTTGTTTTCTGGAGATTTGAATGAACAGAATCCTCTTAGTCTTGAAGCATCCAATAACCCAATGATCTCCCTGGATTCTCTATCATTGGTTGTGTCAAAATCGACGAACATTTCCGCTTTGAGTTTATTCTTTACAATCTCTGAATTCATTTTGAAATCAGATTTTGCAGAGGTTATGTAAGTAGGGGGTTTTGGTGTTTGGGAAGAAGAGGATGTCATTGAATAACTTTTGAGAGTTTGGAAATTTTGCAGTAATTTTCTGAACAGGGGAATGTGAAAGTGAAATTTTAAAACGATGAAGGTAAGTTTTTAAACCCTGGAGAGAGAGGGAAAGTTGGGAAGATGATACGTGGCACGTTTTTAGGGATTTGAATTTTAACCGTTGATTAAAAATGGTGCGTGTAAAACATTGACGGTTTAGCGAGAAAATCGCTTCAAATTCAGGCGCATGGCATGAACGCGTCTTGAATTGTGTAAAAGTAACCGTTTAACCTATAGACTAGACGGCTAATAGGTTTGCTTTATCAGAGGTAATTAGTATACCTGACGTAATAAAAAAGATGCCTTTCTTTGCAAACAGGTTTTCTATTTCAGACTAGGTTTATATCAGACTTGGTCAAAAATGACCTTGTCTTGTAAAAAAATTTCTCCTAGTCTGATTTTGGAAAAAAACATAAAATTTTAAAACAACACTTAACACAGTATTTCTATTTGTACAGATTATTTGAAATAAGCAGACTTATGAAAGTTATTTGAAAACAATAGTTTTTGAGGAAGGAACAATAAAAAGAGATTGAGGTGTTTTTCTGATTGAAGGGATTTAGAAATATAGCTGATACATCTGTTCCTGCAAGCAAGCTCATCAAAACTATTAGTAGCTGAGGTAGATCAGATAGGGTGCAGATAGTCATCTGTTTTCTAAAAAACAGGTGACTATTGTGCCCTAGTCTGATTTACCGAATGTCAGATAAGAAATGATCAAGTCAGATAAGGTCAATATGACTAATCCTTGATTCTTGATTCCTAAGAAGGAAATCAATAATATCAGCTACCTGATTGTCCTTTGACTCAAATCTTGTCTGACAATTCTTTCTAGACATTGATTTAAAGAAAAGGAAGAAATAAATAAGGAATACTTTTAACAAATGCAAGCAATTAAAAATCAGCTAATGATGCATCAAGTAATCCTAATTCTAAGCATAATTCTTTAAATCTAGACTTAGCTAATGGTTTTGTAAGAATGTCTGCTCTTTGTGATTCAGTGGCTATCTTCTCAATCCTAATGTCATTTTTCTCCACATGATCTCTAATGAAATGATGTCTAATGTCTATATGCTTACACCTAGAATGCAGAACAGGATTGTAAGTCATAGCTATTGCACTATTACTATCACAGTAAATAGGAACAAATGATGTTTGAATATTATAATCTCTAAGCTGTTGACTAATCCAGAGAAGTTGAGAGCAACAACTTCCAGCTGCCATGTATTCAGCCTCAGTTGTGGAGGTGGCAATAGATGTCTGTTTCTTAGATAACCAAGAAATTAATTTGTTGCCTAAGAATTGACAAGTTCCTGAAGTGGATTTCCTATCAATCTTACATCCCCCAAAATCTGAGTCTGAATAACCTGCCAGCTCAAAGTTGTCATCAGCTGGGTACCATAACCCTACTTGCAAGGTTCCTTTGAGATATTTAAGGATTTTCTTAGCAGTCTCCAGATGAGTTTTCTTAGGATTAGATTGGAATCTTACACATACCCCAACTGCAAAGGCTATGTCTGGCCTACTTGCAGTAAGATAGAGAAGAGAACCAATCAGTCCACGATACTACGTTGCATCTGTGGGTATCCCTTGCCCATCTGAATCCATAAAGAAGTTAGTTGACATAGGTATTTTAACTTCTCTACTAGTAGTCATCCCAAATTTCTCAATTAGATCCTTAGCATATTTAGACTTATGTATAAAAATACCCTTACTTATTTGTTTAATCTGTAAGCCTAGAAAATATGTTAATTCACCCATCATTGACATTTCAAACCTGTTTTTCATGAGAATACTAAACTCTTCACATAATTTCAGATTAGGTGAACCAAAGATTATGTCATCTACATAAATTTGAACTAATAAGATGTTACCATCTACTTCCTTTCTAAACAAAGTCCTATCAATCTTACCTTTTGAAAAACCATTTGATATCAAGAAATCAGGTAAGGTATCATACCAGGCCCTGGGAGCTTGTTTCAGTCCATATAGAACTTTGTTGAGTTTGTAGACCTTGTTATTGATCTTAAACCCAAGAGGCTGCTCCACATAGACTTCCTCAAGTAACACACCATTAAGGAAAGCAGACTTAACATCCATTTGAAAGACTTTGAAAGATTTATAAGCAGTAAATGTCAAGAACAGCCTTATTGCTTCTAATCTGGCTACTGGAGCATATGTTTCATCATAGTCTATTCCCTCAGACTGTGAGTAACCTTGAGCTACCAATCTTGCCTTATTACGAACAATAATTCTGTTCTCATCTGTTTTTTTTTTTGGACACCCATTTGGTGCCTATAATCTTTCTATGTAAGGTCTTTCCACTAATTCCTAAACATTTTGCCTTTCAAACTGATGCAGTTCCTCCTGCATGGCTGTTATCCAGTTTGGATCAGATAGAGCTTCCTCAATAGACTTGGGTTCAAGAAGTGACACATAACAGCTGAACAGACTTTCAGAGTCTAGCATCATTCGTGTCTGCACACTACTAGATGGGTCTCCGATAATCTGATCAGATGGATGGTAGCTTCTCATCCTTTTGCCTATATGAGTAGAAGGATCCTCATCTTGAGACTTGGCTCTTCTGACTCTACCTGAGCTGACGTTCCCCCTTCATCAGCTGACCCCCGCTGATCGGCTGATGTCAAGGGTGTCTCCTCAGATGGAGTCTGATTAGAAGTTGTCTTCTGATTATTAGATGGGGATTCTTCTTCATCTGAGTTTGAATCAAGACTAGGTAGATAGACAGTTCTATGTTTAGTCTTGGTTAGTTCAATCTTATCTAGACTTTTCAGAAATTTGATTCACTTTTTCTGAGAAGGAATACAACTCATCAAAAACCACATGAGGAGTTTCCTCCACACAAAGGGTTGTCTTGTTAAAAACTCTAAATGCCTTGGAAGTTTTGGAATAACCCAAGAATATTCCATCAGCTGCCTTAGCATCAAAAGTTCTTAACTTAGATTTCTCATTGTTATGGATGAAACATTTACAACCAAAAGCTCTGAAATATGAGATTTTTGGAATCTTACCCTTCCAAATCTCATATGGAGTCTTACCCTTGTCTTTAACAACCAAGCACCTGTTCTGGGTATAACAAGCTGTGTTGATGGCTTCAGCCCAGAACCTGTGAGGGGTTTCATACTCAGCTAACATGCTCCTGGCTGCCTCTTTCAAAGTTCTATTCCTTCTTTCAACCACTCCATTTTGTTGAGGAGTTCTTGCTGATGATGTCTCATGAATAATTCCACACTCATTGAAAAAGTTAGATAAACAAGAATTAAAAAATTTTGTGCCCTTATCACTTCTTATTTTAATAATATTAACACCCTTTTCATTTTGAATATGTCTGATTAGATCAGGGATCTTGTTTATAGTCTTATTTTTCTTGAAAAGAAATATAACCCAAGTGTATCTAGAAAAATCATCTACTACAACAAGAGTATATTTCCTTCCACTGAAACTGAGAGGAGAAACAGGTCCAAACAGATCCAGATGAAGTAGTTGTAAAACTCTTTCAGATGAAGAGGTGTTAATACTCTTCAATGAGTGTCTAGGCTGTTTACCTTTTTGACAAGCATCACATTTAAGATCAGTAGATAAAAGTTTCTCAGGTAATCCCTTAACAAGGCTCTTTTTAGCCAGCTTACTAAGGGTTTTGAAATTCAGATGACTAAGCCTCTTGTGCCATAGCCAGCTGAGGTCATCTCCACCCTTAGCTATCAGACAAGTATCTTTAGGACAACTATTAAAGTTGGCCACATAGACATTACCGTGTCTGAAGCCAGTTAAAAGTACCTTATCTGAGGAACTATCTAAGATATCACATTTATCCTTAGAAAATTTGACAAGAAAACCCTTATCACAAAGTTGGGAAACAGATAGCAGATTATGTTTCAAACCTTCAACAAAATATACCTCAGATACCTGAATATCCTTGATAATCAGAGTACCTACTACTTTAGTCTGTCCACAATTATTGTCTCTAAATAATACTCTTGGACCATCAATGTTCTGGAAATTTGATAGTAGCCTCTTGTTATAAGTCATGTGTTGTGAACAACCACTATCAATGTACCATATGGAAGCTAAGATTTCTTCCTTGAGTGATGATCCCTGTGAATCCTGAAAAACAGATTAGTTATAAGGTACCCTAGTGATCTTGGGTCCTTGAAGGTCAAGCATCACTTTAGGTAACCAAACAAAAATCTTATTTCCAAATAATAAATCAGACTTGGTCTCTCTACCAAATCTGTCTACAATTGTATCACTTTTAAATGACAACTTGTTGTATTCAGATTTAGTAATTTTCCTGAACTTAGGAAATGTGGGATAACATCTGTTTCTCCCATCAAAAGGATTGTAATAAGAATTTCTTCTTATTTTGGTTCTTGGAGTTCTCTTAGTCTGATAAGGAGTCCTCAGCTGAATTTTTGTTTTCAAGCTGGGAGATGCAGTCCTTACTTGACTAATTGGTTTCCAAGGACCAATTCTAACCTATTTTGAGTGATCAGATGCTTTTACAAATTTCCTAGGTTTCTGAACATCTGATTTACTATTTATATCATAACCAAGACCTATTTTGTCATGGGATTTTTGAGATGTATTAAAGATGTGATCTATTACTGATTGTGAATTTTTAAGTTGACTAATTTTGAAGACTAGCTTCTCATTGTCTTTCTTAATTAATTCATTTTCAGCACAGATTATTTCGAATTTGTCTTTTTAAGATTTCAATTCACTTTCTAATCTTTCAGGTAAGCTGGCTGATGTACTAGCCTCAGCCTGGGGAAAACATTCCCCCTTGAATATTTCCTCAGTTTCTGGGTAGTTCATCACCTGCTTTCCTTTAATTAGAATTTGAATTTGATCCTTTAAAGTCAAATTCTCTGTCTCTAGCTATTTATAAGCAGCCAGAGACGTCTTTAAGTCTCTCAATAATTCATGAATAACAGTTTGATCATTATCAGAAACAGATTTACAGGAATCATTATCAGAAGATGAATAATAAACTACCTCTTTAGCCATGAGACAAACTTCATCGTCTGATCCGAAATCAGATGAGGATGATGATGATGATGATGATTTTTTTTATTCCTTTTCTTCAGCTAGAAGAGCCCTTTGATCTGCAAATCTCCTGTCTCTCTTTTTCCTTTTCTCTTCCCTTTCTTTAGGTGTCAGCTGAGGACAATCATAGCTGAAGTGTCCTGGCTAGTTGCATGTGTAGCAAGTGTCACTCCTATCTGATTTAGGGCTGGAAGGATTTCTCTTAATAGGTGATCTGAATCTTCTCGTCTGGCTCCTACTCTTGTCATCATCTGTAGAATCATCTTCCTTTCTTCTTTATTTGGATCTAGATCTATCCTTACCTGCAAACCTCAATTTATTACGTTTATACTTCATTCTTAATCTGTCATACCTTTTGGTGAGCAGAGCCATCTGCTCCTTAAGAGATAGGTCAGCTCCTACAGATTCAGTTGACATCTTGTCTTCCTTGCTGACAAAAGCAACAGACTTGGATGAGGTGCTCGACTCCATCTCATCTTCCTCATCTTCTATTTGAATGTCATACTCTAAAGCTTTAAGATGAGTGAATAAGGTATGATGAGTAATAGAAGATAAATTTTGAGTTGCTTTAAGGATATTGGATTTTTCTCTCCATCTCTTGGTTAAAGATCTCATTATCTTTTTATTAATCTCCTTCTCTGTATAGTTCTTTCCTAGATCAGCTGCTTTGTCGAGTAGATTAGTCAATCTTACATCTAGCTAATCTACAGTTTCATTTTCCTTCATCTTGAAGGTATCAAAGGCGTGTAATACAAACTGCAGCTTATTCTCTTTTACTTGGTCTAATCCTTCACAAACATTTTCTAGAGTCTGTCACATCTCTTTGGCTGATTTGCATCTTTTGACCTTCTCAATCCAGTCTTTACTCAGAGTTTCAATGATTTCAGTCCTGGCTACCTGGTCTAGTTTTTGGATTTTCCTTTCATCATTTGTCAGTTCTGAGCTCTTTTTCTCTTGTCTGACTTTGGATTCAGCTGATTCAGTGCCATTGCTAGTGCCTCCATGGTAAAATTTAATAGGTCCTTCTTCAAGAACCTCCTCCATCCTATCATGGATAGCCTTGAGATGATTTTTCATTCTGAATTTCCAATAATCATACTCTTCAATTGAAAATTCAGGTAGATTCCTGGATTTCTTGCTCTTGCCTGAAGACATGATGAGATAGAAAAACAAAACACTCCACAAACTTGTTAGTAGCACAATTAGTAATAATAAAGAAGATGAAGAAAATCAAGAATATTTCAGAATCTTAGTTAAGACCTAAAATCAATATCAGAAAGCTTAACACTGCTCTGATACCACTTGTTGGTCCCGATAAGTTGAGCAGATTGGATAAAGCTTGGATCAGCCTTCTAGGAAAAATCTAGAAGGGGGGGTTGAATAGATTTTTCAGATTTTTACAAATCTTACATAATTTATTCAAAGTACCCAAGTAACACGGCGGAAATTCAATTTTAATCTCAACTTTATTAAGATCAAAAGCAAACTGATATTTTGGTTTTAACTTTGATTCTGAAATCAATCTTCAATTGATAAACTGGAAATTGAAATAACAAATAAGTAAAAGAAAGCAATAAAGAACAACAGATTTATAGTGGTTCGGATTATGAATAATCCTACATCCACTCTCCTTCTCCAACTTCAAGAAGGGACCAGCTTACTACTTTCTTACTTACAGCTTACAACTTACAATTTTCTTCAATTCTTCAAAATACTCCTAACTCCTTCTCGTGAATCTAACAATTACAGTGAATTTTGGATTTTGAAGATTACAAGAGAAGTGTTCTATAGACACTTGAATTTTGTGAAAACTCTCTTGAAATATTTGTGAATTGATTTTTATCAAAATCTGAGTAGTGAATAGTGTGTAAATCAAATTTGCATAAGTGTGTTGAAAAATAAAACTAGACTTATTTATAAGTCTGAGAAGACAGTTAGTTTGTTAGTTAGTTCTAACAAACTGGAAACTGCTCAACAAACTTAATCTTGAAAACTGCTCTTGACCTAAGCTGATTTCTTCTACTCGTCTGCAGCTAACTTGGTGAAGACTTGCTTTTCTTATTCTACTCAGCTTGTCTTGACCTCGTCTGAGCTCTTCATATTTGTCTCCTGCAGATGACTAGGCTTGAGCTTATCTCCAGACGACTTGCAACCTCTAATCTCTAGCTGACTTAATCAGTCCCTAACCTAGTCTGATCAGCTTAGTATAAGCACCTGATCTCAGCTGTTCTTCAAGGTTTGTCTGGTCATCTGGATTGATCTTTTAACTCATCAAAACTTTACTTGATCTAACATCTGACTTTATTTCTAACCACAATATTGTTCTCATCCCATTTGTTTTTAAAGACCCATTTAGTTCCAAAACTTTTTGATGATGAGGCCTTTCAACAAGTTCCCACACATCTTGTCTTTAAAACTGATTGAGTTCTTCTTGCATAGCATTAATCCAATTGAAATAAGTTAGAGCTTCATTAATTGACTTAGGTTCAAGTAATGAAACATAGCAACTGAACATACAATCTAGATTTAGCTGTGTCCTAGTCTGGACTCCGGAATCTAAATCTCTAATTATTTGTTCAGCTAGATGATAACTCATTATCCTTTTTACCTTTGTCTTTTACCAAGGATGAAAACTTGTCTGAAATATCCTTTTCAAATGGTTTTGTGTTACCTTCAGAAGCTTCTTCTTGATTGTCTGGTAAGGTGGTTGTCTGATCAGCTGTCTTGGAAGAACTTTCAGGCTCTTCATCTTTGTTTGAGTCTGATTCTTCTTCCTCGTCTGAGTCAGATTCTGGTGCATAGAACTTTACAGTTGATCTCTTAATAGTCATTCTTTGTAGATCATCTGAAATCTTTGTGATGTCATCTTTATTTGTGTCCTTAAACTCAAAAGTAGATTCATCAAATACAACATGTGGTGTTTCTTCCACACACAAGGTTGTCTTATTAAAAACTCTATAAGCCTTAGACACAGTGGAATATCCTAAGAATATCCCATCTGCAATCATAGCATCAAAAGTTCTTAAATGAGATTTACCATTGTTGTGAATGAAACACTTACATCCATAGATATGAAAATATGAAATCTTGGGAGATCTTCCTTTCCATATCTCATAAGGGGTTTTACATTTGTTTTTAACAATCAGACATCTATTTTGAATGAAACAGGCAGTATTAATGGCTTTTGTCCAAAACTTATGTGGAGTGTTGTATTCAGACAACATAGTCCTTGTAGCTTCTTTAAGAGTTCTGTTTCTCCTTTCAACAACTCCATTTTGTTGAGGTGTCCTTACAGCTAATGTTTCGTGAGCTATACCATTCTCGATACAATAGTTAGTGACAAGTGTATTAAGGAATTCGGTACCTTTATCACTTCTTATTTTAATAATACTTAGCCCTTTCTCATTCTGAATTCTTTTGAGAAACTCTGGAATTTTTGTCATTGTTTCATTTTTCTTGTACAAGAAAATAACCCAGGTAAATCTAGAAAAATCATCTACGATTACCAAAGCGTATTTTCTTCCACTGAAACTGAGAGGAGTGACTGGACCAAAAAGATCCATATGAAGTAGTTCCAGAATTCTGTTTAAAGAAGGACTATTTATTGTTTTGAAAGAAGCTTTAGTCTGCTTTCCTTTTTGACAAGCATTACAGACGTGACTCTTTGAAACACTATATCTGGAAGTCTTTTGACTAAAGATTTCCTTGCTAATTTGTTAAGAGTCTTGAAGTCTAATTGTTTGATCAAGTAAAGTTTAGATGAGTTAAAAGAACAATCCAGATGAGCAGACAACCTTGAAGAACAGCTGAGATCAGGTGCTCATACTAAGCTGATCAGACTAGGTCAAGGACTGATTTAGTCAGCTGGATATTAGAGGTTACAAGTCATCTGGAGATAAGCTCAAGCCTAGTCATCTGCAGGAGACAATTATGAAAAGCTCAAACGAGGTCAAGACAAGCTGAGTAGAATAAGAAAAGCAAGTCTTCACCAAGTCAGCTGTAGACGAGTTGGGTAAAATCAGCTGAGGAGCAAGAAGTTTTCAAGATTAAGTTTGTTAAAGCAGTTTCCAGTTTGTTAGAACTGACTAACAAACTAACTGTCTTCTCAGACTTATAAATAGGTCTAGTTTTATTTTTCAACACACTTATGCAAAATTGATTCACACACTATTCACTACTCAGATTTCGATCAAAATCAACTCACAAATATTTCAAGAGAGTTTTCACAAAATTCAAGTGTTTATAGAACACTTCTCTTGTAATCTTCAAAATCCAAAATTCACTGTAATTGTTAGATTCACGAGAAGGAGTTAGGAGTATTTTGAAGATTTGAAGAAAGTTGTAAGTTGTAAGCTGTAAGTTGTGAGTAAGAAAGTAGTAAGCTGGTCCTTTCTTCAAGTTGGAGAAGGAGAATGGATGTAGGATTATTCATAATCCGAACCACTATAAATCTGGTGTTCTTTATTGCTTTTGTTTACTTGCTTATTTTCCAGTTTTTCAATTAAAGATTAATTTCAGAATTAAAGTTAAAACCAACATATCAGTTTGCTTTCGATCTTAATAAAGTTGAGATTAAATTGAATTTCCGCTGTGTTACTTTGGTGATTTGAATAGGTTTTGAAAGATTTGTAAAAATCTGAAAAATCTATTCAACCCCCCCTTCTAGATTTTTCCTAGAAGGCTGATATAAGTCTTGCCTAGTCTGCTCAACTAATCGGGACCAACAAGTGGTATCAGAGCAATGTTAAGCTGTTCTGATATTGATTTTAGGTCTTAACTAAGATTCTGAAATATTCTTGATTTTCTTCATCTTCTTTATTATTACTAACTGTGCTACTAACAAGATTGTGGAGTGTATTGTTTCTCTATCTCATCATGTCTTCAGGCAAGAGCAAGAAATCCAGGAATCTACCTGAATTTTCAATTGAAGAGTATGACTATCGGAAATTTAGGATGAAAAATCATCTCAAGGCTATCCATGATAGGATGGAGGAGGTTCTTGAAGAAGGACCTATTAGATTTTATCATGGAGGCACTAGAAATGGCACTGAATCAACTAAATCCAGAGTCAGACAAGAGAAAAAGAGCTCAGAACTGACAAGTGATGAGAGGAAAATCCACAACCTAGATCAGGTAGCCAGGATTGAAATTATTGAAACTCTGAGTAAAGACTTGATTGAAAAGGTCAAAAGATGCAAATCAGCTAAAGAGATGTGGCAGACACTTGCAAATGTTTGTGAAGGATCTGATCAAGTAAAAGAGAATAAGCTGCAGTCTGTATTACATGCCTTTGATACCTTCAAAATGAAGGAAAATGAAACAGTGGCTCAGCTAGATATGAGATTGACAAATCTTCTCAACAAAGCAGCTAATCTGGGAAAGACATATACAGAAAAGGAGATCAATAATAAGATATTGAGATCTTTAACCAAGAGATGGAGAGAAAAGTCCAATATCCTTAAAGCAACTCAAAATTTATCTTCTATTACTCATCATACCTTATTATCTCATCTTAAAGCTTTAGAGTATGACATTCAGATAGAAGATGAGGAAGATGAGATGGAGTCGAGAACCTCATCCAAGTCTGTTGCTTTTGTCAGCAAAGAAGACAAGATGTCAACTGAATCTGTAGGAGCTGACTTATCTCTGAAGGAGCAGATGGCTCTGCTCACCAAAAGATATGACAGATTAAGAATGAAGTATAAACGTAGTAAATTGAGGTTTGCAGGTAAGGATAGGTCTAGATCCAAGTCAAGAAGAAAAGAAGATAACTCAACAGATGATGACAAGAATAGGAGCCAGACAAGGAGATTCAGATCCCCTGTTAAAAGAAATCCTTCCAGCCTTAAATCAGATAGGAGTGACATTTGCTATACATGCAACAAGCCAGGACACTTCAGCTATGATTGTCCTCAGCTGACTCCTAAAGAAAGGGAAGAGAAAAGGAAAAAGAGAGACAGGAGATTTGCAGATCAAAGGGCTCTTCTAGCTGAAGAAAAGGAATCAAAAAAATCATCATCATCATCATCATCATCCTCATCTGATTTCGGATCAGACGATGAAGTTTATCTCATGGCTAAAGAGGTAGTTTATTATTCATCTTCTGATAATGATTCCTGTAAATCTGTTTCTGATAATGATCAAACTGTTATTCATGAATTATTGAGAGACTTAAAGACGTCTCTGGCTGCTTATAAATAGCTAGAGACAGAGAATTTGACTTTAAAGGATCAAATTCAAATTCTACTTAAAGGAAAGCAGGTGATGAACTACCCAGAAACTGAGGAAACATTCAAGGGGGAATGTTTTCCCCAGGCTGAGGCTAGTACATCAGCCAGCTTACCTGAAAGACTAGAAAGTGAATTGAAGTCTTTAAAAGACAAATTCGAAACAATCTGTGCTGAAAATGAATTAATTAAGAAAGACAATGAGAAGCTAGTCTTCAAAATTAGTTAACTTAGTAATTCACAATCAGCAATAGATCACATCTTTAATACATCTAAAAAATCCCATGACAAAACAGGTCTTGGTTATGACAGAAATAGTAAATCAGACGTTCAGAAACCTAGGAAATTTGTAAAAGCATCTGATCATTCAAAAGAGGTTATAATTGGTCCTTGGAAACCAATTAGTCAAATAAGGACTGCATCTCCCAGCTTGAAAACAAAAATTCAACTGAGGACTCCTTATAAAATTAAGAGAACTCCAAGAATCAAAATAAGTAGAAATTCTTATTATAGTCCTTTTGATGGGAGAAGCAGATGTTATCCCACTTTTTCTAAGTCCAGGAAAATTACTAAATCCGAATACAACAAGTTATCACTTAAAAGTGATACAATTGTAGACAGATTTGGTAGAGAGACCAAGTCTGATTTAGTATTAGGAAATGAGATGTTTATCTGGTTACCTAAAGTGATGCTTGACCTTCAAGGACCCAAGATCACTAGGGTACCTTATAACTAATCTGTTTTTCAGGATTCACAGGGATCATCACTCAAGGAAGAGATCTTAGCTTCTATATGGTACATTGATAGTGGTTGTTCACAACATATGACTTATAATAAGAGGCTACTATCAAATTTCCAGAACATTGATGGTCCAAGAATATTATTTGGAGACAATAATTATGGACAGACTAAAGGAGTAGGTACTCTGATTATCAAGGATATTCAGGTATCTGAGGTATATTTTGTTAAAGGTTTGAAACATAATCTGCTATCTGTTTCCCAACTTTGTGATAAGGGTTTTCTTGTCAAATTTTCTAAGGATAAATGTGATATCTTAGATAGTTCCTCAGATAAGGTACTTTTAACTGGCTTCAGACACGGTAATGTCTATGTGGCCAACTTTAATAGTTGTCCTAAAGATACTTGTCTGATAGCTAAGGGTGGAGATGACCTCAGCTGGCTATGGCACAAGAGGCTTAGTCATCTGAACTTCAAGACCCTTAGTAAGCTGGCTAAGAAGAATCTTGTTAAGGGATTACCTGAGAAACTTTTATCTACTGATCTTAAATGTGATGCTTGTCAAAAAGGTAAACATCCTAGACACTCATTTAAGAGTATTAACACCTCATCATCTGAAAGAGTTTTACAACTACTTCATCTTGATCTGTTTGGACCTGTTTCTCCTCTCAGTTTCAGTGGAAGGAAATATACTCTTGTTGTAGTAGATGATTTTTGTAGATACACTTGGGTTATATTTCTTTTCAAGAAAAATGAGACTATAAACAAGATCCCTGATCTGTTCAGACATCATCAGCAAGAACTCCTCAACAAAATGGAGTGGTTGAAAGAAGGAATAGAACCTTGAAAGAGGCAGCCAGGAGCATGTTAGCTGAGTATGAAACCCCTCACAGGTTCTGGGCTGAAGCCATCGACACAGCTTGTTATACCCAGAATAGGTGCTTGGTTGTTAAAGACAAGGGTAAGACTCCATATGAGATTTGGAAGGATAAGATTCCAAGAATCTCATATTTCAGAGATTTTGGTTGTAAATGTTTCATCCATAACAATGGGAAATCTAAGTTAAGAACTTTTGATGCTAAGGCAGCTGATGGAATATTCTTAGGATATTCCAACACTTCCAAGGCATTTAAAGTTTTCAACAAGACAACCCTTTGTGTGGAGGAAACTCCTCATGTGGTCTTCGATGAGTTGTATTCCTTCTCAGATAAAGTGAATCAAATTTCTAATAGTCTAGATAAGATTGAACTAACCAAGACTAAACATAAAACTGTCTATTTATCTAGTCTTGATTCAGACTCAGATTAAAAAGAATCCCCATCTGATAATCAGAAGACAACTTCTGATCAGACTCCATCTGAGGAGACACCCTTGATATCAGCTGATCATCGGGGTCAGCTGATGAAGGGGGAACGTCAGCTCAGGTAGAGTCAGAGGAGTTGCCTATTGAGTCTCAAGATGAGGATCCTTCTACTCATATAGGCAAGAGGATGAGAAACTATCATCCATCTGATCAGATTATCGGAGACCCATCTAGTAGTGTGCAGACACGAATGATGCTGGACTCTGAAAGTCTATTCAACTGTTATGTGTCACTTCTTGAACCCAAGTCTATTGAGGAAGCTCTATTTGATCCAAACTGGATAACAACCTTGCAGGAGGAACTACATCAGTTTGAAAGGCAAAATATTTGGGAATTAGTGGAAAGACCCTTACATAGAAAGATTATAGGCACCAAATGGTAGTTCAAAAATAAAACAGATGAGAACAACATTATTGTTCGTAATAAGGCAAGATTGGTAGCTCAAGGTTACTCACAGCATGAGGGGATAGACTATGATGAAACCTATGCTCCATTTTCCAGATTAGAAGCAATAAGGCTGTTCTTGGCATTTGCTCCTTATAAATCTTTCAAAGTCTTTCAAATGGATGTTAAGTCTGCTTTCCTTAATGGTGTGTTACTTGAGGAAGTCTATGTAGAGCAGCCTCCTGGGTTTAAGATCAATAACAATGTCTATAAACTCAACAAAGCTCTATATGGACTGAAACAAGCTCCCAGAGCTTGGTATGATACCTTGTCTGATTTCTTGATATCAAATGGTTTTTCAAAAGGTAAGATTGATAGGACTTTGTTTAGAAAGGAAGTAGATGGTAACATCTTATTAGTTCAAATTTATGTAGATGATATAATCTTTGGTTCACCTAATCTGAAATTATGTGAAGAGTTTAGTATTCTCATGAAAAACAGGTTTGAAATGTTAATGATGGGTGAATTAACATATTTTCTAGGCTTACAGATTAAACAGATGATTAAAGGTATTTTTATACATCAGTCTAAATATGCCAAAGATCTAATTGAGAAATTTGGGATGACTGCTAGTAGAGAAGTTAAAATACATATGGCAACTAACTTCTCTGTGGATTCAGATGAGCAAGGGATGCCCACGGATGCAACGGAGTATCGTGGACTGATTGGATCTCTTCTCTATCTCACTGCAAGTAGGCCAGACATAGCCTTTGCAGTTGGGGTATGTGCAAGATTCCAAGCTAATCCTAAGAAAACTCATCTGGAGTCTGCTAAGAAAATTCTTAAATATCTCAAAGGAACTTTGCAAGTAGGGTTATGGTACCCAGCTGATGACAACTTTGAGCTGGCAGGTTATTCAGACTCAGACTTTGGGGGATGTAAGATTGATAGGAAATCCACTTCAAGAACTTGTCAATTCTTAGGCAACAAATTAATTTCTTGGTTATCTAAGAAACAGACATCTGTTGCCACCTCCACAACTGAGGCTGAATACATGGCAGCTGGAAGTTGTTGCTCTCAACTCCTCTGGATTAGTCAATAGCTTAGAGATTATAACATTCAAACATCATCTGTTCCTATTTACTGTGATAGTAATAGTGCAATAGCTATGGCTTACAATCCTGTTCTGCATTCTAGATGTAAGCATATAGACATTAGACATCATTTCATTAGAGATCATGTGGAGAAAAATGACATTAGGATTGAGAAGATAGCCACTGAATCACAAAGAGCAGAGATTCTTACAAAACCATTAGCTGAGTCTAGATTTAAAGAATTGTGCTTAGAATTAGGATTAGTTGATGCGTCATTGGCTGATTTTTAATTCAAATTGCTTGCATCTGTTAAATGTTTTCCTTATTTGTTTCTTTCTTTTCTTTAAATCAATGTCTAGAAAGAATTGTCAGACTAGATATGAGTCAAAGGACAATCAGGTAGTTGATATCATTGATTTCCTTCTTAGGAATCAAGAATCAAGGATTAGTCATATTGACCTTATCTGATTTGACGATTTCTTATCTGACATTCAGTAAATCAGACTAGGGCACAATAGTCACCTGATTTCTAGAAAACAGATGATTATCTGCACCCTATCTGATCTACCTCAGCTACTAATAGTTATGATGAATTTGCTTGCAGGAACAGGTGTATCAGCTCTATCTCTAAATCTCTTCAATCAGAAAACCCTCACCTTTGTTTTCCTTAAAAACTGTTGTTTTCAAATAACTTTCATAAGTCTGCTTATTTCAAAATAATTTGTACAAGTGACTAAATTGAAATACTGTTTTAAGTATTGCTTTAAAAAAAAAAATTTATATATTTTTCAAAATCAGACTAGGAGAAATTTTTCAAAAAAACTAGACAAGGTCACGTTTGACCAAGTCTGATATTAACCAAGTCTGAAATAGAAAACCTGTTTGCAAAGAAAGACATCTTTTAGCTTGCGTCAGGTATACTAATTACCTCTGTATAAAGCAAACCTATTAGCCGTCTAATCCGTAGGTTAAACGGTTACTTTTACACAATTCAAGACGCGTTCATGCCACGCGCCTAAATTCGAAGCGATTTTCTCGCTAAACCGATGATGTTTTACACGCGCCTTCTTTAATCAACGGTTAAAATTAAAATTCTGAGATCGTGCCACGTATCATCTTCCCAACTTTCCCTCTCTCTCTCCAGGGTTTAAAAACTTACCTTCATCGTTTAAAAATTTCACTTTCACATTCCCCTGTTCAGAAAATTACTGCAAATTTTTATACTCTCAAAAGTTAATCAATGGCATCTTCTTCTTCCCAAACACCAAAACCCCCTTCGTATATAACCTCTACAAAATCTGATTTCAAAATGAATTCAGAGACTGTGAAGAATAAACTCAAAGCTAAAATGTTCGTCGATTTTGACACAACCAATGACAGAGAATCCAGGGAGATTATAGGGTTATTGGAAGCTTCGAGACTAAGAGGATTCTGTTCATTCAAATCTCCAGAAAACAAAACGGCAGATTTCCTTGGAGCTGAGTTCCTGGCCAACAGCGTATTCACAGAGAATTGCTTCAAAACCACTGTTGAAGGTACTCAGCTAGAGTATACAAAGGAAAATGTGGCGAGAATTCTTGATACCTCGATGGAAGGGGTTAATCCTCTGACATATAAGGAAGATGAATGGGAGGAGTCATTTGACATTTTTGCGAGAATAACTTACAGAGGGACAAGGAGAGACCTGAAGAAACATCTTCTTAGGAGGAAATTCAGATTACTTATGACAATCGTGACAAAGTCAATCTTGGGAGATCAAAGCTCTCATGATGGAGTAACTAAGTCGCGTTTGTGCTGTATGAGGGCAATATTTGATGGAATTAGAGTGGATTGTGTTGATTTGCTGTTTCGAAGGCTGAAAGAGGAGAAGCTGAGGTTAGTGTATAATCCTGATGGAGGAGTCTGGACAGCTTCTTTAACTGTGAGCTTATTTAATAAGATCACAGTGTTAATGGAGGGATTGAATAAGAGATTTGAGATGAGGGAAGGGCTGAAAAAATATTCTAAACATAAGGGTTTACTGACCAAAAATGAGAGGATAGGTGGATTGCCAGACTCGGATGATGAGTCAGATGATGCGAAGAAGCAGAGAGAACAGGCAGCAGCTGCAGTAGCTCGAAGGCAAGCAGCTGATGTTCCAGCAGTTGAGGCTGCAGAGCCTACAACAGGAGTTTCACCAGCCAAGGATCCAGCTGTGGTCGAAGTGACAGCTGAGGAGGCAGCAACTGCAGTAAGGTCTCCAAGGAGGAGGTCGAGGAGAAGGCTTGTCAAAGCCTCTGAAAAGAAGCCATCTGCAGAGCCATCTGAAGTTGTTTCCAGCCAACCATCAGATGAAGACTCAGATGAGGATAATCAGTTTATCCTTCAGAGGAGGCCCTCCAGGACATCTCAAACATCTGAATCTTCAGGGAGCTCAGGCCGTCAGATGGAAGCCTCAACCCTACTTTCTGAAGAAGTTCCAGTTCTAGAGATTGCAGCTGAGGTTGCTCAGTTGGAGGTTCCTTCTTAACCAGCCAAGGAAGCTGCACTCTCCCCTATTCAAGAGGAAGGTACCAACTCATCTCTCTCTTTAACTCAATCTCCACCTGGCAATGAAGAGGTTTGCCCGGCTGGCACCTCAGAGCCTCTTCAACAGCCACAGTTGCCCCAAATCACCAGTCCAACTCCCATAGTCTAAATACAAACTGAATCCACCACAACTCCATCTAAAACCATTCCTTCTTCCACCCAACCTGAAACCATCCCCACTCACACCATCATCCCACAAACTGAACAACCAACCTCATCTACCATATTCTTATCTGAAACTCAACCTTCCACCTCTCCACAAACACAAACTACACCTCCACCTGAAATCGAGATTCCTTCCTACTCTTTCCTGGAAGACATCCAGATGAGCTCTCCAGTCCCTCTCCCTTAAATTTCTGAACCCCATACTCCCACTTCCTCCTCATCCGAATCCTCTTCTGAGGATAAGGAAAGTGATCTTAGCCCCACTTCAGCCATCACTTCCATCGTAGCTCAAATGGAGAAGAAGATAAAACAAACTTTTGCGAAAAAGATGAAGAAGAAGACGAGGAAGATGGTGAAGGCAGTCACTGAAACAATGATTTCAAACATGAGGGAAGTAGAGGTAAATCTCATTCAAAAGATTACTTCTATTACTAACTCTGTTCTTGCTGAGAAGGTGAAAGCCTTGGAGGAGGAGGTATAAGGGCTGAAAAATCAGGTCACAGACTACAACGCAATTGTAGTAGACTCATTGGCTTTGGATAAATCAGACTTCAGAGTCAAATGCAAAGATCTTGAGACGAAGCTGACTATCCTAGCTGATGAAGTAAATAAGGGGGAACATGAGGTGAAAGAAAGAGAGCAGACCCTCACAGCTGTTGTGAACGAAACCAAAAGGGAAGTTGGCACTAAGGCCAGCACAGCTGAGCTGGAGGCAGCCAGGGAAGAAGCTCGCATCAAATCTGATGAGCTGGCTGCACTTCAGCTGAGGGTCAGCCAACTGGAGGAAGCTCTGAGGGAAGACGAGGCGAGAAGGAAGAAAGAAGAGGAGGATAGGTCTGCCCAGCTGCTTGCAAAAATACAAGAGTCAGAAAAATCAGCAGCTGAGGTGAAAGGAAAAGGCAAAGGGAAGCTTGTGGAAGAGCCAGCTCCAGCCAAAACGCTAAGTCTCAAGCCCACCCTGACTGAAAAAAGAAAAAGGGAGCCCGACTACTCGAATCTTCCTGAAGAGCAGATCAGCAGAATAAGGAAAGAACAGGCGTGGTATGGAGAAAGGGAGAGAAAGCGTCCAAAGAAGAAGAATAAATGGTTAGAGATGAGGTGGAGCAAAGAAGTCAGAAAATGGGAAATGAAAGGGGTAGATGAAGCCAACTTCAGACCATATCATCGGACACTCAATCCTCCGAAGGTCGTCGCTGGAAAACTATTTAAAGAGTATAAAGAAAAGAATCTAGACGCCAGATGGATGTACCATTGGTACATCTTGAAGGGATCTGATTCTGCAGCTCAGGACGAGGACCTTAGGTGGCATGAGTGGATTGAGAAACAAGATGCAGATCTTTACCATAGGCTGATTGTCGAAGCAGACATGTTCTTCAATGCTGATCTATGTGCCCCAGCCTATGAGATAAGCAGACCCAAAACTAATCCTGATGGCTCTATTGACATGAACTGGATCAAAGGCATCATTGCCAAAGCAGAAGTAGAGTCAGGACTGAAGGAAGAAGAAGAACTGAAGAAGCTAAGGAAGAGGGTCTTCACTTGGTTGGCCATTCTAGAAGCTTATCAGTGGGGAGTCTGAACAAAGGACCATTTTCTTTCCTTATCTTCTTGATTCTCTAATCTTTTTGTAATATGTAAATTTGATGTGAATAAACATATGTTTGTCTGATGAGTTTTACTTGTCTTATTTCTTAAAGTTTTTTTTCTGCTTTAAGAAATCTTAATTTTTTTTAAAATCATCTGAGAAATTTATCATCTCAAACTTAAAATTTTCAAAATTTTTTTAAGTCTAAAAACTTTCTAAGTTCTAAGACATAAAAGTTTTTTTTTTGAAAAAAATCTAAAAGACTTAAAATATTTTTTTAAGTGCTTTATGTTGGATGAATCTGTTTAAAGTGAAAATGTGTTCTGGTATACCTATCTGATAAATCTTGATTAATTCTAAACTAACTTCAGCTGTGAGTGAGTCTCTTTCTTGTAGGTTTTAACTTCATCAAAAAGTGGGAAATTGTTAGATCAAGTAAAGTTTTGATGAGTTAAAAGATCAATCCAGATGAGCAGACAACCTTGAAGAACAGCTGAGATCAGGTGCTCATACTAAGCTGATCAGACTAGGTCAAGGACTGATTTAGTCAGCTGGAGATTAGAGGTTACAAGTCGTCTGGAGATAAGCTCAAGCCTAGTCATCTGCAGGAGACAATTATGAAGAGCTCAGACGAGGTCAAGACAAGTTGAGTAGAATAAGAAAAGCAAGTATTCATCAAGTCAGCTGCAGACGAGTTGGGTAAAATCAGCTGAGGAGCAAGAAGTTTTAAAGATTAAGTTTGTTAAAGCAGTTTCCAGTTTGTTAGAACTGACTAACAAACTAACTGTCTTCTCAGACTTATAAATAGGTCTAGTTTTATTTTTCAACACACTTATGCAAAATTGATTCACACACTATTCACTACTCAGATTTCGATCAAAATCAACTCACAAATATTTCAAGAGAGTTTTCACAAAATTCAAGTGTTTATAGAACACTTCTCTTGTAATCTTCAAAATCCAAAATTCACTGTAATTGTTAGATTCACGAGAAGGAGTTAGGAGTATTTTGAAGATTTGAAGAAAGTTGTAAGTTGTAAGCTGTAAGTTGTGAGTAAGAAAGTAGTAAGCTGGTCCCTTCTTCAAGTTGGACAAGGAGAGTGGATGTAGGATTATTCATAATCCGAACCACTATAAATCTGGTGTTCTTTATTGCTTTTGTTTACTTGCTTATTTTCCAGTTTTTCAATTAAAGATTAATTTCAGAATCAAAGTTAAAACCAACATATCAGTTTACTTTCGATCTTAATAAAGTTGAGATTAAATTGAATTTTCGCTGTGTTACTTTGGTGATTTGAATAAGTTTTGAAAGATTTGTAAAAATCTGAAAAATCTATTCAAACCCCCCCTTCTAGATTTTTCCTAGAAGGCTGATATAAGTCTTGCCTAGTCTGCTCAACTAATCGGGACCAACACTAAGTGACCAAGACGCTTATGCCGTAGCCAACTTAAATCACCTGAACTCTTTGTAACTAAAGTTAGCAACATAAATATTACCTTGTCCGACTCCATCTAATAGAATATTTTCATTGAGACCGTCTAAAACATAGCATGCATTACAGATGAATTTTACATTAAAACCCTTATCACAAAATTGTGAAACAGATAATAAATTGTGTTTTAACCCTTCAACAACGTAGACCTCATTAACTTGAATATCACCAATCATCAAGGTTCAACTCCTTTGGTCAGCCCAAAATTGTTGTCTCCAAACATGACTCGTGGTCCATCAATTAATTGATAGTTTGAGAGTAGACACTTTTCAAAGGTCATGTGTTTTGAACACCCACTGTCAATGTACCAGATGACCTCAAGCACGTCTGTCCTTTCCACTATACCTGTATCTTCCTGCAATTAATGATTAGATTTTAGGTACCCTTTGTAAGTTGGGTCCTTTTTGGTTAAGTTGATATTTAGGAATCCAAATAAACACATCAATGTTCCTTAAAACCAGTGATTGAAGTTTGCAACCATATCTATCAACTAGTATAAGACTATCAAGATCAACCTTATTCAGCTGATCTTTAGAGATTGTCTTATACTTAGGACATAATGGATATGACTTGCTTCTTCCATCAAAGCTATTATACTTAGAAATGAAATTTGACTTAGTCTTTGGTTTGACCTTGGGAACATTTCTCTTCATCCGTACTTTCTTTGCAGAAACATCAGATGAGTTAACTTGTTCTTTATGTTTCCAAGGACCAAATCTAGTCTCCTCTTTAGCATTAGTAACCTTGACAAAAACTCTTGGTTTAACAGGATCATCTTTCTTGTTTCTATCAAATCCTAACCCTGTCTTATCACTAGATTTTTTAGAAGTACTGAAGATTCTGTCTATTGTTGATTGAGTGTTATTAAGAAGTCCCAACTTGAGATTTAATTATCTATTAGTCTTCTTAAAACTCTCATTCTCAGAATAGACATTTTAAAGAATTCAATTCTTCTTCTAACTCAATAGTCTTTTCAGACGAGGAGTTAGTAATAATTTTAGGCTGACATTCCCCCTTGAATGAGCCATTAGATTTTACACCACTCCCAGTCTGACTTCCTTTGGTTAGACTTAGAATTTGATCCTATAAATTTAAATTTTCAATCTCGATCTGCTTATAAGCAGACAAAGCAGTCTCCAGATCTTGAAAGTGTGTGTTTTCTGAGATCAGAGATTGTTACTGTCAATGTTGTAACAATGAGAGTAACACTGACAGTTATAACAGCGGAAGACTTAGTCAAAAATCTTTGCAAACCAGGATAAAATTTTTCATAGATTATTTTAAATAATAATCTATGAGGAAACAATTCACTATGTTAATAATGAATACAAATCAAGTAGAGAACAATTCACAATTCGAATCTTCTCAATAAACCACTACAAGATCTAAACAAAATGTTTATGATCTAAACTGGCTAAGTGTATGAAATACACCGTCAAAGGTGACCTATCTAGATATGTTAAAGAACACCCTGTCTACTAACAATCTAAACAGAATCTATGTTACACGAAATGACACAACATTTGATGTAACGTAAACGGGAAATAATGACCCTATCAATCTGGATGCACTTATCGCACTCACCAGTCTGATACTCGACTACTTCTCATGCAAGGCTCTTATGATTTATGATTGATCAGCTCGTATTGCCTTATTATTCATTCTTGAAGCTTGACCATCTATTTATAGATGTCGAATACAACCTTCAAGAGCATCGTAGATACTTGTGGGTGAATCTAGAAATCTCCAGCTCATTCCCTATCATTCAGCTCGTGAATCTCAGTGGAAAACCGCCGAGAAACTGTTTTTAATAACTGCTCTAGACTTGTAACCGCTTGATCTAGAAAACTCCCCTTTATTCTTGATCCTTGTAGATCCTTCTGGAGTATTGGAGTCGATTCCAGATCGTCAACCTACAGTCAACAACATCAAAGACAACACTGAAACACGAAAAGTTAGTTGTTAGAAAAAAGGGCGAATTCTGATGTCGTACCCAATGTTACAACATTGGTGGTAACAAAAATGTTTAACTTTGGTGACATCAACAGATCTTTCAAAAGTTTATTGATAAGACTTTGATCAGATTCAAATAGATTCTCACAATCATTATCAGAAGATGAGTAGTAAGTTAACTCCTTTGCCATGAGACATAAATCATCATCTGACCCAAACCCAGACGAGGATGAGGATGATGATGTTTTATGAACTTCCTCCTTTTCTGCTAGAAGAGCTCTCTGATCTGCATATCTCCTATCACGTTTCTTTCTCTTCTCCTCACGTCTCTAGGAGTTAGTTGAGGACAATCATAACTATAGTGACCAGGTTTATTGTAGGAATAACAATTATCTCCTCTATCAGATTTTGGACTATTATCCCCTCGTCTGACAGGCGATCTGAATCTCCTAGCCTGATCCTTTTTCTTCTCACTATCTGATCATTTATCTTCTCTTTCTGACTTGTAGCTCCTTCGACCTAATCTGTCTCGTTTATTCCTTTTGTACTCCATTTTAAGCCTTTCATATCTCTTTATCAATAGAGTCATTTCTTCCTTAATTGATAAATCAGATGCCTTAGATACCTTATCTGGTTCCTCTTGATGAAGAAAAGCAACTGTTTTCCCAGATGTGGATGATTCTACCTCATCTTCCTCATCTTCTATCTGAATATCATATTCTAACACCTTGAGATGTGAAAATAGTGTACGCTGAGAAATTGACGATAGATTTTGTGTGGCTTTGAGAATGTTAGCTTTTTCCCTCCATCTTTTGCTCAATGCTCTAAGGATCTTGTTGATTTCTTTTTCAGTGTAGGACTTTCCTAGTTCAGCAGCTTTGTTGAGAAGATTTGTCATCCTAATATCCATTTAATCAATTGTCTCTCCATCTTTCATCTTGAATGTGTCAAAGGCATGTAATATTAATTGCAGCTTATTTTCCTTGACTTGATTTGATCCTTCACACATATTTGCTAAAGTTTCCCACATTTCATTGGCTATTTTGCATCGTTTTACCTTTTCTATCCAGTCTTTACTCAAGGTTTCTATAATCTCAGTTCTTACAACTTGATCCAAGTTATGAATTTTTCTCTCATCATTTGTCAAATCAGCACCCTTCTTTTCACGCCTGACCCTAGCTTCAGAAGATTCAGCTCCATCACTCACAACTCCATGATAGAACTTAATTAGACCTTCCACCAGAATTTCCTCCATACAATCATGAATAGCCTTTAGGTGATTTTCCATCCTAAACTTCCAGTAATCATAATCTTCAATTGAAAATTCTGGCAAACTCCTGGTCTTCTTACTCTTAATAGTAGACATGATGATCAAGAAAACTCAATTGAAACTTATTAACAGAGTTAGTTAATCAAAGATGAAGAATAATCACAAAAACACAATTCAAGAACTATCAAGACCCCAAATATATCAGAAATAGTTTAACACTACTCTGATACCACTTGTTGGTCCCAGTCGATCAAGTGATATACAAACAGAAAATCTAGAAGGGGGAGGGATTGAATAGATTTTCAACCTACTGAATTTTTCCTCTCAAATTAATCCAAGACAATCCAAATTAAACTCAGATTATCTAAGTATCAGATTCGTACAGCGAAAGTAATTTTTATACTTGATCAGATTGATAACTCTTGAATAAGCATTTTGAAAATCGAGATTGAATATAACCAGAGAAGCGAATTAAAGAAATACTGAAAGTAAAGAACACACGATTTATAGTTGTTTGGATTTGTAAAAATTCTACGTCCACTCTCATTTCATAAACTTTGTGAAAGGGTCTTCACTTACTTACTTGGTTTCTTCCTTCTTCACTTACAGTTTACAAGAGATATCTTCAGCCTTACAATCAAATCTTTCTGAATTCTGGAAATCTATGGCTTGATGATATGAATGACAGTGTTCTATCCACACTGGAAACTATGAACGTTTAAAGCATTCCTTTTGTGTGTGAGTATGAGTTTAGAATGTGCTGATTATGATACAAGTTGTTGTGAATTACAGAATTTCAAAAGTTATTTTATTCTAAACAAAGGATCTATTTATAGGAAACTGATGCTTGGTAGTTGTAACTTCCTTGTTGACTTATCGTTAGTCTGTTGTAACCAACTAACTGAATCTTGTAATTGCTTCTTGATCAGTTATAACTGTTCTGTAAGTCGATTATAACTGTCTGATTCTTCAAACACTGTAAGTCATCTGCACTTCTTGTCTTCAGATGTGTATCACCTCATCTGATCATCTTCATGTCTTTACATTACTCTGATCTTGAAGTGTCTAGTTATCTACTTCCTTATCTTCATCTGAGTCTATCTTCATCTGACTTACTACCTAGTCTTTATCTTATTCTAAGTACTCAGTCTTATTACAAAGATATCACTCATTACATTAGCTGGCTATACAATAATTCAGCTGGTCATCTTATTTTACATACTCATCTTAACTTCATCAAGACTAAAATATTTTTCTCCTAACACGCTAGATGGGAGGCAACCCATCCTTTACTTGCTTTCTGTTATTTGTTTTGTTTGTTGCTTTGAATAATTATGTTTGCTTGTGAACTTTGTAGGAAGTAAAATGTGCATGAAGGCTTGATGAGCTCTACAAGTATGAAGAAAAGATGGATTTTGAAGGATTTATGGTACAACACCTGCTCTCAAGCTTAGACTTGTCTGTGTTTGGGGGAGGTGTTCTTTTTTTCCTTGCCTCTCTTTTGTGCTCTTGTATATGATTTGTGGTGTGATATGCTTTGAGCTTTAATGGTGGATTTCTTGATTATATTTGAGTGATATTTGATGATGGAGTGAGTGTGCTTGAGATTATGTACATGTGCATTTGTGCTTGATTGAAGGAAGAATTGAACTTTTGAAGTGATCATGAGTAGATATGTGGCTTGAAGCTAGCATGATTGATGGTTGTGTGATGATGAATGTGATTGAAAAAGCTTGATTCATTGTTCAATTTAAGCCCGTGAGCTTTAGTGCCTTAAGAATCGTACATCTTATACGGTTGAATTTCTTTATGAGTGCATCATTCATGGATTTGTATGCTAGAACTTGCCCTTGGAATTGTTGAAATTGATCTTTATGTTATTTCATGAATATGATTAGAGGCCATGTTTGATATGAGAAGTCACTTAGCCAAATTTTTCCCCACAAAAAATATTTGATTTCCTTAGCAAGCCATTTTGAGCCTAGTGTTCTTATTCTTTGGCAAGCCAAGTGAAATTGAAGTCATTTTGCCTATTTTTATGAGTCTTATTGTCCTATGTTTAGTAAAACTTGATTGTTGGCTAAATGAATGGAGCAATAAAAGCAAAAGTGTGGTGGAATGATGATGAGCTAAGTTGATTGATGAATAAAAAAAGATGAAAGAAAGGTTTAAAGATGAAAAAAATTGAATTGTGGAAAGTGTGAAAATGAAAAAAGAAGAAAAATTCAATTTTGTGAGCTTAGATGAGAAAGAAAGCTCAAAAGAATAGTGGTGAATGAGCTTTTGAAAAACATGAAGTAGAAAGGAGTGTGATTGTTAAAGAATTGGAAGAGAAGTGTATTGAAGTGCTTAGTCAATTTTCAAGTTTTCTACTAATTGTGAGTCACTCTCACCTAAATTCACCCATCCATTCCAAAGAGCCTACATTACAATCTTGATGAAAGACCTCTTTGATTCATGATTGAAATATAAAAGAAAATAATGAAGATTGAGTCTTTTGCCAAGCTTATGGGATGCATGTTTATGAATTGATTATTGTTGGTCTCAATTAGTTGAGTAGATTAGGTAAAACAAGTATCAGCCTTCTAGGAAAAATCTAGAAGGGGGGGTTGAATAGATTTTTCAGATTTTTCAAATCTTTCAAAATATATTCAAAGTACCAAAGTGACACAGCGGAATTCAATATTAATCTCAACTTTTAATAAGATCAAAAGCAACACTGATATTCTGATCTTAACTTTAATTCTGAAATTAAACTTTGAACAATAAATTGTAACTTGAACAGAAAGATAAATGAAAGCAATAAAGAACACCAGATTTTATAGTGGTTCGGATTATAACAATCCTACATCCACTCTCCTTCTCCAAACTTTGAAGAAGGGTCTCCACTAGCTGCTTACTTACTTACTTTACAATCTTTACAACTTACAACTTGATCTTCAACTCTTCAAAAATGCTAATCAAACTTCTGACATCTAACTCTAGGAATAAGAAGTGTATTTGAAGATGTGAAGAGAAGTGTTCTACAAACACTTAGAAAATTCTATGAAGAAATCTTGTGATTTGAAAACTTGTGATTTTTAGAAAATAAATTTCTGGAAAAGTGACTTGTGAATTCTGTGTATATTGTGTTCCGTCAAAGTTATGTGAAAAGAAGTGTTTAGACCTATTTATAAGTCTGAAAAGTCAGTTAGTTTGTTAGTTAGTTCTAACAAACTGGAAACTGGTTTAACAAACTTAATTTTGAAAAACTGCTAGACCTCAGTTGTCCTTGCTCTACTCGTCTGCAGCTGACTCGGTGAAGATTCGCCTTTCTTATTCTACTCAGCTTATCTTGGCCTCATCTGAGCTCTTCATGTTCGTCTCCTGTAGATGACTAGATCTCAGCTGACTTGACTAGTTCTCGACCCCATCTGATCAGCCCAGCTTAATCTCAGCTGTTCTTCAAATCGTCTGATCAACTGAGCTGTTTCTTTTAACTTATCAAAACTTCTTGATCCAACAATTTCCCCCTTTTTGATGAAGTTAAAACCAATAAGGAAGAAACACACTCACAATTGAAGTAAGTACTAGAATTAGTTAAAACAATCAGATAGGTATATCAGAGCACTTAATCTTATCACAACAGATTCATTCATATTCAAATACTTTAAAATAAATTAAGTCCTTTAGACTCTTTTAGAAATACTAAAAAAAATTTAGTCTTAAGACTTAGAAAAATTTTTAGGAAAAAGTTTTTAAGTCTGAGATATAAAATTCTCAGATGATTTATACTTAGAAAAATTTTAAGTTTTTCTTAAAGCAGATAAAAAAACTTTAAAAAATAAGACAAGTAAATCACATAAGTCCAGATATATTCATTCACAAAATTACAGATTTACAAATAGAAGAACTGATAGAAAATAAAAGATAAGGAAAGAAAATCCTGTTCTATCAGATTCCCCATCGGCTGGCCTCTGGAATGTTCAGCCAGTTGAAAATCCTCACTCTTAGCTGTTTAAGCTCATCTTCGTCTGTGAGCTCGGTTTCCCTTTCTACTTTGGCTATAATAGATCTGACCCATTCCAGATCAGGAGAGCCGTCTTCTTTCAGCTTGGGGGTAACGTGCTCATAGGCTGGTGCAACTAAGTCGCAGCTGAACACGTTGTGCGCCTCATCAAGCAGTTTCCCATAGAGATCGGCATCCTCCTTTTCCATCCACTCGTGCCAGCTCATGTCTTCATCGGCTGCTCCAGATGGCGATACCTTCAAGATGTACCAGTAGTACATCCATCTGGCATCCAGGGCCTGCTTCTTGTATTCGCTTGTGTATTTCCCTGAGACCAACTTTGGAGGGGCTGAAGTGCGGTGGACAGGGCGGAAGTCCGCTTCGTCTGCTGCTTTGGATACCCACTTCCGAGTATCCCTGTCCCACTTCAGCTCAGCTTTCCCCAGCTTCTTCAGCCTCTTCTTCTCCTGCTTCTCATACTTCTCCTTCTCAGCATGGATTCTTCTTATCTGCTCAGCTGATAGGTTTGAGAAGTCAGGCTCCTTTCTTTTGCGCTCGGCTCTGGGACTGATCAGCTGTCAGCTGATGAAGACTTCTCTGCTGCTTTGCCTTTACCCTTGCCCTTAGCCTCGGGTTTTTCTGCTTCTTTCATCTTGGCCAGCAGAGCTTCTGATTTCTCTTCCTCCTTCTTCCTCCTCTTCTCCTCATCCTCTCGGATGGCCTCCTCTATTTGGGTCATCCTCAATTGCAAGGCTGCCAGCTCATCTGATTTTACTTTCAATTCTGCCTTGGCTGCCTCCAACTCAGCTGAGTCTGCCTTAGAGTCTACCTTGTCTGTGAGTGACAAGACTCCAGCTGTGAGGGTGTCCATCCTTCCTTCGGCTCCTTCCCCCTTTTTAACTTCATTCTGGAGGGTCTGAAGCTGTCCTTCTAGAGCTGAGCAACGGACCCTGAAGTCATTCTGATCAGACGTGAGAGTGTTGACTAGGATCTCGTTGTCAGCTGCCATTTTCTGCTTAAGTGCCTTAACCTCCTTCTCCAGGTCACTCAGCCGAGATCCAACAGCAGTGCTGAGATTAGCTGATAGGTTCTGTGACATGTTGACCTCAGCAATCTGCATGTTGGCGAGCATCGTATCGGTGACTGCTCGAATCACCTTCCTCGTCTTCTTTTCAATCATCTTTTGAACTTGAGAGATAATCTTCTTGTGCATATCTTCAAAGGCTGATGAAATAGCAAGGATTGGACTGGCCTCCTCCTCTGATTCAGATGAGGAAGAGGTGGTGGGAGAAGTTGGACTGGGGGAGCTCATGTGGATATTCCCAAAGATATTTGAGGTATCCACTGGTTGGGGTTCGGATGGGAGGGATGAGGTGGGGATGTCTGATGGGGGAGGGGGGATTTTTGGTGGAGGGGAAGATGGTGAGGGTGGAATTTTTGAAGTAGTGGGTGGAGGAGATGGGGTTGTCTGGGGTAAGATGGGTTGGGTTTGGGAGGATGTGGGTAAGGCTGGTGGGGAGATAGATATGGGGGTTGGGGCGAATACTGGTCCTGTTAGGAAGGACAGCATCTGAGATGGGGATGGTGGGGGGGGATGAAGTTTGGGTTTGGGGGAGGGTAGATGAGGTTGGGACTTGGACTATTTCGGGAGTAGGCTGTTTTAGAGGCTCTGAGGTGCCAGCCTGGGACACCTCTTCATCGCCAGAGTGGGCTGGAGAGGGGGAGGGGGAGAATTGTACCTGACTGTGGGTGGGGGAGGGGGTCCTCTCTGAGCTTATATCCTGGACCTCCTCCGATTGGACCACCTGAGCTACAATCTGCAGCGTGGTTGCCTCTTCGGGTAGAAGACTTGGCTGGTCAGCAGACGTCCCACCCAGCTCCGAGGTTTTAACCAACCTCCTCCTCCTTGGTGCCTGAGCTCCTACCTCAGCTCCACCTTCGTCTGAATCAGCTGGGATCCCAAGAGGTTCATCCTTCGTCAGAATCCCCTTTTATTTTGTATAGGGCCTGACTCCATCTGCCCAGTTGATCTCAGCTGACAGCAGGTCCTCCATGATCACAGTTACCTTGTTGAACAGGCTGGTGATCGACCTCGCCTGCCACTTTCCACTCACAACCTCCAGCCATTTTCTTTCCGTCTCTAGCTTCTCCAACAGCATCCCAACCCAGTTGGCTTGGACTCCGTCTAATATAGTCCTCATGACACACAGCCTGGGTCTGGTCAGCCCATCATGAGAACTCTGTTCTCCAAGAGTGAACTTTGTTACGATGGTCATCAGAAGTCGATATCTCCGTCGGAGCATCTTCTTCTTCAGCTCCGATCGCCGGTCCCTCATCGAATTCCGGGTAATCATCTCGAATGATTCTACCCATTCATCAGACTTATAAGTGAGGGGGTTCACTCCTTCACTACTGGTGTCAAATATGCGTGCCACCTCCACCGGAGTAACCGTCAAAACCTCTCCATATACCCTGGTTTTGAACACACCATTTTCATACATCCCATTGACGTAGAATTCTATCCCTCGCATATCCAGAGTTTTATTGGAGGGGGATTTCTTGGAGCAAAATGTCCTCAATCCAGCCCTCTCCAATAATTTCAGAATCTCCCTTGATTCACCATCGGAAGTTGTTTCGAAGTCAACATACATCTCCGATTTGATTTTCTTGTTGTATGTGTCATTATGAACATCCACCATGGTTGAAGTAACTCCTATTTGTTTCTGGGAAGTGCTCATGAAATGATCAACTAAGGGTTTTGAAAATTTTGCAGAGTGTTTGTATGAATTTCTGAAAGTAAAAAATTTTGTTTGAGGAAGAAGATGTATTTATAGGGGGGAAGATTGGAAAGAGAAACCGCCATTTTAGAAAATTTGAATTAATCTGAGCCATTTATTTAAAAAGTTTTTACTGCGCATAAATCAACGGTTAAAAATTAAGATAAACGATTAGGATTCAGTGCGTGGATGTTAATCGCCTTTGGAATGCGTAAATAGTTACTTTATAGACTGTTGATTTGACAGATGTAGGTTACTTTATGCAGGGAAGTAAGTATACCTGACGTCAGCCTAGGGTTACCTTACTTCGACTAAGGGTTTGCAAAACAGATGAGTTTAGAAACAAATGAGTTTAAAAACAAATGGGTTTGAAAAGTCATCTGATAAAGTAACCTGTCTGATTTTAAAAACAGCTTAGGTTCACCTTTTTAGCAATCTTAAAGACAGTTATAAATAAACAGACTCAGACTTAATTTTCTAAAATTAGGTTTTCCATCCAATCAATAAGAAGAAAAAAATTATGGAGTTTGTTTAGGAACAAAGGTGTCTGAATAAAGGATTGAGGCAAAGAAAATGAGGTAAAACAATCTGATCTTGTGACCTATTCCTGTAAAGACAAAGACTTAAGAAAAACCATCAGTAGCTTGAGGTAGATCAGATAGGATGCAGATAGTCATCTGTTTCTTCAGGAGATCAGCTGACTATTGTGCCCTCATCTGATTTACCAAATGTCAGATAAGTAATTATGAAGTCAGATAAGGTCAATATGACTAATCCTTGATTCTTGATTCCTAAAAAGGAGATCAATGATATCAGCTACCTGATTGTCCTTTGACATATATCTAGTCTGATAATTCTTTCTAGACATTGATTTAGAGAAAAGAAATGACCAGAAATAAGGAATACATTAAACAGATGCAAACAAATTAGAAACCAACTAAAGATGCATCAAGTAATCCTAATTCTAAGCATAATTCTTTAAACCTAGACTCAGCTAATGGTTTTGTAAGAATGTCAGCTCTTTGTGACTCAGTGGCAATCTTCTCAATCCTAATGTCATTCTTCTCAATATGATCTCTGATGAAATGATGCCTAATGTCTATATGCTTACATCTAGAATGCAGAACAGGATTGTAAGTCATTGCTATTGCACTATTACTATCACAGTAAATAGGAACAACTGATGTTTGAATATTATAATCTCTAAGCTGTTGACTAATCCAGAGGAGTTGAGAGCAACAACTTCCAGCTGCCATGTATTCAGCTTCAGTTGTGGATGTGGCAACAGATGTCTGTTTCTTAGATAACCAAGAAATTAATTTGTTGCCTAAAAATTGACAAGTTCCTGAAGTGGATTTCCTATCAATCTTACATCCTCCAAAGTCTGAATCTGAATAACCTGTCAGCTCAAGGTTGTCATCAGCTGGGTACCATAACCCTACTTGCAAGGTTCCTTTGAGATATTTAAGAATTTTCTTAGCCGTCTCCAGATGAGTTTTCTTGGGATTAGACTGGAATCTTGCATATACCCCAACTGCAAAGGCTATATCTGGTCTGCTTGCAGTGAGATAGAGAAGAGATCCAATCAGTCCACGATACTCCGTTGCATCTGTGGGTATCCCCTGCTCATCTGAATCCGTAGAGAAGTTAGTTGCCATAGGTATTTTAACTTCTCTGCTAGTAGTCATTCCAAATCTCTCAATCAGATCCTTAGCATATTTAGACTGATGTATAAATATACCCTTACTCATCTGTTTAATCTGTAAGCCTAGAAAGTATGTTAATTCGCCCATCATTGACATTTCAAACCTGTTTTTCATGAGAATGCTAAACTCTTCACATAATTTTAGATTAGGTAAACCAAAGATTATGTCATCTACATAAATTTGAACTAATAAGATGTTACCATCTAATTCCTTTCTAAACAAAGTTCTATCAATCTTGCCTTTTGAAAAACCATTTGATGTCAAGAAATCAGATAAGGTATCATACCAAGCTCTGGGAGCTTGTTTCAGTCCATATAGAGCTTTGTTGAGTTTATAGACCTTGTTATTGATCTTAAACCCAGGAGGCTGCTCCACATAGACCTCCTCAAGCAACACACCATTATGGAAGGTAGACTTAACATCCATTTGAAAGACTTTGAAAGATTTATATGTAGCAAATGCTAAGAACAACCTTATTGCCTCTAATCTGGCAACTGGAGCATAGGTTTCATCATAGTCTATCCCTTCAGACTGTGAGTAACCTTGTGCAACCAATCTTGCCTTATTTCGAACAATAATGTTGTTCTCATCTGTTTTGTTTTTAAACACCCATTTGGTGCCTATAATCTTTCTGTGTAATGGTCTTTCCACAAGTTCCCATACATTTTGCCTTTCAAACTGATGTAGTTCCTCCTGCATGGCAGTTACCCAATTTGGATCTGATAGAGCTTCCTCAATAGACTTGGGTTCAAGAAACGACACATTACAGCTGAAAAGACTTTCAGAGTCCAACATCATTCGTGTCTGCACACTACTAGATGGATCTCCTATAATCTGATCAGATGGATGGTAGCTTCTCATCCTTTTGCCTATGTGAGGAGAAGGATCCTCATCTTGAGTCTTAGTAGACAACTCCCCTGACTCAACCTCAGCTGACGTTCCCCCTTCATCAGCTGACCCCCGCTGATAAGCTGACGTCAAGGGTGTCTGATCTGATGGAGTCTGATCAGAAGTTGTCTTCTGATTATCAGATGGGGATTCTTCTTCATCTGATTCTGAATCAAGACTAGGTAGATAGACAGTTCTATGTTTAGTTTTGGACAGTTCAATTTTATCTAGACTTTCAGAAATTTGATTCACTTTATCTGAGAAAGAATACAACTCATCAAAAACAACATGAGGGGTTTCCTCCACACAAAGGGCTGTCTTGTTAAAAACTTTAAATGCCTTGGAAGTGTTAGAATATCCCAAGAATATTCCATCACCTGTCTTAGCATCAAAGGTTCTTAACTTAGATTTCCCATTGTTATGGATAAAACACTTACAACCAAAAGCTCTGAAATATGAGATTCTTGGAATCTTACCCTTCCAAATCTCATAAGGAGTCTTACCCTTGTCTTTGACAACTAAGCACCTGTTCTGGGTATAGCAAGTTGTGTTGATGGCTTCAGCCCAGAACCTATGTGGGGTTTCATACTCAGCTAACATGCTCCTGGCTGCTTCCTTCAAAGTTCTATTCCTTCTTTCAACCACTCCATTTTATTGAGGAGTTCTTGCTGAAGATGTCTCATGAATAATTCCACACTCATTGAAAAGTTAGATAAACAAGAATTCAAAAATTATGTGCCCTTATCACTCCTTATATTAATAATATTAACACCCTTTTCATTCTGAATCTGTCTGAACAGATCAGGGATCTTGTTCATAGTCTCATTTTTCTTGAAAAGAAATATAACCCAAGTGTATCTAGAAAAATCATCTACTACAACAAGAGTATATTTCCTTCCACTGAAACTGAGAGGAGAAACATGTCCAAACAGATCCAGATGAAGTAGTTGTAAAACTCTTTCAGATGAAGAGGAGTTAATACTCTTAAATGGGTGTCTAGGCTGTTTACCTTTCTGACAAGCATCACTTTTAAGATCAGTGGATAAAAGTTTTTCAGGTAATCCCTTGACAAGGTTCTTTTTAGCCAGCTTACTAAGGGTCTTGAAATTCAGATGACTAAGCCTCTTGTGCCATAGCTAACTGAGATCTTCTCCACCCTTAGCTATCAGACAAGTATCCTTAGGACAACTATTAAAGTTGGCCACATAGACATTACCATGTCTGAAGCCAGTTAAAAGTACCTTATCTGAAGAATTATCTAAAATATCACATTTATCCCTTGAAAATTTGACAAGAAAACCTTTATCACAAAGCTGGGAAACAGATAACAGATTATGTTTCAAACCTTCAAAAAAATATACCTCAGATACCTGAATATCCTTGATAATCAGAGTACCTACACCTTTAGTCTGACCACAATTATTGTCTCCAAATAGTACTCTTGGACCATCAATTCTTTGGAAATTTGATAACAGACTCTTGTTATGGGTCATGTGTTGTGAACAACCACTATCAATGTACCATATAGAAGCTAAGATCTCTTCCTTGAGTGATGATCCCTGTGAATCCTGAAAAACAGATCAGTTATAAGGTACCCTAGTGATCTTGGGTCCGTGAAGGTCAAGTATCACTTTAGGTAACCAAATAAACATCTCATCTCCAAACAATAAATCAGACTCAGTTTTTCTACCAAATCTGTCTACAATTGTATCACTTTTAAAGGATAGCTTGTTGTATTCAGATTGAGTAATTTTCCTAAACTAAGGAAATGTGGAATAACATCTGCTCCTTCCATCAAAAGGATTATAATAAGATTTTCTTCTTATTTTGGTTCTTGGGTTCCTCCTAGTCTGATAAAGGGTCCTCAGCTGAATTTTTGTTTTCAGGTTGGGAGATACAGTCCTTACTTGACTAGTTGGTTTCCAAGGACCAATTTTAACCTCTTTTGATTGATCAGATGCTTTCACAAATTTCCTAGGTTTTTGTACATCTGATTTATTATTTCTATCATAACCAAGACCTGTTTTGTCATGGGATTTTTGAGATGTATTAAAGATATGGTCTATTGCTGACTGTGAATTATTAAGTTGACTAATTTTGAAGACTAGTTTCTCATTGTCTTTCTTAATTGATTCATTTTCAGCACAGACTACTTCAAATTTGTCTTTTAAAGTTTTCAATTCATTTTCTAACCTTTCAGGTAAGCTGGCTGATGTACTAGCCTCAGCCTGGGGAAAACATTCCCCCTTGAATGTTTTCTCAGTTTCTGAACAGTTCATCACCTGCTTGCCTTTAATTAGAATTTGAATTTGATCCTTTAAAGCCAAATTCTCTGTCTCTAGCTGTTTATAAGCAGCCAGAGATGTCTTTAAATCTCTAAATAATTCATAAATAACAGTTTGGTCATGATCAGATGCAGACTGACAAGAATCATTATCAGAAGATGAATAGTAGATTACCTCATTAGCCATGAGACAGATTTCATCATCTGATCCGAAATCAGATGAGGATGATGATGATGATGATGATTTCTTTGGCTCCTTTTCTTCAGCCAACAAAGCCCTTTGATCTGCAAATCTCCTATCTCTCTTCTTCCTCTTTTCTTCCCTTTCTTTAGGAGTCAGTTGAGGACAATCATAGCTGAAGTGTCCTGGCTTGTTGCATGTGTAACAAATATCAGTCCTGTCTAATCTAGGGCTGGAAGGATTTCTTCTGACAGGTGATCTGTATCTTCTTGTTTGGCTTCTGCTTTTGTCATCATCTGTAGATTCATCTTTCTTTCTTTCTGATCTGGATCTTGATTTATCCTTGCCAGCAAATCTCAATTTATTTCTTTTATACTTCATTCTCAATTTATCATACCTTTTGGTGAGCAGAGCCATCTGCTCCTTCAAAGATAGGTCAGCTCCTACAGACTCAGTCGATACCTTGTCTTCTTTACTGACAAAGGCAACAAACTTGGATGAGGTGCTCGACTCCATCTCATCCTCCTCATCTTCTATTTGAATATCATATTCTAGAGCTTTAAGATGAGAAAACAAATCTTGACTGAGTAGCCTTAAGTATATTGGATTTCTCCCTCCATCTCTTGGTTAATGATCTCAGAATCTTGTTATTAATCTCTTTCTCTGTATAATTCTTTCCAAGGTCAGCTGCTTTGTTGAGAAGATTGGTCAACCTTACATCTAACTGATCCACAAACTCATTTTCCTTCATTTTGAATGTCTCAAATGCATGCAAGACTGACTGCAGCTTGTTCTCTTTAACTTGTTCAGATCCTTCACACACATTGGCTAGAGTCTGCCACATTTCTTTGGCAGTTTTGCATCTCTTAACCTTCTCTATCCAATCTTTACTTAGAGTCTCAATGATTTCCGTTCGAGCTACTTGATCAAGATTGTGGACCTTTCTTTCATCATTTGTCAATTCAGAACCCTTTTTCTCTTGTCTAGTTCTGGATTCAGCTGACTCAGCTCCAGTGCTAGTGCCTCCATGATAAAATTTTATAGGTCCCTCTGCAAGAACCTCTTCCATTCTATCATGAATGGCCTTAAGGTGATTCTCCATCCTAAATTTCCAATAATCATAATCTTCAATAGAGAATTCAGGAAGATTCCTAGACTTCTTGCTTTTTCCTGATGACATGATGAAATAAAGAAACAAAATACTCCACAAACTAATTAGTAGCACTGTTAGTAGGCAAATAAGAGAATGAAGAAAATCAAGATAATTTCAGAATCTTATTTAAGACCTAAAATCAATATCAGAACAGCTTAACACTGCTCTGATACCACTTGTTGGTCCCGATTAGTTGAGTAGATTAGGTAAAATAAGTATCAGCCTTCTAGGAAAAATCTAGAAGGGGGGTTGAATAGATTTTTCAGATTTTTCAAATCTTTCAAAATATATTCAAAGTACCAAAGTGACACAGCGGAATTCAATATTAATCTCAACTTTTAATAAGATCAAAAGCAACACTGATATTCTGTTCTTAACTTTAATTCTGAAATTAAACTTTGAACAATAAATTGTAACTTGAACAGAAAGATAAATGAAAGCAGTAAAGAACACCAGATTTTATAGTGGTTCGGATTATAACAATCCTACATCCACTCTCCTTCTCCAAACTTTGAAGAAGGGTCTCCACTAGCTGCTTACTTACTTACTTTACAATCTTTACAACTTACAACTTGATCTTCAACTCTTCAAAAATGCTAATCAAACTTCTGACATCTAACTCTAGGAATAAGAAGTGTATTTGAAGATGTGAAGAGAAGTGTTCTACAAACACTTAGAAAATTCTATGAAGAAATCTTGTGATTTGAAAACTTGTGATTTTTAGAAAATAAATTTCTGGAAAAGTGACTTGTGAATTCTGTGTATATTGTGTTCCGTCAAAGTTATGTGAAAAGAAGTGTCTAGACCTATTTATAAGTCTGAAAAGTCAGTTAGTTTGTTAGTTAGTTCTAACAAACTGGAAACTGCTTTAACAAACTTAATTTTGAAAAACTGCTAGACCTCAGTTGTCCTTGCTCTACTCGTCTGCAGCTGACTCGGTGAAGATTCGCCTTTCTTATTCTACTCAGCTTATCTTGACCTCGTCTGACCTCTTCATGTTTGTCTCTTGCAGATGACTAGATCTCAGCTGAGTTGACTGGTTCTCGACCCCATCTGATCAGCCTAGCTTAATCTCAGCTGTTCTTCAGATCGTCTGATCAACTGAGCTGTTCCTTTTAACTCATCAAAACATCTTGATCCAACAATTATTGAGTGTCATTTTTCCCTTATACACTTGAGAGATGAGAGAAACACTCCATGGAAGGAGCGATTATATGAGCATTGGATGTGGCATTTGTTTAAGCATGATGAATTGTGATTGCTAGTTGAAAGTGTGCATTGAGACTTGAGTTCATTGATAAGTTTGATTGTCCTATTTTCTTCTATGGTGCCATGAGACATAATTGCAATCAATTCACTCTTATATGCTTACTTGTTTCATTGCTCAGGGACGAACAACATCTTAAGTTTGGGGGAGTTTGATTAGAGTGAATTATTGCATAATTATTTAGATTATTAATTGCATATTTTGATGAAAAGTATGAGCGTTTGTGCTTAAAGGTGTTGAGCATTACTCATTTGCACTAAAAGTATTATTGTATGGAGATTAATGATTTTGCAAGGTGTTTTATTTCCTTTTCAGGATTTTCGGAAGAATTTGACCAAACCTAGCATATAGGCATGTACACGGGAATGAGACCAACGGGTGGGGTGAAAACGGGGGTCGGAAGCGAAGGTCGGATGTCCAAAAATCCCTGGACTTGACCAAAGGTTGAACCCTAGGAGCACGGGTCGTGCTTGATGACTTAAACGAAGAAAAGCATGACATTAATCCTGACTCGAGTCGAGTCAGGTCACTTGAGTCGAGCGAGATTATTTTTGGTCAAAAGTGCGACCACGCTTCTCCAAGCTCAAGTTGAGGCCCCCAAGCTTGACTCGAGGCACATTCAAATCTTTTTTATCCCCATTTAAACACCATTTGATGAAAATAGAGCATAGTTAGTTAGTGGTAGTTTCCAGACGAATTTAGGGGCGATTTTCTCAATTCCAAGCCAATTATTACTTCCAACATTGATTTCTACAAGTTCTTAGATATATTTCATTCAATTGTTGATTAGATTAGAGTTTACTCCATTAGATTAGTGATTGAGATTGTATTTCCATTGAAGAGGATTTCAAACTTTGAAGATTAAAGCAAGTGCTAATTGTTCTACTACAATTTGGTGATATTCTATTTTTTTTTCCTATTTTAATTTCTTCATTGCTTTATTGATCATGTTGATTGTTTGTTGCACCATGGGCTAATTCCTTTGTGCTTTGGGTAATTGAAATTAGATATGAATTGATTACTTTAGCTATAATTGTGGCCAATTGATGTTTGATTGAAATAGTTGAGTATCCTAATTGATGAACTTATTGTGCTTCATGCATATATCTTTATTTGATTTTTCTTTAGCAATCCTAACAACATATGAGAATTGAGTTAACATTGTTAGGGACTAATTGATGGAAATATGTGTATGATTGTATGTGTTTGATGCATTGCAATTGAGAGATTCTTTGCATTTAGAACTTTTGCAATTAGGCATTGTATGATATAGAGATATTGTTGTATGATGTTGATCATGCTCTCTATTTTGATTGAATTTCATTCGGTGTAAATTATAGTTGTGATCAAGGATTCCTTAATTGAAATTATTTGAAGCATTCCTCCTCCATTTGCACTTCGTTGAAGTTAGATCGCTTGTTTGTCATTAATAGCTTGCTAGTAGTTAGATTGCATTTTAGATTTCAATTGATTGCATTAGTAGATTGATTAGATCGAAACCGGATTAGCTTTAATAGTCATGGTCAACTTGCATCCTAAGGCCTCATTGCATTCACATCTCGTGGGTTTGATAACTTGGTTGAGTCGTAATAATACTTGCACGAAAATACCTCAATCAACAATCACTTTGGGTAACCAAATAAACATATCTTAATTAAGCATTATATCAGACTTGAGTTCTCTTCCAAATCTATCAACAAATATTGCATTCTTGTTTGCATACTTGTTATATTCAGACTTAGACATTTTCTTGTATTTAGAAACATGGGAAAACATATGCTTCTTCCATCAAAAGGACTGTATTTTACTACAGTTTTAATTTTGGTCTTTGGACCCTTTTTCATCAGATTAGGTCTCCTCATCTGATCTTTTTTATTCAGATCAGACGAGTTCGAAGTAATCTAACCTACAGGTTTCCATTGTCCAATTTTAATTTTCTTTTTTACTTCACCAGCCTTGATGAATTTCCTAAGTTCAGAAGATACTGATTTCTTGTTCCTATCATAACCAAGCCTAGTTTTATCATGAGCCTTTTGAGAAGTCTTTAAAATTTGATCTATAATCGATTGAGAATTATCAAGCTGACTCAATTTGAAGACAAGTTTCTCATTGGTCTCTTTAATAGTCTCAATTTCATTACAAACCTCTGTTAGTCTGACTTTTAATGATTTTAATTCCTCCTCTAACTTTTCAGAAAAACTAGATGATGTGCTAACCTTAGTCTGAAGCATACATTCCCCCTAGAATGTATCGACAGTTTCAGGATAGCTCATAACCTGTTTTCCCTTGGTTCGAGTATGAACTTGATCCTTAAGAGTCAAATTTTCAGATTCTAATTGCTTATAAGCAATTAAAGATGTTTACAAATCCTTCAAAAGACTCTTGATAACTGTTTGATCATTTTCAGATATGGACTTACAAGACTCATTGTCTAAAGAAGAATAGTAGCTTACCTCTTTTACCATTAGGTAAATCTCATCATCTGATCCAAAATCAGATGATGATGAAGAAGATGATGATGATTTTCTAGCCTCATTTTATTTAGCAAGGAGAGCCCGTTGATCTGCATAGCCTCATTTTGACAATAATAACTTAAATGACCTGGCTTGTTACATGTGTAACAAGTATCTCCACGATTAGATCTGGGACTCCCAAAGCTTTTCTTCATAGGAGACTTATATCTTCTCATCTGGCCCTTTCTTTGGTCATCATTTGAGGTGTTTCCACCATCATTTCTCCTAGATCTCGACCTTGATCTGTCCTTCCCTGCATATTTAGACTTATTATGTTTGTACTTTATTTTCAGACGATCATACTTTTTTTGGTCAATAAAGTCATCTCCTCTTTCAAAGAGAGATCAGCTCCCTTTGATTCTTGAACAAGTTTTTCTTCCCTATAAACAAATGCTACAATTTTTGTAGACGTGCTGGATTCAGCTTCGTCTTCCTCATCTTCGACTTGTATATCGAACTCATAACCTTTAAAGTGTGAGAACAAAGGGTAATGAGTCATGAAAGATAAATCATTGGTAGCCTTGATCAAATTTCCTTTTCTCTCCAACGTTTAGTTAGAGATCTGAGAATTTTATTGTTAATTTCTTTTTTAGTGTAAGTTTTACCAAGTTCAGTGGCTCTATTGATCAGATTATTCATTTTCATGTCTAGCTGATCAATAGACTCACCTTGCTTCATTTTTAAATGTATTAAATTAAAGGAGGACAACCTAAAGCTTGTTCTCCTTTACTTGATATGTGCCTTCGCACATATCGGCAAGGGTTGACCACATCTGCTTGGCTGTCTTGCACTTCTTAATCTTTTCATACCACTCTTAGCTGAGAGTAACAATAATTTCGTTTTAGGCAACTTGATCTAGATTATATACCTTCCTTTCATCATTTGTCAATTTTGAAATTTTCTTCTCAACTCGAAATCTAGTTTCCGAGCAACTAGCACCATCACTAACACCTCCATGATAAAATTTTATATGACCTTCTGAGAGCATATCTTCCATTCGAGGATGAATGGACTTCAGATGATTCTCCATGTGGAATTTCCAGTAGCCAAAGTCCTCTATCTCAAAATCAGGAAGATTCTTTACCTTCCTTTCAACACTTGGAGACATTGTTAGTGATAAACAAGAATAACAACAACAATATATCAAAAAAAAATCAGACAACAGAAACAAGATGATCAAAAGTTTAACCAAAAGAAATATCAAGAATCTATTTATCACTGCTCGGATACCACTTGTTGGTCCCGAGATTGAGTCTTCTAGAGATAATCTAGAAGGGGGGTTGAATATACTATCTAAAATTCTTTAAATTTCATATTAACTATTCAAGGTAGTCTTCTAAATTATTTAGAGTTCACAATGGAAATCTTTATACTCAACCTTTCTGGAAATGGATCTTTAAATTCTTGATACGATTATGAATTCTAAGAACAAATTAATCGACTGAATAGAAAAGTGCAGAAAGTAAAGAACACCAAATTTATAGTGGTTCGGATTATAAAATCCTACATCCACTCTTCTTCTAAAAACTAGTAGAAGGGACTTGACTAGCATATTTCCTTACTTCCTTCGATTACAATTACAGGATTGAAGACTTGACCTTCAACTATACCTTCCTTCTACGCTATCTTCTTATCTTCTAATTACAGTGCAGAAACGTAGATGAAGATACAAATGTGTTCTATAAATACTAAAAATATTCTAACTCTTTTCTTGTGACTGCTAAGTGTGCTTCTATGTAAAAATGAATCAAGTGTGTGTCAAAAAGTTCTTATTAGAAGTGTGTCTAGTCCTATTTATAAGAGAATAAGGATAGTTAGTTAGAACTAACTCTAACCGTCTAACAAATTCTTGAAAACTGCTTGACCCCAGCTGATCTTCTTTAAGTTGTCGTCTGATTGACTTTGTTGAGATCCGCATTTCTTATTCTACTCAGCTGATCTTTGTCTCGTCTAGAGCTCTTCATTATTGTCTCATGATCAGATGACTTCCTCAAGATGATCTTCAGATAACTTTAAGTCTTGAGAACCTAAGTTGACATTCCTAGTCTGAAATATTATAGCTCAACAGACTACTTTTATATCAACTGAACTATACATCTCAGCTGGTCACCTTATTTACAAAGGTTTTCTAAACTATATTTTAACTCATCAAAATCTATCTCTGATCTATTATCTGTAATATTTCAAAGACCGAATTTTATCTCCCAAATGGTAAGACCAAAAACTATTAAATTTTTCAGATGATATTAACACTATACAAGGCATGTACAATATATATTCAGTGTTTCGCTTTTGATTTTAGTTTTTGGTTATAATTAATTTTAAATTAAATTACAAAATTAATAATCATTCAGTTTTAGAAAGGACTGAGATGTGTTGTTTGCTCAAAGGAATACTTGGACAATGAGATGGCCGAGGTTCAGACCAACATGTGGGAGCTTTTGCAACAACATCCTGGTCTTGCTTGTCAGATAATAGTCATGTGTATAATTATCAAAAAATTGAGGAAAACAGGTTGAATCAAAATTAAAATCACGATTTGGATGTGAAACAAAAAAAGAAAGAAAAAATAAATGGGTTGTACCAAGCAAATATTTATAATCTGGGTTAAAAAACCCGTCTTATGGAATGTGATCAATAAGACGGTTTCTCACAAGATTTTGCCCATAAAATAATATATATGTGAATAATGGTAAAGATTTGTGTGTGACAATTTACAAACTAGTATAAAGTAACACACATTTCTTTTAAAATATTAAAAATATCATTTTTAAATTATATTTCACACAAAACATGAAATAATTTATGTGTTCATATATATACACCACACTCCTTGGGGACAAAACGCTTAAAAGTTCGGTCGTATAAAAAAAGTATGTATCTACTAATAATATAATAATATAATTAATGTGTTCGTACACCACTTGTAATATTAATTATCATAAATTAGTAAATAAAAAATATTATTATGACGACACGATGCGCCAATGTTATGCGTGTACATATTTTTTTATGTCATTCAAAGGCATGATTATATTCTCAAACCGACTTTAGTTTATATATATTCTATTATATCTTGTTTATATCCCTTGGACAAGATTTCATAACACTACTACACATTGGACTTAGACAGCTTTAAGTGGTGGCATAGAGAGCGGTTTTACAAAAATATATTTAAAAAAAAATGACTATAGACAACGGTTTTTAACCGCTATCTAAGTGGTCAACTCTTAGACAGCGGTTATTAACCGCTATGTAAGTGATTTTAGATTAGATAGCAGTTAAAAATCGTTGTCTAAGGGTTCGAACCCTTTTATTAGCATCTTCTTCCCTATTTATCAAACCGCGATTTCACACAGCAGCCTCCCTCTCAATATAATGCTCCGTGCCGCCGCACCCAGCCCTACCGCCGCCGCCGCACTCAGTCCCAGCGCGCGCCGCCGCCGCACCCAGCCCCACTGCCGCCAACGCAATCTCAAGGTTTGCATGTCTTAAATCCTTTTGCTGCAAATTTTCCCTTTGTTGATTTTCATTTTCATTTTTCCAATAGAACTAACTATAAGAGTGGCGTTTGAACAATATTATATGTACCTCTACATGAAAAATCAGGATTTTGCTAAATACCACATAGAAAAATAAAATAAAATAAGCAGAGGCGGTCTTTGATGTGTTTATTCATTTGTTTACAGTTAAGAGGAAATTGAGTTCTCTTGCAAGATTTTTGCTACATATTTAAGTGGTACGAATAATCTAATATGTTCTGAGTGTTTGATATGTGTTTGCTTTTTTGTTTTTTTTATCTGATTTCTCAGTATGGATGATAAGTTGCTCAAGGAAATGGATATATGCTTCACCAAAATGTTATGTTATTTTCTTTGCATGAAACATGTTTGATAAAATGTCTGTTAGATTTAATTTATTTCAATTTTAATTTTTTATGGAATTGGTTGTTCTTGATTTCACAGTTAAATTAAAGTTATTAGTTTGCTATTATTGTTTTCAAATTTGCTATGATGAAATGATTAAGTTGCGATGAAAGAGATGAAATTTTGTTTCAAGTTGAGGGATATGCTATGAGGAGGAGGGTTTATGGTTAATTTAGTTTAGATAATATGGGCTGCTAAAGTTTTCATTATTTATTGCATTAATTGATGAGTAGTTGTTAGGATTAGAATTTGTATGTTTTGATGATGTTCCTAAAACCTAAGTGTAATAGGACCAGTTGAACCTGTTAGTCAGCTGATGATCTAGATAGGGTTTATGTCTTATTTTAGTTAAACTTGCTAGGCTTGACCTGAAGAGCTCTATTGATTGAGAACTGAAGGCTGCTGATAAGAAGACTTAAGGATTTAAGAAAGATCTCGTTCGAAGTCATCTAGAAGGGCGTCGTGAAGATAAAAGAAGGCATATGATAAAAAGGGTGTTATCAATAAAGGTTTAAGTGAAGATAGCAAGGTTGGAATCCATGCTACAGTTGACTTTGAGAGATTCGTAAGGGTTAATAAAAGTCAGAAGGATAATTCAGGGATATCCATAATCAATCTAGAGAAGATTGGATTATCAATCAAGATCAATCAGGATATAATTGATTGATATCAGACAATCAATTATCCAAAGTCAAACGAATCTTCCAACGATCACTTACCATTTCTTCGAAGACCTGATTGACAAATTAGTCTAACGGCTAGTCAATTTCAGGATCATATAAAAACCGAAGTGAAGGATTTTTTGAAGATACGCGCAAGAAACATCAAGAAAAAAAATCCATCTTCACTCATAGCATTTCACGTACAGTTCTTCGTACCAGAAATCGATTCAATACGCTAATATTCTTGAAGAGATTTATTTTTGGTCAAGGAAGTATAAATCACCTTTCATTATCTCTATACGAGAAAAGGTTGATTATTTTAGATCTAAGAGTTTACACTCGAAGATCACATTGATTGTATCAAGGGCAGGAACTTGTTAAACTTCCTGTGGTCGAATCCTCGAGGAGTTTAGAGGAGACAAGACCGAGTTTTGGTGGATAGTAAGGCCCCTGTGGAATCAGGGAGAGTGGACGTAGGATCGTTATATCCGAACCACTATAAAAATATTTGTGTCTTTACGAGCTTTCTGCATTCATACTTATAAACTGCTCATTCATCATCGTTTTAATAAACCTGCATCAAAATCGCTAAATAATCTTAACAAAGGTTTTAATTAAAAAGGTTTTTTAAATACAATCGAGATTAGCTTCCGCACCATCAGAAGACTTCGAGTATCCGAAGTCTGCTGATCTCACCTAGCACACTCTGAGTACCTTGCTGTAGAAGACTTCAAAGCCTTCTAATCTCACACTCAGCTCACGAAAAGTCGAAAAAGTTTTGAGTGTGGGAAAGTCTATTCCACCCCCCCTTCTAGACTTTCCACCTCCTTACACATCTCGTCCGGGACCAACAAGTGGTATCAGAGCAGTGGTTCAACCAACCACTGGCTTTGGTTACCAATAGTCTTTGAGGAAAGACTGTTGTGGTCATCTGAACAGATCTTTTTGAAAAATTGTTTTTCATAAAACTCATTGCATTCATTGCATAATCGTTTTTATTACTAACAATGAGTTCCCTTAAGAGCAGTAAAAGAAAGCTACCAGAGTTCTCTATTGAAGACTATGACTACTGGAAATTTCGCATGGAAAATCATCTTGGTGCAATTCATGATAGAATGCTTGAAACTCTTGAAGATGGACCGATAAAGTTTTACTTTGAACCAGTACGTTCTGGAAGCGGTGGAGCAGAAGCATCTATTCGACAGAAGATTGAAAAGAAAAGAAGTGAGATGTCAAATGACTAAAGGAAACTATTTAATCTCGACCAAGTTGCTCGGACAGAGATCATAGAGACATTAACTAGAGAGCTTACAGAGAAAGTCAAGACATGTAAGACTGCCAAAGAAATGTGGGAAACTCTAGCACTCATGTGTGAAGGATCGGAGCAGATTAAAGAGAACAAGTTGCAGTCCATTCTACATTCATTTGACACCTTCAAGATGAAGCCTGATGAGACAATAGATCAATTGGACTTGAGACTGACAAATATCATCAATAAAGCAAGTTCTTTGGGAAAATCTTACACTGAGAAGGAGATCAACAACAAAATATTGAGATCTCTAACTAGCAAATGGAGAGTCAAGATTACAGTGATTAAAGATACGAAAGAACTAAGCAAGATCAGTCATCATGAGCTATTTTCACATTTGAAAGCTCATGAATACGATCTTAAACAAGAAGAAGACGAGGATGAAGGGAATTCAAATTCCACGGGAAAGGAAGTTGCTTTTAAAGTCACTTCAAACTAATCATCTAAAGAACCTATTGGAGAGGATTTAAGCCTGAAAGAACAGATGGCTTTGCTGACTATAAAGTTTGATAAAATGAATTCAAAATTTGGGAAATATAGAAGACATTGGAAGAATACAAAGAAAGCCGGTTTCAGATCCGGAAACAAATCTTCAGACAAGAGATTAGAAGATTCCAAAGAAGACAGAAGGTTCAAGACTCCAGAAAGAAGAAGAGAAGATAGTCCACGAAGAAGAGATTTCTCTTAAAAGGGATTCTAGTCCAAGAAGGTCTTCAAGAAGTGATGCTTGCTATAATTGTCATAAATCGGGACATTTCAGCTATGATTGTCCAGATTTAACTCCTAGAGAAAGAGAAGAAAAGAGATTGATGAGGAACAGAAAGTTTGCTGACAAACGTGCTTTAGTGGCTGAAGAGGAGGATACTCTTTCAAGTGATTCAACATCATCTTCAGACTTCTCTTCAGACAATGATTTGTGTCTTATGGCAAATGGAGATGAGGTACTTTCTGATTCCTGTTCTTCGTCCGCTTCTCATGTTTCTTTTGCAGAAGTGTTTGACCATAACTTTATTGATAAGTTAATGGAAGATCTCAAAACTGCTATAAACGCTTACAACTGTGTGGAAAAGGAGAATGTGAGCTTGAAAGGAAAAATTGATCTACTTACACAAGAACCTATTAGCAAGACATCTGAGACACTAACAGATCTTAATCAGATAACTTCAGAAGAGTTAAACACTCTTAAAGTGAAGTACACTGAACAGGGTCTGCTGGTAGAAAGGTTGCTTGCTGAGAATCTTGAGAAAACTGATCAGTTGAAAATTCTACAAGCAAAGTTCGATGAACTTTTCCATCAGCATGAGCATATAAAATCGAGTGAGGAACGCTTAAGTTTGAGGTTGGATCAATTGAACAAAGCTTCTCATGCAGTTCAAACAATAGTTGAATCGTCTCAAACACCTAACGTAAAGAAGGGAATTAGTTTTACCATTGCCCAATCCTCACAGGTTCAAACAAGTGTACTTAAGAAGAGTACACATGTTAAGGGTAATGATTTGGTAGGAGAGGGTTCCAAACCTAAACCTACTGATAAGGGTAAAAAGGTTGCTGACCCAGCAAATCAGTTGAATGGGAAGAAGAGTAGATATACTCAACAACCTAAACAACTGATGGGGTATCAAAAGAAGGGGGAATCCCAACTTAAGAAACCTCAGCAAGGTCAGAAAAGTAGACATCAGCCGAAACCATCTCATTGGAGACAGTCTCAGCTGAAGACTACACAACCTAAGCAAACTTCAAAGCTTGCTAAACGGTCTACTAAGTCTTCTGTGACTGTGAGATATGAATCTTTTGATGGCTCAAGTAGAACTTACCCTTATCATCAAAACCCTCGGACCATTGCACAGCGGCTGATCACTCCATACAGAAGACCTCAGAAGGGTCAGAAGTCTTCTGGAAGGAACACAGTCGACACCCATAGGCATACATTCAAGAAGGCACCAAAGGATGAGATTGTCTATGTTGATATGTATGGAAGAAGGATAAGATCTTCTGAATATGATAAGAAGAGTCTATTCCTATAGATTCCTAAAGACTGTGCTAACTCTCAAGGACCCAAATCTAAAGGGTACCTAAAACTTAATTAAACGTGCAGGACGCCGTGGGACATGAAAGAGAGGTTGCTGGAAATACTGTCTGGTACATCGACAGTGGGTGTTCGAAGCATATGACTGGAAACAAGCAACTCTTGAGCTCAATAAAATCACAAAATGGCCCACGGGTGGTATTTGGAGACAATAATTTTGGGATTACCAAAGGTGTTGGGACTCTATACATTGGAGATGTACGTGTTGAGGAAGTTTTCTACGTGGAAGGACTAAAGCATAACTTGCTTTCAGTTTCACAATTTTGCGATAAAGGATACTCAGTTAAGTTTTCTAGATCACTGTGTGTTGTTTTGTGTGGTTTAAATGATCAGGTACTTTTAACCGGCTTGAGAAAGCGCAATGTTTATGTTGGAGAATTTCAGAAATGTTCAAGCAATACATGCCTTGTAGCAAAGAGTACTTCAGAAGCCAGTTGGCTATGGCACAAGAGGCTTAGTCATATAAATTTCAAGACGCTAAACAAGATAGCTAGAAAGTCTCTTGTAGAAGGTTTACCAAATGAAGTTTTCTCAAAAGATCAGATCTGTGACTCTTGTCAAAAGGGAAAGCAAACTAGAGCATCTTTCAAAGAAGTTTCTGTACCAACGACAAGTAGGGTACTACAATTACTTCATATGGATCTATTTGGTCCTGTATCTCCATTAAGCTTCAGTGGTAGAAAATATACTCTGGTGGTGGTAGATGACTACTCAAGATTCACATGAGTGATATTTATGTTCAAGAAAAATGAAACCATCACAAAGTTACCGGAATTTTTAATGAATCTATTGTTGAGTCTAAGGATAAAGGACGAGAAGAGTCTCTAGCAAAAGGATTTGGGAAACTAGAACTCAAGGATAAGACAAAATATGTCAAGGTTCATTTGCCCGTTTTAGACTCAGATTCTGAAGATGATCAGCAAACTTCTACGTCAGCAGACTCAAGCAAGACAAAGTCTGTTGAAGAAACCTCTAAGGCTGCTGATGACTCACCCAGAACACCAGATGTGAATGTATCAAATCAAGGGGGAATGACGCAAGATGATGTTCCAACAATACCTTCAGAAGAATTAAACGTATCTAATAGAAGGAATTGGATAACTGATCATCCTAGTGACTTAATCTTAGGAAAACCTCAAGATGGAGTAAAAACAAGAAGGAAAATAAACCTAGATGGTTTATTTAGCTGCTATGTCTCTCTACAAGAACCTAAGAATATTGAAGAAGCACTGTTGGACACAAACTGGATAGAGGCCATGCAAGATGAACTGAATCAATTCACACGACAAGATGTTTGGGTACTTGTTGATAGACCGAAACATCAAAAAGTGATTGGAACGAAGTGGGTTTTCAAGAACAAGAAAAATGAGAAAGATGAAATCACCAGAAATAAAGCAAGGCTTATTGCACAAGGTTACTCACAGTCAGAAGGAATTGACTATGACGAGACATTCGCACCTGTAGCCAGATTGGAAGCTATAAGATTATTCCTTGCGTACGTAGCATATATGAAATTTAGAGTATATCAAATGGATGTAAATTCTGCGTTTCTAAATGGAGTTCTTGCTGAAGAAGTATACGTTGAACAACCCCCGGGTTTTGTTCAAGGAAATAAAGTCTACCGTCTAAAGAAAGCTCTATATGGACTAAAGCAAGCTCCTCGAGCTTGGTATGACACACTATCGCAGTTTTTACTTGATCATGGATTCAGTAAAGGAAAGATTGATCGAACCTTGTTCAGAATTGAAGAAGAACAAGATATTCTATTAGTACAGATCTATGTGGACGACATCATTTTTGGATCTCCAAACAAGAAGCTTTGTGAAAAATTTAGTGAATTGATGCAAAGTAAGTTTGAAATATCTATGATGGGAGAAATGAATTATTTCCTAGGCCTTCAAGTCAAGCAAACTTCTAAAGGAATATTCATAAACCAAGCAAAGTATACCAAAAACATGCTAGAAAAGTTTGGAATGTTAACAAGCAAGGATGCAAAGACTCCAATGGTAACAAACTATAAGATGGATCCAGATGAGGATGGTGAAAGTGTTGATCGACTATGTACGGAGAGGATTAATAGGTTCATTGTTGTACCTAAATGCAAGCGAGACTGATATTTCCTTATTTGTTGGAGTATGCGCTAGATTTCAAGCCAATCCAAAGAAAAGTCACTTGGATGCAGCAAAGAAGATTTTAAAGTATCTCAAGGGTGACGAGAAAACTTAGGCCTTTGGTACTGCTCATGATGACAATCAAACTCGGTGGATATTCGATTGATTATGGTGGTTGTAGAATTGATAGAAAATCAACCACGGGCACATGCCAATTTCTTGGAAGTAAGCTAGTTTCTTGGTTTTCTAAGAAGCAAACTTCAGTGGCTACGTCAACTACAGAAGCAGAATATATGGGTCACGGGAGAGCGTTGCTCACAATTACTTTGGATAAGTCAACAGTTGCAAGACTATCACATTGTCACTAAAGAAATTCCTATCTTTTGTGATAGCAACAGTGCCATTGCTATTACTCAGAATCCAGTACTTCACACAAGATGCAAGCATGTGGATATACGTCATCACTTTATTAGAGATCATGTCGAAAAGAAAAACATTCGAATGGAAAAGATTCATATAGATCGACAGAGAGCAGACATTCTGACGAAACCATTGGTAGAAGCAATGTTTAGAGATCTATCTGTAGAATTAGGTCTACTGGATCCAGGAAAATCGTGTTAACACATTGTTGAAAAAGGCTACTAAGTATAAAACCTGCTGAAGAGAACATTAGCCTTTCTGAAGAAAGCATTAAACTTGCTGAAGAGAAGATAAAGCTTGCTGAAGAAAGCATTAAACTTGCTGAAGAGAACTTCAAAAACCTGCTGCAGAAAGTTCTAAAGCTTGCTACTACAGTACTCAGTGGTATCAGTTGATTACAATATCAACTGACAGATATGTTTCTCTCTCTCTCTCTCGTTTTGCTCTTGTTTATTTGTTTAAAAAATATTTTGGTCTAAAATATTCCTTAGTCTATGTGATTAAATTAATTTTCGGAATATTTTATTCCCTAGTTTATCCTCAGCATTGGGAAGTAATTCTGTGAATTGTCAAATCAAATCTTTTCAACCACAAATTATGGGGTAATTTTTCCTTAAAATATTATTTTACGTCCTATTTCTGCGGACCCGAAAATCTTTTAATTTTGGAAAATACCTTTTTCAAATCCAGAGCTGAGGACACGCACTTTTCGGAATTCGAACCTTTGAATCCGTAACCATTCGATCTGATCGTGCAATATGCAAATCAACGTTAAAATCTTATTTTGTAATTTAAAATTTAGCGGTTTCCTTCTTCTCTCTTATAAATTGATTTTCTCGTCTCTCTATCTCTTTCATTATTCATTATCTTCATTCTCTGTTTTTCCTTCTTCTGAAATTCGACAAATTTCTGCGTTAATATCACTGGCTCCAAAACAATCTTCTTCTTCGAAAAAGGTTGCAGGGAAACACAAGACTCTAGACCCTTTGGCTCTTTCGGAGAAAGTGAGAAGCCAATTATCGGTGGATTTTTGAACAACTGGACAGCGGGAAGCAGTGGAATTTTAAATCTCTTATCTGATCGGGGTTTGTTTCAGTACTGTTCGGCTCATTCTTCAGAACGACGGACTCTTGATGCCTATGTTGTTCAGTTTCTGGTTCGTGGTGAGTTTGGACGGAACAGCATCAAAACGATAGTGTTTGGTCAAAGTTTGACCATCAGACGGCAGGATGTTCATGAACACTTGGGTTTGTCTCTTCAAGGCATTGACCCAGAATCATATATGGCGGAAAAACATCTCGAAGCCTTTCGCTCTCTAGCAAAAACTTCATGTCGTCATCATGTGTCGGACTTGAAGAAAGCTTATCTCAAGCGGAAATATAGATTGTTGTTTGATATCATGGTGAAGGTTATGTTTGGGGAACGACAGAGTATGGACTCAGTGAGTCAGGGGCGTCTTTGTGCTTTGAAGGCGATTGTGGATGGCGTGGAGTGTGATTGGGTCAGTAAATTTTTTGAGATTCTGCAGAAGGAAAAGAATCGGTTCTTTCGGACTGAGGTGGACGGCCATCCAGAGGTTAAGGTATGGGTTGTAGAACAGTACGTTTCCATGTCAAATAAGATTACAGTGTTGCTGGAGAGGGTCATGCCTAACACAGCGTGGGACCCTAAGTGGACGAAACCATACACTAAGGCAAAGTTCATGCTGAATAAGGATGAGGAGCTCAGTGGTCCTCCTGATTCTGATGATGACGAGGTTCAGGCTAAAATTGAGGAAGAGCCTGCTGACGTGTTACCAATTTTGGCGGTTGCCCCTGCGACTGATGATATTGCGAAAGATGAGATGGTGAAGGATTCGGATAACCCAGCAAGTTCCAAGGCTGCTAGTTCAGGGGAGAAGACTTTGAAGTCTTCTGGTAGCAAAGATCAGATTCCGATCTCTCAATTACCACAGAGGAAGGCGAAGAGGTTCACTGTGGTAACTCGGAAAGATTCTGTGAGCAGTCGTACCAGAGGAGCACAGATGCCTCTTAAGGTATCTTCTGGCAAGAAAGGTTCGTCTGCGGTGGATGCAATGGAGGTTGATGATTCTCCAATATCGGATGATGAAGAGATGGTCTCTCATGAATCTGCTGGTGAGGAGGAACAGGTACCAATTCCGTTTCCTTCTCTTTATGAGATTCCTTCTTCTTCGAAGTCCGCTGCACCAATGGAAGTTGGCGATGATGTTGCGGGTATGGGTGCCGCTTCGGAGCTTAACACCCAGGTTGCTGAGGGTGATCACAGAGAAAATATGATCGGAACAGATCCGATGGAGTCATTACAAATGGTAGACCTTGCTGGTAGAATACGTGGATCGTTTGAGCAGTGTTTGATGGCTGAGGCTTCTACTTGGGTGGACAGCAAGTTTCCCAGATTGCAGAATTTTCCGGAGGAGCGTAGCTTGCTAGTAGATATCCTGGTATGGAAGAATGCAAGGCTTGGAGCGATTGATGATCTCATTCTCTTGGCAAATGAGATTGGTCACAATGAGTTTTCTCTGTGGGAGTTTGAGCTACAGACCAAGGCGGGCGTAGCCAGAGCATTTGATTTAACCTCGGACCATCAGATTGCTTGCCTAGTTGCTCGACTGTTAGATGAACCGGAGCCTGCAGAGGATGGTTATGTTCCTCCATTTACGATGACTGAAGAAATCAGGAAAGGTGTATCTTCTATCCCTCCTCCTCTTCCTGATTTTACATCTGTACGCTTGCCCAACTTTATGCCTGTTGTTGTTCATGAGGATTTGTATAACTCTTATTCTGCAAAGTTTGCTGAGTTAACACAACAGTATGCTTCAATGTTTTCTGTATTGGCTGCTAAATATACTCCTCTTGCTGAGTCTATTGAGTCTTCAAAGTCCTACATTGAGGCTGCCATTCAGACGGCCCCCTCTTTGATCCGTCAAACTGCTGCCGATATGTTTTCTGAGCAACAGGAGACTATCATCAAAACTCTTTCTGGCATGATGTTGAACAACATAAATGAGGTTAGAAAGCACGTTGATAGTGTAAAGGCTGAAGGTGAGAAAGCTGAAGCTACTCTCAGGAAGGTGTTTGCTGAAAGAGAGTCGATTGAGGACAGATTTCGGACAAAGATAGAGGATCAGTTAACGAAACTCAGTGCCATAGAAGCGCAGTTATGAGAAGGAATTGATCAGAATGCAGCCATTCAATCCTCTATGCTGGAGATGGGAAAACAAATTGCTACTGTGCAAGAGGCGAATGCCAGATTGACGGAGACGGCTACAGCTACTGCAGCTGACACTGCTGCTGCTGTTCAGCATCTGCTAAAAATCGATGAGAAGATGCTTCCCCAATAGCAGCTGAGTTTGCTGAGCTGAAGAAGTTCACAGAGAAGTTTACTGCGTACAGACGGGATATTCTTTCCAAGATGCTGGAGATGGAAGCTCGCTGGACCCCTCTTTTGAATGATGTTAAAAGGGGGAAGGCCAGTTGAGAACTGAGATGGTTGAGAGAGATGAGGCAAAGGATAAAGAATTGAGGGAGGTGAAAGATAGACTGGAGGCAGTCGAAAATATTTTGCTGGAAAGGAAAGAGAAGGCAGAGTTGAAGAGGGCTTTGCGAGAGTCTGCTGGTGTGGGCGAAGGTCAAAGTTCCCAACCATTAAAAAGGAGAAGGTTGGTTAAGATGTCTGAAAAAGTTGAAAAAGAGAAGTCTGCTGAAGAAGAGTTGGAAGCTTTGCATGAGGAAGCTTTCCTTGCTGATTTGGAAACTAGAAGGATAGAGGAAAAGGACAGTCACAAGATGATCAAACTTCTCGGAAAGCAAGGAAAAGAGGTGGATGTGTTGGACAGTAAACAGAAGAAGATGTTTATACCAAAGAAAGTTACTGCAAAGCCAGCTGTATCAAAGAAGAAGCAGAGTAGGAAAGGAAAGAAGCCTGCTAGAGTAGAGGCTGAGGAAGAATGTATCCTCCCCCACAACACTGATGGATTTGTGGATGATTGCTGCCCTCCGGAGAGGATTGAGGACTGGAAAGCAGCAAAGAGAGATTTCATCTGCTCATACTATGTCTGCAAAAGTATCGGTGTCGGGGCCACAGCAAATGAAACATTCTTTGCTTGGATGGAGGAAAAGCACAGTGATCTTTGGGGAGAGATTCTGAAAGCTTCTGTTGAATTCAACCTAAACCTTCAAGCGCCAGATTTTGAGAAGATCCCTACTCCAGTCACAGCAGATGGAAAGTTCGACTAGCTGAGTGTTCGCAGGACGCTTAAAATCTGCTTGGCTGAGGTCAGCCCACCTATTGGAACAAATAACAGGGAAATCTATGATAGAGTATACGATTGGCTGAATGTTCCAACAGGGTTTCGAAGGTATGACTGAGGAAGAGATGAAGGTTTCTGGTTGGGAAGCTGATGAAGTTTGTGTTTATTTTCTTTTATGCATTTCTTTGTTATTTTTTTTGCTCCTTTTTTCATTTCACTTCTGTAAAATGTACTGATATCTCCATATTAATAGAAGTGGATGTTTTGCGCCAAGACAACTTCTCGTTGTCATTTGATTTTGTTTGAGATCTTTTTTAAAGGTCTCTTCTTGTCTTCTTTTTGTGCATCTTTACTTTTGTGCAGTTCTCAAGGAGGTTTTAACATCATCAAAAAGGGGGAATTTGTTAGGATTAGAATTTGTATGTTTTGATGATGTTCCAAAAACCTAAGTGTAATAGGACCAGCTGAATCTGTTAGTCAGCTGATGATCTAGATAGGGTTTATGTCTTAGTTTAGTTAAACTTGCTAGGCTTGACCTGAAGAGCTCTATTGATTGAGAACTGAAGGCTGCTGATAAGAAGACTTAAGGATTTAAGAAAGATCTCGTTCGAAGTCATCTAGAAGGGCGTCGTGAAGATAAAGGAAGGCATATGATAAAAAGGGTGTTATCAAGAAAGGTTTAAGTGAAGATAGCAAGGTTGGAATCCATGCTACAACAAGCTTTGAACTGTGCTGGAGCAAGGTGTAAGGTTGCTAAAGTTGACTTTGAGAGATTCGTAAGGGTTAATAAAGTCAGAAGGATAATTCAGGGATATCCTTAATCAATCTAGAGAAGATTGGATTATCAATCAAGATCAATCAGGATATAATTGATTGATATCAGACAATCAATTATCCAAAGTCAAACGAATCTTCCAACGATCACTTACCATTTCTTCGAAGACCTGATTGACAAATTAGTCTAACGGCTAGTCAATTTCAGGATCATATAAAAATCGAAGTGAAGGATTTTTTGAAGATACGCGCAAGAAACATCAAGAAAAAAAATCCATCTTCACTCATAGCATTTCACGTACAGTTCTTCGTACCAGAAATCGATTCAATACGCTAATAGTCTTGAAGAGATTTATTTTTGGTCAAGGAAGTATAAATCAACTTTCATTATCTCTGTACGAGAAAAGGTTGATTATTTTAGATCTAAGAGTTTACACTCGAAGATCACATTGATTGTATCAAGGGCAGGAACTTGTTAAACTTCCTGTGGTCGAATCCTCGAGGAGTTTAGAGGAGACAAGACCGAGTTTTGGTGGATAGTAAGGCCCCTGTGGAATCAGGGAGAGTGGACGTAGGATCGTTATATCCGAACCACTATAAAAATCTCTGTGTCTTTACGATCTTTCTGCATTCATACTTATAAACTGCTCATTCATCATTGTTTTAATAAACCTGCATCAAAATCGCTAAATAATCTTAACAAAGGTTTTAATTAAAAAGGTTTTTCAAATACACTCGAGATTAGCTTCCGCACCATCAGAAGACTTCGAGTATCCGAAGTCTGCTGATCTCACCTAGCACACTCTGAGTACCTTGTTGTAGAAGATTTCAAAGCCTTTTAATCTCACACTCAGCTCACGATCGAAAAAGTTTTGAGTGTGGGAAAGTCTATTCAACCCCCCCTTCTAGACTTTCCACCTCCTTACACATCTCGTCCGGGACCAACAGTAGTTTAGATTATTTTTTATTAATTTTTATATAATTTAATTTGTTTATCTATATGTTATGTTTATATTAAATTCCTAATATAAATGGAAATATTAAATTTCTTGTAATGATACTAATTTCCTAAAATTTTGTAATTTTATTTTATTGTAATTAATATTCTTTCCTCAATTCACAAAATTTTATTAAAATTTGATATTCTATTACTTTATAGTTTAAAATTCAATTTTTTTATGTAAAAAAAGATTAATGAAATAATTAAAAATATATTAATATTTTGCAATTATGATACTCTAGTTTGCAATTATGATTTATAATAAAAAGATTATATTAATACTTTTTTAATGAAATAATTAATACTATCAAACTAATATATTTTAATAAAATATCTAAAATTATTTTAAAATATATATATAATGCAAATCAATTACACCATACAAATAGTTTACTAAAGATTGTTAATATGGGAATTTTTTAAAGAGAATTTATCTTTTAAAGTTAGTTAAAATAGAATAGATAGAATACATAGTAATTAGTATCATAAGTACATTAAGACTTAGGCTCTGATCTATAGCATGCTCTAGCTAGAGGTTATATAGACTCAACTCGTGTGCTTTTTGGTTTAATCTATGTAGGCATCTTTAGTTCTATATGGATCGAAAGTGGGTTCGAGCAGATAGATTATTAAAGGAGTATAGTCATGGGGTGGAAGAGTTTTGTAACCATGCAATTAGGCATTGCACCGACCATCAATACATTCCATGTCCGTATTGGAAATGTATGAATGGAAAGATCGTTAGTGGTCGAGAAAGTTTGTTTGACAACTTGATGTGTCACGGTATTGATAAAACATATACCGTTTGGACATTTCATGGTGAGAAAAGAGATGGATGTAGCTCAAGTAACCTAGGAACTGACTTTAGATTTGAAGATACAGTGGATGAGGATAGTTTTGGAGATGTACTGAGCGATGAAGAATCGAGAGGGGATAACACAAATCTGCAATATCACCCTTATATGTCAGAGAAATTAAGGGATGACGCTGGATTGCCCCTTTTGCCCAGGTGTAAGAAGGCAACAAAAGTGTCAGCTGTGTTGATATTGTTCAACCTAAAAGCAGCACACCAGTTGTCCGATGCGTGCTTCACAAGTATGCTGAAAGCAGTTAGCGGTCTATTGCCCGATGGAAATGTACTGCCTACGAGAGCAAATGAGGCTAAGCAAATGCTTAAGTCCATCGGGTTAACATATCAGAAAATTCATGCTTGCCCGGGTGATTGTATTTTATTTCAGAAGGAGTATGCAGACCTCGATGAATGTCCCAAGTGTGGGAAGAAGAGATATCTGAAAAATAAATCTCCCACGAAGGTGATGTGGTACTTCTCAATAATACCAAGATTCAGGAGAATGTATAGTAGCGTTGTGGATGCTAGAAATTTGACTTGACATCATGATGATAGGATCAAGGATGGATTACTAAGACACCCTGCTGATTCACCCCAGTGGAAGACATTCGATGCCAGACATCCAGAATTTGGCAACGAGCCACGACACTTGCGTCTTGTACTCTCCATTGACGGAATGAATCCATTTGGTATCCAAAGTACAAACCATAGTACATGGCCAGTGATTCTGATGGTTTATAATCTTTCATCCGAGTTGTGCATGCAGCGCACTTACATGATGTTGTCTATATTGATATCAGGACCCAAACAACCTGGTAACGACATAGATGTATATCTGGCTCCTTTGATAGAGGACTTGAAGGTCCTTTGGGATGAGGGTGTGGATGTGTATGATGCTTGTAGAAAGGAGAATTTTAAGTTAAAGGCCACACTGTTTGGAACTATCAATGACTTCCCCGCTTATGGGAATGTATCTAGATATAGTGTGAAGGGGGCCCATGCATGTCCTTGTTGTACTGCGAACACACATCACATTCATTTAAGTCATTGTAGGAAGACTGTTTTTATGGGACATAGGAGGTGGTTGGAGCCAACGCATAAGTACAAAATAATGACCGATGCATTCGATGGCACAATCGAGGAACGTGGAGCACCACATTTATTGTCAGGTCAAGATGTATTGAACGAGATGCAGAATGTTAACACACAATATGGAAAATACTTCGCAAAGAGTCTCCCCACTAGCGGCTGGAAGAAGTAATAAATTTTTTTTCAATTGCCCTACTGGAAAGAGTTGTATGTTAGACACTTCATTGATCTAATTGATCGTCGTATTTTAGTGATAAGAAATTTACGACCAAAAATATTGAACCCAAAAGACTAGGAATGAAGTGAAGCCATGAAATTGCACGTTTTCAAGTATTATAGCAGCTAGTCGAGATTGCAAAATTAAAGTAACAAAAGAACAACACAAAATCAACAAGATTAAACGAAACAAAAAAACAAGGAATACCAAGGATGAGATGGTAGTGCTCGGGTGCAAATCACCAAAGACTCGTCAATTTCGGATCATACATAATCAAGTGCTCATTCTAAGAGGGATCATAGGGATAACCAACAAATAACTCAAATAAAACTGTACTGGATAAGCCTAGGTTCTAAATGATCAATTAAGCATGTAGGAATGTGAGAGACAACACTCTCACCCCCTCACTAATTACAAGCATGACAACAAGTAATCAATGTGCCTTAATGAGGTTCTAGTTAATTAACCAAGTATCCTTGCGTTAACCAAATATTGACTTCAATCGCAAAAGGCAAACCTAACACCTATGCATCAATTCAATAAACCAAGTATCCTTGCGTTAATTAAATCAATAAACACAAGATCAAAGCTCACCCAAGCAATTAAATCATACAAAGCATCATTAAGACAAGTAATCACCTCAACAAATAAACACCCAATCATAAAATCACCAAAATCAACTCATCTAAGGGTCAATACACCCAAGCACATAAGAGTTTTAGTCAATCATGATCAAAATAACAAAACCCATAGCAATAAAGAAAAAAATAATCAAACCCATGAAACTCAAGAAAATTGAAGGAGAAGAAAGCATGAGAATAAAGAAATAAACCATTAGATTAAAGAGATAAAGGATGGGTATCACCTTCAATGTGTAGATACACTTGATTGAATTAAAATCTATCACTAATTTGCAAGAAATTAAAAAGAAATTGAAGAACACCTACAACTATGTGAAACTATGTGTATTTCCCTATCTAATTCCTATCTAATTGTGTGTTGTGTGGAATCCCCCCTTTAATCAGCTGAAATGGGAAGTATATATAGTGAGGGTAAAGTTACAAACTCCAATTTGCAAAGAAGGGCCTCGAAAATGATGATATTTCACACAAAATCGCGCAGCAGGTGTTCCCACTCGGCCACTGGGAGTTCCACTCGGCCGAGTGACCTTGGTTTGGCTTGGCCGAGTGGTTTCTTCTGGCATAATTTGACTCTGGCAAAATTACCTCACTCGGCCGAGTGAGCTTGGTTTGGCCGAGTGGGTATCTTTCTGGGATGATACGACTTGGGCAGCTGCAAACTCCACTCGGCCGAGTCACATGTGCTATGGCCGAGTGACTTCTCTTCTGCAGCAACCTCCGCTTCGATCGCTCATATCTTCTGCATACGAACTCCGATTTGCCCGATTCTTGTTGCTACACAACCCTCTTTCAACCCTCTTTCTAATGGTATAATTCTTCACTTAATCCACTAATATATGAAGGTCTGAAATTTCTCCACAAGTTGATGATTCCTACACATATTAACCAAAACAATACCACACTCTCTATCAAATGCAATTGGTCAAATATGAGTGAAATAAACATGATATTCATATCAAAATAAGAAGATTAAAAATTCAATAATCATGCAATGTTCACACTAATCACTAATGCACGTGGAGAAGAATGTTTGTGCTAGCTTGCTCAATACTCTGCTAGATGATTACAAATCCAAGGATGGTTAAAATGCAAGAATGGATATGGTTGAGATGGGTATAAGAGCAGAATTGGCACCTGTGTACAAAGAATGTAAACCACCGTACTTACCTCCTGTTACACACACCTTGTCCAAGAATGAGAGAAAAGTGTTTCTTCAAACATTAAAGGATGTGAAAGTACCAGAGGGCTATTCGTCCAACATACAGAGACTTATTTCAGATGATGGCGTGAAACTGATGAATCTGAAATCGCATGACTATCATGTCATCATGGAGAATTTCTTGCCCATTGCAATACGTTCTATCTTGCCTGAAAATGTGCGCATAACCATAACAAAGCTCTGTTGGTTCTTCAAGGCAATGAGTAGCAAGGTCAGTGATCCTAGAAAATTGCTTGGTTTTCAGAGAGATTGTGGGAACGCTGTGTGAGCTTGAAATGTATTTCCCTCCATCATTTTTTGATATAATGATTCACCTAATCGTTCATTTGGTACACGAGATAAGGATGTGTGGTCCTGCTCGTATGAGATGGATGTATGGTGTAGAGAGATATATGAAAGTGCTGAAAGGGTATGTGATGAATATGTTCAGGCCGGAGGGATGCATTGCAGAACGATATTTAGTAGAAGAAGCAATCAAGTATTGGTCTGAATTTATTCCGAATGTTGATGCAATTGGACTTCCAAGTACCCGGTACACCAATAGGATGGATGGTGAAGGCATTACAGGTGGTCAACCTGTAAGTGTTAGTATGAAGGAGCTAACACAGATGCACTTGTGCGTACTTCACAACACGGTCGACGTGCTTCCTTTTATTGACCTGCACATGCAAGCACTTTATGAGTCATTTCCCATCATAGATAGATCATGGATTGAAGGTGAGCACAACCGCACGTTTGTTGAGTGGTTCAATGGTTATGTTGCAAATATGTTGTCACAGAATAAAGAATCAGTGAAAGAAAGAGTTAAGTGGTTATCCATATTGCCTGATAGGCATGTGTATTCATATAAGTGTTATCTTATTAACGGATAAACATTTTATACTAGAGATCTTGATGCCACAAGTACAATGCAGAATAGTGGGGTGTCCATTACTGCAACTGCATGGAATCAGTCGAATACTACTTATTTCGGACAGATTGTCAACATTTGGGAACTTGACTATGTTGGTCACCGTGAACTAATCTTCGATTGTAGTTGGGTGAGGATCCCTAATGGGGTCCAAGTTGAAAGTTCTGGATTCGTACGTGTAGATTTGAAGAATGTGGGATACAAAGATGACACGTACATAATGGCCAGTCAAGCTCAACAAATTTTCTATGTCCCCGACCCAGTTAATAATAAATGGTCCATTGTGCTTCTGTCAAACAAGTTTAACAATAATTACCAGATTAGATACCACGTCGATGAAGGTGTTGACATAACTGATGATCCTTTTCAGAATTTCAATGTTTCTGTACCCTATTTCGATGATCTTGCAAATCCACGCCTGTACCAGAGAAAACTTAGGAATGAAGATGAATATATCAATCCGGATCTCGTTAACATTCATGGTCATGAACGAGAAAAGTCAACCAAAAAACAAAAAAGAAAAACCATTGCTAAAAATAAATGTACGACTTTATTGAATGTTTTTTTCATTCTGTTTTATTAAATGTTATTTTTTCTGCTTTATTAAATGTTTCTTTTTGTTTATTTAATATAGTTTTTTTCTATTTTACAGGATCATGGATTATGTGCCCTATGGTGGATACGATGGAGATGATCATGATCATCCATACACAGATGACATCCAGGAAGAGGATGACTTAGGACAGGATAACATTGATGCTCCCACCTCTAGTAGCTCTGGGGAGAAGCGCAAGAGGGGTATAGTCACGATGACTTCTTTGAAGAAAGATCGTAGCAAGGAAAAATTACTTAAGGTAATTTTATTACAATTGAATAGTTGAATTTTTTATTATATTAATTAATTGATTGTTAACCTAACAATATCATTGAATTGCAGATATCATTCAATGAGTATGGGCAGGCGATAGGAAAAGAGAGTGAGAAGTTAGCGTACTACCTAGGGGCTGCAGTCAGGAAAGTTATCCTTATCGTGCTGCCGTGTGATGACTGGCGTAAGAGTGAACTGACTCCTTTCAAGGAAGCGATATGGGATGAGATCGTGGTATGTTAAATATATTCATATTTAAATCGTTGCATGATATATATATTATGAGCTTGTGAAATTACTAACTTTAAATTGTTATATAATATGTGTGTGTAGAATTCATTCAGCGGCCTTGACCACACAAAGAAGAAGCAAATACTTATGCAAGTTGGGAATATGGCCAAGAATTTTCGGGCTGCACTGAGGAGAGCTTCTCGAGACCCAGACACTGGTCTGTACTCACCTAGGCCGCCTAAAGACTATGAGAATTCCCCTATGGTGGCCCCATACTGGGAGGAGTTCGTGCGTAAATCTCTAGCTGAGGATTTAAAGGTAAAATTGATCAATGTCATTTCATCTATTCCTATTAATTAATGCACGATTTTTTTTCCAATGTTTATGCATTTATATTACCCTGTAGATAAAAAGTGCCAGAAATCGCGAACAAGCTAAGAATATGGAGGCGCGATATTGTGGATCTTTCAGAGGCTATACACGCATTAGGGAAGATATGGTGAGATCAAAATCCTAACTTTTAATTTTTTTTATATATATTCACTTTTAATATATCTAATAAGGGGACATGTTTATCATTATCGTAGAAAGAAGAAAAAAGGAAAGCGGGAGAGAGTGCGCCTGTTGTTACTCGTTACAAATTATTTCAGGCTTCAAGAAAGAGCCGAGATGGGAATATTCCCGATTACAGAGCACAGCGTATCATTGAAGAAGCGGTAATTCATCCATTATTTTATCTTTGAATTATAAAATATTATTTCATTTGAAATTATTTAATAATAAATTCTTTCAATTCAGGAGCGCATATCTCAGAGCATGACGCCCGACGACCTCCGCACGATCGGCCCTGATGATCTGTTTGCATGGGCAATAAATCGTCAAGAGCATTCCGGACGCATACGGGGTACTGGATATGGTGTCACGAAGACATCTCTTTCGATGGCACCCGGTATTGCGGCCATGTCTATGGTGGATAGACTCTCGGTGCAGGTTGCTAACTTGGCTAAACAAGTGGAGTTCATGAATCAGAGACAAATGAGACAAGGGACATCATCGAGTGGTGCTAGCTATGAAAACAGTGCTCCATCTATGTTTTCGGCTGATGCTAGAAATGACTTCATTTATCCACTTCAAAACATCACCAAGGTATCAGATGTGTCTCGTATTTATTTTAATTAAAGACTTGTATATTAAAATTTTCTAACTGAATATCCTCTTTGAACAGTCAGCGACTCTTTGTTACCTTTATTTGGATCATCCAACTCGGTTGGTGGCTACTGGAATGTTGTAGACAGCTTCAGTGGAATGATCCATGGTCATGCCCTCACTCCTGGTTTTGTGAGAGTCACCCTCGATGTACTTGAAATCGGACAAGAGGAGGATTCACCGATGTCAAAACCAGAAGCAGAGGCCACCACAGTTAGAGAGGCGGTCGGACACTTTCTCGAATGGCCGCACCACTTGGTGTCTCTCAATAAGAAGGTAAAATACATGTTATATTAAAGTTTATTATCTTATTTATTCTAAATAATGTTATAAATTGATTGTAGAAATTGCCGACTCCAAAAAAGAGCGCACAAAAATCAAGGAATGTCGTACATAGTGAGAGAGAGAGACCAAGGGAACCCACTGTTGGTGTGCGCAGACGGTGATTAGGTTATCCCATGCCCGGAGACTTATCCCACGACATCACTGTACAGAATGCGGTGTGCTTGATGGTAGACTCCCCCACGTTCAGTCCAATTGTGGTTCCCATTCATGCTCACTTTCATCAGACTGGTTACGAGGAATTCATCCAACGTGATTATGTGCATGAAGTCCTCCACGGTAAATGGTTGAGTGCAAGTACCATGACTTTTTACCTCAGGTATGTGTTTATTAATAATTCTCAACATTTACTTCATATATATATATATATATAGTTTAATTTTCTTATAAAATATTAATTTACATATGTTGGTTAAAGATATTTTGGTGAGGTATATCTCTCCATAGATATCGAGGCAGGTAGAAAGTATTCCATCTCCCTCCAAGTGTGTTGCATGTTTGGTCATACGGAACGGTTAATGAGGGACGTTGTTCAACATATTATGAAATTTTCTTGGAGAGACCATCTCATTTTTTAGCCAACAAATGTGGGGTGAGTACAATAAATATTTTATAAAATTTTCTATTTATATAAACAAGCGGTTAGTTTTAATATTGTTAATGTTAGGAAGAAAATTGTATTTAGTTTTGATGAGTTAAAATGTAAAATAGGATGACCAGCTGAGTATCTTGTATAGACAGCTGATGTAAGAAATAATATGTAAATAAGGCTAAGTACAAATATTAGATGACACACAAACTATCAGATTAGGACAAGAAATCAGATGAGGATAAGGAATCAGATAAGGATAAGGAGTCAGACGAAGACGATATGAAGAAGACAGATGAGATCAAGAACGATAAACAATCATCAGGACAAGGAATGAAGATGAAGACAGTGTGAGTCAAAAAGAAGACAATGAGATGTTAAGAAATTTCATACAAATGTCAAGAAGTAGTTATAACCAACCAAGAAGAAGTTACAAGATTTAGTTAGACTGTTATAACTGACTAAAACAGAATCCACAAGGAAGTTACAACTACCAAGGAAGATCTCTATAAATAGGGATTGAAATCAGAATAGAATTACTTTTTGAGCTTTTGCAACTTCACAGTTATTCACTCACATTCTCTACACACAGCATTCAAATATTGTAATCACGCGCACAAACATTCTATACGTTTCCAGTTCTAAGTGTTTGTAGAACACTTTTCACAGAACATCTTCAAGCCATTGATATTCAGAAATTAGGAAGAAATTGTTGTAAGGCTGAAGATTCACATTGTAAGTAAGTAAGAAGAAAGAAGGAAGATAGTAAGTGAAGACCCTTCTTCAAGTTGAAAGAGGAGAGTGGGCGTAGGATCGTTTGATCCGAACCACTATAAATTACTGTGTTCTTTATTGCTTTTCATTTACTTATCTGTTCATATCAATTTCAGTGTATAATCAAAGTTCAATTTCAGAATTAAAGTTAGACAAATTATCAGTGTGCTTTTGATCCGAATAAAGTTGAGTTTTAAAATAAATTCCGTTGTGTAGCTTTGGTGTTTTGAATAAGTTCTCAAAAATTTGTAAAATCTGAAAAATCTGTTCAACCCCCCCCCCCCTCTAGATTTTTCCTAGAAGATTGATTCAAGTTTTCTTTAATATACTCAACTAAGTGGGACCAACAAGTGGTATCAAAGCAGTGTTAAGCTGTTCTGATATTGATTTTAGGTCTTAAAAGGATTCTGAAATTATCTTTTGATTATCTTTATCTTCTTTAATTCTCTAACCCTGTTACTAATAAGATCGTGTAAGTTTTTGGTTTTCTATCTCATCATGTCATCTGTTAAGAGCAAGAAATCAACGAGTCTACCTGAATTCTCAATCGAAGAATATGATTACTGGAAATTCAGGATGGAAAATCATCTCAAAGCGATTCATGATAGAATGGAGGAGGTTCTTGAAGAGGGACCTATCAAATTTTATCATGGAGGAACCAGTGACGGTGCTGCGGCTGCTGAAACCAGAGTCAGACAGGAGAAGAAAAGTTCTGAACTGATAAGTGATGAGAGAAAAATCCATAATTTGTATCAGGTAGCCAGGACAGAAATAATTGAAACACTAAGCAAGGACTGGATTGAGAAGGTAAAGAGATGTAAAACTGCTAAAGAAATGTGGGAAACTCTTGCTGGAATCTGTGAAGGATCGGATCAGGTCAAGGAAAACAAACTGCAATCAGTATTACATGTTTTTGACACTTTCAAGATGAAAGAAGGAGAATCCATTGATCAACTAGATGTTATATTGACTAATCTTCTAAATAAGGCAGTTGATTTGGGTAAAACTTATTCAGAGAAAGAAATCAACAACAAGGTGTTGAGGTCATTAAGCAAAAGGTGGAGAGAGAAAGCTAATATTCTCAAAGCTACTCAGAATTTGTCTTCAATAACACATCACACTCTATTTTCTCATCTCAAGGCATTAGAATATGATATCCAAATCGAAGACGAAGAAGATGAAGCTGAATCTTCAACATCTGGAAAGACAGTTGCGTTTCTTCATCAAGAAGAATCCAAGAAAATCTCCAAGACATCTGATTTATCAATTAAGGAGGAAATGACACTTTTGTTAAAGGTATATGAGAGGCTTAAAATGAAGTACAAAAGAAATAAGAGAGATAGATCGAGTCGAAGGAGTTATAAATCGGATAAAGAAGAAAAGAGTTCAGACAATGATAGGAAAAAAGATCAGACAAGAAAGCACAAGTCACCAATTAGAAGAGGAGATAGTAGTCCTAAGACAGACAGAGGAGATATTTGTTATACATGCAACAAACCTGGTCACTATAATTATGATTGTCCTCAACTCACTCCAAGAGAGAGAGAAGAAAAGAGGAAAAAACGGGAAAGAAGGTATGCTGATCAAAGAGCTCTTCTAGCTGAGAAAGAAGAAGTTCATGAAACATCATCATCCTCATCTTCATCTGATTTTGGGTCAGATGACGATATTTATTTAATGGCAAAAGAGGTACATTACTATTCATCTTCAGATAATGATTGTGATACCTTATCTAAAACTGATCCTAGTCTTATAGATAAACTTTTGAAAGATTTGGAGACTGCTCTATCTGTATATAAACAGATAAAGACTAAAAATTTTAATTTAAAGAATCTAATCACTGATCTAACTAAAGTCAATCAAACAAAGGATAGTGAGAAACTAGACTGTACATTCAAGGGGAAATGTCAGACTGAGCCTATCACTAGCACCTTGTCTGATAAGACAGACAAGTTAGAAAAGGAATTGAATTCTTTAAAAATAAAATTTTCAAACATCTATTCTGAAAATGAGAGTTACAGAGAATTAAATCTCAAGTTAGGACTTTTGAATAACTCTCAGACCACAATAGATAAGATCTTCAATACTTCACAAAAGTCTAATGACAAGACTGGATTAGGTTTTGATAGGAGTAAGAAAAATGATCTAATAAAACCTAGAGGTTTTGTTAAAGCAACTAAACCAAAGGTAGAGACTAGATTTAGTCCTTGGTGTTAGATCAAGTAAAGTTTTTATGAGTTAAAAGATCAATCCAGATGAGCAGACAACTATGAAGAAAAGCTGAGATCAATTGCTCATACTAAGCTGATCAGCCTAGGTCAAGGACTGGTTAAGTCAGCTGGAGATTAGAAGCTGCAAGTCGTCTGGAGACAAGCTCAAGTCTAGTCATCTGCAGGAGACAATTAGAAAGAGCTCAGACGAGGTCAAGACAAGCTGAGTAGAATAAGAAAGGCAAGTCTTCACCACGTCAGCTGCAGACGAGTAGAAGGAATCAGCTGAGGTCAAGAGCAGTTTTCAAGATTAAGTTTGTTAAAGCAGTTTCCAGTTTGTTAGAACTGACTAACAAACTAACTGTCTTTTCAGACTTATAAATAGGTCTAGTTTTATTTTTCAACACACTTATGCAAATTTGATTTTTCACACTACTCACTATTTAGATTTCAATCTCAATTCACAAGTGTTTTCAAAAGAGTTTTCAAAAGTTTCAAGTGTTTATAGAACACTTCTCCTGTAATCTTCAAAATTCATTATTCACTGTAATTCTTAGATTCACAAGAAGAAGTTAGGAGTACTTTGAAGATTTGAAGAAAGTTGTAAGTTGTAAGGTGTAAGTTGTAAGCTGTGAAGTAAGAAAGTAGTAAGCTGGTCCCTTTTTCAAATTGGAGAAGAAGAGTGGATGTAGGATTGTTATAATCCGAACCACTATAAAATCTGGTGTTCTTTGCTGCTTTTATTTACTTATCTGTTCAATTTCCAATTTATTGTTAAAAGATTAATTTCAGGATCAAAGTTAAAATCTGAATATCAGTTTGCTTTTGATCTTAATAAAGTTGAGTCTGAATTTCCGCTGTGTACATCTGGTACTTTGAATTAATTTTGGAAGATTTGAAAAATCTACAAAATCTATTCAACCCCCCCTTCTAGATTTTGTCCTAAAAGGTTAACTCAAAGTTTCTTAATCAACTCAACAATTCGGGACCAACACTTGGAAACCTAAGGAATTAATCACCTCATCTGATACTTCTGAAAAGAAAACACAGAAGAGGAAAGTTGCTCCTAAGGTCAAACCAAAGACTAAGACAAAGTCTTGTCCTAGGTATAATGGATTTGATGGAAGAAGTAAAACATATCCATTTTTACCAAGATATAAGACGATTACAAAAGATCAGTTAAACAAAATTGATCTTGAAAGTCTTATCTTCGTAGATAGGTATGGATGTAAACTTCAATCTATTGTTTTAAGGAACATTGATATCTTTGTCTGGATACCAAAGTGTCAACTTAACATGAAAGGACCCAAAGTATAAAGAGTACCTAAGCATTAAATCTGTGATTGCAGGAAGACAAGAAGATAGTAGAAAGAGGAGACATTCTTGAGGTCATTTGGTATATTGACAGTGGTTGCTCCAAGCATATGACCTATGAAAGACGTCTTCTTTCTAGCTATCAATCCATAGACGGTCCGAGAGTAATGTTTGGAGATAACAATTATGGTCTTACCAAAGGAGTAGAGACATTGATGATAGGTGATATTCAAGTAAATGAAGTCTACTATGTGGAAGGATTGAAGCACAACTTACTATCTGTTTCACAATTTTGTGATAAGGAGTTAAGTGTCAAATTTACTCATAATGCATGCTATGTACTGGATGGTATTAATGAAATATATTATTAGCTGGAGTCAGACAAGGTAACACTTATGTTGCTAATTTTAAAAGTTGTCCTAAAGATACTTGTCTTGTTGCTAAGAGTTCATATGATTTAAGTTGGCTATGGCACAAACGTCTTGGTCACTTAAACTTCAAAACTCTTAACAAAATTGCAAGGAAATCTTTAGTAAAAGGACTCCCTGATAAAGTATTTTCAAAGAACCATGTGTGTTGATATTAGACATCACTTCATCCGAGATTATGTTGAGAAAGGTGACATCAGACTAGAGAAGATTCTAACTGATTTTCAAAGATCTGACATCTTGACAAAACCTCTGGCGGAGACAAGGTTCAAAGAACTATCTATAGAATTAGGATTATTAGATGCTTCTTTAGTCATACTATAATCTTATCTTATATTGTTCATTCTTTTTCTTTCTCAATTTAGTTTACTATGTCTAGAAAGAAGTATCAGACGTGTAGAAGATCATATGGAAAATCACAGAGCTGATATCAATGATCTCCATTAAAGGAATCAAGAATCAAGGATTAATCCATTGATCTTAGACCAACTTGATACTTACTTGTCTGACATGAAGTAATTCAAACAAATACATACTAATCGTCTGTTTTACAAAAACAGATGAGTATATGTACCTTGTCTGAATTACTCACAAAAGTTACTAATGATTTGCCCAAGTGTTTTGATTTCAGAAGGAATAAGGTTTGATAAACATGTCTCAACATATGATAAGATCTACTTATCCAAATGATCATGAAGCAGACTATGATGCTATCAATCCAGACAAGGTGAAACTGTCAGGAAGTATTTTCTAAACCTTTTCACTTAAAATAAAATTATGCATATTAATTCATATAATTGATATATGAACTTAATATCATAATCCTTTTATTATTTCTTCAAAAATGAAGTTACTCAGTTTAATAAAAATATTTTGTTTTACAAAATAAAAAGATAAGGGGTTCCAACTTTGTTTTTATTAAAATGTGTGTATTTTTCATTTTATCTTTCCAATTAACTGAAAAGTATTTCTTAAATAAGTAACTCTGTCAGGAAAGAAGTTACTACAGACCCGAAATTTTATCAAATCAAGTTTTGAACTACGCTGAGTAACTTTTACGCGCTCGAAATGGAGGCGGTTTCTGAAATATGAACCGTCTAAATATCACGCGCGACATATTTAATATTATTCTCTGCGCTTTTCAAAATAAATTATCATAATTGCATTAATGGCGATTCGAAAGCCTACATTTACACTTTTTTCAGGCAATTATTAGTTCTATAATTGTTTATTATTATATCTTTCCATATAAATAGGTGTACGTGTGCATAATTTCATTTACGCACACATTAAAACCTTTCATAAACTTCTCAAACTTTTTCTTTCCCTCCCAAAACCTTCTATATTCTTCAATGGCGGAATCAAAGAAGTCAAACATCAAGTTTGAGTATGATTTGAAATCTATCAGAGAGAAAACAAAATCTGAGATGTTTGTTGAATGGGATATTTTAACCGATCCCGAGACCAGAGAAATACTAAATTTGCTTGAATCCAGAGGTCGGAAGAAGTATTGCACGATGAAACCGTCGAGGAATCTAACTTTGGATTATCTCGCTGCTGAGTTTCTAACAAGAACAAAATTAACTGAAACCGGTTTGGAATCTCAAATTCGAACCAAAGGAAAGAACAAGAAGGTGGTAGTGTCGATTGAAGATTTGGGTGAAATCTTCGGATTGAGCACAGTTGGAGAAAACCCATTCACTTATAAGGCATCGGAGTACTTGGAAAGTTTCCGACTAATGGCGAGAAGGACTCACCAGAATACGATGGCAAATCTGAAAAGACCCATGCTAAAACAGAGATATAGGTTGCTGCTGCTGATTCTGATTAAATACATTTTGGGAGAGCAACAGAGCCATGATGGTCTGACGAAGCCCAGAATATGTTGCCTTAGGGCAATAATCGATGGAGCTTAAATAAATTGGGCAAGGGTTGTTTATTCAAGACTGATGGAAGAAAGGAAGAGATTTGTCAAAACCCTAGTCTCATCGGAGCTGATGAGATGGTCCTTAACCAAGATCACAAGTATGATGGCCAGAATCACCATCATACTTGAACATAAGTTGGGGTCTGATAATCTGGATTGGAAGGAAGGGGTGAAAAAATATACCAAGCAGAAGGGACTATTGGTCAAAGATGAGAAGATCTTTGGACCATCTGACTCAGAGGAAGACGGGGACACTCCAGCTCAACCGCCAGCACAAAGGAAGAAGGCTTCAAAAGCCAAGAAAAAGGAAGTTAAGACGGTGTTGGAGGATGAGTCCTCATCTGCTGAGATGGAGGAAGCAGAAGATGAGGAAACGGAGACAGCTTCTCAAGGGGGAAGTGTCTCAGCCGAGGCTGCAGAGGGTTCCGGACAAGGAGAAAGGGTTGATGTCTCATCTGGAGATGACCAAGAAGAAGAGCCAGCCCAATCTTCATCTTCCTCATCCGAGGATGAAGAACCCCAACCCCCACATCCAAACCTGGCAATGAAGAGGCAGGCAAGACCGCTGCCTCCGAGCCTCTAAAACGGTCCACTCCCATAAGTCTAACCCAAACTCAACCTACAAATGATCCCTTTTCTTTCCTATCTACTACAACATCTGAACCTAATCTATTCCTCAACCTCCCTAACCCATCTATTCCTACTGAGACTTCCCTCAGAACTCTGGGAAAGAAATTCCTTCTCAAAAAGGAATCAGCCCTAGCAGATGAGCCTGATCTTCTTAAGGAATTTATTGATGTATATCTTTTAAGAAGACTCAGATTAGGTTCATTTGAAGAGACAGCTATCTTGATAGCAGAGGCTGGAGGGAACAATCTATCCATCTGGGAAAAAGTAGTACTCAAAAAGGCAAAACTCAAATCTTTCCAAGACATTTTGACTGAAACTAAATTCTTCGACTACATCCTGCAAAGGGTGTATCTTGGAGATATGGAACTGGAGGAGGTGGAGAAATTAGAGAAGGTGGAGGAAGAACTAGAAAAAGAAAAAAATGAGGAAGAGGTGGCTGAAGAAGGAGCCGAGGTGAAAGAACCTGAGGGAGTAACTGGTTGAGCTGCCGATGAGCCAGCTGAAATGAATACAACTGAGGAGGCACAAATAGAACAGATGACAGAGCGTGTGCCAGCTGAGGTAGAATCAGATTTGCCATCATCTTCAATGCATTGGGCAGATTCTCCTCCAGCTGCAGTTGAAGCCGAAATTCCTATCGAGGAAATAGATTTAACTCTATCTTCTCCATCTGAAGAAATTGCAGGGCCCTCTGCATCTATGTTTGTATCCGAATTTAATGCACTGAAGGAAGAGGTACTGAATCTGAAGCGAGCTAGTCTGAGTGCTCTGCATCTTGTTCCTGGAATTATCACTTATTCAATCAAAGAGAATGTAGAGGCTGCAGTTCATGAGAAGACAAAGATAGACCTCTACTTCTCAAGAATCAGACATGAAGAAAACATGGCCAAGGTTAAGCAGCAGATTGCTGAGGAAGAAAAAGCTCAAGGAGAATGGGTGCGACAGTATGTCTTGAATGCTTACTTAGAAATCAGAGACTCTGTTGAAGAGCAAGTCAAAGAGTCATGGTTGGCAAAGGAAGGATCTTTTTCTGAAGTACTTAAGATGAGCCTGGCTATGGAAAAAGATAGACAGACGAATATTTTGAAGAATTACATTGAAGGAGAGTTCCGACAAGCTGAGATAGGACAGAAAAGGAGATACGAGCAGCTAGAGCAAAAGACAGGATTTGTTAGAAATGAACTAATGGGTCAGATTGAACAAGCAGCCACTATCTACAATACCCGATTTGCTGATGTCAAAAAGGGGGAAAGTAGTGAGCTCAAGAAAAGGATAGATGTTCAAGACGACAAGATTCTGGCTTTGAATCTTAAGCTTGAGGAACTATCTGAAGAGTTGTTAAGAGCAGAGGAAGAGAGGAAGAAGGCAGTTGATGAAAAGTCTCAGAGAGTGTTGAGAAGACTGAGAAGAAGGACAAAGAAAACTGAATCCACTGAGTCTGAGCCTGAGCCTGAATCTCAAAAAGAATTGCAAACTACTGCTGACCCTGTCCCCATCCAATCAATCATATCTTCCTCATCCTCATCCAAAGCAGCTGGGAAAGCTAAGGCTTCAAGCCAACTTCAGAAAACCCAGGCTGAGATAGAAGAGGAAGAAAAAATTCTGAAGAGGAGGAGGGAAGAGAAGGAGAAATACAAAAGGAGGGATGCCAAAAGGAGGAGGGAGCAGGAGAAGGCAGCAGGAAAATTTTATGACCGGAAACAGAGGAAGTGGGTCCAGACAAGTATGGATGAGCAAGGAGTCGAAGTCTTCCGACCATTTCATCGAAGCGATGTTGTACCAAAAGAAATCTTGCTGATGGGAGATCAGGAGATGTGGAGATCTTACGTGGCAGAATGGATTTTTGCTTTCCATGTCTGTAAGAAGATTAAATGGGGGCTTGAAGAGAACATCGCTTTCCATGTCTGGTTGGAGGAGAAGGACTCTAAATTCTATCAATACCTAATCGACCTTGCTCACAGAGAATTCAATGCAGACGTAGTCGCACCCGCCTACTCACCGATGGAACCTCCTAGAACAAGAGATGGCCAGCTAGATCATGAACGAGTCAAGCAGCTGATTATAAAAGCAGAAGCTGAAGCCGACCTAGCTGAATGAGGGGAAACGGTGTCTCTGAAGAAGAGAGTCTTTGACTGGTTGAGTATACCAGAAGAAGACAGGTGGTACGATTAAGTCTATCTTATACTTCTCATCTGATTGTCTGCCTTGATAAATGTGGAAGAATGTGCAAGTTTTTTGAATATATGTGAATACATGATTGAACTACTCTCATAAATTGGTTGTTTAACTAACTTGTTTTAATCTTAAACTTCGAATTAATTCATGGAATAACTAACTTGACTATAAATTCGTAAAACCAAGTCATCTGTAACACTCTGTTCCTAACTAGGATGTTTATTTATTTAGCTTTCAAGTTGTCTTGATTAAGTTGTTTTTGCTCTGATTATCTGAACTATGTTTATCTGACTCTGAAGTCTGTTACCCTGATTATCTGGTTATCTGATGAAATGATATACTTTTATATTCTGTAGTATTCTTATCTTTTGAAATTACTAACATATTTCTTTTCTTGAGCTGTGTTTTAACATCATCAAAAAGGGGAAAATTGTTAGGAAGAAAATTGTATTTAGTTTTGATGAGTTAAAATGTAAAATAGGATGACCAGCTGAGTATCTTGTATAGATAGTTGATGTAAGAAATAATATGTAAATAAGGCTAAGTACAAATATTAGATAAGGACACACAAACTATCAGATTAGGACAAGAAATCAGATAAGGACAAGGAATCAGATGAGGATAAGGAGTCAGACAAAGACGATGTGAAGAAGACAGATGAGATCAAGAACGATAAACAATCATCAAGACAAGAAATGAAGACGAAGACAGAGTGAGTAAAAAAGAAGACAATGAGATGTTAAGAAATTTCATACAAATGTCAAGAAGTAGTTATAACCAACCAAGAAGAAGTTACAAGATTCAGTTAGACTGTTATAACTGACTAAAACAGAATCCACTAGGAAGTTACAACTACCAAGGAAGATCTCTATAAATAGGGATTGAAATCAGAATAGAATTACTTTTTGAGCTTTTGCAACTTCACAGTTATTCACTTACATTCTCTACACACAACATTCAAATATTGTAATCACGCGCACAAACGTTCTATACGTGTCCAGTTCTAAGTGTTTGTAGAACACTTTTCACAGAACATCTTCAAGCCATTGATATTCAGAAATTAGGAAGAAATTGTTGTAAGGCTGAAGATTCACGTTGTAAGTGAGTAAGAAGAAAGAAGGAAGATAGTAAGTGAAGACCCTTCTTCAAGTTGAAGGAGGAGAGTGGACGTAGGATCGTTTGATTCGAACCACTATAAACTACTGTGTTCTTTATTGCTTTTCATTTACTTATCTGTTCATATCAATTTCAGTGTATAATCAAAGTTCAATTTCAGAATTAAAGTTAGACAAATTATCAGTGTGCTTTTGATCCGAATAAAGTTGAGTTTTAAAATAAACTCCGCTGCGTAGCTTTGGTGTTTTGAATAAGTTCTCAAAGATTTGTAAAATCTGAAAAATCTATTCAACCCCCCCCCCTACTAGATTTTTCCTAGAAGATTGATTCAACTTTTCTTTAATATACTCAACTAAGTGGGACCAATAGTTAATATAATGTAGTGAGCATTGGGTGCTGGTGGCCATAGACACGAGTACACATATTGTGTATTATATGGATCCAGCTAAGGGTGGGGTGTATACAAATCATCCTGATCTCATTAGATTTATGGATGGGTAAGTTAATTTTTAATATTCTCATATTATGATTTGTTTTACTTTTAAAATTATGCATATCTAATCTATTTTTATTTTTTAAATATAATATAGTGTGATGAGAATGTATCGGAGTAGCCTTCAAGGTCAAAACTCACAAACTATCAGTAAAGTGTTGTGGAAAAATATTAAGTAAACTTACTTTAGAAAATTATCAAATCAATAGAAATTTGATTTGTAGTATCCCGGCAAGCAGTATTAAGACAAATCAAAAATATCAAACCAAAGGGAAAAAGTATGCACGTGAGGCCCTAGGAATACAAGTTATCGGTGACTATTGTTGCAAAGCTGGTTTGAAAACAAAAACACAACAAAAAGCAAGAAATAAACTCAAACAAACAAAGAGGCAAATGATCGAACACTTCGAAGGCAAGAACAAATACAAACAATAAATGGGGATTTGGGTGTAAGGGCTAACATCCATCAAGGAATCAATGACCAACAAGCTATAATTGAATCAAACTGTAAATCAACTAAAATAGAAAGCATAAAACAATCATGAAATTAATCACTAAATTAATAACACAATGCCTAATGTGAGTATCCTTAGTGCAACTAATCTCTCGATTCCGAAGCACCCAATCCATACATTCATACACAATTATAACTCGATTAATCCCGGATCACGTTAGCTCAACTCTCGCCTATTGCTAGGGTGATCAAACATTAATCTAAAGAGATAACTATGCATGAAGCACAATTGAGAATCACAATTAGGAAGCATTCTAACTCAATTTATCACAATTGTCATCAATCAAAGCATAGGCAATCACATCATCCTCAATTTCAATTAACCCAAGCACAAGAGAGTTAGCCCATGGTGCCAAGAGCAAAATACATGGGAAGAGAATATAAATGCACAAACACAAAGCAAATCACAACAATTAAGAAATTTAAAAGAGATAAGAGGAAGAACATCACCAATAGGATTGAATCAACAAAAAGAGGAATGCTTGAGTCTTCAATACACTTCTCTAAATGAAATACAAGCTTGAATTGAGTAAACAACTATGATCTAATGCTAATCTAATCAACAACAATTGAAATCTAAATCTAAATCTACCATCTACTCTACCTACAAGGAGAAATTGGCTTGGGGCCTAAGAGATCGCCCCAAAATCGCTACTAATTGCTCTCTAGAAAGTTCTTCCAGTTATGCTCTGTTTCATGCTTTAAATAGGCAATTTTTCTGAAAAAACCTCCCCCTCGAGTCGAGGCTGCCGATTTTCGCCCATCCCTCGACTCGAGGCTCAGCCTTCGAGTCGAGGCCTCTTCCATTTTTCGAATTCTAGCCTTTTGCCTTCACCCTTGGGTCAAGTCTAGGGCATTTTCTCGACCCGGGCTCCGCCTCCGACCCCCGTTTTCGTCCATCTCGATCGTCTCTTCATCCTAAGAATGCTGGTACTCTCGGTTTGGCCAAATTCCACGGATTTACCTGTAAAACGGACGAAAACATAAAAAACACATCAAGTAATACTTTTTAGGCAAAAAAGTGATACTCTACACATTTATGCACAAAATCTAACACTTTTGATCACTTTTTGCACTAAAATAGACATCAAAATCATGCATCAATTCACTCCAATCATAATACCCCCAAACTTGAAGTGTTGCTCGTCCTCGAGCAACGTAGCAACTAAGCACAAAGGAGTGAATTGATTGCAATTATGTCTCATGGCACCATAGAAGAGAAATAAGACAATCGAACTCATCAATGAACTCAATTCTCAATGCCAACTCTCTACTAGCAATCAAGATGAATCATGCTCAAATAAATGCAACATCAAATGCTCAACACATTGCTCCTTCCATGGAGTGTTTCACTCATCTCTCAAGTGTATGAAGGTATTATGTACTCAATCATCAAATTCACAAACATGTATCCCATAAGCTTGCCAAATGACTCAATCTCAATCACAATCATTTGTGTTTAATCAAGAATCAAAGAGGTCTTTCATCAAAGTTGTAATGTAGGCTCTTTGGGATGGGTGGATAAATTTGGGTAAGAGTGACTAACATAGTAGAGACTTGAATGATAGTTAAGCAATTTCATACACATCTCTTCAATCTTCATCATGTAACACTCTTTCTTTGCACTTCAATTTCAATCACCACCATTCACTTGAGCTTTCTTTCTTTTAAGCTCTCAAATTGAATTTTTCTTCTTTTCATGTTCACATTTTTTCACAATTCAATCTTTTTTCACAACTTTTATTCTTTCTTAACCATCAACTTAGCATACAATCTTTCCACCACACTTTATAATGCAAATCACCATCATGTAGCCAACAATCAAGCTCTACTAAACATAGGACAATTAGGCTCATGAAAATAGGCAAATTGCTTAATTTCACTTGGCTTGCCAAAGAATAAGGATACCAGGCTCAAAATGGCTCACTAAGGAAATCAAATGTTTTGGTGGGGAAAAATTTGGCAAAGTGACTTTTCAAATCAAACATGACCTCTTATCACTTTCATGACATCACACAAAGATCACTCTCAACAAGTCCAAGGGCAAGTTCTAGCATACAAATCCATTAATGATGCACTCTCAAAGAAATCATATCAACCGTATAAGATGTACGATTAAAAAGGCACAAAAGCTCACGGGCTAAATTTGAGCAATGAATCAAGCATCTTCAATCACATTCATCATCACATAATCATCAATCATGCTAGCTTCAAGCCACATGTCTACTCATGATCAAATCTATATTCGATTAATCTTGCAATTCAAGCACAAGTGCACATGTACATAATCTCAAGCACACTCACTATGTCAATAAAGATAACTCAAAGATATGTAATAAATCAACAATTAAGCTAAAAAATGAATTACACCCCAAAAATATATGCAAGAAATCCTAGACACAATTATAGCATCATCATCATATCCATAAACATTAAGCTCAACAAACCCCAAAATCATATAAGAACACAAAAGATAGGCAAAGAAAGAAAAAACCTCCCCTAAACTTAGACAAGTCTAAGTTTGAAAGGAAGTGTTGTCTCATAAAGCCTTTAAACTCCATCTTCCTTTAAACATGTAGGGCTCATCATGCTTTTATGCGCTTTCCTTCTTGATCTTGCATTTCCTTGCAATTCCAATCGCTTTCCAATTCATCTAGCAAGTGTACCTACAATCGGGCATAAAAATCATCAAATCATTACCACTAAGAAGATGCACGTAACCAATAACGAACAACACCCCCAAACTTAAATTTTAGCATGAATTTCAAAGTTTGGCAAAAGAGTGATACAAATATATATGCAACTCCTAATGGAATCAAATAAGCTCAATAATCAATAAATCCCATAGCAAGATATCATAACCTCCTAAGCATGATCAATTCAATTCCAAGCCAATTCTCCAAACAAAACAAAAACAAAAGGCAAACAAAAACACAAAAACAACCAAAAAGGATGAGTTGCCTCCCATCAAGCACTATTTTTATTGTCCTTTGCCGGACTTATTCATTCATTTTCCCACTCTTTCATCGGAATGGCCAAGGGTATCGGTCCTCCTTGCCATTATATCTCAGCCTTTGAGCTTCGAAATCATGGAGGCACATATGTAGGGTAGACCCATCATCCACATCCTTGCACTTTATTGATGGTTGTCCTCCTTGCTTTCTCACCAACATCCTTCTCCATTTCTTTCCTCCAAGGATGCCCAAGCACTTCTTTAATTCTTTCTTATAATCAAAGTTCTCAAGAGGTCAAATCAAATCAATAGAAGCATCAATCTCAATTAAAGTACAATTTGAAGAGTTAGAAGGTTTAGAAATGCTCATTTCGTTCTTCAATTCCTCATTCGATGCTTCTAGATTTTCTTGTTCATTGTTGCTCATGTCCATTAATGGACATTCCTCTTTATCACCTTCAACAAGGAAATTATTCATTTCATCCCTCTTGCTTGACCCTCTTCTTCATCAACTTTCCATTTCTCTTCTTCACCTTCACTTTCAATTTCTTCCTCCCCTTCTTCTTGATGATTCTCCATGATGGTTATGTTCTTCACTTGGAGTAGAAAATATTTGAGTTGACTTTTTAACACCATGAATTGAGCTTCGGTGATCTCCATGTTCCCTCTATCATTGAATCAAACCATTGCTTTGGTCTCATAAATGTTTTCATACAAGGGAAGCATTTCTTCACATCTAGGTTCATTTTCCTCAAATCTTTCCAACAACACTCCAAGCATCTCCTTCAAGATAGCTCTCACATCATGGAGTCCCCATTCTTCATAATGAGAGGAAGCTTGTGGCATTTGGTAGTCATACTCATAGCTTCTCCCCTCATCATAATACTCTCCTTCCGATGCTCCTTGACATTCGAATCCACCTCATGGATCGAATGTTTGATCATAATGCTCATAGTACGGGAACATCTCTTTAGGTGGGGGAGGAACTTCATCACATCTCCAATCTTGATAAATGGATGGAACTTATTGCAATTGAGAATTATCATCAAAGCTCATCCAATTATTATATCCTACTTCTTCATAGTGTGGAGGATACACCATACTCTCTTGATAAAACTCTTTATTCCACGCATATGAGTCGTATCCTTCCATCTAAACAAGATAGCCAAGTATCAAATTCACACAAAATAAACAAAACAAACACAACACAAAGGCAACAAGTAGCCACTTCAAACAATTCCTAAGTCTCACTTAAGGCACAAAACTAATTCCCCGGCAACGACGCCATTTGATTTGTAGTATTCCGGCAAGCAGTATTAAGACCAATCAAAAATATCGAACCCAAGGGAAAAAGTATGCACGTGAGGCCATAGGAATACAAGTTATCGGTGACTATTGTTGCAAAGCAGGTTTGAAAACAAAAACACAACAAAAAGCAAGAAATAAACACAACCAAACAAAGAGGGAAATGATCGAACACTTAGAAGGCAAGAACAAATACAAACAATAAATGGGGATTTGGGTGCTAGGGCTAACATCCATCAAGGAATCAATGATCAACAAGCTATGATTGAATCAAATTGCAAATCAATTAAGATAGAAAACATAAAACCATCATGAAATTAATCACTCCATTAATAACACAATGCCTAATGTGAGTATCCTTAGTGCAACTAATCTATCGATTCCGAAGCACCCAATCCATACATTCATACACAATTATAACCCGATTAATCCCGGATCACGTTAGCTCAACTCTCACTTATTGCTAGGGTGATCAAACATTAATCTAAAGAGATAACTATGCATGAAACACAATTGAGAATCACAATTAGGAAGCATTCTAACTCAATTGATCACAATTATCATCAATCAAAGCATAGGCAATCACATCATCCTCAATTTCAATCAACCCAAGTACAAGAGAGTTAGCCCATGGTGCCAAGAGCAAAATCCATGGGAAGAGAATATAAATGCACAAACACAAAGCAAATCACAACAATTAAGAAATGGAAAAGAGATAAGAGGAAGAACATCACCAATAGGATTGAATCAACAACAAGAGGAATGCTTGAGTCTTCAATACACTTTTCCAAATGAAATACAAGCTTGAATTGAGTAAACAACTATGATCTAATGCTAATCTAATCAACAACAATTGAAATCTGAATCTAAATCTACCATCTACTCTACCTACAAGGAGAAATTGGTTTGGGACCTAAGAGATCGTCCTAAAAACGCTACTAACTGCTCTCTAGAAAGTTCTTCCAGTTATGCTCTGTTTCATGCTTTAAATAGGCGATTTTTCTTAAAAAACCTCCCCCTCGAGTCGAGGTTGCCGATTTTCACCCATCCCTCGACTCGAGGCTCAGCCTCGAGTCGAGGCCTCTTCCATTTTTCGAATTCTAGCCTTTTGCCTTCACCCTCGGGTCGAGGCCCCTGGACCTCGACTAGAGGTCGAGTCCAGGGCATTTTCTCGACCCGGGCTCCGTCTCCAACCCCCATTTTCGTCCGTCTCGATCGTCTCTTCATCCTAAAAATGTCAATACTCTCGGTTTGGCCAAATTCCACCAATTTACCTATAAAACGGACGAAAAATATCAAAAACACATTAAGTAATACTTTTTAGGCAAAAAAGTGATACTCTACACATTTATGCACAAAATCTAACACTTTTGATCACTTTTTGCACTAAAATAGACCTCAAAATCATGCATCAATTCACTCCAATCAAAATTAATAATCATAGTTGTAGTACGTGACTTTAATTGCTAATCAATAGGTTCCGAGGCAGCAAGATGGCATTCACTGTGGATATTTTGTGTGTTGCTTCATTGAAGATATAATCCAGACTTATCAGACGACCATTCCATTGAAGTAAGTCGATTTATCAATTTATTTAAATTATTATTGATTAAATAAAAATTTGTATTATATAATTATATTTTCAATGTAATTTGCAGTTTGTGCATACGCCTCAGATCAATTTTTACAACAACGATAGAATGGACAAATGGAAAATGGATTGGATTGGGTATTTTTACAATCGATTCTTGTAATAATATTGTTCTTGTACGTAACTTTTGGTAACATGCAACTTATATATTAATTTTTGATGATATATAATATTTCATATTTTTTGTATATTTAATTATGTTTATTTATTTGATGTTACCAATTAAAATTAATATTAGTATAAGTTTTGGTAATTTTTTGTATATAAAAACAGGTTTATAAATATAAAAAAATATATAAAAAAATTATATAATTAAAATGGGATTACATAGCGGTTAATAACCGTTGTCTAAGTGAGCTTAGATAGAGGTTAAAAACCGCTGTCTAAGGGATGAGCTTAGATAGCGATTAAAAACCGCTGTCTAAGGGGTGACTTAGATAGCGGTTATTAACCGCTGTATAAAGTACCTCACTTTTATAGCGGTTAATAACCGCTATCTAAGTCACCCCTTAGACAGCGGTTTTTAACCACTATCTAAGCTCCTCCTCACTTATATAGCTAATTCTTAGAGAGCGGTTATAACCGCTATCTAAGCTCAATTTTAACCGCTATCTAAGCCCTTTTATGTACTAGTGCAATGACCGAAGTTGTTTATTTTTCTGAGTATTTCAAAGATCATCATTTTACTCAACAAATTGTGCATTTGAAGATCTTATATCTAACAAAGTGAGTTTTGATAGTGATGCAAAATGTGGAGATTTTAGTATAGGAGTTCATTCCTTTTTGGAGCAATTGAAGAAGGCTCCTTTCTTTTAGATTACTCCCAGAAACCAATTCAGTGGAGACAGGGTGGGGCTTGTAGCTTAGAGAATTAGAGCACATGGCTACGAACAATGATGTCGGGGGTTCGAATCCCTCCTTGCTCACAACCAGTCCAAAAAGGTAGTACCATTCCCCTTGGGGGTAGCAAAGTCATGATAGGGATATCGGACCAAAAGCTATGAAACTTGGGTGTGGATTCCACATTTTTTTTTCTTATTTCTCGTAAATGATAGAATTATTACACATAGTATACCCCCTATTAAAGGCCTCATCATTGGTTCTAAGTACATGTGAATTCAGAATAATCAACAATCATCAATAAATGTTATAAAATAGCGTAAATTATATTTTTGGTCCCAAAAGAATGAGTGATCTGTAAAATGGTACTCCCTCCGTCCCAAAGAACCTTTCACACTTGACTTTTTCAACAGTTTTTGTGTGAGAGTTATTTCATAGTAATACATTTACAAAAGTTATTTTATATGAATGATATGCTAGTTGATTCAACTAGCATATCATTCATATAAAATAACTTTTGTTAACGTATTACTATGATATAACTCTCACATAAAAATCATTGAAAAAGTCAAGTGTGAAAGGTTCTCTGGGACGGAGGGAGTACTTTTTTGGCACTTTTTGTCCCTTAGTTTTTTACGATATTTTTAGTCCGAAGAAGTTGCAATTTTGTTCCCAAAAGAATGATAAATTGCAGTTTTGGTCCTAAAAAATAATTGTTGGGTCCCTTTTTAAAGAGTTAATCAAGTAATCAAGATGCCTCCTAATGATAATCTAGAAGGGGGGATGAATAGATTATCAAAAACTTTTTCAAGCTTAGATGATCTATCAACTCCAAAAACAGTTTTACAGCGGAAACAACTCTTGATTAAACCCAATTCAATTAGGATCTAAAGCTTATCAGATATTGAAATTTTGTGATCAAGAAATAATCAATGAAAAATAAGTAAAAATAATAAGAAGAACCAACACAGGATTTATAGTGGTTCGGATCAAACGATCCTACATCCACTCTCCTTCTTCAAACTTGAAGAAGGGCCTTCACTTACTTACTTTCTTCTTCTTGCTGACTTACTTACAATGATGAATCTTCAGCCTTACAATGAATTCTTCCTAATTTCTGAATATCTATGGCTTGAAGATCTAATGAAAAAGTGTTCTATAAACACTAAGAACTGAAAACGTATAAAACGTTTGTGAATGTGTATAATTTTTGTAGCTTGTGAATACAAAGTATATTGATGAGTGCAAAGTATCAAAAGTTAATACTAAATTAATTTCTATCCCTATTTATAGAGATCTTCACTTGGTAGTTGTAACTTCCTTGAATTCGGTTTTGATCAGTTATAACAATATAACTGAAATCTGTAACTTCCTCTTGAGTAGTTGAAACTGCTTCTTGAATCTTTGTATAATATTTTTCTAACACCTCATCGTCTGATGTTTACTTCACCTCGTCCTCATCTTCTTTCCTGTCTAGGTGTTTAGTATTGTATCTCAACTGTCTTCTCTGTGTTGTCCTTGTCTGATATCTTGACCTCGTCTGATATTCTCTCCTTATCTGAGATTTGTCCTTGTCTGATGTCTTGACCTAGTCTGACTATGTATACTTAGTTTTATTTACAAAGAAATACTTCAGCTGTCTATACAAGATGCTCAGCTGGTCATCCTATTTTATACTTTTAACACATCAAAACTAAATACAATTTTCCTTTTCCTAACAATTTTCCCCTTTTTGATGATGTTAAAACTCAGCTCAAGAAAAGAAAAAATGTTAGTAAAAAAAATGAGAATGAAACAAAGTATACAATTAAGCCACATAGTCAGATAATCAGAGCAATAGTTTCAATAAACATATGATCAGAGCAATGTAGTTGCCCAAAGTCAAGGTCAAGTACTTTGAAGAAAACATAGACAGATTTCGAAGTTTTCAGATGATTTAGTGTTATAAGTTTATAAAACAGTTACTTAGATCAAGAGTTAGTTAATGAGTAATTATAAAACAAGTTAGTTAAACACTTAAAATTTCGTGATAGTAGTTCAAAAAAATGTATTTCACAACTTATTCACAGGATTTGCACATTCTTATAACTTCATTTTTCACAGCAAATATTCAGAGGAGTAAAAAGAGACTTAATCGTACCACCTATCTTCTTATGGAATAGTCATCCAGTCAAAGACACGATTCTTCAAGCTCAGTGTCTCCCCACCTTCAGCTAGATCAGCCACAGTCTCAGCTTGGATCAGCATCTGCTTCACCTTTTCTCTGTCTAGCTGGCCATCTTGCTTTAGTGGAGCAGACATGGTTGCATAAGGTGGTGCGACTATGTCCACATTAAATTCTGAGTCTCCGAGGTCAATTAGATACTGATAGAAGTTTGGGTCTTTCGCCTCCAGCCATTCATGAAAAACAATGTTCTCGTCTGTGCCCTAAGAGATCTTCTTGCAGACATGGAACAGGAAGATCCATTCCCCTTCATAAGCTCTCCATTTAGCTTGTTGATCCATGGGAAGGATTTCCTTGGGCAGAGCTTCTGTTCTATGGAATGGGCGAAAGACTTCTTCTCCTTCTGTATTCTTTGATCTTTGTACCCACTTCCTCGTCTTCCTATCATACGTCTTCCCAGCTGCCTTTTCTTGCTCCCTCCTCCTCTTAGCTTCTCTTCTCTTATACTTTTCTTTTTCCTCCCTTCTCCTCTTAAGCACTCTTGCCTCTTCTTCTGTCTCACACTGGGTCTTCTGAACTTGGCTTGAGGCCTTAGCTTTCCCAGCAGATTTAGATGAGGATGGGAGATTTGATAGTTAGGGAAGGAGCAGGATCAGCTGTGGAAGGAAGTTCGGGTTCAGGCTCAGACTCAGTGGATTCAGCTGTGGTTTTCCTTTTCAATCTTCTCAACGCCCTCTGAGACTTCTCCTCAGCTGCTTTCTTCTTCTCCTCCTCAGCTTTTAACAGCTCTTCAGAAAGCTCATCTATCCTCAGATTAAGTGCCATTAGCTGATCATCTTGCAACTCAACTCTTTTCTTGAGCTCACTATCTTCCCCCTTTTTGACATCAGCAAATCGGGTATTGCAGATAGTGGCTACTTGATCTATGTATCCCATGAGTTCTTCTCTAACGAGTCTTGTCTTCTGATCAAGCTGGTCATATCTCTTCTTTTGACCGACCTCAGCTCATCTGAATTCATCATCTATGAACTGCTTTAAGATAGTTGTCTGTCTATCTTTTTCCAAGGCCAGCTGCATCTTCAGCACTTGATGAAATGAGGCTTCTTTCGCTTTCCAAGCTTCTTTCACTTGATCCTCAACAGAATCCCTTATTTCTGTATAAGCAGAGCGAACATACTGTTTAACCCACTCATCTTGTGAGTTCATCTCCGAGGCAACTTTCTTTTTCACCTCAGTCATCTGTTCCTCATGTCTCATTCCAGAGAAGTATAGATCAATCTTGGTTTTCTCTAGAATTGCAGGTTCTACATTCTCCTTGATTGATGATGTGATGACATTGGGAACCAGTTGGAAGGCATTCAGACAAGCAGCCTTTAGACTTTGCACTTCAGCTTTCAGGGCATCCACTTCAGATACAGACGCAGATGTGGAGGGCAAGATCTGTTCTTCAGATGGAGTCAGATCTATCTCTTCAATTTCTGCTACAATTTGCATCTCCTCAATCTGCTCTGTTTGTGCCTCCTCAGCTGCATCCATCTCAGCTGGCTCATCGGCAGCTCCACCAACTACTTCCTCCACCCTTTCCTCCTCAATAACAGCTTCTACATCCTTCTTCAACTCTTCCCCTTTCTCAGCTGCTTTCTCCACCTCCTCTGGAGTCTCATCTCCAAGATATACTCTTTGTAGAATGTAATCAACAAATGTATTTTCAATAAGTATATCTTGGAACGACTTCAGTTTTGCATTCTTAAGAACCTCCTTCTCCCAGATGGCAAGGTTGTTGCCTCCTGCTTCAGCTATCAGAATAGCTGTCTCTTCAAAGGATCCTAGCCTGAGTCTTCTTAGCAGATAGACATCGATAAGCTCCTTCAATAGCTCAGGCTCGTCCTTAAGAGTGGATTCTTGTCTTAGAAGAAATTTCTTCCCAAGAATCCGCAGAGAGGTCTCAGTTGGTCCCATTTCCCCAGATGGGTTGGGTAAGTTTAGGTAAAGATCAGGTTCAGATGAGGTTGAGGGTAGGAAAGAGAATGGATCGAATGAGGGTTGGGTTTGTTTTGGACTTATGGGAGTAGACCGTTTTAGAGGCTCAGAGGCAGCGGCCTTGTCTGCCCCTTCATCGCCAGGTTGGGAAGAGGTGGGTTTAGGTACTCCATCCTCAGATGAGGATGAAGATGATGAAGGTGATTTGATTTCTTCTCCTTTTTCCGATTCATCTTCAGACGAGACTTCTACTGTCTCCGTCTGACCTGATACACCAACCTCCTCAGCTGGGACACTTCCCCCTTGGGAAGCTGTCCTCTCCTCTTCGTCTTCGTCTTCCTCCGTCTCAGCAGACGAGGATTCATCCACCAATACTGTCTTTGTCTCCGTCTTCTTGGCTTTTGAAGCCTTTTTCTTAGGAGCTGGAGGTGGAGCTGGAGCGTCTCCATCTCCTTCTGAGTCAGTTGGCCCATATAGCTTCTCATCTTTTGTTAGAAGTCCCTTCTGTTTGGTGTACTTTTTGACTCCAACACTCCAGTCAAGGTTGTCTGTACCCACCTTATGTTCAAGTATGATGGTGATCCTTGCCATCATACTTGCAATCTTGGTCAGAGACCATCTCATTAGCTCGTCTGTGACTGAAGTCTTGGTGAACTTCTTTCTCTCCTCCATTATCCTTGAGTATACCAGTCTGGCCCAGTTAATTTCAGCCCCATCTAGGATAGCTCTCAGACAGCATATCCTTGGCTTTGTTAGCCCATCATGGCTCTGTTGCTCACCCAGAATGCACTTAGTCAAAATCAGCATAAGTAATCTGTATTTCCTCTTCAACATTGGCCTCTTCAGATTCTCCGTTGTATTCTGGTAAGTTCTCCTGGCCATCAATCGGAAACTCTCCAAATATTCCGATGATTTATAAGTGAATGGGTTGTCGCCAGTGGTGCTCAAACTGAAAATCGCACCAATCTCAGAAATAGATAAAACTATTCTTCGTTTCTTCCCCATAGTTCTGACTCGAGATTCTAATCCAGTTTCTGTTGCTTTTGCTCTAGTCAGAAATTCAGCACAGAGATCATCCACTGTCAAGTTCTTCGTCGGTTTAATCGTATAGTATCTTTTTAAACCCCTTGATTCCAGTAGGTTTAGAATTTCTCTTGTTTCAGCATCAGTAGTAGTATCCCAATCAACATACATTTCAGATTTTGTTTTATCTCTGATGGAAGACAAATCGTACTCGAACTTTATATTCTTTTTGGATTCCGCCATTGATGAGTATTGAAGGTTTTAGGAGGGAAAAGAGAAGTTTTGAGAATATGAAGGATTTTATGTGTGCGTAAATGAAAATAATGCACACGAATGTCTATTTATATGAAAAATATAATAATAAACAATTATTAGAATAATAATTGCCTGCAAAAGTGTAAATATAGGCTTTCGAATCGCCATTAATGCAATTATGGCATTTATTTTGAAAAGTGCATAGAATAATATTTAATATGTCGCGCGTGAGATTGAGACGGTTTATATTTCAGAAACCGCCTCCATTTCTGGCGCGTGGAGTATACTCAGCGTATTTCAAAAACAAATTTGATAAAATTTCGGGTCCGTAGTAACTTCTCTCCTGACATAGTTACTTATTTGAGAAAATACTTTTCAGTTAATTGGAGAGATAAAATGAAATATTATTGTTTTTAGAAAATAATTTCGAACCCTTATCCTTTTATTATGTAAAACAAAATATTTTATTATACTGAGTAACCTCAAAATTTTTAATGAATGATAAAGAGAATTATGATATTAAATTCATATATTAATTATATGAACCCAATATTCATAATTAAGAGTATTTTAAGAGAAACTTCCTGGTTTTTCTCCTTGTCTGAATTGATAGCATCACTGTCTGTTTCCTAAACACTTGGATAAATTGACCTTGTCTTGTATTTAAAGATATGTAAACTTTGTTTTTGCTGAAATCACAGACACTTAGACAAATTGTTAGTAACAAGAGTAAGTCACATAAGGTTCAATAGTCATCTGATTCTGTAGAAGTAAGTTGACTATTACATCCTTATCTGATTTACCTATGTCAGACAAGTAATTATCAAGTCAGATATGGTCAATATGACAAATCCTTGATTCTTGATTCCAATGATAGGAGATCAATGATATCAGCTACCTGATTGTCCTTTGATTCATATCTTGTCTGATAATTCTTTCTAGACATAATAAACTAAATGAGAAAGACAAAGAAAACTCAAGTAATTTGATTATAGATTAACTAAAGAAGCATCTAATAATCCTAATTTTACTGAGAGTTCTTTAAACCTTGTCTCTGCAAGAGGCTTCGTCAAGATGTCTGCTCTTTGAAAATCAGTAAGAATCTTCTCAAGTCTGATATCTCCTTTTTCTACATGGTCTCGGATGAAATGGTGTCTGATATCTACATGCTTGCATCTTGTATGAAGGACTGGGTTCTGGGTAATAGCTATGGCACTATTACTATCACAAAAGATTGGTACATCTTTGGTGATAATGTTATAGTCCCTTAGCTGTTGACTGATCCAGATTAGCTGTGAGCAACAACTCCCAGCTGCCATATACTCAGCTTCAGTAGTAGAAGTAGCTACAGAGGTTTGTTTCTTAGACAACCATGAAATCAGCTTACTTCCCAGAAATTGACAAGTTCCAGATGTAGATTTCCTATCTATCTTACACCCACCAAAATCTGAATCTGAGTACCCTGACAACTCAAAGTTATCGTCAGCTGGATACCACAGCCCTACATAGATTGTACTTTTCAAATACTTTAGTATCTTCTTTGCAGCTTCAAGATGACTCTTTTTAGGTTTAGCTTGAAAGCGTGCACATACACCCACTGCAAAAGAAATGTCAGGTCTACTAGCAGTTAAGTATAAAAGAAAGCCAATTAAACCTCTATACTGTGTCTGATCGGTGTCTTCCCCTTTCTCATCTGGATCCATTGAAAAATTTATCATCATAGGTATTTTGGCTTCTCGGCTGGTACCTATTCCGAATTTTTCAATAAGATCTTTGGTGCATTTTGCTTGACTTATGAAAATTCCTTTCTTTGTCTGTTTAACTTGAAGTCCGAGAAAGTATGTCATCTCTCCCATCATGGACATTTCAAATATGTTCTTCATAAGATGACTAAATTCTTCACACAAGATTAGATTAGTTGATCCAAAAATAATATCATCAACATAGATTTGAACTAATAAAAGACCTTTATCAGATTCTTTCCTAAATAAAGTTCTATCTATCTTACCTTTTACAAAACCATTTTGAGTTAAATATTCAGATAAGGTATCATACCAAGCTCTAGGTGCTTGTTTAAGTCCATATAAAGCTTTCCTTAGTTTATAAATCTTGTCTCCATTGACAAAGCCAGGGGGTTGCTCTACATAAACTTCCTCAGCAATGACACCATTTAGAAAAACAGATTTCACATCCATTTGGAACACAGTGAATCCTTTATAAGCAGCATAAGCTAAGAACAATCTTATGGCTTCAAGACGAGCAACTGGTGCAAAGGTTTCATCATAATCAATTCCCTCTGATTGTGAATAACCTTGTGCGACCAATCTAGCCTTATTTCTTACCACAATGTTGTTCTCATCTCTTTTGTTCTTAAAAACCCATTTTGTTCCAAACAAGCTCCCATACATCTTGTCTTTGAAATTGATTTAATTCTTCTTGCATTGCATTTATCCAATTGGAGTCAGTTAGAGCTTCAGTAATAGTTTTAGGTTCGAGCAATGATACATAACAACTAAACAGACAGTCTTGGTTTATCTGTGTCATTGTCTGGACTCCAGAGTTCAGCTAGATGATAAGTCAATACTCGTTTACCTTTATCTTTTACTGAATATGAAGTCTTATCTGAAATATTTTCATCAATTGGTTCTGTATTACCTTCAGGAATATCTTCTAGTCCAATTGGTAGTGTAGTTGTCTGATCAGATGACATGGAAGAACTCTCAGCCTCCTTATCTTTATTCGTGTCTGATGTGTCCTCTTCATCTGATTCTGACTCTGGTAAGTAGAACTTGACTGATTTCTTGATATTTAATCTGTTGAGGTCTTCAGCTATCTTGGTGACATCATCTGTGCTCTCAGACTTGAAAGAAGTTTCGTCAAAAACAACATGTGGTGTTTCTTCCACACATAATGTAACCTTATTAAAAACTCTATATGCTTTGGATACAGACGAGTATCCTAAGAATATCCCTTCTGCAATCTTAGCATCAAAAGTTCTTAATTTAGATTTTCCATTATTATGGATGAAACACTTACAACCAAATATATGAAAATATGAAATTTTTGGTATTCTACCCTTCCATATTTCATAAGGAGTTTTACATTTATCTTTCACAATTAAACACCTATTTTGAAAAAAACACGCAGTATTAATGGCCTCTGCCCAAAACCTGTGTGGAGTATTATACTCACATAACATCGTCCTTGCAGCTTCCTTCAAGGTTCTGTTTCTCCTTTCTACAACTCCATTTTGCTGGGGTGTTCTTGCAGATGATGTTTCATGTGCTATACGATTCTCAGTACAATAGTTAGTAACAAACGAATTTAGAAATTCAGTACCTTTATCACTTCTAATCTTGACAATATTTAGTCCTTTTTCATTTTGAATTCTTTTGAGGAATTCTGGAATTTTTGTTACAGTCTCATTCTTTTTGTACAAGAAAATAACCCAAGTGAATCTAGAAAATCATCTACAATCACTAAAGTATACTTTCTTCCACTAAAACTCAGAGGTGTAACTGGACCAAAAAGATCCATGTGTAAAAGTTCCAAAATCCTTTCTGAAGCAGGACCATTTATTGTTTTGAAAGAAGTTTTGGTCTGTTTTCCTTTTTGACAAGCATCACAAATATGATTTTTCGAAAATATTTTATCTGGAAGTCCTTTGACTAAAGATTTTCTTGCTATTTTGTTAAGAGTTTTGAAATTTAAATGACTAAGACGTTTATGCCATAGCCAGCTTAAATCTTCTGAACTCTTAGCAATAAGACAAGTATCCTTAGGGCAACTCTTGAAATTTGCAACATAGATATTACCTTGTCTGACTCCAGCAAGTAAAATATTTTCGTTTAAACCATCCAAAATATAACATGCATCATGAGTGAATTTTACACAATATCCTTTGTCACAAAACTGTGAGACAGATAATAGATTATGTTTCAATCCTTCCACAAAATAAACTTCATTAACCTGGACATCTCCAATCATTAGAGTTCCAACTCCTTTGGTTAGACCAAAATTGTTGTCACCGAACATTACCTGAGGTCCATCTATTGTCTGATAGTTAGAAATAAGTCTTTTCTCATAAGTCATATGCTTAGAACATCCACTGTCTATATACCACATGACTTCAAGAACATCTTCTCGTTTAACTATCTCCTTATTTCCCTGCAATCACAAATTAATTCTTAGGTACCCTTTGTGTATTGGGTCCTTTCTCGTCAAGTTGATACTTAGGTATCCAGATAAACACATTCAAGTTTTTCAAAACCAATGATTGAATTTTGCAACCATATCTGTCTACTAATATTAGACTGTCTAGATCAATTCTATTTAATTGATCTCTAGTAATTGTCTTATATTTTGGAAAGAATGGATATGACTTGCTTCTTCCATCAAAACCATTATACTTTGGAAAAGGCTTTGATTTAGTCTTTAGATTTCTTTTGGGAACATTTCTCCTCATCTGTGTTTTCTCTTTAGATATATCAGATGAGGTGATTTGCTCCTTAGATTTCTTTGGACTAAGTTCTGTCTTTTCCATAGTCTTAGTGGCTTTGACAAAAACTCTTGGTTTGATAGGATCATTTTTCTTGTTCCTATCAAAACCCAATCCAGTTTTATCACAAGGCTTCTGAGAAGTACTGAAGATGTTATCAATTGTAGACTGGGAATTATTAAGATGTCCTAACTTGAGATTCAATTCTCTGTTAGTCTTTTTAAAATTCTCATTCTCCATGTTGATATCTGAAAATTTAATTTTTAAAGCACTCAATTCTTTTTCCAACTTCTTGGTTTCTTCAGATGAGGAACTAGTAGTAGTCTTAGATTGACATTCCCCCTTGAATGTACAATCCAGATTTTTTCTTGTCCCTGTCTGATGTTCCTTTGTTAGATTAAGAATTTGATCCTTTAAACTTAAATTTTCAATCTCTATCTGTTTATAAGCAGATAAAGCTGTCTTCAGATCTTTTAGAAGCTTGTTAATAAGACATGGATCAGATTCAGACAAGTTATCATTATCATTGTCTGAAGATGAGTAATAGTTTACCTCTTTAGCCATTAGGCAAATGTCATTGTCTGACCCGAAACTAGATGAGGATGAGGATGATGATGTCTCATGTGTTTCCTCCTTTTCTGCTAAAAGAGCTCGTTGATCTGCATACCTCCTATCCCATTTCTTCCTCTTTTCTTCTCTCTCTCTAGGAGTGAGTTGAGGACAATCATAGCTAAAGTGACCGGGTTTATTGCAGGTATAGCAGATATCTCCTCTATCTGATTTTGGACTATTTTCACCTCGTCTGATTGGTGATTTATACCTTTTCACTGGATCCTTTTTTTTGTCATTATCTGAATACTTCTCTTCCTTGTCTGATTTATAATTTCGACGATTAAACCTGTCTCTCTTGTTCCTTTTATACTTCATCTTGAGTCTCTCATATCGTCTGATTAATAGTGCCATTTCCTCCTTAACTGACAAATCTGATGCCTTAGAAATCTTGTCAGAATCTTCTTGATGAAGGAATGCCACAGTTTTTTCGGATGTAGATGACTCTGCCTCATCTTCTTCATCTTCAATGTGTATATCATATTCCAGTGCTTTCAGATGAGAAAATAGAGTATGATGCGATATAGATGACAGATTCTGTGTTGCTTTGAGAATATTTGCTTTCTCCCTCCATCTTTTGCTCAATGATCTGAGTACCTTGTTGTTAATTTCTTTCTCAGTGTAGGTCTTACCCAAATCAGCAGCTTTATTCACCAGATTAGTCAGTCTCACGTCCAATTGATCCACAGTTTCTCCATCCTTCATTTTGAACGTGTCAAATGCATGTAAGACGGACTGCAGTTTATTATCTTTAACCTGATCTGACCCTTCACATACACTTGCAAGAGTCTTCCACATATCCTTAGCAGTTTTACATCTTTTCACCTTTTCTATCCAATCCTTGCTTAAAGTTTCAATGATTTCAGTTCTTGCAACTTGATCTAAATTGTGAATCTTCCTTTCATCATTTGTCAATTCAACACTCTTCTTTTCTTGTTGACTTCTTGTAACAGAAGATTCAGCTCCAGTGCTAACAACTCCATGATAGAATTTTATTGGACCTTCCTCAAGAACCTCTTCCATGTGGTCATGAATGGCCTTCAAATGATTCTCCATTCTGAACTTCCAATAATCATATTCTTCGATAGAGAACTCTGGCAAACTCCTGGTTTTCTTACTTTTAACAGAAGACATCGTAATTCAAGATACTAAAAGATAACATATCAGAAATGTTAGTGTATCAGTAATAAGAAATCAGATTTCAACAAGAACTTCAGAAATTTCAAGACCACAAATTTTATATCAGAACAGCTTAACACTGCTCTGATACCACTTGTTGGGTCCCTTTTTAAAGAGTTAATCAAGTAATCAAGATGCCTCCTAGTGATAATCTAGAAGGGGGGGGGATGAATAGATTATCAAAAACTTTTTCAAGCTTAGATGATCTAACAACTCCAAAAACAGTTTTACAGCGGAAACAACTCTTGATTAAACCCAATTCAATTAGGATCTAAAGCTTATCAGATATTGAAATTTTGTGATCAAGAAATAATCAATGAAAAACAAGTAAAAACAATAAGAAGAACCAACACAGGATTTATAGTGGTTCGGATCAAACGATCCTACATCCACTCTCCTTCTTCAAACTTGAAGAAGGGCCTTCACTTACTTACTTTCTTCTTCTTGCTGACTTACTTACAATGATGAATCTTCAGCCTTACAATGAATTCTTCCTAATTTCTGAATATCTATGGCTTGAAGATCTAATGAAAAAGTGTTCTATAAACACTAAGAACTGAAAACGTATAAAACGTTTGTGAATGTGTATAATTTCTGTAGCTTGTGAATACAAAGTATATTGATGAGTGCAAAGTATCAAAAGTTAATACTAAATTAATTTCTATCCCTATTTATAGAGATCTTCACTTGGTAGTTGTAACTTCCTTGAATTCGGTTTTGATCAGTTATAACAATATAACTGAAATCTGTAACTTCCTCTTGAGTAGTTGAAACTGCTTCTTGAATCTTTGTATAATATTTTTCTAACACCTCATCGTCTGATGTTTACTTCACCTCGTCCTCATCTTCTTTCCTGTCTAGGTGTTTAGTATTGTATCTCAACTGTCTTCTCTGTGGTGTCCTTGTCTGATATCTTGACCTCGTCTGATATTCTCTCCTTATCTGAGATTTGTCCTTGTCTGATGTCTTGACCTAGTCTGACTATCTATACTTAGTTTTATTTACAAAGAAATACTTCAGCTGTCTATACAAGATGCTCAGCTGGTCATCCTATTTTATACTTTTAACACATCAAAACTAAATACAATTTTCCTTTTCCTAACAATAATGGTTGGGACTATTTTTGCAAAATAAAGGACCAAAAAAGAACATAAGATTAAAATTGTCATTGAAAAATTCACATTGGACCAAAACTACAATTTTTCCTTATAAAATATCTTTCACCACCTTTAATAAGGGAAAATTATAGAATTGGTCCCATGAGAGTAGGTCCTCACGAAAATAGTCATTTTTTTAACAAAAATGATAACATACGAATTTACAGTTAAAAAATAACGAATTTTGAGCACGTGAAAAACACGCGCCGTTAAAGGTACACTTTCAGTCCCATAAGATTTTAATTTAAGTTTTAACAAGAATTTTTTATTTAAAAATATTTAAAATATTTAACGATATTAGATATTTTATAAATATTTTCAAATCATTAGTTTTTAGTAATTATAAGTAGTTTTTAATTTTTTAAAATTATCATCTTTAGTTCTATCCAAATTTTGTAGGGATTAAATCTTTAATGGTCCCATAACCTTCCACCCTTTTTTATTTTGCTTTTGATAGAATGTTGTTAAGAATATTGACACATTCAAAGAACAACACAGACACAGCGGAAGACTTAAACACCTTGCAAATGGATTTCAAAATTTGCATAGACTATAAATAAGTCTATCTAATAAATATTAAGTGATACATTCAGTGAAAGCATAAGCTACACTGCAAATGGTCTACATATACAGTGAATAGAAGTTAAGCAACTAATCTATCACTCATTACAATTATAGATCCAAATGTTGAGTGAAATATTGTAACATTCACCAACTGGAAAATCGAGTAGGAAACAGACAATAAACTCAATAATCTATGCCAATAGACTATGCTAGATTGTGTCACTCTCAATCTCTAATTTATGTTTTCATAGCAGTCGTGTATTTATAGAACTTCAGGATATAAAACTGCTACAAGATACAACTTCCACATCTCCATGAATTTAGGCAACATGTATATAACCTCCCCATGTTTTTCTCAACTCCTCACTCTTTCTTTTCAACCGCCTGACTTATAGAAAACTATTATAAGTCTTCAATCTGTAAAACCAAGACATTGAGCAAAACATTTTGTGGGTTAGGATTACTTGAAGTAGAAGGTCGAATTCTGATGTTGTAACCTGAATGTTGGCACATTCAGTGTAACACTGTCACAAAATTGACTATTTCATACTTCTTAGAATGAATCTTTGAAACTGAGGGATGCAAGTTAGCAAAGAATTCGTACACCCAATCATTGAGATAAGGAGTAGCAAATTGCAGGGAAAATAACAGGGATCTCTCACGTAAGTATTCCACCAAATTCATGTCAACAAAATCATCCATCTTAATGACCCTTTCACCAATAATCATCCTAGTTTTAATATGCCTAAACTTCTCATTTTGCATATCATTACAGGACTCAACAGATTCAGTGGACGACATAGAAAGGGAAGAATCTGTTACCAGTTCAGAATTGGTTGGTTGACTTGCACTACTGGAAGATTTGGATGAACCAGAGCTTGATTCAGATGTTGTCATAAATGAGGCAACATTCTGTGGAACACTGGGAGGTACCTTGACAAATTCATTTCTCATTTTTGTCCTTCTTTCCGGTCATCAAATCTCTAAGAGGCATGTTCATTTCAGAGTCCTATGAACTCTCAGCTTGTTCCTTTCCTTCCTCAGTTGACAAACAAACTTTCTCCTTTCCTTTCTGGGTTGATTTACTGCCAACAGTTTACTCAGGTTTTTCAGAAGGCTTATTAGGCTGGTTTTCTTCAGAATCCGAGTCAAACACCTGGATAGGCTTGAAAGCAACACCATCGTCATGCTTTTGCTTTTTACCAGTCTTAGAGTAATTAACTCAATGACCCATCATCCTATAGGATTGTCTCTTTCGGCCACGTCCACGAGAAGTGGCTGAAGATTTTTTACACACAACCATAAAATGAGCAATAAACTCCTCAGTATCAGGGGAGTCAGATAAGGGCACACCCATTTCAACATCTTGTCAAGGCGATGGAGGAAGGGTGTCCACTAAATGCTTGTACTGTGCGATGTCAACCTCTACATCACCCACCATGACAATTGGATAAATGGTCTGCTTCGATAGATTCTTGATAGCATAGACGATTTGTTCCTCAGTAGCATTAGCAACAAGAACTACAGAAATTGGATATGTCTCCAAGATATTATCCAAGGGTTCGTCACCCGTAGGAGTAAGATTAACAGGGGTTTTGTTTAAATTGAAAATTTCTAAGTGAGAAACAGTTTGAGTTTGGTCGAAAATGAGAGGAATATCAATTGACCCAACTCAAACCCATAGTTACTTAGTGACAAAGCATCGAATTGTGAGTTTTTCTATTGCATTTAGGAGAAGTGTGTCTAGGACAATTCATATTTTCAAGGGTTCAAATACTATTTATACATGAGAGTTAGAAATAACTAAACACCAGAATACTTAGACAAATTTATGTAAAAATATTTTGATGTTGTTACAAATGTAGGGATGGCAGTTTTGATCCGACCCATGGGTACCCGCCCCACCCCGCCCCGAGAGATTTGGGCTAGGTCGGACGCGGGGCCCCGACCCACATTTTACATGTGTACTTCAAATATATATATATATATATATAAAGAAAATGTATTATATATGTAGTATATATATATCACCTTTTACATTATTATGTATACAAAAATATCTTTAGATTCTTTACGTCTAGTTTAATATATGTAAATATATATATTTATTGAACTTGATGCATTTTTTATTTTCTTTACTAAATTGTTGATTGATTGTTTGTCTAATTTTAATGAATATTTCATAAGGTAAAATATGAGTTTGTATATGTTTAAAAACTATTATTGTAGTTTGTGTTTGATATTTTTATGTTAGGTTATCATATTTAAAAAAAAAATAGAATGTAACTTACACCATGTAGAAATAATAATTTTTTTATAAAGATGTAAAAACAGGTCGGGGCAGGTCCGGCCCGCCCCGTATGGGGCAGGTCACGAGTCAACATCTCAAGACCCGTTCGGGGCGTGGGGCAAGTTCGGGGCAGGTCATTTGAGAACGGGACAAGTCCGGATATTTAACTACCCGGCCCGACCTGGCCCATTGCCATCCCTATACAAATGTGAACACATTTGTTACAACACACGACAACACTAAGTTTAGTTTGTGCATAAGCCAAAAGATTTCCTAAGTGAAGAAAACCTCTCATTGTCTAGAACCTTAGTAAATATATCAGGTATTTGTTTTTCAGTTGATATGTATTCTAACTTCACAACACTTTTCTCCATAAGGTCACTAATGAAGTGATGACTTATGCTTATATGTTTGGTCAAAGAATGTTGCACTGGATTTTTTGAAATATTAATGACACTTGTATTATCACAATAAACAATAAGAGTTTTGCTCTCCAAACCGTAATCATCGAACATCTTCTTAAGCCACAGAAGTTGAATACAACCACCCCGGTAGCTATGTACTCTGATTTTGCAGTAGATAAAGAGAAACAGTTTTGTTTACGATTGTGTTAGGAAATAAGATTGTTTCCCATGTAGAAACATCCTCCACTCGTACTCTTTCTACCATCACTATCACCTGCCCAATCTACATCACTCTATCCAGTCAAAGAACAATTAATATCTTTGCTATACCATATCCCATAATCACATGTTCCTGCCACATATCTTATTATTCTTTTGACTGAATTCATATGAGATTCTTTTGGATTAGCTTGATAACGAGCACATAATCAAACACTAAACATGATATCTGGCCTGCTAGAGGTCAGATACTAAAGACTACCAATCATGGACCAATATAATATTGAGTCAACATCTTGACCAACATTATCTTTACACAATTTTTGAGTTGATCCCATGAGTGTCTTCATATGTTTAGCACTATCTAAATCAAATCTTTTTACCAAGTTTCTTGCATATTTACTTTGGAAAAAGAAAATGCCATCCTTACACTGTTTGTGTTGAAGACCTAAAAAATAGTTTAAGTCTCCAACCATAGACATCTCAAAGGTAGATGTCGTTTCATGTACAAACAATTCAAGCATCTTTTCACATGTAGAACCAAACACAATTTCATCAACATATATTTGAGCAATCATGATGTCATTTTCAGAATGTTTTATAAATAAAGTTCTATCAGCTTCACCTCTATCAAAACCGAATTCAACTAGGAAATCAGTAAGTCTACCATACCATGCCCTAGGTGCTTGATTTAAACCATACAATGCTTTCTTTAATTTATAAACATAATCAGGAAATTCATGATTTTCAAACCCTTTAGGTTGTTCAACATATGCTTCTTCCATAAGAATTTCATTTAGAAATGCAGCCTTGACATCCATTTGATGCAACTTTATGTCAATATAACATGCAATGGCAAGTAATAATCTTATTGATTCAATTTTAGTCATTGAAGCAAATGTTTCATCAAAGTCAATACCCTCTACTTGTATATAGCCTTGTGCAACTAATCCAGCTTTGTTTCTCACAATATTACCATATTCATCAGTTTTATTTTTGAAGATCCATTTGGTACCAATTACATTCATGTTTTCTGGTCTAGGTACAAGTATCCACACATCATTTCTATCAAATTAATTTAGTTCCTCATGCATAACATTAATCCAGTTTTCATCCTTCATAGCTTCAACAACATTTTTAGGTTCAGTAATAGAATAAAAGCATTCAAAGTTTACCTTGTTACACAAAAATGACATACTGACTGATCTTACCACATGCCTTGCGTTAAAACTCAATTTCTGTCTTGTTTGTACACCTGATTGTGGTTTACCTAAGATCTGTTGTTGTGGATAATTTTTGAGTATTCTGGAAGATGGTACTGTAGCAGGAAAGAGAATAGTTCTATTGATTTTTGTATGTTGAGGTGATGTTATTTCTGATGTGCGCTCATTTGGAACAACATTCTCAACTGGTTCTAATATATCAAAACTTTTCGGGTTTGACTTCTTATTATTCAGATATTCATAAAGTGTCTTAGTTGAATTAGATCTTAGGAACACTATATTAGAAATATGACAAGCAGTATTCAATCCTTTTACCACCAATGCTTTCAGTTTCCATTGGTCCCATTAAATCCATATGCAGAAGCTCAAAACAATATTTAGTGGAACAATGTGATAACATGTCATGTGACATTTTGACTTACTTACCACTTTGACAGGATCCACATACATTTGACATACGCATTTGAAACTTAGGAAGACCTTTAACAACAACAAATTTCATCAATTTGACAGTATTTCTATAATTAGCATGTCCAAGTTTTTTATGTCAAAGTATACTTTCATGAGTTTGAACATTAAAGCATGCTTGATTCGAATCAATTAAATAAAAATTATCAACTGATCTGTTTCCAATCATAAGACCATCATTATCATTATTTAACACATAGCATAAACTTTTGTCAAACTTCACATGCAAGTCATCATCACATAATTGGCTGATGCTAATCAGATTTGCAAGTAAACCCTTAACATGTAAGACTTTAGTCAAGTTTGTAAAACTAGAAACATTTAGAGTACATATTCCAATAATTTTAACTTTTGAACCACCTCCATAAGTGTTAGATCAAGTAGAGTTTTGATGAGTTAAAAGAACAATCCAGATGAGCAGACAACGTTGAGGAACAGCTCAGATCAAGAGTTCGGTACTAAGCTGATCAGACTGGGTCAAGGACTGATTAAGTCAGCTGAAGATCAAAGTTTGCAAGTCATCTGGAGACAAGCTCAATTCTAGTCATCTGCAGGAGACGATAATAAAGAGCTCAGACGAGGTCAAGGCAAGCTGAGTAGAATAAGAAAGGCAAGTCTTCACCAAGTCAGCTGCAGACGAGTAGAGTGAAATCAGCCGAGATCAAGAGCAGTTTTCAAGATTAAGTTTGTTGAGCAGTTTTTAGTTTGTTAGAACTAACTAACAAACTAACTGTCTTTTCAGACTTATAAATAGGTCTAGAATTTATTTTTTAAATACACTTATGAAAATCTGATTTTTCACACTATTCACTATTCAGTTCACAAAGTAATTTGTAAAAGAGTTTTCAAATATTTTCAAGTGTTTGTAGAACACTTCACTTCACATCTTCAAAAACACTTCTTATTCTTAGAGTTAGATTTTAGAAGGTTGATTAGCATTTTTGAAGAGTTGAAGATCAAGTTGTATGTTGTATAGATTGTAAAGTAAGTAAGTAAGCAGCTAGTGGAGACCCTTCTTCAAAGTTTGGAGAAGGAGAGTGGATGTAGGATTGTTATAATCCGAACCACTATAAAATCTGGTGTTCTTTACTGCTTTCATTTATCTTATTGTTCAAGTTACAATTTGTTGTTCAAAGTTTAGTTTCATAATTAAAGTTAAAATCTGAATATCAGTGTTGCTTTTGATCTTATTAAAAGTTGAGATTAATATTGAATTCCGATGTGTACATCTGGTACTTTGAATATATTTTGAAAGATTTGAAAAATCTGAAAAATCTATTCAACCCCCCCTTCTAGATTTTTCTTAGAAGGCTGATACTTGTGTTACCTAATCTACTCAACTATTCGGGACCAACAAGTGGTATCAGAGCAGTGTTAAGCTGTTCTGATATTGATTTTAGGTCTTAACTGAGACTCTGAAATTTTCTTGATTTTCTTCATTCTCTTCATTACTACTAACATTGCTACTAATTAGTTTGTGGAGTATTTTGTCTCTTTATCTCATCATGTCATCAGGAAAAAGCAAGAAGTCTAGGAATCTTCCTGAATTCTCTATTGAAGATTATGATTATTGGAAATTCAGGATGGAGAATCACCTTAAGGCCATTCATGATAGGATGGAAGAGGTTCTTGAAGAGGGACCTATAAAATTTTATCATGGAGGCACCAGCACTGGAGCTGAGTCAGCTGAATCCGAAACCAGACAAGAGAAAAAGAGTTCTGAATTGACAAATGATGAAAGAAAGGTCCACAATCTTGATCAAGTAGCTCGAACTGAAATCATTGAGACTCTAAGTAAAGATTGGATAGAGAAGGTTAAGAGATGCAAAACTGCTAAAGAAATGTGGCAGACTCTAGCCAATGTTTGTGAAGGATTTGAACAAGTAAAAAAAAACAAGCTGCAGTCAGTCTTGCATGCATTTGAGACATTCAAAATGAAGGAAAATGAGTCTGTGGATCAGTTAGATGTAAGGTTGACCAATCTTCTCAACAAAGCAGCTGACCTTGGAAAGAATTATACAGAAAAGGAGATTAATAACAAGATTCTGAGATCATTAACGAAGAGATGGAGGGAGAACTCCAATATCCTTAAAGCTACTCAAGATTTATCTTCTATTACTCACCATACTTTGTTTTCTCATCTTAAATCTCTAGAATATGATATTCAAATAGAAGACGAGGAGGATGAGATGGAGTCGAGCACCTCATCCAAGTCTGTTGCCTTTGTCAGTAAAGAAGACAAGGTGTCAACAGAGTCTGTAGGAGCTGACCTATCCTTGAAGGAGCAGATGGCTTTGCTCACTAAAAGGTATGATAAATTGAGAATGAAGTATAAAAGAAATAAATTGAGATTTGCAGGTAAGGATAAATCAAGATCCAGATCAGGTAGAAAGGAAGATGAGTCTACAGATGATGACAAAAGCAGAAGCCAGACAAGAAGATACAGATCACCTGTCAGAAGAAATCCTTCCAGTCCTAGATCAGACAGGAGTGATACTTGTTACACATGCAACAAGCCAGGACACTTCAGCTATGACTGTCCTCAACTGACTCCTAAGGAAAGGGAAGAAAAGAGGAAGAAGAGAGACAGGAGGTTTGCAAATCAAAGAACTTTGTTGGCTGAAGAAAAGGAGACAAAGAAATCATCATCATCATCATCCTCATCTGATTTCGGATCAGATGATGAAATCTGTCTCATGGCTAAAGAGGTAATCTACTATTCATCTTCAGATAATGATTCATGTCAGTCTGCATCTGATCATGACCAAACTGTTATCCATGAATTATTGAGAGATTTAAAGACATCTCTGGCTGCTTATAAACAGCTAGAGACAGAGAATTTGGCTTTAAAGGATCAAATTCAAATTCTAATTAAAGGCAAGCAGGTGATGAACTGTTCAGAAACTGAGGAAACATTCAAGGGGGAATGTTTTCCTCAGGCTGAGGCTAGTACATCAGCCAGCTTACCTGAAAGGTTAGAAAATGAATTGAAAACTTTAAAAGACAAATTTGAAGAAGTCTGTGCTGAAAATGAATCAATTAAGAAAGACAATGAGAAGCTTGTCTTCAAAATTAGTCAACTTAATAATTCACAGTCAGCAATAGACCATATCTTTAACACATCTCAAAAAACCCATGACAAAACAGGTCTTGGTTATGATAGAAACAATAAATCAGATGTAAAAAAACCTAGAAAATTTGTGAAAGCATCTGATCAATCAAAAGAGGTTAAAGTTGGTCCTTGGAAACCAACTAGTCAGGTAAGGACTGCATCTCCCAGCCTGAAAACAAAAATTCAGCTGAGGACTCCTTATCAGACTAGGAGAAACCCAAGAACCAAAATAAGAAGAAATTCTTATTATAATCCTTTTGATGGAAGGAGCAGATGCTATCCCACATTTCCTAAGTTTAGGAAAATTACTAAAACTGAATACAACAAATTATCCTTCAAAAGTGATACAATTGTAGACAGATTTGGTAGAAAGACCAAGTCTGATTTATTGTTTAGAGATGAGATGTTTATTTGGTTACCTAAAGTGATACTTGACCTTCAAGGACCCAAGATCACTAGGGTACCTTATAACTGATCTGTTTTTCAGGATACACAGGGATCATCACTCAAGGAAGAGATCTTAGCTTCAATATGGTACATTGATAGTGGTTGTTCACAACACATGACCCATAACAAGAGGCTGTTGTCAAATTTCCAAAGCATTGATGGTCCAAGAATCTTATTTGGTGACAATAATTGTGGTCAGACTAAAGGTGTAGGTACTCTGATAATCAAGGATATTCAGGTATCAGAGGTATATTTTGTTGAAGGATTGAAACATAATTTGTTATCTGTTTCTCAGCTTTGTGATAAAGGTTTTCTTGTCAAATTTTCAAGGGATAAATGTGATATTTTAGATAATTCTTCAGATAAGGTACTTTTAACTGGCTTCAGACATGGTAATGTCTATGTGGCCAATTTTAATAGTTGTCCCAAAGATACCTGTCTGATAGCTAAGGGTGGAGAAGATCTCAGCTGGCTATGGCAAAAGAGGCTTAGTCATCTGAATTTCAAGACCCTTAGTAAGCTGGCTAAAAAGAACCTTGTCAAGGGATTACCTGAAAAACTTTTATCCACTGATCTTAAATGTGATGCCTGTCAGAAAGGTAAACAACCTAGACACTCATTTAAGAGTATTAATTCCTCTTCATCTGAAAGAGTTTTGCAACTACTTCATCTGGATCTGTTTGGACATGTTTCTCCTCTCAGTTTCAGTGGAAGGAACTATACTCTAGTTGTAGTAGATGACTTTTCTAGATACACTTGGGTTATATTTCTTTTTAAGAAAAATGAGACTATGAGCAAGATTCCTGATCTGTTCAGACAGATTCAGAATGAGAAGAGTGTTAATATTATTAAAATAAGGAGTGATAAGGGCACAGAATTTTTGAATTCTTGTTTATCTAACTTTTTCAATGAGTGTGGAATTATTCATGAGAGATCTTCAGCAAGAACTCCTCAACAAAATGGAGTGGTTGAAAGAAGGAATAAAACTTTGAAGGAAGCAGCCAGGAGCATGTTAGCTGAGTATGATACCCCTCACAGGTTCTGGGTTGAAGCCATCAACACAGCTTGCTATACCCAGAACAGGTGCTTAGTTGTCAAAGACAATGGTAAGACTCAATATGAGATTTGGAAGGGTAAGATTCCAAGAATCTCATATTTCAGAGCTTTTGGTTGTAAGTGTTTTATCCATAACAATGGGAAATCTAAATTAAGAACTTTTGATGCTAAGGCAGCTGATGGAATATTTTTGGGATATTCTAACACTTCCAAGGCATTTATAGTTTTTAACAAGACAACCCTTTGTGTGGAGGAAACCCCTCATGTTGTTTTTGATGAGTTGTATTTTTCTCAGAAAAAGTGAATCAAATTTCTAAAAATCTAGATAAAATTGAACTGTCCAAGACTAAGCATAAAACTGTCTATCTACCTGGTCTTGATTCAGAATCAGACGAAAAAGTATCCCCATCTGATAATCAGAAGACAACTTCTGATCAGACTACATCAGAACAGACACCCTTGACGTCAGCTGATCAGCAGGGGTCAGCTGATGAAGGGGGAATGTCAGCTGAGATTGAGTCAGAGGAGTTGCCTACTGAGACTCAAGATGAGGATCCTTCTCCTCACATAGGCAAAAGGATGAGAAGCTACCATCCATCTGATCAGATTATAGGAGACCCATCTAGTAGTAGATTGCAGACACGAATGATGCTGGACTCTGAAAGTCTATTCAGCTGTTATGTGTCGCTTCTTGAACCCAAGTCTATTGAGGAAGCTCTATCAGATCCAAACTGGATAACTGCCATGCAGGAAGAACTGCATCAGTTTGAAAGGCAAAGTGTATGGGAACTTGTGGAAAGACCTTTACACAGAAGGATTATAGGCACCAAATGAGTGTTTAAAAACAAAACAGATGAGAACAGCATTATTGTTCGAAATAAGGCCAGATTGGTTGCACAAGGTTACTCACAGTCTGAAGGAATAAACTATGATGAAACCTATGCTCCAGTTACTAGATTAGAAGCAATAAGGTTGTTCTTGGCATTTGCTGCATATAAATCTTTTAAAGTCTTTCAAATAGATGTTAAGTCTGCCTTCCTTAATGGTGTGTTGCTTGAGGAAGTCTATGTGGAGCAGCCTCCTGGGTTTAAGATCAATAATAAGGTCTATAAACTCAACAAAGCTCTATATGGACTGAAACAAGCTCCCAGAGCTTGGTATGATACCTTGTCTGATTTCTTGACATCAAATGGATTTTCAAAAGGTAAGATTGATAGAACTTTGTTTAGAAAGGAAGTAGATGGTAACATCTTATTAGTTCAAATTTATGTAGATGACATAATCTTTGGTTCACCTAATCTGAAATTATGTGAAGAGTTTAGCATTCTCATGAAAAACAAGTTTGAAATGTCAATGGGCGAATTAACATACTTTCTAGGCTTACAGATTAAACAGATGAGTAAGGGTATATTTATACATCAGTCTAAATATGCTAAGGATCTAATTGAGAAATTTGGAATGACTACTAGCAGAGAAGTTAAAATACCTATGGCAACTAACTTCTCTATGGATTCAGATGAGCAGGGGATACCCACTGATGCAACGGAGTATCGTGGACTGATTGGATCTCTTCTCTATCTCACTGCAAGTAGGCCAGACATAGCCTTTGCAGTTGGGGTATGTGCAAGATTCCAGTCTAATCCCAAGAAAATTCATCTGGAGACGGCTAAGAAAATTCTAAAATATCTCAAAGGAACCTTGCAAGTAGGGTTATGGTACCCAGCTGATGACAACCTTGAGCTAATAGGTTATTCAGATTCAGATTTTGGAGGATGTAAGATTGATAGGAAATCTACTTCAGGAACTTGTCAATTCTTAGGCAACAAATTAATTTCTTGGTTATCTAAGAAACAGACATCTGTTGCCACCTCCACTACTGAAGCTGAATACATGGCAGCTGGAAGTTGTTGCTCACAACTCCTCTGGATTAGTCAACAGCTTAGAGATTATAATATTCAAACATCAGCTGTTCCTATTTACTGTGATAGTAATAGTGTAATAGTAATGACTTACAATCCTGTCCTGCATTCTAGATGTAAGCATATAGATATTAGGCATCATTTCATCAGAGATCATGTTGAGAAGAATGACATTAGGATTGAGAAAATAGCCACTGAATCACAAAGAGCAGACATTCTTACAAAACCATTAGCTGAGGCTAGGTTTAAAGAATTGTGCTTAGAACTAGGATTACTTGATGCATCCTTAGCCGGTTTCTAAAGTGTTTGCATTTGATAAAAGTATTCCTTATTTCTGGTCATTTTTTTCTTTTCTTTAAATCAATGTCTAGAAAGAATTATCAGACTAGATATGTGTCAAAGGACAATCAGGTAGCTGATATCATTGATCTTCTTTTTAGGAATCAAGAATCAAGGATTAGTCATATTGACCTTATCTGACTTGATGATTACTTATCTGACATTTGGTAAATCAGATTAGGGCACAATAGTCATTTGGAGTCTAGAAAACAGATGATTACCTGCACCCTATCTGATCTACCCCAGCTACTAATAGTTTTGATGAGTTTGTTTGCAGGAACAGGTATACCAGATTAGTCTCATAAATCTCTTTATTCAGAAAACTTTCATCCTTGTTTCTCCAACAAATCCTTGTTTTCAAATAAAATTTTTAAGTCTGTGTATTTAAAGAGTTCTGTACTTTGTAACTAAACTGTAAATCCTTTGTTAAGGTTTGTTTCAAAATCAGACTAGGAGGAATTTTTTTTTTTTTTTTGAAAAATATAAGACAAGGTCAGTTAGACCAAGTCTGATTTTAACAAGTCTGAAATAGAATACCTGAGTGTTAAGTAAGGCACCTCATTGCTTACGTCAGGTATACTAATTACTTCTGATAAAGTAAGTCTATTAGTCGTCTAATCCGTAGGATAAACGGTTACTTTTTACACAATTCAAGACGCGTAAAGGCCACGCGCCTGAATTTTAATCGATTTTCTCGCTAAATCGTCGATGTTTTACATGCGCCTTTTAAAATCAACGGTTTAAAATTAAAACTCTAAGATCGTGCCACGTTTTGCATTCCCAAACTTTCCCTCTCTCTCCTCTGAGTTTAAAATCTTACATTCTTCATTAAAAATTTTCACTTTCACATTTCACTTATCAAAATCCTCTGTAAAAATACCCTTCTTACAAAAACTTATTCAAATGGCTTCTTCTTGATCCCATACCCCTAAACCTCCCACCTATATAACTGCATCTGTTTCAAATTTCAAAATGAATACAGAGGCAGTCCGGAATAAACTCAAAGCCGAGATGTATGTCGACTTTGAAACCACCCAAGATAGGGAATCCAGCGAGATATTAGGCCTATTAGAAGCATCAAGGTTGCGAGGATTCTGTTCATTAAAATCGGCAGAAAATAGGACAATGGATTTCATAGGTGCAGAGTTCCTGGTGAATAGTGAGTTTTCTGAAAATGGTTTTAGTACTACAGTAGAAGGTACTCGATTGGAGTTTACTAAGGAAAATGTGGCTCGGATTTTGGATACATCGGCAAAAGGCGTAAATCCATTGGTGTATAAGGAGGAAGAATGGGAACAATCTTTTGATTTGTTTGCTAGGGTAACATATAGGGGAACTAGGAGAGACCTGAAAAAACACATGTTGAGAAGGAAATATAGGTTGTTGATGACAATAGTAACTAAGTCAATTCTGGGTGATCAGAGTTCGCATGACGGAGTGACGAAGTCTAGACTGTGTTGTATGCGGGCTATCTTTGACGGAGTCAGGGTTGATTGGGTTGAGCTATTGTTTAAGAGGTTGAGGGAGGAGAAGACAAGGTTGGTGTTTAATCATACTGTTGGTGACTGGGTTCCTCAGTCTACTGTGAGTCTGTTTAACAAGATCACAGTACTGATGGATGGGCTGAACAAGAGGGTCCAGACAAGGGAAGGAAAGAAAAAGTGCTCAAAGCAGAAGGGTCTGCTGACAAAGAATGAGAGACTGAGTGGTTTGCCAGATTCAGACGATGAGTCGGATGAGGCAAGGGCTCAGAGAAATGAGGCTGCAGCAGCTGGGGTGCAGAGACAGCCAGCAGAGGTACCAGAAGTTGAGGTACCTGAGGCTGAGATACCGGCAACCGAAGTAGAGGCACCAGCAGCAGCACAGCCAGCTGAAGAAGCAGCTGGAGTGGAACCAGAGGTCACTCAACCTGACGTTCCACTCCAAAGGAGGTCCAGGAGGAGGCTGGTCAAGACTGCTGATATAGTTGGAGAGTCCTCCACAACTCCCTCTAGTCTGCTGCCAGAAGAAGCTGCGACACTACAAATAGCAGCAGCAGTGGAGGCAGAGACGGAAGTGCTGGAGGATCCCAGCTCAGAGCGAACCGCATCTGCCGAGAGGCAAGCCTCTCCAGGTACATCTTCCAGCATCTCTTCGTCAGATAAATCCCCCACCCACCTTGGCAATGAAGAAGTATCCCAGGCTGGTACTTCTGAGCCTCTGAAACAGCCTACTCCCGATATTATCCAAATTCAAACTACTTCACCTCCCACCTCATCTCCCATACCTGAAATACCTCCCACCTCATCTCCCATACCTGAAATACCTCCCACCTCATCTCCCACATTTGATATCCCTCCCACCACTACTCAACCTTTTGATTTTCTCGACTTCCTCTCCACTAAATATCCCACTCCCTCACCCCAAATCAGTCCAATACACACTCCCAGACCTGATGGCTCTGTAGGAAGCTTCGAGCTCTCCCTACGATCAGACGCCAGAAGGCGGTTAGATGAGCTGATTCCCGAACTTCAGTTTAACCCTGAAGTAATGAAGGAATCCATTGAGATCTGGCTGGTCAATCATCTGCGGACTGGAGATTTGGAGGAGATGAGCCTCTTCACTGATGAAGTAGGCTGGGACAACTTCATCTCCTGGGAGAAGGTCATTCTGGAGTCTTCTGGAATCACATCTATATTAGTTATCCTATCAGAGGAGCAGCTCCTAAATTTCCTGAGAAGCCGCCTTGGCATGCCCGAAACTTCACCAGCCGCCCCTCCCAGCAGCCCAGGATCCACCTTCTCTTCAATTCTAAATCAGCTGGAGAAGAGGGTAGAAGATAAGTTCACCTAGATGCTAATGATGAGACTGCAGACATTGTAGACTCTGTCAGTGTAACAATGGAGGACATGCTAAAAGCATCTGAGGTAAATCTCCTATCTTCTATTTCCAATTCTGTTAAGATGACTGTCAAAGAAGAGTTGGCTGAAGTAAAGAAAGAGGTTGGAGAGCTGAAAATCCAAACCCAAGCTGACAATCAGCTGCTGGCCGATGAGATCCTACTCAATCAATCCTCAGCTTCCACCTATTTTACTGTTATCAAGGAGCAGCTTGATATGCTACTTGATGATGTTAAAAAGGGGGAAGATGTGGAGATCGTGAAAGCCGAGCTCAACCAGATCAAACTATCAGCAGCCAGCCAAGCAGATGAGCTCACTGCCCTTAAGATTAGAATTGAGCAGATTGAGGAGGCAATCAGGGCAGATGAGTTGGCCAGAAAGAAAGAAGCTGAGCTGAAGTCTGAAAGGTTCATGGCTAAGATCAGAGAGAGAAAGGACGAGGCTAGAGACAAAGCTGAGGCTGAGAAAGGGAAAGGGAAAGAGCTGGTGGTGGTGGAAAAAGAGAAAGAGAAGGAGGCAGAGAAGGTCGTGTCGCCTATCAGGCAGAGCCTGATGTCCAAAGCTGCTGGAAAGAGGCCACTTGAGAAATCAGCCGAGCAGCTTAGGATAGAGGCAGAGAGGGACCGACGGATCAAGGCTGAGAAGGTGTATTATGGCCGGAGGGAAGCCAGAAGGAAAATTAAATCGGCGAAGGAGGCTGGCAGAGTATTTGATAGGTTCCAGAAGAAGTGGGTAGTCCAATCAGCTGGAGGAGGAGCAGAGGCAACCTGGATCAGACCTGCAGAAAGAACTGATGCTCCTCCGAAAATGATTGCACATCCATCATGGGCAGCTGAGTACATGAAGTACGAGGCTAAGTGGACCTTCTTCTGGTACATATGCAAAGGAGTTGGAGCATCATCGGACAATGAGACAATTGCTTGGCATGACTGGATGGAGAAGGAAAATCCAAGTTTGTACCAGAAACTTCTTAATGAAGGAGATGAGTAGTACAACATGGATTTGGTTGCTCCAGACTACTCATCCATTCCAATAAAACTGAATGATGATGGCTCGATTGACAAAGAGTGGATCAAGTCAACTATCAACTATGGTATAAATCAAATGAAGTTGATTTATCCAAAGGAAATTGCTGAGCTGAGGACGCGGATATTCGATTGGATGCAGCTTCCGGAGAAAGATAGATGGACAGATTAGATAAGCCTAAATCTTCTTATCTTTTATCTTCTTATCTGTTCCATATGTAAATTTATAAATGAGTTGTATATGAATGAGATGACTGGTTCTTATCTGGTTTACTTGTTTGTTTTAAAAGTTTTCTTTATTGTTTTAAGAAACTTTAAAATTTTTTTAAGTATGAACCATCTGAGAAAATTTTTCATCTCAGACTCAATATTTGCAAAATTTTTCTTAAGTCTAAAAACTTTTTCTAAGTCCTAAGACTTAAATTTTTTTTTCTTTTGAAAAAGTCTTAAGACTAAAGAATTTTTACTTCAAAACTTTCTAAGTGTAAATTAAAATGCTTCAATCTGGATTGATAGTGTGAATGTGTTATAACATGCTTATCTGACTATCTTGAATAACTTTGACTAACATCAGCTGTGAGTATGTTTCTTTTATAGTTTTAGCATCATCAAAAAGGGGGAAATTGTTAGATCAAGTAGAGTTTTGATGAGTTAAAAGAACAATCTAGATGAGCAGACAACGATAAGGAACAACTCAGATCAAGAGTTCGGTACTAAGCTGATCAGACTGGGTCAAGGACTGATTAAGTCAACTGAAGATCAAAGTTTGCAAGTCATCTGGAGACAAGCTCAAGTCTAGTCATCTGCAGGAGACGATCATTAAGAGCTCAGACGAGGTCAAGGCAAGCTGGGTAGAATAAGAAAGGCAAGTCTTCACCAAGTCAGCTGCAGACGAGTAGAGTGAAATCAGCTGAGATCAAGAGCAGTTTTCAAGATTATGTTTGTTGAGCAGTTTTTAGTTTGTTAGAACTAACTAACAAACTAACTGTCTTTTCAGACTTATAAATAGGTCTAGAATTTATTTTTTAAATACACTTATGAAAATCTGATTTTTCACACTATTCACTATTCAGTTCACAAAGTAATTTGTAAAAGAGTTTTCAAATATTTTCAAGTGTTTGTAGAACACTTCACTTCACATCTTCAAAAACACTTCTTATTCTTAGAGTTAGATTTTAGAAGGTTGATTAGCATTTTTGAAGAGTTGAAGATCAAGTTGTAAGTTGTATAGATTGTAAAGTAAGTAAGTAAGCAGCTAGTGGAGACCCTTCTTCAAAGTTTGGAGAAGGAGAGTGGATGTAGGATTGTTATAATCCGAACCACTATAAAATCTGGTGTTCTTTACTGCTTTCATTTATCTTTTTGTTCAAGTTACAATTTGTTGTTCAAAGTTTAGTTTCAGAATTAAAGTTAAGATCTGAATATCAGTGTTGCTTTTGATCTTATTAAAAGTTGAGATTAATATCGAATTCCGCTGTGTACATCTGGTACTTTGAATATATTTTGAAAGATTTGAAAAATCTGAAAAATCTATTCAACCCCCCCTTCTAGATTTTTCTTAGAAGGCTGATACTTGTGTTACCTAATCTACTCAACTATTCGGGACCAACAATAAGTCACATTCCCTCCATCATATACTTTATAATTAGTGAGAAAACTATCTTGACCAGTCATGTGCCTAGAACAACCACTATCAAAGTACCAATGTCTAAGAACACATGGTTTCAAAGAGGTATAAACAACATTACATACAAATTTTGACTTTTTAACCCAAGTATAATTTTTAACAACTCTCTGTGATAATTTTTGTATTGTCTATTCCAAATGTTGATTAGAATGTGGCAATATTTTAGAAGACATTTTAGAAAGTTTCTTGTCCAGTTTCATTTTCATACAATTTGGTCTCTTATGTCCTTAAGTAAAGCAATAATGACAAACAATCTTCTTCTTAGAAACAGATTCTTGTTTTTCAGAAGAAATTTCAAGTTCATATTAGTTGATTTAGTGAATTTAACAGGCTTGTTGTTGGTCCCACGAATTGAGTATATTATTAAGAACCTTGAAACAACCTTTTGGAAAAATCTAGAAGGGGGGGGGGGGTTGAATAGATTTTTAAACTTTTCAAAAACTTAGAAAATCAATTCAAGGAAACAAAGTTTACACAGCGGAAAGCAAGTTTAGACTCAATTTTTAAACGGATCAAAAGCAATCTGATTACAAGTCTAATTTCAAGTCTGAAATTGAATTTGATTAGAAGTTGAAATTGATTAAGAACAGATAAGTAGGAAAGCAATAAAGAACACAACAATTTATAGTGGTTCGGATCTAATTGATCCTACATCCACTCTCCTCCTTCAACTTGAAGAAGGGTCTTGTCTACTTACTTACTCACTGACTTACAGTCTTACAAATTACAACTTTTTCTGATGATGATCTTCTAATCTTCAAACCTATCTTCAACTCCTAAACTTTCTGGAAACTCTAACTTTACAGTGCAAGAGTGTGTTGAAGATATACAAAGTAGTGTTCTACAAACACTTAGAACTTGTGAAAAATCTCTTTGAAAAATTTGGGTGAATTCTTAGAAAGCTTGTGAATTATGAATGTGAGAATGCAGAATTAAATTCGTTAAGAAATAAAGTTGTGCCTAGACCTATTTATAAGCTTGGGAGACAGTTAGTTTGTTGTAACAAACTAAAACTGCCTAACAAACTTATTCTTGATAACTGCCCTTATCTTCAGCTGATCTTGGTCCTAAGCTGACTTGGTGAAGACTTGCCTTTCTTATTCTACTCAGCTTGTCTTGACCTCGTCTGAGCTCTTTATAGTTGTCTCCTGCAGATGACTTGTCTCAAGCTTGTCTCCAGATGATCTCTGCCTCTTTGATCCTCAGCTGACTTATCCAGCTCTTCCTCGTCTGATTAGCCTAGTACGGGATCTTCACCTCAGCTATTCCTTGTAGTTGGCTGATCATCTGAGTTGATCCTTGTCTGTCTTCTTTTAACTCATCAAAACCTCTTATGGTCTAAAAATTTCCCCCTTTTTGATGAAGTTAAGACTGCAAGAAAGAGACACACTCACAGCTGATGTTAGTCAAGATTATTCAAGATAATCAGATAGGCACATTAAAGCACATTCAATTCAGAATTATTCATATTAGAGCACTTAATTCACACTTAGAAAAGTTTTGAAAAAGTTTTACTAAAAATTTTAAAGAAACACTTTAAGCCAAAAGACCTTTTTAGATGACTAGTTACTTAGAAAAGTTTTAAGTCTTAATATTTAGAAAAAAAAAATTAAGACTTAGAAAATTTTTGAAAATTTTAATCTGAGATGGAAATTTTCTCAGATGATTAACACTTAAAAAATATTTAAGTTTTCTTAGAAAGCAGTAAAGAAAGCTTAAAAATAAGACAAGGTATATCAGATAAGGTCAAGTATATTCATTCACATATTTACATATTTACAAGGAAGAGAACTGATAGAAAATAAGATAAGGAAAGAAAAGTCCTGTTCTATCAGATTCTCCATCGGCTTGATTCGGGGACATCTAGCCAAGTGAAGACCCTCGCTCTTAGTTATTTAAGTTCTTCCTCGTCTGTGAGCTTGGACTCCACTTCAGCTTTAGTAATGACTGTCCTGACCCAAGCTAAGTTAGGTGTCCCATCTTCATTCAGCTTTGGCTTGGCATGGTTATAGGCTGGGGCGATGAGGTCGCAGTTGAACACTTGACTTGCCTCGTCGAGCAGCCTGCCATACAGATCAGCATCTTCATTTTCCATCCATGCATGCCATTGCATGTCTTCATCAGCTGCACCGGTTGGAGAATTTTTTAGGATGTACCAGTAGTACATCCACTTGGCATCCATGGCCTTCTTTTTATATTCCTCGGTGTACTTGCCGGTTACCATCTTGGGTGGGGCAGATGAGCGATGGACAGGGCGGAAATCCGCTTCATCGGCTGCTTTGGAGACCCATTTCCGGGTGTCCCTATCCTATTTCAGCTCAGCTCCCTTTCCCAGCTTCTTCAGGCGCTTCTTCTCCTTCCTCTCATACATCTCCTTCTCAACATGGATATGCCTTATCTGCTCAGCTGAGAGGTTGGAGAAGTCAGGCTCTTTCCTCTTTCTTTCAACCTTCTCTAATCTGGGGATGGTTAGCTCGTCTACTGCTTCCTTCTCTGCTGCCTTTCCTTTGCCCTTACCCATGGCCTCAGGCTGTTAGACCAAGATTGTTTTGATGAGTTAAAAGACTGTTCCAGATGAGCAGACTATGATAAAGAACTGAAGACTAAGTTCTAGTACGAAGCTGATCAGACTAGGTCAAGATAAGTTCAAGTCAGCTGGAGACGAGGAATGACAAGTCATCTGGAGACAACCTCAGTCCTAATTATCTGCAGGAGACAAGTATAAAGAGCTCAGACGAGGTCAAGATAAGCTGAGTAGAATAAGAAAGGCTAATCTTCACCAAGTCAGCTGCAGACGAGTAGGAAGAATCAGCCGAGGTCTTAAGCAGTTTTCAAGATTAAGTTTGTTAAGCAGTTTCAAGTTTGTTAGAACTAACTAACAAACTAACTGACTTTCCAGACTTATATATAGGTCTAGGTTTTTCATTTTTCACACAGAGAGAGAACACTTATGCATATTCGATTTTACACTATTCACTACTCAGATTTCAATCTTTTCACAAGTATTTCTAGTGAGTTTCTAAAAAGTTTTAAGTGTTTTTAGAACACTTTTCCTGTAATCTTCAAAATCCAATACACACTGTAATAGTTAGAATTCTAGAAGAAGAATCTAGGAGATTGAAGATTTGAAGAATTGTACAAGTTGTAAGTTGTAAGCTGGAAGTGAGAAAGTAAGCAGTAAGCAGAGTCCCTTCTTCAAATTGAAGAAGGAGAGTGGATGTAGGATTCTTAAAATCCGAACCACTATAAATCCTGGTGTTATTTCTTGCTTTCTTTAGTTTCTATTTGATTTACAATTGTGTTACATCAAGATTTAAATTCAGAATCTTAACTAAAATCAGTATATCAACCTTGCTTTTGATCTTATAAGAAGTTGAGAATTTAATCATAATCCGCTGTGCTTAATCTGATATTTTGAATTGGTTTTGGAAGATTTGAAAAATCTACAAAATCTATTCAAACCCCCCCCCCCTTTCTAGATTTTGTTCTAGAAAGCTTACTCAAGGTTTTCATCAACTCAACTTTCCGGGACCAACAAGTGGTATCAGAGCAGTGTTAAGCTGTTCTGATATTGATTTTAGGTCTTGAACAAGATTCTGGAATTATCTTGATTTTCTTCATTTTCTTTCATTCCTAACAGTGCTACTAATAAGCTTTTGTGGAGTATTTTGTCTTTGTTTCATCATGTCATCAGGTAAAAGTAATAAGTCTAGAAATCTTCCTGAATTTTCCATTGAAGAGTATGATTATTGGAAATTTAGGATGGAAAATCATCTAAAAGCCATTCATGATAGAATGGAAGAGGTTCTTGAGGAAGGCCCTATAAAGTTTTTCCATGGAGGCACCAGCACTGGAGCAGAGACAGCTGAATCAAGAACTAGGCAAGAGAAGAAGAGTTCTGAATTGACTAATGATGAAAGGAAGGTCCACAATCTTGACCAAGTAGCTAGAACAGAAATCATAGAGACTCTGAGTAAAGATTGGATAGAGAAGGTTAAGAGATGTAAAACAGCCAAAGAAATGTGGCAAACCTTAGCAAATGTTTGTGAAGGATCTGACCAAGTTAAGGAGAACAAGCTACGATCGAGATTGCATACATTTGAAACATTCAAGATGAAAGAAAATGAGTCTGTGGATCAGTTTGATATGAGGTTGACCAATCTTCTCAACAAAGCAGCTGATCTTGGAAAGAATTATTCAGAAAAGGAGATTAATAACAAGATTTTGAGATCATTAACCAAGAGATGGAGGGAAAAATCCAATATCCTTAAAGCAACTCAAGATTTATCCTCTATTACTCACCATACTTTATTTTCTCATCTTAAAGCTTTAGAGTATGATATCCAGATAGAAGATGAGGAAGATGAGATGGAGTCAAGCACCTCATCCAAGTCTGTTGCCTTTGTCAGTAAAGAAGACAAGGTGTCAACAGAGTCTCAGAGGAGCTGATCTATCTTTGAAAAGAGCAGATGGCTTTACTTACAAAAAGGTATGATAAATTGAGAATGAAGTATAAGAGAAATAAATTGAGATTTGCAGGTAGAGATAGACAAAGATCCAGATCGAGATAGGAAGGTAGATAAATCTTGAGATGATGACAAAAACAAGAGCGAGACAAGAAGATACGAGATCACCTGTCGAAGAAATACTTCAGTCCCGAGATCGAGATAGGAGTGACATTTGCTATACATGCAACAAGCCAGGACATTTCAGCTATGACTGTCCTCAATCGACTCCTAAAGAAAGGGAAGAAAAGAGGAAGAAAAGAGAGAGGAGAGATTTGCAGATCAAAGAGCTTTGTTGGTGAAGAAAAAGAGCCAAAGAAATCATCATCATCTTCATCCGATTTTGGATCGAGATGACGAGAGATCTGTCTCATGGCTAATGAGGTAATCTATTATTCATCTTCAGATAATGATTCTTGTCAGTCTGCATCTGATCATGACCAAACTGTTATTCATGAGTTATTGAGAGATTTAAAGACATCTTTAGCTGCTTATAAACAGCTGGAGACAGAGAATTTAGTTTTAAAGGATCAGATTCAGATTCTAAATAAAGGCAAGCAGATGATGAACAGCTTTGAGACTGAGGAAACATTCAAGGGGGAATGTTTTCATCGATCAGCTTGATACATCACCAACCTTACGAAAGATTGGAAAATGAACTGAAGACTTTAAAAGATAAATTTTAAGTAGTCTGTGCTGAAAATGAATTAATTAAGAAAGACAATGAGAAGCTTGTCTTCAAAATTAGTCAGCTTAATAATTCACAATCAGTAATAGATCATATTTTTAATACTTCCCAGAAATCTCATGATAAGACAGGACTTGGTTATGATAGGAACAATAAATCAGATGTTCAAAAACTTAGGAAATTTGTGAAAGCATCTGTTCAATCAAAGGATATTAAAATTGGTCCATGGAAACCAACTAGTCGAGATAAGGACTACAACTTCGATCTGAAACCAAGAATTCAAATTGAAGAATCCCTATCGACTAGAAGGAATCCAAGAACCAAAATAAGAAGATTTTCTTATTATAATTCTTTTGATGGAAGGAGCAAATGCTATCCTAGATTTCCTAAGTTTAGGAAAATTACCCAATCTGAATACAACAAGTTGTCATTTAAAAATGATATAATTGTAGACAGATTTGGTAGAAAATCTGAATCTGACTTATTGTCAACAGATGAGATGTTTATTTGGATTCCTAAAGTGATTCTTGACCCAAAAGGACCCAAGATCACTAGGGTACCTCAAAACTAATCTGTTTTACAGGATTCACAAGGATCATCACTCAAGGAAGAGATCTTAGCTTCAATATGGTACATTGATAGTGGTCATTTCACAACATATGACCCATAACAAGAAGTGTTATCAAATTTTCAAAGCATTGATGGTCCAAGAGTTTTATTTGGTGATAATAATTGTGGTCGGACTAAAGGTGTAGGTACTTTGATTATCAAGGATATTCAGGTATCTCGAGGTATATTTTGTTGAAGGTTTGAAACATAATCATTATCATTTCTCGGCTTTGTGATAAAGGTTTTCTTGTAAAGTTTTCAAGAGATAAATGTGATATTTTGGATAATTCCTCGAGATAAGGTACTATTAAGCGGCTTTGAGACATGGTAATGTCTATGTGGCCAACTTTAATAGTTGTTCCCAAGATACTTGTCGATGGCTAAGGGTGGAGAAGATATCGGTGGCTATGGCATAAAAGGCTTAGTCATCTGAATTTCAAGACCCTTAGTAAGTTGGCTAAGAAGAACCTTGTCAAGGGATTACCCGAAAAACTTTTATCAACTGATCTTAAATGTGATGCTTGTCAAAAAGGTAAACAGCCTAGACACTCATTTAAGAGTATTAACTCCTCCTCATCCGAAAGAGTGTTGCAACTCCTTCATCTGGATTTGTTTGGACCTGTTACTCCTCTCAGTTTCAATGGAAGGAAATATACTCTTGTTGTAGTAGATGACTTTTCTAGATACACTTGGGTCATATTTCTTTTCAAGAAAAATGAGACTATGAACAAGATTCCCGATCTGTTGAGACAAATTGAGAATGAGAAGGGAGTTAATATTATTAAAATCGGGAGTGATAAGGGTGCAGAATTTTTGAATTCTTGTTTATCTAATTTCTTCAATGAGTATGGAATTATTCATGAGACATCTTCAGCAAGAACTCCTCAACAAAATGGAGTGGTTGAAAGAAGGAATAGAACTTTGAAGGAAGCAGCCGGGAGCATGTTGGTGAGTATAATACCCCTCATAGGTTCTCAGGGCGAAGCTATCAACACGGCTTGTTATACCTGAACAGGTGCTTAGTTGTCAAAGACAAGGGTAAGACTCCTTATGAGATTTGGAAGGGTAAGATTCCAAGGATCTCATACTTCAAAGCTTTTGGTTGTAAGTGTTTCATTCATAACAATGGGAAATCTAAGTTAAGAACTTTTGATGCTAAAGCGGTGATGGAATATTCTTGGGATATTCTAATACTTCAAAGGCATTTAGAGTTTTTAACAAGACAACCCTTTGTGTGGAGGAAACTCCTCATGTTGTTTTTGATGAGTTGTATTCCTTCTCGAGATAAAGTGAATCAAATTTGAAAATCTAGATAAAATTGAATTATCCAAGACTAAACATAGAAGCTGTTTATCTACCTACTCTTGATTGAGAATCGAGATGAAGAAGAATCCCCATCCGATAATCGAAGACAACTTCACGATCGACTCTTCGAGATCAGACACCTTTGACATCGGTGATCAAAGACGAGTCGGTGATGAAGGGGGAACGTCGGTGAGGTTGAATCGAGATGAGTTGCCAATCGAGACTCAAGATGAGGATCCTTCTCCTCATATAGGCAAAAGGATGAGAAGTTATCATCCATCCGATCAGATTATAGGAGATCCATCTAGTAGTGTGCAGACACGAATGATGTTAGACTCGAAAGTCTTTTCGGTTGTTATGTGTCACTTCTTGAACCCAAGTCTATTGAGGAAGCATTATCGACCCAAATGGATAATGACCATGCGGGAAGAAGCGCATCGGTTTGAAAGACAAAATGTATGGGATCTAGTGGAAAGACCCTTACACAGAAAGATTATAGGCACCAAATGGGTGTTTAAAAATAAAACAGATGAGAACAATATTATTGTTAGAAATAAGGCAAGACTGGTTGCACAAGGTTATTCACGATCGAGGGAATAGACTATGATGAAACCTATGCTCCGATTGCGCGATTAGAGGCAATAAGATTGTTCTTGGCATTTGCTGCATATAAGTCTTTCAAAGTCTTTCAAATGGATGTTAAGTCTGCTTTTCTTAATGGTGTGTTACTTGAGGAGGTCTATGTAGAGCAGCCTCCTGGGTTTAAGACCAATAACAAAGTCTATAAACTCAACAAAGCTCTATATGGACTGAAACAAGCTCCCAGAGCTTGGTATGATACTCTATCTGATTTCTTAACATCAAATGGTTTCTCTAAAGGTAAGATTGATAGAACTTTGTTTAGAAAGGAAGTAGATGGCAACATCTTACTAGTTCAAATTTATGTAGATGACATAATTTTTGGTTCACCTAATCTGAAATTATGTGAAGAGTTTAGCATTCTCATGAAAAACAGGTTTGAAATGTCAATGATGGGAGAATTGACATACTTTCTAGGCTTACAAATTAAACAGATGAGTAAGGGTATATTTATACATCAGTCTAAGTATGCTAAGGATCTGATTGAGAAATTTGGAATGACTACTAGCAGAGAAGTCAAAATACCTATGGCAACTAACTTCTCAATGGATTCAAATGAGCGAGGGATACCCACCGATGCAACGGAGTATCGTGGTGATTGGATCTCTTCTCTATCTCACTGCAAGTAGACCAGATATAGCTTTTGCAGTCGGGGTATGTGCAAGATTCCAGTCTAATCCCAAGAAAACTCATCTGGAGACTGCTAAGAAAATTCTTAAATATCTCAAAGGAACCTTGCAAGTAGGGTTATGGTACCCGGTGATGACAACTTTTGGTGACAGGTTATTGATTCAGACTTTGGAGGATGTAAGATTGATAGAAAATCCACTACGGAACTTGTCAATTCTTAGGCAATAAATTAATTTCTTGGTTATCTAAGAAATAGACATCATCATTGCCCCCTCCACAAATCGAAAGTGAATACATGGCGGTGGAAGTTGTTGCTCTCAACTCCTCTGGATTAGTCAATGACTTAGAGACTATAATATTCAAACATCATTTGTTCCTATTTCTTGTGATAGTAATAGTGCAATAGCAATGACTTACAATCTGTTTTACATTCTAGATGTAAGCATATAGATATTAGGCATCATTTCATTAGAGATCATGTTGAAAAGAATGACATTAGAATTGAGAAAATTGCCCTTTGAATCACAAAAAGTGACATTCTTACAAAACCATTAGCTGAATCTAGGTTTAAAGAAATGTGTTTAGAATTAGGATTACTTGATGCATCTTTAGCTGGTTTCTAATCTGTGTGCATTTGTTTCCTTATTTCTTTTCCTTTCTTTAAATTAATGTCTAGAAAGAATTATCAGACTAGATATGTGTCAAAGGGAAATCAGGTAGCTGATATCATTGATCTCCTTTTAGGAATCAAGAATCAAGGATTAGTCATATTGACCTTATCTGAATTGATAATTACTTGTCTGACATTAAGTAAATCAGACAAGGACATAATAGTCAGCTGAACTCCTGAAGAAAACAGATGACTATTAACATTCTATCTGATTTACCTTAAGCTTCTGATGGTTTCTTTTGAGTTTATGTCTTTGCAGGAACAGGTCTCAAATAACATTGTTTCATTCTTTTATTCAAACTCCTTTATTCTTAATCTGAGTCTGTATTGTTTCTTAAAAATATGTTTTAGAAAAGTAAATCTGAGTCTGTTTTTGTTTAAACTTGGTTTGAAAATTGCTACAAAGTTACATCTAAACTGTTGGTTTTCAGGATCAGACAGGTTACTCTATCAGATGACTTTCTACCCATCTGTTTTTAAGCTGATCTGTTTTTCAAACTCATCTGTTTAGGAAACCTTCAGTTGAAGTAAGATACCACATGGCTGACGTCAGGTATACTTACTTCTCTGAATAAAGTAACTTATATCGGTCAAATCAACAGTCTATAAAGTAACTATTTACGTATTCCGAAGGCGATTACAATTCACACGCTGAATCCTAATCGTTTATCTTAGTTTTTAACCATTGATTAATACTCAGTAAAAACTTTTTGAATAAATGGCTGAGATTAATTCATATTTTCAAAAATGGCGGTTTCTCTTTCCAATCTTCCCCCCTATAAATACATCTTCTTCTTCCCAAAATCTTTTTCTTTCCATTCTCAGATAATCTGCATATATTGTCAAACCCTTTTCAAATTCACAAAACCTTCAAATGGCATCCTCTTCAAAAACTACCAAAACTTATAAACCCAAATACATTTCCACAAATATTTCTCATTTCAAAATGAATGAGGAATATTTCAAAAACCGTTTGAAAGCGGAAATGTATGTTGATTTCGAAACCACAAACGACCCAGAATCTGCAGAAATTCTTCGCCTCCTCGAAGCTTCACGACTCAGAGGATTTCTATCACTGAAGTCTCCTCAAAACAGAACAGCAGATTTACTGGGTGCAGAATTTTTGGCGAGAATGGAGGACACTCAGGACGGATTTGATACTTCTGTCGACGGAACGACACTGAGCTATTCTCGGGAGAATATTGCCAGGATTTTTGATACGTCAATGGAGGGAGTTAATCCATTGACGTACAAAGAAGATGAGTGGGAAGAATCCTTTGATTTGATGGCGAGGGTCACTTACAGGGGAACTCGCAGGGATTTAAAGAAGAACCTGTTGAGGAGGAAGTTTAGGTTGCTGATGACAGTGGTTACTAAGGCGGTGCTGGGTGAGCAGAGCTCACATGATGGGTTAACCAAACCCAGATTGTGTGTGATGCGAGCCATTGTCGATGGAGTACAAGTAAACTGGGTAGAGCTGTTACTTCATAAGCTCAGGGAGGAGAAGAAGCGCCTTACCTACAAGTCATCTGCAGAGGGCTGGGTTCCTACTTCTACAGTCAGTCTCTTCAATAAAATCACTGTTTTGATTGAAGGGCTGAATAGGGAGGCTGACTGGAGAATAGGTACTAAAAAGTACTCCAAGCAGAAGGGAATCCTCACAAAGGATGACAAGCTTGGAGGAAATCCAGACTCGGATGATGAGTCTGATGCAGCCAGGGCTCAGAGGCTGGCGGCTGCAGCTGTAGAGGGTCAGGGTCCAGCAGCTGAACAAGTTGAGGTGGCCTTAGTGGAGGTCGAAACAGAGGGACATGAAGCAGCAGCAGCTGAGGTCGCACCTCAAGTACAACCTGCTGAAACAGCTGCTGTGGTCCCAAGGATGTTTCAGAGGAGGAAGAGGAGGTTGGTGAAAGCCTCGGAGAAGAAGAAGGGGGAAAGCTCATCTGCTGCTCCTGCCAAGGTTGCCTCAGATGAAGAGGAAGAAGAGGAAGCAGAAATCCCCTTGGTGAGGAGGCCAAGACGAGCAGCCCAGAGTTCTGAAGGATCCACCAAATCTGGTAGCTCCGAACAGCAGATAGAACTATCAACCCTGCTACCAGAGGAGGTCCCTGTACTTCAGATTGCAGTCGAGGTTGGTCAGCTGGAGGTTCCTCTCTCCCCAACCAAGGAAGCTGCTCTTTCCCCAATTCCAGAGGCAGGTACAAGTCTTTCCCCATCTCCTACCTTATCTCCCTTACCTGGCAGTGAAGAAATGCTCCAGGCTGGCATTTCTGAGCCTGTGCCTCAGCCTGAAGCCCCACAAATCCAAATTGGCAATGAAGGGATATCCCAGGCTGGTATCCCAGAGCCTCTTCAACAGCCTACCTCCCCTACAGTCCAAATCCAAACCCCTCTTACAGAATCTACCCCATCTCCTTTATCCATTCCTTCTACACAACTTCAAACATCTCTCCCACCCTCATTTGAACAAATACCTCTTCCCACAGTCCAAACCTTCCCTATACCAATAATATCTTACTCCTCTCTTCCAACTATCCAAACTCAAACTATTCCTCTCCCATCTCCTCAACCAGAACAAATACTCTCCTCGTCTGACTCCTCAACTGAGGATGAAGACACTGATCTAAGCCCAACCACTGCCTTCTCCTCTATATTGTCCCTTGTCGAGAAGAAGATCAATGCTACATTTAGACGGAGAATGGAGAGAAAGACAAGGAGGATGGTCAAAGCTGTAACAGACACAATGCTAGCCAGCATGAGAGAAGTTGAGGTAACTTTGTCTGATAAAATTATAGATATCACTAACTCTGTGCTGGCTGGTAAAGTGAAATCGATGGAGGAGGAGCTGAGGGCATTGAAGGAGGAAGTTATGGGTTATAATCAGCTGGTGGTGAATGAGTTGGTTGTAGACCACTCAGACTTCAGGGTCAAGTGCAACGCTCTGGATGCAAAACTTTCAGACTTGGCTGCTGAAGTTAAAAAGGGGGAAAAAGCTGAGATGGAGAAGAGACTAGCCCTCACAGCTGTGGTCGAGGAGACCAGGAAAGATGTGGGCATGAAGGCCAACACAGCTGATCTGGAGGCAGCCAGGGAGGAAGCTCGGATCAAATCTGATGAGCTGGCTGCTCTCCAGCTGAGGGTGAGTCAACTGGAGGAAGCATTAAAGGAGGATGAGGAGAAGAGGAGGAAAGATGAGGAGGAAAGAACAGAGAAGCTCTTGGCTCAGCTAAAAGAATCCGAATCTGAAGGAGCCAAGGGGAAAGGAAAGGAAGTAGCAGTCGCTGAGCCCAGATCAGCTGAACTCATTACCAGGGCTGCTGCTAAAGGAAAAGGAAAGAGGGAAGCTGATTATTCCAATCTCTCAGAAGAGCAGATAAAGAGGATTAAGAGAGAGATGGAATATTTTGGCAAGAAAGAAAAGAAGAAGCAGAGAAAGAAGAAAGACTCCAACGTCTTCTGGAGCACTGCTGAGCGAAAATGGTTAATCAAAGATCAAGGCAGTGGTAAATTCAGGCCATTCCACAATACGTCTGCCCCTCCTAAGCTGGCCTGCGGAAAATATGCTGCTGAATACAAAGATAAAAATCTGGAGGGTATGTGGATATACTTCTGGTATATTCTCAAGGGCCCCGGAGCATCTCAGCAAGATCCAGATTTAGCTTGGCATGAGTGGATGGAGAAGGTAGATGCGGAGTTCTATCATCGTCTGCTGGAAGAAGCCGATGTAGAGTTCAATGTCAACCTGATCTCTCCAGCTTTTGAGTATGCCATCCCTGCCAGGAAATCAGACGGATCCCTGGACCTAGATTGGGTCAAGGGTATTTTGAAGAAGGCAGAGGCTGAATCTGGACTCACTCAAGAGGAGGATCTAAAGCAGCTTAGGAGGCGAGTATTCAATTGGCTGATGATTCCAGATGAAGACCAGTGGGAAGACTGATAGAAACAGGATTTTTCTTTTCCTTATTTCTACTTTTCTATTATCTTCTCATCTGTAATCTTTGTAAATTCAATGTGAATATACTGTGTTTGATTCATTTTATTTGTCTTAATTTCTTAAAGTTTTTTTCTGTTTTTAAGAAAAACTTAAAATTTTCTTAAGTATAAGTCATCTGAGAATTTTATCTCTCAGACTTAAAAATGTTTTTAAATTTTTAATCTAAGTCTTGAGACTCATTTGGTTTTCTAAGTTTTCTTAAAAGGGAGTCTAAAAGATCTAAAGTTTTTATATGTGAATAAATCTGTTGTAATGTGAAGAATGTATTTTGATATACCTATCTACTTGATCTTGATAAATTCTGAACTAACTTCAGCTGTGAGTGTGTCTATTCTTGTAGGTTTTAACTTCATCAAAAAGGGGGAAATTGTTAGACCAAGATTGTTTTGATGAGTTAAAAGACTGTTCCAGATGAGCAGACTATGATAAAGAACTGAAGACTAAGTTCTAGTACGAAGCTGATCAGACTAGGTCAAGATTAGTTCAAGTCAGCTGGAGACGAGGAATGACAAGTCATCTGGAGACAACCTCAGTCCTAATTATCTGCAGGAGACAAGTATAAAGAGCTCAGACGAGGTCAAGATAAGCTGAGTAGAATAAGAAAGGCTAATCTTCACCAAGTCAGCTGCAGACGAGTAGGAAGAATCAGCCGAGGTCTTAAGCAGTTTTCAAGATTAAGTTTGTTAAGCAGTTTCAAGTTTGTTAGAACTAACTAACAAACTAACTGACTTTCCAGACTTATATATAGGTCTAGGTTTTTCATTTTTCACACAGAGAGAGAACACTTATGCATATTCGATTTTACACTATTCACTACTCAGATTTCAATCTTTTCACAAGTATTTCTAGTGAGTTTTTATTGGAGTGAATTGATACATGTTTTTAGGGCTATTTTTAGTGCAAAAAGTGAGCTAAAGTGTTAGTTTTTGTGCCTAAATGTGAAAAGTATCACTCTTTTGCCTAAAAAGTATTATTTGTGAGATTTTGATGTTTTTCGTCCATTTTGCAGGTAATTCGGTGGATTTTTGCCAAACCGAGAGTACCATTAGGCTTAGAATGAAGAGACGGACATCCGGGACGAAAACAGGGGTCGGGGCCGAAGCCCCGTGTGAGAAAAATGCCCTGGACTCGAGCTCTGGTCGAGGGACAAGAGCCTCGAGTCGAGGGATGTGTAGAAAGGACCAAATTCAGAAAAATGGCATGAGCCTCGACTCGAGGCATGACCCTCGAGTCGAGGGAGGTGGAAAAGGCAGGGACCTCGAGTCGAGGCCTGACCCTCGACTCGAGGGGGAGGTTTTTCCAAATTTCGGTATTTAAAGCAGGGCAGTTCAAGGACTGAGAAGAGGAGCTCATAGTAGTAGTTAGTAGCGGTTTTGGGGCGATTTCTCAGGCCCCAAGCCAATTCCTTTCTTAGATTAGTGTAGAAGTTAGATTTAGGATTAGATTTCAATTGATGTTGGTAGATTAGCCATAGATTAGCATTTGATCATTGTAATCCTTTCAATTCAAGCTTGTAATTCATTTGGGGATTGTTGTTAAAGACTCAAGCATTCCTATTTTGATTAATTGAAGATCATTTGGTGATGTTTTTCCTCTTTTGTCTCTTTAATTTCTTAATTGTTGTGATTTGCTTTGTGTTTGATCAATTCTATCTTCTCCCCATGGGTATTGTTTGTGGTACCATGGGCTAAATCTCTCTTGTGCTTGGGTTAATTGAAATTGATGATGAATTGATTGATGATGCTATAATTGTTGATGATTGGAGATCAATTGAGTAGATTGCTTACTAATTGTGATTCTCATTTGTGCTTCATGCATAATTATCTCTTTAGATTAGTGTTTGATCACCCTAGCTATAGACGAGAGTTGCGCTAACGTGATCCGGGATTAATCGGGTGATAATGGTGTATGAATGTGTGGATTGGGTGCTTCGGAATCGAGAGATTAGTTGCACTAAGGATACTCACATTAGTTTTCTACCTAATTGTGATTCTTAATTGTGCTTTGTGTAAAATTGTTTCTTTTGATTAACGGTTGATCACCCTAGCAATAGGCGAGAGTTGAGCAAACGTGATTAGGTGTTGATCGGGATTCAATTTTGCATGATTGTATGAATTGGGGATTTCTACATTGAGAGATGGGAAAGATTAAGGATACTCACATTAGGCATTGTGATTTTAATGGAGTGATTAATTTCATGATGGTTTATGCTTTCTATCTTAGTTGATTTGCAATTTGATTCAATTGTAGCTTGTTGATTGATGATTCATTAATGGATATTAATCCTAGCACCTCTATCCCACCATTTATTGTTGTGTTTGTTATCACATTCTAAGTGTTCGATCTATTGCTTGCTTGTTGTTTAATTGTATTCTTGCTTGTGTTTTGTTGTTTTTGTACCAAACCATTGTTGTAACTCTAGTCACTAAGAACTTGTATTTCTAGGACCTCATGTGCATACTTTTTCCCTTGGGTTCGATATTTTGTTGATTGGTCTTAATAACTCTTACCCTATACACTCCAATCAAATGGCGCCGTTGCCGGGGAATTAGTTTTTGCGCCTTAAGTGAGACCTAGGAATTGTTTGAAGTGACTATTTGTTGCCTTTGTGTTTGTGTTTGTTGTGTTATTTTTGTTGGAATTTGATACTTTGAAATCTTGTCTAGATGGAAGGATACAACTCATACTTGTGGAATCAAGAATATTATCAAGATAGTAGGGTGTATTCTCCACATTTTGAAGAATTGAGCTACAATGATTGGAGGAACTATGAAGATAATTCTCAATGGCAACAAGTTCCATCCAATTATGAAGATTGGATAAGTGAAGAAATTTCTCCCCCACCTCAAGAGATGTTCCCATACTATGAGCCTTATGATCAAGCATGCAATCAAGATTGGGGATTCGAATTTCAAGGGGCATCGGAAGAGGAAGCTTACTATGATGAAAGGGGGAGTTATGAGAATGATTATCCAATGCCACAAGCTTCTCCTAAATTTGAAGAATGGGGACTCCATTGTGTGAGAGCTAACTTGCAAGAGATGCTTGGAGTATTGTTGGAAAGAATTGAGGAAAATGACACTAGGTGTGATGAAATGCTTCCCTTGTATGAGGAAATCTATGAGACCAAAGCAATGGTCAATTCATGGATCGAGGGGACTATGGAGATCACCGAAGTCCACTTCACGATTATAAAGTGTCAAGTCAAAAATTTCCTACGCCAAGTAAAGAACATGACCATCATGGAGAATCAAGAAGAAGAAGGGGAGGAAGAAAATGAAAGAAGAAATGTAGTAGAGGGTCCAAGCAATGAGGATGAAAGGAAGAAATCTCTTGTCAAAAGTGAGGAAGAGGAGTGTCCATTGATGGACATGAGCTATAATGAGGAAGAAAATCTAAGAGCATCAAATGAAGCTTTGAAGATCGAAATGAGCATTTCTATACCCTCTAACTCTTCAAATATTGATTTTATTGGAAATGATGCTTCTTATGATTTAATTTTGCCTCTTGTGAATTTTGACTATAGGGAAGAATTAAAGAAACGCTTGGGCATCCTTGAAAGGAAAGAAGAATCGAGAAGGATGGCAAGAGAAATAGGGGAACAACCATGGACACTTTGCATTTCTATAGGTGGTTGTCCTATCTATTCGGTGAACCTCCTAGACCTTGAAGCACAAAGATCGAGATACAATGGGAAGGAGGATCGCTACCCTTGGCCATTCCGATGAAGGATGTTGGATATGAAGAATAAGTCCGGCATAGGACACGAAAAATAGCGCTTGATGGGAGGCAACCCATCCTTTTATTTTCTTTCTTGTGTTTTTGGTAGATAAGTGTTTTTGTTTTTAGGAGATTTGGCTTGCTACTTAATTGCTTATTCTTAGTACATGATGCTCTATGCTTTGAAATTCATATATTGTTGTGCTTAATTGTTGATATCATTTAGGAGTTGCATATTTTTCTCACTCTTATTCAAACTTGAATTCATATCTTCATTCAAGTTTGGGGGTGTTTGTCATTTATGGTAGAAATGCATCTCTTAGTGATGATTTTGATGAATTGTTTTGCCCGTGTGTAGGTATACTCACTATGAGGATTGGAAAGGATCGAATTTGCAAAGGAATTGAGGAATCGAGAAGGAAAGGAGAGCTTAAAAGTTGGTGAAAATGAGCAAAAAGGAAGAGAACCCGGTCTCCTCGATCGAATGAGCGACCGGGCTTAAATCGAGGGATCAAAACGGTAATTTCTTGCATATTTGGGTTCGTTAGGGGTATAAAGGTCATTTTTAGGAGTTTCGGGGGTCGGGTCGGGCCCGGGAATCGTCAAAAATTCCCTGGACTCGACCCAGGGTCGAGAGTGCATGGCCCCCGGGTCGAGGGATTTACACTTAGTCAAAAATTCAGAATTTTACACATCCCTCGAGTCGAGGGTGCCACCTCGAGTCGAGGGGGTCAGTTTGTTAAGAGCCTCGAGTCGTGCGTGAGACCTCGAGTCGAGGCAGGCGAAATTTGTGGATCCCTCGAGTCGAGGCCTGGCCCTCGACTCGAGGAGCGTGTTATTTTTAAATTCGCAGCAGCAGAACACAGAACCCCGAGTCGAGGGTTAGCAGCGCCGTTTTTCAGTTTCTTCCCCCACCTATTTCCGTCGTTTTTGCGTCATTTCCACCATACAATCACCATCCTTTCATCATTTTATCATATACATTGCATAAGGATTGATTCTTGAGGGTTTTGGAAACAAATTTGGGGATTTTTGGTTGAAATTGAGTGGGTGTCGTTCAAGTCCGTTTTTGGGATAAATTCACAAACAAGGTACGTAATTTCTACTCTTCTTGGCTTCAATTTCATTGTTATATTGTAATAATTGCATGGGTGTTATGATTTGTGAAAAAAATTCTTGAATTTGGAATATTTCATTTGGGCATTTTGATAGACACTTGAGATGCATGATTATTGTGGATGATTTGGAGCCTTGTATGAGTATATTTGGATCGTTGATGAGAATAGGAGCATGTTTAGGATTGAAAATGATATTGTGCTCGTTTATTTGTGAATTGGGATTGGAATTGTGAATTATGGCATTTGTAGGAATTCCTAGTATAATTGTTGGGATCATTTGGTCAAGTTGAATTATGGTGTTGATAGAAGTGTATGAATTGTTGATGCATAATTGTTGAATTACTTGCTAATTGGCCTATGATTTTTTTTGGGATTTTATTGAGCTTAATTGCATGATTATTTGTTGAGCCTACTTGTGAATTAATTGTGGGGCCATGTTAGTAAGTATATGCATGTTTGAGGACTATTTGAGCACTTCTATTGGATAGATTTGTTTAGTTGACTCATTGACCATTGTTGAGGCTTTGTTGCTAGTTACTAGGGATTTTGTTCATTTGAGATGATTTTTTATCGTTGACTCGTTCATGGTATGATTGATATTTTCCTGAGCTCGTATGGTATTTGTTGGTATTGATTTTTGCTTTTGGGAATGTTTTGCAGGAACAATGTCTAGAGTGTTGGAACCACCGATCGCCGACTCTACGAAACTATCAGACTCGGGATCATAATCACACAAACGCAGCGGAAAGAATTGTACCTTTATTCACCGTAATAGGTGAAGACAAACCAGTTCTAAGGTCAGAACTGCGATCGAAGGATGAGCCTCGAACCTCACGGTCTTCTGCCGTATTCCTATCCCTTTCCCTTGGACGTCGAGTGGTCGACGATCCTCCAAGGAATCAGAATCCGCCTCCCTCTGATCTCACGTTTTTTCACACCCTGGAGACTCTGATGTTAGGGTTTATTTATAGGCTACAACAGGGACCCTAAGGAGGAATTAGGGTTGGGCCTCCTGATGGGCCTAAATATCCTGTGTTCAGTCCGAACACTTTACTTAAGCCCATCAATTATAACTCAGTCCACTAAAGAGTTATAATTGAATTACCGTCCTAATCCCATATTATTATATGGGCTCCTTTATTATGTGTACGTTTATTTCCCCGTGTTTAAGATATCGAATGTCCATAAATTAATTAAATTACTGACAACTTAATTAATTTATATCTAATTCCAAGAGTAGTACCACTCATCTTTATTATTATGTCGGATTAAATCCACCTGCAGGGTTTACATAATAATCTTTATGAGCTCCTCAAGGGGACATCATCATCCTAAATAATTAGGACACGGATTCCTTCTATAATCAACAAAGACACCATATAAACAATGCTATCTCCCAATTCACCGAGCCTATTGATTTAATAAATCTCACCCATTGGTAAATCAAAGAAACATACATTGAGTACATGTGCCCATTATTATATAGGGATTAAGAAGACGTACATCCATAACAACAGAGGTCTTGTTCTTTTATATAGTCAGTACAAATTGAACAACCTCATATGGTCCTGCTCAATACATACAAAATGTACTAGTGTAACTTTATAGTCAAGATAGACTAATACCAAAATACACTACAACCGTTCCAATGATTTGTCCAAATCCATTTTGGTTGTGAGCTATTATTTACAATCTATAAGGCACTGATAACATGATCTTCTGTGTGACACCACACACCATGTTATCTACAGTATAGATTAATCTGAACATAATAATGATATATATAACAATCATAAACAATAAGTATTTTGATCATAATGAATCTCATATGAAAAAAGATGTTCATACTCAAGAAAGATGTTCATACAAAAGCTAGGCTTATAGTATACATCCTAACATAGAGGGGCCGACAGACATAACCTTTCTGAGGCGGAGATTCGCGAGAAAGAAGCTGCTATCCGACGTGCACACAGGACACCCGCTGAGCTCGGAATTCAGTGGGATGATCACCGGTGGAGGACTCATATTGAGTTATATTCTGAGCTCTATAACCGGGTGGTCAAGACTAGACTAGTGGACCAAGATTGCATGATATTGATGGGGATTGAGGAGGATATTCCTCGCCTATTTGAGCAAGTCGGGATGGGGAGCTTCTTGACTAAGAGGCCTAGGACATATATCTGACTCACTCTCGAGTTCCTGTGCACGGTGAGAGTTGATAAGGCCAGGAGGGCCAAATTCCCGAGGAGTATCACATTTGAGCTCATGGGGTATGAGTACTCGTTGACTCTGGACGAGATCAACGAGATTATTGGAGCACCTACAGACCCCGACCGATCACTATTGAACATCAGGAAGGAGTATAATGCTAAGCAGTTTTGGAGGAGGATTTCAGATTCTGGGGCTCCTAATCAGCCTGATTTTGTTCCGGGGAAGTCTAAGAGCACACATATCCGGAACCCGGTCATCCGATATCTTGAGAAGATTCTCGCAGGTACCATATTCGCGAGATCAGAGGGAGGAGCCGTGGTTTCCGAGGAGCTATACGTCATTTGGTGTTTCTTACATGGAGTCAGATTTAATGCAGCCGCCTACCTTTGCTATTTATTTGAGAGAGCCACTAGCACGAAGTTCAAGAAGATTAATTTCGGTGGCATGATTACACTGATCGCTGAGCATTTTGGGATTCCGACGCATAACCTCAGAGCAGTGGAGGGCCCGGACCTTACTCTTGATACTATGAGGCGTATGAGGACGCTAGACCGCATCGGTAGGACGTGGTGCCTACAGCAGCATCATGGTGGCCGATTCCCTCTTCCTAATAAGAGGTTGACGATAGTTTTTGGATCGCAGGCCCTTGTGACTATCAATCTGCGCATGTGGTCACAGCGTCATACTGAGGCGATCGACGCTTACACTAGAGAGCATGGGGATGTGCTTAGAGAGGTTGATGATGACGATGGAGGTCAGCAGTCGGGTTCTGATGATGATCAGGGTGATGGAGCTGCAGAGGGAGCAGAGGTAGAGATCGGGGATTATGATTCTGAGGACGAGGATGATGAGGAGCCGGAGCAAGAGGAGCCGCCAGTACAGATGGACGAGGATTACCAGCCAGAGATTAACATGTACTGGCAGGACGAGATGAGGAGTAGAGAGTACGAGGCGGGGAGTTCATCTCAGAGGCCATGGGTTTTGACTGAGGAGATGTGGGCAGACAGTCAGAGGATGCATATAGAGAGTCTGACCTGACAGGATGAGATGTACCGGATGCTTGAGGAGTCCCGCAGATTTAATGAAGAGACTCGGAGGATGCAGGAGGAGTCTCTGAAGACTCAGCATGACATGTATGCACTCCTCCAGCAGATGAGCTCGTGGAACTTCGGGCCGAGACACTACCATCCTCCACCGCCGCCGTCCGACTATTAGGGCTATCCCCTATTCCTCATTCCCTCTTCTTGTTGTTCTTTAGATTCTGATATTCTTGTTTTCCGTTGTACTTTTGATGATGCTTATACTCTTGACTTGATGATTGTTATGATTGGTTTGGATTTTTGGATGATTTTATTGATGGTTGTTATTATCTTGATCTTATTGAGTTTAATGGTCTATTGATGATTATTCCTTGATGATTTTTTTGGATTCCTTATTCCTAGGCTTTTGAGATTTATTGATTTTGAGCTTAATAGTGGATTAATTGCCATATTTTTTAGTATCATATTGATATAGTGAGTATGCTTGAGGTTATGTACATGAGCATTTTTGCTTGAGTTGTAAGATTGTTGGATTTTGATATGATCATTAGTAGATGTGTAGCTTGATGCTAGTTGCTTGATTAATTATGTGAAGATGAATGTGATTGAAAATTCTTGATTCATTGCTCAATTTAGCCCGTGAGCTTTTGTGCCTAATAATCGTACATCTTATACGGTTGATTTGATCCTTTGTGAGTGCATCATTCATGAAGTGTATACTAGAACTTGCCACTAGACTTGTTGATATTGATCTTTGTGTGATTTCATTAATATGATAAGAGGCCATGTTTTGATATGATGAGTCACTTTGCCAAATACTTTCCTACCAAATACATTTGATTTCCTTAGTGAGCCATGTTGAGCCTATTATCCTTATTCTTTGGCAAGCCAAGTGAAATTGAAGCCATTAGCCTATTTTTATGTGCCTTCTTGTCCTATGTTTAGTTGAGCTTGAATGTTGGCTAATAATGGTGATTTGATTGTTAAGAGTGTGGGAAGATAATGAGCTAAGTGATGAATGAAGCATAAAAGAAAAGAAAGGTTGTGAAAGATTGAATTGTGAAGAAAAGTGAAATGAAAAAATGAAATGATTCAATTTGTGAGCTTTAAAAGAGAAAGCTCAAGTGAATGGTGGATGGATCATTGAAGTAATAGAAAGAGTGTTGCTTGATGAAAAGTGAAGAGATGTGCATTGTATGGATTAGCTTACATTCAAGTCTCTACTACTTAGTCGCTCTTATCTAAAAACATCCCACCTTTCCAAAGAGCCTACATTACAACCTAGAAGAAAGACCTCTTTGATTCTTGATTGATCACAAATGATTTTAATTGAGATTAAGTCTTGTGGCAAGCATATGGTGTACTTAGTTGTGAATTGATGATTGAGTGCTTTAAACCTTGATACACTTGAGTGAAGAGTGAAACACTCCATGGAAGGAGCAATGTGTTAAGTATTTGATTGAGCATTTGTTTGAGCATGATTTGTCTTGATGGCTAGTGGATAGTTGCATTGATACAAGTGATCATTGATGAGTTCGATTGTCTTATTTTTCGTCTATAGTGCCATGTGACATAATTGCAATCAATTAACTCCTTTGTTCTTAGTTTCTACGTTGCTCGAGGACGAGCAACAATTCAAGTTTGGGGGTATGATTGGAGTGAATTGATACATGTTTTTAGGGCTATTTTTAGTGCAAAAAGTGAGCTAAAGTGTTAGTTTTTGTGCCTAAATGTGAAAAGTATCACTCTTTTGCCTAAAAAGTATTATTTGTGAGATTTTGATGTTTTTCGTCCATTTTGCAGGTAATTCGGTGGATTTTTGCCAAACCGAGAGTACCATTAGGCTTAGAATGAAGAGACGGACATCCGGGACGAAAACAGGGGTCGGGGCCGAAGCCCCGTGTGAGAAAAATGCCCTGGACTCGAGCTCTGGTCGAGGGACAAGAGCCTCGAGTCGAGGGATGTGTAGAAAGGACCAAATTCAGAAAAATGGCATGAGCCTCGACTCGAGGCATGACCCTCGAGTCGAGGGAGGTGGAAAAGGCAGGGACCTCGAGTCGAGGCTTGACCCTCGACTCGAGGGGGAGGTTTTTCCAAATTTCGGTATTTAAAGCAGGGCAGTTCAAGGACTGAGAAGAGGAGCTCATAGTAGCAGTTAGTAGCGGTTTTGGGGCGATTTCTCAGGCCCCAAGCCAATTCCTTTCTTAGATTAGTGTAGAAGTTAGATTTAGGATTAGATTTCAATTGATGTTGGTAGATTAGCCATAGATTAGCATTTGATCATTGTAATCCTTTCAATTCAAGCTTGTAATTCATTTGGGGATTGTTGTTAAAGACTCAAGCATTCCTATTTTGATTAATTGAAGATCATTTGGTGATGTTTTTCCTCTTTTGTCTCTTTAATTTCTTAATTGTTGTGATTTGCTTTGTGTTTGATCAATTCTATCTTCTCCCCATGGGTATTATTTGTGGTACCATGGGCTAAATCTCTCTTGTGCTTGGGTTAATTGAAATTGATGATGAATTGATTGATGGTGCTATAATTGTTGATGATTGGAGATCAATTGAGTAGATTGCTTACTAATTGTGATTCTCATTTGTGCTTCATGCATAATTATCTCTTTAGATTAGTGTTTGATCACCCTAGCTATAGACGAGAGTTGCGCTAACGTGATCCGGGATTAATCGGGTGATAATGGTGTATGAATGTGTGGATTGGGTGCTTCGGAATCGAGAGATTAGTTGCACTAAGGATACTCACATTAGTTTTCTACCTAATTGTGATTCTTAATTGTGCTTTGTGTAAAATTGTTTCTTTTGATTAACGGTTGATCACCCTAGCAATAGGCGAGAGTTGAGCAAACGTGATTAGGTGTTGATCGGGATTCAATTTTGCATGATTGTATGAATTGGGGATTTCTACATTGAGAGATGGGAAAGACTAAGGATACTCACATTAGGCATTGTGATTTTAATGGAGTGATTAATTTCATGATGGTTTATGCTTTCTATCTTAGTTGATTTGCAATTTGATTCAATTGTAGCTTGTTGATTGATGATTCATTAATGGATATTAATCCTAGCACCTCTATCCCACCATTTATTGTTGTGTTTGTTATCGCATTCTAAGTGTTCGATCTATTGCTTGCTTGTTGTTTAATTGTATTCTTGCTTGTGTTTTGTTGTTTTTGTACCAAACCATTGTTGTAACTCTAGTCACTAAGAACTTGTATTTCTAGGACCTCATGTGCATACTTTTTCCCTTGGGTTCGATATTTTGTTGATTGGTCTTAATAACTCTTACCCTATACACTCCAATCAAGTTTCTAAAAAGTTTTAAGTGTTTTTAGAACACTTTTCCTGTAATCTTCAAAATCCAATACACACTGTAATAGTTAGAATTCTAGAAGAAGAATCTAGGAGATTGAAGATTTGAAGAATTGTATAAGTTGTAAGTTGTAAGCTGGAAGTGAGAAAGTAAGCAGTAAGCAGAGTCCCTTCTTCAAATTGAAGAAGGAGAGTGGATGTAGGATTCTTAAAATCCGAACCACTATAAATATTGGTGTTATTTCTTGCTTTCTTTAGTTTCTGTTTGATTTACAATTGTGTTACATCAAGATTTAAATTCAGAATCTTAACTAAAATCAGTATATCAACCTTGCTTTTGATCTTATAAGAAGTTGAGAATTTAATCATAATCCGCTGTGCTTAATCTGATATTTTGAATTGGTTTTGGAAGATTTGAAAAATCTACAAAATCTATTCAAACCCCCCTTTCTAGATTTTGTTCTAGAAAGCTTACTCAAGGTTTCCATCAACTCAACTTTCCGGGACCAACACAGGCTTTTCAGATTCTTTTAATCGGGCTAGCAGTTTCTCCGTCTTCTCCTCATCTTCCTTCTTTCTCTTCTCCTCATCCTTGCGGATGACATCCTCGATCTGGGTCACCCTCAGCTGCAAGGCGGCGAGCTCGTCTGACTTTTCCTTAAGCTCTGCCTTCGCCGCCTCCAGCTCAGCTGTGTCGGCTTTTGAATGAAGCCTGTCTGATATCGCCTGGACATCAGCTGAGAGGGTGCCCACCTTTTCTTGCCCAGCTCCTTCCCCCTTTTTGACTTCATCTTTGAGGGCTCGGAGCTGGTCCTCCAATGAAGCACAACATATTCTGAAATCTGATTTGTCTGATGTCAGCTCTTGCACCAGAATATCGTTGTCTGCTGTTATCTTCTCCTTCAGCAGCCTAACCTCCTCCTCCAGGCTGCCCAGACGACCACCAAGTGCGGAGCCAAGTTTGTTTGATAGATTGCGGGAGATATTCATCTCGGCAATCCACATATTGGCAAGCATCATCTCTGTTACGGCCCTGACCACCTACCTTGTCTTTTTCTCCATCATCCGCTCTACCATGCTAATAATGTTTCTGTGCAAGTCTTGAAAGGCAGAGGAGATGGCAGAGAGTGGGCTGGGGTCTTCCTCCGAAGATTCAGATGATGAGGAAGGGGAGGGGGTTTTTGGACTGGGGGAGCCTATCCGGATATCCCCAAAAAATTATGGGAGAGATCCGGAGCTTGGACTTGAGGGGAGGGTTGGGATGAGGTGGGTATATCAGATGGTGGGGGTGGGGGGATTTCTGGTGGTGGAGAAGATGGAAGGGGTGGCATTTCAGATGAGGTGGGTGGTGGAGATGATGTTGGCTAAGAAGTGGTTGGTTGAGGAGGGGAAGGTGTTGGTTCAGCTGTTGGTTAAGGTTGAGAAGAGGTAGGGGGTAATAAGGCAGGAGGGGAGATGGTGGTTATTGGGGTTGGAGAGTAGATGGGACCGGTTAGGAAGGAAAGAAAGTCAGATGGGGATTGAGGTGGGGAAGTGGCTTGTGTTTGGGGGAGGGGAGAAGATGAGGTACCGGCTTGGACTATTATGGGAGTAGGCTGTTTAAGAGGCTCTGAGGTGCCAGCCTGGGTCACCTCTTCATCGCCAGAGTGGGTTGGAGAGGGGGAGGGAAAAAGACTTGCAGAGGCTCCGAAAGATTGTACCTTTTTAGGAGAGGGGGAGGGAGTCCTTTCGGAGCTGATCTCCTGGATGTCCTGGGATTGGACCACCGCTGCTGCTGCTACCTCTAAGGTTTGAGCTTCCTCAGCAAGCAGACTAGGCTGCGCAGCAGACGATGCCCCTTTCTCTGAGACTTTCACCAGTCTCCTCCTTTTCGTCACCTTCTCCTTCAGCTTCATTGGCTGTGAAGCCTCAGCTGAGCTCACCGTCAGCTCAACAGCTTGCTCCTCCTCCTCAGCTGAGGGTTCCGCCACCCTCACCTCAGCTGCCTCCACGTCCGAGTCAGCTGGCCCGCTGATCACCTCATTTTTAATAAGGAGCCCCTTCTGCTTTGTGTAGGCTCTCACCCCGTCTTTCCAGTTAATCCTAGTGGTCAGCAGGTTCTCCAGCAGGACGGTTATTTTGTTGAATAAGCTGGTGATGGACTTGGCTGTCCACTCACTATTCACTAGCTCTAACCTTTTCCTCTCCGTCTCGAACCGATTCAACAGCATCTCTGCCCAATTGACTTGGACCCTATCAATGATGGCTCTTAGACAATTCAGTCGGGGTCTAGTCAGCCCATCATGGGAGTTCTGCTCCCCTAGAATAGCTTTCGTTAGTATCGTCATTAGCAGACGATACTTCCGACGAAGCATATTCTTCTTTAACTCTGATCTTCGATCCATCATCGATGTTCGGGCAATCATCTCAAATGATTCTATCCAATCAGCATTCTTATAACTCAGGGGATTCACACCCTCATTGCTCGTTTCAAAAATTCTGGCCACCTCCACCGTCGTGACCACCAAATCTTCACCGTAAACTTGTGTTTTGAAAACCCCATTCTCGTAAGCACCGTTCACATAAAATTCTACCCCTCTCATATCCAGGGTCTTGTTTGAATCGGACTTTTTCGAGCAGAAAGTCTTCAAACCAGACCTTTCCAATAATCTCAGAACCTGCTTCGACTCTTCATCGGTGGTGGTGTCAAAGTCGACATACATTTCTGACTTTATCTTTTTGTTGAAGGTGTCCTTGTTGATATCCACCATTGTTGCAGTAATTCCAAGAAGTTTTTGAGTATGGCTCATAAAATTTTAGGAAGGGTTTTTGGGAGTTAGAAAATTTGCAGAGGATTAGTAATTTTTCTAAAAGTGAAAACGTTTGAATGAAGAAGGAGATGTATTTATAGGAGGGAAAATTGGAAAGAGAAACTGCTTGGAAAGCGGGTTTAAATCTGAGTCGTTTATTTGAAATGATTTATTGTGCTGAATCAACGGTTAAAATCAAGATAAACGATTGGGATTCAGCGCGTGTAGATAACTCGACTTTGAAATACGTAAAAAGTAACTTTGTAGACTACTGATTTGACCGAAGTATGGTTACTTTATGCAGAGAAGTAAGTATACCCGACGTCAACCTAGGTTTACCTTTCTTTGCATAAGGGTTTCCTAAAATAGACAAGGTTTTGAAATCGTCTGAGAAAAGAACTCGTCTGGGTTTTTCAAAAACAGCCTAGTTTTATTTTCTTTTTAGCAAGATTTAAGACAAGTTAAACAACACTTTTTATTGTAAACAAAACAGACTCAGCTGGGTTTACCAGGAACAACTCATCTGAAGTATTTTTTTTTTTTTAAAAAAAATGAGCTGTGAGAATATGTTTGAAAACAAGCTTTTTGAAGAAATTAAGGAAGGGGTGAATAGATGAGGATATTCTAGCAGCAGACTGAGTAGATTCTATCTGATCTAACAATCTGACTGTTACCTATTCCTGTAGATGCACAGACTTAAAGAAACCATTAGTAATCAGGGTAAGTCAGATAGGATGCAATAGTCATCTGTTTGAAGTAATCAGCTAACTATTGTGTCCTTGTCTGATTTACCTAATGTCAGATAAGCAACCATCAAGTCAGATAAGGTCAATATGACTAATCCTTGATTCATGATTCCTAAGAAGGAGATTAATGATATCAGCTACCTGATTGTCCTTTGACACATATCTAGTCTGATGATTCTTTCTAGACATTGTAAACTAATTGAGAGAGACAAAGAATGAAAAGCATAAGATAAGATTATAGATTGTTAGGAAGAAAGTTGTAATTAGTTTTGATGAGTTAAAATGTAAAATAGGTTGAACAGCTGAGTATCTTGTATAGACAGCTGAAGTAAGTATTAATATGTAAATAGAGTTATGTACAAATGATAGATAAGGATAGTTGAAGAAATCAGATAAGGACTAGATATCAGACGAGGACAAGAAATCAGATAAGGATAAGAAGTCAGACAAGGACAGCGCGAAAAAGACAGATGAGGTCTAGAACGATAAACAATAATCAAGACATAGAACGAAGACGAAGACAGAGTGAGTAAAGAAGCAGACGATGAAGTGTTAGAGAATCTTACACAAGTATCAAGAAGCAGTTATAACTAATCAAGAAGATGTTACAAGTTTCGGTTACACCGTTATAACCAACTAGAATAGAATTCACAAGGAAGTTACAACTACCAATGAAGATCTCTATAAATAGGGATTGAAATCAGAATAGAATTACTTTTTGAATTTTTGCAACTACATAGCTATTCACGCACATTCTATACGGACAGATTTCAAACATTGTAAACACACACAAACGTTCTATACGTTTCCAGTTTTAGTGTTTGTAGAACACTTTTCACAGAACATCTTCAAGCCATTTATATACAGATATTAGGAAGAAATTGTTGTAAGGCTGAAGATTCACGATTGTAAGTAAGTAAGCAAGAAAGAAGGAAGATAGTAAGTGAAGACTCTTCTTCAAGTTGAAGGAGGAGAGTGGACGTAGGATCGTTTGATCTGAACCACTATAAACTACTGTGTTCTTTACTGTTTTTATTTACTTATTTGTTCATATCGATTTCTGTTCATAATCAAAGTTTAGTTTCAGAATTCAAGTTAGACTAAATATCAGTGTGCTTTTGATCCATATAAAGTTGAGTCTAAAATTTAATTCCGCTGTGTTACTTTGGTGTTTTGAATAAGTTTTGAAAGATTTGTAAAATCTGAAAAATCTATTCAACCCCCCCTTCTAGATTTTTCCTAGAAGGCTAATTCAAGTTTCCTTTAATCTACTCAACTAAGTGGGACCAACAAGTGGTATCAGAGCAGTGTTAAGTTGTTCTGATATTGATTTTAGGTCTTAACCAAGATTCTGAAATTATCTCTTGATTATCTTCATCTTCTTTGTTTCACTAACTGTGCTACTAACAAGATCGTATAAGTTTTTGGTTTTCTATCTCAACATGTCATCTGTTAAGAGCAAGAAATCAAGGAGTCTACCTGATTTCTCAATCGAAGAATATGACTACTGGAAATTTAGGATGGAGAATCATCTTAAAGCGATTCATGATAGAATGGAGGAGGTTCTTGAAGAAGGACCTATCAAATTTTATCATGGAGGTACAAGTGACGGTACTGCGGCTGCTGAAACAAGAGTTAGGCAAGAGAAAAAGAGCTCAGAACTGACAAATGATGAAATAAAGATCCATAATCTGGATCAGGTTGCTAGAACAGAGATCATTGAAACATTGAGTAAAGACTGGATCGAAAAAGTGAAAAGATGCAAGTCTGCCAAGGAAATGTGGGAAACTCTTGCTGGAATTTGTGAAGGATCAGAACAGGTCAAAGAAAATAAACTGCAATCAGTATTACATGTTTTTGACACTTTCAAGATGAAAGAAGGAGAATCCATTGATCAACTAGATGTTAGACTGACTAATCTTCTAAATAAGGCAGCTGATTTGGGTAAAACTTATTCAGAGAAAAAAATCAACAATAAGGTGTTGAAGTCGTTAAGCAAAAGATGGAGAGAGAAAGCTAACATTCTTAAAGCTACTCAGAATCTATCTTCAATTTCACACCACACTTTATTTTCTCATCTCAAGGCATTAGAGTATGACATCCAAATCGAAGACGAAGAAGATGAAGCAGAATCTTCAACATCTGGAAAAACTGTAGCATTTCTTCATGAAGAAGAATCTGAGAAAATCTCCAAGGCATCTGATTTATCTATTAAGGAGGAAATGGCTCTTTTGTTAAAACGATATGAAAGGCTTAGAATGAAGTATCAAAGGAATAAGAGAGATAGATCAAGTCGAAGGAATTATAGATCGGATAAAGAAGAAAAGAGTTCAGACAATGAAAGGAAAAAGGATCAGACAAGAAAGCACAAGTCACCAATTAGAAGAGGAGATAGTAGTCCTAAGACAGACAGAGGAGATATTTGTTATACATGTAACAAACCTGGTCACTATAGTTATGATTGTCCTCAACTCACTCCAAGAGAGAGAGAGAAGAAAAGAGAAAAAAGCGAGACAGAAGGTATGCTGATCAGAGAGCTCGTCTAGTTGAGAAAGAAGAAGTTCATGAAACATCATCATCCTCATCCTCATTTGATTTTGGATCAGATGACGACATCTGTTTAATGGCAAACGAGGTACATTACTATTCTTCCTCAGATAATGACTATGATACCTAATCTGAAACTAATCCTAATCTTATAGATAAACTTTTGAAAGACTTGGAGATTGCTCTATCTGCATATAAACAGATAGAGACTGAAAACTTTAAATTAAAGAATCAAATTACTAATCTAACTAAAGTCAATCAAACAAAGGATAGTGAGAAACCACACTATACATTCAATGGGGAATGTCAGACTGAGACTATCACTAGCACCATGTCTGATAAGACAGATAAGTTAGAAAAGGAATTGAATTCTTTAAAAATAAAATTTTCAAACATCTATTCTGAAAATGAGAATTACAAAAGAACTAATAGAGAATTAAATCTCAAGTTAGGACTTTTAAATAACTCTCAGACCACAATAGACAAGATCTTCAATACTTCACAAAAGTCTAATGACAAGACTGGATTAGGTTTTGATAGGAGTAAGAAAAATGATCCAATAAAATCTAGAGTTTTTGTTAAAGCAACTAAACCAAAGATAGAAACTAGATTTAGTCCCTGGAAACCTAAGGAATTAATTACCTCATCTGATACTTCTGAAAAGAAAATACAGACGAGGAAAGTTGCTCCTAAGGTCAAACCTATGACTAAGTCAAAATCCTATCCTAGGTATAATAGCTTTGATGGAAGAAGTAAAACATATCCATTTTTACCAGGATACAAGACAATTACAAAAGATCAGTTAAACAAGATTGATCTTGAAAGTCTTATCTTAGTAGATAGATATGGATGTAAATTTCAATCTATGGTTCTGAGGAACATTGATATCTTTGTCTTGATACCTAAATGTCAACTTAACATGAAAGGACCCAAAGTACAAAGGGTACCTAAGCATTAAATTTGTGATTGCAGGAAGATAAGAAGATAGTTGAAAGAGGAGACATTCTTGAGGTCATTTGGTACATTGACAGTGGCTGCTCCAAGTATATGACTTATGAAAGACGTCTTCTTTCTAACTATCAGACCATAGACGGGCCAAGAGTAATGTTTGGAGATAACAATTATGGACTTACCAAAGGAGTAGGGACATTGATGATAGGTGATATTCAAGTAAATGAAGTCTACTTCGTGGAAGGATTAAAGCACAACTTACTATCTGTTTCACAATTTTGTGATAAGGGGCTAAGTGTCAAATTTACTCATAATGCATGCTATGTGTTAGATGGTATCAATGAAAATATTCAATTAGCTGGAGTCAGACAAGGTAACATTTATGTTGCTAATTTCATAAGTTGTCCTAAAGATACTTGTCTTGTTGCTAAGAGTTCAGATGATTTAAGTTGGCTATGGCACAAACGTCTTGACCACTTAAACTTCAAAACTCTTAACAAAATAGCAAGGAAATCTTTAGTAAAAGGACTCCCTAATAAAGTATTTTCAAAGAACCATGTGTGTGATCCTTGTAAAAAAGGAAAGCAAACTAAAGTTTCTTTTAAAACAATAAGTAGTCCTTCTTCAGGAAAAATTCTGGAACTTCTTCATATGGATCTTTTTGGTCCAATAACACCTCTCAGTTTTAGTGGAAGAAAATATACTTTGGTAATTGTTGATGACTTTTCAAGAGTTACCTGGGTTATTTTCTTATACAAAAAAAATGAGACTATGATTAAGATTCCAGAATTTCTTAAAAAGGTTCAAAATGAAAAAGGGCTAACTATTGTTAAAATTAGAAGTGATAAAGGTACTGAGTTCCTTAATAAGCTTATTACTAACTACTGCATTGAGAATGACATAGCTCATGAAACATCTGCTGCACGGACTCCACAACAAAATGGAGTAGTTGAAAGGAGAAACAGAACCTTGAAAGAGGCAGCTAGAACAATGTTATCGGAGTACAACACTCCACAGAGATTTTAGGCAGAAGCTGTTAATATAGCCTGGTTTGTTCAAAATAGAAGTTTGATTGTTAAAGATAAATGCAAAACTCCCTATGAAATGTGGAAGGGGAGACCTCCCAAAATTTCATACTTTCATATATTTGGTTGTAAATGTTTCATCCACAACGATGGTAAATCTCAATTAAAAACTTTTGATGCCAAGATAGCAGATGAAATATTCTTAGGATACTCATCTATATCAAAAGCATATAGAGTTTTTAATAAGACAACCTTGTGTGTAGAAGAAACTCCACATGTTGTATTTGATGAATCTTCTTTTGAGTATAGTATGACAGATGACATCAGGAAGATATCAGATGATCTGAATCAGATGACTATTAAATGATCAACCATAAAGTTCTACAATCAAGATTCAGATTCAGATGAAGAGGAAGAATCAGATTCAAACAAAGAAAAGGAACCTCAAAGTTCTTCCACACCAGCTGATCAGACGACTAATACCACAGATGATCAGGTAGAATCATCAGAAGGTAACATAGAATCATCTGAAATAATTAATACAAACAAAACTTCATCCGTTGTAAAAGACAAAGGTAAGAAAGTAATGTCATATCATCCAGCTGAACAAATAATTGGAGATTTAGATTCTGGAGTCCAGACAAGGACCCAACTAAATCAAGATTGCATGTTCAGTTGTTATGTGTCATTACTTGAACCTAAATCTATTACAGAAGCTCTAACTGATTCCAACTGGATTAATTCTATGCAAGAAGAACTAAATCAGTTTCAAAGACAAGATGTGTGGGAGCTTGTTGAAAGGCCTCATCATCAAAAAGTCATTGGAACTAAATGGATCTTTAAAAACAAAAGGGATGAAAACAATATTGTGGTTAGAAATAAAGTTAGATTAGTTGCGCAAGGTTATTCACAATCAGAGGGGATTGATTATGATGAAACCTTTGCACCAGTAGCTCCTCTGGAAGCCATAAGATTGTTTTTAGCCTATGCTGCTTCTAAAAGATTCATAGTTTTTCAAATGGATGTTAAGTCAACGTTTCTTAATGGAGTCTTAGCTGAGGAAGTTTATGTAGAGCAACCTCCTGGTTTTGTCAAAGGAGACAAGGTTTATAGATTGAGGAAAGCTCTATATGGACTTAAACAAGCACCTAGAGCATGGTATGATACTTTGTCTGATTATTTAATTCAAAATGGTTTTGTTAAAGGTAGAATTGATAGAACTTTTTTTAGAAAAGAATTTGGTTGCGATCTTCTTTAAGTTCAGATTTATGTTGATGATATTATTTTTGGATCAACTAACATATCTTTGTGTGAAGAATTTAGTCATCTTATGAAAAGCAGATTTGAAATGTCCATGTGGGAGAGATAACCTACTTTCTTGGACTTCAAGTCAAACAGACAAAGAAGGAAATATTCATTAATCAAGCTAAATATACAAAAGATCTCATTGAAAAATTTGGAATAGGTACAAGTCGAGAAGCCAAGATACCTATGATGACAAACTTTTCAATGGATCCAGATGAGAAGGGAGAAGACAAAGATCAAACCGAATATCGAGGTCTAATTGGTTCATTATTATATTTAACTGCTAGTAGACCTGATATTTCATTTGCAGTTGGAGTCTGCGCACGATTTCAAGCTAATCCTAAGAAAAGCCATCTTGAAGCAGCAAAGAAAATTCTTAAGTATCTAAAAGGAACTGTAAATGTTGGATTATGGTATCCAGCTGATGACAACTTTGAGTTGTCTGGATACTCAGATTCAGACTTTGGTGGGTGTAAGATAGATAGAAAATCTACATCTGGTACTTGCCAATTTCTTGGTAGTAAGCTGATTTCATGGTTGTCTAAGAAACAAACCTCTGTAGCTACTTCCACAACTGAAGCTGAGTATATAGCAGCTGGAAGTTGTTGATCACAGCTGATCTGGATAAGTCAACAGTTAAGGGACTATAATATTATCACCAAAGATGTACCAATCTAGATGCAAGCATGTTTATATTAGACATCACTTCATCCGAGACCATGTTGAGAAAGGTGACATCAGACTAGAGAAGATTCTGACTGATTTCCAAAGAGCTGATATCTTGACAATACCACTGGTAGAGACAAGGTTTAAAGAACTATCTGTAGAATTAGGATTATTAGATGCTTCTTTAGTTAATCTATAATCTTATCTTATTGTTTTTTCATTCTTTGTCGCTCTCAATCTTAGTTTATTATGTCTAAAAAGAAGAATCAGACGAGTAGAAGGTCATATGGAAAATCACAGAGCTGATATCATTGATCTCCATTAAAGGAATCAAGAATCAAGGATTAATCCATTGATCTTTGACCAACTTGATACTTACTTATCTGACATGAAGTAACTCAAACAAATACATACTAGTCGTCTGTTTACAAAGACAGATGAGTATATGTACCTTGTCTGAATTACTCACAAAAGTTACTAATGATTTGCCTAAGTGTTTTTTATTTTAGAAAGAAAAAGGTTTGACAAACATATCTCAACATAAGACAAGGTCTACTTATCTAAGTGATTATGAAACAGACTATGATGCAATCAATCCAGACGAGGTGAAAGTTATCAGGAAGTACCTTCTAAACTTATTAACTGTTGATTAAATTATGCATATTAGGTACATATAATTGATATATGAATTTAATATCATAATTCTTTTATTATTTCTTCAAAAATGAAGTTACTCAGTTTAATAAAAATATTTTGATTTATGAAAATAAAGAGATAAGGGTTCAAACTTTGTTTTTATTAAAATATTAGCATTTTTCATTTTATCTCTCCAATTAACTGAAAAGTATTTTCTTAAATAAGTAACTCTGTCAGGAGAGAAGTTACTACGGACCCGAAATTTTATCAAATATAGCTTTAAATTACGCTGAGTAAGCTTCACGCGCTAGATATGGAGGCGGTTTCTGAAATATGAACCGTCTAAATATCACACGCGACATATTAAATATTATTCTCTGCACTTTTCAATATAAATATCATAATTGCATTAATGGCGATTCGAAAGCCTATATTTACACTTTTTTAGGCAATTATTTGTTTTATAATTATTTATTATTATATCTTTTCATATAAATAGGAGTTCGTGTGCATAATTTCATTTACGCACACATAAAAACCTTCATAATTTTCTCAAACTTTTCCTTTCCCTCCTAAAACCTTATATATTCCTAAAATGGCGGAATCAAAGAAATCGAACATCAAGTATGAGTATGATCTTACTTCAATCAGAGATAGAACAAAATCCGAGATGTTCATAGAATGGGATATCTCAACCGATCCCGAGACCAGAGAGATACTGAGTTTACTTGAATCCAGAGGATTAAAACAATATTGCACGAAGAAACCGTCAAGGAATCTAACTCTGGATGATCTTTCTGCTGAGTTTCTAACTAGGGCAAAGGCTACTAACACTGGTTTGGAATCTCAAATTCGAACCAAAGTAAAGACTAAGAAGGTGGTATTATCGATTGAAGATTTTGGAGAAATCTTTGGATTAAGCACCATCGGAGAAAACCCGTTCACCTACAAGGCATCGGAATACTTGAAAAGTTTCCGACTAATGGTGAAAAGGACATACCAGAATACGACGGCAAATTTAAAAAGGCCAATGTTGAAGCGAAAATACAGGCTGCTGATGCTGATTCTGACTAAATTCATTTTGGGAGAGCAGCAAAGCCATGTTGGCTTGACGAAGCCTAGAATTTGTTGTCTAAGGGCGATAATTGATGGGGCTGAGATAAATTGGGCAAGGATGGTATATTCAAGACTGATGGAGGAGAGAAAGAGATTTGTAAAAACCCTAGTTTCATCGGAGCTGATGAGGTGGTCTTTGACCAAGATCACAAGTATGATGGCCAGAATCACCATCATACTTGAACATAAGCTGGGGTCAGACAATCTGGACTGGAAGGAAAGGGTGAAAAAGTATACGAAGCAGAAGGGGATTTTGGTCAAAGATGAGAAGATCTTTGGACCATCAGACTCAGAGGGAGACGGAGAGGCTCCAGCTCCACCTCCAGCACTAAGAAAGAAGGCTTCAAAAGCCAAGTTAAAGGAGGTCAAGAAAGTGTTGGAGGACGAATCCTCATTTGCTGAGACGGAGGAAGCCGAAGATGAGGAGACAGAGACAGCTTCTCGAGGGGGAAGTGTCAGCCGAGGCTGCAGAAAGCTCAGGACAAGGAGAAAGGGTCGAAGTCTCATATGGAGATGACCAAGATAAGGAGCAAGCCCAATCTTCATCTTCCTCATCTGAGGATGAAGTACCCCAACCTGGCAATGAAGAGGCAGGTAAGACCGCTGCCTCCGAGCCTCTAAAATGGTCCACTCCCAGAAGTCCAATTCAAACCCAACCTACATATGATCCATTTTCTTTCCTACCCTCTACATCATCTGAACCAAACCTATTTCTTAATCTCCCTAACCCATCTGGTGTAATAGGTCCAATCGAAGCCTCCCTAAGGATTTTTGGAAAGAAATTCCTTCTAAGAAAGGAATCAGCCCTTGCAGACGAGCCTGAGCTTCTTAAAGAACTGATTGATGTATATCTACTAAGAAGACTCAAATTAGGCTCATTGGAAGAAACAGCTATCCTAATAGCAGAAGCAGAGGGAAACAACCTATCCATCTGGGAAATGAGGTACTCAAAAAGGCAAAACTCAAATCCTTCCAAGACATCCTGACTGAGAATACATTTGTCGACTACATTCTACAAAGGGTGTATCTCGGAGATGAGGCACCAGAGGAGATGGAGAAATCAGGTGAGGTGAAGGAGAAGGAGCAAGAAAAAGTGGAAGTAACTGAGAAAGGAGATGAGGTGGAGGAGCCGGAAGGAATAACTGGTGGAGTTGCCGATGAGCCAGCTGAGATGGATACAGCTGAGGAGGCACAAATAGAGCAGACAGCGGGGCAAGTTCCAGCTGAGGTAGAATCGGAAGTGCCAACAACATCAATACATTGGGCAGATTCTCCTCCAGCCGCAGTGGTAGCTGATATTCCAATTGAGGAGATAGATTTAACTCTATCTTCTTCATCTGAAGAGACTGTCTTGCCCTCCATATCTGCGTTTGTATCCGAAGTGGAAGCATTAAAAGAGGAAGTTGCTAATCTGAAGAAAGCCTGTCTGAGCGCGTTCCAACTTGTTCCAAGTGTCATCACATCTTCCATCAAAGAAAATGTAGAGACGGCTATTCATGAAAAAGCTAAGATAGATCTCTACTTTTCTGGTATCAAACACGAGGAACACATGGCCAAGGTTAAGCAGCAAATTGCTGAGGAGGAAAAGCTCAAGGAGAATGGGTCCGACGATATGTCCAAAATGCATACTCCCAAATCAGGGACACTGTCGAGGATCAAGTCAAAAAGTCCTGGACTGCAAAAGAGGCATCCTTTTCTCAAGTACATAAGATGAGCCTGGCCATGGAAAAGGACAGACAGACAAAAATCCTCAAAGAGTATCTGGAAGGAGAGTTTAGACATGCTGAGGTCGCTCAAAAGAAAAGATATGATCAGTTAGATCAAAAGACTGGATTGGTAAGGCAAGAACTCATGGGCCAGATCGAGCAAGTAGCCACTATCTGCAACACCCGATTTGCTGATGTCAAAAAGGGGGAAGATAGTGAGCTCAAGAAAAGAGTGGAGTTGCAAGAGGATCAACTGCTGGCTTTAAATCTTAGATTAGAGGAGTTGTCTGAAGAGTTGGTTCGGATGAGGAAGTAAGGTCTGTTACGTTAAAAGCAGAGGAAGAAAGGAAGAAGGCAGCGGATGAGAAGTCTCAAAGAGTGTTGAGGAGACTGAAAAGAAGGTCGAAGATGACTGAATCCACCGAGTCTGAACCTGAGCCTGAATCTCAGAAGGAATTGCCACTTACTGCTGATCCTGTCCCGTTCTATCAATCAAATCTCCCTCATCCTCATCCTCATCCAAAGCTAAGGTTTCAAGCCAACCTCAAAAGACCCAGTCTGAGATAGAAGAGTAAGAGAGAATTCTGAAGAGGAGGAGGGAAGAGAAGGAGAAATATAAGAGAAGGGATGCGAAAAGAAGGAGGGAGCATGAGAAGGCAGCTGGTAAAACTTATGACAGGAAGACGAGGAAGTGGGTTTAGAGGTCGAAAAACAAAGAAGGAGAAGAGGTTTTTCGCCCATTTCATCGAACAGACGCTGTGCCAAAGGAAATCCTTCCCATGGATCAACAAGCCAAGTGGAGAGCTTATGAAGGGGAATGGATTTTCCTGTTTCATGTTTGCAAGAAAATTACTTGGGGCACAGATGAGAACATAGCCTTCCATGAATGGCTAGAGGCGAAGGATCCCAACTTCTATCAATACTTAATCGACCTCGGAGATATGGAGTTCAATGTAGACATAGTCGCACCTCCTTATTCAACAATGTCTGCTCCACTCACACAAGATGGTCGTCTGGATAGGGAAAAGGTGAAGCAGATGCTGATCCAAGCTGAGACGATGGCCGATCTAGCTGAAGGAGGGGAGACATTGAGTCTGAAGAAGCGTGTCTTCGACTGGATGACTATTCCAGAAGAAGACAGGTGGTACGATTAAGTCTATCTCATACTACTCATTTGATTATCTGTCTTAATGAGTGTGAAAGAATGCACAAGTTCTTTTTGAATATATGTGAATACTTGGTTGAACTACTCTCATAAACTTGGTTGTTTAACTAACTTGTTTTACTTTCAAAACGACTAACTAACTCTTGGTATAAGTAACTGGTTTATAAATTCATAACACTAAATCATCTGAAACATTCTGATCTTATTCTTTATGTTTACTTCTGATTATCTGACTTCAATCATGATTAATCTTGTTGCTCTGATCATCTGACTATAAAGTGTAATAATCTGATTATCTGACTGTTGGTCCCGGAAAGTTGAGTTGATTAAAACCTTGAGAAAGCTTCCTAGAACAAAATCTAGAAAGGGGGGGTTTGAATAGATTTTGTAGATTTTTCAAATCTTTCAAAACCAATTCAAAATATCAGATTAAGCACAGCGGAATATAATTGAATTCTCAACTTTTTATAAGATCAAAAGCAAGGTTGATATTCAGATTTTAGTTAAGATTCTGAACTTTAATCTTGAAGTAACACAATTGTAAATCAAACAGAAACTAAAGAAAGCAAGAAATAACACCAGGATTTATAGTGGTTCGGATTTTAATAATCCTACATCCACTCTCCTCCTTCAATCTGAAGAAGGGACTCTGCTTACTGCTTACTTTCTTACTTCCAGCTTACAACTTACAACTTGTACAAATCTTCAAATCTTCAATCTCCTAAACCCTTCTTCTAGAAATCTAACTATTACAGTGTGTATTGGATTTTGAAGATTACAAGAGAAGTGTTCTACAAACACTTAGAACCTTTTGAAAACTCACTAGAAATTTTTGTGAAAAGATTGTGATGGAAATCTGAGTAGTGAATAGTGTGTGTATCGAATATGCATAAGTGTTCTATATATAAAAAAATAAAAAAAACTAGACCTATTTATAAGTCTGGAAAGACAGTTAGTTTGTTAGTTGGTTCTAACAAACTTGAAACTGCTTAACAAACTTAATCTTGAAAACTGCTTGAGATCTCGGCTGATTCTTCCTACTCGTCTGCAGCTGACTTGGTGAAGACTAGCCTTTCTTATTCTACTCAGCTTATCTTGACCTTGTCTGAGCTCTTTATACTTGTCTCCTGCAGATGATTAGGATCGAGGTTGTCTTCAGATGACTTGTCATTCCTCGTCTCCAGTGACAGCTTTTATAGGATATGTACTACCTTGGGGTCAGATGAGTTTTTGGGGATGACTTGAACTATTCTTGACCTAGTCTAATCAGCTTCGTACTAGAACTTAGTCTCCAGTTCTTTATCATAGTCTGCTCATCTGGAACAGTCTTTTAACTCATCAAAACAATCTTGATCTAACAATTTCCCCCTTTTTGACTTAGTTGTAAACTTTGTAATATTCTTACATACTAAGAGTACTAACAGTTTTTCTTTTCAAGATGATGAGATAGTTTTATCAAAGCACATTCTTCACCTTGCAACAGATTTATTCATATAAGAAAACTTTAGATCTTTTAAAATTTTTTTTTTTTTTTAAAAAAAACAAGTCTCAAGACTTAGTTAAAAATTAAAAAAAATAAGTCTGAGATATAAAATTTTCAGACGACTTATACTTAGAAAAATTTTAAGTTTTTCTTAAAGCAGAAAAAAACTTTAAGAAAATAAGACGAGTAAAATGAATCAAACAAAGTATATTCACATTGAATTTACAAAAATTACAAATGAGAAGATAATAGAAAAGTAGAAATAAGGAAAAGAAAAGTCCTGATTCTATTAAACTCCCCACTGCTCTTCATCTGGGATCATTAGCCAGTTGAATACACGCCTCCTAAGCTGCTTCAGATCCTCCTCTTGAGTAAGTCCAGATTCGGCCTCTGCTTTCTTAAGAATCCCTTGAACCCAGTCTAGGTCCAAGGTACCATCAGGCTTCTTTGCAGGAATGGCATACTCGAAGACTGGAGAGATCAGGTTGACATTGAATTCTACATCGGCTTCTTCTAGCAGCCGAGCATAGAGATCCGCGTCTACTTGCTCAATCCACTCGTGCCAAGCCAAATCTGGGTCTTGTTGAGTTGCCCCTGGAGCTTTAAGAATGTACCAATAGTACATCCACATTCCCTCCAGGTTCTTGTCTTTGTATTCATCAGCATATTTTCCGCAGGCCAGCTTAGGAGGTGCAGACGTGTTGTGAAATGGCCTAAATTTCCCACTGCCTTGATCTTTGATTAACCATTTCCGCTCAGCAGTGCTCCAGAAGACGTTGGAGTCTTTCTTCTTTCTCTGCCTCTTCTTTTCTTTCTTGCCAAAATATTCCATCTCTCTCTTAATTCTCTTGATCTGCTCTTCTGAGAGATTGGAATAATCAGCTTCCCTCTTCCCTTTTCCTTTAGCAGCAGCCCTGGTAACAAGTTCAGCTGATCTGGGCTCAGCGACTGCTACTTCTTTTCCCTTCCCCTTGGCTCCTTCAGATTCGGATTCTTTTAACTGAGCCAAGAGCTTCTCTGACCTTTCCTCCTCATCTTTCCTCCTCTTCTCTTCATCCTCCTTTATTGCTTCCTCCAGTTGACTCACCCTCAGCTGGAGAGCAGCCAGCTCATCAGATTTGTTCCGAGCTTCCTCCCTGGCTGCCTCCAGATCAGCTGTGTTGGCCTTCATGCCCACATCTTTCCTGGTCTCCTCGACCACAGCTGTGAGGGCTTGTCTTTTCTGAGCTTCAGCTTTTTTCCCCCTTTTTAACTTCATCTGCCAAGGCTGAAAGTTTGTTATCCAATATATTGCACTTGGCTCTGAAGTCTGAGTGGTCTACAGCCAACTCATTTACAACCAGCTGATTATACCCTTTTACTTCCTCCTTCAATGCCCTCAGCTCCTCCTCCAGCGATTTCACTTTACCAGCCAGCACAGAGTTAGTGACATTTATAATTTTATCAGACAATGTTACCTCAACTTCTCTCATGCTGGCTAGCATCGTGTCTGTAACAGCTTTGACCATCCTCCTTGTCTTCCTTTCCATTTTTCTTCTAAAAGTAGCATTGACCTTTTTCTCGACAAGGAGGGTATTTGTTCTGGTTGAGGAGATGGGAGAGGAATAGATTGAGTTTGGATAGTTGGAAGAGAGGAGTAAGATATTATTGGTATTGGAGAGGTTTGGACTGTGGGGAGAGGTATTTGTTCAGATGAGGGTGGGAGAGATGTTTGAGGTTATGTAGTAGGAATGGATAGAGGAGATGGGGTAGATTCTATAAGTGGGATTTGGATTTGGACTGTAGGGGAGGTAAGCTGTTGAAGAGGCTCTGGGATACCAGCCTGGGATATCCCTTCATTGCCAATTTGGACTGATGGGGCTTCAGGCTGAGGCACAAGCTCAAAAATGCCAGCCTGGGGCATTTCTTCACTGCCAGGTTCAAGAGATAAGGTAGGACATGAAGAAAGACTTATACCTGCTTCAGGAATAGGGGAAAGAACAGCTTCATTGGTTGGGGAGAGAGGAACCTCCAACTGACCAAACTCGGCTGCTATCTGAAGGACTGGGACCTCCTCTGGTATCAGAGTTGATAGTTCCATCTGCTGCTCAGAGCTACCAGATTTGGTGGATCCTTCAGAGCTCTGAGCTGCTCGTCTTGGCCTCCTTACCAAAGGGATTTCAGCCTCCTCTTCTTCCTCTTCATCTGAGGCAACTTTGGCGGGAGCAGCAGACGAGCTTTCCCCCTTCTTCTTTTCCGAGGCTTTCACCAACCTCCTCTTCCTCCTCTGAAACGTCCTTGGGACTGCAGCAGCTGTTTCAGCAGATTCTACTTGAGGTGCGACCTCAGCTGCTGCTGCTTCATGTCCCTCTGTTTCGACTTCTGCTGGAGCCACCTCAACTGGTTCAGCTGCTGGTTGTTGGATATCTGCAGCTGCTAACTCCAGCCTCTGAGCCCTTGCAGCATCAGACTCGTCGTCTGAATCTGGGATTCCTCCAAGTCTGTCATCCTTGGTGAGGATGCCCTTCTGCTTTGAGTACTTTTTGGTACCCACTCTCCAGTCAGCTTCCTTATTCAGCCCTTCAATAAGTACAGTGATTTTGTTGAAGAGGCTGACTGTTGAAGTGGGAATCCAACCCTCTGCAGATGACTTGAAGGTGAGGCGCTTCTTCTCCTCCCTCAGCTTATGAATCAACAACTCTACCCAATTCACTTGCACCCCATCCACAATGGCTCGCATTACACACAATTTGGGTTTGGTTAACCCATCATGTGAGCTCTGCTCACCCAACACTGCCTTCGTAACCACTGTCATCAACAACCTAAATCTTCTTCTTAACAAATTCTTCTTTAAATCCTGCGAGTTCCCCCGTAAGTGACCCTCGCCATCATATCAAAAGACTCTTCCCACTCATCTCTTTGTATGCGTCAATGGATTAACTCCCTCCATTGACGTATCAAAATCCTAGAAATGCTTTCCCTTGAATAGCTCGGTGTTGTTCCATCAACCGAAGTATCAAATCCGTCCCCGGTGTCCTCCATTCTTGCAAAAATTTCTGCACCCAAGTAAATGCCGTTCTTTTGCGGAGACTTCATCGATAGAAAACCCTCGAGCCGTGAGGCTTCGAGAAGACGAAGGATTTCTCGCAGATTCTCAGGTCATTGGTGGTTTGAAATCAACATACATTTCCGCCTTTAAAACTTGAGTTTTTGAAATATTCCTCATTCATTTTGAAATGAGAAATATTTGTGGAAATGTATTTAGGTTTGAAAGTTTTGGTGGTTTTGGAAGAAGATGCCATTTGAAGGTTTTGTGAAAATATATTTGAAAAGGATTTGAAAATATATGCAGGTTTTCTGAGAATGGAAAGAAAATGAAATAGGGAAGAAGAAGATGTATTTATAGGGGAATAGATTGGAAAGAGAAACCGCCATTTTTGAAAACTTGAATTAATCTTAGCCATTTATTCAAAAAGTTTTTACTGAGTATTAATCAACGGTTAAAAACTAAGATAAGCGATTAGGATTCAGCGCGTGAATTGTAATCGCCTTTGGAATGCGTAAATAGTTACTTTATAGACTGTTGATTTGACCGATATAGGTTACTTTATGCAGAGAAGTAAGTATACCTGACGTCAGCCAAGTGGTATCTTACTTCAACTAAAGGTTTCTGAAACAGATGAGTTTGAAAAATAGATTAGTTTAAAAAACAGATGGGTTTTAGAAAGTCATCTGATAGAGTAACCTGTCTGATCCTGAAAATCAATAGTTTAGATGTAACTTTTTAGCAATTTTCAAAACAAGTTTAAACAAAACATACTCAGATTTTTCTAAAACACGGTTGTTTAACAATTTTGAAAATAATGTAGTTTATTTACAAAAATTAATCAGAATAATGAGGTTTGAAAAAGAAAAGATGAAACAATATAATCTGTGACCTGTTCCTGCAAAGACATAAACTCAAAAGAAACCATCAGAAACTTAAGGTAAATCAGATAGGATGTACATAGTCATCTGTTTTCTTCAGGAGATCAGCTGACTATTGTGTCCTTTGTCTGATTTACTCAATGTCAGACAAGTAATTATCAATTCAGATAAGGTCAATATGACAAATCCTTGATTCTTGATTCCTAAAAGGAGATCAATGATATCAGCTACCTGATTGCCCTTTGACACATATCTAGTCTGACAATTCTTTCTAGACATCAATTTAAAGAAAAGTAAAGAAAAGAAATAAGGAAACAGATGCACACAAATTAGAAATTAGCTAAAGATGCATCAAGTAGTCCTAATTCTAAGCACATTTCTTTAAACCTAGATTCAGCTAATGGTTTTGTAAGAATATCAGCTTTTTGTGATTCAATGGCAATTTTCTCAATTCTAATGTCATTCTTCTCAACATGATCCCTAATGAAATGATGCCTAATATCTATATGCTTACATCTAGAATGTAGAACAGGATTGTAAGTCATTGCTATTGCACTATTACTATCACAAGGTAAATAGGAAGCAGTGATGTTTGAATATTATAGTCTCTAAGTTGTTGACTAATCCAGAGGAGTTGAGAGCAACAACTTCCCACTGCCCGTATTGGCTTGATTGTGGAGGTGGCAACGGATGTCATTTCTTAGATAACCAAGAAATTAATTTGTTGCCTAATAATTGACAAGTTCGAAGTGGATTTTCTATCAATCTTACATCCTCCAAAGTCGAATCGAATAAACTGTCATTTCAAAGTTATCATCATTTGGGTACCATAACCCTACTTGCAAGGTTCCTTTGAGATATCTAAGAATTTTCTTAGCGAGTCTCGAGATGAGTTTTCTTGGGATTAGACTGGAATCTTGCACATACCCCAACCGCAAAGGCTATGTCTGGTCTACTTGCGGTGAGATAGAGAAGAGATCCAATCAGTCCACGATACTCCGTTGCATCGGTGGGTATCCCTGCTCATCGAATCCATTGAGAAGTTAGTTGTCATAGGTATTTTAACTTCTCTCGCTAGTTGTCATTCCAAATTTCTCAATCAGATCCTTAGCATACTTAGACTGATGTATAAATATACCCTTACTCATCTGTTTAATCTGTAAGCCTAGAAAGTATGTTAATTCTCCCATCATTGACATTTCAAACCTGTTCTTCATGAGAATGCTAAACTCTTCACATAATTTCAGATTAGGTGAACCAAAAATTATGTCATCTACATAAATTTGAACTAGTAAGATGTTGCCATCTACTTCCTTTCTAAACAAAGTTCTATCAATCTTACCTTTAGAAAAACCATTTGATGTCAAGAAATCAGATAGAGTATCATACCAAGCTCTGGGAGCTTGTTTTAGTCCATATAGAGCTTTGTTGAGTTTATAGACCTTGTTATTGGTCTTAAACCCAGGAGGCTGCTCTACATAGACCTCCTCAAGTAACACACCATTAAGAAAAGCAGACTTAACATCCATTTGAAAGACTTTGAAAGACTTATATGCAGCAAATGCTAAGAACAATCTTATTGCCTCTAATCTGGCAACTGGAGCATAGGTTTCATCATAGTCTATTCCCTCAGACTGTGAATAACCTTGTGCAACCAGTCTTGCCTTATTTCGAACAATAATATTGTTCTCATCTGTTTTATTTTTAAACACCCATTTGGTGCCTATAATCTTTTCGTGTAAGGGTCTTTCCACTAGATCCCATACATTTTGCCTTTCAAGCGATGCGAGTTCTTCCGCATGGTCATTATCCGATTTGGGTGCGATAGGGCTTCCTCAATAGACTTGGGTTCAAGAAGCGACACATAACAACTTAAAAGACTTTCGAGTCTAGCATCATTCGTGTTTGCACACTACTAGATGGGTCTCCTATAATCGATCAGATGGATGATAGCTTCTCATCCTTTTGCCTATATGAGGAGAAAGATCCTCATCTTGAGTCTCGATTGGCAACTCATCCGACTCAACCTCGGTGACGTTCCCCCTTCATCGCCTAACCCTTGTTGATCGGTGATGTCAAAGGTGTCGATCTCGAAGGAGTCGATCGAAGTTGTCTTCGATTATCGGATGGGAATTCTTCTTTCATTCGATTTTGAATCAAGACTGGTAGTAGATAGACAGTTCTATGTTTAGTCTTGGATAATTCAATTTTATCTAGATTTTCAGAAATTTGATTCACTTTATCTCGAGAAGGAATACAGACTCATCAAAAACAACATGAGGAGTTTTCTCCACACAAAGGGTTGTCTTGTTAAAAACTCTAAATGCCTTTGAAGTATTAGAATATCCCAAGAATATTCCATCACCGCTTTAGCATCAAAAGTTCTTAACTTAGATTTCCCATTGTTATGAATGAAACACTTACAACCAAAAGCTTTGAAGTATGAGATCCTTGGAATCTTACCCTTCCAAATCTCATAAGGAGTCTTACCCTTGTCTTTGACAACTAAGCACTGTTCGGGTATAGCAAGTGTGTTGATGGCTTGAATTGTAACCTATGAGGGGTATTATACTCAGCCAACATGCTCCTGGCTGCTTCCTTCAAAGTTCTATTCCTTCTTTCAACCACTCCATTTTGTTGAGGAGTTCTTGCTGAAGATGTCTCATGAATAATTCCACACTCATTGAAGAAATTAGATAAACAAGAATTCAAAAATTCTGTGCCCTTATCACTCCTTATTTTAATAATATTAACACCCTTTTCATTCTCGAATCATGCAACAGATCGGGGATCTTGTTCATAGTCTCATTTTTCTTGAAAAGAAATATAACCCAAGTGTATCTAGAAAAATCATCTACTACAACAAGAGTATATTTCCTTCCACTGAAACTGAGAGGTGTAACAGGTCCAAACAAATCCAGATGAAGGAGTTGCAACACTCTTTCAGATGAGGAGGAGTTAATACTCTTAAATGAGTGTCTAGGCTGTTTACCTTTTTGACAAGCATCACATTTAAGATCAGTGGATAAAAGTTTTTCAGGTAATCCCTTAACAAGGTTTTTCTTAGTTGACTTACTAAGGGTCTTGAAATTCGAGATGACTAAGCCTTTTGTGCCATAGCCGGTGATATCTTCTCCACCCTTAGCCATCGACAAGTATCTTGGGGACAACTATTAAAGTTGGCCACATAGACATTACCATGTCTCGAAGCCGTTAATAGTACTTTATCCGAGGAATTATCCAAAATATCACATTTATCCCTTGAGAATTTTACAAGAAAACCTTTATCACAAAGTCGAGAAACAGATAGCAGATTATGTTTCAAACCTTCAACAAAATATACCTCGAGATACCCGAATATCCTTGATAATCAAAGTACCTACACCTTTAGTCGACCAAAATTATTATCACCAAATAAAACTCTTGGACCATCAATGCTTTGAAAATTTGATAATGACTTCTTGTTATGGGTCATATGTTGTGAACGACCACTATCAATGTACCATATTGAAGCTAAGATCTCTTCCTTGAGTGATGATCCCTGTGAATCTGTAAAAGCAGATTAGTTTTGAGGTACCCTAGTGATCTTGGGTCCTTTTGGGTCAAGAATCACTTTAGGAATCCAAATAAACATCTCATCTGTAGACAATAAATCAGACTCAGATTTTCTACCAAATCTGTCTACAATTATATCATTTTTAAATGACAACTTGTTGTATTCAGATTGGGTAATTTTCCTAAACTTAGGAAATGTAGGATAACATTTGCTTCTTCCATCAAAAGAATTATAATAAGAAAATCTTCTTATTTTGGTTCTTGGATTCCTTCTAGTCTGATAGGAATTTTTCAGCTGAATTCTTGGTTTCAGACTGGAAGATGTAGTCCTTATCTGACTAGTTGGTTTCCATGGACCAATTTTAATATTCTTTGATTGAACAGATGCTTTCACAAATTTCCTAGGTTTTTGAACATCTGATTTATTGTTCCTATCATAACCAAGTCCTGTCTTATCATGAGATTTTTGAGAAGTATTAAAAATATGATCTATTACTGATTGTGAATTATTAAGCTGACTAATTTTGAAGACAAGCTTCTCATTGTCTTTCTTAATTAATTCATTTTCAGCACAGACTACTTCAAATTTATCTTTTAAAGTTTTCAATTCATTTTCTAACCTTTCAGGTAAGCTGGCTGATGTACTAGCTTCAGTCTGAAGAAAACATTCCCCCTTGAATGTTTCCTCAGTCTCTGAGTTGTTCATCACTTGCTTGCCTTTATTTAGAATTTGAATCTGATCCTTTAAAAATAAATTCTCTGTCTCTAGCTGTTTATAAGCAGCTAAAGATGTCTTTAAATCTCTCAATAATTCATGAATAACAGTTTGATCATGATCAGATGCAGACTGACAAGAATCATTATCTGAAGATGAATAGTAGATTACCTCATTAGCCATGAGACAGATCTCATCATCTGATCCAAAATCAGATGAGGATGATGAAGATGATGATGCTTTCTTTGGCTCTTTTTCTTCAGCCAACAAAGCTCTTTGATCTGCAAATCTCCTGTCTCTTTTCTTCCTCTTTTCTTCCCTTTCTTTAGGAGTCAATTGAGGACAGTCATAGCTGAAATGTCCTGGCTTGTTGCATGTATAGCAAATGTCACTCCTATCTGATCTGGGACTGGAAGTATTTCTTCTGACAGGTGATCTGTATCTTCTTGTCTGGCTCTTGTTTTTGTCATCATCTGAAGATTTATCCACCTTCCTATCTGATCTGGATCTTTGTCTATCTCTACCTGCAAATCTCAATTTATTTCTCTTATACTTCATTCTCAACTTATCATACCTTTTTGTAAGTAAAGTCATCTGCTCTTTCAGAGATAGATCAGCTCCTACAGACTCTGTTGACACCTTGTCTTCTTTACTGACAAAGGCAACAGACTTGGATGAGGTGCTTGACTCCATCTCATCTTCCTCATCTTCCTCATCTTCTATCTGGATATCATACTCTAAAGCTTTAAGATGAGAAAATAAAGTATGGTGAGTAATAGAAGATAAATCTTGAGTTGCTTTAAGGATATTGGATTTTTCCCTCCATCTCTTGGTTAATGATCTTAGAATCTTGTTATTTATCTCTTTCTCTGAATAATTCTTTCCAAGGTCAGCTGCTTTGTTGAGAAGATTGGTCAACCTAACATCAAACTGATCCACAGACTCATTTTCTTTCATCTTAAATGTTTCAAATGTATGCAATACTGACTGTAGCTTGTTTTCCTTAACTTGATCAGATCCTTCACAAACATTAGCTAAAGTTTGCCACATTTCTTTGGCTGTTTTACATCTCTTAACCTTCTCTATCCAATCTTTACTCAGAGTCTCAATGATTTCTGTCCTAGCTACTTGGTCAAGATTGTGGACCTTTCTTTCATCATTAGTCAATTCAGAACTCTTCTTTTCTTGTCTAGTTCTTGATTCAGCTGTCTCTGCTCCAGTGCTGGTGCCTCCATGATAAAACTTTATAGGACCTTCTTCAAGGACCTCTTCCATTCTATCATGAATGGCCTTCAGATGATTTTCCATCCTAAATTTCCAATAATCATAATCTTCAATGGAAAATTCAGGAAGATTCCTAGACTTTTTACTTTTCCCTGATGACATGATGAAAACAAAGACAAAATACTCCACAAAAGCTTATTAGTAGCACTGTTAGAAAATGAAAGAAAATGAAGAAAATCAAGATAATTCCAGAATCTTGTTCAAGACCTAAAATCAATATCAGAACAGCTTAACACTGCTCTGATACCACTTGTTGGTCCCGGAAAGTTGAGTTGATTAAAACCTTGAGAAAGCTTCCTAGAACAAAATCTAGAAAGGGGGGGTTTGAATAGATTTTGTAGATTTTTCAAATCTTTCAAAACCAATTCAAAATATCAGATTAAGCACAACGGAATATAATTGAATTCTCAACTTTTTATAAGATCAAAAGCAAGGTTGATATTCAGATTTTAGTTAAGATTCTGAACTTTAATCTTGAAGTAACACAATTGTAAATCAAACAGAAACTAAAGAAAGCAAGAAATAACACCAGGATTTATAGTGGTTCGGATTTTAATAATCCTACATCCACTCTCCTCCTTCAATCTGAAGAAGGGACTCTGCTTACTGCTTACTTTCTTACTTCCAGCTTACAACTTACAACTTGTACAAATCTTCAAATCTTCAATCTCCTAAACCCTTCTTCTAGAAATCTAACTATTACAGTGTGTATTGGATTTTGAAGATTACAAGAGAAGTGTTCTACAAACACTTAGAACCTTTTGAAAACTCACTAGAAATTTTTGTGAAAAGATTGTGATGGAAATCTGAGTAGTGAATAGTGTGTGTATCGAATATGCATAAGTGTTCTATATATATAAAAAAAAAAAAACTAGACCTATTTATAAGTCTGGAAAGACAGTTAGTTTGTTAGTTGGTTCTAACAAACTTGAAACTGTTTAACAAACTTAATCTTGAAAACTGCTTGAGATCTCGGCTGATTCTTCCTACTCGTCTGCAGCTGACTTGGTGAAGACTAGCCTTTCTTATTCTACTCAGCTTATCTTGACCTTGTCTGAGCTCTTTATACTTGTCTCCTGCAGATGATTAGGATCGAGGTTGTCTTCAGATGACTTGTCATTCCTCGTCTCCAGCTGACTTGAACTATTCTTGACCTAGTCTGATCAGCTTCGTACTAGAACTTAGTCTCCAGTTCTTTATCATAGTCTGCTCATCTGGAACAGTCTTTTAACTCATCAAAACAATCTTGATCTAACACTGACTAAGTGACTTAGTTGTATACTTTGTAATATTCTTATCTTCTAAGAGTACTAACACTTTTTCTTTTCTTGAGCTGTGTTTTAACATCATCAAAAAGAGGGAAATTGTTAGGAAGAAAGTTGTAATTAGTTTTGATGAGTTAAAATGTAAAATAGAATGACCAGCTGAGTATCTTGTATATACAGCTGAAGTAAGTATTAGTATGTAAATAGAGTTATGTACAAATGATAGATAAGGATAGTTGAAGTAAATAGAGTTATGTACAAATGATAGATAAGGATAGTTGAAGAAATCAGATAAGGACTAGATATCAGACGAGGACAAGAAATCAGATAAGGATAAGAAGTCAGACAAGGACAGCGTGAAGAAGACAGATGAGGTCTAGAACGATAAACAATAATCAAGACATAGAACGAAGACGAAGACAGAGTGAGTTAGAAAGCAGACGATGAAGTGTTAGAGAATTTTACACAAGTATCAAGAAGCAGTTATAACTAATCAAGAAGATGTTACAAGTTTCGGTTACACCGTTATAACCAACTAGAACAGAATTCACAAGGAAGTTACAACTACCAATGAAGATCTCTATAAATAGGGATTGAAATCAGAATTAAATTACTTTTTGAATTTTCGCAACTACATAGCTATTCACGCACATTCTATACGCACAGATTTCAAATATTGTAAAAACACACAAACGTTTTATACGTTTCCAGTTATAGTGTTTGTAGAACACTTTTCACAGAACATCTTCAAGCCATTGATATACAAAAATTAGGAAGAAATTGTTGTGAGGCTGAAGATTCATGATTGTAAGTAAGTAAGCAAGAAAGAAGGAAGATAGTAAGTGAAGTCCCTTCTTCAAGTTGAAGGAGGAGAGTGGACGTAGGATCGTTTGATCCGAACCACTATAAATTACTATTCTTTACTATTTTCATTTACTTATTTGTTCATATCGATTTCTATTCATAATCAAAGTTTAGTTTCAGAATTCAAGTTAGACTAAATATCAGTGTGCTTTTGATCCATATAAAGTTGAGTCTAAAATTTAATTTCGTTGTGTTACTTTGGTGTTTTGAATAAGTTTTGAAAGATTTGTAAAATCTGAAAAATCTATTCAACCCCCCCTTCTAGATTTTTCCTAGAAGGCTAATTCAAGTTTTCTTTAATCTACTCAACTAAGTGGGACCAACATAGATTAACTGAAGAAGTATCTAATAATCCTAACTCTACAGATAGTTCTTTGAACCTTGTGTCCGCTAATGGTTTTGTCAAGATATCAGCTCTTTGAAAGTCAGTCAAAATCTTTTCAAGTCTAATGTTACCTTTTTCAACATGATCTCGGATGAAGTGATGTCTAATTTCTACATGCTTGCATCTGGTATGTAAGACTGGATTCTGGGTAATAGCTATGGCACTATTACTATCACAAAAGATTGGTACATCTTTGGTGATAATGTTATAGTCCCTTAACTGTTGACTACCAGATTAGCTGTGAACAACAACTTCCAACTGCCATATACTCAGCTTCAGTTGTGGAAGTAGCTACAGGGGTTTGTTTCTTAGACAACCATGAAATCAGCTTACTTCCCAGAAATTGGAAAGTATCGGATGTAGATTTCGTATCTATCTTACACCCACCAAAATCTGAATCTGAGTATACAGACAACTCGAAATTGTCATCATACCAGTTTCATTTCAGAGCAGTAGAAGGTGGATACCACTGTCCAACATTTACTGTACCTATTAAGTATTTAAGAATTTTCTTTGCTGCTTGAAGATGGTTTCTTTTTGGTTTAGCTTGAAATCGTGCGCAGACTCCAACTGCAAAAGAAATATCAGGTCTACTAGCAGTTAAATATAATAAAGAACCAATTAGACCTCGATACTCAGTTTGATCTATATCTTCCCCCTTTTCATCTGGATCCATTGAAAAGTTTATCATCATAGGTATCATGGCTTCTCGGCTGGTACCTATTCCAAAATTTTCAATAAGAACTTTTGTGTATTTGGCTTGATTAATGAATATCCTCTTCTTTGTCTGCTTGACTTGAAGTCCAAGGAAGTAGGTCATCTCTCCCATCATGGACATTTCAAATCTTCTTTTCAAAAGATGACTAAATTCGTCACACAAAGATGTGTTAGTTGATCCAAAAATAATATCATCAACATAAATCTGAACCAATAAAAGATCACTACCAAATTCTTTTCTAAATAGAGTTCTATCAATTTTACCTTTTACAAAACTATTTTGAATTAAATAATCAGACAAAGTATCATACCAAGCTCTAGGTGTTTGTTTAAGTCCATATAGAGTTTTCCTTAACCTATAGACCTTGTCTCCTTTGACAAAGCCAGGAGGTTGCTCTACATAAACTTCTTCAGCTAAGATTCCATTGAGAAAAGCTGACTTAACATCCATCTAAAAAACTATGAATCTTTTAAAAGCAGCATAAGCTAAAAATAATCTTATGGCTTCCAGACGAGCTACTGGTGCAAAGGTTTCATCATAATCAATCCCCTCTGATTGTGAATAACCTTGGGCAACTAGTCTGGCTTTATTTCTTACCACAATATTGTTTTCATCTCTTTTGTTTTTAAAGACCCATTTAGTTCCAATGACTTTTTGATGATGAGGTCTTTCAACAAGCTCCCACACATCTTGTCTTTGAAACTGATTTAGTTCTTCTTGCATGGCATTAATCAAGTTGGAATTAGTTAGAGCCTCAGTAATAGATTTAGGTTCAAGTAATGACACATAGCAACTGAACATACAATCTTGATTTAGTTGGGTCCTTGTCTGAACACCAGAGTCTAAATCTCTAATTATCTGTTCAGCTGGGTGATATGACATTACTTTCTTACCCTTATCTTTTACAATGGATGAAGTTTTGTCTGAAGTATCTATTTCAGATGATTCTGTGTTACCTTCAGATGATTCTACCTGATCATCTGTGGCATTGGTTGTCTGATCAGCTGGTGAGGAAGAGCTTCCAGGTTCTTTTTCTTTGTTTGAATCTGGTTCTTTCTCTTCATCTGAGTATGATTCCTGATTGTAGAACTTTACAGTTGATCTCTTGATAGTCATCTGATTCAGGTCGTCTGATATCATTGTAATGTCATCTGTTTTACTAAACTCAAAAGAGGATTCATCAAATACAACATGTGGAGTTTCTTCCACACATAAGGTTGTCTTATTAAAAACTCTATATGCTTTAGATACAGATGAGTATCCCAAGAATATCCCATCTGCTATCTTGGCATCAAAAGTTTTTAACTGAGATTTACCATTGTTGTGAATGAAACATTTACAACCAAATATATGAAAATATGAAATTTTGGGGGATCTTCCCTTCCAAATTTCATAGGGGGTTTTACATTTATTTTTAACAATCAAACTTCTATTTTGAACAAAGCAAGCTGTATTCACAGCCTCTGCCCAAAACCTGTGAGGAGTGTTGTATTCAGATAACATTGTCCTAGCTGCCTCTTTCAGAGTCATGTTTCTCCTTTCAACTACTCCATTTTGTTGTGGTGTCCGAGCAGCCGATGTCTCATGTGCTATGTCATTCTCAGTACAGTAATTAGTAACAAGCTTATTAAGGAATTCAGTGCCTTTATCACTTCTAATCTTAACAATAGTTAGTCCTTTTTCATTTTGAATCCTTTTAAGAAATTCTGGAATCTTAATCATATTCTCATTCTTCTTGTATAAGAAAATAACCCAGGTAAATCTTGAAAAATCATCAACAATTACCAAAGTTTATTTTCTTCCACTGAAGCTGAGAGGAGTAACTGGACCAAAAAGATCCATATGAAGAAGTTCTAAAATTCTTTCTGATGAAGGACTACTTATTGTTTTAAAAGAAGCTTTAGTCTGTTTTCCTTTTTTACAAGAATCGCACACATGGTTCTTTGAAAATATTTTATCAGGGAGTCCTTTTAATAAAGATTTCCTTGCAATTTTGTTAAGAGTTTTGAAGTTTAAGTGGCCAAGACGTTTACGCCATAGCCAGCTCAAGTCATCTGAACTCTTAGCAACAAGACAAGTATCTTTAGGACAACTTCTAAAGTTAGCAACATAAATGTTACCTTGTCTGACTCCAGCCAATAATATATTTTCATTAATACCATCTAGCACATAGCATGCATTATGAGTGAATTTAACACTTAACCCCTTATCACAAAACTGTGAAACAGATAACAAGTTGTGCTTCAATCCTTCCACATAGTAGACTTCATTGACTTGAATATCTCCTATTATCAATGTTCCAACTCCTTTGGTAAGTCGAAAATTGTTGTCTCCAAATATTACTCTTGGACCATCTATGGACTGATAGTTAGAGAGAAGACGTCTCTCATAGGTCATATGCTTGGAACAGCCACTATCAATGTACCAGATGACCTCAAGAATGTCCCCTCTTTCTACTATCTTCTTGTCTTCCTGCAATCACAGATTTAGTTCTTAGGTCCCCTTTGTAATTTGGGTCCTTTCATGTTAAGCTGACACTTAGGTATCCAGACAAAGATATCTATGTTCCTTAAAACCATAGATTGAAGTTTACATCCATATCTATCTACTAAGATAAGACTTTCAAGATCAATCTTATTTAACTCATCTTTTGTGATTGTCTTATACCTTGGTAAAAATGGATATGACGTACTTCTTCCATCAAAGTTACTATACCTAGGATAAGACTTTGTCTTAGTCTTTGGTTTAACCTTTGGAGCATCTCTCCTCGTATGTATTTTCTTTTCAGAAGTATTAGATGAGGTGATTAGTTCCTTAGGTTTCCAAGGACTAAATCTAGTCTCAACCTTTGGTTTAGTGGCTTTAACAAAAACTCTAGGTTTTATGGGAACATTCTTTTTATTCCTATCAAAACCTAAACCTGTCTTGTCATTAGACTTCTGTGAAGTATTGAAGATCTTATCTATTGTGGACTGAGTGTTATTTAAAAGTCCTAACTTGAGATTTAATTCTCTGTTAGTTCTTTTATAACTCTCATTCTCAGAACAGATACTTGAGAATTTTATTTTCAAAGAATTCAATTCTATTTCCAACTCATCTGTTTTATCAGACGAGGTGCTAGTGGTAGTCCTAGTCTGACATTCCCCCTTGAATGAGCAGTCTAGTTTCTCACTATCCCTTGTCTGATAGACTTTAGTTAGATCAAGAATCTGATTCTTTAAACTAAAATTTTCAGACTCTATTTATTTATATGCAGATAGAGTAGTCTTCAAGTCTTTTAGAAGTTTATTTATAAGACTTGGATCAGATTCAGATAAATTATCACAATCATTATCTGAAGAAGAAGCAGAATAATAGTGTACCTCTTTTGCCATCAGACAAATGTCGTCATCTGATCCAAAATCAGATGAAGACGAGGATGATGATGTTTCTTGAGCTTCTTCCTTCTCAGCTAGAAGTGCTCTTTGGTCAGCATACCTTCTATCCCTTTTCTTCCTCTATTCTTCTCTTTCTCTAGGAGTGAGTTGAGGACAATCATAGCTGTAATGACCAGGTTTGTTGCATGTACAACATATATCTCCCCTATCTGTCTTAGGACTACTATCTCCTCTTCTGATTGGTGACTTGTGCCTTCTAGTCTGATCCTTCTTTATATCATTGTCTGAATTCTTTTCTTCTTTATCTGATTTATAACTCCTTCGGCTTGATCTATCTCTCTTATTCCTCTTGTATTTCATATTTAGTCTCTCATAATGTTTCATTAAAAGTGTCATTTCTTCTTTAATTGATAAATCAGATGCCTTGGAGATTTTCTCAGATTCTTCTTGATGAAGAAACGCAACTGTCTTCCCAGATGTTGAAGATTCAGCTTCATCTTCTTCGTCTTCGATTTGGATATCATACTCTAATGCCTTGAGATGAGAAAATAAGGTATGGTGTGATATTGAGGATAGATTTTGTGTGGCTTTGAGAATGTTAGTCTTTTCTCTCCACCTCTTACTTAAAGACCTTAGCACCTTGTTGTTGATCTCTTTCTCCGTATAGGTTTTACCCAAATCAGCCGCTTTGTTAAGAAGATTAGTCAGTCTAACATCCAGTTGATCAATGGTTTCTCCTTCTTTCATTTTGAATGTGTCAAAAGTATGTAACACTAATTGCAGTTTGTTCTCTTTGACTTGGTCTGATCCTTCACAAATACCAGCAAGAGTCTCCCACATTTCCTTAACCGACTTGCACCTTTTGACCTTTTCTATCCAATCTTTGCTCAATGTTTCAATGATTTCTGTCCTAGCTACTTGATCCAAGTTATGGATTTTTCTTTCATCACTGGTCAGCTCTGAACTCTTCTTTTCTTGTCTGACTCTAGTTTCAGCTGCAGTGGTACCATCACTGGTCCCTCCATGATAGAATTTAATAGGTACTTCTTCAAGAACCTCCTCCATCCTATCATGAATTGCCTTTAGATGGTTCTCCATCCTGAACTTCCAATAATCATACTCCTCGATTGAAAATTCAGGCAAGTATCCACACATCATTTCTATCAAATTAATTTAGTTCCTCATGCATAACATTAATCCAGTTTTCATCCTTCATAGCTTCAACAACATTTTTAGGTTCAGTAAGAGAATAAAAGCATTCAAAGTTTACCTTGTTACACAAAAATGACATACTGATTGATCTTACCACATGCCTTGCGTCAAAACTCAATTTTTGTTTTGTTTGTACACCTGATTGTGGTTTACCTAAGATTTGTTGTTGTGGATGATTTTTTAGTATGCAGAAGCTCAAAACAATATTTAGTGGAACAATGTGATAACATTTCGTGTGACATTTTGACTTACTTACCACTTTGACAGGATCCACATACATTTGACATACGCATTTGAAACTTAGGAAGACCTTTAACAGCATCAAATTTCATCAATTTGACAGTATTTCTATAATTAGCATGTCCAAGTTTTTTATGTCAAAGTATACTTTCATGAGTTTGAACATTAAAGCATGCTTGATTCGAATCAATTAAATAACAATTATCAACTGATCTGTTTCCAATCATAAGACAATCATTATCATTATTTAACACATAGCATAAACTTTTGTCAAACTTCACATGCAAGTCATCATCACATAATTGGCTGATGCTAATCAGATTTGCAAGTAAACCCTTAACATGTAAGACTTTAGTCAAGTTTATAAAACCAGAAACATTTAGAGTACCTATTCCAACAATTTTAACTTTTGAACCACCTCCATAAGTCACATTCCCACCATCATATACTTTATAATTAGTGAGAAAACTATCTTGACCAGTCATGTGCCTAGAACAACCACTATCAAAGTACCAAAGTCCAAGAACACATGGTTTCAAAAAGGTATAAACAACATTACATACAAATTTTGACTTTTTAACCCAAGTATAATTTTTAACAACTCTCTGTGACAATTTTTGTATTGTCTATTCTAAATGTTGATTAGAATGTGGCAATATTTTAGAAGACATTTTAGAAAGTTTCTTTTCCAGTTTCATTTTCATACAATTTGGTCTCTTATGTCCTTCAGTAAAGCAATAATGACAAACAATCTTCTTCTCAGAAACAGATTCTTGTTTTTCAGAAGAAATTTCAAGTTCATTAGTTGATTTAGTGAATTTAACAGGCTTGTTGTTGGTCCCACGAATTGAGTATATTATTAAGAACTTTGAAAAAACCTTCTAGGAAAAATCTAGAAGGGGGGGTTGAATAGATTTTTAATCTTTTCAAAAACTTAGAAAATCAATTCAAGGAAACAAAGTTTACACAGCGGAAAGCAAGTTTAGACTCAATTTTTAAACAGATCAAAAACAATCTGATTACAAGTCTGATTTCAAGTCTGAAATTGAATTTGATTAGAAGTTGAAATTGATTAAGAACATACACAAAAATTTATAGTGGTTCGGATCTAATTGATCCTACATCCCCTCTCCTCCTTCAACTTGAAGAAGGGTCTTATCTACTTACTTACTCACTGACTTACAGTCTTACAAATTACAACTTTTTCTGATGATGATCTTCTAATCTTCAAGCCTATCTTCAACTCCTAAACTTTCTGGAAACTCTAACTTTACAGTGCAAGAGTGTGTTGAAGATATACAAAGTAGTGTTCTACAAACACTTAGAACTTGTGAAAAATCTCTTTGAAAACTTTGGGTGAATTCTTAGAAAGCTTGTGAATTATGAATGTGAGAATGCAGAATTAAATTCGTTAAGAAATAAAGTTGTGCCTAGACCTATTTATAAGCCTGGGAGACAGTTTGTTTGTTGTAACAAACTAAAACTGCCTAATAAACTTATTCTTGATAACTGCCCTTATCTTCAGCTGATCTTGGTCCTAGTCGTCTGCAGCTGATTTGGTGAAGACTTGTCTTTCTTATTCTACTCAGCTTGTCTTGACCTCGTCTGAGCTCTTTATAGTTGTCTCCTGCAGATGACTTGTCTCAAGCTTGTCTCCAGATGATCTCTGCCTCTTTGATCCTCAACTGACTTATCCAGCTCTTCCTAGTCTGATCAGCCTAGTACTGGATCTTCACCTCAGTTGTTCCTTGTTGTTGGCTGATCTTCTGAGTTGATCCTTGTCTGTCTTCTTTTAACTCATCAAAACCTCTTCTGATCTAACACTTGTTATTGCTTAAGAACTGAGTAATATTATCATTGTAACCAAGACCATGTTTACCAGTATTTCCAATTGTTAGTGCTTCATCTAACTTTGTTGTACTTTCTGAATATCTCCTGAAATACATAGTTGCACCTTTTAGCTCATCATTGAGGTTTTAAATTTTCAGATCTTTCCTTGTTAATATAACCTCAAGTTTTGTCACCAATTCTCTCTGATATGACTCTTTTATAGTCATTTCTTTCAAAGCATCCTGGGTAGATTCCAACTCTTTTTAAGTTTGTGGCAACTGGACTCACAATCCTTGCAAATACTGTTAGATGTACCTGTATTTTCAGCACAAGAATATGTAAAACAATTAACCTCTGGATTTTCCAATGTTTTCTCAAATGTTGACACATTTTGACTCAACATCAGAATCATCCAGTAAATCATCAAGTGTACCATCAAATACAATTCTTGCAGAAAAAAGCACATTTCTCATTTTTATCAGAATGATCTTCACAGTCAGACTAATCACTTAAGGTAGCATTGAAGTTTACTCTTTTTCTCAATAGAGTATTTGCACATTCATTTGTATAATGACCAAAACCAAAACAATCATCACATTTGACATTTTTCCTATATTCTTGATCATATTTGATCTTATTACCTTTATCAAATTGCTTAGATTGATTAAAATTTCTTTTCTTATCAGGCAATTGACATGAACTACTAGTATGTTTTCTATCCTGATTTTTAATTTGCAGATTGTTTTCTAAGTCTATTTGCTCTATTTTTTTAAAAATGAATTAAATTGCTTAGTCAAGAAAACAATGTTGTCAAAATTATCGACACAATCATCAATAACATCTTCATCAAAATCAATTTCAGTAACAATAGGTTATTTTTCAAAATTTGAAGATGTTTCGCCTTTGAAAACATAAATTTTCTTTTTAGATTTTTCATTATCCCTTTGAGAAAAATTCATTTCATAGGTTTTCAAAATACTTATCAACTCATTTTGTGCAATGGAACCAGTATTTTTGGCTTCTTCAATAGCACATATTTTGTCAACCCCCAAAAGTTATGGTCCTATAAAAATATTTTTTACTGACCCAATTATTGAGTGAAATGTTGTAATATTCACCAACTGGAAAATTGAGTGGATACAGACAAAAAACTCAATAATCTACGCCAATAGATTATGCTAGATTGTGTCTGTCTCAATCTCCAATTTATGTCTTCATAGCAGCCGTGTATTTATAGAACTTCAAGACATAAAACTGCTACAAGACACAAGTTCCACATCTCCATGAATTTAGGCAATATGTATGTAACTTTCCCATGCTTTTCTCAACTCCTCACTGTTGCTTTTCAACTGTCTAACTTATAGAAAACTACTATAAGTCTTCAACCTGTAAAACCAAGACATTGAGCAAAAAAATTCGTGGATTAGGATTAGTGGAAGTAGAAGAACGAATTCTGATGTTGTAACCTGAATGTTGACACATTCAGTGTAACACTGTCACAAACATCAACAATAACTATTTTTTGGAACGATTTAATCCCACAACTAATTAAATTATTTAATTTTCACCCCCATAACCATTTTTTAGAATGATTTAGTCCCATAACTAATTGAATTGCTCAATTTTTGTCTCATAACTATTTTTGGAATGATTTAGTCCCATTGACTTGAACGTATTTTAGCACACAATTGTGCAATCAATACTACCACAAGAGTATGGTATCGTGTATAATGTGCAAGTATTTAGACCAAGTAGTATCGAACCTAAAGGACTACGAAAATAATGGATCCTCAAAGTAACACGTTGTTGTAGATATTATAGTAGCTAATCGGTTTTCTTATACAAAAATGAAATAGACAATAATTAAAACTAACAAACTCAAGACAAGAATTTAACAATTAAACTAACTTCGGAAAGAAGTGCAAATAAGAGAAGTATGCTTCGGGTGGAATCCGTGTGAAATCAAATAGTGCTCAACAAGACAAAACAACTTATCATATACAATATCATTAGTGGTTAACTAAAGGCTACCACAATTTAAATGAAGACCTATCCCTTTTGAGGCTTAGGTGATCACTAGAGTTAATTAGCACCTAATTAACTACCAAAATCTCCTAAGGTAGAAAGGAAATAAAGACGTTCAACAAGATTACTAATCTCTACCCCTTCCATTTCACTAAGTAACCAAGTTAATTGAGAAACTTAATGTCTACGATTGGTGGTCTAAATCATTCACCCCCTCTCGGTGCATGCAAACGATTACTAAATTTAATTCAACCAAGCAAATCCCTCACCACATGATCAATAGACATACACATAACTCTCATTGTAGCATACACCAATCAATACAAGGATTACTGAAATTACCCAACTAAATTAATCAATCAAAACACAATAATAGAAGTTAATCACCAAATCAATTGCATACTCAAAGCATAAACAATAACATTTGTTAGATCAGGTTTAGTTTTGATGAGTTAAAATGTATAGATTAGATGAGCTTATGTAAAGTAGGATGACCAGCTGAGAATGTATAGTTCAGCTGATGTATTTGTTTCACTAGTTAGATTATCTAACTAGGTGAGATTAGTTAAATCAGCTGAGGTCAACGATTCGAAGGTCATCTGAAGACAAGCTTGATGAAGTCATCTGATAGAGAGGATAATAGAGAGCTCAAGACGATGTCGAAGTCGGCTGAGTAGAATATGAAAGACAGATTTCAACCAAGTCAGTCAGACGCTTACTCAAGAAGGTCAGCTGAAATAAAGTCAGTTTTCAAGATTAGTTTGTTAAGTGGTTAAGAGTTTATTACAATAAACTAACCGTCTTAAGAGTTTATAAATAGGGCTAAGCACAGTCCTTAGAAGGACTTTTGGCACACATTCTGAAACACACTTTCTCATAGCACTCATAGCATTCGAAATTGATTTGTGATATTTTCTAAGTGTTTGTAGAACACTTCTTGCAAAATCTTCTATACACATCTACACTGTAATCTAGAATGAGAAGATAGATTTGTTGATAGAAGAAGATCTGAAGACGTAGATCATCATCTCTGTAATTTGTAATCGAAGAAAGGAAGTAAGTGAGATAGCTAGAAGAGACCCTTCTTCAAGTTTGAAGAAGGAGAGTGGATGTAGGATTTTAAATCCGAACCACTATAAATCTGGTGTTCTTTACTTTCAGTCTTTACTTTTCAGTCGATTATAATTTGTGTTCATAATTATATCAAGTTTCTTTTAGATCCAATTTAAGGATTGAGTATAATTTGCTTTCGCTGGGTACTTTGAATAATTTGGAAGTTGAGTTTGATTAGCTAATTTGAATTTTGCAAGAAATTTAGATAATCTATTCAACCCCCCCTTCTAGATTATTTATAGGAGAATCATTCAATCACTCAATCCCGGGACCAACAATATTACACCATTATCCTTCACAAATTATCCACCCAAAGCATAAAAAGCTTAGCCCATGGCTGAGTGAAGCATAATAACACCAACAATTGATTATCTAACATAACCCATGATCATATTTGCAAGAGAATAGCAAGTAAAATAAGGAAAAGATAGATATCACCTTAATATCTTTGAAAGAGTAGAACACTTGAGAATCCTTACAAAAATTTATGTTAAAGCTTGGAATGAGTAAATACAATAAGAAAATTAAGAGTAGCTAACTGATACGGATAAAAATACCAGGCCCAACTACACGTAGGGTCCAAATATATTCAGCCCAATAGGGCCCAATAAGTATAATTGAATACCCTAAAGAGAGGGAGGAAAGCTCGAGGTAGGCCTAGCCCAAGCTAACTATAGATAGGCTGCAAGGCCCAAACCTGGCTACAGGCGGGCTACGAGGCCTAGCTGAGATAAGAAGCCCAGAATGCGATATCAATCAAGCCCATATCGGTGGATTAGGGGATAAGGCCAAGGAAACGTGAATAACAGTGGTCAGTTGAGAAGATTAAGGCTCAAGCCAAAGAATATTCTAAGTATTCTTCATTGACTTGGTCCACCTCGGTCCAGAGAGGGAAATCATAGGCAAGATACAGTTTCTTGAGGATGAAGTGACTAACGCATGACATGACGAGGAGGACGTGCGGAGTAATGCCAGATAATTAAGGTAACGGTTAATATGTCTTAGTACGTATACCCAGGAGGGAGGTAACGGTATTATATTCACTATCACTCTTACTTAGCTACTTTTTACGTACTTAGCTGTTTTCTTTGAGAGTTTTCCGATAATCTGACTTGAGCGTCGGAGTGCCTACGCCGGAGAACCCTCCAACGTGTTTTGTAGGTTCTTTTGTTCGTGAGAAGGCTAAGGAGAATATTGCATAAGGGCTTTACCCACGTCGAACCCAGGTGGAGAAACAGGCCAGGTTAGTTTTTAGGCATCAATTGGCGCCTTCTGTGGGAAAGAAGGGCTGAGACGTGAGTTTCTACTTCTTATCTATCACTTGAAAGAAAGAAAGCATGGCTGGTGAACAAACACCGATGAGACCGATTGCACTAGTACCGGCTCGGGTGAGGACAACTCCTCCAAACCCTACTTACGGCGAAGCTATTGCCAACCCTATGCCGTCATCCACTGTACCTAACAGTGGAACCGCACCACCTGGCTAGAGAGGAGAACTTAGTTCCTGGTCAACGTAATCCAGAAATAAGAGCTTCCGCCAGGGAGAGAGGAGCTAACCTACCTACTCCTTCCTCTACGATTCCAGAAGGAATCCTCCTGGCTGGAGTTACAGGAAATATTGAACAAGGATCGGTATCTGTTGCCACCCCATCAAGGGGGCTACCTCAAAAGATGTCAGCACCCGCTGCCACCATCGCATTTACTCAAGAGCAACTGGATGATGTGATAGCTAGAGCTGTGGCAAGAGCAATGTCGGAGGTGGGAGGAGCCCCACCTGCAGGAAGGACAGGAGAAGCAGGAGTACCAGGAAATCTGCCTACTCGATCTCAGGCTGGGGGGAGTAGGCAGGAGGAGAACCGAGAAGAGAGGAGGAGAGAAGCTGAATCCAGAAACCAGGAAGAGACTCCAGGAGAAGAAGGGATCCAGGAGAGGAGATCCGCCATCCCCTAGAGTAAGGGATGTGGGCGCTGAGGAAGGTGGACGGAAGAAGGAGACAGCCCCCCTGTAGCGAGGAAGCAAGATAGAAGAAGACGAGGACGGTACGGGAGATACTCACTCAGAGGCCATGAAGGATCAGATCATGTCCCTGAGGAAGCAGATGGATAACATGAAGCATCAGATGGATAACCGGGTTAGTATGCCTAGACCCATTACGAGATGTCAATTCACTAAAAGTATTTTGCAAGATGAATTGCCAAATAATTTTAAATAAAAAAGAAACTATTTTAGGGGGACAAAAGTACTTAAAATTAAGTTCGGTACTGGTGTTCAGATACACTAGTTATAATTTAATTATGCTAATTAGGTGATGAGGATAAGTTCAAGGCGATTTGAATCGTTCTCCCCGGGGGAGAATGATGGGATGAAGCTGCTGAAGTCTTAATTTCATTTCTAAACATTTTTAGGCTCCATTTGGATGGAGTCATTTGAAATCAGGTGATTTAAGAACAATATACTATACATTTACAAATCAAAATGGAGAAAAATTAAATGAATGGATTTGGTTTACACAAATATTACTTATAAGTGGGAGGATTTCAAATACCCAACAAAACCTAGTCATTTGAAATCCTCTCACTTCTTCCACTTGTGCTTAATATTTGAGTGAATCAAATTCATTCATTTAACTTTTCTCCATTTTAGTTTGTGTGAATGCATGATATATATCGTCAAATCCATTGATTTCAAATACACTCCATCCAAATGGAGCCTTAATTAATTTCTGTAATTATTTTAGTTGAATGGCTATTTGTTGTCCCGTAATATTAAGAGCTTTGACCAAGGGTTGTAATGTTTAAACGGATGGCAGCTTGTATTTGAAGGTCATATATTGAGAAATATAAGAAAATTATTGAAGGGATCTTCCCTGAGTTCTGTGGTTCACCGGTATTTCAGTTAGAAATCACCGGCGATCACATTTGTCGGAACACGCTCCTTTTTTTTTTTTGAAAGGTTTAATAATATGCTTTTTATTATCACAAATATTTACGAATAATTAGTGTATCAGATGCACCACTTGTAATTTAATTATACTAATTAGGGCTTATCCATAAAATAATAAATATAAAAATATTATAATGCCGACACATCACGCCATTACGCCAATGTTATGCGTATACTTATTTCTTTATGTCATCCAAAGACATGATTGTATATTTCATGTTTATTCTAATCCCTAATTGGACAAGATTTAACGACCACCGAAGTATTAGGGATATTATATACTCCCTCCGTCCCATTTTAATGGTCATTTAAGGTTGTTTCACACAGATTAAGAAAATAATAAATATGTGTATAATAGGACAATTTTATCTTTCTTGTGGAAGTAAATTTCAAAGTGAAATAAATTTGTCTAGAAAAGTGGAGTATCACAATGAACAAGAATATGAGTATATTTGGAAAAACTCATTTATTTCTTATAGATTGTTGCAAAATGACAAATATTTTGGGAAAAAATTTAGTCCCTAAAAAAACCATTAAAATGAGACAGAGGTAGTATATAATTGTTGTGTAAATTCAGATAACGAAAAAGTCTTTGGACCGCACCCTAATGGCACTCAGTGGGGGCATGCATAATTGGGAGAGTTTAACAGCAAATGCAATATCTGTGCGTGTAAAGAAAAGATATTGAAGACTGAATAGGATAGGAGGGAGCAGTATTTTATACTAATAATTAATGCGAACAAAACACGTAGAAGTTTAGTCGTATATACGAATAATTAATGCGTTTAGATACACCACTTGTAATTTAATTATATTAATTAGGGCTTATTCGTAAATAAAGTAATAAATATAAAATTATGGCAAAAACTTATGTGAGACCGTCTCACGAATCTTATTTTGTGAGACGAATCTTTTTTTGACCCGGTTATTTAAAGGGCTTAACTAATCGGCCCAAATCAACTCATTCTCGTTTTTCATTTTTCATGGAGCAAATACTTGGGTCACTGACATATTATTTTCTTTTACTTCTTTGTTCTAAGATTATTGATTGTGTAGCGCAGATTTTGGTTTCGAAAAGTTACACCATATCATTCCTCTTTTTGTTTTTATTCATCATCATCATCCAAAACAGGTTTATGTTTCTTCGCTTGAGTTGAGCAGGAAGATGAAAGCATGATCAATGGACATAGGTTCTATCATCCTTCTGAGAGAGAGATTTAGAAACTAAAGCTCCTTTCTTCAAAAATTTGAACTCGATCGTTTTGGATTTCTTCTGCGATTTTGGTTTTGGAGCAACATAATTTTTTGGAGAATCTAAATTCCCAAACTATTCTCCCATAAAAGTCATGCCCCTCTGATTTTGGTTTTGAGATTCTGACTTGGTGCTCGTATTTTGGCGTGACTGAAATTATTCACTCAAATAATTAATTAATATTCTTGTGTGTATCTATGGATAGGACTTTAACAAATGATTCAATTCAAAAGTGTGATGACAAGGTGTTTGTGAATATTCCTCATAGAAGGAAGGCTCTGTTTTTTCCCTCCCTTCATTTTTTCTTCAAAACATTAAAAAGACATGTAGCTTAACTCCCTTTGCAAAACCTACGACCATCTTGTTTTGTTCACAAACCCACCACTCGTTCTTTGTTTATCCAATTTTCTGCTATCATACTCTTGCAATCCATTCTTGAGAGAGGTAGGTAATGTAAACAGGGCTTGAGTTGTAAGACAAGGTTGAAAACGAGAAGTGACGATGGTTTAGTAAAAATTAATAGTCACTTTCTAGAGAAATATTATCACTTTTTTCAATTAAAGTTATCACTTTTGAAAATTGATATTCTTTCAAAATACAAGTGATATATTTATAAGTATCGCCCGTTAGTAAACACTCCTTTTAATTTTTCATATTTAACGAAAATTGAAAAGTGATAATAATTTCGCATCACTTTTTAGAGAAACATTATCACTTTTTTAATTAAAGTTATCATTTTTTTTTTAAATTGATATTCTTTCAAAATAAAATTGATGTATTTATAAATACCCCCATTAGTAAACACTTCCTCCAATTCTTCATATTAAACAAAAATTAAAAAGTGATAATGTTTTAGTAAAAAATGATGAGAGAAACATTATCACTTTTTTAATTAATTAAAGTTATCACATTTTTAAAAATGATATTGTTTTAAAATAAAAGTGATATATTTATAAGTATCGCAGTAAACACTCTCTCCAATTCTTCATATTAAACGAAATTGAAAAGTGATAATGGTTTAGTAAAAAGTGATTATCACTTTTTCTATTAAAGTTATCACTTTTTGAAAATTGATCTATAAAAAAAAGTGATAATGGTTTAGTAAAAAGTGATTATCACTTTTTCAATTACAGTTATCACTTTTTGAAAATTGATCTTTCACAACAAAAGTGATATATTTATAAGTATCTTTCATTAGTTAACACTCCCTCCAATTCTTCATATTAAACGAAAATTGAAAAGTGTTAATGATTTAGTAAAAATTAATAATATTTTTTTAGTGAAAAGTGATGTAATTTTCCATTGGTAATTCTTTCTCAATCGTGCTCTGTTTTTCTGCCTATAATTAGCGCTCTCATTCATAATAGGCTGCTTATAAAAGGACAAGCACAACACATCCATTAGAAAGAGACGATCTGATCAAAGCCCATTATTATCTCTCTCCTCACTCTAATTAATATTAAATTCTTACAAGTGGTCACTAATTAGTATCTGTAATGTCTCAAACTCACTATATTGCAAGATAAGGGGGAAGCTTAATTGAATTAAAAAAAGAACAGAGTATGCCATAAACATATAAAGCTCTAATAACGGATATAAAGAGGGATGACTATCGATGATGGATGGTGAGATTCGGCCATGGATGAGCCTGTAAGAAATAAGGATAGTGAGTATGGGTTTGGAATGATTATATGTAGAACGATTTAGTAATGGACGCTCACATGATTATATTAATCATAGTTCTCTTTTCTGATCATATTTGTATTAAGAACGCTTACACCTGCAACAATGGTGAATTTGCAGATGATTAGATGAAGAAGATGAAGGGTGAAAGTTTGAAAGCTAGAGGAGTACCTCAATTCTCGACACCCTCCCCGCTACCTTCTGCCAGCATATATTTCCGTTGCAATTTCGGTGTCAGATTGTACCAGCTGGTACGTCCATCGTCAGATTCCAAATGCTCATCGTATGGTTCTGAATAATCCATCAGATATGGGCATTCACTTCATTTGGGCCTAATTTAATTAATACCCATGGCCTACTAAAAATAATCCCTCATCTATCAAGCCCAATTACCAGAGCCCAGCAAAAAGAGAAAACAAACTAAGAAACGCGACAGTATCATTGGATTCTTGAGTTTGAAGAATTCACATGCTTGGTTGTAGAAGTAGTGTTGTTGGTTGTAGATGTAGGCGTTGTCAGGATTAAAGGAAGCCTGTAGTTGTCAGGATCTTTTCTAGAGGGATGGTTTTGCTGAGAAAATGAAACCAATGTAGAATGTGCGTACCAAAATCTTCTTTCACAACGCTATTGACTCTAATCCGAGGACGTTGCAATAACTCCAGCAATGTCAACGCCGATCAACAGCCATGATCTGAGGTTCAATGGATTCAACTTTGACGAGGATTTTGTTGAATAATCACGAATTTTGGAGATAAAGACGGGAATTGTGGAGAATGAGATGGGGAAGACGGTTTAGGTGTTTAATATGCCGGTAGAATAATTTAATTGATGGTGCTCCGTCTCACAAAATTGATCCGTGAGACGGTCTCACACAAGATTCACTCTAAAAATATATAATAATGCCGACACATCACGACAATGTATGTGTGTACATATTTCTTTTTGTCATCGAAAGACATGATTATATTCTCAAACTGACTTCATTTTATATATATTCTATTATTTTATGTTTATTTTAGTTGGATAAGATTTCACAATGACAGCAAGTTGTTGTTTTTACAGACTATTTCTATTATCATTTAATTGAACAAATTGTACAAAATTATCCATGAGGGAGGAAGTCTTTTATACATCCGTTGCACTGCTCAAATGATTCAAATTTAATAATTGTTCCGTTCCTAAAAATTTATACTCAGAGTCGAACAAAAATTTTAATAAAAAATATATAAAGTAAAGAATGTCAAAACTATTGTAGGGTATTGTAAGATCAATTTATAAGAAATATTTAGTACTTATGAGTAAATTACAATAATAATTTTAGTAATTAACTGATAATTTGAAGATTGAATGATTGTATCCATAAGGAGAATGAACATACTTTTAGAGGAACAAATTAGGCAAGTGACATACTTTAATTTTGACTTTTGAGGGACAGAGTGAGTACTATTTACTGAAAACAATCGATATAGACAACTAATATTGTTCAATAAAAATAATTAATATTAATTAACTAATATTATTCAAAGAAAAGAATATGTGTTCAGTTTATATTGTGCAGAGGAAATGGATTCTGTACATTTCTTATAAGTAATTTTCAAAAAGAGATAAACATATGATAAAATAAAATAAAAAAAAAAGTAGGATCTACTCATTATTTTATCTCTCCACATAATTTATAATAAATTTACACAATGAAGATTATCTATAGTCTATACCCCAAGCATAACAATCTTCAATAATAATCAATAGTAGACCAGTTCATAGTTGACGAGCTATCTCATGTTTCTTTGTGCGAATCGTAGTTAATTAATATATACAATTACAATTAATCAATAGTTAGTAGGCGTTAACATCATTTGACTTAATATTGCTATTGCGTATTCCCAATGATATCCAGTGATGTTCATAATTTCATTACCATGAGAGTGACAGAAAATTAGAGAGATCTAGTGAAAAAGAGAGAGATTTGAGATCAGAGAGATGGCGGCTTATGCTGCGGCTGCTTCTCTCAGTCGCAATTATTTGTTCTTTTTAAATAATATGAATGCTCTCCTTCCTCCCTTCGCTTTAAAAACCGCAGAATTTGGATGTATGAAGTTGAAATCCTTTCAAAAATTTGTGGAAAGATTGGATAGCAGGAGCAGGAAGAGGATGAATGCATCGCTTGGATGAATTGTGGAGGAAATACATAAATATAAAAATGTTCTTGAGTCTGACTTAATGACATATGAATATATTAGTGGAGGAATTGATTCCTTAGTGGTGCAGATGAAGAAGGTGGAGGAGGAGTATTATACCTTGCCAGAAGAAGAGGAGGAAGAAGTTGTTTTATCATCATCATCATCATCATCAAGAGTTGTGTCAAAGTCAAAGATAATTGGATTATGTGATCAACGTAGAGAAATCAAAGACGATATTATGGCTCCATTCACTGATAACCCCGTCTACTCAATAGCTGGGAAGGCAGGGATTGGTAAGACCACTCTTGCACAAGAACTTTTTGATGATTTAGATGTTTCGAAATGGTTTGATTGTCGTTCTTGGATCACAGCTGGCATTGAATGTAACCCAGAAAAAATCATACAAGTCATTCTAGCTCAAGTGGACCCTGAAGCGCACAAGATGATTATGGGTGGAGATGAGGAGGATATAAGTGATGGGTTAAAACAATGTTTGGAGGGTAAACGATACCTCATTGTGTTGGACGATGTATGGAATGAAGACGTGTATGACTACTGGCAAAGGTCATTACCCGATAATAAAATGGAAGTCGGGTGTTACAACAAGGATGAACTATGTAGCCCGAAATTATAAATCTTACGAGCGCATTAATATGTGGTTGCTGGATAAAGAAGAAAGTTGGGATCTTCTACATGAGAAGGTCTTTGCGGGGGACTCCTACCCTCCTCATCTTCACGACTTTGGAAAAATAATTGCCGAAAAGTGTGATGGTCTTCCTCTTATGATCGTCACCGTGTCTAACCTCCTATCAAAGGCCGAGGAACCCCGAGAGTCGCTATGGATCGACATAACAACAAAGAAGAAACATCAACTCTTCACTGATGCATATGCTCAAATATCAGAGGTATTATATCCGAGCTATAACATATTAGATGATGATCATAAAGTGTGTTTTCTTTATATGGGAGCTTTCCCACTAAAGTATGAGATACCAAAATCCAAGCTCATTACTTTGTGGATTGCTGAGGACTTTTTTAAACCAAGTACATACGGAACACTAGAGTCTTGTGCGATAAAAATCTTGAATTTTTCTTGACTCGAGTTGTATTATTATGGTCTACCAGAGAAGCAGTACATTATATCCAATTACATTTGTTGAAAGTGTAAAAACTTGTGGCCTCCATTCGGTCTGGTGGCACTTTTGCCAAATAGAAGCTAGGAAGACAAACTGTTTTCATGTCCTGGATTGTTACGATAAAGATGATTTAGAAAAAGCTATAGAATGACATAGTAGGTTGAGCATCCATTATAATGTTTTGTTTGTCCTCAAAGATGTGCATAACGCTATTTAGAAAATTTGTGCGCGCTCTACACAATCTCTATTGTGCTTCGGTCCATATAGTCAATATATGGTACCAGTATGTTTCGGTTAAAAGTCTCTCCTGAGACTCGATGCTCTTAACATCCGGTTTTATGATTTTCCATTGCAAGTATTGGAATTGGTTAAATTAAGATACCTTGCACTCACATGCAATGAAAAGCTTCCACCTTCCGTATCAAGACTTCAAAAACTTGAATACTTGATAGTCCATCCTCATTTGAGCATCATAGCACCTGAATATCATTCTCATATGCCTGTGGAGATATGGGATTTAGAAAAACTGAAGCATCTTGATGTCATGGGATGTGACCTACCAGATTTTGGAGACACTTCTTTGCTAAATCTTTTAACTCTTTCGGGTGTGACAAAAGGGAGCTGCATCATTCTGAAAAGAGTCCCTAATCTAAAAAAGCTAGGAATTAGAATTGAATTGGCACCCGATGTTGTGGAGCCCTTATCTTGCTTTGATCATATTTCTCATCTAACTGAACTGGAATCACTTAAATGTGTCATCGTGAATCCTGAATGCAAGCCCGAGGTGTCCTTATTTCCACGCCTCTCATTTTCCTTAACAAACTTAAGTTTGAGTGGGATGGGGTATCCTTGGGAAGAAATGTGGAAAATTGCTTCATTGCCAAATCTACAAGTGCTCAAACTGCGATTCAATGCCTTTCAAGGTCCAAAGTGGGAAGTAGAAGAGGATGAGTTTCCAAATCTTTACAGTCTTCTAATTGAAGACATTGATCTTCTAAAATTGAAGTGGGCATTTGGACGCTTCAAAAAACTTGGTCTCCTAAGAATGTAACAATGCTACAAATTTAAAAAGTTGAAGTTGGGAAATCTCCCAAATATACGTATGATCGAAGTAGTTGATTGCAACCCTTTGGTTGAATGGCATGCACAACAGTTTTTACTGGAACAGAACAATAACTTCTTCCAATTATTGGTGCATTCTTCATGGAAATCATGAGTGGCACCTTGGTTCACAATGTCAGTAATTAGTTGTATTAGATTTGCTAATATATTATTGAATATAAAACTCTTATGACTGTGTGCATGAGAGGCAATAGATGGATTCTTTTTTTTTTTTTTTATCTCACATATTGCATTTTATGCAGGGAGGAGGAATCTTGAAGATGGTTTGCACGACATCATATTACATATATACCATTTTTCTTCATTGCCCGATTGATCAAAAAACATGAATCATATTTCTATATTCCCATTTGTATTGCATTTTCCTATTGCATATCACATGTAAACGTGTTATTTCTGGCCAATTTTTTTAGATTTAATTTTGGTTCCCCATATTACACTACAAAAAAATTGTTAAATACCGACGGAATTACCGACGAACCAAATTTCGTCACAAATACCGATAAAATACCGTCGGAATTTCTAATTTCAGATTTACCTACAAAATTACCGACGAATTACTTCCGTCGGTAATCAGCGATGGAATTACCGATGAATTTAATATTGATAGGATATTACCGACGGAAATACCGACGGAAATTAGAATTTAAATTTAGCGACGAACTTTTATCGGTAAATCCGTCGGTAAAAGGAAAAATGGTGTATTATATTAATAAATTAATAAAATAAATTAATAAAATATATAAACATTAACCCTAGTCTAAATTTAAATCGTGAATCCATTCCAGGGCAAGTCTCCCATATTTGGCAAAAATCCCTCCAATCCCAAATCCCACCGCCACTGCCCACCGCCACACTGCTCGCCGGGGCCTGCCTCTGCGCAGCCTGCGCTCACCTGGGCTCCAATTACTCAGTGAGCCATCGCTCCGGCTCTGTTCTGCGCCCGTTGCCTCTACGGCCCCACCCGTCAAACATCTGAGTTGTTAATGGTAAGCCCGTCGCCGTCGACTTAGACTACTTAGTTATTTTCTTAGTTTTTTCTTTTTTTTTTTCAGATTTTTTAGTTTCTTATTATTGTGGCGAACCAGAGATTATGGAGCTTCAGATTAGTGCAGATTATGGAACTCCACTTTGTTAATTGTTATTATTTTGTGTATGCTCCTAGGTTTAGGTATGTTTATGTTTCTTTATTTTAATTTCACCCAAAAGTTTGCATAATTTCACCGTCCGAATCATGGGTCATACTGCCCAAAATCGTCCAAAGAAACAGTTGTTTTCCTATGTCAACAAAGGGAAAATTTGGGATGAAATATCTAACTAATATTATAATTTGCTGGGTTAATGGATATTAGGGGTGCCTATATCAAGATTAGCCCTATTTAACACTTCATCAGCCTCAATTAATTTCCCTCTTTTTCTTACCTTTCTCTTTGGGCTTCAACTGGTTATTTTTGTGCGCTCGCTCTCTCTGTTTCTTCCTGTTGGAAAAATAATGGTTAGGATTCACTAACCTTTAACGCAGCGGAATAAATCTTACTGGTTGGAATTCTACGTACGACTGTGATCCTCAGAGTCCGAAATACATTTACGTATGAAATGCATTCAATTGTTCACAACTTAAGTGCCTTTAATTTTGAGTATTCATGTGATACGTATATTTGTTGTTAGGGTGAAATTGGGAGAGAATGAGAAGAATTCGTCATCTCATTTCTGCATGGTGTACTTCTGAGAAAACCACGTTGAATTGGTTTTCATGAGGGAGTTAGTCAAATAACTTCCCTCATCCTTATCCACTTCATGTGTGGATATTAAATAAATAATATATTTATTATTTATTATCTTTCATCTCCCACTCACACATGAAGTTTTGAGCTTCATACTCATCTACTTCATATCTTTTAACTATCACACAATACATTTTTCATACAGGCAAATAAATCGTGTGACCCTCGAGAATATGAGTTTTTGTGCTATACACTTGTTAAGGATATATAGCAACTCAATCAGTTTTATATGTAGAATCCAAAACTCGTAATACCCCAGAATTCTTTCAATTAACACAAGTTGACATATCTCTTTCAATCCCTTGAAAAATTAGAGCATACTCAACTTTTCATCAAATCTATGTATTCATAATCAAGTTCTCAACTCGATTGACCGGTCAATGAATCACAATAGATTGTGTTAATAAAGACATTCTTCCTTTCACACAAAATATCTACAGACTCCCACTATAGCTGCTTTCCTAGACATGTACCGCATTGCTGAATTATCTTAGCTATTGGTAACATGCTAAAGTAGCAACACTAAAGTGAAGACTTAGAAATATAGCAGAAAGTCTTAAGGGTATTTTAAGAGGTTCATTTAAACCTCAAGGCCTCATACTATGAGAAAATAGGGATATCTTTCTCATTTCCTTATGGTCAACTTAGCACATGTGGTATGAAACACATGTTACGATGTCTTGAACTTCCAGAATGGAAGTGTGTGTCTTTTGAGTCATTTTCTATCTCATCTGACATCGTATAAATCATAGTTCAAGTGTATCCTGGACACTTAACTTAGATTTCCTCCCACTATAGTCTAGGGAATCCATTGATTTAGCTTATGAACAAGTCAAATAGATTTGTGGTAAAATCTATTGCGATTATTTCCAAATAATCTCATCTCTACACACACTCTGATGTCAGAGGTGATTGCTCGTATGAGTGAGCCAATCTATACTTGTCGACACACTATTATGTGAACCATCACATAAATTACAATACATAAATCTCTAGCAACATTAACATATACTCATACCATGTCCAAATCCATTTAAACTTTAATCTTAGATGTCCAAGACATCTATATGAACAAGTTTGACGAGAGGATTTGCTAACATTTATAAGTAAAAGGTATTTTAAGAATCACTCTTTCAATCTTTGTAATATCTCTACAAAGAATCTTTTTAGAGTATTTGGTTTTCTTGATACTTGGAATATCTAGTGTAAGTTTTAGTTGCTTCGACTATTACTAAATAGTAGCAACTCCCACTAAAGTATTTTATTCCATAACGAATTGTAGCAACATCTCTCACCAGGATATTTGATTCCATAATGAGTGGTAACAACTCCCACTGGAGTGTTTATTTCCACAATAAATCGCTACATCTCCTATTGGAGTGTTTGATTCCATGGTAATCTTTACAGCTCTCACTGGAGTGTTTAATTACTTGGTAAATCATTACAGCTCCCACTGGAGTCTTTGATTCCACAATGAATCACTGCAACTTCATTTAAAGTGCTTACTATTCCCAAAAGTTTCAAGAAATCTCTTAACCAAACTACCTCTTGTATTGCAGATGCACATGCCACAAGCTTGACTTCTATGGTGGACAATGCTATACAAATCTGTCTCATACTATGTCATTAGATTGCCTCAGTCTCAAGCAAGATGACATAACTGGAATTTGATTTACATTAATCTAAATCACTATTCCAAATTGGATCTATATAATTTTAACATTTGAATTTTAAATTATCTCCTTGAGATAATAATCTGCAATACCACTCAGATATCTCAAAATCTCAAACACTTTCTTTTAGTGTTTTTTCTCAGATTAATTGATATCTACTAACCAAAACTAATAGCTCAACTATTGTCTCAATGTGTGCACAACTTAGCATACATTAGACTTTCTATTGCATTTGTATATGATATTATCGACATCCCATCTTTGAGTTTTCAGACACTCATCACAGTGTAATGACTCGTCTTCCACAACATGAGTATCAATAGGTTTTCACACACCTATTTTGAATTGTTTAAGAAGTCTCTTTGTGTAAGCCTCTCAAGACAACCCCAAGTAACTTCTTCAAACAATTTTTATGAATCTTTCCATAAAAAACATACTCACTGTTGTCATTCCAGCTAATAATATAACAACAAAACAGTATTAGAATTACAAAACTATCTCGGACCGTTTAACTAAGCACAATGATCTTTGTCTTTCACAACAAAGTTATATGAGATAATCATTTAAATGAAATCTCAAGTTACACTGTCTTAAGGATTATTTAAGTTCGCAAATCGACTTTTCAATTTACAAACATTATCCTCTTAGAAGATTGAATTCTACATGTTACATGTAGATTTCTCCTTCCCATTTCCCATTGGAAAAACTAGTTTTTAACGTCCAATTTGATGTAATTCTAAATCTAAACTTGATATATTAGCTAGAATCAGTTGAGGTAAAAATTACAACAGATGAAAAAAAAATTAATACACTCCTTTTAGAGTATAAGTTTTTCATCACGTGAATTTTATTACCTCACTATAGAGTCATCAGTCTTAATTTAATTTTGAGAATTCATTAATTCTCAATTGCTTAGTGTCTTGATGAAAAGTCCACAAGTTCACAAACTTGGTTTGACCTCAACGACTCAAGTTTGTCTTACATTGCTTTCTTTCACTGGTCTCTTATGACCTGAGATGGAACCTCTCGAGCGTTTGTAGGTTCTTCCTCATTCACTAAAGACTTATCATATTTGGTCTCTTATGACCTGAGATGGAACCTCTCGAGCGTTTGTAGGTTCTTCCTCATTCACTAAAGACTTATCATATTTTTACGGATATCATAATGCCATTCAAGCATATATTCTCTAGACAATTACTCTCATCAAGATCCATCTGATCTTAAAAAGGTAAAAAATCTATCAAAGAACATTTTATCAGTAAATCACTCCCACTTGGATCTGATAGAGAGTGATTACATTAATCCCAAAAAATATGATTTAGATTTTATGTGATTCTATCTCAAGTATACTTCAACTCATTTGATCAACGATTAACACGTATCCCTTAGATTTAACAACATACCTAATGAAGGTACAATTAATCACATGGACCCAACTTTCATACTGACTCGAAGAATCATGTATGTGAACAGCTGATCCTTATATCTAAGGATACTGATTAGGTAATTCACCTATCTTGTAGATCAAAAATGTGATTGAAGTAATCAACTATGAATAGTCATTACAAAACAACCATCAACAACTAATAACTACACATCTCTCTCCAATAGAGATGGTTAAATTAGCTTATGTCTACATGGATCTCCTCACATCCAACAATATTCAAATCTCTAGTTAGTACCACCATTATGTAATGGTGTACAATATTTTAATAATTGTTGGATTATGTCTTTCTCATTACACAGTCCATTGAACTGTTTGGATCTCTCACACGCTCTAAAGGTTCTTAAAACCTTTTAAAGTCATGTCTTTTAATTCACAGACAATTTTAGGAAACATCTAAAACCATCAAATGTCCTAGACATGTGTGAAATTAAACAGACATATTTTAAAGCATGAAAAATCCATTAATGTAAGTATTGAAAAACAGTAAGTTCCATGTTAGTTGTTTGACATTCATAGAATCACATTTATCATAATAAAAAAAATTGCAATTAAGAGTCAACTTAACAGTTTTATTAATGGTTTTCAAGTCACTTATTAGGAAGATTATGTTCACATTTGATAACTCGACTTTTAAAAATTGAACTTCAAAGTTCTTCTTTCACAAGTCAGTTCATTCAATCTTGCATAACATGACTTAAAACTAGTATGCCAGATGTCATTATTTACACAAGCATTACTAGTGGAACATACTTATAATAAATATGAACTAACTTCATAAAAATTAATAGTAGTTCTCTTACAATCCAAAACCACATAAAACATTTAAAAGAAAGTCAAATACCATAATACATATTGTAAATACTAATTTCAACCAAGTCTTACGAAAATATTAAATCATGTCTCAATCGAAGAAGAATATTGATAGAAGTGAGATCCTAAGTGATCTCTGGAGCAATCAGGAGACTATGTAGTATTAAACATTGACCATTGTCAATCTCAAGTTTACAAAGTCCCTAGACCTCAACTCGAGCTTAAACCCCACATAATAACATCTCGTCTCAATGCTCATTCGTCTTTAGTCAATGATCTTGTCATTTATGAGTCTCTAAACCTTTGAGACAAGACTCAATTAAGAATACATTACTTAAGATTAATATGCTCAAACAAAAATGGATTGAACAATCTAGTCCTTCTTGGATTTAGGACATTCGTGAGTAAAATGACCACACTTGTTACATCTGAAGCATGTCACTCACCCTTATCCATTTTTAGTCTAGCATATTTTCTTTTCTTATTCTTCTTAGCATTAGGATTGACACCAAGATTTATCGGTACATCCAGTTCAAGACCGCTTGCCTTTTTCACTTTCCTTCCAGCTTTGTTTACGTTTTAAGCTTGAAGCTTACATTGAATTAGATTAAGCAATGAGAACACTTTATGAAGACTTGAATGCTACAAGTCCGTCATCTTTTAACTCAACATGATGAGCTACATGAGTGAAAGTCAAAATACTTTCATCAAGAGTCGTGACGACCCCCAAGTGTTCACACTTATCAGAAAGTAACTGGATTAGGATCCGAATTTGATGTTCCTCAAAATGTAAAGTGTTTACCATACTTTCCCTTCAGATATTCCAGATATCATGGGTAGTAAGGCGATGTGCACACTCCGAGATCATGTTATCGATGACTGAACTCATCAATATGTCACGTGTTATGACATTTTTCATTTTTCAAATTTCATGATCTTTTTCGACTGAGTCTCCATCATAATTCCAGGACCTCCCATAACATGGTTTGATAGTATCTAATACATCATGTTCTCTAAGAACATTTAAAGATCATGACGTCATGTGTCATAATTATCGTCATTGAGTTTTTCTATTTTGTTTCAACTCAACAATGATTGCTATTGAAGCTATTGTCTGGTTTTAATAGAAGTGATTCAAGAATTAATATTCATTTATGTATCAATTTGTTCTATGTTAAGCTAACTGACATCTGAATAATTCGATACGAAATTCAATATCGAAAAATGACTTAAAGTCATTAATCATCAATCTCATAAAGTATCCTCCTTAAACAGATTCAGTTCCAAAACATGAACAAAAACAAGTTCTAGCATTTAATGATTAAAGTAAATAGCTAAAACTCCCACTCAACAACATGAAACTGCATGCTTAAAACATTCAATCAATATTAATGCAATAAAGCACAATCATGTCATAAAAAAAATGCAACCAAAATAGTTACGGTAATCTCAGAAGACTATCAAGTCTTAAATACCAACTATTAAGGTCATTCAAAACCAATCTTGTTTCAGCAACGCTCTTAGGTAAACTCCTTAAAATTTTTGGATAATCTATGATGTAATGTATACGCTCACGAAGTACTTAATTAGTACTCATTAAGAGAAATTATGATAAAAGGATCTACATGGTGATTCTTCATCCGAAAGTTATTCTGACTTTTCAAGTTAAAACCATCGGATCGTTGAATCATTCATTTGTGTAAACATGTTGCTCATTCAACTTGTCTACTGTATATCCAATACCCAATTATCACTTCATTTCTTCCATAGTATCACAATATTCATAAGATTCCAATTCTAATTAAATTTTGTTATTTTATTTAAAAAAAACTCCAAAAAACTACTTAAAGTTTTCTTGGAAGTGCCTCAGCTCAAATCTCAACTCTTATTAAGTCTTGAGCTCTAAAATTGGAACTAACTCATGAGATACTAGGACGAGCTATACATCTTCATCATATAACTTTAATGTTCCAAAAAAAAATGTGCGATAATTTTTCATTATGTGATTCTTAAGAATGCATAGCACCAACTTCATTGTTCGAATTTCAAGAACCATAATTGTTCTTCTACTCTTCGATTCATACCCAAAAAATGAGCAACCATTAAACATAATTAATACTAAAAACCTTTTTAACACATGAATTTCAAGCTCACTATTACACCAAACAAAAATTTATTGTCAAGTGTAATAGGCTAATTCACAAGTGAAATAAGTTAAACTATGGTTCTCATCTCAATGGATAAATAAGTACTCAAACTTTAATAGTTCAAATACCTCATATTTATGCATATTAAGAATCTACACTGAAAAATATGAACATAGGAATTTACGGCACCAAAATCGGAGTTAAAACGAGCTCAAACGAGCTGAAACAAGTTTTCATGCACGCGTAGGACCGAAAACAGCTTCCAGGTGGCCGGACACCACCCAGATTTGCCGGAAAACCGCCAAAAAACAGGAAAAACCGCTCACACGCGCCCTGACGCGCCGCCACGCGCCGCCACGCGCGGCCATAACCAACTGCCACCTCCGGCGCGTGGGAGTCACGCGCCTCTGTCGTCGCCGATACCGGCGCGTGGAAGGCACGCGCCACCGTCACCGCTGCCATCCATCGGCGCGTGGTAGTCACGCGCCACCACTGCCGCCGTCATCCACACGGCGCGTGAACGTCACGCGCCACCACCGTCGCCGTCGTCCACCGGCGCGTGGGCGTCACGCGCCGCCACCACCGCCGTCGTCCACCGGCGCGTGGGCGTCACGCGCCGCCACCACCGCTGTCGTCCTTCGGCGCGTTGGTGTCACGCACCATCGCCGTCGTTCCGTCGCTGACGTGGCTTGCCGGTTCGGCTCGGTCGCCCGGTCCGGTTCGGCCTGGTTGGGCCCGGTTCAGGCGGTTCGGTTCGGTTGACCGAGTCAAACTACCTTTGACTTGGTCTTATCCAAAAAGTTTTGAAAATTACAAACGGGTCCCTAGAGAATTACGAATTCTCTAAACACAACCCATCATCTTTCTGAAATCTATCAGAATTGCCCCAAATTCGTTAAAATTTCAAAAAATCATAACTCAGTCAATACTTGACCAAAATTAACAAACTTTATATCCACGGAATCCTCATTCAACATACTACAATCTAGTAACAAGAACTCAACACGATTCATGATATACTGTTCGTAATTTCCAGTCAAAGTTTCTGTAATTTTACAAAGACCGATTTTTATTTCACAAACGGTAAAGCCAAAAATTACGAAATTTTGCAGATTGTCTAAACATCATACAAGGCACGTACAGTAATTTTTTCAGGCCCAAATTCAACCGTTTCAAAAAATCAAAAAATTGAAAAATACAGATTCACATGATTTCTGTACAATTACATGCCATGCATTTACAGAAAATATCATACGTACGTATCTAACACATGAACATGCATAGAGAATCATTTTCACGTACGAGAATCCAACACATTGGCTCTGATACCAATGTTGGAAAAATAATGGTTAGGATTCACTAACCTTTAACGCAGCGGAATAAATCTTACTGGTTGGAATTCTACGTACGACTGTGATCCTCAGAGTCCGAAATACATTTACGTATGAAATGCATTCAATTGTTCACAACTTAAGTGCCTTTAATTTTGAGTATTCATGTGATACGTATATTTGTTGTTAGGGTGAAATTGGGAGAGAATGAGAAGAATTCGTCATCTCATTTCTGCATGGTGTACTTCTGAGAAAACCACGTTGAATTGGTTTTCATGAGGGAGTTAGTCAAATAACTTCCCTCATCCTTATCCACTTCATGTGTGGATATTAAATAAATAATATATTTATTATTTATTATCTTTCACTTCCCTATTTTCACTCTCTAGATTGGATTTTTCTGCAATATGGATTGGGGAAGTTTCCATCTTTGTTGTAAAGGGTATTTTTCCTTTTCTTATTAACTCTTTGCATATTCAATATGTTAGCTTACTCCTAGTTTGTAGTATGTTACTTAGTTTTTGCAGAAAAAGAGTTGAAATAAAATCTGGACATTAATGTGTATGTGGGTCTGAAAATGTTATTTTTTTAATTATTTTGTGACCCCCAATTATGGTAGGGGGTCTTATTGATTTTCTTGATTATTCAAACACTTGTGTTATCGGGGTTCTTGATTTTTGATCAAGAAATAGAAAACGAGACTTCTCATTCAAACCATGTTCGTAAGCACAAATCCCCTATTTCATTTTGGTTTTACTGGTAAGCTGTCTCGTTTGATGGAGGAGATATGCGATCTGGAAGTCTTCTGTGGAATTGTGGAATGAGTTCAGAAAGTTTGATTTATGTTATATGTTTCTTGTTGCTGATAAGTTTTGTAATTAACACTAAGGCAATTCTCTTGCCTTTGTAATATTTTCTGTTCCCCAGAAATATACTTATTTTTATTGAAATTGTTTAACCAATCCCCCAAAATCTTATCACATCTAATGTGATTTACCAGGACAAATGTGAGGAATATCTCTACGGTTATTCTTTTTGGTCACATTTTAGTTATTTGTAAAGCGTATCGGTCGACTTTCTGTTTCAGATAATCTTGCAAAATGATCGTGCTAATCTTTTCATAAATAGTGAAAATTTTAGAATGAGTAGCATTTAATATCCACATTATTTGAAATGAAGAATAACCAGTGATCATGCATTTTAATCTAGTAGGATCTATGATTATAATTAATAGTTTACTAAGCCTTAACAATTAAGCGTTTATGAAAAACAATAAATGATTAACTGGGTATTAAATAAATGGTTTTGTCTATGTGCCCCAGGACTAAAAAAAAAACTGCAAACTTGATTTTATATTCATTGTTTTAAATAATTTGGATGCCATTTGACTTTTTGTTTAGTCCAATGCAGAAGTGTTGATCATCTTTAATAATAAAACACATACCATGGAGGACTGCTTTCAAACTTGAAGTGCATCAAGATAAGGAATTCAATTAGAGTCGCATTTAACTTCGTAGATTGGTCGAGTAATCTGAGGATATGCTTTAAAAATATAATTTATATATATTTGTTGGTAAATTATTATTGAATTATAACAATGCCCGGATGGTAAGACATCTCCTTAAGTCGTTGGCTCACTCGGGTTCGAATCCTCATTGGAGCGAATTTCAAGAGATTTATTGTGGAGGCATTATCCTACAATAAAAAAGGGTGGATTGTGGAGGCATTATGCTACAAAAAAGAAGGGTGGCACAAGGAGACTTGTTGCCAAATGGAGATGGTGAGGGAGGCTTGTAGAAGGTCACAAGTTCGAAACCTGGAAGGGTGTCCAAAAATTTTAAATTTTTTATACACATTATTTACCGACGAATATCCGTCGGTATTTACCGACGAACCTATTCCGTCGGTAATTACCGACGGAATACCGACGAATATCCATCGGTATTACCGATGAATTAATTTACGTCGGTATTTTAGTGACGAGCAAAATAACGACGGAAAATGGTTCGTCGGTAATCCGTCGGTGACCACTTTTACCGACGAAAATCCGTCGGTAAGTCCGTTAGTATTTGACTATTTTTTTGTAGTGTTATCTCTTATTAATGCTATGCATTTCTAATTAAATACTTGAATTCAATTAGCTTTATTTTTTCGGTTTGAGTGATTTTGTTTGAGGTTTATTTGATCCCTGGTGTGGGATAGAGTACTCCTTGTACTCCTTTTATGATACTCCTTCCGTCTCAATTTTGATTGCTCAAAGAGAAGTGACACAAGTATTAAGAAAATAGTTGTTTATTAGTATTAATAGGTATAAAGTGAAGGGTAAATGAGTATTTTTATCTTTATTAAAAGGAGTTAATTTAAAGTCAACCTTTTTGAAAGGATTAATTGAGTGGCATTGAGGTGTAAATAAGAGATGTTTGTAAGGGTTTAATTTAAGAGGGTAGTGTTGCTTTTTTGCTATTTTGGGTATGAGAAAACAAAAATAAGATGTTTATTTTTGGATTTTGAGCAATAAAAAATGGGACGGAGGAAGCATATTTTTTGGCTTTGTTTAAAAAAATAAAAACAATAAGAGATAATACTATGTTTGATGGTTTAGTTTTCCGGTATTGATCAGATTTATACAATAACATCTTCATTCACTGTGACTGTGTACTAGTTAATAAATCCAACGCCCGATTAAAACTTAATGAGACTGAGAAAATGTGATTAGAGCACTTAGCTCAACAAATGTCTTTCTATTGTCGGTTAATAAAAGTTAACTTCAGCATTATATTCTTCTTTCGAAAGACATTAAAAATTTACATGAATAAGCACACAACAGTTAGTAATACTATTGAAGTTAAACTCATCAAATAATTAAGGGATTTATTTATACAATGTGAACACTTGTCCTTGTTTATATATGTTTCTCCATTAATAGTGACTTGGAAAAATGTGAGAACGACTATCAACACTATGCATTTGAAGCTGTTTATGCATAGTCTTGAAGTTGAAACAGTTTATCTTTGTGATTCAGTTAAAAAATAATTACATGTCGCAATTCTTGTTTGCAATTTAATTACATTAGACACTTTTGAATTCTTGTTTGCAATTTAATCATTTTTTTGTTTTTTTACTATGACATAGAAATTATAGAGTACTCTTTATTAAGTTTGTACTTGATACCTTTATGTTTAAAATTAAGAATTTAATAAATCACTCAAGTGTCCTTAGAAATATTATATTGATAAGGACATTCTCTCACTAAATAAAATTCAGTTGAGGTAATATGGATGTAATCACACCGCCTTACATTCAGATTTCTCCCCCTCTTACCGAAAGTGGTCGTCTTGATCAAGAGAAAATCAAGTAGACCTTGATATATTCAAGCCAAAACAGTTGCCGATCCGGCAGAAGGAGGAGAAACTAGGAGTCTAAAGGAAAGAGTCTTCGACTAGATGGGTACTTTAGAAGAAGAGCTGTGGTATGACTAAACCTTTATTATCTTTCCTTATCTGATAATTCTTTTTTATGGTTATCTGTATGATTCACATGTTTTGTTCTGTGAATATAAAACAAGTTCCTATTATGTGTTTCTTGTCTGTTTTACTAATTAACTGACTAATTTTATAACTGAAGACTTAACTGACTGTGTATCATCTGAATATCTGACTACTTGTCTTATTGGTTTATCACTTATAATTTCTAATTTTACTAACTCATTTCTTTTCTTGAGTGGGTTTTAATATCATCAAAAAGGGGGAAAATGTTAGGACAAAAATGTAGTTTTGATGAAGTTAAGATGAGTAGTAAAATAAGATGACCAGCTGAAAAATATTGTATGGTAAGCTGAAGTAGTAAGTGATAATATTTTATAATAGTTAGACAAAGTATAGAAGATCGGACGATGTCACAAGGCAGACGAAGTCAAGAATAAGACGAAGAGAAGAATCAGACGACGACATCCTTAAGAAGATCAAGTCATGCTGAGTAGAATAAGAAAGACATGCCAAAGACCAGACGAGGACAAGTCATCTGAAGAATCAAAGATGCAAATGAAGTAAGAAAGAGTTAAAGATTTCAAGAAGCGGTTACAACTTAAATAACAGAAACAGTTGCAACGACTCAAGAAACAATTTCAACAAACTAAGAAGAAATTAATCGGTTATAACAAATTCCTGAAGTCAGCAAATCAGTTACAACTATCAAGAGCTCACATATATATAGGATTAAATTTGTGTTTTAGAATCACTTTTACTTTTGCATTCAAGAGATCTATCAAATCATATCCAGAGAAAAGTGTATTCAGAGTTTAGAAGTTTCACATTAGTTCAATGTGTTTGTAGAACACTTCTTTTGAATCTTGATTAGGGTGAATTTGTATAGACTTTTAGTGCATGAATGTATTGATTTGATAGTATTTTGTGTTCGAATGTGCTCTCAAATTGGCTAACTGTGACGAAGTTCATTTATGCAGGAAACAATCAACTTTGAGAAGAAATTCAGGTGATCAAATCAATCATAATGAAGAAATGCCTTGGATCATTTGATAGAGAGCAGGAAGAGGGTCGCGTAGCAACAAGAATCAGACAACCGGAGTTCGTATGCAAAAGATATGGGCGATCGAAGCGGAGGTGACACACAGGGAGAAGTGACTCGGCCAGAACCAATCCAACTCGGCCGAGTCACAAATCATGATGCCTGAGTTGCCAGGGAGCAGAATGCATCCGACTCGGCCGATCAAACCTTGCTTTGCTCGAGTCACCCCTGCTGAGTTGGCATTTTGTGCTCGTTTTTTAGTGTTTTGGGCGAAATTTAGGTCTTCTTTATGGGCTAATTAGCAAATTAAGATTCCCTACTTACTACCCACTATATATACCCCCCTCTTACCAACCTTTGAAACACATTACACGCTTAGAACATTTCTTTAGATTTAATTTCAGCATTTCTCTGCACACACTCACACACAGTGAAAGGTGTTCTTCACATTTTTTGTAGTTTTTCATTTTCCAAATGTAATAGCAGCTAGAATTGAAGCAACAAGTTGTATTACACTCCATCAAGGTGATTTCTACCATTTATATCAAGTTATTGTTTATTAATTTCAGTTTAATCATGTTTCTTCCATACCCAATGTTTATGGGTTTCTTACATTTAGCCATGATTGGCTAAATTCTCTTGTGCTTGGGTGTACTGACCCTTAGATGAGTTGATTATGGTGATTTTATGGTTGAATGTTCATTTGTTTAGGTGATTAATTGTCCTAATGATGCTTTGCATGATTTAATTGCTTGGGTGAGCTTTGATCTTGTGTTTAATGGTTTAATCTTCTCAAGGATACTTGGTTTATTAAATTGATGCATAGGTGTTAGATTAGCTTGTGTAATTGAAGTCAATATTTGTTTAACTCAAGGATACTTGGTTAATTAAATAGAACCTCATTAGGGCACATTGATTACTTGTTGAAGTGTTTGTAATTGGTGAGGGGGTGAGAGTGTTGTCGCTCATATTCCTACATGCTTGATTGATCATTTAGAACCTAGGCTTATTAAGTACGGTTTTATTTGAATTATTTGTTGGTTAGCCCTAATATCCCACTTTGAATGAACACTTGATTGAATTTGATCCGAAATTGACAAGACTTTGGTGATTTACACCCGAGCACTACACTCTCCCACTTGGTATTTCGTTGTTAATTGCGTAGTTTAATTTCTTGTTGAATTTGAGTAGTTTAATTGGTGTTTAAAATTTTGCAAACTAGACTAGCCTCTATAATTCTAGAAAATGCACAATTTCATGGCTTCATTTCACCTCTAGTTCTTTGGGTTTGATAATTTGGTCATAATTTCTATCTATTAGAACTGCACTATGATTAAAATGGCGCCGTTGCCGGGGACTAGTTGAGTATGTCTAGGTGAAACTTGAGGTTTCGTTGGATAGCTTTACTAGTGGTATTATTTACTTGTTTTGTTGTTTTTATTTTTGTGAATTTGATACTTGGCTTCTTGTGGTAGGTGCATTATTGAACTTTGAAAATTGAGAACGAAGCACCTCCAAGAAGAAGGAATCGAAGGGCTATTGTTAGAGAGATGGAAGGGGATCCATCTCCTCAAACGGAGGCTCTTGCCAATGAAGGGGAGATCGATGTCCAAGGGATACATGTTGAGTTGAGGGGTGTCCAACCTCAACAATGAGAGGAGATAATGCCTCAAAACAAACCAAATCCTCAAAATCCTTACCCTTACCCCTACCCATATCCATACCCATACTTTCCACCTCCTCAAGGACAAAATCTCTACCCTTATACACCTCCATATCCACCATATCCTCCTCCATATCAAGACCAAAATCATGTTGCTCCATACAATCCACCACTACCTAACCAACCACCACCTCAAAATCCTCCACCTCCAAGAGAAGGAAGGCCAATTCGTGCCAACTTTGAACCTCAATTACGAGAATACTATGATGGGATTGCAAGACCGAATATTCAAGCCAACAATTTTGAGATCGCACCATCTATGATTAAGCTCTTGATGGAGAACCAATTTGAAGGAAGGGACGGGATCGATGATCCCCATAGGCATTTGGATAGATTCCTGGAGTTGGCGGACACCATGAAATATAATGGTGTGTCGGAGGATGCAAAAAAAATTGAGGCTATATTCTTTTACACTAACGGGGAAGGCAAAACAATGGTTGAGTAAAACAATTCCACCGCTATGAATGTGGGACTGTGAGGAAGGAAGAGTTATACATCTGATTGTGGTATAATCGGGTAAGAGTTATTAAGACCAAATCAAGTTTATCGAACCCAAGGGATAAGATATGCAATGAGGGCCTAGGACATGAGTTTTCACCGACTATTGTTGCAAGCAAGGTTTTGGTTCCAATTACTCTACTCAATTGCAAGAATTAAAATCAATCAACAATTATGCTATGAATTAGGCAAAGAATTAAGCTAGAACAATTAGCAAACTAAGCAAACTTCAAGTAATCAAATGGGGATATGGTGCTAGGGATAATCTCTACCAAGGAATCAATGATCACAACTATAATTGCATCAAATTGCTATTCAATCAAGATAAAAAGTATGAACATCATGCAATAATGTCTCCATTCATCACACAATGCCTAAATGTGAGTATTCTAAGTGCAACTAATCTCTCAATTATGAAATACCTAATTCATACACTCATACACAATTATAACTCGATTAATCCCTAATCACGTTAGTTCAACTTTCGTTTGTTGCTAGGGTGATCAAACACTAATCAAAAGAGATAAAAATGCATGAAACACAATAAACATCAACAATTAGGAAACTATCTATCTCAATTAAACAACAATCATCAACAAATTATAGTAAGAGCAATCAAATCATCCTCAATTTAAATCATCCCAAGCACAGGAGAATTAACCCATGGAGCAAAGAGCAAAATCCATGGGTGAAAAATCAATTAGCATGATCATCATAACAATTAACAAAACGATTAAGAAATAGAAAACAAGAGATAAGAAGAACATCACCAATATTTGCCAATTGAAATGGAATTGAATGTTTGATCTCCACAAATGTAAACTTCTCTTCAATTGAATTACAATCTCAAATAACTAGTCTAGTGGATTAAATTCTAATCTAAATAACAATTAAATGGAAATCTAACTAGAAATGTGAATCTAATGATCTAGGAAGTGGAAATTGGCTTGGAACTTAAAAAATCGCCCTAAAAACGAGTGGTAACTTCCCTAAACTAACTTATGCTCTCACTACAAAAAAAAAAAAAACCAATTTAACGAGGGGACCTAGCGAGGGTTCGAAAGCCCTCGCGAGTTAACGAGGGGCTTGGCGAGGGCTGCCTTTACCGAGGGCGTTAACGAGGGTTCGAACCCCTCGCGAAATACCGTGGGTATTAAAGACGGAAAAGCCCTCGCAAGCTTTTAGCGACGGATTTAACGAGGGCGTGGGCCCCCTCGCTAATTACCGAGCGCGGGCCCCTCGCCAATAATTAAATTTTACGAGGGCGTGGGCCCCCTCGCTAGGGCCCTCGCCAATTTCGATATAAAAACCCACAGATCCTCTTCCTCCTCCCCCTGCTCGCGTTTTCTGCCCCCTCACTGCTGTCCTTGCGCCGCCGCCGCTGTCGCCGAAAAATTGACGTTAGTTCTTGTTGGGCTTTGTAGTACACATTCCCGGGAACGTTTCTACGGTAAATTTTTAAGATTTAATCGGTTATTTTTGTTGTTATTTTAGTGGATAAATTTTGTATTTTTAATTGAATATATGCATGTATTTGTGTAACTTTGTTGTTATAGTTGGTGATTTATTAATTATTTAGTGTTAATTTGTATAATTGTTATGTATATTTTAATTCTTTAGGAAAATTATTTGTATATGAATTATATATAATTATTTAGAGTTAATTAATTAGTAATTATGCAATTATATAATTTTGTTGTTATAGTTGGTGATTTATTAATTATTTAGTGTTAATTTTTGTAATTGTTATGTGTATTTTGATTATTAGTAATTATTTAGGAAAATTAGTAGTATAAGATTATTATATAATTATTTAGTGCTAATTAATTAGTAATTATGCAATTATATAATTTTGATTATTAATATTATTATAATTTTAATTTAATTGTTATAATTTATATATTTGTAGGTGTGTATGTTTATTGAAAAAGATTCGATCCGGGAGTATAATTTCATAGCCACCACTATCACCGTAAGTATTCTTTTTGTAATTAATTATTATTTAAAAATGGTTTTAATTTAATTATAATAATTATTTGATTTAAAAATAATTTGCATGCATGATATAATAATAATTTATATATATGATGATCGATGTTCGATCAAATTTTGCATGCTAGTTCAATTATAATATTAATTTTGAAAATTGAATCGATGTTCGATTCAACAAGTTGATGTTGAAATTGAGGGTTGATGAATTGTTTGGTATTATTTGCTGTAGAATGTGCGTTCCGACTTGATAAATTTTAATTGAGTCGGAAATGGATGCACTAGGAATTAATTAATATATTAACTGGGAAATACGATAAAATAAGACAAAACTCTGCCGAAATTTTTAGAAAATATATATATTAATATTAGGTATTAACTGGAAGAATTAATTATGATTTAGTTAAATTTTGAATCTTCATTAATCTGAAACAGATCTATTGCTATGAATTATTCAAGCCGTAGTTGGATGTATGGTCCAAGAACGATTAATGGCATGATATCTCCCGAATTTCTTAGTGGAATCGAATCGTTTATAGAATTCGCTTCTAGTAACCCGGAATGGATGAGTGAAGGAAAGATTAGGTGTCCTTGCTCGAAATTCAAATGTAGGAACCAGAGTTTTAGAGAATCCATTGATGTGAAATCACATTTGTTTAGACATGGGTTTATGTCTAATTATCACAATTGGATTTTGCACGGTGAGCAAAATTGGAATTCTATGCCACACTGAAACTATGATCAGCCGGCGTCGACTTCATATAGAGTTGACGACACCGCAGCATCTAGCTCGTACCACAATATGATGATGGACTTAACTTCTGGTCCTAACATTAGTTTTCAAAATGTGGAAGAAGAGCCCCTTAGGGAGGAACCTCATAATCAGCATGCTGCACATTTTTTTGACATGCTTCGTGCAGCGGATCAGGATCTGTATCCTGGTTGCGAGTCTCATTCTCAGTTGTCATTCAATGCCCGTCTTTTGAACATTAAAACTGAGAATAGATTGTCTGAAAGGGGTTACAATCAAATGGTTGAGTTGATTAGTGAGATTTGCCCTCCAGAAAATCTGGTGCCCAAGAAATTTTACGATACGAAGCTTGATTGATGGGTGGGATGGGTCTTCCCGTAGAGAGGATTGATTGTTGTGCAAATAATTGTATGATATATTGGGGTGCAGACAGGGAACTTGAATCGTGTAAGGTTTGTGGTCGGTCACGATTCAAATCTGCTAGACGTGGTGTGGATGGTCGATGGAAAAAGAACAGTCCTTTCAAAGAGATGTTCTATTTTCCTATCATTCCTCGATTGCAAAGACCGTATCACCCAAGACTACCGCTAAGGATATGATATGGCATGCTAGTTGCTATAATGATGAGGCTGGTGTTATGTGTCACCCTGCAAATTCATTGGCTTGGAAACACCTGGACTATTCATATCCTGATTTTGCAGCTGAAATACGGAATGTGAGGCTGAGTTTGAGCACTGATGGTTTTCAGCCGTTTGGGCGATCGGGAAAAAAGATTCGTCATGGCGATGATAGTGACACCGCACAATCTGCCCCCATGGTTGTGTATGAAAGAACAATTCATGTTTTTGACTGTTTTGGTGCCTGGTCCTAAAAATCCAAAGGATAATTTAGATGTATTTTTACAGCCACTAATTCATGATTTGAACATGTTGTGGGGAAATGGGGTGGAAACGTATGATGTTGCTAGAAAGTAAAATTTTATGATGCGAGCCGCATTAATCTGGACCATTAGTGACTTTCCAGCTTACTCAATGCTGTCTGGATGGAGCACCATTTGGAAGGATCGCTTGTCCATATTGTCTTTGAGTACTCCGATGCCTTCACTTTAAAACTCGATCGTAACAAATCGTGGTTTGATAATCATCGTAAGTTCTTACCCAGGGGACATCCGTATCGCAGGAACAAGACTGCATTCATCAAGAATACAGTAGTTACAGATGACCCACCACCCATCCGAACAGGTGAAATGCTTCTACAAGAAATTGATTGGTTGGGGTACCGAAAAGTGACTGAAGAGGGTGCTAAGGCCCACAACAAAAGATTAGATGGTGGCTTGAGGAAGAAAAGTATTTTTTGGGATTTGTCATATTGGAGTACCCTCTTGATCCGGCATAATTTGGATGTGATGCACATTGAAAAAAATGTGTTTGATAATTTTGTTCTACGGTGACGAATGTGGAAGGGAAAACAAAAGACACAAATAAGTCTAGGGATGAACTTAATGAATATTGTCGTCGTCCCTCTCTAGAGAAATGTCAACGCACAGCAAAGTATCCCAAAGCTTGTTATTCACTTGATAAGAGTCAAAAGGATGATGCGTGCGGATGGGTAAGCGAGTTGAAGTTTCCCGATGACTATGTGTCTAACTTTGTCTCGATGTGTAGACTGGAGCAAATTGAAGATGTTTGGGATGAAGAGTCATGATTGTCATGTGTTTATGCAGAGACTACTCCCGATTGCTTTTCGTGAAACTCTGTCGCCGAATGTGTGGAAAGCAATCACTGAACTTAGTTTGTCTTTTTAGGCGATTAACTTCACGCATCCATTATAGTTGAGAACATGGCTCGATTGGAAGCAGATATTCCAGTTATATTGTGTAAGTTGGAACGTATCATTCCGCCCAGCTTTTTCAATTCGATGGAGCATCTGCCCGTGCACCTTGCATACGAAGCAAGGATAGCTGGTCCTGTGCAGTATAGATGGATGTATCCATTTGAGAGGTAATTTATAACTCTAAATTATTTGATTACCTAAAATGGTTATACTATTCATATATATAACACTTGATTCATTTAATTGGGTATCTTTACAATTTAAAGCTAAGTGTTGGGAACAAGGCGCATGTTGAAGCATCGATTGTAAATGCGTATTTAACGAAAGAGGCCTCAATATTTTGTTCCCTCTATTTCGGCGATCACGTTCAGACGAGGCGGCACAATGTACCTCGTAATTACGATGGTCGTGGCGAGGTACCCCAAGTAGTGAGAGGTATTTTGTCCATATTTATACCTCCCGGTCGACATCTTGGAAAGATAAACAAAAGATGGATTGTAGATGAGGAGAAAAACACGGCTCATACGTACGTGTTACTGAATTGTCCCGAGTTGCAACCGTATATCGAGTAAGTTTATAACATTCAATTTTTGTTAATTACAACGTCAATCCGTATATTAAATAATCAAATCCCCTTTTGTAGTATTTTTTTGAGCAACTGCAACAATTCCAACCGGGACTCTCGAGGGCTGAACAGGATGAAAGACTACAAGAGGAGTTTGCATCGTGGTTTGAACAACTTGTAAGGATAAATAATATTCAAAATCGGTGGATACGTGATCTTTCTAGCGGACCTTAGAGTTGTGTCACCACATACCCTGGATATTACGTGAATGGTTACAAATTTTACACACGAACTTATGGCTCATCAAAATCTACTTCAAATTGTGGAGTTTGTATCAAGGGTAAAAATTATGATGCAGATGAGAATGATTTCTACGGGGTCCTTGAGGAAGTAGTGCAATTGGAGTACCCCGGATGTATTGAGAAAAATGTTGTTCTGTTCAAGTGTGAGTGGTTTGATCCATCTGTGCCAAATGGAACAAGAGTACATCCTCATTACAAACTTGTGGACGTTAATCAAAGGGGAAGATACGGCCGCTACGATCCTTTTGTGTTAGCAAGTCAAGCCACTCAAGTTTACTATTGCAAGTACCCGGGAAAGCGTAGAAATGAATGGTTGGCCGTTTGCAAAATCAAACCGAGATCCTTGGTCGAAACCGTGTCAACGAATGAACAAGAGCTTCCCCCCTTTCAAGACGACCTTGAGTCCCAAATTAATGGTGTGCAAACGGATGATGATCCAATTATATTGACAGATGTCAACGGTGCATTAATTGATATTGAAAATAATGGAGAAGAAGAAGAAGAAGAAGAAGAAGAAGAAGAAGAAGAAGAAGAAGAAGAAGAAGAAGAAGAAGAAGAAGAAGAAGAAGAAGAAGAAAATGATGATGATGAGGAGGGGGAGGACGAGGAGGAGGATGAAGACTCAGACGAATATTGAATATATAGTGTAATATAATAATTATGTGTGTTTCATTTGCATGTTATATATATGATGAATTATTTATTATTGAACCGTGTAATAATGAGGTTTTATTTAATTATTGTTACAGATGAGCGGACCGTCTGGATCGCGGGGACGATCTGGATCTAGAGGAGATGGGTCGAGCGGACCGTCTGGGTCCAGGGGTCGAGATGGCAGGGTACCAATACCGGTACCCTTTATTCAGGAGGAGGGGGACGACGAGGCTATCGGCCCTGAGGCCTATGAGGACCATCATCCAGCTCCAGCTCCAGCTCCAGTGGGGAGGGTCCTGGATATATGGATCTACCAGGGCACGTAAGTTAAATACTTGTGAATAATAAACTATGTCATATTTATATGTCTATTAATTTTACGTGTTTATTTCCTTTTTGCAGGTTGATGCCATCGAATGCGGTATCCAGGACTATTCGGGAGATTATGTCTCAACACATGGAGCCCGGTGCATTCACTTTCCGGATGATATCTCCTGAGAGGCTGCAGTTGTACTGGGAGACATTTCAGGTACATTATATTTTGTTATTCGCTATTTAATTTTGATTAATTTATAAACTTTAACTCAGTGTTAAGTACAATAATATTTTGTTTGGCATAGAGAGACTAGGTGTGACCCATCCGTTACGAACTCAACGGAGGTGTATTAGTTGTTCCTTCGTAGGGCAGCAAGTAGATACACTGATATGCTGAACAACGTGAGAACGTTGTGGGTCACCAAGCAGCAGAGGCCTGGATGGGATGACGCCGTCTGGAATGGACTGCTCGCTTACTGGGATAGAGAAGACGTGAGAGCAAAAAGCCAGCAGTGTCGTACGAATCGGATGTCGGAGCCTGGAGGCCTGGGTACTGGCATCTCCCGTCATAAAGGCGGATCCCGTGGATCAGCCGAGTATGCATATGACTATGTAAGTATTTTTTAATGCTAGTTCAATATTTTAATTAAACACGTGGTTCTAATTCAATAAATACAGGAGAGGAGGCATGGACGGCCCCCCACGGACTGGGACATAGTGCAGCATTACCACCAGTATAATGACGGGGAGTACACCTACGGGGCTATTAGTGACACACTTGTAAGTATTTTCATTTTATATTATGTAATAATTTATAATAAAATATTATATATATATGTCTATTTTGTAATCTAAAATTTTAATTGTCGAAATATTCGTACAGCATGAAGTACAAGAGGTGGCCTCCCAAATGCCCTCCGAGGGGTCGAGCTCCGAACCCCATGCCGACTTATCCCAGCTGGGTAAGTCTAGACGCATCCCCTCCGGCTCCTGCTCATCGGATGCTCCTATTGGCGGCACCTACAGCCAAGCTGATGTCGACCGCATGCTCCAAGAGGAGCGTGAGAGATCGCAGAAACAAATACAAGATGTGCAGGCAGAGGTGCAGGCGGAGATGCAGCGAAGAGACGCAGCTTTGAGAGCGGAAATGCAGCGTCAATTCCAAGAGTGGATGCAGGGGTACCCGGGTTCCTCAGCTGGTGGTGGTAATCCACCAAATGGTCCGAGTGATTCTGATCACTCATCTCGTGGGTCTCGGAGGCGCTGAGTTCATTATATACATTTAAAACTATGAATTTTTTTAATATTGATTGATTAAGATGATGAATTTTAATTGTTTAAAGTATTAATTTTAATTCATGAAAAGTGCATATATAAACACATGATAATATAGTTCACAACTTAATTGAATATATATATATATATATAATAACAATTATAGAAATGATAATATATATGTGTGATAATAATAATAACAATTATAAATGATAATATATAGTGAATATATAATACAATTTAATTGAGTATATGCGTGATAATAATAATAATAATAATAATTATAAACATGATAATATATATGTGTGATAATAATAATAATAATAATAATAATAATAATAATAAATGATAATATGTATATAGTGAATTATAGGATACAATTTAATTGAATATATACAATATTAACAATTATAAAATAATAATATATATAGTAAATATATATATATAATTTAATTGAATATAGTATATAAACATGATAATATAGTTATATGTGATAATAATAAATATTATAAAATAATAATATATATAGTAAATATATATATAATTGAATATATATGTTATAATAATAAAAATTTAAAAATGATATAATTTAATTAAATATATATAGTAGATAATTTAAGGGTTAATGACTCCTAGATACAATACTGTAGATGAAAATTACCAATAGATACAATGTTTTAAAAAAACACAACCCACTACAATCTATACCCATTTTACCCCTAATATGATAAAACTCACCCACACGTCTCTCTCTCACATTATTTCTCTGACTCTCCCACGTTCTCTCTCTCTCTCAACCGCCCACCCCCTCTCTTTCTCTCCCATCTCTACCTTCCCCGAGCCACCGCCTCCAGCCCTCAGCCACCGCGACCAGCAACGCCCTCAGCCACCGCGACCAGCGAGCGTCAGGCAGGCGAACGCCCCCGCGCCGACGGCCCCACCGCGACTGCTCCCTCTCTCTCCCGATGAAGACGAGGGCGGACGGCGACGGATCGCGCTCCCCGCGAACCACCTGCGCTGCTCCACAGATCGACGGTGGCGAAGGGCGAGACCACCCAGATCGACGGCGGCGAAGGCAGGATCTGCGCGCGTGACGACGAAGGCAACGCGAGACGAAGGCGGCGACGAAGGCAGGATCTGCGCTGCTCCACAGATCGATGGCGGCGAATGCGACCACGACGAAGGCGACGCGAGACGAAGGTGGCGACGGCAGGATCTGCGCGCGTGAAGGCAGGATCTGCCACCGTGAAGGCAGGATCTGCGCGCGTCGAAATCTTGGAAATAATTACTGCTTTGATGAACTGGTAATTATAATTAAGAATAAGATGATCATGAGAAAGGTAACAGATTTTTTTGGATTAGAGAAGAAAGCCATTTTTATTTTCTCTAGATTTAATTTTGATATTTTGTTACTGTAAGTTCGATGTGAAAGTTTTTTATTCTGGTTGTTTGTGTTTTCTGCACATGTGCAGATGTTCTGCACATGTGCAGATTTTTTCTTCTGCACATGTGCAGAATTTTGGTAAAAAGTGAGTATTGTAAAAATTCTGGAACTGTGAATTTTTTGTGGGAATAATTCTGCAATTGTGAATTTTTCTCTAGATTTAATTTTGATATTTTGTTACTGTAAGTTCGATGTGAAAGTTTTTTATTCTGGTTGTTTGTGTTTTCTGCACATGTGCAGATGTTCTGCACATGTGCAGATTTTTTCTTCTGCACATGTGCAGATGTTTTGCACATGTGCAGAATTTTGGTAAAAAGTGAGTATTGTAAAAATTCTGGAACTGTGAATTTTTTGTGGGAATAATTCTGCAATTGTGAATTTTTTGTGGGAATGATTGTGGGATTTTTTTTGCGTTTCTTTGAATTTTTTAATATTACTGAAAAAAACGGTGACAAATTGAGATCGAAACAAACTGAAAATGGAAGAAAGGAAAAAAAAATGGCTTGAATCGTGAATCAAATTAAAATAAGTAACACACTATTCAATTAACACAAAAAGGTAACCAGAATAGTTAGAAAGAGTTGTTAAGGAAAGGAAAAGGAAAAAAGGAAAAAGACACTCAGAAATTGGAAAAGGAAAAAGATAAACGTGTTTCAGCAGAAATGTCACATCAATTTCCTTAAGTTGCAGCTCTTGTTGACTGAGGGTTAATTTTGGAAAATATCACACTTTTTTTGTATCTGGTAGTCATTTATCAAAAAGTTGTATCTAGTTGTAAATAAGCTCTTAGGATTGTACCTGGTTGTAACTCTCCCATAATTTAATTAAATATATAGTATTCAATTTAATTAAATATATAGTATACAATTTAATTATAAATTAAATATATATAAAATATTGAACATAATATGATATTAATATAATTAAAAGCAAAATCATATTGAATGATTAGCTTTGCCCAAATGGTAAAGCGCCCATGCTCTCTCCTCCACTCTCTCGGAGGTCGCGGGTTCGATACCCAGCTCTCGCGAAAAAAAATCGCCGGCCCGGCCCCGAGCCGCGCGCCGGGGCGCGGGTTCGATCCCCCCTGGCCGCGATTCTTTTTTTTAATGTTTTGATATTAGCGAGGGGCTAGACAAGGGGCCCGCCCTCGCCAGCTGGCCCTCGCCAATGCCCTCGCCACTAGGGCCCTCGCCAATTCCGTCGCCAGCTGGCCCCTCGACAATTCCCTCGCCAATCGAACGCTCGCCAAATCCCTCGCCAACCTTGCCCTCGCCAACTCCCTCGCTAATGAAGCCCTCGCTAAATCCCTCGCCAATTCCCTCGGCAATTAGCGAGGGCAGCCCTCGCTAAGGGTTACCGACGACGATTTTGCCGAGGGCAGTCTCCCCTCGCCAAATCCCTCCCCCTTGTTAAATCCCTCGCTAAATCCCTCGCTAAATCCATTTATTTTTGTGGTGTCTGGTTTTCATCCAGGGGGATTTAAAAAGAGAGAAATCTAAATTTTAGGTGCCTTGAGTCGAGCTTGGGGGCCTCGACTCGAGCTTGGAGCATTTTTTTAAAAAAATGAAAAATTTCTCATTTCCAGGGTTAGAACTCGAGACCTGTGGGCGGATATGGGCAAGCTCCTTGCCATCTCGGCCAGGCACACTTCTGGTATAAACACACCCTTTTTAATCTATATTCAGCTAGGTGAAGTGTTGAGCCTCTTTAAAAAATATCAAGAAAAATTCCGCCTTTAAGGTTCGATCCCAAGTCTCACGCGCGCGTATGGAAGCGTTTTGCCGTTTTGGCTAGGCGTGTTTATTTAGGCGTGTGTTTGTTAATAAACACGCCTTTTGTTATACATATTGAGCTTCTGAGGCATCATGGCTCATTTAAAAAAAATCTAGAAAATCCGTGCCTAGCGTGGTTCGAACCCGGGGCGATGCAAGCATGGAGGAAGCACCTTACCGAATGGAGGGAGCGTTTCGCCACTTTGGCTGGGCGCATTTTAGGTAATAAGCTCGCCCTTTGTAATATCTATACGTCTTGTGCACACCAAAAATTCAACGTTTCCTCACTTGGTCTTCAAGCTCGACCCGTGCTCTCTCGGGCTCGACCAATGGTCGAGTCCAGGGAATTTTGGACTCCCGACTTGACCTTTCGACCCCGTTTTCGTCCCACGTATTCGTCTCTTTGCTGTATGAATCCCGGTACCCTCGGTTCGGACTAAATCCTCTGAAAACCTTGAAAATGAGACGAAACACTTCAAAAAATCATTAATTTCCACACAATAATACCTTAATTGCAAAAGAGTGATACTCTACACCTTGAAGCACAAATTCTAACACTTTTCATCACTTTTTGCAATTAATTACCTCAAAAATCATGCATCAATTCACTCTCATCAAACAACCCCAAACTTAAGATGTTGCTCGTCCTCGAGCAACGAAACAATTAAGCACAAAAGAGTGAATTGATTGTAATTATGTCTCATGACACTATAGATGAAAATAGGACAATCAAACTCATCAATGATCTTAAATCTCAATGCAAACTCTCAACTAGCAATCAAAATGAATCATGCTCAAACAAATGTAAAATCCAATGCTCACATCATTGCTCCTTCCATGGAGTGTTTCTCTCCTCTCTCAAGTGAATAAAGCAAAACGACACTCAATCATCAAATTCACAAACATGCATCCCATAAGCTTGACAAAGGACTCAATCTCCATTATTTTTTCTTTTATATTTCAATCAAGAATCAAAGAGGTCTTTCATCAAGGTCGTAATGTAGGCTCTTTGGAATGGGTGGGTGAATTTAGGTAAGAGTGACTCATATTAGTAGAGAACTTTAAATTTAATTTAGCAATTCACTACACTTCTCTTCCAATCTTTCATCAATCAACACTCTTTCTTCTTCATGCTTGTCAAAGTTCATTCACCCCCTTCTTTTGAGCCTTCTTTTTCATATAAGTTCACAAATTTAATTTCTTCTTTTTATTTTTTCACTTTCAAACTTTCTTCTCAATTTTTCAATTTTTTTTCATCTTTCATCTTTTCTCAACAATCAACTTAGCACAACATCTTTCCACCACACCTTACATGCAATGCACCATCTTCTTAGCCAACAATCAAGCTCTACTAAACATGGGACAATACGACTCATAAAAATAGGCAAAATGGCTTCAATTTCACTTGGCTTGCCAAAGAATAAGGACACCAGGCTCAAAATGGCTTACTAAAAAAATCAAATATTTTTTGTGGGGAAAAATTTGACTAAGTGACTTCTTATATCAAACATGGCCTCTTATCATATTCATGAAATCACACAAAGATCAATTTCAATAAGTCCAAAGGCAAGTTCTAGCATACATATCCATGAATGATGCACTCACAAAGAAATTTAACCATATAAGATGTACGATTCTTAAGGCCCAAAGCTCACGGGCTTAAATTGAGCAACGAATCAAATATTTTCAATCACATTCATCATCACATAACCATCAATCATGCTAGCTTCAAGCCACATATCAACTCATGATCACTTCAAAATTCAATATGTCGTCCAATCAAGCACAAGTGCTCATGTACATAATATCAAGCACACTCACTTCATCATCTCCACAAATATCACTCAAATATATGCAAGAAATCCACAATTAAAGCTCAATATGAATCACACCCCAAAATCATATACAAGAGCACAACAAAAGATAGGTAAGCGAAGAAGAACACCTCCCCCAAACTTAGACAAGTCTAAGTTTGAAAGCAAGTGTTGTACCATAAAGCCTTCATAATCCACCTTTCCTTCAAGCATGTAGGGCTCATCAAGCCTCCTAGCAAATCCACTTCCTACAAAGATCACAAGCCACAATTATTCAAAGCAAAACACCAAACAAACAAAAGAAAGCAATAAAAGGATGGATTGTCTCCCATCTAGCGCTAAGTTTAACGTCATTTGTCGGACGTTATTCATTCATTTCAAACTCTTTTCATCGGAATGTCCAAGGATATCGGTCCTCCTTGCCATTATATCTCATCCTTTAAGCTTCAAAATCATGGAGGCTGTCATCATTGGTAGACCAATCTTTATATATCTTGCACATTATTCTAGATGGGTTCTCCTCTTGCTCTCTCACCATAATCTTTCTCTTCTCTGTTCTTCCTTTTTTCCAAGAATGCCCAAGCACTTCATTACTTCTTTCCTATAATCAAAGTTCACAAGAGGTAAAATAAAATCAATAGAAACATCAATCTCAATTAAAGTGCAAATTGAAGAGTTTGAAGGTTTAGAAATGCTCATTTCGTTCTTCAATGCCTCATTCGATGCTTCTAAATTTTCTTATTTATTGTTGCTCATGTCCATCAATGGACATTCCTCTTCATCACTTTTAACAAGGAAATTATCTATTACATCCTTCTTGCTCGGACCTTCTTCTTTCTCTTTCTCTTTCTCTTTCTCTTTCCATTTCTCTTCTTCATTTTTATTTTCTTCTTCCCCTTCTTCTTGATGATTCTCCATGATGGTTATGTTCTCGACTTGAAATAGAAAAGCTTTGAGTTGACTTATTAGAACATTGAATTGAGCTTTGGTGATCTCCATGTTCCCATCTATCATTGCATCAACCATTGCATTGGTCTCATAAATATTCTCATACAAGGGGAATATTTCTTCACATCTACAGTCATTTTCCTCAAATATCTTTAACAACATTCCAAGCATCTCCTTCAAGGTAGTTCTCACATCAAGGATTCCCCATTCTTGATAATGAGAGGAAGCTTGTGGCATTTGATAGTCATACTCATAGTTTCTCCCATCATCGTAGCCAAATTCTTCACAGTGTGAATGATAAACCATGTTATCTTGATAATAATCTTGATTCCACGCAAATAAGCCATATCCATCCATCTACACAAGATAGCAAGTATCAAATTCAAACAAAAGCAACAAAACAAACAAAAATACAAGGCAACAAGTAGCTACGTCCAACTAATCCTAAGTCTCACTTAAAAGCATAAACATATCCCCGGCAATGACGCCATTTTGATTATGGTATAATCGGGTAAGAGTTATTAAGACCAAATTAAGTTTATCGAACCCAAGGGATAAGATATGCAATGAGGCCCTAGGACATGAGTTTTCAACGACTATTGTTGCAAGCAAGGTTTTGGTTCTAATTACTCTACTCAATTGCAAGAATTAAAATCAATCAACAATTATGCTATGAATTAGGCAAAGAATTAAGCTAGAACAATTAGCAAACTAACCAAACTTCAAGTAATCAAATGGGGATAGGGTGCTAGGGATAATTTCCACCAAGGAATCAATTATCACAATTATAATTACATCAAATTGCTATTCAATCAAGATAAAAAGTATGAACATCATGCGATAATGTCTCCATTCATCACACAATGCCTAAATGTGAGTATTCTAAGTGCAACTAATCTCTCAATTATGAAGCACCTAATTCATACACTCATACACAATTATAACTCGATTAATCCCTAATCACGTTAGCTCAACTTTCATTTGTTGCTAGGGTGATCAAACACTAATCAAAAGAGATAAAAATGCATGAAGCAAAATAAGCATCAACAATTAGGAAACTATCTATCTCAATTAAACAACAATCATCAACAATTATAATCACCCTCAATTTCAATTATTCCAAGCGTAAGAGAATTAGCCCATGGAGCAAAGAGCAGAATCTATGGGTGAAAAATCAATTAGCATGATCATCATAGCAATTAACAAAACGATTAAGAAATAGAAAATAAGAGATAAGAAGAACATCACCAATATTTGCCAATTGAAATGGAATTGAATGCTTGATCTCCACAAATGTAAACTTCTCTTCAATTGAATTACAATCTCAAATGACTAATCTAATGGATTAAATTCTAATCTAAATAATAATTAAATGGAAATCTAATTAGAAATGTGAATCTTAATGATCTAGGAAGTGGAAATTGGCTTGGAACTTAAAAAATCGCCCTAAAAACGAGTGGTAACTTCCCTAAACTAACTTATGCTCTGTTTTTCATCCGAAGGGTTTAAAAAGAGAGGAATCTGAATTTTAGGTGCCTCGAGTCGATCTTGGGGGCCTCGACTCGAGCTTGAAGCATTTAAAAAAAATAGAAAATTTCACTTTTCCAGCGGGTGGATATGGGCAAGCTCCTTGGCATCTCAGCTAGGCACAAAATTGGTATAAACACGCCCTTTTAAATCTATATTCAGCTTGATGAAGTGTTGAGCCTCTTCAAAAAATATCAAGAAAAATGCCAACTTTAGGGTTCGATCCCAGGTCTCACGCGAGCATATGGGACCGCTTTGCCACCTTGGTTGGGCATGTGTTTGTTAACAAACACGCCTTTTGTTATACATATTTAGCTTCTAAGGCATCATGACTCATTTAAAAAAAAATCTAGAAAACCTGTGCCTAGCGGGGTTCGAACCCGGGGCGATGAAAACATGGAGAAAGCACCTTAACGCCCTGGCTGGGCAAGATCTTGGTAATAATTCGCCTTTTATAATACATATTCAGCTTGAGAAGCGTGACCTGCTTTATAAAAAAGATCAAGAAGAACCGTTGCTGGAGGGGATCAAACCCGGGACGCTGCGCAAATGGAGGGAGCGTTTTGCCACTTTGGCTGGGCTCATTTTTGGTAATAAGCTCGCCATTTGTAATATCTATACGCCTTGTGCACACTAAAAATTCAATATTTCCTCACTTGGTCTTCAAGCTCGACCCGAGGTCCCTCGGGCTCGACCAATGGTCAAGTCCAGGGAATTTTAGACTCCCGACTTGACCTTCTGACCCCTATTTTTGCCCCACATTTTTGTCTTTTTGCCGTATGAATCCTAGTACTCTCGGTTCGGTCTAATTCCTCCGAAAACCCTGAAAATGAGACGAAACACTTCAAAAAATCATTAATTTCCACATAATAATACCTTAATTGCAAAAGAGTGATACTCTACACCTTGAAGCACAAATTCTAAAACTTTTCATCACTTTTTGCAATTAATTACCTCAAAAATCATGCATCAATTCACTCTAATCAAACTCCTTTAGTGCATGACACGTAGGATTCCTGTTAACTTTGGAATCTACTTGATGGGGCAGCTTGTACGGCAGTACAAGGTGAAGAACTGCACTCTAGGCGGATTGATCACTATGTTAGCACGACGGTTTGATGAGAGGCAAGTGAAGACGATGAGAAAATCCATGGTGAGAACAAGTTGAGCATTCGGTCTTTAGTGAGGATGAGCATAGTTCAGCTAGTGGAAAACGCATAGTGCCTTATGATTTATAGTTTTCCGGCAAGCAGTATTAAGACCAATCAAGAATATCAAACCCAAGGGAATTAGTATGCAATTAAGGCCCTAAGAATACAAGTTATTAGTGATTATTGTTGCAAGATGGGTTGACACTAAATCTACAATATAATTGCAAAAATTAAAATTTTAAGACTATGCAAGCAAATGATCAAACACCTAATATGCAATAACAAATAAGCTAAGATCAATGGGGGATAGGGGTGCTAGGGATAATCTCCATCAAGGAATCAATGATTAACAAGCTATGATTAAATCAAATTACAAATCAATCAAGTTAGAAAGCATAAACCATCATGAAATTAATCACTCCATTAATAACACAATACCTAATGTGAGTATTCTTAGTTCTTCCAATCTCTCAATTAAGAAGTCCCCAATTCATACAACCATGCAAAATTATAATCTGATTAATCCCTAATCACGTTAGCTCAACTCTCACCTATTGCTAGGGTGATCAAGTATTAATCCAAAGAGATAATTTTGCATGAAGCACAATGAGAATCACAATTAGGAAGCAATCTAACTCAATTGCTCACAATTATCAACAATCATAGCATGAGGCAATTACATCATCCCTAATTTAAATTATCCCAAGCACAAAACTATTAGCCCATGGTGCTAAGAGCAAAAACCATGGGTGAAAAATCTAAGAAAGCAATTAACAAGCTAATCAACACAAACAATGAATTAAAGAGAGAAAAGTATAAGAACATCACCAATTGGCTTCAATTAACAAAAATAGGAATGCTTGAGTCTTCACAATGCCTTCAATTACAATCTCCACCTTTTCAATTACAACTTGAAAGTGAAAATCTGTTAGATCAAGAAGGTTTTGATGAGTTAAAAGAAGCAATTCAGATGATCAGATGACTATGAAGAACAGCTGAGGTCAAGTTCCGATACTGAGCTGATCAGACTAGGTTGAGGACTGGACAAGTCAGCTGAACACTGTAAAGTTGCAAGTCATCTAGAGACAAACTCAAATCTAGTTATCTGCAGGAGACAAGTATGAAGAGCTCAGACGAGGTCAAGATCAGCCGAGTAGAATAAGAATGGCGAGTCTTCACCAAGTCAGCTGTAGACGAGTAGAGAAAAATCAGCTGAGGATGAGAGCAGTTTCCAAGATTAAGTTTGTTGAGCAGTTTTTAGTTTGTTAGAACTGACTAACAAACTAACTGTCTTTCCAGACTTATAAATAGGTCTAGGTTTTCATTTTCTACACACGAATAACACACTATTCACTATACTCAGATTTTGCTTTCACATCAATTCACAAGTTTTCAAAAGGAGTTTTCAAAAATTTCTAAGTGTTTAAAGAACACTTTACTTCACATCTTCAAAGTTCACTACTCACTGTAATAGTTAGATTTCAGAGAAGAATTTAGGAGTTTGAAGATTGGAAGATCTTTGTAAGTTATAAGCTGTAAGTTGGATCGAAAGTAAGTAAGTGGTAAGCAGAGTCCCTTCTTCATGTTGGAGAAGGAGAGTGGATGCAGGATTATTCATAATCCGAACCACTATATATCTTGGTGTTCTTTATTGCTTTACATTACTTATCTGTTTCTTTCAATTTCAGTTTATCAATCAAAGATTAATTTCAGAATTGAAGTTGGAACTAAATATCAGTGTGCTTTTGATCTATATAAAGTTGAGTTTAAAATTGAATTCCGCTGTGTAACTTTGGTGTTTTGAATAAGTTTTGAAAGATTTGTAAAATCTGAAAAATCTATTCAACCCCCCCCCCCTTCTAGATTTTTCCTAGAAGGCTGGTTCAAGTTTTGTCTAATCTACTCAACTAAGTGGGACCAACAAGTGCTATCACAGCAGTGTTAAGCTATTCTGATATTGATTTTAGGTCTTAACCAAGATTCTGAAATTTTTTCTTGATTATCTTCATCTTCTTTATTTTACTAACTGTGCTACTAACAAGATTGTGTAAGGTTTTGTTTTCTTATCTCATCATGTCAACTGGTAAGAACAAGAAGTCAAGGAGTCTACCTGAATTTTCAATTGAAGAATATTACTATTGCAAATTCAGAATGAAAAACCATCTCAAAGCAATCCATGATAGGATGGAGGAGGTTCTTGAAGAAGGACCTATTAAATTTTATCATGGAGGCACCAGTAATGGCACTGAGTCAGCTGAATCAAGAGTCAGACAAGAGAAAAAGAGCTCAGAAATGACAAGTGATGAGAGGAAAATCCACAACCTAGATCAGGTAGCTAGGACTGAAATCATTGAAACTCTGAGTAAAGACTGGATTGAAAAAGTCAAAAGATGCAAATCAGCTAAGGAGATGTGGCAGACACTTGCAAATGTTTGTGAAGGATCTGACCAAGTGAAAGAGAATAAGCTGCAGTCTGTGTTACATGCCTTTGATACCTTCAAGATGAAGGAGAATGAAACAGTGGATCAGCTAGATGTGAGGTTAACAAATCTTCTCAACAATAATAAGATACTGAGATCTTTGACCAAGAGATGGAGAGAAAAGTCTAATATCCTTAAAGCAACCCAAAATTTATCTTCTATTACTCATCATACCTTATTTTCTCATCTTAAAGCTTTAGAGTATGACATTCAGATAGAAGATGAGGAAGTTGAGATGGAGTCAAGCACCTCATCCAAATCTGTTGCCTTTGTCAACAAAGAAGACAAGATGACAACTGAATATGTAGGAGCTGATCTATCTCTGAAGGAGCAGATGACTTTGCTCACCAAAAGCTATGACAGATTAAGAATAAAATATAAGCGTAACAAATTGAGGTTTGCAGGTAAGGACAGATCCATATCCAAGTCAAGAAGAAAGGAAGATGATTCTACAGATGATGACAAGAGTAGGAAGCAGACAAAGAGGTTCAGTTCTCCTTCTAAAAGAAATCCTACTAGCCCTAAATCAGATAGGAGTGACACTTGTTACACCTGTAACAAGCCAGGACATTTCAGCTATGATTGTCCTCAGCTGACTCCTAAGGAAAGAGAGGAGAAAAGAAAGAAGAGAGACAAGAGATTTACAGATCTAAGGGCTCTTCTGGCTGAAGAAAAGGAATCAAGAAAATCATCATCTTCATCATCCTCATCTGATTTTGGATCAGATGATGAAATCTGTCTTATGGCCAAAGAGGTAGATTATTACTCTTCTTCTGATAATGACTCTTATAAATCTGTTTCAGATAATGATCAAACTGTTATTCAAGGGTTATTGAGAGACTTAAAGATGTCCTTGGCTGCTTATAAACAGCTAGAGACAGAAAATTTGACTTTAAAAGATCAAATTCAGATTCTAGCCAAAGGCAAGCAGGTGGTAAACTACTCAGAATCTGAGGAAACATTCAAGGGGGAATGTTTACCCCAGGCTGAGGCTAATACATCAGCCAGTTTGTCTGAAAGATTAGAAAATGAATTGAAATCTTTAAAAGACAAATTTGAGACGATCTGTGCTGAGAATGAATTAATTAAGAAAGATAATGAGAAGCTAGTCTTCAAAATAAGTCAACTTAATAATTCACAATCAGTAATAGATCACATCTTTAGTATTTCTAAAAAATTCCATGACAAAACAGGTCTTGGTTATGATAGAAATAGTAAATAAGATGTTCAGAAACCTAGGAAATTTGTGAAGGCATCTGAAAACCCAAAAGAGATTAGAATTGGTCCTTGGAAACCACTTAGTCAGATAAGGACTGCATCTCCCAGTTTGAATACAAAAATTCAACTGAGAATTCCATATCAGACTAAGAGAGTTCCAAGAACTAAGACAAGAAGAAATTCTTATTATAGTCCTTTTGATGGGAGAAGCAGATGATATCCCACTTTTCCTAAGTTCAAGAAAATTATTAAATCCGAATACAACAAATTATCATTTAAAAGTGATATAATTGTAGACAGATTTGGTAGGCAGCTCAAGTCTGATTTATTATTAGGTAATAAGATGTTTGTTTGGTTACCCAAAGTGACTTTTGACCTTCAAGGACCCAAGATCACTAGGGTACCTTATAACTAATCTGTTTTACAGGATTCACAGGGATCATCACTCAAGGAGGAGATCCTAACTTCTATATGGTACATAGACAGTGGTTGTTCACAACATATGACTTGTAACAAGAAGTTACAATCAAATTTCCAAAACATTGATGGTCCTAGAGTATTATTTGGAGACAACAATTGTGGACAGACTAAAAGAGTAGGTACTTTGATTATCAGAGATGGTCAGGTATCTGAGGTATATTTTGTAGAGGGTTTAAAACATAATCTATTATCTGTTTCCCAACTTTTTGATAAAGGTTTTCTTGTAAAATTCTCTAAAGATAAATGTGATATCTTAGATAATTCCTCAGACAAGGTACTTCTAACTGGCTTCAGACATGGTAATGTCTATGTGGCAAACTTTAATAGTTATCCCAAAGATACCTGTCTGGTAGCTAAGGGTGGAGATGACCTCAGCTGGCTATGGCAAAAGAGGCTTAGTCATCTGAACTTCAAAACCCTTAGTAAGCTGGCTAAAAAGAATCTTGTTAAGGGATTACCTGAGAAACTTTGTACTACTGATCTGAAATGTGATGCTTGTCAAAAAGGTAGACAACCCAGACATTCTTTTAAAAGTATTAACACCTCATCATCTGAAAGAGTTTTACAACTTCTTCATCTTGATCTGTTTGGACCTGTTTCACCTCTCAGCTTCAGTGGAAGGAAATATGCTCTTGTTGTGGTAGATGATTTTTCTAGATACACTTGGGTTTTATTTTTTTTCAAGAAAAATGAGACTATAAACAAGATCACTGATCTGTTCAGACAGATTCAAAATGAGAAAGGTGTTAATATCATTAAAATAAGGAGTGATAAGGGCACTGAATTTTTAAATTCTTGTTTATCTAACTTTTTCAATGAGTGTGGAATTATTCATGAGACATCATCAGCAGGAACTCCACAATAAAATGGAGTAGTTGAAAGAAGGAATAGAACCTTTAAGGAGGCAGCCAGGACCATGTTAGCCGAGTATGAAACCCCTCACAGGTTCTGGGCTAAAGCCATCAACACAGCTTGTTATACCCAGAACAGGTGTTTACCAGTTAAAGACAAGGGTAAGACTCCATATGAGATTTGGAAGGGTAAGATTCCAAGAATCTCATATTTTCGGGCTTTTGGTTGTATATGTTTCATCCATAACAATGGGAAGTCTAAGCTGAGGACCTTTGATGCTAAGGCAGCTGATGGAATATTCTTGGGATATTCTAACACTTCCAAGGTAATCAGAGTCTTCAACAAGACAACTCTTTGTGTGGAGGAAACTCCTCATGTTGTTTTTGATGAAATGTTTTCCTTCTCAGATAAAGTGAATCAAATTTCTAATGATCTAGATAAGATTGAACTAACCAAAACTAAACATAGAACAGTCTATCTACCTAGTCTTGATTCTGATTTAGATGAAGTAGAATCCCCATTTGATAGTCAGAAGACAACTTCTCTTCAGACTTCATCTGAGGAGACACCCTTGACATCAGCTGATCAGCGGGGGTCAGCAGATGAAGGGGGAACGTCAGCTCAGGTAGAGTCAGATGAGTTGCCTACTGAGTCTCAAGATGAGGATTCTTCTACTCAAATAGGCAAGAGGATGAGAAGTTATCATCCATCTGACCAGATCATTGGAGACCCATCAAGTAGTGTGCAGACACGAATGATGTTGGACTCTGAAAGTCTATTCAGCTGTTATGTATCACTTCTCGAACCTAAGTCTATTGAGGAAGCTCTATCAGATCCAAACTGGATAACAACCATGCAGGAAGAACTGCATCAGTTTGAAAGACAGAATGTTTGGGAATTAGTGGAAAGACCCTTACATAGAAAGATTATAGGCACCAAATGGATGTTTAAAAATAAAACAGATGAGAACAACATTATTGTTCATAATAAGGCAAGATTGGTAGCTCAAGGTTACTCACAGTCTGAAGGGATAGACTATGATGAAACCTATGCTCCAGTTGCCAGATTAGAAGCAATAAGGTTGTTCTTGGCATTTGCTGCTTATAAATCTTTCAAAGTCTTTCAAATGGATGTTAAGTCTGCTTTCCTTAATGGTGTGTTACTTGAGGAAGTCTATGTGGAGCAGCCTCCTGGGTTTAAGATCAATAACAAGGTCTATAAACTCAATAAGGCCCTATATGGACTGAAACAAGCTCCCAGGGCTTGGTATGATATCTTATCTGATTTCTTGATATCAAATGGATTTTCAAAAGGTAAGATAGATATGACTCTGTTTAGAAAGGAAATAGATGGTAACGTCTTTTTGGTTTAAATTTATGTAGATGACATTATTTTTGGTTCACCTAATCTGAAATTATGTGAAGATTTCAGTGTTCTCATGAAAAATAGGTTTGAAATGTTAATGATGGGTGAAAATTAACATATTTTCTAGGCTTGCAGATTAAGCAGATGAGTAAAATATACATCAGATTAAATATACTAAGGACCTGATTGAGAAATTTGGGATGACTACTAGTAGGGAAGTTAAAATACCTATGGCAACTAACTTCTCTATGGATTCAGACGAGCAGGGGATACCCACAGATGCAACGGAGTATCGTGGACTGATTGGATCTCTTCTCTATCTCACTGCAAGTAGGCCAGACATAGCTTTTGCAGTTGGGGTATGTGCAAGATTCCAGTCTAATCCCAAGAAAACTCATCTGGAGTCTGCTAAGAAAATCTTCAAATATCTCAAAGGGACTTTGCTAGTAGGGTTATTGTACCCAACTGATGACAACTTTGAGCTGGCAGGATATTCAGACTCAGATTTTGGAGGTTGCAAGATTGATAGGAATTCCACTTCAGGAACTTATCAATTCTTGGGCAACAAATTAATCTCTTGATTATCTAAGAAACAGACATCTGTTGCCACCTCCACAACTGAAGCTGAATACATGGCAGCTGGAAGTTGTTGCTCTCAACTCCTCTGGATTAGTCAGCAGCTTAGAGATTATAACATTCAAACATCATTTGTTCCTATTTACTGTGATAGTCATAGTGCAATAGCCATGACATACAATCCTGTTCTGCATTCTAGATGTAAGCATATAGATATTAGATATCATTTCATTAGAGATCATGTGGAAAAGAATGATATAAGAATTGAAAAGATAGCCACTGAATCACAAAGAGCAGATATTCTTACAAAACCTTTAGCTGAATCTAGATTTAAAGAACTATGTTTAGAATTAGGATTACTTGATGCATCATTGGCTGATTTTTAATTATCATTGCTTGCATCTGATAATTATTTTCCTTATTTCTTTCATTCCTTTCTTTAAATAAATGTCTAGAAAGAATTATCAGACTAGATATGAGTCAAAGGACAATCAGGTAGCTGACATCATTGATTTCCTTCTTAGGAATCAAGGATTAGTCATATTGACCTTATCTGACTTGATGATTACTTATTTGACATTTGGTAAATCAGACTAGGGCACAATAGTCAGCTAATTTCTTGAAAAAAACAGATGACTATCTGCACCCTATCTGATCTACCTCAGCTACTGATAGTTTTAATGAGTTTGATTGCAGGAACAGGTGTGCCAGCCTTAATAAATCCGTTCTAAAACTCTCTAATCTGAAAATCACCTCACCTTTGTCTACACATTTCTTGAAAAATGTTGTTTTCAAAATAACTTTCCCAAACCTGTTAGTTCTCAAATAATCTTGATGAATTTTTGAATTAAAAATGTTGTGTTCAATCTCTGGCATTAAAATTTTGTGTTTTTCAAAATCAGACTCGGAGGAATTTCTTAAGAATATAAGACAAGGTCATTTTTAACCAAGTCTGATAAAATCCAGTCTGAAATAGGAAACCTTTATGCAAAGAAAGGTATATTTTGGCTTACGTCAGGTATACTAATTACCTCTGCATAAAGCAAACCTATTAGCCGTCTAATCCGTAGGATAAATGGTTACTTTTACACAAATCAAGACGCGTTAATACCACGCGCCTGAATTTGAAGTGGCTTTTTCGCAGAGCCGTTGATATATCTCACGCGCCTTCATTAATCAACGGTTACAAATTATTTCCTGAGATCGTGCCACGTATCATCTTCCATTCTTTTCCCTCTCTCTCCTTTAGATTTAAAAACTTACCTTCGTTATTTCAAAATTTACTTTTACAAATTCCTACATCTTTTCCCTGTAAAATCTCTCAAATTCTCAACTATTCACCATGGCTTCTTCTTCAAAAACTACCAAGAAACCCACTTATATTGCTTTGAAAACATCTGGTTTTAAAATGAATGAAGAAACTTTTAAAAGCAAATTGAAAGCAGAAATGTATGTGGATTTCGAAACCACTCGGGACAGAGAATCTGCAGAAATTCTTCAACTATTGGAAGCATCTAGATTAAGGGGATTCGTGTCGATGAAATCACCCCAGAATAGAACTGTGGATTTGCTTGGAGCAGAGTTTTTGGCCAATATAAAGGATACCCAGGAGGGGTTTGATACAACAGTCGATGGAACTGTTCTCTCCTACTCCAGAGAAAACATTGCAAGAATTCTGAATACTTCAATGGAGGGAGTCAATCCTTTGACATACAAGGAGGACGAGTGGGAAGAATCGTTTGATTTGATGGCAAGGGTTACCTACAGAGGGACCCGAAGAGACTTGAAGAAAAATCTACTGAGAAGGAGGTTTCGCTTACTGATGACAGTGGTGACAAAGTCGGTATTGGGAGAATAGAGCTCGCATGGTGGGTTAACCAAACCCAGATTGTGTGTGATAAGGACAATTCTGGATGGAGTGCAGGCAAACTGGGTAGAATTATTGATTCATAAACTAAAGGAAGAGAAAAAGAGGCTTAGTTTTAAATCAGCTGAAGAAGGATGGGTGGTAAGTTCTACAGTCAGCCTGTTCAACAAAATCACTGTGTTGATCGAAGGATTGAATCGAGCAGCTGACTGGGGAGTTGGATCGAAGAAGTATTCCAAACAGAAGGGAATACTTACAAAAAATGAGAGACTGGGAGGAATGCTTGATTCAGATGATGAATCAGATGCCGCAAGGGAGCAAAGGACAGCAGCATCAGTAGAAGAGGCCAGGAGACAGGCTGTAGAATCGGTCCTTAAGACCGGACGAGTAACTGTTCAAGCTGAGGATCCAGCTGTGGTCGAAGTGACAGCTGAGGAGGCAGCAGCCGAGGCAAGGTCTCCTAGGAGGAGATCAAGGAGGAGACTAGTCAAAGCTTCTGAAAAGAAAGCTTCAGAAGAGTCATCTGCTGCCACTACCAGTCAGCCTTCGGACGAGGACTCTGATGAGGATAACCAATTTATCCTTCAGAGGAGGACTCGGACGAAGTCTCAAGCTTCCGAATCCTCCAGCAATTCTGGTTTGCAGACAGTGTCTTCAACCTTACTTCCAGAGGAGGTACCGGTCCTCAACATTGCAGCGAAGGTCGGACAAATTGAAGTTCCTCCATCTCCAGCCAAGGAAGCTGAACTCTCCCCTATCCAGGAGGAAGGTACCAACTCTTCTCCCTCCCTATCCCAATCTCCCTCAGGCAATAAAGAGGTGTGCCCGGCTGGCACCTCAGAGCCTCTAAAACAGCCACAGTTGCCCCAGACAACCAGTCCAATTCCCATAGTCCAAACACAAACCCTGACCGAACCAATCATAACCCCATCTGAAACCACCTCTACTCCCACTCAACCTGAATCCACCCCCATTCTATCCACCATTCCACAACTCGAACAACCAACCTCATCTACCATTCACATATCTGAAACACAAACATCCATCCCTCCACAAACACAAACCTCACCCCTTCCAGAAATTGAGATCCCTTCTTATTCATTTCTGGAGGATATCCAGATGAGCTCACCAATCCCCTTACCTCAAATATCTGAACCCAAACCCCTACTTCTTCCTCGTCTGAATCCTCATCTGAGGATGAGGACAGTGACCTAAGCCCAACATCAGCTATCTCATCTATATTGTTGCTCAAATTGAGTGAAAGATCAAATAAACCTTCTCTAAAAAGATGAAGAGGAAGACAAAAAAGATGGTGAAGGCAGTCACGGAGACCATGATCGCCAGCATGAGGGAGTAGAGGTAAATTTAATTGAAAAAATTACAACTCTTACTAACTCTGTCCTAGCTGAAAAAGTGAAGGCTCTGGAGGAGGAGGTGCAAGGGCTGAGGAATCAGGTCACCGACTACAATGCCATTGTAGTTGACTCATTAGCTCTGGATAAATCAGACTTCTGTGTTAAGTGCAAAGATCTAGAAACGAAGCTGACTACCCTGGCTGATGAAGTCAAAAAGGGGGAAAGGGAGATACAAGAAAGAGAGCGGACCCTCACAACTGCCCTAGAAGAGACCAGGAAAGAAGTTGGCACTAAGGCCAGTACAGCTGAGCTGAATGCAGCCAGGGAAGATGTTCGGCTCAAATCTGATGAGCTGGCTGCACTTCAGCTGAGGGTTAGCCAGCTGGAAGAAGCTCTTAAGGAGGATGAGGACAGAAGGAAGAAGGAAGAGGAAGAGAAATCTGCCCAGCTGTTGGCCAAAATAAAAGAAACAGAAAAACCAGCTGAGGTGAAGGGTAAAGGGAAAGGAAAGATGATCGAGGAATCCACTCCAGTCAAAGCACTTAATCTCAAATCTACCTTGACTGAGAAGAGGAAAACAGAGCCTGACTACTCGAATCTTTCAGAAGAACAGATTCGCAGAATGAGGCAAGAAAAGGCCTGGTATGGTGAAAGAGAGAGGAAGCAATTAAAGAAGAAGAACAAGGGTCTGGAGATGAGATGGAGCAAGGAGGTCAGGAAGTGGGAAATGAAAGGGGCAGATGAAGCTGAGTTCAGACCTTTCCATCGAACACTCAATCCTCCAAAGGTCGTTGCAGGGCAGTGGTTCAAAGAATATAAAGAAAAGAATTTAGATGCCAGATGGATGTACCATTGGTACATCTTGAAAGGCTCTGATTCTTCAGCCCAGGACGAAGACCTTAGGTTGCATGAGTGGATCGAAAAAGAAGATGCCAACCTTTATCATCGACTAATTGACGAAGCTGATAAAATCTTCAATGCTGATTTATGCGCTCCAGCTTATGAAACAGGCAGACCCAAGACCAACCCCGACGGTTCAGTAGACATGAACTGGATTAAAGGCATCGTTGCCAAGGCTGAAGTGGAATCAGGCCTGAAAGGTGAAGAAGAACTGAAGGCACTAAGAAGACGAGTCTTAACCTGGCTGGCTATTCCAGAAGCCTATAAATGGGGAATCTGATCAAAGGGTTTTTCTTGTCTTATCTTCTTTTGCTTATCCTTTTTGTAACATGTAAATCTGTTGTGAATATACTCAATCTTATCTGATTTACTTGTCTTATTTTTAAAAGCTTTCTTTATTGTTTTAAGAAAACTTAAATGTTTAAAGTATTAATCTTCTGAGAAAATTTTCATCTCAGACTTAAAATTTTTAAAAAAGAAAAATTTTCTAAGTCTTAAAAATTTTCTAAGTCTTAAAAATTTTGTTTCTTTAAGTCCTAAGACTTAAATTTTTTTTAATATTTTGAAAAAGTCTTAAGACTTAAGAATATCTTCTTAAAAATTTTCTAGAATGTGAATTGAGTGCTTCAACTTGGATGAATCTGATTCAAAGTGTGAATGTGTTTTAATATGCCTATCTGATAATCTTGATTAACTTTAACTAACTTCAGCTGTGAGTGTGTCTCTTCCTTGTAGGTTTTATCTTCATCAAAAAGGGGGAAATTGTTAGATCAAGAAGGTTTTGATAAGTTAAAAGAAGCAATTCAGATGATCAGATGACTATGAAGAACAGCTAAGGTCAAGTTCCAATACTGAGCTGATCAGACTAGGTCGAGGACTGGACAAGTCAGCTGAAGACTGTAAAGTTGCAAGTCATCTAAAGACAAGTTCAAATCTAGTTATCTGCAGGAGATAAGTATGAAGAGCTCAGACGAGGTCAAGATCAGCCAAGTAGAATAAGAAAGACGAGTCTTCACCAAGTCAGCTGCAGACGAGTAGAGAAAAATCAGCTGAGGATGAGAGCAGTTTCCAAGATTAAGTTTGTTGAGCAGTTTTTAGTTTGTTAGAACTGACTAACAAACTAACTGTCTTTCCAGACTTATAAATAGGTCTAGGTTTTCATTTTCTACACACGAATAACACACTATTCACTATACTCAGATTTTTGCTTTCACATCAATTCACAAGTTTTCAAAAAGAGTTTTCAAAAATTTCTAAGTGTTTAAAGAACACTTTACTTCACATCTTCAAAAGTTACTACTCACTGTAATAGTTAGATTTCAGAGAAGAATTTAGGAGTTTGAAGATTGGAAGATCTTTGTAAGTTGTAAGCTGTAAGTTGGATCGAAAGTAAGTAAGTGGTAAGCAGAGTCCCTTCTTCAAGTTGGAGAAGGAGAGTGGATGTAGGATTATTCATAATCCGAACCACTATATATCGTGGTGTTCTTTATTGCTTTACTTTACTTATCTGTTTCTTTCAATTTCAGTTTATCAATCAAAGATTAATTTCAGAATTGAAGTTGGAACTAATTATCAGTGTGCTTTTGATCTATATAAAGTTGAGTTTAAAATTGAATTCCGCTGTGTAACTTTGGTGTTTTGAATAAGTTTTGAAAGATTTGTAAAATCTGAAAAATCTATTCAACCCCCCTTTCTAGATTTTTCCTAGAAGGTTAGTTCAAATTTTGTCTAATCTACTCAACTAAGTGGGACCAACAAAAATCTAATGGATCAAATCACTAATCTAATGTACAAATGCTTGAAATCAATCTAAAACCAAGAATCTAATCCAATTACAAGGAGAATTAAGCTATGAAATGATAATTTCGCTCAGAAAACTGCCTAATAACTGCTCTAAACTATGCTAGGAGGATTATGCTCTGTTTTCCGCTTAAAATAAGTTAAATACAAAATTTTCGGATTTGGGCCTCCCTCGACTCGAGGTTGGGGCCCTCAAGTCGAGGCTTCAAAGTCGTCAACACGCTTTTGTAATTTTTCCTCCTGCCTCGAGTCGAGGCTCAGCCCTCGACTCGAGGGATCCATCTTTGCCGCATCCCTCGACTCAAGGCTCATCCCTCGACTCGAGGCTCAGCCCTCGAGTCGAGGCAGCTTCAAAATTTGAAATCTTAGCCTCTAGCCTTCACCCTCGAGTCGAGGCCCCTGGACCTCGACCAGAGGTCAAGTCCAGGGAATTTTATCGACCCGGGCTCCGCCTCTGACCCCCGTTTTCGTCCGTCTCGATCGTCTCTTCATCCTAAGAATGCCGGTACTCTCGGTTTGGCCAAATTCCACCGATTTACCTGTAAAATGGATGAAAAACATCAATTATCTCACAAGTAATACTTTTTAGGCAAATAAGTGATACTCTACACATTTATGCACAAAATCTAACACTTTTGAACACTTTTTGCACTAAATACATCTCAAAAACATTCATCAATTCACTCCAATCATAATATCCCCAAACTTGAAGTGTTGCTCGTCCTCGAGCAACATAGAAAATAAGCACAAAGGAGTGAATTGATTGCAATTATGCCACATGGCACCATAGAAGAAATAGAAGACAACCGAACTCATCAATGAACATAAGTCTCAATGCACACTATCCACTAGCAATCAAGATGAATCATGCTCAAATAAATGCTCAATCAAACACTCAAAACATTGCTCCTTCCATGGAGTGTTTCACTCTTCACTCAAGTGTATAAAGGTATAATGCACTCAATCATCATATTCAAAAATATGCACACCATAAGCTTGGTAATGGACTTAATCTAAATCAAAATCATTTGTGTTCAATCTAGAATCAAAGAGATCTTTCTTCTAGGTTGTAACGTAGGCTCTTTGGAAAGGTTGGATGTATTTGGGTAAGAGTGACTCAAATATTAGAGACTTGAAAATTAACTAAGCAATATAATTCACATCTCTTCAATTTTCATCAAGTATCACTCTTTCTTGCACTTCAATGTTCAAACACCACCATTCACTTAAGCTTTCTTTCTTTTAGCTCATAAATTGAATCTTTCTTTTTCATGTTCACAACTTTCTTCACAATTCAATTTTTTTTTCAACCTTTCTTTCTTTTTTCTCAATCATCAACTTAACAAACAATCTTTCCACCACACTTTGCATGCAATGCACCATCTTCTAGCCAACAATCAAGCTCTACTAAACTTAGGACAATAAGGCTCATAAAAATAGGCAAATGGCTTCAATTTCACTTGGCTTGCCAAAGAATAAGGTTATAAGGCTCAACATGGCTCACTAAGGAAATCAAATGTTTTTGGTGAGAAAAAATTTGGTTAAGTGACTTATCATATCAAACATGGCCTTTTATCACTTTCATGAAATCACACAAAGATCAATCTCAACAAGTCTAGTGGCAAGTTCTAGTATACAAATCTATGAATGATGCATTCACAAAGAAATCATATCAACCGTATAAGATATACGATTATAAAGGCACAAAAGCTCACGGGCTTAAATTGAGCAATGAATCAAGCATCTTCAATCACATTCATCATCACAAAATTATCAATCATACTACCTTCAAGCTACAAATCAACTCATGATCAAATCAAAATTCGATTAATCTTGCAATTCAAGCACAAGTGCACATGTACATAATCTCAAGCACACTCACTAAATCAAGAATGATACTAAAAGATATGCAATAAAACCATAATTAAGCTCAAGACAAATTAAGCCCAAAAATATATAAGAAAAATCCAAGAGATCAATAGAGTATAATCATCAAAAGATAATAAGCTCAATAGGATCAAAACCATCAAAATCATTATCCATACAAATCATCATAAAATCCAAAACATCATCAAATCAATTCCATAACATCAAGTACAATCCAACCAAGAATAATCAATCCATAAAAATCACTCAAGAGGAAATAAGAAACTAAATGGACAAAGGATAGAGATGAGAAAGTAGGGGAGTAGCCCTAATAATCGGACGGCGGTGGTGGAGGAGGGTAGTGGCCCGGCCCGAAATTCCACGAGCTCATCTGCTGGAGGAGTGCGTACATGTCATGCTGAGTCTTAAGAGACTCCTCCTGCATCCTCCGGGACTCCTCAATCATACGGTAGCACTCATCCTGCCTAGTCAAGCACTCGAGCTGCATCCTCTGACTGTCAGCCCACATCTCCTCAGTCAGGGTCCACTGCCTCTGCGATGAGCTACCGGCCTCGAACTCTCGGCTCCGCATCTCATCCTACCAGTACATATTAGTCTCTGGCAAATAGTCCTCGTCCATCTGTACTGGCTCCTGAGCCTTCTCCTCCTCATCAGCTTCCTCCTCATCATCTTCTCCTGCATCTGCACCCTCAGCTTGGTCCTCAGATCTGGACCCTGATCCTGCCTGCTGTCCTCCCTCCTCATCATCATCATCCTGGGGGACATCTCCGTGCTCACGGGTGTAGGCGTCAATCGCCTCAGTGTGTCTCTGTGACCACATCCGGAGGTTGATGGTCACAAAAGCTGGAGCCTCAAAAACTGTCGTCAACCTCTTGTTGGGAAGAGGGAGTGCTGCTGGAAGCAACAAGTCCTACTAATGCGGTCGAGAGTCCTCATCCGCCTCATGGTGTCCGTCGTAAGATCTGGGCCCTCCAGTGCTCTCAAGTTATGTGTAGGAATGCCGGGGTGCTCGGTAATAAGTGTGATCATCCCTCCAAAGTGTATCTTCTTGAACTTCGTACTCGTCACCCGCTCAAATAAGTAACAGAGGTAAGCAGCAGCATTAAATCTAACTCCATGTAAGAAGCACCAGAGCACTTATAACTCCTCGGACACCACGACACCTCCCTCTGATCTAGCAAATATGGTGCTCGAGAGGATCTTCTCTAGATACCTCATAAATGGGTTTTGGATCCTCGTGCTCTTCGACTTCCGGGGAATAAACTGAGGCTGATCAGGTGCTCCTGAATCTGAAATCGTCCTCCAGAACTTTTTGGCATTGTACTCCTTCCGGATGTTAAGTAGGGATCCATCAGGGTCTGTCAGTGCTCCTATGATCTCATTGACCTCGTTCACGGTCAAGGTATACTCGCGTCCCATCAACTCAAAAGTAATGGCCCTAGAAAACTTTGCCTTCCTAGCCTTGTCGAACTTCACCGTACAGAGGAACTCGAGAGTGAGCCCCAAGTAAGTCCTCTGCCTCTTAGTCAAGAAGCCCCCCATCCCAATCTGCTTGAATAGACGTGGGATATCATCCTCTATGCCCATGGAAGTCTTACAGTCGTGGTCAACAAGGCGGGACTTGACCACCTTGTTATAAATCTCCGCATATAAAATGATGTGCTTCCGCCACTTATAGTCGTCCCACTGAATCCCTAGCTCGTCGAGCATCTTGTGTGCGAACCTAATGGCCTCCTCTCTCTTACTGAACTCCTCATTGGAGAAGTTATGTCCATCAACTCCTCTAAACATCTTTCCTGCAAAAATTCCCTAAGGCAATAATCAATCACCAAAAATAGCAATACGAGCAAAGTAAGATAGCAATCAAGCACGTGAATGAGTCAATAATCACCAAAATCTCCAATCACAAACAAATCCTAGTGAATAAGCAATAAGCCTCAACAATTGGTCAACTAGTCAACTAAGTAAATACGATCAATAGAAATGCTCAATAAATCCTTAAAAATGCGTACTCAACAAGAAATGGCCTTAACAATTATCAACAACAAGTAAGCTCACCAAAATTATGCCAATTAAGCTCAATAAAATATCCAACAATAACAAGCAATCCCATCAAGTAATTAGACAAGTAATAATCACAAATCATGCACTTCTAACATCAATTATCTCAAACTTGACCAATTTCTATACACACTATCACAAGGAATTCCCACAAATATGCATAAATCAATTCCAAGCCAAAATTTCACAAGTCATAAGCAATATCATCACAATGAATCCTAAGCATGCCTCTAATTCATCACACAAATCAAATTAATCATCCAAAATGCTCAATTTTCGTCCAATATACACGCTCATAAAGTGTTCGTAAAAATGCCCAATTGAATTTCATCTCCAAAGCATAGAATTGGACAACTTAAACCACACCCATGCAATAATCTACCACAAGAACGAAATTGAAGGCCAAAGGAGTAGGAATTACATACCTTGTGTGATAATTTCGGTCTAGAAATGAGAGATGGAAGAACACCCACACTCTTTACAAAAATCCCAAATTGAATTCTCAAAAACCCTCAAAATTATATCTTGATGCAATGTATGAAGGAATGATGTGATTAAACGGCAAAATATCGGTGAAATTAAGCACAAAGGGCCAAAAATCGTGGAGGGGGTGAAAGGGGATCGAAAATGGTGGAATCCCTCGACTCGTGGTGGCTGAAATCTGAGACTGAACTGCGTATTTTAAAAACACCGCCAGCCTCGACTCGAGGCTCCACCCTCGACTTGAGGAATTTAAAATTTCAACCTCCTCAACTCGAGGCTCAGGCCTCGACTCGAGGAATCCCAAAAAATCAAAAGTCTCGACTCGAGGGCCAGACCTCGACTCGAGGGATAAGTTGTTTTGCGAAAAATGACTAAGTATGAACCCCTCGACCCGGGGGATGGGTCACCTCAACCCGGGGTCGAGTCCAGGGAATTTTTATTGATTTCTGGACCCGGCCCGACCCCCGAAACTCCTAAAAATGACCTATACGACCCCAACGAACCCAAATATGTAAAAACTAACCGTTTTGGTCCCTCGATTTAAGCTTGGTCGCTCATTCGATCGAGGGGACCGGGGTCTCTTCCTTTTTTCTCATTTTCACCAACTTTTAAGCTTTTCCTCCTTTTCGATCTTGAATTCCCTTGCAATTTCGATCTCGTTCCCAATCAATGTAGTGAGTGTACCTACAATCGGGCATAACAATCATTAAATAATTACCATCAAGAGATGCATTTCAACAATAAACGATCAACACCCCCAAACTTGAATGATAACATGAATTCAAAGTTTGGAATGAGAGTGATACAAAAATATGCAACTCCAAATGATATCAACACTAAGCTCAATTAACCATATGCATCCCTTAGCAAATAACATATCCTCCTAAACATGAGCAATACAAATCCATAGCAATTCCTCAAAGAAATGGATCAAAAACAAAAACACAAAACACAAACACACCAAAGCAATAAAAAGGATGGGTTGCCTCCCATCTAGCGCTATGTTTAACGTCCTTTGCCGGACGGAACTCAAAGAGTTCATACTTTCCTTTCGTCAAAGACATGAGGATCTTCCTTGTGCCTCACTAGATTGTCTTTTGCAAAGAGGCAACATCCCCATTTGTCTTCTAGGAGTAGCTTTCCTCCTTCCTTTATTTCCTTCACGGTCAACATTTCCTTGAGTCTCTCAACTCCAAGTAGATGGCTCCAATTTGACTCACTCCACACCATTTGGTGTCCTTTTCTCCTCTAACACCCCCAAACTTGAGCCATGCTCAAGCTTGGTCACATTCTTCTCACACTCTTCTTCAAGCTTATCACCGGGGTCAAGCAAAGGCTCCATGATTGCTTTCTCCTTCCTAGAATCATCCAAAGAAACACAAAACTTGTTAGCAATTATTTTACAAGAGGGAATAAAATGTTCATTAATCAAAGAAATAGAAGAAGTAGAGGGTGTAGAATCATGCCTATCAATGGAAGGGTATAAGTCAATAATCTCTATGTATCCACACGTCTTCTTCTCCAATTTGCTTGGAGCAACTTCTTCCAAATGAGCTCTAGTAAATGTCACTTCCTCTCCATTAGAGCTCAACTTTAGCTCCCCTTTCTCAACATTGATCATGGCTTTGCCGGTGGCAAGGAAAGGTCTACCAAGTATGATAGGTGCCTCAAGCTCTTCCTTCATATCAAGAACAATGAAATCAACCGGGAAGATGAGCTTGCCAACCCCTACTAGCACATCTTCAATGATCCCAAATGGATGAGCATATGATTGATCCGCCAATTGAAGATTAATATTTGTAGGAATCACCTCTCCTAACTCCAACTTCTTAAAAACGGACAAAGGCATGACATTTATACTTGCTCCCAAGTCACACAAGCCTTGGATGTTCCCATTCTCACCTATTTCAAATGGAATTATGAAGCTCCCCGGATCCTTTCTCTTTTGAGGTAAGTGTCTCTTCAAAATCTCCTTGCACTCCTCCACTAACTTGATCATACCCTTTTCATCCCAACTCCTCTTCTTAGACATAATTTCTTTCAAAAACTTCTTGTAGTGGGGTATTTGTTCAAGGGCATCCAATAGTGGGATATCAACATGCAAGCTCTTGAAAATTTTTAAAATTTACCAAATTCCTCATCAAACTTTTCCCTCCCAAGTCTTTGAGGAAATGGAACCGGAGTGGCTTTCATAGGAACTCCCCATGCATCTTTCTTGGACTTCTCTTCATCTTTCTTGAACTCTCCCTTTGCTTTCACCTCTTCTTCACTTGTCTTCTTTTCCACAACCACACTTTCTTCACTAGCTCCTTCTTTCTTCACCTCCTCTTCTTCGGGCATATTTGGGCCTTCATAACTTGCACCACTCCTAAGTTGGATAGCACTACAAAACTCTTTAGGATTAGGCTCGGTGGTGGATGGATACTTTCCCTTGTTTTGCAAGTGGTCCACCGTAGAAGAAAGTTTCCCAACCGTAGTAGCTAATTGCCCCACTTGATGCTCTATAGTCTTGAACCTCGTATCCATTTGCTTACCAATGTCATCAAGCCTAGAATCATTTGCCTCCAACCACTTCACTATCATCCCAAGAAGCTCCTCCGTAGTGGCCTTTCCTTCATTGTTTGGTGCTTTGGCACCCCGGGAGGAAATTAGATGGCGGCTCTAGGGTTGGCATAAGAAAAAATTTCATGTCTCCTCCAAGTGTTGCCATTGAATTGAGCTTGAGGTTGAGGTTAATAACTCCCTTGTGGACTATTTTGATAAGGCATTTGATAAGGCCTTCCTCCTTGAAAATTCCCTTGATAGTTTCCTCCTTGATAGCCTCCTTGAAACGGAGGCCTTCCTATGTAGCTAACCTCTTCAACCGGCATAGGACTTGCACACATATCAACTTGAGGGATGGATGGACTCACACTTTGTTGGCTTTGGGAAGTGGTAAGAGCTCCCAAACGGTCCATCATAGTCATCATCATACTCTTCATAGACTCTATCTCCTCAACATGTGACACCCTATGGTGTGCTCCCCGATTAACCGACACTTGAAATAAATCTTGGGCTATGTTCTCCATTATCCCATTCATTTACCCCACCGTCTTCGACCAAATAGAACCATTAGCACAAGTATTCAAAAAGGACCGATCCCCATCCGTCAAACCATTGCAAAAGTACATAATGGTTTGTTCCTCCGAAAAGCCATGTTGGGGACAATTTACAAGCAACATGCCATACCTCTCCCAAGCCTCCGGTATAGTCTCTCCATTCTTTTGGCGAAAATGAGAAATCGCCTCCTTAGCTTGCACGATTTTGGATGGTGGATAGAACTTCATCAAGAATCTCTTTGATAGGTCCTCCCATGTACGTACGGTCCCAGGAGGAAGTGAATTGAGCCATGCTTTGGCTCTCCCCTTAAGTGTAAAAGAGCATCGACTTCTCAGAGTAAGAATTCAGCTGAGGATGAAATGAATGCTAGGTGCAAAGCCTTGTGTGGACAACAACCATCTGATTATGGAATTGTATTTGGGCCACAGAGGGACGAGTTTGCTGAAAAGTTTGTGAAGTTGGTGAAGGCGAAGATGAGGCCCACCCGATACTATGATCCGGTTGTGGCCAGCAAAATGGGAATCAAAGAAGAAGTGGAGCAACTTTTCGACAATATAGGATGGAAAGATTTTTTGGAAGTCCGAAGTGAAACATACTTGGCACCGGTGCTAGAAATTCTAAGCACTTTGGAGGTGTATACGGACAAAAAGGACGTTCCGTACAAAATCCATTTCAGAAGAGGGAATGCCAAAAAAATATTGCGTAGAGAGCAGCTCAACATCATCTTTGAGACTCGACAAAATGTCCCCATCGATTCGTATCAAGCAATGGAAGATTTCGACAAAAATGCGATGTGGGACAGCATTTCGAATAGGGTTCGTGAGGAGAGATGCGTGTTTGATGCAGCACGCTCTAAGGCGTCCAACATCTTGAACCCCGTTTTCCGGCTAGCACATCGGATTCTAGCAAACACCTTGTTTGCTAGATACGAATGTGGATCGGTGCGAAACGAAGAGCTATACATCTTGTATTGCATGGCTAACCGTATCCCTCTGAATTTTGGGATCTACTTGATTGGGCAATTGGGAAGACAAGATAAAGTGAAGAATTGCTCAATTGGTGGATTGGTAGTCAACATAGCCGAGGGAGATAACTGGGAGCCTAGCTCAGATGAGGGGCCCTTAGACGGGGGGAATAGATTGGATAGCAAGACGTTGGCCAGAATGGGTGTCATAGAGAAGATAGGGGACACAATTTGTCTTTGCATGCATGATGGCGTGAAGTTCCCTATGAACAACCCATCTCTCATCACCGTGACAAACAGAGCCAACTGGCGGATGAACTCTCCAGCTCATGCAGAATGGGTACGGGTTTTTATTGATGGCAGAGTGGAAGGACGGGAGAAGCGATCAAGAAGGGAGAGAGGAGAAACTAGTCGTGCTCGAGTCACCGAAGAAGATTATGAGATGCAGCAAGAGACTGAGGCACCGGCACCGGCACCGCAACTTGTTCCACCTCTCCCTTACTCATACGTGAGGAGGACGGAAATGCAACGCCTAACTGCGAGTATGCAATCCATGAACGTCCGCATGCGGAGCTTGGAGGAAAGGCAAGAAGGGCTTGGCACAAGGTTGGGCGGCTTGGAGGAAAGGCAGTTCGCTATGGAGAGCCGGATGATGGAGATGGAAGCGGCGAATAGGGCTGCCCATGACGAGCAACTTATGATGCAGCGAGCGATGTACGAGTGGCATGTGGCTCAAGGGCATTTTCCGAGATATACCCCTCCACAATGAATTGATCAGGGGTGGTATCAAGACTCTTATCTCTTGTTCCTTTTGATTCTTAACTCCTTGTTATTCATGTCATTATGGAATTGTATTAATTCGTATTTGATGGATGTGTTGGATGTTAATTTTATTTGTGGATTAATTCGATGTGATGCTCTTGTTTGTTGAGATGTTTGGTGGATTGTCTGTAGGTAGTTGTGTACAAACAAAATTGCCCTAATTATCTTACCAAATTTTTAATTGCATGGCAATGAAAAAGTTTGGGGGGGTAGGTTAGTTGTGCAACTTTTTGTTTGTACCAATTGGCCTCTCATTTTTATGAGAAAATTTTTGAAAAATTGATTGTGATGAGTATTGTTGTGAATGGAGGTATTTGTTGAGATTACGATCATGAGCTCATGTGATTGATTGGTGGATTCATTAGACTTTGGATGTGATAATAAGTGGATGTGTAACATAATGCTATCATGATTGATTGACTTGTGACGATGAGTGTAGTCAAGATTGCAATACTCTTTGTTCATGTGGAACCGGTGAGCTTTAGTGCCTTTTGAAATCGTACAATTTATACGGTTGAATTCCTTGTTGAGTGCATCATTCATGAATTTGCATGCTAGAACTTGCCTAGAGACTTGTCAAAATTGAGTTTTGTGTGGATTATGTGATGATGATGAGAGGCCTTGTTTGTTATGAAAGTCACTTAGCCAAATTGGACCCCACCAAAAACATTGATTTCCCTAGTAAGCCAATTTGAGCCTAAAATCTTTATTTCTTTGGCAAGCTTGTGAAATTGAAGCCATTTTGTCTACCTTTATGAGCCTTTTTGTCCTAATGATTAGTAGAGCTTGATTGTTGACAAAAGAATGGTGAAATGAAAAGAAAAAGTGTGGTAGTTTGATTTGGAAGGATGATGAGAGAGAAAGAAAGAAAGGTCGAAAAAGAGAAAAAATTGAATTGTGGAAAGATGAGAGTCGAAAAAATGATTGTGAAGAAAGAAATATTCAATTTTGAGCTTGAAAATGCAAGAAAGTCTTAAAAGAGTTTGGTGGTGAAATGTGTTTGTAAGAAAGAAAAAGAAAAGAAAGGGTGATGATTGTTGAAATTTGAGGAGAAGCGTTTTGTATTGCATTGCTTGATCAACTTTCGTTTGCTCTACTAATTACCGAGTTACTTGTCCAAAAATTCACCTACCATTCTCCAAAGAGCCTACATTACAACCTTTGGAAAAGTCCTCTTTGAGTCATATTTGATGCACAAAAAGATATGATGGAGATTGAGTCTATTGGCAAGCATATGGTGTTCATTTTTGTGGATCGATGATTGAGTGCATACACGTCCATAACACCTTGAGTGATGAGTGAAACACTCCTTGGAAGGAGCATTGAGTTGAGCTTTCGAGATTGCATTCGTTTGAACATGACAATTCTTGAGTGGTGGTTGATTGTTGCACTGAAGTATGTTTTCATTGAAGGAGTTTGATCATCCTATTTCATTCTTGTGCTCGTTGAATGTGATTGAAACGAATTCACCCAAATGTGCTTATTTGTCTTATTGCTTGGGGACAAGCAAATCTCTTAGTTTGGGGGAGTTGATTGGGTTCATTCTTGCATGATATTTGTTGATCATTATAGATCATATTGGGTATTTCATTGCAAAATCTGAGGTTAATGTGCTTAATCTTGTGAACTAATACTTTCATGTAAGTGTTGACTCATTTCTAGGAAAAGGGTGAAAAAACGAGCAAAGAATCGAGCGAGACAACAACTTGGTGAGCAAGAGCCAATCAAGGAAGAGCGGAAGCTGAGAAATGAAAAGGAGAGAGATCAAAAGATCGATGCACAAGTGTGGAAGAGGTGATGAATCGAGACGAAGAGTCAAAAAGTCGAGAAGGAGAGAAAACAAGGCCACTCGGCCGAGTGGAATATCACTTGGCCGAGTGAGAGATAAGATGCCCGAGTCAAGGTAAGGCAGAAGGAATGTCACTCGACCGAAGCAATCCCACTCGGCCGAGTGGGGGTATACTTGGCCGAGTCATCCCATTCCAGACGAAATTCCACTCGACCAGGGCATATATGACTCGGCCGAGTGAGACATCAGGTGGCCGAGTCGCCACATCCCAGTAAGAAAGTCACTCGGCCATGAGCAAGGCGACTCGGCCGAGTGAGATACTTTTGCCCGAGTCATCTAGTGCCAGATCTGAAGCTACTCGACCAACCTCCAAGTCACTCGGCCGAGTGGTGGCCGAGTGGGACCACAGCTGCGCGATTTTGAGTAGAATTTCATCATTTTCGAGGTCCTTAAGTGCAAAACGAAATTTGTAATTTTGCCCCCACTATAAATACTCTCTAATTCAGCTGATGAGGGGAGCTTTTCCACACTTAGAACATTGGATAGGAATTTTAGATTAGAAATTCTCTGCACTCATTCACACACAGTTACACATAATGATAGGTGTTCTTAGTTTTTTGAAGGATTTGAATTACCCAAGAGTTATAGCTGATAAATTTGATCATTCCAGTTGTATTAGACTCCATCAAGGTGACTTCTACCATTTATTTACAGTTTTGTTATCTAATTCTAGCTTAATCATGATTCCTATTTACTTATTGTTCATGGGTTTCTTTCAATTAGCCATGATTGGCTAAATTTCCTATGTGCTTGGGTGTAATGATCCCTTGATGAGTTGATTTTGGTGAATTGATGATTGGGTGTTCATTTTTTGAGGTGATTAATTGTCTTAATGATGCTTTGCATGATTTAATTGCTAAGGTGAGCTTTGATCTTGTGTTTATTGATTTAATTGATGCAAGGATACTTGGTTCATTGAATTGAGGCATAGGTGTTAGGTTTGCTAAAGTGATTAAAGTGTATATTTGGTTAACACAAGGATACTTGGTTAATTAATTAGAACCTCATTAAGGCACATTGATTACTTGTTGTTGCTTGTGATTAGTGAGGGGGTGAGAGTGCCGTCTCTTACATTCCTACGTGCTTTATCGATCATTTAGAACCTAGGCTTATCAAGTACGGTTTTATTTGAACTATGTGTTGGTTATCCCTATGATCCCTCTTTGAATGAACACTTGATTGTTGATGATCCGAATTTGACAAGTTTTTGGTGATTTGCACCCGAGCACTACTATCTCATCCTTGTTATTCCTTTGTTGATTGCTTGGTTTAATTTCTTGTTGAATTTGTGTTGTTCTTTTGTTGCTTTTCTTTTGAAATCTTGACTAGCCACTATAATTCTATGGAAACGTATGTTTTCGAGGCTCCATTGTACTCCTAGTCCCTTGGGTTCGATATAACTTTGGTCGCAAATTTCTTATCACTAAAATTTCTTATCTCTCACTCGGCCAAGTGATATTCCACTCGGCCGAGTGGCCTTGTTTTCTCTCCTTTTGACTCTTCGTCTCGATTCATCACCTCTTCCACACTTGTGCATCGATCTTTTGATCTCTCTCCTTTTCATTTCTCAGCTTCCGCTCTTCCTTGATTGGCTCTTGCTCACCAAGTTGTTGTCTCGCTCGATTCTTTGCTCGTTTTTTCACCCTTTTCCTAGAAATGAGTCAACACTTACATGAAAGTATTAGTTCACAAAATTAAGCACATTAACCTCAGATTTTGCAATGAAATACCCAATATGATCTATAATGATCAACAAATATCATGCAAGAATGAACCCAATCAATCACATACATTAACCATGCCACTCGGCCGAGTGGGAATCGAGAGGCCCGAGTCGAAAAGATCCTGTAAAAAGCTCACTCGACCAGGGCATATATGACTCGACCGAGTGAAAGTTGTTATGCCCGAGTGACTGATTTACAGAATGATTCTCACTCGACCATGGACCAGAAGACTCGGCCGAGTGGACGGAGAGTCTGGCCGAGTCACGCGCGTCTCAGGTAAGTTTTCTTTTAATTTTTGGCCTCTTTTCTTTCTCTTATTGCATTTTAACCCCTCCCCTTTATTTTTAAAACCCCATTTCAGCATTATTCACACACTCAAACACACACAAACTCACACACAAACTCACGCTATTCTCAAGCTTCCCCTTTGAAATTCACTCGGCTATTTCACTCGGTCAAGTCACTCGGCCGTTTCTCTCTCAAATCCTCAAGGTATGTGCTTCTATTCCTTATTTCATACTCTTCTCTCATTCTCTTGGATTAAATATGGCATTCTCTTACCTAGGGTTCTTATTCAAAATTGGGGATTTTGTGTAGTTGATGAGGAATGTGATGAATTAGCCTAGAATTGATGTTGAATCATGTTTATATGTTATGGGCATCCCAATTCCTTGTCAATTTTGTGCCAATTTGTTGGAATTTTGGAAGAAATTGAAATTTGCATTCTTCATACCTTTTGAATTCGAATTGGCTAAGTAAGAGATGTTGTTGATGCTTTGATGCAATTTTCTTCATGGAGTGGAATGTGTTCAATTATATATGTCATGGGTTGCTCAAATGCAAAGTCAATTTTAAAAAATTTCTCTTGGATGTTTTGTGAATTTGACTAGGCTAATGAGGAAATTGTTGAAAAGTTGAAACTTGTGTGAATGAATTGAGGTGGGTGTTGGTTGAATTGTTAAAAAATCCTTGAGCATGATCAAATTTGTGGAAGTATTAATGCTTACTTGTGATTACTCGTGTATAATTGCAAATTGTGCTAGGATAGGATTGAAATTGATGTTACAAGAGTTGTGAATGAGAATATTGAACCTTGTGTGAGTGATTACATATGCTCTACTCATAGAATGAATGATTTTTGCAGAAAATGAGTAAAAGAGCATATGTAATCACTCACACAAGGTTCAATATTCTCATTCACAACTCTTGTAACATCAATTTCAATCCTATCCTAGCACAATTTGCAATTATACACGAGTAATCACAAGTAAGCATTAATACTTCCACAAATTTGATCATGCTCAAGGATTTTTTAACAATTCAACCAACACCCACCTCAATTCATTCACACAAGTTTCAACTTTTCAACAATTTCCTCATTAGCCTAGTCAAATTCACAAAACATCCAAGAGAAATTTTTTAAAATTGACTTTGCATTTGAGCAACCCATGACATATATAATTGAACACATTCCACTCCATGAAGAAAATTGCATCAAAGCATCAACAACATCTCTTACTTAGCCAATTCGAATTCAAAAGGTATGAAGAATGCAAATTTCAATTTCTTCCAAAATTCCAACAAATTGGCACAAAATTGACAAGGAATTGGGATGCCCATAACATATAAACATGATTCAACATCAATTCTAGGCTAATTCATCACATTCCTCATCAACTACACAAAATCCCCAATTTTGAATAAGAACCCTAGGTAAGAGAATGCCATATTTAATCCAAGAGAATGAGAGAAGAGTATGAAATAAGGAATAGAAGCACATACCTTGAGGATTTGAGAGAGAAACGGCCGAGTGACTTGACCGAGTGAAATAGCCGAGTGAATTTCAAAGGGGAAGCTTGAGAATAGCGTGAGTTTGTGTGTGAGTTTGTGTGTGTTTGAGTGTGTGAATAATGCTGAAATGGGGTTTTAAAAATAAAGGGGAGGGGTTAAAATGCAATAAGAGAAAGAAAAGAGGCCAAAAATTAAAAGAAAACTTACCTGAGACGCGCGTGACTCGGCCAGACTCTCCGTCCACTCGGCCGAGTCTTCTGGTCCATGGTCGAGTGAGAATCATTCTGTAAATCAGTCACTCGGGCATAACAACTTTCACTCGGTCGAGTCATATATGCCCTGGTCGAGTGAGCTTTTTACAGATAAGAAAACGGCAAAAATTAGCTGAAATTGGCTGAAGGTATCAAACCAAGCAATCATTAAGTAGCGGGGATGAATGTTGATGTAATCGCCAAGCTTTGTGTCCAGAATCGTCGGCAATCGGCCGTTGAGGATCATGGACAA